>CM077481.1:41926226-44783914 GCA_039654755.1 Calcarius lapponicus
AAGCTGCCATATGTTCCTGATGCAATGGAAAGCTGTTTCTTTGCCCAGAGGTAGAACTGCTTTTAAATGCAATAACAAGACTAGAGTTTTTAAGACCTAGAAATTGGTGCATCCAATAAAAAATAATTGAGTCTAAGTGGTTTCATATACTAGGACAAGTTTTTCTACATGAGTAAGCCAGACTAACAGTAACAGTGTAGGTACTTTCATAGATGTTGACCAAAATAATTACTATTTTTGAGATAACTAAACTTAAAAATAAATGCATCCCTTTCCACACAAAGAAAATAGTTTCAATACAGGTATTCACTAATCTATTTAAATTTTGTCTTTTTGTTTATCTCTGGGAGTTTTCATACTTTCCAAGACCCACAGTTTGAGATTCTAAGTACTCCAAAAAGTCCTAGGAATAATATGATGTTCTATAGATTCAAGCCTGCCGGTAAGAGGGTGTTTACTCCCCCTGCACCCATTCATTAGATTATTTTACTAAAAGCATCTAAGCTTTAGAAAATAATTGTTATATGTTCTTTTATTTCCATTCAAACTTTATTTCATTGCAAATTCAGGTGTACATGTTTCAGTTCCTATTTTTGGAGACACTAATATCGGCCAAATTGAAACATAAGTAGTTTGGGCTAAATGCTCAGTAATCATTACCCTGCCCTTACTTTTCTATAGATGGGGATACTCCATGTCTTTGAATGATGCAGCTCAACTCAGCACTGGAGCTTATAACTAGACAACATCCACCAGCGAATGTCCTCTGAAGATTTTCACACTCTTCTCATTCAGTATTTTTTTAAGCAGCTCACTAGTGTCAAGATTACTTTTTTCCTTAAAAATCCATTCTTTGCCCACAGTGACAACTTATTTTTATGGGGCTGAAAGGCAAAAAGATAAGTAATCAGACTATGTTTGCAGATACAGTTCTAGAGGAAAGAAACTACAAAATTATTTTTTAAAAATGGCTGCTGCAAAGCCTAGAAACCATTTGATCTATATATGGCCCATTTTATATCAAGTCTCTACAGACAACTTCTTAAAATTATTCAGTTGATATAGTGTGTGTTATAACCTACCACATTTACCTGTGTGAATTCAGAGATGACTCCTAAATAGATAAGGAATTAGCTCACAGAAGAAGAGTTGTTTTTCTCCCTAGGAAACAGAGCTTTCTGTACCAAAATTTAATTTACCAAAGCATTTGGAGAAGTATCACACAAATCCTTCTATACATCTTCTCTGATTGATAGAAAGACAGTCAATTATGATTCTTTGTCTAAATTATCCCTTGGAGTAGTTACCTTCCCTCTTTTACTGCTACGTGTAAAGGCAGTTAGAGAGAAGAAGGCAAAACTGTTATCTACATTGTCTAAAGCTATTGCTGGCTGGATGGTTTAAAACTTAAAACTCTTTCTTTTCTCTCCCCATTCCTATCTGTTGTTGTGGCCATAATATCATCTAGTTGCACACACTCTTGACCAGCTTGTTATGTACCACTCAAATACAGCTGCATGAAATCAGGTACCTTAGTTTTTAGATAATATCTTCCAGAATGGAGGCAATGTTTTTTAGAGAAGTGAAGGATCCACTACTGCTTATTTCCGCATTTAATCGCTTTCACTGTTCAAAATCTGTTTCTTGGTTTCATTCCAGCTTCTGTGTCTGAGTTTTTTTACGTGTTTCTCTGCCTAGAAAATAGAAAAATACTTAAGCAATTGGCTTTTTCTCTCTCTGAAAGTACTTATAAGCTGCAATCAAGTCACTTCTCAGGTTTTTCTCTCAAATGTAAAGTGCGAACTCTTAATGTATCTCTGTGATAAACACTATTTCTGCCTCTTGAAAGTGACTCTTCTATGACTTTTTTTGAACTTTGCCTAATTCCATATGTTGAATTTTAAATGTGAGTGTATGAACATGCTTGTTTTGGTAATGCCTGATTTGTATGCAACAGAAAGGGTCACTTATCTTTTTTAACTTACTCTATACAAGCAGATGATCGGTCACAAATCAGGATCAAAGGGAGATTTAAAATCAGTTATTCAATTTCTGTGATCCTTTAAAATGTATTATTTCTTTACTGTACCAATGTAAGCATTTATGTATGCTAAATTTCATAGAATGTCTTGTTTCTGATATTTTCATGAAAGAAAGTATACCCCAATACTGACCATCACCACTTTTCTCTTATAAATCCCCATTTATAAGAACAGTACCTTAAAAAACAATGGCAAATTATTTCTTGGAAAAACTCACAAAGATAAAAAATATCTATCTATCTATCTTAACCACAGACTGTACTTACCTCTTCATGCAAAGTATACAACTCTTTCTGTCTTATGTGCAAGGGGCTCTATTTTTACTAAAAACAAAAAATCACATTTTATTCCAACAAAATAAAGCAGACCTAGAGTTAATGTAATTTGGCTAATAGTGTTATGATATCAATTGCTGTCAATTATATATTCTGCGCAGTGTAGTTGAAACAATTTGCATAGAATAAATTACTAGTTACTCTGAAACTATTTTCTCATAGTATAGTACTCTAAATGTGCTATAATGGACTTTGATATCTCTCTGACAGGTTTTGGTATTTCATACTCATTGAATGAACAAACATGCACTCTATCCAGCAGGGTGCATTAAGAATAAAACGAAATCTGGCATTTACATGCCACTTCCATTGATATTCATGGAGAAAAATGTAGTTTAGCAGCTCAGCCCAAGAATCCTCAAAGTGAATGGGAAGAGTCACAGCAACGTCTATGACAGCTGAATCACAAACAGAGGCCTGACAGAGGCAAGCTACCTATGGCACATGAAAATGAGACAGCAAGCCCAGCACCCATACTAGATGAAAAATAACAAGGCTGTTCATAACTGTTTTTATCTGTCTTGCAGTAAATATATAATAGCCTTCTGCTTAAGTTCAAATAAATAGCCAAGTCCTCTAATAAATTA
This sequence comes from Calcarius lapponicus, assembly GCA_039654755.1. Lineage (NCBI taxonomy): Eukaryota > Metazoa > Chordata > Aves > Passeriformes > Fringillidae > Calcarius > Calcarius lapponicus. The sequence continues at coordinate 41,929,191 of CM077481.1, forward strand.
TTCAAGCATTTCTATGCTGCCAGTTATGTATCAGACACATTTCTTTGACTTTCAGCACACATGTCCCATTAGCATTCTTGTAGCAACTTTTTATTTTTGAATGAGAGCAAAGTCTATTTCATTTCTCCTTTTATTTTTTCACTTTTATGATTTTTTATTGTTGTAATAACATCCAATGCCACTGAAACCAAAATAGTAACAGAAGTTTATGTTACTAAATAAATGGGATTTTAATGAACTTTCTGACATATAAAATGATACCAGAACTAGAAATAATTTATTTTTATCTTTCTGACTACATATTTACAATAAAATTGTGTGGATTTTGGAACAGTTTAAATTTTTGAAAAATATATTCCAAACCTCAAAGGTGTTTTGGGCATCTCAGCTGTCTTAATTTCTGTGTTTGTCTTTATTTCACTGTTTACAAAAAAAATTTGCACCAAGAATTTTCACTATTTAGACAGATATCTATTCTACTTCTTGGGCATGACTCCTATAACTACACTGGGATGCACCTTGCAAGCTACCTCCAAGACTGTAACATATTAATTCATAAGAATTTCTCCAATTTCAGTGCTTTCCCTAAATTATTACTCAAATTACTACTTTGGTGGAATTGTTAGAATTGTAGAATAGCCTGTGTACCTTGGAGATCATCTAGTTCCAACCCCCCTGGGAGAGTCCCTTCCACAGGGACATCTTCCACTATATCAGGTTGCTGAGAGACCCATCCAACTTGACCTTAAACACTGGCAGAAATGGAGCATCCACAGCTTTTCTGGGGAACCTTTTCTAGTGCCTCAGCAGTCTCACAGTAAAAAAATTCTTCCTAATATCTAATCTAAACCTGTACTCTTTAAGTCTGAAACCATTCCCCCTTGTCCTATCACTACATGCTCTTTTAAATAGTCCCTCTATGCCTTTCTTGTAGGACCCTTTCAGGTACCAAAAGGCAGCAAATAGATACACCCTGATGCTCTTTTTCAGGCTGAACAATCCCAGTTCTCTCAGACCTCCCTCACAGGAGAGGTGCTCATCCCTCTAATCATCTTGGTGGCTCTCATTTAGACTGTCTCCAACAGGTCCATTCCTTCCTGTGATGGAGACCTCAGAGCTGGATGCACTGGGATTATTCATATAATAAAAGCTGCATATGCACTTTGGTTAAGGATCCAGGTCAAGTTATTTGGTTTAACGTCTCTAAATGTAATGAAAATTTTGCATTTAATTTGACTGAGACTTGATTTAATCTTCCTGAATAGCACTAATTCTCTTTTTCATTTTTATGAAGAATTTGTAGCCTTTGATCTACTTAAAGTGGCATGAAGTTCCTGACCTGTTAGTGTCAAGAAGTACAGCTTACACCTATGTCATTGCATTGATTCATTCTTGTGGAAGAGTTTCCTACTGGTAACAAAGCAGTTTTAGGTTTGCCAGAAATGTAGCATTTTCAAGAGCATTTATATATAGTAAACACTTTCAGGATAATCTAGGATTCTTCAATATGTGACCATCTGGTTGTAAAATTACGGGGAAAAGCTTCAGTATTTCTTAGTATAGTCCACTTTCCAGAACTGCTAGTGTTTATACTGACATTTAAAGCTAGGGTATTAAAATTGATGCAATTATGCCAGTGCAAGTTTTAAAAAACTGGGGGGAAAATATGCTTGGCTTTTTTATAAATACAAATATCTTCATTAAGTCAGGGTTCATTTCTTCACACTGCATGGAAGTTACAAACCAGCCAATTGACCTATTTTTGTCTCTACTTACCCACCAATTCTTCATAAGCATAATCACTATACAAGTTATTAAATAAGTAATTAATCATGAAACAAAATATTTTATTGGAAAGGACAATTCATACTTCATACTGTTTTGAAAATCTGAATACAGAGTTTAGTTTCTTTGCCTGCTTTCCCTTCCATATTCCAGAGTACTTGTTTTCAAGACTATACAATGTTTTATATTAATAATATATGCATAATTCCTTTGAGATAAATATCTACTAAAGTAAAAAGTCTTCATGAAGTCCTACCAACTGTCAGTTTGAAGGCAATATCTTAGGAAATAGTTCAGAAACGTTCCTTTCAAAACATTTATCAACACATTTCCTGAATGTTAGGCTATGGACCAATACTAGAAAATAAGTTACTTCAAAGCAATGTTTTTTCTAGATAATGCTGGTTTTGTAAAATTAAAATGGTCTAGAGCAAAGCACATTTAGTTTTGACAAATAAAATAATTCTTTGCCAAGAAAGGCCACCTGTATTATTTTCTGCTGTCCAAGTATTGCAACTCAGTTTGATGCATCTAGATTTATGTTTTCCATGAAATCTCCCCTCTTCTCAAATGGCATAGAACTTGCATGATCTCAGAGGAGGTGCCTTACAACTCATACATCCGAGGATTTGTATTTCCTCTAGCAACCATAGTAGACACAAGTCAAAACTGGTTTCAGAGATTCAGTAATTCAGTCAAGCAAATCAACAACTTGCAAAAATGCAGTTCACATACAATTAACTTGAAATCAATTATGTTACTCAGTTTAAATAAAACTTTAGATTAGAAACAGGTCTGAAGGAAAATATTGTTGAAAGTTTTGTTCTCAGAAAAACATTTTAGACTTTTATATTAACCAAAGATAAGTCTTATCCTTAAGAAATATAAATCCTGAATTGATTTCAGCTCAAACAGATGCCTAAAAATCTTCAGGAAGAATAATATTAGGTATAACTTCATAACCCTTGGCATGTTCTAGATGCTTTGGAAAAGCAAACTTTTTTTTGTTTTTTGTCAAATGTGCTGTACAGAGCATAAGCAAGGAATAAAGCAAGTGCTTTGCCATGCATTCTGAAATCCAGTAACATGTTTGCCATTCTGTCTCATACATGTAATTTGAGGCTTTTCTGCACACACAGTGATCTGTAATATATTTCTCCATGCAGAAGATAATAGCCTATAGAGGAAATGACATACAGAGTAGCTGCAGTGTGGAAATTGACCAATATCTATAGTGAATAACCAGACTCAGTCCCACATATATGCAGAGAAGCCACATACACACAGGAAATACCTCAGTGACACCAAAGAGCAGAAAGATCTTGAAAAACGTGGCTCAGCTGACTAAAGCTTGTCCCTTAAAAGTCTTCCATAACCACAGGAGCTCTAAGGTTGTACTTTAATGTTCTGTGAATCTATTTTAGTGTTATTTTACAACTGTGAAGTAGATTTTTAGAGCAAATGTATGACATTCTGCTAAGTGACTTTTAACCTTAGTCTTTTCCAGTTATACCTTTGCACCCCACAATTCACTACATTATCCAGATTTCATCTACTACTTCAGAAAGATTTAAAAAATAAGCCTTTCATTTTTTTTCCTTGAAAAATGGAAGATTATTAAAAAAAAAAAAATAGAATCTCTGGATATTCTAACCCTCCAAAAAAAAAAGGGGGGGGGGGGGGGGGAATGATAGCTTTTATTCTTTAGTATGTTTTCCAAATTTTTCAGCTCTGATACAGAGTTCTTACAAAAATTGTTTCCTTGTCAAGGCCCTGGGACAAAGATGAGGGAACTGTACATAATATAACATCATTTCCCATTAATATGCTGCTTTGTGGGCAATCTGCATTCCATCTCCTTAAACAGGCAAAACCATCACACTCACACAGCCTCTGAGAGCTCTAGAATCTTCAAAAGAGAAATCATGCAATCAGGCCATTTTTGAGGAAACTTTAGCAGTTATATTTTTATTAGTCTTTAGCAGGCCTAGGCTTTTCCTTTATTCATATCATAAAACACAGCATAGACCTCCTTTATGTCACAGCATTGACCACTAAGCTGATTGCCAACATATTAGCTACTATGTTATGTCTATCCTACAGTTTTGACAGGGACACCTGAGCAGAACACCTCAGTGAAAACCAAAAACAAAATACAAACTGTGCCTGAGAGACCACCACTCAGAATAGGCAATCATTTTTCTGGAGCAGAGCTTATGAGTAACTATTTCCATTTCCCAGCACAAGAGTATCCCAACAATACTGATTCCGGCTGTGGTGAAAAGGTTAATTTAAAACAAAAGCAGTTACAAAGGCAAAAATATCAAAAAGGCCACGTGTTAGACTTTAGTAGCATGTCCCAAGTGAAAGAAAAATAGCAAACAATCTAACTGGTGCAAATTCAGTTGGCTGAACTATATTTAAATTGCATTGAACCTGGCAGAAGCAAAGGCAGGTAAGAAAGTCTTCTCCTTCCTCCTGAAAACTGCTTTAAATGTCTTCAACAAGTGTGATACAGCCTGAGGCTAAATACCAGCTTGTAGAGAAACAGATGACAATTCTGTTCATTTCAGTTTTTCAAACTTTATCCCAAAGCTCTCATTCAGTAGGTGTTGAAAGTAGAAAAAAAAACACTGCAATTGTAATTCTAAGAGCTGCAGAAAAGCATGCATACATAATGTGCAAGCCTTCAGCGTTTTCTGTTTATAGTTCTGGTTTGATGTGCTCACAGAACCTGAATTGAAGGGGAAAACATATGTACATTTCAGCCCATAAACAGACAAGAAAAGGGGTGTCATGTAACGCAGACAAAGTAGTAAAGCCAAAAGGTCTTTTTCAATCACTCTTGGCAGATATCTGTATATACAGGTATGCATGCAGACTCATACTGTCAGTGAAATTAAAGCTGACAAGTGAAAACTTGGCACTGCATGATGTTTTGCAAATTTGATGAACCCGCAGCAGGACCTAGAAGCCCTTAATCTTTGCATTTAACTTTAAATAAGTAATTACCTTTTATTAAAATATGAGCAGCAGGGACTTAAATTTCAGCTAGAACCTTGAAATTTCATGTTGATCTTTGTTCTAAGCTACCAATATAAAAACCCAATGCCAGTGTCAGTTACAAATGGATGCAATACAGATAGGAAAGTGGGAATCTCCTCTGGATATAGTTTATGGTATATTTGATGGACTGGTTCACAATTCAGAATACATACACTTAAAAAAAAACCCACAATAAAGATTTACCAAACACAAATCTAAGTTTAAGGCTTTGAAACAGTTTGGAAATATTTGTAATGACAGTATTCTTCATGTTTATTTAATAACAGTGTTCTTCAAATTTCTTTTTTTAAAAAGTGACTGTTCATAGAGTTTCCATTATGATTCATTTTCATGTTCTCAGGTATGTTTAGAAGAAAGGACACATCCTTTTATATGTAACCATTTCGGCAGGATTCAAGAAAAAAACTTTTATTTAATAAACTAAGAAGGGCAGGCCTTATCCCTTTGAGAAATTCTTTCAAAAATGGAAATCTCTTCAAATGCTTATAATGCATGAGTCAAATTAAAGAAGAGGTGACTACTATCTCAGATTAGACTATTAGCAATAGCTTCCTTTATTAGGAAGTAAACTACTATCTAGCTTAGGTTTGGGATTGAGAGACTAATATTGGGCAATGCTTAGGAGATGTTAAAGACATGCTGTTTATTCTCCTTGAACCATATTAGTAGTGCTTTTATAGTTATTAATACAAATTAAGGAACATATTTCACCACCTGTGCAGTGGTGAAAACTTCTAAGGTCTTTATGTGAAGCACAAGAGCATAGGAAAACATTCCTAATTCCCATGTCATGTGTGGACCTTTAGATTATAATGACTTTGACATTTCCTTCTCAGTTCATTATATTCCAACTTCATATATGGTATTTCTTTTACCTTCATCTAATGCTTCTTAGTCTCGGTAGATATTCTGAGTTCTTGTGCTTGCATCTACTTTCTACCATACTGAAAATGTGTTGTCAAGGTGAAGAGGCTGACACAAAGCACTGCATTGTTTTCTTGATCAGTGTTGCTTTCTTCTGAATGATGTGTACTCTCAGCTGTCCTGTTTATTATATTTTGTATGCAACTGAACCACTCTCTGAGAACTCATCATTATCCAGCCTGGTCATCAAAGATTGAAGGGTGCAACATTTATTTTTTTACTTAAAAATTCACCTAATGCTTAAGAGGTCAATGTAAATTACCAAAGGCCTGTAATTTAAACATTTTCTGGCTTTCTGCTTCACAAGTGTGATGGACATCTTGATGGTAGGACTAAGATTACTGAGGAACATAAAAATCACTATAAGGAGATCACAGCTGCAAACATTCTCAAAATGAGCTTCAAACTACAGTTGTTGTTTTCTGAAATTAGATTTGTATTTTCTGTCACATACATTTAATACCTGCAGAATGCTTCTGCCATGTGTCATTAAGGTCACCTGAAATGTAACAATCCATTCCTTGTAAAATTACATCAAATGGGCTGACACATTTCTGCAATGAACTCCTGATATTGCAAAGATTGTGCCTCATTGAAGCTTTTCTTTAGGATTTCTACTAACAAAGCTGCAAGAAACTGTTAATAGTTTTGTATTAAATTATTTGCACAAACAATGACAGATTCTTGATTAAACAATCTGGGAACCAATTTTCACTAAATTGAAAAGCTATTAAATTATATAGACTTACTTTGCTTTAGCACTCGGGCTGCAATCTACATTTAATAGTTGCTAAGCATTCTTCTGATGTCTAAACTCTTTCTAGATAGAAACAAAATGGATTTTGTAATAAAAATAGAATTAAAGAAAATAAAGTAATAGAAATCTATTAATTTTTATGAGCTTTATTTTGTGCCATCTGTATGGTAAGGACTTTGTAAATGGTATAGTAAACAAGTGCACATATGGACAGGAATATATGCCAAAAAATTCTCCAACGAGCTGAGAAGATAAAGTAAAATGATAGGTAGGAAGATATCGTTCTTCTGTTAACAGGTGACTTCTATTACTGGTGTGTTTACTAGATTTGGGAGGTTTGTTTTTAAATGAATGTCATGCTTTACTTCATCCACTTAGTAAGACTTTAATTTGTCCCAGGACTGTAAAGAGAGAAAAAAGCAATACAAAAACCTCTGCCACTTCTGGAAAGGACTCGTAAAGACTGTTAGCTACATTAGTATTTACATTTTACTGTGCTTTGCAAGTTGTGAATTGCAGGGATAGGCACTCTCTCTGAACTCTGCTAGCACTGCTTTCTGGCAGGTCTAACTGACACCAGCATTATTCAGCATACATAGAATGGGAAACTTTTCCTTACTCTTATTGCACAGTGTGGCCAGGTTTACATAGCACAGAAAATATTTTCCCCTTGGATTAGATCTAAAGACAGCAAGGCATTAGCAATTTCAGGATATTGTTGGGCTAACATCCACTAGTCATGCCCAAATGAGGCAACAAAATTGCCTTTCCCTCTAGACTCATCCTGTGATGAAGTTTCTGTTAAGGGATGAAGAACTCAGTGCACAGGGCCAACCATGGGGAAATCAGTGTCTGGTCACTACTGCTTGAAGGTAAAAAGGCCTGCGCCCTAAGGGCTTACTGGCCTCAGAATCTTGTATCATTACTATCAAATATGCAAATGAATATTCCAAAAGTTGCAAATTAATATTCACCTCTTGTGAGGGCCATATCAGTTTGGCCTCTGATATCTGGATTGGGAAATAACAAGTCTTGCAGGTAACATTCAAGCTAAGCTTAACGGAAGTCACTTTAACTCAGGCAAAATCGTGTGTAGAGTCTCTGCCTACCTCAGAGCACAACAGATCTGAGATAACAGGAATCTTTCCCTCCTTTATTTTGTTGAGACCTCTATGGAGCCTTTTCAGCCAGCTCTGAAAACTTCTTCAAGTTTCATCAGTAGAAACAGTTTTTGCCTGCTTAGGTATGGAATGCATGCTGGCAACAATAGAAAAAAGCAAAATTTAAGTTCCTTCTATTTTGCGTTTTTTTTATATGACTAACCACTAAAATGTAGAGAGGGAAACCAGGACTGCATGGGTGAGAGCCCTGTTCTGATCCTTCCTATGTCAATATTTCTTGTGTCAGAACATGAGTTCAGCCTCCAGGAAAATCATTTGCAGCTATGAAAGACATTTGTACCTGAAGTCAAAACACTCATGGCAATTCCTGAGGAGATATAAATAAGTTCAAGGGGCAGCTACATAGCAATAACAGTGTGTCTAGGCTCAAGGAAGTATTGATAGCTGCAGATTCTTTCTGAGTCCTGTGAGACAGTACTCGGGCCCTCAATCCACTCCACAGAGCTATCACAGTAGCATTAAGCACTGTTGCTATGAAGGCAGTTAGCTATAAAATCAATGTTTTCTACCACCAGAAAAAAATCCTCCCCATCTTTCGCTTGTGTAGCTGCTGTTTCTCGTGACGATTTGTGAGCAGGGAACAGGAGTGTTGAAGCAAGCACTAGCAAACCTTGACCCAATCTTCAGCTTGTTATAGAGAGGCACTAAGGCAGAAGAACTAGGGAGCTATTTTTCAGTCAGTGAAAGACAGGCACATGCATTTTCTCTTTCTCTTTCTTATATGTCAGAAAAAAAAAAAAAAAAAAAAGGGAAACCAACAAGCTGGATGCATTTCCTTTGTGATTTAGTAAATCTCCAGGTTGTTCCTGAGGCAATACAGTGATGTATTACTTTTCCTCCAGGGGAAAGGGAAACTCACAGCATAACCCCTGCTTAAATGACATTTCAGAAACACTTTTTTTTCAGTTGGCATAGCTCCTAGCAGAAAATATAGCTTCCTGTTTCAAGAGGAATCCCTAATGAATTTGGTCCAAGAAGTGCATTTTAAACTGTGTAAGTCAAGCCCAGGAGAAATAAAGAATGAAAAACACACAGCATGATCAGTAAGTTTGTGTTCTAGTATAACCACAAACTACAACCTTCATTCAGTGCTGCTGGCAACATCAGTACAGCTAGTGCTAGACAAGTTGCTGAATCTCTGCTAGTAAAGCTATGTCAGTCCTGTTCATGTATATATTACTCAAGAATTTATTGTCCTCAGGAAACTACAGCAAAATACAATACAGAAATTATGAGGGCAAACAATAAACATTTAAAGAGCAAATATAAAATTATATTGAAAAGAAAAAAAGACAGTGGTTTTTCTTACTATTATCATCTGGTTACAAAGAAAACAATAAAGATGGAATAAACTCATATATTGTTGGTTTAGAAGACAAGAGAAAAATTACTGCATATTTGGCTCTCTGTAGAACTCAAGTGAATGGCTGGCAGAGGCAAAAGTTAAAAAGAAAGGAGTTATGAAAATGCTCAACTCTATATCTTCATTATTAGGTCTCCCTCACCCTGCATTGTTAAGTGTTTTGCCTTTGAGTCCTAATTAGTCATTGGGCAACATAATTTTTCCTTCTGTTTGCTAACAGAAGTTTTCTGCAACCTTCCTCCAAACTGGCTGTCTGATTACAGCTCTATATGGATATTCTTCTAAGCAGTAAACTTCTGCCTGCTAACACACTGTGTCATAGAGTTGAGACAAAATACCTAGGAGAGGTCAGGAAGATGGGTTCTATTTGTTGAAGTTAAATCGTTCATGCTCCAGTGTACAGACAAGTATCAGTAACAGACCCTAGAAAATTCTGTTTTCAGATGACACTCAATATATTTTGCCAAGAAATGACATTTGAAACATATTATCCAGCTGCCCCATATCCAATGTTTCTCTCATTCTATTAATTTGCAATTTTATTTCCTCCATCAGAGCAATTATAAATATCACTTAGCAGCAAAGTGCCCCATATTTCTCTTTGTCATGACCTATTGATATACTACACAATGTAAAGCCCTTACTCACCCAGACAGCTTTTCTGCCTAGAGCTCTTGAGCTGATATCCTAGCAGACAGCCTTGCTTTACAAAATCAGTTACAAAGGGTTTCAGAAACAGCAATTATTCCATAAGATGGAATAAGAAAATCTAATAGTTGAAGTATGTTTTATGTTGAGACATAAAATTTTTTAACAGTCAGCAGGATCATGACACTGAGAAAAAATTGTAAGAAGTTTAGCTTTTGGGCACTTTTAAATACTGTTTAATTTATCAGCAAATCTCAGTGCAAATTAGAATACAGCCTTTTTTAAATCACCATGAAAAACTTCAAGCATTATAAGAGATGGTAGGGTCTTGGCCTACCTGTCAACCTGTGTCTTGATTACAGTGAATTTTATCATTCTCAATCTCATTTTAATACCAAAGCAGAACTTTAATTACCCAAATAAAAAGGTGAAAGAGGGAAGAAAGCACAAGAACATGAGTGGCAAACAAAATAATTAGGATTATAAAGGTATGGCTAATTAGTGATTCAACTTTCATGAGTTAGAAAGCACTGCTTAAACACTTACACACCAAGTACAATCTATATCTCACAGAAGTCTACAGAGGGAAAATCCTCCTCAGCTTTAAAGGATGTTAAATCAGCCCCATAAATGTTAGTTTTGCTTTACATAAGTCTGGGAACTAAGGTTTTCCTTACTTTCAGGGAAAGCTTATCCACTAATGGCGTCTGGCAGCTTTGAGATAGTGTGGGTTTCTGCACGCGCCTGCTTGCCCCAGGCCAGTTCTGTGTTTATATGCCTTCTCCTGAAATGCCTCACTATCTCATAGAAATTACCAAAAGGATTCACAGCATGCCTCCATCCTCAATGAGGAAAAGCTTCTGTTTGTAAATGGCATTTATCATCCTTTATAACAGTCTTTCATCTGGCCAAGCACGTGTAGTGATTTATAGGAGAAAAATTCTAGGCAGTAATACGGGCACTCAGGAGGTAGCAGAGTATCAGCAATCTAAATATCTCTCTGAGAATATCCCTGTAGTATCCCCAGTCCAAACCATTTCCTAATGACATAGCCCAGAAATTATCTGATACAGAAGGAATTTGATCTTTTCATATCACAGTTGAACAAAAAGCCTGAAAGAATAAAATCTAGTTATCAAATTCTCTCTCAATAAACATGGGTTGTCATTGCGCTGTCTTCCTCCTCGTAAATCCTTACTTCTATAGAGGGTGCTAGGACTTTTCCAAGAGAGAAAAAACACAAAAGCACACAAATTTTATAAAAAAAATTATTCACCAATATTCAAACAGACATGGGATTATTATTTTTCGCTTTATTTGAGTTTCTTCCCCTTTCCCACAAAAGCATAAACACAAAACATGGAAGGAAGACTGTCCTTATTTGAAGGTACCCCTACAGACACACACACACATAGAAGATGATGGATAGATAGATAGATAGACAGATGAGAGATAGATATAGATTGATAGAAAGAGAGAGTGATCTCAGATGTTTTCTTGCACACCTCGATCTACCCAACCCTGTCTAATTCTTCCCATAAGCTTCACTCTTATTTTCTATTGTCCTTGTGCTCCTGCGCAGGATTCGCTCCTCAGGTGTAAGAGAAAACAAGCAGGTTCTTAGCCTCACCTTTTCCTTGTCTTTGCTAAAATTTGCATCATAAAATCCTGTTGGATTGATGGAGTGTTTAAACAGGCTCAGGCAGTCAGGCTCAGACAGTCACAGATCAATTTTCAACTGAAAGAAAAAAATATATCTCATCTTCTACAGAAGTGTTTAATAGACTAACTTGTGGTCTAATCCATAGTGAAAAGAAAAATGAAGGAAAGAAACATTGCCTTTTTCTCAAATTCTGTAATTAATCACCTCTAGATCTAACCAGCTGCTGGTTCCTCTTCGTCTGTGCTCCAAAAATTAGACTTTTCAAGAATCACTTTTCTGCTTAACAAAAGCATAGTGGCTTTCACCTCCATTTTCCTTTTGAGTACTCCAGTAAAGACCTAAAATCCTGGGTAGGCTGACAACTGTGAGGAAGTCACTTTTGCAAATGCTTGTACACCTGATTCAAAGAGTAGTTTATCTTTACAGTTTAACTTAAATTGTTTTCCACCCTTCAGAACAACTTTTTCATACCTGTAGGTACTCTTCAGGCAATAGTCATTCAAATAAACCATGTCAGCAAGCAAGCTTTGATTTTATTTCAGGTCTTATTCTAATTTTATCACTTTATTGTAATTATATATGTATTATATTCATCTATTCTCATAGATTACTGGTCATCACAATGAATAGTCTGACTAGCTGTTACATGTAGAATTAAGAAGAAAAACTTTCCCTCGACATCATAGTTCCTTGACCCTAACTAATACCTTTAAATTTTAAAAGAAATCAATCATGCCAAGTTTGCAGCCTCATTTGGTACACCTCAGCACAGCTGTCTGGATGTGCTTCCTTTACCAGTCTGCCTCCCCCAGTGTGGTGAGCTACTGACTAGAGCAGACTCTCAACTGATCAGATTTCCCTCCATGTATGCTAAAAACACTCTGAGCCTCCTGAATCCCTTTCTAGCATAACTGATATAACCCAGGGTGAATTAGAATTACTTCAAAATGAAATGTGTCTTATACCTTTTTAAACTACATGAAAACATGACACAGAGGGACTTGTAATCAGATTCAGGGGAAAGTGGTGAAGTCAAACTGGTGATTCACCCATTTGAATTTCTCAATATGGGTAATAAATGAGGCATTTCTAGAGCAACTGAATAATTTGTACATTTTCACAGTAGATCAGACTCATACAGCAGAAGCTGGTTTTGTAATTGTGACACATTGACAGAAATTCAGTGACTCTGTTCAGTGATTTTAATTTCCACGTTGATGGCATCTTGTTGGAATACAGGCAGGCAAATCTTATAAAACAAGCCATGTAGAAACACTTGCTACCTACAAGATTTTATTTTCTCACACTATCAGGGTTTCTTTAGCTCTATTTCTTGTGCAAACCTGAGTCCCATGTAAAACTACACAGGAGTTTTTATTATTTTTAAAAACTCAGATTAACTTTGTACCCAAAGTCACTTTGATCACTGATATATCTTTATGCAAGTAAAGCAAAGGAGAAGAACACCATAACCTTTGAATTGGAATAATAAATATCAGTATTAATTTATATATCCTGTTACACTAGGAAGGATAATGCAAATAAGTTAATAATATAATAAAAGAGGTTAATTGCTTTGCTCCCTTCTGCACACAAAAACCGAAGGAGGATGTGTACTGAACAAATTACTTATCTTAAGCTGGAAAAGAAGTTCCTTTATATGTTTCACGACAAAAAAAAAAAAAAAAAAAAAGTGTGACTTAAAAATAAAAAACCTAACAGATCACAAACTTTTTTCCCTTGATTGGATGTTTAGAAGGTGATTGGTGAGTAATAAAGTCACTAGAAGGATTGCACTGACATGAGCCATAGAGAAAATCCTGCATATTAAAGAGGAACCAAAACAGCAAGAGTTCCTAACATGGCTGACTGACAAAATCTCTTTATGTCTGTGCAGAGGTAAGTTCAAACATAATGCCTTTAGGAAGAGAACTCTCCACTGTGTGACCTATTTCACAGAATGGCATCAGAAAGCAGTTAATTCATTCTGAAGGGTAGGTATTAATCTAGGAAATAGGGTATGTACTAATTTTAGGAAATAAAAATGAGCAGCTGAAATATAGCATCGTATAGTCAGGTTGTTTTTCTTCTGTGTTTTTCATTTTTCTGAAATCTTATGTTTTATCATAGCAATCACACTTCACATGTTTCAAATCTGAGGTGTAGATAATTAGTTATTGCATATGCTTTTCCTCAATTGCCTTAGACAGAACTGGCTGTTGTGAGGGTGTTGCTCCTCTGGCAAACCAGGCTACGTAACAAGATGAGGTCAAATTGGAACCTACACATACCAGTACGTGTTGATAATGCATCTGAAACTATTTGAGACAGTGTTTGCCCCAAAATGTAGCAATCGATGAGACAGAAATTCGGTCATGGAAAAACTACAAAGAGGGCTTTGCAGTAAAAGAGTCAGCCTAAAGAGAGGTCTGGGAGGAGCACGAGGGCTGCGGTGGCCGGAGGGATGGCGCTGCAGGAGCAGATGCCGTCAGAGCTGCTCGGCAGCGCACCAGGCACCCCGGCTCTCCCGGCCTCTGCCCTCCCGGGGTGCTGGAGCAGCCTCGCTCCCCTCCCGCCGCTGCTCCCGGGGCTGGGAGCGGAGAAGGAGCCGGGCCGGGCTGGCTGGGAGCGCTCCCGGCAGCTCCAGCCCCCGAGGGTTCGAGCCGGGGATTCAGGAGGGGCGAGCCTCCATCACCTGGGGCTTCTCCGGGGGGCTGCGGGGATTGCGCTTCCCGGGGTCAGCAACTTAATTAAGAGCGGCGCTCAGAGGCGGGGGATGTTTATCAGCGTTTTCTGAAGGGGGGTCGCAATGTATGGTTTATGAGTTACATCACTGACACTGATATCTGTACAGCTCATTGATTGCCAGTTAATTGCAGGTTATTAATAAATCAATAAACCACTTCAATCCCAACTCAGTTTAGCAACATGAAATTACTGTCTTTCCCCTGTGAAAGCTCATCATTTAGGGACAAGAAATGGATTCCCTAATGTTTTGTAATGTTACATTTTAAGATGTATTGTAGATATTTCTTCCAGAAGAACAGAGTCTTTACAGCCAACAAAATTTTGCTAAGTTTTGTACCGCTACAATTCAGAACATGATGCCATATTCCTGTGGCTTTGAAACTTCTAATTAATGTTACTCTCAATATTTTGGAAAGGGGCTCAACTAACTCTATAATGAGAGTATTAGAGTTAAAGCGACAGGTTATGACAGTACAGAGATTTCTCCTGCTGTTTTTTTTTCATTCACTTTGGCCAGATCCTTTGCCAATTTGTTCCCCTTTTTTTCTTCTACTGCATCTATCTAATTTTAGAAACAGAAAGTGAAGTACGCTTTTAAGCAGATTGTGTTTGCCCTTTTCCAGGTTTTTTCCTTCGTTTCCATGAACTCTACAGATTACATAGCTCTTGATCTTTTGCAGTCCACTTGCACAGCAGGTGGGAAAACCAGCTAATCTTAGAGACTTATTTTAGAAACTGCACGGATAAATATGTTCTTTAGACATGATTATTTTATATAATTTAAAGCTATGCTACATACAAAGTCTTAAAAATACTGTCATAAAAATCCCCACATACAGGTACATATACACATATACATACAGAGAGAGAGTTTTAATTTAAATTGCAACAGGGAAAATATTTTATTGAAAGTAAAATGTTTATGAATTAAGTCATACATATTTTCAAGATTTCTACAACAAAATTACTACCTCACTTGATACATAACAAACTATATGATGAACTCTCATTTAGAAGTCCCCAAGTGTCTTGTTTTGCTGCATAGGAATCTTTCAATGTTTTTTGTATTAAAACATTTGAATCCGCCTTGAAGTTAAGCCTAGGATTCTATTATAAAATATTTTTTTTCTGTGAAAGTAAGTAGGTCTGATTCCAGGTACTTAATTTTGGGGATTTTAAAATCCATTTTACAAATAATTTTTCACTCCTATAGTTTTTTCTTTCATGAAGGAAGGCAATGAATATTCTTTATACTCTGAGCCTGATGATTTCTGAATCATGGAAAATGGACACATCATAAAAGGTTATTGAAAGCAATTTAAGAAAATAATTGGCTTGAACCAGACTGAAAGATTCCTCAGGGAGAGTCATGTCTCTTACTTTAGGGCTCATTTAAATCTGAGGGGGATTTTTATTAAGTGTCTCTCAAGAACAGGACTGGAGGTTTTCTTCATATGTTTGTGTTTTGTATAGGATCACACAAGTACATGCAAACACCCAGCATGGTGACACCCAGAGCTGAAAGCACATGGCTGTTTTGTTTCAGATAAATATACACTAGTTCCTGTAATGAAGCCACATGTCTTCCATGAAAAAGCCAACTGGTATATCATTTGTCATGCACAGATGGTACCAACATGAGGAATGATCTCTTGGTGTGTCAGATTCAACATGCCCCTCTTCATGCATATGAAGAGGTGCATGTTGAATCTGACACACCAAGAGACTCACCCCTTGATTTAAAATGAGTAAATTACTTAATAAATAAATCGAAAAGTTAGTCTGATGTATCATTGTGCTGGATTGTGGTTTTGGAACTTGGTTTGGATTTTTTTATTTTTTAAATTTAATGTTTTCTAGATTAAAAAATAAAAAAGTTGATTGTCAGTTCTCAGCCTGTCAAAGCATAGTGAAAGAAATCCTTATAGCTTGCAGGTTAAGTCTAGTGCAAGGTTCACCTGAAGCAAACTGTAAACAAATAGAGATGTGCTTCAGCAATTCAAAAAACGTCCCTTTCTACATTAGTACTGTATAATTAATTATATAAGGAGAAAACAGATTCCCTGCAACTGAACTACATTTAAATGTACTGAACAATTCGCGTCAATGACCTACACTGATGAATCTGAACAGAACCAAAATTTCAGGCTGCAACTCTGCCTGGGAAGTCAAATACAAAATATAATATTCAGAGTTTCCCAAGAAATCTAATGTCAATACCAGTGTGCAAACATAGAGAATCTGAAATATTCTGTTTAATTCTAATGATTGACTAAGAATGTGAATGTGATAATTGACCCTAATGTTACAAAGTATCTTGCAATAAGCTGCCTTTGCCCGAGCATTCTGTTTTAGCCCCATGCCAATGCACCACTTCTGTTACAGTCTGAAAGAAGAATTATAGAGGAAGCAAAGAATCATCTACTGACAAAAAATTTACAAAAATAAATAATATTATTAAATTATCTACACATTTTAAAATTCTTACAGACATAAAATCATAAATTTAATCTTTTTTTAGTGTATTTTCATGTCATTATGTTATAAAATACTCTCTCCACTACTACTACATCATGTTATGGTTTTAAAGGATGAAGTCCTGGTTTGACAGTGTTTCAAGATATGAATTTGCAGAAAAATGCTTGGCTAAAGAAAGAAAAAAGTGCTGTTATATGTCAAACATTCAACTGTTTTTTGCTTTCTTCCTTGCTGTATCACTGGTACCAGAGATACTGTTTCTTACTTCGCATCCTCTTGAAATGGTACAGAATCTTGTTAGCCAGCACTCTTCCTTTTGAAGTAGGATACCTTTTTTTTTTGTGGATACCATTAAAAAAATGAAGTGTAAATAAGTGACTTCTGTCACAGAGAACATCTTGAAACTTTGTTCTGAGATATTTTCATGGAAGTGATAAATCCCTTGGTACCCAGACTGTGAGAATATGTACCTTCAGAACCAGAACATATCAAACACCTCTGAAGGGGCTGGGACTCATTTCAGAAATCTGGTGAGAGATTCTGGTATTTCAAGCTGCTTTCCTCAAGCTGAAAATCTTTGCTATTCATAGAATTGAAATCAAATCTTTACAAAGTCTACAAAATTACTGATTTTGAAAAAACACATTACTTTGAGAGATTTTTTTGACTCTTACAATAAATAATTATGAGAATTTGTCTTAAACACAGCTATTTTATTAGTACCTTGGTACACATGGGAAATTTTTGAGTTCTGAGAAGGCCCATTCTATAATACCTTTTCTAGCTAGCTGAATACTGTTAAAATGTTTTCTCTGTGTATATAGCATCATAAAACATACAGCTAGTTTAGGTTCTAGAAAAACAAACAGCAGGAAAAAAATTAAAGTTGGAAAAAAAATGAAGATATTCTGTAGATACTAGTGTCCTTGAGTACTTGAAATTAATTAATTCATTTGTTTGTTTGTTTTTTGTTAGTAAGAAGAATGTCTGGAAAATGAAGAAAACTATAAGGAGCAATTTGATGACAGCTTTGAGGCCACTTGGTGCATGTATGCCCAGCAGATACTATCAGATGATACAGCAGGAGCTACAAGATGTTGTGCAGACTCATAGCTCAAATGTACTGTTGAAAGCGTTAAGTATCTGTAGGTTCAGTAGGTTCAGCAGACCTATAATAACTATGTGGTCTCTTTTTAATTTTTTTTTTATATCAAGCAGCCTACAGTTTCTCCTACAAGTGCTCTTTGTTGTTGTTATGGAGAGATGCTTCTTGTCTCACACTACAGTGTGTCTGTAATTGCATTCCAGCAGTATTGAGAGCATTGGGCACAAAGGTCTGTATGCATCTCTATTTATTTCTTTAGGTATTTTTACCAAATTAATGTTTCTACCACTTTGTTAAAGGTCAGGTTTCAATACAAGGGCTCTTCTATCCTGCTGTCCATCACAGTTAATAATGAAGCAGACAAACAAGTCAAAATGCCTGCAGTATAAATGTACAAACACTGATTTCCATTTTCTTGTCTGAAACACACACATTCTTATGATCCTTTGCTGCATTCTTTCATTGTACATGTTCTGTTAGATGAACTTCATGGCCAGCGACCCAGTAGAAATCCAAAGTTTTCAGTTAATCAGTCACTTACTCTAGATAATTTTGTTTCCATTTTAAAATATATTTTTTCAAGTAATCTTTACACTAATATTTTCAATAATTTAGGCTGAAAACTTCCTTTAAAATAAATTATTTTAGACTGAGTGATTTTTCTGTACTAAATATGCTTATCATCCTTAACTTTACTCAGCCTAGAATGAAAGAATAATCAAATTGCTGACATTTCATTTTCTAGGTTATTTAATCATGCTCCCTGTTGCAGTTGTCTAAATATTGCTGTAAAGATTATGCACAGCCATGTTAATAGCCTTGTTATAGCCGTGTTCTGGCCTTGCTTACTTACAGTGTCCAACAAGAAAAATTCGTATTCTACCTACACTGACGTGGTGACTATGTCAGTGGACCAGGAAGGGGCTACAGACATCATTTATCTGGACTTCTGTAAAACCTTTGACACAATTCCCCACATATAAACTGGGGAGAGATGGATTTGATGGGTAGACTGATGGAAAAGGAATTGGTTGGACAGCCATGTCCAGAGGGTAGTGGTCGATGGCTGAGGGTCCCAATGGACATCAGGGACAAGTGGAGTCCCTCAGGGGCCAGTTCTGGGACCAGTTACTTAATATCAGACATTGGGATCAAGTGCACCTTCAGCAAATTTTAGATGACACCAAGCTGAGTGGTTCAGTTGACACACCTGAGGGACAGGACGCCATCCAAAGGGACCTGGAAAATTTCAACAAGTAGGTCCATGGGAATTTCATGAGATTTAAGGCTATGTACAAGGTGCTGCAACTGGGTCAGGGCCAATCCCAGTACCAGCACAGGCTGGGGGATGAACAGCTGGAGAGCAGCCCTGTGAGAAGGACTTGGGGGTGCTGGTGGGTGAGAGGCTGGACATGACCCAGCCATGGGCACTCCCAGCCCAGAGAGCCAAACGTGTCCTGGGCTGCATCCAGAGCAGCGTGGGCAGCAGGGCCAGGGAGGGGATTCTGTCCCTCTGCTCTGCTCTGGTGAGAGCCCACCTGGAACCCTGCATCCAGCTCTGGGGAACCAGCACAGGAAGGACATGGACCTATGGGAGTGAGTCCAGCAGAGGCTACCAAGATGATTAGAGGGATGGAGCACATCTCTTATGAGGAAAGTCTGAGAGAATTGGTATTGGTCACCCATTAAGAGAAGATTTTGTGGTAACCTAATTGTGGCCATCCAGTACCTGAAGAGAGCTTATAAGAAAGATGCAGAGACACTTCTTACGAGAACATGTAGTGACAGGACAAGGGAGAATGGATTCAAACAGAAAAAGAGTAGGTTTATGTGACCGTGGTCACAAGGGTTTTCAGGATGAAGAAGAGATGAGAATGTTGACTCCATGATCAGAAGGCTTGATTTATTATTTTATGATATATGTTACATTAAGACTATACTAAAAAGACATAGAAGGAGAAGGTTTCTTCAGAAGCTAGCTAATCTGAGAATAGAAAAGAATGAACAACAAAGATCTGTCTCAGGCAGAGAGCGAAAGCCAGCCCTGCCATGAGTGGTCAGTCAATCCAAATATCCACACCAGACCAATCACAGATGCACCTGTTGCATTCCATAGCAGTAGATAATAATTGTTTACATTTGGTTGCTGAAACTGCAGCTTCTAACAAGGAAAAATCCCTAAGGAAGGATTTTTCATGAAAGATGTCTGCGACAGGTTAAGATTAGATATTAGGAAGCAATTCTTTACTGTGAGAGTTATGAGTAAGGGGAAGTTGTTACCTGGAAAAGCTGTGGATGCTCTGACCTGGAAATGGTCCAGGTCAGGCTTGGAGGCTCTGAGAAACATGCTCTGGTGGAAGACGTCCCTGTCCATGACAGTAGGATTGGACTTAGATAATCTTCAAAGTCCTTTGAAACTCAAACCATACCATGATTCTATTAATTCTCCCTATCTACTCCCTAGTCCAACTGCTGGAAAAAGCTCTCTTTGCCTAAAAACATATTAAGCATTCCTGTCTTCTGAAAGGTCGGAATACAACTTCTGATGACACAGAAACAAATGTGCAATCTTGGGTTTTTGTTTTTGCAAACACACGGGAGTTTTTCTGGGTCGTACAGAATTACATACTGAAGAATTTACTTCTAAGTTTTGAAGACTTTGTCAGCTTGTCCAAAAGGTAATATAAGAAAAGGCACAAAAATAAGCTCCTTTTCTTGTTGAAACTCTATCCTAATACCAAGTCTATACATTTTTTTAAAAATGTGCCTAGATAGTTAAAGGCTACTGTGACATCTCAACTTTAAATAACTAGAGAAGCATATACCTACCATGTTAGATCATATTCAAGGAAAGGGACAATTCTTGTTGTGTATATCTCTCATTTTAGACAGAAAAACTAACTTTGTCAGAGGGGCTGATACGCAGAAGTGCTAAGTAACTTACATACAGCAGGGACATCCAGTGTCAACCAGTGCATGAGGAGGCTGAGGAGACTAATTGTTGTATGAGTATCTTGCAAATATCTACTGAGTTTCAAAATCAGGGAGAATTAATTAAGAAAAAAACAAATAAAGAAAAAAAATACCCCCTCCAAAAAACCCATTTTCAAAAACCACATTTTTAATGTATTTGAAAAAAAATTCAAAGCCAGTCTTTCCTATAATATTTCAACATTTCCCTTTTAATGAGGAAAACTATATTTTTGCAAATCCTTTTTGAAATGAAAGGGCATTGAACTACTAACTCTGGAGGCCCATAAATATCCTAATTGAATTCTATAACTGCCTAACCCAAAAAAAGACCAATATGCTGGGGGTCTAGGAAGAAAAAAAAATTGTTTCTTTAAATATATTTTCTCTTCCACACTGGTATAGTAATTCTGTCACTTGCTTTCTAATGACCCACAGATTTTTTTTAATAATAAACTAGTATGTGGACTACTCCAAACCATGGAGACAAAAAGCACAGACTTTTTTAAACATTGCAAAGACAAGTCCAAGACATTTTGCTATTCATTTTCTCTACTTCTTCTACTCCAAGTTTCTCAGAGAACTAAATATTACACGTTGACTGACTTGACCTTTGGAGCAATGACCCTCTTAGGTTCTTCAGTTGTAGCAGGCATCTCAGTATGAGGGGAAAAAAAATGTCACACTTGCAACATTACTGAGAAGTGAATGTATTTAATTAGGTAATTTACAGATCTGTTATGCAGACTTTACTTCATGCCTGCCAAACTTAGATCCAGTTGAACTCCTAGCAGTGTCCAGAAAACAAGATTAAATACCTGATTTTCCTTTCTCTAGTACCTCAGAAATTTGGTTTCTATGAAAACTGTAAATTTTGTAAGACCGCATAAAACAGAATAACGCTGATTCTGCTGCCCAGGAGAGAATATCATTCTTTAATGTAGGCTCTTCCTTTAAGATACTGTTTATTATCCATGGAGAAAAGATGATAGGATAATAGTCTGCATAAGTAGCAATACCTATTTGCACTCCAAACAAACTCTAAAAGACCACTAGACAGCTTGTCCCCAATAATAACCAAGACTTTTGTGAAGTATCAGCTATTCACTTCCAAAGTAGGTCTGATCCACGAATTAAGCCTGTGGGTCTTAAAATGACAAGTCATTATGTGACAAGTAGGAAAAACTTACTTCAGATGATAGTGTTGCTATTTCAGGGTGAAAGTATTCACTGTAATCAGTTCATGACTTTTTCAGTTTGTCAGAATAAAAGGTTTTTCAGCTAGCACTTGGACTTATTCATACAATTGAAGGAAAAAAAGATCTTGAAAGCTTAGTCTGTTCTCTCCTATACATGCTTGTTTCAAGCATTTCCAGGAAAACCGAAGTAGTCCTAGCTCTCCCTCTTGCCTTTGCCATTCCATATGTATCCTCTCTTTGGGGAGAAAACAAATAAGCCATTGATCTAAAAACATTACTTCAAAATATGGAAAAAGGCAGTACAGTGTTTGTCAACAGAGAGCAACTTTTATGTGGGTGCCTCAACCCATTAATTCTTAACAACTCAGGAACATTCTAACTTCCCCCTGTGGATGTTGGCAATTTAGGTTCTGACTGACTTTCCACAGCTCTAGGATAGCAACAAAATTTTGTTTTTATGTATCTATGTATTTCAAAATTTGTTTTGTTCATATGGCAGTCCATACACTGTAATTAACAAATGAAACTGAAGAAAAGGAAACCCAGACCCTTGATGGTATATGATTTTGTGGTTTCATGCATTCGTGTGTCTTATTTATTTGTCTTGATTCCTTTTCATTAAAACCTTGTTAACTCAAATAGTCTAAACAGGATTTGACTCAGTATGAGAGTAGAAGTGAATTCTGTTTTGGTTTTATTACTTAGAACTTCGGTATTTCTGGTGTTTTTTGAGATACCCTTGAACTCCTTAAGACCTTCTTATAGATAAACCATTGAATTTTAAGTATATATTAAAAGCCAAAATGTTAAAGAAGGGAAATTTAAAGTTTTCTTTTTTTTAGAAGAGAGTAATTGCTGTTGAAGTCAGCAACTTACAGATCTTTGAATGAAACAGAAGATTGCTGTAATATCACTAACACTGTGGCTGTTCTGCTTTAAAGGTCATTCCATTTGCTGTCAGCTACACCAGCACTTCAGCAAAAGAGCACAAGAAAACAATAGTGAAGATCTAAATGACTCAAAAGGAATTTAATTTTGAAGTTTGCTACAGCTGAGCCCATTGTCAGAGATAACAGAATCAATTAAAGTGGAAAAGACCTCTGAGATCATCAGGTCTAACCTTTGATTGAGCACCACCTTGTCAACTAAACCATGGCACTAAGCGCCACATCCAGTCTTTCCTTAAACACCTTCACAGACAGCAACTCAACCACTTCCCTGGGCAGCCCATTCCAATGCCTAATCACTCTTTCTATGAAAAAATATTCCTGACGTCCAATCTGAACCTCCCCAGCCCAGTTTTAGACTGCATCCTTTTTTAAACTGTCACTGGTTGCTTGTGAGAAGAGACTGACCTCCAGCTGGCTACATCCTCCTGTCATGAGATCATAGAGAGTGGTAAAGTCTCCCCTGAGCCTTCTTTTCTCCAGGCCAAACACCCCCAGCTTCCTCAGCTGCTCCCTGTAAGATTTACCCTCTGGACTCTTCTCCAGCTCCATTGCTCTTCGCTGGACACACTCCAGCACCACTGTCCTTTCTGAGTTAAGGGGCTCAGAACTGGACACAGCACTCAAGGTGTGGCCTCACCAGTGCTGAGTACAGGGGTGCAATCTCTGCCTTGGTCCTGCAGGCACACATTGCTGATACAGGCCAGGATGCCATTGGCCTTCCTGGCCACCTAGGCACGGTGGGCTCATGCTCAGCTGCTCTTCACCAGAACCCCCTGGTCTTTTTTCCCAAAGCAACTTTCCTGCCACTCTGCTCCCAGCCTGTAGAGATGCCTGGAGTTGTTGTGACCTAGGAACAGGACCTGGCACTGGCTTTGTTGAACCTCATCTAATTGATCTCAGCACATCAATCCAGCCTGTCCAGATCCCTCTGCAGATCCTTCCTACCCTTCAGCACATCAACACTCCTGCCCAACATGAGGTCATCTGCAAACTGAGGGGGCACTTCAAACACATAAAATTCAAAGTGAACGAAGAAAATACCCATCTTGGTTATAATGTTGCTCAGCCCGGTTAGTGCTACTGCTATGTATAAAAATATTCTTGTGATTCCATTTTTATTGTCGTAAATAATGCGAAAGAGATTAATATTATAAAGGACACCACATTAAGTGATCACAGTAAATGCAAATGTACTTGGGCAGCTGCCAATACCAGAAAACATCATTCAGGGCAAAAGACTATCAACTGAACACAAGGTGAAGGGTTTATGTTTTCAATGTATTTCAAAATCAATTACAGTGAGCTAATTATATACGGTGCTTTGAGGTTTGCTCTTGAAAAATGCAAATTCCTCTTAGGATCTAATAAGTAACAAATAGTACAATACCTACTTTATATACATAGTGTAAAAGCATTAGCAAGGCAGACTGCAATAAAATCAGGGATCTTGAATTTTATTAGCTATTTTAATGTAAGCAAAATATTGAGTTCCACTAATCTAGCAACACTTTATTGTTGTTATTATTAATGATGACAGTGATGACATTAGCATGGTGACATCTTTACCCAGTGAGGTTGTATTTTCGCTGCTGTCACTACAATAAATAAATCATTGCCTGAAGCCAAAAAGTGATCTTGAACACAAATTTTTCTGCCAATTCTAACTTCTTGGTAAGTACATATACATGTGAAGTACAAGTTTTAAAAGATACATTTTAATCATAGATGTATTTGTGTTTGTATTCTATGCTTCTTTGTTATTCAGAATCTAAAGGACAATATCCATCAGGTAGCTGAGAATTTGAAAGAATAATTTTGGCAGCAATTAAACACCTAGAAGCCAGATAATCCTCAAAGTTTTTTCAGCTATTTAATTTGAGCAATGTCTTTCTTTTCAACATTGAAATCTCCACAGCATATTTATCCAATCCACAAGACTGCCTAAAAACATGTCTTACAGGTGAGGACAGTTCTGAATTTATTTCACAGTCAAGAATCATCCTTATTCATAAATGAGCTGTGATGCTCAAATCAGTATTTGCTGGACCCTTGGTATGTCAGGTACAAATCCCTTACCATCCAGATATGTCTTGCTTCAGAAACAGGTTATTGAAAGGGTAGCAATGGAAAGCATTGATGATGCTCAGTTTCTAATAGTGAAAAGCACAGCATTTAAAGGCAATATAAAGTCAGCTGAAAAACAGCGACAGGGTACAAACACATAAATCTTATCTTTCACTGAAAGCCAGGTCTCTTTTTCACAAAAAGTCCCCCTTTTGCACTTTGAGCACAGTTGCTTCTCTTCAGGAAGTGATGTGCACAGCATCCTGGCCTATGGCACTCTCTCTAGAAAGGCTTTACATCCCATATCTGGAATATAACTGATTTCCTGATCTATGTAATGCAAGCCTATCACATCACAGAAAAGAATATCCCCCTTTTTCAGACATGTGGATTTTGAAAGCAAGTTTGAACATGGAAAGGATTTCAGGTTCTTGATGTGGAATAGAAAAATATCTATAGCACTCCCTTGCTCCACACCTTTCCTGTTGGCTGTCTCCAGTCAGAAAAATGCCAACAGCACTGGATTTGCTTAGCAGGTTATTTTAAAATCTGTTGGAGTGTGGCTAATATACTTGGCATTATTCTACAGAGAGTTTTAGCACTTCACTCCAGACCTTCACGGTGGGAATAAGATAATTCAAAGTTCAGCTCTTCTACATCTGCTGTTTCTGCAACTTGCTGTGCAAATTGCTTAAGATTACATAGTAAATATGAGGCTGAATTTGATATTTAAACTCTGATTCTCAAACCAGTCCTTTAAGCATAAGCCAGTTCTGCCCATATAAAGATACAGATTGAAAAATATAAAGATGGAACTAATCTACATCAGTCAGTATTTTCTTTGAGCACAAGCAAAAAACAATTATATTTTCCATGTAGCTATCACTCACATACCTAAAAATAACAGCATACAGAACAAAAGTCTTAAAACTTTGATTCTTTAAAAAAAAAGTCTTAAAACAATGATTCTTTTTAATGGTAAGTAAATAAAAATATCTCTAGTTTCATAAACTAATACTAGGGGCCAGGATTTAGTATGTAGAGCCCCCAGATGTCAGCTGGAGCTGTACAGGCACAAGAGAAAAGAAACAGTAATTACAATAAAGGCTACTGGCTGGTTGTGACAGTGATCACAGGGGTTCTTAGACGAGGGGAGAGACGAAAATGTTGACTGCATGTTCAGAAGGCTTGATTTATTATTTTATGATATATATATTGCATTATAATTAACTAAAAATAATAGAAGGAAAGGTTTCCTCTCAGAAGGCTAGCTGAGAATAGAATGGAATGCATAACAAAGATCTGTGGCTCGGACAGAGAGCGAGAGCCAGCTCTGCCATGACTGGTCAGTAAATCCAAACATCCACAGGAGACCAATCACGGATCCACCTGTTGCATTCCACAGCAGCAGATAACCATCGTTTACATTTTGTTTCTGAGGCTTCAGCTTCTCAGAAGGGGGAAAAATCCTAAGAAAGGATTTTTAGTGAAAAGATGTCTGCGACAGCTGGTGAGATAGAACAACACTTCCTGCACTGTAGCCTGGGGAGCACAATCAACAATCTGTAAAGCCAATTCTGTCATACCAAGGAGGCATCTGTCAATCTCCTAGCAAAGCTAGAGAGTCAGGCCACAATTCTGTCATGCAACCCAGAGCATTTCTTCAATTAGCTAAACATAAGTCAGGCACAAGCACTGTATTAAAACCTGAATGGCTGCATCCTTACTGTTGAGCTTGATTCAATGCTTGCTCTGACAGATGCAGAGCTCAACAGCTAAACTGAGAGTCAGAGGGCAAGTTCAGGAGGACAGTCAGAGGAGCTGGAAGAGCACACCTTGTACCTTAGGCCACAAAACACACTAGCTGAAGCACGTCACTGCTCCTTCCTTTTCACAGCCAAGTTGAAGAGCCAAATACATGGTATCAAGTCAGGAGGACACATCAGTTTTGTACAGGAAGTGAGTAAGGAAGCAGGCAGTACACAAAGAAACACCTCCTCTAAGCCTGGGAGGCTGCAGGGAGGCCCCTTGCACTTCAGGATTGCAGAGTTTATGAGCGAGTGAAAGGACTGCCTCCACATTTCCAGGTAAGCAGGAGCTGAAGCGAGTAAAAGTTTACTTGCCCTAAGCTGTCCCACAAATTTTCTGACTCAGAGGTCAGCCCAGAACCCATACAGGCATACCAGTGTGTTTTGCAGCTCCATGCCTCAACAGTATTCCTTTCTGGTAGGAAGAATGGAAACCACCTCTTCCTCTGACTATGGCAGCAAATTTTAACTTCACCACTCATTTTCTGATGCAAGCTGAGATCAAGTGTTTGTAAAGCATTCTACTGCTGTACTTCACCATTTCAATCACAAAGAAACCAAAAGAAAATTTGCTGAATGAGACGGCAACCTGAAAGCAGTTGGAGATTCACTGCTGTTTTGGGGATAGAAAACAAGTTCCTGTTTCTAAATACATCACTGATTTTCCAATATATAGATCTACAATTACTTAACAGCAAGATGGTGTCTTTTCTTTAAAGGGAATTAATCTTGGAAGTGTTACAAAACAGGAAAGTGAATCTAATAGCCCCTTTGACTCTAAATTTAGGTCTGAACTTTGAAACCTACATGTAAAATTTACTTTTAGGCCCATTTACTTGAGTGCTGTTTTTCCTTTAAAACAAGTAATAAACCTGTGTTCATGTATGTTTCTGTCCAGAATGTATATATCTATATAATTACCTGCATAGAGTGAGAGTCACTGAATTTTTGGGGGCAGGGAGGGCTGCACATGGGCATTTGTGCATGCTTGAAAGGCCCATGTTTGGGGCACAGGGTTGGGAGTAAGTGATGGGCTGTAGAAGGATCTCTGTCCATTCTGCCAGAGAACATCAGAGATCTGATTCATGGTGATTATTTCTTCCATTCTCCTCCTTGCCATACCATAAAACTTTTGCACTTGTTCTCATGACTATCTCTATCTTTGGATTTTACTGGTTATCTTGTTGCTTGATAGAAAGATGTGGCAGCCCAACCTTCACAGGCTTCTTGGTCACTCTTGAAGTACCACACTGCAGATAGAATCTCTGGAAGAGTGTTCTTTGAAAAGATATCCAAAGAAGTTCAGGCTACTAGAGAACATTTTTTAAGATGAAAACAGTCTTGAATATATTTCTCTGCGCTGCAATAGTCTTCACTAGATAAGTGGCCAAAGCAAAGAACCATCTTTGCTGCTGTTTGAAATTTACAGAGGAAGCAAGTACATAGATAAAGGTAATCTCTAGCTTTCAGGGAAAGGAAAAAATGCTTTTAAGAAGCATTTTTTGAGGAAAAGCATTTAGAATTTTTTTTCTTATTCTATGTGAATAGTTGAACAGTGCTTAAATCTGGTTGTAAATTTTTCGTTTTGTGTTATGGTTCTACCTGGATCAAAGATTAATAACTATCAGGATCTTGCTCTTATATCACTTAGGACTCCACATACATATACAGAGATAAAAAGTTCACTTCTTAAGATGATGCTTTCTTCTTAGCATTAGGATATCAGAGTCTCTCATCTGTATGGACACCGCATTCTACCCATTAATTAACATGGTTAAAGATGACTTGCCAAGGTGGTACAAGCTCCCTATCTCATTACTTAGCAGCCCCATTCTTTAAAGAATAATAATTATTTCCTATTTACTATACACTTTACAACTATTGAGCATGGCTTTCAAAAAGACATTTTAAAAGAGCATTTTTTTAGCTTATGGTTTGTAAACAGATGATCAAAAATTCTGAAACTGTTTAACATATTGAAGTGAGAAAAAACAAATATTGTCAGATCTGATCTGAAATATAGTAACTTAACATGTAAGCAGCAAAGCATATGGAATTTGTTGATATCCATGTAGAATTATGTTCCTGCCAAGATTAAGATAAATTTTTTATGTCCCTTTTTTACAAAGCAGGCACCCTCCTTATTAGCTCCTAATATTTTATTCCCTGCAGTCTACCTTTAAAAGTACTATGTAAACAGTCCTTTTGTTGTTGTTTTTGTTGTTGGGTTTGGGTTTGGTTTTTATTTTTTCATTCCCACTGAATCAAATCTAAACTCATTTTCTTTTGTTGACATGCAATATTTGACTAGAGAAAAAGTACAAATGGTGTAAATTATACCCAACATCTGACTTATACATCTAGCCCCATAGGCTTTCATATGGGTGCAGTGGAGCAGAAAGGCAGTGGAGCAGAAAGGAGGGCAGAGGTTAGTGGCTGAAAGGCCAGATGGAGATCAGTGAGTCTCTCAGGGGTTCGTATGGGGATCCATACTGTGTAATATCTTGGTTGATGAGCTAGACAGCAGAATTGAGCACACACTCGGGAAGTTTGCAGAAGACACCAAGCTGAGTGGTGTTGTTTTCATGTCTCAGGGGTCAGATGTCATCTAGAGCGACCTGTAAAAGCTTGGGACTTGGGTCCATGGGAATCTCATGAGACTTTACGAGACCAAGTGCAAGGTGCTTCACCTGGCCTATGGCAACCATTGGTGACAGCACAGGCTGAGGGATGAACAGATCAGGGAACCCTGGGAAGAAGGACTTGGGGGTGCAGGGGGATGAGGCTGGACATGACCCTCAATGTGCACTCCCAGGTTAGAAAGCCAAACGTGTCCTGGGCTGCATCCAGAGCAGTGTCACAAGAGACATGATTCTCCTCCTCCGCTCCCCTCTGGGGAGATCTCAGCTGGAGTGTTTCATCCAGCTCTGGTGCCCTCAAATAAGGAAGGACACAAACCTCTTGGTGTGAGTCCAGAGGAGACCATGAAGAGGATTTGAGGAGGAGCCTGGAGAAGAGAATTGTCTGGGCGGGTCTTACAGCAGCCTTCCAATACCTAAAGGAGGCCTCTAAGAAAAATGGGGACAAACACTGCAGTGGTGTGGTAGCAATACAACAAGGTTTTAAAGTGTTAGATTAGTGGATTCAGCCTAGATATAAGGAGGAAATTTTTTATTGTGTATGTTGTGAAACACTGGAACAGGCTTCCCAGAGAGGTTGTAGATTCCCATCCTTGGACACATTCAAGGTCAAATTGGACAGGGCTTTGAGCAACTTGGTCTGGTTGAAAACTTCCCTTCTCATTCTAAGGGAGGTTGGACCACACGACCTTTAAAGGTCCCTTCCAACCCAAATTATTCTAGCATTCTAGCATTCTATTATTCTATAAGTGCCTGAAAATTTCAGTTTCTGATATTAACTGTATTCTTCTGTACTTTCTTTGCACCTGGAAATGACCACCATTTTCTATTCAAAAATAGATTTAAGCATTCACTTTGGGCAGAACTCATGCAAGCGATCCTCACATCACAACATCTCTCTGAAACTGGCTAAATTCTACACATAAAGCTATGGTACCTGTTACCCTGGCTAACATAACATGACATTTTTTTGTCACAAGAGCAAGCAAGTGCTTGGCAAAGATTCTGATTAGAAATGTCACCTTTAACCTATTTTACTCTTCAAATAAGTATTTAAAAAAAAAAAAACATTTCCCTTAACCTTTCTGGAAACATTTTTCTTCTATAGATAAAAGTTTAACAAGATCTTTGTTGTCTGAAAAAGCACAGCATTAGAATAAAACAAATTATGTAAATCTAGCTCTCTCTAAATATGACCTCAATTTGGCTCTAAAACTGCACTTCTATATAACAATTGTCAAAG
The DNA here is from genome assembly GCA_039654755.1 of Calcarius lapponicus. Classification (NCBI taxonomy): domain Eukaryota; kingdom Metazoa; phylum Chordata; class Aves; order Passeriformes; family Fringillidae; genus Calcarius; species Calcarius lapponicus. Next base: position 41,959,782 of record CM077481.1, read on the forward strand.
AAAGACAAAGAAATTAACTTACAAAAAACTACTTTTACATCTTTTGACCAGAAATGTGTATCAGGTAAAACTGACAAGGTCACATTTCAATTATTTTCTGCTCTCATCCCTGATTAGAACTCTGGAATCAACATTCTGTCTCTGAAACAACTCTTGGCACTGTAACTAGGAAGTTCTTCTGGTGCCCTTCCTTGCAGCTTGCATAATCCACTTCTCACAAACTGATTGTCAAGCCTCCAAAACACCCTCATCCATCAATGTCCTTTACTTTCTAGATTTCAAAAGCTCCTGAAGTTAAGGCAAATATTCTCTGCAGGTACAGGGAGTAGTTCACCAACTCTGCAGGAGCAAGAATGTAAGCAGCAATGAGTTTATCTGCTGGAAAGAAGTCTGCAGTAGTGATGTTTTATTCTTTTAAACTTTTCTGATATTTTATGTGTGTGGATTTCTACATTTTTTTTCAGTTAAATCTTTCCTAGAGGTCACTTCACATGCAAAGATGTAAAAATGTAAAAAAAGTAAAAACTTCACAAGCAAAGAATAGAAAAAGCTTGAATACAAAATAGGTTCTGGGTTGTAGCATAGTAATTTGAAGTCAATGAACCCTTGCCTGCAGCATCTGGCTGGCTAACTTTAAAAGTATTGCTAGCTGCCTTTAAAAAAATCACTGGCTACAGATATTCCTTTAACAGAACAGAGGCTATTTTCAGAGCCAGTTTGCAGTTCCATGGAAGTCATTGAGTCATTCAGCATTGTTCAGATCATTGCTGAATATGTTTCAGATCTTCCACAACATATTGGTCACTCATTTAGCCGTATATATACACGCACAGGCCCATACAGGCACACACACACACAAACACACGCGCGCACGCGTGCATTTTAATAGCTGTCCAACTTAAATTGCCACATCTTCAGGATATATTTTCATTATTGACAGTGATTTCCTTAGTAATGCTTCATCTGAATGATAGAAAGGGAGATTTATAAAAGCTTTGGGTTATTTTATTTTACTTTTTTTATAGTTTTTATTTTATTGTTTGATTGTAATATGATGAATTGAACAAAAACTTTACAAGTGTCCTGAAACAGCTCCTCTGTGGATCCTAGTTCTTCTGGGGAAATCTTAACAACCCTGGACCTGTATTCATAAACATGACATGAATACTGACAGAAGCCTTGGCTGCATTGACCAGGAGGTATGAAGAGGACGTGCAGAAAAATTATGGCCTTAGATTTATGGAGAGCACCTTCTTCAGGTTAGATGAGATGCTGTAAGAGCCTGCCCTGAAGCTAATTTGTGAAGGGACAAAAGACAGGTGGTTTATTTTAAAGACCAGGTTTTCAAAACAAAAGGAGCACTGTAGTGTTCCTTTTTGATGACCTGTACTTCCTATATTTTTTACAGTTCATCTTTATTTTAAGGAAGTAGTGGTTTCATCACTTAAAACAGTCTCAAAGTACTATTTAATTCTCACTATGATTACATTGTGAGAATTAAAAGGCGGTGTTAGTACAGACTTTGTAATTGCATTAAGATTGTGTTATTCTTCATTAGAACTTAAATTTATGTTTATCTTTTCCAGGTGTCCTATGTGTCAGTTCCAGAAATTTTGGAGATGGGATTCTTGCCAAATTCAAACAAACCCCAGCAAGCAACATAGACAGTGTAAACCACAGTTTATGTAGTCCCTCTCAATTCTGATGAATAAATACGCCCATCCCTTTTACCTCTGCAAAAATGTTAATAATTTCAGAGTCAGTTGAACTGAAATGGGGGACTTTTCTTATCATGAAGTACACCAACACCATTTATAACCAAACACTTCAACCTGCCAAAACCTGTATGGGGGACATAATGCTAGACAAAGACCAAAGAGAGCAACTCAAATGAAATTATGTCTGCAGAATATTGTAAAGGAGACAAAATTCTTTATGGTGTAAGAAACATTAATCCTACACCTTTCTTAGTGAATCTGTATACTAAGATACTTAGTATGCTAAGTATACTATAATACTAATCTGATTTATAATACCACTTTTTGCACAAATTGGTGGGCAAGAAGCCTAGACATAGGGGAATATTTATTAAAAAAAATAAACAAACAAACCAAACCAAACCAAGTCAAAAGAATAATACCAAAACCCCAAAAAACAGAAACCCTTCTGCAAAGAATTATTTTTAGAAAAATCTGGCCGTAAGAGTTCTACTTTCAGTGTTTATGCCATCTATCTGCCCCGTGTCTTCTTCTCTCTTTAAGAGACTTGCTATCATTGATGATTTGGTGTATTATTCTTTATTGTCTAAAAATCAAAATAGTTCAAGGTCTGAAGTCTAAAACTGCATGAAATATGACTGCTTCAAACCCCTGAGGTTATAATATTATGAGAGATTCATCTGAAAACAAAGACCAGCAAATATGAGAACTTGCCCCAGAATAGAGTAATATTTTCTACCAATTAGCAGACTTTGTTTGAAATTTTTGCATAATTTTGCCTAGAAGCTGAACTGTGGGTTCCTATAAGATGATGTAAGAGGACTATTTTTCCCATCTAGGGCAATTCCTGCTATAAAAACTTAATCTTCAACAAAACAGCTAATTCTCCTGCTGCCTCCCAAAAAGATGTGGAGGCACAGCGACTCCCCTGGTTTGTCTTTTGTTTGAGTGCTTCCCCATGTCTACATAGAGAGACAATCTGGCCACTTACTGTGATTTTATTAAATCAGATTGATATAAAAGCATGCAGAAAAACAAAGACCAAGTTAGAATCCTCCTGACATGGTAAACACCAATATTGGTATAATTACTTGCTTCCCTACAAAGAATGAAACTGGATAAGCACTAGGTCATATTTCCAGACCCAAAAGTCGATTATGTTGGCATGGATGTACCATTATGATCTTAGTTGATGTTATGGCTCAGTCAAAGCAGAAAAATCTTTATGCAGAATCAAGTATCTGCCAAAAAGGTAACACAGACTTCAGAGAATAGGAGGCTGGAAGAATTAGGAAAAGAATCATAGATTTGTTTAGGTTGGAGAAGACCTTTAAGCTCATCAAGGTCAACTATTAAACCAGCTCTACCAAGTCCCCCATTAAACCATGTCCCTAGATGCTACATCTACACATATTTTAAATTCCTCTATGAGTGGTGACAGAAGCACTTCCCTGGGCAGTCTGTTCTGGTGCTTAGATACATTCAGTTGCTTTACATAAAGATAGTAACTTTTTTTTCCCTTTTTTTGCCTTTCTTATAGCACAATGTAGCAAATGCAAATGAGAAACAACATATGGAAACTGCATATAAAGACAGAAAAAGTAATACAAGTATTATATCACATAGATCCTTTTTAAAGCAAACCTTTTAGAATCTCATGCAAAACAATTTGCATAGATTCTCAGTTCTCAAGTGTTGTAGAACCAATAACAGATACTCTTTCCTAATTTCCTCTGCCCTTTCCACCATTATAGCTTTTCTTATTAAGAATTAAATATAGAAAGAAAAAAGGGATACTGCTTGTTAAACTCTGGGAACCACTAGGCATCTTCTTCATATTTCCTGCCATAATATTCTGAATTTTGTCAGGCTGAGTGGGGATTAGCTGCTCACTAATACACTTCAGTGCTTTTTTGACATGAGACATTACAACAATTTCTTCAAACTGTTAAGATGGATTGTGCTAGCCCTTAGTAAGATGCCATTATGTTTCTCCATGTCATTATTCTATTCATTGCACTAAAATACCACAAATGGAAATGCAAACAAAAATATAGTGGGTTTTTTCCCTTTAGCTTTTTGTCCATCCCATACATTCATTCACCAAAATATCTGCTTTACAGAAGACAGCAAGTTTGATTTTATCCAGATCCCATTTCACCTGAAATGCTGCTATGACTATAGCAGTTTTTATTCTCATCCTACCCTGCCAAAATGCCAGTGACAAGATTTGCTGCTGCCTGAGGTCTGTGCCTGAACTAGAGCTCTTTATCCATGGAAACTAAGCTAGGAGTAAGAACATATTTAAAGCAATCTGGTGAGCACAGAGATTAGTGGGGGTTGTGATGTGTTACCAGACAGTGGTCTGAGCAGGGCATTGAAGGAGTGAAGATATTCCTGACACAAGTGCTCTAGAAGGCTGCGCCCTGCCCAGCTGTACAATCCAGCCAGGACTGCAGTGTGGGAGGTGATACTTTACCAGAAGTGATAGGTCAGGTTTTAAGAAAGCAGTGACTCAGATCACAGTACCCTGTGATTCCAAGAACAACTAGTTCCACCACAACTGGATGCTGATAGAGTTTACCAAGAGGAAGGTCAGAGGAGAGAGAGTGATTTGTTTTCAGCATTACCATGCTTCTTCAAGACCTAGTCATATCTACCATTTCCAAGATACTGAAACTCACATTTAAAAGAAAATCTAGCCTAAGTGTTGCTGTTTTGGCACACAGCAAATGAATACAACATTGAAATCTTTTTCCGACCAATACATGTTGCCTCAAGAAAAAAAAAAAGGAATTAACTTCAGCATTTAAATATACTGACTAGCAGCTGCCACAATCGGATGTTTCTAATTTTGTCATTGCAGACTGTATGCAGTGGTATTTTTGCGATCTAGCGATCTAATTTTATACAATGACAGCTAAGAATAGATTTTCAGAATGGTAAATATACCTGCATGTCTAATTTGTATGCAAAATTTTCACAGAAGCCTATACATGTATAGTAAATAGGCATACAAATCAGAGTATAACTATACATTTATGTAATTCTGGCAAGTAGAATGTCATAATTATATGAATATTTTTGTAGCAATCACTATTGTTGCAGGAATCACAACATGAAATATATAAGAAACTCTCTTCTTTATTTTTTTTTTTCCACAATTGAATTACTTTTCTTGTACTCCCATCTATCAGGATGAAAACATCCTCTTTGTTCAAAAGAGGTTGCTTATTCAATGTACTCAGCTTTCTGTATATGTTGTATGCATATTCAATTCTGAAGTTTCTTTTTCTGGAAAGTGGGTTATACATTGCAAACTTATTAGGACCAGTCAGGAAATAATTTCCATACCACGATGATTCTTACAGATTTCAAAACGCAGAGAAGTTATTAAGGATAAGATTGCTGGTGCAAATCTTTTGCCAATACTGAGTTCATATACGTTAGTAAAAGCTGTCAAATGAATTTAAAAGCTCACTTTGTCCATTTTTCCTTTTCAGAACTTTGTTGTCTTATTAATGAATTCAAAAGTTTCTACAATTTTAATTTCTATTTTTATAAAATAAACTCAACTGTATCAATTTAAATCCTTACATCTAGTTTCCACTTTGCATCTTTCATATTTTACCGTAATTTAATGTGTTTTAATGACTTAGTTAGGATAGATATAGATGCTAAGAATAGGAGACAGATGAATATAAAGAGCTTTCAGTCCCACTTTCATACAGTATCATATGAATAATGTTCCTTTAGCTTCTAATCTTTAGACATTATTTCAAATCAGTCCATTCTCGTCATTCTTTTTTCAAATCTGAATGAAGCAGTCAATTTGGCTTAAAAATAACCAAAACACCTGAATAAAAAGCCTTTGAAAAATGGTGATTTTATATCTGTAATCCTATAAAATAAATTAGGGGCTCTTATTTTTTGAGTTGTTTTATTTTTTCACTTGAGGATGATGGAAAGACTGAAAATACAAATTATACTAAATATCTTTCAAAGAAACCCTCCATTCTCCTTTCATCTGAACCCCAACAAAATACACTGTGTAAAACTAAAGAGACAAAAACTAAAATGAAGAATAGAGCTTCCACATATTACATATTTCTATGCACCGTTTTAAGTTTTTTCCCCTGGTTAAAAATTAATGTCCTGGTATTTGATTTTTACTGTCCACTGTCAATTTAATGCATGTTTCATAAGCAAGCCAGAACAGTACCTTCTAGTATACACACAAAGCAGGAGACACAGGTTCAGTTCCTTTCTCTGCTGCTTAATAAAGGTCATACATCCTCATAAAAGTGTCAGGCTGTAGGTTACTGTGCACAAGACAGAGAAGGATCTTGGCAGTCTAAGCAACTGGACCAAATCAGAGAGCAAATTTAAGAAATTGCCCCTACACCATTCCAGCTGCACTGGGTAATTAGAGCATGAATTTGAAGATGCCATATTTTATTTCATTCTTTTAAAACATTAGATTTCTTCCTCATGACTAAGCTGAAGTGTTAAATGCTGCACCTCATCATCATTACTAGCCATGCCTAAAACATTTCAAGACAAAGTAGAACTTTGTGTGTGGACTGAGTTACTGTGGGTCACAGTCTCAAACCCTTCTACTGGGGTCTGGCTGGAATAAAATTATGACAATAATTTTATTCAGAGCAGTCCATATAATGTTGTGTTTCATATTTGTGGCTTAAACAATATTGGTAACACAGCAGTGTTTTGCCTGTCCCTGTAAAGAGCTCTCAGATTGCCGAATCTATCTCTCCTTCCTTGCCACAAAAGTTAACAGGCTGGGGGTAGACAGGAGGCTGTGAGGGAGCACAGCTTACCCCAAGTGACTAATATATTCCACACCATTTGACATGGTGCTCACTAGTAAATTCTGACAAAAGGAGGAGAAAGGCACAGCATTCAGAGGTATGGCATCTATCTTCCCAAGTAATAGCTCCATGAGTTGAGGCCCTGCTTTCCAAGGCATGGCTGGATATCTGGCCAATGACGGGAAGTTGTGGATTAATTTCTCTTTTTGCTTTGGTTGCACATGCAGCATTTACTTTTCTTATTTATCTGTCATTCTCTTGGTTCTTGAGATTTTTCACCCTTGTCATATTTTTCTTTCCATCTTCTAGGTAAAGGGAGTGAGGAAGAAGCTGGGTGAATGTGTGGATGCTGTCTGGGGCCAACCCACCAGAGTACCAGGACCAGACTGGGCTCATGTGAAACATGGACATGAGCTGAGCTCATTCCACGCACATTAAGATGCAAAAATGTGTTCCAGTTAACTTTAGGTATGAATTTAATGACCTTAAATGCAGCAACTGAATGAAGATTTTGACATTCTTTGGTTTGGGCTTGAGATACAATTTAAACATCAAATTGCAATGCTCAGAACTCACATTTCTTTTTGGAGGTAGTTTTAGCAGGGTGATTCTTGCACATTTGTCCCGGAAGGTGCAAGCCTCAGGGCATTTAACAGTGAAAGAGGGGACAGAACCACAGTGAGGGTGGTGAAACACTGGAACAGGTTACCTAGGGGGGTGGTAAATGCCCCATCACTGTAAACATTTGAGCTTAGTTTGGACAAGGCTCTGAGCAACCAGAGCTAGTTGCCTAATCATTGGAGGGGAGCCAACCTCTAAAGTTTCCCTCTAACCCAAACCCCTGTATGATTCTGTAAGGTCAGCCTTATGTTCTGGATAACTAAGCAGGGCCTGTGAAGAAGGATGAAAAAGCAGATCTTTGTTCTTTGCTCAGCTTTTCTTTCAACAGAGGTGGAAGGATTCTGTTCTGATTTATATTTGAACAAAATATAATACCCACTGATTTGAAATATTGGTGGAGGAATGGAAACTTGGTAGAGTTATTTATTCAAGCTGATAAAAAAGAAAAAAAAATTATGATAAAAAGATAAAAGCTAAAGGCGACATAGAAAGAGAGGTCTTGTAAAAAGAAAGGTAGTTTGTTTTATTCTGATTTTTGTTACCTTGTTTACATCTTTTCTCCCCTAATTTCTCTCTTTTTACTCTTAGCTTTGAGCTAATTTTCCCAAAAACTCATTTATGTTTCATTTTATATCTTCCTTATTGTATTTTAACTGGCAGATTCCACTCACTTGGCACTGGTTTTTGGTTGCATCCCATCATCAGAATCTGTATGAGTCACCTCTCTGTGTGTTTTCTTATGGTCTTTTTTTTTAATTTTTAAAGATATATTCCTTTACTTTATATGATGTAGTTATATCTTGCAAAGCATTTTATAGCCCCAGGGATGGTCAAGACTAACTACAGTGAAAGGACTCTGTGTCTCTTTCACATATTATTTTTATTTGTTTTTTCTTCTTGGTGATGAAATGTACCACCATTCCATGTTGCATACTGTAAGAACACAATCTGTGTTCCTGGAGCCCAACACATTTTTTATCAATTATAGGTATAAAAGAGCTGTATCACATTATCATTAATAGGTATACAATTTATAGCTCTCAGAAGTAATTAAGTGATGACAAATCATACATGTCTGTCCTTGTACATGCCCAAAGATTGAGTAACTTTCATGATGTAATTGTGCCAGATTTCTTTCTCATTTTCTTTTATTTTGATTACAGCTCTGCGCTATCTCCATGTTCCATCTTGATAATGTACAATCCTGCATTTGGAGAGCTGCACTGAACACTACAAATACGTATGTAAGGAACAGAATTTTCTTTTTATTATTTAATTTAAAAATAGAAGCATCTTTTTAATAGTCTCTGTGTATTACAAGTAACTAGTCTTGTTCATGCCTTTCTATAGGTAACCAATTTAGTATCATAATACATTTCAATCTGCTGCTTTTTCAGTTTTCTGTCAAGGGTAATAGAAAAGCAAACCTTGAGATATGCATATGAATAAGGTCTCTTTATCTTAACATACATATATGTTTAAGCTTTTTCTTTCATATTTGCTAAATCATATAATGAAGGAATGCAGACCCTGGAAAGATTCTAGTGTAATATTGTATAATTCATTGAAAGGTCAAGTGAAACTTTTTCCTCCTCTTCAGAAAAGAGCAGTCTGGGAAGCTTATGTCAAAAACTTTCTAAGATTTTCTAGTTCACATGTTGTTATGCTGTGAAAGTGGGGCCTGTGTACCATGTGAAGTGACAGCTGCTGCGTAAACTGTAATTGCTGTTTTTCAGAACTAGGGTGTTCTGGGTTTTTTTTAACTCCAACACTCCTTAAAACTCTTTCATATCAAACCAAATTAAATTTCAAATACTTAAGAAAAGTAAATTTTGTCAGCTTTTGAAACAATAAACTTTGAATTTTTTCCCTGTATGTAGACAGCTACAATTTTAACTACCAGGAAGGAAAATAGTGATTTTTTTTCTTCATTGTAAATTTTTGTTCTAAATACTCTGCATGAAATTTTTCCCTCACAAAATATAGTTCTAAAATTTTATGGAGAAAGTTAAAGTTTCACATAATTTTAGTTAAAATCTATTTTGATTTTACCTATATTTTTCCAAGTTTCATTCCTTTATATTGCTTTCTGTATGGCAATATTTTTTCCTATTTGTAGATGGAAAGTTATATGATTTAATTATTTTTATTTTTTTCTTCAGAGATTTATAACTGTTATTTTAAATAAGTACCTCCTTTTGTGTCTAATGTCTACTTGCTGTCAGAAAAAAAATAGAGGAGGTGGATCATATCCCTGTTCTGAGCTGGGAACTGACCCCAAATGGAAGTTGGCTATAAAGAGCTGCCTAATGGCAGGGAAACTTCTCAGCTGTATCTAAAAACTGGTGTGCTGGTTTTTGTGGGAAAATTGCTCCTAGGTAAAGGTTAACTAGCTTTACAGACATGTCCTGGTCATTTAAGCAGGGAAATGAGATTGTATATATCCTTTGGATTCTCCTCTTGGTACCCAAATCCTTGCTGGTCTACTACTCACCCAATGCAAATTCTTGTATGTCAGTAACAAAATGGTCTGCGTAGATGTTAATAAATGGATTAATATCCATACTCAATGACATTCAGTGAAAACTAAACAAAGCAAATCAGAGTGTTAAATTAAATTAAAATTAGGTTTTATAAATACCAAGCAGTAAGATATGATTTACATTACAAATATTGTGTAATATGTTTATGTACATTTGTAATATATGCATACGATGTCTAAGGCAAAACTCTGACTTGGTTTGCATGTCATACTTTCTATGACAGTATTTCTTGTCAACATCCATATGTTGAAGCAAAGTACATCTTCAAGCATATAATATTTTATCAGCCCGTCAGCTTTACACCAGCTCTAAGAATATACCACAATCATGCTGGAGTTAGGAAAATGGCCTTTTACTTGATTTCATAGCTAGTTAGCAAGACACTTTATTATTTAGATGCTAATAGAGTAAATTCTTCTTATCTGTCTTATGTTACATAATTCTTTTGCTTTCACAATCCAAATACTAAATTTCTTCCCTGCCTTTCCACCCAGCCACATCTCCTGCTACACTGCCCTCATTGTCTAATTTATCAGCATAAGCTGGAGAACGTGTAAAGATGCACAGAATTATACATATCCCAAACTTTAGGGCAGCTTTACATTTCCAGGAAATTAAGGTTTCGCACATGTGTCATTTTGAATAGAACCACAGCTACCAGCATCTTGGATAATACACTGTGAATTTAACTGAAAAGCTGTAGAGCTAAAATGACAAGCTGCTACAGCTGATAATCTTCGCTACACAAGATGTCTTATACCATCCATCAGCAGAACAAAGGTAAATGGAGTGTGCAATCAAAAAGAGAGGAAATACTGAGTTTCATCATGTTAGGGGAGAAATTGCAGCAAATAGTCCACAGTGCAATCCAAACCTTTTAGTCTTGTAATGGGTTAAACAACTTTTAGTACTTAGACATCATAAAAATTTCAGCAACAGTCTTGCAGCATATTCTTTGTGGTATACTTGTCCAAGTAATATTTAAAAAACATTTTAAGCACTGTGGTGTCAAATCTGTTATGTATGGTTCCCTTTTACTCACCAATGTCCATTGAGAATGTAAACTTTTTAGCTGTTTCCAGAAAGTGCCTGAACAATTAACAGTGTTTGGAATGCAATTATGTTTGTGACATGGTCTCAGTGGAAAATCAGTTGTAATGGCTTTTAAGCAAAAAAAAAAAAAAAACTTCTAAAACTGGGAAGGCATATGCATGTGGGAGTAAATGATCTACCAAGTTCTTACTGGAAATGAAAACAGCAAGTCAATTTATTTCTGTATTTGAGTTTTCTGGGACTGTACTGATATGCACAGCCAAGAGGAGAGCTATAACTGCAACTGGATTATACTTGGAGCCTGAAAATGAATATATGTGATAAAGCTGAAGAAAAAGGAAGGCACAAGGTACCTTCTCAGAGTCTATCTCTCGCTAAACAGAAACATACCCTATCAACCTTTAACAAAAGGACCATAGGAAAAGTTCACACTTCTGAGAGGTAAAGAAGTTGAACAGCAGATAAGAAGGCAGAAGTGCACGCCTTCATCTTCCTTACTCACAATTTCCACACTCACTAAGATAAATTATTAGGAACAAAAGATAAAGCAGGCTACCCTCTAGGGTGCTGATACAGAAGTAACGAATACTGCACTGGGAACTCAAGACTAGATGAACTGATTACTGCTTCTAGAATAAAATTATCCTAAATTAGAAAGGGATAAATTCTCATCTGAGGGTAGTTATCTCAGTTTAAAGAGTAGATATCAGTATTTGCTTATCAATTACTTTCTGGACCTGGAAGATGATATATTCTGTTCCTGTATCCAAGATCTGACACAGCCTGAAGCTTTTGGTTTCACTTGGCCAAACTATCATGTTTTAGAGTATGTCTTCAGTCTAATGCCTTCAGTTCATGCATATGTACTAGCTGTGATGTACACTGTTCAGTACAGACCACAAAAAATTCTGTCTCAAAATGAGGGTAAAAATCCAGGATATGAAGTCTCCCAGAACTAGAGGGAAACACTGTATTTAGCAATAACCAAACTAGTTCAGAGTTCTCTGAGGCAAACCTGCAGTCACTGCAACATAAATGTACCTGAGCTTCATCATCCGCAAATGGACCAACAATAGTGACAGAGAAGTGGTATACTCTTGGGGAGTTGCAGAGTTAGCCTGCACTTTGAATGTGCTTGAAAATGCTAAATGTTGTTGTGATTCTCCCATAGGCATAATGAGGTCTCAGATCGTCTTTCTCTGACAAAATGAAGTCTTTCATTGCCATCAATGTAAGTCAGCATGTAAGTTAAAAAGAAAAACTTTGGGGCCTGATGTTCAAAGATACAGAAAAGTTTGTTTGAAATTATCCCTCTATCATCCAAAGAGTACTTTTCACCTATTTTTGTTTTGTAACATAGCCTCACCTTTCAAGAGATTTTCATTTGTCATCCTGCTCTAATTCAACCGTTAAAAAACATCTCTGAAAGCACTTCCAGCTGAAGGCGTGCTCCTCTTATGTAAGTTGCACCAATTCTTCTAGGACTGTAACACATTAGAAAAAAGAAAGGAAAAGAATCTACTGTCAAACACAACTAGCTCTCACCTCTTGAATATCTGATGATGTTTCCATGAGACAATGCAACTTCCTGCTGGGAAATCAAAAGCATAGCTGTACATTGCACACAGGCACCAGGATCCAGAGACACTGTCACTTTATCATCCCAAATATAATAGCAAGTCTGCTGCTCTCCAGAATGTTTTTTCTATAAGATGTTCAGAAAGAAAAAAACAAAAAATCCCATAAACCACAGCTCACCAAGAATGTGTAAGAGTATGTTAAACCAACTTTCTCTTTCTTCATTGAACTAGTCTGTGTGGCTCTCTAGTACTCACACAAAACAAGTAGTCTGAATTTTTAAGTCCACCATGTTTAACCTCATCCCTCATTTAAGCTGGATAACCTGAGGGACTCCAAGTGAATGTGGCAACACTGTATGCGCTAACATAGGGGTCTGGAGAATAAATTCCGTTGTTTGCACAAGAATCGAACCAAACAAATGGAACTGTTTATGCCCCACTTTTCTTTAAGCTGTAGCAGGTGCATAACTTGAGTCCTAACACAGCATCCATAATTAATGAGACTAGAATTGTCTTTCAATAGTGCCCTTTTGACATAACAACATTTTAATTGGAAACCAGCAAAGAGAAAGCTTGACCAGAATCACCTAGTTAGTGAAGCTGTACAAGGGACAAATTGACTGAGTCCTAATTTTCTGTTGAACAGGCCTAATTTACATCCAGTTTAGATTTGGAGTTTAATGCATATTTATGACTCTGCTATATCGTACTAGAAACATTTTTTGTAAACTATGGAAGATGCATACTTTTCCTTAAATATATGATGATGATAAACACTGCATTTTCTTCCAACTTATCAATAACTTTTCAATAAACCTTGCAGTTAAATGCAGAAAAAAAATAAGGGTATGAACTACTACAAACAACAGAACAGAGAAAAGACACTTTTAAATTTTTTTTTCAATCTGAGAAAGTTAAAGAGCTGCAGATTTATATCACTAAATGTGACAATTAGGCCAGAATTGAAACATGACTTTTAGAATCACTTATTTTTCTGTGAAGATGGAACTATGATTTTACTGTCCCCAAAGGCCTTTAATATACCCTCTACCAATATTTTTCTTCAAAGTTTATAACCAAGGCAAAAAATCAAAAACCAGATCCACACAGAAAAGTTCACAGGTACAAAAATTTATGCTGTTTCTCTTGAAATGCTGCACCATGACAATTATATTCAAGGTAATCTTTAAAGAAATTTTGGGGGAGTTATCCTAGAGATGCTTTGAAATTTGAAATAACATAATTTTCTTACACATGGAGCCCTTATGAGCATCCATACTTCTTCGAAAATTTAAATGGTATTCTAAATTGAGGATGTTCAGTTTTTTCATGACTCAAAAACAAAAACAAAAGACCTGATTCCTTGCACAGAGTTAGATGACTTCTTAAATATACAATTGCCAATGAGTGGAAAAAAAAGTTGGGTTTTATTTAAATCGCCTCATGTGCAAATGTCATTTTTTATTATTTTATTTTTAAAAAATACAAGTATTTATCCTAACAGAATCCAGACCTGCAGCTTAAAGTCATGCAGACAGCTATGAAGTAAGCACTTATTTAGGATCCTGGCAATGCAACTAATCCACTAGCTAAAATTGTAGTATGACTCAAAATAAATCCAACACTAAGTACCTCCTACATATGAACAGATTCCTATCCTACCTCTCAGATGTTTTACATTCCTAACCTTTCTTCCAGTTACCTATCAAATTCTTCATGTCCTGTTGCAAACTAATTTGTTAAAACACAGTTACTTTCTAAATTAGAAGTGCCACAATTTTACAGGAAAAAAAATTTCTTTTCTTGCAAGAGATTTTATACATATGGCATGGACATACACTGTTCAAGATACTCTTGATTTTCAATTGCATGGAACTTCAGAGATATGGGTAACATACTCGTGAAGAATGTTTGGTATGAATTTGCCAAGGAAACAAATATTTACTTTTGCCTTTTTTATGTTTATCATCCTCACTGCCAAGTGCAAAAAGAAACATTATTACTATAATGTTAAAGTTGTTACCTGAATGAAAAGAAGTGTCACACTAACATTGTGACTCCAGCATTGTTCAAGGCTTACTTATTAGTCAAGGAAATTCTACTTTAACGCAATATTTAGTGTCAGGTGGTGAGTGCAAGTGGCTTAGGATGCCTCCTTTCTGACTTGAAAAGTGTTTATAATGGCACTTGACTTGTAATACTTTTTTGAGAAGCATCCAGTAAAGTGATGCTAAATAGTGAATAAATCAAAGTTAAATACTGCCAAATTCAATATCTGAAATAGGTGGAGTAAAATTCTTGAAACAAAATTCATTTATCTGGATGAAGATACCCAGCAGAGACAACACCACACCTCTAAGCATAATCCCCGCCAGGAATGTCACACCAGACGCGGTTGCTTCTTAGACTTCATATGGTCCATGACACGCTTAAAAAAATTTAGGAGTCCTGACAGTTTTTCATTAAGCTGTACAATCTGGATGTAGCCCAATGCCATATTCATTACTAATGGACATGTACTGCTCATGGAGTCTCACAGACTTGACATCACAGAGGAGGTGAAAACCTGTATGAGGCAAACCCTCTCCATGTGCACAAACAAACTGGAGGTTACAACTTCAAAGCCTTCACATCAGTTCAAACAGGGTTTCAACAACCTCAGTCTCTCCAGAAACTTTCAACAAAAAATATTTTGGCCCATATATGTAATTCTAAAACTGATGTAAAACAAAGTGATGAATACTTTCTATTCAAAGTTACAAGACTTTGTATTCAAACTGAGTCCAAAACGAAAGAGCGATTCTATATCAATTTAAGCACCTTACAAGGAACTTTTGAACCAAAGCAGGAGGAACTGCCATTGTCTTAGTTTTAGAAGGCAATGCTTTGTTTTTCTATTTCCCTTTTTTTCCTCTTGCATCCTTTACTCAGATGGCTGAAAATTCCCCATTTCTCTGTCTTCTACAAATATTGCCTTCAGATTCTATTCCCTCCTTTAAGTTGAAACAATTTTCAAGCTATTCAGGAAATTCTCTTTCAAATAGTTCTGATAAGATTCTCTATTTTTCTTACATAATCTACCCCAGATAAAATATATTCATTTATACAGACAAAAGTCCTGGTTTCTAGATCTTCTCATGGTCTCTGTCCAGAATCGAGGTTAGCTCAGAGTGGTTTATGAAGTGATAAACTGAGTTTGCTCCTCACTGCTTTCAATGCCAGTATCTGAAGCTAGGGTTTTTGAAGGAAGGCTTTAGCAAGGAGGATTTAAAAACAATAAATAAATAAACTATTCTGGCAATGGGATAAATTCACTACATAACAATCATAGACTTTTAGAATAGGCAACCTGTCACAGGTTTAAGAGGAAACATAACAAAATCTAGGCTAGTACAAGGGTAAGTAAATTGTGATTCATTTTTGTGAAAGCATACACCAATGTATGCTTTGTATGCTGTATGGCCGATACTACATTTACCAGCCTGTATATTTTTGTTTTCTTACCTCTAATCACTATCCATAAATAACGCATTTACAACAATAAATGCCTCTTGAAATCTTTGTTTTCAATACTTCTTAATGATTGTCACATTTTGCAGTTCAGTCAGGTTTGTCATAATCACAAACTACAGTACACCTCCTTAGTGTGCTCTACATCATTTTATGAATAATTTCTATTCTCCATCCACTCCAAAACCTCTCCTTCCCAAATTATTTTCTCTCTAATTTTATGAATCCTTTACACTTTTTTGTGCTCTGTTTGCCTGTATTCAATTATAAATATTTTGTGACCAAAGTCTCCATGAAATTCCATAACATAATAACTTACTGTATATTTTTGTATATATTAGTCAGCCCTCCAACTAAAAAATATTAGTGATTTTGATATCTTCACAAGACTAGTTTGACACAGACAATTAAAAAATATTTTCTAAAATTAATACACAGAATTTGAATATTTAAATGCTGCTGTACAGGTGACACTGCTGTATTAATCCATAGGAAACTAGTGCAAGAAAAACTCTGCAGCATGGCATCTGTTGTTGCCAAACCTGAAAGATTAATCTGAAAAGCTACACAGCAGGAAAAGACAGATGTGAAACTATAATCATCATTTTCTAAAAGACTACATAAATTTTCAAAAAACACCTTACTCTTTTTGAGGCTGAGATTAGTTTTTTTTTTTAGACTGACAACCTCAACAGGTAAAGAAGATTGAATACAATGTTATCTTTTAAGCATAATGTTTTTAAAACATAGTTTGTATCATTTAAAGATAATTATACCTGTAAGGGGTGTGCAAGACTAATAGTTGGGCTGCATCAGTGCAGTCTGGTCACTAGTATTCTTATTAACTCTTTCAAGAAACATTGTAAATATAATGTCAGAATTTAAAATTTTGCACACATCCTTTGCATAACTGTGAAATGTAATGCACGTAAAACAGCTCTATCGCTTGCATAACTGGCATGGCTCAAAGGTGTATGTCCTGGTTTTGGCTGGAACAAAGTTAATTTTCTTCCTAGTAGTTGTTACAGAGCTGTTGTTTGGATTCAGTATGAGAATAATGTTGACAACACACTGATGTTTTGGTTGTTGCTAAGTAGTGATTACCCTAAGCCAAAGGCTTTGCAGGTGCATAAGAAGCTGAGTGGGATCACAGCCAGGACAGCTGACCCAAACTGGCCAAAGGGATATTTCCTACCATGGGATATCATGCCCAGTGTATAAACTGAGGGCAGCTGGCTGAGAGCTGCTGATTGCTGCTGGTCTGGTCCTGGATCAGTAGGTGGTTGACAATTTTTTCGGGAATCACTTGCCTTTCCTGGGTTTTATTTATCTCTGTTGAATTTCTTTTCAACCCAATGGTGCAATTATTGTTGTCACAATTATTATTAAATTTTATTCTAATTCCATTTAATTTAAACCCCATGGGTTTGGGGTTTTTTCCTGTTTCTCCTTCCCAACCCCCTGCGTGGTTGGGGGCGGTAAGGGAGCATCTGTGCAGTTCTTAGTTGTTGGCTGCGGTTATACCATAACAGTGTATCTTAAGCAGGCAGGGGGAAAGATCAACAGCTTCTTCCTAACAATGCAGTGCCTTGCTCTGGGTACTAAATACTATGTCACTCTCTGACTGGTTTGCATGGGTGTTATGTAGCATTTTTAGTGCCTTGTTCGTAGATTCTTTGACTCCGGCAGAATCAAGTAAAAACCTTTTCAAAATAGTCAGGTATGCATCGGCCTCTAATTTCCCAGACTTTCTGCCTTAGAATCTATATTTCACCCATTTTAATGTCCTTTTATCCAGGCAGAAACAAAATAAGTATCCTTAAATTAAGGACATCTCATACTACAGTACATCCTAAGTCCTGGTGACAGCTCAGGGTCACTATTCAGCACTAGGTTATAGAGAAAAGCTGATTAATAAGCCTTTGCAAGACTGCTTTTAGGTACCTTAATACAATGACAAATGCCCAGGTTCTAGAACAAATGGTTTAAAATTTTTACAGCAACTCCAAACTGCATTTCCAAAAGCTGAATAAAATTTCCAAATAAGTAAAAGCCTATTATTGTCTGTAGCCCTTCAGACTTCCATACAGCATGCAAGGGTTTTCAGCTCACTAGATTTGTTCTGCTAAAGAAACTAAGAAGAGTTAGTTTCACACCGAGACAAAAAAAAATGTTTACACAGGAAACTGCTGTTAACACACAGAAATCTGCATGAAATATGTAAAACAAAAAATGTTCATAAACGATATGCAGGCAAATTAAGGTAATTGACTACGCTTTGAAATTTAAGTCTGTATAACACATTAAAATGCTTAAAAACGAAAAATATATTAAATATATGAAATCCAATATGCTAATTTCTATAAAAAGAGAACTTCATTTAAGCTTCCGGGAGATCTTTTAAAAATCTTTACATATGATTTCTAAACTCATTCCCTAATCCTTTTGTTTCTGCTGGCAAAAGCAAGGACAATGAGATGTGAGTGCTAAAAGGAAATCTGGTGCCTTGTGTCATTAAGAAAGTACAATAGCATCATTCCGAAATGCAGTACTCTTTAAAAGGGAAGGCCTTGTTTAAAGCAGGCACCTTGAAAAGGATCCGTATTGTTGGAAACAAAAATATCATCTCAAGAGACACAAAGAAATCCTCCTTTAAAATGCTATGAGTTTAAATTATGTTTATTTATCTGTGGTCTTCATAAGACATAAATCTCAGTTCAAGCACCACAAACTTAAAGGTTTCTGATTGCACAGTGGCAATATATGAGCATGTATTAATTAATCAACATACCCAGTGAACTCCACATTTGACCAACTACACTGCTCCTTTCATGTTTCTCCAGCACAAAACTTCTTGGTATTTATTTCAGTAGAAAGGAGCAGAATTGACTTATTCCACACAAAGTGTGAGATTATCTACTCTCTTAAAATAAATGCAGCCAAAAAAAACACCATTTTTTTTTAATACAATATATATTAATATGCAATTGCCAGATTATGTATGCTTTCATGGCAGATGAAAACATTGTCTTAAAACTGAAGGAAACATATTTAAGTCAAATCAAAATATTTCATTTCATGTGAATGGCTAAGGGGGTATTTATTATTTTAAAATAAGAGTGAAGTAAATTTCTCAAGAATAACTTATTTTTAGTAAGAAAGTTGTAAGTATTTAAGTTGAAAATTTCTAAATAAAATGTTCTAAGAGATCAGAATTTGGGGAAAGGGTGGGTGGTCAGATGAGACTGTGTGATGAATGTGAAATGCAGCTGCAAAATACACTAGCTGACCAGAATCTGCATTTTTCACTCTTTCCAAGAAAATTCAAATTTTTACTGCAGCACAACAAAACTAAGATATCAACCTTTAACTTCTGCCAGTAAAAATCTACTCCTGTTATTTCCTGCTCACTCATTGCACAGCTGAGAATTTCAGTTCCACATCTCCATCTGTGGCCTTCTAGTCATTCCCACAGAGATGACACCAAAGCTTGGAGATCTGCATAGTGAGAAAATAAATGGGACATGTCAAGCTGTTGCTGCTGTCTGCTGAGAGAATCTCAATCTCCTTCTCTTATAATACCCAACCAGGTTCATGAGTTGGGAAAAAGATATTGTTGAGATCTTTGATCGTCCAAAGAAATCCAGAAGAAAAAAGAAACTTCTGAACGTTTTGTACTGATGCATCAGATGCCAACCGCTCTTGACAGGAGATGGGATCTCAGTTTTATTTCCTCTGTTGCAGGACACAATGAAAATGTCAACTAGCTCCTTGCATATTCTTGAAAGAATTGCCATGGTAAAATGGTCTTTTGACTTTTTGCTTTCCTTTTTTTTTTTTTTTCTTTTGTTCTCAGTTTTACCTAGTTATCTCGGTCAAGTCTATGAACCAGAGAATGTTTTTCTGTATATTCCATTACATTTCTAAATTTTTCTGCTCCTTCACATTACATTTTCTTTGAAGACACAGAAATCCAATGGGACTTAACAGCAGATATAATAAGTTTTCTACAAGAAATTAACAGTTTCTTCTTATTTCTCTCTCACCTGGAAGTAGTAAAAATACAGATTTACTCACTGAATGTCTGTTTTTTCTGTGGTAGAATGGGAGCATTTATTTCCTAACAGCGCCAAAAATTTGGTAACAGCACTTTCCATGTAATTTTTTTCATCTTGGCAGATGCTACCATTTGCTTTATGATATGTCTGCAAGTCTATAGAACTGGCCTATTATTTGCCAAATGATTCATCCAGCCATCTCAACATTTTGACACCTTTGGAGTTTCAAGGTCAAAAAATATACATAATTTGCAAACTTTCATTCCGAACCCACATACTAACTGCAAGATGCTAGAAAGACAGAATGTAACACGCTTGGATTAGATCATGGGTTAGAAAACTGTATTTTTCAGACTTTTCACCTTCTTCCCCATATTTAAGAAAATGCTGAAGGAAAAAGATGAAGCTTGAAAATACCAAAAAGCCCTTTTTTTCAGCATACTGCAAACATACTTGTCCCTACATACATTAAGGGTTTGTCCATACACACCATACCATTGATCTGAAAATAGAACTATGTAGGTATGTTCAGAGATGTCATACAATGATACACTCTAGCTCTGAAGGAATTATTTCAACTGTTGTCCAAACAAGGGAAGGTCTCTTTTCTTTTCTAATCAACAGTCTTGTGCAACACTTTTCTTATAAATAAAGACATTAGTGCTTAATGCTGCAGGGGGACCTCTGCAGTGACACTTGCCAGAAGAGTTTGTACCGCAGCTAGCAAATCAACAGTTTTGCAAAGTTCTTCAAAAAACATTTAATGTAAGGATTTTCTGAAAATTAATTATCTTCCATATGATTGCTGTCAGTAGCTCAAATTAGCTTAAATTTAAATTTAGCTTAAATCACTAGTTAAGTTTAATACCTTAACTAGTGATCTGCTCAGCCAGCTTCATCCAGAAGCTGAGTTTGTAAAAAATAGTTCACAGAGTATGATTCAAGAGAGAGCTGCTGACACTTAATTTTTAGACCTGTTCTCATTAGCTTTCTCAAGATGTACTTTTGAAAACATTGTAGAATATTTGTCATCTGCCTATACTTTAAAAGAACAAAGTTGTTATATACAGAAAATTTTTTTACACTTTTTTCATGTGGAAAATCAATTCTGTTGACTTGTAGAAATTATGTGGAAAGATAAATCTATTACATCCAATGAAGAAAAATTATTGGATCAAATTAATATTCTTTAAATATCAAACCAATTTTCATCTTGCACACAGCAGAACACAGGCACTGCAAAACCAATCTTATTGTTGAAAACTGAAACACCAAACTAATTGTTAAAATTCTAGAATAGCAGTCTGTAGTCTGTTACTCAAGGTATGTGAACCATTTTCTCATGACCCTGTCCTTATGATGGATCATCTATCCAAGCCAGTGCGATGAATTTGCTTTGATAGACTAACAATAACTTTCAAAACATGCTGCAGATCTCTGTAACCAAAGCCATATAACACTTCTCCTTTGACAGCATCCGTATAAACAACTTATTAAGTCAGTAATTATGCTGCTGCTTTGCATTTTCCATTTCAATGACAGATATTTTGTCATAGAATCATGACATAATTGGTGTATTCCAGGAGAGAAAACAAAAGGAAAATACTGGTTTACATTGCTTGTCAGCTACAAAACCAACTCAATGTGTTAAACATTTTAAGGTTATTAAAATAAAACTTTCATTTAAACAAGCCAAATACATGAAAAGCATATAATTTTGCTTTCCACAATGGACTTGATCTTAACCTAAATTATTTGAGTTGTGTGGACCTTTTGGGAATCTGCTACTCAAATCTTGTGTGAGTCTTGAGCACCACCTAAGAAGCGCCTTACTGACAGTTTATTTTACTGATCATGAAGTCAAACAACTCAGTCCATCTGTGAAGCATATATTGTTTTGACTTCTTCAGAGTTCCTAAGACTCATAAGCTAATCTATTTTGTCTTTGCAAGTGACTTTGAAAAGTTAAGGCTGTCTCATGTATCACATAAGTAAATAGTGAAGGAATGAGAAGAAGTGCTTCAGATTTCTATTCTAAACTCATTTATATTCTACAGTATGAAAAATGGGAAAGTCACAAACTAACACTTCAAAAATATGTGATGATAGGCCAACCCCAAAATACATCTATTTTTTGTAAGTAAGCATCTACATTCAACCCAAAATGTAAAGACTTTAAAAGAAAAAGTTTAGCATCTTTCTTAGTTTCAAGAAAGATGCTAAACTTTCTTATGCTTGTGTCTTGTTTTCAATGCAACTTTCTTGTATAAAATATAAGTTACCTTTACAATCTTTTCTGCACTTGTTTCAAGTGAAGGAAAACCCAATAAAGAAAGCCTTGCTGGCCAGCCAATATTGTAACATCTTAATTTTCCTTCAACAAGGAAGCTGAAAAAAACTACTCTCATGGTTTAAGACCAGCCAGTAGTCAAGCACCACATAGTTGCAAACTCACTCCCCAACCAGAAGGATCGGGGAGAAAACTGGAAGGGTAAAAGCCAGAAAACTCATGGTTTAGATAAAGACAGTTTTATAGGGAAAGCAAAGACCACACACAAAACCAAAGTAAAACAAAGAATCCATTCTCTGCTTCCCACGGGCAGTTAGGTGTTCAGCCATCTTCAGGACAGCAGAGCCCCACCACAAGTAATAGTGACTTGGGAAGACAAATTCCATTCTCCAAATGTCCCCCTCTTCCTCCTTCTTCCCCCCATTTTTTTACATACTGATGGTGTGAAATATCCCCTTGCTCAGTTTGGGTCGCTTGTCCCAGCTGTGTCTCCTCCCATCCTCCCATGTACCCTGACCACTTTGCTGCTGTGACGGTGCAAAAAGCAGAAAAAGCCTTGGCTCTGTGCAAGTCCTGATCAGAAGAAACAGAATCCTCTCTATATTATCATTCCTGTGTTAGCAAAAATGCGAAACACTGCTCATACAAGACACTATGAAGAAAATTAACTCCACCCAACTGAAAACAGTTCAGAAAATAATGCCCCATGTTCTATATAAATAAGAGTTTTAAACAAAAATTAAGGCATATTAAACGAAAGGAATGTATTTGGGTGGTAACATTACAATCATACTTAATTGTTTTCAAGTTACAATACAATACAGATGCTGGTACTGTTAGGATATTAAGATAATATTTTAAGATGGTGATGATATTAATAAAAAGAATGAACACTGAAGACATTAAATGTATTATTTAAAAAGGAAGACAAAAAGCTACAATGATCTATGCTGTCAGCCTTTCCATGAGGACATTATGTTCTTGTGAATACGTGATTCCCAGGTTGCTTAATGAAAAGCATCAGGTGAGTATTTGCTGAAAATTCTAATTAAGTTTATACAACGGCCAAGAAACAATACAGGAACTTATTAATAACACCACAGTTACAATTTCTCATGGAAAGTGTCTGCAACAAGCTAAAGAGCAAGCTGTATAAAACAGATTAATAGGAAAATATGAGATATAATCGAAAAATAAGTGTGCAGTGTACTGACAGTAATTTGATTCTGATTATTATCACTGATAAACCAAATAAGAACTTGTCGTTGACTTTCTTTGATTCCTTAGACAACGTATTTTGGAAAAACTGATACCTGAACAGATATAATGATCTTTGCTTTAATATGCCCTCTGTTAAAGAACCCTCTTATTTCTCTTCCAAAGACCTTAGAGGTCATACAAAGAAAATATTTTACACGGGTGTGGGTGGGAGTGGGGAAAACACAAAGAAAACAAGAACAAACAAACAAACGAAAAAAACCACAAAACCACTCCCAGTGGTTTAGGGAGTTTAATAAGCTTTTATAAACTTAAGCCACATTTATACAAGAGCTGCAGGAGCAATGGAAGAGCCAAAGGACAAAGAGACCATTATGTTGTTTCCTAGACTGGAAATTGGAATTGCATTAGAATGGCAGTTGGATTCTTATATCATGTCCTTTAAGTGGTTTTAGACTTCAAACCTGCCTCTCCAAGTCAAATATATTAGATTTCCCAGAGCTTCTGGGTAAAGACATTTTTTCTTTGCCACCTCCTAAAAATTTGTATCCTTTTCATAAAATGAAGCATACAAATAAGTTTCTTCCTGTGATTCTACACCTCAGAATAAGTAGCACTCCAGATTTATGTGCAGAACATGGAGCACGTCACAGGCATTGAGTCTTCTTTGCGTCATACATACTGTGGCTGAAGCCTGATGGACTCTGATCAAGAGTTTGCCATGTTTCATGCTGCAGGAAGGACTCTCAGAGATCACATAACATTCCCCCCAACACACAATCCCACTCACTGCAACAAAGTTCAAAATCAGGGTCTTTTATGCAGTCCCCAAATAACATTGCTATTGACCACAATAAATTAACACTTGTGACCTGAAAAGAAAAGCACAGTAGCTAATTGAGTTAACAGGAAGTACTGTGACATTTCTTTGGTTATTGGCAGAATTTGTAAAAAAATTAAATACAATTTTTCCCTGTTAATAAATAATGAATAAGGAAGAAGGAAATTAAGGGAAGATCTCTGAGGAAACTTTCAGTGACACACAACAGGGATCAGAGCAGACACTGCTGGAGCACCAGACAGGGTGTGAATGCACATGCCAATGCATGAAAATTCAAAATTCAGTGTTATCATGATACAAGCTGAAGATCATTAGCAGATGGTATATCTAATTAACACAGCAGAACAAGACAGAAGTGTTGAAATTGGGCTTTTTAGCACTGTCAGAAATTTTCTAACAGTAAATATTCTCCCTTGTTCCGCAGAAGAGACTGACACTCAATTCTTAAATGTAAGTATAGTGAAAACTACAAAAATACAAAAATCTGCTTTGCAAAGTACCTAGGACATTAACAGATCATTACTCTAAATTACCAATAAATTTAAAAAACCTCAAAACTGAGGGCTACAAAAAGCCTTTTCCTTGCTCCAGTTTAAACTAGTCCACACACAGAAACTTGGAGAGGTATTTTTTAAGGTACATTCTACATGCCATGCACAATGTAAATGTCAAGCCAGTACCTTGAATTTCATTTAGAAACTCTCAAACAGGTTTTGAAGGTCACGAAAGCCTAGTATTTTGCACTTCAGAATGGGTTTTTGGCCTAAAACTAGGACGGAGGAGTCACTGACTGTGAGGGCTTCAGTTGCAACCCAAATTTGCTTTCTCTTTACTAGTAATAGAAAAGGGGCAACACTCCTTGGTATGCCAGCTGTTTGAGAAGAAACACGACAGATTTTTTTGTTAACATTTCAAAAGTCAGTGTGAGAAAGGGAAAAAAATCTCTCAAGGTATAATTGCCTTTTAATCAAAATCAATGCAATTTTGAAACATATATTCATATGTACAGTATTCATATAATTAGGTGATAAAAGTACTTTGTCTAAAAACTCAGGATGCAGTCTGTTTCTCACAAATATGACCAGCATAAAAAATAATAAAAAAATAATATTGTGATGTTAAATGTTATTAAAAAAGGGATTCTTGCTGACTTGGTTAAATAAGTCAGACAAAGAAAGTAGGAAACGAAGAAAAGGACATAAGTATATTTGTGTGTCTGAAGAACAGCAACAGAGGTGGTGGGGCATTTGGGGCACAAGTCTTATGATGAGTGGCAGAGAGAACTGGGGTTGATTGACCTGGAGAAAAGGAGACTCAAGGGAATCCTTATTGCTATCTACAACTGCTTGAAAGGAGATTGAAGTGAGGTGGGGCCAGTCTCCTGAGTAACAAGGGATGGGATGAGATTAAGTGATTCATTTTGCACCAGGTGAGGCTTAGGTTGGATATTTGCAAAAATTTCTTCACCAAAATGGGTATCAAGCAGTACAACGCTCTGCTAGGAAACCTTTAGAATTCCCATCCCTGCAGGCAACTAAAAGACACGCAGATGTGGCCTTTGGGGACACAGTTAAGGATGAACTTGGCAGTGTTGGGTTAATGGTTGGACTCAGAAGGTTTTTTTCCAACCTAAATGATGCTATGAATCTGTGACACACTTTACATAAAAGAGTCATAGCAAGCTTCAAACTTCCTTGGGAACAAATCATAAACAACCAGAGTTCGCATATTATTCACATTTTTGAGAAATTAACTCTCTGAAAAACATGAATGTGACCATTATCGTAATGGAGATATATTTTTCAAACAGCAAATTTAGTCATAAAATGAAACTTCTTTGCACAGGATAAAGACAGCTGACATTCAAATGACTTTTTTTGGTATTAGACTTGCATTTTCTTGGTATTAGAATTGCACTAAGTACTAATGGTTTTTTAATCAAATATGAGTTTGTATAAAAATGAAAAGCTGAAAAGTTTGAGAACATTTGAGTGTGAAACATTGGCTTATCCCATTACAAGTTCAGCAGTTGCCTGTACTGAAACTGAGATCCTGATTAAAATATTTCAAAGTTCAAAGGGATTCTGTCCTTAAGTCTTTTTCCCAGAACCTCTCACATGTTGAGGACATTCTCTTGCTTAATTAGAGTTGATATAAAAATCCAAGCAAAGTATTTCTTACATTTTTTTCCTATTCTCAACCTCTCCAGATCATGATGCAAAACCTCAGTAAAAAAATGGCAATAAGGAAAATACTCTAAGTCTTCATAGGAAATAATCCGTCCAAGAGTTACAAGACTGAATCTTTTAAACAAAATGAGAGTTCTGTTCTTTATGCATCTAAGCCTTCTGTGTGGAATTTGAAACCATTATCAAATTCTGCATCAACAACTACCACTTAAATTATACCAAAGTGTGCATAAATGAATATTTTTACTTTCCTTTTCTCTCACCAGCATAAAACCAGAGGTTAGTCGGCTGAAGTCAGGCTAAGCTTAATCACTGAGCACAAATATAAGTTGAGAACCAGACCACTATTTGAAGACAGACAAAGTCACACAGTATCAATTTTTTTTTTACTGAAATCAGTGTTCCTGCAGGGCCAAATGACCAAGAATTTCATTAATTCCCAAGAAAAAGGAGTCAGTTACCATGGTAACTCAGCTAGCACTGGCTTTTTTACTCAAATTAATTTTTTTTCAAAACTATTATAAATAGCTCTGCAAATAAAAGAAGAGGATTGGCAAAAGTGGGGTCAAACCTGAAAGGGTCAGAGTCCAAGATTTTAAGAAATGAAGATATTGCAAGATAATGTGACTGGTTTACAGAAAAGGTAGAAAATCCTGGAATACTATTGGAGAAACAATACGTAGCCAGCAAACAGAAATTGCACACAAGATGCTAAATCTGATTAAATATGTCAATGGAGGGTGAGGGGAGAAACTCATTCAGGGCAAAATAAACTCAATTTTTAACTCAACAGAGAGCAGGAGAATATGTCTGTGAGAAAGCTATCGTTTCACATCATATTTCTCATCTGACAGAACCCTTCTTATGCATGGTAGAACATGTGTTTAAGATCTCTAAATGTATTTCTCTGGGAGCCATACCCTGTGCAAAGCAAAGAACAGCTGCACTGTGAGGGGATTAAGATCTGGCTTAATATTTTGCCCATAATTGGGATTAATTCCTTAGTGGCTTAAAAGTTAACCTAAAAGTTCCTGTCTTGTATTTTATGTTACACTTTAGGATAAGGAAAATTAATCCAACTGGAAAGTGAGTAGAACACTATGAAATCCAGAAGAATAGGATGCTTTCTGAGCACTGTACAGGCGATGGTGTGTCCTCATTTCATTTTTCTTCCTCATGTTTTATTTTTGGAACAGAACTAGATTATTTTCACGTTTACTCTGGTGAATTGCGCCCTGCTGCAATTGAAGGAAAATTAATTTAGGCTGGTACAATGCTAGGCAAAAGCTCAGGCGTCTGGTTATATGCACAAACAAGAGGCTTTTCTAGCTCCTCCAACATCAGAACCAGTCAGTGAAGAGAGCCTGTATGACATGATAAGGTCATTTCAAGGCTCAGCTACAATCTTTGCATCTGCAGTGCTTCTGGTGATGCTTAGACTTCGTCATCTGCTCAGAATAAGATAAGAAACAAAAAGGAAATAAACATATTATTAACAGCTAAAGTTAATAGATTTGTGTGGATAAAACCACGTAAACCTCCACAATAGTCAAAAGTTTGAATATGACTTGTGCTATTAAAATGTTGTGTAATTGGCAGCAAGAATATTGAAAAGGAACCTTCATTTTTTCACATTTCCTGTAGCAGTTCTCTTGCACAAAAAATTCAGAACATTTTAAACAAGAAAAGGTGTCAACTAAACTTGCAAATGGAGAAATGTGAGGAACACAGGCCTAGAATTTTTTTCAGTAGCAATTAAGTTGGAGAAATATGCATCAAGATGTTTTGATAATGTGGGTAAATACCAGGTATTACACTTCGTGAATTAAAAAGAAATGTAACTTATATGAAGTCAATAAAACCATAAAAGTAAAAGAACCATTAAAAATATATTTGAAAACCAAGCTCAGCAAATAAATCTGTCATCAATAACTTGGTAAGGTTGACTATGAGGAGAAGTTAGCCCATTTCATTAAATAATTAATTCTAAGAAAAGCATGTAGATAACTTGCACAAGCAAATTCTATGTGAAATTCTGGTGAATTTATGTTTATTCTGTGAAATTATGAAAAGCTGGTTCATAAATGTCTCAGGGAAAAAAAGTAGACACGTAGATTCTCTACAGTTTCTGTACAAAAGCATTCTCCAAATCCCACAGAGATCATCCAGGTCTTCCTGGGATTCTCTTCATTTTGAATTGGTTCCTTTAGATCTCTCCCTGCCTTCTCACCTGGCTCTATGTGGAACACACTGAAAAATATGAAAAGTAAAACTCCATTGCTCATGACGCTTATGAAAATCTGCCCAAGTATACCTGCTGTACAATCTATTTCTCTTTTCATGCCACAGTTTAATAGTTTTGACTCAGAAATTACTCTTTTGATTGATATTGAAATGTCACATTTGCCTTCCTGCTCAAATAATACTTGGGAAGAGGCATGTGCTACCTTCTGAATTCAAATAAAATTTTGAAATGGTCAACATTTTAGCTGCAATTGTTCTCAAGGTGATTTAAATAATGGGAAAAGGAGAACTCAAATTTCATAAGATGCATGGTTAAACTAGGTAATCAGCTGTTACAAGGCATATAAAGCCTGCTACTCCTGGAATCGAACATTTTCTAATCTCCAAAGAATATTGTTCCCCTATTAATTTTACATGTCATTTCATGAAAGGGTGAGCTAAATAATACAATTCTTGTAAGATATAAAATAAATCATTGCTTGCCAACATGCATAATACGGATACTGAGAACTATGCTGTCATTAGTTTCCTACCACTACTTTAATGCTGCAAAGAAAAGCACTGAGGACATAGAAGTCAGGAAGTTCCCACAGAAATGCTTTCTGCTCAAGTTTAGTAATTCTCCATTCCTTCTTGCACATCCATTAAAGTAATTCCTAAATACTTGACTTCTTGCTCTTTTTGAAAAAAAATGAATAATTTTTGCTCAGCCTGAGAAATTCTAGTCCAATACATATGTGAAATAACAAGTTCTCCATGGGTGCCATATTAAACTCATGAACAACACTTTTATGTGTAATGAACCCTGAAAGAGGCAAAAGCCTCTTGCTCAGTCACTTATTGTCGAAAAGGACTGCAATAAAAATAATACAGTTTATATTTATGGCATATTTCATCAGAGCAGAAAAAAAGTGTAAGAAAGTCCTCTTGAAAATTTTAGCAGGAAACAAATTCCAATTTTGTGCCTGGCTTTTGCTAACCATAAGATGGATCATTAGCTAATGTAAATTCACTATTCATTATAAGCTTTCTTGAAAATATAAAGGTCCTAACTTAGAGATAAACTTGCCAATTTGGCTAAAAATTCTCCAAGAAATTTTAGTATATACTGTACATACACAGAAATTTAAGTGACTTTTCATCATCTAAATGCTGAGGAATATTCCCACAGAAGCAGAGAGTGTTGTAGAAAAGTTACAGTCACTGAGCAGGAAACACAGTGGTACTCAGGCAGTAGGCTGGACAAGACAAGACTTCAGGTTTAAAAATAGACAAAATATTGTAAAATGCTGGTAGCTAAACACAGAAAAAGTGCCATGTCTCACTTTGCGTGTAGGAAGTAAGAAAAATAAACAAACACCTACTAGAGAAACCGATATTTTTACATAGTCTCTGAGCTCTGTGAGGAACAAGAGCGGCAGCAAAATGGAGTGAGATGTTGTCATGTAAAAAGGAGAGATTTCCTCTACCCTTGGTATTTAATTTGTCTCTTAGCACCATATAGGAAAGCAGAGCTCCTTGTGCCCAGTGCCCAACCCATGCATCCTGCAGGGAAACTCTTCACTTGGTGGTCCTACTGGATTGGAGGGTAGTTCAACTGACTTAGAGACACACACCAAGAGCATAAGGGAGACCTCTCATTGGGTCTTCTCACTTTATGAACACTCAATGTGTCTTCCTCTTTTATTTGGGTATGTCATTTGCACCAGTGAATGCTATGACAAATTACTCGCTCCAGCAGTTTACAGAATAACACTCTTTATTAACAGCATATTGTGACAGGTTAAGGTTCAAGGATTGACTGGCTGCAAAAATATATTTAAAGCAAGATACAGACAAGCTCTAATCCCCAGTGAAAGTCTTCAGCACATGCATAGTATGATTCTTACCCTGTAAGCATCTCTTTGGGAGAGAAGACAGGTTCAGCCTGATCCTATTAGTTATAATGGACTCTTTCCTAACTTTCCCCTCATTCTAAACTTCCTTTTATACTGTTCCTTTATGTTTAGATGGAGCTTGAGTGGCTCTAGTCATGCATACCTTTTCTACTGATTCATTTAAGATTGTCTCTCTTCCTTTTTAAAGACACAGTACAAAAAAGTATAGAGCACGTGCCCAGTGAGGGATGGTTATATCTTGGAAGTGGGTACCTTTGTGACGGTGTTGGCTCAGCAGCCAGACATCTTGTCCTCTCACCCCTTGCTCTGCAGATTCCCAATCACAAAGTGCCATCAAGTTCTTCTCCCTGCAAGGATTACAACAGAGTCGGTCTGCAGCGTCTCCGCAACACTCTGCCCTCCATTCCACCCCTTTAGCAGGTGCTATGGTTGCAGATTGTAGTTGAAGGGAGTCATCATGGAACAGGCAGGACAACCACATTCCATCCAGGGAGTAGAAATTGTATTTTACACTGTATTTTTGAAGAATGTGAATATAGTTTCTCAGTTTCCTCTGATTTTACCTCCAGTCATCTTTCTATTGACATCAACAAAGAATGCCAATTGAAAGACCAGAAAGTATATTTTCACACAAAGGAAAAAAAAATAAAAGGAAGACAATATGGTATTCCTTTCTTCTTCTTTATTCTCATCTTAGCCTATCATCAATCTTTCCCTGTTTCTCCTCTATCTTCATCAACTTTCCACCATCTCCCCTTGAAGGAGCTTCTCTAATCTTCACTCTGATTTAGATCTAGCTATAAAGCCAGGTTTGTAGCATTTGCATGTACATGTGTATAAAATCTGTTGGGTTTTCTATTCCCCCTGTGGTGAATATTTAATTCACTAAAGAAACCCACAAAATTAATTTTGGTTTCATGTGATGTACAATTTCATTTCAAATTCCGTTAGAGTACCTTGTCATATGAATTCATGTACATTCTTCTAAAAGACTCTCTTGAGGCTTCGATGCCTTTCTGATGTCCTGTGTATTTGCATGTATAACTTTATTCACCTACATGTTTATGTAGTCAGTAATTTACTAATCACATTTTTAAAAATCCACCACACTGCTGGAAGAGCACTGAAAACAATGTGGGATTGTTTCAATATTTGGAGTCTAACCCTGCATATTCCAGATACATAAATAATAGTATGAGTCTGGTAGAAGTATTTGTGTAGCAGGTCCAGTAAATCTGAGAGCACTTACAATATCCATTAAGTGTAAGTGAGCTGTTACTGACAGAACAGTTGCTTCAGCAGAAATGCCAGGAGTTTATTTTGAAGGCTGCAGCCACCTCTCTCTTTTTGTGCATGTTTGGGGTTGGTTTTGGGTTGGTGGTTTTTTTTTTTTTTTTCAGCATGCTTCATTAGAAAATGAAGTGTAATCACAAAAGTGTTGTTAGCAAGAGACTTTGTACATGCCAGACAATTCCATGCTTAGGCAGTCAAGGCTTATGGAGCTAAAAACTGATTGTTCTGAATTTGTAGCTCTGCTTATTCTTACATCTGAAAATCAAATTAAAAACCTGGATTCCCTAATCATCTCCTGAAGAATCCTAGTTTGCAGTTCCATAAGTTGTTTGTCAGCAGTAGATGCTAGGATTGGTATCCAATAGATATGATGATATATTTCCAATTTTTTTAAGGTATCTTTTCTTCCCACCTTTCATGAATTTGTTGTGCATAGGCTGATCTATACATAAGCATTTCTTGGGGATTGTTATTCTATTCAAAATATGAAATGGAGTACAAACATTTGTTCTTCCTTGCATATCTTTGCAAAATATATTACACATTAAGAATTACACAGTTGTAAAATTTAAAAGTTGAAGGCATTGAGAATAAAAACTAGCCCATAATCAAGCAGATGTACAAAAGCTTTAGTAGTTATTTCCTTTCCCAAGCAAAGGAGTCCTTCAGCAATATGCAGTGTTACAGTGGTACAGGAGGACCAGATTATCTCAGCAAAATCTTGCTGCAAAATGCATTAGCTGAAGGATGTAGATTAAGTCAAAGAAAGGCATGAAATCACCCTATTTGCACTCCCACTTGGGACACAAAACAGGCTGTTCTTCCAAAGATTTGGATGAATTACACTGCCCTGCTAGTACCACAGGCAGTATCACCTCCTTATTTAAAAAGATAATGTGTTTGTCTTACATCATACAATCTTTTACAGGCAGACATTTTTATTTCAAGTCTTTAACAGAAAATACTCCATCTTCCTTTAACTTTTCACCCCTAAAACTCACTTTTGGATGGCTGAACTAACTGCTGTTATCTGTCTTATTTCTCAGTCTTCTCAAAGTCACCCTCAGCTCTACCATTCCAATCAAATTTTCTCAGAAAATTCACACTTCATTTTAAGGACAAGATCACTTAATCAATGTTAAGTACTGCGTTTTCCACAGACCAAAGAGGGAGAGACCAGACTGACACTCTCAGATCATTTTTACTATGCCTGAAGTCTGGAAAACCAAGTTCCACCGCAAAAGCCAAATTTAGGACATTTAAGAAAGCACAGCCTGGTCGATTTCAGCAGGTATTTTAACAAGCTTAGGTTTGTAGTGATCAGCTCCTTACTCTTAAGTATCCTATTAAAAATAAAAACAAGGATTTTTTTCCCAGTGAATTATTTGTCTCTTTTGTAATAAATACCTAATTTAAAATCTTGTATAGAACGTAGCACAAAGAGAAAAGACAAAGACATGTCTCAGTGTGGAATCTTCCAAAAGAGGTTGCTAAAATTCAATTCATCAGTTCTTCAGAAAGTATGTTCAGAGCTCTTCCTACACCCAGGGCCCATGTTATCCTGGATCAGAGTTGAAGTTTTCCACAGGAAAATCTCCAAGTTAGAGTCAGCTGCAGGCATGAACCGGGAGGAGCGTCTCACTCTGTATTTTTGGAAGGAGTTTGAAAACCCTTGTCTGGTAAATGTAAGAGAACAACAGAATGCTGCCACAGTGATCACAGCAGAACTCTTGACTAAATAGAAAGAAGTTGTTGCGGGGGGGGGGGGGGAGGAGGTCACAAGTTTTGTTCCACCTGCAACGTTTTCACAGGCCTTTTAAGGGAAGTTATTGTAACTGAGACAAGTATCTAGAAATCTCTTCACACAAGCATAAACTGCAACAAATTTTAAAAGATGAGGAGAGGGAGGTGAACAGTTAATGGACCATGCAAGATCTGCTCTCTGTAACATGCAGTTCAACAAGAACATTGCCATATTGAGCCTGATGAATCTGACAGCAGCATTTGTCTTAGCAAACATTCCTCTTAATACCCTGGATCATCCAGCCATGAAAAAGCACACACAAACTATAATTTAAAGAATATTGGCCTAATCTGTGTGGCTCGCTAGCTGAGAAAAATTCAGCCTGCCTGTCCTCTCTGAAGCAGAAAAAAAAAGTAATAAAAAAATAAAGATAGAGCATCTGTGTCCTGCAATCACAAGATTACTAAGGTAGGGGACTGAGATCCTGTGCTTTGAACACTGCTCTGTTAGAAACAGGACAACAGCTTGGGAACATGCTCACTGAAACCAACTACAATAGGAAATGCGGTCTTTGAAAACAATAATTTCAGGAAATCGCATAACTAGAGGACTGGTAGATAGATCTATATTAGGAGTACAGAAAAGGGAAACCATCAATAATTTACTGTCGCATGAAGAACTATCCTGTACCTTTCTAAGAACACAATAAGGCTTGCTTACAACTTTCTGGGGGGAAAATCTGCTGTTAGAGATGCTTTTAAAGAGAAAAAAATCACAAGTATACTTAGACTAGTAAATCAGATCTCTGTCAGATCTCTAGAAGTTCATAAATACCATCAGCAGTACTTTGCTCCCCCATGAGGAAAGTGAATAGCTTATTACAATACCAAGGACAATGATTATGCCAATAATAAAGCCTAAAACTATCTCCAGATCTCTTGTCCTACAATCTTCTGCTAGACCCTAAGGTTATTCACCTACAAGTCCCTATAATTGCGAAAGATATTGTCCTTGGAAGTCTGTTTTGTTTTGTTTTGTTTTGTTTTGTTTTTGCCAGAGTCATCTTTTGAAATTATTTCTCTTTTGACAAAGTAGAAATTTAAAGACAATAAAAAATATGGGAATAAAACAAATACATAAATAATACATTCTGGACTGTATAACAAAATCCCCAACTGATATCTTGGAGATTTTGTTATATGAGTATCTTTCCTCATTTACACATTACACTTAGCTTTGGTGAATTGAAGTGTATTCCCACTTAGATCCTGGCAGAGCAGATCTGAATGAAATACCACATTCGTTTGGCAAGCAGATGCTAGGAGGATGGTCTCACCACAGTTCATAATTCACTGTATGTCTAAATATTTTGAGTAACAAATGTTTTATTACAGCATAAACCAGTAACTGCTCTTGTGAGAAGAGCCTTAACTTAAAATCATATCAGAGCAAGTAGATAAAAAGGCCCAAGTGAAGCTAACCAAGGTAATTTTTTTTTTTAATTTTTATTTTTTGGTAGGGTAAAGGTTTTGTTTTTTTCATTTTCCTTGTCATGTGTTTCAAATGGAACGAAGGACTTGGAAATTCAGCTGGAATTTAGACATTCTGCAGCTTCCATATAGTTCTGGTTCCACTTAACAGTTTACCTTAGGACTTTCATTAGTATCAGTGCACTGCATCTGTGTATCTATGAATAGTATTTCATTCATTAATAATGCTCAAATACATTTTGGCAAAATGAAAGAACCATTAAGAAGTATGTGTGTTGACAATTATAAACAGGGTGAACTGAACTGCAGCTTTAATAGAAATAAATTGACTTATGGCTGGATTTGACATCCTACAGTTATTGAGACACAAAATTTAGCCAGGACTTGCACTCTTTAACATGTCCCAATAAAGAAGTTAAACAGTTTCATTTCATTTACAGTCTCAAATAACTGAAGATTTATGTAATGTTCATTATAAGTTTTAAATCTTTAAAACAGCTCCATAATCTCTTTGATGATAACCAGCTGTGGAACACTGTTCTGAAACTGGTGACCCTAAGAGCAGGCAAGCTTTCCAAACGTCTCCCATTGGCAGGTGCCAAGAGCCACCATTGCCCCCTGTCCAGCTCCTGCTGACTTGTTGAGCAGAGTGCAAGTCATTTCATATTTGAAATGCACCACAGAGGAAGGACTTTCTGGGCAAAATGATGCAATCTGAGGCACAGTCCAATATGTATGTCAAAAAGGATGCAGGCTATGTGGCTGTTGTTAAAGCCAAACTCTGAGACAAAAAGAGAAGACACACATGTCTGAAACAGGATGATAGATCACTCTGATTTTCAGCTCAGCTCTGATTTCATTACATCACTTTTTATTGATTTGGAAAGGTGTGGCAGCTGTTTAAGGTTGATGGAGAGCAGAGATATTAATAGAAAGGCTTGTATCTGGGCAAGTGTCTTTATATAATCCTGTAAATAGCATGTATGCTGCAAAACACCCTTCCCTTACTTTATACACTCACTTCTATTATAGTACTGTGTGAAACACTTCAGTATGCCCCAAAACTCTACAAAAACATCCTATAGAAAGAGAAGGAATCCAACAAAAAACATTCTGCACTCTCTATTTACTACACAGAGAGAATGAGACTACCTGGGAAACCAGAAAAGGAAGTGTGAAAAAATATAGTGTTTAGTGATTTTCTGAATGATCCCTACAGCAACCAGCAACACTGCTGTGTACAAATGCCAAGCTCTGCCTTTGTTTGTGTACTTCAAATGCCTTGTCACTGTTACATCACAGCATATGATGAATTTCTATTCAAGCAAGCGTTATATAATTACCTGCTGTGCCAGCAGTCACAGATGTTGCTCTTGCACTTGCTACAAAGCCGCAAGAAGGCTGGCGCTGCTCGCCAAAGCCTTTCTTCCTAAGGATCCTGCCCTCTTGCTTCAGGGTCTGCAGGTATCAAGCGGGTAGGCTAATGTTTCTGTTGCAGAGCACTAGATCTGGCTACTCACAATTGAGAAAATTTTCCTGAGCAGTAAGGGCTATGCATCCAAAACTGAAGAGGTGATTGGGATGTAATTTCCCAATTTGTGCTCAACAAAGTGGCAGCCACTTGAGAGTTGCAGTGTCATTGCCCAGCAGGTGAAGTACAAATGAACAGCCCAAGGAGAAAAATACTGAGAGACGAAGATCTCTTTACTAAACTTTATTTCATTGTTCTCATTCAGGTAATCTGAGCTAGCATCACGTGAAGAAATGACCATAAAACAGCTTGAGCTGCTATTTGCTTCTGTAGCTAATTTGGTGGACGTGAAAGTGGATTCTTCTTTCTTCTCTCTACTGCCATTTTTGCATCCAAGAGCAAACTGTGAGGGAGAACAGAGCTTTGTCTTTCTTTGGCAAGGAGATTAAATGCAGTTTCAGATAAACCAGATGAATAATAAAGAGTGAAGTGCTGGTGCAAAAGGCCATCAAACCTTATTAACACTTTGCCTGAACTTCTTGCTCTGAGGGTGGTTCTTGCTGAGAAACACTAATTCTGAAACACAATCTGCCATTTGATCATACCTGCTAGGTAGAATGTAGGGTTGCCATATTAATCATCAAGACTTCTTAAAAAAAAAAAAAAAAACACAACAACAACAACAACAACAAACAAACCCTAAACAATCAAACAAAAGTCCAGAGCAAGCTGATGGACCAATCTAAAGGGAGATCAAATGGAGTGAACTTTTACATGTTATGGTGGACAAAAAATCCTGCTCAATTTCAGCATGTCATTCTAATAATTTGGCTCATCGATCTTAAAGGCCTTTTCTAACATAAATTATTTTATGATTTTCTGCACATGTAGATGCCTTTAAATGCTTGCTATTCATTGGCTCATTTTCTTTTCTCTCCAAATTCCTATTTGTTATGATTTTCTAGAAAACCTCTCCACTGGTCATACAGGGAAATATCTGCCCTTATTGCAGCTATAGGGGAAAAAACCACAGGTGATTTCTCAGCATTGAGGCAATATACTCCAGGGAAATTCAGCAGCTGCATTATTCCTAAATCAATTTTGCTATTAACCCAAGACCTTTACACTGCATACTGTATTGCACTGGTAAACCTTTAAATGATATTCCACTCTGTTTCTTACTGAAAACATGTTAATAGGGGAAGGGACTTAGGCACAAAGGTGCCACAGCAAAACCACTGACGGGGATTGACTATTGACACCATCTGCACAGCATTCAGCTGCTGCAGATCTGTCAGCCCACACTGTAGCTTGAACTGGCTACTCACAGTAGTCAGTGCACTAAGCAGGGACCACATAAACTAGGCACCATTTTAAAAAATTCTGTTTGAGAATTAAAGCACCTTTTTTGTTCGTTTGTTTGTTTGAAGGAAAATTTTTCATGAAGTTCATCATTAGTAAGCCTCTTAATAGTATCTGCTGGTAGGTACCTATATCGTTTTTTCTTTGAAACACACAAGTCACTCCTTTACCTTATGGGATTGGCAGGGAAGGGTAGCTCTTCTCCTCATACCTTTTCATCTAATGCCAATTACAGCATTTGGACTGTGTTCAGTCTGCAGGTAGTAAAGTTATTTTAAAACATTCTGGATCTAAATTCAAAGCTCTGTGCTGATAATGTATTGCTTCAAGCAGAGTATCTTGAAGTGCCATGTGACAGAATAGATTTCATTTTCAAAGGTTAATAGGTATGATAAATGTTCAGAGGTCAATGGCCATCTGGAACATTTTATCCAAATTTTAATGCTTTTGATATTAAAATAATATTTCTTTTAGAGTAAGTTATATCTGATTGTGTGGGATTTTTTTAAACAAAAAACCTGAAATACAGAAAGTTCCATTGATCATAAAATAATGAAGACTGACATGAAGAAATTGAAGTGGATTTCTTTTGTTTTTTTTGTTTCTTTGTTTGTTTAGGTTTTTGGGGGGTTTTAAAATGTGTAAATATACATGATATGTAATACCTGTATTTTTATTTATCATGTTTAAGTATTTTATGTTAAGGTTTTCATATGTTCCAAAGTTTGAATTTAAAATGCACTTCACGTAGGACCTTAAAT
Source organism: Calcarius lapponicus (assembly GCA_039654755.1). Classification (NCBI taxonomy): domain Eukaryota; kingdom Metazoa; phylum Chordata; class Aves; order Passeriformes; family Fringillidae; genus Calcarius; species Calcarius lapponicus. The sequence goes on from CM077481.1 coordinate 41,998,495, forward strand.
AAATCTACCATAAAATTCATAATAATTTTCTCATATATAGATATAATCCTGTAATCCAGAGGTAAGAGACTTTCTAACAAAGATGAGTTGAAAACCATTTTTCCTAGCCTGTGAACAACATTTACAGGCCATTTTAAAGTATGAACCACTATCATCTACACAAAAGGACACACACTCAGGATTAAAATAGGGCAAAGAATATATACAAAATATTAACTCCTTTCTATACTGAAAGCTATCATCTATACACATAGTGGAAAGATGATCTATACACATAGCAGTAGTGGAAATTATACCAAGTCCCCATATATTTATTTTCTAGTAACAAAAAGAAAACACTGTCCAGTTTGCTTGTAGATACCCTTGAAAAAATTATTTACTTTAATGCTTAAAATATATTGAAGCAGCTTGGAACTGTTTAGAACAAAGCATTTTCTTCTTAAAACTCCCGACATTTCTGTTGTGACTATCAAAACCAACCTGAAAAAAGAAGTGTTAGGTAATTGGGATTATTTTGGTCTCCTCAGTTTTTGCTTTCAATTTTGTTGAGTTTCAAATTCAAATATTATAATGTCAAATTCCATGTGTTCCTTGGGGTTGGTGGTTGGAGACAGGGACTACACACACGCACACCAAAGCTCCATGGGACAAACAGCCTGTCTTATTGTTGGGAGCCTTCTTATAGAGGGAGTGCAAAACTGCCAGGTCTCTGTGGCTCATTGGTCTGATCCTCCCACAGCCCAGCTCCTGACCAGGGAGATGCCTGCAGCTCAGGATGGAATGTGGTAGGTGAAGGTCCCTGTGTAGATTTAAACCCAACGTATCCCTGCCTCATCTGAGGACCTGGTCACCTCTAGGCTGGCTGAGGTTGAAGGTCTGATTCATTTGGCAGCTACAAGCTAGCTGCAAACCATGACAAAGTATAACATGTTGAGTAAACTCCATTGAAATTTCCTGAAGTAGACTGCATCTATATCCTCTGGCCAGATGTGCTCTAATCTGATTCAACAAAATATTTTCATTTTATTTTCCAAGGTTGCATTTCAATATATTTTCCAATGCAGCTCTGGGAAAAGAAATTAGAACTATTATTTTATCTACATATCAAAAACCAAAATGATACAAATTTATAATTTCCTTTGGAGATAAACAGAATGTTTTGTCAACAAAACATGACCATCTGTAACACACTTAAGAAGGAAAAAGAAGTCAGTCTTGCTTCATGATTCCAAAGTCTTTAAATCATAGATAATTGGCTTTACTTTCCCCATCAAATGTGTGACAAAAAATAGTTGCTTTACATGACTTTGCCATGTCTTGTCTAAAAGCTGCAACTCTTCCCTTTTTCACAAAATATCCCTCCTAATATTTATCAATGCCTAGAAGTCATTGATCCCCTTTAAGAAATTATTAAAATAATACCATTCCTTTGGAAAAAATGTGTACATGTACATCCAGAGGTATATCTATAATGTGTAATGACAGAGTCATTTGGAATTTTAAGAAAACTTCATTCAAAGCATATACACATCTACATACAGACCCCTGCCAATTAGAAAAAAAAAAATCTCTTTTTATCCAAAATGAATGCCATGAAAAGGTTGGACTAGCTTTGTTAGCATCAGAGAAGAGAAGAGAAAAGAGGAGAACCCTTACATAATAGAAATATTAAAAGAACATAGTGCTTCTTAAAGCCATAGAACTTCTATAAACTATGCTTGCACATATTCACTCCATCATTTAAAAATTTCATATTCACGTAATGTATTCTTACCTTAACCATAAAAAAAGGGTATGCAGGTGCTTAAGCCAAATATCAAATGAATGAATTTTCGGTAAAGTGTCCTCTACCAGTTGGTCAAGACAGGAACACGTGCCGATCACCCATTTTTTCTAAACTTATTTTGAATTTCTTTCTGTAATTTCTCGTATTAAATAAATAAAATCTATTCATATCATAGCATGGTACCTATTAAACTTCAACTGGGAAGTCTATTAGTCTAAATGGAAGATTAAGAAGGCCTGGCTTATATGTTATCCGTTTAATAATCCTTCAGTTCAAGTGAAAGATCAAAGGGAAAAAATGGTAACCAATAGTAGGGATCCATATAGGTAAAATTAAAAATGGCCAGAGGCTTCAGTTAGTATCACTCCTAACCCACAGCCTTTTCTAAATCAGATCCTTGATCTCTTATTGTTATAGCACTGTTTGTTTTAACACACCAGCATTTCCCTTCTTTTAGTTCTACATCTCTCCTCATGCAAGGCTTATATTTACAAAAGGGAAAATATTATCTTATTCAGTAGAAAACTGATAGGAACACAGAAAGAGAACACATTTAGCAGAATTGTAATCTGAGGGGTTGACTGCATTGAGCAAAGCTACCTTAATAAAGTACAACTGAGCCATGGCTTACATCAGCTTTCTAAAACAAAGATACCAATATTAAGCATTAGACAATATCAATGAGCAATAAGAGGTTGGGGGTTGTTTGAAGGGGGTTTTTTGTTGTTCTTTTTGTTTTTTATGGAAAACCTGAGGCTCAGGGATAGCAATTTGTTTTAGAATTGACTCTTCCTCAGCATGTATTCATTTTACAAAGCATGACAGGCTTGAACCAGAAATCAAAAGCAAGAACAGCAGTGCTTAATCATATCAAAACATGCTGAGGGATTGAAAGATCAATCCTGGTGTGTTTTCACATGGTAATCACCATGCTGCGTTAAACAACAGCACAGCAGGACGTAGCTATTACTTACATTGATTGTTATGAGCATGGACTTTACATTCAAGGATTGCTACTTGAATGGCAATGCTGGTGTACTTTATTTTGACTTTATTATCACAGACCAAGGAATATCACATGGATTCAGATGTCGTACAATATTTTATTTCAAGTTTGAAGTCCATTGACCATGAAAATCTCCACCGCAAAAGGAATTCATCAGTGCAAGTCAAACACCTCCACATCCAAACTCTATCTAGGTCATTTGCAGGAAGTAGGATCCAGCTGCTAGAGACTGACATCTAGTTTTCTGTAATCACCTTCTACAGAATACCTAGATGGGAAATTAAAAAATTGTTGCCATCATCTAAAATCTTATAGATCTTCATTCATTGAGGGGAAGTCATCTTACCAGCTTTGACTTACCAGAAAGATCATCCAATGTACAAAGTTTTCATTTTCCCACAGTTCATTAATATAATGCAGTATCTCTAAATAAGGAACTTTGACTTCCAGTTGTTAAGATACATATGTAAATTATTATCTATTCTCTAAATTCTGCTTCAATTTGTTGAGAAATTCTTCAGGACACATATATATGTATGTATATATATATATTACAGAGGGCTTACAACAACAGAGGATTTTTTTTTAATTCTTTGATGGATTTTTTTTTGTTAGTCTCTAATGTATCTATTTCAAAATAGTTTTTATTTTAACATGTCACATCCTCTCTGATTTTGATCAATGATAGATCTGAGGGTAATTTTTTATAATGTGAACCAAAACAAAACATAAAGATGTTTGAGGAACCAAACTGGTTTTGACTATATCCAGAAGAATCACAAAAGCTTCACAAAAAACTGTTTTCCTTTAAATTGTCAATCTTTCTTTAAAAGTTTCCTGTGAGCAATATTTGCAATAAAAAAAAGTCTTTAATAAAAACCCCTGACATGTGGAATTAAAAACTTTACTTTGCTTTAATAAAAACCTCAGGGCCCTTCCTTACATACAATACTTCTGTATGTTGCAAGGTAAATGAACTTAACATTTCTTTTGATTAAACTAAGTGTTTGTTATCAGTAGTTTCTCTCTGTTTAAACTTCTATTTTATTGATTTTTAAATAAAAGGACTATACAATTCTTGATGCATGACAGCATGAAATCCCACAAGAGAACTTTTCAAAAGAAATTCAACAATACACACCAATTATGTCAGATAAAGTCATCCAGAAAGCAATCCCTGAGGGAAAAGTCCTCTGCCACTGGGTAATAAAGACATCTGTCAAAACTGGTACTATAATCAGGACTGGATGTGTGTTCATGCACAGAACAATAAACAAAAGCTTATGGACACATAAGATGAAAGAAGAAAATATCATTTAAACAACTCTCTTAGGAATAAATTATTCCAAGAGGACAGCAGTGCTAACAAGCCCAAGAAAAGAAATGGCATCCTACTTGACACAAGCCTGGCTCAGAGTTGCATTTTTGTTATTCTCTTTGTAATAGAGAATAAGGAAGGGACAAATGTGAAAAATCCTAGATCATCCTGTCTCATTTCTAAGCATCATTAATCTCCTTTGCCATCCTAAGTGCTTCTTTCCTATTTTCTAGCTACAATTGCAGTTAGTATTTATAGATAGATATATCAATATAATCTAGATATAGATATATATAATATAGATACAGATATACCTATAGATATAAATAGTTAGATATATAATTATCTATAGATAACTATAGATAACTAACCCTGGAAGGTTAGTTAAATACAGCTTTCACTGAGTCTCCCCATGGTTGCTTATGTCTAGAACACAGTTTCTCTTCTCCTGATGGTAATCTAGATAACCTATGTTTCTGAAGAAAAAGTACATTCACATGAGATCTTTACATCTGACTGCTCCTGTGGCTTTACCACCCTTGATGCTGGGTTTGCTTCTGCAGAACATTTTCCTTTTACCTGTCACAAGTACTGTGTAGGATATTACAAGAAAGGATATGGCAAATTTCCTACTGGATACACATAATATTCTTCAGTTTTCATGAGTGTCTGTTACTTTAGCTCTGACTTCTACTAAACACTCCATACAAACATGACATTTCTTTCAGACACATTAGAATGACGTGTGTTCCTGATACGCAAAACGTTTCCTGTACCTATTTTTTTTCTAAAGATTTTCCTGCGTGTGAACTGTTTCCCCTCACAGCCATCTCTTCTTATTTTCAACAATTTTTGATGCATGTTCATAATTATACCTCTCTTATGCCCACCTCAGAAAATAACAGTTATTTGACAGGCAGCTGAAATTCTTTGTGGCTCACTCAGGGGCATGTGATATATGATTAATATCACTTTTCACCCCGCCTGCGTGTAAATTACTGAAGGACATAAAATCAATCTTAACAGAGTATTAGGCACCTGGTAAGTTTTATTTTGCCTGTAACATTTTCAGGAAGTTCATGCTCTTTGCTAAGTTATTAATATTCAATTCAGAATTTTCAGAATTGTTATGTTCCTTTGTCTTCCTTATTCTGTGCTGCAAGCCTGTGGCTTTTCTAGAAAAAATACCTGTTCAATATTAATAGAGATTATGTATAATCTATGTATGATAATTTTTTTTCCCAACTGATTTTCATTCCTTACTTATAAATAGACCACTAAACTGTAAACTTTGGACATCTGTCTTCCTCCCCTTCAAGGACCACTAACGTAACCAGAAGACAAAAACAAGTGTATTAACTTGGATATAATCTCCAAATCTACATCTTCATGCCAAAACTAAAGTCATTAAGAAAATTAAAGCCCTATATTGGACACTGCATTTCTGAAAGTCTAATTATTAGAAGTTTAACAATAAATGGATGACAATTATTTTTCCCTTGAGTTTATAATTTTATTTTAAATTGAATATTATAGTTACAACACCTTCCTAAGGAAAACAATCCAACATATATCTCTTTAAACTGAATATAAGGTCATGCTAAATGCCCAGTCATAAAGAAAATAAACAACTTATTTTTCTTTATAGATTCAAAATACATAACAACTGTCAAATTAATATATATGAGACAGCCCTGCATATGACCTTGGCTAAATTATTAAGTTTTATTCATAGAATTTGGAGATGTAACTCTTTTATTTGGACATCTGAAGAATAATCTTATTTAGAGATGCTGAGCAATGCAAGAATAATTCAGTTATCTCTGTGTCAGCTCTTGTACTTTGCCTCAGCTTTGCCTTCCTATTTTTTCCCTTTGTGCTCCATAAAACACATCAAGTCTTAGTTCGTAGGCTTCATAAATTCAAAATGGGTTTCTTTGATCAGATGGAAAGCCTTAAGGAAACATAACATACTATTTGTACTGAACGTAGGGCTCTTTCTCTTCCATCACTTGTGGAAACATTTATGGCCCTTTCTCTTCCATCATTGCTATGATTGATTAGGTAGCCATGTGGATGCCAAGATCTGTATGATTCAAAAAATACATCTGGCATTTTGGCAGACTTCAGAAGTGTCATTCATACCAATCTTGCACTTACCTCCATGTCACCTGCTCAGGTTGTCCTTTCTCAGAGTTTGTATTCTGTTCCTTAATGGCTCTTCCAGATCATACCTGCTTTGTACTCTTGAAGTGTGAGCTTACACCAGCTGCATTCAGTACTATGCTTCTTTGATATAAATCAGTGTACAAAGATGTTTGACACATATTGAATGGATGATCTCTTCCCCACATGATGGAATTTTTACTAGTCAAATTATTTTTTCTTTTTCACACAGCTATTCTTCCTCACTGGCTTTTCTTGGTATGATGGAATGAAACATCATAACGTGCAATGTGCATGGAATTTTCTCAGGAATATATCACAAAACTTTCAGATATACACCAGATATATAACTTCAAGTTATTGTACTATTTCTCTTCTTTTCTGTAACTTTGCCTCCTAACCTGCATATGAAAAGACTGTCATATTGCTAATAAATTTTAATAGCTAATTAGTCACTGTACACTTTCCAATTTTACTCCTCAGAAAAATGGGATTTTCAAGACCAGGCTTTGCAAAGGTGAATTTATTGTGTGAAAGAAATTCATAAAAATTCAATACGAAATATAACATCATTGAAATTGTTGTACAAAATCTGCCATATGCACCATACCTATTGAAGTATTTGCATTCTCATCAGTTAGTCAAATATTCCTTTAAAAGACAGAGCACAAGCTAGGTGGAATACTTCTGTTCTAGTCTGGAATTTGTAATTGATCAAAATGTTTGCCCATTTTTGACATGGGTTATTTTCTGAGTGACATTTAAAACTTCTGTAAGAAATTTAGGTCTCAGTGAAAGGCTATAGCTGATCATACTCTAACTGATCTTATCCTGCTCCTTTTGATGTTTTTCAAGGCCTGAGATAAAACAGTCTACTAAAACAAATTGGGCTTATTTACATTTGATCATCTGCTGTTGAAACTTTGGAAAGAATATCTGAGTATCAAGTATATTCAATTCATTAAGAAAATGTGAATAATTTAGTGAGCTTGTCATTCTTTTTTTCCCTCACTTGTTTGTCCTATTTTCTTTCTAAAAGTATAAAACCCCTCAAATTAAAAGATCTTTTTCTTGAGGGGAAGAAAATACTCTTTTACGATATTTTCCCTATAGTTGAAAGTAATACATTTTCCATGCACTGCAAGAAATGGAACTGGTGCAAGTTGTTTTGAAGCTATAACTGACTCAGGTAGTACCATTCTGAATGATAACACTTCTTGACATTCACTTGGCATTTAGCAAAAATTATTGCAGCCAATATCTAAACACTAATGTTACTTTGACCTTCTTTTCTATGTTGTGTATAGAAAGACAAGGTGATAAAGTGATAGGTTCCATTAAAAAGGCACCCTGCATGTGTTGTTTGGTGTTGTTATCTTCATGAATATACTCTTTTCTGGTATTGCCTATGACAAACTCATTTTGACAGAGCTATAGGACTTTCTTTCACCTAATTTCCTTTGGCAGACCAAGGCAGTTTTTAGCATGGTGATTGATCTCTTGGTTATCTGGACATTCTCATTTTAAACTGCTGTTGAAGAGACTTGAATAATTTACACTTCCTGCCATGAACTTGGCAGCTTTTTTCAATAGCTACTGATTTATTGCATCAAGCAGTGTGACAAGTTTTCTAGTCTGTATAAACGCAACATGCAGTTACAAAGAGTAGTACTTGTAGTGGTGGATTACAAACTCCACTCTTGTTATGAAGAGCTTTTAAAGGCTTCTCTAAGCAGGCAGAAATTATCTTAACACTCAGACCATTCTGAGTTGGCCCCTAGCCAGTAAATTTAAAAACAAAACAAAACTAAACTAAACTAAACTAAACCAAAACCAAACCAAAACAAACAAAACAAAAAAAAAAAAAAAGGAAAAAAAAGAAAAGGAATTTAGCAGTAATACTAACCTAAACCAAATGTTACAAATAACCCAGAGCAGTCAGCTGCAGTGTTTTTCTTCAAGGATTATGTCAATTAATATCTGAACTCATGCATTATACCATGAGAAACCTCAAGTATTTAGCTTAGGTTATCCAAGACATTTTGTGGCAAGAGAAGTATCAGGCGCACCGGCTGTTTGCCTAAAGTTTGCAGCCAACAGTCTAAAAAGCATCTAGCAGCAGGATGGAAAGGACAAAGGGATGAGCAAATCAGCAGCGCTGGATGCAGCTGTTTTACGCTCAGTTGGTAGAATGATGCCAAAGAATCACTTGAGTGTAGGGCTTTGTTACTGCACTTTAGCTGCCTGTCTCACTCCATAACTGTCCTTCCAGCAGCTTCCTTTCACTGCTTGATGTAATCATAATTTAGTTTTATGAGTCTACTGCCCATGTCAAAATTATGTCATGGATGCTTCATTGCTATTGGTCCTACTGAAGAGCACCAGGCAGAACTAATGCCTTTCCTTCTCCACAGGAGAGCTATGTTTCCATACATCAATTTTACTGATTTTCAAAGAACCAGTGCTTGTTTGACTATATACAACCAAGTGAAGGTTTATTGATTGTTTTTTCTCTTCTTGAAATATAACAGTAATAAAAAAGAAAATTTTCCAGTATCATTATGCTACTTGATTTAAATGTCTATGCTCACAAGGTATTATACAAAATATAAGAGTAAACGGAGGCATTAGGAAGCAAAAACAAAGGTAAATGCAGCCAATGTATCAGATTATTGTATATAACACATATTTGGTTTACTGTACATCATTCCTCCTTACATTTCAATTCTGGTTTTTTTCAATTAAAGCATATAATACAACAAGAAAAGTATAACACTATCTGTTCTTCATATGCATACAAATACATCAGTAACTCACTAGTACTTCAGATTTAAATGCTCACAAGTTATAACCTCTCAAATTCAGAACACCCATGACAGTGTGAAGCAATGAAGTCTAATTATCCTTGCACAGTGATATCAGAAAAAGAAAAATTAATGACAGTCTCTCAGCACAGCTGCTTAGACAGATTAGCATCATCTGCCATACAGCACCACTGAGCCCCTTAAACTTGTGAGACTTTGCCACACTCAACATGGTCCTTCTTCCCCTTCATTAGTCAACCAATTTCCAAACTTTCAGCTCTTTTTTTCATAGCACCCCATGTCTCTGAGAAAAGAAAAAAGATTCTAGAGTGTGCAGTTCTTGACTCATGAGTAATTAAGTGATAGCCTAATTTTCTCCAGGTGAGTGCTATCTTTCATAGTTCAGACCAACCAGACTATAAAGGTCTCAGAAGTATTAGGTGATTATAAGGATTTTAAAGATGAAAATTTTGTCCCAACACCAAATGTAAAATTCTTTATGATATGTTACAAGAAAGAAGAAAATATTAATTTTATAAAGAATCTCAGTCTCATAATTCAGACAATATTTCAGAAAGCAGAGTACAATTATCAAAATTGTATGGAATTACTATGAGACTCTTCTGTACCCATGGGCACATGGTCATAGTCCCTGGTGTTTGACAAAGATCCTCTCCCACATGTGAAATACAGCTGTACACTTGGTGTACAACCATTGCTATACAACCAAATGTGGATATACATTTAAAACTGCACTGACTCTTCTGGAAAGTATGGTAATAGTGGGAACCAGAATTTCTTTTTAATAATAGCCTCTCTAATTAATAACTCCTAGGAATTCAGACTGTTTGGGAAGGTTTTCTGTCACACTTTCTAAAATATCTATTTTCTTATATTTCTAGAAATACATTTTAAATCCCAGATTTTAAACCTACTTAAAAGTGCTCTTTTCTGTAATTCTGTTCCTCAGAAACTGTCTAGTTTTTTCTTATTTCTCCTGATCTCTCACTGTCCTCAGTTCTCTTTAAAGATCACTCTTTTTTGACCCCTGTGTTCTGTCTGTCATTTATATTTCTTCCTGGCCTTAATTGCTGGCTTCGTTTCCCTAATCAGCTTCTTTCTGTGCAGCTTTGAGACTTCTCTTTTCATGTCATTCTTCACTGTTAGCAACTTCACACTAGTTTCAGAAATATGAAGAAAGCCAACACCAGGGCCTGAGTGCTCATGACCTTCACCTCTTTGCACTGCCTTGAAGATACAAAAAAATTATAAAGCTGGCTGAAAACAATATTCCTTTCTCAGAAATCTACAAGTACTAGATGACTGAAGTCTCTTGAAGTCTGCCAGAGATGCTAAGGTGACCACAAGTTGTCACAAAGATGTATCTTTCAGGTGCCGTGTTTTTCAGTAGAGGCACATGGAAAATCAATTAAAATCTGACATAAAAACATAATCATAGACAGACATAAAACCAACCACCCTTTGTACAAACGACCTAAATATGGTACATTTCTTGGCTAAAGCAGCTGGGGGTTTTTTGAGGTTCATTGTTAAAATTTTTAACCCGGCTGTACTGTCCGTATTACTGTACTAAAACAATAAAAAACGCAACTCTAAAATGTATGGCAGACAGGAGCCTTGGGTCAGCAAAAGTCTGGTTATTTCCATGTACTTTGGATTTACTGTGATTTAAGGAGGAATTAGAGGGTGGTAACTCCTAAAGTCGGATCATAGATTTTTTCCTAAACATGAGGGCTAGCATGTGTTTTGGCAGTGTCTCCAAGAGCACCTCAGAGGCTCAGGCTCTGAAGGTTTACAGACTCAAGAGCTGGGCTGGTTAATGCACTTTGTACAGTCTCACTTTTTCCTAAAAATGAATCACAGGTAAGTGGATCACAAAATGTCCATTCAGAATTCAGGCTTTGAAAGCAGACAGATGAATTTTGTCCAATGAAAAGACACAAAAAGAAGAGTGAGTGGAATACAATATACAGATAAAGTGATGATGGACTCAGAATTTATTATTTTCACCTTTTTTTTCGCTCATCCACTTATCCACCTGCATATACACTTTACATCAACATATAAGCAGTCTCTCTATTTCAACACATTTCTTATGTATCCAGGAGGAATTAGGTTTCGAATGCATGAAGAATTTCTGGTACTTTTAGTTTAGTCTTGTTATTTCCAGCATTTCAGCTCTCCTTATGGAGAACTGACTTTTTAATGTGAGAAGACTGAGGCAGTCCCTACTGATTTGAGTAACTACGGAGTTACGGACTAATGGAAGCTGGGAGAGACATGTGAGTGGTCAACACCTCATCATAAAAGGGGCTAACTTTGCCATTATGACAGGATATTCAGGACTTTCTCCAGTTAATTTTTAACATCTTTCAGAGCAAACTGAAAAAAAACCAAAATCACTGGGAAACCTGTTCCACTGCATAGTCAGACTTATTGAGGAATTTCTCATCTTATCCTGTCCCAGGCAATTGCTGAGAGCCTGTCTTTCTCTTCTATATCCTCTGCCATCTGATATTTATACACACTGATAAGATAACCAGTAAGTGATCTCACTTCTCTTCTTCAGGCTAAATAGCCCCAGCTCTTTCAGTCTCCCCTTGAATAGCAGGTGTTCCAATACCTGCAAGCTTAACTGGACTCACTCCACCAAAGCCACAAATCTCTTGAACTGCAGGAAACAGCACCCACATATGGTCTCACAAGTGCTGAGAGTAAGTGTCACTACTCTTCAACCCGCTGGTGATATTTTTCCTAACTCATCTCAGGATGTTTTCTGTCTCTTTCTGACACATTGCTCATGACCAATTCATTCAGCAGGTTTTCGATGCTATTTTCTGCCAGCCTGCTTTCCATCTTGTTGTCCCCCAGCTTGTACTGGTGCATGCTCTTCTTATTCCCATGATCTTTTCTTTACCTTTATGAATTTCATGAGATTCCTATCTACTGACTTGTCCAGAATATAAAAGTCCCTCCGACTAGGAGCACACCCATCTGGCACAAGAAACATTCTTCCCTGCTTTGTATCATCTGTAAACCTGATGAGTGCTCTCTACACCAGAATCCAGGTCATTGATGAAGATTTTAAACTGTATTGGCCCTGATGTTGAACCCTGGACTACACCACTAGTAACTAGTTCTCACTTCATACCACTGACCACAGCTCTTTCAGCCCAGAAATTCAGTTGTTTTTTAATTCAACTCCCTGCGCACTTTTGGCCAGTACTTCTCAGTCTGTCTCTGAATGTATTATGGCAGACAGTGTTGTAAGCCTTATTGAAGTCATTATAACCAGCATCCACTTCTCCCCCCTCATCTATCAAGCCAATTATCTTAGAATATAAGTTTATCATTTAGATTAAACAAAAACCCATGATGACTACTTCTGATCAATTTCTTGTCCTTCATGTGTTTTGAAATGGTTTCCAAGAGGGCTCCGTTACCCTCCAAGGGATCAAGGTGAGTCTGACTGGTCTGTAGCCCCCTGGATCCCACTTCTGTACCTTCTTAAAAATAGGAGTGACTCTCATGGGCACACCCTATCAGGTCCCATGGTCTTGTGCATATTTTGTGTATTTAAATATTCCCTGACCCGATCCTCCTGTCCTGAGGCTGAGTCTTACATGTTCCATACATTCCTGGAATTCCTAATTGCTGCTCTTGACAGAAGAGAGATCAAGTAGGCATTAATTTCTCCAGCTTTTTCTGTGTCCTTTTCCATGAGATCTTCTGCCCTATTCGACAGCAGACCCACATTTTCCATAGTCTTCTTTTTGCTGCTGATAAACTCTTGAAAACTTTTCTTGTTTCCCTTCACATCTCTTGGAAGATTTATTTCCAGGTGAGTTTTGCTTTCCTAACCTTGTCTCAGTGTGTTCAAGCTGCTTGTCTATATTCTTCCCAGGACATTTTTCCCCTTTTCCACCTCTTGTACACTTAGTTTTTGCATCTGAGTTTTGTCACTATCTGCTTGTTTATCTTTTTTCTTCATTTTGTGTTCACTCCTCTGAAGTTTGAAAGATATTCTTTAACGTCAACAAATTCTTCTAGACGTCTCTCCTCTCCAGATATATATATTCAATGTGTTTATTTGAAAAAGATTCAGTCTGAAGTCTGCTTCCCTGAAGTTCAGGGTTATGGTTCTCCTTTGTTTACTGCTCTCCAGAACACCATAATCCCACGGTCGCTACAGCTAAAGCTTCCCCTGAACACCCACAAAGAAATTTTTCTTTATTTGTCAAAAACACGTCCAGCAGAAAGTCACTGCTTATCAGGTTCTCAGTCACATGTCTGGAAGCATTTTTCAAAATGCATTTCAAAGCCCTTGGTGATCTGTCCTTCTGTGTTGTGCTTCTAGAAGATATCGTGGGCCTTGAAGTTCTCCATGAGCACTGAATGTGAAGCTAACTCTAGTAGTCTGAAAATGGTCTTATCTACTTGCTCTCCCTGGCCAGGAGCAGTCTGTAGCAGACGTACAAAAATTATTCCTGTTGATCAGCCTGCTAATCCTGACTGATAAGCTCTGAGTTTACTCATGATGAATTCCGAGGCAGAGTTTCATGCATTCCCATTTCTCTCATATAAAGGCAACTTCCTACCTTCCTACCCTCCTTTCCAGTCTCTAAAGAACCTGCATACATCTATTGCAGCACTTCAGTTACGAGCTTTCCCACCATATGTCTGTGATTCCAATGAGGTCATAGCCCTGCAACAGCACAGAAACCTCTAATTTCTCTTATTCTTCCTCATGCTGCATTCATCAGTGTACAGGCCCTCAGCTATGTCCATCTCCTAGTAAAAAATATTAGAGCTTTCCCAAAAATTTTGTCTTGTACAACTGTCATATGCATACAGAATGTGGAATGACCCCACTTCAACATTCTTTTTCTGATTTCAAATTCTCATATCATCCTATACACTTTGCATGCTTTATTTGAGACAATCACTTCCCCACTTGACTTTTGTGCATTCTTTCTCTCACCATCATTTCTAGCTTAAAGCTCTTCTTATGTGAGATTTCACTATCCTGTATGTGGGGAAAGCAGGTTTTTCAGAGTTCTGATTCAAAGACTCCCACAAGATAAAGCCAAAAAATGCAGAGCGGACCAAGTAAGCAGGTTGAAGCCCACAGATCACATCCTTCAAGCTCACAAGTAATGCATCCAAAGAGGAAGTCAGACAAAAATACCAGGTGACATGAGTGATTGGAAAAGGAACTCCTGGACAAACACACACCAGAAGAACAAGTAGCCTGGCAGGAATACAAAGAAATTGAGCAGCCAGGAATCACATGAAAGCTGTTAGAATAAACCCTCTATTAAAGAGACATCAAGGACAACAAGTCCTGTCACTATATGACCTTGTAAATGGTCCCTTACATCTTTCCTGTACTGTCACTTCAGGTACTGGAAGGTAATAATTAGGTCAGAGAAACTTTCTGCTCTTCAGGCTGAACAAACGCAACTCACTCAGACTTTCCTCACAGGAGAGGTTCTCCATCCCTCTGAGCATCCTGGTCTTGGCCTCCTCTGGACTTGCTCCAACCAGTCCTTCCTGTGCTGGGACCCCAGAGCTGGATGCAGGGTTCCAGGTGGGCTTTCACCAGAGCAGAGCAGAGGGGCAGAATCCCCTCCCTGGCCCTGCTGCCCACGCTGCTCTGGATGCAGCCCAGGACACGTTTGGCTCTCTGGGCTGGGAGTGCCCATGGCTGGGTCATGTCCAGCCTCTCACCCACCAGCACCCCCAAGTCCTTCTCACAGGGCTGCTCTCCAGCTGCTCATCCCCAGCCTGTGCTGGTGCTGGGGGATGCCCTGACCCAGGTGCAGCAACTGGAACTTGATCTTGTTAAACCTCACAAGATTCACACAGGCTATTCTCCATCTTGTCCAGCTCCCTCTGGATGGCACCCCCTCCTTCAAGTGTGTCAACAGCACCACTCAGCTTCATGATACCTGCAAATTTTTTAAGAGTGCATTCAATTTCATTGTCCATGTCACTCATGAAGATATTAAAGAGCAGGGACACCCCCGTCACTCATGTCCATTGGGACCCTGAGCCACTGACCACCATCCATATGTGGATATGAATACCACATATATCAACCAGTTTTTATCCATCTAACAATACCACTGAATCATTATCTCTCCACTTTAGAGAAAAGAATGTTGTGGGTAACAGTGTGAAAAGCTTAAAGAAGTCCAGATAAATGACATCTGTAACCCTTCCTTCTCCACTGATGTAGTGATTAAATAATATTTCAAAACTGTACGTGTCATAATTATATCAGTATCAAGACTGTTTAAATATAAAATATCCTCTTTTTTTAATAATGTGAACACCTTCATAGGATCTATGCTCTTGCTTGCACAGATGTCATGCTAATACATGTGTAGACTGGTATAAAAATGCCCAATAATGTAAGTGATTTTTAAACTCACACCAATAAAAACCAGAGAAAATTCCATTCAACTTAAACTGATCACTTTATGCCCCAAAACATAAGAATTAATCATTCTCATTTTTATTCTAGTTAGGGAATTGCAGATGCCATTCATATTAATAAAAGTGATGATTTGTTCCTTTTTTCTTTTTTTTTTATTCTTTACACTCTCATTTGCTCTATTAATTTGTTTTCTTCAAGCAAATCCTCTGACTGGTACTACTCTTATAAACTTATCTTATAAACTTAGTGCTGTTTTTCTTCTAATGTATCTGTCTGTTCTTGTGAAAGTAGATGAATAATTTCTCAAAAATCCCAGAAATATTCAAGAGTGAAATAGATTGGATCATGTATTAAGACAGATAACTAAGAAAGAAAAATAAAAACTAGTGTAATTAAAGGAAATAACTGGAGAGTTTTCAAACAGGATTTTAAAGATGCATTTAATCATGAAAGGTCATCAGGAATTCTCCTCTTTCAGCTAAGTATGTAAGTAGCTGACCCAGGACCTCAATATCTGTAAAACTGTGATGGAAAGTATCCTGAACTACAGGGGAAAAATCTTTGTAATAACTAAAGAAAATGTTACTACAATCTGTAATCCAATAGCACATATCAAAGCTATTAACACCACCCTCTTAACATGGATTGAACTGCACCTAAGCATCAATTCATTTTCAATTCAGATTAAAAGAAATTATAAAATGATTTTTGCAGAAATAGAAATGAACGTGACCTTTTCCTGACTAAGCTGGAAACTAGAAATCATGTCAATTCCTCTTTAATTTTTTCAGAAAGGGAAATAATTGTCTTTGGGAAACTAATTTAAAGAGGGCATGTCACAAGATAGAAACAAGTCTCTCATTTTTTAACATACCTTCCTCTCAACAGAAATAATATGATCTTATTTGTTTATAAAAAGGACAAAAAATGTAAACTTCAAAAAGCTTTAACATTGTAAATTAAAAACCATTTTCTATTTCTAATATACTTAGAGTGCAGCAAGCTAAATTCATCTAGTGACTTCTACAGAAACATTTTAAGCGAATATCTAGTCCTTAAATAACTCCATATTACAAACATTACTAAAAAGCACAATTCAGGCTCTTATCTCCGTCATCTTCTTCTTAGTCCTCCACCATCTATCAAATATTTATTTTCTCTAATGCAGAAAGCACATCTTCTTTGTTGATAAACGACAACTCACTAAGTAGCTCTTTTTTACTACACTTCCCATTTTTGTCTAGTAATGTAACAGCAGGAGTACTTAACCTCTTAGAAATAGGAGCTAGAGAAAAAAAATTTAAATGGTTGCTTTGAGGAGAACATTTTTAGACTCTCATTCCGTACCAAAGTTTTATATAAGCTGAGTTCCCAAAAAAAATCTAGGACTGATAGAAATAATGAAGTCTACTATTTGTCATTGGGCTGTAACAGAAATGCATGACTTCTCAAAAAATATGATGGAAGGAAACAGTTGACATCAATGAGAGCGGTCTGAAATATGTTAATTAGAAGTATTTGAAGCCTAAAAAAAAGCCCACTCAGGCATTGGTGATAATAAGCATGTAGGGTTAAGAGCCCTCACCGTGGCACACTTCATGGAAATTCACTGCTCTGATTGAAAATCTGTTTCAACAGATGTAAGGCATACCCATATGCCAAAAGAGATTCTTAGCAGTGTACACCAGTCACATAGTGCTTTGAACAAAAAAAAATATAGTGACAATGAAAAGATAATCATTTGATTTTAAAGGAAAAAAATTGCAAATCATGATATGAGTGATAAGTGCAAAGAACCTGATAAAGATAAAGAACCTGAAGTTATAAGGGTTAAGGATGAGACATGGAAATATGCTTGGTGTCTGAAGTAGCTTTTTCACAAATGACCCACAAAATTTGCACACAGGGACATGGATCTTACCCAGTCTTTGGTGGGGGGAAAACAATATTATGAAGTAAAATTGTGAAATTTTTAAAAAATCTTGCATGAAGAAGCCTACATCATTAGGTCACAATTCCTGACAATAAAAAAAAAAAAAACAAGCAAACAAGTCCTGAAAGACCAGTGAAATAGTAATCAATACAGAAAATAAATAACAAAAAAGAAAAATTAAAAAAAAACAACAATAAAAAAGAAAAAAACAACCAACCAACCAAACATAACCCACACTATAAACTCACATTTGATCTGAAAAACACATTTTAGGTCTCTGTCAGAGGGAAAAGAAGGCAAACTGTAGCAGCAGATAAAAAGAGCTGTGCAAGAAGGAGTGTGTTACATAATTTCTAGCAATCATTGACATCCATAGATATACAGAGATTTTTAAGCCTAAACAGAAAACCAAATGGGGTGTATGTGTGTATAGGATATGAAAAGCTGCTATACGCTATATTATTTCTACTCCTTTTTAGCCCCATAGGTTGAGTGATCACATCAGCAAAATACTTGGATGCTATTCCAGAAAAGCAGTCTCTAGATATTCTAAAAAATCAGTCTAGAATACTTAAATGCTGCAATACTGAGAGACACTTTTTTGAGTTTTAAAAAAACTCAAACAATCTGTTACATTATCTTGACACACCTGGCTCAAAATTGGCCATGACCAAACATATGTCCCTGAAATCCAAGGGCAATTGAAGCTACTTTATAAAATTATCATGAACTTACACTAATTAATGTTTCTAAGACTGTAAAGTCAATGGCAATAGAAAAACTAGAGACCTCACAATATCCAAGCCTTAGCATTGTTTAGGCGAGAAAGCACTACAACACCAGACCAGAATGAACATGCTTAAATGGTAATGTTAGTGGAAGAAAGAGAAATAAGATTCAGCATTTGAAAATAAATTAGTCAAAAAAAAAAAAATGACCCTTGACAGAAACACTCCTGTACCCATGAAAAGAAAAATTACCAGGTTCCATCACTATCACGAGGAAACATTGCAACTTTGTGGGACAGCTATTCAGGCCTTTATCTTAATCCCACACAAGTCTGTCAAAAAGAAATTTATGCCAAAATGTTGATACTCACTAAAAAACTAATTGCAAACTTCAGCATGGAGAATGGCATATTTGATCTCCACACCATAAAGTGTGTGGAAATAGTGCCAGAGAGGGATGGAACAGATTCCTTTTCATCCCTTGAGCATTACTGACACAGGAAAAACAGCGCGAGTAAACAAGGACTTAGAGCGATTCTTCAGTTTCTGTTGTTCACCCATTTTAATTGCTGCATCCAGGCTGGAGTTAATGCAAATAGTAGAATGAAATCATAACTGATTAACAGCCCATGTTTTAGTTCCTGTAAGACAGTTTGTTTAATTCAGGATTCTCATTACAAAGAATGTTTTCAATATAGAAAGCATGAAAGTATTTATGCATTTTCATATAATAAAATATTGAGCAGTCACCTGCAAAATAAAAACACATTTGAAGTTCAATTTGAATTCTGCAGAAAACATATATCTTCAAATTTAGAGTAGACTCCTACTCATATTATGATTGATTGTCAAGGTTAAATCAAACCCAGTTCAAAATTCAATCCCAAAATGCATTTGTTATGGTAGAAGTTGAATGGGAAGATACTGTATTTAGTGTAACTCCTTCCAATTTAAGTGTCAGTTATTAAGGTATGTATAAATACAAATCTATGCATAAATATATCTTTATAAATACAAATACGCATTAATTTATAGTACACATGCACAATATCAACAATTTCAAGCCTAAAAAATTAATAATCTCAAGACATAGATGCATCCATAAAAGAAAACAAGTGGTAATTATATTGATGCCATTTGGGTTTTGCCTTTTTTTCTTTCATATGTTCTCTACATTTTTCACACATCTATTTGTAACTCTGTCACCTGATGTATTAGTAGCTACTTTTCCCAGTAATTTTCCATGGCCTTTCCCTAAGCAGAAGGACAAAACAAATTCCAGAGCTCCTAGCCCCAGGAGGTACAAGGCCCTGTGCTATCTTGGTTTTTCTGGGAACCAAGGCTGAGAACAACCCTGTGAGATCCATTCTCACGGACAAAGCACAGCTAGTGCTGAAAGGGGGCTCCAGAGAAGGGGCTTGACCTGGGGGGGAATAGCATCACCACTTGAGCTCCTAATTGTGTTTTTTATCAATAATTTCCTAAAACCTATAAAAATGGGGGGGTTGGGCTTTTGTGAATATCTTTCCATAACTGCCTCCAAAGGTCTTCAAATAAAGATCTCCTTTTATATTACCTTCTTACTAAAACTATCTCAGGTTTCATTTCCAGGTTTACTCTTCTTCAGAAATGATCCATAGTATTTTAATTTTAAGTATGAGGTCCGTGCTGCAAACATATATATAAAACCCAATCAGTTCTTAAAACCTTTATTAAATCCAGGAGTCAACAGACATTAATATACAAAATAAGTAAATGGTAACTTCCCAACCGAAGTCAGAAAAAGTGTGTTTTCTATGTTTTGATACAAAGATATAGACCAGGTTTGAAAGGTACCAGATTAAAGGTCTTGATCCTTCGAATTATACCCATACCTAATTCTTGTCCTGCTCTTGGAGAGAAGTATGGCAGTGGAGCCAGTTAGCGTCATTAGCAGAAGAGATATGAAATGGTTGCAGTTCTGAAATTTACTTCACCTCATTTATTCTCTAAGCCATCAGGAGTGGATCTTCTCTTTTCATCACTGGATGTCATTCTGAGTCCCTCTGGGTTGAAACCCTAAGGCAGACTATCAGTGGGGATCCTGAATACTTGAAAATCTGCAAAATCACTAATGAGTCAAGAAATGAGGCAAACCTTCCTTTATTCTTCATGTACAAAAAAGTCAGAAATACTTCAGTGAGCAATACATATCTTGCTTATATACAAAGAAAGATACACTAAATAAGAGAAAAAACATGAATGATAATTACTTCATCTCAATAGTTTGTAAGTAGAGGCTGAAATTCACCACCAGTATGTTATAATTGGAATGCTTAATTTTTAAATCCTACCAAAAAGTCTTCTCAGTCTCTTCAAACAAAATCCCTGCTTACAGTGCAGTTATCTTCTCTTACTTTAAATTTGTGGAGATGAAACAATAAGATAACTCATTTAATGCTTTGTGGTGGAAGCAATGGATTACACTCTGAATTATACCCTAGGGATAATACTTAAGCAGGAGATGGGAGAAGGCTATTAGAAAAGAACAATACTGATATTATAATGCAGTCTTGAAATAAATGCCCATGAAAGAAAGATGCATACTACTTGATGTACACTGTGAGCTCATTCTACAGGGAAGTTTTGCAATGTAAAGCCACACAAAAAGCAGCCTAATAATTAAGCCACTTCCAAAGATTTTTAGGGTTAAATTCCTCTGATGGCATACACGTCTCCGATTATTCAGAAGTCTGTTTAATGGTGCTGCAAAGTGCTTTCTTCTATAAGATGAAATTTATTCAAATACTTTCTTATTTAGTGAGGTCTGAATGCCACTTTAGGCATTAAACCAGTTTGTCTTAAACATTTTGATATTTCAAGACCATCTCTGTCTCCAATGTTGTGTGCCATTTTTTTCAGAATTCTTTTTTGTTTTGCAATGTCTTTGGTAGCTCCAAGACCTTTCTCAAGGAACATGTATGTCTAACAAGGACTTATTTCAAGGAAAAATGTGGATAGAGGCATAACACTGAACCATGCTCTTGTCAGTACAGCTGTATTCGGACTCCCTCCTAGGCCTCAGAATATATAAAATCTATCTCTGATGCTCTGAGTATCACAGGCTGGCACTCAGCTGTAAGCCCAAAGAAAGTGCTGACGTGATGTCATCACCCTCTCTGCTCAAATAATTTTTTAACTGCAAGTGTCCTATATGTGCAGCAGCTTATTTCCCCAGCTGTAAATTACAACAGAAACAGCTGTATATTCATTGCTTTAAAGGAAGCTGGAAAGTGCTGAGACTGTCTACAAATTTTAAAGTACCATTTAAATAAATATTTCTTATTTAGCAACAAGTATTTTAAGTATTACTCTAGTGTCTTTAAATACAATTTTAAATCTTCCGGATTTTAGGAGATGTCTGGCATGGTTTATATTGCTAATTTAATTAAATAAAATTCATCAAATCTCATGTCTACTTAAACTTTTCATTAATTTCATGTAGCATGAGAAAGACAGCATTCCCTTCAGAAATACTGCACTGTCTGATTTGTTTTATACTAAATATTTTTATTTTTAAGTATTTTAGAAGTTTAGTAATTAATTTAATTATAAAAAAGGCCATAGAAAATTTGTGTTAGCATTCTGATTACTTCAGCATGAATCAACATTAACAGTCAACTGAAAAACACTTCAGTAAGCTCACAGTGGAGTTTATTGAAAAGACTCATTCTATGTCTTTAATCCTGTCTGAAATTTTATCAAGTACATAAATTTCAGGGGTATGTTTTAATCTCAACTCAATACACTTTTCAGCAGGGCAATGTTTGGCAGTTCTACAAGTAAAAGAGACTGTTACTTGTCCCCATTTCAGAAAAATAAAACACCGAAAAATAAATATAATAGCTTTTAGCTAGGACTTCTAAAAACCAGTCACAGCTACTAAAGACATTTGCACAGGCTTTATCTTGGATTAAGGGAAAAAGTTAGCATAAAAGCCAACCACAGGTGCTTGGCTTTCATCACTAATAAGTTAATCACAGCTTTCTGGTCACCCACTGTTATCTCTTAATTTTTATCTCCTCTAGCATTTTATAATTTTACAAAATCTGTAGAGATTACCTGCAGATTTTTAAATTTGTTCCTTTGATTAAATTAGTTGCAATCCAGCCTAGTGCCTTCTGTGATATTTTCTCTAAACTTTTCTCTAATTTTTTTTTTTTCACAGTTGATGCTTCTCATGGTTCTAAAGAGAATTTTTTAAAAAATAGCATGTGGAATCCATTATTATCTTTAGCCTGGTCATCTGGGGTCTCAGAATTAATCAGAAATTTTGAACTCTGGCATTTAGATGTAATGTACTTCTGGTTTTGGCTCTAAAGCACAATTAAATTAAAATCCCTTCATTATTTTGTAGCTAGAAAGAAGAGTGTGTGTTCTCTGTTGCCCAGTAACTTATTGATAGCAGTTGATAAAGACGGTGAGTTAATCTGTCCACATTTAGACCCTTTTAAAGTAGATCAATTGTGGAAATTTTTGCTAGGTTTTTTTTTTTTTCTTTTTCTGATTAATGATGTAGTATTATTCAGACACTTTAGATAAGGTATTTTAGAAAGTATGAGTAATACATGCTGTAGAATTCCATTACAATTACAACACACAGTTCTGCAATGTCCTTAATCCTAGCAAGAATGGTCATTTTAAAGAAATGGAAGTATTTATTTTCCATTAACACTTCCATCTTGAAAGTTAGCACCCGTCAACCAGGATTTTTCTAACATGGCTATCCACAAATCCATTTTAAGGTACTTGAAATAAAACTCTGATAGATCATTACTTAAATCAGAGGGTTAGCTGCTATTAGTACAGAAGCTTATGGAAGTAGATGCCTAGTTCCCTGGCTTTATCTTTAAAGGTGTTTCTAATACTCCTAAACATTTGCATCCTGTGAGATTAGTTCCACCAGCCGTACCTGTCTGAAGAAAATATCTTCCATCAGACTCTAGACCACATTCACAGAATCACAGAACAGAGGTTCACAGGATCACAGAATCACAGAATGGTTGGGGTTGGAAAGGACCTTTGGACCTCATCTAGTCCAACCCTGCTGCTAAGGCAAGAGAAGGTTGCACAGAATCACATCCTCGTGGATTTTGAACATCCCTAGAGAAGGAAACTCCACAGCCATGTTCCAGTGCTCAATCACCCTCAAAGTAAAGAATTTTCTCCTCATATTGAAATGAAACTTCTTGAGTTTTAGTTTGTTCCCATTGCACCTTGTACTGCCACTGGCCGCCATGAAAAAGAGCTGGTCCCTGTCTTCTTGACTTCTGCCCTGAAGATATTTGCATGCATATATGCAAATTTGTGTACTTGTATGTATGTTTTTTTTCTTACCTAAATCTGAGAAAGGATATTGCCATCAGGAAAAGGAATATCATTTAATAATTAAACAATCACACTAACAATGGGGATGAGGGGAATGGCCTTGTCAAGTATAAAGATGTTCTGACAGTAACCAACTCTCCTCACTTCAGTAACAGTTTTCATTGATAACTTTGCTAAAATTTGTTGAAAGAAATATAAAACAATAGTCTAATATAATAGCCTGGTTTGTTTTATCTCCTGTGCCCACAGACCCTCAGTCTGAAAGGTCTTTGAAACTGACAGTGTTCTCGCAGAAATGTAAAGGACCAATTTCCTCCTCACAAGAAACAAAAAGAAATATAGATTTGTAATGGCTGGGTTCAAGTGTTAAACCAGAAAAGCAGGAAATTCTCTCACATTGCAATGAGGAAGAATGAAGTTTTATAAGGTAAAAAAGATTTAAAAAAATACACATGCAAACCTAGAAGTCAAGCTGAATTTCAATTTAGAGTACAGATTCAAAGGGATTCAAAGCCCTGATATAGCTGGATAGACTCTGATGGAAAATTCTGTTATTTTGGTCTCTCTCATACTGTCCTGAAACATACTGAATATGGTTTTCAACACTGATAAACCTAAAGTGCAATTTTAGTAATTATCAAACTGAAAGGCAACAGAAGTGACTGTTTGTATGTTCATTCAAAATGTGTCACTTATGTAACACACATTTGGTCCAATTCAAGCATTAGCCAAACAAAAATCTGAATGCTCTGATTCAGCCTAAAAACTCATTGAAATTTTTTATATGAGTGGGTGTACAAAGACAGAATTGCGTATGTTCAGCCATAACCTGGGGAGACTGGACAGACACTTTTAATATCTTTTTTTTTCTTTTTTTTTTTAGTGAGAAATGGCTTTTAATATGGGGATAATTGCTGCTTCAGAATTCTGACAGGGCATTTGTGAACTCCAAGCATCACTTATAAATGTAATAATATATAGCACCAGAAGTCCATTTAGTTCTGTAAGGATGTAAAGGACATGGAAGGACAGAGGTAAAATGCATGACATGGGAAAGAGTGGGAACTGTCACTTCACAGAATTTAATTTACATGGCACCAGAAAACCACAGAGCTTACTCAGTCCAGTGGGCAAGAAGTGATGCTATGGCTTTCCAGTGAGCATATATATGTATCCTGCTCTGCTTCTAAGCATGTCTGTAATCCCTACAGAAAATTTTGGACTTGGCATATTCCTTGTACACTAGAAATAATAAAGCAAGGTGTTTTGCACGTCAAACTAATTGGTAATATACTCCCCCTTACAAGACTGCTTTACCCGCCATCCTTTACTTACGCTATTGGACAAAACCCAAAACCACAGTTTACCGAAAGCATAGAAGAACTGTGTAGTTTTGCAGTTTGAGAAGAGCATGCGGCAAAGCACCTGAAGGTGTGATCCTTGGTTCACAGTCATTCTCCGTACAATGGTAAGGAAGGAAAAGGAAAGAAAAAAGGAAAAAAAAAGGGACAGGAGAGGAGAGGAGAGGAGAGGACAGGACAGGACAGGACAGGACAGGACAGGACAGGACAGGACAGGACTTGTTTCAAAGTTTTATTTCTTTTACCAAAAAAAAAAAAACTATTTCCTTTCCTCCTTCCTCAGCCTCTCCTTGCTCCCTCAAAATTCCAGGAACATGTATACGTAAATTCTTCCTATTCCTCTGTTAGTGCCCTTGGACCATCTAGTCCAGCCCATCAATTCTTTCAGGGAGTTGAGGTGTGAAATTATCTGTGTAGGAGGAAAAATGAGAGGTGAGATAAGAAAGAGGAAAGTGCACTGAGCAGACACCATTGCTGTCTACACTAAAAGGCATTTCATATAGCTGGAGATACAAATTCATAATCAGCTTGCAAATTTTAAAACACTTACTGTTTGCGAAACCAGTAATAAAAAAAATTTCTATCAGATCTGTTCCAAAGCAAGAGTACATAAAATTTAGTTGTAGGGTATGAAATTACTTCTGCCTTTTACACACATAATAGGATACACGCCATAATTGCATAACAACACATTATTTCTCAAATAGTATAAAATGTACTTCTTGACACTGTAATCTTAAATAGTCTATATTTTTCTCTGGAGTTTTAGTGCACCTATCATGCTGTACTGAATACTACTATATGCAATCTGGACTTGGAGCCCATTAAAGTAATTTAGACAAAAGGTATAGTGTAAATGATTCTTACACAACATAAAGCTGAGTAAAATAGCAAGAGGAGCAGTCGAAATGTTTTGATATACTCACGGTTTTTAAGCCCATTTTAACTGCAAGTTTCTTAACTACCTATTGAACTTAAGAAATATTTTGCTGCTTGGTGACAAGGAATGGTTTGCTGAGACTACACACTAAATTAGTAGATTATATAGAATAGAAAGTTTATCACAGATGGAGACAAATTCTGTCTTTTACTAAGATTCATTTAGCAAAGGAAATGAGAGAGGCAACCAATGACCACCCATGATTCCTAAATTCCCCTCAATCTTTCCTATGCTCAGGTTAGACCTGCCTCTCATGTGAAATAAGAGCCTGTGGTTAACCAGATTTGCTGCAGTACTAATCATCTAAAACTTTAATGTCTAGTCCACATTCATCATCTAGGCTCCAGTCAGTGAAGAAAAAGAGCCCTCTTCAGCAGACAATTTATCCAATTTTGAAATGGGGTTCTAAAAGAGATGAGATGAACTACATTCAGAAGGGGTCTAACTTACTACATGAACTGAAGAAGGAGTCGAGTCAAATTCATCTGTTAAAAGGCCGCAGTTCCAGTCTGATTCAGATGACACTAATATCAGATTAAGTGATCACTGGCACTCATCTGCCTGTCACAAACCTTCATGGCGCCATTGCAACACCACCATCCACCACAGTTTTTCCAACCAGGAAGCTGGCATTGGATTTATATCTCTGCACAGATTAAGCAGGATTACCTGTGAAAAACATCACTCTGCTATTACAGCTGAATAGACAAAAATTAATGCCATGGGCATATACTGAGTGACATCAGGGCATTAGCAATGGCAGTAAAGCATTCAAATAATGATTATACAAAAGGAGTGTAGTTAAATGCTCCATTAATATGGCTCATCTGATCAAGTCCTCTCACAAGACATGTCCCAGCACAAAACCCCTTCATTCAGTTTTTTGACACTCAGTCTCCACAGAATACACTCATTGAGTATCACGCACCTTCTCCACACCCACATCTTTAGGCTTGTGAAAATACAAGAGTGTCTGCTCTCACTCTACAATATGAACTGTTGCAGCCAGGATTGCTGACAGTAAAGTGCAGGGTAAGGAAGCAAACGGGCTTTTGCATAATATCCACAGATGTTTAATTTAACCACTTGGTAGGGTGTTCAGGGTCCCAGGCACACTCATGGGGAGACTCCAGGTTCTCTCTCCCGAGGGACCCCCGGGATGAACCTAGTCAAATCCACCTCCATAATGAAAGAACCTTTCAGTCCGATAAGTCCCACTTCTTCTAATACTCCTTTCCGAATTTGTGCAGCCTCTCTGCCCCCCTCCCAGTGTCCCCTTTTCCTTTCCATTGTCCTATTACCCCTTTTTTATATTTCCACAAATTCCTACCTCCTTTTCTCCCTTTCCATGGCCTCCCTCCTCCCTTTCCCAAGAGTTCCTTCGTTGTACCAGAGGGAGCATGATTGAGAGGGAAAGAAGGAAAGTTTCCCTAAAGTAACCATCTTTTTCTTAAAAGTTAATGATTTCTATTTGGAGTTTCCAACAGGCACACCACCCCCTACACTACCTCGTACAGAGGTAATCACAGACAACAACACTGCCACAGGTGGCAGAGAACCATCCCCTGCTGAAGGAACCTTCTCCTGACTCAGTTTCTTGATAAACCATAGTAAGGAAGCCATGCATCCATCCTGCCAAGAAAATCTGTTTGGACACTGGGGACTCAGAATTGTTCACATTTTGAAAACTGTCTTATAGGCACTTTTGTTTATTTTTGTCATTTTGTGTTGATTCAGTTGATCCTTCAGCAAAGCTTTCTTAATAATATCAAAATGGGGAGTTGTGAGGACCCTGGGGGGCATCCCCCAGGGTTGGGGAGACACAACAATCTTCCCTCAAAAAGCTGTTAAGACCCCATTGGCTCCTTCCCTTGTTCCTTAGTCTGTTCCTATGTCCCTGAGCCACTCCTTCCCTATTCCCTGGCTGGCCCTTATCTTTGTACTGCCCTGAGACCAGGGTCAGCCCTGGGGGCCCTCAGGAGAGAGAAACCTGGGCCTTCCATGTATGTGCACTTTGGATCCTGAACATCTTACCAGGTGGCTGAATAAAACACCTGTGGATACCATGCAAAGGCCCTTTTTGCTTCCTTACCCTGGAGTTTACTAGCAGCTATTCCATCCTCAATAAAGCACTATATTTCAATTTGTGACAAAATGCTTCCAAACAGTGGCTCATCTTCAAATGTTATCATTTTTCTGACAACTCCTTTTCCCTTTGATGTATACTATGTTTTCAAGCATTCTTCTCTTTCATCAGTCCAAAGATTAAAAAGATCAGGCTGAGACCCACATATTGTCATCGCTGCACAGTATCCAATAGCAGCATGAATGGGTGGATCCTGTCTGAAACTTCTCCAAAGTTTGTATTCATTGTGAAATGTTAATTCAGGTGGGCTAGCTAATTCTTTTTCCCTCTCCTTTTGTCTCAATTTTTCTTGCAATTTTAAACATGACCAGAGTTTGTAGCCTTCTCATTCTTTTCCTCAGCAGCCAGGCACCACATGTAGTATAAATGTCTTTGCAGGAGTTCCACCTGTAAATTAATGGTGTGCCTACTGCAGCCTTTGCCGCTGGCGACTCAAAATTAACTATTCCAGCAATGCCAGACATGTGACTCTGAGCTGCATCCAAAATGTCCACCACAAGATAATCATAGTATTATTTCTTATAATTTATATGTTATCTACCTGTATTTGTTGCAAACTCACAGTTACAACAGCTGTCAAATACAAACTTGCAGCTTGTTCTGCAGGATGTCAACATTATAGAAGCCTATAATCATAAAAATAATAATTTTTATTAACATTTTAGTGTAAAAGGAAATATAGAGTTTAAAAATTTTACAAAGAAAATTGTTGTAAGATTGTTTATGCAAGAAGACAGTTTAAAAATCCTTCAGTTCAAGAATGTCCACATTGGCTTAATTTCTCATATGTTTTCTCTCAGTATTGGCACTGTTCACAGGACTGGTGATCCTGGCTGCCAAATATTAATAGTATCCTTTGAAATTAAAATTGTCTCCACCACAGAACCTAGAAATTTTTTACGCTTTCAGATTTATACAATCTACAGTGGGATTTGAGGGAAATAGATGCTCACTGGGGAATTGTTTTGGTATTTACTTGAGTTCTGAGCTTACTTTAAGTGCAGACTAACTGCCATGGAGACTTTTACCATGTAGAAGGAAGCTGTGACAGAGCCCCCAGACATTGGCCATACTTGGAAACTCTCCTGTAAGCTACCTATCAACTGATATTTTGTCTTAGCTATTTGAGTTTCATATTACAAAAACAAGCAAATAAACAGAAAAAAAGCTATTAAAAACTATTATGTGATAGAAGAGTTAAACAGGACTAGATTAGTTCATGGTTTTGTCCATTGTATATGAAACCAAAAGAACAGACGTAATGAACCCTTACATATTGTTTACCTTGCTTCAATAACTCAACACCTCAAATTCAGGGAAAAGGGATTTTCTGGCTACAGGTGATAAAAAAGAGAGCTTTGGTTGGTATCCTGAACAGCATCCTTTTTCCACATGCCATTCAGAGAGGAAGTGGTATCTTGCAGCCATTTCTCTTTGAAAATGTTCTCCTTTGGAGACAAGTGAAGATATTTTTCTTGTCTTGAACAGATTAGTCCCCTGCTACTTCTCAGTTTGATTCCTTGGCACTATAGTAACACACAGATCTTGATAAAGGTGAAGACACAATCCTACTGTTGATTTGCAGTTTTACAGTACAGACTATAAATTAAAGTGGGAAGCATTGATATCATAGTTTATAAGATTGTCTGTTTATAAGATTGTTTATCATGAAAGATAAGCCATGTTACAAACATACTCTTAATTTTGATGGCACAAGATAAATCTTTATACTGAAGATTTAAGCAACTATAAACAAGGCAGTGAAGGATCTGTTATTTTGCAGATATTGGATATTCTCATATTTTCTTCTTAACATGTTACTTGCTTTATTGTCTTAATTTATGTCCTTTGACTCCTTGGCGTATTTCCTACTTCCTTAAGTTTTTTTAACAAGTACAATACACGAAAAACACTTACAACATTTCCCTTTTTATTTCAGGGGAATAAGTTCATTTCTGTAAACCCCCTTATGGCTCAAATAAATAAACAAATAGACACTAACTTCATAAACAAAATAGATATTAACAGGAATAAATCCAGCCTATTCACTTCACATTAGTTTAAGTGTTCTCCTTGCAGCCATAGTTTATTACCATGCAATGTGTCCATTTTACAATCAGTTAATTAATTCATCAACGTGGAGAAAGAGTGGAGACTTGCAAAGACCACTTTGAGTCTTGCTACAAGTGGAGAGAATAAAAAAAGGTGTTATCAAACAAGGAAACAAACAAAAAAACCCGCCAAAATAACCCCCATCAACAGAATGGGCCACTTTTCTCTGAGAATTCTCTTTAGTATCCTGCACAAAATAAACCTGAAAATGTTAGCTCAGTTCAAGTCAGAACTTATGCCTACCCACAAGTACCATTTAGTACCTCAGCTACATCAGAGCCACCAAGTAGAACAAGATAATCCTATGTGCATACTCCAGAGTCATCATTAGTACTATTTTTCTTTCATTAAATGCTTGTCTGCAGTAAAATGACACTTTGCTGAGAGGAAAGCCAGCTTTTCCTAGGATTTTATGTTTCAAAATCCCTGCAAGCAAAATCAAGTCAAAGAAGATAGGGAATGATCTTTTGTCTTGTGCCTCCAGCACATGTGCTTGTCACAGACAGTGAGCTAATACACCAATTCCCCCAGAGATACCTGCTGGATAATAATACACTCTACGGGGCAGCATGTCAACAAACATTTTAATTCTCCTGGAAAACTCATGGTGGTTGTGTACTGCAGAGAGAAAATGCCAGTTGGGATCATCTGAGATGCACCACTTCAGCCAATTTGTCTGAGATAATTTTACGTATGCCCATAAGTTTTTCCTGGTTGACAAACTTAATCTCTTTTTACAGCAAGGTAACCCACCCAGCCACTCAATGGAGGCCGATTGATGCAATCTTTTTTGGACTTTGGTAAAGCTTCTGGCACTGTCTTTCTCAGAATCCTTCTGGACCAAATGTCCAGCGCACATCTGGATAAACACATCCTGTGATGGGTGAGCAGCTGGCTCATGGGTCAGACACAAAGGATTGTAGTGAATGGGGTGACATAAAACTGGGAACCTGTCATTGGTGGGGTTTGACAGAGTCCCTCCTTAGGGCCAGTGTTCTTCAATACTTTCATAAATGACTCAGATGCTGGACTGGAGAAATGGTAAGTAAGTTTGCTGACAATACAAAATTGAGAGTAGCTGTTGACTCCCTCAGAGGCAGAGAGTCCCTGCAGAAAGACCTGCACAAAGCAGAGGGCTGGGAAATCACCAACTCTATGAAGTTTAACAAAGACAAGTGCTGTACTCTGCACCTGGGATGGGTCAGTTCTGGACATACGGACCGACAGACTGGGGAATGAGATGCTGGAAAGTAGTGCGTGGAAGGAAGATGAGGACACCGGTCAATGGAAAGACTACAACTTCCTCACGAGGGGAAGCGGAGGAACGGGCGCTGATCTCCTGTCTCGAGTGACCAGTGACAGGACCTGAGGGAATGGCATGAAGCTGTGCTGGGCGTGTTAGGCTGGATACCAGGGGAAGGTTTTTCACCCAGAGGGCAGTTGCTCACTGCAACAGGTTCCCCAGGAAGTGGTCAAGGCACTAAATCCGCCAGAGTTCAAGAGCAGTCCAGGCAATGCTCTCAGGCACATGACGTGATTTTTACGTTTATCCTGTAAAAGACAGGAACTCGATGAACTTGATGATTCTTGCAGGTCCCTTGAAACTCAGGACATTCTATGATTCTCTGATCTTTTTATACTCCTTCAGAATTTAACATGGGAACTTTATTATTGGGAATAAAGTTGGAGCTCCACAGCCCACTGCTCCCTCCTCCCTGTGGAAGTCAGCCACAAAGGTGGGGCAATGCACTCCTGTGAGAACTATCTTAAAAATGAGACATTAACTCAGAAACAAAAGATGAGGCAATTCAGTGCATTGTCTGAGAGATCTGTGGAGTACCTGATACAGCCTAAAGCCTCTGTTCACTCGTCTTCCCCCTGTGAATTATGAGTCCCATGGGACATATGTACTCCCAGTAACGTATGGAGGAGCAACCTCTACTCTGCACCAACATCAGTGGATCTAGTT
This sequence comes from Calcarius lapponicus, assembly GCA_039654755.1. Lineage (NCBI taxonomy): Eukaryota > Metazoa > Chordata > Aves > Passeriformes > Fringillidae > Calcarius > Calcarius lapponicus. The sequence continues at coordinate 42,030,594 of CM077481.1, forward strand.
TTTTTATGGGTTACTCCACAGAGACTAGTAAGTATTTCTTCATACTGCAACTTATTAAAAAACTTTTAAGACATAACCATTGCCTCAAGGAAGTTACAACTGTATGGCAAGCAGACTTACAAATCTAGAGGGAAAATTGAACACCAAATTTGAAATTCTTCTTGAAAATAGTCTTAAAATTGCTTTACCAGGATAAGTAACAGATATAAACAATATTTGGACAACAAAGTATGGCATATATACTTCCTTAACTAATACTGTTTTGCATATCTGAGTAACAGTTTTACAAGCTAAAAGAACAGTTAATTTGCTGTAAAATAATTTTTGTTGCAAAATCATGACCTTTCCTTGTAAAAAACTTACAAAATCCGTAATACTGCTGCAGTAAGAGCTGTCAGGTCAGTTTGTTTTCAGGCTCTGTGAAACTTCTCAGGTCTGATTTGCAAATATGTGCAACTATATAAAAAGTGTTTTAGGATTTCTTTATCCCACTATATCCATACCTTTACTGGATTAAACACACTGAATTATTATATCTTGAACTTCCTAGTACAGGGAATGACTAGTGGAATGCTTCAGAAAAGAAGAAAATAATTTTTTTGTATTCAGAAAAGGATGACGTTCTCTGCTTGTGTTTCAGTTTGAATGTTTTATGTTTCTGACTACCAGAAAAGACACTAATATAGTTAAAGTAAATTTTATTCTATGGAAAAGTCATAAAATTGAAAAATCTAGAAAAAATTTCTAAAAACTATTACTGTAGTAAAAAAAGTCTTTGTGTGAGTTATACTATTACAAGAACAAGTATTAGGAAATGTAGAGCAAGATTTTTAAAATTTCTATGTTAGTTTGAGAGATATTACACTGACTGGGTTAAGGTCCATGCTGTCACTGGTTACACTCCCTACAAGTGGTATACTTCCAAAATATCTAGGGCAAGAAGAGCTTAGATGCAAACACATTATGTTCCATGCATTTCCAGCAAAAACATGGGGAGACAAACTGAGTTCGGACTCAGACACATACTAGCAATACTGTGGTGCTGTCTCAGAGATGCAGACAGGAAGGAAGTCCATCTGCTTCTACATTTTGAGCCACGATTTACGATGTCACTTTTTGTGCGCAATGAGTCTTCATTCTGGAATTGGAAACATGTTTCTACACAGTAATTGTAACAGCAAGAAAAATATTTTTCAAAAGGAACTTGTGATTATCATAATCAGTGCTTTTGACAGCACAATTGTTACTGTACTGTTGTAATATGTGCTATTGTACATGCTGCTGGCAGAGAGGAGGCTGGAATGGTCTCTGTCTTGGACAGCCACAGGGGCTGCTGGCAGCAATGTGCCAGATGACAGGTTTTAGTTGCAACAGTGCCTGGAGACCTCCCCATGCAGCGCATCACTGTTCATTGCCTTACTGATTGTATTTCATTTGATTACTGAGGCCCACTTTCTCTTAATTGTCTCCTGCTGTCTGGCCCACTTTACATCCTGGTGTGGGCTGCATACAGCACTTGCCTGGAAGCCTTCAAGGCCAGGCTGAATGGAGGGGCAAGCTGGTCTAGTGGAAGGTGTCCCTGCCTGTGGCAGGAGGGCTACAAACAGATGGTCTCTAGGTGTCTTCCAACACAGGCCATTCTACAACTCTGTGATTCACACAGCACCCAAATAAGAAAAAGCCCTTGAATGTCAAGGGGAAGTCAAGCCAGAGAGGACTCTGAGAAAAAAAGCATAGTCCAAGTGCACAGCAAATAAGTGCATAACACAGAAATACCTTGTGTAGGGCACAGAGATGCTCATTGCTGCTGGCTGGCACAGTGGGCTCCACAGTGCATAGGGCCCCCTATCGCAGCCTGACAGAGTCCCTGACAGCCAGACCAGCCCACCATGGCCCAGGCCAAGCTCCCCAGCGTGGCCTGATGCAGGGCTGGGGGAGCCCAGCTGCCAGTCCACCCTGTGTCTAATGGGCTGGACCCTGTATGCCCACAGTATGTCCTGCCTGGCAGGCCCCTTAGCTGGTCACCTGCCTGGACCCACCACCTCCCAATTCCAGGATACAAATACAAAGAAAACTGCTAATAAACTTAGAGTTGTTAGTCCTCCCTAATTTTTGTGCACCCATGTGTTTGGAAAGTTTTGCCTGCTATTCATAAAATTGTAATTACAGTATACATCAAGCAGCTTTCCAAAGCGTTAAGCATTCACCCTCCTGTATGATAACAATATAGATGGCAAATTAGGACATCTGTTTATACATTTCTTCAGCTTTGTAGTCTTCCGCTGTATGTGTGCCAATATGGTAACTTACCCTCTCAACCTTTTTTAGCCAACTCATGCCACACAGAGAAAAGAATCTGAAACGTCCACTGAAGAGCTGGAAACTGAATGCAGGCAACAAACAACGATGATGACAAATTTGTCTTTTTGTTTATAACTTGTAGTATACTGTTGTTTTCAAATACACATTTCAGCCCTGAATATATTAACATTTACTTAAGCAGGAGTCAAGAGTGAAAGTCATTAGTACCCTCTACTGGTCTACTTTATAGTAGCAGGCAATCTGTCCGTCCTTGTATTAGTGACTCCTGTACAATTCATCTTCTTAACAGGATCTATGGCCAATTACGAGAGATAATTATTCCTTAATAATTTTTTTAAAAAAGGGAGATGGAATTATAAAAATAAATTAAAAGTTGGGTACAGTCTGATAGGCGGATTATTCAGAGCAAAGCTCTACTTGGAGTCTGTTACAAAGTCATGCCAATCCAGCTGGATGTACCATGAGAAAAGCTGCCACAGTCTCTCAGCTGCTTTACAGGAATAGTGTTCCAGGAGTTTTAAAACTCCCTGCTTTCAAGCTTTTAATAAAATGCTTAAACATGATGATCATCATGATTTTCCCATTAATAGCCCATTAGCTTTTCTTGCTTTCTATAAAAACCAGTCTTGAGTAAATAGAGAGAAAGATATCAATGCAAAATATAGAGATGTGCAGAAAGCAGAGCCCGTAAAGTCACTGCTTGCATTGTAAAAACTACCTGCTTCCCATTGCCAGCCAGCCAACCCACGCCAAGTCTTCTGGGTGAACTCATCGTCCAGATCAATCCCTGTTTCAAGGCCCTAAGCTAGAGTGGTGGCCTTTATTCCATGAGCCATGGTACTACATCAAGGTGCAGAGATACATCTCTGAATCAGAATGTCACAGTGGGAAATAGAGGACTGAAGAGAGAGGTGCTAAAAGCTAGTGGGGAAAATACACTGAGCATTTTGTGCTACATTCTCACAGTCTGGAAAATAAACAATCTATTCTCTCCGTCACTGACGACAGAGGAGAAGAATTTTCTAATGAACTAAATTATTTCTGGGTGGTTTAACATATCTGTGATGATAATCAAAAGGAAAGATTACATAACAGCCATCATTCAGTAACAAGAAATCACAACCTGTTATGATCCACTGAGCTTCTTTGAAATCTCCTGCTTGAGCCTTTTGCTAAGATGTCATTTACTCCTGGGGAGCAGCAAGCCAGGCCAACAAAAGATTAGGTGATTGAGAAGGAATACAGAAAAACTTTTTAATCCCAAACATCCTTCAGCCTTCACAGGTAGTTAGAGTAATTTCTTTCTTTAAGTGCTTAGAAAGAGATGTACAGAGAGGCAAATGAGCATTATCTAGTTTATTTAATATCTTAGCAAAAAGCTAATGTGCAGTTCCTGCTGACAAAATTTAGGGTAACACCATAGGAAATACCAATATGAAACAACATCTTTAGCTTGTCAAGACCCTTCAATTTCTATAGTAATGCAACAAAATTTTTCAAGTTTATTAGAGCAGCAGGCTCTAGGAGATAAGAACCACAGTACAGTCCAGGCAAGAGGAGGTTCCTTCTGACTTTCTAGTCTGTGTATTTTATTTTAGAAACAAACATTAAGCCTGAGTAGATCTCAAATGTATTTTTACTTTAATGTTATGCTTGTGTACTATTTGTGTTAATGACAAAAGTACCTAAAGATTACAAAGACGGTCAGCACACATAATTCTAGATGCTGGGTAAGCACATTTAACTTAAGGCAAGCTGACAAGCCTTAATAATTCATGATGAGTTCATATTTTGATACAAAAATAGTATCAGTGTCCACTGTTTCAGAAATATCAGAGGATGCTTTTAGCAAAACTGTGAACTACTCCCTAATCTTGTCTTAAACTGGTCCCTTAGTCAAGAGCTACTGTCCCTCCTCAAATGGAGCTGCATTATCGGAGTACTGGCAGGGTAGACAGACATGAAGATGAAATTCTATATAGGATGTGTGTTTGTCTATTCAGACATCAACCCACAATCTAAGGAGATCTGACCTGAAAAGCTTTACTTAAGAATATGCATAGAAAAAGAGATCTGAATGTAAACTGAAATAAGGAAAATTTACTTTCTTTGTAATACAGAACGCATCTTTCATTAATGTATCCTGATTTAAGGCTCTTTCTGAATAAAATTCACATCTTCATATTTAGTTTGCTCCTGTGACTCTGCAGAAGAAATCTGCAGAACTGCAGAACTGCATCTCACACTATTTTAAAGTCCCTTAAAAATATCAATAAAATAAATTATTTTCTGAATATCAAGAAATATAGTGACAGCTTCATCACCTCAGAAGCTGTGGTCACTACTTAAGAATGTAAGAATGCAAAATTCTGTCTGTTCTTCACAAGTATTAAAGGAACTATTTTCTTAGGGATTTTTCACTAGTGTCCATAGCTTCCTTTATCATCTGCTATGCATGTGATTAAGTGCCTTGCTTGGTGGTAAATTACAGAATGTAAAAAAAATGAGAGAAAACAGAGATATAAACATGACTGGAAACAGATTTTTAGCTTCCAGCATGAGTTACAGAAAGTAATTTTAAGGTGAGAAATGCTATTCCCATTTTAAAGAATCCCAATTTAAAGAAATTCCAGTTTTATTTTTTTTTCAACCTGAGAGACATCTCTCATCCTCAGGAAAATCTTCCAATCATTACAACTTAAAAAATGGAATTAGAAGCATGCAAACCAAAATACTCTTCAGCAAGAGGGCTCTACCATTTGCAAGCCTTGCTATACCCATTAAACCACACCTATACTGAGTAAAATTTCAGCATGCCAAAAGAAGAGGGTATGCATGATACAATCTACAAGCCAATGTCATTGCTCTAACAGGCATCTTAACTCACGATGAACACTAGTAGATATTCCCCCACTGTGCTTATTTTGATATAAAGGTGGCTTTAGGGTGTGAATCTGAATTAAACTTTCTACAAAAGTGAAAGTGTCAATCACAAAAGGCTGTGATTGACAAGACTTTTTTGAAGTGCTCTCTGCCACAATCCAATAGGTCAGAGCATGAATCTGATCCAACGCTTGGCCTGATTTGGATCAAGAGCTTGTATAAATTTTCCACGCCTCTGGACAAAGCCTGAATTGCTTGGTAACATGGACTTCCTTTTTTCTCTATTTCCCTATTTTTCCACCTGAAGCTATTTTGCTTCACACAACTAAAGAGAATTTCCTAGGAAAATTGGTAGGAAGAAGTAGAAGAGATAATACAGTTGTTAGAGCACTCATTGAGCTAGTCAAACCCCCAGCTCCATAAAATATTAATAGAAAATTAAATCATTTCACAGAAGGAAAAACACAAGCCTGGAGTATCTAATAAAAGTGTGGTGTATTAGATCTCTTCTTCAGATCAGAAAATAAAGGCACTTTAAAACCTAGCCCATTAAATGCTCCATCCGCTAGTTTAAACAAAATAACTTTTGTTTTTTCTCATTACACAGGATTGACCCCAGCTTTAGGATAGGGTTTACTGCTGAGTAGCATTAGATGCTTCCTTCTATTTTGGGCTCAACTAGCTAATTAGGTATGTAGAACAGGAATCACACTTTCATTTGTCTCCTTGGCATTCTCTACTCATTAGGTAAAACAGGTCTTTTGTTATATTGCTGGATCCACTGAAGTTCTGCTTTGGATTCAGACCTGCCAATCTTTGCTAGAGAAGGCGCTTAGTGTTCCAACTAAGCCTAATGGTTGAAAAGACATACACAAGCAGCTGGAATAGTTGGCTAGACTGAAGACTTGTCCAGGGACTAGGAAATTGTGTCTAAATAACATGTAAGGACTCAGTGATCTTAGCATCAGTGTCATAACACTTCAAACAAATTTTAATTCCTGAGAATATTCAGTTGGAAAATATTTGCATGTCAAATATGTTTGAGTACAATATTTAAGAAGTTGATGTGAGATCAAGTCAAGGAAGTATAAATATCACAGCAGACAAATTTTTTTGTAGTTCTGGCCAAATCAAGAAGTTGCATTCCACATTGCTGAAATAGTTGTAATTAGTCTTTAATCCAAATTTTAAAAAGATGATAATTTAATTTATGTTGCTGTTCATATGCAAAATATTGTGCAAACCCTTTATGATGAGGTGCATATTTGGAATCAGGCTTTTAAGCAAAATCCTGCAGAGATGTACATTTCAGTTTATATCATAATGAATTTGAGGTAGAACTGAACAAATTCCATGTGAGGCTATCTTTCAGATTGCTTAGTTAAAACTGTAAATTGTGGATTTAGTTATACACCTTCCTACCCCAAAGTAGGAATTTCACACTCAAACGCTTTCTCATTTTTTTGTCATGATAGCAGTTTAGATTCATCTTGCCTAGAAAAACATTTAGAAAGTGTGTGCAAACCTTTTGGTGACTTACTTTATTCTGTTTGAGAAACAAATCAAGGGTTATATCACACCAGTGATCCCACTTCACATACCATTTTGAGAGACCAAACCTATAGTCCCAATAAAAAGGATCCACACTGCATTACAAACATTTGAGATATGTGAATATTCTGACTCAAGCTGTTTTTCCTGGGTGCAAAAGGCAAATTGTTTGTGAAGGAAGGACTGGAGACTGTATCATTGCAAGAGAATTTGTCAGCTGGCTGTGGGGATAACAAACCCGGTCTGAGGAGCTGAACTCTGAGTTTCAGAAGAAATGACAGAAAAGGGTGCTTGGCAAGAGGAAATATTTGAGGCAGAAAATGAGAACATGAAGAACCATGCAAACAGTTTAAATGCCTCTGTTCAAATAAGAAGCAGTGCAGCACAAGTTCAGCTTTTAAGCCACTGCTTTTGCATAACGTGAAGAATTCTGACAGCAGCTCACTGACACCCTGCCAGCACCAGCTGGGCATAAAAGCAGGAAGAAAATGAGTGATTGCACAACTGCAATCATACTGAAACATAGAGTGCAGCCTCCATGGCTGCCTGGCAAAAAAAGTTGCACAAAGACAGGTAAAATTCTGAAAAACTGGTAATTTAGGACCTGAGCCTTCAGTAGCTGACTAGGAGATTTGAGTTGAAAATGAACAAATACAATAAAAAGTAAAATTTCATAGAACACATTTAGTCTGCATTTTAGGTATTGGAGATAAGGTCAGGAAAACCAGCTAATTAAGCTGTTTAAAATGCGTGTTTCAACTTTGCATGTTGCAGGAGCTGGTTGGGTGTACTTTGGAAACAGTCATTTCATTCCACTAGGCCCCACAGATGCAGTCTAGCTGCGTGCATCAGCATTCATTCCTCTCTAAGCATTACTAAATCCAAGGAATTATATTTGCATGCTCAATAAAGGGCTGAACATGTTCCATGAAAAGCATATTGAAGATCTCAGATAGAATGAGTTTTAGTGCAGGTGGCATTACCTACATTACTTGCAGACTACAAGTGGCAGTGACAGGTAGGGTACAAAGAAATTGACTTAGTAGCCAGGATAAACTCTACAATTTTTTACTTACAAATTGAAAGTATTAGATATGGAAATTAAGAATAAACAAGAAAATCCAGCTGTGTCTTTTAGGGGTAGATTTGTTCTTTGGTTTTATTTTTTTCAATATTTTCTTCTCTCATATATCTAGCCTGTCTTAAATCCACAAAAATATCTGCATAAGAAAGATCTCCAATAGGAGGTCTTGCTTTGCACCTGATTATTTTTTCTCATGCCTGTAATTTTCATATCACTTTGAGGCATCTTGGCAAGTAAAAGTGAGAACAGTAAAACTTTCTACATTCTATGTAGCATTTAAAATAGAAAGGTTTGGAGTCTTTCTCAGACTAGTTTTCATCTTTCTCTTCTGTTCTAACACAGATGTTCTGCCTAACAGAGGTGTTCTGCCTAGGTTTTACTCAGCCACATTCATTCAGAATTCATTCCCTCCCTATAGGAGACTTTCACACTGCTGACCACATACTTTTTTTTCTTTAGGTCAACAAGCAGAGTTGGAAGGTCAATGTCATCCCTGGCATTTACAATCTCTGCACCAGCACATCTGTTGGTGTTGACACCAGCACTTGGATGGGCTTAGCTAATGGTCTGCAAGACCTTTTTGACAAATCATCCCAAGAAAGAACTGCCATCTTGTCAAGACAACTTGTTGCAATATTTAATAAGCCAAGACTTGGTTTCCATAATATGGAGAAAAGCTAAGTTAATCCTCACTCATGGAGATATTCTATGCCTCCTTTCACAACTGTGAGAAACTCAAGACAAAAAGTTTTCCATTTATAGGGTAACATAAGCATAATGGAATGGGTCACTAAACATTTTTTTTCCTTTCTCATACACTCAATTACAGTCATCATGCTTGCGAGAGCCATGCATGTAAACCTTAACAAGTTGAGCAGGGGCCAAGTGTAGGATCCTACACCTGGCTTGGGGCAATTCCCAACAAAACACAGGCGGGCTGGAGAAGGGATTGAGAGCAGCCCTGTGAGAAGGACTTGGGGGTGCTGGTGGGTGAGAGGCTGGACATGACCCAGCCATGGGCACTCCCAGCCCAGAGAGCCAAACGTGTCCTGGGCTGCATCCAGAGCAGTGTGGACAGCAGGGCCAGGGAGGGGATTCTGTCCCTCTGCTCTGCTCTGGTGAGAGCCCACCTGGAACCCTGCATCCAGCTCTGGGGTGCCAGCGCAGGGAGGACATGGAGCTGTGGGGGTGAGTCCAGAGGAGGCCACCAAGGGGAAGCATGTCTCCCCTGAAGGCCTCCTAGGAGAGAGATGGGGTTGTTCAGCCTGGAGAAAAGACTCCAGGGATACCTCACAGCAGTCTTTCAATACTTAAAAGGTGCCTATAAGAGAGCTGGTGAGGCATATTTTACAAGGGCATGGAGCAATAAAACAAAGTGTAATGGTTTCAAAGTGAAAGAGATTAAATTTAGATTGGTCATTAGGAAGAAAGTCTTTACTGTGAGGGTGGGGAAGCACTAGCACAGGTTGTCCAGGGAAGCTGGCCCCTGCTCATGGCAGGAGGGTTGAACAAGATGGTCTTTAAGGCCCCTTCCAACCCAAAATATTCTATGATTTTATTGTCAGGGACTGAAACAAGGGAGAGAGTTAATCTTGTGTTTTGTCTTCTTTTAAACACCCAGACTTCTAACTATAAAAAGACAATACTGCTAGCAGCAGTGTGGTCAGGAGCAACAAGACCTTGTCAGGCATCCAGCACCCACCCAGTCTCGAGATGATGATAGCAGGCCATTAACTTGGCAGCTCTGCACTCTCCTGCCCACCCTCTGGCAGCCATTTCCTCCATGACAGTACTAAACCAGTTGCAGTCATAATGACAAACTGGTCTTTACTCCCTTTCCATGTCAGCTAACAAATCACAGAATGAAACTTAGGTAGCTAAAGTCTCCAAACCCAAAGAGTAATTATCATATTTTTCACAGAATGAGCTGTTAGAGCATTACCAACCCAGATGCTACTAGATTCCAAATTGCTTAATATATAATCTAAACTATATTGTTTATGAAATATCTGCAATACATTCTGCAGTACCTGTATTACATACAACAGCACAGCATTCCCGTGGACTGTAGAACTCCAGGTTTGCTGAGGTGTAAATTTTGTACACATGGTAAGTTCTTTGCCAAAACATAAACATAGTCAAGTATTTGGGAACGGTTTTGCTGTTTTTTCTTGAAGAAATACAAATGGGTGTTGCAAACCAAAATACTTCTTAGATGCAAGATGGATCAAGCAATCAAAGCAGTAGCTCCTTGGTCCAGAAAAGGCAGCTGATCAGAGCATCTAACTGGACATGGCAGGACAGGATATGAATTCCTGGCCTTAGTCAAGAAGAGCAGAGTAACACCTGGGTTGGGTTTCTCACATGCTACATCAGTCCTCTCTTTCAGACATCTTTTCTTCCATTTTTCTGCAGAAAAAGAAATCTTGGAAGAACAAGGTTTTATTTCAGTGTAAATTGTCTATAATCCCAGATTTCAAGATTTTATGGAGTAAAAAAAATCTCTACTGTCTGGGTTTTATAGAAGATTATGTACTTTCCCTAGGGTAGTATGAAAGTATTTCAGTCTTAGGGGGAAAAAATGGTTTGGAATGTTTTGTAGGATCAGTTTATTGTTTTATACTGGCTAGAGAACTCCCAGATTTATTGGTCTGACTTGCTTTCACACTGATGAGTCAGTCTTTTCAATGCTTCATCTTGAGATTGGAGTTTAGAGAACAATTTGTAAGGCGGCAAGTGTCCCAAGGAATGACAGTTGAGAGTTCACTGGAAATAAAATAATTTTAATTATTCAAAACAATTCCACTCAGTTTCAACCACTCCAGATTTTCAAACTTGTTCCATACACATGCTTTTATATGCAGAAAGTAAATACATTATTTGTATGTGCATAACTTTGGCTCAGAGTACAAACCCCAGGGATTGCATGCAGCTCCAAATACACAGGTTACAAAAAAATTTAATTTCTAAGCTTTTAAGGCTGTATTAACTCCATATTCATTTTTTCTGCACTTCTGCCTCTCCAGATGTGGAAGCATAAGAAACACTCCAGGAGGAGTTTTGATGCCACCTGTCAGTATTAAGTGCTTTGAGCTGCAGCCACAGACTCCACTCCACAGGTAAAATTCTGAGGACCTGTGTTTGTGGGTTTTAGGCACAAGAAAAAATGGGTTTAGCCTAGACAGTGTCAATGTATTCTGCAGTATACATTTCTGTTAAGGTTCAGCACAGCACAAGAAATAAAACCCAAGCAAGATAACATGTAGGGTGAACACAGAGAGATGTAAGAGATGCAACTGTCAGCTGCTTAATGAGATTGTTCCATGTCCAGTGATATGAAGGAATAAAACTCTATCTAAACAAAACAGGTGGGCTCAGTGCATACCAAATACCTGGCTGCATAATCAGTTATTTTGGTAGTCTAGTGGCCAGAAGGAGTCAAATCCCAAAATGAAATATGAGTAGAACATTTCCAACACTAATGTTCAAGCATTGAATAATGGAAACTGAGAACTGTTTTGAAACTCAATGTGCCTGAAGACTGAAGATCACAGATTCATTCACAAATCAAAGAAGAATGGCAGGCTATATCTGCAGCTGTCCTGCAGATATCTACAGGTCTATCTCAGTGAAGAAAATTGTTCAAATATTTCAGTTCCTCCAAGAATACTGGTATTTGTGCTGTAGAGTGTGATAAAGGGTTCATTTCTTACACAGGAAATAGACCGGTTTTATAAATTCCATACCAAACAAATTTCCAGGAAAACATTTCCCTGATAACAATTCATCTGCTAATTCTGAACTCTGAGATTTAAATTCAAAAGTTTTTCTGCTCTGTCCTGCAGTGAAATAAACAGACCTTTCTAACGTTTTCTTTTAAAACATCCCATATCCCAGCATCTAGAGCAATCATGTGGCCTTTAAGATATTCCCATTTAAGTTTGGTCATCTTTGTTGGTTTCAGCTTGAGTAAAGTTAATTTTCTGCAAAGTGTCCAGCATGGGGCTGTTTTGGATTTTTGTTGAACACAGGGTTGATAACACAGAGATGATTTTGCTATTGCTGAGCAGCACTTAAGCAGAGCCAAGGCTTTTTGTGCTTTTCACACTGCCATGCTGGCAAAGACATTGGGAGTGGCAGGGAGGTTGAGGGGAGACACAGCCAGGACAGGTGACCCCAACTGACCAAGGGGAGATTCCAGACCATTTGGCATCATGCTTAGGATGTGAAGTGGGGCAAGAAGGAGGAAGGGAGGGACATTTGGCGTGATGGTGCCTCTCTTCCCAAGTAACCATTACGTGTGATGGGGCCCTGCTCTGCTGGGGAACAGCTCCCAGCCCATGGGAAGCAGGTAGTTAATTCCATGTTTTGCCTTGGTTGTGTGCAGAGCTTTTGCTTCCCCTGTTTAAGTGTCTTTATCTCAACCCATGAGTTTTCTGCCCTTTACCCCTCTGGTTCTCTCCCCAGCCTTGTTGGTGGGGGAGTGAGTGAGCGCCTGCATGGGGCTGGGTTGCTGGCCAGGGTTAAACCATGGCAACTTCAAATTCTCACACATACTCTCTATCCTGGAGTGAGTTTCATTTAATATTTTCTTGTTAGAAGCACTTCACTTGCTACAGATAGTTATTTAATTGAGATGAGATTTGAACTTGAATGTTGTATAAGAAGTAGTTACCTCTTTTTTTGTAATTTTAATACAAGACTACATCCAATGGACTTTCTTTCTGAAAGTTCAGTCACACCTGCTAAAGCCCCGTTAAAATGCGTTTTGTGAAAATGCATTTTGTCAAAAATACTCATAACCAACTCACACTGTCATTAAGGGGTGCCTCGCGAAGGTGTCTAAGATGCATGATGGGAGCAAGACTTGACACGGAGAGACAAAACCAGAGGGAAAAAAGACTCTGAGATATTCAGCAAGGTATTCTCTGATTCCTTGAAAGCAATTCCATCTTTTCTATTTTCCACTTAAAAGATGGGGTCAAAAATGTGGAGACTTTTTCCCTTCAGTGCCTTGCAGACATACTTAGGTATTGCTGATTGCTTCTTCTTTAGGAGCTAAAGAAATATGGAAGTGTCCTCTGGGAATGAGTCTCTCTATTCCCTTATGAAAGATAACTATTTGAAACTTTTCACTTAGAGAGAAACTTATATAAGGTATTTCATGGTGATTTTGAAAAGTCATGCTAAGAAATAACAATCCATGTGGTATTAGAGATCCATCACCCTAGAAAAGAAGTAAAAAGGGATTCCTACAGGTCTTTTCCTGATTAGGGTCAAAACCTTAGAAACAAATTAATTATCTAAATCTCTTGCATACACTACTGAAGTGCAGATTATTTCCTTAGAAATAGTCCATGCTCATTCCCTCAAGTCTTCTTCAAGCTCTAAATTTAGAATCTTTTGCAACTGTAATGCCACCTTTAAATAAAACTGGAAATTCTAAAAATAAAATTTGAAAGCCAAGAGAGGGAGCTTTAGCAGATGTTGAACAGCTCAAAACAGACATGAAGAACAAATGTGTGATTATACCAGAATTTACACCAAAACATTCCCAAACAAAAAAATTTTTCAAGAGACTATGAAAGGTGCTATAAAAGTCCAGTAAAAGTTCTTAATTCTTTAGAGATGCCTGTAATTTTGTTTTTTCCAGCAAAACTCTGAAGTCCAGTTGACCAATATTTTTGTCAGAAAACATACGCAGAAAAATTAGTGTATGGGAAATATTCTCCTATTTTTTCTTCCTCGGGATTCACAATCCTGCACTTAAATTTTATTTTTCCAGTTCTTTTAAGGGCATTTCAAGGCTGATTCTAGAAAGACTATTTTGGCTGAAAGACACCCATTTCCATACCCTATGGATGACTCTGACTGTGAAAAGAGACTGAAGTAAGAAAGACATTTCATTCTTGACTGCACAAGTAAGAAAATGGGGCAAATGGGACAAGAGTTCTGTGTGGATGAACAAGGAACTCCAGTCACCACTCAAGCATTAAGAAGGAAACACACAGGGGATGGAAGCACTCAGGCCACTTGGAATGAATATAGAGAACTTGCAAAGTGGAAAGTAGATGAAGAATGCAGAATTTAATGCAGCCAAGGATATTAAAGACAACAAGAAAGGCTTCTTCAAATACATCAGCCACAAAAGGAAAACAAAAGATAATGTGGGCTCAGTACTAAATGGAGGGGGAACCCTGGTAACAGAGGACACAGGGAAGGCAAAGATACTGAATGCCTTCTTTGCGTCAGTCTTCACTGACATGACCAGAGATCAGGAATCTCTGACAGAGGAGATGGCAGGGGTGGGAGGAACCCACCCCCTGGTGTACTTGATATCCACAAGTCCATGGGCTCTAAAGGCCTGCATCCCTAAGTGCTGAGAGGGCTGGTGAACCCTGTAGCAAGGCCATGCATAATCACCTTTGAAAGGTCATGGCAACAACCAGAGGTGCCTGGGGATTGGAAGAAAGCAAACGGCACCCCAGTCCTCAAAAATGGTCAGAAGGAGCCATGGGAGCTACCAGCCAGTCAGCCTCACTTCAGTGCCTGGAAAGGTGGCAGAGCACCTCTTTCTGGAGGCCATCTCTAGCCACATGGATGACAAGAAGGTGATCAGGAGGAACCAGCATGGATTCACCAAAGGTAAATCATGCTTGACCAGCCTGATTGCTTCTAAATGAAACAATTACCTGTGTGGAGAGCTGTGGGTACTCTCTACCTTGGCTTCAGCAGGACTTCCAACGCTGTCTCCCACAGCCTCCTCAGAGGTACACTCAGGAGGTGTGGGCTGGATGAGTGGACAGTGAGGTGGATGGCAGATCGCAGAGCTGTAACTAGTGGCACAGGATCTAGTTAGAAGTCTGTTACTAGTGGTGTCCCACAAGGTGGCATAGTGGGCCCAGCATTGTTTACTTATTCATCAGTGATTTGGATGAAGTGATGCAGTAACGTCTCAGCAAGTTCCCTGATGACACAGAGCTGGGAGCAGTGGCTGATACCCCAGAGATATTTGCAGCTCTTCACAGGGACCTTGACAGGCTGGAGAGCCAGGCAGAGAAGAATTATCTGAAATTCAACAAAGATAAATGCAGGGTCCTGCACCTGGGGAGGAACAACCCCAGGCACCAGCAGAAGCTGGGGGTGATCTGCTGCAGAGCAGCTCTGTGGAGAAGGACCTGGGGGTCCTGGTGGACAACAAGCTGTCCATGAGCCAGCAGTGTGCCCTGGGGGCCAAGAAGGCCAATGGCATCCTGGAGTGCATTAGGGTGATCTTTGCCAGCAGGTCAAAAGAGGTGATTCTGACCCTCTGCTGTGCCCTGGTGAGGCACATCTGGAGTGCTGTGTCCAGTTCTGGGCTCCTCGGTACAAGAGAGACATGGAGGTGCTGGAGGGGGTCCAGTGCAGGGCTAGGAGGATAAATTATTGGACTAGGGAGCATCTCTCTTATGAGGAAAGACTGAGGGATCTGGGCCTGTTCAGCCTTGAGAAGAGATAACTGAGATGGGAGCTGATCAATGTCTGCCAGTATCTGAAAGGAGGGTGTGAAGCGGATGGAGCTGGGTTCTGCTCAGTGGTGCTGAGCAATAGGATGAGAGGCAATGGGCACAAACTGGTCCACAGAAAGATCCACCTGGAAACAAGGAAGAGCGGTACTGCGCATGTTACCAAGTACAGGCTGTCCAGAGAGGCTGTGGAGTCTCCCTCACTGGAGATATTCAAGAACAGTCTGGACACAGTCCTGTGCCATGGGCTCTAGGATGGCCCTGCTTGAGCACGGAGATTGGACCAGATGGCCAGCTGCGGTCCCTTTTAACATGACTCTTTCTCTGATTGTTGTAATCTCAACAACACCCAGCTCCAGGATACCAGGTTGAAAGTCTTCCACAAACCCTGAGAACCAATGGTATTTCCAAATGAAGGGAAGTATTCAACAACAATGTGCCTAAGGAAATTCACAGTGGGAAAAAAAATGTTAGATGTGTATGTCCTAATAATTAAAGTTAAAACACTAATTAGAAATCACTCCAATTTTCTTACTAATAGGAAGGAAGGGAGGAAGTAAATTATTATCTCTAATAGGGGTATTACGAATTAAGGCTGATCTGTTTTTTCCTTCTGATGAGAGATAAATGCTGACTGCTACTCTTAAGGTCTTACTTAGTTGCCAGAACTGGAATTCATACACACATTATGGTTAAGAAAGCAGGCTCAGCCAACAGCTGCTTGGAGTAGGTGTCTCCAGAGACCCAAGTGATCATGATCGATCCCTAACCTATATCTGTCTGCCATTGTGGTCATAGAAGGCAACAGTGGGATAGATGTTGCTGGAGAAGCTGACCAGTTACAATACAATCCATGAGGAAAACCCTTGATCTTGCAGATGCCAATTGCTCCACAGGGAGAAGCTAGATCAAGCCCAAAATGCAAGTTTTTTCTTAATCACTTCCCAAACCAGCTCCAACTGCTTTCCAAACTCATGGGCCTCCAGAAAGAGCACACTAATCAAAATTCACTTTTGGCTTAAATTGTTAGAAAGACAGGATTCTCATATTCTGGAAAATAAATTAAAAAAAACAATCTCCCTCTGGATTTGTATGTGTTCTCAGAAAAACAACATTGAATTTACTCAAAGCAGAAAGGAAAACACCAGTTTTGTTGTTTATTACAGCTACAGTAAAAGCTTATTCCTCTAGAAATTACACACAAAATAATCAATACAAAAAACTGCTGCAGTCTGGAAAATACTGTAGGTTGATGGTTTGGTGGGACATTTATTCACAGGTGCATTATTTCCTGTTCAAGAATAAAACAGGCAGTAAAGAAGTACAGTGTGAAAAGCTTGCAAATTACTATGTGTAATGAACTGGTCCCTTTGGAAGACAGTATGTTCGGGCCTAGAAAAATCTCAAACATCCCACTGTCATTCTTACAGTCAGTCAAATTACCACTCTTTCTATGCAGCCAGCAAGTGTTATTTTCTCTGCTTTGTTTAATTGTGCAGTTAAGTTAATGCCATACAAGGAGCACTTTGTAGAAAAAGTCTGCCTTGGAAAACAGATGGAAAAATATTTCTATACTTTGTATTAATAGTTTATATCAGTGGCTGACTGTTTCATGATTTTATGATAACATACTCCTCTAAAATAAAAACTATGATAAATGTAGGTCTCATATTAGCAATGTGAGAAAATTTCCATTCATTTTTATTATCTTTTCAGTTAACTTGTCTCACATTATTTTAAAGATCCCAGATTGAGTAGAAAAGCACAAAGAATAATTAAGTCTCCTAATCTTTGATGATACTTAGGATGAACAAAGCAGATCTTAATGTAGACAAAAAGAGGTATTTTGAAACTCCTGTCATCCTAGAGATTAACAAAAATATCTCATATGTCTTGTACTACCAGAAAAACTACCTTGTTTATTATTGAACACAGTTTCTAAATTCAACACAAAAATCTTTTTTCACTAGAGGGAAGAAAAGATTATTTTTCCTATCTAAATGAGAAAACTGCAAGGGAAAAAGGGACAGGTTATTCTTTATATTGTCTTAAAATTCACATCACTATGATCAAATTCATTCCTGATTTCACTAAGCTCTCAAGAGGGATGAATGTGGTGAATGTGACAGTTATAAAAACTATCTTCCAACAGAAATATTTTTAAAAAATTAATCTTCCCTCTAACAAAAAGAAATATGTAAGACAAGCTCAAAAGCAAAACAATTACTACTTTTGCATTGCAAAATCAGAGAGTTATTCATAGCTATAATAAAATCCAAAATGCATCAATACTTACAAATCTATGAAAATTTTTATTTCAAGATGAATTCTACATTGCCTTCATTTTTCTACATCTCATGCATTAGAAGGAACAATATAAAACTTTCATCCGGAACAGATAAAGATGTACACTGACAGGCAGGATCCCTTCATATATATTCACACCTTCACTCAAGTTAATGACTTTGAGAGTTTAAGAGTTCAATAAAATATTGTTTGCATGAAATTCATATTTCAGTAATTTATTAGGCAAATAGGTGCGACCTCTGGTATTCAATTTCAAATGTGAATGCAAGCCTGAATTTTTCCAGTAAGGAGCCAACCCTCAAAAACAAGCCATGAAGTGTACCAAATATTTTGTAACCACTAATTTCATATCTTCCACGGTTTCACAATGACAAACTTAATTGGAATTTTGAAAAGTACAGAATATCTCTTCACTTGCTCCCAGATAAATCAGTCCCATCAGCACCACTGACTTCCAAAAAGCAAATATTAATTTAAAACAAGTGCTTCTGAAAACCTAATTTCCACAATAACCCTTAACTAATTACAGAAAATCCTTGCAAGAGCAATAGTGCAAGAAAAAAAAAACCCTAACAATACCACCACCACGACAAAAACAACAAAAAAAACCCATAAAAATAAGAAACCATTTTCAGTCATAAATTAATTTAAACATTTCAATACATTCAGGAAATAAATTTTAAGCAGTAATACAGGTGCAAACAACTAATAAATATTAAATAAGCTAAGCCCTTCCAGGCCTTCAAAAATTTTTGCTGACAAAGTCCACATTTCTAGAGGAGATAAAGGGGGATTTCCATCCCTATCAATGTATAATTTTATCTTTACCCTACCTATGTGAAAAATTGTTGAGACATCATCCTGCCATTTGTTCTTTCAGAATTTCACCTCAGGACGGCCAGGAAGCCCAGGTCCCCAGATGGCTTGTCACAACGGAAAAGCTATGAATAGACTAATGTTTTATTAACTTTGGGGTTGTGTTATGCAAGGCTATCAGCCCCTAAAATAGGATGCTTTGCCACAGAATCCAACCCAGGAACCAGACTTCAATCAATGCAAAGGATCTTATGAACTCAGCAATTTTCTACCCTTGAGAGAGGCTGCAGACGAAAAACTCCCCTTAGAAGCTGTTATCATCTCTCACATAGGACCCATCAGTCAAGCCAAAATGTTACAAATTCTAGGACAGAAATCGTTGCCTGGTGTTTCCCCCGTTCCCCACACAGTAAGTGGACACAGCTTCAAGAGAAGCTGTTCCTGTGCACTGCAGGCTTGTGCTCATTCCTTCATCATTACTCAGACGCGACTGACTGCAAAGGCGCTGAAAATCCTGGTCTTTACATTTAATAATGAAGTTGGTTCACCTATGGTTCATGGGATGAGCAGTCCACACTCTCAGTCTGCTGACACAGACTTTTTAATTAAGCTGTGCTAAAAAGATTGACAGCTCAGTAAAATACATCCTGTCCACACACAGCCCAGATGACAGGCTCTCTTCCTTATCCCACATGTTACACTGTGTGGAAATGTATGTTTGAAAGTGCAATCAATACCAGTCCTTTAAAATTTAGTTCTAATAGGGAGTGTTATAGCAAAAAAAAAAAAGAAAATCAGAAGATAATGGCATATTAAATTTTATCTCAGAACTGTAGAGTAGTGGTATTATTCATGAGAAATTTTAGAGTAGAAGGGCAGAAGGAGCTACTGAAAGTTACTGCTGCGCTCCTAGGTCCTATACCATGGTACAGGCCATGAACCTAAGGGCTCACTTTAACTAAAGAATATAAAAAACACCTAAATCTCAAAAAAAAAAAAATTGAACAAAAAACACACTGTACCACCTACTATCTTGTTCCACAACTTTATTGCCATTGGTGACAGTTTTCATTTTAAATCTGAATACATCTAATTTCAACTCCCAAAACTTAGGTCTTCTTTTATAACTTCAATCTCTTCTTCTCATATACTTCTTAGAAGACATCTGTCCCTTCTCAGATATCTGTAAATCACAATTCCTTCTCTTTCTCTTTTACCAGCCAAATATTTCCTGGAATCTCTCAATTTACAGCAGTTTGTTCTTTTCTGGACTCTTCACTGAAATTTCTCAGACTTAGCA
This sequence comes from Calcarius lapponicus, assembly GCA_039654755.1. Lineage (NCBI taxonomy): Eukaryota > Metazoa > Chordata > Aves > Passeriformes > Fringillidae > Calcarius > Calcarius lapponicus. The sequence continues at coordinate 42,050,362 of CM077481.1, forward strand.
ACTTCTATTTTAAATTTTGCACACTCATAAAGGATCCAACATTCTGAAAAAAGTTGCTCTAGAGCTAAACACAAAAGCAACGTATCTTCTGGTTTTCTTTTTATATATCTCTGAGATACACTGCAGTTTAGTTCAAATAATTAGAGATATACAATCAAAGTTGTCAGTACTAATAAGAGGCATAATAAAGTGTACTTCATGGGCAGTATTAAAATGATGATTTACACTCTATCCAATAACTTGTTAATTTTCAAGTATCACAGATAATGGTGAAAAGATAATGGGCGAAGAAAAAATGTTAAAATAATCCCAGTACTTTGGACTCCTGGTTTGGTTGTTTTGGGGGGAGTGGGTATGTTTGAAGTTTTTTGGGGTTTTGTGGAATTACTCTAAGGAAAGAATGAATCACCTATTCTCAAAAATTCTCTATTTTTAATATGCTAGCACTCTCAACCTTTTTAAGATAGTCTGAAGCTCTGTAATAGTAATGAAGAAAAACCTGCTGTATTGCATGCATGTGTGCTCAGCTGCAAGTGAGAAATAAAATAATCCTTAGAAATGCAAAAGCACAGGGAAAGTATTAAGTAATTTTAGATTTGAACAGATTATAAAATAAATAAAATGGAAACTGGATAGTCATATCTGAAGACATCATTAAAAAATTCAAATTTATTTTAGCTGGTAAGTTTTCTGAACCAAGCCAAGAAAATTACATTTTCTAATTCTCATATTTTCATGTTCAAAACAGAAAGAACAAGAAGAAAAATCTTGTTTCTTTAGCAGGTACAGCAAGCAGTTTAATTGCAAAGGAAACTTTTTAAATAAGGTTTGATATTGCTAAAATCTACTCAGAAACTGATCAGGTGCAGTCAAGCAGAGTGTGGAAATGATAAGACCATCGGAACCAATTACATTTCACAGAAATGACAACCACTAACATAATTTTGTGCATTGGAACCAGTTTGCTTACATAACTTATGCCTACTGTTGAGGTCTCCATTTCAATAAAGCAAATGTGCAAATGGCATGGTTCCTGTTAGAATAGAGTCCTCCATCAAGTTAAATAGCTGCACAACACACTAAAATCCAGATAGCTATCATTCAACATCATTTTGGCATCTGTCTAAATTCTTGTTGCAGTAAACAAGATGAAAAGGGTAAGTGGTTCAGAAATAAACAGCCTTTCTTGTTTTTATTCCATTTGCTGGCCTTTCCAAGACAATGTCTACAATAAACATCATCATTAATCATCATCATCATCATCATCAACCTTACAGTTAAAAAAACCTGACTAACTCCAGAATATTATAGAAATAGAACTATACTATAATGTAGACTTCTCTGAGAACAGCATGTATAGACGACACACTCTTTCTACAATTTTGATAACTTTTTAAATTAAAAGATCCCTTATTGCCACACTTCCATTCTTTTCTTTTTCAAGAAATCCAGATGAACACACACAAAATAATGGAGAACTACAATTGGTGTCAAAACAGTAACAGACACTTATTATTAATAAATGAAACAACATTCAAAATTTAATCACTGTAATTCCACCCATTTTTTGTGCCTGTTGGCCCAGCTCTTTGCCAAAACTGAGTACGTCATTTTTGCTAAGATACTTTGGCAAACTTCTCATTCTTTCAGGAACCTCTCAAAACAAAATCTTTTCATGAACTCTCTGATTAGCTGTCATGCTACCATTTCAGAGAAGGTGCTGCCTTAGGGACCTGGCAGAGGAGAGAAAATAGAAATTCAAAATACTAATTTAGCACTAGTAATCTTTTTTGCAGCTGCAGTGATCTCAAGAGAAGTACACTAGAAGGCTTTGGGTATCAAAGGATGACTAGATTTGCCATTTTATGATTATATAAAACTCCTCTAGCCTGTAATAGCAATTTTTGCCCAGCACACTACTTTAAGAATGTAATTTAGCAACATGTTTAGGCTTGATCTCTTCTGTGGTCTGTTCCATGAGAGCAGACTGTTTTAACTTCAAAAAACCTGGAGTATGTGTCTCAGTTTTAAGTGCTACTACAGTTTGAGATCATTAGCACAGATTTTTGGACACATTCAGAAAAAAAATATAAACAAATCCCAGCGTCTAGAAATTGAGAAGATTTTTACCTCAGGTGTCCTCGTTACAAAAAAATCTTTGTACAAGTTAAGCCCATTTTAAATATTAGAAAATAGAGTTATGTTATGTTATGTTATGATGTTATGTTATGTTATGTTATGTTATATGTTATGTTATGTTATATTATATTAGTAAGAAGGTTTTTCTATCACTTCACTAAAAAGCTTCCCTCCTTAATGAATGCTTATGCAGGAGGAAACACATACTTTTCACAATTTGAGCTCCAGCTTGTTCCCTTGTTTCTCAGTGAGCACTACCTGAAAATTTATCCAGCACAGAAAGATACGTACTGACTTCACAGTTTCCTAATTTCCTAATTCCTAAACATTTCATTAACCTTTCTAAAGGGAACAATTTCTCCTAAGAGAGAAGGCATGTTTCAGATTAAAGATAAAAGGACAAAGGAAGTCCATGATCGAAGAAACAGTTTTCATATTAAAGACTGGCTGGCAGGTATCAATAGCATGAAAACCCAAGAAATATAGAAGTAATTAAACACCAAAACCTCAGCCTTCTTGCTAGCATTCCAATTGTAGCCAAACTCCACTAGGCAAATCGCTGGCTGGAAGTCACTTTTTATTTTCAGATAAAAGCTTGCTATGTCGAATGTACAGCTGTACTTTTCACATATCTATTCCCACTAAAGGTAGCAATTTTCTCAAAGCAGGGGAATATTCATGTGTAAAGGAGCCCTTTAGTAGATTACTTCAGTCACTGTGGCCCACATTTCCCCCTGTATTAAGAGGGTTCTGGACCACCACTTTGGACTAGCAAAGAATTGCACTCTATGAAATGATTGGCTCTTTGTGCTGAACTTATTCCATGCTGAAGCTGAACTTCAAGACATCCTCCTTCTGCACCTCTGCCTTCTAAATGCCTCTGCTTCAATGATTCAATTTTTTTTTCCTTTTAACAATTTTGTCTTCACCAGGCCTTGTTCTTTACATATTTCCAAAGTTACCAAATGGCAGCATTGACTAGAGTAAGAAAAGCAAATGCAAGACCTGCAGAAGACTATTTGCTAACTGAACAAATGACAAACAATATGTTTCCAAAATCTTACAGATACAAAAATTGCAAAACTCTTCACGCAATAAATGTACATGAAATAATTTGTGACACGAGCATGATTTCTCTTCCATGACCCTCTCAGAATTGAAAGCAGGCATTTAGGTCACCTTTCTGTTCCCCAGCCTGGCCCTTTCTGGGATAAAATATATGACTTTACAGTGCAAAAATACTAAGACTGTTTTTTGTTTCTTTGTTCTTAAATTCATTTGTCTAAGTTCTTCATTCATTTACATTTTCTTTTCATATTTGGAAATAATAGATTCTGACCACTGCGTTTCATACATGTGTGAGACTCCACCTATTTACAAGAAAGAGATCTGGCAGCAATAAAAGAGTGAATAGTGGCAGTGGGTGTATCTGGTGCATGAGCATAGAAATGTAGTCAGCTTGTCCTGCCATTGGTAGCCATCCTCAGTACCCTAAATTTTTTATATTTTTGATTGTTTATCTCCCTTGATTAATAATCAAAGGAGACATGAAATTATGCCTTAGGAAGCAAAAGATAGTGGATAGGCAGGAAATAATACAGTTTTAAGACATTTGAATGTGAAGGAAAGGCACTTGAAACAAGTGCAATGAAGGACACCTACACTGGAGTTTAAAAGAGCTGACAGCACTGTCCAGGCTATTTGCAGATCATTATATAAGCTTCATTTTCAACACCCTGGATGGTCTGAGGTAAGTGAAAGACATTTAAAATCAAAATTAAAACTAAAAACACTGAATCGGAGAAACAAAAGAAATCCTATAAGCAAAGGTTATTACTTTAGAAACTATTTCTGTCCACTGCCCTTCCTATTTTCTTGCTAATCTGCACTGGAGCCTGAGCGGTGAAATATTCAGAAGTGCCCAGCCCCACTGAAATCCAATTTCTTTTTCTATTTTTAAAATTAAAGGTCTTGAGTCAAACCATGATGTATTATGCAATGAATCTGTAACAGGAAGAGCTGTATAACATTGCCAGCTAGTGGTCACTTGACTTCAGAGCACAATAACTCAATTCTAGCACAGTTTAAATATTTTTGAAATGTAATAAAACCTTTTATAGTTGTATCTTAAGGAGATGACAAATAAATTGCAAACATATTTCAGTACCTTAGCCATCAGAACATAAAATTCTGCATGAAGGTAACATTTAGTTCATGAATATGCTAGTTCTTCATTTATGTTTCGTTTTCTAGTAGAAAATTACATTAAAATTTTAAGTTCATACCAGCACTGATTCCAATGGTGCAGGAAACTATATCATATTTTCATTAATGTTGTTTAACTTTACTAAGTCATCTCTGAGCTGTATCTTCTAACACCTGGATTATAATATGGTTTTGGGTTTTTTTACAATTGTTGCTACTAAAGACTGTTTATTCATTAGAAGTGAACACAAAGGCACAGACATCAGCAAAACAAATATGTAATGGATACAAAAGAGACTAAGAAAATTCAGGAACCTGCATTTATAACAAGGTGTGCATTTATAATAATTACACTTAAAATATTAATGATGCATCTTTCTGAATTCTCTCTGTAATCTAAGGTTCAGATTCAAACAAGCTGTTTTTATGAAGATATAAAGGTACATGAACACCAAGTAATGCATAATACACAGTAAGAGAGAAAAGGAGAAGAGAAAGAATGGATCCTAACATAAATGTTATGTCCTGCAAAAACATATACACTTAAATATTTCTATAGATAGCTTCACTAGCTATAGTACATTTGCAAAAATTAAGTCAGTTGGCATTTGTATGTCAGTATGTAAAGGTCATAGAGCAGAATATGCATTTTGGAAGATGACATTTCCTTCAGATTAGCATAAGAAAAAATGGAAATTTTAGGGAATTATAAAATAAATTAAAGGCAAGCCTATGATGGTGTAAACAGTTATCACCAAAGAGTTCTTATTAAGCCCTTTTTGGTCTTAATATGTTAAAGGTTTTATCTATGTCATCATTTGCAGTCAGTTTTAAAGTTGCACTTAAAAACACCTAAGCAGCCTGGTGAGAATCCCTTGGGCTCACCATGTAGGACCAACACTGCTCTCTATGCAACTCTCATACATCTTGATTTCTTTTGGGTTGACTCCTGCACACTGACTGGGGCATGTCCTAAATATAATCCTTTAATGTGGACAGTGCTGGAGCAAATGCCCAAGACTTGTGGTTCTTTTCATTTCCTCTAGGTACATTTTATGGTTCCAGATCTCTCAATCTGCCAGCAATAATATTGCAAGTTTTCCCTTCTTGCTATCTGTGTTGGGTTTGTGCAGCCTGTTTTTTTTGTTAGTGGGGGGGGGGGGGGGGGGGGGCAGGTGGCTTCTTTGAGAAACTGCTGGAATGTCAAACAGAGCCAGTCCCTGGTGGCTTCAAAGTTGGGTGTGTTGTTGGCCAAGGCTGAACCAGTTATAAATGGTAGAGTAAGGCCTCTGTGATAACATATTCCAGAAGAAATCAAGAGTGATGGCACACTTTTAATTCCAGCCAAAAAAGAGCAGAGTGAGAACATGTGAGAGGAACAACTCTGCAGACACCCAGGTCAGTGAAGAAGGGGTAGGAGGTGCTCCAGGCACAGAGCTGAGATTCCCCTGCCACCTGTAGTGCAGCTCACAGTGAGGCAGCTGCGCCCGTGCAGCCCATGGAGGTCCATGGGGATGCTGAGATCCACCCAGAGCCCATGGAGAAGCTCCACATCAGAGGAGGGGGATGCCCGAAAGGCTCTGTGAGAGATCTGTGGAGTCTCCTTGAAGGACTGCATCCCACGGAAGAGTGCCCCACGCTGCAGCAGTTTTGGGAGGACTGTGTGTGCATGGGAGGGACTCACATTGCAGCAGGTCACTGAGAGCTGTTGCTCTTGAGAGGGACTCACATCAGAGGAGTTCATGGAGTCTCCCGTGGGAGGAACCCCACGGTGCAGCTGGGGAATGACTCCTCCCCCTGAGCAGCAGGATAAACCATGGCTCATGAATTTACCATAATCCCCATTCCCTGTCCTCTTGCACCACTGGGGTAAGGAGGTAGAGCTTGGGAAGGAGCAAGCAGTGAGGGGAAAGGGTTTTCAAGACCTTTTTTTACTTCTCATTATCCTGCTCTGATTGTGTTAGTAATAAATTCACTTTATGTCTCTAATTTGAGCCTGGTTTGCCCTGATGATATTTGATGAGTGACTTCTCCTGGTTCTTATGTCAATTCATGAGCCCTGTGTTACATTTCTCTCCCCAATCCAGCGGCAGAGGGGAGTGAGCAAGAAACTTTTGTGGGTGCCTGGCATCCAGCCAATGCCAATTCATGACACTACCAAGGAATATGAATAAAAAACTGTATACAGCATTCTGTAGCAATTAACACATGCCATACCCTTGCTTGGCTGTTTCTAAGGCTTTAGCATATTCTTCTGTTAACACTTCAGTTACACCAGTCTTAATATTTTTGGTATAAACATCTATACATTCTCTAAGTTAATTATCTTTGTTTCCATTTGTTTCTCAATAAGGGAGCATATGCTAAATGTCTAGCCATCTAACCTCACAGAGGCATGATTCCTCCAGTGCCTGACTACTTCCAGTTACAAGTTTATTTAATACAACAGCTGACTCTTGCCAAAAGTATTCTGATATTTACAACATTTAATTATAAAACAGGAGTCTGTTCTACTTGCTGTCACCTGTTTCAGTAAACACATTTCTACTGCACAGAGGGTGAGTATTTTTTGATATTATTTAATCAAATTCTTTTTCAAGTTAATGAAACCCAGGTTAATCTCTACACAAACAGAAGACAACTGTTCAAGCTTACTGAAATTTTTGCAAGACTTGAACAACAAAGACTATACAAGACTGTGCATTAATAGGTGAGGATTTTTAGTCTATCCACAGGATGCATTAATGAAACTGATCTCAGATTTAACAATCTTTCAAAGAGACAACAAAGACTTTTCACTTCCTCAGTATGTCTGTCCTGGAGCTTGTCTTATTTAGCATTAGAGCCACAGTTTGCTTCCATTTGGTAAAGGTTTTTGTGGTCCTTCGAGTTTAATGGTGATGCCAGATACAATTTTATCAGATAGTTCAGTATCTCTTTGATATAAGACTGCTGTTGTATCATCTAAAAGATCTGACAAGGTCTCAGACTAACATCGAAGAAGGACGTATGATGTTTTACCCAAGTATTTGAAGCTCAGTGCCTTAAGGCACTTTCTAACTCAAATACCACTCTGGGGATTGTGGATGGATGTACTACTTCCTCAGCTAAGATTTTCTTCTATGACTAATTTCTCTTAGGGATAAAGTGGTACTATCTTTTTACAATGACACCTGCACCTTACAGTACTCTTGAGACCATGACGTGAAAGCAGACACTGTGAAAACAAAAGCCAAGATTTTCTGGTATTTTTTCCTGCTAACCGTAGGCTTTCTAGACATCTGCAACTAGCAGTGGCAGACACTTTCAGTCCCTCCTGCCAGTGGCAATATCACCACAACCTTAGGCAGTAAAGAAACAATGCAGTCAAGTCTTAAGTGATCAGCACAATCAATGTTCTAAATAGGACTGCTGTGTCAGCCTTCCCTTAGACTTTTTGGTCTTTTTTTATGCAGGACAAAAGCTGCACCAAAGACAGCATCAAACTAACATTCCTTTGATAACAAGCATGTGAACACTCCAATTAAAGCATGGGTATTTGCTGCTAAACCTGTCATGTACCAAATGCTACAAACATCAAAATTTGCATGGGCGGAAAAGAATTGTCATCTAAGGGCAAAAAACCAATATTGCATCATGAACAAATAAATAAAAGACATTTTTGAAGTACTGTAGTTAAGAAATTGTATCCTACTGGAATCAGTTGCAAAATGGACACCTGAGACTTGTGGCATCTTCCCTCTTAAAGCAGCCTTCCATCTTAAAGAACAAGTTATCTGAAGGTGTAAGTTTTCCTCTGTTTCCTGTAAGTTTGTGGCACACAGGGTATCAGAGGAAAATGGATATGTCAGATGGGGATGAATTCTCTTCTTTGAAGGCCATTTCTCAGTTTTCAGAGATCAAGTTTACTGTGCAGTAAAAGTTTTCTTATTAACTTTTGATTCATAGGTTTAAATTTAAAAATCTAGGTATATTTCAGATATAACCTTCGCCAAAATCATTGATCAATGTCATGTCAAAAGTATTTCCATTCAAGCTAGGTCTGCAAGGAAAACACCTTTTATCAAAATTATATTAGCAAAACTTTCTGCAATCAATGTTAATCTTTCATGTAACTTCATACAGATAAACCTTGCTTACCTCTTGAGGTTTTTTATCAGGTTTGAAAATTCAGTTGGTTAGAAAGTCATGCTGTCTTCTTTCCTTCTCTTTCTTCAGTAATACCATGCTTTGTCAAATGCACTTTTAATACACTTAATTACCCTATCTGCACTCTGCTCTAGGTAGCTTGGCATTTCTGTAATCATGCAAGAAATACAATAGCATAAGCTGAAACTCTTAGGTTGAGTCTGGAGCCTTTGCAAATAGGGAAAAAATTTTAAACAGAATTTTTAAAATTTACCTCTAAAGGTACACTTCTTCACTGTTCCAATTTTTATTGCCCTTTCTCCAAATATGACTATGTTTTACACTGAATAAAGCCAAATAAATTAAAATATATTTACCATGGGCTCCTTCCATAAACTTAGAGATAAGCTTTTACTTTTGTGGTATTTTGTAATAAAGTAAAAGACCTCAACCAACTGCTTGAGGCAACTGTGCAGAACTTTTTAATATGATTGCTACATGGTAGCTTGATGTATTTTCCCCCCTAGAGATGGAAGAAATAGGGCAAATGAGTTGTTTTTACTACCTTCAGTTATTACCTGGAGTCATGAGTTGTTTTTCCTTTTGACAGACGCTGTAATGTCAAGGTGGAACCAGCCAACCCTTGGCGAGTCTCTATCCTAGGCAAGTGTTTTGCTCATAATAGGCTGCCTGACAGTCTGACCTTTATCACATTTTTCTTTCTTGTCACCTTCAGGAAGGGCAGCTGTGGTGCTGTTGATGTATTTCATACACAGACAAATATTTCAGAATTATTCTAAAACACTAAAAATTAACTTCTTCCCTTGATCTTGCAACATCTTCTGTTTTTTTTGCAATTTGTACTAAAAATAGAGAAAAATTCTGATTTTATTTTTGATTACTTGGTTCCAGGATCATTAAGAGTTTCTAGTGCTCTGTATTTCCCAAGGTGAATTCCCAAACATGCCTTCATGTCTGAAAAATGAAAGCTAACTCATTGGTAGGGAGAGCTTACTTCTTGAGGAAAAATGGAAATCTATTGTCCAAGAAGATTAAATCCTTAACCACTCAGTTAAAGTCACAAATTATCAGCTCTGCAAACAGCTTTTTTCCTCTAAGGACTGTACAGAGGCCTGCAACATCTCTCTGAGGTCAAAGTGTGTGCCTGACAAGGATATGCAGAATGCAATTCTCTTTAGGTGGCATAGTCTAGTGAATATTTATATTTCTCAATCTTCCTTTCCAGCTGTATTTTTCTTTAAGTGTTAAAAATATATATATAATGTATACCTTTTGAATGTATCTTTAAATATTGTACCTAAAATATGCTACTATTCATCTTAAATACATGTTTTGAACTTTCTGGAACCACTAGATGCACTGAATTAACACTCCCAATGCATTTAAGCGTGAGCACAAAGCATAATAGGAGTAGGTAGCTGGGCAAGTTTAATGCTTCAGCTATTTATAAGCCAGTTACAGATTATGTCAATGATGAAAAAATACATTTTGTTAATTATGCAGGTATAAAGAAGTAAGACAGCAACAAAAAGCTTCTTTTGGGCTTTAAGCAATATGGAAGGATGCTTACACCTGCATGTGTAACTTTTTTCTTCAGTGCTTAACACTTTAGTCTGTTGCTAAAATGGTTTTGTCATGTTTTGCTTCTTTCCCCTTCACTGGTTTTCAGAGGATGTTTGAACCACTACACTGAGAAACAGCATTAAGTAACCAAAAATGGTACCTGCATATGATAAAGCAGACACTCCCACATATGATTAAGTTTCTCGTACTTAAAGAGAACTCATCAGGACTTCCAGAAAAGACTGCAGTAAAAGACAACATTTTGACTTGCTTCAAAGTGTAAAATATGCTTAAAAATACTCTTGATCAAAACTAGGAGAAGGGAAAAAAATAATTGCCTATAAAACTTCATTTAAAACAGACTGTCTGTAAAAAACAATACAACCACTGCAAAGTTTTCAAGATCAACACTTTCCACACATATAGAAAAGTAATTTGTCATGAATAATGTTGCTTGCCTGTTATTCACCAACAGCTTTTCTTGCATCATCATCAAATGAGCAAGATTTTTGCCCACATTCAGATGAGCAGAGCTAGCAGCACAGTTTTCTTTATAGACTGTTTCTAACACAATTACATTGACACATAAGCATTAAGGTGTACATCAGGCATCAGTTAAGGGACACTTCAGATACAAGCAATTTTCTGAAATCCATAAGCTCTCACTGCGGGTATGCAATCAGAAGTGGCCATTTTTTCATGTCAACAGAAAAAAGGACTATAAAAAATATTGACTTCCAAACTCCTAGCACGTAATGCAGTCAACTGCACTTAAATCACACAGCTCTGTACTTCCCAGAGATTCAGCTGGTGATGCAGCATTTGCTTTCAAATTAAGGAAGGATTTTAACACATTTGCTTTAAGGTGCTAGTGCTGAAAATGCAATATATAAAGGCACTTTTACAGCAACAGAAAATAGACTGCAAGGGCAGCAGAGTAGCAATGCTAGGCCTAGGACTGTACCCTGAACCATGCCCATCTTCCATTTTCTTACTGCAGCGTTATTTCAGAAGACAGAGCACTACTCTTTTTAGACAATGGGAGAAGACAAACAGCACCTTCTTTTCTGTACTACTTGTTCAAGAAAAATTGTCTAGGAAATAAAAAACTGATTTAATTTAGTTCTTTACACATGCTGGATTCAAGATTTTACTCTAAGATCAATCTTACCACTAAGCTCCCGAAATGGATCCCATGAGACAGCACGCCACTAAACAGAGGACTAGAAATCATGCTCAGTTTCCTCATTCACATAAAAAATAGGCTATTCTGTGGATCCACTCATCCTGCTTTGCCAACTTTTTCAGGTTGACCAGGAAGGGTCTCAGGTTAACCAACAGAGCTTGGAAGATCCTGTGAGTGAAAGGTTTTGGACCACAACAGAAAAGTATGAGCAAAAATTTTAAACATCTTTTTAAATGAAATTCTCGTCTTGTTAGGAGACATAATGATGTTAGTGTATATATAACAGATTGCTTAACATGCTTGTTTAAACAATCTAAGTAATAAGTTTATTTATCACAGGTTTTATTATGATCTTCTAGTATATTATAATCAAAATACAGTAGTATCATATTTTCACAATAAATGCATGTACGCAACAGAGCAAAATCTGAGGACAGAGGAAAATGAAAGAAGTTCCCCAAATATAGTTTGCCAGATCTTTGTACAGTTAATTCATAATGTCTTTCCCTGCTTTTTTGGTTCGTTTTTGTTTTGTTTTTATTTTGGTGTGTTGCTTTTTTTTGGGGGGGGGGGGGGGAGGGAACTGTATTTGATTTCTTCTGAAAAAAAAAAATTAAAAAAAAGAAAAAACGAAGAAACGTAAATTTTATCAGAACAACTAGAACTTTGTTTCTCTGGATGAGAAGCACAGCTCCACACCGAGGATCAGCAGCTGCCCCAAAGAAGCAGGCCCATTACCACACCAAGGAAGTGAAGAACTCTTATTACATGTTGTTACATTGCAATAAAATATGCTCTGGAGCAATGGTCTCCTACATAGAGGTTAAGCACACCTCAGGGGCACAAGGCGGAACACTTTAGTTATTGTTAATTTTTTTACCTAAAATAAAAGTATTTTATTTACCACCTAAAAGTATTAATAATTACAACTTTACTAGTACATAACATATCTTGACACTGCACTGTCATCTGTGTGTATGCCAGACAGTCACACTCAAGGTAGACAGAGCACATGGTACCTTTGAGGAATACTGGGTGCTTCACAATGCAAAAGGGAGTTGACAGTGATGCCCTCATTCCTTCTTTCATTTTCAGTGTATTGACATTTACATGTGCCTAGTAAAGCACATCTGTGGACTGTATTACCTATTTACAACTAAACTAACCCACAAAAAATGACCCGGTCTCTCACAAACGGTCTGGAAAAAAAAACCAATGCAGATCGAAGGTAACACAAATTATACAAGCACAAACAGACAAGTTTCCAGAGGAGATATTTTTTCTCCTAGTGCAAGTCCTTCATCAACCACTTTGCATGGTAATATCACTGACAATGTAGTCTATTTGAGAAAAAGTTGGCCAAAAAAATTGAAAACAATGAAAGTAAGATGAAAGTAAGTACTTGAAATACAAGTCTACTAGTGCTATATCTAACAATTAACCTCTTTTTGTGTGTATATTGTACCTTTAGGCATTAGCTAACAATCAAATGGAGCCACAAGGATTAACAGGGCATTTACAAATTAGCCATTCAGGACATGAAGAACCACCTTTGTAAGTCTTTTTCAGCAACGTTGGAAGTCCTGTGATATTCAATCCATTATTTCACAAATTTCACAGAAAACACTGAAGTTTGAAGAAGAATGCCGAAGGCTTGAAGAAACAAGTATTAAAATAAGTTATGGGTTGTGGGAGATCTGAAACTAGAAGTGCTCCTATCATCAGTTTAAGATACTTACTAGATTTTTTTTAAGATACTTACTAGATTTTTTACATTATTAAGTACATAAGGAACAACTTTTTAGTCAATCCCTGATAAAAAGATGCAATAGAAATGGCAGCTGCTCAACAGTAAACCGTTTCTTTATTTAAAGTTCTGTTTTGTGAAAAAACTGCAAGTGTCACCACTGATGAAGCGGCTGCTTTGAATAGAATCCCTTGGAAAAAAGGGATCTAAGGATAAGGTTATTCACTGGATCACTCATGGGCAAGCTGGTGCAGCAAATAAACTGGAGACAGAAGCACAAAAAGTCCTACATTGTCATGAATGTGGTAATTGTATAAAAACAAGACCTTTCAATATTAGAATCTTTACAGTACTTTGGAAACAGATGAGCAGTTACCATGAAAGTCTTTTATACTACAGGGTTTTACTGGTTATCCCATGTCAAACTTACATTTTTTCTTTCATGGAAAGAAAAGCAGTTGCTCCACATCTCCCGACCTTTTTTGTGACAAAAAGGCCTGCCAGTACTATGCCAATATTTTTGAAAAATAAAGCAGTCAATGTGTCTCTTAAAGGTGTTGTTCTAACAATAAGCAAGAAAAATTTCCTTTTTAAAATAAAGTTATTTTATGGAGGGAGCATTTTGAAAACAGAAGTTTGAAAATGTTTCCATCATCATGCAATTTTGTTGCAAAAAGTGCGTAAGCCTCAGCCATAAAAACCTCTACTATCTGTACACTTCTACAGGGAAGTAACTTTCCCTTCCAGAGGGAAGTTTTTTAAATTTGTTAACACAAAAATTCAAGACCTTTCAATCAGTTTGCAAATCCAACTGACTGACATCTGGGAAAATGGAAACCTCCTAGCTGAGTATTTATCTGAATATTAATACACCTTTGCCTAAGTAGTGGGCAGGACTGAAAAACGAGGATCATGATTTAGTAAGCACAGCCTTCAACACACTTTCCATTTGGATAAATATCTTTGTGAGGCATCTATTTCAGTCATGACAGATACTAGAAACAGATATTAAATACATATTGAAGTTTAAAATCAAGATAAATTGAACTTAGAACCAACTCTTAGATTCTCTGTACCTCTGTGTTGAACAAAAATTCCTAAAAATAATGAGGCATCAGGTATTTCTGAGCATCATTAACTAATTTTCTACTGGGAAAGGAAAAATACTTTACACTACTCATAAAAATAATTGAAAATTGTTTATCTCATCTATAGCTTACCTTTTTACATTTTTGTTGTGTACTTAATTAGCAGAGTAGTACATATAATGATTTATACAGAGTAAGGGTGTGTGTGCTTAAAATATTTTTTTTGCATCCAGCTCTGGATTCCCCAGCACAGGAAACCAAAGAGCTGTTGGAATGAGGAGGCCACAAAGATGACTGAAGGACTGGAGCACCTCTCCTGTGACGACATGCTGAGAGCTGGGGTTGTTTGGGGTTTTTCAGGCAGCAGAAAAGAAGGCTCTGGGGTGAGCCCTTCAATATACAAAGACTTTTAGGATAGGAGGTGGCTTTTCACTAAGGTATGTAGCAACAGAACAAAGAGTAAGAGTTTTAAAATGAGAAGAGTTAAGTTTAGATTGAACAAAGTGAAGAAAATCTCTACAATAAAGGGTGGTGAGGCACTGTCACAGGTTGCCCAGAGAAGCTGTGGATAATCCATTCCTAGAAGTCCTGGATTATGATCAAGGTCAGGTTGGACAGGGTGGCTCTGAGCAACCTGCTCTAGTGAAAGATGTCCCTGTTCCATGACCTTTAAAGGTCCCTTCTGACCATTCAGTGATTGAGATTCTACTTCAAAAATCTGACCATTGCAGGGATACTATAAGCAGTTATAAATTTGACAACTGCTACTTTTAACACTAATATATCTGTATTTTATTCCATATATCAAGTTTAAGACATTCTAAGATGGGATCACGCAAAACTTACCCAACTGCAGTCTGGCTTGCAGCAAAAAAAGATTATCCAGCATAAAAGCCCAGGCCTGAATTACAAGAAATTCAAAGAAAAAGAGCTACATAAGCTTCCTCAGAAAAAGCTATTAATTCTGCAGTAGTGTTCAGATCAGAAATTATTCTCAGGATTTTTTGTACTTTTATTCTCCACTTCTCCACCCCAGTGGATAGCATGTCAGATACCCAAGGAATTTCTAAGCAAAGCATGCTTGCCACCACTCTTGATAACACAAACACAACACAACAGAACAGGAATTCAGGTACTGTCATCCAACACTAGGATAAATCCACTTCTGCTCTGAAGCAGCCAAGGCACAACAATGAACTTGGAAAAACAGACACTTACTCACGAAACCTAGAAAGCTTGGTATTTATATTTATTATGCATTAGAAAGCTTATTAACTTAAAAACCAACCTGCATAGTACAAAATGTTTCTTATCTGTGCTCAACATGGAACAAGTTTCAAAATATATATTTTAAAATTTGTTCAGTCAATACACAAGCCTTTTAAAAAACTGTATAACTGTCTGTACCCTCATTACATTTATAAATACATGATTTACACAGCACCCCATCTGGAAAAATTAAAACTCCTTACAAATATCTACATATATTGTATACAT
Organism: Calcarius lapponicus; assembly: GCA_039654755.1. Lineage (NCBI taxonomy): Eukaryota > Metazoa > Chordata > Aves > Passeriformes > Fringillidae > Calcarius > Calcarius lapponicus. Next base: position 42,065,936 of record CM077481.1, read on the forward strand.
ATAAAACATTCACAGGAGTACTTCATCAAAGTTGGGTTTAATAGTCCATTTACACTGCAGCAAAATACATATAAATCTCTGGGTTCTTCATAAAATGTCTCTAAAAATTAGCACATTTGTTATAATTCATAACTCCTTTGAAGCATCTTTTAGAAAAAGAATATATGAATATATCCATGATATTCAGCAGATAAGACAGTGATATGAAGGCTGAATATGACTAATAACTGAACACTAAGAAGCAGTTAAGGCAGTGGTGAAAGGAATTAATAAGAAAAAATAGTTTATACAGCAGATAAAGTGACAAAATGCAGTACATACATACATATTTTGATGTAAAATACTCTGGCACTCACTCAGAATTGTCTATTTCTGACACTGCTCATTTTAATATTAAAATATGTTTTTTATAAGCAAAATATTAATGGGACCTGGCTCTTGGGTGTCATCTGGATTTGTTTTAACTGCACACAACTGATTATTCCAGAATGTAGGTTTAAGGTTTCTGTATGACCTTCAGTTGTGGCTAAGTACTATCCTGTGTGATCACACACATTCACAATTCTGCCATCTCATTTTCATCACTGCTTTCTGGTAACTACTGGAGCTCTTGCTAGTAAATAATACTTGAGAATTTCATTGATAACCATATTTCAGGTACCAAAACTATATAGAGATCAGTGCCCAGTGCCTCCCATGCTATGAAGACTACACGTGGCATAGATGCAGACAAAAAGGCATAAGAAATGTAAAACAACCTATTATAGTGATGGCTGAAATTGTTCTGACTCAAACCTGTTTATTTCGCATTAACTTGCAATTTTGGGAACTAAACATTCAAACTTTTTAAAAAAAATCTGTCTCTGTATTCAGGTTTCTACCCAATATCAGAATTTGACACAGCATTTGCAGTCCAATACTGGGTAGAATCACACCAGCTTGTGACCTCTGTTCCTGCATGCATGACATCAACCTCAAGTAGCATGCAGCAAATGACCTCCTGTCACAGCTGCCTTCTCCTCAAAGGCAGGATACTCTGTACCTTCCACCAAGCTTCCAGAGCCACAATTCAGTGCATGAATTTGTTCGATCGGCCCCTCAGAATTTAGCCTTCATAGAGTGCTATCCTGCAGCAATGGTTCAATGTCCTCTTCGTTACTTTGGTCTAGGTTGTTATTTTGACTACTGCTGATGCTGTTGCTGCGTTTTTTGGTACTGCTGGCTTTGTTGTTCTCAGGAATAAATAAGGCAACTAAAAAAGCCAAGAGAACAATGCATGCTCCAATCAGGAAGGCGGGACCAGGAATGATCGCTCTCTACAGGAAAACAAGCATAATAAAGAATTCATGTTTCAGACATTGACTTCTGCATTATGAACTACATCACTAAGGCAGGAGGATCATGAGAGACACATTTATGGGGACTATTTTGCAAACAGGTTCATATGCACTGTAAAGTGAATTTTCTACATCTAAAATCGCCACAAATTCCTCACCTGATCTCCACACTAATTGAAAAATGAAAAACACATAAAATTTTCAATTGACAGTATGATTGCCTAGCTAATGAAACAGATGTTGACTTGATGCTTTTTTGTAATTTTTTTTTTTTGCTTTGGGCAACATGTCTGTTAAATCAACAAGACTCCTCTGAACATTAATAGAATAAGATTTCAACATCCAGAAGTACAAGTACTCAATAACCTTAGCTTCACTTTTCCATGGCTGAGATATCTAGAATCAAGTTAGCCAAATGAACATGCATCCCAAAAAAATCAATAGATGGGTGAGCAAAATAACAGTGAGACCATTCTCATTGCAGACACATGTTACTCATGTATGATAACTTGGTATTTGGAGTTATTGTCTCTTGCTTCTAAGCAGTTTATTTTAAAGTTCAAAAACAAAACTTACCCACATTTTATAGCCCCAACTAAAAACAAACACCAGAAAGGTTTTAACATAAATTTTAAATCAGCCAGGTTTGATGGCAAACCTCTACAAAAGAAAAATGTCAGCAATCCAGCTTTTTTTTTTCAATCTTTAACAACTTTTCTGTATCTGTGTAAACTAAAACTAGATAAAACCAAAGGTGGCACGTGTCAATCCTGCGTACTTTTATTCTACCAAATGAAATGTAGGAACTTACTCTCGAATAAAGTGGGAAAATACCTGAACATAAGTATACAGTAACCCTGTATTTCCCTTGCCTCAATTCTTGTTACTATCAGAGGCCTAAATTTTCAGCTGATGGTCTGCACATATAAAGAATATAAACATATCAAAAATATATTTTGATGATATTAAATCTTCAAGAGGTGCTACATACACAAACACTCAAAGAAGAAATGAACTTCAAAAAATTATTACATCCTCATCTGCAGCATAACAGCTAATTCATCTTAGCAACTTTTGAGTATTAACCACATAATTGTGGTTTCACTGAGAGGAGTAAAAATCTTTCAAAAGCTGCCCTTTGTCATTGCATTGCCAAGTGTTATTATTACTCTCCAACACAATCTACAACTCCTCTGTTTGCTGTAAGGGTTTCCTGTGGATAATCATAATGATGCAACCTCACTCAAACTTTAGTTCCAGTACATTTACATCAAAAGAAGCTACCTGGTACTATTACAATACTGAAACCAATGCTGCTACTACTGTAAATCTAAGTATTTACTATCACATTTAAATTATCTTAATCTTAATTATTTAATAAAACTGAAAAGTGAGAATTAAGTTGTTTAAGAACAAGATAGGATAATTTTAATCAACCAAAAAAACAGATTTCTGGCACTATGAATTCTACACAGCAAACTCCACACCAAATTTTGAACTAACCTTATTACTGGGATTCTGCTTTGCTTCCTTTTCAGAAGTGTTACCAGGTAGCAATTCATTGAGCTCCACATGGAAGACAAAGAAAATAAAGCCATACAGTGCTGGTCCCAGGCCATTGCACAGTCCTCTTATTCCAGTTATTATTCCTTGGGCAACACCTAATGAGGAAAAAAAAAAGCAGGATTCTTTTTTTTTTTAAGCAAAAAGAAATGCTCAGAGCCAAGAGCTCTGAGTGTATTCTAATAATTGCTCCAAAATAGAGCATATCATAATTATTTCTACATTCCAATATGTAAGAAGTTTATTGAAGATAAATCTGTTGGATTAAAATAATCCTCTGCACACCATAGTTCTGTCACTATACTTGCAGATTACTGGAAGAATTATTATTTTTATTACTGGATAATACTTCATTATTAAGATAAAGAAATTTATGTGCAGGTTTAATTTTAAATATTAGAGTTCTTCCACTCTCACCCAAAGCCTACAATGAAGACAGTGAAGATGGCAGAGTTTAAATGTGGTTCTCATTCAATTTATTTTCAAGTGAAATTTAGAGTAATGCACCTTAAGTGTTAAGAATTGTGATTGGGAAAATATGCACAAATTGTGACCAGTATTTATTTAAATACCAAGTAAGCTACTCAGGGCAGTAAATTAAGTATACAGCAGTAAATTCACAATACTTGACTGAGTGCACTTTTATAATGCATTCTTTTTAAAGCTTGATTAATCAAAGTGCTATAGGTACATTTCTGTTTCAACTTCATTAAGTAATTGTGGCAACAGTGCAAAAAGTGTTTTGATGATATTAACTTCACATTATAAGAGTCTAAAAATGCTATTTTACAATATTAATTATTTGCTTCATTCTTAAGGCGGTAACTTGTAAATTGGGAGGAAAAGAAAACATGCAAAAAAGTTTTTACTTCATAGATTGATGTTATGAAAGTTTAAAATCTTCATGCCACTAGGTGGCAAAACCTCAGTCTTGAAAACCTTGGCTATTAACACCAGTTTCCTCTACGTAAAATCAAAGTTCAATGGCTTCTGTCAGCTTAACTAAACTAGTAATTTCCTGATGTAAACAGAAAACAAGTCTTTAAACAACTTTAAAATATCTTGAAAAAAATGGGGGAGAGGGGAGTAATTACAAAAACCCAGGTAAAATACTACCTTTTACATCTTTTAACAGAAATCCACCTCCTGGAGCAGCATCTCCTTGGTACTTCTCAGATTACCTGCATTTATCTACTTCATGTTGTAAAATGCTAAAATTTATATGTACAGCATTTTTTAAAGAGAATACTAAATTCAAGTTCAATTCAAGAACAATACTAAGTCTTTTTACCAATGTTTTAATTTGTGATGACTTCTCATTTCACTTTAAAGAAGGAGTAATTTCTGCCTGTACATTGCTTTTCACATCAAAACCAGTAAATTCTGTGTTTTCTCAGAATAACTGATTACTTTGGCATCCTTTTCTATTCCTTGAAAATCTGAAGTATTGTATCAAATACGGCCAACTTTTCTACAAAAAAAAAATAAAGCTTCTTTCCTACATTTATTTCAATCTGGTAAAATGTGTAACTAAAAGGCAGTATTGTTACATTAATCCTCACTGTCTACTTAGAGAATACTGCATATAATAAAAGAAAGAGAAAAAAAGAGAATGCCTTTGTTGCCTTCATAGTACTTTTACAGAAAGACAAGAAGTAGCTAATCAGAAATTATGTCTTTTACAATGTAAATATAATAAATTTGTGCACTTCCTTCCTCTATACACAGACTAGCAGACTTCCACAGGTACTACCAAGTGAAAACACACAAAGATATCTTGAAAAGTACACCTAGATGACTCTTCTGCTTTCTAGACAAAAAAGCAGTCTGATGCATAAACAGCAATTTATCCAATACTCACCTTGTTGATCTGCCGCTGCATTTTGTGAAACCAGGGCACTAATTGCTGGGAATGTAATGCTTGACATCGCTGCTACAGCTCCTGCTGCCCACATCATCCTGTGTTAAATACGTATTTCGAATTAAAAATGAGACTGCCCTTATAATTACTCCCTACACTCCCACAAGAGCTACAAGGGCACCCTTATTTAACACTTCATTCCCTTACAAAATATACATATTAAAACACCTAAAGAACTGGAAATTATCTGGTTATCTCCCTGCTCCCTTCCCATATATTATTCTGAACTTGCTGGAAGAGAAGGACATTTGATTTGATTCTATCCTAGCAGAGAAAAAACGGGAATGGCAGCGAAGTGGGCTTTCCTCTCCTAACATTGTACAAAGGAACAATTTCCCAGGGTGTCCCAGTGACACAATTCTCTAGCTTCTACAACTGACTAGGAAGTACTCTTGATAAATGAGAAGCACTTCTCCCTCTCAGTAGGACACACTTTGTATGTAAAGAGTAAGTTTTTCTAGCTTATGGTTCCAATTGTCTCTACTTAAAGACAGAAGAAACTCTAGATAGTTTCCAACAGAAGAAGCTGTAGATAGTTCCTAAGACTGATGATAGTTGGAGTAAGAGAATATGTTACAAAAACAAGTATAGGTCCAATACCTAACGGCTAAAATAGATCTAGTGGAATTACTAGCGAGAACATGCTACTTATTAGCTTGTGAGTTTAAGAAAAAGTTTTAACCACATTCATAGACTTAATACTCAGTGGAACAAAATGTTGCAAAGACTCCCTTTTCAAAAGGGCCATAAGTAAACAAAATTCTCATTCCTACATATACCAAATTTTGGTAGTGTAATGAAATGGGAATACTTAATTCACAGAACACTCAAATACCCGTAACAACAGAATTAGTAGTAGAATTTCTTGGGGAAAAAAAAAAAAAAAGCCTTTCAGCTCCTTAACAAGTGTCTACATAGCAAAACGTATGCTTACCAAGCCTGAGTTCCAAAACCATACCAAGCCAGCTGAAAGATCTGAAAGCCAAGACCAAGGAGAACTGTGTTTTTGTTCCCTATAGATCTCATCAAGATACTGAGAAACAAAGTCTGCAAGAGAAATTAGTTCAACCAAAAGTTGTTTTAAAACAAGTCAGACTTGCTAAAGTAATTTCTCCCATGCAAAGTAATTCAGAGGACCTTTCAAATTATGAGAAAATTCATACCATTTGTCCTCTTCCTCCTCCTGTATTAAGCCCAAAATACAGATAAGTCATTTCAACATTTAATGTACAGATATTCTTAACACTTAAAGGGTTACTACTTTGGGACATCTAGAAGCATAGGTACTGCCTCCTCTATGTATATTAGATGACAGTGTCTATTTGCAATGCAAACAGGCTTTCATTTTCACCTCTACAAGCCTACTGTATAACAGAATAGAGCACTCCACAAAATGAAAGCTGTTACCAAGCAAAGACAGTGCAGGCTGGACACAACTTGAATTTACCAGTATCTACAAATACTAGAGAAAAAAAGACTGCTGGCTCAGAAGAAAGAAAACTCCTTCGGTCAGTTGAATTATTTTGCAAATTTACATTTAAACTTACAAGCAAATCCTGCTGTTTTGTCACCTTCATCACATACACTGAAATTTGGCCAATTCCTAGGCACCATTAATTACATTTTCTACTGACTCCTTACACAACTGATATGACCTTTTCATTTGCACATGAAAGCTAATCCTAACCAAAGATCAGTATTTCCATTTTTTAGAAGTGTTACTGCTGAGGGGAAAGAAGATCCCAATTCAGATACAAGACACTCAGGGCAAGAAGCAGACACTTTCTAGTAAAGCAAAGTCCACATGGACAACTTGATTCAGTTAATGGACCACACACTTTTCTTTAACAGGAGAAACTCAGTAATGCTTCAGTAAAAATACAGAGAAAAGGAACCAGGACTTTGCAGAACAGAACAAACTTCCTCTCTTCTCTTCCTGATTGTATTGAGTTTGGCTGAGATGGAGTTAATTTTCCCACAGCAGCTCTCACTGGTCTGTGGGTAGCTGGAAAGGTGTTGTTAACACACCAGCGCTTTGGCTACTGCTGAGCAGCCCTGGCAGAGCATCAGCACGGTCTCTCAACATTCCCCCCACTCAGCAGACTGGGAATGGGTAAGATCCTGGGAGGGGACAAAACTTCGCCAGCTGACTCACACTGACCAAAGGGATAACTCATCCCATACGGTATCAGCTCAGATATAAAAGGTAAGGAAAGGAGGAGGAATGGGGCATTTGTTACTTACAATGTTTACCTTTCAGGGCAACTGCTACATGTGTGGAAGTCCTGCTTCCCGGGAAGTGGCTCAACAGTGCTAGCTCATGGGAGGCAGAAATTAAACCTTTTTTTTCCCCATTTGTGCATGCCTAAACTTTTGCTTTTGCTTTAATAAGCTGCCTTATCTCCTACGAGTTGTTTTTTACCTTTATTCTTCTTCCCTGTCTGTCTGGGAAGGGGAGTGCTGGTGGGCACTTGTCATCCAGCCAAAGACAACTGCTCACCCTAACTTTCTTGTTTCTCATTTCTAGTTTGAATGCTACACAGAAAAAATACAGTAATTCTACCTTCATGTGTTCAGCTCTTTCTTACGCAACATGCCAACACAAATCAGTATTTATGAAGCAAAGATTATGTCAATAAGCCTAGATTACTTCAGTAAGCTGTACTCTTCAAAAAGCTCAAAAATCAAAAGATTTTCCTCATTTTAACACTGAAAATTATAAACCAGAAGGAAAGCCATCTTAGAGATTTTTAGCAAAAATACTGATCTGCATAAAGTATGACTGGCAGATGAGAGTGCACACAACAGCCTCAGAACAAACCACAGCACAAAGATTAAAATAATTTCTTGAATTGCTAATGAAGGCCACAAGTGACACCAGGAAAACTGGTAAGCATCGATGCATGTGTTGTTTACATCAAAACAGTAAGACCTTCGTTCTGCTACGAATGGCAGCAAGGGTGCAACATACTCTATATGCCATTCCTCCTCTTGTCATCAGAACAGGAAGACAAACTGTATCCATAAAGATACCAAAGATCACATCATAAAAACTCAGATTTACAAAACACATAAAGGATTTGTTGAAAAATCAGCTCACTGTTGCCAATTAAGAAATATGACAAGAAGATACCAAGGCCTCACAGCTCCTCAGCCTCCAAGCTGAGCCTAAGTAACCCTGGAAAGACTGCCTGTATGCAAGTTTGATAGCACAAACCAACTGAACAGGTGCAAGTAGCATGACTTTTGCTTAAAATAAGGCATTTCCCTTTCAGAATGCCTTGCATTTACTAACAAATTTCCTGTATTGTTTTAATGCTTTTAAGTCAGAGTTCCAATGAATTTACTGATCCAAGTTTAGCAAATTTTATCTTTCTGATGTCCAGATCCAATACTACTAAGGAAAGCTTACACAAAGTAAGAAATTTACACGGACTGTATCACGAATACAACATTTAATGAATGCAAGATACACTGACATATTAGAGCATGTAAAAAGTTTTTAGATGAGCTTAAATGAAGCATTAAGAAACAAAGCTTACCTGAACTATTATGGACAGAATGCCCACCACAGCTATAAATGCTGCAATGCTAGCAGATCCAAAGCCTATAACCTGTAGACAAGCAGAAATTGTGTGAAACAAATGCCAAACACAATCCAGGACAATTACTAGCAGTGAATATCTTCTCAATGAAAACACTCATCCCTGCTTATACTCTAGATTTATACAGGATCGATTCAGGAAGTGTCCACTTTCAAGAATAATCCCTAACTTGACTCTTTGCCAAGAAAAGTATAGAGGGAAAAAAACCTGACTTAAAAAAAGGAGACAGAAGAAGTCATGGATCTGGAAACTGAAGTTCTCTATTCCTCCCCCAAACACAACAGGTCTTTGACAGGCAAGATCCCACTTCAGGACAGACTCAGAAACTGCTGTACTGAATGAGAACAAAGGCCTGCTTAAGGCAAACACGTGCTTAAGATATTGCAGGGTTTATGCATCAGGAGTCAAGTGTTACTCAGTTTTTGGCTTAGCAAATCACCCTGCCTTTAATTTTAAATTTTTACTTTGCCAGAAAGTAAGCCTCTGAGCAAAGCCTGTAACAACAAAGAGGTCATAGAGAATACTTATTTAAACATCCTTAGTAAGATGTGAAGAGACCAACATTTACCTGTCTCAAGTATAGAAAGAAACTAGAATACTGGCCAGCCTCAGGCAGATATGAGAACAACACTGTTATGCAGATTGTGAGAACTGCAGGATCTTTTCTAACCTTCTTCAGAGACTGTAAAACAAAAGAACAAGGCAAGTATTAAAACACTGTACAAAGTCTATGAAAGCATAAAGAAAGAACGTAGATTCCCTTTTTTTGCATGCATACACATCAAAACAATAATACATGACACTGTTAAGCTGAACTTTAAGTCACAAACAATCTCTTTATATACAGTTTGGGGAACTCAATTCTTCAGTAAAGTTTCCATCAAGTTTTTTGAAGCTACTTGGTTCAGTACCAAGTCAAAACTATCCCCCAAAAACAGCATTATATAACTGTAATACCTAATGTCTTCTAATGGACCTCCATACTAATTATTTGTTTTGAAAGATACTAGCAAATAATATACATTTCTTACATTTGTTCACCAATTATATTAATTACTTTAGGGAACAAATAAATTGTGGAAAACAAATTTTGTAACTGCAGTCTTTCAAGCATGCCATTCATCTCTCAGTATTCACAACCAGTTCCCAGCAGGACAGAACTCATGAAGAAAAAATCACTTCTTCCTTTCTTAAAATACCAAGGTGTAAGGAAAACATAAAATAACTCACATGAGTACATGTGAGTGAGTGACCAAGTTACTACAAAGACTGCATGGTATGTTTCCTTCCTATATATGCTTATAAGAAGATCAGGCTTTATAGATCCATTCTCTATTAGAAATAACTAATATATAACCAAAAGTGGAAATCAAGAGTGCAGAGAGATACTGCCAAAAGTACCGTCATAAAATGAGTATGTAAAACCATAAAATATTGGCTTTTGAGGCATAAGAATTCAGCATTTCTGTCTGCAATAAAATAGAGCACCTAAGTTAGAAAATTAAAGTATTGTACCTTTGGATTTCACACAAAACATTATTTTCAAATCTAGAATTATTTAATCCACAAAGTTTGGTTTGATTTTGTTTTTTAAATGTAGCTAGATCTTTATGGGCAAGAGCAGAGAATGGAGACCACGGTATACCCAGCAGTCAAGTTACCAGTAAGGCTGAAGACTTCTCAAGCTTACAAACCGCAACTAATAATTATTACTTATTAATCACCAAATATTTAATAACTACTTATTGAAGTGCATCTTACTGCAAAAGGATCTGCCTGTTCCCACGATATAGAAGATCCCCATGAAGCAGGTCTTATTTTTTCCAGCAGAGATTCTGGTACAGCTAGTAGGATGAAAAAAATGTCCACGACAGCCACCAATGTGGCCACTAGTACAACCAGACTATCCCCATAGCTGGCAGACAGGTATGCTCCGATGGCAGGACTAGTCACCAAACTTGCTGCAAAGGTGGCAGATACCTATGCACAACAACAGTTTACAAACCCATCAAAGTGGTTATTCTCCCATTACAGAAAAAGGAAGTAATTTGCTCACCACCCCTCCCTAGAAGTGTAATTTAAAAAACACCCCAGTAAAAATTCAAGTAAAAAACCCAAACCATACAAAAAAGTAAATAAACCACATACTATTTACAACAGTAAGTATGGGTCCCATATACAGTTTCTACACCCTTCTCAACAGCACACCATACTAGACAGGATTTGCACTCCAAGATCAGGTTTGGCTCAAAGGAAAATAGCTATTGCTTTCAAATAGACTAAAATCTTTATTTTGTTTTCTAATTATGAATTTCAAGTGACTTCACTGAAAAAGCTGTCAGTACATTTAAATGCCTGCCTAAAAGAAGTTTAAAAGCTAAGGACATCTATCAGTAGACCTCCAAAACTTAAAGTAATATACATATTAGGAAAGCAAACTAAGCAGGAATTATATTACCTCTGAATGGACTAGTTGTTCTCATCTTTTGATCATTAAGAAAGATCATGTCTAAGTTAATAAAAATACTGTTTTATGCATTTTCATCCTTACTTACCATTCTGACATTAGAAAAGACCATTTTATACCAAAAAGAACTAGAACTATGTACTAGATATGCAACTTAGAGGTGAAACTGTTGCTAGATTATATAACTTGCATTGTCTTTAACATTTAATGTTCTGTTTGCAAAACTTAAAGACATTCTTTCTTACACATGCCCTCTATGCAAGTTGTCAAATATTAATTCTGCTCCCATGAGCAGCACTCTGTTCACTGTGCGAACACTAACCCAGTGTCTTGAGCCATGGTACACTTCTTTATTAAACTCTTTAATCAGGAAACAATCTGTACATCAAAACACAAGTTCAATATGAAGATCATAACTTGACCTTTTTCCCCAAATTGAGCATATCTTACCAGTCCATAGGCTGTTGTTCTTTCATCTTCTTGTGTTACATCAGCTACATAAGCAAATATTACAGAAAAGGTAACAGAAAATATTCCACATATTGAAATCATAATGAAGTGCCACCTAATAATTTAAAAGCAACAATTAGAAAATTTGTACTAAGATCTCTTGCTATTTATCTTACTAATAAGCAAGTTTGTGTTTAAGCCTAGGAGGAGGGTTCCTTGAGAACTAACACAGAACTTTACTGGAGATGAATGAATGACTGTAAAGTCTCACTTAAATACTGAAAAACAGCATTTAAATTCTTTTATATGCTTCTGTTTATGATGTATCAGCCTAAAAGAAGTGGCCCTTTGAGGACATGGTACCTATAGATTTTTACCCTCTCGAGTTGAAGTTACAATAAATTAACTATCTTAGAAGTTATTTCATCAGCCAGTTAAGGAATAAACTATCATACATATAATGCTGTGGAACCTGAACTCTCAATGCATTCAGACTGTACACAAAATTCTTTTGTAATTCTTCCAACTTTGACAATTAATGTAAATGCAACTGAAGTCTTAACTGAGCAGTATTGACTTGGTTTCAAAGTCCTAATCAAAGAGGTAAAAGATCTCACTTGCAACAATTATACTTTTCTTTAGCAAATAAATTATAAGCTTCATTTAGCTTTAAAAACAAATATTACTGTCAGTCATTAAGGGAAAAAATTAACAGCTGATCTTAAAATAGAGTTAGATGGGATTGTCAAATCCTTAAAAGAACTGCTTTACTTGTATCAATATAGTTCATATTCCATTATTTCTACTTTCAGGACACAGAGTTTGAATACATCTTGAACAGAAAACCTCCAGAATAATGCAATCATGTCTTGAAAGGAAAGCTGCTTTCTTCTTTGTCTTATTGTCCCTCTCCCATTTCCCCAAACATCTCCTCTGAATATCTGCTCTCCTGACAAGACTGCTACTGCAGTTTGTACCACTTACAATGGGCTTATTCGCATTAATGGAATTGGGACACAGGTGAAGAAAACTGTAAGAAGAAGAAAATATTTTCTTCCCCAAGCATCTGAGAGAGCACCTATTAGTGGAGCACCGAGAAATGACAAAAAACCCTGTAACAGAAGAAAAACAATTAGCAAGTCTGCAGCTACATTTCCAAGGCTCACTTTACAATATAAGAAAAGAGTAAAATAGATAACTGAAAATTCACATTATTTGTTCTACAATCCAGTTTTCTTTGATTCTGATGTTTTATGGTTCAAATCAATTAAACTTGAGTGAATTTAAAAAATAAAAAAAAGAGACAGCATACATTTTTTCAAGTGCCATTTGATTCAATATAGAAGTAGCACAGACTGCAAAATCTTTAACATCTCTAAAATACAGTCTAGTTCCACAAAAGACATTATCTTAGCCTCTGTAAAGAGACTCAGTGCTAGATTTCAAACCCAAGCTGCCCTCTAATTTGGACTGTCCTAGGAGAGAGCTCTGGGTAACATAACTGCTCTCTGAAACAAATTTAACAGTTTAAATTAAATTAAACACTTACTGCTTTATACTATATATTCATCCTGTACAGTACTTACTGTACTTACTGTACCTATGCAGTACAGTACTCTGTAAAGAGCAAGAACTATTAAGATCATTTGAGCAGGCCTGGCAACTTGAGATCATGGGACACCATGAGATTCCTGTGACAAAGGTCAGACTCACATGTACAGTAAAAACAGAAAAAATTGACTAAGCATCAAATACTAGATTTTTCCAGAATTTCATGAAGTCCTAGAATCTAGGCCTGATATCCGTTTTATTACACAGGAGAATCAAAATAGGAAAGGATTTCACAGGTTTGTTAAGTGGGGAACAGTTCCTCCTAATAAGCACATTCTTCATTTATCAATCCAATTGTGCCATAAGTCCAAACATTAGTAAATGCATGGTTCTGTAAGCACCTTAATACTCTGGAAGCCTACTCTGGCTAACTTTAGCTTACCTCTCTTATTCAAATGTAGTCACAAGTTTAACACATGCATACAGACTTGCTGTACTAAATAACTGTTGTGTCAAATCCTTACAAACAAACTTGATTTTCAACATTTTCAGTAAGTAGACTGAGAGCAAAAGCTGTAAAGCCAGACTACCAGATCCTTAGAAAGTTACACATCTTACTCAGTTGAAATTATTGTTTCTGTTCCTTAGAATCAGATTTCAGTGCCACATGAACTAACGTGTTTTGCTGTCAAAAACATTTCCAATGTTTCATAAACAAAGTTTTAAAGAAAAAAGACACAGAAGTACAAGATCTCTCTAGTCTTTGATCCCCAGTTTATTAGCCCTGTTAGAGCAATCCAAATATTCATTACATTACTGTACTTTTCTACAGGCATGCTCTGTACAAAATCTACAGGGAACCCTCTATTTACTACTTTTAATACACAGTTACATTGCAGTGAGAGAGAAAAACTTAAAACAGAAGAGGAACATGAGCTTTGTTTTTCTATGAGAACAATTAGAAGATAAATTCCACTTTCAGTCTGAGACAAACATCCCAAGTGCACTGTGTTCTGCCAGTTCACCATGAAAGGCAACAAGACAGCAAGTTAATCCTAAGGATATTACGTTCTTACAGCTAAAAGCAATGCCTTAGATTTGTTACACGACATAAAGAAAAATAATTTCTGAGCACTATAAATTATCTTAGTCATAAGTTTCAGCAAGGGCTTTGCAGCCTCTCAGCACAAGAGTTATCAAAGAAAAGACTTTACATTAGTTATGCCATAAAACTCTTGCAAGCTTTTTTGTGGCCACAATTCAGCATAACCACTGTGTGAATGCAGTGGTCTAAGTAAGCTATAAATTGCCCTGAGTATCTTGAATATCACAGAATGTTCAAGAGCTGATTAAAAAAATAGGACCAGGAAATAAACAAACCTGATGAAAATTAGCTCTTATGCCAAATTTTAGGACAAAATCACAGTGATTAAACACTTCATTTTCTATCTCAATGGTATCATCATGATTGCATTAATTTTCCTCTGATATAAATCATTTAATGTTAGGAAGCAGACAACAAAAACCTAGTTTTATTTTCAGACAGATCCTTATCAAAATTGCAAATAGCTACAAGTGGAACCTATTCAAATGAGAGGAATTTAAATTTCTGAGAAACATTCCACTTGTCTCAAGATACTGCCACTGCCGCAGTAAAACTTGAATTCAGCCCAAGAAACAATCACTACAGTAAAAAAATGGTTTAAGAATTAACTACATTCCCAGTGTTTTGTTATGTTCTTATGGAAAATGTAGTTGATACAAGTCAAAATATGAAAACACACAGAATATTTAGGTCAGAGGTTTAAAAAATATCTTACCTTAACACCTTGAATAAGACCATTCATTAAAAATGTATGATTGGGAAATGTTTCATGTAAGACCTGAAGGAGGGGGGAAAAAACATGAGATTAATGAGAGACAGGAGAGAGTTGATTCCAAGTTTAAATTTGATTTGTAAAACAGGATATCTCTATGAGAACTGGTTAGAAAAAAGGATCCTACTCCAAAATAAAAACTAAAAGAAAAAAAAAAACAAAAACAAAACCAAAAACCCTGCTACAACGAGAATCAAAGTATCTTCTACCCTTTTTTTTGTCATCACAAGAAAATGTAAACAAGATTTAATATCTATTTATCGTTTTGCCAGTTCCTATGCTGGCAAAGACTGTAATGCAGAGATAGTTGGTTTGGGACACTGCTGAAAAAAAAAAAAATCAATGTAAGCAAAAAGCATCTCCAGGCAGTACAAATTACAAAATTTTTATGTAGCTACTTCAATTAAAAGGTTGACTAAACACTCTCAATATTTAAGTGTGAAAATGAGATCCTGCTAAAGTACATTGACAAGGAAAAAATAGTGCTATATTCACAACTGAACACATAGCAGCTATTAAATAGCCATACAATTAGAAACACTTCCAATTAGTAAGTAGATGCTTAAAAATACCAGCAGGAGTTCTGAGTATTTAAATACAGCTATGAATTCATGTAAGGTGCTTTATCAGCAGTCCTAATTCAAGGGCAAGAATGTTAATCGATGCTAAACAGATTTACCATAAATATGCAAGAGAGTTAAGGGGCCTCACAGGTGCTATCACATTGACTAAAAAAAAATTATTGTCATGTTCAAAACACATACGCACAAAAATTCAGATTCAAACAAAACTCACATTCATTTTCCCCTGATATTTATAGATAAGTGCCACCAATTACAAAAATTACTTATATGTATACCGATAAAGTGTCACTGAAAAGTATCACCATCATTTTTACAGGAAGACTCAGGTTCTCAAATCATAGGTTTAATCAAATTGGTGGTTCTCCTACTAATTACTGTCAGATAATTCTCCTTATTTACATCACTTTTCCCTCCTGGCATCATCCTTTGATTAGATATTTAAAACAATTCTTCACCTGTTAGAACACTGATCTTATGAACTGAGGAAAAAAAAGCCCAGAATTCAAATTACAGATCTAAAAGTAGATGTCTTCTATGTTAAAGAAAAACAAAACAAAACAAACAAAAATAGGAAATTCAGAGAGTCAAATCTAATTACCTGTGAGCTGTTTTCTAGTATTTTTTCCTGAGAGGCAACCCCTGCTGATACTAAGTTCAAGTTTTTTTATATTAATTTGTTACTTTATAGACAAGAGAAATGCAAGTTGACAAACTGGTAGAGGGAACTGCTTTACTCAAGTTCTACCAATACATATTCAAAAAAATATATATACTGAAGAGAGAACATGTCATTAAGTAATTAATATTGTTTATGGTAAGTTACTAACACTGGTTACAGGTCCATAAATTGAAAAAAATGTCCATAACCTCTGGGCAGTCTTTGACTAGAAGAGCCTTTGTGTGCTTTATAAATGCTTTACATCTTTTCTTCTCCAAGTATATTGTCACGTAACAAATAGTACAGTTTTGCTGACAGATGTCAAAAGAAGTGAAAAAGCAATTTAAAAATTTAACTTTAAATAATCTCAGCCATCAAAGAATTTACTTTCATAGTATACAACATTTTAATTAGACTGAAAGTGAACAATGACCTACAGAATCATGAAAAAACCCAAAAAAATTGAGTAACCATGAGCTTTGATCAACAGGCCAGACATACTGTTTCTGCCCTTCCTACCTGACAAACCTGCTTGAGCAGAAGTAGGCAGCTGGCAGATCAAAGGCTGAACCTTGTTGATAAGATATCACTCTCTCTATGACATCTAGTACTGCTAGCTCATAAGCAGGCGAATGTAAGCTACCAGAGGTACATCACAAGACAGGTGCAAAGTATCAAACCAGACTTGAAATTATATAAGCCACACAGCAGCCATTCAGTGCTTACAAAGCTGATTACAAATAAAGATGATTACCCGCAACTATGGACCTATTCCAATTGGAGTATACTACTGGGCAACTACTGAAGAACCCACCTGTAATACACAGTTTTATTAAAATTGGTCAGGATTTACAGATCTGTAAGAATCATGATTTGCATATTTATCCTTTTAAATGAGAAGTGTCAAACTTGGGCAAGTTGAAATCAAGCACTTGGTTAAGAAAAATAAGCAAAGAAAAAGAAAATACAGGAAAGACCACCCAGTAAGCTTCCCTATATTTTGACACCAGCAAGACAGGATGAGAGGACAGTCATTTTGTGAGACAACTGCTTTATGGAAATGCATCAACTGTTTATGAGAACTTCTTTATTACTAAGTTAAGAAGTTCAGTGACTGTCTTTAGAAAAGTTAGGCAAACACATTCCAAGAGTTACATATATTATCTTACTTGGAGTTTGGAGACGGAAAAAAATTAACTCTTTCAATCATACAAAACTTTGCTTGCCATGCATTCAAAGTGGTCTCAAGTATAAGGCAATGAAAATCCGGACTAGCAGACCTCCTGCAACTGCCCACAGGCAGGCCCCACTAAAATGAATGAGATCCATGCCTTCAAATTAAATGCTTCATATCCTATTACCACACACTCAAATTATCTGTTCATCTAGAAAATAACCAGAACATAATAAATACTTATTTCTTACATGAATGCCTTTGCACTTTAAGTTACATGCTGACAAAACAGTCAGCCCATGAGAGTATACATAGTTAATGAAGGGTTGCATAGTTTATTCAGTTGTTACAATGGGAAGATTAATTGAACTACGAAGTCTTGAAAAAGCTAGAATTTACAGAGATACTTTAATCAATAGACTGAAGTGGTGTTTGTCTAAACAGCAAATAAGAGTTAAAGAGCAGTACAGCAGAACTAATTTATTTTTCTTTATCTTCTAGTCTTTCAGCAGTCCAGATCTCAGCTGCTTAGACTTCTGGAATTGAGGTAATGAGATATGCATTCATACAAAGCAAATTAAACCCAAAATCCCTCGAAATTAGCAAATTAACACTTGTCAATACCAAGACAACAGCTGGTGAATGATACTTACCGCTAGCATTGGAGTTGTCAAGAGCCCCCAGGCAAAGAATTCCAGAAATATGACCACCACTGCATGGTATACACTCGGCCGACCAATACTTTTTTGCTAAGAAAGAAAAACAAATGCAGTGGTTGTACACATCCAGTTCATTACATGTGCAAATATCTCTTACAAATATGTTTTGAGCATAACCACTTTTTCAGCATGACCTACTAACCAAGCCCTTGGGAACAATAATAAGCCAAACAAGGGAGGAGAAATTGTTTTGTATTACAAAACAATTAAAGATCTCTAGGGAACTTCCAGTTTGCTCCCTTGAACACCTGCTGACTGAAAAGAATTATTGGCCCTATTCCTGACATTGTCCTGTACTGCTCTCACCTCCAACATGCCTGTAGGCTTTCTCCCACTTGAGCATTATTCACAACCCTTCCACGACAAGGTGACAAATGGTATACCTCTCCCTGCTTCCTCCACAAGTGACAAAACACATCCATTTCATTAAGGTCACAGCGCTGCTTCAATAAAACCATGACAATGTACATAATCAGAAGAGCAACAATTTTTGTATTTGAAAATGCCAAAGTATGAGAAAATAAGGAGCTGCTTATGTCATCTGTAAAGCTGTTTTCTATTGATTGCTGACCGACTGATTCTATGTTTGTGTCTGCAAATACAGACTTCAGACTGAGGAACTATTCTATTGGTCAACAAGCAATTCCAGAAAGAATTAGCAAACTATCAAAGTACTCATGATTCTGTGAAACTGCTGCCATTCAAGATCAAAGGACTTGATCCCAGATGAGATTAATGAAATCTTTTTATTTAGATTAAATGGGCAGAACCCTTGGGAAAGGCGCATTTAACCAGAACTGCTGCTTGCTTGCTTTCTTCCTGAAAGAGATTTAAGCAGAGGTGCTGAACAATTGAGTAGGCTTCACTGCAGTGACAGCAATTGTTGACAAGAGGAGACTGACAGACATCATTTAGCTAGAGTTCTGTAAAGCCTTCAACACAGCTCCATGTGACACCCTTACCTCCAAATAGGAGACACAAGGATTTAAAGTGTGAACCATTTGGTGGATAAGGAACTGGCTGATGGATGCAGCCAGAGTTGTGGCTCAGGTGGAGGCTGGTGACGAGCAGTGTCCCTCAGGGCTCTAATGTGGGACCAGTGGTCTTCAATATCTTCACACCTGACACAGACAGTGGAATAGAATGCAGCTTCAGCAAGACTGCAGATGACACAAAGCTGTGCAGTACAGCCGACACAATGGAAGGACAGGCTGCCATCCACAGAGAGTGGGACAAACTTCAGAATTGGGCCCACAAGAATCTCATTAAGTAAAACAGGTCTGGGTGCCAGGTGCTGCACCTGGGTCAGGGCAATCCCAGACATGAACAAGACTGGGAGAAGAATGAGAGAGCAGCCCTGAGGAGGACTTGGGAGTTAGTGTGGATGAAAAGTTTACACAGGCCAGCAATATGCACTCACAGCCTAGAAGGCCAACCATATCCTGGGCTGCATTAAAACAGTAGTAGCCAGCAAGTGAAGGGAGAGGATTCTTGACCCTCTACTCTGCCCTCATGAGACCCCACCTGTAACACTGTGTCCAGCTCTGGAGCCATCAATACAGGAAGGACATGGATCTGTTACAGTGGGTCCAGAAGAGGGCACAAAGTTATCAGAAGGCTGGAGCATCTCTCCTATGGAAACAGGCTGGGAGTGCTGGGGTTGCTCAGCCTCCGAGAAGAGAAGGCTCCAGGGAGAGCTCTGTGGCCTCTCACTGTTTAAAGGGGTCTTTTGAAAAAGAGTGACTTTTAAAAAAGGAACAGTGACTTTATATTGGGGAGAATGTGATAGGAGAAGGGGGATGGTTTAAAAAGAAAAAAGGAGAGATTTAGATTAGGTATGAGGAAGAAATTCTTCACTCAACAAACAGTGAGGCACTGCATCAAGTTCTTGGAAGTGTTAAAGGCTAGCTGGATAGGGCCCTGAGCGACTTCCCTAGTGGATGGAATCTTCTCCACTGGTGAAGGGGTTGGAATTAGATGATCTTCGAGGTTCCTTGCAATCAAAAACATTCCATGATGTTTTAATTTCTGACTACTCCTTGGCATAGTAACTGTTTTACATAGTTTTTGTGTTCCAAAATTATTGCCTTTCTCCTAGCAACTGTCCTGCAGAAGACTGTTTTTCAGCGTTTCCAGCCAATCCAAGGCCATTTCACTCCAACAGAAGAGTGCAATTTAATAATGCAGAATTCAGTTAAAGGGACACTACCCAGTGATAAATAACAAATAAAATCGGATAATATCTGATAAATACCTGACTCATTTCAACAAGCGGACACCAGGGCGAGCACGAAACTCAGGATCTCCCACTGAACACAAAAAAAAGTCAAGACAACCTATGATGAGGTAGAGTACTGACACCTTTGGAGTTCCTCCCCTGCTCAAAAACTTTTGGTCAAATTGGTAGAAATCACATGTTTTGAAAATGCTTGCATTACACGATTCATTTAACCTGTCTGTAGTAAACACAGTGAAGAAATTCCTAGTGTTTAAACAGTAAATGCATAGATCAGTAATAATTTTTAGATCCATCAGTTTATCAAAACCTGCAGCAGCAGTGTATTCTAGCTAGTAAGAGTCAATGTATATTCTACATTGCAGCTTGCTTCCAAGCATGACAAATTGAAGAAAACAATTCTCTTTCTCCTGGGAAGCAATATCATAGATCAAAGATTATCTCGGGAAGGCTTTCAAGAGTTATTAACATGCAATTTTTAATTTCTAAATAGCAAAGATTCCAAAGGCTATGGGGGTAAAAAAAAATCCTCCTCATATAAGTCTGTAAGTACTTCTATATAAGGTAATAGGATAACAATTTTATTAATTTTTTTTTTTTGCCAAGATGTCTGTCAGTCAGACTAGAACTTAACACTAATTACATTGAAGTCTGAAGACCCTTCCACAGCAGTTTCCTCTGAAAAAAAGCAAATTTTACAGCAGAGTAGGTAAGGGATGCCCCCGCCTCCACTTTACTTCCCTCACAACTTTATACTGCTAAGTATCTTGCTGCATCATTAATATCTGGTCTGCATTTGGCAAACATTTTTAATGCCATGAAAAATGAAGTTTTGGAGTGTTTGGAGTTTTTTAATAGTGTTTTTATTACACACAAATTTGATCTGAGACTTATATAGTTTAGCAGAAAAATGATGTATGTACACACTCAAAGACAAGCATGGAGATTAAAACAGCCTGCAAATCATTTCTGGCATCATCACATAGCTTACAGTTAGCTGCACTGACCTACTAAAAAAAACAGAAAACACCATAGCCTTTTGGATTCAAGCCATGACCTGCAAAACTAAAATTCAGATCTTGAAAGGAACATGTACCTGTTAAAAATAAGACAAGCATCCTATGCCAAATATACTAGCACTACCAATATATGATCCGCTTTGACTATAATTGATTATTTTCTTTCCATTTTCTTTACAGTGTCCTAAATACGTAGATTAATTAAAAATCTTGTGCCTGTAGTTGATTATTTTCTTTCAGTTTTCTTCACAGTGTCCTAAATACATAGATTAATTAAAAATCTTGTGCTAAGGGCTGCATTGGAAAATTAAGATCATGAAACCAGGAAAATTTACTGACATTATCAAATGGACTGATGAAGACAGTTACTTCTGAATGTTCATCTTTACTGTAGCTCCCAAAAACTCTATCACAGAAGCTTCCAATTTTTAATCAAGCATCAACTTATTTTTTAAGAAACCAAAATAGTTTATGATTGATCATGTACACAGCCTGGTCCACAGATTAAAAAAAAAAAAAATCCATGAAACTCTTTACTCAGTTCAAAATCAAAGAGTTTTCTAAAAACATTTCCCACTTGCCTTTTTCATAGAGCTGTATCAGAACTATTGGGTGAGGTTCATTTCTGCATTGAGAAAATCACCCTGCAAACAAAACTTCATGAAATTTACACAAAGAACTTTTGAGTATGTAAAAAATGGGTTATAAACCTTGAAGCACAAGGACCTTTAGGCTTCTTGAATAAACGTACTGGAACAACCTACTGAACTCCTTATGATTAAAAAGATTTTTAAAGGATTTGAGAAATAGCGCAGATATGGTCAACATAGAAGTTGCGTGCCTTGTTCACTTGCCCTCAAAACTGGAAGTGTTTTAAGTGTTCCTCAGAAAAAGCCTTAAAATTCTTAAGGGCTTATTTTCCACTCACATGAGTAGAAAATACTTTTCTACTTAACGTGACAGTACTGTGTGTGGGCAGTGAAACTATGTATGAACATTATAACAGCCTTCAAATGCAGCTGTTTGTCAAGGTTTTTATACTTGCACAACTCATTAATGAGCAAAAACATTACTTCATCTCAAATGCATAACAATACAAGTTTTAGGCCATCATTGTAAAATCTGAAGCCCTAAAAGTTCTAAACCAAACATCTGTTATTCTCCAGTTTTACATTTTGCTCCTTCAATGCCTCTTTTCACTGACAAATTCTAAAATATCATTTTTTTCTTCTGCCTTTCTTGGAGTCAGAGTAAATCTGAAACTTAATTTGAAGGAAGCTGGGATAACTACTGGGAGGCAGTACAATCTTTTTTCAAAGCAAAACAGCTGTTGAACATTCATAAATCCATGCAAGAATGTCAAAATGATAAATCCAGTCAGTAATAATTGCTCACAGAAAAGGAGGAGGGAAATGCATTCTAGTATTAGTTACAATACCTTATCTAAGACATTCTGAAGAACAGCTAATACAACTCACCCTAAAATACTCTGCAGCAAAATGCAAGCTTATAGCCAGTCCTAGATCTGCAGAGCAAACTAAGAACAGGCAGTATTTGTTATTCGTACAGTTTTTAGATAACTACTTATCTGTTAATTCAAATCTATAATGTAATAATTAAAATTGTTTGAATGCCTGCAAAAGTACCTTAACATCAATTTTCAAGAATGCCTGTTTATTTTTCTGAAAAAATACGTTTTTTTCAGAACAAAATCACTTCTCACTTCAAATCCTGAAGTCATTCAGAGCACCTATTCAAATTTTTTCTGTTTTGATGAGGGTCACACAGTCCTGCTAGACAAATTAAGCAAAAGATTCAACTGGATAAATAGGCTTTTTTTTTTCCTCCCATAAAGATGAAGCAGCAGAGCTGGACATGAAAGGTTTGTTTCAATACACACCTGGAAAAGCCCTGGGCAACCTGCTCAGGCCTCACTGCTGATCCTGTCCTGAAGAGGAAGGTATCTCCCTAAAGTACCTTACCAGTAACATAATCCTATTATCTTTCAGGCAGATAACAACCAAACTCAAACTGAACTTCTGAATTGACAACCACCAGAACTTGATTTTGTCCCCCTACACCATCCCCTGGGAAATTCCTTCCCACCAAGCACTATGGTCCCTCAGGAGAGTCTGCAAGTCACTTGTTCCACTTGCAGTACAGACATATCTTTGCAAAGAGCACTCACTGTCCTACAATATATAAAACAACTTTCAGATTAATTAGTATAATTTTTTTTCTAAGTGCTTACAGAAACATTTTCCACTACAAAAATTAACTGATTCAAATACTCATTTTTTATACTACCACCTGCACTGCAGTCCACTATGTCAATTCTGGTATTTTCAAGAAAAAAAAAGAACTGAATTAACAGAATCAGTAAAACGCTCCAAGAAACATGCTTTCATGTATCAATCATTCAGATTCTGAAGTTCATGACAAATTATAAAATTATTCATTCCCTTTACACACTTATCTTCATTACCATTTCATCAGCTTCCCCCAAAATACAACCATTTCAAATGCAAACTTCTCCTGGTAAGTCTCACTACAAGACTATTTAATCATTTTAGTTTATTCTTGAACAAGTATTATGTCACCAATCCATCTCACTTCATGATGAATGCTGTTTCTTCCACATGTTACCCATGTAGTTTTCTGGGGATATTGCATGTTTGTCTCTTCCTAGTGACTATTTTCTTTAATTTTCAAACAGAAGCATTTTGGATCCACCTTAATTCCAACTGTTCACCACAAATGCTCTACTTGCTCGAATTTTTGCTGGCAAAAATTCAATGCAAAAATACGTAGAACACAAATGAAAGTGCTTTCCAATCCAGTACAGCATTTTAGGTATGTCTTGTGAGCTGCAATATAAATCATAACTAATTCAGATTATGTACCGTCCAAACTTGTATTTCAGTTGCAAAACAAATGCCTTAAGCAGATCTGTATCTGGACTGGAAGATGAAAATAGACTTTCTTAACAGAAAGCTAGGCTAAATCATATTGCACAGGTCTAGAGTATCAGAACAACAATTCATTCAAAATGGAAAAGCCATTGAAGATTTTGCAAAGAGAAATTGTGCCTTAAAAAGTTCCTGGAGTTCTCAAAAGCACATGTATAAATAAGGCAGATCACATCAATAAGCTTTCCAAAAATTCAGTAAACACACTCAAAGATACTCACTGAAGGCTCTTAAAGCAAGCAAACTTTCCAGAGGAATCAAAAAGAAAAACCAGCACACACACACACATAGGGAAAACAAACAAACAAACAAAAAAAACCCCAAGCCACAAAATATCCCAAAACACGCACAAAAAAAACCCCAGGACAATTGGAAGGAAAAAAAAAAAAAAAAAAAAAAACGACTGTTCATACAGTCTGTTCATACAGTGCAGCAACATTACTAGATGACTCCTACTGCTCTGTCCTAGTGCCTATGTTGTTCGACACATTCAGAAGTGAGCTGTAAAAAAGGATGAAAGTGAAGCGACAAAGTTCACTGATGACAAAAAGCAATTCACTTTGGAAGAGTTATAGGGCAATGAGGGCAATGGCAAAGAACAACAAAAGTTTGTGGAATGTATAGAACGAATTAAATGGCAGATGGAAATTAATGTATATTAAATTAAGCAATGCAAACAAGAAGAAACTATTTTAATACCACATATAAGATGATTACAACATAGGAATGTGATCCTGGAAAAAAAGAGTTCAATGAAAGAAATTAGTCTAGCATTCAGCAGTGGCTTACTAACACATGTTCAAAAGAACTTCCCCTGTTAGGAAAAAGATTATCACCATATTACTGCATTAGCATGTGATGTGCCTGCCTAGCTAACCCTCTTCTTCTGATGTTCTGACTATTTTTATTAGCTCTACATAAAGATCATCCTCTTATCCCATGACTGTTTCATTCAGAAGCTTTAAGCAATATTCACTGTTGAATAATCTATTTTACAGAAGCACAAGAGGCCCACAGAAAAAGAACACTACCAAAGATATGGTGGAATACTGAAGCAGCTTCCTCCAAACTACAATAAAAATATTTGCAGAAAGGTACAAATGGGATTCATGGAACTGGGAGTGACATGACACAAAGGGTGTTAAAAAAATTTGCCACCATCTCCTTACACTAAAATACAAGAAAATAAGTGGCACTTTACACAATCTACTCTTAAGGTCTAAAATGTCATGCCATACTGTATTTCCTGCTGGGAACACATTCCTGTTTCAGTTTAGACTGGACAAGTCTAGAAGCAGGAATATTTTAAGGCACATAAAGCATTTAGATAATTTCTGGTTCAGTCTTCTTTGCTGAAGCCACTGAGGTAGGAAGACCACCCAAGAAAACAACTGCCATACATCCTGCCACATTCTGAAAGCTCCACTCTAGACAGTACCTCACTGGTTAATTAAAATAATTGATACAGAAGCAACATATAACCAGCATATTGCACTGCAGCAAGTTGGAAGCCAATTTATCTGTTTAAGTTTTCTTTGTAAAACGCACAACACTGAGAAATTCCTCTAAAAAGCCTTGGCTGCTTAGTTAATACACTTGCTTCTCCATAGTGCAGAGAGTTACTCAAACTCCTTGTCCAGCAGGCTAGGTTAGGATCTTCATGATAACTATGACTTGATAATTTAAGTTTTTACTGATCTAGCCTACAGTGCTTCTCTTGGAATGCAACATACACACTGATAGAACCCAGAGCATCAGTAACAGTAGACTTGTAACAGCAGAAGTGCCCTCTCAGCAAAAATATAAACCAGAATGATTTGTTTTTAAACAGAACAGCTAAACATTCCTGGTAACAGTTCAGACTTAATATCAATCTAACAGGATGGGAAGATTCAGAATTACACCGGCAATCTTGAGAATGTAATATTGTTCATCTCTAATTTATTCAGATTTAACAGTAAAAATAATCTGTGTGGGAGAAAACAGTGCTCCACAACAGACTTAACACCCAAACTGACAATGAACTACTAAAAATTATGCTTTTACCACCAGCAATATCATTTAAATTCTACAAGCAAGAAATTTAAGAAACCAGACTACTGAGTTCAGACCTGTTTCAGTAAAGTCTCATAATATTAAATCATGCTGCCTTAGTTTTACTGCGATGTATTTTTTATGGAGTATAAAAAAAATTCCAAACACTAAGGGCAAGAATATGTAATTCTTTAGGCACATATAGTTGTGCTTCACTGTGTAAACCAATATAAAATTTAAATAATAAAGGCTGGCAAAATTCCAGGATGTACAGTTCAGAATGTTTATCTTCCAAAATATATAAAGGTCTTGGGCTTCATAAAAGCTGTGACATTTTGCAGTGTCCAAGAACATGAAACTAACATCTGATTAGTTCTCAAAGAGGTACAGATGTGTGACTTTTTATTTCATACTCTGTTTAGGATTTCTCCCACAAAAGCACTTTATTTAGACAGTATGACACTATTTTGCTGAAAAGTGTCCTTAGTGTGACATTTTACCAACAATAGGTCACCCAGAAATGCAGTGTGCAGTGCAGTTATTCTGAATGCCATGCTAAGCATTATACTACCAGCATTCATAATTCAGATGTAACAAGATTGCACAAGAGCTAACAAAATGTCCCATGGCATCATTTACTTAAATTTCTGAGGCTCAATGAAGTCATGGTAATACAGCCAAGAAAAATTATTTAATTCTGTTGGAATTTAGTTAAACACACTATTGTTTAACTATTATTAATTTGAGGCAGTTCCTCAATTCATAAGTCATTTGTTCAGCATTTGTATTTCAGCTCTTCAATTCAGTGAAGCCAATGCATTCAGCAAGGTGAGGTTAGTTACAGCTACATCCAAAACCAGAAGCTTCTTACACCCTCCTACAAGCTGGAGGGGTAAAAGAAGAAAACCTTGCACAACCTGACAGACTTGGTCATACTCTTCCACTTGGTCTTACTGATCTGATAGGAAAAAAGAGTAAAAATAAAAATGAAAAATTAAGACATTCTTCAGAGACCAAAGAAGCAGCTCACAAAAAAAATCACTTCTGTATTTATTTCTTCAGCAGCAGTCCAAGCAGCAAGCTTCCTCTTCCAAATGCCGGGGATGCACTCCCACTGAAATGAAGCAGATCTCTGCAACTACATCTAAAGCCATGATCCAGTCCCTCATATTTTACTGTGAATAAGCTCTTTCAATAGAGTCTAGGCAGAGAGAGTTGTAGCAATATGACAACCATGTAAGAATCGCAGGGAGGTGCAGGAACTGCAATTACAAAACAGACTGTTCAGTCAGGAACAGATGCAGACCCTAACATGATATAAATGCACTACTGAGATAAGGCTAGAGCTCCATGCAGTCTGTCTCGTATGAGATGCTTTAGAGGACCACAAAGTCCTCCAAGGGCACAACTAAGAGGGAAGGGACAAAAAATACACTCAGAAAACCAAACCTCAGATCATTTTACAAAATTAAGAATTTATGTCATTTTGAAGCTAAATTTTCAAACTTACAGAAGAGCCTATATTAAATACTCAAAAGCATTTTTAACACTTAATCCAACTTTATCAGACCCATCCATTAATAAAAAAATGGGTTAGCAGCTTTGTCAGTTAATAGATTTAATTTCCATTTGAGTTTTACTTTTCAAAATTAGAGAAAGAAATCAGTTCTTTGATTTCTTTTTAAATTTTGTACTTTCCATTTTTCCTGTACTTTCCATTTCCAAGCTTCCGTTCATACATCAAAAAATTCAACTATTTTTCTTCTATATAGTTAGGAGATCAATCCTCTGTTTCTTTCACCACATCTTCTGAGCTGATAAAACTGAAACTTTCTGTTTCTTAACTAAAACGTTAACTTCTCAAAACTCTTTCAGAGATACTTGTGTAGTCTGACTTCAGATTCCATATACACTAGACTCTTTAATGGGAGATACTACCCACAAACCTGAACAGCAATTCTACCATACAGCAGATACCAGCTGCACTTCTTGAAGAGTCCAACCTGCTTTTTGAAGGGCATAACCATTTCTAAAAGACAACTGAAAGACTCAAATACAGAAGCGATACACCATAAGAAGTGTGAAGCTGTCATTTTGGAATTAACTTACATAAAAGAAATTACTTTACTAAAGAATTCCACAGAACATTTTTCTACATCTTCTCTGCATTAATCATCTACTAAAAGTACCTTAAGATCTTCATCAAATACAAGTAAGGCAGAAAGAATGTATGTGTATCAAACAGATGGTTTCAAGATTTTTTTTTTTATATTCTTCAGCTCTAACCACGATATCACATTAATGCTACACTGTTAATGTACTAAATATAACAGCTAAAAATGCTTCTTCACCTTCACATAAAACAACCCACTATCTTCTCTCTGACAGCACAGATGCTTATCTGAGGGAGGACAGGTAACACACAAAGGAGATGCTGACTCCCTGACACAAACCTAATACTGTTTTATAACTTTTGGCACATGCAAAGCTTTCAGCATACCCAACTTTGTGGGCAAACTAATACTAAATTATTCAGGTACACATGAACCCAAGTATACCTCAAGAAAAGTTAATAACAGCTTGCAATTCAGATGCAAAAAAATGTATGTGATTTCAATTTGCTGAAAAAGATTCGGCATGGTAAGGCATTGCCTTGTTTTGCACCGGTACCCTTTCAAAAACTGCTCGAGCCAGAACCACCTGTTTTATTACTTTGCGCCTTCCCCTGGGTTCTTCTGCTCCATCTTGACCGCTGGGTTAACTCCAACAAAACAGGATGAGTTGTATCACCTCAGCCAGTACCATCCTGCCTGAAACAAGTCACCTGTCATCTACTGCAGAAAGCTCAAGGGATGTGACCTCTGAGCTGGTTTAAAGGCACCCTGCGAGCACAACGACGTACTGAGAGAAAGGCTTAAGCCTTTTTCTTCAGAAAGCCATTAGGCACGGCTACTACATTTACAAACGCAACTTTGCAGCGAGGGCACGGATCACTCGCTCCCTTCCAGCTCCTCTTTCTGCACAAGATCTCAGCGCTTAGTGTGAAGAAACGAAACAGAAAGCGCAGCCACTTATAGAAACTGCATACGGTAACCCCGTGGGTAAGGTTCAACACGGAGCACCTCCAAGAGCTCTTAAGGAAAACTTAAGTTTTACCTTCCTGGCAACTCGGATTCATACATTTTAAAAGAAAACTTATTTACAGCCACCTGTTCACAGGTGCTGTTACTCAAGTTACTCCGCTCGGGACAAAAGTGGTAAAGAATGTAGCGGGGCTGTCAGGGTCGGGCAGGGCCGACCCGACCCGAGGAACCCGCCGCACCTCAACTTCCATAAGGCATCCAGGGGCAGGACGCTCCAGGAAACATCTCGGCAGGCAGCTGAGGGGGAGGCACCCCTCACGGCCGGGCCGGGCGCCGACACCCACGGGCCTCCCGGCCCAGTCCGTAACGCACGGCAGCCCTCAGGGCCGGCAGGAACCGCACGCAGCCGCCGCCGCCACCTCGGCGGAGCCCCGGCTCCCACCGTGCACTCACCGCGCCACAGCAGCCCGCCGTCAGGCCGACCCTCTTGCCCAGCATGATGCAGCCGCCCCACCTGGCGCCGTCACCGCCCTCCCACGACGGCGGCTGCAACGACGACGCCGGTGGCGGCGGCTCCTCCTCCTCCTCCTCCTCTGCCGCCTGGTGCCGGGCTGGCGGCGGCTCCGGCTCCGGCTCCGGCTCCGGCTCGGGGCTCATGCCGCTCCCACCACGGCCCCTCCCGGAGCGGCCGGGCCGGGCCGGCGGCGGCTGCAGCGGCCGCCTCCGCCGGGCTCACGTGACCGCACGCCCCGCCCCCCTCGCGCCGAACCGCCCCCGCCCCTGAGGCGGATTCGAACGGCGGCGCGCGCGGCGGCCAGCTTCCCTCCGGGAATCGGGGCCGGCGAGGCTGGAAGGGGCTCCCGAGGTCGTCGAGTCCAAGCTACGACCGACCTCCACCTTATCACCCAGACCATGGCAGTGAATGCCACGTCTGGTCTTCCCTTAAACCCCCTCAGGGTCCGTGACTCCGCCACTTCCCTGGGCAGCCCATTCCAATGTCCAGTCACCCGTTTCTGTGGAGAATTCTTCCTAATGTCCAACCTAAACGTGTCCCGGCACAGCTTAAGTCCGTGTTCTCTTGACCTGCCTCTGGCTGCCTGGGAAAGAGGCCGAGCCCCACCTGGCTACACACTCCTTCCAGGTGGTTATGGAGAGTGATCAGGTCACCTCTGAGCCTCCTTTTCTCCAGGCTAAAGACCCCCAGCTCCCTCAGCCAGTAGCAAGTTATTGTGAACTAAATGGATGCACGAAATTATTTTTCTTATTACACAGGGATTAGTAAATCAACATATTTTCTTTACATTTCCTTGCCAGCCCAAGCCAACTGCGTGTAGAATTTCAGGCTTGCATTCTACTTTGTTTTAGTAGCCTAGAAGCTCTTACAAAAATTTCATTTCTTCAAAACTAGTCGCTATGCAATCTAACAATATTTTTTGCTCTTTTCAAGACTTAACCATTTTTCTACTGACTTGAAAGGCAAGGGATTTCTCGTGTACAGTTTTCAGTGTTGGTTTTTGTTATTGGTTTGTTTTGGTTTTTGTGTTAAGGCTTCCAAGGGATGAGAACCTCTAAAATTCAAACAGATTCCTCAGTCAGAAAGGTATGAATTTATAAGCTTGATGTATCAGCAAGAAACCTGTCTACCATGTAAGGTTCATGTAAAATTTATTACTTAAATTCATCATTGTATTTTAAAAATTTCACCATTAAAATATTTACATATATCAGTGAAGTATTTAATTCACTTTATATACAAACCACTGTTAAATGATCAGCTGTAATGGCTATTGATATGGACTCAACAGACCTGTCAACTACTTTATGTCCTTGATCCATACAGAATTTAAAGTTAGAACAGTTTTGTTCATATGCTGAGCTACATATATAATCCTTATTAGGAGCTGATTTTCCAAATAAGTGGAAACAAGGCAAAGGAATAAATACTGAGTTTATGAAGAGACCTTACTAGTACAGTTCCTCCCAGTTCTGTGCTCTATGCTTTTTAGAGTATTTTTAGCAATATTTTTAAGCTATCTGGAGGGGCCATTAATAACAAAGACATAGATTTTATTAGAGAATGAATGCTATTCAGATTAATCAAAACTATAAGGAGTTGTAGAAATACAATGAACTTGAATGACTGTTGAAATGTAAGCCGAAAGTGTTGGTAAGTGAAGATAGGTCATCCTGGGGAAAAGAATTCTGATTAGTCATTGTGTTTGTAGACTTCTAAGTTAGTTAGTCTATTTCTACTTTAAAAATATACTAGAAATTGCATAGATAGTTTTTTTTGAGATAATTCCTATATCTGGCAGTAGCTAGTTGCCTGCTAAGAGAAAATAAAAAGTATTCTCTGAAATTTAAAGCTGTACCTTATCTCAGCTTAGATACCTGCAAGTTTTTTTGTATTTGAATCCATTTTTGGGGTTAATGGAGTTAAATTGCCTGTTTTATTGAAGAAAAAGTGTAAAATGTTGACAAAATATTCATGGTAAAAATATGAACCAGATCGAATGGGATTTTTTTCACATAGTTTAGTGAGGTTTTGTGAAGTGCGAACCACCTGCAACATTGTGTGAACAAAGTATTTTTAAGCAGAAGAATGAAGTCCCAGATTAACAAAATTGTCTAAAGGTGAATCATATGTTGATCTCAATAAATCATGGCCAAGAGTATGCCAAAGAGGATGCCCTTGGGATGGCTGGATGCCTGCGGGCTTTTCCCAAGGAGTGGTAGATATGGTGTATGGCCAGCGTCGGTGTGCATGATGCTGCTGGCCTGAGCTGGATGCTGCTCTGTAGGACAGCTGGGCCAGGCCTCCCCTTGCTGGGGCAATGCTCAACTCTTGTATGTGGCTGTGGCTAGGTCATCCTTTGTGTCCTTGTGACCATCCACAGCAAGGATATGCTCTGAGGGTTTCTACTGCCTCTCTGTGGGAGACAGAACTGAACTGAGTTGAGGCCACTGGATAATGACTCAAAACATTCCCCATTTTTGGAAACCAGGGAGCTTTGCTGAAGACCAGCTTAAAGATGGAAGAGTTGAGCTTTTGACTGTGTAGAAGCTAACTTCTGATGTGATTTGACAGAGAGTGACTGAGAGGCTGTGAGTGAGATAGGAAATAATCCTAACAGGGATGGGGCCTCTTGTCATGCTAAGTTGTCCTCCTTTGCACAAACCACTATCCCCCCATACCCCCTGCCTCTCCCCTTACTTTCCCCTCCCCTCCTTCCTCTCTCAGCACCCCCACCCACACCTCCCCAAGTACCAGGGTCACCCATATGTGGCCTAAGGGTCACATGGCTGATGGGCCATAATGGGCCGTAATTGGCTCAACTGCACTGGCAGGGCAACTGTGCTGTCTTGGACACCCATGTTGTCTTGGGCAGCTGTGTTTTCTCTGAAGGTGTCAAGGACACCCAAATTGTCCTGTGATCCACAAAATGACACAAAGCTCCCTGCCCTGGAGGCAGGCACCTGGGCACCTGCAGGCTCCCACCTGAACCTGACTATAAACCAAATCGATTTTGTGTTCAGCAGATTTTCCTGGGGATTTTTCCCTACTGTTTTTTTTTGGTACTTCTCCCAGCATGCAGCAGATCAGTTCTGCAACCACCACTTTGACTGAGATTGCTCAGCAACCAAGTCTTGGTGAAGGGCCTTTGGACAGTGAGAGCTTCACACTCTTACACACTCTTATGCTGTCCCTTTTCTTTTCATTTTGTTCTTCACACTCCTGTACTTTCTCTTCTGCTACAAAGCTGTTTTCCTTTGCAACCAAATTGCTCTATGTTATAAATGGGTAATGAGATGGTTTGCTCTCACAATTAAGAGATTAATATTATGTGTATGTTTAAAAAGGTTTTATAGATGTATTATTACGTTATTTGTATATGTTGTCCCCACAGTCCTCTTTCCCTTCCCACCTTGTATTGTTGTCACTAGTCGGGGCATTTAGGGGAGGGAGAGCTTGTTACTAGGAGGCACAGCATGCCAACACCTGACCTCCAATCAAGTTGTAAGAAAGTGATCTCCACCAATGGATGGCAGAGAAAGAGTTAACTGACAAGACTTTGGGAGAGACCAAGGGCATAAAATGCAGAGCATCAATTTTGTAGATGAGCACATGGCTGCTGGTCCCATGATGTTAGGGTTTAATAAACCTTTGAAATTTTAAAAGTGAGTATCATTTCTCACATTCTGTAATAAACCCTATGTGTGTAAATTTACAAACACCAATTATTCAGCAGCATTTCACAACAAAGGATCTTCTAACAAGAACTTGGGCTGCCCTTGCCTTGTGCAGCACTTACAACACTCTCCTAAAGCTTCTGTCCTCATCGTCCTCATGTTGAAACAGGTCTTGGCTGCTGTGGTCTTCCAACACCTCTCAGGACACCTAGCTTTTGCTGTAGTCTTCCCACCTCTTCAAGGGCACTGGACATTCTTGGTTCTCTTCAGACCTCTCATAGGACAGCTCTTTGTCAATATCACATTCCAAATCCTCCTCCTCAGCCAAAGTCCTGGCTCACTAGAGTCATGGGCTTCAGCATGCTCCAGCACCTTCTGCCATGCTCTGGATGGTCTCTGTCCCCTGCAGGCCTGTCAGCTCCAGTTGCCAAAGGTCTAGAAATGTATTCACCTGGTAGATGAGAATCAAAAGAGGGAGGAATTCTCGAAGAGTTCTTCCTGATATTCTTTACACTGAGGCTGGAAGAGCACTTACACTGAGGCTGGAATAGGCTGCCCAGAGAGGTCACAGAGTCTTCCTCTCAGGAGACATTCCAAATCCACTTGTATACATTCCTCTGTAACCTTCTCTAAGTGGCCCTGCCTTTGCAGGGCAGTTGGGCTAGTTGACCTCCAAAGTTCATTTCCAACTATTCTCTGATTCCGTGATTTGTGTGGTATGCCTAGCTCCCGCCAGCAAATGTCTTCTAGGGACCCGGCAGTGGCCGCTGGGAAAGGAGGTGATGGGACTGCAGCCATGTGGCACTGCAGCTGGCCCTAGGAATTGAAAGGCTCATTCCTCTTTCCCATGCCATCCCATCTTGTCCTTGGCACTCACCTGCCTGGGTCTGTCATTGATCTACCAAGACTGTGTCAGGGAGGCAGGCTGTCCTCACCCTCCTGCTGCAGGAGCTCCTTCTCCAGACTGTCCTGCTGCCACTGCAGGGTAACTTTGCTCCACTGAGACCTCTGCCTGGGCCAGGCCCAGCTGCTCCTCTGCAGAGCCTTCATCGGCAGGCTGGGCAATCCTCTAGGAGGCTGGAAACTGGTGTTCTCTTCTCCAAAAGTATCTCCATTGATGTCTTTGGCATCTGCTGCCACAGACCTGCCAGGGGCATCCAGGGAAGATGCTGTCTCCGGAAGGAACTGCTCTCCCGAGAGTGGGCATCCAAGGGCTCTGCGTTCCTTCAATGGCCTCACAAGCCAGGTCAAGGCCCTAGAGCATCACAGTGGTCTCTGGGCATTACAGAGCCCTGGCAGCTGACCCCAGCAGCCACTCCCAGTGCAGGTGTTCAGTGGCACTAAATCCCAGAGACGGTGTCTGATAACAATTGCCACAGCCCCAATCCATCAAAACCACCAAAGTTCCACGTTTGTCATTTTCACAGTATGGGAGATAATGCCATCTTGAATAGGAAATCATCCTGCCAGCTACTTTTAGAAGTACAGAGGAACATGACCTTTTGCAGTGGAGCTGTGAAAATTGGCTGCTGGGAAACTTGACTGCTGCCATCTTACTTTATGGAAGGGTTTTACCAACCTTATTTGGGGCACCTTTTAAAAAGGTTGGAGTTTTTGTAATGAAATCCTCCTTTATTACATATATTAATCATGAAGAACATTAGTTTTAGACATTGAATGGTTTTGGTTTCAGAAAAAAATTAATGTATATGTAGTTGCACAAGTGAGCAGACAAGAAATAGAAATCTACAGACCTTGCACTCTTTGAAGAAGGACAGGAAAGCTGATTTACCTGTGATTAATGGAAATTAGACCCCATGTAAAATAAACCTTGCTCTCTCAAAGATTTTCATACTTGTTTGAGGTACACAGTGCATCTGTGGTCATAGCCAAGTTGAAGATGTTGAGTATGGCCTGTATCTAAGTATGTCCAATTCTTTTGGCATTCACTGAGAGCTGGGTTGGCAGACATAAACTTTTACTGTGATTGGATTTGCTGCAGTTGTTTTAGAGAGGTTAAAAGGAGATTCAGATCAACTGAAAGTAGTATTTTTTCGAGGTAGAAATTGGTAACTATAGTATAGAGCTCAATGCTTTATATGTAAAGAGAAATATTATTTTTTTATTATTTCAATGACATGTTTCTAAAACTTTGTTGGTGTTATGTCATGTATAATATTCATGGAAGAGTTTACAGAAGTGTAATACCTGTATTTGGACACTTGCTTGTTGTCATATTTTTCCTCTTATTTTAATACAGAAGGGAGAGAGAAATCTCCCTTATAATTCAGTTTTTACATTTACACAGGAAACTGCTTGCAGTATCTTAGGCTTCTGCTTTCAGAGATCTTATGTTGTTACATAGCGATTCAAGTAAAGTTGCTGCCTTCAACCTGTGAAATGTCCAAGCAAGGACAGAGAGAATAAAGCAAGGGCAGCACAAGCACCGGGTCAGATTGACCTCTCTCCTCCTGATAAGGACACTCGAACAGCATTTTACTCACTCAATAAGAATAGTAGAACAGTACACCCTTTACTCTTATCAAGGACCCCAGAAAACAACTGCTTAGCTTTGGAGAAATAAATAAAGGATGTAACTTAGGGAAGCAGAAGTCATGCAAAATGCTAGCAGGATGCCAGCTCATGTCTGTAAGTCTGACAAAGTAGAAGGTATGCAAAACAGCATGTTCTTAAAAGCAGGTGGTAGAGGAACAGTCACCTGAAATGGACACTGGATGTTGAAGACAGATCCCAGAGAATCATATAAGAACATCCAATAATAGGCGTGACTATGTCAAATAAAGTCAAGGATGTGCGGATAGCTAGTGAATATGTAATCAGTCTGTATGATAAAATCTCTGCTCATCCAACACTTGAATGGAGGAAGGATCCCCCAGGTGAGCAACACACTGCAATAAAGAATTCTTGCTTTCTAGTACTCAAAACTGTATTGAAAAATCTCTATCTGGCTGATTTTGGCTTCCTTGTGGGTAGGTGAGGCAATGGTGCTATGGCAGCTGGGTGAGCTGCGCTGCTTCAGAGCTGCTGATTAATCCCATCCCATCCCACCCCATCCCTTCTATCCCAGGAGGCTGTGCATGGCTCTTACTGCTGTTTGGAGTGTCCTGTATAAGATGAGCTTATAGTCAGCAAGGGCACAGCCAGTGAACTCTTGCTGCTGGAAGCCAACATGTCTGTTTGTGGTTTGCTCTTGGATTAGATTTTTCAGGTACAGTTTGATTGTTGTTGGTTTGGTTTTTTTTAATATTGCAGAGTAGTCATAAATATACCGATTTACAGTTATGTTATTAGGAACCTAAGAACTGCATGGATCCACTCAGGGGAAATTATATTTGACCAAATCTGATAGTCTTCTATGATAACATGGGAGATGGGTTGACAAGGGGAAAGCAGTGGATGTAGTCTCCCTTGACTTCAGCAAAGCTTTTACAGTGTCTCCTGTAACATCCTCATAGGTAAGATCAGAAAATGTGGGCTAGATGAATGGACAGTGAGGTGGATTAAGAACTGGCTAAATGGAGAGCTCAGAAGATCGTGATCAGTGGAGTACCATCCAGTTGGAGGCCTGCAGTCAGTGGTTTTCTCCTGGGATCAGTACTGAGCCCAGTCTTGCTGCAGCACTGGAGTGGATGGCTAGCTCAATCCTCACTGCAACAAGTGGCTATCCCTAGGAGTTAATTTCCTCCTAGAGACTGCTTTAGAGCAGCTGTTCTACAGTACTTAAGAAGAGGGAAAGAGGCAATGGAGGCCTTCTGTATGAGTTCTGGAGAGGCTTTAATGTCTAGAGGATCTAGGGACAGAAGACCCCAAACGCAGCTGTGTAGCAACTTACAAACCAGGGAGGTTCAACTGGAGGGTACAAACAATCAACTAATGAGAGTACTACAGGGGAGGAGATTGAGGCAGGATGGAATAAACAAAACCCAATGAGGGGATGACAGGGGAGGGGATAATTCACATAAACCAGTGGAGCATTGAGGAACATAATATGGACACAGAACTTTCTAGAAGAATGGGTAGGTATGAGGAAGGTATGAAGAAGGATGGGTAGGTATGACAACTAAATGGAAGAGAATAACAGAATTTTAGACAGTAAGTGGGGTTTTTAGGGAAATTGACATTAAACTAGGAGGAGGCAACTTTAAGAATGAACCATTAGCACACTGAGAGGAGGAGAAAAAGATGACACATTATGATCAGCTCCAAGGGAAATAAACATAAATAAATGCGCCACAACACAGTCTTACTCAACTTGTTTATCAACAACCTGGAGAATGTACACTCAGCAAGTTTGATGATGATACAAAACGGGGAAGTGGCACAACTCAAGGTCATGCTGCCATTCAGCAGGGCCTTAACAGATTGCAGAGTTGGATGAAGTTCAATGAGGGCAAGTGTAGGGTCCTGTACCTGGGGAGGAATAACCCCAAGTGCCAGCAGCTCTGCAGAAGAGAACAGCTCTGCAAAAAAGGCTATCTGTAAGAAAAGGACTTGGGAGCAGCTCTGCAGAAAGGGACTTGGGAGTCTTGGTGGATCATTCCCTGAGTAATTTTTATATAGTACCTTATTTGCACAAGAAGCAAAGGTAGGAGCGGCTTTCAGTTCCTCCAAGTAGGAGTAATTGTCAGTTCCTCCTTAGCGTGAGAGGAAGAGGAGGAATGGCTTTGGCTATCACTCATGCTCAAGCTTTAATTCAATGGTCACTGAGGTTTACTCCGGCAGTTATGCAGCATTCTGTAATAGAATGTTGCAGTGAAAAGTATCACTTTCTGTCCTGCCTAGGCAAAGACAGAACAGAAACAACTTCTTTTGCGATTTGTGCTTAGGGACCACTAATGTCTTCTGCAAAAAGTTTTACAGCCAAGTGTTTGTTTGAGGCATATTCTACAAATGTCATTAACTCTTTCCTTACCGCTGACCCAGGAAGGCCCTGGTGAGGACACATCTGGAGTGCTGGGTCCAGTTCTGGGCTCCTCAATACAAGAGAGACATGGAGCTGATGCAGAGGGTCCAGTACAGGCCACAAAGATGATTTAGGGTCTGGAGCATGTCTACTACGAGAGACTGCAGGAACTGGGCTTGTTTATTCTACAGAAAACTAAGACATCTCATTAATGCATATAAATATCTCAAAGGAGGGTGTCAGAAGGATGATGCTGAACTTTTAGTGGTGTCCAGTGACAGGACACAGAGCAATGGCCTTAGACAAAAAATCCAAGAAGTGTTACCTCAACATGAGGAAGAAATTCTTTACATTGAAGCTGGCAGAGCACTTGGAAAAAGCTGCCCAAAAGGTCATAGTCTCCCTTTCTAGAAACATTTCAAATACAAGGAATACTTGGATGTATTCCTCTGTAACTTTCTCTAGGAGACCCTGCCTCAGGGCAGTTGGACTAGATTACCTGCAAAGGTCACTTCCAACCCTAACAATTCCATGATTCTGTGATTCTGAATGCTCAAAAGTGTTTGAAAATTAAAATAGACCTTTTTAAAATAATAGGAATTAGCTAGATAAGAAGTTGAAAATACTACAGTATGTCATGAATCCATGAAGTCTTTATGCTGTTATATTCCCATCTCAAAAAGGAAGAAGTTAACAAAAGAGTGAGGGAATGGCTTTCATATATGAAAGATAACAGAAGGAAGGGAATGACACAATAGCAGTTATAAAATCCTGACTGGCATGGAGAAAGTGCTGTCATTGCTTGATATTCTGTTAGGAAGGAAAAGGAGGCATTAAATGGGGTTATCAAGAAACAAGTTTAAAACCAACAGAAGCAAGTGTTTTCCTAGTCAAATTGTACAGGATTATTTTGGCTAAAAAACTACAAGTGGTTTAAAATATAATTACACAAGTTGATGGAGTAAAACTCTGTTAAGAGCTATTAACCAGCACAAAGTCTTCCAAGCTGTTGGCTGCAGAAAGGTAGGGGAGTTTGTCAGAGTCCCTTTGCTGTTGATTGTGTTTTCCACTATTTGCATAAGTATACACTGTCTCCAAACAAGGGTAGGTGGAAGTTTGATGTAGCTCTACATATCTGCTCTTCAGTTTTAAGTCTCAAGTCTTGACAGTCTTAGAGATTCAGAGCCTTTGAAACAGAAACCACAGTTGCACTGTCTGACCAACTTTCCAAGTATGCAGTGAGTGGCTGATCTGAGTAAAGTATAATGGCCCCATTTGTTTCACTGGATGTGCTCTTTTGAAAGTTGATGGTAAATTGTCAGTGCTGAGAAGCATAATTACTGATCAAATGAATACCAAAGATTACAGAATCATTTGAATGCAGAAGATGATGTTGTTTGGGTGAGCAGAGTTTGTGAAAGCGATCTCTGCAGCTTGTGAGAGTGCTCTGTTTTGGCAGGGCACTGATGAAGATAGCCTTACTCAGTGAGCTGTCAATAAAACAACAGGAAGGCTTCTATCAATGGCACAATAGTGTGTGCAAGAGTTGGGCCAGCTTTTTCTGTAGCGCAGGCACTTGTCATGGTTTCTGCCCTGAGTCTGAGCTATATGTTACAGTAATGTGATAAACTGTAAGTACTAGGGACCAGAAACACCCTCCACTCTCTCCCTTCTCTATATGTCATTGCTCCCAGTGAGAAGAGTTTAGAACCTGTGAACCATCTTACTCCTCAATTTCTTTGTGTCATTAAAGACAAGGAGCAAAACCAGTAGAATATGTTCATACTGCAACTTAGCTGTGAACGCTGCAAGAATTCATTACTGTTTTGGGTAAATTCATTATATCCTAGTCCCCAACATTCACTACAGTACCATTATGCTCTTTTATGCTCTTGGGTCCCCTTGTGGTTTATTAACTTCAGTGAGGGAAGACAACTTTGAAATTCAT
This sequence comes from Calcarius lapponicus, assembly GCA_039654755.1. Lineage (NCBI taxonomy): Eukaryota > Metazoa > Chordata > Aves > Passeriformes > Fringillidae > Calcarius > Calcarius lapponicus. The sequence goes on from CM077481.1 coordinate 42,106,246, forward strand.
GCAGGCGAGGTACTCTGAGGACCATTGACCAACACTATTTCTACATTGTACTTTTCTACTTATAATCAAATATCTCATAAACCATATTTTTCCCACAGTGTTGCACTGTTTTTTTAGAGCTTATCCAGATAATACTGTAGATAGCTTCCTTCCTGTGCAAACCCTTTGTAATTTATGAGGTAATCATAAAAGCAGCAAAGACAGAATCCTTTAAGGAGAAATCTTGAGAATAGAAAACCTGGGAATCTCCTACTTTCATTTGATAGGCCTTGCTAGCACAAAATATTCAGAGTAAATGAAAAGATCAAATCCTATGAGCTATTAAAAAGAAGTCCCACTAGATGGGGTTATAGCTTCAGAGGAAGACTATTTTCTCATCTAGTTTGAGGAGGAGAAATTTTTTTGTTTCCTAATTGTTCAAATTGGCAGCATAATCTTGTAAACTTAGAATATATTGTCTTTTTTTTCAGTTCACTGTTGGATTTTTTGACCATTTCTACATTCAGCACAAACTATATTAGCTTTATATGAGTAAATTATTGACATATTTGGGGCAGTGTTGCCCCTGTTCATATATTTAAGTGGCTGAAATTTGTTTCTTTCTTTTCTGTCCTTAACACTACTTCATTACCATTTTATATGTTGCCATACAGCTGTTATAGAAGAAAAAAAATAGCACAAATCATCTTAACTTGGCATTAGGATTGTCATTGGTGCCATAATCTATGAACTGTTTGGAACAGAGGTGTGTTTATTTATTAATTTTTGTGAAACAAAACTGGTTATCACAGGGATGCTGGGTATAATTGGGTTTGAATTCTCCTGAAGTCAATACTAAATAATTACATTGAATATAAGTAATAATTATTCTAATGATTGTTCTTAGATCCTTGTTACTATTCAGTTTTAAAAGAAGCTTCTCAAATGAGAATTCATCAAATATAGTAATAACCAAAAGAAAAAATGCATGCACAAAAATCTAATGAAAACAAATTGAGAGTAAAAGACAAAATTAATTTTTGACGTTGTCTGGTTTGTGAACATTGAAAAACTTACATTAATATTCTTGTACCATATATTTGTTGTTGTTATGCTTAGAACACTTTAATTCCTACATCAGTTTAATTAATATTTATAGGAATGCCTTGCATTTTACACTCTAAGAATGATGATAGGAATGTCGAGGGTTATCCTTGTTCTAATGAATTTAATTGAATTAGATAGTACTAAATCATTTCTAGCTAAAATTTTTGATACAAAAGATAACAAATGAAGTTTAACTTTTGAAACCACTAGAAGAAAAAAAAAGGGGGAAATGGGCAAGGACAGAAATGCAGGGAAATTAAGAATAACCTATCGCTAATATCAAATGTTGAGAATTTCAGTAAGGGGCATTGGAAAATCAAGCATCTTTAAAAGTTATCTAAAACTTACCAAAACTCCATTTTTGGAAGTGATGTAGCATCTCCCTTCCTTAGCCATAGTATGAGTTTTAATTAAGTTCAAATTCTGAGAATGGAATTTCTGACTTTATATTGAACCCACAGTTAATTAGTCATTACAACAGGAGTGCAAATAAGGTGTGACAAATGAGAAGACTATGGGATGAAAAAAGAAGAATAACAGAGCATGGGGTTTTTTACTTCACTTTTGCCTCACTGACTATCAATACTTGAACCCTCTCTCTGCAAAAGAGATTTCCAGCTTGGTAGCTGTCAGGAGTACTGTCATTTACTGTATGAAACAAAAAAAAGCATAATGAATATACAGTGACAATTTGTTTTCTTCTGAGTTCTTTAGGTGAGATAATTGAGTTCATTACTATAATTCTGGATATTCTTGCCAAACTTAAAAATACTTTTTTCCCCAGGATTTTCAAAGACAGCATTAGTAAGTGGAAACTGTATTATGGGCTATTAGAGATTGTTGAATATTATGTTAATTTGCATGGTGCTTGCCAGATATCTTCCAATTTCATGTATGCGTTGCACCATAACTCAGCTGTGATGAGACTTTCATTTGTGTTGCTAATTTATTTAACTCATGAATAAGAAATTCTTTTAAAATAAGCTTTTGCTTATATGTTACATTTTTTTCTTCTCTGTGCTTAATCTTGGAATTATTAGAAGTCCTTTTTGCAGTTTGTTTTTTGGGTTTTTTTTTTAGTAATGGCACAGTTAAGGAGTTTGGCCCAGTTAAGGAGTTTGGCATTGTGGTTTGTTCAAAATTTTTGTTTTGTGTCCAAAAATTTACTTGCTGTTACCATTACTCAATTTCACTTGCATCGTGAAATGCCTATATACAGACATCCAGAATAAATGTATAAAGTGTTTGTATGGTGGTTTCTGTCTTTTTTGAATGGAGAATCCCATAGCCACATACTATTTTACTTTATTGGTTTCAGCAGAATAGATTTACTAGACTTCATGGAAACTAGGTTCAGGAAAAACAGGTTACTGAGTCAGAAAATTTGTGTTTAAAAACTTTTTTTCACTCTGTGAAAGAAAAAAGAATGTGGGTGCTGGAGAGTTGCTTCTGTCCACAGCTCTGGGGAACTTCCAGCTACTTGTAGGACCATGATGCTATCTACCTCAGGATACTAGATAAGATGTAGAGGGATGGGAGATGATGTTTCTTTATGTTTAGGTAAATACCTCTGCAGAAAGTTTCAACACTCCTTGGCTGAGTGGCAAACGAAGGAGAAGGCAGAAGATGTGCTCATGTTCCTGTCCAGGGCTTCAGCTGTCAGAGATGGGAGCCACTAAATGAAGCAGCCACCCTCTGAGGCTGCCAGCAGCGCCTGCCACTGTGCCCACAGCTCTCCCAGCCTCACACCAAAGCTGCCCATTACATGACTCCATGATGACCAAGAGACACCAATCTTGAAGGAACTGTGCTACCTGCCAGCAGCATTCACCCAGTCTGACATGGCCACTACCTCACTAGAGTTCATGCCAGCAGCTCAGCCCCAGGGCACCCAGTGAAAGAAAAGTACAGAGGTCTCTTTGCCCAAGGATTTAGAGATCTTCAGCTCCCTGTGAGAGCACTACAGGGTAGGGGTTGCTGCCTTCTTATCTATCCTGTAGATTACTGGCAACAGTACAGCTCAGTGGCAGAGGAATGAGAAGCCAGGTGTGTCCTGTGGTCTGGTGGCTTCCCTAATTGCAGTCCAAAGCAGCCACCCTCTGTTACCTTGGGCAGCCCCTGCCCCCTTATGCTTCCTTTCATTATTTCACCTGGCAGCTCCTCTGCCAGACTGGACTGGGACAGCCCTTTTCGTGCCAATCCTGCACTGCCATGTCACCAAATGCTACTGCCCATGTTCTGCATACCACAGCACCACCACCACATCTCCAGGGCTGGTGCCAGAAAATGGAGGCTGCCTTCTGGGACAACAGCAGAGCAGGCACACTGACTTAGTTCTGCAGCACTATGACAGGGCTGTTACCTTCCCCGTGCCCAGGTAGAAGGAACAATTAAATAATTCATATTTCAAGAAATGGTAATGCTGGATATGGAAAATAATTAGCTGTAGTGGCGTTTTGAAGGGCACCACGTTCAAAAAGGTTTGAAAGAGAATTAAAAGCATCGGATCCTACTCACTGCATGACATTAAATGTTTGTGATACCTGATACTAAGACTTTTCTATTTGAAGTCTAAATTTTGGAAGAAAAAGGCTTTTTGTTTTGACTAAATGCAATATTTCACACCCTTGGAATTAAAGACATATAAAATGACAACCTCTTCATCAAGAGTGCTTGACACTACTGATAATTTTTCAGCTGCAGCATATTGGTAATTTTTTATTTTTTGCCTGCAGTTTTGGAAACAATTTTCAATTTTATTAGTGTTCAGTTTGTATACAGCCATAAGAGTGATACACATGAGTATTTAAAAGATTTGTAATGAGTTTGCTTCCGACTGATCAGTGCAATGATGTTGTGCTCTCCTTCATTTCTATCAATATTTTTCAAGTAGATTATATGAAAATATGATAGCCAGTTGTCATTCAAGATCAGGGTTTTATTCTTTGTAAATTGAAAAAGGTGATATGCGCTTATTACCTGCTTTTTTATAGCAGTACATCAAGGAGTAGACATTAATTTAGGTTTTCTGCTCAAAGTAGTCTTGGAATGCTTCATCACAAGGTTCTTTAGTTTTAAGTAAATGAAAATATTTGAGCTAATATAATCAAATTTAGGTAAATGTCACACTGCTGGGTCATGTCAAGCCTCTCATCCACCAGCACCCCCAAATCCTACTACTCAGGGCTGCTATTGGTCTGTTCATTCCTCAGCCTGTGCTGATACCTAGGGTTGCCCCGACCCAAGTGCAGCACTGGAGAGTCGCATTTAATGTGGTCTTGTTAAGTCTTGTGAGGTTCTTATGGACTCATTTTTCAAGGTTCTCCAGGTCCCTCTGGATGACTTCTCATTCCTCAGTAGTGGCAACTGCACCACACAACTCAGTATCATCTGCAAATTTGCTGAGGGTGTACTTGATCCTCCTTTCTCTGTCACTGATAGAGACATTATCCAATTAAAACATTAATAATTGCAACCATCCTTTTATTGATTTAATTAAAACAGTAGTTACTTTCTGCAAAGTCACAAATAATTAATTTAATCACAAAATGCAAGGATTAGCTGAATATTCCTATTATTAATGAACTGATTAGATAAATTAATTAGATTGATTCAGATCATAGTCTACAGTCTGCCAATCTGTGGGACAATATTGAAAATTAGCTCATTATAATAGCATCAGACTAATTAATGAGGAGGATTAAGGGAACCAGTAAACCTATTTGTGTATCAAAATGGTGTATGCTTTCAGTCTGAAGAGGGACGTTGGCATCCAGGAGAACGCATACAATGGCCACGGGGGAAACCTTGCTGGCTCACAGCAGTACTTAAAAAAAAATTGAACCACTATTTAGAGGTTCAGAAGGTCATTTGTCTGATTTCTGATGGGAAATGAGTTAGAAAAAAGTTTTTCTAGGTTCTTGTTTCTCTGCTTAGTCTGCAAGGGAAAAACACATTCAGTGATGCTTCAGGCATGCAGTGAGGTCGACATTGATGCCATATTTTAAAGACACTTATATATCAGTGTGCTAGAGTTTAGATCTTGAGAACAGTTGGTAGTCAAAGGACAAGAATTGTAATGAAAATTACATTATTAAAATATGGCTTCATCAAGTGAGATCCAGTTTGCAACAAATATGGAACATTTTTAATTTTTGTTGTTCTATATTTTAAAAGTATATCTACTAAATACATAAAAGTATATCTACTAAATACATACTCTCCTGTGTTGTTTATGACATTTAGTAGTAGAAATAAATTATTTTAAAGTGCTACCAGATTAAAATGCTGAAGAATCCTTGTCAGCAGAAAATGGCAGGTTAGTTATGGTGTCAGTGCTAAAAACTCAAATGCAAGACTTCAGACTTAAACAGAAAACGGGAGATGGTGTTTGACCTTTATCAACACAGACCCTACTTCATTTAAGCTGAGTTAAATAATTTTAGATTCGTTTACTGGCTACATGTGGGGGTTGGAAATCAAAGATCAACCATAACTGTAGTGGGTGTTGCTTGCTTGCTTTATATGATAAGAGTTTAACAGTTTTCAGCTTGTACAATGTAAAAGATCAACTAAAGAATATAAGACAATCAATTGGAAATAAATGAAAATGCCAAGATGGCAGAACATACTTACTTAAGCCTGACTTTGTTCAAGAAACAGAAATTGTGAATATCAAAATTCCAATGTATACAACTGCATACCAGATATTTCCTCTATTGAAATTTCAGCTGGCATTACTCTTAACCACTTAACTAAATCTTTTGATGACACTGCTGTTCCTCCGCTTCTCTGGTGTGAAGCAAAAGTTTCTTCTACTTATATTAAGTAGTAGAAAAGCCATTGTTAATGTTTTGATTTGTCTATGTCCCTGACCCTTCATATATGTCACTGATTAAAAAGAAGAACTAAGTTCTCACCTTTTATCCTTTTTACTAAAATAATGAAATATCAACTATAGCAGGCATTTAATTTCTTTGTAAAGGCCTAGAGGTTGAAGCATTTACAGCATTTCACTTTGAATGTCAGATTCATATATCCCCAGGCACTGTAGAGCAGTGTTTGGTAGCTTTCCACAAGAGGAATTATCAAAGCAGCTACTGCTGCTCACCCCTTCACTTCAGTGTCCCATTCAGAAAATAACTGGCTCCAGTTTTTGGTTTCTAGTGCATGATCCTATAAATATGTTGCAATAGCACATCTTCAGCTTTTCAAACTTTTTCAGGAATTTTAATACCATTCTTTAAATTACTGATTATTTTGAAACCACTCTTTCACTTGGTAGAAAATTGCTCTCAAAATACTCACCAGACAAAAATTACCACTAGCAGACCGTGATTAACAAGTAGGATTCTAATGAATCAATGTAATTAATAAAAATTGGTGGGTAAATTCACAGCACACTTAGCAAGTATAGCTATATAAGTTCCAGCTACAGGGAAATTGTGAATTTTAGTGGTATAACCTATTATAGCACTTTCTGAGAAAGTCAGTAGTTGAGAATATGTGCTTCCAGTACAGAGAATGTTAAGCTTTAGTGGAGTCAGTTATTTCCCTTGCAGCTGGATTTGCACCTATATCAGATCTCAGAATTCCCCCTTATATGAATATTTGTTTCTCTTTCACATTCTTTTGGAGTTTTTTGTTATTTTGAATATGCAGTCTTGGGTCTTGCCTTCTGAGCTTCAGAAAGGACAGAAACCAAAGCAGTCATAGAACTGCTTAAGTATGTGTATATTTTAGAGGCAGTTCAGAAGCATTTTTATGTCTGCTCAGAATTTGAGTCCTCTCTAATTTTGCACAGGTACAATGAAAGAGAAAGAAAAAGCAGATATTTTGCACATGTTCCCCTTTCCCACTTGCAGTTCACAGAGTCATGTAATAAATGATACAGCAGCTCAGGTTTGCTGCTTCCTCTTCAAATAACAAATGAATAATGGTAATGTTTTTTTCCAGGAATAAAACTGTTGTTTTAAGAGTTTGTTTCTAAGTATTCTTCCTCACGGTCCTCCATAGCAAGAAATTCAGGGGAGCAAACAAACCCAGGCATTTGTAAGCATTTTCAAGCAGCAAATGAAGAAGCAGTCTATATCCAAAGTCATAGCACTTATGACTTATTTCCTTCCAAAAAAGGAAGCAAAAAAGGAACATTACAGAAGCTGCTTTTATAAATAGAAACAGGAAGTCTGATACCCATTTGGTGCAAAAAATTACAAAGGATTAACCTTTCCACATAGATATTTCAAATGTGTGCTCTCTCTGCTAGCATGGCAGATCTATGCTGTGTGTCACAATGTACACTTTATGTCACAGTAGACCTGACTTGCCTCCAAGATCCCTAAGAATCCCAAGAACTGAACCTGGCATTTTGTACAAACTAGTATGATTTATAGGCTGCAGCCTCAGGAATTCCCCTGAGGACACTAGTTCTTCCTCTTGGTGGAAGCACAAGCCAACATGTCCTGAAAATTATGGAGGCTTAGTGCTGTCAGCTGAACAACTCAATGACTGCAGGACACCAGTATGGACCTCCCTTAAGCAAACACATTTTGTTTATAATTGTCTCCTGTGCCCCCATCCCTCCAAGAAGCTTAAATCCCTTCCCTACTCCCCCTGGATTCCAGATGCTATCTGTATTTTCTTTCTCTCATGGGAAGATCATTAGTACATCTGCAGTGTTATTTATCACTTTTCTATAAATCAATGGTTAATAGTAAGGCAGGAGAAGATAATCTATAAAAATATTGCAATCAGAGAAACAGCAAGTGCCCTGAAGGAAAGTTGGGAGTTAATGATTGCTGTGGGTATTCTCCGGCTTCAAAAGGTGACCAACTGTCACCTTTTGTTTGTTCTTTTTTTGTTGCTGTTCTTGTAGTTAGATTGTACACTTAGTTGCTCCTAGTGTTGAGATAAAATGTGCTTTAATACAGCAATAAATTTTTGTTTACATGTATGACACAAAGCAGTGCTCAGGTCTCTTGCCTGCAGCATAAGAGTAGAGACACACAGCTATGTATGTGTATTTCAGAAAGAAGAGTAGACACACAGCTGTGTAGGTGTATTTCAGAAAGGTCAGGTGATCTGTCCATTAAAAATGTTGAAGAACCATTAATGGTGTAAGGAAATAAAATGTAGATGATGTGGCATGAAGTTTCAGCTGTGAGGAAGTTAGAGAGAGTTTTCTTGTGCAGTCATGTTGATGTATTCCTGAGCAAATTTCTAGTGCAATGTACAGTATAAGGTGGAGAGGAGCATTTGCTGGCGCAACTGTTTCTAAGCTAAACAAAGCTCTGCTCTCAGCATTGGCTTCTAAGGAAACGCACATCAAGAGAGCTGCAAATGTCTGGATGCAGTACACAATCTGTGTGCTAAGTGGAAACATGCCACAGAAAATGTCTTGCAGAAAAGATCACATTTCTTAACAATTTTGGAATGATTTGTAAAGGTTCTTAACATTACCCTTGATTTATGCCATTGTCTTCAGTGCCTCTTGCACAGGCTTTTCCCATATGGAGGCAATTAGTCTGCTGGAGAGACACACATTCTTAAAGAAAAAATTGAAATCTCAATCTTAAAAGAAATAATAGCATTTTCTCACTTCTAAGAATATTAAAACCCTTCAGCATATCAGGTAACCAAAACTTGCAGCATTCCTATAAATTTGCTTACTATTACTTTTTTTTTAAAAGAGGAGAAGAGTGAGAAACAAAACTGGTTTAGTGTTTTTGAAAGATTATAGTTATATAAGGCCCAGAAGCTTTGACCCTTGATTCTCAGAACTCCCTTCTGGACTCTGCATTTATTTGTCATTGTTAATATGTTTTCTTGTAAATAGCAGAGTTGTAGTAAAAACATAAAACTCTCAACTGTTTTCTGCTTTCAGAAATATTTTATTTTGTTGCTTGGAATTGATTTCATGTGGTGCAGCCACAAAAACAAATGAAAAACATGAGAGCCAAACATTTTCATGGAAGGGAACCCTTAACCGTGAGAGACATACAAAAAGACTGTCAGGAAGAAAACTGACATCACACTATTTTGAAATCATGTCTTCCTGAAGCACATATTTATAATGAATATAATCACTATACCAGAGAGCCACTTGGCCTGTAGCAATAGTCCTTAAGAATTCCATTCCTTGCTAAGACTTCAGATTTCTATTGGAGGTAGAAAAGACATATGAGATGACTCTTGTAGATTAAAACTTCTATTCTCAAAAGAAGTAACTACCTGGATTTTTGGTCTCTCTACTAGTGTATTATTGTTTTAAATATAGGTGCTTTAGTCAGAAAACTGTATCTAATATTATACCTAATATTTTTCAAATATTAATATTAGTATATTAAAATGGCATATGCATTTTTAAACAATATACCTACATGGAAGTGTGCAATGTTTAATCAGGAAAAAAGTATCCAATGCTTAGATGTGTGTAATACATAACATAGAAGAGCAGCATAAACTTCCAAAGAAAGAAAAGCTTACTGAAAGCCTCCATTAATGTACTTAAATTTATTGATTGCTCCAAAGCACCAAATGTAAAATCTTGGTGCCAGGAAGATGGTGTAAAACATTCAAATAGGTATCCATTCAAAAAATGAAAAATTTTGAAATCGATATAAAAATCAAACTAGAACAAAATCTGGGGAAATGCAGCTAGAATTGAAACCTCCACATTAGTTAGAAAGAAGGGGAAATAACACAGTTGCATTTCAACAGCAATGATCAATTGCAGGTAAAGAAGCTTGCATTGATGTACTTTGCTTTCCAGGTTTTCAATCTATACTAATTTTCTTTAAATGCACTGACAGATTTATAGATTTTTGAGATAAGAGGCACCACTTCTACTTTGCTTGATTTAGAAACATTTTTCTTTTTTTGTAATTCTTTTTTGGAAAGTTGACAAGAAAATGCACTTTGTGTCTTTCATTACAGACACTGTCATGTGTGTACTGGGGATACACCTTGCCTAAAGATGGTTCAAAACAACACTTTCTTTTTAGTTAATAATGAGTTGAAATGCATTTTAGTTCTAAAAAATCAAACTAGATATTTTTCTGCTAAACTTCTGAAGTTTGTAAAATTATTTTAAGTTTAATACAATGAAGATTTAGATTCAAGCAATGTTAGAGTTCCAGTTTTCACCAGATTATTATGCCTGAATCCAATATATGTTCTGCATATTTGACTTACTACAAAGAACAAATCTGAAAACATGCTGGATTTTATAGATATTCTGCTTATTAACTGAGGAACTGCACCATGAATCAGTCATTCAACTGTCTCCCACACCCCCTACTCAACAGGACAGATGAACACAATAAGAAAAAGACCATGGCTTGACACAAGGACAGGGAGATCAGTCACCAATTACCAGCACAGCCAAAACTGAATCAGCTTCCAGAATATTAATTGAATGTATTGCCAATTAAGAATAGGGTAACGAGAAATGAAAACAAGACTACAACCACCTTCCTTTCCCCCACCTTCCTCTTCTTTGGGGGCTCATCTCCATTCCTTCATTCCTGGCTCCTCTACTCCGACACATGCACACACACACACACACACACACACGAGCCATAGAGAATAACAGGGGCTGTGGTCTGCTCATTATGATTTGTCTCTGCCACTTCTTTCTCATCTTGCTCTTTTCTTGCTCTTTTCTTGCTTCCATGGAGTACAGTTCTTCACAAACTTCCCCAAGGTGGATCAAAGACTGGTGAAAAGGATATTCCATACAATAGAACATCATGCCCAGTACATCAGCTGGGTGGAGTTGAATGGAGTCATTCAATCCTTATTCTACATTTCAGAGTAGTAGAAGAAAAGTTACATTTATTTGCAGGTTATGCAGTGCAGGATGGTGAGGGTTGTCGGAATCCACAGCTATGATCCTAGAAAAGAAAAGTTCAAAGTGAACACTATTTTAAAAAGGTAATGTGAAATTGAAAGGGTGGGCCTCATTTTTTTTTTTTACAAAGATATCATTTTGTTCAGTGGTGATTTTGTAATGTAAACTGGTGGTAAAGACTTTCATTTATTCAGCTTGTCTCCTAGTAGAAGTCCCTATATCCTTATCACCTCCAAACTCATCAAAGGTATATTATTAATATTATATTGGTACATCCTAGAATATCCTATATAAAATAAAATATTAAATACTTACAATGCATTTTATGCTACATGGCAAAAAAGAGCCTACCAATTTCCTTAGAATATCATTGCTTTACAAATATGAAAAAATTTTTAAATCCATTTTGGATTCAGAAAATAATGCACTTGTGGACGATTTTTTCCATAAAATGAATGCTTTCAGGCAAGTTTGCTATCAGACTTTAGACAGATCTACAGAGATAGGGTGTTTCTTGGTGTTACAACTGAGTGCAAATGGATATCCTAACAGGTTAGCTTTGTTTACAAATGTAGCAGCTTCTTTAACTCTGGAGTTTATTTCTGAAGAAGCAGAGACACCTACCTGGCATGCATCTTAGGAATGCCTCTTTGATTTATCTGCTTACTTCATTCTCTAAAGGCAGCTTGGCTCAGTGGTTGAGGTTCCTTGTTGTAAGCTTTATGATGAGCAACTAATTCTGTCCCAAAGTTAGTTCTCAGTGTACAGCATTTCAGGTCCCACTTCAGACTTCTTAGCTCCATAGAGGAGCATAGCTTGAAGCAGTGAGCAAAATGCAGGCTCAACATATTTCCTTTAGCAGTATCATTCTCAGTGGTCATATAAAAACAGGAACTTTAATAAATACACTTGGAAAAGTGTTTCCAGACATTGTGTGTAGATGTCAGTAGAAGAAATATGTTAATAATTTCCAAAGTATTGCCTCAACATCAGGGGAAACAATATATTTTGAAGTTTCCCTTACTTTCATCAAAACCCCTGAAAAAAACCCCAACACCCTGAGGAGCTAAGAATATGGGACAGGATATTTATTTCCATGGGATACCCTGAGAACAAGAATGTGAACCTAAGTGATCCATAGCTGAGGTACCCATCCACCCACTAGATTATTTATTCGCTCTTTCTCTAATTCTCTGTGTGTAAGTTTAGGACAATTACTGTAAATTGAACAAGTCTGGCAGGAAAGATTAGGAGATCTCTGCTAGATCTATCCTAGAGATCTGTCTTGCTCTATGAGAAAGGCACATACAAACCAAACACAGAAAACCTGACACTTTTTTGTATTTCCTGATGTAGCGGGAAACAGAAAGGTAAAACAAATCCAACAGGTAACATGTCACTGAATGAGATAACTTCTTATCTGAAAACATGTATATACATTTTGGACTGCCTCATCCATGGAGCAGTTATGGGTAAGCTCCAGCTTCCAGCAATGCTTCAGCAGCCCCCATGGGTCTGGCTTGAGACAGGAAGAGAAAGGTCACTGCAGATGGGTGTTGCTGAGTGGCCAGTCACAAGACAGGCAGTGGGATGGTCACCACTGAAGAAACTGTGAAGAAGAAATGGCAAGAGAAGGGCCAGAGGGCAAAATCAGGACTGTTGTATGATTGCTTTTGTAAATGAATGGGGTGAGGCATGGGAACTTTGGAACAAATCTAAGACTAATCCCTAAAAGAACCCTTTTTCTTTTCAACTTTCCTGATTTCTTAAAAGATGAATGACTTATTATTACACATACCAAGATAAGACCTACTAAGTCTAGGTTGCTTCCTGTTATCATGGCTATTAAAAACAGTGGATGTTTTCTCCCCTGATCATGAGCAGCATTAAAATTTTCCATCTTCTCATGGCATTTATTTTATATTGGTTGAGCAATATGATAATGCATTTTTCAGCAAAACATCATGAATGCTTAGGCTGACAGAAAACCTTTCATACATTGGCCAATTTAATGATACTGTGAATGCAACTTAGAAGCTTGTGATACTGCAGAAAGGCCTGTGCAAACTTTTTTGCTCACCATGTTTGTGATTTCTAGTGGGATGAGCAACCCACAGAGTGTTAGGCCAGCAACTTAATTGGAACTCTCTTCAAATTTTATTTTCTCTAATTATGAGCCAGATTAGAATTGGTGCTTCAGACTGATGAGAGAGAATGTATTGGCTCACTTTGCTTTTGGGGCAAATGAGGAGGCAGAACATGCATGTAAATTTGGGGGCTTGCATTTTTTTCTCACTAATTTAGCTATAACTGCTTTTAGGTTTTTACATCGGTCTCTGAAAACAGGAGAAGAACTTCATCAGCTTTGTTCATGCAAGGTGATATTTTGCACATTTTTGTTTATAACCCTTGCTATGTTGTTGATTTTTAAAATTAATTGTTATTCTGAGAGCAAACAACATGTATCAAACCAATCATTTCCAAAGAGGTGACATAAAATTATGAGGTTAAATAAACTTGATGTGTGATATGTCATTGCAGTTGTTTATTAAGATGAAATACAGGTTAAAATTCGTGTTTCAGTCTCTTTAGACATATGCTCAAAAATCTGCATTTCTGGAAAAGGAAAGATAGACAGGTCATTACTCTACAGTCATTTGCTGGGACCCCAAAAATGCCATTCTTATTCAAATGCTATGCACTCTGCCTGTCCAGATGGAATATAGACTCATCTTTTTATTTTTAGTTTGTGTCTGATGAAATGTTTCTGTCTGACATTTGTGTCTGATGAAATAAAAATGAATAGTGAGGATTTTTTTTAAATTAACTATGGGATTTAAAAAATAGTGGTAGGCATGTGGGAAATCACTGGCTTTGCTTGATACAAGCTTACTGACTGCGCTGTTTAAGAGCACTGCATGGTTTTGTAAATGGTCTCTCTCCATCTTTCTTGCAGGCTCCCTTCATTTACCAGAAGGCCACTCTTAGATCACCCTGAAGCCTTCTCCTGCCTGGAACAATCCCAATTTTCTCAGCCTTCCCTTACAGGAGAAGGGCTCCATCTCTAATCAATCATCTTGGTGGCTCCTCTGGGCCCCCTCCTCTGGACCAACTCCCACAGCTCCATGTCCTCCCTGTGCTGGGACCCCAGAGCTGGATGCAGGGTTCCAGGTGGGCTCTCACCAGAGCAGAGCAGAGGGGCAGAATCCCCTCCCTGGCCCTGCTGCCCACGCTGCTCTGGATGCAGCCCAGGACACGTTTGGCTCTCTGGGCTGGGAGTGCCCATGGCTGGGTCATGTCCAGCCTCTCACCCACCAGCACCCCCAAGTCCTTCTCACAGGGCTGCTCTCCAGCTGTCCATCCCCCAGCCTGTGTTGACCACATGATATTCCCATGTCATTACCAGGTACTTCCTGCCTTATTTTCTTTTTTCTTTCCCAACATGCCAGAAGATAAAAATGCTATTAGCATCATACCTCAGGCACTAAAGACACAACTCAGCTGTGGTAGCAAAAAGTATCTCTATGTATCATGGTCTTAATTGTGATGAAAGAGATCACTGATGTGTATGATTTCAATCAAGTAAAAAAGTAATCTGAAACAGTCTCTGTGATTAGGAAATTTGTCTCACAATTCAAAACAATGTATATGACCTTCAAAGTTTGTGCAGCTTCAAGGAAAATTATGATTAGAAAGTGGAAAGCTCTGTTTGCACATGCAGCATTGCATGGGACAAAAAATGATTAAACATTTCACTTACAAACCTTCATGCATATGCTATATAAACCTGAATTACTCAATGGGTTTCTTATTGCTTCCCCTGAGATCAGTATAATATAAGACTTAGGGACCTACATCTAACAAACCATCTTTCTGCTCATATACTTTACTAAACCATATATTTATGCCCCTAAGAAAATAACCTAGCTCTAAATGTAGTAGAGACTCAGAGGTTACATTTAGTCAGCTGGAAATATTTTTATTATCATGAAGTATAAAAAGACGAGTTACACAGCTGGATAACTTTAGGCATATTTTTTGGTCTTCTCAAAATCCAGGATTATATTGCATATTGCTTTCTTAAGGCTGCTAAAGTAACGAATGACAATATCTTTTGGGTCTTTTAAGATCCTTTCTTACTGTTATATAGAGTTCTCATTCTTCAGTACAATTTATAACTCCTGCAGAGGGTATGAGTTATAATCAATTACCTTGATGTTACTATGACTTCAAGTTTAAAATTCCACACTGTATGTCACAATCTTTTAATTAGACCCCTGCTATAACCACTAGTTCAGCACATGATAGCAGATTAATGATGAATTATTTTAAGACTACCATAGTTGGGAATCAAGAATTATTTGATTCAAAGGTTTGAAGTGAAGTGAGCTCATGAATAAAGGATTTAACTACTAATTTCAGCTTCAAGTTGAAATTCAAGCACTGAGCAACTTGTATATTTCTATTCAATTCTAGACTTTATCAAAGTTGTCCCTGGAAAATGTATCTTTTTTAACATGTGAGCACCCAGAAAGAATGCATTCTAATTTTTAGACTGAGACATGGTAGTGCAAGATGCACAATTGAGAAGCACTTGGAAAGAAGTAGGATACAACTCTGCTATTATAACGTTTTTCCTTTGAAAACTCAGTTAACTGGCTTGAGCAGTTTATATTCCAGACAATAAGATGAAGCACACTGAAGACAAAACAGCAATTTCTTTGAGAGAACTATTACACTGGTGTAGTTCCTTTAAAATAAGGAAAATAATCTAATAATCTTCTGCAAGTATTTATTCAAGGAACAGAAAATATTCAGTTGTCCTCAAAAAAAAAAATGTTGAAGTCAGAACTCTGAAAGAATAAATTTTCAGTACTGCTTCAAATGTAAATCTGTGCTGCCTCCGTAAGTATGTTCACGCATATTATTTTGGAATGCTGCAAAATTTTTATTCTCATAGAATAAGAGACAATATTTTTAATATTAACATTCTGCAATGCTCATTTTAGCAAAAGAAATATGTTAGTGTCAAATGTGCAGCCAGTGTAACAATCATTAAAAGTGACAGTACAACAAAACACAAAATGACAAATTAAAGGTTACTGTTTATGGTATTTCAAAAGGTAAAAATCTTCATACATTTCTCAAACAGCATCATTGTTAGTTTACTTTCAGAGTGGGGCTTTTATACAATTTCAAATTAAAACTACCTGCTGTTAAGCATGTCAAAAATATGTACAATTTAATGCTGCTAACCCTGCAATTCTGTTCATGAAATGTTGGAAAAACTATCTTTTATCACCTACTGCCATGGGAAAATGCTTGAAGAGCAGAGCAAAACTCTTCAAGCTCTAAAGTAAATTTGGTATAACATGGAATTTTAAAATTTTTGTTAGTGTCTTTTCAAAGCCACATCATGATCTTTTGAGGTTTTTTTTAATCTCTTGGTGTACCAATAACTTTAGGAACATATATGACAACAACATTTAAAGTTTCACCAGACATAAGACTTTTAAGCTTTGTTTAATGGACTTTGGGAATTTGAAAGTATTGTGATTCTCTCATTTTTCTAGTATGGGCAGTGTTTGGGTATTAGTGTAGGTAAGAGTATTCCATTAGCGGATAAACTCTTGGCGAGCTCAGTCCTTGGCACAATCTGTGAACCCATGCAAGGAACTTGGCTTGTCCAGAGCAGGGTGTAGTAAAAAGGTGAATAACTGTCAGGGAGTGATGGCCAGCCAAGAAAAATGGGAACAACTCAGTGATTGCCAGTAATGAGAGGCAGGTCCTTGGCTGACAAATGCTTGCCATCACTATGGTCTTTTCTCACTTTCCCACCTCAAAGAAGCTGAGCTTCTGGACGCCTCGCAGGCACATAAACTGCTCCTTGTACTGCTTTCTGTCTTCTATCCCCTTAGACCTCATGACTTGCTTGAAGGTGTTGACCTGTCATTTGGGGACTGTAACTCTACAGAAACGAGTTAAGAATCATTGTGATGATTAAGTCCACAGTATCTGAAATGTTTATTTCTTTTGGTGAACTATACAAATATTAAAACATTTACAAACACATACACACACATAGATATTTCAGGCAGATCCAGTAGTATTAGATCAATTATCACTTTTCACTATAACATGTCTTACAACTATGACAAGCAAAAACATTGTAGCTTCAGTTTTACTAGTCTTATGTCTCTCCACTGATGCAGGCTATTTTGTTTTGTCCAAGGTTCAAATTCTGCAGCCTTCTGGCAAACATTTTCTTAGAAAGCTTAGGTTCGGAGCATAACTGGAAATTTTGCCACAAGTCTTGCCCTTGGGCAACAAAAACCCGATGAAAAACTACAGGCTTGGGATAGACTGCTTGGAAAGGTGCCTGGTGGGAAAGACCCTGCAAGTCCTGGTTGACATGCTGAACATGAGTCAGCCGTGCCCAGGTGGCCAGGAAGGCCCATGGCATCCTGGCCTCCAACAGCAGCAGTGTGGTCAACAGGAGCAGGGCAGGGAATGTGCCCTGAACTTGGCACTGGTGAGGCTGCCCCAAAGAGCTGCTGCAGTTTAAATCCTGTGTGCATTTGAAGAATCACATTGAGGTGCTGGAAAATGTCCAGAGGAGGGAAATGGGACCTGGTGAAAGGTCTGGAGCACAAGTCATATGAGGAGCAGCTGAGGGAGGTTGTTTAGTCTGGAGAAAAGGAGGCTCAGGGGTGACTTTATTACTCCCTACAACTGCCTGAAAGGAGATTGTAGCCAGGTGGGGGTCGGCCTCCAGTCCCAGCTTACAAGCAATAGCACATGGGGAAATGTCAAGATATGCCAGGGGAGGTTTTGACTGGATAATAGGAAAAATTCTTTGCCATAAGGCTTGTAAAACATTGGAACAGGCTCACCAGAGAAGTGGTTGTGTCACCATCCCTAGAGGTATTCAAATGATGTAGATGCGGCAGTTAGGCACATGGCTTAAGGGTGGACTTGGCATGGTTAGATTTACAATTGGACTCAATGATCTTAAGGGTCTTTTCCAGCATAAATAATTCCATGATTTAAGGTTTATCTAATTTACCTATGTTCTTAGTCTCCCCCTTCACAGCATTTTGAGTCATGAAGGAGAAAGGCACCTCAAAGTAAATCCATTTCTGCAGGTTCATTGTTTACTTGACACTAAAAACCACATCAGTCACTTCCTTTAGGGCTTGTCCAAACAGGCTGGCAAAATGTCACAGCATTACTGCACTAGTTCCAGCATGAAGGTCTGTTCAGAGAATTTTCTTATTACCTCAGTAGATGACATTATGGTTTTGTGCAATGGTATTTCTGGTTTCCCATTTTTTTTCCTGCACCACGAGATATAATGAGTAATGTTTATACTGTGCACTGAAAGAAACAAAGATCTTGAGAAGAAAAAAATAGGCAAACATGAAGTTACAGACTGCATCAAAGTATGCGCTCAAGAGTGATAAATTAATCCCATTTATTTTCAGACTTTCCAACTAGGGTGGAATGGGAACATATTGACCTTCACCTCAGTTTCTGAAGGCAGTAATAGGCGGATCTACAATGATTTGGGGGACTGGGTGTGGGGATGTTAACAATTTTCTTAAAACTTTTTCCATTATGTAGTTTCTCCAAAGATCCAAAATCAAACACATTGAACAATCTATTAGCTGCTCTCAGCCCAAATAAACTTTTATTTTCCTTTTCCTTTCTTTACAATATGTTAGCTTGCAGGAAACTGCCAGGATCACATGAGTTGAAATAGAATATCAGAGTTTCACTTCTGCTTTCCTGTCTTATGTTAGCAATGGCAACACTGTGTTTTACAACACAATTATAGGGAATATATTTGAGGGTTTCTGTTCTTTTCTCAGCAGACAAAAATCACCTTTCTTAACAGTCTTGTTGCAGAAGCAGAAAACTGTGTAGGAATACTGACTTACCAATTTCCTCATTCAAGCTCACATTTTCTGCTCGCATGTTGAAGGTTCTGCTAAGGCCTTTTGGTGCAATAATATCTGACACAGCCACACATGTACGTGTAACAAAGCTGTCGGGGGCGGGGGCTGGTTGTGTTTGCTAGGATCTAGTTTGCAAATTGCACAATTCCGAACAATTCAGCGTTGAATCGATGCAGCGCTGCACTGAAGAGGAGCGCTCGGGCTGAGCCGGCGGACGGCGAGCCGCTGCTGCCCCCCGGTGTCCGGCGGGCACACGAGTACATGCAACTGAATCTCGGCTTTATAATAATCTCCGAGCACAACTGAGGCTTTACCACTGTCTTTGTAATGGATTACGCCCTAAAGAACAAATTTGTCTCTGCATAGCACCCAACAAGAAAAGGCAATTTTTTATAGCTTTAATAGGACTTTCAGGAATGTTAAAATGCATCTTCACCGAAAACTGATCCAGCAGGACAAGGCTTAAATCATGATGGCTAAAATCTGCAAATTCAAAATTCTTATCTCTTATTAGAAACAAAATATAAAAAAATAGGAACAAAAATATGAATATAAATAAAATATAATTAATAGTTTTACTTTAAAAATCCTAAAATTTGCCATAGAAGAAAAATTCAGTCTGAGGTGGATAATAAGCTAATCCATCTAGGCAAGCTTTCTAAACATTTAGACAGTTTGGAAAATACTACAGACAACAACTAGTTTAGTGTTTTCTTACCAAAAATGAATGCTTAAATGTTTCCTAGCATTGCAAGTTTAAGTTATTATGTACATCATCATAGTCATAAAAGAAGCAAAAGAGGGTACAGGTAAATAAGAGTCCTTCTCTTATTCTCATGCAATAATCTATGACAAGAATTGTGTTTGAGAAATACTCATGTTAAGAAATATGACATTAAGAGGTCTTTACTGTTTAATGGGAAGATCTAGACTCCCTGAAAAAAATAAAGTTCACTGAAATTCCTTGAGGTTGGAAAGGCAAACACCTTTAGTGCTCCAAAAAAACATCTTGGTTGAGGATATTTTTCAATGGAGTGTTTTCTAGTACAAGTAAAATGAAATTATGTGAGGTGCACAAAGGTGATATGAAGAGTAGATACCTCTATTTCCTTGCATTTTTGCTTGCAGAATCAAGGGAGTTTAGTCATTATTTTCATAGCCATCTGTCATTCTCTGTCCTTTGTTTCTGTTTTAAGTTAAATGTTAATGTTAAATGTTAAATGTTGTTAAATGTTAAATGTTAAGTAAGAGCTGTCAGAATCATAGGTACAAGGAATTTTAGAAAGATGCAGCAATGTTAATAGTACGCTAACAGTTTTCTTAGCCATCCTCCTTTAACATTTCAGTTTAATTTGTTACCTAATGAACAGGCATGAATGTCTTTTATACTATCATGGTTAATACAAGAAGGAAGCATGATTGTTAAAACCAGGAATAATTACACTTTATTTATAAATAGTAGATAATAGCTTCAGGTCATATTTACATCTGTCAGCAACAAAACAGTTCTTGCAGCTCCCCACGTAGACCACAACAAAATTTAAACACTTTGCATTTGCATTTCTGAAGGAATTTGAATTCATAAGGAATGCAGAATTTAAGAGCATTGTGACTAAGGTTGTTCACAACCATTATTCCAGCTGTCTAATCAAAACACTAATCAGCTATCCTGTTTTCTGCAGTTTATTGGAATTGCCATTGTCATGGAAAAGTGTTTCACATGCCTCCACCTTTACCATAAAAAGCTTTTCAGCAAAAATCACAAGGTCTGGTTTATGAAAGAACAGGTTGTCCTGCAGAGTGCATTCTGACCTTGGCTGCAGATTTACATTTCCATTATGAAGTACTACTCACTGCAAATAAAACAGAGCTGGTATGTAGATTTAAGTCCTCTCACCTTGATTAAACAGACTTTGAAGAAAGGAGCTATGCAGGTGAACAACAACCCACTGAAAGTTCAGAGAACATGCACCAGAGATTTCCCAGGGCTGTTGCTGGTGTATCAGGACCAGGCAAGTGTGAGAGCTGGATGCACACATTCACCTACATGAAGAGAGTGGAGCTGGTGAACCTGCCGTGCTACAGACTGCAATACTGAGGAATAAGCATTGTCTTTTCATTCTGTGCTTATGTGCTATCCAGCACAACACCGTTTTGGTTTATAAAAAAAGATCTTAAGTGACAACCCACAATACAAGGGAGAAGTAATCATTGTGATAGCACCATAATGGATTCTCAGAATTCCATTATGGAGGCGAAAACACATACTTCTGGCTAATAGATTTGTTATAAACACAGATATAGGACAGACCTTCAGGTCATTTAATGAATTTTGTTGGAAAATTAGAACCTTAGGTTATTAATAAAAGGTCCTGCGTGGTCCTATTATGTTATTACTTCAGACTTGAAAGGTTCTTTCGAAGTCTTAGACATGTTAAATAGATGTTCAAATGGATGAGTGGTCTGCCGATTTTATAAAATGTGTTTTCTTCTGGGTTTTTTAATGTTGTGTGGAAATTGATTTCATTCAATTCAAGAAGATTCAGAGGAGTATGCCTTCATACACATACTTCATATAAAGGAGTATGCTTTCGTGTTTGATTCAAGGAGGAATCACATGACCTCTTTTAACACCAAGTAGAGCCTGAATCACAATACTTTCCACCCTCAAAACAATCATTTTGTATATCTGGAGATTTATTCTTCACAGATGCAAAAATGTGGATTAAGGAAACTCCATGGTAAGAAAAATCAATACTTCAGTCATAATTGAACAAACTGGAAATATGAAAATAAGATTCAGAACCTCTTCAGAAAAAGGAAAAAACTCCAACTGACAACAGTATAAAGAGAATATATTTTCTGCTGTATTATTTTCAGCTGCATCTAGTGCTACTCTGATTTCTTTGAATGTAATAATGATGTTAATTTAATTAACTCTACAAATATTCTTGGATTCAGCACTTATTTCATTCTTTCCAGGTCATGCTTTTACTACAGTGTGACATATTTTGTTTGGGGGCTTTTTGGATGAAAGACATATACTGATGTGTATGCATTGAATTTGGGTACTTAGGTTAAAGAAGTTTCTTGACAACTCCTAATTATAGAATCATTAAGGCTGGAAAAGACCTCCCAGATCATCCTTTGAGTTCAACCTTTGACCAAACACCTCCTCAATTAACCTCAGCACTAAGTGCCATGTTCAACAGCTGGACCCAACCCCCTGGCTGTCCTATAAGTGCTGCCTGATGTGACTCAAGATAATCTCTTGCAGAAATCTCCCCAGCACGGAGGTCAGGCTGACAGGCCTGTATTCCCTGGATCCTGCTTCCAGCCCTTCCTGTAGATGGGCATCACACTGACCAGCCTCAAGGTGTCTGGGGCCTCCCCGGTTAACCAGGACAGAAGATAAATGATGGTGAGTGGCTGGGTGAGCTCTGCCACCCTTCTCTCAGTACTTGGAGAATCCCATCCAGTCCCATTCCCATTGTGAGTGTCCAAGGGGCACAGCAGGTCATTGACTGCTTCCTCCTGGACTGCACGGGGTCTGTTCTGCTCCCCATCCCTGTCTGCCAGCTCAGGGGGCTGGCTGCCCTGAGGATAACTGGGCTTTCTGTTAGTAACTGAGACAAAGATGGCATCAAACAAGGCAGCCTTTTCCTCGTCCTTGGTGACAATTTTCCCCCTTTTCATCCAATAAATTCCTTGGCCATTCTTTTGTTGTTAATGTATTTATAAAGGCACTTTCAATTATCTTTCACAGCACTGTCAGATTGACTTCTAGCTGAGCTTTTGCCTTACTAATATTTTCTCTATATGACCTATTGACATCCTTGCGCTTCTCCTGAGTTGCCAGCCCCTTCCAAACGTGGTAAATACTCTTTTTTATCTAAGTTCCAGCAAAAACTCCCTGTTCAGTCAGGCTGTGTTTTAGGACATAGGAAGGGCCTGCTCCAGCATCTTTAAGATTTTCTTCTTAATTACGTCCAGCCTTCCTGGGCCCCTTTGTAATTAAGGGCTGTTTTGCAAGTGACTGTCTGAACCAGTGTCCTGAACAGGACCAAGTCTGCCCCTAGTATACTCAAGGCAGAGCTTTTACTCACCCTTTTCCTTACTTCACCAACAACAGAGAAACTCTGTCATTCCATGGTCAGTGTGCCCAAGATGGTCTCTGACCACCACATGTCGCACAGCCCTTCTCTGTTTGTGAGCAGCAGGTCTGGCAGGGCATGCTCTGGTAGGCTCCCTTATAAGCTGTGTCTGGAATTTACCTTCCACACACTGCAGGGACCTCCTAGACTGTCTCCTCTCTGCTGCTGAGCTTCCAGCAGACATTTGGCAAGTTAAAGTCTCCCACAAGAACAAGGGCCAGTGATCATGAAACATCCACTGATAGAATATTTCACTTCATCCTGGCTCGGTGGTCTGTGACAGACTCCCAGCAGCATCTTTGCCTTGTTGGCCACCCCTCTGACTGTCACCCACAGGCACTCAGCCTCATTCCCTCTGTCCCTGAGCTCTGTACAGCCAAAACCCTCCCCAGTGTACAGAGCCACCCACAGCCCCTCCTTCCTCACCTGTCCCTTCTGAGGAGCTTGTAGCCATCCACTGCAGCACTCCAGTGATCCCACCACATTCCTGTGGTGATAACCACACCACAGCTTCCTGCTGCCAATGGCTTCCATTGTTTGTTACCCATGCTGAGTGCATTGGTGCAGATGCACTTGGCTGGGCTGTCCATGCCACCCTGAACACAGGCTTGTCACCCCAGGCTCATCTCTAGTGAGCCTGGTCTTGTCTTTCCCCTTTAAACCTGGCTTAAAGCCCTCTCAATCAGCCCTTCTAACTCAGCAACCCCAGAGATACAGAAGAGATTTGCAAGCAACACTGATCCTACAGTGTGCTATGCTCCTATGAAATATTTGTCCTTTGAGGATTATTATTGAAAATCTTTTTCCCTCCACTTTTCCTGCTTCTGCCCTGGCTTCTATTTCAAGTGGTTTGTCTGGAAATTAGTCATTTTTTGCCAAGATGTTTACATTTTTACAATGAAACAAGCTTGCTCTGACAAAAAAAAATTGTCTATTGCAAAAAAAATTACACTATTGGGTGCCTGTCAAAGGGTCACAGCAGAATCTCAATGTGTTCCTTGCATTTCAGACAGCCTGTCTTAATCTTTCTCAGAAGGCAGGAGTCTAAGAAAGAAGTAGAGGGAGATCATTCTCTATTTTTCATCAATCCCTAGACTAGAGACAGTACCATTTCTTATTTATGGTTATCTTTCTCTTGATAGCTGCATTTCAAAGAATTGAGATTTGTTGGGGAGGAGGAAGAATTTTAAGCAGAGTTTTCAGACAGGGAAGGAAGTAATGGAAATTACATACTTATTCTAAGCCATTTTCCCTCAGGTGATGAGGCAGCACTGCAAAGTCAAAGGAGAAGCACCCATTGCAAGGACACATCATTACATTCACAGCACACCATGACAAGGTAACGACTGATTTCATCACTCTGTTCAAAATTATTTTCCTCATGGTGCGTAAAATAATACATAATCAGTCCCTTTGCAGAGCTCTAACCTAGACAGCATCAGTGAGGGTGTCTATAGAGCCTGCTATTCTCTGGCCTGCTGAACAGCAGTGTATTCGAGCAGCCTGAGTGGGGCAGTGAGACACCATGTCCCGCACTCTGAGCCTGACTCTGACATCCCTGAAGCCCTAGGTACAACTCCTGGACCTAGATTTCCAAAAAGGCTCTCCAAACTTTGTCATGTGTAGAACTTCAAGAGAATGATGACTGAGTAGCATTAATTTTTGTGGCTCTTTGACTTTTAAAAATGGTCAAGTCAGCCACTGTCCACATAAATAAATAACCAGCAGTTGGAAGTCCTAGCAATGTTTTCAAGCAGAATTCTCTGTATTTTAATTAGAATACTCTGTATTTTTAAGCTCTGAGTCTTTAAGCAGAATTCACTGTCTGTCCCTTCTTTTGATCTCTGTTGCAGATGGAACCAGATGGTATCATTCTCACCTTTAACCTCTCTGTTGAATGCAAAAAGATGCTATCAGGTGTATTAAGCAGCTGTTGCTCAATGTTTATGGAAAGCTTTTGTATTTTATGACCTGTTTTGCTTTTGTCTTAGAAGATGTGGTGCTGAGTTACAGATCACATCTTCTTTGGCACTCAACCTGGAGCTCTGTGCCAATTCTGGTCCAAACTGAGTAGGGAGTACCTCCCCAAACCAAAGACCACCACAGACCCCCTAAGAGGCCCACACAGGCACAGCAACTCATATTTTATAAAGTGGCCCAAGCTAAACAATTACACAATATGTAGGTGTAACTGTGTACTAGATAGGTGGGTTTATGTAGATTTCAATGCATAAATTCTCTTGCTTTTTACTCCTTGAAATGCATGCTCTGTGGAAAATGTCCACCTTGTACTCTGCACGGAATAAAAATATTTCCTTTCTAAGGCTCTTTGTTTGTATTTAGAGAGTTCCTAAAATCAGCAACAGAATGGAACACCCAGAAGACATAAGAGAAGAACTTAAAGACTGTTTTCATCCATACAGTGGAACATGTCCAGCACTAAGATGAGGGCCCCAAGCAACACATCATGGATATTTCTTGGATTTCACTACTTTTCATGGCTGTATAAGTGAGAGATTAATTTTCAGGAGTGCGGTGTTGCAAGCACTAAGTTCACATCCGAAGAAAAGAAGCCATGATTTGCTCATTTGTTTGCTTTTTGATTTCTTCTTTTACCACACCTCCAATCACCCTGCAGAGGTGTTTCTGAGAGTGCTGACTGGCAGGTGCATTCCTCTGAAAATACAGACATGCCATTGTCATCAGGTAATCTATGTGCCAAAATAGATTACTGTTTTTAGCTGCTGTTCCAAATGCTCCTCACTTTGCAAGAGCTAGAGGTTTCTTCTTCTTTCACTAGAACTTGAGAAATATAGGAAACATCTAGGATGTCCAAGGACATACTGAAATTGACTTGGGGTATTAGATTGGTGTGTTAGATTGTACCCACGGAGTTCTCTACTAAATGAGATCTACTTAAAGAGTTCATAGTAGATCTCATCATTTTCCTTATGTCCATTATAAGAGTCAGTAAATGATGAGTTCTTTCATTACTTCACACACATTTTTTTTCTTTTTTCCTGCATAAAAGAAAGGTGAATTTTTATGATACTACTGTAAGACCTCGTGTAAGATGCTGATCTGTGTATGGGGACATGCTTATTTTATATCCTGCCTGTTTGGAGGGCTATATGGGTCCAGAGTTCAGATTTCTTATATAATTCCCTGGTACTTAATTCCCTTAAGTACCAGGGAATTATATAAGAAATCTGAATCTAGACAAATAAATTACAATGGTGGATTAGTCAGAAAGCATGTTTTTTAATTACTAGATAGAATGACACACCTCTCAGAAGTATCCTAGATAAACATCCACTCAGGCAGCAAAACAAGGTTGTACCCCTCTCTGCATCTGTTTGGAACTATATCAAAGAGCATCCAAACAGCACTAGCAATTTGTGACCCTTCATTTAGGAGTTAGTTTCAAATCTAAGAGGTAACAATAACCAGGCTTTTGATTTAGTGGCATTATCATCACTTCTGAAATTCTGCTGTCACGTTCCAAATATTCCATCTTTTACATTTGCAGACAGAAACTGAGCACTTGGAAGAGTCTAAGAGTCTGCAATGCAGACTCTCTTTCACTGTATTTGATCTTCTTTCCAGATCCCAGCAATGTCTATTTTTAATGTCTATCCAGTGGAAGAGATTGTTAATAATGGTATTCAAGAGTACATTATCTTTTCCTCTCATCCCTGGTGCTGTTTTTAGATTACAAAAATATTTTTCCAGGGCACTTCTACAGATTTTTCCAGTACTTAAACTTAAGAGGTCTTTTTCGGTACTGTTCTAGTTGCTCTGCTTGCTTGTTGCCTTGTACTGCCCAGAGAATGCAAAATCTGGTGTAGATGTTTTCTTTCCCACAGTGCTAGCTGTGAATTCTGATCACTTTTCCTTAGCTGTTTGGCTATCACTTTCCTTGGAACTGACATCCATTTTGGTACTGAGTTGTTATTTTAGTGTTTCACTGCTCCGAACACACCAAGTACTGAAGGTGCTCCTTCACATATAAAACTACTTTTAACCTTCAAGTTGAGTACAAGAACACTTGTATGACCAAATGGGACATGAAGTAGAAAGACACCTTCCACACCTCCGTTTATACTTCCTGGACAGGATATATGTTGTACCAGTTTTAAGAATTCCTCTCTCTGTTCTAAGGCAGTAGTATAAGTGGGCCTTGAGTAATTTTTATATTATTCTCTTCATCCAAAAAATTTTGAAGTGATATTGTATCAGCAGGGTACAATGAATACAGAGGATATCAACAAACTCTAACTCACTTTGTTTTTTTGTAATTGGGTATTCAACATATACTGATTTTATTAGGTGCTCTTGAATATGCTCTCACTTTGATTCAATTTCCTGCCTTTTAATGTTCAGCAAAGCAACAGCAGAAAGCACAATAACATAATGGATGACAGTCATGCACCCTTCTGATGGACAGATAGTGAATTCCTAAATTAAAGTTGAACTAGTTAGTCAAGATCTTTGCATTCTCCCTGCTCTCATCTAAAACTAATTTTCTTCCTGTTTCCTCCAGCATTTCTTTCCTGTTCAGAATTCATTCATTCATTTCCTACCACTTACACTCTGTAGCTGAGTGGGAAAAGACCAACTCAGCCTCTGACTTCAAGCCAGAAATGGATGTCCTCATATAGAAAATTAAGAACTCCAGAGCTTTTCTTGAGAGAATGTTCTTGAACCCCATTATAAAAAACCACAACAGCCATAAAGAGGAATAAAAATAAAAACTATCAGGAGATAGGACCCAAGGCATTTACACAGATTTCCATGTAAAAGTGCAGAATGCTCATAGACTGAGCTGAGTGCTTGAACAAGTCAACATTACTTACTGATGCAAATTACATGCATGAGGATAATAAAATTGTCCTTCATTCTTGAATGGAAAAAAAATTCAAAGTAAATTGTAAGTGTCTTCTAATGCTTTCTCATTTAGTACCTTCCAGAAAAAAAAAGATAGAAACAATTGCTGGTTTCAGTTACTTATCCAGGTAGAAAACTTAACAATGTTCCAGCTATCTGTAACAGTGAAAGAACAGCAAATACACCTTTGCCCATTTTTTCCCCCTACAAATATATTTAAATGCTTGTCTTGCCACAAGACCTGCTGTAGAGGACAACTGAGGCCTCGAGTTCTTCCTCCATATAATGTGGGAAATAGTAAAGGTAAAAAGATTTCCAGAAAGCTGTAAAAGCAGGCCTTAGAAATGGAAACTTAGAACTAGCTGCAGCTGCAAAGTCTGAAAGTAGAAGAAGTTACAATAGTACAGCTAGCAAGGACATAAAACAATAGCTTGAGTTTTAGGCTTGGCTAAGGTAGACCTTAGGACTGCAGAAAAATATCCTTAGCAAGATAGTTGAAGGTTTTAAGCTTAATAATAAAGTATTGTGTATTGTTAATAGAGAACAAACAAGCAAGCATTGTGTGAACAAGGTGAACATGTACTTCTAGTAACTGGCTAGAACAATTGTCTGTAAGCTTTAGCACAACTCTATTGCCTAAAAGGTTTTAAATGTTCTGTAACAAAGAAATCTTTGGCTGCTGCTGGCAGAATGTGAGCTGTTGCCATCTTTCTATTGTTTCAACCACGTAATGAGACTGATGCTGCAATAAAGCTCAAGGAACGTAACCAGCCGTCCCGTCCTGTTTGTGAAAAAACACCAACACAATATTTGACATTTGATTTAAAAGAGCTGAAAAGAACACCACTGAATCTCAGTAAAATTTGGCAAGTCCTCCAAACAAAGGTCGTTAAGGAAACCCAGAAAGTGTGGTTTGCCTCCACATACTCAACTGTAAGTCAAGGGAACCTTAAGAATATCCCATATATCCCATATAACAATATTTCTGTGTAGAACACTAAAACTGGCAGTATAACAATATCTAAGTCTAGTGAAAAACAGCTTTTGTTCATATTTGCACCCAGTCTTCCAGTGAGGGCCTGAAGAAGTTGTAAAGTAAGGAGAAACAGAGGATTAGTTTGTAACTGACAAGCATGAGAACTACTACATCAAATGTGTCAGGGTTTCAAACTTTCTGTCATCTTTGCAACATTCCATTCAAGGCTGCAACGTTAGTTCTGGGCCCCAACAAGAGCAGATCATCGCTGCTAATGATATAAACCACCTCAAATTTAAACGAGTGGGGTGCTGCTCCTGTGTGGCAGCAGTAATGCCACAGAAACTCTGGCTATGCCTGAGGCTCTGAGTCAGCCTGGGATAAATGAAGAACCCTCTACCTACTGCAGCCCAGTCAGCAGTGCACAGAAATGTTGGAAAGTTGGAACGCTTTGTCTTCTGGCTGTTGTCTTCTCTTGCTTTAAACAGCCACATCTTTTCAGTGCTCCAGGCAGCCTAAAGCTTACTGACAGCCCTCCTTCCATTTGGCAGGCTTTGTAAACATGTGTTTTGGCCCTACTGTAAGTGTGTAAGTCTTAAGAGCACTGCTAAGTTTAAGTCCAGTGTTTACATTTGAGAGTGTTCTGCTGAGTTCTGGCCTGCAAGACTCATGACATGTGGTCTTACTGACTTCAGTGATTATTTCTGGGGAGAAGATTCTTCCTGCATACAGAAAATTCATTGTAGTAAAGCAGGATTGATTTCACCTTTTAAAAAAGTAGCACAGCAATTAACCAAGACACAATTATTTTCAAATAATCAAGTAGTTCCAATAAAGGTAAAATAGCAAAAATTAGTCCTTCTTGTAGTTTTGTGCTGAGAAAAAGCCTGTTTATCTCCAAATACAGTAGCAAATTTTTAAAAAGGGCTATGAAAATGCCCTTGTACTATTAACCTTTTAAAATTACTTTTTTTTTTTTAAGCATAAGCTTTGGCCACTGGGATCTCTTTGTTTTCAGATCTTCTTCTATTGCTAAGCTCCAAGTCTCTACAAGTAGACTTCTACTTCAATTAAAAGTACAGCATTAATAAATCAGTTTCTGCTCACTCCTCAAGACATTGATTGTCCCTGATCTACACAGCACAGCATGCATTTAATGCAAATGTCACCAGCCTTTAAAAACCACTTTCTCTAAATTGAAATAATGCCCAAGTTGCATACAATATTAGTACTTATGTCTGTAAACACACAGAAACACACACATATAATTAGCTTTAGCTCACTTGCAACAGTGGAATGATTCAAACTCATTACAAAGACCACTACAGTATCTTAGAGGTTAAGTTCTGTGTCTCATCCATAGAAGACTGGATGGATCATAAAAGTACATCTCCCTTTTTTGTCAATTACAGACCTTAATCACCAACACCTCAGGAATAGAGTGTATACAGTGTCTACTGTACTTCTAAACTGAAACTGCTAAGGAGTGAGCAATTTTCTCAGCTCTAATGGAATGTCCTCACATTATGCCACTCCTTAGATACCATCACAGAAACATACTCCAGCTGCCCTTGCCCTCTGCTTTTATAGGTCATTTTACTGGCATGCACTCCACAATTCTGCTTTAGATTCAGCAATAACATTAGCAAGTACATCAGCACTGTGTGAGCTGAAACTCCTAGCTCTGGGCCACTTATACCTGATCACCACTCACCTCTGAACAGGCTGCAATTCTGTTTTCCCTTGTCACAAAGCACTGCCACCCATTAGACATGTCCTCTTCTATCCAAAG
The DNA here is from genome assembly GCA_039654755.1 of Calcarius lapponicus. Lineage (NCBI taxonomy): Eukaryota > Metazoa > Chordata > Aves > Passeriformes > Fringillidae > Calcarius > Calcarius lapponicus. The sequence goes on from CM077481.1 coordinate 42,136,949, forward strand.
GTGACAGTTTTTCTAGTGATGTGACCAACTCTCCCATTTTGGTGGCAGATCATTTTTCTTGAGGACAAGGATACTTGCACATGAGTGAATTGTACTGAAGAGTGCTTCTTATTATAGTCTTGTAATTTTTAGAGATGTATAAACCCTAAATTAAGAGCCCTGTGACTCACAAGAGGAAACGGCTAGATGGGTCTTAAGGTACGCACGCCCATTTCCTGGTAGCATCTCTCACATCAACCCCATGTGATTTCCTCTGCTTTTAATCCTACAGTGTGTGCATTTTCATACATCTTTCTGAAGTCAGGGATGAAGTGCAATCTCACATTTGATGCATTCCAAGACTGAAAGAGGTATAAGTCCATCAAAGTTGTGAGTGTTTAGTCCTGCAGCTGGAGAGAAGACTCTTAGCCTTTGACATGGGCAAGCTGTCAAGCTGACGGAGTGCAGAGAGAGCAGCAACAAAATGTTTGTATCAAGAGTGATTTCATTACTCTCCGTCTTCTTTTTCAAACTAGGTTTTTTGAAACAAGAGCTTGAACTGAGGCATATAGAGGAGATAAACTCAGCTAATCTTCATTAATCCTTCATACACTAAAGAAGCTTGCTTAAAATCATGAGATGCATTGATTTTAAAGAGTAGGGTTTATTTTATCATGTCAAGTAACTATGATGCCTTCAAAACAGATGGAAAATAACTGAAAACTAGCACTTATCCACATCAAGAGTGTAAATATTTTTCTTTGCCACTAAAGTCAATGTGACTGCACAAATGGATCATATGTGTTTTCTAGAGGTAAAAGAGCATTGAAGTAAATAGAAGGATTTTGTTCAATGCAAACAGAGGGAACTACAAACTACAGGCAGAATGGTGATATGTTACAAAACCGCCTTCATTGTGCTTCATTTACACAATGTTCAATTTCCAAATGGAAACTCGGCAAAACACTCTCAAATAAAAGAATTTAAGCTTAGCTCTGTTCTGAGGTGTTACACACTTAACATAGGGCTAAAACATTTACAATGTTTACAATGTGCATTTTTACAAAATGTACCAAATTGAAGGACTCTTATTTTTTTGCTCAAGAGATCTCTATCTGTAGCAAGATTGCCCTTCAGCTGATCATATGTTAAAACAATTCTGACTGTGTATTAAGATAAACCAGCTTTTCACTGTGTTAATGAGGAAGACAATGTAGCAGCAGCTCATTCATTTGTCCTGTCAGACTCACATGTAGCTAAATTGGTGACTTTAGTCAAAAACCTGCTCAAAGGTCTCAGATGAATTCTATGAACAGGGATCATATAGCAAAACACTATTCTTCCAGCTGGAATATTAAACCAGGTAAGTGAAAAAAAAAGATGATGTTCTACTCCTTGGTCCATGGAAATGTTTTTAAGGGGTTATCACATATTTAAAATTTAAACTGGCCTGGGTTTTTTCTTCATTTTTAAAGCAGAATTGTTGTTTTCTTTTAATTATTTATGTATGGATCTGTAATAGATACTTTTATGTATCCAGGTACATTAAAGCAACCAATTTATATTGCTACATACAAAGTTTCATAATTTGAAAGCATGGTCAATCTTCAGAGACAGTCAGTATTCAAATTTCCAAAGTTTTCAGTACTTGGGACTTAAAATATCATTAATAAGTCCTGCTTTCCTGGCCATAGCCCCTTCTGATGCAATATTAGTGGTTAGGTGAAATAAGGAGGGTTTTATTCAATGGTAATATCTACTGGTATTAGTAATTAAGGACACAATGATGATACAAAACACAAACCAGGGAAACTGAATTTGGTGTAATAAGAAAGAAAATACAATTCAATGCTGTGTGTTCAGATTCTGAAATTGCTAATTTGTTGAAAACAAGCAGGCTGAAGTCCTGTAGTCAAGCATCTATGCTAGGCTAATGGCTTTATTAATTTTTGTCCACATATAGCAAATAATTCTGTTGGTATGAATAGTTGGGCTTCCATTCACTAAACTAGATTTCCAGATGAAAGGAAGGAAAATCAATGTTCATTTGTTAATTTCCTACAGAGAATTTTTTTGTTCTTTGAAATCTGTCCAGTTGCAGAATGTGTGTGTGTGTGTGTGTGTGTGTGTTTGAGGAGGTTTACTCTATCTAAATCCCAAAACAAAAACAGAAATTAACAGAATCACCACTGCACACCAGGATGGACACCTCCCTGCAGTACAATAAGCATCTCAATTCCTTATCAGCAAAGCTAGATTCTCCATTTCTTTCTCTTAGCAGCCCTATATGTTTGTTTGATACATTGAGGAAGTGCATGTTTACCTGAAAGTAAAGCAGGAAGAGGTGAAATATTGCATCTGTTTCATTCTCCATGACATTAACCCTCAGGTTTATTGCAAGAAAGAAAGACAGATGTCCTGAATCCACTGGGCATGATTTGTATCTTATGCCTCTGACCAAATGCAAAATGGCTTCCCTACAGTTACACTTTCCTACTTGTTTATATTTTCAGAGCTGGGTTTTATTTTTTTTGTTTTTAAGTGCATGTTTTATGTAGACATCTCTGCATGAGAGGGAAATAATCACAGGAGAAACACTTCTGCCTCAGAACTTGCATGCCACTCAGAGAGGATGGGACGGAAGGGTGATTCTTCTTCACAATATATTTATTGAGAACCAGAGTTGTCCTGCAATAATGGCTGCTCCTTTTCTGCTTCCCTAGTGTGATATGTAATGGAGTTAATTCATGCTGTATAAATAGATATGTGTGGGTATAAAATATTGTAGAAATTATGTTTTAACCTCCCCAGACAGGAACAGAGCTTTATTCAAATTGTAACTAATTCCTGGCAGAACCGAGATAGCATCAGGCCTGTTTAATGTCTGAATGGGACCTTCCTAGACTATCAGCGATGATTTCCTTATCTCCTGCACGTGGGAGATAACATCAGTGCCTTCCTGGCCCATGATTAATTGCAGTGCCCCAAGAATTCCACGAGATTCAGACCCGCCCTGATTGCATCTGGGTACTCAGGAACTGATACCAACTTACTACATGTGAATACAAACTTCTGTGCACCCAGACTTCTCTCTGCAACTGGGACCCGTCTTTGTCTATTTCAACATATGTATAGAAATGGATTTGCATTCGAAGAAGTGAATAGAAAGATGTGGTCATCTATGCCTCAGGCAGAATAAACTGTATATAAGCTGGACACTGGAAACACTCGGGGTGAACCTTTGAGGGAAAGCCATCTCTGTCAGTCGAACCTCTGGTTTCACCCAGCGCCTGTTCCCGGGACTGACGCTGTCTTGATTGTGGTGGTTGCTCGAAATTCCATTTTTTGTAATTGACCCAATAAATCGTTGTTAAATTTTTGATAAATTTGGCTATCGTTCTGATCATTTATAACACTAGCCTCTGGCAATAAGACTTTCCAGAGGACTTGAACTGCTAGTGGCTGATGGCCACCTACGTTCTTCACTTGCAGATGCAGAGGTGACTCAGAGACAGTTAAGATATTTTGTTAAGTTATAAAAATATATTTTTTAAAGTTCATGTGTTGAGCTGTTCTCCCAGACAGATGTCTGCTAGGCAGACCTGAGGCTGGCAAAGCCCTGTGGACAAGACACCAGCCCTCCCACTCCTCTGCTCTCAGACTTTGCACAAAGAGCCAGAAAGAGCTGAATGAGAAGCAGGCTGAAGTCCCACAGATAAGCATCTGCAAGGAAGGGTTAATGTTGCAAAGGGAAAGAATATTCTTTTTGTCCCAGAAAGTGCCACACGTCAAAATTGGTAATATTCAATATAGAAGTGACTCTGTAAACATCCCTGGACAGGTGAATGACTTTAGCAAGCTGGAAAAAAACTCCAGTGTTGCTTCTCAAAACATCTCCATACCTGCTTCTGAATCTGTGTGCTGGATACATCCATCAGTACTTGATTAAACCAGAACTAATAACCAGAAAACAAAGGTCTATTCTAAGACAGTAAATGTGCTTAGGCTGAACCCAGCGTTGAGCTAACACTCTCTTTTAGCATAAATTTGTTTCCAAAGCATGGGATAGACACATTTTGGAATCCTTTTTAGACACAGACTTTCCCAGCTATGCTTTTGACTGGGGTAAAACATGAGTAGTCTCCATTTTACATGAAAGAAGGTTGACATTTGGATTACTTGTCTTTAAGACAAGTTTCATGTTTTGCTGGTTAAGATCCCAGTTCTACGAAGCATTTACTCAGCTTCAGAAGAGTTTTTTTACTGGATAGCAAAGGACAGCAAAAATGGAGCATGTGGCATTTTTCCATCGCTATTGTCAAATACAGGGAAATTTGAGCAACAGCTTTCAAGTTGTGTACTTATAAACGCCTTATCTGGTAAAAAACACTCAGGTCAATATCATATATTTTTACGGTATCTCAAGAAAATTTGAGTTTGCAGGTTTAGTGTACTATCTGCATGGGGTCTTCTGGGAGTATAGTTTCAAAACTTTTGCTACAGTATAATTAGTGTATAATTTATATAATTATTTGCTGGAGGGAACAATTTAAATGGGTCACATGGTCCATCAGTTACTTGCTTGGGGAGATTTTCCAGATTATCCAATAACAAGAGCAGTGAACAGGTTAACTACTAAGTAAATTAAGTAAATTTTATTAATTTACTTAATAAAATATGTAATAGGCATTCAAGTATTAAATAAAAACATTGTTCAGTAAAGAAATTAATTCATCCTGTATGGCTTGCAATTACTCAAAAATCCTCTATGAGGTATTAGCAGGATGGTTGCATTATTTTATTGCTATTAACAATTCAAATGAAGAGTCATTCTCTTTAGGGAAGACTGCAGATGATTCAAGTCTGAACTTGAGCAGTGTCACAACCCTGCCTCCAGGACCAGTAGTAGATGCCTGTTCTACTTGAGACATTGGAATTTATTAACAAAAGTTGTAAAAGGGAATAAACAAGGAAAACTCATGTTACAAAAAATCTCTTTTAGGAACAGAGAAAGTGCCTATGCAGTGAGACGGGGTGAGAAAACTTGAAAGTAATTGATTTTAATGAGGTACAGGTTCTGAGGTGAGTGGCTATTATGGAATAATGACCAACACAGGTGAGTGCAGCAGTCAAACCTGCCTCCACTTGTCACCAAAGGGTAAAAATGGGTGGTTATCTAAACAGTGCATCTTGACAAGAAAATTTGGATTGATATTGACATCCCATAGTAGAGATAAACAGAAGCTTGTAGTAATTAAATTATTTCTCCTCTTCTGTAGTAGCTCAAGCTGTGTTTACTAATGTTTTCCCACACAGGCAAAACAATTTTTTTCTACACAGCAAATCTGGCCAGTTCTAGTTACAGCTGCTGTGACAGAGGTTGAAGAAGTGCTGAAAGAATTCCCTTGAAGTCCTGACAAAAAAGAATTTGGCCTGACTCATCTCAAGGAACTTTATATCATGGGGGCAAATCATGTAATTGCTCCTTCAATAGATGGAAGGGTCCTCAGACTGAGGAACTGAGCTGGGGTGCCATGTGCTTTGCCACATCCCAACTGCTGTTAAACAGTGCTGGCAGCTACAAGCGGAAGAATGTCCTTCATTCTGTCCAGAGACGGTTGCCCATCATCCAAGCATCTTCTTTGTTCCTGAAGGTATGGCCTCTCCAGACAACTTAATCCATGGGCACTTTTTCTGTCAAAATTTACTCATCTTTTCTACCTTGTGGAATTTACTTGATTTGACAGACTTCTCTCTGCGTCCAAACTCCAGTATGGGCCATGGTTTTAGAAGTTAATCCTAAAAGTTAATCCTTGGCTTAAGTGGTGTCAGGAGGCTCTGAGATGCCTGGAAGGACAGAAAAAAAGAACTTTGGAAAGATGTGTTGAGGAATATATCTGGAGCAGATAGCTTGACTTGCAAAATGCAGATTGAGATGCAGATTGAGCTCTAGGTAGGAGCTCAGACAAAAGGCCGTGAACTGCTGGCCCTTTGCACAACAAAGGGCACAAAGTCTGGTGTTGGCCGGCCTGGGGAAAGGGGAGCTGTGAAGCGCCAACCTTTTGGAAGACCAAGGGGAGTCACCAGGTACCAGTGCTGCCAACCAGGTGAATGGACACTGGGAGACACAGCAGGAGCTGAGGACTCCGGAGCAAGAGTGAGACTTGAGCTCGCTTGGACTGTGAGAATATAAAAGCCCAGGGGTTCCTTTGCTCAGGGTCCTCCTGGGAGGCACCAGCTTGGGCTGTTTCTGTGTTACTGTGCTGTGAATAAATTCGTCTGTGGAATGAGGCATCTGAGACTCTGCTCTGGGAAGCTTCTTCTGACTGTGAAAGGGGGTGAGCAGGGTCTCAAGTAAGGTTCCCAGTGTGTCACTGGAGCCACCTGCTGTGAAGGGGCTTCAGTCCCAGCAGTGAGTCTCTGGTGGTGGGAGTGTGACTGCCAGAGTTTCATGAATGGTCAGACTGAGAAGCCTCCTTAACAGGTGTCTGCAAAGCCCCTGAGACATCTGAGTTCCTACCTTGCAAAATTCACCCGTATATATCACCTGTATATACTAATACGCAACTAAACATATTCTTCTAAATTTGTTAAGAACAGATAAATTCATCAAATGGGGATGCGCTATGTATCTATGAATATTAGAGATCTATGGTCTCTAATATTCATCTTGAACTACACTTTTACAGCCAGCTCAGGCTATGCTGCTTGTGTCTTCTTCAGGTACATCTTTGGTACTATGAAAAGAGTTGTGCTACTGCACCTCTTCTGTGCATGCCCACTTCTGAGGTGGATTATGGTTACTGCATTCTCAAAAAATTCGAACAGGCTGTAAGATGAGCATGTTTCATAAAATGTATTATCCTATTTTACGTTGCTCCATCCTGCATGTGCACCCACTAGAAACACTGATATCCCACATAAAGTTTCTGAAAATAAGTATCCACTTCAAATGATAGTCTTTTGCCATAGAAAATTAAAAGGATTAACATCTTTGCATTAGGACTTACAAAACTTCAATAGAAGTATTCTGGTTTTTTATTTCTTAAAACTTTTAGGAAGAAAATCTGAACCACTTCAACACACCACTAATTTTCACTAGGAAAATGAAGCTTGAAAATTACAGAGAAAAGAGAAGCAGGTAGGTTTCCAGGCAAGGCCAATGTAATGAAGATGGTAATGCTTCCATATTCCAGACAGTATTTATTCTTTGGCTCATTGCCATGTGGAGGTGAACAGGAATCTCCTGTGGTGTGTGAGACTCACGTCTATGGTTCCCCCTCCTAATCACTGACTGAAGAAAACTTTTGGGAAATGAGAATCCTGGAGGTATCATCATATGCTACCATGTGAATTGTATGGCCACACATTCCTTCCTCTGTACTTACCATGCTCCCTGCATGATGGAATGACCTTCCTGGTGTAATTCTGTGTATTTATGTGCCTCCAGTGTGTTTTCAGCATTACCTCACAAATTGAAAATGCTGCCTTTAAATAAGGGCTACATGAAGGAAGTTTCTTGGGCAACAGACATATAGGTGCAGTTTTTCTCCTCAATCCTGGGATAAAAAAAATATGATGGGCAAATAATTAATAAATTCAGTTGAGAATTAAATTTCCATGGACTGCCCTCCTCATTTTCCCAGCTGAAATAAATAAATGAATAAACAAACAAATAAATAAATAAATTGCACATGGATACTGTGTAAGTTTTTATTTCAATTAATTATAAAGCAATGACAAATTTACAACATGACTCTTGATCCAGAGTCTTGAGGTGGCATATAAGAATCTGTCATGAGTCTTCAAGAAGAAATAGTCAATACCCAGGAAGGAATAGGAATAAATCAACTAAAATTATATATATAATTTATCCTGTGCACTTAAATACCCTTTTACAGAAAATTTTGCATTAGCAAACTCCTTCGAGAACTTTTTCTCAGTTCTATTGTGTTGGAGTCTGTTTTCTCTGTTTTTTCCTTAGAGCCAGAAGTCCTGCTCCGTGCTGCACCTTTTGCTGAATGGGGTGAAAGGATCCCTTGCTCAGCATATGAATTTACCACTGCAAAAGACAAGATGGAAAATGTAGCAACACTTTTCCACAGTGTGTTATTTCTAACCCTAACAAACACTGCAATATATCACTATATAACTTAACCAGCTGTTATGTCTTTTGGTTACCCAGTTCCAAGGCAACTTGATGTTCTGAAAAATTAAGCTTCTGGGTTCCTTTCTTTAATATATAACCTCTTTTCACCAAATTTTTATTCTGTGGTAGCAACTTGGAGGTAGCAGATTCGGCTCTCTATGTTTTGTATTGATCCTAAATATATATATATATATTTATTTATTTATTTATTTATTTATTTATTTATATAAACCATTGATTCTGTAGCCTTCTAAAAATGCTTTTTCTTTACCACTACAAGTTTTGGAACTAGATTTTAAGTGCTATTACACTGTGGGCCTTGAGTAGAATCAACTTTTCTGAAGACTAGGTGGTACTGAAAGAAATCCTGCAAATATTAATTCCATCTTAACAACTGAAGTGTTTAAGAATTTTCCTATCTCTCAAATAAATAGAGATCACTCACTTGCCATTTTCATGCTCTGAAAATTTCATCCTTTCTGGTGCTGTGGTAGATAGCCACAATGCATTTGAATTTGAGTTTCAACTACATTACTTTCTCAGTTTTCACTGTTCAATTTTTCAGTATATCATAGCAATTTTGTCATCCATGTCCTCTCTGGGGCAACCCCAGGTATTCAAACAATGCATTATACCGTTTTTTCATTGCAGTACTATAGATAATGAAATGTAACCTTCCTTTTGGTAAACCCAGCCTTCCCTATAGTAATGTTGATTCCTGACATCTTTTTTCTCCTGCAGCAACTCTTTCGTTCAGCACTGAGCTGACCTAAATTTGGGTGTGGGAGCAGGGGAAGGAAAAATCTTTGTGAAGATAACCTTAAATAGCAAGGTTCTTTCTGTATAATTGCCTCTTTCTTTCTGAGCTTGTAGTTGAGCTGCTACTTGCTATTAATATTGAACTAATAACCTGGTCAGCAAAATAATTGTGTCTCTCAAAAAGCTTGCAAATCTTAATGATCTAGATGGCTTTCATACAGATTGCCTGTGCAATTCATTAAAAATGTTATGGTGGCAACTAATTTGCTGTACACTCCCGTGTTTTGAAAAAAACTAATGCACCCAGAATTTTATTGTCCCCGATGATATCTCTTTCTTTTTTCTTCTCTTCCACATTATGTTTTTATTAGTAGCAGTGGCATTGTAATTGTTTTCATGTTGTTATAAAGACATTCAGAGGTGCTTGCAATGAAAGGAGTTATTTTCTTCAACAAGAATATCAGCAACATGTGGTAATGTTTTGTCATCCTGGGGTATGATTTCCCAATTCTTTACACCCCTTTGTCTGGGTCTTTTTCTTTCATTGTGCTCTCTTGGAGAACACTTGAAGATGTTGCTTGAGTCTAACCCTATAGAATCCTTTTAAATTTCACTTTAACATAAAAAATAGCCTGACAACACTCCTGATCTCAATAGCTTCTTTTCTTTTTACCAGAATCAGTCAGGATGAATTTTTTTTAACCTGCCTCACCACAGCTGTAAATATCTCATACAGTTGTCTGGAGTTCCAAAACCCATATACAAAGTCCTCACATTATGTTTCAGCAGGTCTTTCTTCTCATTTCCTTTTTTGGGGTCCCCTTTTATTCCTTAAACACATTGGGGGTTTGTCTTTGTTACCATGTTCAATGGTCCATCTATGTTCAAAGCCATCTCAGAACAGCCATTGTGTAATAGCTCTTTTCTACAAGGTATTCACTAGGGTCTTCCTACTCTTATTTCTGTTTTCCTACTTCTAATGCACTAATAGAAAGACATAGAAGCTAAAAACATCCTACTTGTCCAATGACTTCTCTAGCTCTTAACTAGAAACTAAATCTCTCCATAGAGGGAAGAATATAGGCATCTGTGGAAACTGTGGAGGATTATCTTAAACTGGTCATGATAGTGAGTTACGTGGGTGTCCAGACTTCATACTGAACAGCAGAAACACATTATTTTTCTGGTTTTGCAACCTCTACTCTGAACATATGGGAAACCTTCAGTAGAGTGATCAGAGCAAACTATTAAAGCTTGAATGACCAGAGTTGTTTTGCAATGCCAAGAGAAGGAGTCCTACTCATTCCTCCTACACAAGTAGTTGTGCAGCCGTGCAGTGAAGTCCATCGTGGAACTAGGTGACAGGAAGAAATGAGTAGAATTGTTATTTTTGATATGTAAAAGTTCCTTATATAGTTCTTGTAGCCACTCAGACAACTGTGCTGGAGCAAGGGAGTGGGTGCCAGTCGTGGGTAACTGCAAGTGGGACTGATTCCTCTGACAGAAGGACTGGCTTACATCAGCTTAAAGTATTAACTGAACAGAAACTGAAATGAATGAGCTGATCCAGCTCTTTTTGGAAGAGTCTTCAGCTGAATTACAGATAAATATTTGACAAAAAATAATTGTGTGAATTGAGCAGGAATATTGAAGAAGTAATCATTGTAAAATGAGTTGATAAAGCACATATTCCTTACGCAAACAGTTCTTGAGTCAAGGCTGAAGAGATTTCCAGTTAAAAGCTTAGTGATGTTTAATAAGTGTTGTTCAAATGGGTTGTTGCAGCTCTTGAGAATAGATTGTCTGAATTTCTACTGAAAGATTTCTGCTGTTTATGGAAGAAGTTTGTAATTTATTTATTGTCAATATGTCCTCTCCTAATTGCCTTGGTTCCAATAATGTGTTGCCAGATACATTCAATGTTTTACCACTCCAATGAGATACTGTATTTCCCAGCACTTATTCTCTTAATTGCTTATTCACTTATTCCAACAATATCTGGAATCAAATAATAGCATTAGAATCAACCAAGCTTTTGTACAGAGCATTGTCCACTGACTACAGAAACATAAAAGCCAGTCCTTTTTCCTTCATTATTTGGAGTTCAGTTGTTTAACCTCTTTTCTAGTGCTCTTACATGTTTCTTCTCTATTCTTCTTTTAACCAGAAAAACCACTGCCAAGTAAAGGATGGGCCTTCATACTTTTGCCTGAACGACTCCACCAATAAATGCCAAGTAAGAATGCATACAGAGTTTGTAAGATGAAGAAAGAAAAAATTATCTTTCACTAGCTGCAGGGTCACAATAAATACCCAAAGATTTAACAGTATTTGTACATGAATCACCGTCAAATTCAGCTTAGCTCCTCTTAGCTGTATTAAGTCTGTAAGATTTATAAGAATAAACAGTAGAGGACCTGGTTACGCAGACAAGCTCAAGGCTCATTTCACTACTAGAAGAGGATATCCAATTAAAAATTTAATCTAGTTTTACTTAAGTTCCTTGACTACTTACATTTAGTTGATTCTTTCGTCTTTCCCTGACCTTTTCAGCTTGGAGGTGTGTCTTAGTGAATGTAGCAAGTTACATACATTTTCTAAGATGCCATTTTATACAAGTGCTTGATGATTAATCGCTCAACACACATTTAAGATTCCAAACTGCCTCCCAGTGGTCAGGAAAAAAATTTAGTTTTAAGAACTGGAAGGAAATCCTTGTAATACTCTATTCATATCTCACTCATTAACAGCTATTTCAGAATAGCAAACTGAGTAACTTTTAGGGTAAATTAGGACTTTAGCGAAGGATATAAACAGCTCCAACGCAGAGATTTCAATAAATATTAAAATTCATATTTTTAAAACTTGGTATATTTAAAGATAGCACAACATCTGTAATCATATACTTGTGATATGATATCATTCATAGATTCTGTCTGTATGGTTCATTAACTTAACCTCAGCAAGTACAATGCTATAATTTCCATGGCTGTATACCCTTCTTGTGGTTTTTTTTTTACCCATATATTGCTGTATAATCTCTAACTACTTTTCCCATATCCTAACTTGCTAGTTTGGGGGGTTTTAAATTCTCATTTGCAATTTTTCTATTAATTTGTGAACAACTTCCTTCAAGATACATTGTTAGGCCATTAGCTATACACTCATCAATGCTGGAGTTCAATTTACAGACCAAATTTATGTGAATAATCCTTATTTGTGCAGCTTCAGACTTGCATTGGATCCGTTCTGGGAATCCCCTGCCAATATGATCTCATATGTTGTTATGTCTCTTCCTTGGGATATTGAAAGATGTTCAGCAAGGCTACAGAAGAAAGAGGTTTTAGATTTCACTCACAAGTTCAACCCTTCAGGTACAAACATTCACTGATTACCATACATCACATAAGCAAAACTTGGCCAAATGAATGTGGGCTGGGATATTTAGGACCAGACATTCAGGTAGTAAATGCCTACACTTTGCAGTGCTTCTTGTTGCCTACTAAACAGAAAAGTGAAATACAATGTAGAGACAGACATCAACTTGAATGGGAGTCTGCTTCCAAGAAATTTTATTATAAAAGTGACATCTCTCAGACACTGGATTATGCTAAATTATGGACAGACATATTAAACTAAATAGATACTAGACTATTTATTCATTTTTGCAATCCTTTATTTTTAAAACATGAACTGCAGAAGATCCTCAGAAAGAAAAGAACCCAAAACAAAGCCAAGTTGGAGAATCACAAGGAAACCAGAGAGAGAGAGAGAAATCCATAAACTAAGGGTAAACTTTTTCCAAATGAGGTTGTACAGCTGTGGGTACAATGCACATTCCACTTGAATCCTTTTCATATGTGTTTTGAACACATATGAAAAGTTCTTACTGCAAAACAGTATTCTTTTTTTCTTTCATACTGCATACCAACATGATACACAGCCTCTATTATCTAAATACTCCAGGGAACTGTTAGAACAATTTAACTGCTTATTCTGAGTAACAGTTTTAATTGTTTTCAAATATTATACTTGGGGTTTTATTCAACTTCTTAGTTATGTTTTGTGGACATGGAGGAATGGAACAGTTGCATAAATACTAAGCACATTTTTTCACCACAGCTCTACTTGAGCCCTAATTTATTATTATGAAATTCCCACATTAGGAAATGCGCCAAAAAAAGTTTGTTTTGTAGGAAGATAACAAGCCCCTTTTTCTTTTATTGTTTTATTAGCCCCGTATATTTAAAATATCATAATTGGTCCATGTGAAGTAAGGCTTCCTTATCATTACCAAGACACCTTTCTTTTATCACAGTAAAGGCAGGCACTTTAAAGCCTTCTGCAGTTACAATGAGGAGAGGCACTTCAAGATGAGACATGGCTTTGGGTCTTTTTTTCAGACAGAAGCAGAAATTGGGCTGGAGGAGGGGATTGGCAGCGCCATCATACCTGCTGTCCCTCACCACTCCCTGATGGGTCTCAGATGTTACACCACCCACCTGCAGATTTTTGCAGACCCTTCTTCAGCCTTTTGGGTTTTGGTATGACAGGTATCTGGCGAAAGAAAAAAGCTTCCTGGGAGTCAGGTGCATTCTGAAGGAGTGCATTCTGAACCTCTCTTTGGCAGTGGTTTGGTTTTACACACAGGAACTTAAACTGAGACAGTACTGTTCCCATCACCAGGATGTCATGTTGATCCATGAATAAGTTAGTCCCTTCGTGAGTTTCTTCAGATGTGACTGACTTACTGGACCTGTGATTCAACAGAAAACAAGGACAGAATACAGCTACTGACATCTTAGATGGCAAGGAGAGTCACACATTACAAACTCATATTCCAGCATAAACAAAGAGAGTCTTTAGGTCAACTGCTCTGTCCTGGATAATAAAAACTGTATATTGAACAAACAATCACATGCCTGCTGTCTTGAATTTTCCCCAGCCTCCCTCACACAGTCTTTTAACACTGGGAAATGAGGACCCTCGCCTAGGAAGCAGTAGTGGAGGAGTAAAGACCTGCTGTGCTTGAGTCGCACAACCTGGCGCGTGCCTGTACTTTCGGATGACAGGAGACAGGATTGTTCCCATCCTGTAACCACAGCTGTCTCCTCATGGTGTTGCCTCCTCTGCTTCTGAGGATGAGGAAGGGATCTTTCTTGGCAAGGCTGAATGTACCTGTGGGGTTGAGGGGGGCTGGACAGAAGAGAAGCTGTCTGTACATGTATTGTCCTGTTATAGTATATGATCTAGAACACTGGGCAGCACTAGTAGGGAAAGAAAAAGAGTGGCATCTTCTCAGCTAAATCCACTGTCAGTCCTGGTAATCATTCCTGAAGTAAACATCTTCTGTCTTGCAAAGGCATCACATGATGAAAGACTGGGCCCCTGCAAAACCAGAACTAATTTTCCATCCTTTTATGTTTCTTTGCACGGGGCATGCTCAACATTACAACTCTGCCACTTGACTGTGTAGGTTTTGTGAAGTTCTGTCTCTGGGTATTTTTGTGGCTTTCTCTTTGGGTTTTTGCAGTGCAGGGGGCACCCTGCATGCACTTCAGCTGACCAGAGTGAGAGGTCTCTAGAATTTGTAATGATAGAGTGGAAGATGACTGGATAGTGAGTCACAAGAAATTCTCCACGTTAATTGCTCTATCTGAATGCTTCATCTCAGGCTTCACGATGTGTTTCCCTGCAGGAGGACATTCTCCATGCTAAGGAGAGGCTAGAAGAAGAACAGCAGAGTATTCAGCAGCATACTCAGCAACTGCTTTCTATTATGCAAGAGTTTAAAGGAATGTGAACAGTCTGCTGAAATCCTCCTCATGTGACCAAGATCACAGCAACAACCCGGAGCCAAATGAACAACCGAGCTCTTATGTGCCAGCACAAAGACCCAGCTAGAAAAACATGGTGGAACCCCAGTTGCAAATACAACAAATAGGATTTTAATCTCAGCTGTTTGCTCGGATGGCTGCTTTTCCACTATGGAACACTATGTTAATTAAATTTCCACATCACCATATTTAGCGTGTTTTTCCTTTCCACTCAGTATTTTTTGTCAGATCCTTGAAAATTCATCTCTTTGCCCTCGGTGACCTTTAAAAGGCAGAAGAAATAAAAAAACTTATCTGCCCTGTGAAATCTGTGATGTTGGTTATTACTCATATGTTAGTCCTTTGATTTGTATTGCAGGGTTAGGATAGGAATGGGTCTCATATACAACAAAGCAGGTGGGTATTTAAGCTGAATCATCATAAAAATAAAAATCATAGCAATTGCCTGCAATGCAGAGATTTTGGAAAGGCTAAGGAAGTAATTATAGCGTCACATAGAAGGGTCCAGATATAAATTATGTTGCAATATTTTGGTAACAAGTGAATAATTTCTGTTTCTTTTGTGGAGAAAAAGTGGTATCCTGTTTCAGAGCCTCTTTGTTTTCCGCATTCAAATTGATAAGGACAGACATTTTAGTCATCTTTTTCACTGCAATAAGCTATGTCTCCCTTTTGGATATAAAAATGTTGTCTTATACCATCAGGTGTCAAGTCAATTCACTACTGTTTAAAATCTGGCCTTGAAAAAAAATGGTGTGTGGTGTACCCCTATTAATTAAAAATGTATTTCAGTAGAGAGTTTCCAGTATTTGTAATGGGGAAGTTATTTATTATGTTATGTGTCTGTTATCTGTCATGAAGGGGGAAGTCCTGTTTATGAATTAAACATTTTGATTGTTCTTTAAAGTTTTTAATATGTGTATTTTATGTTAGTATTTATTTGCACACCAATAAAACATAGTATAATATAATATACTATTATAATATAATATTTTTATATTTAACCGTGGTAGATACGCAAAACCAGAACAAAAATCTTCTGCGTTGGGCATAGTAGAGATTTAAACTACACCTAATAGTCTGAGGATCACAAGGACTTAAGGGGACTATATCTGTACGCCCTCTTCTATGAAGTGCATAATTACAACGTACCAGCTCGCCTTTGAGAATTAAAAGCTTGTTTCTGATACCCCCACCATCTGGTCAGTATGAATAACGAGCAAAAACGGTAAACAGTACCCTTAAATAAGACAGATAAATTGCGTACAAATTGTTAAAGTAAAAAGCACCATTTTCAAGGAAAACGTTCACAAAGTTCTCTACACTTTGCAGTTTGTTGCAACCAAAATGACACTTTTCTCTAAGCCAGGGAAAAACTCCATCTCACTGTCACAGAAAGGAGTTCCTGAACTTTTTAAGTGATCGATGTCAACACAGGATAGCAAGAAGTTTCCTGGGCAATGGTAGAATAAGTAAACTGGGAACAGGAAGATCAAATTGCCAGAAGTGTCTTTTGCTGCTGGCTGCCTGCCTTTGGAATTCAGATTTTATCTGTCGTCAGGCTGCACTGTGTTCAACAAGGCAGAAACAAAACACAAAAGAGGAGAGGACTACAGTTCAAAGAAATCAAGTAATAGATATTAAAATTAAGATTTTAAATATTATCTTGCTGCAGGAAAATCAAATTATTTAGTTCCTTTTAGGAAAAGGGTTGTCAGCAACTGATCACAAAGCAGTAAAATATAATCCTAACAGGACAGTAACTAACCAGCTATTTAAAGAACTGCTTACCATTTTAAACAAATTGCTCTGTAAAAACAGTGTAAATGGTGAGATAAGACTGTAGAAAACCTTATTACAGGGTTGTTTTTTTCCAACAAACATGGATTTTTAATAAAATATTGCTCCTTGTGTCCCTAAAAGTATATTTATTTTTTGGACTGTGCAGGCCAGAAGGCTGCCCTCCCAGGTATGAGTCAGAGCACAGCAATTTTAAAAATTATCATAGGTTCAAAGGGGAAGTTTCAGATAACTGTGATTTTCAGACACTTGTTTATGCAACATATAAAGGTAATTTTAAAGTTTAACTACCCTTTGTAAGGTGATGTGGTGTTAATTACTATTATTGCTCCCTTGGACAAAGCATAATGGTAGATGCAAGCTGGAGGCTAGCTGATGTGTAGGGCTCCTCTTAAATCTGGCCTGGTGACCACTAAGTTTTGCTTCAGGTCTGTAGAGTCACATTGATAATTTCTTCCTTGTGTCATAAATAATAAATAATAAAGCCAAATCCATAATCAATAAAAAAGGGGTTTTATTTCGTGACCAAGATTCAGTCTCCAATAGCCACAATCCAAGGGGCAGCGTCGAGGCCGGGATCGGCGCTGGGTGAACAGGGATCCGAGCTCCACCGCTGCGGATCCCCTCTGTTCACAAATGCTGTCTCTGCCGGGCTGGTTTTATATGGATTTTTCCGCCTGGGGCAGAGTTTCTCCTACTCTTCTCCTCCCTTCACATATTCATGTAGGGCCCATCTCCCAGGGAGCCACATCTTTTCGTTTGCTAATTAGGTTTTTTCTCTTCCTTGCTGTCTGTGATTTCACAATTTGTGAAGCAATCTCTTTCTGCGGCTTGTAGTTTTAAATCTTTAAGAATTTTTTGTACAAGCACAACTTATTTCATGTAAATTTTACACAGGCACAAATTATTCTATAACATATATCACACTTGTTTTGTGGGTTTGGTCAGCCTGATGATTCAGAAATTAACAAACACATGCCTGTGCTTCACCTCCTTTCTCACTGTTTTTTGTAAGCTTTCTGCTTCCAGGGCAGCCATACAAGAGGATTTTAAGCATCTGATCACAGCTATGAAAAAGTGGGGGTTTATATCATAAAAAATAACTAGGAATGGTATGGGGGGCAAGGTTTGGTATTTTGAATCTTGTAGCTAAGGGTGTTCTCAGTAGCATGGGAATTAGAAGTATAGTCTCAATCGCAGGACCTAACCTCAACTAACTACGATAAAGCAGGTACAACAGCATCTTTTTTCCTAGAATCATCTGTTGCAATAGCTACTTTCATGGTAGTGCAAGCTTTTAAAAATCAATTTGCACCTACAAACTATTTTCTTCTCAGCAAATGAGTGCATTCATAGCTACGCTACTTCTGACTTCTATAGAAAACTTGTATTTCTAATATGCCTAACCTGCAATGTACTTGGCTTTTTATCATGCTGGAAGCACTGCGGTTCCACTGGTGTTAGTGAGAATAACCGAGCAAGGCTATGTGAGACAGTCTGAGAGGTTGACCTTGGCTGCCAGCCTCCCACCTGACTGTCTCCCATACCCCCTACTCAACAGGACAGATGAACACAATACCAAGAAAAAGACCATGGCTTGACACAAGGACAGGGAGATCAGTCACCAATTACCAGCACGGCCAAAACTGAATCGGCTTCCAAAAACTTAATTGAATATATTGCGAATTAAGAATAGGGTAACAAGAAATAAAAACAAGACTACAGCCACCTTCCTTTCCCCCACCTTCCTCTTCTTTGGGGGCTCATCTCCATTCCTTCATTCATACTCATACACATGCACACATAGAAAAAAGCTATGTAGAAAATAACAGGGGCTGTGGTCTGCGCATTATGATTTGTCTCTGCCACTTCTTTCTCATCAAGCTCTTTTCTTGCTACAAGAAGTGGTCCCTTCCATGGAGTACAGTCCTTCACAAATTTCTCCAAGGTGGATCAAAGACTGATGAAAGTTTATGGTATTCCATACAACAGAACATCATGCCTAGTATATGGGGGGTGTTGGCTAGCGGTGCTGATTGCTTCTGGAGGACAGTCCAGGCATAATTAGATTTTATTTTCTTTCAATTATTAAACAATTTTTATCTGAACTAATGAGTTTTTGTGTTGTCCTGATTCTCCCTCCATCCCACAGAGAGTGTAGTGGAGGGGGAAGCGAGGAAACACATGCATAAGCTGCCAGCAAGGCCAAACCATGACAGGTGTTCCCAAGGTCTGCAGCATGAATATCTGCTCCAGCATGCTCCTCAGTGAGCTACAGGGGAAGAACCTGCACCACCACAGTCCTATGCTTGAGGTACCAGCAGAGTCTCACGTTTCTCACAATCTTCTCTCTCTGACCTGCTGTGTGTAATTTTTAATTCTATAAATAACTATAAACTCTATAATAAGCATGACATCACAGAGGTGCCAACCACCAGTGTTGCTGATTATCTCAGCTTTTTGCAGCTGTGGGTCTGTTTTGGAGCCAGCTGATGCTTGCTCTGCCCAACACCTGGGCAGATGCTGCTCCTTTCTCACAAAGACCACTCCTGAAATCTCTGTGCTCCCAACACCTTGCCATGAAAACCCAATACAGATCACCTCTTCTGGCTTCAGCCAATGAAACTACCAGGCACCACCAAAGTTACTCCAGGAAAGTTCTTCAAAACTATCAGAACAGGACTTTAATTCCCTCCATAAAAAGTAGTAGCATGTTTCTTAATGTCTCTGGTAATAAAGAGAATAATAACCCTTGCAATAGCAATCAATGTTCATGACTTCTTAAGGCAAAAATAATAAGAAACAATGTCACTGTACAGTAAGGGAGTTAATCTGATATTTAAAATCAGTATCTATTACCCAAATGGTTGTCTACAGTCTAAATGGTTGCCTACAGCTGTATGATACTCCTCCTGCTTTTAGCTTTCCTTTGTATTTTTTTCTTTCTTTCACTAGGGTGTATAGGAGATCAATAAATCAGACAAGCTTTAGTCTTCATAACAAAACTGTAATAACCAACACTGACTAAAAATACACTTTGCCAATGACTAACACATCAATACCACTGCATTTTCAAAATTAGTTCTGAATCTTGTCTGAAATCAGCTGTAAATGAAGACCTGATGCCATGCTAATAGCACTGATGACTATAGTTCTCCACTGTTTTTGTAATCAAGGTTCAGCTGCTCAGGCTTGAAAGCCCTTTGGTGCAGAGAAGCTGAAATCAAAAGGAGACAACATGCTTCAGATTTATTTCAACACCTTTTGGTAGTGTTGTTCTCCTTGATCCCTCCAGCACAACAATAATAAAAAGTTGAGGAATCTCATCGTCACCCAGGATTGTTTATCTGATTTCTGGAGCTGGGTCTCACCAGGCAGGTTTCCTCTTTATTTTTTAGAATTTTTCTGTTTTCCCTGTGTTTGGTGACCAGGTGCTCATCTCACAGGTTTTCTACCTGAACTATTGTTCAGGTGTGTTTCTGTATCTTGGCTGTGCAACTCTATTGCAAGTCTCTTTGTAGCTTAGTATTGTTTATGTATTGATGCTTCATGGTTGGTACCAGTTATGTCATTAGCAGTATTACAGTGCTAGAAAATTCTTACATGTTGCTATAATTTACCCTATTTTGATGCACTTATGACTAGGCTCAAGGCATGCGAATACTAATTACATTCTTTTTAGTGTAATTCTGCTTTACAGGAAGCAACAGCCTTCTTCTTTTGCTAAAATTCATCTCCTATTAAAGATTTGGCTTTCTTGCACTCAAAAATTGCCAAAGGCAGAAGAACTGTTTGCTGATTTCCACATGAATTTAACTCCCAAGGATAATGAATCCTTCAACATACAATTTACCAGAGAAATGCTGTCAGGCACTTGCACTCTTAACTGTTAATTTGGGATCTTTAACATTATGATTTTCATGATCAAGAGCATAATTTCGCTGTGTTAAAGCCTATTACATTAAAATCCACGTGTTCCATGGGGTCGGTGGTTGGAGACAGGGACCACACACACGCACACCAAAGCTCCATGGGACAAACAGCCTGTCTTATTGTTGGGAGCCTTCTTATAGAGGGAGTGCAAAACTGCCAGGTCTCTACGTCTCATTGGTCTGACCCTCCCACAGCCCAGCTCCTGACCAGGGAGATGCCTGCAGCTCAGGATGGAATGTGGTAGGTGAAGGTCCCTGTCTACCAACCCAGGGGCCACAAAAGCCCTTGCTCATGGCTGAAGGCCATCCAAAGCTGTAGCATTTGATTTACTGGCTGTTGTTACCATGTTGTTGTAGAGACATAATATTGGCTTTTCACAAATATTAAAATGGATTCTAGATGTGTGGTGTTAAAGTAACTTTGCTATATAGTTTTTACTTCTGTTCCTAACTAAAACTTAGAAATAGCTGATAAAGATATGCTTTTGTTAAAATGCCTGCTTGGTTGGGATAATATCCATGGAATATATGATGAGGACCCTGCTACTGATAGGCCAACTATCAGCACTCACTGTCTGAAGACAGAATGGACCAAGGCCCAAAACTGGAGGTGATTATAAGAATGAACTAAAACCACAGCCAAGGAACAGAAATGCTCTAAAAAGGCAGACCCGAGGAGGGGCCATGCTAAACAATTCTTGGAACATGTAAACTAGTTTGGGGAAAAGTTTATTGTGTAATTTTTTGTGAATATGTAACAGGCTGTTGGAGTGGAAATGAAATACAAAGGGTGTTTCCAAAAGAGCAGGTGTGCCCTTGGCTGAATGCCTAGAGGCACCTGGCCCTAAATCTTTGCCTTATTGTTTTTGTCTCCTATTGTTCTTATAAACTTCTAAATTTTACCAGGAGAGTGAACCTCTCACAATGCAGTGTAAAGGAATGTAAACAGCAAACCCAAGCAGTACAATATAGGATAGTGTATCTATCTACAGTGCCTTCTCCAGCAATTCTTTTTCAATTCTCTTTATTTTAAAATATGATTTGTATTCACTTGGGTTCCCACTATGCATGTTTATTTGAACAGCACCTCAATTACTGTCTGTGATTACCACGACATTTAAACCCAAAGTATTTTACTGAAAGTAGTTTCACACCATCTATCAGTTATGTGATATTCCTTCAGACTTCAGATTTCCTTTAAATTTCCTTTATACTATTAGGATGCATAGAAGACCAACTAACTTCAGAGTTTCCTTCATTAGAATTGACCTGACTTCCAAACATAAAAGTCTGTCTTGTTTATCTATTTATTTGTATAACCAGCATCTTGTCTTGAAACTCAAAGTTCTTGGCAACTGCTTTGTTGTACATTTCATAGTAGGGAGAGCATGTAATTTTGTATGTCTCTTTGTCAACTGCATGTGATATGTGGCCTTCTGCATTTTTTACTGAGACCAAAGATTCTCTCCAACTAAAGCATTAAGCAATTTCACAAAATCACAAAACACACTGAGTTGGAAGGACTCCTGGTCCTGCACAGGACAACCCCAAGAGTCACACCGTCACCAAAACAGCGAGAAAAACAGAAACTCTCCAACATCTTTTCAGTGTTAGAGAATTCAGGCATTACTTTATTGTGGCCAGATGTTATTCTGGCCAAGGTGTGCCAGAGAAATTATTTCATCCACATATGCCCAGGTTGTGCAGAAAATTATTGAATCACACAGGGTTCTTTAACCCGATTTTTCACATATTTATACATACGAAACCCAAACAAATTCTCATTCATTGTTCCAAATTACACAATTCTTAGTGTTGGATCTCCTACTGGTTATTGATCCCTTCCGCTTCCCATGCTAATTTTGTCCTCATTCTTTGGTTCTCTTATCAGTCTTTTCCCAGACCAGGTGACTGCTCCAGAGGCCAATGCTTCCTAATGTTTACTTATCTTCTGGCTATTCCCAATCTGTTGATTTTAAACTAGTCAGTGATACTAAAATGGGAGGAGCCATGGACTCTCTCCAGGGCAGAGAGGCTGTACAGAGAGATCTGGAGAGCTGGGCAACCACCAACCACTTGAAATTGAACAGGAGCTAGTGCCAGATTCTCGCCCTGGGGCAAGGTAATTCTGCTTACACATACAAATTATGGGATGGGACCCTGGAGGGTAGCCCTGCAGAAGGAGATGGGGGTGGGAGGACTTGGGCTGATGGCAAATCCAATCTGAGTCAGCAGTGCCCTGGCAGCCAGGAGGGCCAACCCTGTCCTGGGGTGCATCAGGCACAGCATCACAGCCGGGCAAGGGAGGGGATTGTGCTGCTCTGCTCTGAGCTGGGGCAGCCTCACTTCATGTGCTGGGGGCTGGTTTGGTTGCCACAATATGAGAAGGACATTTGGCTATTCAGGAGTGCAAGGAGACCTACCAAGGTGGTGAGAGGTCTCAAGGGCAAGATTTACAAGGAGCAACCGAGGTCACCTGGTTTAATTAGCCTGGAGAACAGAAGACTGAGGGGTGATCCTATCAGCCTGCAGCTTCCTTCAGGTGGGCAGTGCAGGGGTGTGCTGATCTCCCCTCTCTGGTGAGCAGCAGTAGAACACAAGGAGATGGAACAAAGCTGCATATATGTTCTAGTGTTGCATAGTCCTGCAGGGAGTTGGACTTAATGCAGTTTATGGGTCCATTCTATTGAGATTCTCTATGATTCTAGGGTTCTATAAGCTTCTCATAGGTTGTCCAAACTTAAACCCTGGAAGACTAACACTTCTTTCTAAACTCAGTGTTGGTTTTGAAAAACCAGGATGTGCCTCAACCCTTACTAATTTAACCCCCCTTAAATTTGGCCTCATGTGTATCACTGTTGCAATCATTACTGTTTCAGAAAATACACCAGTCTGATAAATCACACTGCCACATTTAAACATGTTTCTATGTTCCTACCTACATACCAAGAGCTTCTTACAAAAAGTCTGAGAAAGCTGCTTCAGGTGGTAACAGCCACAAAAAATGCAAGTGACAAACTGAGAGGTGAGAGTAGCATTAATTTTATCAAGTAATCTCCTGTTTCTCAGCTAAAGATCCATTGTTTCTCAAAGAAGAACTCCAATGTTAAGAAACAAGTTTGAACACAAATGAAAAACTAGAATTTGACAACATTCAAACACTATGCATCAACTCATTTCTCATGTCAATTTTGTCCCCATATTAAGTCTGAAGGTTACAGCAAGAGCTGGCTGATTCCTTTTTTCAGAAGGTATTTCTTGAATAAATGAGGGCTTTTTCAGCAGATTTTTTTTTCCATAGGAAAAATAGAGATCACCTGAGGTGATTTTTTTGTGATTATCTGTGGAAACAACACTTATCGATTAGTCTGTATGTTTTTTTACAAGCCCATCTGTCTATCTTGTCATCCCAAACAAATTTTGGACCTGCTGGCTCATTCCAATTAAATTACTATTTTAAATTTAAAAATTATTTTTTTTAAAACTTTGTGAAAGCTATGATTGAAAACAACAGAAGCAGCAGAAAAAGTTTATTAGTAGTTCTTGGTCCAGATAACACTAACATGATAAAGAAAAAGAATCTCAAGAAGCTCAACAGCTTCTTTATGTTATGACAATGAGAGAAACTTGAGTCAGAGCTCCTGATTAGCTGCAGTTCTAAATAAAATGCACACATCTATTAGCTGCAGTTGTAAATAAAATCCGCACATCTATTAATCAGATGCAATTCTTCTAAACAGTAAAGAAAAAAAGCTGCTTTTTTGTTTTTTGTTTTGTGTTTTGTTTTGTGTTTTTGTTTTGTTTTTGGATTTTTTAAGCTGATTTTAATTTTTGGAAGAGAAAAAGGTTAAACCTTTCCCCTTTTAAAAAAGTAAAGAGAAAAAATGTTGAAGCACTGGATGTAAAAGACTGTGGGGCTTGTTTCTAATGTTTTTTGTACATTTTAAGTATTTTGAAGGAGATAATCTTTTTCCTACTTTCAGAACTGTAACTTGGAAATCTTATTTCTGTATGTCTTATGAACACCGAGACATATAATGAGCTTATGATTCTGCCCCCTAATAAGGGGCTTTAACACAGTCAACAAAGACTAATATAGTTCTCACAGGATTAATTAAGCTGATTTGAAGGAGCAGAAAATTTTGTTTTGTTTAACTTAAGATTGTAAAAATGATGCTAATAATTTAAATGAGGATTCTCCTCACTCTTTAATTAGTTTATTTTCACATGAAAGGAAAAAAAATACAGAAGATGGAAAAATGAAGTTCAGAACTACAGCCTCTTTGTCAAATAGTGAAGAATTTACATTATGAATATATATAAATTCAACACGGTGAAGTACCACCAGTTATGTGGCATTAAGTTATGCAGTAATTTTTTTCCTGTCACATCATTCCTCCTGGGTCAGCAGCCTACTGATTTACTCAATTTTGTTTGCATGGGTAAAACATTTTGCTTAAAATAAAAGCACCAAGAGAAAACAAAAAATGGAGAACAAGAGGGGAGAACAAAACGAAAGCAAAATACAGCATAGTAAAGGAAGAGCTAGAGCAAAGGTTTCTAGAGGTGAGACCAGAAGTTTCACATTTGGATGAAGTGCCTGTTCCCTAGAAGGAACTTATCACTTTGGCTGTTAAGTCAGCCAAATAAACTCCACCAATCTTTTTTCCCAAACATTGATAGAATCCTTCAATATACACCTTTGGCTACAAACATTGCTTGAAACATCAACACTTTTGATAACTTGAAAACTTCCAAAATGTTGACAGTCTCACGAAGCACAATTCTAGGAAGCTATTTGTAAGAGATTCTTTACTGTTAGAGTAATCCTTCTGCCTGTGTCTAGTCAAACACGCTCAACTGATGACCCTCCAAGCCATGCCACTGCAGCTCCCTATGCTGCTGCTCTTTGCTAACCAACCGCTGCTCCTTACCCTAACCTGCCTTTGGTGCTTTGGTTGATCAGACTGCTGCGGACTGCTTGGACCCACAAACCACTCACACAGAATATCAAGATGTGGGGGAAAAAAAAAAAGGGGGGGGCTGGGAAGGGGAAGTTTCTAGGGAGATCGGAAGTAGATTTAATGCTTTTTAAATTTGATCAGAAAGATTGCAAAGCAAAAACATCCTCCGGATAATATCTGCACTTACATCTTTGCATTTGTGTAAAGTTATGGTTTAAGTTGAAAATACAAGAGGTCTCAAACAATGTCTCCCATCCAGAAAACCCAAATTTGTTTCAGAGCTAGAACTGTGTAGACGGCAAGTTTCATTGGTCAGTGGTCACAAAACCAGATGAAACACAACCTTGAGGAAAAAATCTTACAGTGACCCCATCAGCCAGTAAGTTTAATAAGCTTTAAAAGAACAACTTCCTCATAGCATTTAATTTCTCATATTCAGGGAAAGATATTTTAGTCAGCATTTTCAAATAAATAATTTTGTAGCAAGGTTACCTTAGTGTGTCTTCAGTCTCTGACATAATTTTCCCCAAAACTTGTGAAGACTTGAATATCTGACCAGCTACTTCAGTCAAAGTGGATCATGGAGTGGTTAGGATTACTGTACATTTCCAGTTTCTGAGCAAGAACCATTCCCTTCTTTTTCTATTTACACTGATGTGCTTTGAAATGAATCACATTCCATGTATTGTCTCTCAAAACTTCAAGGTAAATGTTTACTCATCCTAAATATTTGGGCATGTGTCAGTTTCCAAATTCTGCACCTAGGAACTGCAATATATTTAGAGAAATTTTTGATAAAGGTAGTTACTACAGGTTTGCCCTCACTTTACAGTCCCAGACAGATGACAATGTTGGAATTGATAAATCTCCCATTGGCTATGGTGGTACTCGGTGGACTCAGTACTAGCTGAAAATGTGGGCTTGGTTTAATTTTGTTAATATAAGTGTGAAATTTTGTCATGTATAATTTTGAAATGCTCTTTAATCCTTGAACTGTATGACAAACTGCTATAATACTCATATATGTATCAGTAGTTACAGCTGTATTTAGCTCTTACTTCTGTTCACACTGATCCTTAAAGTCACATTTCATCCATGAATTAGAAGATAAAGAGAAGGAATGTGTGTGCCTTTGCACCAGAGCATACCCTGCTATCACTTTTCAGATAACAGTCATGATCTCCCTTTGTTTCACAAATGGAAAAGCAGGAGACTCTTCCCTGGGTTGGAATGTG
This sequence comes from Calcarius lapponicus, assembly GCA_039654755.1. Lineage (NCBI taxonomy): Eukaryota > Metazoa > Chordata > Aves > Passeriformes > Fringillidae > Calcarius > Calcarius lapponicus. Next base: position 42,163,604 of record CM077481.1, read on the forward strand.
ACTAATCAGGGAAGAATTCTCAGGAATTAAGTGGGATTATGTTGGCCTGTTATCTCTCCCCATCCCCCAGCAGAAAAATCATGAAACAAAACATCTCTCCAGAAGTCTTTACTTCTCTCAGACATTCCCATCTCAAAATAAAAATCTTCCAGATCCCACTTGATCACTCTTTCTCAGGAGATATTGTCAGTTTGGGACAAGGAGTTAGTACAAAGTGGGCCTATGGAGCCTGAAAACCCCACACTGATATTTTTGGGCTCATGGTAGTAACTTCACTGGAATCTTGTTCCCATTGAAAGCCCAGTTTTCCAGAATATGATTAATATTTTCTGTTTAGAGCCAAAATTTCTGTATTTCCTCTAATTTAAATGTATTTGTTCTGGAAACATTTCCAAAGTAGAGTAGGCCAGCATCTTGTCCATGAAAACCTCTTCCTTGGGTCACAGCGACAGAAAGCCATCTCAGCTGTGGTCAGCATGCAAGGCTCAGTATGGCCCATGAATCAACCAACCTCAAAACAAACCAACCAACCAAATCACTGGCGGGTACAGGAATGATGCACTGTCTTTGAAATCTCAGCTTCCCTGGTGGTCTCCGCTTGGTTTACAGTTCTCTTTCTGAGGCTCACCAATGTGTGCCAGAGAGGCACAGCGCACGCAGACAGGATCCAGCTCCTTGATTTGCATATTTTTAGCAAACATTTTTCTGCAGACTTCTCTATGGCTGTGTTTTCTTTCACAGCTTTTTTGTTTTGGTTTGGTTTTGTTGTTTGTTTTTTGTCTTTATTTTGCTTTTGGTTTTGTTTTTATGTACCAATGAGCAACAGTACACTCATTTAAAAGATCAGAATTAATTAATCAGCAATTAGGCTGACTCACTGAATAAAGCAAGTCACAGGCTTCACAAAGTGAGTCCTGCATCTAATCTTAAAATGAGCTATTATGTCTGCAGATGTGTGTTGTCTCATATTTGTTCCAATGTTGAATTATATGTCTGGTCAAAACAGTGGTTCCTGCATGAACTTTCCTGTATCATCTGACAGCCACTCCATCTCATTACACCTTCACCTCCGAGACAAAAGAGGCACAGCTGCAGGTGTGAGAGTCATTAAATTTGCACACTGAAGACATGTAGGAAGTGGAGAAATAACTGTTGAGTGGAAGTAACTTTGCCTCTGCCTAAGGAGAGCACATTTCCATTAGAGATTCTCCTCAAGTCTGTTGGGTGCCTGTTGCCATTATATCCACTTGTAACTTTACCTTTCAAGATTGCAATTTTTCCTACTGTTGCTGTAATGAGACGCAGCATTTACTGCTTCTGTGTGGAAAGAGGCTCTTTCACAGAGGTGTGTTGACGATTAACACTACATGCTTGCTTTTCCTTGCAGTATTCTCCTCTAAATGTTTCTGTACCCAGCAACTCAGAACAGCAAATTATTAGAACAACTTTGCCTGTGCCTCTCAGTTCTATTTTGTTTTTCTCCAGCACCCTATTCCAGTATTTGAGCTTTATCAATGTGATAATCTCACGGCTCACAAAAATCATGTACTTTTTTCGTAATGCAAAATGGTTGCTGGGCTACTTCCCAAACACTGATGTTCCTTAACTTGTAAAAGTCACAGATACTTTATAAATTAATGAGATAAATCTGTAATTTTGAAATTAAAAATTAATAAATCTGTGTATTTATTCAAGACATTAATAAACTTTCTGAGTTAAGGATCAGGCTTATTTAATATGCAATTTTTACTTCTCTTTAGGTTTTCACATGTAACTAAAATATGGAACATGTGAAATAATTTTTCTGCTAACAAGCTACTACTGCTACTAAGACCTTCCTATAAATGTAGCCAGAAGACAAAAGAAATATTTAAACAGACTTCTCCTGAGTTTGGACAGTTCCTTACATGCTAATGACTTATTACCCATATTTAATGTAATGATTTCTAGAACATGATAACTTTTAAAAAAAATACTAATTCATTTTATATGAGATCATCAACATGCTGTGTCTGTATGCTCCACTTGGAAAACTCAAGGCTTCCTTTCTTTTTTTTCCCCAATATTTTTTTTCCCTCAAGTATTCTTTTTTAGCTTTTTGTTTGTTTTTTTGTTGCTGTTTTGTTTCCAGTTGCGCTGGTGCTCAAGGGAGTAAAGATCCCATCTAAGAATGAAGAATCATTAATACTGATGGTACTCTCATGGAAGAGGCATGCTGTTTGTCCTTCAGCTAGGAGAATTGGTTTAACAGCAAAAGATCATACAGGAACCAAGTCACCAGGCAAGGAGTGATGTGGATCAAGTCACCCTAGGCACACATCTGAGCGCTGCAGTAGATGCTGTTATATTTGCCCAATTATCCCATCATCAAAAAACCAAACAATATTAAAGGTAGCAGCAATTTTAATTGAATAGCTTAGATTATATAAAATCGGATACACGTGAAATATTGACAATATAATTTGGTTAAAATAAGGGATGATTTGGTTCCAATAATAGTGCATAAGCAAAAAAAAAAAAACTACGCGGGGTACGGAGTGCGGGGTCCTTGGACCCCTACCACCTCACGTACAAGCTTCGAGCAAAAATTCCCCCTTTTATGCCATATGTCAATGCCATCTCCTCCCATTTTCGATTCATCACACTTCTACCTCCACCCTCATCACCACCTTTACCGTGCGTGCTCCACCACTCTTTTAGGTGGTCGCACCACTCTTTGGGGGTTGTCGCTGGTGAAGGCATCTCCTCTTCCTCGATGTCCTCTAATTCACCTTTGGGTTACACATGCACACCAAGCTAGTATAATGTAAGCCAAAACTAACATAATATAAGATAATATTATATTTAAGCAACAAAGCAATAAATTTCATATAATTAACATTTTCCTGGGACCCAACCAATTTTTCCTTTGTTTCTGTTAATTTTTAGTAACTGTTATCTCTTGCTTTTTCCTGCCTTGAACATCTGCAGGAAAAGTGAGGGGGGGGGGGGGGGAAGGAGTGGAACCCCTCCTGTCCCTTTCTTTCTTGGCTTTACACCTTTTAACTGTTTTATTATTTCCAAATATTAATTACAGTAATCAATAGTGATTACCGTTTCAATTTTGTCAGCACAAATCATGCCTATTTACCACAAAGCCACGTAGAAGTAGAATGAGGGTAGTCTGCTGATCTCGGTGTCTTTCCAGAGCATATTCAGGAGGATGCATGAGTCAGAGCAGGGGACTCTTCATTTTACTGGGTGTCTCACCAGTAATCTGTGTTCGTCTGCTCCAAGTATTGTAAGTAACATGCAATCATCATTGTAAAGCTTTGTAAAGCCTACTTCAGTGATGAGAACTATGTCTGCGGCATGATCTTGGAAAGAAATGAGTGAAAATCATACTAAAATTGGAGGAATACTAAGCTGCCCTCCATTACCAATCCAGCCCCTGATATGGTGGCTAGGTCCAAACAAAGGCAAGGTGTGATATGAGAATGTTCTCTAGCTCTGCTGAGGGGAAAGCACACTCTGTTGGGCTCATGAGTTTTTAACAAGAAGAAACCAAGTAAGTCACTTGCAGCAACACATTCTCATCCTAGTGTTTCTCCTTGGGGATCTGGGTCACCCTGCTGTACTGCTCAGGAAGCTGGCCAATCTGGAGCTGGCACCTCCTCTGCTCTTTTACAGGCCTCTCATATGGATACCGTGGTTCCCATCTCTTTGGTCTCCTGTCCTGACAAGGCAGTGGGCAGGGTCTCCTTCCTAATACGTCCTAGCTCATTAGGAACTTCTGACCCTGAAGTTGTTCTAGGAAGCTAAATTATTTTCTTTTTCTTTGCCAAAGACGAAACAACAGTTTTTAAGGACTACTGAATCATGAATACAAATAAATCACTCTTTCTCTGAAGTCTTTATATTGAAGGATAACAGCATACTGTCAAAACAACAGCAGATTAAAAAAATAAACTCTTGGAGAAGGAACAGTGTAGCTAGGAAGAATATCAGTATGTTCTGCTGCTGTAATCATCCTGCAGCTTGCAAACTAGTAGCCATTTGTGAATCATGCACAGGAACTAAGGCACTCTATTCACATTGAAAAAATGCCTTAAAATGTGCAGATGCTTTAAATAAATAATTTTCCAGGGCTTGATAGCATGCTCAAGCAAAATAATCCATCCACTTAGACAAAAATTACTCACTATGATATTCTATTCACATACACACTGGTATTCCTTACCAACAACATTCTTGAATACAAAGAGTGATTATCAGAATTCCTGCTACATTTTCTTTCAACATTACTCCTTGTTCAATCTCCAGACTCTCATATCACACTTGGAAAAAACTGCTCCCACAGAAAGTCATCAATCTAAGTTTGGTTGGTTTTACTCCCTAAATACAGGTATAAAATAGAATAAAATAGATATACATCTACTGCTCCATTAAAAATTTTAAATTATGTTGATAAATAATAATGGTTGTCAATATTCATTAAATCCATAGCCATGTCAATTTACATGTGAGCTGAATATGTGTATGAGTTTTCTTTCCCTTCTTTCTTTAAATTTAATCTCATTTTCATTTCTCTTCTATCATAGGAGCCAGGATTTTACTCAGTAAATCTGAGAAAATTCTTCATTTTAATAGTACTACACTGTATCTTTTTTTCTGTCTTGTTTTCATGCTATAGACTTTTGTGGAAGCTGTTATTCGAACAAGCTAACATGCAGCTGTGAGTATCTGCCTATATAAAAGAAAGCTGAATATTATTTTGCCAGGTTTAAAATAGAAGACATGAGCTGCAGTTGTCCTTTGTGCTCCTCTGATTGATATTCAAAAGCATCAGACACCTCTTTTGATTTCTCACAACAATGTGAATTGTGTGTCTATTACTTTCAGCGTATTTAATGCAAAATGTCCTTAGCAACTTCCACCTAAATTCTGTGCCTTACTTTCATTTATAAGGATGCTTCTTCTTGTTAGGTCTTTTCAATTTCTCCACAATCCCTAGACATGCTTTGATCACTCTGGAATTAGAGACAAGCTACACTCAAACTCTTCTCACATAAAAGAATGGGCAAGGCTAAAGATAAAGAACAGTCATCACAAAAGCATTGATACAGTTATTCTGCTCAACAGCACATATATACCACATAAGAGACAGAACAGTACTAGGACCTGTGAAACAAATAGAGATATTTTAAGGTTCTAAACATTCTTAAAAGAGAAAGATGTCATTGGATCAAAGAGCAGGTAATTCAGATCAGCATATACATATATGAATCTGCATCTCCTCATGTCTCTATGGATTTCCAGATTTAATGACTGTACACTAATACACTAAGGATAACATTTGAATGCAGGACTGATAGTTTGATCCTTTTTCTGTATGACTTTTCACAGCCAATCTGGCTTCCAGTGGTAAATGTTACTTCTCTTCCAGTTTATACCTGAAGTTGTATATTGGGCTTCCTTTCTTCTGTTTTCTGGTCTTTGTGTGAAAATAAGGATTTAATTTCTATACTAGACCCTCCTTTTTCTTTAAACAGCTACCTGTTTTTCCACCATAGGCATATATACAGATATACAAATATAAAAATGCAAATATATATATAATTTTATCTGGCATTCAGGACCCCTATTGTATCCATTCCTATAATGGCAATTATTTGAGTTATGTGAAATAAAGCTTGCTGGAAAAGCTTCACCATGAAGTTCATCAATACTTTTGCTGTCAAGCTATAATACCTGTAGATATTTCTGGTGAATGCAGTCATAGGGTTAGATAAACTAAAGCCCCCTTGAAAATTCCAGTGACAGGGAGGCTCACAAAAGTTCTCTTCAGTGACTAACAGAGGAAATCTGCCTGACAGCCACCTAAAGTGGAGACCATCCTGATCTCCCTGGAGCTACCCTTGCTCATTCATACCATTTCAGAACAGTCTAAAACACACTGCAGTAACACTTTGTTGGCAGTTTAAATCACTTGCATCACTTTTCTCTTGTGTTACAACACTAAAAATTTTCTCTATTTTTCCAAGCATTTTTCACTGAACTGTAGAAAATTTGTCTGGGAAAAACCATTACACTGTACTTAGCTAGTTCTTGGCAGACACATTTTTCTTTTGCAACCTTCTTCAGAGTTTATGTGATTCCACCACCTTCTTAATCAAGTTATTTCTGTGCTAACCTACATCCAAGTTTTTAATGCTCTCCAAATAATACTGCATCTGCCGCAATCTAAGTAACTTACATCTTGATTTCCCACTTGTTTCTTCCACGGTGGCACTTGGCCACTTTGGCCCGGTGTGAGACCACTCAAGCAGGAATTTGCACTCATATATCTACTTAAGCATTAAGACACAAATGTGTCCATCACCCTAAGCTGCACTTAGCTATGCTTGTAGTTTTTGATACAAGCAAAAGATGTTAGACTCTGACAGGAAAAGCAGAAGGAGACACAAAGTATGTGCAATGTGAATAGAATTTTGCAAATTGACCTTCAGCTGTAGGCAACAATTTTCATGGAAAGGTGAATACATTAATAATAATGGAGGAGAGGAAGTCTGCCATAACAGTGGGGGGGGGGGGGGGGGGTGGAAATGACAAGTTTTAGCCTTGACTAACAGAATATTACATTCACAGAATCAGTTAGGATTTCATGGACATCTTATTGTCTGACACTAGAAATTATATCATTTGTTTATCATTTTTTCTGTCAGTCCTTTTAATAAATTCAAATCTTACTGCAAAGGTAATTTCTCAGTAACTTGCTGACATAAAAATATCCTATGCAGAATAAAATCAGATGGCAAGTAGTCTTAATGTTTGAGAAAAATTGTCCCTTCAGCTGGAAAAGGGAATGTGAAGTTGAGACTTCTATGCTGTCTATACTTCTGAATGTAACTTATTTGATAAAGCAGGGCTCTTTATCTTACTTTTGATGTCACACATTTCTCAGTAACCCCAAAATATGTCAAACTTTGTACATCTGTAAACAGTATTTATGCACTATGCAAAACACATAATTTCTCAAAAACACTACACAAAATTATATACACAATGAAAAAATATATTTCAAATCAAACTTGGTCTATGCAGACGCTTAAAATATAGGACAGAGGAGAAAGGAAGAGTATGTATGTACAATGTCTGGCTGAGATGGAGCTAGTTTTTGTCAGAACAGCCCTTATAGTGCTAAGCTTTGCATTTGTGGTTAGAACAGTACTGAAAACACACCAGTGTTTGGTCTACAGCATCAAGGCTGTCTGTCCGACAGCCTTCAACTATCAAAGGACAGATGCAGCTCGGCAAGAGTTTCAAGGGACAACAGTCTCCAAGTGATAAAAGAGATAGCCTGAATGGTGTAAAATTCTACTCAGCAATAAAACTGTGGAAAAGGAGAAGCAGGAGATGTTATGGTGCTGGCTTTCAAAGCAACCCTACATTAAGTTAAGGCCTAGCTTCCAAGGCAATGGACAGACATCTGCCTGACAATGGGAAGCAGTGAATAATTCCTATTTTTTGCTTTGTTTCCATGTGCAACTTTTTCTTTTCTGGTTAAGCAGCTTGTATCTCAGACTTTTCCATCTTATTTCCTCCTGCTGTCTTGAGGAGGAGCGAGACAGCACCAGAGAGGGCCTCTGAAAGTCACACAAGACAAAGTACAATGTATTACTACTTGATCCCATTTATCCTTTTCCTGCAGTACTTGGAAAAGATATTGTATTTGCAACTCTTAATACTAATGTTGTACGAAAAAAATTGTACCATGCTGAATACAGCACAGTGCCATTGGGATAAAGGAGCAAGAGATTTGATACTTTGTTTATCACATCACATGAACTGATATTTATTTTCTGTGTCATTAAAGTAATTACACAACAGAAGCAGTCCTGAGAGTTTTCAATGTAGGGTGGTGGTAATTCAATATAATTGAATTTATTTCCAAGTATTTGAATCATTTACTTTTAGCATTAGTAAGTTTGAACAGAGTATAAACGAGTTCTGCAGTAAATGAAAATCCTACTAACTTGATAGATTTCTAGTGTGGTTATAAAATCTCTCCCAGGTGTGCTAAATGGTCAGAATTGTACAGTGTTGCTTTAAGACAGGCGAAGAATTGATGAAGCTGGTGGAGGAAAACATGAGCTGGGCCATTTGGTTATCATGCATCTGGCTCAAGCAGGGCTTAACAACCGAATGATGTCTGGAGTGGAGACTCCCACCCGATGTTGTTTCAGAGAGGCACAGAAAAAATACAAAAATATGGCACCTGCTGTACCGTACTGTACTGAAAAAGGTCAGGCAGCCTTTTCTGCAACCTCAGTATGTGAAGGAGGACCAAAGTGTTTTTCTACCTCTTTTGTCAACTATAAATCCTGACTAAAAGCAACTGAGACTCTCATTAAGCCCCATTAACGGGTTAATTTAAGCATCCTTTGGAATGCAAATGAAGAACATGTGCTGTGCAATGCATGTATGACCAAAGTCATCAAACCCCACCCCAACATGTGATTGTTCCGTCCCCTAGGGATGGGCCAAAATTTATAGTATAAAAGGTGGGCTTCCGGGCAGAAAAGGCTGGATTGGGGAAAACACGTGGAGGGGGGAAAAACCTCTGGAGGGAAACATCGCTGGAGGGGAAAAATATCTCTATCTGCTCGGCATTGACTGATAGTGTCTCTCCTCTTTCTCCTCTCCTGAAGGGATGGCCTTAGGTGAGGTTTATACCTCCAACTGCATTGTAGCACACCTGAGAATATTAATTTTCATATATATATATATACACACCACTATTAGAATATCTCTCACAAAACTTTCTGATGTGACACTCTGAATTTTTTCAGTATTTTTTGTGCATTTATCACTGGCAATCCTGAATGTGCTCTTCTGTTGCTTCTCATTATTGTGAATCTGGATTGTGAACATTACTTTTTGAGTGCAAACAGACCTATAGTGTTGGACTGGTAAACTGCACCTATGCTTCAAATTCTTCTTTTGAAATTGACCGGATTTACAGTGCTAAATTGGTTATAATCAGGCCACACCCAGGCCCTCTGATCTCTGAAGGCCAGCTGGAACTCAAGGGGTCTCATTTTCTGCTGAATTCCCATACTCTTAATGTGAGACCAGGCAGTTGGGCATGTGGGGTCTTAAATTACAGTTTTTGAAATACGTGTATGTCAGCCTAAGTATAATTAAGAAATTGTAATAGTATTTAGATTACATTAGACCATGCTAGATTGATGTGATAGTTAAATATTCAAGTAAACAAATATTTTTAAATTGTGTAATTTTCCTTTATATTATGTTTTTCCAAGTGCAACAGTTGAAAACACCAAAATCAGGTATTTTTGTATTCAGAAATATGTAGTTCCTTAGAATCTTATCTGAAGCAACTATTTTTAGATATACTTTTTGATCTTATTATGTATGACATTGAAAAGCACTAATGACCTCCATAGTAAGGCTGTCCATTATTTCCAAAATAGATGTAATTACACCTAAGTGGAGATGACTATGTCTTGGAGCAAATATTTGCAAATTGTGCAAATCACTCTTCACAGTTAGGTTAAACGTCTAACAGCTAATTAAAAATTCTTTACAGATAAACAAGGCTAATCCAATCCAAGAAAAACATACGTCTCATTTTTCACCATGTTGATTCATCTCTTAGGCTTCTTACCCTGAGTGGACTGATCATAATTAGGTCAAGTTATTTACATGTTTTTTTGCAGCACTATATGCTGTTACAAATATTTGCTCTGGGATACAAGTATTTTTTCTTTCCATTAAATTCAGCATACTGTAATAAAAGACACCTTGGTAAATACATATTTATTCAAAATATTGTCCGAAAAGATTTTTCTTTCCTTCTTCATGCAGTTTTGGAGTTAAATGAACCAGATACACAACTGCTGTCAGAAGGAGCAGTCTAACCATTTATTTTTCTTCTTATCTCCTCCCCACCCTTCCCAGTATGATGATCCAAATAAAAAACTTTATATTTTGCACTGATATATTTTGAGTGAAAATGCAGCTCCCACACACCGCACAACTTCACTGTCATTAGATCCAACACAGGCTAATAAGGAGGAGTACACATCAAAAGGGTGAAAAAATACAGGACCAGTTGGCAACAGCACTGCTTCAGCTTAATTTGAACCAGTCCTGAAGCATCTTCTGAGAATGAAATTTGTGAATAGGATATTTCCGTCTCGTTTTTTTTTTTTATTTTCTTTCAAGTTCAGATTAATTTTTGACTGCCTAGCAAAGTGACAGCCTGTAGACTTGTCAGATTTATTGAGTTTACCAATAGTCTGCGGACATCCTGAGCGTAGAAGTTGTGCAATTTCACTGGTCATAAACTTTCATTGTTGTGCAAGCACTTTTCAGGCCTTTAGGCCCTTCCTGAGAAAATGGAGAATGAGTTAAATCCAAACACCTCTCCAGTCCTCCTCAATGCATATTTACTGAATAATTTACTGAAACTGTAACTGTCCTTTATCATGTTATCATCAAACAACTGCTGAATACAAAAATGGAATCAAGTAGCAGTATTGAGACCTTGTTTTTCAAATGAATGAAACTTCTCAGATCTCTCCATATTAGAGATAGGCTGTTTCTTACTCGAGTCTTGATGATTAATTCAAGCAATTAACTCTCTATAATTCAGTAACAGTGCAAGACTCTACAATTATTTCTACACTTATTTTACTTTTAAAAAAAGGCACAAAAATTAATTGTGAACCCATTTGTTTCTCATTAATACAATTATAAGAGTAGTTCTCTATTCTAGGTGTAAGAAGATTACTTTCCTGCAACATATGAATTTGGCCAGATTACTCAGTTTGTAGATTGAAGATTATAAATTATTAAAAGACACATTGATATGAAACTTAACATTAATTTGAAAAGGGGGTAGAGGTTTAGTATGTCAGCCACAGAAATAGTACATCTTACTACTGGGGTGAAAATCCAATACACCCAGCCAGACACTTCTGCATCAATCTCATCTGGGAAACAATGAGGTGATGAGGATGTGTTTGCAGTGAGTACTCTTACACAAGACAAATAATGATGCTGTCTCATGCCAACACCTGCTTTAAAAAAATTTTGCAAGATGAAGCTTTGATCTGCTACTAATGGAAGGGATTGGATACTATTGTTAACTCATAAAGTATCCTCTTTACTACATACTATAGATTACAAACTATATGTAAACAAAGGTAGGTTTAGGAGACAGACATGTATTTGAAGATTTTTTTTTAAAGCTGTTACCAAAGATACGATCTCTCATCTATAATTTAGAATCATGGAATCATTTAGGTGGGAAAACATCTTTAAGATCATTGAGTTCAACCATGAATGTGACACTAACAAGTCCACCACAAAAGCACATCCTTAACCAGCACATCTACACGTCTTTTGAATACCTCCAGAGATGGTGACTCAACCATTTTCCTGGACAGCCTGTACCAGTGCTTGGTAACTCTTTCAAGGAAGAATTTTTTCCTAATATCCAATCTAAATATCCCCTGGCACAACTTGAGGCTATTTCCTCCTGTTTTGTTATTTGTTATGTAGCAGAAGAGACCAATGCCCACTTAATTACAACCTCCTTTCAGAGAGAAGAAAGATCACCTTTGAGTCTCCTAAAGCATAAACACCCCCAGCTCCCTCAGCTGCCCTCTGAGGACTTGTGCTCCAGACCCTTCACCAGGTCCATTGCCCTTCTCTGGACACTCTCCAGCACCTCAGTGTTTATCATGGGTTGAGGGGCCCAGAACTGAATGTACAATTCAAGGTGTGGCCTCATCAGTGCCACGATCAGGGGAACAGTCACTGCCCTGGTCCTGCTGGCCACAGGCCAGGATGCCATTGGCCTTCTTTATAGCCATGAAGGCCACCTGGGCACAGCTGGCTCACGTTCAGCCACTGAACCAGCATCCCCAGGTCCTTTTCCACTGAGCTGCTTTCCAGCCACTCTGACCCCAGCCAGCAGCATTGCCTGGACCCATGACACAAGGGCAGAACCCACCACTCCACGTTGCTGAACTTCTCCTCCTATAACTGTAACTTCTAGAATGCATAAACTACCTACTTAGTCACCTGAGCTTATTACACAGGTATTAGTAAATTAGTTATCTACATGTAAATTACATAGCTATGATACAAATATTATATACTAATAAATGCATCAGTTCATGCCAGATAATATATCTGTTTCCAATGTGCTGAGAAGTTCAGCAAAGCTATATATTGTAAAGCCATAATTTGTCTTTTCTAGGCTAACTGGAAGTAAGAGGACCAGAAGACATTGGGAGAGTATCTGAGAAATAAGCTCAGGTTTTATGAAAGCAGGAGTCAGAAGATAGCTTAAAAAGTAAAAAAGAAAAAAAAAGTTTGCCTCACACAGATTACCAATTCACTATTAATAATGTCCACATACATATTAAAGGTTAGGTATTTGTATGTAAATAATATGCAGAAAAAAGGTATTGGGATGTTTTTTCTCTGTCACTAAACTCTGTTCTTCAGAGGTATTCATCTGCAAGTGGCCCAAAATTTCTCTAGAGTTTATAATTGCAAATTAAGTATACCCAGTGAAATTACCTCACCAACAGGCTGACTCACTGTCACAGAATCATAGAATAATTCAGACTGGAAGAGATTCCAAGGTAAATTACCAATTTTATCGGCACAATTTTCAGTATTGAATTTACGTATTTATTTCACATTGTATGCAGTAAGAGAGTGTCTACTGCTGTTATATATGACGTTTTCTTGGCTGTTAATGAATCTTTATTTACCTACTGTTCCTCAGAACTCCCATTAAAAAAACAGGTTTCTGGTAAAATTTTGTTTATGCAGAGAAGCTTTCTTAAACTGCTATAGGTCTCATCCTATGTCCAAGAATCAGTAAGAAATTGCTAATTTTTTAAAGTTAATTTAAGATCTTGTAAAGAAAGAAACATGAACTTTTAATTTTATTTCTGATGCACAAACATGTGATACTCACAATGTGACTCTAACTGGGAAATGAACAATCAACATATTTCATAGATTAATGGCAGTGAACCCATCTTTGATCATCAGATATTGAATTGGACAGAGACAAGATTTTTGATATTTTTTTACCTGAAATCACTTTAAGAATGATTTAAACCAGTCCATTATCCACACTTTCTTAAAATAAATCTTGAATTAATATTTGCAAATAACTTCAGCTTCTTATGATATGGACGAATTCACTTATTGCAAGTCACAACGTATTTCCTTTTTATTTTCCTATGAGTAATATGGTAATAGCAGGGAAAGAAAACAACATACAAATAAACAGTGCTACACCACACCTGCCCCCAACACCAACTTGTAAGTTTAATCAAAATAATGATCTCTAGAAAAGTGCATCCATTCACAAATCACTTGGTTAGAGTCAAAGGGAAATTACTTTTGCCTCAGATTTTCAAAATGGGCTGCTTCAGCACTATAGAAGTACCTTAAAAAATTTAAATCTTTCTGCATTGATGGCAACAGGTACATAACAAAAGTCTGAAATTATTCAGGCCTGCATGAGAATTGTCTGACTTTGAGCATTTACTAAAACCTGTTTATCACAGGATTATGAGGCTTTTGAAGTCAAGGATTTGAAGAAAATATAATTCCTAATATTCTCGATGTGTTAATAATAGGTTCTGGATTAAATTCACAAATAATTACCAACTCTAATTTAGATATTGTGTTCTCAATAAGCTTGTGCAGCAACTTAAAATTATATGCTGCCAGTAAAAAACTAATCACTTAACATATGAAAATTAACTGCATTAGCACTGTATCTTTAAAATATCTATATAATTAACTGAATTACTTCCTATTTTCCTCTGCATCTCATGATCCTTGATCAGATGAAGTGAACTCAAGCCCTTGGTTTCAAGCAACTCAGAGCAGAAGGATGAAACTGGTTCCCACACTCGTAATTATAGAGTTGGTACAGAAGGGAAGTTATCTTTTCTCTTCAGCTGATGTGGCTGTCTATAATTTAATGCTTGCTCTGAGAGTCTGCTGCTGTGAACACTTTCTTAGAAGGATGCACAAGAAAGGAACAGCAGTCTACAGAGCAAAAGTTACATCTTACATGAATTCATGGGAGACTCCAGTTTAATGATCTGAAATGTTTCTGAACAATATTTGTTTTCCTGTCTTTTTATATATTTTTTAATATTAGTACTGTTTTGACTTTATTAGAAAATTGTAGGGTGACACTTTCCTGATATTTCTTATTTATAGGAAAATAATGTTTCTGTGTCAAGTATTTATATGAGCAGCTCTCAGAAGTTGTTTAAGAAAGCTCAGAATTGCCTCCACAGAGAAGGATGCTCAGCCCTGGACCAGAATGGAGACATTAAATAACTAGAATTTTCTTAATAAGATCATGGAGAAATTCTTAACATGTTCATAGAGAAAATTACATGGGAGGGGGCCTCTGAAGTATTCAAAGCAGAGCTAACTTCAGACAGACAGAGCTGCTCAGGGACTTGTCAAGTTTTGAAAATCTCTGAAGATGGAAATTCCAGTTTCTGGGCAGTTCATTCCGGGGTCTGATCTCTTTACCAGAAACAAACTGCTGTTTATAATGAGTCAGAATTTTCATTGCTCTAATTTATGACTGCTGTCTCTTGTCCTTTCACTGTGTACCTCTGAGAAGTGTTTGGGTGATTAAAACTACAACACACCCAATCACCTTGAAGACACTGCTTACAAGCACAAGTTTAGATATCACATAATTAAAACAAAGCACATACATACAGCAAAAAAGACGCCACTTGTGAAGAAAAACAAGTTCTCAGTAAATCATGTTGAATTTACCTCACCTGCCAAAAGTGACTCTTCAATATACAATTGTTCCTCTATTTTTCCATTTCCATTTTGAACAACTAAAGCAAATTTTCAAGAAGATGGTAACACTGCAATAGGTAGACTCTAGCATAAATAATCTGACAACTTATCACAGGTCTTATCTAAGTAAATATGTATCTTGGAGATAGATTATGGGATCTGTGTCTGGTGAAATGAGGGGCTTTAACCTCAACATCCCTTTTGCGCTCATTCAGCACCCCCATTTTACACAACATCACTGTTGGTTAGGAAAGTTTAATTAATCATCATACATTTGCATTTCTACTACACTTTCACTGCAATTCAGACTTACTGGAGGAGCCTTAAGGGAGCTGTGTTCCAGTCAAGCGAACTAACAGACATAAGAGGCCTCAGTTTATTTATCTGCAGTCTAATTTCCTCTTATATTTTTTTCCTTTTTCAACATTCCCTTTCCTAACGGATCTCAATATTTGAAATAATATTGCAACCCTTCCTGCAAAGCTCAAGATGAGACTTTATACGAAGAAAAGGTTTATTTATTTTACAGTAAAATCAATTTCACCCGCACTATCATACACACTCACAAGTGCACTCAAGAAGTGTGTGTTCATGAACTGTGTCATCTGTCAAGCATCAGGTGCCACTTAATGTGCTGTGAGGTGTCTTTACAGGATTCAGATGACAGTGCAAAGGGCAAGGTACATAGATTATCAAGCCTCCTTTGCCACAAAAGCCACTATATTGCTCATGATCTGTTTATCCACTGGTTTCAGCTGCGTTTTGCATCTGTGTGTCTACTCCTAAATTTCTTTATCTGTTTTGCCAGTTACTCTTTAAGCTCTCTTTAACAACTACAAGGGGAACAGAAAATTTGTATTCTTTGCATTGTCTGTGTTGTCTGTCAGAGAGCATGAAGACATAGGCAGCAATTGCTTCAGCCCCACTACAGACACGTATGTAGCTGCAATCTAAATCCCCAGCTGGCATCCCCACCTCCCAAACAGGATGCATGTTGACACTGCTATTGGACAATCCATGTTACTTGTTTTCTCTGATTCATAAGTTGTCTACACAAGTAACAAAGACTTATTTTCTCCCTAAGTGAACAAAAATGGTATCTTTAGATTCTCTGGAACGACAGGTAAACAAACTTCAAGGATCACCTTCCTCAATCCTGCTACACTACATAAAAATCATGTCATAAACCCCAAGACATTCAGATATTCTGTTGCAAAGATTGATGATTTCTGCAAGCAATGAAGTCTTCATTGAATTATAAGTTTTGAGAGTTAACTCTGAACATCTCCTAACAGTAGGAGATTATAAATTACTTTTCTTTCTTAATGAAAGCAAATCTACTCCATATTAAAACCAAGACAACTTTACCTAAGTATTTTTTGAACAATTTTCTTTCTGCAGTATCTTTGCTGGTAAGCTGGCTAGCTTATTTCAGATCCATTTGATTCATTAACACCTCAAGCCAGAACAGTTTGAAGCAACTTTCTTGTATTTTTTAATATTGATTTAATTTCTATGGCATATTATTTGTTCTTCCCAATGATTGCATGATTTCATATTGTATATTTTTTATCACTGCGAATGAGAGCTAAAGCAGAATTTAAAAAAAAAAAAGAGGTGAAAATCAAATCTAACTCTGGTTGTCAGTCATTGTTCAGAATATTCCAAAAGAATCTTGGAAGACTGCAAGAAAATGCATTTTAGAGAGATCCACTCACCTGTGAGATGTTCATGTGAATGTCAATTTTTAATGTATACAGTACCTGGAAATATTCAAGATATTTAAAAGGCACAGGTAAACCTCAGGAAAAAAAATGTAAGAAACTGTTCTGCAATTATGGCGATCACTAAATACTACCATTGGAGATTTTGGTGATCATTAACTATCTGCTTCCTGGTGTTAAGCAAGATGTTAAGTTTTGATGGTTTCCTTTTGAGTTAAGAGAGAAGGAAAATATTTTAAATGAAGGTGCTGTGAATCTCTGTAAGTTAATGAGCTCCCTTAAATCTTTACAAGATTTACAAAGTGATCTTGATTCTCCATATTAACTGTGTACTAGAAATACATGTAGTCTGACTGCTGCTCACTGGCTTCAGAAAATGGAAGAGTACTCAGGCTGACTACTCCAATAATATTATTAAATATAAACAGACTGGAAACAATTCTTTTTAGACTGTAGACTACAGAACTTCATTATATGAACAGTCAGTATATGCCATAGTTTGGTTAAGTCTGGCAGAAAAAGCACAGGAAAAACTTAAGAATCTTTATCTAGGCAATTGTGCCCTCAAGGATGTTCATTCACAGTACCACTAACAGGTGCTTATATAAAAATTTCTTTTACTGCATCTACCAGTGCAAGAGGAAGCTGTGGGAGAAAACAAAATTAAGATCAGAAATTAGATTAAGATCTTTTGAGCAACTAAACACAAATTGCACCTATCATGCTAAGAACATTTACACTAAATTTAACTGAATATTGTACACATCAACATAAAAAAAAACAAAAAAAAAAACCAAAAACAAAACAAAAAAAAAAACCAAAAAAAAAACAATGCTCTGCACGATGAATCTAGCAAACAATAGCAAGTGATAAAGGAGAGTAAGCACTAGTAGGGCGTATCTGGAGTGAAATTTTAGATTACATATATAGAGAGAAACAAATTAGGAACAATTTCTTCACTAAAAGGGTTGTCAGACTCTGGAACAGGCTGCCCAGGGAAATGGTAGAGTCACTATCACTGGATATTTTTAGAAGATATGTAGGTGTGACACAGAGAGACATAGTTAATGGTGGACTTGGCTGTGCTAGACTAGTGGCTAGACATGATCTTAATGGTCTTTTCTAACCAAAATAATTCTATGATACTAAGTCAAAATCCAATTTTTTAATTAAATTCAGTTAGAAACTGTTAGTCCCCTTGTATAAATGTTTGCTTCCATGTATGGTTTAGAAGGCATTTTTTTCATCTCCCCAGAGGAAAAATATTAAGGTACAAAGGATAGTTATTTTGTGAAAATACTACTACTACTAAATGGATGTCTCCATCCGCTCCAGGATGCTTGACTCTAATGAGTCTCACAGGGCTGTGGGGAAATGAAGTTCATGCTTTAAACATATTTTATGAATTCTTATAGAATTTTCAAAACAGAGTGGTATAAAATAACTATATGAGGTATCACTTCATATTGTACTAACTTTACCTAGGTTTTCCTTAAATTCTTCTCTCCATGCTGAGCCTTGCAAACTACTTTTTCCTTGCATTACTCTTTCTTAATTTCTTTTCAGGTTCTGTTGCAAGTGCACCTGAGTATAAAGTAATTGAGGCTTTTATGCAAGCATATGTTTTAGATGGTTGCAGGTTTTATGAAGGTGGATGTGTTATGTCTCATATTAAGTGTACCTAGTAGTACACAGGTTGCTATTTCTTTTCATGTTCATCATCCTACTCAGAGTTTACTAGATAAGTATCACTATAAAAACAGTCTAATTTGTATCCCTAGGCCATCACAGCTGAGACCACTAAAATGTTCATCCTACCAAATTTTGTACAGACTGCATCTTCAGTATCAATACAAAACACAGTAAAGCCCACTTTTCACTTTATACTAACCATGCATAAGAATTAGCAAACACATCTGAACTGGAAGTGACATGGCCGTAATTAAAGCAAAAAAAAATAAAGTAATGAAGACAGTACACATAAAAAGTGAACGAACAAATGAAAAAAATAAATACAAAGTACAAGTTACGTAAATACTATGAAAATTTGAAACAGAATGAGAAACACTAATAATGCAAGTGGAAAATACCTTTTAAACCTAATTAATCCAACACTACTGGAAGGAAAATCACACAAGATTATCTACATTGTATTTTCTATCTTGCATAAAATATATTTGCCTTTCTTAAAAGTATTTCATAATTTTTCTTCTCCTTTCAGTACTAAATCTTTGAAACAACAGTCTTCCTATATTCCTTGAATGCTATTAATAAGTTGAGGTGACATGCCTTTTTCCCCAAGATTGGTCACAGTAGTTTTCTTTCTTTTTCTTCCTACTTTTTAAATATTATTGTGTACTTTTTAAATATTATTGTTTGGTTCCCCTGGAAAGCCTTAAAGAACATTACAAAGGGACATGTATCTCAAGTGCTTGTGTAACTCCTTTAAAAAAAAATTATCAGAATGGAAATGATTGTCATACATTTGCAAAATAAGTTGTTCATCAAACTTCTCATGTTTCAGAGCCCATATAATGGAAATCATGAACAAAAAGTGTATTTTGAAGTATCTTCCATTTCTGTCATAGAGATTAATTTCTTCTACCTATATGGAAATTAGTGGAAAAAAATGCTATACTTTGTTCTGCAAAAGGCTGATAACTACTTATTTTGGATCTATGTGTGTGAAAGTGAGGAGGGAAGATATAAGAGTGGGAGGAGAAGGGTTTAAATTTCTGCAATAGTAGTATGATCCATTTGGCATTCTCTCTTGCTGTGACCAAGGTAAGTCTGTGAAGCAGGATCTCATCTCATGTGACAGAAATATTTATCTGTTTTTAAAGAATGTCGGGTTAATATCTGTGATTCTTCTCTCCAAGCACATTAGACTCCTTCCCCTTCAGTAGTTTGTCATTCCTTGACACTTAGTAATAGATCATTCACTTATAAAAGGGATGTAACTACACCAGTAAAAATGAAGGCTTTTGTTAATAGTAAGAAAAATGTAATTATGAATTGAGACTGAGCTGTAAGAAAAATAATTAATTTAGCTACAAAAGTTTCCCTATCAAACCTATAAAATTTCAGTTAGTTTTTAGATTTTGCTTCAAACTGAAGTTCTAATTTAGTTTATTTTAAGCATTTATATTTTTTTACGTTTTATATGCTTCAATTCTAAGCAGACTCACTGTAAGCCTAGAAATTAAACACATTGATCAGAAGTCACTCTCTCTGTTAGCACATGATAGACATCTCTGATAGACCCTGAGCTTCAGTTCTGTAGTAGTTGGAGCATCTCTATAGGCTGAGCTTTATTCACCATGTTCTGATGTATCTATAGATAAATTTTTAAAAAGACAAGTTTTAATATAAATCACCAATATTTGAATCTTATTGTTGTTTTACTTAAAGTGTTAGAAGACAGGTATTTGGTTCCTGTAGATGTGATAATACACAAATGTTGCAACTATGTCATTCAGTAAACACACAAGGAGGCCTCTGTTTCCTTTAATTTTAAATAACTTCTATATCAGCTTTATAATAACTAGCTTGGAACAGACAAATTTACCAGAGAGTTAATTAAAGCTACCCTTTAATAGCAATTAAGTCCCCTTAGTCCCTTAAAGAAAATTAAAACAATAAGCTGACTAATCCCAGTATTTAAGGATGCGGATTGAAAATCAGGCACAGAGGCAAGATCGCATTTCCCCTTCAAATTCACAACAAGCAACTTGGATTCCAAGAGTTCTTGATTCTACCATCTACCATCAATAATCAATTTGTTTCTTCAGGACTGATTGCTGGTAATTCCTAGGTGAGGATGATATTGAAAAAGAAAATGTTTCTGGAACTGGAGGGAACCTGGTTCCTACCAAGAGCATCCCAACAGCCTTCAAAGTTTGTGGGAGATTTCAGCCATTCTGTTCCCAGAGAAACTAGGCAGTATTTAGAGCATTAAAAATTCCAAGAAGCTTTTGTACAACACTTTGTAGAAAAACAGGATACTAATAACTGGATTAAGCTGCTTGTTGAGTTCACAATGTGATGGTGCCTAATTGAGCTCTTCATGACTCTTAAGGTACTCCTAAGGAAATCAGATAAAGAGTGCTCTACAGGTCTTCAGGAATTAAAGTTTCTTTATCTTATGTGGTAAAAAAAAGTCACATTATATCATGTTATACTTGCCAAGCTCTAGTGGAAGGCTTTCCACCCTAATGGAACCAAAAAGTTAGGAGCACAAAAAACAGTTCACCGAGGCCATCAGGACTGCAAAAAGAACTTGCAACCCTGTGCTTTTTTTAGCAGGGAATTTTGAAACGTTCCCCCACCTTCTTTTTTGTTTCCCTGGTTCGCAGATGACAAGAAGGAGACAATTTTAAAGGAAGATTTCTGATGGAACTACTCCTTCTGCAGTTGAAGAAATATTGCTTCCATAAGGAAGATTATTTAGTACAAAATATAGTATATGGGTTTGCTTTGGTCAGCATCTGAGGGCTTGTATTGCCTAGCCTAATTAATTGTCACACAGTCTTAGGCTTCTCTGTACAGACGTGACCTCCAACATTTCCTCAGAAAACCTGAATGGACACAAGAGCTCCAACTTGTGCCTAGGAATCCACAGTCTGGCAGAAGCAGAAGGCCAGATCCAAAGCTGCAAGGGTTACACAGTTCAATTTGCCCTGCGCTGCCTACAGTCAGGCAGGAGCTCTTAGCAATTCAGAACGATGAACAAATGGCCTTGATGGGCAGACAGTTTTTCAAGGGCTTCTCAATCAAGTGATCTCCTATGCCTCAGGGATCATCACACCTCAGATCCTGAAGCAAGGAATGGGTTGATAGCACCAAGGATCCTTTTCTATGAGGGTTTTCCAAAGTAATGGCTCTCCCATTCTTCCCAAGAGAAGAAAACAACTACAACCTTGACACAATTCAGGATTAACAGTAGTTACAGTTTTCCTTTTAAACTGCTCCTCTCCCTTCCAACAGCATAACAAAACTACAATGTCAGCAGCGTGTGCAGGACTGAATTCAGTTCTTGCTCCTGGGACCACAGAAATTACTTTGTTGATTTCATATGTGGTCTGATGACTTCAGGAACAAGACCTCGTTGGACTCAAATACTATTTCATTCGAAAAGCAGCTACATCCCATTAATGGGCTGTGGCCCATAAATTGAGGAACAAGCCCTGTGGTACAATGTGAAGGCTTATGGGTGAGCATGGTAACTGGAGTTATTGGCATTGCATATTTTGGTCTATCTTCCTGGGTAGAGAAACATCTGAACTGACGAAGTATAGAAGTCTGGAATTCATTCTTATACGTTGTGGTCTGAATGGAAGCTTCAGACAAAGTTAAACAGAGAGACCTTTCCATTGTGAGAGAGGGTTCAGAAAAGACTCCCTTGCTTTCTGAACTCCTTCTCAGAGAGAAGTCTAGGTGTGGCTGGATCCAATCCCAGTCACAGACTTAACCAACGATTATGTCTAAAGGACTACATAGGTGGATCGAAATTTATATGACTTTGTCCTGCAAGATTGAGGATGACAAACCAAATACATCTATATGAAGAAAGTAAATCAGTTATTTTAACTAATGATAGTGATTAGACTAAAAGACTTCAGTGAAGACTGTAACTACTAGCAGAGTGCACTATTTGCTGAATCAATAATTTTGAAGCTGGCTTAATAATTATTAAATGGAGACTGATGCTACTTATCCAAACCAAAGACCATGGGCAAAGTAACCCTGATGGACATTGGCACTCAAAGGAGGAATCTCCACATGCACTCCTAGAAGGAGTGTGTTGCAAGTTCCTCCTGGAAGAAGAGGGAGTGGGCTTTCATCATATAAAGTCATTGACTGTAAATGACATGTTCAGGCCAGCTATGTCAGCTCAGCAGCCTTTAGCTCAGCACCTTTTAATTGATTACAGTGTAATCACTTGCTGGTTTCTTTATCAGGATCTTTGCAGTCTCCTCAGCAATGTCAATTGCTGTCAGAACACTGTTTTTTACAGCCTCAGAATGTTTTGGGATAAAAGACCCAAGCTAGCTTCAGTGTTCTTCAAAACCAAAAGCAACCTGAATCTCTTCTCTATCACTGATAACTTTTACAAATTGAGAAAGGTTTGAGCTGTTTACCCCCACTAAGGCAGAGCAGCCTGCTACAGTCAATGACAGCTCAAAAGAACAAATACATCCTAGTACCATTAAATCTTTTCAGAAAAATAGCACCACAGCCACTACTGAAAAGCTGTTACCATCCTTCCGTTATTAACTAGCTAGGATATTAACTAGCTGTTAATATCCTTCCATGATAGAGTATGTCCCACACCATATATTCAGTTCTAGGTATTCTCTCTGAACAGTCATGCATGATTCGATGGGTGGTCTGTTCAGTAGATAAGGAATTGGTAGGATGCTTGCATCCACAGAATAGTGCTCCAAAGCTCAGTATCCAGATGGAGGTTGGTAACAAGTGGTGTCCCTCAAGGGACAAGCACTGTTTAATGTCTTCATCAAATCACAGACAGTGACATCAAGTATCTGCAGACACACCAAGTTGAGTGGTGAAACTGACACAACTAAGGGATAAGATACCATTCTTAAGGACCCGGACAAGCTCAGCAAACAGGCCCATGTGAATATCATGAGGTTTAACAAGACCAAGTTCCAGGCGCTGCACCTCAGTCAGGGCAACCTGCAGTATCAATCCAGGCTGGGGGATGAGCAGCTGGAGAGCAGCCCTGTGAGAAGGACTTGGGGGTGCTGGTGGGTGAGAGGCTGGACATGACCCAGCCATGGGCACTCCCAGCCCAGAGAGCCAAACGTGTCCTGGGCTGCATCCAGAGCAGCGTGGGCAGCAGGGCCAGGGAGGGGATTCTGTCCCTCTGCTCTGCTCTGGTGAGAGCCCACCTGGAACCCTGCATCCAGCTCTGGGGTCCCAGCACAGGGAGGACATGGAACTGTGGGGGTGAGTCCAGAGGAGGGATACAGAAATGGTCAAAGGGATGAAGCATCTCTGCATAAAGGAAGGCTGAAAGATTTGGGATGGTTCAGCCTGAGGAAGAGAAGGCACTAGGGAGGCCCCACAGTGGCCTTTCACTACTTAAGCAAAGGTTGTAATAAAGACAGGGCCAGACCTTTTAGCAGTACCTGTAACAGCTGAACAAGGGGCAATGATTATATACTAAGTGAGGGGGGATTTAGAGATGGTAGGAAGCAATTTTTTACAACGAGGGTGGTGGAACACTGGCACAGGTTGCCCAGGGAGGTGATAGATCCCTGATCCCTGAAAACACTCAATGTCAGACAGATGGGGCTCTGAGCAACCTGAGCTGAAGCAACCTCTAGTTGAAGATATCCCTGCTTATTTCAGGGGCATTGGACTACACAACTTTTGAAGGTCCCTTCCTAGCCACACGATTCTATCACTCTATGTCTATTTTAATTTCAGGAAAATTTAACCGATGATTGCTTATCTAATGATATGCAAAACTGGTCAGAGAAATTTATAATCCTACTCAAGATGGTACAGCATTATTAACTCGTACCCTCATCTTTATCAATCTTTGTCCCCTACTTCATTGTTTCTCACTCTCTTTCTCTTTCTTTCTCAGAAGTTTCTTCCTTTAAATTGCAAATGAATAATCTCTCAGAATCTCAGGACCCTTTTATCATAGGAATTACTGGGATGAAATTAAGAGATGTGAAAACAACAAAGGAGAAAGTAAAAATATTACTCTTCTCCTGCTCTGCAAACAAGAATTTTTAGCAAAGTTATTTGTGTCTTCACATTCCCATATTTTACTTTCTGTCACAAGCACAGACTTCATGAAAGATGTGATCTGTAAGTGTGACTTAGGAACTTGGATACTACCCTGTGCATTTGCTATTGTTGAACTAAGAAATCCCAACTGTCCATTCTTTGACCCAAATCTTCCCTTCCCCAAGGTGACTTAATTTCTTGCCAAGCCTTGGTTCAGAAAAAGGTACCAGTATGATTTGTTATGGTAGATCAGCTATCCACCTGCTTTCATTATTAGACAAATTTGTCAAATATAACAATCTTACTGATGTTTCCCATTTTGCTGTCAGTGTGACAGTATGAATGGATCTTAGAGGTCTGTGCTTTAATGATTCACCAAAATGACGAACTAGGATTTGATGACACTGTATCATATTTTCATCAATACATTTCCAGATTATTTTACTCTTTTTCCCCCCCTCTAATTAATGCCTTAGACAGTTTCATCTGAAAATTTCTGGTGTTATAAATGATCAGCAAGAAAGCCAAATTAATAATAATAGCAAAAGATTTTGTTTTCACTACCGAAAACACAGTCCTCAATAGCCACAGCCAAAGAGACAGCGTGGAGCATGGGATCAGTGCTGGGTGAACCTGGATCTGACCTCTACCGCATCAGACCTCCCTCTGTTCACGAATGCCATTTCCAGAAGGGCCGTTTTACACAGTTTTTTATGCCTGAGGCAGGGGTGCCCCCATTTCTTTTGTCCCTCTGCATATGCATGAAGTTTCTTTTCACTGTACAGGGGTGGACAATTGCTGGGTCTTGGGTGGTGGCGGGTGCTGATCATGTCATGTGAAGTCGTGTATTCAGATGTATGTTCTTGATGACTTTGGTTATCTTGATTGATGATATTTATCAAGTGCTGATCGTTCTTGGGTGTTCCTGGATGGTTCTCCTGCACCAGCCATATCTTTTTGCCTGCTAAAGAGGCATTCTTTCCAGCTGCCACCAGGAGTTTCGCAACTTCTATGTGGTAATCTGTCTCTGGGCTGTCCGTGGTCTGAGGCTCTTTGGATTTTTGTTACACGTATAATTTATTTTACAATTTTTATTTTATACATTTTCCACACAAGCATGAATAACTTTACATCACATATTACACTGGTATGGCTCACCAAATTTCTTCCTTGTGTTCCACTCCATCTAGATCATGCACGCTTCATGAATTAGAAAATACTCCCCATTAGGATTAAGAAACATACTAATTTTCTCCTAGATGTCCTGGCATCTAATGCTAGCAGTTGAAAAGATGGCATCTTCCTATGGTCTCTCAATTGCTGAACAAGTCTTGATTACTTGCAGGTTTTCCATTGCTGCTCCCTCAAGTACTGTCCCTCAGCCTGCCAGAGGCATGCAGGACAGCCCTTCAAGAGGGGGAAAGAATTTTTAACTACCGCTTTTGTTCAGCATGGATTTTGGCAGGCTTTCCCACCTTTTTTCATGTCCTCATTGCATAGATCAACATGTTTTCAGGGAAACCTTTAAGTTTTGAAGGAACTACACCTTCTTTCTCCCAGTAATGTTGCCTCTCTTGAAATGAGAAGACAATTTCACACAAAATGCAGCTGTTCGCTTGTATTATTTACAAATACTTTCCCTGCTCAGGTTAAGTGCTAGCATGCCTTCTGGCAGCTGCACCGCACTCTTGACCTTCTTCAGCACCAATCCTGGCAGACTTCAAGAAGCGTTGGGACAATGTTCTTAGGCACACTGTGTGACTCCTGTCCCGCGCAGAGCTGAGAGCTGGACTCGATGATCCTTGTGGGTCCCTCCCAGCACAGGACATTCAGAAAGGGCTCGGTGGCTCCCTGTGCCCACTGAGGGCCGGAGCGGCCTGGGGCACGCCGTGCGCCACCCACGCCCCGCAGGCCGCGCTGCCGCCCATGGCGGCCCGGGTGGGGCTGCCCGCCGCAGTCGGGGCGGCGCAGTGCGCCTGCGCGCCGCCAGGGGGGGCCAGCGCGGGGGAGGAGGGCGGGCCCCGGCCCTGTGTTTTGAACGGCGCGATGCGGGCGGCTCACTATTTGGCAGGAAGGTGAGGAGGCCTCTATCCTGGCGGCGGAGGTCGCGTAGGGAGAGGGGGATCCAAATGTGGCAGAGGCGAGCTGGAGGCAGCGGCGGAGGAGGGGGACAAGCGAGACGAGGGGAGCGGCCGTGCCCGCCGCCGCCGCTGCTGCCGCCGCCGCAGAGAAGCTGAGCGGCCCGGCTGGGAGGGGCTGAGCGGCAGCCCTGGCACCCCTGGGCGCCCGCCCCGCCAGCAGGTGAGCGACCGGGGCGAGGGAGGGGACGGGGGGAGCGCAGCCCGTCGCGCCGCCCTTGGCCTGGCCCGGCCCAGTACCGGGCAGAGCCGGAGGGAGTCGCTGTGGGGGGACCGGCGCTCCCAGGCCGGCCGCGCCTCGCCTCCCTCGGGCCTCTCACTTCGTGGATCCCCCGCCCTCTCCGCCCGGAAGCCGCGGGCGGCATCGGGGCCGCGGAGGCTCCGGTCTGGAGGTGTCGTCTCTGTTCTCCCTTTCCCCGCAAGCTCCCTGGCTGCTTGGCAACCCCCTCCGCCCTTCCGGGCTCCGGGGCTCTGCCGCCCTCCCCCGGCACGGCCCCGCGCCGCATCCACCCGTAGGGGAGCGGTGCCCTCCCCCTTTCCCCGCTGCGGAGCTATTGTGTGCGGGCTGGGGCCCGCCGAGGGGCTGCTGGCGGATAAGCCTTTCCCCGGGGAGGTGGAGGCGGGAAAGCGGGACGAGGGGGGCGTGAGGGCGGCGGGGGAGCCGGGGCCGCGGGAGACAGCGCCGGCGCGGTGTGTGCGCGCCCCGCTCGCTCTGCGCTGCTGCGATCCTTTGTCTGCTGTGCCGCTTTCCCCTCCTCCCTCGCTCCTTTCCTCCCTCCTCCCTTCCCTCTCCCTCCCTGCGTTCCCCTCTCTCTCCCAGGCTCCAAGCGCTGCTGCAGCTGCAGGTTTGTAAATACTGGACCAACACACACACACACAACATGGCTGACGCTCGCCCTGCTCCTCCACCAGGGTCTCCGCCTTCTCCCTCAGTCTCCGCTGCTTAGCCGCTCCTCCGTGTAGGCTTTTGTTTCTTCCCCCCTCCCCCTTCGTCGCCCATCAAAAAAAAAAAAAAAAAAAAAAAGAGGAAAAACAATTCACCCTCCTTATTTGCGCGCATGGCGGGATTTCAAGGGTAAGGATCCTCGCTTTGGAAGCTTTCTCCTTTCGTTTTGCTGTTTACGACAAAATGAAACCTAAAATCGGAGGTGATCTGGGAGCCTGGCAAGGCCTGGGGCGAGGGAGGAAGGGAGGAAGGAGGGGGGGAGCTGGGTGAGCCCCGCTGAGAGAGGCTTGATTGGAATGTGCGTATCTTTTTCTCGTGTTGGATGGGGGGTGGCTGATGCACCAAAGTGCTGGCAGAGATGAGAATACTGTGTTACACTTGGCAGAATGAACTAGGGCCTTTTCTTTCGTTTCAGGACAATTCGGTATAAGAGGTCAACTCTGGACAATCACATTAAAAAGATCTGAACTAGTTATGTCAGAATAGGCATTGTGTAGGTAAAACCCGTAAAATCGGCGTTTTGGCTTTTTCGCATTTCCTATATCTCCTTGTTAGTATCTTAAACAGCTGGTGAAACATTGAATACGTAAACCGGAATTTACACTTGTCAGGTGTTAGTGTTGCTAGCTTTCTGTCACAAATTAATTTGCCCTTGTGATGACAATAGTACTAACCGAAGCATTTCCTTTTTCCTAAAAAGAGGGCTTTCAGATTTTTTTATTTTGGTTTTTTGTTGTTGTTGTTGTTGTTATTCCTTGTTTATTTGTTTGGTTTTTTGTAAAAAAGGCATGGTAACGTGAAGTTAAGTGAGCTCCCAGACAGCATGCTTTTGACCTCTTTAGTAGTGCAAGGCAAATGCTTAGTTCAGTACCCTCCACCTCAGTTATTCAGAGCACCCCCTTCTGGCTTTGATAAATATGGCTTATTTTTTTGCTGCTTGTGACGTAAAACCAAAACACTTGAAGGTAGTTCAAGCATATCTAAAGTGATCTGCCATGAAACGATTTTATTTCTAGTTTGTAAATTAAGGGTGAATGCTGAAGGTGTTATGGCATGATGCTTTATATTTGCTTTCTAGACATATTACTGTAATTCCAAGTGTTTAATTTTTCAAGGATCAACTTAAAAATACAGTCTTTATTTATACACATGGATAGCCATAGGTTTCTGAGCACTGCTCCTAAGTAACAAATGTCCTAGCTATGTCATCTTTTGTCTGCTTTGCTTTATAAGCTTCTAGTGGAGAAGCATTGGAATGGCACAATCTTGCAGCTTTTACTGAAATAGAAATTGTGACTTAAATACTGCATATGAATATTTCTTTCTGCTGCTTTTTCCATTCCCATTAATAAGCATTGATTGGCAAACATTGATTATGGAGAAAACAATATATAGAAGTTTACAACAACATAAAACTTTAAAAGAAGTCATCCAAATTACAGTATCATTTTGGAATGTGTATCTACGTCATGGCTTCTGAGGCAACTGTTTTAATTCTAGATGGAAAAGTCTGAGCTAAAGTCTATAGCCTTATACATCTGTAGATTCCTGCAAGAGGCAGTTACTTTTTTTTTGTTTTGCATTTTTCAGTCTGAAGGCAATATTGCCTAAACTAGAATAGTTTGCCAGTTGTAGTTAATTTGTCATTTATTGTGATAACTACTGCATTTTGAAATTATGCTCACCTACTAAAAATGTGAAATGCATTGAAGTATGCAGCTCCTCCCTCTAAACAGGCCTTCAGATGCTTAAGCCAATTCTTAGGCCAAAGAGCAAAATAGAATAAAAATAAGCCATCCACAACACAGTTTAACTCTGTTACATTGCAGTTTTGTTGCTAGAGCTAAATTTTATTCTGTAACATTTGTCTCTATTTCATCATCTTTGTGACATTTCTTGCCTATAGCATCTTTACTTAACCTTGCATTGTATTCTTTTCTGTGACACTCAAAAGGTTTTTCTTCCTGTCTTGGTTGAGTTGATTTAGTCAAAAATCAGTGTTGTGGGCCTTCAGAGCCCAAAAGGAGCAGATGTAGTTGAAGAACTTGCCAAATCTCTGCATCTTCACTTAGTGAAAACCCTCCAGTGTTTTTGCCTTTGTGAGTTATGCTGGGATGTATTCAACCAAATTAAAAACCTGAGACTATTAAAGCCTTCTTTTCAGAAACTGTTTGGCAAATGAGACTGAGGAGAAGGAAGACTGCAGTAAATGCAGTCTCAGCGATCAGCTTGCTGGGAGAAGTTAGAAATTAACTGTTTTTTCAAAGTAGGCATGCTTTTCAATAGATCTTTAATCAAGTAAATCATGACTTGCTGTAGTTCTAAATATTTATGAAATTACCAAGTAACATACAGTCCTAAAGGTAATAAACATTTAGAACATTCTTATTTAGTACTTTATATTTTCTCAGTCCGAGTATTCTTTCGTCCTCTTCTTACCCAGTATCTTTCCTTGCTATCTGTTGCCCGACTGCACTCTTTGACATGTTCAGATCTGTAAACCAATAGCTGATGCAAGAGCTTTGTGTTAATGTAATGCATGATTTGCTTAATGTTTGACAAATTCAATATTTTTAGAAGGATTCTATTTACTGAAGCTAAACACCATTTTTTAACCTTTTTTTTCCCTTTCCAGAGAATGAAGCCTTTCATTGCATACTTCTCATCATTTCCAATTTGTTTTTCTTGTCTCCTTTCTTTTTTTTTTTTTTTTTTTTTTTTGACCTGATAAGAGAAAGATCAAACTTTGATTTCTTGATGGTGTGGCACAGCAATATGTTTTCATAGGTGACTAAAACCAATTCAACAAACTGGTTTAGAAAACCATCTTCGAAAGTATGCATTGAAGCTGAACCAAAAGAGAATGCTCTTGCAGAAAGTTATTTCCTGTTGTGTGGTTAGATAGCTTGTTTCTCATGACAGGTGTGAGAGAATTTTTTTGTTTGTTGTTTTTCTTGTATTCCTTCTCTTACTGCTCTTCAGAGGTTAGTGATTTTATGATGGAAGGCTGAATGCTGATCTTTCTTGACACTGGTTCCCATAATGAGTGTCTCCTGCATATCAAGATGTGTCCCACTTGCTGTCCAGATGCTATCTATCATTGTACCACCTGCTTTAAAAGAATGGGGAATCTGACTTTGCTTTATGAATGTGTAGATTTGCTTCCATCTGATGTGAATATATATTGAGATCCTTAAAACAGTGCAATTAACTGATTTGTATTTAGCTATGACCAGTTGATTCTACACAAAAGGGCCTCCTCACTGATCCATTTCAAACAATGGTGAAATAATTTGAGCTAACTGCTTTCACCATGTGGTGGCTGAAGTTAATTTTCTGTTATGTAGTAAAATGTGAACTTGCTAAAGACACACACAATTCAGGAGGTGAATGGATTTGGCTTTCAGTTTGCGGAGGATGGTTCTACAAGTCCAGGTTATATATTTTTTTATTTATTTTCTGTAACGTATGTTGTGAAACTGCTGTAAATCTATGTTAAATGAGGTCTTGAATGACTGACTTGGAAACTTCACTATTGTAATGGTTCCACAAAATGAAATATATAGAAATAATAATGATTACCTGTGGTGTCTACTAGCTGTAACTATTACCTTATTGTATTTTAATTTTTGTAGTTATTGCACCTTGGTTGACAGGTTCTTGAAATATTTTGATGAATTCATACTCTTTTTGATAAGACTTAAAAATGTCTAAAGCTTGATTAGCTCTTTGATTGGGTTAGATTTGGAGTTTTTCTAGTTGGTTGGTGGTTTTTTGGTGTGATTTTCTAATGTTTTTGTGGAATATTCCAATACAATAATCAAGTTCTGCACCTACAAATATTGGTGAGAGTAGGTGCTTATTTCAAAAGCAGTTCTGTGGATTCCAGTGATACAGTAAATACTTGACTTTCACAGAAGGGGTGCTGAACTCAAGACTGTCTGTTCCATATGGCATTTTGAACAACATGGAGCTGTATCAATTAGTTACTACTTTGTAGTATAGTAAGCTATTCTAGCTGGTCTGTGCCATCATGCTAAGGTCTGTAAAGTGTCACCAACACAGGCTTCAAAAAAACCCATAAACAAGAACAGAACAGGCAAAACCCATCTGCCCAGCTTCTTTTCCCATGAACTTCTTTTAATTCGGTTTAAATGTAAAAGGGAACTTTGCTAGATTATGATTACTTACCCTAGGTGGATAAGGACAGAAAGAGTCATTAGATGTCAGACTTTTGGTCTGTTTGATTTATTAGAATCAAGTAATTATGTGTTTCAGAACCATTTCAGTTTTACTAATTTAGTGTTTACGTTTCCTAAATGGAAGTTATTGCTAGTTATGTGGAATCAAGGCAGCTCAAGTCCAGTACATTATCTTGTGATTTTAGTTGAAATTTTTGAATAGGGAAATTTTTACCTTTCTAGATGTATT
Organism: Calcarius lapponicus; assembly: GCA_039654755.1. Taxonomy (NCBI): domain Eukaryota; kingdom Metazoa; phylum Chordata; class Aves; order Passeriformes; family Fringillidae; genus Calcarius; species Calcarius lapponicus. The sequence goes on from CM077481.1 coordinate 42,195,493, forward strand.
ATTTTGTGAGCTGAGTACCACAAGAAAAAACATGTTCTAGATTAGTTCTCCAGTGAAAATTCTGTAAAGTTTTGTTGATTAACACTTCTATATACCTTGACAAACGTGATGTTTGCTGAAGTCTGGAGCTGTGCTTTGGGTTCTTTTAGTAAGCAAAGGTTAAGTACCTGCCATGGACTGGGAAGTATTATGTGTATTCTGCTGCATGTCTGTAACTTACTTCTGGTTTTAATTGTTCACTTAAAAGTGTCTGCAGATTAGACTGTCTTTCTTCCATTTTCTAGGAATTATAAAAATTAGTAAAAATAATGCTTCAAATTTGGAGTTTGTGTAACTCATAAAATTATACTTGGAAAAGAGTTGACTGATTCTGGACAATTGCTTGCCCATCACGGTTAATAACCATGTATGGTCTAGACAATGAGCTAAATATCACAGTGAAACTAGGAAGGAGGCAAACAAGTTAGAGATCAATGTAGTCCTTTTTTCTCAAAGCATTCCAGTTGCAGAGAGCTTTGTTGAATGGATGTAATTACTTTTTTCTTCAGAAATCTCCTTCAGAAGTTCTTTGTCTTGTTGGTGAAAGACGGCCTACAAACCCATTAATTGGTTGTTTAGGTGTCAGTGGAACTAAAAATGAGATATTGTGGTGCTGAGATTTTGTGAGATATGATAGGCCCAAATCTGTTCTCTGACAAAAGTATGCCTTCAAAAGCAGCTTAACAATAGATTCTGACTTTAATGTGACTTCACAGAAATCTGTTCTTGAGTGCTTTTAGGGTTAAGGGATATGCAAGCGTTCAATATACTTGGAAACCACAGATTGTTGCATATTCTTACAGTTGTTTGGTGATAGGCAGAGCAGCTGGCCTCTGGGTCATCTCTTCCTACTGCTGAAGGGAGGAGTGAATAAGCACAGAAATCTTCATTTCCTAGACTGTTTCCGGGAGTACATCTCAGGTGAATTACATCTTTGTCTTCTGCACTTCCTTTTTTTCAGTAAAGCATACATACTGTTAGGTGCCAGACAGAAGACAAGAGGGCAAGCGGACTTTCCTATCTGTTCAAGTCAGGGAAAGTTTTGCTCCTGCCTTCAGTTATACCTATGTGTCTTGGTTTGAAAGACACTGTCCGCTAAGGGAGGCGGGAGCGGCCCCTGGAATGCAAAATATAATGCCCTTCCTTTTGAATTGTTATAATTTTGAAATTAAGGGGCTTTCAGGCAAAGATATGAGAAACGGAGTAACAGTTCTTTACTAGTGTGTATAGCAAGGCAAGCCACCAACAGTGGCAGCGACAGCGAAACAGAGCAGAAATCCCATGGAAGTCTCTTCCCGCTCTTCAAGCCCTTTCCTCATGGGTGCGGTTCCGGTGGCAGCCGGCAGGGGCGCTGCGGGTTCCCGGCGGGCCGCGCGGGGCGGTGGCTGCCCGCGCCCGCAGGGGGCGCTGTGCGCGGGTCTGGCTGTGGCTCTCCAGGCAGACAGTGGCGGGCGGAGCCGGCGGGAAGGGAGGGAAAAGAGGTTTCCTTTAGGAACCCCCAGGGGCAGCCATCCCGGTGCCCCCTCCGGATAGCAAAAGGAGCTGTAGCAGGGACATCGGAGCAGTAAGCTGGGAAGCTAGGGATCAACAAAGTCCCGGAGCGGTGGATGAGATTTATCAGAAACTTCGCAGTTGCAGCTGGAACGGGACTTTCTGGATGTTCGGCGGTGCAGAGCAACAATGTAGCAAAAACTCGGAACAGTGGCGGAAAAAAACCAAAATGGCGGGGGTGGGGAAGTGGCAGCCTGGATCTGAGCAGGGCAGGAAAAAGGCTCCCTGGGAAGGGAAAGCAGTTGGGATCCCGGGGTTTTCTCCTGAAGCGCACCCCAGCAGATGGTGAAAAGTCCCTTTTCTAGTGAGGTTGGTTGGTTGTAAGGTCCTAGTTCAGTGTCTGCTCTCACCAGCAGAGAAGCAGCTCTGGGCTAGGCTCCAGCGGCGGCAGTGGATTCCCTCCCCCAGGCAGCAGCTCCGACCGTCCTCCTCCAAAGCCAATTGCAAGAGAGGTAGGAGCTGCCCCAGCCCCTTCTCTTTGCAGCACAATTCTCGTGGCATCTCTGCCTTTCCCAGAGAAACCCAGAGAGAGTAGCCAGCTGGACCCCTCCCCTGAGCTGTGGCCACTTCTCTTGTCCCTCATAAGTACCCAGTCGTTACTGTCTCCTAGCAACACATACGGGAGAAAATTCCCCGAGAGGAAGAAACAAAAGGAAGAATCTTAAAGCCCCGCACTGTGTTTACAGTGTCTATACCTGTGGCTGGTATGGAAAGAGATCAGGTTAATGTTACTTCATGGCAGTAGGGATATGTGGCTTTATTAACAGTGGATGAAAAGTGCTTTTTCCAGTGCTGTAACCTTGGCTAACCAGAAGTGAAATAGACATTGCATTACAGATAGTTTTAGGCTAGAGGCGTGAAGAACTGAATTTGCATGGATTTGTTTGAGGCAGGCTTTTTCTTTTGCTTTTAGGTATAATTTAATTGAAGAGGGAAGAGTGATGTGTGAATAAGCATCCCAGGTTTTGGTTGTACTTAAGCCTCTAATCACATTTCTAGGAGAGTGTGTGTTTGGGTGACATGGCATGAGCAAAAAGGGCAGAGGTGTGGTTGTTGTAGTGTGTGCTTTGTTTATCTCCAGGACAGACTCCTAGAAAGCCTCACCTGATTTTATGGGGATGAATATCCTGCTTTCTGAGATCCTGTTTGCTGGAAGATGCCTCACTTTTTCTCTTCAGTTTCTATATTTCCCATTCTCTGCTATACAATTGAGTAGACACAACTTTGTTTCAAGGACCACAGGGCAATTTAGTCCTCCCTACAAATAAGCATGTGCATTTTCAAAAGGGAAGAGTGATTGAGGAGAGATGTTTTTTGGGAGGATTGTTTTTACCAATACCTAGGTTAATGCAGAATCTCAGGAAATACACTTAAGTGTTTATTGGTGAATCTAGTTCAGATCAGATATAAAACTTTTCAAAGAGAAAATGAGATTATAAAGTGAAAAAAGATACTTCATTTATCTGTTGCGGTTGCTAGAAGTTCTACCTCCAAGTTCTATCATAATTAATTTACTTTCTATTTGTGTGCAGTGGAGTAGTTTCAGAGCAGCAGTTGTTTCGATTACAACTTAACCACCAAAGTTAAGAAAGGAAGGCAGGTTTACTGTGGGTCAGACAGTATGGCAAAGAACAAGTAATTCCAAGGTGACTGTCGTTCTGAAAGCCTTGACTTCCTTCTTGCCATCATTTTGTTACCTTTCTGTAACTAGAGAAGGAGGACAGTATAGTGTTTTAAGTCAGCTATGCTCAAATGCATGCAGATGTTGTCTTAAAGTTCATTTTTTCACAGTTCAGTAAATAACTTCCCAGAGTAGCTTGAGATAATTTGTCATCTGCTTAAATACTTCACATCTGCTAATTAGTTTCCTGAGTATGTAGATACCATCATCAAGAGTAATATTTTGTAATACCATAAAATCAGAAGTAATTTTTTGTGCATTTTTCTTCTGTGCTTTTTAAGAAACACTAGTGGTATGAGCGTTGGTGTGTTCCGATGTCTCTGCAGCTTTTAGGGAGAGTCACTGGTTTCAGTTGAACTTATCTCTCTGTTGTCTTGCTCCTTACTCACACTCACACTCACGCACACATACACACTTATGCAGGATGTGTTGTGTTTTTTCACCAAAAATGTGAAAGAACAGTACTCAAGCACAGAAGAGACCATGGTACATCAAAATGCTGATGGCTCTCATCTTAGACTGGTGATTTAATAAGGTACCATTGTCTTTGATGATGAATCCAGTTCTGACTGAAGTATTTAAATTAATATTGCAAATATCTGATGTAAATTTTCTACAGCTAATTTATCTTCTTTTAAAGTAAATTTTTGTTCTTTCACTCACCCTCCAGACTTACAGAAACCAGTGTAGTTGCCTGCAATTATATATTAGAGCTTATATATTAGAATGCTGAATTTAGTTTTCAGTGACTTGCTGTTATGCAGATTGCAACTTTGACATCTATGGCAGCTATTCACTGTTTAAATGTGATAATCTCTTTAGGCCAAGATTTTTAGACAGTGAGTGAATATTCTGCAGTTGATCTGGAAAAACTAACATCTCCTTTTTCATTAGTAGCCATGGCAAGAGACTGCCATGCTTAACAGCAAGTGTTTCACTTAAGTGGTTTATGATTCCACTGTAGGCTGTTACATAGATGCAATTGAGAACTGATTTAATATAAGCTAAAATGGCTGAATGTGAAGAAAATGGGTAAGACAAATTCGGTTTAAGACTGGCTGCTCAGCTTTTTCAAACTGTAGATTAAAGCCAAGAGGTAATTTTCTCTGAGTCCTTTTTTTCAGTTTTTTTTTCTAGGTTTTTTTTTCCTCTGGTCATGCAAAGACAGGATGAAAAATACTATTGATTTGAATTGTCTAACTATGTAGGGTTTTTTTTTTAAATGAGCTGTGTAATGAGAAATTTTCCTATGCTTGGAATATGCATTTAGTACCTATCAGTGTAATCATGCTTCAGTTTGCAAAAATGGTATTGTTTGCTTCTTCATTGTAGTAATTTGTAAAAAATGTGTCCATCTTCTTATGACTACAGTGAAAGTCTATCAGTACTTTCACTCTAATTCCTCTTCCTGCTCTCAGCTGATTTAAGAAACAGAGCTACATTTTTATTAGAATAGGGGCAATCAGTGTTTGTGTCCAGTGGAAATCCAAGTTAATATCTGATTTATTAAAAACTGTTTGTAATGGTTGTAGCTACTGTGATATTGGTTATGGGAGAACTTTGGATACATGTGTCTGAAATCTTTGAATAAATGATCTTGTGGCTAATCTTGTAATAGTTTTGGTTGTATAGAAAGATCTAATGTAGGTAGCTATTTTCTAACCTTATCCAATTTCAGTATTCTGCAGTCCTGCTTTTTTTTTCTTTTTAAGCACTGAATTACTACTTACATGTCAGTATTGTCACTGGTTACTTACCTTGGAGTTCTTAACAATTATATTTTGACATTCTGGTCAATGCTGTGAATAATAGCTTGTCCTTATAAGAGTCTTGAATGTTTATGCATTTTATTTGCATTAGAAGTTGGTAGGTGGTTGTTGTGTTGCGTAAGTATTTTTTTACAAGTATTTGTGTCGCAAATTCTTACATTTGGTTTAGGATTTTTCTTTTATTATGCCTAGGTTTAATTTAGTTTTGCAGTGGTGTCTTCTCAGGATGCTCAAACACATCCAAGAATAATTTGGTATTTACGATGCACAGACTAAAAAGAGTACAAGTGCTCCATCTAACGGAGATCATCCCTCTGCCCCTAAAAACTATGTGCTGCTCGTATTCCCTCCATGTCTGAAGGTGTATGTAGCTGTCTTGCTAGTGGGGAAGTGGTTGTGATGTACTTAAAATGATGCTTGGAAAGATCAGCCAGCCTTCTCAAGAGTTGTAAACGCAGGAGTTTGATTTGCCATGATTACTGAACCTAACAGACTTATAAGTGCAGTAACTTACCACTCCATTACTTTCTAACAGAAGGGTTGGTATGTTTGCCCTAGGCTTGCTCTTCCAGAATGTTGGAGTGATCCTTTTGGCTTTGGAGCAATCCTTCTCTGACTAGCACAATAGGAGTTAAACCCAGTCTTCTGACAAAGGCCAACTGAAGTATACTCCTTGAAGAGACCTGAGCAGAGAACAGTGAAGTGTCTTACTTTCTTAAATAGATGTTTTTCCTCCATGGTTTCCAGAGACTGGTTGCAAATGTTTCCAAACCAAACTCAGTACACTTGCTTAGAGTTGTAATAATTATTTGTGTCACTCCTGTCTGTAAGAGTATGACTAACAAAATAATTGCATTATAAAACTTTTAAGTTCATTTGCATTCACCATAGAGTGGTAACAAGCACAGTGATTGTGCAGTGCTGCTGTCATATCCTGGGCAGCTGTTATTCTTGTGCACGAGCTTTGGGTTTTTTTTTATTTGAGGGAGGGGGGACGATAGTTGTCTACCAGAAAAGAAAGTTCTAGAACCACAGAGTGGTTTGGCTTGGAATGGATCTTAAAGATCACCTAGTTCCTGCTCCTCTGCCATGGACAGGTACACCTTCCACTATACCAGGATGCAGAAGGCCTTATTGAGGCAGACTTACACTTCCAGAGAGGAGGCATCCCCAGCTTTTCTGAGCAGCCTGCTCCAGTGCCTCACTGTCTGCACAATAAAGAATTTCTTCCTGATACCTAATCTAAACCTATTGTCTCTTATTTTGAAGCCTCTCCGTCATGTCCTGTTGCTCCTTGCCTTAATAAAGTGTCTTTCTCCAGCCTTCCTGTAGGTCTTCTTCAGCAGCTGAAAGGCTGCCATAAAGTTACCCCAAAGGCTTTTCTTTCCAGGCAGAGCAAGCCCACCTCCCAACCTACTCTTGTAGAGATGTGTTCCAGCCATGTGATCATCAACTGAAAAAATAACCCAGTTTGTATTTGCCATGATGCAAAAGTGTGCTCCTTTGGATGGTTACACAAGCCTGTGACAGCTTATTGTTGTGCCAGCGGTGCAGGTTCTTGCCCTGTGGTTAAATGCAAAGATATTTGCAGTAGGCTGAACAATTAGGAGTGGGTTAAAATTTACCTTTGGATAAAGTGATGAAGGGAGATTATCATGACTTTGAATAAGTACTAGATAGATCTCCTCTTTATATTTTTTTTTTAAAAAGCCTTATCTTTTAAGATTACTTTAAGCATGGAGGACCATGTAAGTATGAAATGATCAGGCTGTAGGTTAGAACATACACAAGGTTAAATCAGCAAGTATTTTTGCACTGCCTGTAAGAGGATGGTTTAAAAAGAAACTGCTTCAGTGTCTTGGTATATTGTGCAAAGTCATAGGAAGAATTGTAGCAATTTAGTGAAAAGAAGTAATACCTTTGTGTTACTAATTATATTGTAAACATTTTCACTGTTCTTAAAGCTGTTTGGCTAAACTTTGAGAGCTGATGATGATTCCATAGTAGGACAGAATAGTAGTGAAATTGAACGCTGTGTTCTGTTAGCATAGGCAAATAATTGATTAATAAAAGAGGTTGTGCTTGTCCATATTGCTTGAGAGAAGAGTAGACAAGAGCTATAAGAAAAGTATTTTAAAATGTGCTGTATGTGTCTATTGTTCTTTTACTGAAGTCTGCATAATGTTGCAGTAGTGGGAATTTTTTTTTCAAAATTAGTTTTGCTCTGCCATCTGTATGTATAGGAAAACAGATACATTTGTTCTTAGCCCTTAGAAAGAATATAGACTAGAAATTTATTTAAAAACCACTGCATGATTTAGTGTGGAACTTGGAAGTTTGTTGACGAGCATACTTCATTTGTTGGGTTTTGTTTTTTTTTAAGGAAGCTCTTGTAAGCTAATTTGGCATGAATCAGTTCTCTTATCCCTTCATTAGCTTCATTCCTGGTCAGTAGAAAGCCAAAATGTGTGTGTTTTAATACCAGATATATGAAATTTTCTTTTGCATTTTTGTGTTTAATTTTTGGAATTTATTTTTTGAGCCAAGAGACAAGCAAGGAATGCTTCAAAAGGCAAACATATGTCAAAATGTCAATGAGTCCTTAGCCAAATATTTAATCTGGTTGTAATATTGTCGATGTGGGAAGCAGATCAAATAAGAAACTATTACATTTTAATCAGTTTAATTTTAGTAAAATGCTCTGCTTTTGTACAGCTTCAGTGTTGATACCTTGTAAAAAACCAGACTAAGCCTACACGGTTTTCTGAAATTAATTTCTAGAGGACTTTCTTGGTTATTTATTTATGAATGCTTAAAGTTGCAGTCCTGCAGTTTTCCTTTACCCTGAAAGTTTGTGTGAATCTCACAAACATATTTAATGTGAGAGTAAACTTAAAAAGTGGAGTTAATTGAGCTTTTTAAATTTTGTTTTTGCATTCTGGATAGGGCATGCATATGTTATTTTCTACTTTCTTTTGCCTCATGGATCTCATTTTTCTTTAATTTGTCACTGTTTTTGTCAGTGGGTTGTTTTTTTGGGTTTTTTGTTTTGTTTTTCACCTGTGCATGTTGATAACTAGCAGTTCCTTTTCAGGCAAAATCCTATGCCTATTTTTAATTGCAGTCAGCAGCTGATGTCTGGCTTAGTGACTATGTAATGTTATCACTGCTTCTTACTTGTAATCAACCCATATGACTTGAGGTTTGACATTTAAAAATCAGTGGTTTTTGGATGCAAACCTAATAACCACTGATGTATGATGCCTTTAGGAATGGCATTTAATAGAGGTTTTCTGCCCCTTTTTCTGAAGAATTTTAGGACCATATAAAGCAGCATATAAATAAAATTAAGGAAGTTTTGATCGCAGATTCCCAAACTCTTTCCAGTTGATGCAAAGGCCCAGACAATGGAAGAAGCCTTTATCTGTGAACTGTTGAGCTGGGCCAGCTGAGATAATCATCTCTTGCAGGTGCAACTATCTGTTCTTTATGGGAAGACTGAGAACTTTTGAAACCTCTGGACAGAGGTGGACTAATTCCTACACAATAGTAGTAGGCTGGATGTTTCATTAGTTTCACTAGTGCCTTTTTTATGGAAAAAAATAGAATGAAAAATAGATAAAGCATGATTAAAGTACACCTTTCTTCTGTTGAAAGTGAAGTCATTCCCTTTGCCCTTCTTTGTGCATTTTTTAAATTCCAGAGGTAGAAAGACCAGCTGGTCTTGGGTTCATTTATTTGGTAGGAGAGGGGGACAATAACATGATTATGTACATCTTCATTTCCAGTGCTGTTGAAAAAATCACTCAGTGCATCATGTCCATACTGGTGTTACAGATGGTAAGCAAGTTCCTGAGTTCAGAGAACTATTAAAAACTTGCTGCTTATGCTCTACATGAAACTAAGTATAAATGTGGTTTTTATGTTACTTTCACTTTAGTGACTTCTATTCCTGATAGTTAAATAAGGATGCAAGTCAAAAGGTTGTGCAGCTGTGGACAATTAAATAGTCACAAGTTTTACTGAAGCATAGTATGTCTGATTATTTACAGAATTTTCTACCAAAGGATGATCTTCCCCAGCAGAAGTATCTGCCACTAATGGTTTGGAATGATGAAAATTTGTCTATAATTATTTGAAGGGGATTTCTCAGTTTTTGTGATGCTAATGTAAGCTCTGTATAACTGGTGATCTTTTAGTGAATTTTAGGAAACAGATACAAAAAACTATAATGAATTGACCCCCATCTTGGATTGTTTTGCTTATTAGAAGTAACAAGACACTTTTTACTGTTGAATGCCTGAGGGTTAGAGGTGTCCACTCTATCACTACTATTAAAATTTGTGAAGGCAAAATGGACAAGTCATTGTTTTTGAAGGTCATTACGTTACTTTTTCTGTGTCGATGATGCAGGTATTGAGGTATACTTGTAAAATGTGGTGAGTTTATAGATGCATGTGTATACCAGAATTTCTATCTGGAAATTTGTTCTTACTTCATCATTTATTTGTTGAGTTTTTTTGTTTTTTTTTTAATTTATTTTTGCTCCAGAAGCATCTGTAATTGAAGACAAAACTTCATATCTCAGACGTTTTTTTTCTTAAATACTGTGAAGTATTGTGAGAGAGTTGTGTCAGAAAAGATATTGTTTTCATCAGTCAGGTAAACTTCTTCAGATGAAAACATGTCTTAGTTTAACCTATACTTATGGGAGCTATAAATATAAGTAATAAATTATAGGTGTGTGCTCTGGGGTAGTTTTTGTTAGGAAGGTAAGTTTCTTGAGCTGTAGAAGGTGCTTATAGGTAATGACTTGTTGCATGATCTCCTGAGTCCTGATAAACCATGCTTAGTGTGTCCTTGGGTTAGTTTTCATTAAAGTTCCATTAATAATGAGAAAGATAAAATGAAAGCATGCTTACAGAGAATAATTTTAGGCAGTGTATTTTAAAAATAAAAATAGAAAGTCTATCTAAATGGTAAATAGAAAATACAAGGCTTGAAAAATTTGCTTTAGCTATATTAAATTTAACCTACCATCAAGTAAACAACAGGAGAGATGATAATTTTGAGGACTTTTAAGGCCTAGTTCTCTAAAGTTGTGTTTTATTATACATTTTACAGGCAGGAGGAAAAGCCCTTTGAAGTTTCACTGTACAGAGTAATACAAGAGTAGTTGGAAAAGCTGTAGATGAATAAGGTAGACATAATTTAAGAAAACTTGTTTTGGTTTTATTTAAGTTGGTAACATGTTTTTTAAAAGCTACTAAAAGAAAATGCTGATAAAACTAAATCACAGAATTCTAGAATATACTGAGCTGGAAGGGATCCATTGGGATCATCACATCCAACTTCTATCCATCCACAAGACCATCCCCAAGAATGACACCCTGTGCCTGCCTGAGAGAGTTGTCCAAATGCTTCTTGAACTAGACAGATTTAGTGCTGTGACCCCTTCCCTGGGGAGCCTGTTCCAGTGCCCAGTCACCCTCTGAGTGAAAAACCTTTTCCTGATATCCATCCTAAGCCTCCGCTGACTGAGTTTCATGCCATTTCCTCAAGGTCTGCCTCTGGTCATGAGAGTGAAGAGGTTGGTACCTTCCCCTCCACTTCCCCTCATGCAGAAGTTGTAGACTGCAATGAAGTCTCCCCTCAGTCTCCTCCAGTCTGAACAGACCAATCATAAGGCTTCCCCTCCAGACCCTTCACCATCCTTGTGGTTCTCTTTTGGATGATCTCTAATAGCTTAATGTCTGTTTTTTTAATATTGTGGCTCCCAAAACTACTGACAGCACTCAAGATGAGGCTGAACCAGTGCCATACAGAGCAGAGTGGGGCAATCCCCTTCCTCTGTTGGCAGTATTGTGCCTGATACGTCCCAGGTTGGCCCTCCTGGCTGCCAGGGCACTGCTGACTTATGTTCAACTTCTTTTGACTAGTGCCCCCAGGTCCCTTTCCACAGTCCTGCTCTCCACCCTCTTGTTCCTTAGCCTGTACACATGTTCAGGGTTGTCCCAGGTGGAGAAGTCAGTACTTGCCCTTGTTAAACTTAATAGGTTTGGTGATCACCCACTTCTCCAACTGTCAAGATGTCTCTCAGTCCTTGAGGAAATCAACATCTCATAATTTAGTGTCCCTGTCAAACTTATTTAGTATCCATTTGAGTCATGCATCCAAGTCTTTAATAAAGATGTTGAAAACTGGGCTGAGGGTTCAGGTTAGTTAGTTTAGAGGGGTTTTTTGGCGTAGCAGGTTCTTTAAGGCTATAAGGATTGTAAAAATCACAGAATTTGAAGGGATCCTAAAGATCATGTTGTTCCAGCCCCCCTGCTATGGGCAGAGACACCTTCCACTAGATCAGGATGCTCAAAGCATCATACTGCCTGGTCTTGAACACTTCCAAAGATAAAGCATCCACAACTTTTCCGAGCAGCCTGTTCTTGTGCCTCACCACTGGCGCAGTAAAGAATTTCTTTCTGATACCTAATTTAAACCTGTTCTCTCTTTGAAGCCACTCCCTCATGTCCTGTTGCTATTTGCCTTGATAAAAGTCTTTCTCCAGCCTTCTCGTAGGTCCTCTGCAGCTACTGAAAGGCTGCTGTAAAGTTGCCCCAAAGCCTTCTCTTTCCAGGTGGGACAACCCCAACTCTGTCAGCCTGACCTTGCAGCTCAGTGACCCTCCTTGGGACTTCCTTCCAACAGGTCATGTCTGTGTTTTTGTCTCTGCTGGGGGACTGATCTGGATGCATAACTCCAAGTGCATACAATGCAGGTGGTCTTAGCTCTCTAGTCCACTTGTGAGAGTGGACTAGATAGGTAATACCACCTTCCCAGACTTGCTGGTCATGCTACTTTTGATACAGCCCAGGATGTGATTGGTTCTCTTGACTGCAAACACACATTACTGAGTCATATTGATCTGCCTCTTATCCACCAACACCCCCAAGTCTTTCTCTCTGTGGCTGCTCTTCAACTGATTGTCTGCCCAATGTCTGTATTCCTGCTTGAGATTGCCTCAACCTAGGTACAGCACCTTGCACTTGGCCCTCTTGAGCTTCATGAGTTTCCCACAGACCCACCTCTTAAGCCTGTCCATGTCCCTCTGGATGGAGCACTTCCTTCCAGCATGTGGACTGCCCCACACAGCTTGGTGTCTTCAGCAAATGTGATGAGGTGCATTTGATCCCACTGGCTGTGTTGCTGACAAAGATGATGAACAATTCAGATCCCAGTACTGACCCCTGAGGACACCACTTGTCACTGCTCTCCTCTTGGATATTGGAACTGTTGACTGCAACCTTTTTGAGTGCAGCCCTCCTGCAGCAGAGTAATTTTGTACTCATAACATTGTCTAATCTATCAAATCATGTCTCTTAAGATTAGAAACAAGGGTGTTGTGCAGGACAGTATCTAATACTTCACAGAAGTCCAGGTAGATTATTAGTCACTCTTCCTTCAACCACCAACACTGTAGAAGGCCACCAGCTTTGTCAGTCATGACTTGGTCCTTGGTTATTGGCTGGTGTTGAAGTAAAAATGATCCTCTACTATTACCCAGAAAAGCTAGTATAATGTTTTTCTTCAACCATCAATGAATGTTGAAGAGAATTGAACATGATGAAGTGATAAAATCATTATGGTGTGATAAATTCAACTTGCTTTGAGAGCCAGGATTATTTTCCTGTATTGGGTCACTGAACTACCTGCATGTTAGTAGAACTAAGTGTTAAGGCTTGTGTTATGGTTAAATACAGCTAGCAACAAAATAAATACAACTAAGCTTCATGCAGCCGCTTGCTCACTCCCACACCAGCAGGGTCAGGGAGAGAATTGGAAGGGTAAAAACCAGAAAACTTGGGCTGAGAGAAAGGCAGTTTTATAGGGAAAGCAAAAGCCATCCCAACAAGCAAAGCAAAACAAGGATTTAATTACTGTTTCTGATGGCCAGGTAGGTGTTCAGCATTCCCCAGGAGAGCAGGGTCACATCACACATAATGGTTACTTGGGAAGACAAATGACATCGCTCCAATGTCCCCCAACCCTTTCTTCTTCCCCCCACCTTTACATCGTGAGCATGACATCATAGGGTACGGAACATTCTTTTGGTCAGTTCGGGTTACCTGTCCTGGCTGTGTCCCATCCCAACCTCCCATGTACCCCCAATTTCTTCAACAGCATGGCAGTACAAAAAGCATAAAAGGCCTTAGGCCTGTGTAAATCTGCTTAACAATAATAAAACCATTGCTGTGTTATCAACCCCGTGTTCAGCAGAAATCCAAAACACAGCCCCATACCGACCAGAAAATTAACTCTACCCCAGCCAAACCTAGCACAGAACGTAATAGAGGAAATAAAATTCACCAGCTTGTCAGGGAAGTTATAATTTAATAGCCAGTGTCCTGGGAAATTGGAGGAAGAGAAGTCAAGTTTCTTTTCAGCCAAATCTTTCTCTTAGAGCAGGGACATTTGCTAAATCTTCAGATCTTAACAATACAGAAAAATAAAAGGAAGATGCTGAGTTGCTGGAAAAGCAGGCTAAATATGCATTATTCAGAGCTGGAATATTTGGCCTCTGAAATGATATTGAAAATGCCTGAAGCATTTCTAGTATCAGTAGATTTTATTGTCACAGATTACATGCTTTACAGAGTAGAAAAAGTCTTGGTTTAACTGTGATAAAAGATACTCTTGGAAATAAAAAACCTAAGAAAGACAACTTTTTCTGCTCTGAAAACTTTAGCTGCAAAAAACAGCGAAGAAACTCCTGTGTAGTTAGTAGTTGTAGTACAGATATGTGACTATATTTCAGTAAAGCAATGAGTAGTAAGCAAGTCCGAAAGAAGAATTTTATATGAATGCTTCCTGTAAAAGGGGAACTACTCCCTGTGTACATGGGTAGGGAATGGATCTCCTGTAGATCTAAAGCTCATAATCCTCTTTAATTATTCTGCTGGCAAAATAACTTCATGCTCTTTATCTAGAAATACTTGTTACCTTACTAATTCTGAGTAGCTTCAGACTGTCTCTTGCTTAATGTATGCAAAGTGTATAATTTTTGACATGTGATAATTGCATGTTGGGGTCAGCTATAGTAGATAAGTTTCTCTGGGCTTAAAGTTGTTCTGCCTTTTAAAGCCATCAAACAAAGAGATCACTTGAATTAACCAGTGAGCATTTCTTTCTCTTGCTGTACACTGCATGGATGCATGTGGTTGCATTACATTCTGACCAGTATTAGTTTTAATTAGTTGTATTCCTGATACATGATGACTGCAAGGAAATTTGAAAAATGCTTTTAAGTCCTGTATTGCCTCTTTTGTTCTGAAAGTTGCGAGTAGTCATATAAGATCAAGTGTGTAATCAGTTGAGTTTTACGTACAGTGATGGAAAATACTGTTTTCGTATAAAGTACAAAAGCAATAAAACAGCTTAAGTAATACTTCAAATAATATTTAAAAAACATTTTTAGATTTCAAGAAATTGCAGTGTATGGGCCTGTGTGTGCCCTGCATGTTGCTGTTGACTGGCTAAAACTTCTAAATAAATAAGTGAAAATAATGTATGACATGACTTGTCAGATATCAGTTTTCTGACAAACGTGTTTGGTTCAGTACTTCTCTATGATGCATTTTTGTGAACTAAGCTACAAATATTTTTGGAGGTATAGTCACAGGCTGCCCAGGAAATTGTGAAAGAAATGACTGGATGTAGCACTTAGTGCTACACCATTAGTCTAGTTGACAAACAAGATGGTGTTCTGTCAAATGACAGTTAATTTTGTAGGTCTTTTCAGACCTTAATGATTCTGTGGGGTTTTTTCATTATTAGTTGATGAACTGAATATTTGCTATAGCCCTTCCATTAATTTGTATGGCCTAATTAATTATAAATCAGACATTCTTGGGTGAAAGGCAGAAAGGGTTCATTGGTTCTAAGACTGCATAGTGAAACATCAGTCTACTAACAAAATGGTGAAAAGAGCTGATCAAAACATGGTGAAAATTGAGGGATTAAAATGGCTTCCTTTTATTGCATTTTGAACTAGTAAAATGAGTGTGTTTGGGGAATGGTTCTAAGCAGGCATTTAAGAATTTTGTGGTACTGCTTATTTGCAGTTCCTCTTGGCTGCTTGTGGTTGTCATTGGTACTTCTAAGCCTGGATGTGGCCTCAAAATTTTTAAAGAAAATTCATAATGAAACTTCAATCAAAATCTCTTAAGTTTCTTTATAATGATATAGTTAGGAAAAACTGATTTTTTTTCCTTCAGAAAGAAACTGTATTGTTTTTGATTAGTATGTCAGACTTTGTATCAAAGATGTGAAATTGATAAGTATAAAGAATATATCTTTGTTAAGGGCATACGTTTTTATAAGTGGAAAAAAAATTGTGATCTGCTAATGTATCACTTCAACTCAAAGAAATAAGCATTGAACAATTCTTGTTTATGTGAACTTGGTTAAGACCCACTGTAACAGAGCTTGGTAAATCCCCATGTTTTCTATGCAGCATGGTGTGGGCTGGATAGGATTGCAACTGTAATTTGTAGTGTTACTGAGACAGCCACTGGGACTTTTTTCCTCTGTGTTCTGTGATCTGCTTTATACTTTTCTAATGCTTCTGATGTTGACTGAAATATAGAGTTTTTCAGAGTGATGGCTATGAATTTTATTTGTGACAAGTAGCCCTCAGTGAGAAGCCAGAAGCCACAGAGAGGTGTGTGCTGTTAGCTTTGGTTGGTTTTGCAAACAGCCTATGATAGGAAAAAATCTTCAGGAATCCCGAGATTATTGGTATGAGGAACTGTGTAAAAAAAGTTGAGCAGCTGATTGAACTGGTTATGGTCAAATGACCGAAGGACTTTTCCTGTGAAGCAACAGTAGAATGACTTAAGTGCAAGAAAGACCAAAGACTAAAGTCAGGGGGAGGGGTAAAGAGAGAATGTAAGGCAGTAGTTGAAGTAAGGTGTTCTAAAAGAAGTGAGAGAATGCTTGGCTTACTTTAGTTCAATATTTCATAGTGGCAGATAGCTTTAGCAACTGTAGAGTGACAAGTGGTTTTCCGAGGTAAAGAGACCTTCCAGTCCGGAAGGGTAACCAGTGTATGGTAAATGTGGGCAGCCAGGCAAGCCTACATGCTGCTGGTGGCACAGACTTGTTAACCTGATACCCTCGATAGAAGCATTTGAATGTGCTTATGTGGCACCACTAGCAACTGCTGTTGTATGCTGTTAAGGCTTACCTCATCTCTTAAATGGTCATTATGCATGTACTTAAAATGTTGTGAATGTGACAGGAGCAGAGCTCAAATGAACATGGAAATAATGAACTGTGCTTTTATAAAGAAAGCTATGCAATTAGAATTAAGCAAGTGTAAGGGTAACTCAACTTTCCCCTTAATAGTTGTTGAACTCTTATTAAATGGCGATGCATCACAGCAAGTTTAAAAGATCCTTCTAAGAAAGTGCTAATACAGATTTCCATGATTTGGAGAAAAATTTTCTTGAGTTCTATAGAAAAAAAACCTTTAAAGATGTAAAAGTAATTTAGAAGCCTTCTTTAACTTATCAACTAGGGGTCTGTAGGCAAAAGCTTGAGCTTGCTGTTTATAGGGATTTGATCTCTGAATTGTATTTTTCTCAAATGTAATCTTTAGATCAGGTTCAGTTATTTTAGATTGGTTTTAGGATATGCCGTATTGTACACTGCTGCTTTGTTTTGTGTTTAGTTTTTGTATTCTTTGAGCATTTTTTTTTCATTGCACTGAAATAAGAAATCTAAAATCAAAACATTGCTATCGTGGAGTTTCAACGGCTTGGGCAATAGCAGTTCCTGTTTCAGATCTGATGTTTGATCATGGACTCTGTTTTATTTACAGTGTTCTTAGCACAGAGTGTGCTGAAATAAGATCAGGAAAAACTGTCTCATAGTTTTAACATACATGTTGTGAAACGAGATTCTTTGCATGTTACTTGATGAAAAACATGCTATTGGGTTTCTACTTCCATTAACAGTCCTTATTTTCTTAAAAGAATGCAAAGTCACAACGTTAGGTAATTTTTAATGTAAAAAGGGTTTCTGACATAACCCAAATGTAAGGACTTTAAGAGCACAGTTGCCTGTCCAGGCCTCAGAAGGAACTTACCACCATAAGGTAAACTTGCACAGCAGCAACTCTAGATAGCAGAAAATGGAGGAAGTTGCAACAGGAAGATGCTAATTCTAGGCCGGGAGGAGACAAAACCTTGTTAGTGCATCCTGGCTAATGCGTCCAAAGATTCCTACTGTAGCAAAGTGTGCTCATAGAGTTATGGTCGGTCAAACACAGATCTCAAGGGGGTATGCTGCCATGCATATGTGCACCTTTTACATTGGATTTCTGGAGGAGTCTGGAGCAGGGCAAACTTTGGCCTGTTTAGGAGACTTGTTCAGAGAGTTCCTTGGGAAGCAGCCCTTAAAAACAAAGGAGTCAAGGAAAGGTGGGTGTGCTTCAAAACAGAGTTCTTGAGGGCATGGGAATAGACTGTCCCTGTGTTCCAAAAGATGAATCTATGAGGCAAATGTCCAGCCTGGATGGGCAACGAGGTTTTGAAGGAACTGAGGAATAAAAAGAGGATCTATCATCTTTGGAAAGAGGGTCAGGTTTCTCAGGAAATATTTAAGGGGCTTGCTAGGGCATCTAGGAAAAAAACTGGGGAGGCCAAAGCTCAGTTTGAACTTAATTTGGCAACTTTTGTAAAAGATAATAACAAATGTTTTTACAAATTTGTTAATGGTAAAAGAAAGGGTAAGACCAACCTTTGTTCTCTATTGGATGCGGAAGGGAACTTACATAGTAACTTCAGATGAGGAGAAGGCAGAAGGTGCTTAACACCTTCTTTGCCTCTGTCTTTAGTGGGAAGATGGCTTGTCCTCAGGACAACTGTCCTCCTGGGCTGGTAGACGGTGTCGGGGAGCAGAATGTTCCCCCTGTTATCCAAGAGGAGGCAGTCAGAGACCTGCTGAGCTGCTTGGATGTTCCTAAATCTATGGGACGAGATGGGATCCATCCCAGGGTGATGAGGGAGCCTGTAGATGAGCTTGCAAAGCCTCTCTCCATCATTTACCAACAGTCCTGGCTCACTGGTGAGGTTCCAGATGGCTGGAAGCTGTCCAGTGTGATACCTGTTCACAAAAAAGGTGGGAGTGAGGGTCCTGGTAATTTTAGGCCAGGTAGCTTGTACCTTACTCAGTAGTAGGGTAATGGAGCAGTTTATACTGAGCGTCATCACACAGCCCTTACAGGATGGCCAGGGTATCAGACCCAGCCAACATGGAGGGGGTAGGTCATGTTTGACCCACCTGGTCTCCTTTTATGACCAGGTGACCTGCCTGGTGGATGCAGGGAAGGCTGTAGATGTTGTTTATTTGGATTTCAGCAAGGCCTTTGACACTGTCTCCCAGAGCCCACTCCTGGAAAAGCTGGCAGCCCACGGCTTGGACAGGAGCACTCCTTGCTGGGCTAGGAACTGGCTGCATGGCCGGGCCCAGAGAGTGCTGGTGAATGGTGCTGCGTCCAGCTGGTGGCTGCTCAGCAGAGGTGTCCCTCAGGGTCTGTGCTGGGGCCAGTTCTGTTCAATATTTTTACTGATGACATGGATGAGGGTGTTGAGTCTTTTGTGGTAAATTTGCAGGCAACACTAAGCTGGGAGTGTATGTTGATCTGTTGTGGAGGGTAGGAGGGCTCTGCAGAGAGACCTGGAACAGTTGGATGGATGGGCAGAGTCCAATAAGATGAAGTTTAATAACTCCAAGTGCCAAGTCCTGCATTTTGGCCACAATGTCACCCTGCAGCATTGTAGGCTGGGGATGGTGTGGCTGGACAGTGCCCAGGCAGAAAGGGACCTGGGGGTGCTGGTCCACAGCCGGCTGAACATGAGCCAGCAGTGGGCCTTGGGGCCAAGAAGGCCAAGGGCATCCCGGGCTGTGTCAGGAATGGTGTGGCCAGCAGGAACAGAGAGGTCAATCTTCCCCTGCCCTCGGCACTGGTGAGGCCACACCCTGAGTGCTGTGTCCAGTTCTGGCCCCTCAGTTTGGGAAGGACCTTGAGACACTTGAGTGCATCCAGAGGAGGCAACGAGGCTGGAGAGGGGCTGGGAACACAAGGCCTGTGAGGAATGGCTGAGGGACCTGGGGATGGCTGTTTAGCCTGGAGAAAAGGAGACTTGGGAGTGACCTTATCACTCTCTACAACTTCCTGAAGGTGATTGTAGTCAGGTAGGGGGTTGGTCTCTCTCCAGACAGCAGCTGACAGAAGAAGGGGACACAGTCTCAAGCTGTGCCAAGGGAATTCGAGGTTGGATGTTAGGAAAGTTTTTTACAGAAAGGATGATAAAGTTCTGAAATGGTCTGCCCAGGGAGGTGGTGGAGTCACCATCCCTGGGTGTGTTTAAAAAAAGACTGGATGTGGCACTCAGTGCCATGGTCTAGCTGAGATGTTAGGGCATGGGTTGGACTCAATGATCTTAAAGGTCTCTTCCAACGTTGTTATTCTGTGTGTGAACTTAAACCGTATAGGTGGTACCCCTGGAAGAACAACTTGGGGATGCCCACCATCAAGAAGCCTAGAGTGAGGAAGGATCCCTCTCCCCGTCTTCCGCCCTTCTCCAGAGCTTTACTCTGCCCCCTGGAGAAATAGAGTATGGGCCCAATGGACTGATGTGTTTACATGAGAACCTTTTGTATAAGAGCTGATTTCTGTTTAGCATGAGAACCTTTTATGTTGAAGATACATACCCTCAGTGACTGGATGAGGTATGTGTTCAGAGACCTTAACTTGCAAGTCCAAAAAAGTGTCAAAAAGGGCTTTAGATATGTTATTATTAAGTGAGCAAGGGGTATGTGGAAGGTTAGATGTTAATAAAACTGAATGTTGCATCACTGTTCACAATGCAGTGGCATTGACTGAAGAAGCCCAAGGCAGAATTAAAAGAAATTGCTACCAATCACTCCAAGACCAAGACAATTTTCTAGGAGTTACCAATTCCTGGGTTATGTCAGTACTTTGATCCTTGGGACTCAGAGAGTAAGGGAAGTGGCTAATGAGACTTGGGTTGATGATTGCCATTGGATTTGCATTTTTAATGATTTGGATAGCTATTGTACATTGTATGATTGCTCATGTTATTGCTTCTGTCTTTTCTTCTTCTGTTGCTTCGTATACATCACCGTTGTGGCCAACCTGTTAGCTGAAGAACAAAGTCCCTGGAGGGCAGTATTTGAGCCACGGGGTATAAGGTGTAAGGACTTCAAGAGCACAATTTCCTGTCTCAGACTGTCAAGGCCGCAGAAGGTACTTGTCGGTGAAAATAAGCATCACAGTGGAAACTTGAGGTCAGGGACAGAAGGAGAGAATTTGCAACAGGAAGGTGCTAATTCTAGGCCTGGCAGAGGTAAGATCTGATTAGCACATCCTGGTTAATGCATCAGGACAAAAATTCCCACTGTAGTAAAATGTAAGGGAAGCAACTGCTCATATACATACCACCACTAAAAGAAAGAGCATGCCAACACAAAATCCTCTGTATTGTCCGTCACTCCCTCCCTTGTTAACAGTTAAGGCACATTGAAACTTCTGATCTGTAATTCTTCATCCTTATTCTATGATCTTAATTTCACAATTGTCCTTATTTTGGCTAGGACAGAGTTAATTTCATCACAGTTTCCAGGAGGGAGATGGAGCCTGGAGCTGTGTGGGCAGGGCCAAGTTGTTTTGGAGCACCCACATCATTATTAGACGGCGTGGCTTTAAATTGGAGAAAAAGGGAACATGATGTAGAATGGCCATTATTTTGTTCTGTTTTTTCAGGAGAGCAAAGGAGCCAAGGAGTAGTGTTTGGGCAGTGCAGCTGGGGAATTTTTACATTATGGTTTTTGTCTTAGGCCTGGGGAAGGAGCGTGGGTGGAGACAGAATCACAGAATGAACTGGGCTGGAAAACGCCTTTTGAGATGATCAAGTCCAACCTGTGACCTAACACCTCCTCATCAACTAAACCATGGCACAGAGTGCTACATCCAGTCTTTTTTAAAACACATCCAGGGATGGTGACTCCACCACTTCCCTGGGCAGACAATTCCAGTGCCCAATCACTCTTGTAGGGAAGAATTTTTTTCTAATGTCTTACTTAAACTTCCCCTGGTGCAGCTTAAGACTGTGTCCTCTTGTTCTTGTGGGAGAAAAGACCAACCCCCCAGCTAGTTCCAACCACCATTCAGGAAGCTGTGATGTGATGGTTTGATCCGGAAACAGGATTTCTGGGATGCTGTGGGGTCAGAGGCCAATGACTGCTCAGATTTTAACGTTAGCACTGAGTTTGACCACTGAAATTTTGGTTCCGCCTCTGAGAGCACAGACTGGTTAAAAGGCCGGAGCTGCTCGCCTGGCGGCCTCTTGGGACTTGGGAGGGACAGAGATCAGAGCTCTCCCCCGTCCGGCGCGGCTGCTGGGCAGGGGAGGGGCAGCCCACGCGGTAGGCCTGGGTCTGGACCGAGGTGGGAGTGAAGAGGCCCTTGAGCATGGAAGGGTGGAGGGGCACCAAGAGACATTGCACAGCCCCCCCACCTGGCAGAGAGAGAGAGGCAGAGCCGGCGGCATCGGGATTTTGATAGCGGCCGCTGAGAAGGAGAAGGGGGAGTGCGGGCAAAAGGTGCCCAGCAGGGCAGCGTGGGAGTTCCAGAGCTCCAGACAGGCAGAGACTGAAATTTTTAACCCTTTTCTTGCATGGTAGAAACCTTACAAATGCTGATCCTCCTGGAGCTGAATGAGAAGAGAGATAAGGGGTGAGATAAGAAGGGACTGGGCCACAAAGCAAGTGGAGAAGACTCTTGAGTGAGGGGGGAATGATGGAGTGGCCTTTTGGCTGGACTTTTCATGTGTAGCCATGGACAGAACCAGTTTTTTTCTTCCTGTGGTACAGAGACTGCATTTAGGGGGAAGCAACATCCCAGAGCCAAGTTTCAGTGTGGGTACCCCTCGGCTCCAGGGGGTATATAAATATGGGAGGGACTGGTATCCCAAAGGTGAGAGACTGTGCTGTTCTGGAATTGGACAAAGCATCCTTAAAAGGAAAACCCCAGAAGCAGTTTTGGTCCATATGCTGTGGTGAGAGCACTGCATATGGAAGGAATAGGTCAAGATGGCAGATGATCACGAGGCGGTGTCCAGAGTGACATGGAAACACAAAAGGTTTCAGCGGTGTTTCCAGGGGAAGCCTATGGCACCAAGAAAGACTCCTTCTCCTCTTGGTGGACTGAGTGTTCAAAGGGTGGTGCCAGATCAAGAATTAGTGATTTTAGAAGATGTATTGTATTGGGAATTTAGGGGGGAGGAGGAGGAGAGTGTTTTTTGTGAGGTTTTACTTTTCCTTGTGTTTTTTTTCTCTTTTGTGTGTAGTTTAGTAATTGTTTTTGTAGTTTACTTAATAAACTTTTCTTTCTTTTTAAGCAAGGGCCTGCTTTTTCTTATTCCCAGTCAAAAATCTCACAGCAGACACCAGGGAAAGTGTATTTTCATGGGGGCATTTGGCCCTGTGCCAGTGTCAAACCATGACACCTGGTCAAGTGAAAGATGTTCTTGCTTTAGGGGGGCAGAGGGGGTGGATCTCTTTAAGATCCCTTGGAGGAAGCTGTAGAAAGTGAGAAAAGGTAACCCCTGAGCCTCCTTTTCTCCAGGCCAAATACCCCCAACTCCCTCAGCTGTTCTTCATAGGGCTTGTGTACCAAGCTCTTCACCAGCCTTGTTGCCCTCTTTTGGATGCATTCAAGTGTGTCAACGTCCTTCCTAAACTTCCCAAGATGATTTGTCTACCATTGTTTTTCATTGTCTCGGGCTCAGGGAAGAAGATGGTGGCTGTGGCAAAGTCTGCAATATTCTCCTTTGTCTAAGGAATCTGTGTGTCACTGGACATGGTAACACCGGATCAGTTGGACTTCTATAAACATTTTTTGCTTGTGATCACCCTCTTTTATACACTGTTGTTATTAGTATTGTTGTTACTACTGTTTGTGTTCCTTAGCTCATTGCTGTTTTTCTAGTGAATTGTTGTCTCAATCCATAATGTCTGCCTTTTTGTCCCTTTCTCACTGGAGCTATTGGAGGAAGGGGAGTGGTAGTTTGGAACTTAATTTCCATCTGGGTTTGAGCTACAAGAGCCCTCAGAAAGAAATCTATTTATGAGAAAAATTTCTGTGCATTGAGCTCACAGTTCTGTGAACCTCTAGAGTAGGATTTCCTTACAATAACTTCAATATGAAGTTTCCTACTCAGTGATTTCTTCAAGTACATGGACAGATAACAATGGAGCTTTTCAATGGAGCTTTTCAAGTTAACAATGGAGGTTATGTTGAGATTCTTACCCGTGTGCAAGGAACTGATAATTCCAGGTCTCTAATGGATCATGCTTCAACCTCTGGTTTTGTTTGCTAGTATTCTTTAGGCAATTTGTAATAAGGTGGGGTTTTTTTCATTACTCCATTATAAAAAAAAACAAAAAAAAAAAAAAAAAAACAAAACAAAAAACAAACAAAAGAAAAAACCCCCAAACCCTAGGCTGGTACAGCCTGGACCTTTGTAACCCTGAAGCTAAAAAGTAGTTGTTTTCTGGTCATACATACTTGCTATTTTGTTTTGTGTTCAAATATGTTGAAAATGTTACCTTCCATACTAAATGACCCACAAAGGATATAAGCCAGATTATCTTTCTGAGATCAAATGGCAGGTGAAAACAATAGCATTCTTGAGGCCAGAATTCCACATTCATGTTCTGCTATATCCTGAAGTGTGGCATAAAATACCAAGCCAGTCGGAGGAGAATCAAGATGACATAATCTTAATTTGTAGTTGCCCAGAAAGTCTGAAATAATTCTATTCTTTGTATGCAGTAGGATCTAGGCACTTTAGAAAGTGACCCCTTGGTATGTTTCAGAAGAGTAGGCATTGGATTCTAGATACCTAAACTTTCAGGAAAGTACTTCTTGCTGTTTGGAAAGACCTTGACTCCTAAAGCTGAACTTCAGTAATCAATTTCAGTGATGTGGCACTAGTTAAGTCTATTGACTCTTATGTTGAGCTGGAAAACAATAGGGAAGTTCCACATTTCACAGGCACTTTTTCACCTTTGGATTTTACTCATTTTAAACTACAGTACATATATGTCAACATTTTAGGACAAACCTTGTCCTTCTTTGCATAGTGCTTAGAATTCTGAAATTGATTTTTCTCCCAGGAATCCAGTGCTTTTCAAGGATCATACACTCCTGCCATCAAATGTGATATTATGTGTTCTTCCTGTAATTTTAAGCAGTTCTTCTGCATGGTAGAGTCTAACATGATTACTCTGTGTTTTGGATATTTATTTGGTGTTTCTCAGTAGATCATGAAAGGTCCTATTTCCTTGGGTTTTTGGTTTTTCATGATATTGATGGATGGGTGCTCTAATGCAGATAAGAAAATTCTTATTTTTAGTAACTTGAATCTCCCACAGTGATGAGGGATACTGCAAATACATGTGCATACAAATATATGTAAGCATAAGGGTATGCTAAAATATATGTAGATGTAGACACTAAAATTTTCTTATAAGCTTGGAGAAAACATCTTTTTATCATTCAACCTATAACGCCTTTTCTTAAATCAGAACAAGCTGCATTGTAACATGGGGACTGAGAATCCTGTGCCCTCCTGACCTCTTCACTGGTGCTTTTATTGCAGTTTAGAAGTGTAGTGAGGGAGTTCTGAAAATTAGTCTTGCAAGGTAATACTCTGATCTGTAAAGGTGTTATTAAGTCTCTGAAATTAAAAAAGATAATGGTAAATAACTTGCCCGTTTGTTTAAAGTACTGTTTTGTAATCCCAGCTCTAATGAAATTTTTACTGCTATCTTTACAAATTAACCCAAATATACACTGTCGAGAGTTTATTTAAAGTTACACCCATTGTAATGCTGAATTGGATTAAGTGAGAAAGGCTGCTTTAATGATATAACATGAAGGAAATTTAATAGAAGTAAAGCACAAACTGTACTGGGTTCTCTAATAGCTACATTTTGCTAATCGAGAAAGTAAAATGGCTGGATAGGAAACAATGGAAATTGCAATTCTAGGATTTCTCTCTGGCTGTTCTTTCCATTCATCTTTATTTTTCATGTGTGTAAGAACTTTTGAATGCAGTATTCACAGGTTACCATCTGCATGTGATCTTGTAAGACTATACTAATGTTTCAAGTTAATGAATTAAAACAAAATAAATCCACCTTTCACCTTGATCACCGTTCCTAACTTTAAGAGAGCTATGGTAAGGACATGTGTAAAAGATAATAGGTTTAATGAAACTTGCTCAGACTGTTGCCTGAGATAGCGGCCTTGTGAAAGAATAGTACCCTTTTTAAAGCTACCCATGTAATTCTAAACCTTTGGGATAATTCTTCAACATAATTACTCTTCATAGTTATTGTTCTACTATAGTGTTACCAAATTTATTTTAGGATTCCTAAGTTATGTCAGCTTTCCTGGTTTTACTCTTACCTTCATAACTGTGGTGGTTTAACACCAGCTGGAAACTATACTCCAAATAAGACACATCTCTTCTCCCTGCCCTTCTAGTAAGAGAGGAGGGAAAGGCAGATGCTATGGGTTGACATAACAATTACTGAAAGCAAACAGGAGTGAAATAAGAAACATACAGTAATAGTAGGAATGCTGATAACAAAAGTATAGAAAATGAGAAGGCTTTACACACAAAAACAGGTGTTCATCACCATGATTTAGCTTTGCCTGGCACTATGGTAAAGACAGGATGGTTGCTGTTCCCGCACTCAGTGCTGTGTTGTTTCCCTGGACAAAGATGGCAGGTGCTCTTTACAGCCAGCTTTACCTGTCCCCAAGCCCAAGACAACAGAAAACAATGGCAGAAAAACCCCCAAAAGCAAGGCTCACCCACTGTATCATTCCTCGTGGCTTCTTGAACCAGTGACACTACTTTTGACTTCTCCACTCAACTCCTCTGGACTCGGCTCTTCTTGGCACCCAGAGCCTCAGATTACTGAGGGAATGTTCTTGTCATTAGTTTCCAGTCATGCTTCCTTCAGCTTTCAGAGTCAACTGTTGGGATCCCCCTGTCACCCCAGGAATAGAGATGGATTCTGCCCCTAGATACCTTGATGGCATCCGTGCATTGGTGCCAATTAAAGCCTTACATTCTTATGGGTATTAAGTGCCAGGGTATCAGATCCACATTCCAGTAGACATGATCATTCCTTTCCCCCTCCTGTTTAGAGGCAGGGCATCTCTTGGTCTGGTCATGGTACTTGTTACTTCTTGTAAATATGACCTGGAGGTCCCTTCAAGGGGATCAGAAATAACATCAGCCTTTTTAATCTCCCTGAGATCTTGCCCAAGGAAAACTGGAGGTGCATTTATTATCAAAGAGTTTAATGTGGTGTTTATTCTTCATCTCAACAGAAGTGCTGCTAGAGCAGAGGTGGGTTTTCCTTCCCACTTCCTCACATGTTGTCAGTGGTCATGCATCTAGAACCACAGATTTCCTTGTGGTATGTACCCTCTCTCTCTAGTGGGGTGCACCTGCTGCCTAATAGCAGGAGCTCTGATCTGTACTGGCAGGGCATGGGACATTTCCTCCTTAAATTTTGGGTAGTCTTTTTAATTGTTGTTGGTCCTCTTTAATTTTCCCATTACGTTGTTGTAAGTCCTTAGACAATCATTTCACAGATGAGATGCAGTCCTGTATTGGGATGGAGATAGTTTCTTTATATAGCTGGAGTTTGGTAGCCAAATTGTTCTCTTTTTTTCTCCTTCCCTCTATGACTTCTCTGCCAGTGAGTTGGCATGTGACACTAGCACACTCTGTAGGAGCTTCACCACATGTTTTGTGCAGATTGGATTCCTCTGTATTTATAGGGGACTGCTCATTTGAATCTTACAGATTACCTCTGTTACAACTAATTCTCTCAGGTACTGGATACCTTGCCTCCATGGTGTTCCACTTGTGTTGGTGCATTAAAAGATCATCTGTGCAAAAATACCTCTCCATCAGACTTGACAGCAGTTACTTGCAGAGACTGAGAGTTTCTGGTCTTTTCTAAATCCCCTGGTCAATGCCTGCATTCCAGGACAGGGATCCTAATTGCTTGGCTTCATTGCCATCTAGTGTTGCACCATTTGCCACATATCCCAACATCAAGCAGCCAGGTGAGTAGGGCTCACCAGGCTGGTGGCTGTAATCTTTTTGTGTATCTCAGAGCTCACCCATGGATAGGGATCAGGTGATTATGGCCAGCCCTATCTCTTCCTCTGGTTTTGAGGGTCCTCATCCCTCACCATGTGAATTGATTTGTTCTTGAATTTTTTCTTCTGAACAGGGGCAGCCGCTGCTGGCATGGGTTGTTCCTCTGGTTCGGCTGCAGTTTGAGTTGCCTTGCTGCCTGTTGCTCTGCTTTCTTCTCCTTCCCCTGGGCATGCTGTCAGGCACACAAGCAGTGTCTGACAAGTGTCAGCAAGTTGCATAACTTTACGCCTCTCTGGAGCTGTCACAGCATTTTTCTTTCAAATATTTTACCACTTTATCAAGGTCCTCTCTTTTTCAGGGGTGAACTTGCAAACCACTGGAGCAGCATGCTCCTTTAAAAGCTGGCTTATTTTCTCCACAACCCCATACTACTCATGACTGTTCAGCTCAGACTACTCAGACTGTTCAGGGCAGTTCACTGAACAGCTTCCCTAAATGTGTCTATGATGTCTCAAAACATTGTGTAGACTTAATTTATTCTAAATTTCACTTGTTCTAGACTGCACTGAAGAAATTTGGCAGACATTGCAATTAGAATATGGTTTCTTTAACATCTAAATGGAATTCAAGGTTCTCAAAAACCGTTGCAGGGGGCTCAAAGGAGGAAAAAAGGGTGAAAGGCTGAGAAAAATCATTGTTCTCTGGCCCCTCTACAGGCTGGGTGCTATTATTAATGAATCCTCAGAGGTAGCAGCCAAGGCCAGGACTGGTGAACAGCACTGAACACACATGCCAGATGACCTTTATTGCTATTGATGTTCCCATGTCACACAGTACAGCAACAAAGGAATACTGATCCTTCTGCCTACTCTAAAAATAGCATCATGGGGACCTGTATAGGAATATATGCAAGGTTAAATATCACACCTCCATGAACAAATAGAGCAGCTGTAACTAGGGAATTCTGTACCTAATAAGACATATTCTTAGATCAAAGTTATCTCAACCCTTTTATGCTCACAGTGGACACCAATGAATAGTGATTTGACCCCAGCCACAAATTAAACTCCGAATAAGCCTCTCTCCTTCTTCCTGATGAAGGCAGAGACTATGGGTTAAAATCAAAATTTAGTGAAAGTGAACAGCAGTGGAATAAGAAATGCACAGTAATCGCACCAATATTATAACGAAAGTATACAAGAAGAGAAGGTGCATTGTAGACAAAAACAAGTGTTCACCACCTCCATGTAGTTCTCTGTGGCAGCTAGGACAAAGACAATGGCAGGCATTCCTCACAGTTGGATCTCCTTGTCCTGCAGGTCTGAGACAATGAAAAATAATGACAGACCCCTGAAAGCAAGATCATTCACATTGTGCTATGCCACTGCTTTGTTCCCTGTGGCTGATTCCCAACCCAGTGCCTCTGCTTTTGCCCTCTTCACTCTGCTAGGGCTTGGGTCCCTGGGTTTCCACAGGTTCCCAGCAGCATCAGGGTTTTTAACTGTTCCACTGGGCTCAGCTGTGTTTGCCACCCAGAGCTGCTCTCTCCTGAGGGACAGGAATGGATCAGGAGTGGCAAGAGAGAGCAGTGTCCACTCAGCTGATTCCAGCAAGCTCTCTGAAAAGAGGTAAACAAAGTTGTGTCATTTCTGCGGGGTACTCACCTTTTCTTTCCCCCAGGGCTGTGCCCTGCAGTGCTCATGTAGATGCTATTGAATAGCCACACCCATGCAATTCTGAGCTCCACCCCCTCCCTTCAACCCCGAGAACTTACCAGCAAGCCTTTTTATATTGATTTTCATTATGGTAAATAACTTGTCCATTTGTTTCTGCTAAATTTTTTTAGTAAATAATTAGATATTGCAGTGTGCTGTCTCTTGAATTTTAAAGACACCTTGTCAACAAAAGAGAGTGTGCACAAATTTCAGATTCTCCTAGTCTTCTCCTGAATAATCTGCAGTTCATCACTAATGGCATTGCAATGTGGAGTTAACTTTGAATTTTGTGAGTTTATGTCTGTCATGAGAGTAGTTTGTGTTGGAAGGGGCATTTAAAGAACATCTAGTCCAACTGCCATTGGCAGGGACTTCTTTCCCTAGACCAGGTCAAAGCCCCATAGAGCCAGTACCCGTGCAGTGGTATGGGTGTGTTTGTGTATATGCACACACAGTTGCCCACCAGTGCTGTTTGTTTCTGTACAATTGTAGACAGCACCTCTCTGGGTAGAGGTAAAACTGCAGGGGCCATGATAGTGGAGTGGTGGTTGCACTTGATTTGGGGTCTTTCAGTTCATAAACATGTTTCTGAAAAGTATTATTTCTATAGTTGTTAGCTGCAAATCACTTTTATCTTAAGATTTCGTGTACTGTATCTGTACTTTCTTCTCAGACATCAGATCTTACTACCTACACAAATTCCTAGTATAGAATAAAAGAAGTTGCTAATAACTAATATACTGATTCAGCTGGTAAGATATTTCAAAAATTTGTAATTTGGGTTGCCAAATTCTTGTACCACAGGAAAACATTTGGGATTTTTTTATTAGGTAATGAAAAAAGAAACCCAACAGTAACAAACTAAAACCAGCATATTTTTATTGCAGTCATTATTTAGGAGAAATCTTAACAGTAATATTGCCTTTGGAAGGCAGGTACAGAAGACTTGCCTAGAATGATCCTTTCTGCTCATATAATAAGGATTAGGGAATCTGAATAACAGACTAACATGCTGAATAACATTCTTCATCCATCTTGTTAGTGCTGGAATAAACTATACTACTACTTCATCTGAAACATATAGCAGTAGCTCTGAGCTAATTTGTGGAAGTCACAATTGCTTACCAAGGAATTTAGTTTATGCATTTCAGTTTAGAATGACTCCTTTCCCAGAGCATTTTGTGAAGTGCTGGTCCTCCCCTGAGCAGCTAGCTCAAGTTCTCAGTGAGTTGTATACAGGAGTGTTTTAGATAGCAAAATGAAAATATTAAAGCCCACCAGGTGGTGCCAGAAGGCCTGATCACTGGTGGCTCTGACAGCTGGAACAAACCTCAGAAAGTGCAAGCCTGCCACTTTTGGCAGAAATTGTATCATCTAAATGCAGGCAATACATGCAATTACCCTTCCTCTCCTTCCAAACTTCTCTACCCCTAAAGCATTTCCTCAGCAAATACTTCCTTCTATGTTCATGATGGTAAAATTTAAATATGCTGGTTGGTGAGGCACTTAAAATGGTGATGCTTGCTTAATTATCATTGGTTTTGTCTGCTAGCATCCCTCTTCAGTGGTAGCAGAGTCATGAAGCTTTCACTAAACAGCATCATGCCATGTGTTGCAGTGAAATACATGCAATTTTATGGAAATACAGACATGAATGTTAAGTGAAATTTAAGCTAGAGAATTATTTTAGGTGTTACACTTATTTTCATGGAATTAAAAGCTCATATAAACATTTTAATGTTTGTAAACAATTAAGTTTTTAGAAAGGGTATAAGATATTTCACAGTAAGAAGGCTGTGCATGTTGGTTTTTTTCATAATTTCCCTTTATACTGCAAAAAATTTTTTTTCATTACTTTTTTTCTGCCCTTATGTGATGTCTTTCTGCCTATTTTGATAGTATGATTCCACTATTCTCAAATAGAACCGGTATGATTGACAATTTGTGATGCTAGTGTTTTTAATCTAACACTTAATAGCCTCTGAAACACTCTGCAATAATCAGACTACTATCAGATGAAGTAGTCATCAGTTTCCACACTTTTTCCTAAAGTGTGCTTTAGTGTAGGAAGGCTTGTAAAAACAGATGAGCAACACCCCTGGGCTGGTGAGTAGCACCTCACAAGTCAAAACAATGTCTGTATTTTAAGCGAAACCTGCAGCTGCACTGATCATGACCTGTGCTGTTGGGTGTTGGGGAAATGGGTGTCTGACAAGTAGGCAGTCGCACTTCTCTTCCAGAAGTTACTGGCAGTCTGTAAAGTCTCGTCTGTAAAGTCGATTTGGATGTGTCACTTTGTATCCAAAAAATCCCTACTTATGTTGTATTTACTTTAGTGTATCTGCCGCTATCAACAGAATGACTTTAAAAAGTTGATTGTTTCATAGGTCATCTTACTTTCACAGGTCATATTGCCAAACAAGGAGTATCTGCTCTTTCTACACAGAACAGATTATTGCGACTGAGTGCATCAGAAGTGTGTTTTGGTTTTGTGTTTCCTACCTTTATGTGAAGCATGACAGTTCTTGAGACATGCAATAAAAGAGTTTTCATTTTATCACGTATTATCTTTATGATTTTCTGTATTGGGACATCAAGATATTTGCATGTTGGCATTAAGTCTGATGTTTTGTCATTTATCACTTTTAAGAATCCTAAGTTGTACAGGGTTTAGTGTATTTGTAGTCAAATAAGACTTAACTTACATATTCTTAAAATTCCAAGTATTCTTAAAGTGCATCAATTTATTTTCAGAGAATTACGGTTTATGCCTCATATTAGTAACTTCAAAACTGTCGCTATGCAAGTGAAATGTATTGAATTGAGAATATTAGTGTTAGGAAAGCAGAGTTTCATCTTCAGTAGAGCTTTGAACTGGTAACACTTACTGGCTTAGTTTCTAGAAAAACATTTTAAACAGCTGGATCTGGTTTTAACTTCAGTAGCCTTGTGTCCATCCATTGGTTCAGAGAGCATAGTGAAGCCCGTTATTAAGTGCTAGTAAATTAATTGTGACTTTAAAAGGATTATGAATAAATTTTCTGTCTCTGAAGCATGATTTCAGATTTGGGAATATTCTATTAAAAAAAACCTTAACTGGTAGAAAACCGTATCTTTTGTTGTGGTTTAGTTATTTTTTTATACATAACTGCATAAGCAGTGCAATCAAAATATCTAGTACTTTATATTTTCACTATGAATTGGAAATCTTGTGAGAGGGAAGTGTGTAATACTGGTGTTACAAAATACTTCCCTTGAATAACAGTTCAACAGCTTACTATAAAAGGGTGTATTATTTTCTAAATCTGAAGATTTTTCACATTTTGTGGATTTGTGAAGGTAGTGATGGTGATTTGGTTTATGTTTTGGAGGGATTGTCCTTTTAGTTTTGTGGGGGCTTTTAGATCAGAAGATATAATACAAGATTATAGTTACTTCTCAACTAATAGCTTTTCTGGAGGAGAATAGTTATCTCTTGTATTTTCATGCAGTACCTGTGAGACTGAGTATGGTGGTATATCACAGCAGTGCTACAATTTTAGAGTCGGTTTTCCATAATCTGTGATGCTTCTGTATTAATGTGTTTTGGTCCATGGAAGAATACATCTGAGTTCAGTAGAAAAATAATCCTTATGCTGTATTTCAAGTAAAGTAGTTAAGCAAAGTAATTACTTTCTGTTGGAATATTGTTGAATATTTTTGCCGTGGTAGCATTTAGCATTGTTGGGTATACACTGGTAGATTTCAGGATGAGATGAAATGTGGAAAACTAGTATGTTTCTGTAAATAATTTTTTAATTTCACAAGTTCTTATGAATTCCTGACTGTAAATTGCTCAAGTTAGTTTTTCTAAAAACTGCAGATTGCTCCCTACTGATTTTTCCTAGGTATATTGCTCTTTGTTGCTGTATTGTTCCAAGAAGTTAATGGGTACAATTCATGAAAGAATTGTCAAGTGTTAGATGTAAATGCATTTTTCTGTGTTACAGTTTTACTATACCTCAAGATGTGTCACCTTTATGTTCCGTTATTCAGTAAGGCATTA
The DNA here is from genome assembly GCA_039654755.1 of Calcarius lapponicus. Lineage (NCBI taxonomy): Eukaryota > Metazoa > Chordata > Aves > Passeriformes > Fringillidae > Calcarius > Calcarius lapponicus. The sequence continues at coordinate 42,228,570 of CM077481.1, forward strand.
ACTTAAGCTACATTTTTTTCCCTTGTCTGGATCACTAGTTAGGGGCATTATTCAGCTTTTAACCCCTGTATGAAAATTGACAACAGTTTCCAAAACTGAAGTAAAAGAGGGAAGACAGTGCTGACTCACAGATTAGACAGGCTCCATCTCTCACAGATTAGCAGTGACATTTCTTAAGGAAGAGATCTGATCTCACTTGACTCTTTTGTAAGCAACACTGCAGTAGTGAATTTTTATACATAAATGTTTCTGGCCCAGAAATGTTAATGCTGAAATAAATTAACCTGTAATGCTTAGATTTTTTTCACATGGTAAAAATTTTCTGTTATTAAATCCTGAAAAGGGTATTAAAAATTGTCCTCAGTTACTTCCCTTATCTAGAGGAATGTGATGACTAAGTGCTTTAGGAATTTGATGATCTTAGGTGGAAAGAATTGCCAGAAACTTAAAGAGATCTATGAATCATCAGATCTATGAACTATTGACCTGCTCAACAAATTGCTGGTATGAGCAGTCATTGCAGTGAAATCAGTGCTTTTAAAAGCTTTCGTGTTGCTTTTTTTTCACCAGTCTTTTTTAAACTTGTGTGAGGCAAAGTTATTCTGCTATGTGAGTGGGAGCATGTTATTTCTAACCAAATAGAGTGGTTAGATAGTTTGATTGGTACTTTAACCCAGTAAAGGTAATACAGTTTATCTAAGTTAGTAGTCATACCTCCCTGTGTTAAGCTCAATGGTTTTTAAGAAGCTTTCCTTTTTCTTTGTAATTGAGATAGTGACCTGGAAATTCACTGTTATTAGGAGATAAAAGTAGCAGCCCTTGTATTTGTTTAGCCATATAGTCCTGTGTTGCTGAATGTTTTCAGAATAACAGAATGTGAAGAAATATCTTGTTGCATATGAAAACAAACATTAAAGTGGGACTTGGTTAAGATGGAATATTTTTGTTTCGAAATCAAGCTACTTATAAACTTCATCTGTTTTGTTTTTCAGAGTACTGTAATTGAAAGAGCATCTTCTACATTTGAAGAAGAACAGGTTGTTGATTGAATGGTGGATTAATAAGTGGTTGTCTCATCCTAAGACTAAAAAGAACATATCCTAGAAGTTGGAAAGAACTGGATTTTCACCCTAGTCCAGCAGCTTTGCTGCTCACTTAAACACAGATGAATGAAGACCCCATTTGGAAAATCACCAGGTCAGCGGTCCAGAGCTGATGCAGGTGAGGTGTTCTTTCTGAATGGTTTTCTTTGCTTTTAGTGGATGAAAAGCATTCTTACTTTACTGACTTCTTAAATATGTGAATGATTTTCTGCAGATGTTAATAATTTTAGATGTCAGCATTCCTGTTTTAAAAGAAAATTTGCTTTTATTCTAGAAGATCATGGCTTGAAAAGACAAACTAAAAAATTAAGTAGTAAATTTAAATGTAAATGTAGCAGTACAGATATGATGGTCCTATTTTGTGTTGTGTCAAAAGTTAATTATCAGTGACCTGTGTGGGGAAAGCAACATAATTTTTTATCACCAACCATTGTGAATTGTAGCTTTTATGAAACTCTCAAGGAACCAACTGACAAGTGCAATTGGGAAAGCTCAGTTAACTTATGAAATACCTAAGCAATAGACAATTTAGATGCTGCCAAATACATGTTTGATTAATTGAAAACTGGAACTGATACTGGAGGATTTCTCAGTAACCCTTTGGAGACTTTCAAACTTGTATTTTACCTGAGACTGTGTTAAAATTTGCTGTCACTTATTTGAAACATGTACTGATTCCAAAAGTAATGCAGTTATCTTTCAAGTATGAGCTATGGGTTTCAGAGATCCAGTGCAAAGTCTAAACACTTGGTTCAATGACCAAATGGAGACATTGATGACTGGAGCTCCTCAGGTGTCAGTATTGGGAGCAGCATTGTTTAACGTCTTATTCAGTGGTATGGATGGTGGGATTGGGTGCACTCTCAGCAGGTTTGCTGATGACACCAAGCTGTGTGTTGCAGTCAGCATGCTGGAGGGAAGGAATGCTATCCAGAAGAGCCTGGACAGGATTGAGAGGTGGGCACTGCATGCCTTGGGACGTTCAACAAAGCCAAGTGCCAGGGGCTGCCTCCGTGCTGGGGCAAAGCCAAGTATATCCTGGACAGAGAATGGACTGAGGACAGCCTTGACAAGAAGGATTTGGGGGTGTTGGCAAATATGAAGCTCAACATGACCCATCAGGGTCACAGTCACACAGTCACAGTCACAGCCGCAATGGTCTCTCGCATCCTGGGCTGCATCAAAAGCAGCATGACTAGCCGGTTAAGGGATGTGTTACTGCCTTTCTAGTCCACTCCAATGAGACACCCACCACGTGGAGTTCTGCATCCAGCTCTGGGGCTCCTAATGTAAGAATGAGTGGATCAGTTGGAATGAGTCCAGAGGAGGGCCATGAAGATAATCTGAGGCCTGGAGCACCTCTCCCACAAGGACAGGTTTCAGGAGCTGTGGTTCTTCAGCCTGGAGAGTGAAGGCCTCAAGGTGATCTAATTATGGTCTGCTGGTACCTGAAGGGGACTTAAAAGAAAGCTGTAGAGGAGCTATTTACAAGCTCCTGTAGTGACAGGACAAGAGAAAATGGCTTCAAACTGAAAGAGAGTAGGTCCAAAGGATGGCCATGAGTGACTAAAGGGCTGAAGCTCCTCTCATGAGAAAAGGCTGAGAGTTGCAGTTGTTCAGCCGGGAAAAGAGGAGGCTCCAGGAAGTGCAAGCTGGAGTTTTTAAGTGGTACTTACAAGGAAGACAGAGAAAGGCTATTTGCCAAAGCCTTCAGTGACAGTACGTGGCGTAATTGTTTTAAACAGAGAGTACAATTAGGTTTGAGTATACAGAAGAAATTTCTTGCAATGAGTATGTATGGTGAAACACAGGAACAGGTTACCCAAATGTGAGTGACTCCTCATTGGAAATATTTAAGGTTATGTTCAAAGGGATATTAAGCAACTTGATCTAGTGAAAAGTGCTTTCCCCCATCATACGGCTGAACTTAAGAGAATCTCTGAGATTATCTAGAACAGCTGTAAAAAAAGAAAAAAATTGTACTTAAAGAAGTAGCTTTTAAATCAGATTTGTTCAGCTTTACAGCATTATGGATACAAATATCTTATTTACTGCCTTCCATTTTTAATGGTGGTTGCCACTTTCCAAGAAACTTTACAAACAGCACATAGGGTTCCAGAATAGCTATATCTTAAGTAGAAATTAGGATTTTAAGTCTTGTCTATAAAATTTCTGTCATCTGAGATTGAATAATAAAGCAGTAATGTAGTCTTTGTCAGGAGGAAAAAAATAATAAAAGAAAAAGATACAGTGAAAGAGTGGAAGTAGTCAATGTATTTTATATTTGATCTGTTAATAATGTAAAATAATAAAACTGTTGGATTCTAGGAGACTTCTGGATCATGCTACCTACCACAGGGTAGGTAGCAAAAAACAGTCTGGAGGTTTGAGATAAACCAGTGGTAGTGTCAGGTATTCATATAGGGCTAAACTTGATGCATTAACAAAGCATTTTTTGACTGACTTTGATTTAATCCTGTTGTAGAGACTTATCAATCAGTGACACTACAGGTTGGTAGCATCTTTGACAATGACAATTTTCAGCTGTCCTATCTGTCTGCTTAAGAAGGAAATGTTTTTGTATGTTGTTAACTAGGTGTAAAAGAAGAGATATATGTGTTTTATAATATCTAGGCTTTTGAAATATCTCTCTGGGAAACATACGTTGTATGTAGTTCCTTTTTGAGAAGCAAAGGGTAGGATTGAAGGTGGAGAAAAGAAGGAAAGGTAGACATTTAATTTCTATACAACAATAGAGTACATGGCTGCAGACTCTCGGAATTTGTCAAAGTATAGAGTTGCTTTCCATGATGTAGTTTCTGTGAATCGGACAGGAACTCTTGGCAGTGTGCCGCCTGCCTGTCTCTCTAATTAGTGTATTGCTGTCCCAAATATAGGAGAAATACAGCCTTTTAAAAAAAATTAATGTACTGTATATTTGATTGTAAAGTAAGATGTGATTACCCTGTGTTAACTCAATTGACACTTCTAAATCTAATGATCACTTGTATAATGCTCTATAAGTGAAAGGCATGGTCCTCTGGAGTCTTTCTTAGCCATGTTTTCCTAGAGATACAGAATCCTACTGAACTGCATGATGGTCAGGAACAATTGTAAAGCCTTTACTGGATGGTTTGCAAACATAAAAGTACTCTCTTAGTAAAGGAAACTTTCAACATGTATATCAGCATATAACGATTGAGTCATATATGAGCATTTGTAACTTTTTTACTCATAAAAGCTCATAAAAGTGTAAATTGTTTCAGTATTGTCTTTGTTAACTGAGAAAAGAGATCATGGATGTGAATTCTTAGAATTGCAGTGAAGTCTTTTGTGCGGAGTTAGAATTTGGCTTATGTCTGTACTTCTGACCTACTTCAATTAAAAGACCTCCCTTCTTCAAACTCATAAGTTGAGGTTAAGCAATACTAGGTGTCAATCAGCACACTGAAGTGTTTCTTAGGTCCCTGAAAGTAATTCTGAAATAGTCTCCAGATACAGAGTGGAATTACTGCTGTTCCCACTGATGATTCTGGAATACAACTTTAAAACATCTAGGTTTTGCTGCCTGATGTAAACATAGGAGATACTCAGAGAAGTAAAATATGGTTGCTGTTTTCTGGAGCGCCTGTCTGATTTTCGTGGATTGCATGGAGGGTACCAACTCATGTCACAATAGCAAAACATTGCTAGTAGCTTTCTCCTATCCTTCTTCCTATTCTCCTATAGCCCTGGCTGAAATGACATGTATATTTCCCTTGAAGCCAACATCCTGAACAATTATTTCTTTTTAATCTTGTCATGTCCTATTTCTTTATCTTTGTCTGGAGTAAAGTTGAGAAGCATGATTTCTAGTTTTGCTGTTGAATTTTCAGGGTTTAATATAAGGGGTTGAATTAATGAGCCTCAGAAAACACAAGTATGACAAAACACCATATGACAGTTGAATTCTTAATTCTGTGGCTCTTGTCTGGAAGCTGGAGGTTGTGGTCAATTTTTATTACAAAAAATATGTTTCCATGTTCTTAGTAATAAAAAAATAAAAGAGTTTTATATGAAAGGGACCTTTTAAAGGTCATCTTGCCCAGCTCCTGCAATTAGTGGGGACATCTTCATCTAGATCAGATTTTTTTTTTTAATAGAATATCCCCAGTCATTACTATGCCCCAAATTTGAAATCATGCTTCAGAGAGAAAATTTATTCATAATCCTTTTGAAGTCACAATTAATTTGCTAGCACTTAATAAAGTGCTTCACTGTGCTTTCTGAACCAATGATTGGACACAAGGCTACTGAAGTTTCAGTGAAGACTTGGACACACTTCCAGGGATGCGGCAACCACCAACTCTGGGCAACCTGTGCTGGTATGTCACCACACTCAATGTACAAAAACTTCTTATATCTAATCTTCTTAATTTTAAAATCATTACCCTGTGTCCTGTTGCAACAGATCCTGCTAAAAGTCTGTCCATATATTTCTTATAGGCCCCCTTCACGTACTGGAAGGCTGCAATAAGGTCTCTTCAGAGCCTTCTCTTATCTGGGCCAAACAATCCCAACTCTCACATTTCTTCATACAGGAGGTGCTCCAGCCCTCCAGTCATATTTGTGGCCTTCCTGTGACCTGATTTCAGCAGGTCTGTTCAGTGCTAGGGTTCCAGGGAGGATTTTACCACAGCAGAGGGGCAGAATCTCCTCCCTGGCCTGCTGCCCATGTTGCTTTGGATGCTGCCCAGGACACGTTTGGCTTTCTGGCCTGGGAGTGCCCATGGCTGGGTCATGCATCCAGCTGCTCCATTCTTGTGGACCAAGACAAATTCAGGAGGCAGATAGTTCTGATTTTCACCTTCTGACTAGAATTGTGGCAAATCAGCATCTGGTTAGTACAAGAGTGTGTTTAACCTAGGATCTTCAAGTACTTGCTATTGATATATTTATTAAACATCCAGTTGCCATCACTTTGTGTATTAAACTGGGAGCTCTCTTAAGAAACTTAAGATGATGAGTACTACTTAGTTGTTCTGGTACAGAGTTCATTACATCAGTGAACAAGTTGAATCTTAGCAAAATTTGAAGATCCCAAAGTGAAAACTTAATGAACAGCAAAATCCTATTCCCAGAGGTCAGCATAACTTCTCTTCTGTACTTATTGAAAATGTTGTAGTAAATCTTCCTTCTGTGTCAATCTAGTGTTTCTGTTCTTGACTTTGAAAGACAAATCCTTCATACCTCCCTTCTTACAGGTTACAGAGTCCTTGAGAGGTGGACAGAAAGCAAATTCTGGTGCTGCACCATTCTGTTGTTTTGCTGTGTTTTTACTTGAGCTACTTTAGCCAAAATCTTACTTTTCTCTCATTAGCTGGAAATGTGAAGTGTTAAGTACATATGTTCATCTTCTGGTGATGAAGTTTCTCTATTTTCTAAGAACAGTTCTTGGATTTTAAGAAATTACTTTTAAAAAAATAAAACATCACCATATTTTTAATAATTTTTTTAAAATTATATTACATATCAGTAGAACACAGCCTCATATACTGAGAGGTAACTGAAATTATGCTTAGAAAGCTTTTTTACAGGTTGTAATAAAGTCCTAAAGTCTTACACGTTTCTAATTAAACTTTTTTGTGATGCTGTTTTTGTCTTTCCAGCTAAGTTCTTACAAGTACTCAGTTTAATTATTTGGTTTTGTAACAGTCAAAAATTGCAAGTAGGATCTTTGCTGCAGCAATTGACAGACAAGGCCTAATTTTTAGAAATTAAGAACATTTTAGATATCATTGCTGTTGGAAATGCAGATTCCTGACTATCTGATGCAAGCTTGAATATACTAAGCATAAGATTATTGTAATTCTTAATTAATTATATTAACTCTGCCATTTCTGTAAGTTTGTGTATACCCTCTTAAATTTTGTGTACAAAAATTAAAACAGTAAAATACTTATGAGGACTTTGAAGATTATTGATACCGTCACTGCTTGACTCCTGTGTGATTCTCTTCAATATGTATATAATTATTGATATATATGCTTGGAACATATACATAGTGTAAATTTAAAAGAATTGGTTTGTTTAAGCCTATAGAGAAATTAAAGCACTTCTCAGGTTTTAATTCAAGCATTTCTAGTTAAAATTCTAGGCATGTTTGTTCATAAACACAAGCCGTTAGAGTTATACATGGTTCAGTCCAGCACTGTGACCAGATTGTTTTAGATATGGCAACCAAGAAGCAAAAAATCCAAAACAGCCAAAAACAAGCTGCTGTGAAGAAATTTTAACTCCATACTCTTCATAGGCAGTATAGTGAGGAAGATAGGGAGACTCAGGATCAAGGCCAGTTATCTTCTGGCCATGTAGTCACCATCAGCCATCACTTTAACAGGGGCTGTTTCAGTCAATCCCAGTAAATGATCCCTGTGCAGGTGGCTTTTGACTGTGATCTGAGGCTGCAGTTTTCATTCTAATAACTAATTTTAATTTTTCTACCTGTGCACATTGCCTTTTATGTACAGTGTTCTTTTGAACGTATTTTTCTGTCATTTTGATCTTGCATATTTCCTCTGCTGAATTCTTCATGGCTGCTCATAAGCAGCTCTCTTCCAGCAGAAGCCTGATTTCCGATTTCCTCCTTTCATCATATTCATCCTAAGTTATCACTGGGTTGAGTGCAGTGCTCTTCTCTCAGTATTATTTATTTTTAGTTTTCTATGTGCTCTGTTAGGCACAGGTAGTGCTGGTCTTGCTAACTCAGGATGATGTGTATTGGCATCTCCTTGTACTAACTCAAGGATAGAAGCTTAAAACAGCCTGGTGATTCACTATTGTTGCTGATTCACCATTGCAACTACTGTCTCTGTTGTGTTTAGTTCAACTTCCATTTTAATAGTTGCTGTTGCTCGTTAACGTTCATCACTGAGCTTCTGTGTTGGGTTTGCATGGCAAGGTGCCAGGAGGATGCACAGGTGACTTCTGTGAGAAGTAGGTAGAAGCTTCTCCTGTATCCAAGAGAGCCAGTGCCAGCCGGCTCCACGATGGATCTGCCACAGGCCAAAGCTGAGCCTGTCAGTGATGCTGGTAGTGCCACTGGGCATTGTATTTAAGAACAGGGGAAAGATTCTGCCCCACAGCAGTTGCAGGAGAGGAGTGAAACTGTGTGAGCATAGCAGCCCTGCAGACTCCAAGGTCACTGCAGAAGGAGAGGGAGGAGGTGCTTCAGGCTCTGGAGCAGAAGGTCCGGTGCACAGTGGTGAAAATCATGGTGAAGCAGCTGTGCCCCTGCTGTGCATGGACGACCCTACACTGGGGTGGGTGGATGATGAAGTCTGAGCCTGCAGGAAGTCTGCACTGGAGCCGGTTTCCTGGCTGGACCTGTGGCCTCATGAGAGAAGAGCCCATGCTGGAGCAGGTCTTGTGACCCTGTGGGGGGCTCAGTGCAGAGCAGCCTGTTCCAGAAGGATGGCACACTGTGGAAGACATCCATGCTGGAGCTGTTTGCCCAGAACTTGTAGCCCCTGAGATGGATTCACATTGGAGAAGTTTGGAGGACTCTCTCCTGTGGGAGGGACCCCACACTTTAGTGGGGAAAAAGTAAGATGAGTCCTTCCCCTGAGAGGGAGAACTAACCCTAACCCTGAGGAGAAAGAAAGAAGCAGCAGAGACAACATGTGATTAACTGACTGCACCTTCCTTCCCTGTCCACTTGTGCTGCCTGGGAGAGAGGAGGTATAAAAAAATTGGGAGTGAAGTTAGGCCCAGGAAGAAGGGAGAGCTGCAAGGAAGGTATTTTTAAGATTTAGCTTTATTTCTCATTATCTTACTCTGACTTGCTTGGTAATAAATTAATATTCCCCAAGTCAAGCCTGGTTTGCCTCTGATGGTAATTCATGAGTGATGCCTCTCTGACCCTCTCTTGATCCAGGAACATCTGGTTGTATTTTCTCTCCCTTGTCCAGCTGAGAGAGATAGAGCAGCTTCGGTGGGTACCTGGCATCCAACCAAGTCCAGCCCACCCCAGCTTCATGTGCAGATAGCCAATATCTACTTCTCTAGAGCCTTTTCCCATTTTAGCAATCACTGATCAGTCATAACATGAAGTGTTTGGATTCTTTACATTTTGACATTCAATATGATGGCTTTTATGTAAGTTCTTAAATTATTTTTTGGTAATTCCAACGTCTTTTATATTGTAGGTCATGCAGGAGTGTCTGCCAGCATGATGAAGAAAAGAACATCCCACAAGTAAGTTGTTAATATATTTACTAAAGAGTAGCTCTCAGTAACTGGAAGTACTGTTCTAGAAATACATCTGATTGTTCCGCTCTGTTTTTGAAAACTGTGGAATAATATTCAGTCTGTGTATGTGTGTAGAGTCAGACTTTTAATCCTTTCAGGAGGGTAGTAGGGTAAAGAAAGCCCCACAGATAAAGTTTTAAATGTTGTTTTGACTGTTAACATTATATTTTTTAAAATACAATTTCAAAATTCTTCTGGAATCTGTAGAGAATGATTTTCAAGCCTAGCTTAGCCATGTCTGCTGTAGGATGTCTTTTCTCTGGCACAGAGTTCATGCAGTCACCAGATCAAAAAAAACTGCAAATCATCCTTACTAAGAACCCAGTTGGGAAGGAATCTCAGATATATCTAATCATGTATGCACTATAACTGTAGTGTTGGAAACGATTTTCATTTTTTAAAAATAAAGAATGTACTGAAATACTTCTGTAAGGAAGTTGCTATTAGTATGTGAAGGAAGGATACCTGCTTTTGCTACACTTTCATGGCATGTATTTTTCCATCTTCAACATTTTAAAAAGTGGCAGCTGAACACTGGTGAGTAGCTGTGTGAAAGTAGCGGTAACCTTCCATATATAATTGGTCTTAGTGTCATGCAGCAAGATACCATATCTGGCTGTATCTGGTGAGAGAAATCTAAGCTGGGTAAGTGGGAAACTTGAAATGTTACTAGCTGTTTGTAAGTGTAAAGTCATATAGTGTGTATCAATCACAAGCAATTTGTTTGGCAGGTGTATTTTCCACAATTAATCTAGTTAATCACTATTAACAGTGTTAACTGTTTCCCAGAGACAACACTTGATGTTAAACTACTCTGATGCCTTCCACCAGCTCATCATTATCCATTCTTGTCTATCTTCATAGAAGGCAAAGAGAAACATTTTTTTGTCTAGGGGCAGGTAGAGTTGGTTAAACTTTAATTTCTCTTGTTCTCTTTCAACCGCTCAGAGAAAGGAGTGTATGATGGGAAGACTATCAGAGGTGGGTTGCCTTTTGTACTTGAGGGTGGCTAGATTTGTCTTTATTGTTGTGTTAATATACACTTATTTAAATAACTAAATAGGCTGTAAATTTATTAGCATAAAAGCTTTTGTGGGACATAAGAAGTTTTGATCCTAAGTGACATAATTTTGAGGTATTTAACTTAAGCATCCAGCTTAGTTTTATGTTAATTTAGCCTAGTTCAATTTTTTATTACTTAGTTAAGGTTTTTTTGTACCAAGCCAAGGTGACTTCTTGTGTGCTGCCTGAGAATGAGATGTAGTAGTGGAACATTGTTTATAGTTTACCATAAATGAGTAGGATATAAATATGATGTAATACTGTATGCTGATACTACTCTGACCCAACATGATCGACTGTGAATTAGTAATGTATACTTTGTCACTGATTGAGCTATTTATGTAGTTACATCCTCATTTAAGGAAAAAGAAGCCTACTGGTACTCAAAGGCCGTTGAGGTTTTAAAGGTTTGTTTCAGAAGGTTTGTGGCAGAGGAAGGAGCAAGGCATGACTCAGTAAGTGAGGCTGTGATAGAATGAGCAGTGTGGATGAGCCTTCTGAAGTCTTTAAATCGTAGTTAACTGTTTGTCAGACAGTACCCTTTTCTTTAAAGGAAAGAAGGGCCCACAACTGTTGAGCCTTTTAGACATTATTCCAGTGGGTTTAGGACAGTTCTTCCATGCGCTCTGTCACTGAGTAGTGGTGATCTCTGCCAATATGAAGCTGACCTTGCTGGCATCAGATCAAAAATCAATAATCTCACAGATGTCATTCTTGCCATGCTTGGTTTATAAAGGATAGTACGAGATCTAGCACAGGTATGAAACAATCCTTTCTTCATAGGCTCTCCAGATTTCTTGTAGTCAGGAATTCAGAGACTTGGAGGTGTAGGTTATAATTGCAATTTATTACAAGTGAACTTAAACATCTTGAAATTTTGATAACACTTTAATGTAACATGCTCTTGGCTTCTGCAGCATCTAGAGCTGAAATTCACAACTTAGTGATTTTTTTTTACTTTTGAGGGAGTACAGAATATACTTAAAAACTTCTGTGTTAATTAACCTACCTCTTAGTCTGAATATTGTGAAAAGTAGTTAATAACAATTCTCAGATCACCATTATGTTATTAGTCATAGACATTAATAAGATCACAGTTGTATTAAGTTTTGTATCCTATTTTCAATAACTTTTGTTTTGTACCATGAGAGATTTGAAAGCATACTGACCACTGCTACTGTTCTGCTTCTATAATGTTTTATCATTTTCATTCCAGTTTTTCACAGTTGTGCGTGTTTTGCATATCTGAGAGATGTGGTTTTCTTTCATCCTTCTGGTTTTTTTTTCCTTTTGGTGTTTTTCTGAGATGACACAATAAGGATAAAAAACAATCAACAACGAAACTTAAATGAGTAACTTTGTAGGTTACTGGGCATTGCCATTCCTGTTTTCATAAATGCTAGTTTGTGTTTTAAGCACAACTCTGTGGTAATAGCTGATTTTTCTGCTACCAGTCCTCTGCAGTTCTGAAATATGTTGGTTTCCCCGATAGCAGTAGCCAAATTAAAGTTTGTGTAAGGACCATATAAACACAGTTTTAACATCTGGGCAGATTTCCTTCTGGCTGTGTAGTCTTTAGAACATTTCCAAAGTATCTGGTTCTGATAATGAAACTTTTTTGCATTAGGTTTTTATTTAACAGCATACAGCCTGCAAGATAAAGAAGAGGATCAGAAACTTTTGGGAATCGAAGGGCCGTTTACAATGACGATGTGTCTGATGTGTCAAGAACTACTTCCAGGACTTGCTATTTTCTGTTTATCCTGGCTTCATTTTTTACATGTCTAATTGTTTTCAAATATTCAAGAGCAAATGTCTGTGGAAATCTTAAAGACTGTTTTAATGAAAGAGAAGGAAAAATTGTGTTGGACCTTCTGGATAGAACATCATAGAAGGTTATCTGAGTAACTTAATTTATTACAAAAATGGCACGCTGTTGAGGAAAGGAGATTTGGTTACTTGGTTGTCTTACATGGAAGTGCATTCATAACTTATTAATAGTTAGAAACTTTTGCTCACTTTCTTACCATGTTCAGATACAAGAAGTAGGTTTTCCTTGATAATTTACTAATTTGTTATAGTATGAACCACTTTAAATGAGAAGTGAGCAGCTGTTCAGTTATGCAACCTTCAAACAAAAATTTGAAATGCAAGTACACGTAGTGGGTACTTGATTTGTAATTCCTAATTCTCTTTGCTCTGTGAGGCATTTTAAACCTGTTTGAACTCAGTTATGTTGTCTTATTCCATCTTTTTTTAGACTGAGTGTAAAGCTTTCTACCTTATTGTTCCAAATTAAATATTGAAGTGGATTATGCTTTGTAGGCAGAAAGTAAAGTTGACTGTGAAGTTGAATGTCACTAGCATTATAATTTTTTTTCAAAGATGAAATGATGAGCAACATAAACTGCTTAAACTAGATAAAGGAATGTCAGTTTAAACCTTCCTTATTTCTAGTAGCTTTTATTCCCTTCAGAATGAAGCATTGTTTCATCAGCACTAATTAAATGAATTGAATACAAAACAAACTCAATTTTGTGCTGAGAAGCTGATCCCTGAACTTTGTAATAGTAAGCTATTACTGACACTTATTACAATTAGAAACACATATATATACTTGAATAGAGCTAGAATCTGAAAATACATTCTAGTTTTTGCATAAAATTAGATCCAGCTTTGTGGGAGAGTTTCTCATTATAGGAACTCAAACCTGTTCCAGTTATCTGTGCTATCAAGGTTAGGAATGCAAAACTGCAGCCTGATCTTTGGAAACCTCAAATGACAACAAAAGTGAAATTTGAAAACACCCTTGATAAGATCTTAATGGTGAATTAAAGTCTGGAGGTGGGACAAGTACTGAAGTTAATTGTGTATCTTGTTTTTAATAGTTATGATTACACTTATGATACAGGATTAAACATTCCAATATCATATTGTGAGTGTGTTATTGTGAAATACTGCTTCCAGGATTTCAGTGGTATGATTGTTATCTGTATTTTTTGGATCATATAGGGACTTCTATGAGAGCATTAATCATATGTGGAGACCTTTTTGTTTGATTACTATCTCTAATCTAAGGAACAATATTGCCTCCTGCAACTGATCATCTTTTAGATGTCACTTTTAAGCTAGTTGTGTGCACATATTACTGCCATTGAAATGATGTGTGCTACAAGTAGTAGCTCAAAAATTTGTTTTACAACTAGTTGATATCCATGAGAATTTTGTATATTGTCATAATTAATGCCCCTTAGTTTCTTCCATTTGTGTTCAAAACTGTGTTTTTAATAGCTGGATAAAACAAAACTTGTATAACACTTTCAGTGATTTGGAACTGTCAAATAGCTTACATTACAGTTCATTAGAATAGCAACTGTTACTTACCAGAGGGAATTTTCATGCCAATTCCATGAAAATATCAGAAGGACAAAAAAGTTACTTGATCTGTTTTCCACATAAAGGAGTATCCCCTCTCTGGCCATTTACATTACATGCAGTTTTTAATTTTCCATATTAAATATGGAAGTGTTTTGTTGCTGTCATGTGTCTTTAAAACTAGCTGGAATCAAAATTACCTGTAAATGAAGGAGCCAAATTTTTCTTCAGGCGAAAATAGGTCTGTTTTAGGGAAAACAAACATTTTGAAACTATTTCAGTCAGCCACATAATGCTTGCACTGACTTCTTCCTTCTGGGAAGGAGTTGTTCACTGTTCTGCAGAAAGTAACAAGGTAGTAAAGTTGTAGTACTGCCAGGTAACTTTGTGCTTTGAGATTTGATCAGGTGAGTTTCACTTTTGACATTCAGTGTAGCAAGGGATAAAATAGTTATTTTGGCTTAAGCGAACTACATTTAGAATTTACTGCTAGGAAACTGAATTTATACAGCATGTCAAAAATGTGTCACTACTTTTAAGTATGTTTTTCTTTTTTCCAATAAAGTTTGATAAGCTTTATGACCTAATTTGAATAAGGTGTGCTAAGCTATAAAATATATTCTCATGTAAAAGCATACAGCTATTTTCTGAGGCAGAATATGTATGTACTTGTTTAATATTAATGTTTGTATCTGTGTACAGAAAACATAGAAACAATGTGGGACCAAGCAAACCTATTTCTCAGCCACGAAGAAATATTGTAGGCTGCAGGATACAGCACGGATGGAAAGAAGGAAGTGGACCTGTAACACAATGGAAGGGCACAGTTCTTGATCAAGTTCCTGTAAATCCCTCGCTCTATCTCATAAAGTATGATGGATTTGATTGTGTGTATGGACTAGAACTTCACAAAGATGAAAGGGTTTCAGCACTTGAAGTTCTTCCAGACAGAGTTGGTAAGTGTTTGGGGTTTTTCTCCTAAATAAATATACATATTGGCTGACATTTATCACCAAATATTTTCCACTAATCCCTGCAGACTTCCCCCAGGATAACCCATGACCACTTAAATGTTACTGGTCAATTTCATTTTCATCTCATGGCAGGTAATCTAAATGCTTTGATTTTTTTTTCTATTCCAACAAATTTTGATGATGCTAGTGAGTGCAGTTGCTGTCTTCTGTCTTTAAAGTAGTATGCAGTACATTCTGTAGTTTTCAGATTAACATTGCTATTTCTGTTAAAATTTCAACTCTGAGCCATCTAGACTGTGTTGTCTGTTTTGCATGTCTAACAGTAATAAGGTTACATTTTTTCTTGTACAACCGCCATGTACTTACAATAATGGCTGGAAGACATTTTCTAAGTGAATTAACCTGATGCATAATAATGCTTTTTGTTTTTCAGAATTAGCACTTGGATTGTTAAACTGCAGGTTTTTCAATCCACCAAGTTTGATATCTACTCAAGTAAACACTAGTTTGTAAATAGAAAAAGCCATTGCCTCTTCTAACTGCAAAGGAATTGGTTACAATCTGTAGGGTGGCGTTATGAGGAACCATCCCCAAAGTTGAATACCATCATATAACTGCCTTGAAATAGGCCTTTTGTTTCTGCCTCTCCCTGTCCAGTGTCTAGTTAAAGTTCAGAGTCTTTGCTGCTTGATTGATCTTCTGTTAGCTAACATTGTGATTTTTTAATTACAGGGAGTACAATAATTCATAATTATTTCAACAACATTCTAAAGTTCTTAGTTCTGCAGCACTAAACTCTCTGGAATGGACACTATTTGTTTTGATTGTTTCAATTTACTAACTGCCAATAAGATTTGTGCATTAATCAGCATAAAGATTATTTTTACAAAGACACATTTTGAGTGAGTTTCTGAAATGCTGTCGTTTCAGCTTCGTCTCGAATTAGTGATGCCCACCTGGCAGACACAATGATTGGTAAAGCCGTGGAACATATGTTTGAGACAGAGGATGGCTCAAAAGATGAATGGAGGGGGATGGTTTTGGCTCGAGCTCCTATTATGAACACATGGTTTTATATTACCTACGAGAAAGATCCCGTCTTGTACATGTACCAGCTCTTAGATGATTATAAAGAAGGTGACCTTCGCATTATGCCTGATTCAAGTAAGTAGGCCAGTTACTGTTTTCTTTTGATAGCTTTTTGTGTTAAACATTTAGCTGAGGTTTACTTACAGACATGACAGCTAACAAGCACCATATTTGATATTCCATTTAATTTTTTTTCAAAGTATCACAGCTAACAAATGTGGTAGTACGAGAAAGAACATCTGTGTTAACTGCTGAAATACTTAACTTTTCTTAGCAGTGACATATGCAGGGTAATACTATTTCATAATTAATCTTAATTCTGCTGAAAATGTGGGTGTGCTACCATGAAAGACTTTTACATTTTGGTTTTTTTAGTGGAAATTTACAAGCCGGAAGTCTTCCACTGCTGTTTTCTTATAGAAGTATCATGTTGTGTGGAGTTGGCTCTTATTTGTGTCTCTGAAGCAGTTCTTGTGGGAATGAATATTTTGGGTCAAACTGATATAGTAAGAAAAATTTCACTGAGCTATGTGTCTTCAGTGTGAAAAACTTCTTGAGTAGTTGCTTGTGGGAAAGAAGTACTTATTTTTTGAAATTTTATTTTCTATCACATTTTGTAACACTAATAAAAAAAGATTTCCTCTTAGTATCTTTCCTGTCATTTTGGATGAAGTAGTCTTCTTTAGGATTTCTGTTAGTTTAGGAGGCTTTTCACAGAATCAGTATTATTCTAGAGATTTAGGTAGTCAATTCAAAGAGATTATAAAGAATACTTTTGGTTTACTTCTCCTGTGTAACAAAACCCTTTCTGACAGAAGCCATCTGGGATTTAAAGAAAATTATTGTAACTAATACATATGCAAAGCATTATGTAGCCAACCACTACAGTTATCCAATTAGTAATTTGTTGAGTTTGAGATCATCCTCTTTCAGATGCACCTGGCAGAATAAAAAAGTGGTACTTATTTGCATAATCTCTGTGTTAATGATCTGTGTTTAGATTACCCTCTCCTCTGGCCCTAGCAAAAAGCAACATCTCTGATGCTTTTAAAGAAAGAACCACAAATGTTAATGGAAAAAAGTGACCTTCTTAAAGAAATAAAGCAAGCTCTTTCAGATTTGAATGTTAAAATAACTTGGTCTTTGTATTGACCATCAAAACGGACTAGGAATATGTTTTAAGTCTGCTTTGCTTTCTTCCACCTTGAGAGTAGGGAAAACTTATATGCTTTCTTTGCATTTAAATCTTAATTGGTTTTAGTGCACTTTACCTTCTGTGCTTGCCAAAAGATTATTGCTTACTGATTTTCTAAACACTTCTAAGTATTTGCTTCCTTTCCTGAATGTGAATGCTTTCCAGATATTTTGAATCATGTACTTGACTCAACAATTGCATGTTAGTATTTTGGACTAGTATTATTCAAAATCAGATTTTAGAATATCTGCAAATACTTCTGTAAATTTGGTGGAACTTGCCATAATGTTATAAATAAAATTTCTAGGATACTGTCCCTTATCAAACATAGGTTCTGTTTATGTGAGGAGACCAAATAATAGGTAATTAATTTTAACCTTTTTTTTTTTGTAAGGGGAAAATACATTGCTGGATCTGATACTAAAGCTTGGCCTACACTTCTAAGTGAAAATGTAGGAGTTGAATTTGCATCTTTGCCAAGAAATATAAAACTCATACTAAGAAGATAATAACTATGCATGACAATGCATTTATAGAGGAACTGAAAAGCAAAAGCCTTCTGTTTGCAAGACTTTCAAAGTGCAAATGCAAGCCAGTCTGTTCATTCCCTGTTGTTTTTTTTTTTCTCCTTTTGAGAGTTTTTTTACAGTTCTCAAAACTCAAAATAAAATCGGTAGAATCTGTAAGGGATTCTTAATACAAACTTGTAACTAAGTTATTAATTTAAAAGCTTATGATTTCCAGAATAAAAGCCACATCAGGTATTACAATTGCTTTAGAAAGTTTTCCTGTAGAATACAAACTACAAGTTTATCTGAATTAGGAATCAAAGAAGAGGAGTTGAGAAAGAAGATGTGGTTAGCTTCCAGTTCTCCATGCAGTACTTTTTACCCTTTATCATTTTCTGTAATTGGCTTGTATCCAGTCACTTGGCATGTTACAAATCACACCTTTCATAATCCAGATTTAGCATAGGGAATATCTGGTTAGGTTTTGCCAGAGAGGAAAATAATACAATCAGACTTTACCAAAATTACTCAAATATGGAGTCAAAAGTCCCTTTTAATAAGGAGTTGACACCTACTACCATTTCAGAAGTGATGCTTCTGTTGTAGTTAAATGCACACATTGAACCTTTGAATAATGTGTGTGGGAAGAGGGAAGTTAAGTTAGGGTACCTTTCTGCTAAGTAGGTCCAATGCCATTTTCTGCCCATGGCTTAAATTCAGCTATCTACAGCCAGTTTCTACAACTTGTGCATACAACCTCCTGTCAGAGATTTACTTCTCTTACCAAAGTGCTATTTTTGTCTTAATAAAACTGAAGACAGTATTGCTTGAAAACTTTTCTGCAATTACTTTCTTCATGCATGGCAATTGTTAAATGCTTGTCTTAATGAAATTAAGTAATCTGTTTACAAATTCTAATTGTATGAGCTTTAAAGATGACTGTGCAGTTGTCTTCCATAGTGCAAAATTTTATTAAAATGTCTACTAAAGCATGCTGGGTTTATGTTACAGATGATTCACCTCCTGCAGAACGGGAACCAGGTGAAGTTGTGGACAGCCTGGTAGGCAAACAAGTGGAATATGCCAAAGAAGATGGCTCGAAAAGGACTGGCATGGTCATTCATCAAGTTGAAGCCAAACCATCTGTCTATTTCATCAAGTTTGATGATGATTTCCATATTTATGTCTACGATTTGGTGAAGACATCCTAGACATCATCATGAACTTTTGCCAAATTTGTGGAACTATTAAATGTAAAATTTGTAGACACAAAGACTTGACTGCTTTCCAGTTTAACGAAAGCTTAAATGTCCCTGCGAACCCACAATCTCTGCCAGCAAAACTGTTTTGTTCTGAGTAATACAAACATGACACATTTTGTGTAAGAGAACTCCTTTTATTGAAGGAAGTCAGTATGTTTGGGCAGGAGGGAGTTAAAAGCAAAGAACAGCTGCAAATTCAAGCTGTGTAAAGTTGATCTAGTGTTGTAATCATTAATCTAAATTTTTTCATAGATTTTGACTTTTTCTTCAATCTTGCACTCACTTGTTCAACTGCCACATGCAAGTGTAGTTTGATATTTTGATACGCCTTCTTTTGTAACATTAAATTTAATTTCTTGGATACTGGCAGTCCTTGTCTTCAGGGTTGGGACAGAGGTGACTTTTCTGAAAGGTTTAAACAGTTTGTGCAGTATCAAGGAGTGCCTAACCCAAGTAACATCAATCTGCTGTGTTTCTACACTTTATTTCAAATTTAGCTTTTTAAGAACTTGCAGTGCGTGGAAATGCTTGTGCATTTTTTACTAGTCACAGGGCAGTAGGATATCAAGTGTTTGGATTACGCACCTTTCAGTGAAAAGGCTTTAAACTATAAAATTACATTTAATCTGTATAACCACTTAATTAGAATATGCAGGTTAATGGCCCATATTTACAAGTTGTAGGAACCAGTAAAATACATGCAACAAGGCTGCCTTCAATCCTCAGTGTTGTACTTCTTTCTTTGTTATACACACTTCTTAGCAAAACCCAAGTGCTTGGTGCCACAACTCTAACAGTATATATGCTACTTCAGAAGACTTTAGACTACGCATTGGCATCAGTAGTCTCTCATTTAAAGTCAAAACCTAGCAACCTGAATGTTTGTGTGTGGACTTAGAAGCCTAACAGTAGTTAATATTTTACATGGTAAATACAATCTCACACAAGGGGAGTGGGAGGGGGTATCCTTTTACAGTGAAGATGTAACTTTAGAGAAGGAGAAGCATTTTTTGCTTTCTGCTCAGTCTGTTGCATTCCTTTGTTTGGTTTGCTTTTAATAATTTTGGTTCAAGAAGGCATCTTCCCGGTTTATTCTTTTTCTGGCTTTTCCACTTAAGGAGTGTCTGGAAAAAATCTACAGTTTAAACCTGTTGTTGCCTTTTGTGGTGTACATTGTACTTGCTTTGAGGTATGCTGTTAACATTAATTTCATTCTATGAACACTAGAGTTCTGCATGCCAGTGGTGTACTATCTAATGGAAGCTATAAGGCAGTCTCAGTGGTTCAGTCATCTGCATTAGATTGTGGATGTAAATAGCAGCCCACAACTGCAAAATCTTCATGGTTATAATCTTGCAAGATAGTTGTAAATGAAAATTAGGGTTTCCTTAAGTGTGGCAGCTTTTAAAAATAATGAATTGGAACAACAATGCAGCACAGCAACAAGGTTGTCATGTTACAATAAGGCAGAGCTCTGCAAGTTTCAAGAACTGCTTCACAGAACTACAGAACAGTGAAGACAGTTAATACTGTTGATGGAAGGAACAAATAACCCTGATATCCAGCTGTGTGCCATTAGTGGAAGAATGCAGGAGCTGTTAATCAGAGGACAGAGGTGCAGATGACCTCTGTTGTGGGTATTCCTGATATTGAAGACTCAGTGGTTTAAGCCCCTTTCTGTCCATTTTTTTTTTTTGCCTGATTTCATATTTTAGCCTTAAGGCTTGTGCCTCATTATGCTGTTGAATGGTAATAAATACTCTCCGTATAAATATGATACCTTAATTCTTTGTCCATTGCTACTATATTGCATTATGTCCAGTATTTCATCATGGGCAACCAAAGGCAGGCTATTGTCTTTCAGTGAATAGCTTCTGATGCAGTCCTTATGCAGTAAGTACCTGAGTCGTAAATGTTTCTTGTGTTTGAACAAAGTGAGCAGATTTGCAACACAGTGTTTTCATCCTGCAGATCTGTTGTGTTTTCTATTGACTCTTAAGAGTCCTGCATGTAAATCTCAAAGCTGAGCCTGGCTCCATGAGCCCAAGTCGATATTTGTGGCACAGGAATGAGTGAGTGTATTAATTACACACAAGATACATGGATTACCTAGTACACTGAGCTTGGGGCTATATATCTGAGGAATAAGAGGTTTGTTTTGAAATATCTGAGGTTTAGGTCTACTGGAACACTTCTAGAATTAGGCTTGCATTTGTGGGTTTTCTGCAAGCCTATTGAATACACTATGTATTCTGACAATTAGAGTATAATCTACAAACTGTAAATTTCACTGTCATTTTTGGCTGTCCCCGTTTGTCTGTTGTGTGGATATTTTCACTTGGGGTTTTTTGGGGATATTTCTTTTTGTTTTGTTTTTTGGGTTTGTTTTTTTTTTTTGATAGCTTAAACCACAGTTTTGAGGCTTGAGACTAATTCCACTCCCTGCCCATCTGCTTTGGGCTTTGTTTTAGGCTCATGTTTCAGATCTGCATGCAGTGCTTGCGTTACCCTGGTAACTAAATGTTGGTTCCTTGTTATAGGGGTTCAACATTACTTTCCAAAATCACATAGTGCTTGTGATGGCACAAGCCATGGATCTTTGTATAAAAAGTTACTCACCTTTCACATTTACCTGCTGTAGTATTGTTGTATATTGTGTGTGTGCGTGTGTGTGATGTCAGGCTGCCATGTAAAACTTAAAAGGGAAAAAAAAAAACAACTTAAATGCAGACCATCCTTTTTTGCATGCTTAGAGGGTTAGAACATTCAATGTAACAAACTAAAGTTGCATGTTAAAATGTTTAGGTTTTTGTTTTGTTCTGTTTTTATTTTGTGTTCAGTTTTTTGTGAATTTGCTTATTGTGCTGTTTTAATGGTTGTTAGTAGGATTAAATGCACCGGTGAGACGAGCATAGTGCCAACGGAAGGTAATTTTCCAGTTGTATGTGTCATACAGCATTTGAAGGGACCATGTATTCTGTTGAAGAAAAAAATAAAATTTCAGTTGAATAGCAGAACACTACATTCTTCTTCTTTCTTTTGAGTGCCAAACCCTAAACTATGTTGGAGTAGAGATGGGGAAAACCTTTTCTGTTGGAATAGGTAGAAGCATTCTTTAAATGGATTGATTAAACATAGGGGCTTTGTCTTCAGAGAGAATTGTCTAGTTGCATCAGGGAAAAGAATTATGGTAAAAACAGTTTCTGGTTCCTTGAAAATGCTGTGCTTTTTGTATTTTACATCATTAGTGCAATTTGGATGGTTCTTGGTATGTGTATAGTTCAGAGGTCTTCGTGTTCACATTTTTAAATTAGGTAATAAATTCATCTTTAGAGCTTGGTTTCTTTTATTTTTATTTTATTTTGAACAATGTAGACAGTTCCCTGTTCTCTGCATTTAGAAGTATAAACACTTTAAATTGTTACTTAATTCTGTAAGTAATTTTTATAATTATGATGTAACTCTATCCTTAAAACATTTAAAATAAACCCTTTATGTGCAACTTATGCCTGTAAACTTTGTTCTCATGAGCAAAACACAGAGATGTGATTTCAGATTTTGAAGAAGCAGTTTCTTAATTTTTCTGATTGAAGGGATTTATTATTTTAATGTTGAGCCATGTATGCTGGTATAATACTATTAAATATGTTTGCTTGCAAGATGGAACTTGCCTAAGGAAAAGCATACTGTTAAAGTGTATTTAACTAAATACAGAAAACTCCACCCCCCACCCCCCCAACCAGGGGCTGTGCAGATCTGTGAAGCAGTCTCTGTTTCCAGAGCACACAAAATACCTTGGCAGTGGGGAACTGCAGAAGCATTTGGCAGTGTTTAAGTGTTTTGGTGATACATTAATTTACTTTGAATTAAAACAGTTTAAAATTTAATAAAGTGTATTGTACTGGTGATAAAAAAACAAAGTTGATGCAAATTGGAGGTGATGAGGAAAGAAGATAACAATACCATGTTGTGGATTTTCTAAAGTCTTCTAAGTTATTTTGAAGACTATGTGGTTTATTACTAAGGCAGGCTTCCCATATTGAACAGATTTTCTTTATTACTTTTCTGATAATAAAGGGTGCGTGGCACTTAAAGGATGTGGTATAGTGGTGAACTTTGTAGTGTTAGGTTAACAGTTGGACTCAATGATATGAAGGATCTCTTCCAACCTAAATTATTCTGTGATTCTAAAACATGTTTTTGGCACCAAGTTCATTTGGTCATATCCTGAAGAACATGGAGAATATGGAGAAGGCCAGCATGCATACCCAAGCCTTTTCCCTTAGTTCATCATCCTGTTTATTGTATCCTGTTGCCCCTGACACTGCTCCCAGTGAAGATTTATGTTGCGTACATCTGTGATTAAGGAGAGTCTAAGACTTTGCTCCAAAAAGTCTTTGCACCTGCAAAAAGTAGGTGTTTATCTCTGTGACCAGTCTGTTAAATTGTAGTTAACAACAGATACTAATACTTCGTGACTAATGCCTGAACCTGTTCTGTATTACCACTAATAAACCACCTTCAGTTTGGTGACATCTTCCTCTGTATAGAGAAAAAGAGAAAGCTTATAAAAGCAAAGATATTTTTGTTGTCTGTCACTGCAGTAATGAACTTGCTCCTGAGAGATGGTTGCTTACAGGCTGACTTAGAAGCATCTTAATTGTCGGTGGTGTGATAGAGCTCCTGCTCAGAGCTATTGTGTTAATGCTGCTGTACTGTATTTTCACATCTGCCAGGTTCCTCCTTGTCAATATGAACAGGTTAAATTTTCATGGGGAAAAAAAAAAAAGCTATTTGCTCAGTTACTTATTTTGAGATAATTTTTTTTTTATATTCTTGCTATAAGCAGTGGAGCCATTGATGACTTCAGAGGACTACTGCTTTCTGGAAAGGATAAAGCTCAGTAGGGATATTTTGGAGGAGGTTGGGCTGCTGTAATTTAAGATCATTAGGGTACTAAAGAAGTAAAAATAGGTGAAGGAAATTAGAGGTGTGTTCTTTCATCCTCAAGCACTAGATAATAAAAGATTTTTGCTGTTTTACAAACTTTGAAGCATTATTTTCAATCTGACTCATTTTTCTTTCAGTAAGTTCCTGCCTTAGCATGTTTCATCACTTAACCTCTTTGCCAGTATCAGTACCTTACCATTTTAATTCATTTCAAGATTTACAGCCTGAGGAGTTCTCAAACTACTCAGGATTTTTTTAAGCTCTGCTCTTCCCATTGCCTTTTGAGTTTCCTGATTTCCAGACAGAGTGCAGAGCTGCATATGCACAATGTCCACCTCTGTGTATATAACAGGAAGCAGCTGAGGTCTTAGCAGTGGAAGTGAGGTGGTGTCAACACTTCCCTATTCTACATAGATGTTCATTATAGATCTCTGCACATTTTTCTTCTGAAATCAGTAATGTTTTGCTTAACTTCACTTGTATGCAACTTGTGTAAATGGTTTTGCAACCTCACAGTTTAAGTACCTCTATGTTTTGACACTGGTTCCACCTGCCCCCATGCAATTAAGACTTCAATTTGGTTTTATTCAATGGAGTATCACTTTCACAGGTCCTTTTTTAGTAGTTTGATGCCATTGTTCCTCAGGTCTATAGACAGATCTGATTGAAGCTGACTTAAGTAATGAACATGGACGTCTTCACGTTTACTTTGATTTGCATAATCTTTTCACTTCCTAAGAATGTTCTACCCAGATCTGAGAGAGGCATTTTTTTAATTAAAAAAAAAACAAAACCACAACTTTCCACTACTTCAAACACACATTTTTGTTGATCAAAGTGATTCCTTGTGAACAGCCACTGAGGAGAGAGTGGTCTTATTTTTCTCTTTCTTTTATGGAAGATCACTCAGTATCAGAGCAGCACTAATCTGAGTTTTGGGCTGATGCATTTTGTTCCTGTGGCACTAACTAGCTACACATGATGTATTCAGCTTTGAAATGGACTGGGGCATCACTGATTAAATTATCTTCATAAAGACCTTTACCACTGGATAAAAGCTGTCACTAATTTGTTTGATTTTGCACACTGTTCACTAACTCCTCACTATTTTTACCTTAAAGAGGCAGATGTCTAACTTAAACTTCCATTGATTTAATGAATTATGAAACATTAACCTTTTAAGCTGTAAGAACAAAATAAATTGGCACTAATAACAGAAGCACTAGAGGAGATAAAGTGATTAAAAGGTTGTGCTTAAAGTGTAGGAAGAATGGCAACAGCAGTTTTTACAAGTATCTTTTCGATGGGATGCCACACATTTCATTATGGAAATTTGGAACTCCGTTTTGCTGGGAATCCTCAATATTCTCCAGCATTTTTCATTTAATTCAGGTTATGCCTTAAAAGGATCTCATTCTGCCTGACACAAAATTCTTTTCTATTATTATTACTGCAGCTCAGTGTATTGTCAACTCAGTACCTCATAGACAAAAAATAAAAAAGGGAGTTACAGGGCAGTTTTGTGAAAAAATGAGGCAGAAAACCTAACCACTCTGATTCAGAACTTCTGATGGTAGTGGGGAAAAAATTCCAAACAATATAAAGATCTATTCTCTGATTGGAACTGAGAATAAGATTTTATTCTAAAAAAACTGTCAGGAAGATTTAACAGGAAGATGCTCATAATATATGAGAAATGCATTATGTTAAATTTTACTGAGAAGAAAAGAAAATGAAGAGTAACTGAAATAGGTGATGTTTTTTAATGTAAATCCAAACATTGTCCTAGCCTTTAACTTGATATTACAAGACTAGCAGTGTGCACAGGAGAAGATTCTTAGCATTTTGGTTTAACACATGAAAATTGTCATATTTAAAATATAATCAAATTGTGCAGTTAAATGGCCCAAAAGAACACCATATGTTCTCCAAAATTCTGAATTTTTAGTTTAACAAATACCACTCTAGCAGATGCCAAAACTACAACTACCTAAAATTACTACTAATTGATACTATCTATTCATACTCCTCCAGATAATAGAGAAGCATGAAATGGAGATCTGAATTCTTTAAATTTTTAAAGAATGCACTTGTATGTGGAAGGAAGAAAATATCTGAAGAGTGCTAAAAACCTTACTGCACAAAGCATTTCATGCTTTGTTTTGAGATGCTCCTCTGTAGAGTACAAACATTTTTTGCACTCAATATAGGTTCAAGATTGCAAAGATTAAGAATTGCTGATACCTGTCCTTTTGAGTCAATTAATAAAAAAATGAAGTATTCACTGTGCTGCCAGAGGCAGAAATTTGAATTCTTCAGATATCTGCTTTTCTGTAAACTACCTGATTATATCGCTAAAAACATTTTGGAAATAACAAATGCAATTTCAAAGTTAGTTTTGGTTTTCATAACTGGGATTAGTCAGTACTCTTGAGTGGCAGAGTAAAGGTGCAGAGTAAGCACCAGAGAAAATCGTGCTATGGAGTGAAAAATTACCTCCCAACTGCCAACTGCCTTTGGGATGGCACTGGGGTAGGAGGCTCCTGCAAGGTATGGCAGCAAATGAACCTGCTTTTTACTGGCCTTTGGACTAGAGCTGTAAGGGTATAAATACTTAGTTCTGAAGCAGTGATCCCTTCTTGACTGGACCAGATTAAGGCTGGTCTTGACCCATGCTCTAGTGCTCTCTTTGCAGTGGGATTAACAACATAAGGAATGCTCTGTCTTGATGCTCTGGTACTGGGGAAGTCCTGTTTCACTCTGTTATTTCTACTCAAGATCCACAGCCATCTCACAGGAAGAATTTCTGTCAGAGCCACTTGGAGATGCAGGACTAAATGTGGTTTTACTGTGAACATGAAAGACTTCTGCTTAGAGGCTTTAATACTTTTAATACTATTTATGTAGAAAACAGATCCAGCCTTCTATTGGCAGGTGACATAAACAGCATTGAGGTCTTTGCATCCTGGACCCAACTTGCTGCATCTTCTCCATGTCCTGTTCACGGTGATCTGTTCTGTGGCTTAGCCCCAGAAGTATGCCCAGAGCAGCCATTTTTTCAGAGTTAGCAGCCTTAACAATTTCTTGAATATGAAGATGACTGTGTTCAAGTAATTCCTCTTCTGAATTGTTTCAACCATAGAAGAAGTTTTGGGATGAAGTTACTGAGATGCAAGAATTTAAAATAGGGGTATTGGGTGTACATGTCAAGTGTTGGCAGTAGAGAAGTATGTAGGGGTGGCCTTTGTGAGAAAATAGCTGGTGCTGCCCTTGTGTAGGACACAGCCAGCCTGAACAGTCCCACTACAGGACACTGCTGATCACATTAGCCAAGCTATTAGTGCTGCCTCTGGAAAGCATATTAGAGAAAGGGTACAAAATGCTGCAAGTCAGCTGTGAGAGAAAAGTGAGATTACGTGACAGCAACAGCCCTGCTGACACCAAGGTCAGGGTAAAGGAAGGTGAAGAAGGCGCTCCAACCATTGCAGCCATTGGAGCAGAAGTTCTCCTGAAGCCCTGTTACAATCTGGTTTAAACCCAGAAGAGCAAAGGAAATTAAGTCTCTGTATAAAATAGACTTTCCATTTTATACAAAGAGACTTAATTTCCACTTTGAAAATTGGAAATACTTCAAAAACATGATTAAAAACAAATGAGTTTAGATGTTGGTGCAAAAGAAAATAATAGTAAAAGGGAAAGAAGTGGTGGAAGGAAGGAAGTGGTGGAAGGGAGTGGTGGAAGGGAGGGAAAAATGCATGGGGGACAGGAAGAGACTGACAGGGTTTAGGTGGAAGCATATCACCTTCTAGACAAGAGACGTCTTGTTGCTCCCCTCCATCTGGAGTCGTGGTGAGGCTTCCTCGTGGTGAGGCTCCCCTGCGGCTGCCGCGCCCATGGCGCAGGGCAGTGTGTGGAATCCCGTGGATGGATGGATGTACCCGCGGGCAGCGGGGACGCCCCGGTGCCTCCCTTGCAGGGCCCCGGTTTGACGGCGTCCCCTGCAGCGCTGCGGCTCTGTCGCACCGCGCCGCCGTGCCCCGGGGCGGGCTCTGGGGGCCCTTGGGGGATCCTGTGGCGGCCCACGGCACCCCCGGGTCCTTCGTGTGTCTGCGGCTTCTCCGGGGCGAAGGGGCCCCTCGGCCGAGCCCTCTGCAGAGCCGGGATGGGCGGCCAGGGCCTCTCAGCAGAGGCCTTTGCCCCACAGGCCAAAGCCGCTCCCCCGGCTCTGTGCGAGCCGAGCGCGGGCCTGGCAGCTGAAAGCCCTGGGCTGCGCTCTCCCCTCGCAAGGCGCTGAGCTGTGCTCCGTGAATTTATTCTGCCCCAGCCCTGAGTTGTTGCTTTACTTATCTTCCTCAGCCTCAGTCAGGCCTCAGTTAGGGTGCAGGCCCTCCGTCAGGGTCCATTCAGGGTTTGGTGGTCTTCTCTGGAGCTTTTGTAATGCAGTTTTGCCGCAATAGGCAAACTTCCTCCATGAAGATGTTTAAGTCATAAACTCTAATATTTCAGTTTCTGACAAGCATGTGGTCCAGTCCATGATGAGGTAGCTGTGCCCCTACAGCCCATGGAGTACCACTGAAGAGCAGAGATCCACACTGTAGTCACTGAGGACCTGGTGCTGCAGCAGATGGAGATGCCCTGAAGGAAGCTGCAGTCTGTGGAAAGTCTGTCCTGAAGCTGAATCCAGGCAGTACCCATGGCACTGTGGAAAGGAGCACACACTGAGGCAGTTTTTCTGGCAGAAACTGCAGCCCAATAAGGACCCAATACTGGTGCAATCTGGTCCTGAAGGACTGCAGCCCACAGAATGGACCCACACTGGAGCAGCGGGGAAAAGTGAAAAAGTGTGAGGAGGAATGAGGAGCAATGGCCATCAACTAAAACTCAAGAAGTTCCAGTTCAACGTGAGGAATAACTTTATGTTCTGTGGTACAGGATGCCCAGGAACATCCTGGAGTCTCCCTCTCTGGAGACATTCTGAACCCACATGGATGCATTCTCCACATGGAGCCTTGGCAGGCTCTTTGGACTGGATGATCTCCAGAGGTCTTTTCAAACTCTTAACAGTTTTTTGTTTACATGAAGGAGCAGCAGAGATGGAGTATTATGAATGGATCACAACCCCTATTTTCCAGTTCCTTGCACCAGCTGGGCAGGGGGAGGAGGTAGAAAATTCAGGAGCAAAGTTGGGCTTGGGAAGAAGAGGGGTGGGAAGAAGATATTTTTGGCATAGTCTTTCTTTGTTACCATCCTACTCCTATTTTTAATTTGCAAAAAAATTAATTTTCCCTTGGTTAAGTCTGCCCTACCTTCAATGCTACTTAGTAAAGAGTGTCTTCATCTCAACTGATGAACTTTATCAACATTTTTCTCCCCCAGTTCTGTTGAGGAGGGGGACTGAGAGAGAAACTGAGTGGGCTTCTGACAGTCATGCAAGGTTAACTCACCACAATAGCATAAGGATTTATTCTACTCTACAGCCTTATGTATGATTTCTCTTTTCCTTGCCAAAGATGATTTTCTGTGTAACTGAAAAGGATAGAATCATAAAATGTCTTGGATTGGAAGAGACTGTAAGATCATCTAGTTCCAAACCCCCACTATGGGCAGGGAAGCCCATGAAAATTACATGAAAGTCAATGTTCATGAGGCACAGAAGCAAGCATTTGAAACCTGAATCTTTGACATCTGTCATTCTCTGAAGTTAATTGTCATTTCAGAGCTCTAAAGTACAGTCACGGCTTTTTTTTAAATTCACAGTTAACCAAGGGAACAGAAAATAGCTTTCTTTTGCAGGGGGGGTTGTAGTGCAGACTTCAGCCTATTTAGTGGCATCACTGTCTCAATTATTTCTGTGCTTCTAATGATTTCAAAATCAGAGCACATGGTACTACAGGTTACAGAATGTTATATATTCTGTCTATGTCTGTGTAAGGGGAAGGTCTTTGGGATTTTATAGTGGCTAGATAAAACAAGTACAATATAAGTGAGAGTGAATGCCAGCCTTAAAAGAACATTCCCTTAATTCAAAGAGCAAAACCACAGCTTTCGTATGAAAAGGAGCATGCTAGACAGAAAAGTCTTAGGAGGCTATCTACAAACCCATGAGAAGAGTTACTGCAGTGAGGTCAATGTGCTCTGCCAAAACTCTCATTATGAACTCCTGCTACCAGCTGCAGCACAGCTGCATTGGCAGCTTGGTTACTGAAAAGTATTCTAGCTTCAGCACTGTAAAACTTACACTGGCTTCTCTAGGACCCAGTCCTTTCTTTGCTAACAAATGATCACCTGAAATACATGGTTTAATTAAACCATTCAATCTAGCTAGAAGAGAGGCTGCTATCAAGGTGGGCAGGAGTAGGTGCAGGCTGTCCCTTCCACAACTGAAGACTCTATTCAAGTTTGGCCAGAAGAGGTTGTGCAGATGCCAATTACTTTTGTATGCAGCTATTAAATTAATTAAAGCAACTGAAACTGCTATTATACTTATGGAGCCCCTCCTAGCAGCTAGTGCTTGTGACAATCTGACCTTTTTCTTCAACCAAAACTCTGACAAAAATTAGAATTAAGTGGTGGTTGCTAGCAACTGTAGGGCACTGACCTAGATTCTGCATGAAGACTCAAAAGCAGCTTTACACTTCTCATAAGGCACATAAATGCAGGGTCTAGTGTTGGATGACTCTGACCCTGAAAGAAATGCATCTAGTCAGAGGTCTTTTCAGGCAAAAAAACCCTAAATGTCCTCTTTACTACATTAAACTGCCAAAAGGCTAGAGTGAAGTGAAAAGTGTGACTGAACTCAAAGGAACTAGAGCAGAATTTTACCACAGTATTTTTCCGTTTCTGCAGGTGAAAATGTTGTTTCTTGTTGCCATGCAGCTGCTGCTGTATTATATGACACTGCATTGTTTCCCTGGCATACCTGTTTGGAAGTCAGAAAAGTTACATCACTGATATTTAGACTGTCTAGCACCTGGTAATTT
Source organism: Calcarius lapponicus (assembly GCA_039654755.1). Taxonomy (NCBI): domain Eukaryota; kingdom Metazoa; phylum Chordata; class Aves; order Passeriformes; family Fringillidae; genus Calcarius; species Calcarius lapponicus. The sequence continues at coordinate 42,259,358 of CM077481.1, forward strand.
GAGATACACTCCTCAGGATAAAGTTAGATGCAAAGAATCATTGACTCAGGCTTTTTGTACTGCAAGAAGTTCATACACTTTTGCCAAATTCAAAATCTGTAAAATAGAAAGAATGTACCCATAATTGCTGCACTTCCTATCACAGACTTTTTGCATAGTAGGAATTTGTTAATAGGCTGCAGTTTTTCCTGATTAAAAGAAAAAAATATTCCTTTCAAACTCTCAAATCCAGCTAATTTTAAAATATTTTTAAGAGTATTCTTTCACCTTTTCCATATGTGCTATTTATTTACATCAAAAATGCTTATTAAACTGGGACCCAGACCTAATGTTGCAAATGTTCACTTAAAAATTGTTATTGTAGAACAACAGAATATCCTGATTTGTAAGGGACTCACAAGAATCATTGAGTCTATCTCCCTGGACAGGACGCCCTGTTCTGCGCCTCAGAGCATTGTCCAAATGCTTCATGAGCTCTGTCAGGCTGGTGCTGTGACCGCTTCCCTGGGGAGCCTGTTCCAGTGCCCAGCCACCCTCTGGGATAAGAACCTTATCTTAATATCCAACCTAAACCTCCCCTGACACAATTTCAGGCCATTCCTGCAATGTCTCCTCCAGGCTGAACAGACCAAGTGACCTCAGCCACTCATCATAAGGCTACCCCTTAAGGCCTTTCACCATCCTTGTTACCCTCCTTTGCATGCTCTCTGATAGCTTAATGCCTTTTTATATTGTGGCATCCAAAACTGCACACAGGACTCAAAATGAGGCCTCACCAGCACAGTGGTCTGTGATAATTATTGCCTCTTATTGCTAACAATCTTTTGCTTCAAATAAGGAAAACAAAAGAAAAGGAGATATACCTTACAGTATCTTCTGTACTAAAATGTTTTGGTTACTTGGTAGCTGCTACAGCTCTCATTCAGTCTTGATGATGGTAGATGTCTTTGTGGTAAGAATGCTAAGCTACATCCCAGTATCTCTTAGGAAGGAAAAGTAAGATTCCCTAACAGGTAACCCTTGATATCTGCTGCAACAGGCACCAAAGAGTTGAAATAAAATTAATAAAATAGTAAATAATTTAAAAAATGTGCTACTTATATGATTAATTTTCCTACTTGAGAAAAGCTGGTATTATTTCTTTTGTGTTTGGAGGTTATGTAGGGGAAGCAGCTCCAAGAACAATCACGAAGGAGCATTCACTACATATCTGTATCACTGCTAACTATGTCATAAGACCCTGACTTCAGCTGAGGAAAAGGTGTTCCAAAAGTGTCAGCTCTCAGGAATGCTATGAATATGCAATAACTGCTTTAGTTGGCAGGTTGTGTATAGTAAAATTCAATTTTTTTGGCCCAGTAATTTTTGTTCACTGGCTTCTTTCCCCAGCTCATTGGTTAATGTGTTGGTTCGAGATCAAGAAACTTACTATTCCTTTTCTTCACTGTATACACTGTGGTGAGAAACTTTGCCTGCCTTCTCACCAATAACTCAGTTTATAACTCTGTCCTGTAAAGCAGTTTTATGTATTATGAAAGGGAATTTAAAGAACCCATCTGTTTTACAAATTTTTATCAATGATTGCTACAGATTTAACTCTTCAATCCACCGATGTGTTTCCTTTATTCTGTGTGTTCCGATTTTCTGTTTGGCTAGTATTCACACATAATGGGATTTGCCAAGGCCAGTTGCTAATATGACTTCTTCAGGGATTGCACTACATGCAGTACTGCCCTACCAGAGTTTATCTTCATTATTTTTGTCACCTGCATGTTTTCATCAGGGTATAATTAGGTAGATGGTACACTAATGATTAATTGTACACAGAGCCAACAAGCCCTCAACCAGGTCACACTCTCCTTTGAGTGAATTTAGTCAGCTTTTGCCTCATGGCTTCTCACTGGATGGATATATAGCCTGCCAACATCACCTGTGTAATGGTGGTATGCATTTCCTACAGAATGCCTAAGAATTATAAGCAGATTGAAACTTGGTGTTCTATACCTTTTCATTTAAAAATCCAGCAGCATGCATATAACATGAGTTTTAAGAGACTCGTTATTGCAAATATTTATTGGATCAAATTCACTACTCAAACCTGTGCCAGCTATGAAGAAGGTACATGGGTATGTTCCTTAAGGACCTAGACAGGCTTTCAGAACCTTCTCACACTTTATCTTGTATATAACTTACAGAGACATTAACTCTGCCACCATGGGTGTATGGAATTATTTTGCTCTGAGCACATACCGTATTTTCTTATATTACTTAGGAGTCAGCAAGTGTGAACATTTTTTAATTCCAGATCATTTCTTCTACAGGTCTTTCTCAGCATGCTGCCCTATGTCATTAAAAGCAAGAGTTTATGATTCAGACTCTTCATCTTTTCCTTTTTAAATTCTCAATTGTGTGTCAAAATCTGGATATGTAATTAACTTCAGTGTTCATTGAAGCACAACTCACAAGGAAAGTAAGATAATCTTTGCAATGTTCTTTGCAATGTGAGCACAAATAAACTAAAAGTCTTGGCCTTAGATTAAAGACAGGACTAAATACTGTTACCTTAAAAATAGTATAGTAAATTCAATAACAAAAAGCTCTTTTCTAGCAAAATCATAAGCACAATTTTTGTAGTAGGAAGTTTTTGTTTAATTTTATCCTGCAATTCCCCAGAGGCTTCCACTGGATGAGCATTGTGTGCAGATTTTCTGATAGTGTCACATCACAGCCAACACACTACTTTGAGACAGTAAAGAAGCTCCAATATTTTCAGTCCAAGAGGAGACTAGGGGACAGAATAAATCACCACAGTGTTAACACTACTAACAAGAAGAGTCCTAGAAGACATTTCCAACTGAAACAGGTCTCAGTCTCTTTGATATGAATCATAAAGCGAGGCATTTCTTATTGGTCCATGTTAGTGTCATGGAGAAATGTCTCTCTAGTCAATTCAAGGGCAGGTGCAAGACAAGATTTTCAGTGTTATGCAGCATTTTCAGTGAATCTTTGGTATGTTTGGAGAGTTGATCATCATAAGCTTCCTGAGGGAAAGTATCTGGCTCCTCATGCCTAGTAGCTGTTCCTCAAAGAGGAAGCTACAAAGTTTAATATCACTGTCATGTACACCCAGCTCTTCTTCCCAGCGAGGTGTTTGTAGTTATCAACTTTTTTCTCCATGCCTAGAGGTCTCAAAGACAATCTCAGTATGTTCTTTCCTCATGGCATAGCCCTGTTTCTGGCTAACCAGCTAACAGATGGAACAGCTGGAAGTTCCTTGGGTCATTGCTTCCACTCATAATACCTGAGAAAATACAATTTCACCACCGGTGGGGGGAGAAATTGGTAGGAATACCAAGAATGTACCTATGGTAGCCTGAACTTGTATGGAAACTTTTTTTTCCATTTTTTGGTGATTCTACAGGCTCCAAATGCTTCATCTTCATCCTGTTTCACAATGGTCTCACAAAGACAGTCAGTATGGCAAATCAAAAACTCAGGTGAGCCTAATTTCTCACCTGTGCTATTTTAAGAACAGGCAACCTTCAAAGCTCCTTTTGTCTTCTACTTTTGACATCCAGAGGAATTTTGAAGTGGGGAACTGCACAAAACAGCACTCAAAAGTTGGAGAAAGCATTGATAAGAGATGTGACAGATGGGAGGACTACATTGTTTTAAATGTCACTTCTGTACTGGAAGCAGATGAGTATCTGGGTTTGAAAAAACATAGTTTAACTCTCCATGAAAAGTGGAGAAATACAGTATTTGAATAAAAGCTACTTTTTAAACACCTAAGCAATGTTTTTGGTTTTCCAGTAGAATATCAGAATTAAAGTAACATATTAGTCCAGATATACTTGGAAATAAATAAAAAGGTCTGCTCTGTAAAGATTAATTCAAAAGAATCTCTTAGAAAATAATGATGAATTAACTATTTTCTTTTAAATGTCTGAACTTTTGCACTAGATACGGAGTCTTTTAATTAGCAGTAAATCTTCATAATACAAGGCAAAAGGGGTAAAAGAAATGGCAGGAATGCAGCTCCCAATTCAAAGTGACCTTACAACCAGTTTTGATGAGCCTACTGAAAAAAAAACCAAGATCGCTGTGTTACTTCTGAGGTTCATCTTTGGGTTTTCTCTCACATGTTCAACTATTTTAACCAAGACCCTGTCCTTTTTCACTCAGGACAGAACATAGACAAATAAAAATTTTTTGTCAAGTCAATGGAAGAAAAGCATGTTTCAAAAAGACCTCAAAAGGAAATAAATGTGGGGGAGAATACTTGTGCTCAGTTTATTCCTATACAAATTTAAACTGGATTTCTGTCTTGAAGTATCGCTGCTATCACTGTTCATACTATATGATCAGAAGATTATCAGATGTAGAAATTGGGCTTTAATTTCACTATAAACTTGGTTGCAATTTACCTAAGCAAGCATTCATCATAACTAACATCCATTCCATTCTAGTGTTAAGTATTTGAATCATAATACATACTTGTCAAAATTTTATCTTTTCTGTAAGTAAAATTGACAGATTTTTGAAAGGCTGCAGATTAAAACAGGCGGAAAACTGAAGAGTAAATCCTAGACTGGACTTGTACACACCATTTTAATGTGAAATATTTTTAAGCTAGCTTCATTAAACACTTGAAGTATTCATTATAAACACTAAAATTTATTTTGGAAGATACTGATAACTTTTTTAAAGATGAATTCTCTTTAATTGGGTTTTTCACAGTTCATGGAAAGGAGAAAATGTACCAGGTTTGATTATCACCCTATCGTGATCCTTTAATTAAACTGTAATTTAATAGCCCTACCACCAAGTCATCTTTCATTTCCGTTTTTGCAGTTTGCTTTAGGCAGGAAAAAAGATTTCTTCTTTGTAATACAATTTTTATTAATTTCTAACTCAATGTCAGCTGGAGGAAAAAAGCATTATTCAACCCAAACACATGATAAGTGCATTGGAATAAAATGAGAATTCCTCTTATCTACTGGGACAGAGAATAGACAGCCCCTTTTATATCCAGAATTCAGATAATTCTCATTCTAAAAAAAAAAAAAAAAAAAGTGGAGGATGCCTGATAATAAAAATTTTATTGTCAAAATTATTCAGTCCAGGAGAGAGGCGGTGAGCTCCATGGCGAGCTGAAGGGGCCCGGCGCACGGGATTGCTGTTTGAATTTGCTGCGAGTTGGGCACCTTGAGCAATCCTCGAGCTGCACCTAGCTCCAGTGAAGGAGGAGGCGCTCGCAGGGCCCGGGGGAAGGGGCCGCGTCTCCGCGGCTGCTCGGGGCGCTGGGCGGGCCCGGGCGGTGGCGGGCGCTATAAAGCGGCGGCGGCGGCGGTGCCATGGCAGGGCGGCGGGGCGGCGCCGGGGCAAGGAGGGAGGGAGGGCTCCTGGGGAGCGCCCGGGCCCGCGGCCGTGCCGGGTGCGGAGTGCCAGCATGGTGGATGTGTTCAGCGGGCGGCTCCTGGTCAGCAAGGATGGCCGCAGCGTGGACCCCGAAGAGGCCTTGCAGAACAAAGTCGTGGGCTTGTACTTCTCCGCCGGCTGGTGCTCGCCGTGCCGCGACTTCACCCCCGTGCTCTGTGACTTCTACACGGAGCTACTGGAGGAGAGCGAGCCGCCCGCCCCCTTCGAGGTCGTCTTCATCTCCTCCGACCACAGCGCCGAGGAGATGCTGGGCTACATGCGCGCCATGCACGGGGACTGGCTGGCGCTGCCCTTCCACGACCCCTACAAGCAGTGAGTACCGGCGGTCACCCCAGCGCCCCTGCCCCGGGGGCCGGGAGGGGCGGAGGGGCGCTCGGACAGCCCTAATGCGGCAGCTGCCCCGAACCCCCGCCTCTGCCCCGGCAGCCCGCGCCTGCCTTCCCGCGGGAGTCCCTGGAGCCCGGGCTGCGGCGTCTCCCGGCCGGGCTCCCGGCTGCCGCACTGCTTGCTCGCTGGTTTTAGCCCGTCCCATACGTAAAGAACGCAGGTTTGCCCACCTCCTTTGGAAACTAAAAGGTCTGTGAGCAAGAGTTCAGAGAGTAAAGACCCCATGTGTTAAAGAGCTGAGTGAGGTAAAAACGAATGGTAAGTGAGGATCAAGTGATTGCTTTTTAGCACGGCGGTAGTTGTTACTAAGGTTGGTCTGCCTTGTCTAGGTTAGGGCTCTGGGAAAAAGGCAAATGAAGACGCAGCAACTGAACTACTTGAAGCAGAGAAAACTGTGAAGAATTTCAGGCAGATACAGTATCAGCTGAGTTTAGCGGCGGCATACTGCACCTGGTAACTGGGGTGTAAAACTCCGGCGCTGTTCAGTTTCCAAAATGACATTCCCGTAGGTAGCTTGCTCATGAAAACAGCAAAAGGAAAGGGCGTGTGTGTAAGTAAGAGGGTGAAGAATGATATCAAGAAGTGTTTTGATCACCTAAGTCAGGGATGGAGCCTCATTTGGATGAGTTCTTTCAGAAATCTGATTTAGCTCCTGTAAGTATAGACTGGGATTACAAGAGGACAAGTAAGATGTTCAGGGTTACTGAAATGCCTGTAACTGGAGATTGAAATACATGTAAATATTAATAAAGAGATTTTTCCCCCCTCTCTTTAAATGAATTGATTGTGGAATTTTTTTTCCAGGTGGTACCAAAGTCAAGAAGGTAATATGACTTTTAAATGGAGACTGGGTAATAAAACTTGCAGCCAAATCAATTCTTATAAGAAAGAAATCTTTTCTAGTGCTTCTAGTAACTTCTATCTTTCTTTTTAATTCTAGATCCATGCCAGTGTGCTACCTGATGTGTAATACTCCAGCTACTCACTCAGCAGGGAGCATGTTGGCTAATCTTGTTTTTTTCAGTGCAGTTTGACAAACTCAAGAGCAAATTGCTTGAAGCCAGGAACAATTTCATCCTTTCCCGGCTCTTTTCTGGATGCCCACTACCAATTTATGTTAGACCTTTTTCCCACTGGCTTAAATATTGTTTTGCATAGTTCTCTACAATCTTCCCAGGCAGTAATTGTATTTGATATCTACTAAACATAATAGAATGCAGGCAAATTTCCATCAGGAGATGCTGCCCTTGAAGTCCCCATACCCAGCAAGCTGTTCAGCATGGCCCATGGGAATGTGCTTACAGCTTCATCCTCTGTGGATTAGAGGTCTATTTCTGACTGCTCTCACTCAAGTAATGCGGAGTGGAGGCAAAAAGATGCTTTAATTGGCTTTTCTGTGGCATTCTGTAATGTCCTTCACAGTTCTGTAGGAAAGCATGGCTTGTCCTGCCAGATGACTGCAAGAGCACAGTGGCTTAGGGAAGAACAAAGTGGAGAGGGATATGAACAAGCAATGTTTTTGAAGTTGTGTTTCTTGTGTGTAACAATGAAGGACTGCGTGGAGTTGTTCAAGGTGCTTAGGCTGGATTAACTGGCAGTTTGGGGTCAGGGGTACTGGTGAATCATTGTAGACTTAGAGCAGATGTGTAGTCACTAATCCAAACTATAATTTTGGCTAGGTACTAGTTCTATTTAAGAATATAATTTTTAAAAAATGGGTAAGATAATTGTATTAATAATATTTTAAAATTTATTAATATTTTTGAAGTTCCATTGTAATTAATTGAATTGGCTACTGTTTTTTTGACTGTGTAAAGAAGGCATTTAATATCTTCAGTGAGGTTAAAATATCCTATCTGGCTGCTTCAGTGTTTAAGATACATAATTGCAGCATAGACTTCTAGACATAACAGAGCCAATTTTAAGTATGTCATCCAAAATAACTTTTCAAGAACAGAAGTACTGATGATTAATTTTGTCTTAAGAAATAGCCAGCATTCATACTTGTAGTGTGTAAGAGCCTAACACTGCAGTGTCAAGCCTACCTTCAGAGAAACAAAATACTGAATTCAAAGCAGGATCTCCAGACTCTTCCATGCTGTCAGTCCTGGCTATTTCCCAGAGGTGGGACTGCACCTTTACTACCTTATGTTGTCTGTGGCATGACTAATAGGAAATACTGCTCCTGATCCTTTTACTGTCTGAGGTTGATGTAAATTTTTTTTGTTGCCTGAGGCACAGTATATTGATTCTTGAAGTGGAGGGTGAAGACAGCCTGGTAGGAAGTGAACACTTGGAAGAGAAAGAGGGTAGTAGAGAGCAAAAGCAGGTGTTGGACAGAACATCAACAACAAAGGGTGTTAAATAGGACTGATGTTTTGATAATGGCATACAAAGACATACTGCTGTGTTTCTACTGAACCCTGTGATTAAAGGCATCAGGTTTTGTGAGGGTGCCTGGTGTGTACAGTAGTTCTTGCAGGCTTCCAGGTAGGCAGGTATTTACTGAGTTGGCCTGTACAGCTCAGTAAAAATTAGAATCATAGAAAATGCCCATAACAAGAAAATGAAAAGGTTGTATGTGCATTTTATATTAGGAAGATTTACATATGAGGGTGGATTGGCACCTGCAGAAATATTGGGGAGGATGGGGTGTAAAAAAACAAAGATAGAATAATGTTAAATATCTGAGCAGTTAAGAGTAATTGCTTAGTTCTTAGACTTTTTAGACTGCTATTGTAAAATCTCAGCAGACACTTTAAAATTGAATCCCAAGCATGTGACGTGCATGCTTATGACTAAGATTTAGCAATGCAGAATTTTCACAGCTAAAAGAAAATACTTACAGCTGTATTGCAGGGCATACTACCAGAAGCAGATGAGCAAGAAGCCCATCACTTTCACATGCCAGCACTTCCAAGTCAAAGCTGTTATAATTTAAGTGTTTCCAGATATCACATTACACATATGTATAAAATTTACCATTTATGTTCCCAAGATTATATTATATCTGCTCCGTGTTATCTTCATATCAGGAATGCTCTTGCCCATAGATCTTAAACCCTTCTATAAAGATACTTGTGTTGTGGGTCAGCCTGGGTAGGCCCCCGACAGCTGCTGGGTCACTCCCACTCCCCACAGGATGGGAGACAGAATGTGGAGGGTAAAAGTGAGAACACTTAGGAGTTGAAATAAAGTCAGTTTAATAGATAAAGCAACAGTAAAGATACACAGGCAAAGCAAGATACGAAATTCATTCACTAATTCCCATTCACTGACAGATATTTAACAGCTTCCAGCACAGAATAGCCTCATCCTGTAATGACTGCATGGGAAGATAAATCTCCTGGCTCTGAATCTTGGTCCCTTCCCCCTTCTTTAGCTTTTACAGCTAATCATAGTGTTACATGACATGGAACATCCTTTGGTCATTTGAGATCAGCTGTCCCAGCTGTGCCTCCTCACAGATTCTTGTGCACCACCAGCCTACTCACTGGCATGGTAGCACAAGAAGCAGAAAAGGCCCTGGTGCTGCATAAGAACTGTTCAGCAATAGCTAAATTACTCCTGTGTTATCAGTGCTGTTTTGGTACGCACCATGCGAGCTGCAGTGAAGAAAATTAGCTCCCATCTAGTGTCAGTGTTTTCTAGAAATACAAAATCTGTGCTCTCAGAAACTTTCATCCAACCTTCTCATAAGAAGAAAAGTATCTAGCAATGGCTATGCCTTCCAGTTTGCATCAGTCTTAATGTCATGGGTTTTTATTTCTATTTATGGTTTAATGATACCATGAGTTGCCATTGGAGTTAGTCCCATGGGACATATGTGGTTTGTGGAGGTGAATAATGAGATTTTAGGTCCCTATCAGAAAGAATCATATTAATAACTTTTAAAAAGTCATTTTTGTAAGCACATGTACCTATGTACACAGTGATTAAGAAGCACTGTGTGCAGAACTCTTTGTGAGCCTTCTTCAGGTCCACCGATCTTGAAAGCTGCACATAAATGTGAGCAAAATCTGTGCATGCTTCAGTCTGGTTTGATGCAGGAAACCTTCTGCCCTAAGGCTGCCTGAACAAGGTGTCATGCTGGGCTGGATATATGCATTCCCTTAGGAAAGTAATGTTTAAGATTCCAGTCTCCATAGCAAATTCCATATCTTCAGTCTCCTAGTGTTCTGTCTGTGATTGCTACAACTGTGTTTATTGTTCACTGAACCAATAAGTCTTCCACCCATCTTGTTTGTCATTCAGGTGGTATGAGGTTGTGAGAAACAGCTGCTTACTTTGAAAATTTAAAAAGGTTTATTAAACCTTAACATAAATACAACAAAGGACTACATAAGGAAAAAAGCTGCAGTGCTGGGAAGTGCCTGTGTGCATACCAGTAGCCAGTTAGTCTTCAAGATGGATGCTCAGTGTTTTATACCCCTGGGCATTGCATCAGCCAGCCCTGGCCCCTCCTAAAGTCTGTCAGTCAGCTCTTCTTTGCCATTTATCAGTGGAGACTGCTTTCCTGTAACTTGATTTGAGATCAGGTGTTGCCATGCCATACCCCCTAAGCACCAAGCTTTTCCATTCCCAACTGCCACCTTCTTTTTACCTGTCCTAGACAACACAGGCACAATACAGGGCGGGGGGAAGGGAACTATGAGGAGAACAGAGGACATCTAAACTATAATAATACAACTATACATCACTAAAACTTTTCTTAATATTCACACAATAGTCATCCCTTAATTGCGAGAGCCAATCATCTCATTATCTACATATAACAAGGTGATAGTAGTTTTACATGGCTTCTATGCATACTTGCTTTGGAATGTGGTGTTTTTCACCTGTTTTAGCAGATTTTGGAAAGGTCTGTGGGGATTGTTGGTTGATTGCTTGTATGTCACAATTCACTGATGAAGCAAACCTGATCCATACCCATTATCGCTGCTTCCATAGTATTTCCTGCATTATTGCTCAGCCAACAAAACAGCAGAGCAGTATCCTTCACCTGTTGATTTTTCCTCTCAAGGAAAAATAGAGAAGGGAAGGCATGTTTCAGGTATGCCTTATCTGGGTCAGTTTTTCACTTAAGTCTTATTTTTCAGTAATTTTTTTCCTCCCAGGAAATCATTGAGAATGTCTATGTATTAGTGTCAAGCATTTTTAGCAATGCCTACACTTTTTTCCTACTCAAATTTCTGTGGTGTTTGAACCTCATACAGCGAATGTTCTTGCTTGTGGTGATGGCACTCAGGCAGCATATTTCCATGTAGTATTTTAAGTATGTTTTGAGAGATGTTGTTAGTGTTTTGGAATTTGGCTACTCTGTTTTTGCCTGTTTTGTGCCTGTCTTCTGGTTCTTCTAAAGGTGCAGAGGAGGAGTTGAAATTTTTTGCTTTGGCAACACAGATGGGTGGCTCTTATTCCAAATATTTTGATTGCCCACGTTTCTGTATGTAGAAGGCTTGCTTCTCTGAGGGAGTTTAAGTATCTTCAGTCTCTTCCATTTACACAAAATATGATATATCATGCTTTCTTTAATGGTGATTGCAGGACGTAGCACTATGGGACACTCGAGTGTATTTGTAGGAGAATGAGTATCAAATGCTAATCTAAGTGAGATCCATCTCCTGTCCTGTAAAATGGACCCAGAATGACATCTGTTTTGCGCTAGTAAAAAACAGGTGGAAGAGTATGTCAAACTTTGCTTCTATGGACATCTTTTACATCTCCAAGGGCCTCTGCTCTTGTGGAAACTGCAGGCAGCAGTGATGAGCATTTACAGGAAGGATGCTGCAGCTCTCTTAACTCTCAGAGCTACAGCTACAGACTTGTTCATCTCCTTACACTGCCCAGTGCTCTGCCTCAAACTCTGAAGAAGCCCAGTCACTCATCACTTCTGCACTCCCATGTGTCCTGGCCAGAGTAGGCTTTGTAAAGACACTAGGGGTTTTCTTAAAATGCTCCTAATGGTGTGTTTTATTTTTAATTTTTTCCCACAGTGATCTGAAGAAGAAATACAACATAACAGCAATCCCTAAACTGGTGATTGTGAAACAAACTGGAGAAGTCATTACTGACAAGGGAAGAAAGCAGATCAGAGACAAAGGGCTGTCCTGTTTCCGGAACTGGCTTGAGGGTGCAGATATCTTTCAGAATTTTTCTAGCTAAAATGTTGGCAAATAAAAGCAAGGAAAGGCATAGTGGAAAAGTTGATAGAGCTCTGAAAAGACTCTTGCTTTGTTCAGAATTAGAAGGGTAAGACTTATTTATTTACCTTTGCTTGTAAGCAAATTTTGGGTTTGACTTGAAAACCAGTTATTCCAGTGTCATGAAATGCAATTATTGTTGTATTGTTCTGTCTGTGATATTTGATATGAAGCACAATGTTCCAAGTAATACTAAAGAACTCCAGAAGAATGGGCTGTTTAGACAGTAATAATAGAAACCTGTGAAATCTATGCAAACACTTAATTTGTGAAGTCAACACAGCAAAAATAAATGCAAAAAACTATTTATTGATGGTTTTTTTTTTTTTCAGGTGATTAGCACATTTTATTAAGAAAATGAAACTGTTTGCTTTAATAAATTACTGTTTATGAAATATGTCTCATGTATTTACTTATCTACCCTTACAAGAATAATCAGAAAATGTCATGACTTTTTAATAGAACACATTTGTTTGTCAGTACTGAAGAAATATTCTTTTAAATATACTTTATTTTACTTTTATGGGATTTATTTATATTTATTTATAGTTCTGCTCAGTTTTCCTTAACGGTGGATTTTAAAACTTTGCCCTATAAGCTAAGTTCCAATTCCACACGATTGGAGCTAGATGATCTTTAAGGTCCTTTCCAACACAAGCCATTCCATGGTTCTATTATGTTAGCTCTCAAGTTAACATCAGGTCAGGTTAAGAAGAAACCATTTTCCATCTTTTCTTCTGACAAAATATGTAGAAGCAAACATCAACAATTATACCAGGTCTCTCTGGTGAATGCTCATGTTGTATCTAAAGCACAGCTTGATTTGCTATCTCTTCATGGTTGGCATCCCAGCGCAGACATTCATGCAGTTAATGAGCCCAAAAAACCCACTTCCCATGCAAGCCGAGTGTTTGCTGATTAGAACTTAAAGACTTTAACAGAGCTGTTATTGTTTCCATTACAAGTACTTATGCTACTAACACTTGAAGTCTTTTTGACTCAGTTTGGAGCAAGAGAGCCTGCATCCACCAGTTGTAGCACTCTAGTTGTGTGTAGTGTCCCAGCAAATCTTTGTGACCCCAAGGGGGTCACAGTCCTCCAACTGCCCCCAGAATTGTGACTGCCTCCTCAGAGTGTGGTTGTTTTGTGGACAGTTCTTTGCATGAAGGGTTACCACTTCAGCCTTAAAAAAAAAGCATTGATTGTGATGTCCCATCTGCAGCTTTTGGCTTGCTGCCCCCACCCACCATTGTCTCTATTATTTGTTGAGGTACGTTTGCCTTACCACGAGAAAACTTAACAAAGAGGGTCTGAACTTTAATGTGTGTGAATAGTTGCATCAATTAATAACAAACCTGTGTAATTTTCTTGTGATGGAGGAGGAAAAAATTGTCTGAAGAGAGGAAATGTAAAAAGTCTCAGGTACTTCACAGTATGTAGGAAGTAAGTACACCAGAGAAACTGATTTTTAAATGGAAAATAATAACTCTAGAAAGTGTTCAGGAGAGCTGTGAGTTCTGTGCTCCTTTTAGCTGTTTTAAAAATTACATCTGGGTATACCACAGACAATTTCTAATTTGTGCCATCTCACCATATTAGTATTCATGGTCTTTCTTAATGAATGCTAAGCTCCTTAGTAAATTTTTGTGCAAGTGAGATGTAAGCTCTGCCTGCTGTTCTGAAACCACCTAATAGCAGATGTATTTCAAATATGAAATGAGAAAAAAAAATATCAAAGTTTTTTCAAAAGTTTGAAGATGGGTTACCTGAATGTGGAACAATTTTTATAGCAAAAGTATCCACTGCACCCTATTATCAGATAACAGGCATAACTTCAGCCAAGATATCTTGATTCAAGATGATTGATATCTTGATTCTTGTTTGTCTATATGCACATGTATGAAAGAACTCAGTATTTATAACAGAGATGGACTTTGGCCCTTTGGATAATTGACACCAATTGAGTAACAAAAGTTCCAAGTAAAATGAAAATTCAGCTAAAAATTCATAATGATGAAACAAAGATATATACGGTATAAAAAGTTTGGTGTGACTTCAGTCAAGGACTGTTGGTTTTGCACATCGGTGTTTGGAATATCAGAAAATTGTTTTCCTTGTCAGTGCTAAAATAATCCATATTTGACCTAGATGAAGTACAGAGTAGTGGAAAATATTTTCTTATTAGCAATACCTTGTGAAATTAGAGAAGCAAATCCTAGTGGGTCAGCTGTAAGGCTTATTATTACTTGGGATGTGTGTTCTTTGGAAATGGAACTTTCAGTGTACTCATCTTAGAATGTACAGAATTGTGCCTCTAACTTTCTTAATTTGTTCCTCAGTTCACTGATGAGTTTCTACCTCTGTATTTAGTCACAGTCACCTTGAATATTAGTGAGTACTAGTACTTTTTCAGTGGAGTGACGAAAAAAACCCTCATTTTAAAAAATACAACAATAGGCAGCAGCATAGTGGTACTGGTTGATGCTACAACTTTTTAAAGGAGTCAACTAAAAAAAAAAGTAAAGAAGAGGAGCATTCTTCCTAATTCCACTGGACAAGATATTGTCCACTATTAGTAAATAATTTTTGGATTGATATATGCTAAGATTGCTAAGAATCAGTGGTGTTGAATTTGTTGTAGGCTTTATGGACAATTACTTTACTGTGAAAAATGGCAAGGATTGTAAGTTGATACTTTATAAATATTGATAAATAGCCTGAATCTTGTAGGAACTTGCTGCAGGTGAGTGCTGTAGGCTGTCCTGTGACTCTTATTTTAAGAAGAGGCAAAGCAGAAAGGGTGCCAGATTCAGACATGAAATAAACATCAAAAAGGCAACAATAATCTCTCTCTTTGTTAATCTTTTATTCCTTTTATTCCTTAACCCTGCTCCCAAAAAAACTTTCCTTCTTCCTGCTCCAGAGCTGCTGTTTTCAAACTTTAATAGTATTATGATGTATTTAAATATATGTGCTTAAAAATAGGGGGGAAGGGGGTGTTAAATCTCCATTTATTCACCTAAACTCTTCAATTATGATATTTTGGGCTGAAGAAAAAAACCTAGAGTAGGTACTTGAAAATTCCTTTAAATGCTGCCATGATATCTTGATATGCATTTTTAACACTAACTTAATATTTAAATTTTCTTCTCAGTTGAGAGTACATGCAAAATATCAGTAGCTCTTCCTGAAGTATGATTTAAATCTAGACTGCAAACAGCTGTTCTGCAGGACACAAGTAGTAGTTGGTACATACATGGCTGTTTTTTTTTTTTTCTTTTCTTTTCATTTCCACCCTGTACACAGCCTTGTTTTGTCTTTTGTACAGCTGAGTTCCTTCTTAAAACCGGATAAGAGTTTAACTGTTATGTGTTCTCTCTGCAGGCAATATTCATAAAACGGCAACCCTAAATGTTTTTCTGTCAGTTTCTGTGAGGATGGACATATAAATGACCAATACCAAAGAGAAACACTTTAAGCCTTCTGTCTCCTCAATGTCATTTAAATTTCTCTGGTGGATGAAGTTCAATGATCAATTGCGTTACTTTCTGATATCAATTAATGCAGTCAGTGTAAGGTGAAGAAGTTGCTGTGGAAGGTGCTATTTCTACCCAAAACCCCCTGCATTTAAGCATAGTGGTACAGTTGCAAAGAAATACTTCAAAGAGAATTTGAAGAGACTTGGCACAGGGGTGTTCGTATGTAGACTTCTTTCTGGGCAGGAACTGAGATGGGAGCCCTAACAATTCAAACAGATAAACAAAAGTTGTAGTCAGTTTGTAAATAGATATAAGCACTGTCCTGGAAGTGTTTGTACTGGCTGTTCCAGTAACTCTGCCTACTTGGATTTGTAGGACATTGACAAATCAATAGATTCTTAGAACAATAAACAACCATTTTGCATAGGCAGTAGCCAAACCTCCCCAATCTTTCTTGTACAAATAACCTTAAATGCACACACAGGACATCCAAGGATGTATTTTTCAGAGATTACTGTTTTTCCAAGTATAAAGTGAGGGCACATTTCCCATGCAAACATAAAATTTATTAATACTGTTATGCTTGGATCAAAATTATTTTCAAAGGAAGTTGTTGTATTTGAATAAGAGGGGCTTTGTCCCAGAACAAGGCCATTTACTGAGATTCTGTTCTTTGGCAGTAGCTTCAGTTTGGTTTTGAAAGGCACTCAGGTTTCTAGCAGGACTGTCAAAACCTTAAGTTCTCTTCAACAGATAGCATGCCTGCTTAAGCATAGAAGAGGATGTTTCTAGTTATTTTTCATTTATGCAGCAATCTCCTGGTTATGCTTATTTCTTACTTGGAAATTAAGAGCAATACTGCCAGCCTCAGGTGGTACATTGGGGGTTATAATCTCTATTTCATTGTGCAAGGGACTCTGTCTCTCTGCCCCTGGTTTCTCCCAGTATGATACATAATAACCCATTGAATGCCATCTCTGAAGGTTGACATGTTTGAAGGGTGCTCTGAAGCTCCAGGTGTGCTGATGCAATGCCAGTGCATACACATTTTGTGACCCAGTGCAGTCTACATAAATTGGAATGCAGCTGTATCTTGTTGGCATCACCAAAGCAAAATTCCATGATCTACGTCTAGGGACCTCCTCTCTACAACCTCATAAAGCTGCTACCACATATAGTCCTATCTGGTGAAGAGAGCAGAGAATGAAGGGCAGGCAAGGGGAATGAGTTGAGATCTTGATTGTATCCTGGGGTCCCAGTCCTGGCTTTGTTTATCAACACTGAAAAACACATACTCTGTTCCCTGGATCAATATTACATGCTGCAGCTAGTTGTGCTTATGAAGAGTGCTGCTTTTAGCAATACCTTAATTAACACCTATCATTAGAAGAGTATTCACATTAACAATATCTCCATTTCTATTAAAAGTTGACACATAATCACCTCCTCCAAGAGAAATTCAAACAATTGCACATTTAAGGCCATCCAAGATTTTGAGTATATGGAGGATTTTACTGTGCATGGTGCAGAGGGAGAGACCAGCTGCAGAGACCAAGGCAGAAGTGCCCCACATGTGAAAAGAAGAAAGACAGAACTAACTGCTTGACGTTGAAGTAGCTGTAACACCATGAAAGAAGTTTGAAATTGGTTTGAAATCAGGACTTGGCTAGAACAAATATGGGGTTGTGACAGTAAAATTCTACTGTATTTGTGTCAGTCATCCTGCATTCAAAATGGCATGACTTTCTTTAAAAATGAACAAGATTGACCAAAACAAACCCCCCTCCGAACCCTTCAATTAGATGGTTATAAATTTCAAAACTTCAAAACTTTGACTTTCTGCTCAAGTTGAGAGACTTCAGCTTTGTCTGAATCTTCTAGCAATGTCCAAACCAAAACTACTTTCTGGCTGGTATGTGGAAGCAGGCCTTGGTGTGGTCAAAAGGACACAGCAGCATCACAGGTGGAGAAGCTGGACAGATGACTGTGAGTTCACGTGGGTGCAGTTTCTGGGTTATCAGGAAGATATGGCTACATCTGCTGAAACATATTTCCCTTCTATAAAGATGCTGCTCTGCTCCCCTGATATATCAATCCCCTTCAGAGCAGTTTGTATTTGCTGGAAATGTGTGTAAACCCTGGTAGAGTTGTGGTATGCCATGGTTTGTACTGATGGAGGACTGAACCTTTCTCCCTTCTGTCCTATAGCTGTTGAAATTACCTCCTGCCTGACCAGAATCTGTGAAGTAGATTGTGTTTGCAGTATGACAGGTATCTTGTATAAGAATGCACAAAAGTGCAATAGCCTCTTAGGCTCTAATAGGCCTCTAGTAGCCTCTAATAGGCCACTTCTTAGTGATTTATGCTCTGTTTTACTTTAGCTTGGAAATTTCTGACCGCTCAACTCTGTGACTCCATGCAGAATGTTTCTTGCTGACGAATTGAGCTGCGGTTTGTAAGCACAATCTGCTTACCAGATGTGTTTTAAAAAGTCATGATGCACTTGACCTTTGAAGGAAGACATTAGTTTGAGGTATTTATTTTCAATCTCAACCTAGAACATTCTTGTCTAGTGGTCAGATGCCAAAACACAATCTGCAGTATAAAAGAGAGAGCTCTTGAAGCTATGTTAGAAAGTATTTCTTTCGTCTGTGAGAGCATGAAGAAGAGAACTTGATGGGACCTTCAAGTGCAGTCTGGTTCTGCCACAGTTTATTTTCAGCTGTACTTGTTGACAAAATGTACTTATTGACAAACAATTTGTTGCTTCAGTCCAGCTGCACTTCATGAAGGTAATCCAATATTGCTGGGCTTCCAGAAACATTCTTCTGTCTTTCAGGAGGGTGGTGTAATTATCATGCTCAGGTGATTATTGAAGGAGAGCATGGGTGGGTCTCTCCTACTTAAAATAGTAAGAGAGTGGGTGTTTGAGAGTTATGCAAGCTAGCAAGAGGCACAGCCATCTACAGCTGCTCCTGACTAGGAGGGAGAGAGGAGAGGGGGCGTATGTATTAACCTGGGGTTGCTATTAACCTGGCCTTCAGGCTGCTATCTCTTGCTGTGGACCAAAGGCCAGGAGTAGCTCAAACTATACACAGGGGTGCAGGTTGGAGGGACCAGACATACCCCTCTGTTTCTGTATGGAGCAGAGAAGCCAAAACCCAGCAACAGAATCCAAACTTGAATCCTCATCAAATGGTAACAAAGACACAGGCTTAGTCCTTTTCTAGGGAAGACGAAGGAGCAAAAAGATTGTAAACTGTATTCGTTACATCCTTCCTCTCCTTACTCTGTGCTAAGGCCACTTTAGGAAACCCTACCTGTTCAGGTTCTGTAAGATGCTCAGATTCCTCTCTGAACACCTAAATGCTTTATCTAGAGAAGAGATTGTCAGTTCCTGAGGACTCAGGAAAAAGGCTTTTTTAATCTCACCAGCTTGCTAAACACAGGGTCAGTTAATGCAGGATTTATCCCTGGCTTAGTAGTTTTATGCTGAAAACCTGCCAGTTTTCAACATGAAATCTTTATTCTTCCCCTTTTTTCTCCAGTTTTTGTCATCCGTATTTATCACTTTTCTACTTACCCTTTTATACTGAAGTACACTATCTCCTAAAGTTTTGTGCATAGTTAGAGAAAATCCAGCAGACTTTTATTTGTATTCACTGTGAGTTACAATGCATGTTAAAAGAAAAAAATGGATTCCCTTTTAAAAACTGAATTTTTAAAGTAAGACCAGTGAGTTACAATCTGGAAGTTAGGATAGAAAATTAAGTTAAAAATTCAATACCCATGTAAGTATCTGATTTAAATAGGCAGAACTGAGGTTTTCCAGGTTTCCCATCTTTCTAGTTTATCATAGCAGGAAATATGTTTCTGTGTGTAAAACAAGGGGAAAGGTAAAACATTGCTTCTATTTAAAATTAGTTTACCACTTAATACTTTTTATTCACTCCCCTCTTTTCTTTCTAGTTCAGAGGATAACACATTATTAGTGACAGGCATATCTGAAACTGTAGAGAGTATTCCAAAAGTTAGTTCATCCCCACTGTCTCAGGCAGGTGATTGTCTCCAGAGAAAAACTAAGTAACATTCATACACATCTCTGCAATGCACAGATGTCCAAATGAGACCAGACAGATTTTTGAAGATAAATTCTCCCTTATGCTTGAACAAGGTCCATTGCCCCATTTAAATTAAATTTAGTTCTAAAAATAGGATTTAAGGGAGATTTAAATAATTGAAGAAAGATTTTCACCACAGCACAGAAATTTATATTTCTCCCTGGCACTGATCTCACCACAATCATTACACTGATCTCCAGGGACACCATTTTCTCAGCTTATGCCCTGTTTCTCCTTGAGAACATTTCTACAATTTACATAAACATTAACCACAGTTTCAGGAGAAAATGCATTTTAAAATAGGTCCTGCAGTGTAGCAAAGAAACTATTATTTCCCATGTAAAATGTACTAGCATCAGCATTTTGATCCACATACTCAGAAATTATGATTCTTTTAATTGGACATTGCAAGTGTGGAACAACAATATTCTTGCATTATTTTGCACCAAGTGGAAATTTTGAGCTGTGTTGCTAGATACAAGAATAACAGAAAAGGCAAACTGATGGAAGTAGCAATAATAAGAGGCAGAATGCTTTTTCTCTTAGGAGTCATAACTGCAAGAACAAATGGAAGGGAATTGCTTTTAGTATGAAACCAGGAAATAGATTCACAAATAGAAAATAGTAAGCACAAGAAAAATAGCAGACTACAGGTCAGATTTTTAAGGTTTATTTTCCAAATATACAATAGGATTTGCCCACTAGGAAAAATGATCTGATATGAGAAACAATGAAGCAATCGATGTTTTAATTTAGTCTTGTAAAACAAGCCTTTTCTTCCAAATATTAGAGTCTGAAAAGCTGTAAAATAGACAGGGAGACACTTAAAATTTCACAAGCAAAAATGGCTAAAGCATTATGCTTTTTGAAACATTTTGACAGACTATGTCATTACCCAGCTTCATGGAAGACAAGGCACCAGCTAAAGGCAGAATTATTTTCTTCTGCACAACTCTTGTAGGTGGATCTGCTGGTTTTCTGTGACTGTTAGGTAATTTTTTTAAAACACTTAGTTTAATGAAAGATGATGAGCATTCTTTGTTCTTTGATTATTGGCTGTTTTTTAAAAATTTCCTAATCTTCTTTCCTTAAATTCTGCTGAAATCTTACTCAGGAAGGGTTTATTTAATGGCAAAATCTAATAATGGTGCTCTGTGCCTCTCTGGTCACATCCACTCAGATTTCACCGTTATCAAAACATCAGTCATCCCAACAGTCCTGGGAAGCAGCTGATGTAATCTATATTAATTTAATGAGAGAGAAAACAAGACATAATGAAAGTGTCTGGAAAAGTTTCCTGTGAATTTTTTAGCAGGAATGCCAGGACCTGAACACAAATTGTGGTATGATTTGATTCCTAAGCCAGTGGTTACCAAACTACAGCCAGGGACTCATTGCACAATTGTGGTAAAAAGTCTACAGATAATTCACAAAATCATAGTGGGTTTTCAGTTACAGAAGTTGATTGTAAGAGACTGTGAGAAGTTGCACTCCCTTGGTCTGAAATATTTGGATAGAACCAGATTTTCCTGTGAGTGTGAAAAAACATAGCCAAAAGGCCTGTAGTTTTAATTGCTAAATAAGCTTGAGCCTTTATAAAACTGTATTTTTCTCTTCAGAGAAGTATGAATGAAAAATGGCATCATTACAAGTTGTGTTACATGCTTACACCAACAAATGTGCGTATATCCTAAAAAAGAAAAAGGAGAGAGAATACTTACTACAAGAAAAATTGTGTAGTTGCAGTATAGGAAAAGAACATTTACTGCGAGAAATATGGTGAAGTTCCACAGCACACATGACACCAGACATAATGTAGGACCCAGGAAGGATGCACAGTCACTACAAGTACCTTCCAGGCCCATTTAAAGAGACAGGAATACTGGCTGATTTTCTTGTAGACATACTTGAATCCTCTTGTTCTGTGGCCGCTGCGTCCATTTTTCCAGGACGTGTTCTCCTCTCCTGCTCAGTATCCTGTCCAGGCAGATTTCTGGTAAAAGCAGTTCATGCCGTTGGTTTTTAACCCCTGTGAAAGAAGAGTAGTTGTGTGGGAGGGAGAGCAGCCGTACCTGTGCCAGCAGAGCAGGAGAAGCTGAGCAGGCACCAACTGGCTTCTGGACAGGGACCTCAGGCTGGGGGGAGAAGACAAGGGAAGATGCCCAACTTAGGATGAAGAATTTAGGGAGACATGTGAAAGGAATGGGATCGTCCAGAGCAGGAGGGATAGATTTTTTTTTTTTTCTTGCAGCCATATAATTCTGAGTTGGGATACACTGGGAGTCTTAGGACAAGCTGGGACTGGAGCAGAAGGAGCTGGGGGCAGCTTGTTACCTGAGGGTCCAGGAGGGATGGGGTTACACCGGAACAGCTGCTCCACTCCATTCACTCAGACAACTAGGCATTCTAAGGTTTGTGGGACAGAGACGTGACAAAGCACCCGTTAAAGCTGGGAGGCCAGGTACCACCTTCATTTCTCTTTTGATACTGGAACCCTGCTCTGTCACCCGCAGACATCAGAAGGAGCCCCAAGGTAATTGCTGCACCAGGTTAACAGCCCACGGAGGGTATTCTTCTGGCTCTTTGCCGTGTTGTGAATGAGCCCTGAGGACTCAGAAGAGACGCTGGGAGCCACTAGAGAGCCTGGGGGCAGCCCGGAGCTGCTCCGGCGGGGGCGCTGGGCGCTGCGCTGCGCTTCGGGCTGGGCTCAGAGCGCCCCAAACCCGGGCTCCGCTCCGCCCCTGCAGCAACGCGTCTGTCCTCTGGCGGGGCTCTGGCCATCGAGTGTGGCCCTGAAACACTCCCTCCTAACTTTGACACAGCTGGCTTTATCTACGGGTACATTATTGCTAGCATTTTTCTGTCCTTAAACACTTCATTGGCGAAACACAGTAAAGTTAGCTTCTTTAAAAAAAGTGCTTGCCTTCTTCTCTGTTGTGTTATCCTGAAAGACAAACTGTCTGAATAGTTTCTTTCTGTGTGCACTGGTCAGTTAGAGTGTGCATCTCACCTTAGAGTGCAATCTCTTATTGCCCATCTCACCTTTACAACAGCCAGTTCTATCTTCAAAGCACTGCTTGGCGTATGAACAAGGTATGGCTTGTTCTCTCATCATGTGCCCTCCATCCCAAATAACTTGAAATTGAGACAGTTTGAACAAAGACTTTGAGAGAGTAAGATTTTACTTAGTCACTGCAGTTGCTACCCGCGTTTGTACTTGCATGCATACGTACATGTATGCATGTTTGGATATAAATGGAAAATAGAAGAAAAACAAGCCCTTCTAAACCCAGAACATATCTAGTTTAATTTATTCCTCTATAGTTTTTCTGGAGTTCTTAACAGCTGCTCCCCACAGTGAATGACAAGTGGTGGGAATATTTTTCTTGAGTTGAGAGTAGAATGTTTATTAATGGGCAATATTCTGACAGCCATGTATATGCCATTAACAGTGACCCACCTGTAGGCCTGAGTGCCTCCTTCATAAAGATTTCCTGAGACTGTCCTGCATTTTTGTCCTTGCAACCACGTAGACATCAGAAACATACCTGGTTACCAGTAACGTGCTGCTTTCCTTAAGGCAAAACCAAGCTGGGTTGTCCTCAGCCTTCCTGTCCTCAACCTGTCTCGTCCTTCTTGCTTTTGCTCATTCTTCTTCATCCCAAGTTTACCCATTGAATAGTTCATTTTTTACAAGGTTCTCTGAAGAGATCTGAGCAAAAATCAAAATCAACTTTCTTTGGAAAATGTAACTCCTCAGGACAGCCCATTTTAAATGTCCACACAACTGTCATGGCTGGACAGTAACCCACTCTATAATATATTTTTCAATACAGTCCACAATAATTTATAAATCTTCTGAAATTAACCCAAAATGACCTCCATCCCAACACTCTGTACAGTATGAATTATACTTTTAGGAGATATGAACTGAACTGCTTGTAGACAGAACAGAGGGGATATTTTTAAAGCAAAGTGGTTTTATCAGGATTTGACTCTCAGTGGCACAGCTCTGTGTCATGGCTCTTAGGCTAAAACACTTTTTTTTTTTTTTTTAAAGCTTTTCACTCTGTTCTTTCTGAAAAGAAAATCCTGACCTCAGATATGGCTTTCAAGGGGATGTTTCTGAGCCATAGCCTCATAGTTATATCCCTAGCCAACACACTGAACTTTTTGGTAAAGATTTAAACCTGGTCCTGCAGCATGCCACACATTCTCAACTCTGAATGACCTGAGCATATGGAACGAAAATGTCAGGAGGTTCAAGCGCCTGCTGTGACGAGACTCGCGGGATTAACAAACCCTGCCGGCATCAGCTTCGCTGCTTTCCACTTCAGCGTTTTCCCACGAGAGGGCAATGTCATCCCTATTTTCCATCCTTCAGTAGCAGAGCACTCCCAAGCTTTGCCAGCCTACACATTGCCCCCTCTGCTGACCGATCCACACTCAGTTTGCTGCCTTGTTATATAAATGGACCTATTTAGCATTGTGGCTATTAATCTTCAATAACGGGTCTACCATTTGCTGGCAAAAGAAATACTAGTAACTGACTGTCATTATGTGAGCCCTGAACTTGTGTGCTCCTTTCAAATATTGTAATTTACTTTCTATGTAGATTTGTATGAGGAAAGCAGCTTCAGACATTAGTGCTGGCAGGCTATCCTTAAACAATACAGTTATCAAGCAGATGAACAGGAGTTGTGTTTTTGTGTAATTATTGCTGAAGAGGAGCTGGGGGGGGGGAAAGTTGTGAGGAAGAAGAGGGTAATTACTGTTCTGTGATTTGGCATATCATCAGTGCCAAAGCTGTCCTATTAATCAATCTCATGTTTCAATAATCTGCTGTAAGAGCTCTTAGTATATATCAGGAACAAACTATGAGTTTGTTGTTTCGAACCCAAGGTGAGTCAGTCATGCCCTACCCCTTCCCCCTGTACCCGTCTGTTTAAAAAGTGCAGTTTTTATAGCTGGTTTTTGTTCTTGCCTTTGCAGGCACACAGGACAAATTAGCAACACTGTCCATTCCAGTGGTACCAGTTGTTTTGCCATCTGGCCTGTCAGCAGTGCAAGCACAATATTGCAACATCCAACTCCTCCCCATCATTCTCTCTTCACCACAGCAGCAGGAAAGATAAATGGTATTCTAGAAGAAACATCTCAGCAGAAATCCATGCCAGTGCTACATCCCTGTGTCTCGCAGGAAGCCTTTAATATCTTTTGGGATTGAGACTACATGAATTACCCAAGTGAGTGTGTGTCACATCCAGGGCTAGGTATCAGAGCTTCCTGGCTCTAGGCCTTCTGTTTTGACACAGCTCTTTCTAACTGTAGAAACTGGTGAGTTTTCAGAATTGCAACTGCTGTAGCTTACACAAATACTTTCCCTTACTCAAAATGTGCATGCTGCTAGTTTTAAACCCCTGATATCAAGGTGGGGAAAACCATTCCAGTTTGAGTTGCAGCATTCTCATTATTCTAATTGAGTTACACGTTTTTTTAATAGCCAAAACCACCTGTCCAAAGCAGAGAAAATAATAAAATTGGACTATTTAATTTTTCTCTGAGATACATTTTCAATTTCGTATTTCAGGGATCAGAAAATTCAAGCTGTTGATGTTTTGAAAATATTCCCACAGATGCCTTTTCTGCATTCCTCCTGACACTGTAGATCA
Organism: Calcarius lapponicus; assembly: GCA_039654755.1. Lineage (NCBI taxonomy): Eukaryota > Metazoa > Chordata > Aves > Passeriformes > Fringillidae > Calcarius > Calcarius lapponicus. The sequence continues at coordinate 42,284,662 of CM077481.1, forward strand.
TGTTCATTCAGTGCAGTCTTGGCTGGTGTGATTTATTCATGTGCTGCAGTGGAGATGCTCTCTGGACATTCAGTGGCTGATGGAGATGTGTGATGGAAAAGGAACACTGCTGCCTACTGTGAGCAGTATGCTGTGGACTCTTTTGGCAGCTTTGTGGTTTCCATCGTCTGAACATCCTTCTAGACTCATCCAGAGCATCTTCTGCTACCTGAATGGTTAAAAGGATTAGAGAAGGGTCATAAACATCCACAGAGCTCATGTAACAATTGCCATTAATCTCCTCTCTTGCTTTATCCAGAGATTATTTGTTAGTTTAATTCTACAATATGGTAAAAGAGACTGAACACATTTACAGAGCCATTTTTTCTCCTTTCTCCCCCTTGTTTAGAGGTTGGGTTTGTTGGTTTTTTGGGTTTTTTTGGTTGGTTGGTTGGTTTTTTTTTTGTTTTGGGTTTTTTGGGGGGGGGGGGGTTATTTTTTGTGTTACATGTAATAAAAACCATTCACTTAAGTGCAGCTCCTCTGTTGTTTATTAGTTTCATTTTTTTTTGTCTAAGTGCAGCCTTAAAAAGTAGCGGTTAAATGCAATTCTAGCTGAAGAAGCTAAACAACGTCTCAGCATTCCCCCTCTGGAATACTGCCAGGTTGAGGCAGGCAGCGGCCTGGCAGCTGGGCTGGGTGTGACTGCGCTGCGCGGCACAGAGCTGAGCAGCAGCGGGCACTTCGGCACAAGGGCCGTCCTGTGTCACTGACCCTCACACCTTGCACCTGGAATAAGATGGATGGGAAGGAATAAGAGGTAGTTTTCAAAGCTTGCTCTGTCCACATGAAATAAACCATGTCTCTAACACAACTTAACTAACTTACTGTCCCTTGAAGTCTTGAAGACTTAACTGTAAAGTGTGTGTTTGGTGGTTAAAGCACACTGTTTCCACAAAGCATGCATTCTAGTTTTTGGGACCCTTGTTCAGATTTGGGATGTGTGATACATTGGGAATAGATTTGTTCTGCACATGGGAGATTCTGTTTTAATAAATCTAGATTACATTGCCCATGTCACAAAAATATAGACCGTGACATATGTGATTATGAGAGCCTCTCAGCTAGATTTGGCAAGTCATACTACTGTAAAAATATTTAAACAAGGCAACAGAAAAGTCCAAATAGTGACACTGTGGTTTGGCTGGATGATTTTTAAGCCACTGTCATTTTTCTAGACTACATGGATATGCTTTGAAACAGAACCTTTTGAAATGAACCCTAAATGCACTTTGGCACTTGGAATCAAGTGATTTTTTTAAAAAATTGGATCCTGTTATTATTGACCTCTTGGTTGCTGGGAAAGAAATCCAGATAAATGTGTCAGTCACTCTTATTTGCATTTAGATGATAGAAACTGACATGTTTTCATTTTATCTTTCACAGATGAAAGACTTCAGCAGAAGAATTCAAATGTGCACTTTGTTCTTTTTCTTTAAGGAGAGAACCTGGGAAATAGCTTGAAAATTATGATTTAAAAAGAGGTGTATATCTCAAAAAGACAAATGCATTTGATAGATCTGCAAATGCTGTACATTGTTATAGTTCTAAGTTTCTGAAGTCTCTGAATTTCATTTTTGTTCCTTTTAATTACATCAGTATTTCTCTAATTTTATTTCTCTAATGTTTTAATTACATCAGTATTTCTTCTTTTTAAAGAGAGAACCCATGCACAGAATGAAAGAACATGATAGAAGTTTTGTTTCTTCAGCGCATTTGAAGTAAAATACCCCAAAAGATCTGTACAACAGATCGTTCCTACAGTGATAAGCTGTTGATTGTTACTTGTGCAATGATCCTACAAATTGTGCCATTATCCTTCAAAAGGAACATACCAAAATATTACAGCCTTGTGATAAGCGACATAACTCAATGTTTTCCTATCTTGACAAGGGAGACAAGTCTGTTTCTTGCCAAACCTCAATCCTGCCTGTCTCCTGTTCATCATGTCCACTCCTAAAGCATCACTGATGGTTCCTTCCCATTTTTTTACCCACTACCCACTTCCTCTCCTTACAGCTGGTGTGTTTGGCTGTGCTACAGGATACCTTTGTGCCGCTCCTTGCCATTCATAACTGGGAAGTGATTACCTCTGGAGTGATGCAGATCACATGTCAGGGTCTGGGAGCTGGTATTTTGTGAGTTAGGATATTCCCTTTCTAGTGGGTATCAGATGAAAGAGGTGGCATCTGTAATCCTCAAGATGGTAAAGCCACAGCACACCACTGGGCAAAAGCGGGTAGAGCACAACAGACAGTGCCTATTAGTTAAAATTAGAAAGCAATTTTCAATTACTCATTGTATTGACAGTAAAAAAGGAGATGCTTTGTCATCAGAGGAATAGTCTTCAGTCACAGGCTGCCAGATGTTTAATTTTGGTGGTTTGGCCTCTATGAGTTTCTATCACTTGCTGGAGCATTACTTGAATCATGAGAATGAGCTGCTTCTGTTCTCTACCTGGTGAATTCTTCTTCTGGTGAAATGTAACAGAGCAATTGCCCTACAGAGAAATCAGAGCCTGAGGAATGAAGGGTGGGAGCAGGCATCAGGTTCCTGAGGAAAAGAAACACCAGCAACATTAACTAGGATAAAGCAGCTCTGGGCTTTAGGGCTTTTTTGATGAGGACATCCATGCAGTAGGGTTAACATCCAGGAGTGCACTCCAGAGCCCCTCATCATGCAAGGTGTAGGACAATTCTTTAAAAAAATCAAAGTTTGGGAGAGGACAATTCTTTGTTGTGTTTTGTGCACCAAGGATCACTTCTCTGCTTAGAGCTTGCAGCAGTAAATGCAATATGATGAGCCATCCAAATTTCACCGCTAGCCTGTGGAATATGGATCAGATGGATCACACTTAACAGTTAAAATCAACAGTTGATTGTGATTAGTGTGACTCATTAGAGTACCTTAACAAGATAAGTGGTCTGCAAAATGAAGCCTCCACATTGTCATGGAGATTTGTGATTTTTGTGATCTGTGCTGTGCAAACACTTAAAAAATACAGTATGAATATAAGAAAGCTGTGTCATGACCCTTACTTTTAGCAATAAAGTGTTGTTTTTCTTTCTTGGGGAGATTTTACAAAAGGCAGTGAGCTTATCATCCTGTATGTTCTGCAGTGTGTATGATGCTCTCAGGTTTAAAAGCCATGGCTGAAGTGGGATGAAAAGAGAAAACTGTTTCCATTATGTATTTTGTTTATTTATTTATTTATTTAGATAGATAGATAGATAGATAGATAGACATAGATAGATTGATAGACATAATAAATAAATGTAAAATTCTTTTATATGTAGAGTCTGTCCTATGACTGAAGAGACAGTGAGAGTCATTTTCTCCTAAGGAAAAGCTGCATGAACCAGTGATGAGGGAAAGATAGTCATACTAGTTTACTTTCTTTCCATTTTCCAAAATTCATTTGCTCTGTGACCTTGAACAAATCTTACAGCTGCTGTTTACCGTGAATTAAACACAGGCAATGTTTTTTTTAATTGAAAAATGCTTTGAAATGAGAGGATACCAAAATCCATGGAAACCATCTAAGAAAGGTAACCTGTTTTGCTCAGATGGGGTACTGTAGATGTAAGCCTTATCATTCCCCAGAGTTTTAACACCACTAAGACTACAAGAGCATTGTGAGGAGTTCCTTCATTTTATTTCTCAGATTTGAACCCCTTTTATCCTTCTCATTCCCCCAGACCTATTTTGAAGCTTCTGGCATTGATGTGGCATAGATCTGGCATACTATCAAAGTTTAAAATTAAAACAAGAAAGCTACAAAAAATCACTCCAGTTTCAAAATGCATGCAATAATATCTGGACCCCATTGCCTTCTCTGTAACTGAAAACTAATGAGGATGAGCCTGGGCAGTTAACATTTTCTTAGAGATGGATTCTCTAGTCAGCCATAGCCAGGCTGTGTGATGCCAACACTTACAAATACAATTTTCTTGCAGCAAAGTAGAGCGAGGGCTCAGTGCTCTACTCTTGCTCCTTGGTTCCTGTGGAAGTTAATCCTCTATGGCAAGGAGACGGTCCTGTCTGCTGCTTATGGCAGGAGTGACACTGACATCACCCCTCCCCTTCTGCTTTCATTGATTCAGAGGGCAGGTTCTGGTGGAAGCCCCCTGGACTGCCAGCCACAGCAAAAACAGACTTGTCCAGTCAATGATTTATCTGCTCCATGGAAAAGTGACAAGGAATCTGGCCCTCTCCTGCAGTTGATTTGAACTTTGACAGCTGCCAGTAAATATCTACACTATGTCCCATGTTAAAAGCTCTCAGATCTCATGATGCCTTAGAGTCTGCCAGATCTTACACACACAGAATGAATAAAGATGAGCTCCCCCCCTACTCTGCAAGCAGGCTTAAGTATCCTGTGGGCATTCACTTCTACTTACCTGACTTCCAAGCCACTTCATTTTGTTCTTTTCTGAATTTCAACAAAGTGAATACACTCTAAAAGAGAAATCTGTGGCTCAGTGAAGTACAGAATCTGAAGTAACACACCAGCTACTCCAGTTTTTTCTTTCTACCTGACCAGAGGTTGCAGAGCTTTCTTCCTTTGCTGGCAAGTCTGTTGAGAGCAGCTATTTTGCTCCACAGTGGTCTTCCCCCTTCCCTTATCAAGGCTAGTTTTCTACAGCCAGTCCCTTCCTGACAAGGGCAGCCTGGTCTGTATTGTGGGAGCTGCACATACAGACAATCTTCCCCTAGAAACCCTCAGAGAACTGAAAAGCCAGCACCCTTAATGGAAGGTATGATTTCAGACCATCTCCATGTCTCCACAGGAGCCCAGCTGCTACTGACATGAAGAAAACAAAAGAATTTTTCTTCCTTGCTCCAGGCTAGGCACCATATGGCATTGTTTTAGGAGAAAAAATGGGTAAAGCATTATTTCTTGCTGTTTTTAAGGGAGAATGAAATAATTATTTCAATTGTGATGCTTGATATTGCAGCCATTCTTTTCTTGTAAGTGCATTATCATCATATATTGATAATATCCATGATGTGTTTTCTTTTCCAATCCAATGGCAACATGCAGACCCCACTTTCAAGGAATGTAAAATAAATGTGGCATATATATTGAACAACTGACTAAGGGAACGCTCTAGGCTTGTGGCACAATCAGGATCAAGAGGTTGGGTGGCAGTCTTGTCATTTGCAATGTGCTTTGCCTCAATATCAATGCAAGGATAACAATGAGCTATTGCAAGGAACACTAGAGCAGTAAATTTTCCCCTGATATTCTGGGTGTGACACAGCACACAAAATGGCAGCTGCTCTTTGAAAGAGTTTGAAGAACTCACGAATCATTTATATCTCCATGACACTGCCTCTACATCCATACAGAGTAGGACTCAATCATTTTCTTCAAACTGTGATTTGAGAGAGAGATGAGTATCAGAAAGGCAAGTGGTGCTGGGCTGGACATGCCTTTGTTGAATGGCCAGACAATGGTGCTTTCAAAGAGCCCCAGGTGTCTAAACATATTAAATTGAGATTAAATGGCAGAAAGTCTTAGTCCTTGAAAATTCAGGTAATTCTGAGAAAAATAAAAGTCAGGACTAAACCCAATGCAAACTTTAGTGACTTTCAAGAATTGTTGGCAACCCCAAATGTATGGTTTGTGAACTAATAACCCACTCAATGTTTTGCAAGGCCCACAATGGGCAAATAACTTATGTCCAGTATTTCTGTGTGGTTTTTAGCATTGTACAAAATGTTCCATGCTTAGACCATTTTTCTGAAAGCAGACATAAATTTAACAGGAAAATCACATCTCAGGTTTTATATTTGGGTCTCAGAGTACTCTCGTTATCTGTAAGGCAACAGAGACTCAGGGCTTTGCATAGGTCACACTGTGAATTCAGTGATTCAGCTGAGATAAGATGATTGACTTCCCTTTCCCTTTTTTTACCCCATTTATTAGATCCCCCTGCCAGTATAAACAGTCTACATAGCTTGGTAAGGAGGTTAAAATGTCAGGTCGAGTTCATTTTAAATTGCTTGAGCCACTTGTGGAATGTAAACTCTGTGATCAAGTTTGTATTTAACCACAAATCTTCAAACAGTTCAGCACTGAGACAAAAACTAATTGCACAGCAAGCCATGGCTGCCTGATAGATACAGGCCAACAGTGTAGGTGAGTCTTATCTTCTGCTGGAACTTCTAAAGTGATTTACTATCTCCATATAACAGATGTGTTTCATTCTCATTAAAAAAGTTAAACCCACCTGGCTACATCAGGATTAGCTAACACCCAGCCCTGCTAAACAGGACTTGCCAGAGTATGTAAAAATAAAACCACTTAATCAGCTGTTAAGAATGATGAAGAAACTGTCATGATGTGTCTGCAATTTAGCATAATAACGAAGCAATATTCTGCAGTAAGATAAAGGGACACAGGGCATGCCCTGCTCTGAGTGGAAGGAATAACTGCACCATGTGCAAGCATTACAAATCAATACAGCTTGACTTCAGAGCAGCTAAGGAAGGGTGGTATTGACTTCAACCAATGCACATTAATTCCACCTGGCATAATCTATCTCCAGATAAGTTTGTTGCAAAAGTAGGGACTCAGTGCCTTAATTTCTGCTCCTGTGATTTGCATTGTACTTTATTTCAGCCAGAAAACATGGAAATCTATATTTAGAACTAGTCTCTACCATCAAGTTCCCAATCTGACAGGCAACAGAGACTGCTAAACAGCTGGAAAAGGAAGTCTACTTGATTCTGTATTAATTCTGAGAATTGCTGTCTTGTCAGGATCAATCCTGCATTCATGTTCCAAGCCCCTTCTATCCTCAGTAACTAGCTCCCCACAATGAAGCCCAAAGCAGAACCACAGCAAAAGGCAAACCTGGTTTGAGGCAGGGTCTCTGCTTGTACAAACTGTGTGGATGCAGCAAACTCAAGCCCTTTGATCACAGTCACAGAAAGCTGCCTGGCCAGCCAAAGGCTGTTAAGCAAGCCAAGGCACCCAGGGTTTCTTGGCCAGATGCAGCTCCTGGAGCAGGATTGCTGCTGTTTGTTACCTGCTCACTCCTAGAGAAGCCTGCAGTCCTATGGCAACCACATACCAGAAAAAGACATCCTGCAGGGAGCTGAGCAGGTGGGCAGTCATCTCCTCCTGAGACCTGCCTGGGGACCCCGCTGCACTCCTCTGCAGGGACCACACTGGATGATAGTCCCCGCTCCAAGTTTTATTCAAAACTCTTTTTTTTTTTCCTGTAAAGCATTAGCAGTAAGGATTGAAACCTGCATTCTCATGCTCAATAAGAGACCTAGAGGCAAAGATAACTCTCTGTCTTGGATATTTTTCCCCTCCCCTGATGTCAGAAATCATAAACAACGTATTATTTTGTTCTTCACAAGAGCTTTAACAGGGGACTTTGAAGCTCTTCTATCTGACTGCTCTTAGTTTCTTCAAGTAACTCAGCCTCACCTGAGTCTCCTCTTCATCTTGATTATGTTTCTTACAGGCACTGAGAAATCTTATAACCACATGCCTATCTCAGCCTGGCTGGCCTTTTAAATTTGGAAAGGAGAATGGTAAAAACTCCTAGCAGCTCTTGAAATGAAAGTGAAAAATGAGAATCCCATAAAATTTCAATGTAAGCAAAAGGAAGCCAATTTGTTACGTAAAGCAGAACATCAGGTTGCACTCCCACTCCTCTCACTCTCAGGGCACCCTGGGAGACTGGAAGCTATTTTTTTTCCTGTCCTTTCCCTTCCTCTGCCTAGGCAGATTGTTTTCAATTGCATAGCTGGAATGGTAATCCTCTTCCCTCTGTCATTTTTTCTCTTTCCTCTGGGCCTGGTTCAAAACACAAATTAAGACAGTCTTTTGTGTTTGACATGGTAAGTCTGTGTCAGCAAAATTCAGTCTCCAGCAAGAATTGCAAGAGATGTTGTGACATCAGGAGTAAATCACTCCTTGAAACACTTCTGAGAAATACAGACTTTCGATTTATGACTGGTTTACTGTTAAGGCTTTCATTTGGATATTTCAAAGTAATTTTTATTTCTGAAAAAAAACCCAGTAATATCCAAGCAGCTGGACCTTTTCTTACTAATATAATTAAAAATAACCACAGCATTTAAGCCCGCAATTAGACCCCAGTGAAACAGAATAAATAAACTAATGAGGAATTGGAATTTTCCACCAATGCAAGCATCAAGTCACTTTTCTGTCAGACAGCTTGTTTCACGTCCAGAACCTAGCCCAAACATTACCAAAAAAGGACAGTCGGGGGAGCAGGGTGGTATTAGATGTGAGACAGCACTCTTGCTTCTACGAGAATTATTCTTTTGATTTTCTATATTGGTGGGAAATAGCCAGAAATTTAGGGTAGTATGCAACAAGAGAGGGAGAGAGACTGAATTTACTAGTATTTCAGGAAAGTAATAACCTGCTGAAACTGCAATGAGTCATTTGTACAAGATGTTAAGAGATTGTGGCATAAAAAATACATAAACTTGCCTCAGTGTGTTGCTGTAGCACACACTACCTGAAATTATTTTTTCTGACCTTAATTTAATTAAGAACTAGTCAAGAAGAAATCATTTTAGAGTTTTATCAGACCAACAGTGTGTCTACAGAAAAGAAAAAAGTTGTTTTTGCATTTGCATTTTTAAAAGACACCGTAGATTTTCATAAAGGCTGAAGTAAAACAAAAAGGATAAAGTGGAGGGCAGTGTACAAAATACACAACCAGATGCATAATTAAGGCCTAATCATGGGAGGAAAAGGCAGACTGAATAGTTCCGTGGGTAGAGCAGATCTATCCAGCAGTATCTGGGAGCAGGACCTGGCCCACAGCCACAAGCTAGAAAATGACGATTGTGAGGATAGGACAAGACTGCGCAGGATGAAGCGCAGCTTAAGGTGCTGGGGCTTACTGGTGCTAAATTAACCCAGAAGCATCTGTTTAATGTAAGTTAACCACAAGGTTACTGCTTTCAGCAGCTATTAGCACAGATCATAGCTTTATTCAGTGGCCAGCAACATCAAGGGACAGGGAATCAGGGATAAAATGGGCTGGTAATTTGCATGCCTGCTTGGGAGTTAGTCATGTCAGCATATCTGTGGGTACATCTGTCTGTGCCTCATAGGATAATATGTTCTTACCTTACCTCAACAAAACACAAAAGGTTTGCTCCCAGACAATGCTCAAATACCTGAGAAAAGGCACCTAAATAAAGTTTAAGTCACTCTATGAATGGTTTTATACCACATGGAAAGTCCCAAGGCTGATATGTATGCTTTGCTGGACCAGAAACATTGTTTTGTCAAGATATATCCATCTTAAAAAATAGCTCTCATCTGTCATCAGCCTAAAGTGCTTGCAGGTGCTCTGCACAGGGCATGAATACAAGCACAACCAAAACTGGCCCCTCTTTCTCCCCCCTCGCTCGCACAAGCTCGCTCCAGTTTCCTGCTAGCGTTTCTGACTGCCCATGCTGTGCATCCCCGGCACTTCTATTCCCTCCTAAATGAGGACTGCTGGCACTTCTTACATCACTTTGCTCACTGCCTGCCTCTATCTCTCCCTACCTCTCCAGTGTGGTTTGAACCTCTGCCCTTTTAATGGCAGGAGACCTGTGCTGATGTGATGCTTCCTTTTCTCTCTGAGGGCAAGCATTTAATGACATGATGGCTGCAGCCCTCTTCCGTACAGTTCTTACCCTCAGTGGCACAGTGTGCAAAGGACTGTCTTAAACCTCTGTCATGGCATTTCCTAGTGACAAGTGTTTCACTTGCAACATTAGGCCTTCTGCCAGTAAGGTAATGAAGATATGAAACGTAGCAGCTTCTATTTCATTTCCTTTAGTGCAAAATTACTTTGTAGCTGAAAGCAAAAATCTTCATTTGGCAAGCCGGACTATTAGAGCAGAAGATTATAAAAATACACTCTGGAAGGAGATAGGGAAAGAACAATATATAAACAATAGTACAAGAGTATGTTCAGTTTTTAATGCTGTCACTGCCTGCCTCAAAGTCCATGGTACAGAAGGATGAAGTCAGCCAAGGGCAAGTTAGATAGCCCTAGGGGGAGGAGGTCTTCTCAGGGAGCTCACAGTGAGCCTGTGCATGTCGGTGGTTGAGAGGCAGACAGCACTGCAAAAATATTCCTTGCTTTGCAGCTTGTTTTCATTCCTTCCTCATCAAGATCATGGAGAAATTTCTACCCTTCCAAGGGAGCTATTAGCTCTACTAGTCCATTTCCTCCTCCACATCCTGCAAAGCCCGAGGTCTCAAGGGATGACTAAGCCAATGTTTTTCAGATGCAAAGAAGTGAAATGGATATACACTCAGAGTAACCTCAGTCAAAGCATGGGAGAATACGAGTGTGACTATAAGCTGGACTCTGCTGAGACCAGAAAATGTGCTCCAGGCCAGCACTGTTCTTCTTAGATGCCATAGATTTTTAGGAAATAGCAAGGACTGGAGAATGAGCATATCCCTTTCAAAGCAGAAAGGTAGGGTTGATCATTTGCCAAGGCACTTTTTCAATGGCAGCTGGCAGGTGAACTGTAAACCCAGTAACCCCAAGTGCACTGAGGATGTGGGAGGCACCAGGTGGGGAGTACCGAGAGGAGAAGCACAAGCCAACATGCTGTGGATTGATACAGCTTGTGGAATGTCAGGTTTATAGAAATGACGCATTTTAAACACTGGCTTATGTATCACATTAAAAACACATATAAGGACAGCTCTAAGGCACTTGGTGTTCTGAACAGTTCCTGACTTGGCCTTTAAGAAGATATTAAATAGGCCTGATTAATCTCTCAGTCACATGGTGGCAGGTGAGGACGATCTCACTGAATTTGGGCCATTAGTTATCTACAGCTGGAAACTGCATGCAGTACACTTATAAAATGTAGTATTAACCTGGACACAGAGATTTCTCTCATTTTCCAACTACAAATTATTACACAAACAATTTGAGTTAAAAGCCAGCTAGCTGAGGTCATTAAGACGGAATTTTTTTTTCCCATTCCAGAATTCCAATGGCACGCGCCTGATCATTGCTGACTGTAGTAAACACTAAGGAGAACAATCAATGAAATGCTTACAAAGCACTTTTAACATTGCAAGAGTATTTTAAAAAAATTTTTAATACCCCTTTTTGGAGGGAGGAGAAAAATGTTAATATTGTCCATCATAGTGCTGAGAAATGTAAAGAAAAACAAGGAGTGGGTACATGGATACCGACCAGTTGAAAGCAGCACTTTTTCCTGATATTGCCACGGGCAGCTGCTCACATGTACAGCATATAATCATCTAACTGCTGAACCTAAAACCTTGTCTTGGGAGTTCTGATAAAGGATACCCAGAAGCCTCTTTCATTGCAACTGGAATGCTGGTTTCAATGGATGGACAGCATAGTTTCATGTTGGGGTGGAAGGGAGAGCAGGTATATTGTTAAAAACATAGATATGTCTACTTTTTGTGTCAGGAGGAGATTTCTTTTATCAACACTTTGTTAGCTGGAGTCAAATATTTTGAGTTTACATCGAATATTTTGTTACATCAGAGGATTATCATTTTCATCATTCTGTATCAATTTAGATTATAAATGGTATTTTTGCCACTGTGTTTCCCAGAGCATACAAATTTCATTTTTAATGAAATTAATGATGCAGATTTGCTGGTAATGATCAGTTATCAGTTATTTTGTATTAATACAAATTGATAATTTATTTTCATCAGTATTTTGCAAAAGCATACTAACCAAATTAAATACTAAGGCAGGGGAATGAGGTGGGGTGGGGGTGGGGGGTAGTGAATATAATAATTTTAGCTCAGTACACTGAAAGATAAGTCAGCAGTAGATAAATATACAACTTTGTGTTTTGACAGGAATGTGCATCTGTTTCCCATTAAGTTTGCTTGAGACAAGCAAGGAGTCAAGGTTTCCCGTGATTTAATTTGAAGAGCAATTTGGATTTCCTGTGCCTCAGCTGGAGGTATTATTGGTTTGAGACCAGAAATGCCCTAACTGTCCAAGGAGTTTCATGTTCCACAAAGAATAATACCTACAGAAATTTAAACAGGATGTCAAGAAGTGTTATATGTGGGCTCTCAGTGCTGTCCAGTGTTTCTAATATAAATTCACATGAGTTTCATTCTCTCTTTTTGCCACACAAAGTGACCAACTTGGAAAATATAATAAGCTAACAACTACTGCTCAGCGTAACTCACAGTGTAATTCTGTCCAGCAGAGGAGCTAAAATTCCACGTCAGATTCCCTGGAAAAGACATGACTGACTTACAGAGCCAAGACTGTTTTTCACGGAGAGGGATCAGAGCCCGGACAGACAGCTGCCAAGCTCTGGTCACCCATGATGTTCAGAAAAGTCTGAACACATTTCCGGCGTTCAGCAAGGTTCTTCAATGCTTCTCAGGCTCTGTACACAGAAGTAGAGACACTCTTACTGCTTATTTAAACCATGGCCTTGGTTCCTGTGATCAACATATATAATGCTGATGATATATTTGCATGAACAATGGAACATTATTAAGAAGATAATGACCATGTTAGATGCTATTAATGGATTTATTTACAAACTACACTTCACTGTCTTTTGAACAAGGAAACAGGTTATTTCGAGCCAATCAGATTGTCAAGAGATTAATATATCAGCACTTATACGGATCTCCTCTTCAAATGAAATCTTAGTCCCAACTGAAGTCAGTTCTGGATTTTGTCATAGGGCTAGATATGGCTGATGTTTTCACCTCTTGCATTCCCTGATGACTGAGAGAGCTTCGAAGAGTCAAGTATAGGAATTGTGATTTTTTTTAACACCTCCTCTGGTAAATATTCTTGCATACAGACAGATTTTTGTCTAAAATACTCATCAATTATGTTTCCTCCTAACCAGAATAATCCACAAGACACAGGGTTTTAACTCAGCTACATCAAAGGGGTAACGCTGATTATTATTTGCAGCTTACTTACTTCCTCTCAGGAACTTGTAAAAACTATGTTAAAATTCAGTCACTGTCAATTTTGAGGAAAAATCTGCATCTTTGACAGTATAAACTATACTGCATTTTTTCTGGTTAAGTAAGTTAAACTGCACTGGATTTTGTAAGATCATACCATTACTGGATATTTAGGAAGCTTCAAATAATTCTGTCGTTTAATGATCTAGAAATAGAAATTTACCTGTAAAACTGTTTGACTCATTGTTACTGCAGTACGTAACTCTTCATAATGAATAGAAAACACAAAATGACTTAATTAAGGCTAGGAAGATACCAATATTAGTATTTCTTTTAAATTCACGCATTATTTTTCCTGTGTTTTCATTGTCGTTGTCTTTATAGGCAGACATTTGGATTTTTAGGTGAAAATCAAAAGAGTTTCAGCAGAGCAGTTTACCTCATGTCTCATGTTTTTGAGGCACTGTTGATCTCAAAAAGCAAGAAAGCAAGAAAAGCAGGCTACTCTGCTATTCTATTGAACTTATTTTAGGCTATTCCAGCTATTCCTGGAAAGTATGCATTTTCTGCTGTTCTTCCTACTACTTACATTTTTTAGTGTGTGGGATTTTAATTTTCATGTTGAGATTCTCCAGTGTTACTGATCCCACAGCTAAGACACCTCATGATTTATTAGTCTGTGTTTGTAGCTGATAGGTGATGTTTGTCATGTTGCTCCACACAAATATTCTCTCAACACTGCAGCAACATTATCTAACAAAAACCATGAGGAACAGAACTTCTGTACAGTCTCCATGATTTTTTACTAAAAGTGGAGCCAAATGCTTACAAATTCTAGTCAGGCAGCTGAGAATTTGACTTATGACATTCACTAATAAGTAATAATTATTCATATAGAGACAGAATTCTATTGAAAAGTATGGGGTGTAGTGATCTTGAAACAAAATTGATGAGAGCTATAATCAGATATGGAAAATATGGAAAATTGCACAAAGATATTTATTCACAACAAATAGATATCCTATCAAGTATGACCTTCTGTTAAGAAAATAAGACAGGTTTTGTTATTTTTTCCTATCAGCCATTGTATCTCAATTTAAAGGCTCTAGGGATCTCTAACAACCACATTGCTGCAATGTCATCCCTGACTGGAGCTCAAAACAATTCTGTAACTAACATGAAAAGAGCCTCTTTAATGATATGTAACCTGGAGGTCTCAGAAGGACACAGAAATACTAAGATGAAATATGACTTTAGTTTTGTATAAACAACCTTCTCTCGCTTCTCCAAATCCAGATCAAGATGCTTAGGTAATTAAATGCTGAAACAGCAGCTAGAAGTGTGACCTAGCCTACTTGAGGGTAGTAATCCCTCAAGAGTCTTCAGGTTTGTAATATTTCTTGCAGTTGGTGATTTCAACCACCTACAGTTGAAATGTAGAATCTGCAGCAATTTGCTTCGTGGAAATAACATTTGACCATTCAAAACACTGGCTGGTTTGAAACAGACAATTTTTTTTTTTTTTTTTTTTTTCTGGTACTAGCATGTATTTTCCTGATCTCTTCATAGAGCCCGGGCCATGCCATGTTCTGAGACCTTTCCTGGTGACACAGAACATCTGTTTCTGTCAGTGGAAACCTTGGCCTCTGTGGTCTGTGTGACCCAAGAGCCATATGTATAATGTTTATACAGAATCATTTGTAACACTGCTGATAACACAAGTGAGTGCTGCTTTTTCACATGCATTGGTACATTTTTTTTGAGCAGTCAGAGTCGTATATCCCTACCCAAGCCATACTTGGGAAGTGCAGTCTGTATGTGCCTGTCTTCAGTCAAACTTTTTCCTTTCCTGGAATGTTTCCAAGGCTTCCATATGTTAAAACAGTGCTTTCCCTTACTAAATAAATAAAAGAGAATTGATTTAGTTGGTTTTCTCTTGCTAAATCAAGGATTGAAATGAAAATGGCAAATACCCAAATGTACATCCAATGACTAATGTGAGAAAATGCTTTCTTACATCCCTAATGTATTTCCATAGCTGTGCCAGAATTCTGAAAAAATCCTGGCAGCTGAGCTCAAGAAATACAACACTTATTCTTTATTTCATTATATCTTTCATTAAGAAAAGAATGATCTCTGACCCAGAGAATTGAATAAACAGCCTTGCATGGACTTTGGTGAACTGTGTATCAATCCTGTGGGATTTATCTGTAAAGGCAGTTGCTAGGTTTTGTCCCACCTAATTATAAACATTTTTATATAAACATCTACCAAGTCACACCAGTCAGGGGAAAGCAGAACATGACTATCAGTACTACTTTAGTGTCTGGTGGAAGATGAGAGGAATCATATTCAGTGAGTTCTTATATTCCTCTGTACAAAGGGAAACTCTAATCTTGAGACATTTTCATTTAGTTTAGTCAGATAAATACCATCAGAAAATTTAATTTTCAGTGCTTCCCCTGTGAGTTTACTACCAATTCCTAAAATATCTCAGTCAAAGATGAAGCATTTATCAAATAATATGTGCTACAAATGTCAACACTGTAGGTGGGGTGATTATTACAATGCATGCTTAGTTTGTAAAAGCAGCTAAGAATATATTTTGGGTTGAGATTGTTTCAGGGGTAATTGTTATGACTATTTTAACAGCAAAAAATTGACTAAATGTTTCAATTAACACTTCAAGTTGCACATCTGAAAGAGGTGAAGTTGTTATGATGTGGTATTAACTTTGAAAAAAATCAGCCAATTAGGTCTTTTTCTGTATGTGTAACTCTCCACTGTGATCCTGCCCTTTAGAATCTGGCCTGAAGAACAAAATAAACCAGAATAACAAAGATACAAAACCACTTTGCCTTATGTAAACCACGCGATATTATTTATCACAAAGTTAAATCATGTAAGTTCAAAAAAACTCAATGCTTTTTAGCACCACAGCTTTGGGATTTAAAGTCTCTGAAGAATATAGTGAAGTGTTTTGGGAGAAAAGATGACCTGCCTTAAAATTCACAAGCAGATAATAATTTTAAAAACCTGTGTCACCTGTGCACATTTGGAGACCATTACAAATGTATTTTCCACTAGAAAAAAGTACAATAAAAAATAAAAAGAAAATAGTCACAGTATTCAGCATTATTCATAAATGATTACAACTTTGTAAAATATGGGAGAAACACAAAGGTACTTTGTGGGACTTTAAATGGACTTTGAACACTAACCTTTCATTCACTCCTGTAGTGTCAGGAACACTCATTCAGCATCAGGAAAGCTGGCCTGCATGCTCATCTTAGCCTCAGGGATTTTCATTAATCTTTTTCAATTCCTAAGAAAATGAGTGCTATAATTACCAGATTGTATACTCACTGAGCCTAAGGTTGATGATGGAACATTTTGCATCCAAGAGCACAAGTCCTAGAACTGAAAAAGAAGCAAGAATTTGCAACACAGTGTTATTACACTTAGCCAGAGTTGTATACAAATCTGTGAACCATCAGATGTTGAGTATGACTGTTGAATATGTCAGGAGTTGCAATCTGTATGAGTTATTTCGTTCCTTGATCTCCATTTCTAAAAGTACATAAAATCTTTTCATTTCTGAAAGTACATAAAATCCCACACTGAAATTAATTAAACCACCATATTCTATACAGATATTTATATGCTTTAACAAAATCTAGTCTTCTGTTTCAGGAAGAGAGAAAGCTGAGAGCAAAGATTCTGGGAATTCAAGAGAATTCCAGCAATTCAAATAGATATTTCAAGCACCTTAATGGCAGGTTCAGATAGGAGGGAAAAAAAAGGTTTGTATAATGTATGGTCTTGGTAACACTTCCTAGAATAACAGAAAACATCCTCACAACACAGCCATGACAGTAAAAAATGTAAGGTCACATTACAGATAAAGTTTAGCTCATAATACTAATGCAGTAGATAGAGGAAAAATAAAAGAATGTGTAGAAAAATTATGGTTTTCTCCACAGGTATTTCAAGAAGATGACAGAAACTGTTCGTATGAGCAAGCATAAAAATTGTATTTCTAATTGCACTTACACTGCTTCATAAGCCCTTAATGTCGCCTCCCTTAAATAAACTCTACATTATGAGTGACATTTGTTGCATGGGCATCAGTAGTGTAAAAGTTAGGTGACAGACTTCTCCTCTGTAATGATGGAAAGCCCTTGTCACTCTCCATTGACCACAGAAAAAGCTGAAACTGTCACACAAGTGCTGAAGCTCAAGAATAAGTGAGAAAATCTGTTTTTTTCCTATGACAGTGTTTTGAAATGATGACTGCTGAATATTTTTATTTTAGTGAGAGGATTTAGAACTTTTCCAAACAGATGACTGTAGGGATGTTGAGGAAACTGATTTGTTTCTTTAGCGTAAAACCAAGAGACAGCAGAAAAATGATTTTTGAAAAGACAGAAATAAACTCTATATATTCAGAAAATACAATCAGGTCTTTTTTAAGTGATTGAGGCAGCTCTATAGTCACTAGGCTATAAAACTATCTGAACGTGGGAGCACAGGTAATTTTTTTTCTTTATTTTAGTAGAATTTTCATGAACAATTTCTGACATTATTTCTAACTTAGAATATGATTCATCCACTTGAAGTCATTATAAACCCTACAATTTTTATTAGATGCTTGAGTTCATTGACAAGCAACAGAAAAGTTGCAATCTACGAAAAAAAGTTGTCCCACCTTTTCCTTTCCCTGTATGTGATTAACTGTCCTTTGGAAATGATGATAAATGCAGCTCTGATTTATAAGTGAGTGAGAGAAATGAAAAATAAGGAAGTAAGAAAGAATAGAATAACAGTGACATTGGACAACACTAGGAGTATTTTCTGGCAGACTTTTCAAAAAAACTAAGAGAACTCTGACTTGTCAACCTAGGAGGATATGCCATCATCACAGAAGAAATGTCAGCCTCTGTGACTGGTTTAGGTTGATGTCACTGCATTTAAGACACGCAAATTGGAGCCCTTTACATGCTTGGATCTGCTGTCAAGAGAACCAACAGTGCTGGACTTTCAGGCACAGAAAATCAAACCCTATTGATTTAAAATTATGCCATCAGACACTTGGTGATGTCCAGCTCTTCCAAAGCAGCTGTCAGACACATTTTCAGTAGGGTGACTAATTTGACATACAATACAGGATCACTTCCTGGTCTTCACCTGGGGCAATATAAGAAGAAATTCCATATTTAGAACAGATTTTTGTGAAAAAGTGCAGAAATACTGTGAAGTTTACAGAGGCAATAAAAATACACAGTAGCTGATGGAGCCTGTTATTTAGGAGAACATGGGTAAACAAATTATTTTTTTCTTCAGCTTTTTTCCAGACTGGTTTGTCTCAGCCTGCAGATGCAATTCCTCTTTGGAACTGAGGAAGTGCAAATGGTTGGTGTTTGGCACTCCAGCTGATTCTTTCCACAGAAAGACACATGAAAATATGAATTAATATGTGTAACTCCAATATCTATTTTGGATATAATTACATCTTTGTCTTCCACATATGGTGCATGGCAACATAGTAGGTTTCCCACCAGACAGAGTGGTGGCTGTTCTCTGGCACACCAGACCTCCAACAAACTCTAAGTGATCTTTTCCTACAGTGACAGTAACTGGACTTTGTCAAGACATTTATGATTTGTGATTAAGATCCACTGTAATAGATTGTTCTTGCTGGTTTTAGCTATATTATTTTTCAGAGAAGCTCATCTCAACCAATAATGTCAGAACCATAAATGAAAATAGTGTACTGTGAAACAGCAAGAGCTGTGAGCTGTTCCCTTACACTGATATAAACCCACTGAAATACAGTGATATAAGTCCACCACAGAATCCACTCACAGCAAAATACAAAAATTAGCAATTTTTACTGCTTCAAAGATAATTTTACTGCTTCACAGTCAGTAAAATTATCTTTCAGGTTATATAGGTTTATTTAGCGGTGATGATAAAGTACCATGTTGGCGTTAATATGATTTATTTTTTTAAGTAGAGAATATTTGTGATAAGTTGCTGTTAAAATTAGGGTGGGGATCAGGTTGTGTTAATCTACTTTCTATCCCATTTATTGTGTGGTGATTAGTCCATTTTATTTTCCCTTATGACATTTTAAAATCAGTTCAATACATCCTTCTTTACAAAGATTGTCATACTTGTCTAAGTATATATTGAGCAAGTTCTGCCTGTTTGTTTTAGCTGCAAAACAGGTACCTGCAACAGAACTTGGCTGGCATTAATATTGCCATTCACAGCATCTGTCTTGTCAAACATCACACCAGGTAGTAGGAAAAACAAGCTTCATTAATAAGTTCACAGTATTGGTTCACAGGTCATTGGGTAAAATTTGGCAGTCTGTGGTATTAATAAGACCAGAAAAAATGTTTGAGATATTACCCTCTGAGTTTAAAACCTGAATCCTGCTGGGTTCCTCATGGATGAGATGGCATGGATAAATAAAATTGCTGAGAAAAATTACATTAAAAGACAAATGTGTCTGGTTTTACCTTGCTTTGGCAGTCAAACTGTAGCAAAGAACTAACGTTTGCATAATTTGGAAACAGAAAGCTGGTGTCTTGTTCTACATCATGCTGACAACAGAGGAAGCAGAACAAAATAATCCCTCTCGTATTTTCTAATTCATTGTTCTCAGAAACCTATCACTCTCCTAAACTTTTAATCATGTCCCTCTGTCCCAAATATTTTATCTTTCTGTAACATGCAAAGTGTAGTGGTACATTTCTGGTTAACATACCAAAACATTTGCCTAGGTATTTTCAGCACAAACATGTGAGGCAGTAGATCAATTAAAACATCAATTAAAAGATCAATTAAAACAAGTAGATCAATTAAAACATTAAATCAATTGAAACATCCAAGGGAGCATTTCTGTGAGTCAGTCTGCACCTATGATAAAAGCTACATCAGGTAATACAGATAGATGCATATGTTATTTGGTTATTTGAAAGGGATCTAAAAGACAGCCATCAAAGGATGCTAGCTATATAGCCTCCTTTTGTGATGCTGATTATGCTCAGAAGTATAGCTAAACTCAGGGGTTATCTTTGCTTTCTTACTTAGCACACTGACCTCTAGTTTTCCCTGTCTGCAGATACCAATCTTTTTCTGTAGCTCAATAATTACAAAAGCTCAAAAATTACAGAAAGGGACAAATGCAACTTCATAGATTCATAGAATATGCTGAGATGGAAGGAACCTATTAGGATCATTGAATTCAACCCTCGGCCATGTGCAGAACAGCCCAAGAATCACACCATGTGCCTGAGAGCATTGTCGAAGCACTTCATGAACTCTGGCTGGCTGGTGCTGTGACCACCTCCCTGGGGACCCTGTTCCAGTGCCCAGCCACCCTCTGAGGGAAGAGCATTTCTCCAATATCCAACCTAAACTCCCCTCGTCACAACCTCAGGCCATTCCTTTGGGCCCTGTCAGTGATCACCAGAGAGAAAAGATCAGTGCCTGCCCCTCCTCTTCCCCTCATGAGGAAATCACAGACTGCAATGAGGTCTGTACTCTGTCTCCCCCAGGCTGAACAGACCAAGTGATCTCAGCTAGCTGCTCCTTGTAAGGCTTTCCCTCCAGATCCTCTCTTGTCCTTGCTGCCCTTCTTTGGACACTCCCTAATAGCTTAATATCTTCTTTATATTGTACCACCCAAAACTGCCCCCAGTGCCAAGGTGAGGCCACCCCAGTGCAGAGCAGATCAGGACAATTCCCTCCCTTGCCCAGCTGGTGATGCAGTGCCTGATGCACTCCAGGACAGGGTGGCCTTCACACCGGAAAACTTGGGAATTTTAAAGAGAGAGAGAATTTGTTAGGCAGTGAGAAGAGCTCCTTCAGACTTTCCTGTCTGTTTCTGCATGAGAGATTTTCTTAGGACTGGTACTAGGACAAGCAAAACTTGTATTATATATTTCATATATATATATATAAACTAGCCCAGTCTGGTTGGAGCCTGGTGCTAGTAACATCAAGGTGGTGGGTTTGATCCTTGTATGGCCCATTCACTTAAGAGTTGGATTTGATCATTCCTCTGGTTCCCTTTAAACTCAGAATTTTCTGTGATGCTTTGAACCTTGCAAGACTTAGAAAGATTGAGAAAGTCAAATAGTATAACTGTCAGTATAAAGCCCATCACTATGGGGAAAATACGAGCAAGGACACACAATAAGTGTTTCTACCAAGATGTCAAAATACAAGAAGCAGTTAAAACCTTACTAGGGCAAATAATTTCAAATGTTAGGAGAAGAAAATTCAGACTGCAGTTGAAAAACAAATGAGTCAACTGTGAGAAGTGAGAGAACTCATTTAAGAAATCTTCCTGGTGTGAAACCAGACCCATCGATACAATGCAAAGTGAAAGGTTTGGGGAATGTACAGATGTCTGTGTACAGAGGTTTAAATTTAGTGTTTGAATTAGGCTACAAAGGCACTAATCTCTTCACTGACTCCAAGGACACTTAGGCAGCTTCATCTCTGAACCTTTTTGTCTGCTAAAGTGACAAGTGTCAATACATATATCCCACCAACTTCAACATATTCACAAGATCTGCTTTCTTAGGCTGTTATTTCACTTCTATAACAAAGAATTCTCTTATTTTTTGGAAAAACTTTCAATATTCTTAAAGAGCAAATTATATAAAGATGCAATGGGTATTATTTATTTAATCACAGGAATGAACAGTGATTATTCAGGTGTACTTAGCAATTCTATAATTTGAAAAACAGCAATACTGGCGAAGTTTAAAATAAGAACTTCAATGCTTATCCTTCAGCCAGTGGTAGCAGACATCCAGCCCAGATGAAAGGAGATCTGCTGTATGCATCTGGTTATTAGGAAATTGGGATTTTTTTTTTGCCTCAGTCAGATTTCTTTACATCACTGATCAGCTAAACCCAGGGGGCTGGACCTAACAGCAGTTTGATATTTCAGACACTCAGTCCCTTCAAGAGTTCCAACATTTTCATGAAATTACTAGAAAATTCAAGTGCTGGAGTAAGTGTAAATGCATTAGACTAGTTAGTCTGTGAGGTACTTGCCCTGGATTTACCAAATTAATAAAATCTTAAGAAGTAGAGAACTTCCATTTTCAACATTTCTGAAAAAAAGACTGAATTCACTTCAAAAAGGAATTATGAAGGGTCCATTTCAGTTTAGAGAAGGTGGTCCTTTAGGAAAGTTAAACAAAGAAAATTGTGTCAGGCAAGCTGTGTATTGATAGATAGTAATATATATGTATTTAATTGACAGTTTTAAAAAATGTGCATTTTCAATACATAGTCTAGACACATTCAAGAGCAAGTCCAGGGAACAAGTTTGGACAATGATTAGAGAAACAAAGATATAAGGGCTGGTGGTTCATTTTTTTTCTCCTGAACCAAAGACATAAGTGATTGACATTTGTATATGGTCTGGAATCGCATCAAAAAAGTGACAAGATTTCCCGGGACTAGTCCATCTGAAAAAAGGATGTAAACTGCCTTTATTTTTGTCTCTTGTTTCCTTAGGTCCCAGATTAAATAAGCTAAAGAGATGAGACAAGAAGAGCTGTTTCACAATTTTCTTTCTGGTTATACGAAGGAAAAGTTCCCTATTGCTCAGACAGCTGCCACAGAGGAGATTCCTGGGTGAGAAATTGCTCTGTTTACTCAGCCTGAAAATGACCTCTCTCCTGTCTACCTCTAGCCCATTGTTAATCAACCATCTCAAACAGGGAAACAAACTGGAGGATCACTTTCCCTCTTCATGCCAACATACATTTTGTACCCACTTAAAACCTGTCTGGGATGCTTGTGTGACCCAACCTACTGGCAACAGAAACATGGCACAGTCTTTCACAATCGGGTTATCTGTCAATTAATAGACTTAGATTATAGTCTTTGTTAAAGTGAAGAAAAAAAATCAGTGTTTATCAGTGTTTGTTTATTTCACAAATTTCATTAGGTAATTAGATGACCATTTTTATTTCTAGTTAAGAAGTAGGAAAGCAATCAGAATTACTGTGACTGAGCTGCTTAGAGACTATTAATTAACTACATTACTGTGACTGAGCTGCTTAGGAAGTATTAATTACCTGCATTAAGACTTCAAGACAAAGTTTTATAGCAGTACTGACTAGACGGTTTTGGAGGGTTTACAATCCTTCAGAGTTCTGCAGTCTTATGTGCCACCCAAAGAGTTTGCACTGCCAGTTTGCCTCCATGGGTGTGAGGAATGCTGTCAGCGTGAGCAATGGATGGGTGTCAGTTTTGACCAGTGCTACAAAGAGCTGATTAAGGCATGCTCCAAGCCTTGACAACAAACAGGCTTTGCCTAACTTCAGTAAACAAACTGAGGTGAAGCTGGTCTGGTCAACTGGAGCTTCCAGAGTTGTCAGAGGCAACCAATTAAATCAGAGAAAAAGATGACTTCTTAGCCTTTTTGTACTAGTACAGCCAATGCAGCTCATTCTTACCCTACTGAAATCACCCTTCAAAACCTCTTGCTCATACTGAGATTAGCACAGGCAACACGCTCTTAGTTTTATTGAGACAGGGAGACCAACCAAGATTTCCATACATTGTAAGCATGCCAGAAAAATTTGTGTGCAGCCGCTATAAATGAAAGAAAGACTAATATTTGAGCCAGCCTTCCTGTTCTGAAAATGAAATACAGAGTAAAATGAAATGCCCACATGGGGGAGTTATTGCAGAATAGTTAGGACAGCTTCTCTGTTAAAATAGGCACTCCCAGTCTTTGTAAAGAACCATCAAACTGACAGTGGTATGAAACAGAACAGTATATTCCCTGTAAACAAAGCACTGGGCAGCTCTCATTTGTGTCTTCAAGTTTGTCTAGCTCACTCTTTCTTCCACATAGGTGAATAATAGTGACAAATACACAATGTAGAGTAAAAGTTCTAATGTCCAAATATGACCTGAATGTGCCTATGAAAATTGTTCTACACTTATTGAAAAAGTAATAATTCTTAAAAAAAAACCGTGTACAGCCATGCTTGGATATCAGCTTCTGATTGAGCAAGAAAGAATTTTGAAAAGAGCCTAGTACCATCTATCATTGTTAAAATTTCAGACTACATAAACTGGAAGTGACATGTAGCTGAAAGGAACTTCACAGAGTTTGCTCTGAACACAATAGAGCTGGCTGTAGCTGTTCAAACGGCTCTCCTCATATGCAAGAGTCAGAAGCATGCAGGCACTCAGCTGCCAGGGCACTTTGAATGCCCCAGGCAAAACAATGATGCAATAGATATTGTATGCCCTCAAATCAAAATCAAAAACATGTCATCTTTGCTGGATAATTCCAAACAGGAAAAAAGGCGTGCAGCAAGAAAATGCACAACAGATTTTACTTTTTAAAACACCACTGTGGCAGGAAAGAGAAGCCTCATAAGTATGGAGAACTAGAAAAAAAAAGTAGGCCTTAGAACAGTTCTACAACCGGTAGGCATCAGTGAGATGTAGACAAATCTCTGGAGAACTGCATACTTAGGCATGAGCAATTTAGGAAAAGAAGAATTTTAGGCACTCAGATCTTACATTTTGGAGACTATAAATCAAAATCACTTCAGCATTTATGTGATAGTCCACAGATGAATAAGATGTTTTGGCTCTGCAAAGAGATGAATCTACAGTTTATTAGTGATCTGAAAGAGAGCAAGCCAATGAAGATTGCTCTGAGACTGGAAAGGCATGCCAATAGTTTTCATGTCTTTGAAAATGAAAGCAAAATTTAGAGTGTGCAATATTTACATTTAATATTAAAACTTATGACAATTATTAAAAAAACAAACAAGCGCTTGCTCTCCAAAGTAACATAATCACCTCTGACAGATAAATCATCAACTTTCCTGATATTCCTGGCAGTGACTGCGTACTTGATGCACCTTTGGTGTTCCTGAATGGTTGGAGCTAATGTTTATAAATCATATAAACTTGTATTGCTGCTGAGTAGCAAGATTTGTGATTTCACTCATTTGCTCAAATGTTTGAGATTTTTGCACTCTGAAAACCTCATGAAGCAATGTGCTGCGTTGATCTAATAAAAAGTCAGCTGATTGCTTACATTTGCCTTAGCAAAAGTCAGAAATGTGCATTCAGCAAGAAAAGAGGAGAAAGACTTTAGATGCTTTGACAGAATTTGTATAAAAAGAGATTATTCAGGTAATGCAACTTTTAGATGAAGATAGTAAACCTTGTTTTGAAATGTTGATTGCAGACACTTCCAAACCACATTTTTAAACAAGCACAAGAAAAAATCATACCACTACAAGGCCTGAGTGCAGAAAACATTTCACTGGCACTTTAGGTATTTATGGTATAACATTATCCAACCAGCTTCTTCCTAGGGGAATGAATCCAGGTACATGTTTCTGATCCCATTGTTATGAACAGATTTGTCATTCACTCTGGATAGACCAGAGCTTATCTCAGAGTGCTCACTGTCTCAGTGGAATGTTGTGTCATAAGGATCACTGAAAATCCCCCGATTATATAACTTTGATATGTGCCTACTCTGTGGCAAAACTTCTAAAAATTCTTCCTCCTAACATGGCATCCAGATGATAGCCCAGTTAGACAGATAGACTAAATCTGGTGTCCATTGGTGCATAAACTAATGTGTCAGGGAAGATGAGTCCGGCCCAGTTATATCACAGAAGCCGTCAAAACAGAGATAAGATCAGAAGGTAAGGATGTGTAACAGCACATATGGCCAAGTGTTTAATGATGGCCTAATCCAGAGATAGTTAAAGTCCATGAACAGACTCATATGGCATTTGCAGGACATCAGTAGAGCTACTATTTTGTTCATGTTTTTTCTTCTTAACATAGAGGTGATAGAGCTTTCCTATTTTTAACTGTTGGTTAAAAGTAACAAAACTCTTCTTAAACTCTTTGCTACTTTCAGCCTAACTTCGAAAAATCTGCATTAGTTGTCTGTGAAAATTTCTATTGTTTCAGCTGAGAAATATATGTAAAATGTAGTTCATTTGCTTGCTAATGAAGTGTTAGACTACCACTCTTACTCATATTCTGGCTTAGCTCATATTTATTTTAGTGTAAAAATAGCAAAGGGATTAATACATTTAAACCAGCCTTATTTGCCCAGCAATGCTGTTTTGCTGTGTGAGCAATCATATTTTTCAGCTGGAAGCCATGTAAAAACAGGAATAATTTAAAAAAATTTAAAAATGAATGCTGGTTCTTTATTCTGGAGTAAGTAAAGGCAGCCAAGGCATTAGAGATTTTTCATGGACAAAATAATAATAGGAAGCACTCCCGTGATTCTTGACTAAGATTGCCAGCCGGAAACACACTGTTGTGGTGACACTGCTATTCTCCTGGAAGTGTAAAGGACAGACTTTTCTCCAGCAGAAATTGAAATCCCTGCTTGTATGGCAGCATGTCTTCTCAGTTAGGTCCTTCAGGGTTAGGCTTTGAAGCCTGGACTACCGATAAATAGTATTTTTGCTATTTTTTGCTAGAAAGAAGTGAGCATCCTCAAGAGAGTTCATCTCTTTCTAAAACAGACGGCTAAGACAAGTTTTCTTCTTCAGGAAGAAATTTTCTACTCAGGAAGAAACTTTATTTTACTGTGAGGGTGGTAAGGCACTGGCATGGGTTTCCCAGAGAAATTTTGGATGCCCCATCCCAGAGAGTGTTCAAGGACAGATTGGATGGTGCTCTGAGCAACATCGAATGTGTCTATCTCCATGGCAGGGGGTTGGAACTACAGGGTCTTTAAGGTCACTTCCAACCCAGGCCATTCCATGATTCTGTTCTATGACTCTATGAAGTAATCTTATTTTTCTTATTTGCCTGTTAGTGAAGCCAGGGTGAGTTGTGATCAAGTTTAAACTTTTTGAAACTTTAATTTCTTTAGCTGAAAAAGGTGACTCCCATATATAATACAGGAGAAAAAAACCATTAGTGTGTTTAGGACATATGGGGTAGTGGAATATGAAGGGGTAGTGCGGCTGGGGAGATTTTTGCAGATTTAATTTGAGTCTTCAACATGATTAAATAGACTGCTCTGGTTTCCAATGTAAGTGTAAACAGACCAAAGTAAGGAGGAGCTTCACCTTTAAACAACCTTATAAATCAACATTTGGGTTAATGACTGGTGTCACTCATGGGCTGACACAGTTGCATTTTCTTTCGTATCAGAAAGTGCCTGCAAACCCAGTTTGCTTGCACATGCACAGATTAGCTCACAGGAATTGCTGATGACTCTCTTCCTCATTTTTTGTGGATATGAAGTAGTGACCAGCTGCAACCAGTTTCTTTCCCAGTATGCCTGTCTAGGCTGAGAGACTTTCTTCTCCTCCTCTTGGAGCCCTTTCTTTGTTTAGGCAGTTTCTTTGTGCCGCTAATCTTCAACATGCTTCACCTACTTCCCATTCTCCTGCCTGCAGCCTAAGGCAATTACCTCAATCCAGCTGGGATAAAGAAAGCAGAGGTTCTTTGCTAACCAATGGAACAGCTTAGTAATGATCACATTTCTTCTGAAATAAATGATTGTTTGTATAATATTAACCCTCCAGATATAAATTAAGCCTGGATAGTGCAAAAAATGGCTCAGCAAAAAAAAGCAAATTCCTTGTCTTCTGTTTAGTAAACAGGGGAACATCCAAATATTTATACAACTTGTATTATGTTGCTTTTAATCTTACGAAAACAACCTTTAAAATGGAGAGTAAGCCTCATGATTTAGTAAAATCATCGCAAAGAATTAATTAGTGAAGAAATAAACACAGCTCTTCCATGGCCACTGGGAGCAAATATATCAGGAGCACTTAAATGCTGGTATATAATCTTTCTCCTAGGCAAGAAGATCTCAGGGTACGAGGGGCTGGAATAAACAAACAAAAAAGGTTCATTTTTTTTAATGCTGAAATATTTGCTAAGACTGGCGAATGATGTCAGAAGGCAACATTCAGTACACCATTAGTTTGTCAGTAACGAAATCATTAATCTGTAATTTGTGCCAGAGACAGGAAAGCTTGAAAATGAGCTGTTTAATTGTATAGTAAATTGTTAAAGTAAACAGAAATCAGCTAATCTTCATTCTTTCCAATATTCTCTGCAATTAATACCTTAATACTAGTGCTTGATATCTTTTAACAGGCTTTTCTTCTCTTAATTCATTCATATTAAAAAATAAATGTATGCAGAGACAGACCTTAATGTAAATTCTTACAGCGTTTAAATTAGTTTTAATTGATCCTTGCTTGAAGCTGGAAGAGAAAGGGCTTGGGCCACAAACTTTTGAAATATGACCCTTTAAGGGAAACCAAACTTTAGAATCGTAAGTTAGATTGATTTTCAGCATTCCAAGTCCTGTCATGTGGAACCAATTTAATGGCCTAGACCTCAGAAGGGGGCCAAAGGCAGAGTACCAGTGGAGGTGACGGCTGTCTCTGGTAGTTAGGTTTAATAAGGGAAAAATCTCATTGTTAAGTTGCATGTTCTGTGTGATTTTCATCTACTGGCAGAAGTCCAGTGTAATAAAAGCTATGAAATGGCCTGCTTACAGTTAAATGCCTGAGTGCATATTTCTAGAAGACATGTTTTGTTACATTACATCTTAATCTCCACAATCTTCACATTGGAATGATATCCTCCCCCATCCCCTTTCATATTTAATCCTGAGGACCCTTTCTCAGGATTTCTAAAAGTGGAAACAGAGGAGGAATAACAGCTGGAAGAAACCATACTACTGCACATGTGAAAAAAGGCATGGAAGATGGAGAAAAACAGTGTTCACTGTTGAGCAATTTCCATGATTTGTCAGGATAGGGTAGTCACAGCTTGGTTTGTCCTTTGAGGTACACAGGGTATTTGATTTTCATTCAGCTGAGGAGGAGAGACTCCTTTCAAAAAGAAGGCCTTGAAATTCAGAAATGCCTGGTCACCTCTACATGAAGTAGCCTCAGATTACATGAACTTCTGACTAGAATTTTATGAAATCCCTTTTTTCAACTCCAGAAAAATGAACAGAGCATTTGCTCATCCTCTTAAAATATGGTTTCAAAAGGGAGCAAATTGTCAGATGTCAGCCCAATGGCTAGAGGATTTTGTTTGGTGGATTCCTGTCTTGGCTGCTTTCAGGAAATTCAAATCCCTGCTGCCCATGAAGATGCCAAAATTGTTACTCAAACTCTTTAAAGTTGTATCACTGCAACAGCTTCATAAGATAAAATTATTGAGAGGAGTAAATCAGGAATATACCTGAGTGCTCTGGGAGACCATACGAGGGCACTCAGGAAAGAGTGTTTTCATGCCCAGAACTGGCTTTGAGTGCAGGAAAGCAAAGGTAGCCTAACGTGTACAAAACCTATACTTAGGAAACATGTTAAAGTGACTAAGTAATCAGTAATTTTGTAAGTTTTTTCTGTTCTAAGAAAGTAGAAGATCTTATTGTGCTGAGACAGGAGCACAGGGAGGTGGCAAATGTGTGGTGAGTGGAAATCTCAGGTTTAAGGAAAAGACCTGTCTTTGACAGAACCTTTAGAAAGCATCAGTACTGCAAAATCCAGCTTAAAGATCAGATTTGAAGCTAGACAAGCTCAATCTAGAAGTGCCTTTTTTAGAAGAGTGTTGCTAAAGACGTTTTTTCATCTTTGCAATCATGGTTAACAGTAACAGTAATGCATCTAGAAAAAATGATGGAAGAATTGTTCTGTTCAAGCAATCTTTTCTTGCCTTTAAATCCCTAACTTTAGAACTACAGGGTGAAAATTTACAGCATTGTGATTTCTGAGGTTCTGCTTAGTGGTAATGGAATGCACAGGCTTAGACACAACAGCAAGTAAATCTTGCTCTAAAAGCCACCTTCTCTTCTCTTTTGATTAACTTGAGCATCTGGAATATTAAACTAACAACAGTACTGTGTTATTTAGCATGGTTATTTGCTCTACAGGAGCAAGTAATTCCTGGTATTAAAGTCTCGGGAAAACTCAGTAGGAAGTGGGATAATGGCATTCATGTCATTAAAAAGCCTAGTGGAGAGCCATGAAAATGAAAATTTCATTTCATTTTGAAAGGGTCCTTCAAAAACAGGAGAAATTATAATTTTTGGTTAAAAATCCCTTCATCAAAATATAATTGATTTGCTAAACATACAAACCCCTTTGTCTTTATATTCTGGTGAAGGATGACAGATTCATGTTTTAAAGATGTTAGTAGCAATCAATTTTGCTTGAGCTTGAATGGGAGTTTGCACACTTTCTTGATGATTGCTGAAAACTAACTAGGTTATAACAAACCTGTTTTGGCATTGAGATTACAAGTTTGTAGTATATCTGTTGGTTGCTTTTCTAATGAGAAAAGTGGAGATAACTTGTAACATCTGGCACCTTTTTAACAAACCTACAAAGATGAATTTTTTTTAACTTTAGCACCAGGTGGAACTCCATGACTTAGAAGATTAAGCTAAACAGTAGTCAAACCACTTATCCCCTAAGCATTAGACATAAGCATGTGGGTAATGATGGTCTTGGAAGGATATGGATAGGGAGTCCTTTGAGGGCACAGAAAGTAACCACATGTTGAAAAACAGCAGAAATGGGCTTGCTGCTCTATTTGTCTTGACGTTGGGCAACCTTGAACTATGTTTCCCCCTAATCCAGGGGGAAAAAAGTGTGCATCTAAACCAAAAGCTTTGTAAAGCTGTAATAAGTATAACTTTGTGTAATTTCAGGGCCCTGCTACTCTCTGCAAATCAGGGTCGTGGTGACACATGGTTGAACCCCTGGTTCTGAGGCTACAATGAGATGCATTATGGTGGGGAAATTAACATTGGAAAATGAAATGCTTGGGGATTTTAAAGCCTTCTACATTAAATGGGAAAGTTCCATTTCCTCCAAGTTGTAAACACCCTTTGAGCAAAGAGATGTTCCAGCACACAGTTTTCAAAGAAAACCCTGACCTGACTGAAGTCTGTGGGAGGCCTGCCATGAAGGTCACTGCAAATGAGGCTGGGAGTTCTCATTAAAGAAGAGCAGCTTTAGTCCTGCCGCCCCCAAAAAACTCTCTTTCTTCCTTGTGCTGCAAAAACCCACTCAACGCTGATGGCTTATTCAGCTTGTAAATCTGTGAATAGGCAGCAGATATTTGCTCATGATTAAAAATATGATCTCTTTATGTGTGTGTATGTCTGTGTGCTTTTGTGATGTGAGAAACAGACTGTCACTGGATCAGAACTCCCACAGACATGACATGCTGAGGGATGATCCAAAGTGTCCCCTTTTCTCCAGATCATGAGCTGCAGGCACATATTGATCTAATTCTGTACAGCAACTGCTTAGAAACACAATTGACAGATAAACACGTCAACAACATATCAAACCTGAACATGTCTAGAGCAATAGTTCTCAGCCTATTGACTGTGAAACTGTGGGGGACTGAAGTCTGTTTTTAAAGGGTCAGTGAAATGTGACAAAGGAAAGCAAATTGTAAATGCTTTATAACAATCAGTGTTGAAGAAGTTGGTCTATCTTCCCACTGGGAATGTTTCTGGCATTCATATGTTGGAAGGATATTGAAAGTACTGAACTAGAAGACAAAGAGTTAAGAAAGCAAAGATTAATAATATGTTTCAGAAAAAAATCAAGCATGTCTTTTACTCCTCAGGCTGTGTGTTAACCTAGGATAGGCAGCATAGAAAATCTAAGCGTCTTTTCATTTGGCAGGACAGTCAAAATTTCTTTAAAGCTATGTCCATGTGTCAGGGCAGAAGTTGCCCTTTTCTAGATTGGCAGGGTTATTATTATGCAGTTTTCTGTGTCCCTCTAAAGAGAACAGCCCAGCAAATGTTTTGTCTCATTTCACATATTTTCACAACTGTAATTATATGCATGGTAGCACTGCAAGTAGTTATGTTTGGTTTTTTCTTTCTACATGAATATACACAGACCTTCCAGAAAGAGTGCCCTGGTTTTATGCAAGAGTGTAATTTCTTTGGAGGCAATGGAGATGGTTTCTCCCATTTAACCTACCTGCTTTCTTGCCATCCTTCTAACAGAGCAGACTGTAGCAATTACTGAGCCTTGAGGAAAATCTCTCCAATACAGGCCAAAAACTGCAATTTATCTGATGCCTTGGTCTCCTTTTCAACATATATTTTGGTGATACTGACCTCTTTTATTTTTTTATGGTTTCTCTTAAAATAAATATGCAGGATATTTGCAATGTTTTGTCTACCATGAATTTATAGGCTTTCTAGTTGCCTTTTGAATAAACTTCTCCTTGGTGTAGCTTATGGGATTCTGCCTTCCTTTTCCTAGGTGCACACAAAGAGAAGTACCTTGCATGTAACACAAACTGTTTTCGGCTCCATTTCTTACAAAGTGACCCATGTTTCCTTTCACAGGCAGAGTCACACAGTTAGAGCCTTTTTTCTAAACAGATGCTGTGAAACCTGGCAAAGGACCACATCTGTTTTGACTAGAGAGCTGTATTTTCTGAGAGGCAATTGCAGAGGCAATTTTTTTCTGTTCACAGGAATGCAAATACCGTTCACTGGGTGTAGAAAATGTATTTTCATAGAAGCTGGATACTGCTGGCACCAGTGTCACTTCTGTGGATAAGGGAACATGAACACTGCTTGAAGCTCAGTGAAAAACCATCCACCATGGAACATCACATTTAAAAGTGCTTGAATGGAGATGACAAGACACACATTTGTAGTTAGTGCAGATCCAGGAAAACTCTGTGTATGGGCAACCTTTGGGTCTTATCCTTAGTCCTTTTGAGATGGGTGACAGGTATATTAAAATAATTGCACCATATATTTGAGGAGCATTAAACATAATGATAACAAACACTGCAATGTAAACATTAACTGATAGTTTTTCAGTGTTCAGTATTTGTTTCAAATGGCCTGCTGGTTGTTCAGACTGATCAAGATCGCAGAACTAAACTGTTTGTCCTCATATCCAAGACAGGTGGGAGTGAGGAGGATCAAGAGTGGCTCCATATCATTATTTTATTCCATTCTGTCTTCTTTCCAGGCACGCAGCTCAGCTCTAACCTAACATGCCCTCCCATTTGGGATCAGGACCTGCTATAGACAGCTCACCAAAAATTTTTCACATAAAGAAAAATTTGGATATATGTAATTCTCCCTTTAAAAATTCAGTGAATTACTAATGTATTCCTATTTTTGAGAGGCATAATGTTTGACAAAATTTGTGATCTATATAGGAGTGAAATTATGAAAAAAGTAATGAAAACAAGATTTGCTTACTTCTTTTTTCTGTTCCTTCTCTGAATGTGTTTATGTACTTCTCTGTATTTGAGGGGTATAAGGAGAGTTTTGGAGAGTTTTCATCAGTTTTTCAAGGCTGAAATACCATCAGCTAAATCCTTAACTGCCAGACAAGCGCTTTGCTTTCATAACAGGAAGGTGCCTGACTATCAAATAACAGGCTGAAAACTTCAACAATCTTTCTTTCCAACGAGTCCTATTATTAGCTGTAGAATCACTGACACAAAACATGTTCAGCTCAGCCTGCACTGAAAGAAAAGTGAGAAAAATGCAGAGAAATATGCAGAGAAAAATCCCTCCTCAGAGTAAATTCTTATCAAGAGCAATGTATTTCTTGAACTCTCAAATGAGAAAGGCAAATTACATCTTCATCTGTTCTTGCTCTCACCAATCACCCTCCATATCCTCGGGAAGACTTTAAGAATGAGTTGGGAATCAGTTTGTTCTCACACCTTCTCAATGGTGCATTGGATGTATAATTTAGGGATTTGTCCTAGATATCAGTACTTTGGTTGCGAGCTCTGATATGACCTTGATAATCAATCAACCTTCACAAGGTGAAACTGAGGCAAAATCTCGGGACTACTCACTTGAGTGAATATAGTTGGACACTTGTTCTTTATATTGAACAAAATGTCTCAGGTGTAGGCAGCCAGATGGAAATGGCCAGAGCTACTACCTCTGGACAGGGTGCCTTTCCTGTGAGCTGTTTTGGAAGAACAGCTGGATTCACATGAGCTCTGCACACTCAAAGCAAGGAGAGAATGCCTGAACAAAGACATTCATACCACTGCTCCACTTTAAGAATTGATTTTTAAATATTGCACTTAATTTCAAAGAATAACATAGAAAGGCCTTTACGTCTGAATAAATGGCACTAACGAATTCCTTTTCCAGAAAACTGCAACAGCACCAACACCACCCTTAACATTTTTTCAATGTCAGACTTCCTCTCTTGAAGTCCAGTTTTCAAGGTCCACCCTGTGCTACATTTGGTCCAAGTTCTGCTGCATTTTGGTCCCAACACATTGGTGAAGCCTTAAAACTGTAGCAGAGAATGTTTTAGTTTGTGTGCAGGACTGCAGCAGGGTGCCAAGATGCACTTATTTGTGTTAATATGTGCTCACTTGACAAAGCCTGAGGGCAAAAGAGCTCTAAACATTCATTAAGGCACAGCTAAAGGGAAATCAAATCCAGGTTCTCTCGTACAAGCATTTAATAGGCCTTTTCAACAGATGTTGGGAGGCAAAAAATGTTTCTTTTGTGTTGGAACCGGTTCTTAAGTGTTGGAAAAGCCATTTCACCTAGGAAAAAGGGTGATACCTGAAACCCACTCTTACTGAGAGAATTTTAAAAAATAGATGTTAAATATATGATCTTTAAAGTGAAGTCTTGTAAGATACAGATGCATATTCTACTGAAATAGGGAGAGGATATCTAAAAGAGAAAAATGAAAGATGTTTTTCAATCTTATCTTCAATTGTATCTGGTTTAGTTTGTGACTTCTTGAAGTTTTATACTCTCATACTTTAAGGAGAAGGAAATTTGCCTGAAGTATGCCTGTGTATTTACTATTTCCCCAGTGAGTTTACGCATGCCTTATTTTTGTGACACCTGAAGTGGCATTAAAATTATAGTGAACTCAGAAAGGAGAGAAATAGGTAAAAGAGTTCTATCAATATTTTGCACACTCAGCAGCAAGTCTAATTGTTTCAGAAAGTGACATGGCCAATTCTGGCTCTGAAAGGAGGTGGTTTCTCCAAAATTTCCCTGGAGAAATTAGAGGAATGAACGTCTTTATCATTTCACACGCAAGAAGATTCATTGTACGTGCTACGCCCAAGCTGGGTGGGTGCAGTGAGGAAGCACTCATGGCAACACACTGCATGTCTATCTTTCACAGCTTGCCTGTGCCTGTCTTTTGGCTGTGTACAGTGAAAAGTGATTCTGATATTTAAGGTGTGAGTTTAGAATAGGGTTCTCTAAACATATCGATATAAACTCCACAAATAAAGAGCTGCAAACTCTTTATCTGCCACACAAAGTGGTTGGATTAGTAGACACTGCTTTTAAGCCACCATGGTTTCAGCTTCAATAAAGCAGGTCTAGGAAAGAAGAAGAAAAAGTACAGAAAGCAGTGGCTGAAATCTTCTTTTCCATCATGCCAAAGGCTTTTTGATCTTGTATTGGAAATCATCAGTTTCAAACACTTAAGATGTGTAGTAAAGATCTGTTCAGATGTGGACACCATTTCCTCCTTTTGTTATTTCGCTTGGTGAAAAGGAAAAAAAAAAAGAGTGGTTTAAATGTCTGGGCTTCACAATCCAGGGAAAAATGAAAACTCTAGGAAAACACAGTTCAAGGTTGGCAGGGATGGAAAAACAAACAAAAAACCCAGTGGGAATGAGTGAGGCAATAGGCAAAATTCATAGAGTGCAGAAGAAAGGCAGATTTCAAATTAAAATGCTTACCAGGTGATTGAGGTATTTTGCCTGAAAGTTTCAATAAACATGTCCACTGAAGAGTATCAGCTGTGTCTACAGCGGCTGGTGTGAAACAAAGAAACATCTGTTATGTATATGTTTTGGACACTTTGGAAAGCTTGGAGCCAGGACTGAGGGTCAAGAATGCTATATACACAGATATATAAAGTGCATTTCTCAAATGTAAGCAGAGCTAATGTTCTGGGTCTTTGATAATATCCCCTGCAGTGAAATTGCCACCAAGAGTGAGTTTGCTGTGCCTCCCCTCTGCATACACAAAAGAACAATGTGGCTCTGTGCAAAGTCAGCCTAGTTAAAAGAGAAGACCCAGCCAGCCAAAAGCTCAAGCATATCTGGCTGAGTAGAAGGTACACCTTTACCTTCAGACTCCACTTAGAATAGAAACTACAAAAGCTCTGTCTTCACTTTCACCCCCACAAAACCTGCAACTGTAAAAAATCATGATTATTTTCCCTAGAAAATAAACACAAATTGATTGCAAATACTTAAGATCTCTTTGCTTTGTTTGAAAAAATAACAAGATGGATGCGTGCTCACATGGACAGGGTTTCATGCTACTTGTGATATTTCACATTTTGTATACCTTGTTTTTGTGTCTTTCCATCCAGCCCACTCTATATCCAGTGAATTGAAAGTAGTGAGAAAGAATCAGATCTGAGGAAGAAAAGAAAATAAAGATTTTACTTTTTTCTAGTAAGTATTTAGCCTGGATGATATTCAATCTGGCTTTGTCAGTCAACACACATCAAAATATTTTTAAACCAAGTTATATGGGACAGATTGATGAACCAAAATAAAAGGCCTTCAGTGAGAGAATGGGATTTTCTTGGCAACATTTTGTCAAGCTTGTATTAATGGCATAGCAGAGAAGGAGTTCAGGAAAACAAGAATATCAAGGGGAAACAGGAAGACTTAGGGAACTGCAGGATGGTTAGTTAATGAGCCACCATATGTGCTTGAACACAGCAAAGCCAGTCTTCTGCTGCAAAGGTGAAAAGCAGAGTGGAGAGCATTTTGTTAAAAGCAGAGATGAATAGAGAAAATTATGATTCCCTTAACAGTAAACCTCAGATGGTTCTACCCCCTTTCCTTCTGAGGTGCCAGGGCAAAAGGTTAATAGCAGAGGAGAACATGAGCGCAGAGCACTTGGAGAATCTTCAGTCAGTCTTAATTATTTCCACAGACCTATCTCACTTCAGAAAGCCCAGAACTGCCAATAGACACTGCCTTCAGAAACCATTACCCAAATCTGGCTGGCATCTTCTTACACAGCATGGCTTGCCAACAGTAACATGTTCAGGAATGGCGGAAATAAATGGCAGTGTAGCAAGGGATAATGTCTAAGTGAGGAATTTAGTCTGCAAAACACTGAAAAGAGGGGAAATAATCCAAATCTTAATCTGTGCAATGATTCATGTGAATGACATCTGCTCTGTCTGGCTCTGAGGCCAAGATAATTAATCCATGAGAAGAGGTTTTGCTGCACATCTTGACAAAAATCTTGGAGTAATAATGTCAACAAATGAAACAAAATGGTCATTATAGGATAACCTTTTACCTGAAAGGCAGCAGTATCACCAGTGGCTGCCTGGTTACAAGCTAGCTTCTTATCTTAAAAAAGCAGAAATCTGTGTTTCCCATAGGAGTCACTTTACTGGGAAGCTCCTCCTCTATTTTCACAAATGTGTTCGCTGCATGCTTGCAGATGTCTTTAGAAATGCATTTTCTCCCTGAGAACCAGAGGGATCAGGAGCATAAGGAAAGAGCATATGGTAAAGTCTTAGCCCAGGGGGGTATGCAGATTGGACTTTGCTCTGCATTTTCATGATATATGATTCTTTCCATGGAAATAAGTTGGAGTTAAGAGAAGGGTTTTGTATTAAAATTTCAGAACAGAGAATGTTCTGAAAAACAACTACTTTTTCAGGAAATTAATATTGCCTCCCCTGGTACATATCTGCAAAGACCTTGACTACAGTGCTGAAAAGGGTCTTTTTTTTTTGAAACATTGGAGAAAGATCAGAGAATTAGACAAATATATACTCAGGAAACAGAAGTAGTTGGAAGAAGGTTTATCTTTGGAGAAACTCCCTCTGTCTCGCAGAAAAGAGAAAACACATCTGTCCCAAATTTTCTACTGTAAAAGCTGATAGAAAATTTTTGGTACTGTCTCATCAAATAGCATTCACCAGTTTTTATAATCAATAAGTCTTTGATTTTTGGCACAATTTGAACAGGCACTGTGCCTCAAGACCTGAGCACAGACATCAATGGGGAAGTCCTTCTGAGCCTCAAAATCCTGGAGGGAGCTGCTCAGCACACTGGAATCCACAAGAGACTCAAACATTTGGAGGAGGAGGTCAGCACCTTCAGAGTCATAACTGCTCAAATCACAGCCTTCAGGGAAGGAGAAGGACAACACCTTTTCATGTACAACTGCTAAATTCAAAGGTTGTTGAACATAAACGAACTTACATTCCTTAAGTTTTGTCTCTGGGCAAAGTTCAGACCGATTTTTTCTTGAGGCAGATAGATAGTATGGATATTTTTTCATCATCAATAGTTTGCATTTTCTAACATGGAGACTATTATTATAAAACCTCTGGACATTTCTCATTCACGCCATTCTATATTTACTCAATCCAGTATCCATGTTAGCCAGATCACAGCAGAGATGCCTTCCAATTTACATGGCTCTTAAATGATCAAGACAGCAACGCTGACCAACAGCAGGAAGATAAAACTGTTTCACTTAAAAATGTGCAATAAAAAGCAATACATTATATACAAACTGGTGAAACACAAACCAGTGATCACAGCATGGGTGTATGAATCTCAAAGTTAGATCCTGTATATGCAAAAATAACTTTCTTCCTTTTGGCCCCATTTAAACCTGGAGGAACTGGATTTTACTTTTGTAGAGCAGAGAGAATACAACATCAAACTCGCCAGATAGGCTGATAGTTTGTTTTAATGAAGCAGTGCTAGTAGGTAATTACAGAATCCTCTTTTGGGCAGTGTACACACATCCGTTGGACTAAGGATAAGATGTTTAGTTTGCATTTACAAGTTAAGCCTCAGATTTAACTTTACATGGCTTTTAAAATGCCATATGCTACCAACTTATAAACAGGTTAAGATTTTGCTGCAGAATAGCAGGCATTCTTCCACAAGACACTTCATTATAATTTATGGGTATTTAATGTACTTCCAGAGGACAAAATTATGTGTACAAATTCTCTGAGCATGCACTAGTCATCTCAAGAACCCCAAAGTAGTTAAAACCCTAGATTTATAGTAAAATAGTTTAATATGGTTACTAAACAAAATTGAGAGTTCATGGAAAGGACAAATACAAAACACATGCTTGCAAAAATAGCACTGCTTGAGACTAACAATATCAAAATATGTCCATAAGATCTTTAATGTTTGCAAGCTGCATCTGAAGGCTAATGAGATTTCAAACTACAGTATGTCAAATTTATGAGGTGTAGAAGGACACGTCCCTTACTCTCATGTAAAATATTGTGCAATAAAGAAGTTTAAAACATTCCTGAGCTGATTTGAAATTTAATGTTATGCCCTGACTGGACTGGGTTTTAGAGAAAGTAGACGGTGTTTTTCCTGCCTTCCAAATCTATCATTCTTAATATTTTCACAGTGCCAGTGTCTGGAGCATCTAATGCCAATGTATCTTCAGCAGCATGAGCTCAAGTGACTTGATATTTACAACACAAATCTCATGTGAGCTTTCAGAATTTTCTACAGACACAGAATTATAAAACTAGGAAAGGAGGGGCTTAAAAAATTCTGCAATCCTGACACAGTCTTTGTGCCCTGAAAGAGGAAGAACACACTATTTTATACATGTCAAAAACAGTTTTATTTCTTCTTCTATGTTATGCATTTGCTGGGTGCACGTTGTTACCGTTTTACTTTACTTAAGAATGTGTTATATTAATGTATGGCCACCAGAACACTCACACTGCGGATTTGTTTTTTCTTTAAGTCACAAAAAAATCCATAAATTCATGAAGTTAAAGTTACTAAATCTAGAGATTAAGTCCAGAACTTTTTGAGCTGTGTTCAATTCTCTTTTTACAATTTCAGACCTTGACCAAGCCAGCTACTTTCTTGCCTGTGAAAAGAACTTCTTTGCTGAAAGGTTTCTGATGAAGCTAGTTACACTAAAGATTGTACAGACCTTTTTAACATATGAAGGAAATAGATTAAAAAATATTTTTAAATGAAAATACAACACTCATTTTTTTACCGAATGCTCTCTGTATTCAATAACCATACACATTGGACTTCCATAAAGCAAT
Source organism: Calcarius lapponicus (assembly GCA_039654755.1). Taxonomy (NCBI): domain Eukaryota; kingdom Metazoa; phylum Chordata; class Aves; order Passeriformes; family Fringillidae; genus Calcarius; species Calcarius lapponicus. The sequence continues at coordinate 42,324,799 of CM077481.1, forward strand.
AACTCACAGAAATTGTGTGAATATGTATCATAAGGTGTGCAAGTTAGTCCAGACAATTCTTGAGCCTCACAGGGACAGATACTGAAAGAGCAAATAATAACTTTGAAATCCTCTTCTGAGGCACTATAGATTACAGTTGCCAAATGGACAAAGTGTAGTAAACCCGAGAAACTCAAATTTAGCTATAACTTCTGGGATTTTTTTCCTATTAAATTATAAACAGGTATACTTGTGCTATTGAAACAGCTTTCATTATGCCTTAGGCACTATTTCAAGGGCTGGAAGGAATCTGCCTTTAAAATTGTTTAATCTAATTTAGGTCTTGGGAGACCAACATGGCTTAATCTTAACCACATGACAAAAACCATGGAGTATCATTACATGTAAAAGTCATTATCTGAATTTTCTGGGCATGCAATTTCTGCTTTGGAATAATTCTGGAAACATTACATTATCTGTTTACCTTATGCCGATGACATGTACTCTCAAACTCATTTGTCCCATAGATTTTGTCTAAGACTGGACTATAAGTTGTGAAAGTAGAAAATACATTACATTTCACTTGAACTGCTCTTTTATTTCCTCCTCACAGCAAGATCATGTATGCCACATTGTGTTTGAAAATATCAAGTATCTTTTTGCAACACTAGAAGGCTCACTTCCATGAAGGCATTCCTGACAGGGACATTTTTTTCCTCCTAGTTTAATACCTAGTTCTTAATTTTATCCTGGTGTAACATGCTAAGTGTCTGAGTTTCCTCTGTGTTGCTGTGCAGTCAAAGACAGTGTAACTTACATTGATTCCGGCACCTTGAAATCTGTGGTAGGGTCTGGAAGCATTTGGATGTATATGCAAACAAGAAGTATGCAGCAAGTAATAGCACAGACAAACACTGACCCTTTTTTTCCTGGAGGTGGGAATAGGCATGTTCCTGATGAAATGGTTTCAGGTCTTGATCTTTGCCTTGCCAAATGAAAGCCTGTGTTCAGAAACCAGCAAGGGGCAATTCAGCTCATCAGGAAAAGAATTGCAAAACCATAAGCAAAGAAAAGAAGGCCATGTGCTGTAATCAGGTGTCATGCCAATATTTCAGCTCCAATTGCCTCTTTATCTTCTAACTCTTAAAAAGTAAAGGGAATTGGCATGCATGTGTAAAATCCAGCTGCTGACTGTTGATCTATTGGCTCCCCCACTGTCATTCCTGAACACCAGCACAGCCTATAGAAACTGCCTTTAATCTTTCCTACACTTATCTCTTTCCTGGAAGCTTCTCCCATTGTGTGTTCTGGGAAACATCTAATGCATTAACAGCAAGCACAGCTGACTTGAGCAGTTCTAAAGCTGAGCATTTGTCAATTTTAGTTTGGAGTGTTATCATAACAAAATCCAGTCACTCTCTGCTAGGAACGCATGTGCTGCACACTCTATTAAATCTAACTCTTTGTTCAATGTACAATAACTTACTGCTTAAGAATGATAACAGGAAAATGTCAAAACAAAGTCTAGAACCTTTTTAGGCCAATATCCAGCATGTTTAAGACCAGGCTTTGGCAGCATGCAGGCAGGGATAGCAGGAAATGAAGCAGTGACAGTGGAGAAAGGGATGCAGCCAGAGCTTTCTGAATAGTGACCTTTGTTTGCAGAAGCTTGAGACTTTTTCCACGCTGATGCCAACACAGTTTTGAATTGTGTTATGGGAAAAGAGAAGCTGCTGAACAAATGCAGAGATTCACAAAAGATGGTTCAGGTCCATTCCACGGTAGGGGAAGAGGGGTGATTATGTGAGGGGGGATATCTAGAAGTGTAAGCATCTGCATACATGTATGTGTGTGTGTGTGACTAAGAGAGACAGAGGCAAATGCATACTTTGGACGCGAGCTGCATCCTTCCAGATGCACACTGAAACAGAACTGTGTTTTGTTACAGCACTAAAGCTGCAAACAGCTGAGGCGTTCTGAAAAGAAAAGGGAAGAGTGCTCCAGTAAGGACAACAGCGTTGGTTAAATCTGGCACAGTGACTGTGGGAGCCCTAAAAGGGCTCCTGGACATGCCATGCAGGTGGTGGCCTGGGAGACACTTCCTCTTATCATCTGTGGCCTGTGGCAGCAGGAGTGCCTCCTCTGTCCCCACCAGCCAAAGGAGCTGGAAAGGTGTTGCAAGATTCAAAATTTGTTTCCAAGGGATCCTTGAAATAGCAGTGTAAAAACTTTGATAGTGATGGAGTGATCAATCTTTGAGAAATTAATTCTTTTTTTTTTTTTTTTTTTTGTCTGGTGAAAAGGTAACTGTAATGTGATAAATCTCAATGCTGCTGATGAGGTTGTGAGGTTGTCTTCTTCAATAAGATAAAGCTTTACTTTGTGTCTAGATGAAAATGCCCCTGTCATTTTAGAGCAGGCCTTCGCATTAAATATACTAAGACGAGATCTGAGTAAATAGGCACATAGGAGAGGAGACAAGAGATCTCTTTGTTTAACATATATTCAAAATTTGAATCTCAGGACCTGAAGTAAAATAATTTCAGCCAAAACAGGATTTTGTATTTAATAGATCTATCAAGAGTGATGGTGGAATCAGTGAGAACAGAACCCATCCCAGAAAAGATGGCTGCTGCAGTTTTGTTATTTGACTAGTCTTTAACAACACATTAGGATCTCATTTTTAAAATTTATTTGGTTTTTTTTGTGTCCAAAAGGTAGTTTTGTATTTTGGTCAGATACAGCATGGTAACAGCCAAATCAGCTTACCAAAAGACATAGCAAATTGTACTCAACAGCAAACAAGAAAACAAAATAAGGTTACTCATGCAAGGACCCAGTAAGAAGACAACTTCCACAATGTGACAAAGGACTGAAAACCCATTATGGGTGTGAGGTCAGCAAACGGCCCTGCTGCCACTCCTCCTTTTGTGACAGGACTTCAATCATTACAGAAGCTTTCTCAGCATTTAATGAACAGGATAAATGAGTTTTAGATGGGCTGGTGCTTGAAGGAGCATCTGAGAATACAGTAGTTGCTAACAGACATTGCTGAACTGCTAAAGAACTCAGGAGTGTAGCCTTGACACACTTTTCTTAATGGGGTACCCAGTGAGGAAATAGGCATCCCAGGAGCTGTTTTGTAGGGCTGCTCCAAATGGGCTTTATGTACCTTTTGCAAAAGATGCCGCCAGGTCACCAGCCAAAGAGTGACAGACACAAGGATCTGTACTGGAGAGAGACTGATTTCTGTTTCTTTGTCTTTCAGATTTAGCAGTCTGAGCTCTCTTCCCATACAATAGCTTCTCTCAAGCTTTGCAAATGCCTGCATTGCTTTCTCCAATTGCAGATGGCAAAGATTCAAAAATGTCTAATATTTTTCAGTATTGAATTTCCTGCTCTGAGGGGGAAATGGTGTGCAGATGATGTTTTGCAGACTTGGCCTTACAAAGGCTGCATCCACGAAGCCTCCCAGGCATGATGCAAGGAGGACTGAGGCTGCGTGTTAGGTGAAGTGGGAATGGCCAGCACTTCTCATAAACTACGCTAGAAAAGGAAGTCAACTGTATTGATCTTCAGCTCAAGCACACATTACAAAATGGCCTAGGACCTAAAACAAATCCCTTTTAAATTATAGGAAAAGAGTAATCATTTGTTTTCTCTTCAGCACACAGCATAGAATGCTTAGAACAGGGCAAAGAATCAAGTAAACAAAAACAAAATTAAATATTGAAACAAAGTGTCCTGTCCTTTTTAAAAGTAGTAGTTACAACAGACACAGCTTCTTAGAGGCCTAAACTGGTCACAGACCTCTGTAGCTGGCAAAAAAGAAAATCAGTGAAACACAAACCTCACTGGACAGCCCAGGCTGGAAGGATCTCAAAAGATTGCCTGGTCCAACATTTTATTGGAAATACAACCTGGATGAGATTACCTGTAACTCTGTCCAGCCGCAACTTGAAAACCTCCAGTGATAGGGACCCCACCACATCCCTGGGCAAGATTGTTTCAATGAATTAATATTCTCACCATTCTCACCAAAACTGTCTTTATTATGAAACATCAAAAAGAGATCCTTTACTCAGGAAGCAAATACAATCAGTACTTCTCTATTGAATTTCAAAACATAGCCCCTTTGCAGTATGTTGTAAATCCACATGAGTAGAGACAAATTGTTTTTAACTCCACCGCAAAGGTAAGGCCCTGATTTTGCAGCTGTTTCTCAGCATGCACAAGAACCCAAGCACAAATGCAAAAGGACAGGAGGATATATAAAAAATAAAAGTAAAAATCTTGTACAACTGAGGTGTATGCAACATGGCTGTTGTTCTCTTCAGAATACTGCATCAATCAACCCAATTCTTCCATTTTTCCACTAGTTAAACACTCCCCAGAACCACAAAGTTGTGGGACCTTACTGGCCTGTCAGTTGTCATCTGCAGAAGATGATGAGTAAAAGGGGCCTCTGTTTGCTTCTCCTCCTGTCTTCTCCTCATCACACTTTCCCATATCACATCTGTAAAATTTTCTAACAAAAGCTGCTACCTGCAACTAAATCAGCCAAGATGTGTCTCCTGTTCCATCTCATGAGCAGCCACCTGCATGTGCCATCCTTTGGATAACTGAGGTCATGTTTTTTCTGACAAGGATATAAACTGGAAAAAGGATGTAGGTTTATTGTCAAGCCCCAATATAACTTGAAGCAGAAAACCTCAATCTTTGGTCTGCAAACAGAGCTAATCTGTCACGGAAACATTCAAACAAACATAAATTTTACTTCAGAATATTATTTCCATTAATTTGTTTAACGGTGCTTTTAAATGTTTTAAAGTATTTCCTCTTTCTGTGTTACAAGTGCTGCACGTAGCTTCCTGCTTTGCTGTGGTTTAGATGCCTCCTGAGACATGCAAGTGAGGAGCCTGGAGCAGACCTGACTGAGCTTGCTGTGATCATCACCACAGGATTCGGCCCTCCCTCTGGCTCCAGCTGCACCTTTCCACCAATGGTTCCCCTCTCCTGGGAGATCCCCTCTATGGGCCCCAGTCTTCCACCTCACTGTGACTAAATGTACCTTATTTATTACCTGTGTGAAGCAGTAAGTGCCCTCTGCTAACTCTCTGAGTGTCTGGAAGGTAGAATGAAGCAAATATCCTGCATGACTTTTTCTGTAGCGTAGTGCCAGAGGCAAAGCCTTCAAGTTTCCACAGCAGCAGTAGCAGAGGAGCTGGGTGAAGACTGGCATGCTGCACCTTCTACAGCCTGAGGGAAACAGAGAACCTGGGAGGAGAACAGACAGCCAGGCTTCAAAATATGTTAAAGGTAAAGCCTGTGCAAGTGAGAGAGCCCCTAAAGGAACCGCTACAAGTTGGGAAAAATATGAGCCCAGTCTCATCAAATTAAATATTCTGTTACTCAGTATTTCCAGGCCACTTACAGATATACCAGATACATTATATATTTATTATTTTTTGAGAGCTTTTCTCTCAATGTTAAGACCGCTGGTGGTCATTTTTAAGGAAGACAATGTCAGTTTTCTCAAAGTATCTTAAACATATACTGTCTAAACACTGCTGCATTATAAACTGCACATTACTTCCAAGAAGGGTTCATATTAATATCAACAATATTTAGGTTAAAAACATGCACAGAGGAGTGTGTTTACTGGCCAGTCTCAGAACTACTGCAGGAATAACAGCCGAGGACCACAGGAATTTTTTTAATTTGCAGTGATGGAATGGTTTGGGATTATAAAATATCTTTATGAGTTCACTCATTTTCTTCAGAAGATATTTCAGTAGTCTGACAGAATACAACAGAAACAGCTTTAACCACCATGGGTTTTAAAGCTTACTTTCCCTAGAAAAAGATGAAATATGGCATACTGGATTTTAGAGGATGTTTTCTCTTGAAATGAGAGAAGTTTGCAAGAACAAGGAGGGACAGGCTTGCTCAGGAGATTGTAATCTTACAAAACCTAAGTAAAATGGACAATAGATGCAGATGACATTAGTTGGAAAATATTCTCTTGTTAATGAGGAGCTGCTCTAGCAAGTAGAGCAAATCTTCCCATGTCTGTCCTTCTATATTAAAATCTGGAGACTGAAATCTGAGGATACCACACGCAGGGTGGTGAATGGGCTGCAGCGAAGATAAAATTTCAGTGCAAGCAGCCTCAAGCATACTGCTTCAGCAGAAGACCTCAGGATCCCCAGGAGCACTGGGGAATAGTTACCTTAAGAGCTACCCAAGTCCCCCAGATTTGCTACCCAGGAGAGATTAATTTCTAATTCTGCTGTCAGATCTCCATCTGGGCCCAGGCACTAAGGCTTACCTCTGCAACAAAACCAGTGTAAGTCCAAGATCTTTTCCCGTCCCTTGGAGTCTTGTGGTCAGCTTGTAACCACAACTTTTCTGGCTCCAGTGAGAGTCCAACTGAAAAGTATTTTTCTTTTTGGCTAATACATTATAATTGTTGGACCATTGAGTATGTGACATGGTTTGACTCTGGCACAAATGCCAATGCCCCCCAAAATACACTTTCCCTGGTGTCTGCTGTGAGATTTTTGACCAGGAATAAGAAAAAGCAGGGTCTTGCTTAAAAAGAAAGAAAAGTTTATTAACTACACTACAACTATAAAGAAGAAGAAACACACAGGGAAAATGAAAACCTTACAAATCCATTTCCTCCCCCCCCCCCCCCCCACCAAATTCCAATACATCTATCCCCCAAATCACCAACTCTCGGTTCAGCACCACCCTTCAGACAATCAGTTCTCAGTTCATCAAGAGGAGAGGAGTCCTTCTTGTGCCATGGTGACCTCTTCCTTTCCTGTCCAGTGCTCTCACCACTGAACAGGACCAGAGCTGCTTCTAGGGTCGTCTTTTAAAGATGTTTTGTCCCATTCCAAAAAGGCACAGTCTCAACTTTGGGACATCTGTCCCCCCCATATTTCCCCCCCTGGGGCCGAGGGGCACCAACACTAAACCCTCTTGGTTGTGAGGCATTGCCCACCCTGGATGCAGTCTCTGTATCTCAAGGAAACATGGCTCTGTCCGTGGCTATACAAAAAGAGTCCAGCAAAAGCCACTCCATCATCTCTTCCCACTAAGATTCTTCTCTATTCATCCAAAATCTCTTACTTGCTCAGACCTTCATCCCACTTGCTCATTTCTTTCTTCCTTTTCCACTCTATCTCCTTTCTGGGAAAGGTTAATGTTCTATAAAGTTTTCATTGTCCAAAAAAAGAGTTAAAAGCTCCTCCAGGCGGCCGGACTCCTCCTCGGTTCTCCCCCCCTCCTTCTCCACAGGCCGGGCTATGCGGGCAGCCCATATCAAATTTCAAGGTAACAGTCCAGTCCCAAGCACCAGCTCTCTCTCTCTCTCACTCTCTCCCTCCGTCTCCCAAGGGAGGGGGGGAGGCTTCCCAGCGGCTCCTGGTGTCTCTCTCGCTTCCACCCTTCCACCCTTGGGGGGCCAGGCCTACCTCTCCCGGGCCGGGCCCATGGCTTTTCCCCTCTCCCCGCCCAGCCAGCAGCAGGGCCGGGGGAGGGATCGAACTCCTTCCCGCCGGAAATCCAAAGAGGAACTGCCAGGGGGAGAGCCCTGCTTTTACCCTGTGTTCTCAGATGTGGATCCAATGCCCAGTGGTTGGGCCAGATGGCAATATTCAAATCTGAGCACTCATTGGCCCTGTCTACAACATCCCAGAAATCCTGTTTCCGGGTCAAACCATGGCAGTATGACTAACGTGGTCATAATCCACATACTAAAAATCAGTTCACGGACACTACCAAAAAAAATTTGCATTAGGAAGGGACAAGCTGTCTTCTGGATCAAGCAGATGAGCATTGCTTTCAGATGCAGTGTCTGTAACAATACAGCAAGGGCCCTTTCACCTTTATCCTCAAACTGCCCTTTGGATTTTTCATCTGTGAATAACCTTTTTTTGTTACCTTGTTGCAACATCAATGGTTTGATCACATGAGAACAACAAAATATCTGGGGGGAGATACAGCTTTTTGTAAGGTCAACTATTACACTTGATAGTGTGGTGCCACTGATCTCACTGATGAATTGTTTAGCCCATTGTGATAATTAAAATAGAAAAGGACTCTCTAACTACATAAAGCCTTAACTCTGTAAGCATGTTTTCTTTTTATATTGTGGTTACTTTTAAAATTGCACATTCTAATATATTGTACAAACATTCTACAATAAAAAATGGCTTTGCACAAAACAAATTATTTATACCTTGTTAGGCAGGATAAAAGCTAACTTTCTATGCCTTTGCCTTTGTTTTTCAAATCAGAAAATCATCAGTCAAATCAAGACTATCTGTCTCCTTTACTTTGTAGTCATTTGATCTATTGACAAAAACTACAAGGTGACTTTTTATTCAGGATAATGTCTCCCTTCTTTTCTCTGCAGATTACCCAGGTACTGCAAAGTTACAAGTACTCCAGACCAGCAAACCTCACAGTGTTTAATACAGCAAACTAGACCAGAGAACAAAAATAATATACTCTCTTCCTGTTTCTAAGGTGCTTCTTTCTTCAATTCTCAGAAAGTGTAAGCTGCCCATGTTAAAGATATCCTCACTGGAAGATGTGTTGTAGCTCTTCACAGTGACGAATTGGGAATAGCTAATGTTATTTCCCTGTTTCTGTTCCTGAAGCATGTAGACATTTCTGTTTAAGTACTAGTGTTATGGATAACTACTCTATGACCATACAAAAAAAAAAAAAATGGACAGAGAGGTAAATTCAGAAGACTAGAGCAAGAGTAGATATCCATACATAAAGATGTTTTCTAAGAGGACGAGATGCAAGATGAGTGTATGGTTAAATTATTCGGTGGTATTTGCCCAGAGAAATGGTGCATGGCACCTCCCTGGGAGTTTCAGAGCCTGGCTGGATGGGGGTCTGGTCTAGTGTGAGGTGTCTCTACTCGAAGCCAGGGTGGTGGAACTAGACGAACTTTCAGGTACCTTCCAACTCAGGCCACTCTATGATTCAATGATTCTGTGATTCTATGATTCAATTATTCTATGATATGACTAAAAAGAAAATACAGAAAACTCCCTACACAAAATATTGATGAATGTATCTAGTGGGTTTTTCTTTAATTGTCTCTTATATTAAATTTCAAAATAATTCAGTAGAAAATGCCACCTATCTTTAATCCGTAGTTTATAGCTATAGCAATTAAAATCTCCCCTTGATGACATTTAATTTTTCCCTTAAGGGGTATTACATTTCATCTCTAAGAGGATCTGCCTCTGCTTCTTTATACATATATGCTGTCTCCTAGTTAGAGACACCTGTTCAAAAGATAACCACATTTCAGTCATTGAACTAGTAGTGAGGAAAACAGGTCTCTGACTGTTAACAACGCTGTGAATACTAAATGATATTTAGTATTTACAGCTGCTTTGCCATATCAACTTGCGTTCATTTCTATATTAACTTGCGTTCATAATAATATTTTATAGATCTTAACTGAAAGTTATGCTAGTGGATGTTAGCTTACTGCAAAGTGACTAGCTGTTCTAGTTACCCCACACCAGCCAACACTTACAAACTAACTTACAAACTGATTCCTGGGAAGCGCAGTATGAAAATATCCATACATTGTTCCACATTCCCTTGACAGAAGGGAAGTCTGTTCACATCTAGCAGTCCTCAAAGACTTCTGACAAACCCACTTGTGCTTTCATTTCTGTGTTTGTGGCTCTACACCTGTTACTCAGCCTTCCTTCTGCACTGAATTTATCAGTGGCCAGTGGCAGCTGTGTGGAACAAGCCACTGTCAGTTCTTCCACTCAATAGCTGCTCTCAGCCAAGCTGTTTAACACAGAAAATAGCAGGGAGTGCAAGACCAGCCTTGTTCAAAGTCACTTCTACTTCCACAAGTTTAGGAACAGTGGACACACTGCAAAGCTGAGAAAATCTGACATACAGTGCCAACACAGCCCCTGCCTTCCAATATGAGCCTCTCTGCAGACACTTGCTGCAGTGAGGCCCGAGAGGAAAAATTTGATTGTAGAGAAATTGTCTGTGTTGAAAGAGACTGAGACCACATATATTTGAGGTGCAAGTCTTAGACTGATGGTTGTACAAACAGGCTTTGAAGGTGTTCTCCTTGGCTTTGGGAAAGATGTATTTTTCCTTCATGTCTCTCTTGCCTTCAGTAGAGCTGGGTTTTTGATGAATTGCTGCTAGCCAGTTTGTGGGTATCCATTTCATTCAGTTTTAAGGAATTTAGCTATCCAAATGAATACCTAGACCTCAGCATAACTGATGCCACCCTGAGCAGCAGTAGCAGTCCTGTTTGTTGAAGAAGAGCAGCTGTTATTTGTTCCCCCAGAAGAACGGATTGTGCAATAGGGATCCAAGGTAGCAGCTGGCAGCTGATGATATATATCAAAGGACATACAGATTTTTCACTAACTTTTGAACTTCACTTCAAACTTGGAAATGAAAATTACAAACAAGAACATTACTCTTAATTTTTAAGTTGTCACCATGCTTAGGTACTCTGAGGTCTCAGGTTTTCTAGGCTGGGTTATCACTTCAATCAGGAGAGTTTCTGTCTCTTTAAAAACTGGCTATTTTTTTCCTAACATGCTATGACTGTCTAATTGGAGCTTTTTATCCTGCCAAGCTCTTTGTTTCAGTATAACTTTTCAAAGTGAAATGCATGGATTCAATTTGTCTTCTGAGCATCTAACCCTTTTTCATGATTTCTCAGTTTGTTCAATTAGGTTTATAAAGTAATTACCCGGCCCACATTGATATTACCAGAAAACATGATGAGAACTTCTTTCTATGTCTTCATTAAGCCCGTCATTATTTCCTGTACTTGTGTCTCCTTTCTCCTTCCCTAGCATTCCTCAAAAGCTGTTGCGTTTTGTCTTAACTGACTTCATGAGAAACTGTGAGATTCTCATGGTGCTCTTTGGAAATGTATATTGTAGAAGCTCATTTAAGTGATTTATGCAATTAGGAAAATGCACAAGCAATGGCTCCAGGTCATACTTTTAATGAAATCCAAATGCAGGTAATGAAGTTGTATTTGAAAATAAAAATTTTGCATAGTTCAGCTGCCATCAACATAAACTGAAGCAATTCCAAACTTGCTTGGGAAAAAGTGATGTTAAAATTAAATGCAGAGGAAATGCCAGGGAGATGAAGCTGCCTGTGCAGTTCCACAGACTGTAACAGTTGTCTCTAATCTGTCTCACCTGTCTCCATGAAGTGTTGTGTCACAGGCTTTGATCATCTACAGCCTGGGTCGTTCCAGAACTGTCAAAGTGATGAGGCAGAAAGCAGAGGGGGCGTGTGTGTGTGTGTGTGTGTGTGTGTGTGTGTGTGTTTGTGTTTAAAATCCCAGCTGGAGAACACTTACCAAAAAGCTTCTACTCAAACACAAAAACACAGATTATTTTCCCACAAAACAAGATAAAAGCATTCTGAGAAGCATCCAATCAGAGTTTACTCAATAGCTTATAAAGGTTGGGTTTTTTTTCAGACTGAGACAAAGACAGGTTATTGAAAAATGAATGAAAACTAATCCCTGTTGAATTGTTTCTTCATTCAGGACTCAGCTCTGCTCTCTAGACATGTGGTTTAGACCTGGCCAGTTGTCTGGGTTTGTTTTTTTTAAATGCAATTAGTCCAATGGACTGAATAAGTGGGTACAGATTAAAGATTCCTGAACTGAACCAGAAAATTTTACTGTCATTGGCAAAGTATTGCTGTCAGAAAAGAAAGATTTGCAGAAAGATTTGTAACACTGCCAATTTAAAAAGAAGATAAAAGCTTGAGCAAAGGCTTTGGCCCCAAGAACTTTACACATGGATGAGTGCTGAAAGAACAACCAAATGAACAGCAGTGTAACAGCATGTCCAAATGCAGTAGGATAATAGAGAAAAGTGTGAAGTATAAGGAGTAAAAGGGGATAAAAAAGAAATATTGCCACTGACAGGTTTTCAGAGAGAATCTCCATTATAAAATGTGGTAGTCTGTAGAGGCTGCTGAGTCAGACACGCACTGCTGACAGCAAAGGTAGCTGAAACAGACTTGATAGTTTAAGAATATTTTAAGGAAAGTAGCATCTTTCTATATTGTGCTCCATTATAGATTTCCTGGCCACCAAGAATCATTGGGCTCCTATTCTTTTTATCACAAGCTGTGATATTTCATCCATTCATAGATTCAGTTTGCATTCAATTAAATCTTGTATTTTGAATTAACTTTTGACTATGAATTTTCAGAAATTAGGAATCCATCACATTGCACAATGTTTTGTTCTCATTATTAATCAGTTTTTTTCAAAAAGATCTGTCTCTTACTTAAAATTTTGATATGCATGGCTGTTATGCAATTTGTCCTAACACCTTTCTAACTGGTAAAAGATGAGTTTCGAAACAAGTATTTTGTCAGTGCTGAAAACAGATCTTATGTTGGTTATTTTGGTTGTTGGGTTTCAGTTTTTCTGAATGAGAGTGTTCTGCATTAAAAAAAAATTTAAAAAATTAGATGCACGTCTCACCAATGCCTAAAAGTATTTGAGCTAATTTTCTATTGCTAGTATTTTGTTATAATTATAGCAACAAACTGTAGGAAGACACAAGCATACTTTAAAGACTTGAAAGCTACCACCCAGGAAAAGATTCAGAAGGGTCCACATTGATGTGGCATAATATCTAAGAACTAGGATGGTGAAGAGTCCTTAACAGAGAATCACTCCTAAGCAAGAGCAGCAGAATGTGTCTCCCAGTCTATAAACCTGCTGAATGACTGATGATTGTCATCCCCTGAGGGAAGTTAGCATAAGCAGAGAAAAGAGCCGTCTCTGCAGACCTAACACCTAGGATGGTGCTCAATCCACCTCAAAACATTTACTGTTTCACGCAGGATTTGTGTATGAGAGAGATTAGATTTAAGGTTAATTTAGACACCACTATTTACAAGCAAGGAAATTGCTCTGCTTCACTCCAGCTCTGACCTTTTTAATTGACAGCAGACACCTATCATTTGCATATTAATTCATCACATAATCAAATTATTGTCTCTATCCCCTACATTGTCTTCTGTTAGTATCAATTTATCCCATTGACAGGGTCCATATGTCCTTTCTGTTTTCCTGTAATCTGTATGTCAGGAAAGCATAAAGTTTTTGGAAGGGAAGACAAGGCAGAGGGAGGAGTTTTTCATAAGTGCTTTGCTATCTGTTGACCTAAGTATGGCCATGGCCTTTGCCTTACATGGCTGGTCTGCTGTCCCTTGGCGCATCAGGAGCAGAGAGGCTGCAGCCTGGAGCCAGGAACTATAGCAAGGCAAAAAAAATCTCAGAAGCAACCAGGTCAGTGTCCCTGATACTTCCCTTCACACCCCAGAGTCCAAACACAGTCTAATCCTCATCTCAGCTGTATAACATTGGCTTCACGACCTGTCCCTGCCCCAATAGATCTCATAATAACAGTAAGTCAGCAGAGTCAAGGCCATTAAACTTCCCCAGGGTTGACTGAGGAGCACAGTCATTTTGCTACATGCCATTTGGAAGACAGCAGGTTGTTTCTTTTTTAGACATCCCCAGCTGAAGAATCATTTCCTGTTTAAAATACAGGATTTATTACTAACTTTTTCATTTCTTGAGGGCTGTGGTAGTGATGGGGTTGTAGAGCAGATGACAACTGATAAGTGACTCATCCATTTCTCTGGGAACAGATGGCTAACAATTCCAAAAGATTTAATGGCTGGAATGTCCCCATTTTCCCCAGTTTCTGTTTTTCTGACACTTTCCAGAAACAGAGTTCCTAGAAATTTGCAGCTTTTGTAAATCAATCCACTTGACACTCTTTGGTTTTAATGGTGCATCATTTTACGGTCAGTGATTCAGTTGTAATTAACCCATGTACTTCCTTGATTATCTGGCAGCTACAGCTGCCAAGTGGTGCTGCACAGGGACTCTTCACATGTCACACTCCTATCACTTCCAGATTTCAGCATATCAGCTCCTTTATCACTCTCTAAAACCATCCAAGAGGATGTTGTAGGGAGGTGGAAGCTGGTCTCTTGCCCCAGGCAACAAGAGAGAGGACAACAAGAAATTACTTCAAAAAAGTGGCAAGAGATATGGAGAAGACAGAGGTACTAAATTCTTTGCCTCAGTATTCACTGGCAATCAGGCTTCCTACGTCTCTCAAGTCCCTGATCCTTTGGGTGGGTGCAGGAGCAGTGAAGTCCTTCCCATTGTAGGAGCAGGTTCAGGACCACTGGATGAGGCTGAACAGCTCTAAGTCTATGGCACCTGATGACATACATTCTCCAGTCCTGAGGGATTTGATTGATGCTATCGCCAAGAAAATCTCATCATATTTGCCAAGACAAAGTCATTGATGGCTGGAAAAAAGGAAACACCACTCCCATTTTTAAAAAGAGGAGAAAGGAAAACCTGAGAAACCACAGATCAGGCAGCCTCACCTCTGTGTCTGGGAAGATCATGGAGCAGATTCTCCTAGAAGCCATTCTCTGGCACATAAAAGACAAGGAGTTGAGGCAGCCAGCGCAGCAACATGCCTTACTAAGTGCAAATCATGCTTGACCAGGCTGGTGTCCTTCTAGGACAGGGTGACAGCAATGGTGACAGAAGACCAACAGACGTCATCCATCTAGATTTCTTAAAGACTTTTGGTTCTGGTCCCATATGATTTGGTGGCTGGGCTATTCAGTGAATGAGGAACTAGCTGGATGGATGCAGCCACAGATTTGTGGTAAATGGCTCTTTGTCCGCAGAACTCAGAGCTGTCTTAGGACTAGTGCTCTTTAACATCATTTTTTATGACACAGACAGTGGGATCAAGTGCAGCCTCAGCAAGGTTGGAGATGAAATGAAGCTGAGTGATGAAGTTAACATAACAGAGAGGGTACCATCCAGAGGGACCTGGACAAGCTTGAGAAGTGGGCCCACAAGAACCTAATTTAATTTAACAAGTCCAAGTCAAGGACTGCACCTCAGTTGGGGCAATCTTGGACATTAGCGCCAACTGGAAGAACTCACTGAGAACATCCCTGCTGAAGAGAACTTGGGGGTTCTTGCCATCAAAAAGCTGCATACAAGTCAGCACTGTGAGCTCTCAGCCCAGCAGGCCAATTGTGTCCTGGGTTACATCCAAAGCAGCATGGCCAACAGAGAAAGTGAAGTGATTCTGCTTCTCTACTCTGTCCTTGAGAGCCCACCTGGAGTATTGCATCCAGCCCTGGGGTTCATAGCGCGACAAAAACATAGACCTGCTACAATGGGTCCAGAGGAGGGCATGAAGATGATCAGAGGGATGGAACAACTCCCTTAGGAAGACAGGCTGGGAGAGCTAGATATTGTTCAGCCTGGAGAAGGCATCGGGGAGACCACATTGTGATCTTCCAGTACCTTAAGGAGATTTATAAAAAGGAGGGAGAGGAAATTTTTGTGTTGGTAGATAATAACAGGACAAAAGGCAATAGTTTTAAACTGAAAGAGAAAAAATTTAGGCTACAAAAAGGGAAGAAATTTTTGCTCAGAGGATGATGAAGCACTGGAACAGGTTGCCCAGATATGCTGTGAATGCCCTACCCTGGAAGTGTTGAAAGACAGGTTGGATGGGGCCCTAAGCAACATGATCTAGTGAATGATATTCCTGTTCATGGCAGGGACATTGGAAATACCTGATCTTCAAGGTCCCTTCCAATCATAATCACTCTATGATTTTATAACTCTAAGTTTCACCAAGGAGATTTATATTGGCTGTTAGGAAAATCCTTCACCAAAAGGACTTTCAAGCCCTGGAAAAGGCTTCCCAGTAAGGCGGTTGAGTCACCATTGCTGGAGATATTTAACAGATGTTTAGGTGTGGCTTTTAGGGACATGGTTTTATAGTGGACATGTCTGTGCTCTGTTAGTTGCTGGATTCAATGATCTTTAGGTCTTTTCCAACCTAAACAATTCTATGATTCCGCAATTTTTCTCCTAGGGAAAAAAACCTGCCCCCCTGCAGTTTTCAGCTCTCTGCTCTGTGCCAGCTTTGGGCATGACTGAAAGATTTCTCTCAATGTAAATGGCATTTCCTGATTTTTCCATGGCTGGGTGATCAACAGGCCTGAGTGAAATGAGATTTCCTTAGACTTCAGTGTGAGGCTTATCTTGGCCCTGCAGTAGCAATGAACCTGCTTCTGCAAAGTGCAGTTCCCTAGAGTTTGTGGGAAGAGCTTATGGCAGTCAATGTCTTGTTGAGTGTTCTGAGAACTGAAATTTATGGACTTGAATACATCAGCCTTAACAAAAACGGAGGAAGAGGGGAAAGTAATGGTGGGGACAGTGGCCCAAGAATTCTACCAGTGATTTTTTGGATAATCAAAAGAAAAGTTTAAACATTACAAACATGTAGCCTGTAAACTTTCAGAGAGATTTGCAACCTTTTTTTTTTCCATCCCTGTCCTTTGAAATGACAGCTTCAGGAAGCACACATTTGACATGCAGCCTAAATTGTTGATGTTTTACAAAATAAACCAAACAACCCTCCCCCTCCCCCCCCCCCCCCCCCCCCAAAAGATGACACCCTCACATTCCTTTTGAGCTACAAATGCATTTAAAATGGAATTTTGGTATTGCTATTATCTTCTAAGAAATTCTAAATTCTTTAGACACAAGGGAACCTGAAAAAATAAATGTAAATAATGAGACCCAGTCCCTCCTTCTGTCTTTTCTGTTTGGGTTTGAAATTGCAGTTCCATATTTCCCTTTGTATTTATTCAGATGAAGTGAAATTTTTTTCTTCAAACCCTGAGAACACTGGACTAGTATGTAAGTAAAATTTTCAATTTCAGCTCTGGAAGAGATGAAAAGGGAAAATTGCTACGTTTTACCATATTTTTATCTCATTCCTTAGAATGAACTTCAAAACCGCCTTCTGTAGTACAGGTTAGTATGTACATGTACAGTGAAAGATTTTAATATCTGGAAAGCAGGAAAAAAATCATTTTAACACTACTGAATTTTAAAAAAAAGTGAAAAAAATTATTCGTTTGGGAAAGTAATATTTTGCAGTACAGACTGTAAGAACAGCCTATGTCAATCAGCCAATGTGTTGCTTTTTCCTTTCATTTCCCCCTTCCATGTTTTACTTCCATCTCTTTTTTCCTTAAAGGAAACAATTTTTTTTTTCTCCTCAAATTAAATTCTGGGTAATTTTTCAGACAACTTTATTACTTATGATAAATAAACAAGGCTACATGCTAAGTTTAAATACAATAACAGGCAGTCCATTTCATGCAGTGGTTGCCAAAACCATGAACAGTCTGGGAATGTAGGAGTTTAGTTTCTCAGCAACCTACTGTAACAGAGAAATATTTCCCTGTGCTCATCAGGGAAATATTACTGGGCAATTGGCTTGTGGGCTATTAGTCTGTAAAATAAGCAAGCCATTAATCATTAATTTCCATTGCTCCAGTGCTGAAATCAGCTGAAAGGTTCAAACAAACTAGCAGTCCTGCATGGAAATATTTAAAAAATATTTACCAGGCTTGAGGCCTTTAGTTACTGCTGCTGCAAAGTGCCAGCTGTTGGATAGGGGTCTGGACAACTTTCTGTAGACAAATGTCTCTAGTAATATGTGTGTATATATAAAAAAAGATGACAGATTCAGCCTGGCTAGACAATGATCTTAGAGAGTATGTCCCAAAGTCTCCTGGCTGTAGTGAGAACATCTACAGTGTTATTTTCTCATATTTCTTCTTTTACAGCAAAGTGAGCCTGCACAAGGGCCAGCTTGCCACTTATATTCATTTGCTCAACACTCAGAGGGCAAAGAGCTTAGATGACTGCAGGGAAATGTCATATCAATGCAGGACCTAGGAGATAGGAAG
The DNA here is from genome assembly GCA_039654755.1 of Calcarius lapponicus. Classification (NCBI taxonomy): domain Eukaryota; kingdom Metazoa; phylum Chordata; class Aves; order Passeriformes; family Fringillidae; genus Calcarius; species Calcarius lapponicus. The sequence continues at coordinate 42,342,682 of CM077481.1, forward strand.
AAAGGAAAGGAGAAGGAAAATGGAGTTTCAGGGAAATTCCAGTGAGTAAAGAGGGCAGCTGAATGTTTCTCTGGAGTATAGAAGGCAAACAGAGTTTGCACAGTTCTATTCACAGGGTAAGAGGCGATCCAGGAGCCCCTCATACACCCCGCAGGCTCAACCACCATCTCAAAGACTGTTCTTGGCCTAGAAACCTCTGTCAGATGCTCACGAAAATGCATGTTTCCACGTAAAAAATCCACAGTGTGTGCAACGGGGTTGTATCCCTTTGTGGTAGCTTGATTTTCCTGCATAGAAAAGAATCATTATGGTTTAACCAAAAAAAGCGACGAATTTATGAGTACATCTTTTTGTGATTGAATCTATAGATGATCAATAATCAACAAAGAACAAGCTTTACATGACCATTGGGAAAAACAAAATTCTTCTCATTCCTAGTAGGTCCTGAGGGACTCCTGCAGAATTCAGTGTACTTTACAAACTGGAGTGTAAAGAAAAATAGGTAAGTTTTTTGCTGAACATTATTACAATCTCCAAGATAAAAATCAGAACTTGCATGTACACAAAGAAATCAAAATAAGAACTCCTGTGTCAGAATTTCCTGCCTGGAGAGCAGACAGTCACATGAATAAAAATGCAGTTTTATTTTAGTATAACTCTGCTTATTAAGTGGGCTGCTATAAAATGCTAAACTGAGTTTTTTACATTCTATATGTGTACATACAGATGAAAGTAACAGGAAATTCTTTCCCCCACAACATTTTGTGGTGTATTAAGATCTTGGACATAAGGATTGAGTAATATGTCCCTAGGGGTTTTTTCTAAGTCTGCATATAAGCTGAGATTTTCCTCTTTTTTTTTTTTTTTTTTTTTTTTTTTTTAAGGTGCATTGGTCTCATTGCTTTTTTACAACTGAGATGGTGCTTTCAGTTACTTATAAGTGGTCCAGAATTAGGCTTCATAGATGGACATGCAAAGTTCTCATCTTCAATGGCACTTCTCAGGGAGAATTTTGCTCAATCTGATATTGCATTTGGGAGAGAATATTTTACTCAGTGAACTCCGAGCTATCAGTTATTTAATTCCCCAGAGCTGTCATGAAGGTTTAAGTCTCTAAGTCTAGTGTCAGAAGTCAGTGAAGTATGTCACTAGCTTGAGTCCTAGAGAGAAGTCAAGGGTGATATTTGCTGCTTGCCAGTGGTAATTATTCCCTGTGAAAACTCGCAGTCTGGTAAAATCCTGAAACAAATTGGCTTAGTACTTTATTGGATAGGTAGAATTTAATTGGGACTTTTCATAACTCATAGTGCATAAGTCATATTAGAGACTCTTTGAAAGGTTTATGCATTGTAATGCGTTGTCAGCTCCTTTTTCTACACTTCTTGGACTAAATCTTCTATTAGCTAATATGGTCATGGAAACTTTACATTGTAAATGAAGATGCCTTAGTTTATATCAGCTAGAATCTGAAGACTGACATGCTCACCAGCAGTGTTTCCTAATGCAGAAGTACCTAAGAAACCACAATGAAAAAGATGTTACCAATGTGTTAAAACCCAAAACAATCCTGAAAATTAGGAATATATCATTCATTATATTCATTAGGTTGTTCTAAGGATTTTTGGTCCATGCATTTGCTTAAAAATCACTGTGTACCTTGCAGCTTCTGACCAGGAAAGCCACAGGCAGTTGTGTATCTGCCAGCCTCAGACTCTACAGGCCAGGAGGGGTTGGGGATTGTCATATGCAGAGCCAGGGTTTTGGGTCTATGATCCTGCTGGGTCTCTTCCAACTTAGTTGTGATTCTATGGCTTCTCTGTGGGCTGTGAACCTGTGGCTGGGTATCTGTCACACCACAGAAGGTAGAGAGCAGCCATACAGTAAGTGGATGCACAGCCCAGAGACTCCTAAGCTTTGCTTGGACACAGTCCAGATGTAGAAGTGTCACCTTCCAAACTGCAGCAATGGCATTAGTGCTATCTGCAAACTCATGCTTTGAGCTTGTGTAGCTCACTCACCACCATATCTGTGACCCAAAAAATAGTTACTTGCATTTTTTCCTGTGTTTATTTCTATTTACTGATCATTTATACTCCCTTCAGCTGCTGAAGATGTCTCTCTAAATCTAACCATTTTGAAGTACAGTTGAGAGAGAGGTATAAAGCTGCAGATCATGCTGATCTCAGTTCCACATTTTTGTGCTTTCAGATCATATATAAAGAGCCACAAGGAAATACTCATTGCTATAGAGCAGAACAATTAAAGCAAGTCAAAATTCCCTTCCTAAGGACCCACAGACTTACAGCCTCACACGGGTTAAGCCTGTGCTTTATTTAATTTTGTTATTTAGAAATTCAGATGCTAAACAGATGTACTCATAAAAACCCAAACCAAAACAAACACACACAACAAACCCCAGCAATTTCCTATGAGAGCTGAGAAACTCACACAACAAACATGATCTTCCTGAAGAATCACTACAAGACTATTTTTGTACTATGTCCTATACTTCTCTCCCCACGACACATACTGTGACCTATGTCACGGAAACAGAGGCAGACTGCTGTCAGATGTCCATGAGAACAATGGGAAGGAGGTGAATGTACTAAGACAAACCCAACCTCACTGAAAGTTTTTAAGGAGAAGCTTGCATTAGTCTTTAACTTAGTACATGCAGTGCCACCGTGGGAACAAAATGACTGTCCCTAGACTTTGGTATCCATTGTAAGTCTGTGAGACAGATCATCTCTCTAACCACTCCTCAGCTTCATGTGCTCATCTGTCTCTGCACTCCCCGCCAGCTCCTGTGGGAAAACACAGGGAAAGGATCTGCAGTACCAGCTCTTCCCACCACTCCACCCATGATGCCCTTGTGGATGAGAAAATAGCCACATGCTTTAGTAGTGAGGCTCTACTCCACAACTGCTCACACACAGACACCTCTGAGGGAATATCTGATCACCTCATGGCAATCTGTGTTTGCCCACCATGTCAAGTCCTCACTCAAGTGCACAATCTGAACAAGCACTGCTGAATACATACTGTGTACTTTGTGTTTTCAGTAGTTTGGTATCCAGTTCTTTGCCAAAGACATGGATTTCCCATTTCCACTTTGAGTACGTTACTCTGCAAGTACATAAGTTTGTCCACACAGGAGGTGGGAATGCAAGCACCATAATTGTGCAAAAGGAAACAATATGTAAAAAAATGCTGTCATGGCTTCACTGAGGGAAAATTATGTCTGGCAAATTTGCTAGCCTTCCACAACAGGATTACAGCCCTGGTGGATGAGAGAAGGCCAACTGACACCACCTACCTGGATTTGTGCAAATCATTTGGCACACTCCCACACAACAGCCTGGTCTTTAAACTGGAAAGCCTTGGGTTTGATGAGCCTTTGGATAAGTTGGATAAGGTGGATAAGGAGTTGTCTGGATAAACATTTGGTGGATAAGAAGCTGTCTGGATGAACGCATTCAAAGAGCTGAACTCAGCAGCTCAATGTTAAAGTGGAGACCATTGATGATTGGTGTTTCTTGGGGTCACTTCTGGGACCAGTCTTTGTCGGTGACGGGGACAAACTTTTGCAATGAAGACAGGCCAAGAGAACTGGGGTTGCTCAGCTTGGAAAAGAGAAGTCTCCAAGAAGACCTGGCAATGTCATTCCACTACCTAAAGGGGGCCTACAGGAAAGCTGGCGGGAAACTTTTTATACAGGCATGGAGTGATAGGAGAAGGTGTAATCCAAAAGACAGTGGATTAAATTAGATAATAGGAAGAAGTTCTTCATTGTGCAACAGGTGAGGCACTGGAGCAGTTTTTCTTGGAGAAGTTGCAAATGCCTCATCCCTGTAAGTGTTTAAGGCCAGGCTGGATGGGTTTTTGAGCAACCTGATCTAGTGGAAGGTGTCCATGGTGGGAGGTGTGGATTACCTTCCAGCTTTAGCCAGTCTCTGATATGATTCTATGACAAAAAATACTGCATATTGATGCATAAATGCCTTATGCCATCTAGAAATCCAGTCCTAGTCACTTAATTAGTCTCCATACTTAACACTAAGTGTCCCAAGAGCCTGAGATTACAGAATTAAGCCACTACTTTTGAAATATCATAGCCCTTAGCACAATGAGGCCAAGCTGAGAAAAATGTTGCTGGAATGGATTTCACATGGTAATCTTGTACCATATAAATGGACTAAAAGTCAAAATCAGTTTTCAGAATTGTAGATGGGGACATTTGTAGCTAGCCAAATATTTGGTTATCTAAATATTTAAATTAAAAATCCTAGTTTATTAGTTGGAAAACTTAATAATTTCCAACTTTTTTTGTGTCTCTATGAGCAATAACCCTATAGAATTACGTCAATCAAATAGCAGTTCATCATACTCAGATGTGTGATATACTAGGAGAAGGTGATCATGTTCATGCATTCCACCGTCCCCAAACATTTTTTTGATCCAAGGCATATTTTTGATGCCACTTCTTGACCCAAAGCAGGTGAAACTGCATGTGTGAATAACAGAATTATTGAGAACTAAGGTGTCACAGATTGCTCTGATTTGCATGATGATAGATGTGTTATCTGAAGAAGCCAACATCCATCTACAGCAGTACATGCCAGGGTGGTGTGTAAGGGTGGCTGAAGAAGAGACAGACACTCTAAACCCAGCCACCTTCAGATAACCTTTCTTTTACAAGAGGTTTAGCATTTTGTGTTGCTGCTGCTGCTGACAATGAGTTAAGACCCCAAATAAATCTTGTCTAAACCTCTACATCCTTTGTCTGGTAGGATTATTTTCTGGTGCCCGCTTTACACTCTTTGAAAAGGCACAGCATTAGTGTTTTCAAGAGAGAGTAAGAGAGAACCAAGACATACTCAGAGCTTTAAAAATGTCTCTTTTTAATAGAAATCAAGTTCCCAAAAAAAGAAAACCCATTGCATTTATTTGGAAGATTATGCAGTATAGTTATATTTCCAAACTAAATAGATTACATTTACAGCATGATAAAATACATTTAGAAAAAAACTGTGTCAAGTACCACATAGCTCTGATCTCAGAGGGTTTCCCAGCAGGAACTGTCAGCCACATTGAATTAATGCCAAATTGCTGCATTACTCTTCTGCCTCCATCTGAAAGAGAGAGATCAGGCTTTTTGTCCTAGACCTCAACCTCCTGCAGCCACTCTTTACCCCTCCCATCCCTGCCTTCTGTCAGCACTTTCAGAGACAGTCCAACAAATTCCTCTGACGTTTCTGGACCAGCAATCAAAAAAGCACAAGTTCCAGTAGGCTTTTGATGGCATTTAAGAGGAAGGTCTTTAGAAATACAAGGGGGAAAACTGAAGGAGCAGCAAAATGCCTTCTTTTTCCAGTAAATTTGTAAACATGTTTTTTGTTTGGAAAATCTCGGAGAGTGGCTGTTTGGTGCAACTCTCTTCTACAGCAAGTTTGGAACATCTTGTTCTCCAAATACACTCTACGGGTCAAATCCACAGAAGGCAATTATAAAACACTCACTTGTTTCAACAGTAACCAACTGTTTTACAGAACAAAATAGAAATTGTAAGCACAGCCTAAACTTTTAAAATGTGGAGTGGAGGAGTTATTGTCCCACTGAGTGTGCACAGATATTCTCTTCTGGGCAGAGAGATGGGCCAGGAACCTTGTCTCTCTAGAAGTGTTGGGAAAAAAGTCTGCCTGTTTCTTGACTCTTGCATCCAGAATTCTAGACAGTAATGCTTCTGCTGAAGGTAGATATTACAGAAAGTATTTTAGAGTTCTCCTGGAGAGTCCACACTGTAATAACCCAGAATGATAACCTCAGTCATTTCACAGCCTCATATGAGCAGAGGCAACTCTGTTAAAAAAACCCAAAACAACTTCAAGAAGGCCCATGAAACAAGTTTTTTAGGTTTTTAAAATTTTTATCTGAAGGTGGCTAAAAAGGCAGTGAAATGTATGTTTGAGAGAGTAAACCTTAGATTTCTGTCCTATGTGAATTTGAACGCATACACTTCTGATTTAATGGAGTAGCAAAATACTTCATTTTAAATACTTGCAATTTGTTTGCTATATTACACAAATTAGGTCCTTCTTTTTGCAATTTTTTCTAACACATTTTGTACATTCATTATTTATTTTTGTCCCCTGTTCATCTTCTCCCATACTTTGTTTCTCACAAACCTTCTTTCATTCCTCTCTTGCAGCTATAGATTTCTCTTAACACTTTTCTCTATATTATGTAGTCATATGTAGTCAAAAGTCATACTTTTTATCAGTTTTATTGCTTTTATTATGGTTTTGCTTCTTGTTTTTCACCTTTGTTAGCCACAATTTCTTTTTCTTCTCTCTCTGTAGCCTCATTGTCTGCCCTCTCCATTTTCCTGTAATCAGAAGGTGAAAGATAAGCATTACAGACTGACATTTAGGACCATGGGTCATGGCACTTTAGATCAAACTTTTATTGTACATTCCTAAACTTCTACCACTGTCATTGCCAAAAGACTTGAGTTGTGAAGTATTGCTGTAATTAGTACAATAGTTTTAATTGATGCAACCAGCTTAATTGGTGTTACAATATTTGCCAGAACTTTTGGAAAGTCTGAAATGCTGGTCTGGAAAATTTTCTTTTGTTCCTTGTCTTGCCTTCGCATTGACCTGCAGAAAGATGAGGAGAAATAATGCTGCTTTTTCTCACAGAGAATTCTGGAAAATGTTTGCTTTCATGTTAGTCTGTCTTGGTGAGAGATCGATACAATTGTCCTTGTATATGTGGGGCTGTTCTGTCTGGTCAGACACCTATTGTGTTTGGTGGCAGGTTGCCTTGCTTCAGTCAGCTTCATTCCCTGCTTATCAAATCATTGCAGCTCATCTCTACCTTGCTCTCTCCAAGTCCTCAGTCAGAGGCACACGCATATGTGCCTGATCTAAGGAGATGGCCATCCTTCCTACCAGAGACCAGACCTAGGAGGCAGGCAGAAAAGTCAGATCAGAGGAAGGTGGTCAGAGAGAGGTTTTGGTGTGCATGCAGGACAGGTGGTTAAACACATTGTTAATAGATTTTTAGTAGACAGTAGATGGTGCTCCAGTATTAACTGCCACTGTTCCTACATATTTTAGTGGCAGCTTTTCTGGACCACTACCTTTTCTTATCTCCCAGTCCAGGCCTCACAAAAGTCTATGAAAAAATAAAAGGTGCAGTGAAACCCTTCGGAGGCCACAGGCTGGGAGAGGATGGAAATTTAGGTATGGCTTGGAGACATAGCCACAGCTGCCAGAGTCAGGATCACTGGGGACCCTTTTCTCTTGTCATTGCTCTTGTACATGGGAGAGACAATTGATGCCCTGCAGTCCTCTCCCCAGCAGTAGATTCTTAGGTCTCCTTAGTCCTAGCTGAGTCAGTTCAACAGATAAGGCTGGAGCTCAGGGACATCTCTGTGTGTTGTGAGAGTAATTGGTGCTTCTGTAATTTACTTTATTGTGATGAATTAGCAAGTTATCAGATTAATTTTTCCCTAGTTGTGCTCTATGTACTAATAGCAGTATGGTGACATGTCAGGGAGAATGTTGCATCATGATGTAATTAGTGCACACACTAACCCTTCAGACCAGCAGCCAGCTGTGGCTCATTAGGATTTTGGCTGAAGGCTGCATTTAATTTTTGTTCAACCCTCCATAGCTGATCAGCTCATCCTTGTGAAAATAAACCCCAGTGGCATGTTCAGGTAGGACATATGGTGTTCCTGCACCAGCCAGTAACAGCAGCCAAATGTCCCGGTATGGGTGCACAGTCCCTGATATCTGTGATGTGAGTTATGCCCTGAAACAGAAGCTTTCCACTGATGCTCCTGAGAGGGTTACTGGGCTGTCTCTCCCACAGTAATTTTCTTGTGAGGAGGAGAGCACTGACCCTTTTGTCCTGACGTATTTCTGTGCCAGTGCCTGTTCTGGTGGAGCTGGAAGAACCTTAAACCTTGCCCTAAATTCTCTGATGATCAGCCACAGGCTCAATCACTGGCAGCCCTCAGAGCTGGGGCAATGGCTTCCCTAGGCAAGGGTAGGCAAAAAAGTTCATCATTCCAAAACCACTCCAACTGCTGGGTGCCAGGTGTGTTCAGTGGAATCTGCATGCAGGGGGATTTCCTGCACGGTTGTGGGTCTGTAACTGCACTCTGAAGGTTTAAAAGGATTTGATCTTTTGCTGGAATTTCTCCAGCTGAGTTCAGTAATTGAGATATTCCCTTGACTGCAGTGGGGCACAATATAGAGTATCATTAGGTTTATTCTTGAGCTGGAAATCTAGGAAATTGAGCTGTTTAGGCAATCAGCCAGTGTAAACAAATATCAGCATATGCACAGATAAAGCCAGACAATCAAATTACTACCTTCCAGGGGAATAGAAGAAATATATAGGAAACTACTTCTATCCCTTTAATAGACTTTTAAAAATTATTCCCTCAAGCCGCATATGGACAACTTTGAATCCACTGTTAACCTCTTTAGAGTGTGTTTGGTTTCCTGGTACAGGAAGTAATAACCGTAAAGCAAACAAATGCCTTAATTAAACCAGCACATGAGAAGAGGCAAGGATGATGTCATAATATTGCATTCAAAGGCACTAGAAATATTAATGGAAAAATAGTCACTAACAAGTAGGTTTAACATGTGGCAACAACACACATGTAATCAGCAACTGTTTCTACTAAAAAAAAATCACATTAAAAGATAACACTGCAAAGTTCCCCAGGGTAAACAGGGTGCCAGATGTCTTAGTTGAATAGTGTTGTAGTTGAGGGACAAGGATATAAAAAGGACATGAAAGAAATTCCTGCTCTGCATGAGAAAGTGTAAAAGAAAAGGCATGAGGCATTTCCGGAGAAGTGAATTCCTGACTGCTGCACATAGCTGTGCTGTGCTACTCCCTGTCCATAGGAGCATGAACAGGGGACCAGAGGATAACATATTTATTTGTGTATATGTCATACCTTAATGCACACAGCATGTATGGTTTGACTCATACAGGTCCTCTGACCTCTGCCCAAGGTAAGTGAGAAAGAAATATGTCCTTCTGACTCAACATATCCCTAGCTGTAGGCCACCCATCAGTTTATGGCCACAGCTAAGGAGCAGTCTGGAAAAAATCAAAAAAAATGAGAAAAAACCAGGGTTATGGAAGGAAGAGTCTGCCATGTCCCACATATTTGCTCAGGCTATGACCTTCAGCAGAGCAACTGGGTCCTGTGCTGGTTATGTTTCACAGGCTGACTCTGCTGTTGATGGACCTGTTTCTATGCAATGACTGAAACAACTTAAGACCACATTTCTTTTCCTGATACAATGTAGAGGTAAAGTACTTACTATGGTTTCTACATAGCTAATTGTGAGATGGTTAGGAAAATAGTGATTTGTTGGAGCATAAGCTGAATATACCTCAGCAGCATTCGATCTTGCCAGGACGCATCACAGTGACTGGCATGTCCTCTCCCTCTCTTCACATGTGGGAGGACAGGAAGCATCACTTCCTTGGGCTGTGACAGCCATGGTTTCCTTACAGCCACCCTCCACCTTTCCCTACTGGTTCTCAAAGCTTTCAAATCTGCATTGAACTGAAAACATCACAGGCAAAACCTGAAGTTTTTATTGGCTATAGTGCTTGCTTCACTGTGCAATGCAGCAGAAGTGTTTTGGTGAATTTCAACTCTTCCTTTGTTATAAAGTAAAGTAGAAAGTAGTGCAAAAAAGTGCATTTTTTTAATGGTGTGATGACTCTCTCTGTGGTTTTTGAATCAATAAGAAGCGTAAAAAAACTATTGAAGGAAAAGCTAGAGCTCACCCTATTTCTACATATTTTGGATACTGTTTTCTATGGCGACTAAGCTTCATATGTCAAAATGAAAGAATATTTATTTGTATAGATTTTTCCTTTAGTGGAAACTGGGCTTGGAGAACCAAGTCAGTAAATCAAAAGTGTATCACACTATATTTACAGATACAGTCTGTGTTTCTCCCCTTGCAATCTGAAAAGCCCACAGTTTTTTTTTGTTGTTGTTGTCCATGCCTGTTGGAAGACCAAAAATATCTGTTAAAATGCATATGCAAGCAATATCTTTTCAGTTCAGGCCACATGAGCCACTAGCAGACAGAGAAAACTATTTGGAAATGTATGATTTGTAAGCAGCTTTAGAGACAACATGTACCAGCCTGTAGTACATGACTGGCCATTTTCTTCTTGCTAAATGATACAGTTCTGAACTCATCCTCTCCACTTAAACTGGGAATTACAGCGTGTACTTGAACTGTCTCAGGGGCTGATATAGTGTTGGAGGAAAAAGACCAGATCATTTGACTTACCCTTTTAATTCTCTGTCTTTAACAGAAGTTTCCTATAACCTTTTGTCACCTGATTTTCTTTAAAATACCTTAGTTTTTACATAATATATTACTTCTAAAAGGATAGTTGCAAATATTGAAGATAAAAAAAGAAATCAGATTATGCAGGAAGTCTTATTTCAAAATATGAAGTAAAAGCTTCAAGATTTTTACACACTTTTATGAAGTGTTACTATCATAGAAGTATCATCATCATCAAGAAAATCACAATTCTGAGAAATGGCATGACTGTTTCCACTTTGATTTTTTTCCTAATAGAAGATCAGTCAGCGTTTTGATAACATTACTTTTTTATCTTGAAAGGAAACTTAGGTCAAATTTCCAGAAGCAGCATACATTTTTTCAAGCCCACATATAGGTCAGAAGTACCATCACAGGAATTTACTCCCTGCATATGTGTCCTTGTGCATATGTGAATTTCTGTAAGATGTGTTGTACAACTTATCTTTGGCTTCAGGGCTGCAATGCAAGGCTTTAATTCTTTTGTGCAGAATAAATTGACTATCAAGCAGTTCTCCACTGGACTAAATTGGAGCCAGTTACTGCTCCAAAGCAGTGCTAGACCACTTCACTGCTGGGTATCTTTTGTGTTTCTGCATGCAGATGATACAGAAATGCAAAAATAATAATAACTGTTAGAATATAATTTTGGGGAAAAAAAGCTGGAAAAAAAATATCATGTCACAAGTAAGTGTTAGGAATTTTATTTTGACCAGCAGTCCAAGAGCTTCCCAGAGATGTCATATGACGGAAAAGAAAACTGAAAGGGAAAATTCCTGATCACATTTATACCATCCCAGACTTACTTTAACATCCATTAAAAAAAAAGGGAAAAAAAAGTGTGTCTCTGTGTAGATATGCAAGGCAAAATATGCCTGTTACAGCACTTACTAGAGTGTAAGGTTTTTTATGTCATTGTAGAGGAAGAAATCAAAACTCTTAAATATGAATGTCCCAGTGAGTGGTTCCACATTCTCACCTCAAAATGTAATTAGAGAGAATTTAAAGTAATTTTCAGAAAAGAAGAAACTGCCAAAATGGCTAAAGGTTACCATACTGTGATGTGACAAACCAGGTAACCACTTAGGACACTGGATATTAAGGTTGTTCTCGAGCTCATTTCTCTGTGTGCCTAACCCACATGATGTAGAAACCTTGAGCTAGTGTGGTATGTCTTTACAATGCAGTACAAGGTCTCAAAGGAATGAACACACAGCATTACAGGATATGCCACAATCATTTGGATAGCTGGGATTCCTGTGAGGAATCAGAAAATAAAATCTTGTGAAGAGCACAGCAAAACTGAGACTACTGGACTGACTGGTATAACATATGAGGATCTGCTCTGCATCATTTCTGTCCCCAGACCAAGACTGTTAGTCTCCTTCCTGGGAATATTGTGTCACTATCCAGCCTTCACCTATGTGCTCAAACCCAATCCATATCTATGCTTAAAGATTCGCACTGAAGTTGCTATACCACAAAGGTCTGGCCAAACTTTCTGTGCTGAGGGGAGGCATGAAACGGGTGCTTGGGATGCAACATCGGGCATTGTCATTATTTCACCAGAAGCTTTGCTTTAATTTTTACTGACAGCAAGGTTTGCCATAGAACAAATGAGCATTTCTTCACAGTTACAGCACAGCAGTGCTGAGTGTGTTGGCTGCTGGGAAGCCTTGAGGAGCAGGGCAAGTTGAGTTTTCTCTCAGGGCTGATGTGTGTCGTCCCCCACGGCACCCCCTCCACCTCGGATCACCCTTTCAGGAAGGCTGTGTGAACTCCATGAGCACAGGATGGGGGCTGCCAAAAAAAAAAAGCCATGAACTTCTCACTTTGGGACAGAAACAGCATCTGCTGAGTATTTTCTTGATTCTGCACACTGCAAGGTCTGCAGTTTTTCAGCAACTGTTTTAGTAGAGGAGGGGAAAAGTCTTCAGATCTTTTGGGAATTGTCCGGACAGCAATTTTCATTAATATCTTTTGAGGAAGTCTTGAACTCCTCATTGACTAGGATAACATTCCCATAGTGTGTTCCAACTTCTGCAAAAGCCATTAACATAGACTTCTTTGAGCAGCACAGCTCTATCTGCTAGAATAACACATTTGCCATGCAGAGTATCTAATTGGCTCCATATAAGTTGAATGTGTCACAGAAGAGTTGGAAGGGCACAGAAGTCTTTTACCATATTTCACTTTACATTTAAACATGAGATAAATGTGGGATTTGCTTAGGTATAAAATGCTGGGGTTTTAGCTCACCTTTCGGCAAGTACTTCAAATGTTGTACTTTGATGAAATGCTGTACAACTTTGAGCAAACAAAATAAAAACTCAGGAGAATGTGTTGCATGTTCTGTATTCTCTACAGCAAAATAGCAAAAGGAAAATAGGTAATCAAAGCTTTTTCACAGGGCAGTAGGTGAGATTTCAATTATTGCAGCCAGGTATTCCAGAAAGAGCTATAGTTTGATGGTGAAGATTCTCAAAGTATCACAGATACCTATGATGTAGGCACTGAGGTATCCAAAATTAAGGGCTGTTTTTGGAAAATCTGAACGTCCTTGCCTTATTCTTTGTTATAAAAGTTTCTGAAGTGAAAAATAAAAGAGATGACAGAGACTCTCTGATCACCTTCACACTGTCACATATTAGTAAGGCAGAAAAGGCAGCAGAATGATATGAAAGGGAGCTTTGGCCACCCACTATCTTTGATGGGGCCTGACAGAGGGAAGTGAATAAAAAATATACATATCTGTATTTATAGACATGCTATGGATGCTTCAGTTGTTAATAACTTTCCCTTCTGATGACAAATCACAATCTTTGTAAATATTTTGTATTACCTTCAGTAACATCAGTTATAAAACTTCAAAATAAATCAGTTTTTCCTGAAATTTAGTACAGATTCACTGGATTCCTCAAAGCTTCTAACTAGAAGTAAGCCTTTTATAAACCCACCAAGGAGTATTGCAAGTATCTGTGCTCTGAAGCTTGTTTATGGCAGCGTCCCTTACCTGTGGTTCATTGTTAAGAATCAGAGATCCTTAAGTAGAGATCCTTGACTGAGATCCTTGACTAGAGATCCTAATGCTGCAATACACATTTTCAAGGTTCACAGTGGCAGTTCACCAAAAGACATCACTTAGCTGACCCCACCAGAACCTACTCATTATACCTTAGCTATTGAATCTGTTATAGAGAGGCAGCATATCCTCAGTTTCCAGATGATGGAGGCTGCTCAGTATCTATTTATGGAGATACAGTACCTCATAAGTCCTTTTTAGTGCTTTTAACACTGTTCTCATGTGTGTTCCCGAACTCAGCAAACTGGTGCTGAATGTTCTGTGGTATGCATGCAGCCAACCTATGTTACTTCATTTCTTTCCCTTGTGTACACCTATAATTGGGTATGTTCTACTTAAATCAGTTTGATGAATCTCATTAAAAATAAATCAGACTATTGTTTTCTAACTTTCTTGCTGTTATAATCCAAACATAATAAGAGACTAATTCAAATCAAATAGTTTTGAAGAGGATTACGGGCAAGATTTAATACCAAAAGAAAACAAAAGTATAAACAATAATGGCATAAATAGCATTAATTTTACTTTTGTCTTAATTATAGGATCAGATTCAATATGGGTTTCACATTTTTAAATTCAGAGAAGTTTTATTAAAGTCAAAATACCAGAAGTTTTTTAAAGTTCTTCTCTCAAAAGTTACACTTTGGAGTTGAGCTGTTTTGTTTATATACAAGGCAGCTTCCACATTAGCATTAAGAGCTTTGGGTAAAGGAATTAGGATAATGTCTAGAGGTTCACTTGAAGGCCACATTCATCCCTTGGAAAAATTAATTTAGTTTATTAATGTCAGTGTGTTGAAATCCATGAAACAATGAATGGTATATTCTGTATTCTCCAGCAGCCTGCAAACAGATGCACTCCCATTAAGGTATTGTATGTGGCAATCAAACCTTTCACAAGTTATACTTTCAGAAGTAATTTTTCAATTTCAGAGTAATGTAATATGTGATCAGCGCAGTATTCTCTTCACACAGCCTGGCTGTTTTCTACGGCCTGTCTCTGGTTAGTTTCCAGACAGGACTGCTGACAGTGTAATGACACATGCCCCCCTACATTACCATTATGCTTGTGAAATCTCTTCGGCTCTCTGGGGACAGGGAGGTGCAAGCAGCAAACCACGAACTCTTCCAGCACTGTTTCATGGAACATTCCTCTGAAAGGATGTAAATCCAGAAAACTGCCAGTCTCTGTGAAGAATATGGCTGATTAGTCAGACACAATTTTAATTAAATCCTTCTGTCTCTTCTTTGAATTGTTCCTTTCATAGGTGTTTTTTAAACTTCAACAAACGAGCTTTGTGGGTCTTGACACTCACACCAGTGGTAGCACAAGACCAGTGGGCACAAGTGGATGTAAGACCCCGAGTATATGAGAAAATTGCAAAGAAGGAAGCAGGTAGGAGGTGGAACTGCAGCTCTGTTCCCCCAGGAATACAGTCAAGAACAGTGATTTGCCCTGTGAGCCATCAATGATGAGTTCTAAGGTACGTTTTGTAAGCTGTTCGTACTAATGTTGCCCTTTCTCTCTTTTCATATTTTAAGAAGGGCAAAATACAGGATTTCGACACATAAGTCCTCTTTTCCTCTTGGAGTGACCTCTCTCTACATTCTAGGATCTGATAGAAATGAAGGCATAGGCAGAAAAAAATACCCGTAAAATTTGCTGCAAAGATAATTTTGTCGCTGCACTTACAGAGGAAACAAATTAGAAGTAAGAGATGAAAGAATATGGAATGTTAGTGATCTGGTTGAGACTTACAGGTCTACTGTCTAAAAGGCAAGATCATCATTAAAAATAAATATGGACAATAACAGTTTAGATATGAGTGATCAGGGAAATAAAATTACCCACATGTCCAGCATTATGAATATTACCTTAATTTCAAATCTCAGATTCCATGGGAGGAAGCAAAACCTCAGGAAAATATCAGTTTTATCCAAGCCATGTGAAATACAATCTGATATTTGTACATCATATCAGACAGGGATACCAAATGCAGGAATGATATCAAGGGCTATGAATTAAGGAAAAAGAGAGACTTGGGAATCACTTGTGATTGATACTCACTAGTTAATTATAAAAGTGGATGAACCAGTTCAAAGAAAGAAGGAAAGAAAGTGAAAACCATGGGTGTTGATGAGGAAAATATACAAGGACAGTCTAATACATAGAAGCAGGGATCCCTTATATTTAATTTACAGCAGAACTAAGAACCAGAAGAAGATGTGTGCTTTGAGCCCCACAGTCTTCCTGCCTTTTTTCTCTTATACTTTTCCCTCAAAAATAATGAAAGTTTTGTTTACTGGTAGCCTTATATTGTTTGGCAGAAGTAGATATTTTCAACATAATGTCTGGTAGCTGAAAATCTCAGGATTTGTTTTTTATCTATGTAAAAATTCTTCTTAATGGAGTGGGGGCAGACCTATCAATATGGAGGGATGTTGCAGATCCCAGGTCACGCATGCCAGTCTCATTAGCAGAGAAACACCAAACTGAATTACTGAATTTTTAAAATTTATCTGTCATGAAGAACACAAAACAATAAAACCCTACTGTCTTAGCTTGACTAAGAGAATTATAAAGTTTCTTGGTGGGAGGTTTTCAGTGATAAATGATACATTTCTTGGCTGGTGGTCTGTGCTCTTAACATAGATCTGTGGTCTCAAAGAGAATAATTCAAAGTCTGTGGAAATCAAGATGAGTATTTTTACTGTCTCAAACCCTGGCCTTGTTTTTGCTGATAGAAATGCAACATCTGGAAAGCATATGTAAACTGCTGTAAATTGTCAAAATTTGCAAGCTGAGTCAGAAAACCAGGTGATTCATATTTTACATTTAAATAACCTGAGATGGTTGGTAAACACAAATCAATCAAAACTGCATAGATGCCATTTCTTACCAGGGAAGCAATTAGAAACAGGTTCTAGCATTTGCTGGACCCTGTTACCAAAGAGTTAGTGCTTCAGCACGTCCTGCATTCATGGGAAGAAGTTATTCAAAACAGGAAAGTATTCTTTCTCACTTAATTATGGTGACAGTGAAATGTATTTGTTTAGTTTCCTTCTGAAAGTTCTACATACTTCAATATCAATGTTCTAAATATTGCCATTTCTTCCAGTCTTTCATAAGGTGTTAGTAAAGCATGCATTCCTAAATTTTAAGTCATACATATCATCTGATACCTAAATCTTGACAAGTTCATTTTTGGCTCAAGCCATAGAAGAAACTGTATGTCCCAGTTCTCACCAACACAGAAATAAGCTGTGTGGTTATTAGAGGACAAAAAGTCCTCTGCCTTTTAGGCAATTCTCTTCATCATAATGGTGAGCTCTCCAGTGTGTTGCCTTCTGGGAAAGTTGTTATTTCTCATACTATATATATATAACTTGTACTTACAGTGACATCTGACTAAAAATTAAATATTGCCTCAATGGATCTGCAGGACTTCAAACATTGTGCTTTTGTTATGTTGATCTTTGTTTCAGTGGTGATGCATTTCCCATAAAAGATGAAGGCCTTAATTGGGTTGTAATGGCCTTGGATGCACACAGTCTCTGGAAAAGCAAGGTAATGAGAAGTGAGCAGCCTTCATAACCTACAAATGCAATACCAACCAGCATCAGGTAAGTCCTGGTGGTTTGCCCTGAATATGTATTTTTGTCCTGAAATACCCCTGCAATAGTAGCAAGAACTATTGTCCTGAGACAGTCTTACCAAGCAGTGTCATTGTAGAGGCTGTTGTCAAAGTGTGGAGCCTTTCTTCATCTCAACTTAGCTGAAATATGTCTGAAACATCTGTGAATTGGCTGGTCCTTTCCACAACTCTTCCTGGTCCTTAACCCAACTGTCCTCTGACATTCCCCAGACTTCCAGATGCTTTCTCTAAGTCTTCCTTAAGCCACCATATCAAGTTCTTAGTGCTCATTCTTTTTCCTGGACCTTTACCCTGAAAACCTTTTCACATAGCCCTTCCCTGCCAAGCCCCTTCCCTCCTTTCATTATCTAAAGCACTTCAGAATGCCTTCATGTTCTGGCACCTGTAAGGATAATTTGGCAGGAAACAAAATTCTCATTTCACTTTAAGCTCATTCCTCCAAAAGAATTAGTAAAGCAAAGTACAAAAATCAGTTAAATGTTGATTTTTGATTAACAGACCCACAATGGTGAGATACTGAGTGATGGGAGCTGTAAAACTGAATTTTAAATTGTAGGTTATTAATAATTTCCAAAATATTTAGACAAGGCGATTTTGCCTTTTGAGAGCAGACCACTGATGACTGAAAAAAGGTAAATCTTTTTATTGGAAAGTCAGACACTGAGACTCTTTATCTCTAAATGTTAGATAATTATATCTCACCTAAAATACAATTATATCTTATAATGAGCTTGTTTAAAACAAGGTAACTGCCATTTAATAAAACAGAAGACAGGAACCCAAGCCCATGGTTTTCCTTTTTCAGAATCTTGTACTTATGTTGATTACCTGGAAGTTATCTGTTCAAGTGTTTTTAAGAAGGTGCACAGTCTACACACATTACAGAAGATCAAGGCCAACTGTCAGATTTCAATACTCCCAATTAATAACTAGGCTAGCTTTGTTCTAAACACTTAAAAATATGTTTCCAGTGATTGCAAAAATCTTTCAAGAATAAGGTCAATTTTTTGGACTTCTAGGATCAGTCAAAATTTATATTTACATTTATATAATGCAGCACAAATGTATATTTATGTAGGGAATCTGGTAACTAATTAGCAACAGTTCTTGAATTTTATACTACATTTGTATGCTTGAATCTCATATATCTTCTTAACAGCTAGCATTACAGAATCTATTGTTCAAAATGCAATCTACTAACCACTGCATGTCAAATATCCCTTCTGACAATTTACAGTGTCTTTCAAACTCTGCTTGACATCAGAGAGTTACTCATTAGCTTCAACTTTAAATCTTGCAAAGATGCCCTAAAGAGTCTGATTCTGTCCTCAGTGAAGGTAGCAAGAATGCCACAAACACAATATCCCCAGAAGTAACAGCTGGCCTTGCTTTAAAAGACTGCTTAGCTAGGAGGGATGCCATCTTGCATCAAAACGTTTGAGGCATAGCAATGTGATTTATTCAGAAAAAATTCAGCTGGAAAAAATAGGGAGATAGGTCCTATGATAGGGCAGATTGCCATCCCAGCTCCTGTCAAGTTCAAAAATTATTTCATAGTTGCCCTTTCATCCACCTTTACTGTTTTTGAAAACACAAAATTATATTGCAAATTATTATTTATTGCATTTCCTTAAATTTCAGAAAAATTTGAAAATCCTTGTAGACATTTTAATTAATGGGTGATGTGGGGGGCTTGTGATACAAGTACGCTTTTCTACAAAACCTCAAGGCGTGCTGTGAACATGAGGCAAAGGCAGTTATTTATAATGATTAAAGTCCTCCCTACACCCACAAATATGCCAGAAGGCTCTGGAGACACTTCTTTGGCCAATGGGCTGTGGGGGAAAAACCTCTCCTGACAGTGCACCTCAGTACTTGTGAATGGTGCCTTGCAACGCAGAGATATTCTGGCTGCCGCGGCTGCCTCTGGTCCCGCTGGCTCTGGGAAGGAAGTCTGGCAGCGCTGAGGCTGCTCTCCTGCAGCCAGCAGTCAGTGCAAACCACCTTAGTTGGGAGTCACCCTTGTGAAGCTGCCAGCTTCATTGGACGGGGAAACACTGCACCAAACACCGCCCATCATCAGAAACCCCTGCAGGAAGAAGGGAAATCAACGCCACTCCAAGGAAAACGAGACTGTTGCTCAAGCGCTCTGGGTAGGCCCTCCCCACGCCCTCAGGGCGCTCAGCAGCCATGGTCTTGCAGTTCTCCTCGCACATACACACCACCAGTGTTCTAATGAATCTACAGCAGCTGTGGCAATAAGTTTACAGTGCTTCAGAATTCATTGTGCCAGGTTTATATCCCAAAATCTCTCTCATTGCAGGCTGCGCTGCTTTTCTGCTTCTGCTTGCCTGTTTGATTTCCTGGAGTTTTCTCTCCATCTTGGGAAACTACAGAACTATTTTTACCAAATACCTCACACACAGTTTCCATCTTCTGTCCTGATTTGAAAATCTGTAACTCTCTTCTTTCTCAGAAAAAAAAAAAAAAAAAAAAAAGAGTAGGGGGTGGTTGCTGTAAACAAAAACTGCTAATTTTCCAAAGTTATATTAAACACTGTGTTTGAATTTTCAATTATATATATATTTTTGTATATTATATAAAAGGAAAGAAAAAAATGCAGTCAGCTAGGCTTCTGGAAAGAACATTTTATTTTGGTTGATGCAATCAGATGTCTTTTAAAGTTAGGCTGTGATTAGAGGTTATGCATGGACAAGCACAGAAGGAATCCCAGCTGCCCAGAGCAGCACAAGCTACTCCGATTGTGGACCTACATGCATGTAAGTAATCAGGTCTAACCATTGGCTTTATTCCTGCTTCTTGCACAGATGCATAGAGAACAGAGAACAAGACCTACCTTTTTCTAAAGGTTTACAGGTTTAAAAAGCATAAGAACTTGAAGAAGAAAAAGTGGCAAATATTCTTTTTATACACTACTCCTGCAATTGAAGCATACCTTCAGTGCACTCTCCAAGAGGTGTGCAAGTATGCATACAATGTGGAAAATTATACTCAGAAAAAGAAAAAAAAAATCTTTTCCCTGTTTTCTAGAGTTTCTCTTAGAGAAGTCATGCTTCTTTAAGGTGAAAAAGAAGTTTATTTCACCTTTTTTCACAAGAGGAATCTTTCCAGTTCTAAAGAGAAATCAGAGAAAAGATACAGAAACACAGACACATTTTAAAAATTTCAAAGTCAGACTTTTAAAAAGGGATGTTAAAATTGTGTCAGAATCAATTCTGTTGTGTAATTTTTACAAACCTCATGGAGATGAATATTTTTCTGAAGATTTGGTGACAGTCATCATAGTAAGTTATACTATTTAATGACGACTACCAGCTATCAACAGCAGCTGTTATTAAGGTTGGTTAAATTCAGTACTCATTTGAGCATTTATCAACATAATGTTGTATATCTATAAATCCTTATAAATTTTTGTTCTGAAATAATGCTTACATTATTGTGTACTTCACAATAGGTGCCTGGATCTGAGATCTTGTGATTCATTTGTGAGACACATTTGTGTTAGATATACAAATTCAATACCCTGGAAATTATTGAATAGTTTCACCTTTACCAGGTGGAAAAAAAGCCTTAGGAAACTGGGCTCTTTTAGTAAATTTTAGTAGCTCATCTCACCACTGTCCTACTAGTCAGCAATCACTGATTGCTGTTATGATGGTAACCATATGTCCCTTGCTTTATACCACCACTTAAGGAAAGCTTCAGGAATCTTTACTGAAGAAGCTGTCTCTTTATTCAGATGAATTTTTTTTCTAAATAACATGATAAAACTGATAAAAATCTCACCATAAGAAGTTGTAGAGCTTTTAAATAGCAGATGGTCCAACATGATTTGTTATTGACTAAGTGCACCCATGAATTCTAAAACACATATAAAAGCACATCGCCCTTTGGTTAAAGTACAAATATAACCCATGAACTTATCTCACTGCTCAAGCAGCATTTAATGTCTGCTAAACAACAGATGTTGAAACATATGGAGACATGGCTAAAGGCCATAAAAATATAAATAATCCTCAAACTTTTCTGTTATTCTTTAACTATATTGGTTCCATCTGATACCCTGAAAATGTCTGCTTGGGCACCATAGGGAAACCTGACTCCCTATTAAGTGTTAGCTGTGTGAAGAGATCACAGTACAAGTTGTCAACACCGGGAAGAAGTAAAGTAAGAACTTAGGAAAGAAAAGAGAATATGAATCACTTACTTGTGAAGAAAAGACATGCGTTGGGTCTTGAGAGCAATGAATAAGAAACAGACTGAATGGAAAAAGTGATGTAAAAAGGATCAGTGAGAACATAGATTTAAAGACTGGGCACTGCCCTTTGAGAACCACATGTGCAAGGAGAAATCTAGAGCAAAGCATCTGTTCTGTATGTCTCTGCTTCCAGCTAAATTTATTTATTAGCTGCTGTTGCTGGGGAGTGGAAAAGGGAATAGGACTTTGTTGCTGCAGGCATTTCAGTTTAATTTGGTTCAGTTTTACTTATTTTTTTGGTTTGGAGTCGTCTCTTTCTAGAAGTCCTTTCTCTTTCCCCAGTGAGCAGGAGAGAGCTTGTTTCTCAAGGATCACACTTCTCCTCATTGCCATTTGCTGGCTGTGCTCTGTTCCTTATAAAGACAGAAAGTATTTCTTAGCCCAGGCCTGCACATGTGAGTGACTGCTCAGTAAGTGCTGCACCATGAGAGTTAGTGGTTGCCTTCAGGGAACTGCGTTCCTCAAAATATTTGGCTGCTTTTGACTCCCTGAAGGAAGACTAAGATGTGAGGTAGGATCCCACCACTATCTGCATACATGAAATTACCTCATTTACATTAAATAGCGGGAGCTGAGACAAGCCCAGAAAGGTCTGGGCACCATCTGACTACCGCTTTTGATGTTTCAGCCTTGCCCATACAAGTTCCTGCTGTTTAATGTTTCTCACAGCACATGTATTCTTTAAGGGCCACAGACACAAAAATTAAAAGTTAACTTTTTTCTTGCATTGAATTTTGGTGCCATATGCTGCACTAGTCCACAGAGTGGACTTATTCAGAGCAGTGACATCTAAAATCACAACTGGATTTGGACTGGTGAACAGCACTTAAAACAAAACACTAAAATTAGATCACCAAAAAAAATTACCCATGCTCAATTAAAAAAAAATTAGGCCTCATTTTAAAATAAAGTGAAGAACTACACACAATTCAGGAAAATTTTACAGAAATTAATAAATGCTTTTCTCCCTTTTGTAGCCGCACAGAGGAAGGTGGGAAAGTAATGTGCAGCACATGGGTCAGCCTTCTGTCTGTCTGCATATCTAAAGCATATTCAGAGCCTTGGTCCATTTAAATCAACAGCTTGGCTATGTGAAACAGAAGACAAAAATAACATTTAAAAAAATTGTTTTGAAAAAAATCCATGGCTGGATTTTTTCAGGGATTTTCTAGCTAGCATTCGTTCTCAGAAGGATTTTTTTAGGAGGGATAATCCAACATCATCTATTTTTATTGAGCTCCACAGTTTTCTGCTCCATCTGAGTAGTATGAACACCCACATACATTTTTCATTCACGGAAACTGTGTGAAACTGCTTCCTGCTTCTCATTATCCTATCCCCGTGTCTTCATTACCACTAGTATTAAATCTATGTGTATTCATTAACTAAGAACTAGAAAAATCACAGATGCACAGGGAGTAGAAGTTTCTCACAGAGATCTAATGGTTGAGATGTAAATCTGTCTACTGCTGAGATGTAAATTCAAACCCAAATGCAGCCAGTTCCCTGGAAGGCATTTGGAGTCAAAGTCACTGCTACTAATCTTATTTTTCCTCCTCTTTGCTGGGCTGGCAGTGTCAGCACTGCAACTCTGCCAAGCACCGGAAGGAATAACTGAGCTTTTCAGTAGGTCTTCATGTTCAAAGTTTGGTACGAACATGGATTCAGGAGGAAAGACCAGAGATAGGTATATCTCAAATCTATTATGGGACTCAATATAGATAAAGATGCAATGTTTACAGTATGAGAATAAAAGGCGATAAGTGAATTAGAGGCTATGGTGTGAAAAACGGGAGATATTATTTAGCTTGAGTTACTGAATCATTATAGAATATATTAAATGTTGAAGGCAAGCTGGAGAAAGTCCAGTCAAAACAGTGGAAGTGATAAGAAATGAAGAAATATGTCTTGCAAGGAAATGTTGAGGAGAAAAAACCCATTTATTTCATGTAGAAGACACAGGGACATGATAACAGTTCCTGGTACATAAAGCTTTGTTGTTGAGAATCTGTTGACCTACTGCTCTTTTATGACCATAGGGGAAGGCAAGAAGTAAGTTTGAATAGTTACAGTAGAGATTTATAATAGATGTTACATTTCTTTTTGGTGTCAGGAGAACAGAATGAGCTAACTGGTTCAGCAGAGAAACCTGGGGATATCTGGATCATAATTCATGTAATATGGGTTTGGATAACTTTAGAACAATGCAAATCACGCCCTTGAAGTACCCATTTCTCCCTGTGGACTCCGCAGCAGGCCTGGGGTGACTAACTCTGATCTAGTCATCCTCATTCCTTCAGTTGAATCCCCACACCAGATGTCCAGCTTGGCTTGATTGTCCCAGAGCACAGGGGCCATCTTGGCACTGTGACAAAAAATAAGGATGTTATTTTTTTCCTGAAGTTTTGTCAGGATACCAGATTTTCCCTGTCTCTTCCTGTCAAGCTGCAACCCTGAGAACAAATCTATTCCCAGCACCATAGCAAAAGAGATGTCAGGACCTCTCCCGTCCTTGTTCTTGACCCCATCACACAGGCCAGCACAAGATGGGGGCGTTCCCACCTACCTTACACCCCTTAAAAAAAAAAAAAGAAACAGCACTGAGTATTTTTCAGAGATTATCAGAGAAGCATTAGTTGGTATGATTCATCCTACTTCTGTGCTGTGACCACAACTAAGCTAATCAACTGAGATCCCTCTTTTTTTTTGCTGTCACGGTTAGTAAGATGAATTTAATGGAAAAGACAATGGAATATTGAGTTTCAAAATCGCAAAAAGGTTACCAATGGTAACATCTGGTCAGACTGGAGTAGCAAATGATCCCATGGATCAAGGAGAAACAGCTATAAAATGGATTGAGATCATAATGGAAGAAAAACTGCGAGTAATAATCTCAGGAAGACCTTGAGAGCCTGGACCAGAAGTAATCCTTCTGCTGGCTAGCATCAACAGGTTTTAGATTATATTGACATAAAATATATTTTCCTCACAGATCAGTAAAAGAAAAGCCATCCCCTTTAAAACAATAGTTTTCAGCTGAGTAAAATTCCTGTTCATAAGACAGTGTTACTGTCTATATTTGGTAAAAAATTCTCATTGTCTGACTTGCTGTAATGTTACACAACACTATGACCCACCTGCAAATAGAGTCCCCAGAGGTACAAGCTTTTTACTTAAAGCAGTTTTCCTCAGGATTTTAAAAGCTGATTTCCAAGACACACCTTTATTTCTTCCAGTTTTTCAGAGCTTCAGGTAAAAACAAAATTGCTTTTGTTCTACAGCCTTCCAGAATATGGCCAAGCACTTGAAGACTAAATCATTGCAACTCAAGGTGGGCTCTGATCATCTTCCTGGGTTTCCACTCTTCCTTCTGCCTCATTTGTTGCCCAATCTCCGGAGACTGTTGCTTACATAAAAACGCTTAGGTGCAGCTGCTTCCCAAACTAATTTTGATAAATGGTCCTTGTCAGCACAGGTGCTCTAGGAACAAACAGAGCCACGAGTGGTTACAGGGGCATTGGAGATGGCAGCTTTTTAATGCTGTTCAGGCAAACCAGGACATCATTAATTCAGCATAACAAAATGCACATTTGTTAACCAAGCATGGAGGAAATGGGACTGAGCAGAAACATGAGGAGAATAACAGTATCCTTTCCCCCCTTATGGCAGAGTCCTTGCTACACCTACCAAGATCTTGCTCCTGAGCTTGCCACTCCATGTGGGGAAAGCTTCCCTCAGACCCATGGCAGTTTTGCTTGAATGAGTGTTTTGGAATGAGGTACACTACAGACAGTGATGCTTGTTAATGGGGCTTTTTCTCTGAGGCAGAGCCCAATGCAGCTGATTCAAGGAGCAGTGATTGTCCTTTCTGGAAACTGTGGTTTTGAAGGTAGAATGTATTTGGGAGCATTTACACTGACACCAGCAGCTTCCCCTCAGTAATGAACATTTAATTCCTCCCCCTTCCTAAGTCTTTGGGGTGCTAGGCTGCCCTGGAACAGCTCCCTAAAATCCTGCTGGCTTCAGCAGGAACTACTGAGATAAGTTCTTCAGTACTGAATATTGAAGTAACAAGATGGAATATTACTTTTAATTGTTTTTCCAGAACTGGTCCTGTGTTCTTCTCTTGAGGGTTTCAAGACTGGTGGTTCCAAAGAGCAATGCTCCCTTGTTATTCAGAAATCTCAGTGGAAAGATTCACATGTCCCAAGATGAGCATGAGCTTAAGTGGTTTGGTGGATGAAAGCCAGTTTGCTCAGCAGCATCCCTGTTGGATAAGGTGCCCACAAAATAGACAGAGAAGGTAGATTAAAAATCCATCCATCACATACAGCACATTTTACCTATCCAGGATCCTGCTCAGATGCATTAAGGATATATTTTAATTTCTCAGATGCAAAGTCATTCTGCTCTTTGTAATTTCCAACTCACAGAGGAAGTTATGCTTTCAGGGAAACTCTTAGTGAGCATAAGATAACTATCAGTGCTCATAAAGGTATACATCAGGAAGAGATATAGATGTATTAAGCACATTGGGCTTGAGTCAGAACTCACAGAAGGGTTATAAAGAGGTTTGGTCCTGACTCACAGAAATGAATGCTGGATGAGAACTGCGGTGTTTGTATTTGGAATATAAACACTTCAATAAAAAGGCAGCTAATGCAGTCATGACAACAAGAAGAAAAGGCCACAGAGGAAACAGCAGCAGCACTTTGTAGTAAGATGGATGCACTCCTACTCATCACTGAAGTCCTGAGTTAAACTTTGCATTTGTTTTCCTTTGTGTTAACCTTGAATTTTTAATCACTTTTCTGTGACCTTTCTCAGATGTCCTAATTACTGTTGTGTTCACATAGAGTTTTTTTTTTTTTTTTTTTTTTTTTGCAGAGGCATTAATTATCGGCATTTTCACAGCATTTACATGCAACAGGAAAAGCACAGGTCTTATAGAAAAATTATTTCATTGGCTTTCTGCTTTCATAGTCCCATCCTCATTTCAATAGTCACTTGAGTAACTTCATTAAAAAGTCAATATTTCAATATGTGATGCTTCTACCAAGTCTGATATCCAGAGCGTTATGGAACTATTTCACGAATATTCATTAATTAAGAGTCATGTAAGTTATGTGTAAATTATGTAAGTTAGATTAACATAACTGTGGTGCTTTTGGAGCAGCCTTTTTGCAACAGGAGAAGTGTGCAATACAGAAACAGAGCAGTTCTGGAGTAAATTAAATAACACCAATTGCATAACACCAAATTGAACCAAGGTTAATTTCTTTCATTTAAGAAAGACAACCGAACTGAAAATCTGGGAAACTGCATCCCATTCTTTAACCACTGGAAAAAATCCTCAACATCTTTTTTAACTGGGATATTTTTTTTAAAGCTAGTCTATAGAAACTATAGACCCGGCATGGAAATGGGAATTGCTAGTCTCTGAAAGTTTGTCAAAATAAGGGCAAAAACCTGAAAAAGTAGTAGCAAGTACCTAAAGACTAGGGAAAAAAAAGAACAAGATAAAAACAATTAGATTTTAAATTTCAGCTTAATAGGGGGCAATGAAAAGATTAAGTGGACAGGGGACTAGTCAAGACGCACTGTTTCCCACATACATAGTAGTGGACCTGAGAAAAGGGTGGAGCAGGGAGCTGTGATCTCCCTAATACACAGGTCACACAGGAGAAATAATTTGATGAGACACTTGGTATAAGAGCATGCAGAAACAGCAGTATATTGTTCCCTTGCCCTATTTCTCATGTATCACTTTGAGCTGGAGGAGGTGCTGGGATGAGTAAGTAACTGAGAAAGCAAGAATTCATAAGAGTGTTTCCATGGATGGATATGAATATTTGGGAGCTCCCCCTTGCCTCAAGAGGGATAATATTTTTTTTTCTATTTACTTTCTCTTATAAATGACGCAATTAATCCTGAACCCATGAAAACTGGATCCCAGACTTTTGCAGCATCTACATTTTAAAAAACAGCTGCACAATCAGAAAAAGAGGACAGTGCAGTTGTAACAGCTTACAGCCTCCTTACAGCAGGTGATCCTCCTTGATGTCAGCCAAGGACCTTATCTTCTTAAGCATTCTGAACTGTAGCAATTCTAGATTTCTAGGAATCTCTTCAAAAATTTCCTAGGACTGCTAAATATGAACTGTGAACTGGCATCAGATCACCAGCCCTTTAAGGTAGCCCCAGACCATGTGGGTCTGTTTTTCTGCTATGTACATCAAATTTGAGGGAAGGGCTGGCCTTGGAATATCTGTGCACATAGGGATTTTTGTCCCAACTTTCTAAAAATAGAAAACCATTGTCCTTACTTCTTCTGGAGCAATATAAACTGTGATGTTGGAAGGTATAAATCAAATACCAAAATTCACCTTCACCATGTGAATATTTCACAGCCCGTAAGTGGGGCCTTATCAAGAAATTAATGTTGCTATACATCTTCCTTTTCAGCCTTGCAGCAACAGTGGTGCTCATGGGAAACATAATTTATAGATACTACAAACTTCAGCATCTGCACATTGAACTGCTAACTTACACATGGTGTAAAAACAGTTACTGCTCTTTTATGGAATGATAAGATTCAGAACCCCCTGAGTCCAACAAAGAACAGCCTCATAAAGCTAAACTATGAAAGGAGTACAGAGAAAACCTAAGTTTCTCGTTAACAGACAGAGATTTTTAATCAGGTATAAGAAGACAAAAATTCTTTGCAAAAGCAGCTGTGACCACTTACAGCCACTCAGGACATGAGGTGGCACTGGGGGAAGGGAATACCACCTCCAACTACACCTGCATCTGATGAGCCCATGGTTAGTCCTCACAAGGACGGAAGCCACAAAGCAGCCTTTTGGACCAGTCACGTATTTTGCATCATGTCAAGAATCTAAAACATGGGACAGAAAATAGAGATGCTGGAAGTGATGGGAGAGAAGAGTATTGGACTGCAGCACACCAGGTGATAAGGTAAATGTGGGGTCAATCCATCTTGGAAGGAAAAGTAGAACACAAGTATACAGAATGAAGAATATCATCCACATCTACCCATAAAGGAGCCCCAAGAATACCTCTCTGCAGGAGACCAGAGCAAAGCTTGTCTTGTTAACAGCTGAAATCATTATGTGTTTATTGACTGAGACAAAGGCAATGTATTTTCAGCCACTGAAGATCTGGATCAAAGCATTGTGTCCACAGCTTCAGCTGTCTCCAAATTGACCAGATCAGGAGAAGTAAAGAACTGCATCCGCACTATTTAGAGTAAGGGGAAAAAAAAAAAAAAAAAAAGCAGAAGTGGAATTAACTTTCCTCAAGTATCAAGGAAGAATGATAGAAATGCTTTCATCTGCTTAGCAGAGGTTACAAGTATGCCAGTTACAAGTGTGCCAGTCCCACAGAAGGAGTTAGAGGCCTTTGAGTAGATAAATAATGTCTTTGAAAAAAAGGAGAATAAGATGGTAAGAAAATGGGGAATCTGCCAAATTGTGTTTAAAGAAAAATTATCTAGTAAGGTTAAATTTAATGAGATATTGGGAATCATCATCCCTCATTAGCCACAAAGACAGTGATGAATATTAAAATAATTATACAGAACATTTCACACATCTCAAAATAATGCTCCCACTCCATGTATTTTCCAGCCTGATGCTTGTGTCTCCAGTGCTACTCTGTTATTGGACAAAATATTGAAAATATACCTTTTCCTTTTAATGTCAAAAAGTTTGTTTATGTTTACCACTTGAACAAGTAATTTTATGCAGAATTTACTTATGGGTTTTATAGAAGTTTTCTGAGCATTAGCTGGTAAAAACTTACAGTCATTAGTTTAGATCAAGTACTTCTCTATAGTTTTTGCTTCTTTAAATGGTATTGATGATTCCAAGGCTTTTTTGCATCTGAACTTTTAAGTCTTGGGTAAAATTGACTTTTATTTTGGTAAAATTCCCATTTTATGTTGGAAGTTCATCTCACATAGCTTTGTCAGCCTTAAAAATACAAGTTTTTCTCATGTTCAGCAAGTAAATGAAACTAAACTTAGCTTCATCACACAGTACTTCTTCCACTTCAGATCCCTGTGCATATAAACCAGAAGAAAAGTATAAAGCTCAGAGAACATGCTTCTGAAGACTGTCTCTGCCTCCTTGACTGAGGAAATATATTCATTTATCCTTCAGAGGTTTTTGCTTTCTCTGGGATGCAAAAATGTCTTTAGATATTCATACTGCAACAAAGATCAGATTGAGTGTGTTTTAATCTTTGTCAGACTGGGAGACTTTGACAGCTTCACATGACCCATGTCTCAGTTTGAGACTGCATTACTGCTCTACAACCTGAATTAGCCTAGTCAAGAAATCAGTTAGGAAACCACAGCTTGTATACAATACAAAAATCTGGTGTGGGTTTTTGTTTTGTTTTGTTTTGTTTTGTTTTGTTTTGTTTTTGCTTTTAATGGGATTCATCAATCTATCGTGGGTTAGCTCTCTTATAAGAGCAACAAAGCAGTCACAGATTTGGCTTGATGTTTATCTGAAGAACAGAAAATCCATTCTGGACACTTTGGGAATCCTCAGAGGTGTATAACAATTTGGATCTGATATTTGTTGCAGATTTAATGCAGTAGAAGTCCTTTAACTGTGATGTTAAAATATTGATTTACATTATGGACTGCAGCTGGTTCAGAAACATACTCTCTGAGGCCAATTAGACCGACTGACCAAACATCAGCAACAAACCAGACCTTTATTGTTTGGCAAAGTCTCACCCAGACTTTTTCTTGTTCCTCTCTCTCCTTTCAAAAAGCAGTCTTATACTTAGCACCCCAGCTTTCCAGAGCAATCTGCTAATAGGACATTTCCTGCAAGGAGACACAGTCCTTGGTTCAAGAGGAATCATTTTCCTAAGCCCTGCAAACATTTCTTAGGTCACAGTAATTTGTCAGAGAGAAGACAGGGCTAGCAGAAGTCTTTGCTAAAATTCCACTAAATGCTTATCATCAAAGAGCTGCAATGTGTCAGGAACACAGAGAGACAAAGTCTGTGATATGGTAGCTACAGCTCCTCATCCTACGGCATATCCAAGGCATCAGTCCTGGGGAAATCCTGGGACAGCCATACTCTGCTCTTCCTCATATAGGATTTATTAGGAAAGCCTGAGAAACCACCCTGTGTAGCCTAGCAAACAAGGTGCTTTCCCTAAATAGAGAGGTCCTGGTTTTGGTTTTGTTTGGTTTTTTTGTTTGGTTTTTTTTTTTTTTTGGGGGGGGGGGGTTGTGGGTTTTTTTTGGGGGGGGGGGGTTGGGTTTGGGTTTGTTTTCTTTTTTTGTGAATGAACACAATTACTGACCATAAAATTATTGGGTTTTGAAATACTCTCAGGTCTTCCCCCTCTTATACACAAAAGAAACATTACTTGCTAGGGCTGACAATAGGCAGGTATTCTAGGAGCTCCCTGAAGCACAAGCTCTTGTCTTAGGGGAGAGAAATGAAGAGATAGGTGTGTCAAAGAAAAATGCAGGAGGTTTCTAAGGCTCTTGGACATGGACACCCCTCTTCCACCGTTGTGATGCTGCTCATCATATGGGGCACAGCTGACAGGCTTTCTGACTAAGGCTGAGTTAATCTTGCAACTACTTGGTATAGTTGGTAGCAACCATATTATAAGTAGATGTTATCAGAAGTCTGTGAGCCACCAGCAGCAGTGCCTGTGTGGCACATAGACACCTGAAAGCAAATAGTGGAAAAACCAACAAATCCAACCAACAATAATTTCTGTTTACACTCCTCTCTTCACATGAACAGTAGACAACAGCATTTTCCTCAACTGTTTAGCAGTGGTTTTCCACTTGAAGAGTCACACATTGGGCTGTTCTCAGGTGTCAGGGAGCCTACAATAGCTGTAGCAGAGAGTCCAGTGTTTAATTGCTCCGTTTCTGACACAGAGCCTATTGCAATATTGCCACCTTCCTTCTGCCTTGAGACAAGGCAGGGGCACAGTTAGCACCTACATGGTGGCAAGAAGGCATGACAAAAGCTGCCTTCTAATAAGTCAAGCCCAGTAAAAGCCAGATTCAAATACCTAGCAGAGGCATGAATTTGTACCTTGGGGTATGCTTTGTGAAGCTCTGACCTACTGAATTGAGTCTTACCTAGAAGCAGAATTTTATTTACATGACAGGGATCCAGTTCAAGACTTTTGTTTTGTTTTGTTTTTTGTTTATTATTATTACTACAAGATTAAGTGTTTACTATTAGTCCATCATTTTCATCTGGCAAGCTGGCTCCTGAGTAGGGAAACAAGCACCCCAAAAACTCTAAACCAGATCATCAGAGCAAAGCAGGCACTCAACATAGGGGAATCCAATGCAAGACCGTATTTTACAGAGTATTGATGCTGAAGTAAAATTCTTTGATCCCTTACTTCCACAGCACGTGAGCCGCAGTGGACTAAGCAGACGGCAGATGTACTTACTAATTACTACTAATTGCTGCTGTCTAGACACCATGTGAAGACTAAACTACCAGCCTTGTTTACAAACCAGCAAATACCTGCATACTCCTCTCATATTATTCTGGATCACTGCATGCTAAGTTCACCAGTGCTGAGCTTGCATACATCAAGGCGAGTAAGAACAATGGTACATCATTTTTGCAGCAGTCTGGACAACTGCATAAAGTAAAGAGAACTGGACAGTCGAGCCCTCTGTTGTGAACAAGATTCATTTTCCTTTGTAAAATCCTTACTGTGTTTTTATTAGTGTGTAGGAGGAAGCAATTTTCTGCATTAAATTCTCAGTCAAAGATCCAAGAATGAGAAATTGTCACAAAGGCTTCCAACAGGCAAAAACCTCACACAGATCTTGTGGCACAAAACATTCAACGTCTTTAAAGAGTGGATCATTCACTTTTGTTTTGTTTCTTTTAAACTGATACCAGTTTAAATGGTATCAGTACCTTCCATCATCATCATCGGATGGCTTTAAAAAAAAAACACAATGTAGCACAGATTTCCACAAGCTGACGTTTTTTGCTATGCCTTTCTGAAAATGTTTGCAATTGTTTTAAAGTCATGAGATGTTTTTTATCCCCATCCTTCCTACAGAGACCAATACACAGGCTCAAGCACTAAGGATCAGCATTATCAAACACTTTACATATCTTATCTCTGCCATGAGTTAGCGCATCTACCATTGTTCTGCCTCGTGATGTTTTCTCCCTTCTTAGATGTAGTGAAAACTAAATGCAGCATGTCACGCCTCAGATGGACATTTTAAAATATACATTAATGGAACCTGCACAAGAATCCTGCCTGCATCACACCAGTCTTGCACAAGAAAACCTCTCAAATGAGACTGCATGACAGAGAGAGTTAAAATGAGTAAAGGAAATAGCAAATCAAATAGAAAAATGTGGAAGTATGTAGATATGAAGGAAGTAGAATAGAGTTTTAGGAAAAAAATGTATCCAGAGGAGCCAAGTTAATGCATTCCTCTTTACGTGGAACTAGAGACTCACAAATTTTCACTTGCCTAAATGACAGAAGATCTGCCATCAAGAAACAGTACCAGATGCTAAAGTGAACCTGAATTTAAAATGGAATTATTAAAACCACGGTCTTTCTTAAAGTGTTAGGCTGCTGAGGCTAACAGGGAGATAGTAAGGTCTGGAAAAAGGTATGAACCATTTGAACACAGTTATGAACTGATTTCCCTGACCCAAGGCTGGAATTATCCAAGTCAGCAATGATTGAGCAAACCATTGCCAGCAGCCAGCCAAGCACGCACGGATAAACCCTACCTTGGGAAATGGTGCAATTTGAGCAGTAAGGTAAGTAGGGAAATTTAGTTTTCAAATTTCCCAGGAGAACAGAGAGAAGTAGCAAACTGGTGTAACCAGTGACTGCCTCCTCTGTCAGCACCCCTCAGCCAAAATATCCTCATTGCACAGCATGTGTATCTTAGCTAACTTTGCCTTGTCACAGCAAAACTGGCAACTTGGACTCAGGTCATGGTTGAGGCGAGATCTGCACACCACATTGGCAGAAGACATCAGCATCCAAATATGCAGAGAGGGAGAGGAGGTGTCCAACATGCTACGCATGCCTTTTTTTTCCCTACTGCCGTACATTCAATAATTCTAGGGGTTTTCCCCTCTTAAACACAGTATGATAACTGTGAAACACTAGTGTTACTTTCCTTGAATTTCTGACTAGTTCAGCATTTGGAGGTTTAGAGCTTATTTCAATAAGAAAGAATAATTGATGAAAGGACAGAGGATTTTTCAGGCACTAAAAAATCACTCTCCTTACATGAATAAACAAGGTCATGTTTTCCAGGACACACAGGGACCCAACATCCAGGAACAGCTTTCCAGTGGATAGCTTTCTGCCTCCTTCAGAGAAATATGACCCTAAAGCCCTCTGTTATGTAGTGTAGAAAAACTTGTGTTTTTCCAGAAACCTCGAGAATTTTTTCCTGTCTTTGAAACTTTGTACATCTTTCACTCCTTCTCTCTTCAAAATGCCCTCTCCAATCCTTTCTGCCCAGACCATCTGAATTTGTAAACAGCTTTTTATTCAACTTTTGTCTTGCTTGAAAGTGCATATTTTGTTCTTTCTAATAGCTCCCTGAAATACAGTAAACAAAAAGAAACTTAGCACTTCATTATACATTCAACATACTCAGTTATTCTCAAGACCCTTCTGCTTCAGAACAAAGTGCATCTTCTGTTGTATTTTGAAGCCTCAGCCCCTATTTCCTTAAAACCAACTGAAGAAAGAAAAATATAAAATAAGAACGTGGGTTGATGTTCAAGTTCACACAGTCCCTCTGTCTGCAATTGGCCTCTCTCCAGCTCTCACAAGTCCCTAGACACATTTTACTTTTATTCTTGATGTTTCCACTGATGCCAGGTGGCTGATCTGTGTGTCTTCTTGGGACAACTGGGCTTTGCAATGCACAATTACGTGCCTCCAAAGCAAAAACCTTCCTCAGCAGGAATCACAAGGAACATTAGAGAAAAAAAAACCCGCACCAAGTAATAATCTGTACTCAGGGTCAGAAATTAAAGCATCATTCTTTATGGAGCACAGAAAAATGAATGTTGAGGGACTTGTAGAAAATAAATAAAACATACCTGGGTAATGCCTGTGTTAGACAATAACCTCTACAGAGCAGAAAATACTGGATGCTGAAGACACTGGGGCTCTGCCACCAACTGCTTTGTTGAAGCCAACTAGGGGCTGCTGTTGTAGGCATGAGGGAACCCACTCTCTCCTCATTCAGCCTAGATCCAAAGGGTAAGAGCTCTTCATATCTCTTCTTGATCTCAATACACACTAGAGGCATTCAGAGCTCTCTGCCTCTTTCCATTGCCTGTCTTGTGAAATTACACCTTTATTTCAGGAAGCCACACCAAAGTATCCCCAAAGCATATGACTATCTGTTAAGGTACACAATCATCAAGAGAAATTGTTTTCTTTAATAATTAGATAGACCTGAACCTAGCCTTTCAATACTTTATTAACAAGCCTACATTGTGGTTTGATTCCCTCTGAAAAAACAGAGTTTGCAGTCCTAAGCCATTTTCTTCTCTAATCCCAGTAAAGCAGACATTTTGCCCGGCTGTGGCTCCTACACACGAGTCTGATGTCATCCAAAGATCCAGGAGCTACCTCTGCTTTTATCATTGTTACACAGCCCCAGGCCATGCCCAC
This sequence comes from Calcarius lapponicus, assembly GCA_039654755.1. Lineage (NCBI taxonomy): Eukaryota > Metazoa > Chordata > Aves > Passeriformes > Fringillidae > Calcarius > Calcarius lapponicus. The sequence continues at coordinate 42,377,808 of CM077481.1, forward strand.
TGCATGTGTTCACAGCCAGCACAAGCAGCAGCCAAGGCAGGCTGCTGTGTGAAACATGGCACAGAGCATGCAGCTTTATTTTTGCCTCACTTCCTCTTGGAATATCAGGCATTTCAATGGAAGACCCCATCCTCAGCACAGACGGGGACAGCGTGGCGTGCTCCTCACACCCACTAGATGTGGGACACTTATCCCTCTGCTCTTGGGACAGTGGGCGGTATCTGCTCTTAGGATGGACCTGACTCCTGGCATCAGCAGATGCTAGTGATTATAAAGGAGCTTCTTTTGTTTTCCAGAAACAAGCTTCCAGGAGACTATAGCTAATGTTTAAGTAGTGACATTTTACCCAGGGGAAACTGAAGTGCTTTGCACTCTACATAAGAGAAGAATAGACTAGCACCATAACAATGTGCAGGCAGGATGAAGTTAGTGCCTGATTCCCATCTTCAGCTGCCTTCCTGGTGCAGCTGTCCCAGAAGGAGTGTCTGTGTTTTTACAGACATGTTGGCTACTGAAATGTCAGCCAAGTTTACCTGCCACAGGAACTACTGTGGTGGGGAGGAGAGCTCTTGGCCCAGGGACTGAGCTGACTGAGCCTGGGTCAGCACAGCGTAGGGGAGAATACTGACAGGCAAGGAAATAAGAGTCTCCCTGATGCCATGGAGATTTTGAAAAAATGGCCCCTGGGCTGCACAAGTGCAACCAGGTGCAAACAAATCCATTCCATCCCAGATGCTCACTGCAAGACAATGCACTAGTGGGAAATACCATAGTCCTTATTTTTATTTTGGCCCTTGTGAGGTGCTCTGGATGTCCATGCAAAATGCTGAGCTCATAGAGTCTAGGGAGCTCACTAAGGAGCACAAAATTATATAGTCATGGGTACTCTTCACACCATGATGTTAGCCAGATGGCCCAGATGTATCCCAGTGTAGATACACAGATTAGAGAAAGCAGTAAATAAAGATGAGCTATAGCTAACCAGAGATACAGAAATCATGAGTCATGCCCAGAATAACTGTGGGGTTTGTGATGTTGCACTGCTTTTCTTTTCCTGACATTTTTTAACATTTCACACGGAGTTTGATTGAATTCCAAGTAACCATATGGGTTAAAACCATGACTTTTTTTAAAAAAGCTAGATCTGTAAAGACCCTATAATAAGATTACTGATTGGGCTGAGACTTTTACTAAAACCAAGCATTATTAGCAGGGGAAACTTCAGTACAATTGCACAGGCTGGTAGCATTAAAATGCCCCCAGGCTCACACTTAATGGAGACAACGACAGTAACAGCCTCACTGACTTAAGTCAGAGTAAATATCCATGGTGAAGTCACTATGTTACAGCTACTTCCCTGTAGCACAGCATCATCTAACATGTCAACAACTTGAAAAGAACCTTTCTCCTCCAGGCAGCCTTTACCCCTTTATCTTAAAATAGGGCTGGATGTTCTTATGTCCCTGGCTTTTTAAGAAACACCAGCCTGGACTTTTTAACCTCTCTGTCCCAATTCTCTTGATAGTTTCAGTGACATAAATAAATCACATGTTTTTAATGCATGGCTCCACTGCTTGGGTCTGGGTTTTTTTGTGTGTCAGTTCTATAGCTAAGCTCTTGCTAAGAAAGCTGAAACTTAAGTAAATATCTATACAGTCACTGTATTCCCCATTGCCTCTCCACTGATGAAATCTGAATACAAGGAAAAGTTGGATAGCCCTTGAACTGCTGCGGCACCCCTACACTTAGCATAGATACCGTGAAATTAGATACAGCAACTGATTTGCCTCGGGCAGCCATAAAATAATTGGCATCTCAGCCATTTCTGGTCTGGCATAATGGGGCTCCAACCAAAGAAACCCCTTATTTAAATTTCACCTTTTTTTTAAACAAAATCTAGCTCTCCCCAGGCTCTCTTAAAAGTAGCGATCCTGGAGGTCCTCATTGTCTGTTTTCTTTTAAAAGTTGAGACATACCCCTGTGTTTCCATCCGACCACCTCTGCTTTCCTTGCACTTAGCTTTGCAGCGCTGCTTTGTAAGTTGGTCCCAGGGAAACTTCCTCTGCTAATGCTCCCGGGAATAGAAGAGATTTGTAGCCAAACTGGTAGTAAGGCTGTGGTTGCATGCATGTTTGCAAAGTTTGTTTTGTAAAGATTTAATCTGAGCCAAAGCAACTGGATGGAAGCTTCTGCTACTCTGGGCTGTGCACAGATGCTTTGTCTGAAGTCTCCTTATCTGTGCCTGAAAATCCTGGCTCATATGACTTTGCATTCTGAACTTACATGATAGACATACGTTGCATAATCAAAAGAAGAGGAAATGTTCAAAAATTTTTTAAACTTTTACAATATTTTAGACTCTGTAAACCTCCGTAAATATGCAGCCCAAAAAAAAAAAAAAACCCAAAAAAAACCTATGTGGGGCTAAAAGAGAAAAGAGCTCATACTCTCACGCTCTCCTCCTCTCCCCACCAGCTCACCCTGTAGGAGAGGCCCTCTGTCCACATCTGGCAGAGAGGAAGACACAGCTGAAAGGAACCAACAGCCAGACTCAAAGCTTGTTTATTTTTCAGAAGCTGCTGAGCTGGATCAGGATGCACTTCTAAGAAGGGAAAAGCATGGAGGTACATCAGGAGCAGTGGGAAGTTTACAGCAGCCATGTTTAGAAACCTGGGCCACCAGCAGATATGCACATGTGCCCCGCATTAGTGGTTCTCTGTCTGGGGAAAAGCTCCTTGCCTTGAGGCCTGAAAAGAAAAAGAAAACCAACCAACCAAAAATTAAATACATTTTGAAGTCTTCAGAGGACTTAATAGAGAAAGGGATTTGGTGCTATAGGAAGTTTTCAGAAGGAAATTAAATAGTTGGAGAAAAAAGATTCTGCTAAAGTAACTAAGTGTGGCCTTTGCAAATTGGGAAAATTAATTACCTAGGCAGCAAGTAGTTCAGTTCAATTTTCTTAAACCTCTGGGTGAGAGTTTGCGCTAATATTTCATTAGTAATAGCTCAGATTTGATCCTCAGACTTTTAAATCCAGCATCTGAGTCACGACACAGGATTACTATATCTGTGAAGGTGCAGCTAGTGTGCATGAACTGCAAATAGAGTTTCCAGCTGAGCATTGCTTTGTTCTCTAGCATGTTGTTCTCTGTCTTTACACATTTTGATACGTAATGATGCAACACTCCACTCTTTTCAATAAACTTTGAATTAACTTTTTTTTTTTACACTCAAATCTCTTCCTTGCTTATTTAAGTAAGCCTTCCACTGCCAGCTTGCAATATCTATTAAAGGGAGTCCTGCTTCTTTCCAATGTGCTGCAAGCTAAAGGAAGCTATCAACTTCATGTTTAGGCCAGGGTCCACTTAGAAAACCACTTCCTCTCATCTTTGATGCATTATGATGGTGCTTTTCATTGCTGTAACTGCAAGGCTGTTTTAACCTCTCATGCAGCAGCACTGGTTATATGAAAACATCCATTTGTATGCTTCTTCAGAACTGAGATGGCATGGCATATCATCAATTAAAGAGAGACTAAGATCATGGTGAATTTCAGACACATAGCTCATCTTTTTCTTTCATTTCCATAGTACTCCATTTCCAGATATTTCTTCCTTTGCCTGTGAACCACATCCTGCTGTTTTGCAACAGCATAATTCCTTTGACCTCAGCCTTACTGTAAAATAGAGTCCAATTTCATATTTCATAGTTTTCATGGAAAATAACCTAAACAATAACATGCATTTAAATACTTCTCTTGGTTTATCTCTTCTCCTAGGTATGTGCCCATTATATACTTATTACAATGTCTGGCTATCCATATTGGCAGTAGATCTTTAGGAAGTTCTAGTTATACTTGTATTCTGGCCTTCCTTGACTGTCCCACGGTTGAGGTACAATGCACCTTTGTCTAGAACAGTCTGCCCTGCTGCATTTGTCATCTGAGCTCCCAAAAACTGTTTTTTATAAGATGGAAAAAAGCAAACAAAAACTGGTTCACCAATCTTTCAGGCCGAAGGTTGGGTCCTTATTTTTCCTGTTGCAGTGCCATCTTCAGTTTGCATGGAGGGTATGGGCATTACTGCAGCATAAACATCAAGTGATGATAAGGACACAACGGGAGAATAGAAAACCAATCACATATAGTAAGTTTGTCCCTCCACAGCAAATATTCTTGAAACACCATGTGAAAGACATTTTCCCACTGAAAGATTCCACAGGAAATAAGAAAAACCATCAGGACTTTGATGTGATGGTCTAACTGAACTCTTTTCTTTTTGTATGGGAGTTCAATGAGTATTTAAACAATTTGGTTTGTTACTCTGCAACAGATGACACCAAGGACCTTTGTGACCAGCCCTCAGAGCAAATACTTGCAAATATTAAGGCAGCACAGTGGTGTTACTTAAAGGAAGGCTCTCTAAATAATCTTTTAAACCACCCAAGATTACAAACCCACAGTCCAGGGATTACCTTGAATTCATTACAAATGTTTTTCTTTTCTTCTTTGTATATTTCTGTGAACATTAAGAGATCTTACATCCATTCCCTCTAACTCCAGGCTCTGATTTGCCCTGCGTGCACTGGCAATCAGACACAATACTGCAGATTTGCTCTCAGTCAGTGAAAGCTCAGGAGAACAGACACAGAGAGTAAGATTTTATTTTGAGAATTGCGGAGCCCTTAAGCTTTGGCCACACTGCCCAGTGTCCTGTTGTAGTCATGGTAATTCCAGATTACAGTAGCTACCCTAAAATTCTTGCAGCACAGGCATCTGTCCATTGACAGCTTCTCTGCAGCTAATGAAGGAATGCTGAAATTGCTTTTAGGGGCAAATAAAAACTATACGTGCACTGGAAAGCAGATAGGTAGCCCCGGCACTTAGAAATCATCATTACCATCGATTAAGTGAAAAATACACAGTCAAAATATAGACAACAGTTACAAAAGTGTTAAATATCAGCAAGAAGCAATAAAAGCATAATTATATGTATCTATAGTTCATATCAGCTTCAGAAGACTTCAACTCTCTGCCTATGAAGAACTTACCTGAATTTAAAACTTACTTATTGCACACTCTTATTCTCTATACCTTTAAAGAGCTTAGTCACTTACAGGGAACATTTAACTGTTATGCAAACTGGTGTTGGACTCTTCTTTAAATCTGTCCTTCCTATCAGTAAATGATCCATATTTCAGTAAAGGTATTAATTTTAACCTTTTGCTTCTGGCTAAAAACCTTTTTTTATCTATGACCTTTATTCAAAAAACCTTAAGCACATCTGGGGAAAGCCACCTACTGCCCAAATGACGGCCTTCTGATTCAGAGGGAAACTGTGAAGAACAAAGGTCTGTGGACACTGTCTCTGGAAAATATTTGCATTAAAAATAACTCTTTGCCACCTTCTTTTTCTACTCAGTTGATTTCCACTGTGGTGTTAATGCCTTCAGCCACCCAAACATGAATTGGGATCTGCTTGATACAGCCCTGCAACCTGGAGAAAAGAGCACAGGTATGGCCTCTGGATGCAAATAATTGAAACAGTGCTGCTCAAAGGATCAAGCTTTGCAAATCATTTTTTGCTCTTGGCAGAGAGTGCTCTGACACTCTGAGTGAGTTCTCTTTGTGTCCCCTGCCCCTGGCAATGAGGACAGGGGTACAATAGGCTTCTCCCCAGCAGAGACCTCAATGCCATGGGTGGTGTGCATGAAGCTCAGTCCCGCAGTGAACTGCAGAAAGGCGTCGTGCAGAGGCCTCTGTGTGGCCTCTTCATGTGGGCATAGTATGATGTGTTAGCATTTATTCATCAAAGTATTGATACTCGAGGCAAGATGTTGATAAAAATAGCTTTGGTTAAAGGTAGAGGATGTCTTTAGCAAAGCTATTTATCATTTTAGAGTCCCACTGCTTTGTCAATAAGATTTTATTAACAAGATAATCCTTCAACAATTACTAAAGACAAAAGCCAGCTCATATCCAAGTACCACAGCCAAATATTCCACCAGCAGTACAGTTACAAGCTCCTACATATGTATCATAATTTATGGCTATGTACAAAATACTTAACAAGAAAAGTGTTATATTGAAAGCAAAGAGATGGATAGATGTAGGAAAGGATGAAAGTGTGGAGCCAGCAGTTAGGTGGGCTGTTCCCTGACTCTTCTTAGGCAGCAGAATATTCATACTTACACAAAAATGGTAGGAGTAGCATTACCTTGGCTTGGATGCACACAGATTTTTGTGGCTGACTTACTTCACTGTCACCCAGTTACAACTTCAGTTAAGCATTAAAGACAGTGAACTGCGTTTTGAAAATAAGCATAAACAGTGTCGCAAACTAAAACCTCAGAAAACATTGCCAGAAAGGATGTGGTAAACATCTGTCAGACTGCATCCTTTTAAAAAAATACCCAGGGGAAGTACATTTCATTACTGACTATGCATAATTACCGCAAGCTTAACCTTTTCATTGAATAATTGAGTATCCTTCATATTCTCAACCAGATGAATGGTTTGCGAGAGCTGTTAGGGAGATTAGACTGCTTGTAAATAATCCTGGCATCCATCTATTCTGTTCTCCTCTCTAGAAAAAAGAACTCCATCAATGAAGAAAGATCACTCCAGAGGGCCCAGTTTCAGAGCAGTGGTTTATGTAGTCACAGTTGTTCTGGGGATGTTGAATCACTCAAGAAAAAAATTAGTTGCTAATGACTAAGAGTAATGCCTTATATTTATTTCAGAATACTTTGGATCAACCTTGCCTTTTCTCTCTTCCAATATGACTCACTGCACTTTTTTTTTAATAAGGAAAAGCCATTAAAATCAGTAACTAAGCATTATTTTATGGACACTATTAAGTATAACTACAAGAAAGAATTAAAGTGTGGGAGGAGGGGACAGGGAGGATGGGGTGGGAGCGCCTTGGGATGACTTGAACATCAATCACCTATAGCCCACTCCTTCCCTTCTGGAAAATTCCCCGTTCCCCACTCCCTCATTGGACCTCGCCCCAGGAGCACCCTCTCCCCACTTTCCTATAGGTGTACCCCCGATCACCTCACTTTGTCCTGTCCTCTGTACCCTCTCCCCACTGGCTGAATTGTACCCCAACCCCGCCTACCCTTTCTCCTTTATAAGCCCAGGTCCCACCTTGGTCGGGGCCCAAGCTCACCCCAACAGCGGCTCCCTTCAACTGTGGCTGTACCTCTGCTTTCCTTCCCTCCTTGCACCCTCGGACCTTCCAATAATAAACCCAGTTGCACCGGTGCCTCGAGTCCTCCTTCCCTCTGGTCATGCCGTCGGATAAACATCCTGGACTGTGCGCACGTGGAAGAGCTGGAGCCGCTCCCTCAGGACCCGTGAAGGAGGGATCTGCCCACACCCGCACAGAACAGGTTCCCCGGCGAAGGGAACCCCCTCCCGCATTAAAGTTGTTTGGATTTCTGTTAAACTTTATGTAAGCTGAAAACTTCCTGTCTATACAAAGCATTACTATTTGAACTACAACATTCCCATAATATACTTTACCTGAAATTATATACATAGATTCTCTCTATCTTGAGAGATGAGAGAATTTTGTCTTTGAAAACTGAATGAGGCTATATGCCAAGAGGACAGAGGTACATATAACCATATGTTTGCAAATCTCAGAAGGGTGGCTGTGTCCTGGCAACCTGTATTTGCTTTGCAACCAGCCCATTTCTAAAAATCTCCTGCTTTACTGCCAGATGAAGGGGTCTTCAGTAAGAAGCAGGAGGGGAAGCCACTTCCCAGCAGCACAACTAGAGTTTGTATTTTGCATGATTTAGATTAGGATTTTCAATACCTCAGAGGAACGCATTTTGCACATTTTTAGACCAAGGGGAAAAAAAAGTGATATTTTGACTCAGCTAATGGTTTACAATTAACTGAGATACCTAACATACATGCATCTTCAACTGAGATTGTCCTACCATGACTGATAGAGAGAGAAGCCCTACAGGGAAGCTGTTGACCAGGTCTTGGGACAGGAGTGTGTGCATACATCTGTCTGTGAGCATGTGTCCCTCCAAAAAGCTGCCCTCCCAGAACAAGCACCTTAACTAAGTGCCTACTGTGCTGGGGCACAAATTCAGCAATGAGTTACCAGGGTCTTTCCTGACACAACAGGGCTAAGAATTACATGAAGAGAAGTACTGGATATATTTATGTGCTTGGCATTTCATAAGAGTCTGCAGAAGGATGCAGATGTAGTTTACAGATCTATATTTATTCCTCTACAAATGAGAATGCTGGGGCCTCTTTTAATACCAGATGACCCTTTACAGCCTTTCCATATGGTTGCAAATTGCATGAGCTCAAAAAGTCTTGAGATTAAAATTTGCCCAAATGACTCAATGAGTATTGCAAGTAGCCAAAGAGTTTTACTTTAGTCTTGCTCTTAGAAACAGCAGCATGATGAAAGATGAGCCTTGTTTCTCTAGTCAGATATTCCGGCCTAACCTATTTGGCATTTCTGTGAAATCACGACCAGAAGTACAAGATTTGATTCTTCACAAAATCAGCAATCAAAATCTAATCATTAGTTTGCATCCATCTGTGCTATTATCCATAAGTATTTGACTAACACATGATTGCCCAAGGAGAATTAGAAGTGGCATGATGCTGTGCCCAATCAGTTAGACAAAATACTACAACTAGAAGTAGGAACTAGATTAGATATGGTAGAAAGTTTCTATAGTTTTCCTTTTGAAAGATACTGCCAGAATGTGCTAGATAACTCCACTGTATCCAGTGATACACTATCTCCATGTCAAGTGACCATGAATAGTTATGCAACAGGACAATTGCTGTTTTATTACCTATTCATTATATTTTCATAAAACGTCCTTGTACTTTCTACAAAATTGGTAGGAGGATAATAGATGTCCCATGCTAACAATTTAATTATGGTGTTTGGTTGTTTGGCTTAGCTTGGTTTGGTTTCTGTTCTGCAAGAGCAATATGCCTCAATCTTAGCTTCCCTTCTTCTTGAAAAACTGTCCACTGCACAGAGCAGAAACTTTCCTGGATAAAAACCCATCTGTTTTTCCCTGCAATTTCTGCACCTGTCACCTAGGATCAAGGTGTGTTGTCTCTCCCACTTCCTCGTATCCTCTCCATGGTCCCACAAGTAAAGCCACAAGGTACCCTGTGATGTGTATCTTCTATATCCTCTCTCCTGTGCAAGGGAACACCTGCTGTCAGTTGTTGAAATATGGGCCTGTACAGGTGTGGAGCAGGACATACTCTCTCTGAATTCATGCTGGAATTCATGAGCCAGTTTATCTGTCAGTTTATCTATCAGTTTCCCCACAGCCGCAGTGATGGAGAAAGAAATATTCTCTTCATATTCCCAGAACTGCCAAATCAAGGCACTGACTGCTGGTGGTGCATCACCTTTCCAAAAAACTGTTGCCAGGGGGTCGGCATGTACTGCTGGTGCATTCTGTACAAATTTCCTCCACAAAGTTCATTGACAGAAAAGGTCATCTGGGTCTCTGGGGAGCTGCACATTTTCTGGGTCAAAATTTCATTTCTTTCTCATTTTTAATTTCCCTCAGTTATTGAATACCTTTATTGTCGTCCATTTGCTTGAATTACATGGAACACAATCTTTGTAGCAATACCTTTCCCTCACACTTGATAAAAGTCTCCTTCAGCAACTAAGGGCTTGTATCTTTTTTCCCTATTTTTTTGTCAGTGCCTGATTCCTTAGCAAGTCATCCCAGCTCCCTGGCTTCCTTACCCTCTAGCTCGCCATTACTGTCTCCATTGTCCCAGCACTGGAGTAGCCAGGCAGTAAAATGCTCACATGGATGACAGCTGAAATCTTTTCTTGGCTCCTGTAGCTCGCTCAGAGATAGGGGTTGAGATGTGGTTGTCTCTTCTGTCTCCTCTTCCAGTTCCAGTGATAGCCTTGATGATGGCCCTGAAAATCACCCTTGTGATGGTTCTGCTTCTTCCTCCTCTTTGCTCTCCCTGTCCTCCTTGACTGTTTTTGCTAAAGCTTTTTTACCAGGTGACTTTCATGGATTTTCCGTGTCTCTGCAGGGCCCGCTGCCACCGGCACCAGTTGGTTCAGTTTCAGTGGTTTCGGTGCCAGCTCCTGTCCAGTGTCTGTCACCGTGGTGGGACCAGCTGCAGGCCCTGCTGTCATCTCATTGTCAGGTTCAGAGACCCTCCTGAGGCCACTGAGCAGCGTTGAACATGGCTCAATAGGGCTGGCCAGGCCCCAACACTTTGCAGTGATTGGGTCCTCTCTGGAGCGCCAGCACTCTTTTTAAAGAAACTGCTAGTTTTTCTGGATTCTGAATTTGTTCAAGGGTAAGGTACAAACACATTGGAAGTGTCCACTGCCCCAAGTACTTGCTCAAACAGTCTCACACTCCTTGCCACTTCAAACTATCCAGCCTTTGTGCAGATCTCTGGGTGATATTCTGAATTACTTGTCTCGCTTCAAAAAAGACCTGAACCATATGCAATAACGTGCTGGCTCCTAACAAAAGGACCAGGTTGGTTTCAAGGGTAGTCAAAGTTCTTCAAAATTCTCAACTACTGTAATCAGCCTGGAGGACAAGGAAAGAAAAAGTTTTTTCCTCTGAGAAGAAAAAAAACAAATATGTGGTTATTAATCACTCTCACTAGATGAGTCCCAAAATACAGAGTTGTCTGCAATACTGAATACAGACACCAGACTGGTGTTTGAGGAGAGACATTGTCATAGAATAAGCCCTGTGAAATACCACAGAGAACACAAACTGCAAGTAAGGTATTATCGGTATAAGAGAGACTAAATAAATATGAGAGGAAATGTGTCTGCCTTGTAACTAACATCTGCTAAACCAATACAATGAATGCTTGTAACAATTTTCTTTTAACATGCTCTGGTCAGATCTGTTATTACCTCAACAGTTTGTGTTCAATACTGTGCATCCAAAAGGATGGTTGTGGTTTAATCCCAAATGGAAAAGAAAGCACCATGCAGCCACTCACTCAAATGCCCTCTCTACTCACCCCCTGATGTGGTGGAAGGGAAGAAGAAAAGGAGGATCAAAGTAAAACTTACAGATTAATATAAGAACAGTTTAATGATGACAAATAAAGTAAAATGCAATAGCAATGGTAAATGATTATATTAGTGACAATAAAAAGGAAACAAGTGGTGCAAAATGCAATTGCTCACCACCAGCTGACCAGTGCCAATCCCCCTGCCACCCTGAACTCAGACAGACCCTTCCCTTTTCTGTAAGTCTCCCCATTTTATATATTGCCAGGACATTCTGTGATGTGGAACATCCCTTTGGTAAGTCACCTGTCCCAGCCGTTCTCCCTCAAAGGCTTTTGCATCCCACCTCACTGGCAGAGCATGAGAGAAGAAAAAAGTCCTTGACTCAGGATAAACACAGCTTGGCAAAACCCAAAACATCAGAGTGTTATCAACATGGTTCCTGTTCTGAATACAAAACACAGCAGTGTAACAGCTGCTGAGCCGAAATTAACTCTATCCTAGCTGAAAACAGGACAATGAGATAGGTGTGGCCTCATGCTAGTGCAAACATATTCTAGAGATGTACCCAGACATCACAGCTTCACTGCACTCCCAGGGCTGGAAGGCTTCAGTTACATGTGTAGCTGCTTTAGATCACATTAATTGCAATTTTTCCCAGTGGAAATCCCAAAACAGAAGAAAGGAAGCCTCCTGGGGGCTTCATTTATGTGTGAGCCAGGCCAGCTTACAAGAATATGAAAGGAAATTCTTCTTGCCATGACTCCATGAACAGAGCTGTTGAGGTTTCCTGTTAAATATTTGCTTTCTAGCCACGAAGCACACTCCATGCAGTATTTATGCAACATTAGGAATTTGTACTCCTTCTCAATACTCCTTCCACTATCTTCTGTCACTTGAAGACCTTTTGAGAGCTACTCCAAGCTGTCTGTGTCAGGAGTTGACTACAGGACAATGAGTGAGCTTGTAACAACTGTGGTTCATGCTGAAATCAAATTCCTTAAATATTCATTTCAGACAGATTAACAGGAATCAAGAGACTCAGTTTTAATTGCATTCTGCCTGAAATTTATTACCAGCTGGCACCTCAGATTGTCTTTTTAAAGTCTGGCTCCAAAGTAATCATACTCTGCACAACCACTGCAAGAGAAAAAATTTATTTCTCAAAAATATAACTAAGGTATTTCACAACCTGAAAACTTGCATGTCAAAGAAACTGAAAAAATATGTTGCACTTTTTCCTCACAACCTCATGACTGCTGATTTTTATCTCTTTTTATGCTTTAAACTGTTTAAAATTGGTGATCAAACAGCTTCCAATAAAGAAAAATGAGCATAAATTCTTTTTCAGACAAGACTTCTTCCTGTGCCAAGGATCACAGCAATGAGCAAGATGGTAAAGTTGCATGTCCACACAGTCTCCTCTCACAGGCTGCCTCTGTGCCAGTTGTAGGCAGAATTAAAGAGATATTGGTACAAAGCAGGGAACCTGAAAGTGAGCCTTAACACAGATTTGCTTGGCTGATTGCCTTTTGCCTATCACACCCTTTACGTGGGGTTATGCTGTCAGATTTGATGATACCTGCTGTACTGTGAAGATGCCTCTGGCTCTCCTAGCGCAATGAGGCTGGCAGCCCCTTCAGTCCTGACTGTAGCCTCTCAAGGTGACCAAGAAAGGTGCCCTAGCAATGTTGCTGGCATGTTATTCCACCCCAAAAATCTCAGGGTTATCTTTCAGCACTTCCCCTCCACAATCCCAACAGGATGCAATGAACCCAAGAAGCAAAAATCTTCCCTCTCCCACAGTAGTGTACAGTGCTCCCTGCAAGGGCACTGTGCCAGGCCACCAATTGTGCTGCTCTTAATCCTAGTTATTTTTGCAGCATTTTTTGTAATTGTCAAAGATGCATTAGATGTTTAACCGTGATTGTGGTAGTTTGATGTTGTTTGTTCAAAAGCTGCACTATGAGAGCTGAGGTTAATCAATTTTTGCATCACATTGTAATGAAAACTTCTGCCATACTACCTCAGACACCTTGCATACTAACACATTGGCAATTTTTAAAATAAAAAGACCCAGTGGAACTGCCTGTGCTTTTATTTTAGACCCGATAGGAACCTAACCCTCATGTAGGAAATCACAAAGAGAAAATATGTCACAAATACAAACACCTTGTCACCTTTCCACTGTTCAACACAATTTACAAAATACTTGGAGTGAATAAAGCATTAGTTTGTAAAACATCAGCTAATTTTGTTCTCAGATTAACAATTAAACAGGAACCACTTCTGATTCAGAATAGACAAGCAGCAATTTAAACAAACTTTATAGCTAAGGCTTATTTGGACTTTGTTGCCTGGTCAGTCTGAGGTGTTCTGCATAAAAGTATGTTTTGCAAACTATGGCAAGCAGCAGTCTCAGTAGGCAGATATTTCTGAACAGCACAAAGACAAGCAGGGACACCTGTCAATCTTCCAAAATCACATTTATTTCTGCACTATTCAGGTGGGAATTAATAGCTCCTTTTCCTCACCTGAGTGCTCAGTAAAATGACCCATAAGCTGCAGAAATAAAATACAAGTCCACTGCCCTACAAGGAATGAAAGAATTTCAGTGCCATAGTTTCTGAGCACAAGTCTTCCACTTGCAAACAAAAAAGCAGTTCAGATATTTCAAAGTTCCTGGTGTCATAACACCATTTAGAACGTCCTAACACTAGGACATAAACATAATACAAACATAAACATAACATAAATATTAGGACATTTTTCAAGGCAATCAAACACACTTGGAAATAGGAAGAGGTAATAATTTTTTTGGCATATAAAGAAATGTTTCCCAGTAAAGAGTACCCATATGTTTTGTATCAATATCCTAGGATTCACTACTCAGCAATTCCCACTATAAAAATCTCTTAGGGCCCTGGAGTGAAAGAATAAAACTCTTACACAGAAAAGGAGCAATACATACCCTGAGCAATACATACCCAGAACCATGGTGCTGACTACTCACAGCGAACCGGTTCATAACTAATTTTAACCAGAGATGGTGCATTTCTGAACAATGACTGCATCTTACTTCACAGGCAGCTGGGTTCCTGTGAAGCTGTCTGTCATGGCAATGCTGGAAGAAGTCTTGCACATCACCAGTAACATGGCCTTTGATGCCCAGAAATCGATCTGTTCCTGCTCATTGTGACAGGTCTTTGGCTTCATTCTGCCACAGATGCTATTTTCAATCAAACACAGAAGCATTTCTTCAGAATGTGCAACAACTCTGGGAAAAGCCTGGGAGAACTTTCTCTTTGGTTTCAAGCTCCTTTGTCAGGCCACTCATATCAGACTAGTACTGAAGGAGCCTAAAGAATCCATTTGCCTTTGTGCTGCTTTCTTAATTGAAGACAGAAAAGATTAATGAATGACTGTGATAAAGAAGATACTCCACAGATAGTGGAAAAGGTAAGCAACACAAAAGTCAAGAAAAAGCAGAACAAAAGAGTTAAGAATATATGCTATAAAAAAGGGACCAAAGGCCCCAACACCCTTGAAGAGACATTTTCTTCCAATAAGTCCTTCTAAGTTTATCTCTGAGACAATATGCTCATAAAAACTCCTGTTGCTTTGCACAAACACATCCCCCTCCTGCAATTCTCCACAGTTCATCCATTAAAGTAGCTACTCTCACTCAAGTCATCCACCCCCTGTATATTTATAGCGCTTCTGCTATTAATTCACTCCTTTTGTGGGTGATCTCTTGAGATATGCTTTCCCTTGCATCCTGTGATTATTCATGACAGCTAAAAATAGCCAGCTGAGTGGGTCGGCACATCCCTTCCCCCTCTCTGAAGCAGATTTAATCTACACAAATACTCTGGTCCTCATTTGCTGAGTGGGGATGTCTTCACTGATGTAAGAAGACACTTGAAGAGGATATTGCTGAGACTACAGTATGTGATGAAATAAAATTAGTGAGGTACTTCTCTAGCTCTCCTGGGGAAGGGGAAGAGAAGGAATTGTATAAAGGAATTGTATTGTCTTGTATAAAGTACAGGCAGATGCCTTACCTTTGCAGCCTCACGTGACCCAGAGCATAGCATTTGTGAGGAAAGCTTCTCAACTCTTTTACATCTAACTAGTGGCCACATGGCTATACCTGGAATCATGTCACATTCCACAACAACTAATAAGACACTGTGTCATTTCTTTTCTTTCTGTGCCAGGGAATCATGCCCAATTCTCCAATCTTGTAACAGGAAGAATTCATATCAAACTATTTTAAGCCACACTATTTTAAGCTGGCCATATAGTAGGGAGCCTTAACTGATAGGACAATAACCAAGGTTCAGCAGAAAACTCACCAAACAAGCCTGGAAAAATATCAGCCACTGTCAGCACGACCATTAGTTAGTGCAGGACAGCAAATACAGATCACAGAAATTCTCAAAAATTAAATCATGGGTGTCTTCAGAGTTTATAGTGGTGGGTAGCAATCTCACCTCATACACCTCTGGTATCTGTTATTACAATCCACATTCTTATCATATGCATATCTCTTGAGGACTGCAAAAATATGCTCAAAACGGCTCAACATCTTCTTAAAGCAAGAGACACAAGGTCCATCAGATTCAATTCCAAAACAAGCAACATATTTTTTCATTTCTTCTATTTAAACAGCTGAGAAAAACAATATCAGCAAAAAACCCCAACATAAATAATTTTAAAACCAAAAAAATTACACAAAGACCCAGTTCTGTTCAGAACCCTAAAAGAAGAATTACAAATTGCTCACATAGAAAACTTCTGCTTATGGAGATCTTGTGAAACTACTCCAAGAGGACACATAAACTACTTTCTAGTGACACAGCAGCTGGTGTTTTCAGATTCATCTGAAGGCAACCCACTGACTAAACACATTGAAAGAGAACCAAGAGAGGAATGCAAAATCTATGAGATGTACACACAGAAATTCAGTAACATAGCTATTTTCATCGAGGCTACAAAATCAATGCTTGTAAACGCATAAGTACAAAGCAGATTTTGAAATCACCAAACAGTACTGAAAATAATGCAAATTTTGTTTCCAAAACTCATCCATAAATTGTTGTATACATTACGGATGAGATTTCTTAGGACAAAATACCCTTTCAATGGTATTTCTACTTGCCCAGAGTTCTTGGAAATCTGGTATATGTTGAAGGAAGGTATCACAAAAGTGTCAGACCTTTTTCAGTCTTTTCTACATCTTTTGCTGCACCTCAAAATCCTGATTCATAGGACGTCCAGGTGACGCCACTAACAAAATATAATTTCTGCATAAGTAGGTTTCAAATCGTTAGGTGCTGTAGTCAGATAGTGTGGGCCCCAGTCAACAGGAAAATGTCTATCAGTTTCAGTGTCTTCAGGCTGGAGTTTTGACCAGCAATTTAGAGCTGGAAAGCATAATTTCTGGATAATAATCAAATTAACAGTTGAGATTCAGAACATTGTATTTGCTGTTTCATAAAGTGACTGTGGAAATTAAGCGAAAATTGTACATTGATTTAAAAGTGCAAACCCCACAGAATTAATTCCTTATACAAATCTCCAAAGTCTGAAAATAAATTGGGATGCTGCAAATTATTTTGGTCCACAGCAACTGTCCTGTGTTACTTCTTTGTCTTGCAGCACAAAGACAGCTCTGTCTGGAGACAGCATGAGACAATGACATATAAGAAAAGAAATGGATAAAAACCAGCATTTACAAATAAAAGGTGATTGAAACCGACACAAGGATTAGCCACACAGCCACAGTCCCCTAGGTGCAATGTAAGTGAGCCTGGGCACATATCATTTCCATCAAAATTAATAGTAGTAAGGTGCTTCAAATGAGAATAGAATAAAGTCATTCATTTACTGATCTCTGTCTTTGTGTCTGGTACAGAGAGCCTGTGCTGGTGTAGACCAAAGGACCATGTTGCTGTTAGGTAAAATATCATGTTGCAGATCCTTGATACGGTCTTAGTAGAACATTTTTGATGTGTGCACAGCCCAAATGGCAACTATGTGTGTTGACATCCACTCCTAGACACACTGGTCTTTAACTACAAATTTGTGCTGGTCCAGGTCCCATAGGCTTTGGGAGTACTGTAACATCAAACCCCTCAATTTTTTTGCAATGACAGCTTATTCATTAGCTATTGAAAATGAATACTCAAATATAACGATAGACAGTAGTAGTAATTTGATGCAGAAACTGATTTTTGTCAATTAAATAGTAAAAGAAAAGATTCTTATAAGTGTATATCTGTTTTCTTTAAAAGATTATTCTCCGTACAAAGTGAAAGCATCAGATTTACAGGCCTTTACACAATTCCAAGGAAAACAGAAAGAGCATGGAAGAAAATACAGAGAAACATGAAAGATTTTGAATTTAATTTCATGTTGAACTATGGATTGTGCTTTTTGGTCTTCCCTGCCTAACCTGAGCTCCTGAGGCTTTCAGCTGCTTAGGGCTGAGGTATAATATAAATGTGCAAGCAGTCCTCCACCTCGGGGTCATTCTGCTTCCTATGCTGTTCTACTTCCTATGGTGCCTATCCCAGCGGGGTGGGTGGAGAATTTGTCTAAAATTTGTCCAAAAAGTTACAGCAACTTACAGCAATGATGGTCCGGCTGCAGTGAGAGTATTTAGCTCCCCTTTTCATTGCCCTCCCCAGAGCTTGCACAGCTACCCAGGAAAAACTGGAAGGATGCCACTGGTAACTATTCTGTGTCCATACATGCTACATGACCATCCGCACAGATGCAAATGAAGGATTTGTGTTCCAGAACCAGAGAGCTCTGTATTTAAGCTAAATAAGGCTTTGATTATGCCTTTTCTTCCCAGGCTTGCCAATGGGTGGGGCATAAATAACACTATTCCAAAAACATCCCAAAAAGTAATATACCCTGGAGACACACATTCCTACTCTTCTCTGGAGGTGGAAAAAATTATTATCAGCAATGTTTCTCCTCAGGCAATAGATCCACCACCTCAGATATCAGGCGCCCCATGAACTGCATCTAGTTCCACACCTGTATACTTTCAGCTCTGCCACAAACTTCAGAGACAAGTTTTGATAGACACCATCACCCTTAAGCATGTTGTTCTTGCTCGAGCAGCCATGTTTCTGGGGGCATGTGAGCTGTAGCACTAAACCAACAAGAAACTAATTTTTGGTACGACTGATGTTTTAAATATTGCTGTCCTTAGAAGACTTTTAAAAGAGTAGCAATGAGCAGAAAAGACAGATGAAAGAAACAGGCAGAAGGCACGGAGGGTTTGAATATTGGCAAAAGAAGATTTGTGTCAGAGCTTTTAAGCCTAAGAGAAGAAATTAGAGTTAGAGAAATATGTAGGAGTATAGGAAAAACTTAGTATGGGAAATTGAATAGTGGAAAAAAAATCAGAGTCTGGAGAATCTGACATTCTGAAAAAGGTATGGCATGTAAAAAGGTAAAGTGTAAGACAGAACACAAATGAGAAGATATGAATAAAGAGGAGCCTTAGATATGAATAAAGAGGAACCTTAAGAAATAGGAGGACCTTTAATATCAGTAGGGATCTTTGTGTTGTGTTGGCATAAAAAGGCCAATAAATATTTCATCT
Organism: Calcarius lapponicus; assembly: GCA_039654755.1. Taxonomy (NCBI): domain Eukaryota; kingdom Metazoa; phylum Chordata; class Aves; order Passeriformes; family Fringillidae; genus Calcarius; species Calcarius lapponicus. Next base: position 42,396,462 of record CM077481.1, read on the forward strand.
TATTTCTTCACTGCCATGCTGAAAATGGCTTAGTGTAAAAGAAGTTAATAAAATACCCAACTTAAATTTATAGCATGCAGTAAGGACATGAGCCTGAATTACAACCCTGAGAATCCCACAGACAGTACTAAGTAGTTGGTATGGTACTAGTATTAAGTACTACAGAGGTAGTAAGGTGTCACCAAGAATGTCACCAAGAATATGCATTCCTTGTCAGAGCCAGTGACAGAGCAGTGTCCCATGCCAGAGGAGCAGTAAGGCTCCCAGTGTCCGGGTAGCAGCGTGGGTGGGTGTTGCCACACAGCACTGCCTCACACCACACTGGCACTCTCAAGAGGAACAGTGAGAAACACATTCCAAACTTTAAAACAGCTTGCCAGTATTTTATGTGCAGGTATGGACGGCATCATGTGAATATGTGTGAAAGCATCTGGCAGGCTCACTCATTTTCGGGTCTTCTTCCACCAGCAATCCTCCTACTCCGTTCAGCAACATAATCATCAGCCTGGCCTGCAGGCCATATTGCCAGCTGGGCATTATTTACACAGACCCTTACTGTGACACTTCAGCCATCGTGTTCCATGAAACAGCAACAAACACACCATCCATTAGCTCCTAAAAAGCTCTTAAAGACTGATTGACAGCAGTGGCACGCAGTGCTTCTGGGGAACTTCTTGTTTCAGCAAGTAATAGCACTTCTTAAGGAATGCTATGTGGTATGGAAGGAATTTATCTCCTGTGTAAAGGGAAACAGATGTCGAAGAGAGCAGGACATAAGAACATTAAGGGGCTGCATGGACTGGTCTAGGATTCTTTTCTGAACAGTGCTTGTTTTCTACTTTTCTAATAATGTTGAGTCATTATTGTAAAGTCAATACATATGCCAGATTTTTAACATTTCTGAGCACTCTCAGACCTCCTACCTCCAGTAATTTCTAAGAATTTCTCAGTGGCTTTTGAAATCAGGTCTGTTATCTCTTTTAAAATGTTAATTCTTTTCCTACCCACCTCTACTTCTCTTTTCTTCCGAGCATGTAAATTTCTTATGGCAGAGACAGTTAGAATTCCAGTGCATAGAATGAAATGCCTTTACACTCAGAGTAGATAGACAAGAAGACCAGATTTTAGCCTAGTATGCTACTGATACAAACAGTGTCTACTGTTTGAAGTGCTCTTTTTCTGTGGCTGTGTCACATGGGCCCCTATGGAATAGACAAACTGGCTTACGAGGGAGTTTCTGGTCTTCCCAAGCAAGTTTTAGGGGCGGTTTAAGTAGCCTTAACCCAGACTGCATGCAGACAGATATACTACAATGCTCTGCACTTAAAAGCCTCTTTCTTTCCATCACTCTATTACCTGGATAACTTAGGTCTAGTCTAGATATGTATTTATTTCCGCTGCTAAGGGAATACATGTTATGTTTCCACAGCTTACTTCCGTGTGTCCCACTGTGAGTCACCTCCTTGGCTCCTGATGTGTCTTGTCAGCAGTGACTTGTCCAAGCTGGTGGTAGCCAAGATGTAACTGGCCATACAGTCCCTGCACACTGCGAATGAGCCTCAAAAACAACTTGAATTGCATTTTCCAGAATAGGCTTTGAGGGAATTTGGAGACATTGAAAGGGAATGTAACTCATTAACTGAATAAACTTTATATGGGCACAGCCACACCATTTTAAAGCATTTTAAAGCTCAGAATTCTAACTCACAACGCCTCATAGGTTCAGCAGAGGTCATTCATTATCGGGTGCCTGGGGGCACTACTCACTGGAGGGGCATATCTCCAGATCCACCTCCTGCTGTTTCCCTGTCTGTACCAAGGGTGACCATGACCCCATAACCAGCCCTGGCATCGCCCCCTTCTCACACCCATAGATGAGGGCCTGGCTATGTGAGGTGGCCACTCTTCAGGCTCCCAGAAACAAAAGATCTTATAATCAGAGCCTACCCTACCTGTCTGAGGTATGGCATGCCCTTCAGTGGAGACAGCAAGGCTGATGTGAAACCCACTTGAACCCACAGTGCTTTGCAGACCAGAGTACAACACAGTGGCCTATGGTTTAAAGAAGACCAAGCTATAGACTGTCTCTCTTAAAGACAATATAATAAGTTTCAACTCATCTCAGCAGGGCAAGAAAATCATGCCCTGCTATTACAAGAGTTAAACACATCACATCAAGCATCACAGTGAAATGAAGTACAATCATCTTCCAGCATTACAAAAGCATTGTCTCAGTACAAACTCGGGGGAAAACCTTCCTGCTTTGTGCCTTTTGCTATCACAAAAGAGGTCAATTTTCAGCAAGATGTCCCAAGAACACAGCTGTTGTAAATTTTTTTTTTCTGGCCTTTTTCTTTTTTTTGGCCTGTCCCATGCCTTCAAGACTCCAAAACAGTTGCATTCTTCCAAGAAAGACTTAAGTGTGTAGGTGAAAAAGAAGCTCAATATTCCTCAGCACTGCATGCTTGCTGCCCAGAGAGCCAAACGTGTCCTGGGCTGCATCCAGAGCAGCGTGGGCAGCAGGGCCAGGGAGGGGATTCTGCCCCTCTGCTCTGCTCTGGTGAGAGCCCACCTGGAACCCTGCATCCAGCTCTGGGGTCCCCAAGAAAAGAAAGATGTGGACCTGTTGGACAGAATCCAGAGGAAGGCCACGAAGATGATCTGAGGCCTGGATCAGGCCCTCTCCTACAAGGACAGACTGCAAGACTTGGGATTGTTCAGGCTGGAGAAGAGAAGACTTCAGGGTGACCTAATTGCAGCCTTCCACTACATGATTACATCAACAAGAAAGCTGGAGAGGGACTTTTTACAAGGGCATGAAGTGATAGGACATGGGGGAATGACTTTAAACTGAAAGACTGTAGATATACAGTGCACATCAGGAAGAAATTCTCTACTTGGAGGTGAGGGACTGGCAAAAATTGCCCAGAGTACTTGTGGATGCCCCGTCTCCAGAAGTGTTCAAGGCCAGGCTGGATGCAGCTTTGAGTAACCTGTCTCCTGGAAGATGTGCCTACCTGTGGCAGTGGAGGTGGAACTAGGTGATATTTAAGGCCCCTTTCAACCCAGACCCTAGGTGATATTTAAGGCCCCTTTCAACCCAGACCATCACATGATTCTATCTGCATCTTCCTTTGATAACATATGTTTAGCCTCTGCTTGCTTAACATTTCTATTCATTAAATTTGGTTCTTTACTGTAAATTCAATTTAAAACTCTCAAATTTATTTTGATTTTTAGTCATACTGTAGTCCTTGGCTAGTTTAGAAGGAGTTCAATCAGATGACCTACAGCTCATTAGTTTTCTCTTCATGCTTTTTTGCCACTTTTGCTGACAGTTGAGTTTTTCCATTCTTTCAGCCCATCCTTTTGGTTTCACTAAAAAAAAAGATTAAAAAAAAGGGTCAGTGTGCTCCAAAGGACATGCACACGTTCCTACCATGTGATGCTGTGTTAGAGAAGTGTAGCACTCCTACAGGGACGGTGTGTGTACAGCTATGCCCATGGATTTGGCAGGGGGCACCATGCCTCAGCCACGCTCTGCCTACCCTTCACAGGGAGCAGGAATGCCCAGCACCAGGACTCATGGGTCTCATGGAGGCAGCAGGAGCTCTGCAGGACCTGTGTGTGATGAGTGATGATGCAGCAGTGGCATTCACATGAGCTGGCCCAGGTCACCCTGGACATCTCCCTCTGATACTCCGAGGCTCTCTGTACAGGAGGAGATGGCAACAACTGGGGAAGGATGGGAATAATGTGCAGAAAAGAAAGGAGGGACAAGCCTTCAGACAATGTCTTCATGTCTGGAGTGCTGAGCTGCAGAATGCAGATGGGGAAACCCAAGGAGCTGTTCGACTGAACTAATTTCTCCTTTTTTTTCTGTATTTCACTTTTTATCTCATGTCTGGCTGGAAGTGCTATGATAACAAATATCTTTCCTTTAACATGTGCTGTCTGCACAGCGACGTACATAGAGCTGAGTCAGTCTTAACATTAATACCAATAAATATCTGGCCATGCTCTGAGCATCTGCTCCTTTATTCCTAGAGAAGGTGTCAGTTGTAGAGGCGGACAGAGTTCATCTTAGCTAAGCACATGATCGCTGTAGTTAATATAAAACTTGCAACTGAAATATGTCCTATAAGAATATATTTAGCTATGGATGTGCCATGGTAGTGCACAAGGAGGTGAGAAAAGTCATAGTTTTTGAAGTTTGCAAAATATCCTCTGCTTATATTTTATAATTATTGACAGATTTCTTCTTTGATGTAGCATCCTAGTGTATTTAAATCCCTGCAGATTATTCTTTAAAAGCACTCCAATAAAATGTTCTCCCATTTTGGTTTTTTTATATATTCAATTGAAATATTAATTAATCACACTTATTTTCAATATTTTCTAATTTAAACAGTCCTACATTTAATACTGGCTTAACACTGAGTTAGTCACGGAAATAAGAAGAAAAATGGTGTTACAAAAAATATGTTGCACCATTTCATCTTCTAGATGGAATAATGCATAATACATCTGTTAATATAAAGATGATAGTTCAGCAGCTGTAGAAGAGTAGAGAGCTAAAATAGGCTATCATAGAATCAGATGAATATCATACTGCTTTGATTTGTAATTTTAAAATTGCCTTGCTGCTGTTTAGCTTTCATAACAAAACATTCAAAATAAGTTATTGATTTTCCAAATGACAAAGCACTACTTCAAGAACTCCAGGCAAGTAAATCAATTACAGACCTGTAAAGCATTGGATGAATGTCAGTATGAAGAAATTATAGCTAACACATTAATAAAATTTTGTATTATCTTGACAGATATTACAAAGATTTTATCATGCCCTAAACAGTTAACAGAAAAAAGAGATTCTTCAAGGACTTAACTGTAACTACTACATGAGAAGGTCAATATTAATCTTGAAACTTTATCTGTTTTGTCTGTAGAAAAACCACAATATCTTTCATCAGAGAGTAACTTCAGATTTTATTGCATATTTATGTATTTTATCCATCTGTAAGTAGAAGTGACTTTAACCACTTTTCTGACTTTAAAGCATATATTGAAAAGCCATCCATATCAATGGTACTCATCATGCACTATATTCATTGGACCAAATAATGCATTTGTAAAAAAATTACCCTTTCTTTAATCAATTATTTTCCATGTAAAACCCATGACAGAAAAGCAAATCCACTGGCTGTCACATGTTGCTGAAAGGCCCAGAACCACTCAGATAACTTCACTAGGACATTTGCTGAGCCCATGGCACTCACTGAGCCTTCTCTCTCTGAGTCCCTCTGCTGACTCTCTCTGCCCTGCTACAGAAACACCTCCTTTATTCAATACCTGCTAAAGTGGGCAACAGACATGCTTTTGAATGTGCCGTGGCTTGCCCTTTAGTCAAGACCACACTAATTGCAACACAGAAAAAAAGAGCACAGACAGGATTCGGCCCATGGCAACTTTGGAGCTAGAATTGTGCAGGATAAATAGTGGCCCTGTTTGTGACTTTAAACCATTGTGTCCTGCACTCCCTTCTCATTGCACTCAACAGCTATTGGCAGCCCTTTACTCCAAGTGGTTTCATCAGATAGTTTAGCCACTTTTTCTCTCATGTTCATTGGTTTCCACAACTCAACAGTACATTGATAGAAATTTGTGTCCTTGTGTTTTAACGTATCCCATCTTGTCTTTTTCCATCTTTTTTTTTTGACCATTGATTAGCCAGAGCCAACCTGAATTTTCCCTGCACAGATAACATTTCTAAATATTTCACTGCCTTATTTGCCTTTTTGTGTTTTACAAAACAGGAGATGAAGTAACCATAGACACTCATGGTATTCGAGGCATCAAGCTCACAGAAGGGCTCAGCCATGTTTTCCAATTTGTTCTTCTTTCCTATTAATTCCTAGAATTCAGTTTCCCTTTGATAGTTAATTAATGTCAGTTGCTTTTTAAGGACAATCCACAAATATCTCTCTTTTGAGTATAAACATTGCACACAAATTTGTACATCTATTACTAGGGCTGGTTTTCTATGTTTCACTTAGCAGCATGGAAATGAATACTGCATTTTATCAGTAGGTCACTCAGGACCTCCAGGTCTTGGAAATATCCCATTCTCAGTTTTAGTTTCACTGTCAAATACTTCCAATAACATCAGTAAATAGTACTTTCCCATTATTCATCCTGTTTGCCCAATCACTCAGGAATTTCCAGGGCAGAAAGGATTTCTCATCCTCAGAAAACAGAGCTGTTAAACTCCTGTTGCTATGAAAATTCATCACTGCTCCTGGCCTTCTTTTTCTATGTCTTTCTTAGTCATTAATCTCTCTACCCCACAAAAAGTAATTTGTTTTAAGATTGAGATCGTCGTGGAAAGCTCTCCATGGGTGCTTCACTGGCTGTTGCATGACATTTGGAATTGAACCAGTTGGTTCTATCAGCTATTGCCAGAGAGGCTGAGCTCTCAGAAGGTTTTTGCCAACATTTGCTTTGGCCTGAGATGTCACACCAGGCAAATCCCCTGCAGCCTCTGAACAGGGACTCTCTACTGCCATTGGTTCCTGAGCAGCTCCTCCAGCTTGCCCTTCAGTATCCTGCCACCTACCTCCTTAATGACATCAGCAGCCACTGCAATAACAGGGGTCAAGAGGCATCTGTGAGATGCCTGCTGATGAACCAGACACTCCTGCAGCACAGCTGTGTGTGAAGTCAATTTCCCAGGATGGATAGGAAAGATGGGGCACAAGATTGCTGTTCTCACTTGGTGGGACTGCGTTGCTCACAGTGCTTTGCTGCCAAGGTGGTTTCAGGCACCACCACATCAGACACTATCAGAAGTCTCAATAAGAAAGAACATCATACACCACTTCCCTTGTACTGTAGTGGGGCCTTGTTGCTAGGTGCTCCTGTGGGTTGCTGGAGGTGGTAAGCCCAACTGAAGGCAATTTAAAACCACTACGGGCAGAGGGACACAATTTGTCACCTCCTGGAACTATTGCCAAAAAATATTTGTGGTGGCAGTATCTTGTCCCCTCATCCATGACAGCTTGGTAAGAGTAAATATTTCTTCTGGCTCCCCTCTCTAAGTAACCAAAAGGTAGTAAAGGAAAAACAAGGAGAGAGGGGACAATAACAAGGAATAACAGCAGAACACAGAGCCAGGAGAGGGGCCACTTACATCCGCTATATATGAGCAGGATCTTGCTGGTGTATAGCAAGTGGCTGCCAAGAGGACTACAGAGCTTCCTGGGGTGGTTTTTGGGGAATCTGTAGAACAAGGCTTTGCTGAGCAATAAGAGAGTAGTAATTCACAGGCCTGAGCTCCACTTTGACAAAAAGTGGTGTGTACCTTTACGGGACATGGAAAGACTTTTCCACTCCTGTTCTGCAGAAGAGAGCAGCTTTCACACAGCACACAAAACAGCATGACAGGAGATAAGCCTAAAACCACAACAGATTACACTACAGTCCTATCCATAGCTAAGTGGGGCCATATCCATTAGGTCCATCAGCTTGGAAGCAATTTTACCACCATTTTGCTCAGTGTAGTCCTTATTTCCTACCAAAGTCCTAAACCAGAAAAGTTCTATTACTCCTCTTCAGGAGATAAGAAGCAGTCACAGGAACAACCATTTGCTCTATCAGTTTAAACTTCTGGCTACAAAAAGCCTAGTTCTGCTTTCCTCCAGGACTTCTTCCCCCCTGCAGAACAGCAGTGCAGGCAACCCGACAGCCGGGCCCATGGCATGACTCCAAGTGTGATGATGCTCAGGTCCAGACAGGAGGCTCCCAAGAAAAACACTGACTGCTGTGAGACGATAGGCAACCCTACACGTCTGCCTCTGCTTAGCGAGGTTGCTGTAGTGCTTCTGTTTGCCAGCTTATCATACGTACTTCTGACAGAAAGATTTGCTGTACCCACAAGCATCTTACAAGTACATTTAAGTAAGACACTTGTGGGATCCAAGGTTCCAACTTCTTTTTCAAAAGTGCTGCTCCTGTCACTGGCACAATCCACGTGCCTATCGCTGTCCTTGGGCTGCTATTATTCAGTCAATAACTCTGTCAAGAGGTACCTTTCCAGGAGCGTACTGTAATCAGCAGTTCTGGGTCAAACCCGAAGTACTTTTACTGAGAATTTCTGAATGTTTTACCCTGTGCCTCTCGACTCAAGCTCTCTGAAGGTCGCATTACTGGACACAGTGAAACAGAGGAGCAGAGGTAGAATACGTACAACCTCACTTGAACATTCTGGTCTCCCGACCCGAGTAACCCCTCCACTTCGCATTCTTCAGGGCGTTATAAATACTCGGCGGTGGGCTCTGCCGCCTCGCATTTTCTCGCCGGCTGCCCCAAACGCCGTTTAAGCATTAACCGCGCCGGTACCCCCGCGGCCGTGCCCTGCCAGCAGCGCCGGGCCCCGGGGCCCTTCTCTCCGGGCAGGGGCACGGTGAGCGGCCGAGGGGCGGGGTGAGGCGTGGCGGGACGGGCCGGGCCGGGACGGGACGGGACGGGACGGACGGGAGCAGGCGGGGCCGCCGGAGCGGGCAGCGGAGCCTGTCCGGCGGCGACGGCGGCGCGGGAGCGGCGTGCCAGAGGCAGGGGCCGAGGGAAGGCGGCGCGGGGACCGGGAGGAGCCCGGAGGGGCGGTCGGCAGGTCGGTCGGGGGTGTCCGGGCGAGGCGGCTGCGGGGAGCGCGGAGCCGCGGGGAGTGGCGGCGGCGGCGGGGCAGGGCCGGGGCGATCCCAGCCCCGCCCGGCCCGGCCCGGTCCTGCCCAGCGCAGCCCCGGGGCCCGAGCGGCGCCGCGCAGGCGGTGAGGGCGGATGCGGCGGCCGCGGAGCGCCGAGGGACGCGGGCGGACGTAGCAGGTACCGGAGCTCCGCGCCCTGCCCGCCCCGGCCCCTCTCCCCGGCCCGGCCGCGGTGCGGCTGTCGGAGCGGGAAGCCGCCGCTCGGGGTGTGTGTGGCTGGCACGGAGCGGCATCGAGCCGCGTGGGAACGCCGGGTCTAGGGATCCTCACGCCCCGTGGGTAGAGCGATGTTCTCTGTGCGAGACCATCGAGCGGCGGACACGTCGGGTAACTTGAACAAGACGTTTGTCAGCCCAGAAGGCTCAGGCGGCAGCGCTAATGGAAATTTGAGAACAGTTACTGAAGTTTGGAGCGGGGGGAATGGGTCGGGAGCGCTGGGGGACGGAGGAGGAGGTCAAAATGCCTTCCCTTTAACGACCACGAATTGAACCTTCCGGGAGCTCCCCTCTGAGGTGTTCGTGTGTGCTACTCTCGGTGTTACAAAATTCAAACTGATGTCTAAAAGCCAGAAGCCAAGAAAAGTAACTATCTGTTTTCCTGAGGCTGTAAACTGCCAAGACATTCACTTAAGAAAAAAATTTTTGCATGTTTGTTTGAGTTCTCTAAAACTGTAGCAGATGTTTATTGTCTAAACTTCATCTGCATCAAGCACAGCTTAATTTCAGTGGAAATGTGTATTGAAATGTACTGCTCTTCTTGAAAGTCCTTTCTGTTAATGAGACTACCAGGGTAAGGGTGCCTGATAAATTACATGTGTTTACTTTTCCTTTGGAAAGGCTTTACAGATACATAAAATATAAAAGGGTTTTTCTTCAGATTTGCATTCTTGTCTTTCCCTTTGCTGTTTTTAAAATTCTCTCTTTTGGCCATGTACGTGGAAGCAGAGGGAGAACTGCAGCGCGGGTGGTGGTGGTAAAGGGGCATCAGGTTTCTTTGGTCAAGTCTGTTTGTGGCTGTTTGGAAAACAGGAAAATACGATTCCAAATTACAAGTCTACTGAATGCATGGTGTCATATGTTCTTCTGCAGGCAAAAGTATGTAGCAGAAGGTCAAGTTCTGTGCTCGCTTTGTTCGCATTTGTTGCTTTGATTTCAGGACAATTGAGAGCAGTTTGGTTCACCTTTTGAATACAGAAATTTCTTATTCTAAACATAAAGTGCCCAGTGACTTGTGAGAGGGCAAAAGCCCTCAGCTCCCTGTAGGACTTGTGACCGAAGAGCCCACTGGAAAGAGAGAGTCAAGATGTATGGGAGGGAGATGGTTGCTGAAGGATTTTCGCATCCCCATTACCACAGGTTCCCTGTTGCCTTTGGGCACTGGGAATTAAATGTTCCCAGAGAAAATTTGTGGGCCAGGGGAGCCAGTGAGAGCTATGACCCTGACTTTCTACCTGCACCACTTTGGGGTTCAGTTGGAGAAGACAGAGGAGCTGTGTCTTGCCATAGAGCAAGTCAAGCAATGCCTTCCACACAGCATTGCTTCTTTCATGGGTTGTTGGGCAGAGGGACCCTATCCACCAGTGATGTGATCCATGGTAAAGAGCCCCTGCTCTAATTGGAAAGGGTGCTTGACCCTGCCAGGATCCTTGACCTCTGCAGGAGTCGGCATTAACGTCTCTCCGGTGGTTAAACTCCACAGCATGCCAGTGGGTGAGGAGATTGCACAGAAGGGGGGATGTCTTGGTGGTCACAACTTGGACCTCAGCTGCTCTCTCCATCCTCGGAGCTGGGACAACAAAGGTCAGCCAAATAGCTGGAGAAGGCAGCTAAATTGTCCTGAGCATGACCGTGGTTCTTGACATTGTACCACTGCCTTAATTTGGTAATTTAGCAATTGGTAGTTTAGACAGCACATCCATGAGGAAGTACAGCCAGATTGCCCCTGCACTGCAGGTACCTTCTAGTGGTACCTGCTTGTGTAGAAATACGCGTTCTCTGCTTTGCTTCAGAGGAAATAAAACTCATTTCCAGTGGTTTCAAGAGTCTGGGATGCTGAGGAACCTAACCATGGCAGTGCTGGGCAAGCAACATGCCACAGACAGGTTCTTCAAGTTGTTTTTTAAGTATTTTGAACTGAGGTCCATACTTTGCAGCTAGTATGTGACTGGGGCAAACTTGTTTTGAGGAGTAAATCGTTGAGCTGTCACAAAGCAGTGACACATGTTATCCTGAACCTGCCTTCTAACTTTCTTGTTATTATAATGCATATCCAGCATTAATTTTTCTAATTGTTAAAGAAAGAATGTGCTTTCTGAATTACTGGCTACAAAACAAGAGGTAAACAAAAGACTGTGGCTGAATGATATTACTTGGAAATAAGTTCTAATTTATTACATTATTTATATTAACTTTCAGACGCCTTGTGTGTGATACTCTGTGAGCATCAGTAAGAGTCCTGGTAAATAATAATGTTACAACTTTCCTTGTCTTCTTACTAGCTTGTCAAAGATTTAATTTTGTGATACTAAGTTTGCTATAGCAATTTTAAGAGAAGTAATTACTAACAGTGGCAGAGGCTGTACGATTTCTGCTGATTGAGTGCATCATCCTTGCTTTCAGCCAGGGGAACTGGTATAGTGCCATTACCTTTAGTACAGTCATGACACTTTACATCTGCTGAATTGTGGCTGATAAACTCCTATGTCTGGCATATAATTTTCTTCACAGAAAGAAATGTATTTGCACTTTGATAGACGAGTGTGACAAGTCACTTGAAAATGTCTTAAAGAAATATTTATTTTGTTGCATGTGGTGCTCTTAAATGATAGGAATATTATTCTCTCAGGCAGTCACCAGCCAGTCTGGTGAGTATTGCTGGTTGAAGTATTATTAACAAATACTTTTCTAGTCAAATGTAATTGTTTATTTTACAGTGGAAAGCACTTGCAATTCATATGGACACAGTGGGATTTTGTTATGAGCCAATACAATGAAAGATTGTGACAGTTAATGTGTTAACAGTGCACAGATTGTAACTGAATTACAATTACACTGAACCTTAGCTGAGGTGAAGTTTTTCTGTTGAGAGCTTCACTGTTACCATGCTTCAGAAAATAATTTAACAGCTCAAGGACCCAGGTCGACTCCTGGGAAAGAAATGAGGTGATTGCTGTCATCTTCAGAGTAAAAAAGGACAAAGACACCAAGCAGCAACTGTGTTTCTTGGATGTCTTTTTCTGTGGGCCTCTTCAACTGTAGTAATTTGGATCTATGAACTAAAATGGGGAAATAACAGTGGGAAAACACCAAATTATTTTATCAGAAAGTAATTTTGGAACATCCTGAATATACTAAAGAATTCAAGTCAGTTCACTGTAGGCTTTTATCAGATAACTTTTTTTTCTGAAGGAGGGAAACAAGGAAAAGGAAGGGTGGGAAAATAGGGTGTGGGTCACCATTTAAATGCCTTTACTTTCATCTGGGATGTGGTTTGCTCCTCCCCTCATCCTCAGAAGGCACTTGAAAATGCATCTCTGGCTTCTCAAGTGCCCAAACCATCTCTTGGGTCATCAGTGGCTCAAATGTGTTTCTGATCTTAAAAAATCCACATACAGAATGATAAAATCTGAGAATGGATTGGGTTGGAAGAGACCTTAAAGATCATATTTTTCCATCCCTCCTTGCCTTGACACCTGTCTTTTGAAAGTGTCTTTAATGTGTTTGGAAAATGTTCATGACCCTTGAGTAAATAAATGCTATGGTCAGGAGCTCCAGCTCTTAAAAAGTTCCCTAAATTAAGTTGTTTAATTTTGGGCCCATGAGGAGTGTCCTCCCATCCAGTACAATTATTTTCTTACATTTCCAAAAAAAAAAAAAAAAAAAAAAAAAAAAAAAAAAGTTAGAAATTTGGTTCTCATGAAACAAGTTCTATCCTCATCTCCATCCTTGTTTTCTTAGAAAAGTGAATAATTGGCCATTTGCTCATCCTCAGTGCATACGTTTGGGGCATGAGCACTGATTATGAGCCAAGAAAATCAGAATTTCTGGGAAAGTCAAATTTGGTGTAACTATTTAACTATTTTTTACTTTTTAAAAAACCAAGAACATTAAATATATGTCCTACATATCTACAGAAAGGGAAAAAAAACAGTAAAGTTAACTATAAAGAAAAACAACATTTATAAAAATATGACTTGCCATGTTTATTTTTTAAAAGGTAGCAAAAACCCAGCTAATTTGAGTGGGAAGTTGGCTTTAGGATGACTGGCTGTCAGTGCATCTTCTCAATTGTAAATAGCAGAAATTTATACCATTAACTGGGGGAAGTTATTTTAAGCCCTGGCAACATGCACACTGGCATCAAGACTTGACACCAGCTTTCTCAGGATCTCTCCTACCTTGGATCTGCATGGCAAACAAGAACAAGGTTTAAAAGCACAGAGTTTGCCCTACTGATGTGAAGGCAGTGATGTTTGGGTTGTCTTTTGGTAGTGCAGTGTACACTTAGGTCTTTTTGAGAGGCAGTGAGTGCTTACTGTGCACACTATGGCTTGCTGGGTCTTCTGTGTGTTTTTCAGCATGGAAATTTTGTAGGAGGAAAACACCTTTGAACAGTTATGACATTGTAGTGGCATTGCCCTTGTATTTCTGCATCCAGGCTGTGTCTGAGCTTACCTGCAGCTACCGTGAGAGGCATGCAGCAGTGCTCGACCTTAGTGCCTTGTCAGTCACAGACCCTTGCCACTGGCTCCTGGGTATATGTTGCAGCTTAAGCACTGAGTGACATAAGGCAGTAATATTTATGTTGCATTTGTTGATTTTATTTTCAGAGCCTGGTTTGAGAGCCACTCTCCCAAGTTAATATGCGAAGTGTGCTGGAGGTGAGGATACACAATGCCTATCCAGAGGAGCATTGGGAGGAACGTGGCTTGATCTCCCTCTTGTGGAAAATTATTGGAACTATATTCTTGTGATACTGAAGAAAAAAAATCCAGCGTCTGTCAGGAAACAAATGATGGCAGCAGTTACCATGCCACCCGATGCTCTTGTCAGCCCTCAAGGAAATGAAGAGGTGGACTCTCTCATTGTACTGCATTATAATTACACAGGAAAGCTTATTTTAAGGGAAAAGGCAACTGATAAAATAGACCTGCCCACTATTTCATTTCTGATCCTATGTAGTTTCATAGTCCTGGAAAACTTGATGGTGTTGATTGCCATATGGAAAAACAATAAATTTCACAACCGCATGTACTTTTTTATTGGCAATCTAGCTCTCTGTGATCTTTTAGCCGGGATTGTTTACAAAGTAAACATTCTTATGTCTGGGAAGAAAACTCTGAGCTTATCCTCTACAATCTGGTTCATTAGGGAAGGTAGCATGTTTGTTGCCCTGGGAGCTTCCACTTTCAGCTTGCTAGCGATAGCTATTGAGCGGCACTTGACCATGATTAAAATGAGGCCTTATGATGCAAATAAAAAATACAGGGTGTTCCTTCTTATTGGTACATGCTGGCTTATTTCAATTTCCTTGGGTGCTCTGCCCATCCTCGGCTGGAACTGTATAAACAACTTACCAGATTGCTCAACAATTTTGCCTCTGTACTCCAAAAATTATGTTGTGTTCTGCATTAGTATCTTCATAGCCATTTTGGTCGCCATTGTCATCCTCTATGCCCGCATCTACATCCTGGTAAAGTCCAGCAGTCGTAATGTCACCAACCACAATAACTCAGAGCGGTCCATGGCACTCCTTAGGACTGTTGTGATCGTCGTTAGTGTCTTCATTGCATGCTGGTCTCCACTGTTCATCCTGTTCCTCATCGATGTGGCCTGCAGAGTCAAGGAGTGCTCCATCTTGTACAAAGCCCACTGGTTTATTGCTCTGGCAGTCATCAATTCCGCCATGAACCCCATCATCTACACCCTGGCCAGTAAGGAGATGCGTCGGGCTTTCTTTCGCCTGGTGTGCGGCTGCCTGGTGAAATCCAAGGTGGCCAGATCTTTGCCTATTCAACCCACTCCAGATCACAGTCGAAGTAAATCCAGCAGCAGCAATACCCAGAAGCCAAAAGAAGATTTCCCACCGATAAATGTTCCCTCATGTATTGCTGAGAAAAATGAATCTTCATTTCACAATGGAAACTTCTGTAAGTAAGGGACTACTCAAGACAAGTACTCTTCTGTGTTTTTAGGTTTAAGCTACAGGTGTAGTTTAAATATTCATGCACTTCAGTCACAGGGGAAAACACTAACCATTTATTTAACTTTGAGAACTTATTTATCAACAATCATTGCCTTTGGGTGTTCATTCAGTAACACACCTGATTCAGAAAAAGCCTTTCATGCTACCCAGAGGCCAGGACAGAGTCCATGCACAGCTAAGGACATTGAGTGCCACAATGGCGTGGCATGCTAAGGCTTCATTTGGCACCTCATGGTCTTGCAAGGCATCATTAAAACCTGTTAGAAACTTCAGCATTCACTAAAGACTGCTGACAATTGTAAGATGAGCCCAGTTATTGCCAGCTGGGAAAAGAATTCCTTGCATAAGTTGGTGATTATAGTTCTCTATATGTATCTTGCTGTTGTGTTAATGGCCTTATAAGTATGTGGTATAAATAGCTGTATATTTGTACAATTTCTTATTAAAAAGTCGTTGATTGGTAAAAGTTTACAACATGCTAAACATTGTATTGTAGTATACAGTGTGACTAATAGTACAAATAGATGTGTTTCAATGGGGATATTTAAAATGAAGTAGTAGCTTTTCACTGTCAGAAACTTTAACAAGTCATATCAATGCAGTATTTTTATTTTTTCCATTGTTATTCAAACTTTTCGTGTTTAGTGAAAGATAACATGACAGTTGTCACTGTGGCATTTCACAACATATTTTAAGTGAGCAGTAGTAAACCGTTGAGAGAGGATATATATTTGCTATTTAAAGTAGATAAAATGTGACCCCTCAATACATGTGTAACAAGTGTATGTGCTGTTTCAATGAATATATTTTTGCTTACTATTTTCAATATATTTAAAAGTGTATGTCTGACCTATATAAACCTGTGTACATTGTGAATGCACTACCTAAGCTGAGATTCTTCAGTTCTGAAAGAGAGACGTATCATTTCAGAAAGCAGTGACCTACAGTGGGTTCCTGTGGAGTTCCTTCTTTCCTTTCTAGGCCCTACCACAGTGTGGGATTGTGTTAGAAATTCTCCCTGGGAAGTTCTGCGAGTGGGACAATGTCCTATTTTCTGTCAGTGGGATCCTATGCTTCTACCATTTCTGGACACTTCTGCAGATACAAGAGGAAGATGCGGTACAGCAGGGTCATGCTGACGTTATCTCTGTTTATACCCGACCCTGCCTTGGATCTGGAAGGAAGGTTTATTTAGTTTGGAGGACCCGGAGCCTCAGCCCCGACCTTTTGAGAGCCCATTTCAGAGAAACCTGACAACAACTTTGTAGTTCATCACTGCCTTACCAGCCTGAGTACAGGTTGATGTTGCGTGTCAAAGTGGTTTCCTGAGTCCTGGAGCGGTAAAGACTTCACAGACATCTGGTTTCACGTTCCCATGGAAGTGGCCTGTGGTACTTCCATGAATTGTACTTAATGGCTGGAGGCTTCAGTGGAGTTTGATGGAAAAATTCTGGGACAAGTTCCCATTGTCTCAGTAAGAATGTATACATCTAACTTCATTGGGCTCTTTCAGAGATTTGTGTTTAATGTCTCAAAATACACTTTGCCTTATGCACAATCAGAAGTAGTTGAGGCTTTTTTTAATAGCCTGAAAGAGCTCATCCTTAGCTTTACTCTGGTCTTAATCATTTAAAGCAGCAGCATTAGACTCTTCTCAAATATGTATTGTGTATAAGTTGTGTATTGTATGTAGCAAAAACCTTTAAAATGTAGAGGTTGGCATTGTGATTATCTTTTACAAATTAATAGTGTGTAAATGTAGAAAAGTGTATAAGAACAAAGAATTGTATTATGAATGAAATAACTGTGAAAGAGAGTAGTAAATATGAAATAATTCCTACCAAAAATGTTGAAAATCAGTGCACTTAGAGAAGAAGAAAAAGCTAAACCAAGGTAAGCATGATATAACTATATGGATTATAGATACAGGCTGCAGGCTCTGTAGCTTTGTGAGGAATAGAACTGGTGACATTGCATTGCCATGGCTTGATTAGATTTTTAGATTTTACATTGCTCTTGGGCTGTATTGTGGAAGTTCTCCCCTGAAGCTGTGGCTTTTAAAACTGTAAGCTCAAATATTTGTGTACTTGTGTTAGTTGCCGGAGTGGTGGCACATGGCAGCTTCCTTGTTATTGTAGAGCAGATAGGCCTTAGGAACACAATGGTTTGAGAAAACATGGTTGCTGAACCCACACCAACCCTCATGTCAAGGATGTTACATGATTCTTATTATATAGATGAAAAATAAAAATTTTTGATGGCCTAAGTCCAAGAAGATGTTCATAAAAGTAATATTTAATGTCTGCGTTCTAGCCTTAGCAATTGTCAGTATTGATGCAAGGTACAAGTAATGCAAAGAGCTCTACTGTTAAAGGCCATGTGATTGCTTGTTAGTACAAAACCCTTTCATTCTACTTTGATTTCCTTCTCTTATTTTGGAGCTGTGGGGATATTTTGTTAGTTCACTAGCCTGCTGTACTTGAAGCAGGTTTCTAAGATTCATGGCTTCATGTGTAACACTGCTAATACAATTTACAAAGTATTTATGATTGGAGAAAAAGACTACTGTCAATTCTATCTTCAGTGAGTCCATCCCATTGGGAAGTACTAGATAAGGCATAGATTGGGGAAGATTTCAGAGCAGAACTTAAATTAGGACAAGTCAAGAGTTCAACAGCAGTGGATCTTAAACAGCCAGGAGATGACATACCCTTGAAGCTGAAAAAAGATGGAGAATATCTTCTTTCACCCTAAAATATTAGAAAATTCCTCCAAACACATCCCAGAATCTAACCTTTTAGATTTGAGCATACAGGAAACCAAATTTGGTTTTCCTTTCCAATTGGTTTTACATGGAGCAAAGGCTACAAAGCCTTTCATTCGTATTATTTAATGAATTGGAGTATTTGTTTTGATTATGGATTATTAAATAAATGCAAATCCAGTCACCCATGGAGAAAATAAAGGTTTTCACAATCTGCTTTCCAAGAGTCTTTTATTGCCAACAGTCTTAGGAATGTTTTCAAATCACTAGGTACCAGAAACATTTTGAAAACTTCTAATAAAAAAAATCTTGAACCTTGAAACTAAAGGTGTCAAGTAACAGTCATTTTTCAAAGAATTTTGAAAAGGTTTTGGCCTTCTATGGAAAACATTCATTTAAACTCTGGGTGCTGTGGCTGAATGCAGTACTCCAGAGGCAGAAGGCTGGCTTGGTTGAACAGGGATCTTCTCTTGGAAATGAGACTAAAATGGAAGGTGTGTGCCCAGTGGAAGCAAGGTCAGGTGACATGGGAAGAATACTGAGATGCTGTTTGCCAGGGTAGGGAGAAAATTTGTGTCGTCAAATCTCAATTGGAGATGAAGCTGCCAGAAATGTAGGGAACAATAAAAAGAGGTACTTCAATATCAGTGACAAAAGGCATCTTAGAAATAAAATCAGCCCATTATGGGTGAGGATGGTCACGTCACAAACGGGCATGGACAAGGCAGAGGTGTTCAGTGCATTCTTTGCCTCTGTCTTCAACACGGATAACAGACCAAGGGAGGCTCTGTCCCCTGGACTTCCAGGCCCATGACTGCAAGAATGATCAACTCCCAGTTGACCGTGGAGTTGTGTGGGACTTGGTGCTCCAGCTAGATCCCTGCAAATCTATGGGACCTGACTGGGATTTACTCGAGAATCCTGAAAGAGCTGTTGTCATGGCAAAATCTCTCAGTTATATTCATGGGGTTTTGGGAATCCAGAGAGGTCTTGGCTGACTAAAAGGTGGAGAATGTTGTCTCAAGTTTCAAAAGTGGTAGGAAGAAGGACCCTGAAAACTACAGGCCTGTCAGTTTTGTTTCAGTGCCCAGTGAAATCATGGTCAAGATTATTCTGAGAGGTATTGAAAACTTGGAAGACAATTGGAAGACAATGCATTCATCAGTCACAACCTGCACAGCTTCATGAGAGGGAAGAGTCCTGCTTGTCAAATGTGATTTTGTTCTATGACAAGGTTGCCCACTTTGTTGATCAAGGGAAGCCAGTTGGTGTAATTTTTTGGGGTTTCAGCAAAGCTCTTCATAATATCTCTTTCAGAATCCTGAACAAAATGTGCAGCCCACAGCTGGATAAACACATCATGGGGTGGGTGAGCAGCTGGCTCATGGGTCAGGCACAGTGAAAGGGGTGGGTGACATCAAACTGGGTAGGGTTCCACAGGGTCCCATCCTCAGCCCTCTGCTCTTCAAGATCTCCAGAAATTACTTGGATGAAGTACTTGATGGAATACTAAGCAAGTTAGCTGATAATTCTACAGCTAACTTGGGGGAAGCTGCCATTTTCCTCAAGGGCGAGAGGCCCTGCATAGAGACCTCAATATATTTGAGGACTGGGCAATCACCAACTGCAAGAAATTTAATAAGGGCAAGTGTTGGGTTCTGCACCTGTGATGGCTGAGCCCTGGTTGCGTGTGTAGACTGGGGAATGGGAGGCTGGAGAAGAAGACCTTGGAGAGCAGCAGTGAGGAAACAACTTGAAGATCTTGCTTGATGGCAAGTTGAACACGAGTCAGCAGTGCCCTGGCAGCCAGGAGCCCTGTCCTGGGGTGCATCAGGCACAGCATCACCAGCCAGGCAAGGGAGAGCATTGACCCACTCTGCTCTTCACTGGGGCAGCCTCACTTTTTGTGCAGGGGGCTGGTTTGGGAACCACAATATAAAAAACATACTAAGCTATTGGAGAATGTCCAATAGGAGGCCATGAGGATGGTGAAGTGTTTGGAGGGGAAGCTGTGTGAGGAGCACTTGAGTCTTACCTTTTCAGCTCGGAGGAGACTGAGAGGAGATCTCATTGTGGTCTACAACATCCTCATGAGGGGAGGGGACCTCTTCACTCTCATGACCAGTGACGGACCTTGAGGAAGCAGCATGAAGCTGAGTCAGGGAGGTTTCGGTTGGATATTCGGGAGAAGCTTTTCACTCAGAGGGTGGTTGGGCATTGGAAGGGGTCACAGCACTGGGAAGGGATCACAGCACCAAGCCTGACGGAGTTGAAGAAACATTTGGACTCTCGAGCACAAGGTGTGATTCTTGGGGTGTATTGTGCAGCACCAGGAGTTGGATGTGATGATCCTGATGGATCCCTTCCAGCTCAGGATATTACATGATTCTGTAAATGCTATGGAGCTGAGGGTGGCAGGCTCTGCATCTGCCATCCCCAGAGCTGGAGGAAGTCTTTGTCCCTGCTTTCTGGGAGTGGGGTCAGTCCATTGGCCTATCTGCTTGGAGGGCTGTCTGCTCCAGTTATGCCAGGCATGGCTGCTCCCTGGAAAGAGACATTTTGCAAGAAGTGACTGTAGTGAAGATTTGTGCTGCCTTCAAGGCTTGTTTCCAACTGCTCTAGTAAAGAAATGGAAAACACACCTGTGCATAAAGTGCCAGGCACCAAAAAGCTTGGGTCCTAAAAGTGGGCATTCAGCTCCTTCTGAGAGGAGATATGCTGGTGTTCATCTGCAGATGCCATTTTACTTGCTAGCACAAGAAAGGACACTCCCAGCAGGAGCTGGGAACCTGGGCCACGCTAGGCGTGGAGAAACTCCCTTCTCATGGCCAGACTCATGAGGGCCAGGTACAGCAGCAATGATTGGGGGTTTCTGCTGTTGTCTTGTGGCCCCCCAGGACCTGAAGAAGGCTGGAGGCACCATGCAGAGGCATGCAGAGTTTGCAGGTGCCCCTGATGCATTCAGAGCTGCATTTCTTTTTCCCAAGAGCAGTGTGACTTTCTAGAGCATGCTTAGGCTCAGCTTTTGTCCAAGTGGTTAAAAGAGAAGGGAGGGCCTTTGCAAGAAGACGTGGTCAGTGGAGGAAGAGGACTGGGGTTAGAGCTCAGCAGAGCTAAGGTTCCTGCTAACATGGAGACAACATTGTCCTCTCCAGAGCACACAAAGATGCTGCTCTTGTCCTTGAAGCCAGTCTCCACGGACACATCGTGGAGCAGACTACCCTTTTCGATCCTCACCTCTTCAGTGTGCCAAGCAGGAAAGCCACCTTTACAGGACAGGGCATCATCTGGCTCAGAAGGAGGGCCTGTGTTAACACTTGTGTGTTTTCACAAAAGTAGTATTTGTTGAAAACAAATGTGTGTGGTCTCTGTCAAAGAACATGGAGCTCCTGCGGTGGTGTAAGGTCAGTGTAGCTGAGGTCCAGGTCCTCAGGTGCCATTTGGCCCTCTGAAATTTTTCATCCCTGATTCTACTGGGTTGAACAATTGATTGACTTATTAATATTCAGTATCCAGGTGAACCTTTTGAAATGGCACTTATTCTGCCCCAAAATGTGCTTCCCTTCAGGTTGTGAGGCACAAGACGCAGATTGGTCTCCCAAGCCCAATCCCAAACCCAGCAAATAAGGAAAAAATTAAGGAATCTGAGCATAAGAGAGTAGACTCAAGCCCACTTTATGTGCATTTCAATCTAGTAATAGTCCACTGTTTTATTACTTTGGTTAAACATATACAAACTGAATAATCAGAAAACAGTTGCATGACACTTATATTCCAAACTACATTGCTCAAGGACTTCCTCAGAGGCAAAATTTGTCTCTATAGCTAAAATATCACAGTCAGCAGAGAGGCAAAGACTTGAGATTCACAAAAGTGGTTAGGAATATAAATTATCACAATATTTCCACATACATTATTTTTCCTGCAATTCTCAGTTAAAAATGTTTCTAAAAGTAATAAATATTATTAAATAACAATTGTACAATAAAACTTCTTTTTACAGCAAAATAGTCACTTTTTAGTTTTGTTGTTGCTGCCCACACAATGCAAAGAAAAACATTTACCTCAAAAGAAGAAACCTAGCTTCTTTCAAGTTTTAACTCTGCAGGACTTTACTAAGAAGCAGTTATCACAGCAATCCAGACAAAAGGACACAAATATATACTAATTTTCACATTCTTCACTTAATAGAAAATTTCATGTAATTTTGAATTAATGTATGCCTGGGTGTGTTTGATGTCTTGTTCCTCATGGAAGAAACAGGAGGACTGCTGGAAAAAGCTTCCATTTGACCTGGACTTTATTTGATCTTCATGATAGCTACATAAAGTGTAACTCTGCACCTTAATCTCAAATTCTGAGGCTACCTTTGTTTTCTGAGTCATCTGCACTCTCTCTTACACAGTAGGGTAGCAGAATGAGTCACCTAGTTCTAGCTTCTTTCTTCTTTTAGTTTCCATGACCTGTTGTGTTGTCAAACAAGGTTGAAACACTCTCTCTTTGTATGGTGCTTTTGCTAGAAATGTGTAGCTCTGAAATATTATCCCCATTACTGAGACAAAAAAAAAAAAAACAACCAAAAAAAAAAAAAAACCCTGCATTTTCTCCCTGGAAGCCTTAAGAGATGTTTACTTTGGAGTGTGCAGAGGAACAGATCAGGGCTTGTGAACATAAATGTCTCAATAAGAGATGAGCAGTAGGCTTTGTATCCCCAGAGGTTCTGCTTTAACTCTATCAACCAATTAGCATGCTTATAATTTGGCAACAACTCTCCATTCTCATTAGTGGCTTAAATGCCTACTGGCTCATGTTTCCAGGCTTCACATTTCTTATCCCTGAAGTTTTCTCTCCCAACACAGCTTTTCATTCTCTATCCAAGCCTCTGGTTAACTGCAGGCAAATTGTATGTCCATGTTATCTTTTCCATGGGCATCCAATTGAGATGCAATTCCAGCTGCATCCAATGCACATATGACCAAGGTCCACAGACACTGTATGTGAGTGAGTAGAGTAAGTCCAGCTGATCACAGAGCATTAAGTGGAAATTCACCAACTATTTTGACAGCTTTGAACACACATGAATGTGTGAAGAGTGAAAACCTCAGCTTGAGCAAAAGAGACCATGTAAGTCAAAGCGGTTTTGACAGTACACTAAGGTATGTCTGAATTTAGACTTTATGCAGACATATTTTGAAACTGTCAGGCAGATAAAAAGGGAAGTATGTCTCTTACTTCATCTTAGACTTCATTTATGCAAATACGGATTATGGTTTACTTAATACAAATTCTTGGTTCTACTTACTTTGGATAAACATTGCAAGCTAAGAATGAAGTCTTTAAAGTGGAATTTGTAATCTTTTATCAGAGTATTCACAAATTCCAAATACCCCTCTGATAACTGCAAATTTTCTAGAAGGTGGAAAACTGCTGGTTATCAAATGTCTAAATATGCATCAATTAGATTATTAATACATTATATCTGGTATCTGGTATTGATGTGCCAGCAGCATCACACTACAGTATAATTTTTTTTTTTTTTAATTCTCCTCATCTTACTGCCTTGGGACCATGGTGATAAGAAATGTGAGCATATTATTCCACAGTGTGGAAAAAGTATGAATATAGGCTACAGAAAACTTAGTGCTGGCAGGTGACATTTACCAGACTGTTAAACATTTTATTCCATTTGTACATTTTGCACTGAAGTCTTGGTCCCAGGACTATGTCCTTTTTTCAAGCTTTTATTGAATGTCTGGCAGACAGGTTTTGGCAGAACCAGTGTTACCTACCATTGTGAACCCTGTAGGAAATGAAGTGGAGTGAAACAACTGCATAACTGGGCAAAAAGGCAGGCATTAAGCCATGGAAATTGCATCTTCTCATATGGTGACCAGCCAGGTATGGCTAGTTTGAACATTCTCTTCTTGCATTAAGGAAAGAGAAGCTGCAATTTCTCACTCTGAGCAAACTCCCATTTGTCAGAAGGTAATTCAGTTTTCAGACCATATTTTCAGGTTTCAATGCTTCTGAAGCATATGAAATAATGAATAGTTTGGGAACATGAGTGTACCTACATGTGCAGCCTATCACTGCCAGCAACATTGGATGCATTTTATTAGCTTAATAATTAGTCTAGATCTACAATAAAAGTAATCAAAATCCTCTGGTTCACATATAAGTGTTCTTTGTTTAGTCATTGTCATTCATTCCTATAGTTGCACATGACTGAAATCAAAACTGTTAATCAGATAGGACTCAAAACCAATGTAGACAGTCTTGCAGGATATTTAGAATTCCAGTTCTGATTTCTCAGCAATTCACTGGAAAAACATCAAAAGATACTATAATATCACCTAATCTCAGTGATTTCTATTGAGTCTAGAAATGTTTTTCATTCAGTAAAATCCCACTTCTTGAAGTCAAGTACTGAATTACCACAAGCAAATATCTAGTCCTTGAGATTGCATAAAAATAATAAAAAAAGGTGAGGTACTCCAAACCAAAGGTGAACATTAAAAAGACTCACATTTTTATGCTGTCAGTTGTCAGGTTTTCAGCTAACTTCTCAGCATTTAAATCTATCTTACTACCTTTACTTCTCTTAAATTGGTGACAGTGTTGACTCATCACAGAAGTGAGCCCAGCCACTCTAACAGGTTCAATTAGTTCTTGTTGAAACCAGTTTAAAATTGGTCTAAGGACAACCGGTTTGGAGCTGCTATCCAAACAGCTTTAGCTTTGGGAAAGCCAAATCTACCAGAGTGACAGGGACAAAAACGTGACCCACAAACGGAGTACTGAGCGGCACACATGCTCTTCCTTTCTGGACGGTTGTGAGACTGTGTGGCTCCCTGGGATGCAGAAAAGCCTCTGTGTGCTCGTGGGTGGCGGGGCAGGAGGTGCTGGCAGCCCACCGTGTGCGCAGGGCACTGTCGCAGTGCAGCAGCGCTGCTGCCGTCTCGGACCACAGTGCATCCAGGCACAATGCGCGCACCCTCCGCATCACCAGAGGATGTGCTGAGCTGGGCAAATTGGCTGTGCTGACAGAGCAGCTCAAAACAGCCACATTCCCCTGGAGGCACAGTCTGTGAAATATAGTCTGGGAAATTCATATTTCTGTCGAGCAGTTTCATTTTGTGTCTCCTTGGCATCAGCTTTAATTTCCAAAACATGCAGCTAAGTGGCTGCTAAGGTATTAAAGCTACAGCTAGGACAGTAGTAAAAAAATTAAGATATCTATTTTGGTGTATGTTTAGTGCCTTAAATTCATACACCCAAATCTTGTCACATTTTTCCAGGATATTTAGGAATACAAAATGGACATAGGGAGCGGGTGGGTTTCTTGAAGACACCTAAGAGGGTTATGCAGGAGACCTTTACTGAAATGATATGCAGTATTCAACAATAAAAAGACACCTTCTCTTATAGGTACTGATATCACAGTGAAAACTTTCCAGGTCATGGCTACAGGAAGGTTAGAACATGGAATAACAAGCATTATATATGAAAAAAAAGTGGCAGCTGAGAAAACTTAAACTGGAATATGGTGAGACATGGGTAAGTAAAGTGATTTTGCGAGACTCTCAAACAAAGTCATTTTGGTGGATACTACTTTGGCATATAAGATCTGTTCCTATTTCCTTGCCACTCCTAGCCTAGTAAAACAAAATTTTAACAATTTTACTAAATTCAGTGCCATACTGATCTGGGTTGAATTCAGCATTTAATTGCTCTCCTTAGCTCTCAGCTCCCATTCAGACCTAGAAATATCAAATAATAACTACCTTTAGTAAAATAAACTACAAGCATTTGATTCACTAATGTCTTAGTTTGGCTTCTGGATGTCCTAGTTACAGAATCAAATGTATTTTTACATAGGTGCATGATCAGTCTTAGGTGTCTCAATAATTTTCAGTTTTGAGATTACTGAAAATCAAACTTTCAAGTTGCAACTTCACCATATTTAAAAGCAGAAGGTACAATAAAGTTATTTCAGAATTTTAACATGATAGTCCTGCTGAATATATTCTAAGTGAATTATTCAGTCAGATTGATTATGGTGTGACAAATTTTTAAATGTAGCAAATTCTTAGAACCAAATGTAACTTTAAGTATACTGCAGGGTGGGCAGATACTTAACCTAGACTTACCCTGCTGAGTTTTTATGAATCAAGTCTGAAGATTTGATTTGAGAGACTGGTGCTAGAGAAGAGCTTGGATTGCTGAAGGCTAAATCTTGACTCTGGCACAAGCATTGCATTTACAGGAACTGAGTCTATTGAATTTGACTCATAATAAGATTCATAGAATGGGAAAATAACTTTATATAATGTTTAAATGTGAACAGTACAAACATCCCTTAAAGCATTTCCCAGTACCAAAAGTCAAGGGCATTGCTGCCAGAAATGTGTCTTTATTGTATGTGTATTTTTTAAACTTGATATTTAGAGAAAAACAGTATATTTCCAATACCTATCACTTGCTGAAGGCCAAAATGAAGTTATGCTTTGGCAAGTAAATGCAAGTGACATCATTTGCAAAACTGACCACTGAGTTCAGATAGTTTTCACTGCTTACAAGAAGAAAAGATTTTTCAGATATGTCTTTGAACAGTCATGTACATCTTATATTAAGCCTATTAAACACAAGTTATTTGAACTTGTCTAATCAGTATGCAACATCTCAGTTTGAGACTGTTGGTTCAAGGACACCTAGATCTTCACCATAAGCAGAGAACTACTTATAAATAACCTTAGCACTGAAATTAAAAAATTGAAGTTACAGTATACTGTTACAATATCATTAGAAAAATCAAAGCACACACCTCGTACACATAGAGATCACACCAAATCATTGCTAAAGTAAGATACAAATGTTTTGAATAGCATCATATAAGAATTCAAACTTGACGTCAGAAAGATAAAATCCTTTTGATATCAGTGACAGTGAATAATGCTTTTAAAAAACATTTTATGCTAAATTTCTGAGTTGGAATACTAGTTACTGAATTCAGATTACTTCCATAGTTAACTAGCATAATCCATCTGTAATCCCCATAGTTGTGCTTCTTAGGTAAAATCAGAAATAAGATTTGTAATATTAAATTTCTCATGAAATTGAGACTGCTGAATTCTATTTTTTTATCTGAACACTCACACTTGTTGTTTTTCTTTTGGTAAGAACACATGGCACAGAAGATAGTTTTATACTGTCAACAGACTGACTTGAAAAATATAAATATATACTGCATTTATATTTATAATGTGTATATACACTATCAACATTCACATTAGAGAATCTGAACAATTTTGTTGAACTTACTTTTAAGAAAGGCTTCTGATGTGATTTCATGTCACATAAAGCATTGAAAATATTCAAGTGGACCATATGAAATGGGGCTTCTCAAATAAAACACACTTGTGAAATGAATGTGAATATGTGGGTTTTTTAAATGTAAATTTTCCTTTCAGATCTGCAATTTCTACCAGTTATAGCTTGCAAGTTGCAATAACTAAAAGAGTTATCTGGAGTCAGTGTTTTCTTTCAGCAGGCTGTTGCAGGCAGAGTTCACTCACTGAAGAAACTATAGGCAAATTATTCTCAAGGTGATAGTTGATGAGGTGACTTATGCTGTCAAAGACACGATCTTTTGTACGAACCTTCAAAAAAAAAGATGCAAGAAGACAGATTAAAGAGTAAGGTACTTTCCTCTTAGCTTAACACTAAAATTATCTAATAATAAAATGACAAAATCATATTTTAGAAACTGGTCTCTCTTCCATCAAAATTGGTGGAAATTTGGCGCTTATGCAGTGTGGTTTCTGTTTTCTCTCTCACTCCTCCTATTTTCACCAAATAGATATTTTGCATGCAATTCCATGGACCAGCCTACTCTTACTACTTTTTCTGAATACATCTGCTTGAAAACATATGTTCATGATTTTGTTTTGCTGTAAATCAGATTTTTCTTCTTCAAAGGACCACCTACTTCTTTGAGATGTTTGTACCTTTTTAATTAGAAAGAGCTATTATGCCAGATATGTCAGAAAACAGCTTCTTTGTACACCTCAGCATTTTTGTGCTTTTCTTCTTCCACTACTCAGAAATTCCATTCCTCAAAAGTGATCTGTTCACCATATGTCCTTAGCTTGGGTTTGTCCTGTGCTGCACATCCATCCCCATGCCTTCGGAACTGAAACACTTCAGGGCAGGAAAAATCATTCTTCTAGCCCACAGGCCAGCCCTCTGTAGCAGCATCCTGCTGGTATACAATATTCTACACATGATAGGAGGAAACTGATATTGCAGGATAAAAAAGTCATAATTATCAGAACCCAAAAACTAATCTATATTACGAAGCAATCTCTAATTATTTAGCCACATGTTCACAAAGCATTTCCTTCCTATGTTGCAAATGAGTTAGGCATACAACTGCTACAGGCAGAGCACAGATCCACCTCAAGCAAGTATGTTGCACTAAAACTTTGTGTAGGGCTGGCTCTACACTGCGTCAATCAAACACCTGTGAGCAGTGCTCTGAGTAAGAAATGTTGTCTATTTTCCTTGATCTATTCTCAAGGAGAGAGAAAAACTTGTGTTATAACTTTCAAAAGTCATCTTATGCTGTGGTGGACACCTCTCCTGAAATAATTCAGTTTCAACATTAAGTTCTGTAAAAATTGCTTGAAATTTAATACAGTATGTCACAGAATTAAAAAAAAAAAAAAAAAGGAAACAAATAACTTTGATGTTATATGATGCTTTCTGGAGAGTCTACACATAGTTATATCACTGAAGGAAACCAAAAGGCTCCCCCAATTTCTGAAGCATTCTGCTTTGAAATGTCACTGTCTCTAAAATTAAACTATAATTTTAAAATGAAAAGATATCTTTAAAAAAGCACTAACTTTACTTATCTGTATTCTGAGATGTTCTTACCGTAAGTTAGACACTCTACCATCACCAGAGGTCTAATTCTAAATGTAGAAAAATCCTGCAATCCTCCATTTTAAGCATCCATTGTCTGAATGAGGGGATCTCTTTTTCTTATTTTTACTTTTTTGTTAGCTGGATGAGAGCAGAAGGAACTGGACAGTTAACATTGCTCTGAGAACCCACCCTTAAGACCTGTTACGTGTCACTGGGTACTGTGTGTGAAATTAATTTTCAGGCAGCCTTTGTGTGAATCAGTCTTCAAGAACAATCCCGCTGAGGCCATGCAGATGAAATGCGAGCCACTGGCGCGCTGTGGCGGCTGGCCGCAGACTGGCAGGTTATTGATGATTCTCCACTTTGACAAGTTGCAAATAGGGCTGCTCAGAAGCTGTGTCAAGATCCCACAAATCGTACAGACAGCGCAGCTGTCTGTAAGTAACCACAGTTGCATAAAATCAGTGTTCTGGAACAGTGCCTCCTGAGCCAGGCATCTCAGAGCCATTTGGGCCATGATGATACAAGCAGGCTGAGGGAAGGATAGGTGCCGACAACAAGCAGGTCCCTAACCAAGGAGGTCAGCAAATTAGAGATGCACTAGAGGCAGAGCAGCAAAGATGGGGGAGCCCCTCCAACCTGCACAGGAAAAAAATGCCCTGGAAGTCATCACAGGACCTGAGTATTCCAAGCCAGTCAGCACTGCAGCAGAGCTCCCGGTGGGACAGCATTCCTGCACTTGAGAGGTCACACAGCAGCGTTTCCCATGCAGTAGCTTGTAAAAGCTATTTGTGGGTTCATGAGGAAAAGAGAATTAGGCTACCTTGCTGCACGAGTCACAAAACTGTTGGCAAATTTTAGCAAAGGAGGCTGCCCCTCAGGAGGCATTAAGCCACTCCCCTGGGCTGGTGTACCCATCAAACCCAAGACTAGGCAGCTGGCACCTCAACAGTGCAAAATCATTCTTTGACTGGCCTCATGTGGCAAATGTAACTAATTGCAACAAGTACCATGGACACTCCTCACCACTGCAGTAGGACTGTGCAGGACTGATGTAATCCTGCCACAGCTTTCTCAGCTCAGATGCCAACAGGCCAACTCCTTTATGGGAGTTTCTCACTTACCTTGGGGTTGGTTACCTAAAGCTGTCCTTTACAGAGGAAAAGGAATTGCCAATTTGCAGCTACCAGGAGCCAGGGATAAAATTAATGACAATGATTTCAATCTCTCTGAAGAATTTATGCCTCCGCAGAAGCAGGACAGGACAGCTACAGAAAACTAGAGCTCCCTTGCCCCCTCCATACTGCTGTGGGGATGGTCCCTTCATCAGCTGAGGGAGTCTATTTGCAGCAAAGAAATGGAACAGGCTTACCCCAGTTCTCTCCTGGGCATACATGCAGAGAAACACAGAGGGCCTGGTGCACATCCCAGGTAACAGAGAAGCCAAGCAGGCTGGCCAAACCTCCTTCCTTTAGCAAGAATGCTGAAGTGGCTTAGCTGCACTTTTGACCAAGACCACAGCAGTGGTCAAAGTGTTAACTTGCTTGGGAATCAGGTCCCTAAGGCTCCCTGCAATGTGCAGAAATCATGTGCTAGGTCTTCTGCTAGACATCAGGGAGAGAATTAGAGATGTGATGGCACATCAGAGATATGAGGTGGTGTTTATGGTATGGTGTGAATAAGCTGTAAAGAGGATTAAAGGCATTTAGAGAAAATGAGTAGAATCAGAAACCTCATCTATTAGTGAGGAGTCAGTGCTTACAGTTCCTTCTGGGTCCACCAAAAGAAGATGCTTGGCTTGTCCTTTGTGCATGCCCGTCAGCACATAGGAGCCAGGATTTGTGGTACTCTTCCTCACAAGGAAATCTCCACATTTCTTTAATAGCTGTTCTGCTTCTTTCCTGCTCATCTCTCCTTGATACCATGGCTCTGTACTCAGCTCCTCAGCTTCAGTCTGGACAGCTGCTCTGGATAAAGGAGGACTGGTGCATCCCGTGGAGGTGGATTTCTTCAACATAGCCTCAGATGCTTGATTCTTGAGAGCATCTTCAAATGGTCCTTGTTATGAAAATAGAAACAAGAGCAGGATCATTCAGACTTAAATCATGTAGCCAAATGGTGATTTTCTGGTCATTTTAAACTGGATTTGTTTTGCATCACAACCACTTCTGTTTATGAAAAAAACAAGGGAAGATACACTAGTAGACTTACTGATTTATATAATATATTAAAACTGAGGAGTGTAATGTGTTTAAAATGTATATTATGCACAGAATGATACTGATAAAAATCAGGCTGAACCTTGGCAGGATTTTTTGAAAGGTACTGGTTTATTTCAGTCATGGCTATTGTCAACAGCTGTATTTATACAATCTGGTAGCAGGCAAATCTTTCCTTCAGTCTTTCTAGGTATTTCAGACAGTTTAATTTCAAATAAATTGCATAATAGGGGTACCTAACGTAATTATACTCATATCTGTTCTCTGTTCAAACGAGTTATTCATTTAAAAATTATCCATTACTGAGTCTCCAGCCCAAGGCTATGTCTAGTAGGGAACATTCACCCTCACCACTCAGCCTATTCATAGCCTCCATCCAGGAAGAGAACTTCACAAAACAGACACAGGTTAACACATTTAACATCATTTGCCTAGTTAAAAACAGCCTTGGGGAAGCATATTTTGAACCTCAGCTAAGTCCTGAACTCAGTGCAACTGTAGAGTTGAGTAGAAAGAAGTGTCATTATGGATCCCAACAGTCTTACAGAAATAGCAAAGAGGGCACATAGGGTGCTTTGTTACATGTTGTACTGACCTCTTGGAAGCTATTTGCTATTGCAAGACCTTCATCTGGCCCACCAGTACATATCAAAAAGAAATGTTGTTCTGTGCCCCTAGGCTTACAAAAGGACATCTGGAGAGCAGCACAGTGAAGTGATACACCAGCTCTGAACAGATTGTTCAGATGCAAGGAGTACAAAGCCTGTTTGCATGGGGCCACAGAGAGGCTAGTTTAGCTCAAAGAAAATGGAAAAATACTGTGCTGTCACCGTTTATCGATATCTCAGCCAGCTATTAAAAGTAGCTTACAAATGTCTTCACTATACCGCAGTCTGCACGGAGTCCAACATATGTTTATCTCAACAAACCACCATCTTAGGGCTAATTGGCACATTTTCTAATACTACTTTTCTCTGATATTCCAATGGCTGATAACAACTAACATCCCTGATTTCAAACAGCAGATTTTTCTCCTTTCAGATCTATATTCACAGATAGATACTCTCTCAACTTTCTTCCCTTCCCCTTTCTTTCAGTTGAGCATCTCACTGAGCTGTGGAAATAGAGCCATATCTCCGCAAAAACATGCCGGGAAAATGGTTTTTTCCTACACTAAGGTAACAGAAATGTAGATACTTTATTTTACAAATAATTTTTTAGGCACCAACTGCTTTGTCTCACTGCCTTTTAATTATGTGAACTGAATTAAATAAAGCATGGATAAGCAATTTATTTGAGGTAGGAAGAGTTAAAAACCCAATAATTTTTTCTGTGCACAAATGCTTTCACTATTTCTTCACCTTATGTATCTTCTCAAGGCTGAAAACAATGTGTATTAGTAGCACTACTACCAAACTATGTCTGACGCTTAAGCTGTAGTTTTGCAGCTGTGGTGATGATTCTGATCTAGGAAAAGCTGCCTTCAAAGTTGGAACAGACAGGACAGTAGGCCTATCCAGAGTAAGAGGTAAGTCAGTACTTTAATTTCCATGCTACCTTTCTTGTAGCGCAAAGCTTTTCCTATGTGCATTGACTTCCTCACAGCATACTCACAGGACAGGCTGAAGACAATTCTCCATCCATCCATACCTTCACCCTCTTTTACTTTCCCATATGGCAAGCTTCCTGATTAATTTTTCTTCTGACATAATTGCCCGTGATGTCAAGGACAACATAGACTGCAACTGACCTTAACTCAGATGTTATACAGACTAGCTCCAAGTCTTCAGCCACTCTTATTTTAGTTCAGTCCAATATGAAACCACAATGGATATTAAAATTCATCATAATTACTCCAGGAACACTAAATTTCGAAAACTTTATTTTTTTTAAAATAGAGAACTGATGCATAAAAGTATTTGATCACCTATTAGAAAGGAAGGGAACAGGAAGGGAACTCACTCATGTCAAACAGATCCTTTCCTGGGCTGCTTGCTTCAGCATCCTCTGCTGTTCCACTGAAGGCACTTTCAGCATCTGCCTGAAGTGCCAAAAGATCTTCTCTATTTATATGCTGGGTGTTTACATAGATTGGCAGCTCTCCAGTTGGTTCTACTTCTGTTTTCTCTTCTGACATACTACAAATATCCAGAGATCCTAGAAAAGTCAAGACTTTTTTTGTGCAATCGACAGAACAGTGTTGACCGATTATCATCACACCATATCACCACAGGTTTAAAATTTCCTGGATAGGGAGATATAAAGTCAATAATTGTTGGATCTAGTAGAAAAAGTGTAAATTAATGGATTCAGAACTGTGTTTCAATGAGGCTATGGTGGGGCTATTTCCCAGGAGGAAAGGAAATCTTTGAAAATAAAGATTATAAATTTCAAAAATGATATTTTGTTGGGGAGTCATGAGAGGGGGAGAAGGTAGAAAATCCTCAAAAATGTGTACAGGTTAACAATAGAGAATATATTCTGGCCTTTGAACAAAAGTTTCCCTAGAAACACAGTAAATTTATTACATAAAGCTGGATAGGGTGAAATCTTTATATGTGTATTGAAATTACTTGAAATTCAAAGACAACAAAAGGAACATTATACACTATTTGCTATTTGTTGAGTAGAGAAAATTGCTTCACATTTTGAATTAAACTTTTCATTTTAGGCTTTTCATTTAAAAATTCTATTTTGCATACCCTAGTGGCTCACATTTTCAGAACAGATCATGCAGGAGACATGGGTTTTAAGATATAGAAAGTTAGAAAGCTGAAAGTCTGGGTAATTCTATTCATGAACTGTTGTACAGAAGAAAATATTTCATGAATGTCTGCATTTAATAATTTATCCAGAGGTAATTATCAAATGCTTTTCACTGGTATTAACACTAAAACTCAGACAAAGGGAACCTATCAACCAAGTTCTGTTCTTTGCCTTAAGGCTCTGAGGCACCAGACTTTCACATGCTTTGCCCTTCAAGACCACCTGCAGTATTACAGCTAAAAGCAGCAAAACTCACCTTGTTTAACAGGCCCATGATGCCATTCTTCACTGAATTTTTCTCCTAAGTGATGGCTCTGATAATAAATTTGCTCTCCTCCCATTCCTGATGCAGACTGGAATGGACACATGTTCAAGGAATTTTTTAATTGCCTTTAAAATGGTCAGACACATTACAACTGGCTCTGCCGATTTCTTTGGACATATTTTGTGTACTCTCACTCTTCTTTTCCAATTCATCATAATTTCAGAATATATATATATATCCCAAATACATTTGTTTAAGATTAAGATATTACCAGTGACCTTCAGGTGTCCTTCCCTGGTTTCTGCTTTTAGTGACCCCCGATGATACCAAATGATGCATAACTTCTTTAGTTTGTACTCAGGTAGTGAGTCTTGTCAACCTGTTACTGGGAAAAGTGTTCCACAGAAACACACGTGGGACCAGAAGACAGCCCCAACACCATAAGCTGAAAGATTCACATTGGTACCAGGGGATGAGGGGACTAGGGCACTGAGGGGAGCATGTTGGCTACAGACAGGACCCCTCTGGATTTAAGCAAAGTTATGCTGGATCTGAAAACACCTCTTAGGGGTCTACATTGATACTGCAGTCAAACTTCCAGCAGGAGTGCTGGTAGAAATATTCAAGCTGACCTTAGTTCAACATGAGGTGGAAAACCTACCTAGGAACTTGCTGAATAATGATCACTCCCAAGTCATTAACATAATGAACTGTTAGTAATGGCTGCACTGGACTGTTTAAATGATTCTGCATTAAATCATCCTCACTTAATGTGCACTATTTGATACTCTCTGAAGCAGACATGGTTTCTGCAAATGTAGTAGCCCCCAGTGGATTTCTGTTCCTTGAACCCAGTTAATCTTTTAATACCATGAGGATTTCACCTCCTTTAATTTGCTCTGAACCTGCCTAATGTGTTGCCCCCTCAATCTGCAATGGCCATTCAGATGGAAACTGGCCACAGAGGAAGGGGCTGTGAATTATAGACAATCCCAAGGTATCCCCTATAAAACACATGTCTTTTAAAAATTTTGGATCAATTAGCAGGAGAGTAGAAATGAAATTATACTGACCTGAGCTGCGTCTGCAGCAGTGAGAAGCCTTGTTTTGAGCCTGGCATCCAGGAATCCGCCAGGGGGAGGTATTTTATTTGGGATATTGTTGTAATAGGGATGCTCTGTTGCCTCGTTATCTTCCTCCGCCCATGGGTCCTCAAAACTCTGCATCCTATACGGAAGAAAGTGCTTTCTTTTACCTCTTACTTGTAAAGCACTTACAGACACTTTCAGCTGGTTAAGACTGCCTGTCAGGGGATCACTACTGCATACTGTAGAGACACTTCAGCTACCACTCTATGTCAGGAAGCAATGATGGATTATGTGTCAAATCTTCTCTGTTTAGACAAACTGACATAAACCTCCATTGCAATGGACCAAATTCTTTATGCTGAGAAGAGTGTGTTTGAACTTGGCTTTAAAGACCATTATAAACTGCATTAACAAACAACTTTATCTAATCTTAAAATAGCACCTGTAATACTATTAATTGATTGACTGACTAGGCTCTAAATCTTTGTCTTTAGTTATGACTGCTCTATCACCAATGTAATTCTGCAAGAACCTCACAAAGTCAAGAGATGTGAATATAGCATGCTTCCAGTTTAGGATAGTAGCATTTTATATTCCCTATATAACCGGTTTTTCTCTGATATAAGAGATTACAGAGGGTAAAAGTTCACTAGGGTTTCTAGTAATGTTAGTAAGCACATAGCAATCCATGTCTCTAAAGAAAACAAAATGCTATATCCCAGCCTTTTGAACATATACAAGGAGAGTTTGTATCAATGCAGTCAAACCTCCCTGCAATACATCACATCCCTAGAAACATCACCCTAATATGAGAAATACTGGAACATCATTAGGCATTTTGGAATCCTAGCAGTCTGACCTACTCCATCAAAACTGACACAGCTGCTGTGAAAGTAATGAGGAAAAGGCACAAATAACAACCATTCTTGGCCATCCATCTCTGCCTACTAACTACAGCACAAAACACATGATCATTTCAACATCATTGTGAAATCCATATTTAGCAATATCATTTCACAATGACCTATCTTAAACTGACTGTACTTCTTCCATGTTCATTAGGTAA
Organism: Calcarius lapponicus; assembly: GCA_039654755.1. Classification (NCBI taxonomy): domain Eukaryota; kingdom Metazoa; phylum Chordata; class Aves; order Passeriformes; family Fringillidae; genus Calcarius; species Calcarius lapponicus. The sequence goes on from CM077481.1 coordinate 42,432,525, forward strand.
ACACTGTAACACTGTTTCGCTAATACAGCAGAAATAATTTTTAAGTATTCAAGTCCTGTCTGTGCCCAGCAACATTGTCCACATTTCATCAAGTAAATTGAAAGCTAAAGAAGGTCCTCTAGCTGTCTCCTGCAATCGCACTCACCTATCAGATAAAGTGGGTGTCTTAGAGGGGCATTGCAAGTACTGCTTAAATCGAAGCTCGAATGCTTGCCCTATGGTGCTGATGACATCCTGGGCCAGGCCATCACAGCATTCCAGTATATGACAAGCTAAATGAAAAAGATTGACACATGCAAATCACTGTTTATGTCATGGTGGGATGCAATGACCTATGACAAAAACACCTACACTGTCAAGCTTAGTTGCTATATTACTGATGTGCACATTTCAATAAACCCCAATTCTTATACAGTGAATTTCAGACAATCACAACTTTTTAAAGGTTACATAAAATTGGACTGATGTGTAACTGCAATAGACAAGGTCCCTAATCTGTTCTGCTATTTTAACAAGCCCACAAACAGAAAAAAAACCTCATAAAATTTCACTTGCCATTACCTGAATGCAATAGATTATGTAAGAATTCTAAGCTTTAAATTGAAATTACACAAATATTAATAGATGGTAATAACAATAAAAGCTTTTTTTGTTTTCTTCAGTTTAATTACTTCACTTTTCTGTCTAATCACCCCAAGTTCACATGCTGCTCTTTTTTCCAAATTACAGTCTGAGGGAGGAGCAGTGTCCACAGATACTTCCTAGATAATGAGCCCTGATCTTATTCCAGGAATACAGAGGTTAGAGCCTTTTCCTGTCTGTTTGCATGGAGACACTCCCAGCAAACTACAGGGCTGCTGAGGAGTGCAGAGCCAGCAACTTGATTAGCTCCAGCACTTCCCCATGTGCAACTTCTCTGAACCCACTCTGGCAGTAAGGGGGGAGGATAGCAGCACAAACTCTCTCTATAAAGACTGAGAAGCCTTTATAAGCTGTCTGAGCAGATATATCTGTCCTGGTTTTAAATCAGAGAATGGCTTGTAGGTCTCATCATACGTGAAAACACAAAGAGGTGAACTTGTGGAGTTCCCGCAACTCAACACTGCAGGAACATAGATGGGTGCTAAGAGCTGGAAGCTAAAGATCTTAATGAACAACATCTCAGTGATACCCAGAGAAGCCAAGGTGAGTTAATTTTCCATACTCAGAATTGGACAAGCATATTGTCTACTGGCTATAGCCTGGACTGGATTTCAAACTGGTTCTCTTCCAAGTCCTGCCACAGGAAAGTGGGTTCTTGCTCAAAGCTACCGATTTGTTCATCCCTGACTGCTTTAATAACCTGAATATAAACTCCTCAGCTGAAAAACTGCATTTTAGTACATGCCCAGTGTCCAACTCCCTGGAACCAAGTGCATTGGACGCCAGTGCCCTAGAAATAAGGGTTGGTCATGACATTTAGCCAAAGTAATACATGGAGACTAAGCAGGTGTAGATAGTACTTTTTCAGAGGCTGAATTATTGGATAGACTTCTGGAGAGGCCAGGAAAAGGGACAAGAAACCTGCAGTTGCTAGTATGGAATGTCTGCTGTCTTCCTCAGCAGCAGCAGCAGCAGCAGCAGCAGCAGCAGCAGCACCTCATTCAGCATGAGATGGCACCACTGACAGTGCCAAGCAGATACAGTGGTGTTCTCTTCTCACCTTAGAGCATCTGCTGTGCCAGCCATCAAGCTGAAATGCCTCGTCCAGGGAAAATGCCCCTAGCTACATGTTGAAAGGGGATTCAGCAGACAAAAACAGGACCTCCATGTGTCCGAAGACAGAGGCAGACATCCCTGACTAGCAGTGAGGCATTTGTTTTTTTATGACCTCTGCAACGTTGCTATTGGCATGAACAATCAGCCCCCATGGAAGGTGCACATTTCTCTCTGAAAACGTGGTCCAAAAGGAGTTAGGCCAAACAAAGCTAAAATGTTTGCACTCCTAACTAGAGTGCAAATTTAAGGAGGCGATATTTCTCACTGCTAAACCTTTCTGGAGCTGAAATGAAGCATGAGTCATTAAGTAGTTTCAGTAGGTGACATAATGAGTAACCTGTTTCCTTGGATACGTGAATGGACTTTCAGCAGGTAGGAGATACGCTTCTTGTAAAAGGATGAGAAGGTTTGGCTCACACAGAGATGATTTCTTGTGAATGCTACAGCAGAAAATAGACAGCCTTGAGCTTGCTAGATCCAGAATGCAAAGCACGAAGACAGTTTCTCCATCCTTGTGAAGAAATGAGTCTAATATGCAAGCTATACTACAGCATTGGTGGTAGGGTAGCATCACTAACAGCAGCAGTAACATTTTCACCAGATACAGAGGTAAAGACAAATCCCCTTTTAAAGTAATTTGCAGACAGCACAAAGAATGGCAGAATGGTAAGTGATGGTAAAAGAGGGCAATTCAGGTCTCTTGGTAAATTGGACCCTTTTAAAGAATGTGTTCTAATACAGGTGACATACAAAGTCACTGATCTGCAAAGCACTGATGTATACAGACGAGTGGGGAAAGCACCCATAGGAAAGCCATAATGCTGAAGGCTTAAAGATCACAGCGTGAAAGAATTTCACATGAGGTAACAGTGGTTCACTGCAGCAAAAAGAGCTTAGAAGGAACCAGCTGACGAAGAAGACAAAAGGAAGAAAAAATAGGAAGGTGCATTCTGTGCTATAGAGACAGTCCCTGTTATGCAGATATCATATACCTTTTTAAAAGAGCTGCAGGAAAATGAAGGAAGGAGGAACAGAAATTATCTGAAGGATGGAGGATGTGCACTGCAACTGGAATGTTACACAGTCAATCTTTTTATAAAGAAAACTAAGAAATTACTTGACCTGAATAAACCAAAGGAAGACAACAATATCAGGTGCTCAGATGATGTCTCAGTTTAGGATAGCATAGCTCAACAAGGAACAGTCACGGGAAGCTAAGGATGTAAGATGGAAAGAACATAGTACAGGAAGAGCATAGTGCAGAAGGAACATGACAGAAGACTGAGCACAGGGCTCCTCCAAACCCTACAGAGAAAATATTTGGTCTACAGTGCTAGTCCCTACACTGACTGAGATCTCTCAGAACAGCTAAATCAAGGTTTGGATTTAGCAGAAGGCTACTGCTAAAGCAGGTGGGCTGGAGAGCAGCTCTGCACCATGCATTCCATAGTCTGACACTGGAGCCTCTCCAACAGGATATTGTAATGGAACAAGCATTGCAAAGAATTGGACTATTCCCTACCTCCCATTCCCTTTAAGTTTTCTAGGTATTTCACTTACATTCAGCATATTAGTATGCTTAGTGCAGGTATTATTTATGAGCCAATACCCTCAAGTCTGGACATCTCTGCATATGGACACAGCAGATTCTACAGGTATCATTAAAGATGACTACATATGGAAGCTACTGGGTCAGTTGTGCTGATGGTAAGGTGCACAGTTGAGGGTTTGCAGGATTAGCATTTTGGAGTTAAAGTGTCTAACTTCTCCAGAAAGAAGAAGTACTTCCTGTTGGAAGTACTTAATGTCTTTTCTTTTTTTTTCTTTTTTTTTTTTTTTTTGGAGATGGTCTGTTCTTCTCTCTCTGTGATCTGTGAACAGTGAATAGATTCTCAGATACATTACAAAATACTTGGTATGTTGCATTAAGACCTAGTGAACACAATCAACAAGCAGGGCCCTGTCCATGATTGATTTTTACTAAAGCAATACAACCTTGAATAAAACTTGAATAAAAAAATTGAGAAAGAGAATTACAGTAAACTGGCTGTAAAGCTAGTTATTTGATAAAGAATCTGATTCTGCCAGGAAGACTTAGGCATGTACTGGGAAAACCTAACAGATGCAGCTGCCTCATCAGATGACTTAATCAGAAGACAGCTTAGCTCTTACACAGTTATTGGGTGTAGGTAAGGCTTGGCTGTTGCCTAGAAGCTTACACTGCCAAGTAAGGCAAGTGTTTGATTTAAGAGATGAAGAGAATCAAAGTGTTATTTGTGTATGAACTAGAGGCAAGACCTATTTATTCCAAGTTTGAGAAACAAACTGCTGCTTCTTATTGCTACACACTCTTTCCATGGCTCTGTCAAAGGCCATCCTTTGATTCTTTGATTGGGCTACATTCTACATTCATGTTTTTCAGGGGGGGGGGGGGGGGGGGTTCTGACCTAAACCATGAATAACTAGTGTTTCTCAAAGGAAATACAGACATCAAATATATATTTATAACTTACCTCTACGATTAACAGGATCCTTAGCTACATATGCAATATAGTCTGAAGTATCCTGTCAAAAAATTAAGATATCTACAATGAATGCAAAAGCATATTTACACTGATTACAGCAAAAGATCACAGTCCAGAATATGTACAGTCCTTTGGACAGAGCCCCAAATGAATATTTTGCTCTACAGATGCATACTACTTAAACCCCATATAAAAGTTTACGGGTTTTGGTACTCATTTCCTTTTACCACTTTCCTTTTTACAGAATGAGATCCAATCCAGCAGAATTTTAAAATCTCTTCTATCAATCAACGAAACTCAGTAGGATTTGGCCCAGGCCTCATTTAGGAGGGAATAGAATTACAAGTTTTTATCTTCAAACTACCCAGAGATTTTGGTTCATAACATGAATAATCATCTGGTTCTGTGGCAGAAAGAGTGGGAGTAACAGCACTGCTCCTCAGAAATACTGAGCAATGGCATTTATTCATGTGTGACAAGCAGGTGTTTACTTTACTGACTACAGTGCCATATGGCACAGAGGTGCTCAGCCACTGCTTGGCTCTGACAGGCAGTATCCCTGCATGCCCTCCCTCAGCCCTTAGGCTGCTCCCTGCCACACCTGTTGCCACATGCCTGGTGGATTTTCTGGCAAGAGCACACAGACATCTTGTTGCGGGATTTTTTTCTTCCTCTCCTGCCACTCCTATGCTCCTGTGCACAAATGGTGCAGACTTCTATTACTATGCAGATCAAACAGAAAGGCCTGGGTTTCTGGGAAACACTTAGGCCTGCTGATATGTCTGAAAAATGCCATGCTGCCTTGATGCAATCAGGAAGTCGTGGTTAGATCTGGTATTTCCTGACTATGCCTGGCTAGTCAGGTAGGCTAAACCCAAGGGATATACATGATACATTACAGCTGACTGTGTACCCAAAGCCTTTTCAGATGACTGATCCAAGATCATTGCCAATTATGCCAAGATCTAACATCATAATAAACATCAACCTTCAGTTAAAAGATAGACTTCCTCAGCACAGCTTTTTCTAGTGCGAGCACACAACCACCACCAGCCACCCAAAACAAATCACTGTACTGAATGTCTACACAATTTCCTTCCTAAGGAGGGAGCAAAGGAAAGGATGAAGCACAGTCATGGGCTCTGGTGACAGATGTGTAACCATGTCAGTTAATGCATCATTGGAAGGCACTCAGACGCAGCAGCAGGGAAGCTGGTCTGTTAGAAAAGCACAGCTCTACCATTTTGTCTCATAATTTCTTACACATCCTGTGGCATAGTGTCTGGGCAGTGACCACAGTGGAAATAAGGATGCATATCAACAAGAAAGGGGAAAACAAAGGTGTCTGTGTCTATAGTAGCAAATAATACAGAGCCCTTGTCTCATTGTAATAGCTTCTCACAGCATGCCCTGAAAATCTCTGAGGGACCAGCACATGCTTGGCATCAATCCCAAGAGACCACTACAAGGGAAGAGAGTGAATGTGTGGGTGCAAATTGCACTGTGTTATTTATTTCAGGGCCAGAAAGACTAGAAAATGGGCCGCAGATCAATTTATTTACTACTTCAGGCATAGCTAATGGATACATTTATGCCTGAGTAAATCATAGATCTATCTCATAGTTAGTGTGGGTGTGACAGTCTGAAAACACCTACTCCTTATTTCATTTAAAGCTCTGAGGTTCAAGCTGACTATGACAAACCATTAAGGACCTAAGGTGGGCACATTTCAGTGTGGCTAAGTTAGAAGACCCTCATCCAAAAAACTATACAGGACTTGGCTGATGCAGGAAAGTGATCCTTGACATTCAAGAATGGAAAACAAGTATGAATGAGCTATAATTTTCAGCCTAAAGGCATTGCATTTCAGTGTTAAAATTTGGAGGTATTGCTGAAACTGAAAAACTACTGCCTTCAGGGACCTCTGAGAGACCTGCCTTATTAGACTTTATGGCATCCTCCACTCCAAAATTTCAGCAGATATCTCCAAAAAACAGATGTCTTCTCTGGCAGCCTGAAACAGCCACCTGAAATTACTGTGGAGAAAAATTGTTTAGAGTATCATAGGAGGGGCTGAAGAGAGCTAAAGTGGATTGAGAGCACAGCCTTGGAAGTGAAATAAAATGGTTCTGAAATGGCACGTAAAAGGATTTGGTACAGAGGTTTTTAAGCTCCCATATTCTGACACAGCCAGAAACTGACTCATTGCAAAGGGAAATATTGCAGAAGTATATATTCAAGCCATTCTCCAGGACTGTGGAACACTTCTCCAGGAGCTATATTTTGAATAATATAATTAATGGTAAGGGAGTGGAAGGAAGGTGGTAAAGCTAACTTCTATGACAAATGGAAGACAGATACCCAGAGCAGAAAGGTTGATGGGGTAGGGAAGTGAGAGTAGTCTCACCTCCTAGTAAACCAAACTCCAAAATAACTTCAAAATCAGGGAATCACTTCCTGAAGAAACATGGGCACATATCTAGTTTCCTCAGTCACTATGGCCTTTCTCCAACCTGTTTATAAGTCATATAAGGAGATACATTTATGGTCTGGAGGCCAGCTGTTGTTGGGAGACGCAGTTTGGTGGTGGCAGTCCACTACCAAGTAGAAATCATTAAGGGCTGATGAAAGTTATGTCTAGATGGCCCTCTGATGAGTAAATAAATCTGTGAGCTAAATCACATCCTTGCATTTTGTCATCTTCAACATGCACCCAGGACAAAGGAACTAGCTGCTTTTTGCGCAAAGTTTTGAGTTAAAGTTGTTCCTTACTAGACCAGAGATAAGCTTGTAGAAAAACATTAGATACTCATACCTACTTTCTTCCTCCCAACACCAAAATGAATTCATGCAGTAGTCTTATTGGGAACACAAATTCATAATTTCACTGTATCTTGTAGGCTCCCTTGCACCATGCAATTTTATTTCTCTGGTCGCTCACTGACTCAGTAGTGAGATTTTTATCTCTTTAAAACATTTGGAAGAGCTTGTTTACTCCAAATCCAGAACTCTACTGCTGTTCCTCTCCTCTTTCCTGGTAAATCATTTCATCAGTGGGCAGTGTGAAATGGTGTTTCCAGGACCTAGCATTTGGGATGGCAGATGGGTAGCAAAGAATCTTCTTACGGAGGCAGGGAACTGTGCTAATCACTCCTCTGCCCACTTCAGGAATTGTTCATTTACAGCATCCATTGCAATCTGTTGTGTTTCCAAGCTGCTGTTGATCCATTTTTTGTTCCCCAAATTATAGTGATATTGCGTCCTTTTCCCTTCTGCAATTGTACTGAGCTCAGCAAAGCTGTACTAAGACTCGAATTTGTCTTTATGTTTTCTGACAAAAACACAACGAACAGAGAAAGCACCAAGCCTCTTCACCTTAACAGAGTTAACTGAGAGAATTAACTCACAAAGCAGGCTAGAAATTGCCTTACTTGTAGTACATGACTGATATATGACAGATAATCACATAATGGAGAAAAAGGTACTCATTCAATTAATCTAAGTTTAAAAGCTTTCAAACCTCTTAGGTAAGAGCTCTGTCACTAATTTATATTTTCCCCATTGCTTCCTGAATGACAAATACTTTTGAAGCCCATTTATTAATGTATCTTTGGATGAACAGGTTATAAAAATAAGGAAAACCACAATAAGCAGGAATCTGCCCTTTGATCTAAATGAATAAAATTTTTAAGTGTACCTAAAAGCTTTGCAAAACTGGAGAGAGAGATCTGTGCTTTTTCTGAAAGCCTGCCTTCAACCTGCATGACTGTAGCAAATATACCTGCAGGCAGAATTTAGCACAGTCTTCTCAATTCACACTTACAGTTGAGAAGAAAAAAAAAAGAAAAGCATGCATTACTACAAATATATAAAGACTATAAATATAGCTGCAACATATTCTACTACTGTAAAAAGTGCAAGATAAATAACAGGATAAAAATCCATACAATGCCCATATAGCTATTCTACATTACTCTGAAAAACAAAGCTCTGCTTATCAGTTACTATATGAATGCTTACGGCCCCTTGATAATTTTTGTTACAGTCATCCAAAGGGGAAGACCCATGAACACTTGTCAGCCATTCCCCTCAAACAGAGCTTGATGGCAACAATCAAGAAAAATTTATGAAAGAAGAAACAGGAGCTGAGTTGTGGCTGTATTTTTCTTTTAGTAAGATGCGCTTTAAATTTTGTCACACGGCCCTCGTAAAGCAGTTTCTGTGTGGGAGAAGGCTTTACAGAAATGCTTACCGGATCACCTCCAGACGCAAAGGAGATGGATTGCATATGGTGATTTGCTATGATCTGTATGGATCAGAAAGAATAAGTGTGAGTCAGATGGGTTTCTTACAGTTTGCAATTCTGATTTCAGTTTTTTGCTTGTATGGTGGTGAAAATCCAAAATCAAGACCAAAATTACCTATAGGGACTTCAAAGAGCAGCATGATAATATAAACAAACTTAAGGATAAATGTTTTTATTCCAGTGTTCTTTAAAATGTATCAGGATACTGCAAGATTGCTAAATGTACTCAGAACTCTAGTAAATCATACAGACCTGTCGGAAAGTGTCTTTGGAGAAATTTTAATCTGCTAAAACTCACTTTCTTTATTACAGATAATGATGAATGAAACAAAAGGTCCTATTCATCAAACCATTTTTCTGCTGATGCCACTCTGGTGAAATCAATGAAACCATGCCAACCTCTACACCAGCTAAGATTCCTAACATTGCATCCAATACCTACTGGGTCATTTTATGTTTCAAACATCAACTTGCTTACAATATGCAAACAGAATTTTGAATCTAGCTGCAGTGTAGTATTTTGGACAAATTCACAGGCACACTCCAGGGCATTTGAAATTCAAATTGCTTATGTACAATTTGAACTAATATGATATTTCTCTGGGAAAAGACAATTTGTCCTGAACCTCTAATAAAAGCAGAACATCTCTGCTATTCTGAGAATCAACGTACAAAATCTTTTAATAATGAAATCATGTAACAACCAAGAAAGAAAAGGTCATTTGAAAGAAATTTTCACTTGATATTTGAGTCACAGAAGTCATGCCAAGGGATTCATCTGGGATGGGACAGGCCGTTTTTAAGTGCCTCAGAGCATCTGACAATAAGAATTAGGATCTTGATTCTTCACTTTGGAGAGGGAGCCACGTAAAAAAACCATTCTGGAAAAACCAAAATAGGCTAGAAAACTATTCTCTGTGGTGATTCCCCTAACCTGCTTCTTTAAGACCTGAACTATTGACTGCCTTCTTGGAAAAAAAAAAATCTGACAGAACTTTCTCTGAATCTTGCTGCTTCACTAAGTCAGAGAGAGGTGACTACTACTTGTAGTGTTTCTTTTATGTAAAGAGCACTTCATTTTCAACAGCCCTGCTTGTCCCACAACATCCTCCAAAGATGTGGTTAGTTTTTAAGAGTACACTTGTAAATTAGTGTTCTGCTACTCAGCAGTGAGGATTTCCTTCTCTTAAAGAAGTAAAAATCGAATATATAGTACATAGAATACATATAGAATGTAGATTATCCCAACAATAGAACTAAAGTAGTGAAGTTCTGTTATGCAATTTAATATTATCACTATCTTGACATGTGCAAATAACCTAATCTTCTATTTTAGCATGTAAAATTATTTCAGATTGTCGCTAAACTAATTTTTTCCAAATTTTAAGAAAGCTGAGAAGTGCTTGAAACCATTAGTTCAAGTAAGGCGTTTTTTTTAATTCCACAGCTAATTTAGTTTGAAGTAGGGGTGTAGGGGTGTTCCTCACCTCATCTCTACCAATATCAAAATACTGAAAGGAGATACAGCAAACTATCAATGCCTTGCATATCTTAAAATAAAGCAATTCACTAATGTTGGCATACAGCTCAGAAACCTTTTTATCTATGCCAACCTTCATTTTAAAGAAATAAGCAAAACAAAATCATGTTCCACTCATCCCTGCTCAATATGTTCACAGAACTGTTGTGCAGGGGTACATGCAGTTGCTTTCCTTCTACCATAAGGGCCAACAACCCTGGCTTGTCTTTTCTTTCCTTTCAGATCTGCCGTGAAAAAGACACTATTACAGAAGTTTGCAGCCATCCTCCTGTGTGGGGCCTCAAAGGGCAAAACTGCTGGGCCATGCTTATCTGCAAATCAAATCTTTGGCATAAACAAGAAAAAGGGGAAGCCACAGCCAGACCAGGGATCTCTGAGAAACCAGACATTTCCCAGGCCTGTAGCACCCAGAAGTGTCTACCTCAAGAAGAATGATATAAGAGGAAGATTAACAGTTTTGTCAATTCAGAGAAAAGGCAAAACATGTAGGGGATGACTCTTTGAAATAAATGAGTTTAACTACATTTCTGCCCTAGCATTGGCTGATGACAAGCTGACTTTCAGGGTTTGGCACTTCCTTATCACATTCTCATGCTTCTGATGGGGAGTAATTGTCCTCATGAAAAGCACTGCTGCGCATATTCCATAGCTAGGCTACAGACTGCTGCAGCCAGTCACAGCCCTGCTCCCCCAGTCTCAGTGCTCACTGCAGAGGATTGTGTTGTTTTCTAAATAAGGATAAGAATGAAGATATATGAATGAAAACATAGTAATGAACAGCAAGCTTTTTAATAAATGGTATATATATTCTTTCTCACTTTTTAACCCTGAGGCCCCAAAGGCATCAGTAGGAATTTTACTTCTTTTCTCTCTGTATCTGGGCAGAAAGTTTCATGCCCTAATGCAATATGTGGTTCACAGCAAATAGCACAGCAGTGGCTACGCATGTCTGTCTGCTTCCTTTTTATATATACCCTGAGCAAGGATTTTTCTCATCTCATACATCATTCACAAACCACTGCAGTGATTCCCCAAAGTCTGTCTGTACCTTCAGCACAGTGAAGAAGAAGAAATGAGCTACTTTAAAAAGGCTGCCTTGTCTCTCTAAAAGACTGGCCTTTCACTGCACTGCAAAATCCCTGAGGCTGTATTTTTGGCAGTGCCTCAGGAACAGTTTGTCCTTTAAGACTCTAAATGGGAAGAAAACAACAAAATTGGGGACACACATTCAGTATTTTAGTTGTTGCTCCAAGCACACCCCTTTTATGACTCTGAAAATTTGTCATTTTATTCAATAAGAACTCCCACAACCAGATAATAGTATTTCACATCACAGGTCTTTTAAGAGCAAAACCAATCTACTGAAACATGGCAAGAAGAAAATAATTTATCAAAGCTGGGTTGAATAGTGAAATAAACTGACTTCCACTATGATTATATTTTGAGTTCATTCATTTTATTATATGATTGAGGAATAATTTTGAGCAACTGAGTATTTGGCAGACAGCAAATAATTGTGCAGCAGGCTGTTCATCAAAAGCCTCACAAGTTAATACAGAAGTTACACTCACCTGTTTTGTATCTGGATTCATTAGATTTAAGCTGCTGGTGGAGATATTCAACATTATGCTCATTCCTGCAAACTGAAGATTGCTCTTTCCCAAGATGCTAGAAAGGACTTTGCTTGGTGGCTGTGAGGAGGGGGGGAAAAAGCAGATTTTTGTTCTCTGATTTATTTTTTTTTAATGACCTTCATTGTATGCAGGGTTAGTGGTGATCTTAAAGGTTTCTAAAAAGTTTATGACTTTTCAAAGATCATTAATTTGCAACAGCTGTTTTCCTCTGGAAATTATTTCTCATTTATACCACTACTACTACTAATAATAATAATAATAAATAATAATAGCCAAGTAGTTCTTCATCTACTCTTCACCAAAAAGAGGGGTTTTGTGAGACAGCATCAGTGTCATCGTCACCAAGGGACCAAGTAAGCAGACTAAGATGAATGCCTTCAGTCAGTATCTTAAAACAAAAATGTGCTCGTTCTATAAAAATAGCTTCAACTCTTGAAATTTACTGTTTGCTCTACATCTACTGACTGTTCTACCCCCTTGCCACATGGAAAGTGGGACTCCACTGATACTGATGGAAGGCTCACAAAATGGGATACAGAGTATTATGGACTGGATGACTTCTAAAGGTCCCTTCCAACCCCCAACCATTCTAGGACTTTGCTTGTAGACTTAAGAGTAGGTTAAAGCCAGATATAGACAAATAAAACCTCTTTATGCTGGGGTAAAATATGCATCTAAACATTATCAGAGAATAAGTCTATGAATGTAATACAGGGGATGTAATAGTATTGATAACTTTTATAGGCATTTCACCAGCTCTTAGGAGGTATTGCAGCAATAGAGGTTATGCTGTCAAAGCAAAATTCATAAACTTCTCACCTTTGACAGCTATAGGGAATTACATAGCTGCATGAGAACAGCCACAGTCAAGTAACCACAGCTGGTGAAAAACAAAGCTGCCCAGCAGTCACAGACCAAGCCCTTTAACTTGCACTGGTGAATATTCATGCTGGTTATTAAGATATAAACACAAAATGACTGGAGACAGTGCTCTTCTGCCACTATGTTTGCACTTGTCCTAAGCTGCCTGCAAGCTTAGATGGTTTTGTTCCTAGCAGTCTGGACACACTTGAGCTTCTGCAGTCCTGCAAGTTTACATACATTTAATTTTATCTTCTTTCCCTTCTGTTTAACTGATTAAAAATACACTATGTACATACTGCTCCTGTGTAACATGTGCTGCACTATTTCAACCCTTTCATGTTACAGAGCTAGTACTTCATTAAATTCTCTTTTGAACAAACTCTTTTGAGTATCTCTGTGTCTTCTCTTTCCTTAATCCTTCATGATTCCTGAGTCATGCCTAAGGATTACCAACCCATAGTGCAGGTAAAGTGTGAAAATTTGGCTTCAGGAAGTATATGTCACATTAACCAAATTGATATGCCACTAGTGGCAGAAACATGATGAATGTACAGAACAGCAAAAGACACGCCTTTGACATTTATCTGAAATTCTGTTGCTCTTTTCAACAACTTATAAGCAACGTTACTTTTAAAATCTGTAATACAGCAAGGTGTCTCACTAGTTGCTTGGAACTCTGTTTAACTTATTTTTTCAACTACATTTTGTGTCATTATGCTTTCCAAGAAGAAAGATACTTTTGTCTTTACTTTCAAATTTAAAATAAAATGCCAGAGAACCAAGAAATGCCAATGAGATAAATTTGGTGGGGGTGAAACTATAGCCTTAATTTCTGACACAATTTCCAATCACACTGTGACACATGTCACATATGACTGATTTTACCAGGGTATAATTCTCCATTGCAAAAAAGTGGCATTTCATGGTATTCCTTTCTGCTGAGATTCTGCCTAGATGGTGGAGCAGCTGGGGAAGCAGGCAGACCTTTTCCTTCACCTCCACATTCTCCTCCTGTGCCCAAGAACACACACAAGGGCTATAATTAACTACTTTCTATGCTTCTTCCCTTAGAGATAGCAACACACCCCAGATTTGCTTGCAGGCCTCTGGAAGAGACTGTGAGAGCCATCAGTGCAGGAACTGGGCCAAGACTTTCTCCTCTCCCTATATGAAGACTCTAACTCCCAGCACACAAATAAAAATTAAAGCAAGGTAGTAATGATGTCAGGTACACGCTGGACTCACCATCAGCACTGGGCACTGATCATCAGCCACAGGTGTTTATGGAAAAAGCAGAGGGAACAAAGGATCACCTCATATGCTCTTTCCATTTCCAGAAATCAGTGATAACCAAACTCTTTAAATGTCATCAATATATCTATCTTTCAAGAACAAATCTAGTCACTTTCAAAACTACGTATGTTTTGGGCTTCTGCTGTATCTTCCAGCACCTATTTCCATAATTTACTCATGCATTTTATGGAAAGGCATCCCATTTGTTGGTTTTAACTCTTCCACCTGCAATCTACAAAAGAAAGAAAGTAAAAGGAGGACGTTTCTATGGAAGGAACATAAAGGCACAATCTTCATCCTAGATGTACTTGTATTTCCTGATGCATACAGAAGCAGAGATCCTGACCAAAAGGACAAGTGACAACATACAGTGAGTAAAAACAGCCAATACTCTAAATGATTAATCAACTGCAATTCTCAAAGCTGCCCTAAAGTCACCTGCCTGCTGTGCCTGGTCTCCACTGTGCTGTACAGAGAAAATACAGTCAACTGCACTACAAAAAAAAAAAATACCTTTCGTTTCTTGAAGGCTCTTTTGGCACCAGGCATGGCTTCACAAACACGACTGATTGCTTCCCTGAAGAGACAGAAAAAAGCTTTATGGCAAAAGAATGTGTGGGTTTCTTCATTATGCTTGAAATGCACTGGAGAGAACAGTTTCAACTGTATTTCTGTGCACAAGTGAGGATAGTTAGCAGGTCAGTTAGCATTCCTCTAAAAAAGAAAATGTTTCCTCACACTATTAAAAAGACCTTTTCTCACTGTAAATTAGAATATTGCTCATAAAACCATCATTCCAGTCTCACTTTTGTACATTGGTTAACACCTTCTTAAAAAAAATGTTTCTTTTAATGTGAGAGTTAGAAAGCATAATTTTTCTTACTACTATACTATGCACTTTTCCAGTCAGAGCAAAACCACCAGGATTTAGACAGTATCTGAACACTAAATACTCTTGGTAATATGGACATTCAATACAGTACATGGGATGTACAACATTTTAATTTATACTATTTGAATACAGTCTGAGTAGTTTATTAGTGGCCTTACATTTATTAGTGGCCTTACAGGGAATATCATTGCCTGAAACAATATTTTATTTCCGTTTTTTAACATTGCTTCATTCTTCCCATCACACTCAGGTTGACTGAAAGAAATGTATGTCCAACACGGATTTGAATCTTTACCCTTTCATAGAAGAGTAACTCTACATCACAAAAACTCTTGAAATCATACTGCTCCAAACAAATCTTAGAGTTCCTTTCAGTATTTAGCAACTTATTATCTGAATGGTTAATCTGGTCAGTGTTTAAAATTTGCTCCTGTACACATACAGGCCTTCCTTCTGACCACTAGGTACCAGGCTTTAATAGGCTTGTCCCACTGCAAGACAGAATGGTTTCACAGGAGTGAGCAAAGGTGATTCCCAACCTTGTTTAACTATTTTTTATATGTATTGAGACAAATAGCACATATATTTAGAGCCAAAACCATGTAAATAACAAATATTTTAAGCAAAAACCCCCAAAACTCAAAACCAAACCAACCAACCAAACCAGAAAACAAAAGAATAGGAAACAAGGCACTACAAAGATAAGAACAGCCAAAATAATCAAAACCTTGAAACATCATCTAGATAAAGACATAAATGATATTAACTTTATGCCATGTGCTGTATATTCCAACTCTGCACAGGATCAACAAGTGAGTCAGGAGAACAATGCCATACACATATATCAGCATTCAACTTGTAATGGCTTGGCAAGCATGACAGATTATATCAGGTGGCAATCAGTAACTGATATATAGTCATGCCTTGTGCGCTTTCAGCTTGGACCCAGTTCAAAGTTGGAATCGCCTGGAAGAATCACATTTTATTGGTTTGGGGAGATGGGTGGTTGGGGGAATGGAACACGCCTTGAAGCAGGTTTATAGTCCTGCCATTCTGAAGAAGTGTGAGATTTATGGTGAGAGATGGCTAAAAAATCTTTCAAGCAACAATATCTTTTCTTCAGGTCTAGAGGAGAGGTGTTTTGTTCCGTAACTTGTCCTATGCCTTTTTTTCCCCCCACCTACATCTGTTTATCTAATAAAATTGCCTCTCACTACAAACCCGGCCTTGCATATGCACTCAGACCATTATAGCTACAACAATACCCCATTTCACGGTTCAGCACCTGTATTTAGCTCCCACCTTCACCACATTTTTTTACTCCAAACAAGTGTTTTACTTAAAGTAATTATTAGAACTTACAGAGCAAGTAAGTTTAAGAGAACATGTCTGATGCATCTTAGAAATAAAGCACAGCAAGCATCAGTGATCACCATAATACTGAGACAAGGGTAATGCCTGAAAATGTAAGCAGGAAAAAGTAAATAGTACACCTCTCAAAAGAAAAATTCACTAAAAATGCTTTTCTTTGACTCATGAAAACAAGCAGACATCGTCTTTTACAGAGTCATCCTCACTGGCTACTGAGCTAAAACTTGTGGTTTCCCATCTCTTTCTTTTGCTGAAGCAAATCTTTTGGAGGTAATAGAATGGGAAGTTCAGGCCAGTGGCAGTCTCCAGCCCACTTCAGTCTTTCAGACCATGCCTCTTGCTTCATCAGGCATGCCTTAGTTTCCCAGGCATTTTGACTGCAAGCTGCTCTCACAGAGACATCACCAACACTTGTCACCTCTTTGTCTATTCCAGTGGTTCAGCTGGTACACTGAGATACCTTGTAGGTTTTGCCTCTCACAGAAAGAACTTGGATTTCTGAGATATGTGCTTGAGGGATAAATTAGTCTATCATTTCCTTTCTCTTCCTATTTGCCCCCATCATCTTCTCTCTGTAGTGGCAGCACAGAACTTAGAGAAAGAAAGGGGATTTTCAGGCCACTGCACCCAACAAAAAACGTGTGCAATCTTGTTGTGTTTCTAGGGCAGGGTTGGGTCTTGTAGCAGTACCTCTCCTATCTGTCAGCTCCTGATAACCAGACATCAATTGTGTTACTCAATAGATTCATCTGATTCAAGGACCTTGTTGATCAAAACTGCCATGAGATAAGAGAGGAAATAACTAGGTGAAAAAGCTGAAACACAAGGCAAGGCTTCACAAGGCAGCCTTGACTACTCCTTGCATGCCCTGTCTTGGCCGAGAGGACAAGACTTTAAAAAAAACTCTAACAAAAAAAAAAACCCAACCAACCAATCAATCAAAAAAAAAAAAAAAACCCAGCCCAACAAAAAAAAAAAAAAAAAAACCTAACTGGGCTACATGTCCTCTCACTCCATAAAAAAGCATTATATAGTTTCCTGCTATCTGTCTTCCTTTTGGTAAAATATCTTGGTTTTACAGAACTCAGTGTTCCCAAAGGCTGTGGGAAGACTGGGAGTCTTTGGGTTTTGAACCTCTGTGAATACTAAATCTATTCAAGCAACTGAAGGGTTCAAGTTAACAATGCTTTTAGTGAAAATGCTGGGAACTTCAGAAAACATATTCATAGAGCAATTCTGTGTAATCAAGGTCAGAGTGTCCTGGCAGCAACTCTTTGCATGCCTGCAACAGAAGGCACAGGACTTTTCCTGCGTGGGAGTTAAGGACTCTAAAAGCACTATTTGAAGAAAATAAGAAGAATAAGGACAACTAAACATCTGTCACTGGACTGAATATGCATTTTATCCAAGGGCCACCACGATGCTTAGAGGGATAGAGCACCTTTTCTATGATAAGAGGCTGAGAGAATTGGGATTGCTCAGCCCTTAGAAGTGAAGGCTTTAGGGTGAACTAACAGCTGCCTTCCAGCAGCTGAAGGGAGCCTACAAGAAAGGTGAAGAGAGACTTTTTACAAGAGCATTTAGTGATAAGATGGGGGAAATAGCTTCAAACAGAAACGGTAGGTTTAGACAAGATATTAGGAGGAAATTCTCTGCTGTGGGGGAGGTGAGGCACTGGAACAGGTTTTCCAGAGAAACTGTGGGTGCCCCAGCCCTGGAAGTGTTCAGGGCCAGGTTGCATGGGGCTGTGAGCAACCTGGTCCCGTGACAGGTATCCCCGTGGCAGGGGATTGGAACTGAATGGTTTTTACAGTCCCCTCCAACCCAAACCATTCTATGATTCTGTGACAGTTCCGTGACCAGATGGCCAGATTGCCTAGTGATGTGGAAAGGATGGCTTAAAGACTTCTTTTCAGCTTACACTGCTGGGAAGGACAGGGTAGATGTAACCAATTTTTTTCAGCAAATCAAATTTGAAAATGCCTCAGCAGCACAAACACCTGGTATACAAATCAAGCCCAGGAACAGGTATTGCCACTAGGCTGAGCATGCCATCACCTGACTTGTGCATGGAAACCCTTGCCTAACGAAGGCAAAACCAAAAGTTCTGTATATATCTGCATGGCTAAATATTGCACAATTTGGGAAAACTGGATGTGATTACATTTGCTTCCTTTCTAATGGGAAAATTATTTGACATAGACAGACATTACACCTTTCTAAGCCACATCCTGCTTCATTAGCTAGGCTCAGATAAAAATCAGTGTAGAGTTATGCTGATCTCTTGTAAAATTAGTTTTTGTGCTGTCTGCAGTAAGGACCACATGCTGAGTTCCAAATCTGCCCAAGAGTATTTTCTGCTTTGCAGATGGTCATACTGTGGAGTCATTTTCTTGGCACAAAACATGTTACGTATTTTGAATATAATTTCAGCATTCAAGTGCATTCAGTAAAAAATCACCAATTTTCATTTTCTGAGATTGACCTATACTGCTTTAAAGTGGTTTGACATCTGAGAAAGAAAAAAGGACATTTTATATTGCCATGTAGTTCCATGAAAAAGGCTAATGCCCTAGTATCATTCACAGCTTTACTGATATTTTATTCTGTTATACAAAGTAGTTCACTCAGGAAGTACAAATGTGCTCCTCTATGAAACATCATCACATGAAAATACTTTCCATTTTTTGATTGTGCTGTTCCTGTTCTTAATTAATGTTATTTAATTGATTAAACCCCAGAATTCTGGAACTCATATTTCAGGGAAATTACATACACATAGAAAAAGCACAGATTTTCTCAGCATATTTGAAAAAATTAAAACCATCTCAAATAATGAGATGAGAAAATGTGACTACATTTTAGTATGAAATGTTTTGTTTCAAAATATTTAAAACCTACTAATACTCTATTTTTAAGATATTCTACTGTCCTGTAGTTCCCAAGTTTACTTCTCCCCACCTCAAAAGCTTAGGACTTCACAGGTTGAAAAATAGACAGCAGAAGACTTACTTTTTTAAATGGAAGAACTTTTCAGAAGGTTCACAGTTATTTCTTAACAGTACTAGGTTCCTGTCAATTTTAATAATTACCAAATATTGTACCAGTATTTGCTGAGGAGAAACAAAGTCTGTACTAAATTTAAAAATACCTTGCTTGTGAGAAAATAATTTAAAAAAAAGAAACAGAGACCAAAAATACATTTTGAGAAGTCTGTTTAATAATTGAAATATTTTTTGTTCATTTGCAAAACAGGCAAAATGAGCATGTGCTGTCTGAAGTAGCACAGGGGGACACTGACAACCTCCGAAGACTAAACCAGTGTTTGACAGCAGATTGACCATGTCTGGAGGATGCAAGGCTGAAGAAGTAGCTAAGGAGAATGAATCAACAGTATGGAAAGAAAGGGGAGGCTAACTGTGGTTAAAATGCACCACTGCCACGCATCCAGTGTACCATGCAGCAGCACCCCAGAGGGGAAACCCCCACAGAAACTGGAGCAGAAACCAAGCGATGCCATTTGTTACCATCTTGACCAAAGTGAAGCCTGTCTTCATGGGAAACCTGGAAGAAAACTTTTGTGGAATAAGGTGACATCAAGCGGATGTATTGCGCAAGCTGGTGTCATTTGTAGAGCATGAAGACAACTCTTCTTTTTCTTTTTGTCAGCTCCCCGTTCTGTTTCTTCACATGGAGTTTTCTCACATGTAGAAAATCTAAAAGCAGAAAATGAAAGGAAGCTGGCCAACTTAATTTTTGGTTTACTGAATAAACTTTATTTTTGGTTTACTGAATAAACTTTATACACTCATGTGGTTGGCTTTAAATACACATGTCATTAGATATGCACTATGCAATCTATCTAATGATAGTTACTCCTATGCTCCTGCATCTTCAGTGTGAGACTTCCATTAATCTCCTAAGAGAAACCAAGGCAGTTTGAAGGACTCTTTTGGTTTCATTGGCAAAGAAACTCTTTATCCATTGGTATGCTCAGTGCTCTGTTCTCAGTATTTACAGATGACCTAACTTTTTAAGGAATATTTGATACAACTTCTTTAAAATTTATGCAACTAAGTTTCAGAAAACCCAGTCTCATTCACCAGTAACATAGAAATCTACCTATCTTGATGATTTCTTCTAACACAACAGTTCTGAACAATGGTCTTATTTTAAGAAATGTAGAGTGAAACTTGTTTATCCTACTGGCACACCTTAACTATATCTCTTAACGCTGCATGCCTACACAGCTTTGATGAACATAAAGTAAGGGTATATGAAACCTTGGTTTTGAATGTACAGCTACAAAACCTTCATTATAGACAGCCCTCTAACTGTCAAGAATATAGTCAATGACACCAAAAGTATCTTTAAAAAAGATACTTTAAGGCTTACATCTACTAAGTAGCTCAATCCCTTAACATCTTTTATGACCTTCAGGCTTTTTTCCACTCAGCCTGGTCTCTATCTACTTACCATAGTCCTGGTCAGAGAAATGGAGAGAGAAATTAAAATTGTTTTCTGTTGCTTAATTAGGATCATAGTAATCTCCAAACTGGGCCAAGCCCCAGGTAATTTATTAAAGTATTGTCTCTCAAAGAGTAGATATTAGCAGATACTTCAAAGGCAGACGCAGGAAACTTCACAGAAGTAGAGTAAAAACAGTTAGTCTAACAAATATTTTTCTCTAATGCCTGACTTCATGTCCAAAGCAGGACTTTGGAGAGGTATCTTACAAAAGCTCTGTGCAAGACAGATGACAATTTATAAATATCTGGTCTGTGTTTGCCAAAAAGGACTGTTCAGCATTGATGAACTGTCTGGTGTGACTGGACATGTCATGTAAACAACACACAAATTCCTCATGCCATCAATTATTTGTGTAATCAAGCTGCCAGGTGCTGTTAGCAGAACTTGAGAGTGTTTTGGTTTCCAGATTTCTGTCAGTTGTTAACTTGTACTGCAATTTGCATTTAAAATGTGTTAAAACCACTCTGCTTCAGGTCATGCTTCTGCAGACCCATGTTTAGTAACCATCTTTCTGAAAATCCAGGATACAGTGATATCCATAACTGCTTCCCTGACTCAACTTTCTACCTTCCCCATCCTCCAAGAGGCTCTATGTTTTCTTACAAAGGCACATCGACTGGGGGAGCTCAGTTAATTGCTCTCATTCTGTCTTTGCATTACCATATATTAGTAAAATTATTCCAATTATTAGGTAACAATTTCCAACTAATACTGCATTGAAAAGGAAAGATTCCAGTCTTAGGCATACAAAAACCTATTTATTCTACCACATGTCTGTGCTAATAACAGCTTAACTAGCAATTGTAAATTATTCTCAATCTATCAGGCACTATAGCTGTCATTGTCCCACTCAGAGGTATGCTGTATGTATTATAAGGATGTCTCCATCCACTTTTGAGACTCCTGCCTCCTGGTGAACCAAGCAGCAGCTAGCACCTCATGCTTCCCACAGCTCTGACTCTGAAGTAGGTGTGCCCACCTCTTCCTGCAACTGCAAATGGTCTATGTGTTCTGCCGTCCCCTAATGCCACCCCACAGCCAGAGTTCTCATGGAAAAAGGAGAGATAAAACACACTCACCCTTAAGCATGACAGCATGTTAAGGAGGACACTGAATGCAGAATTCACTGCAGATAACAGATTACCTATCGGCCTTCAAGAATCACAGGAGACACATTCTTGCTTTTCAATGTCTTCCACCCTTTCTTTCAGTGATGCTTGCTGACAATTTCTGCAAACAACACAGATACAGGTGAAACACTACATCAACTAAACTGTTTCCTTTTGTTTAGTATTGGACTCAAATACAACTCTAACACTTGGATTTCTACCATCTCTCCTCCAGGGATATTGCATAAATGGATTTCGTTTAATAATTCTATTAATAAGATTCAGGCCTCAAATTTGGAGAGGAATACTTTTCAAGCTGTTTATCCCAATAGAGTTAATGTATTTACTGAGATCAGAGTTTGGATTTGGGTCCACTGCTGATGAGGTATTTCCGTCCTCTGACCTACTGCTATTAAAACAACGTGCAACATAATATTTTACACAACATGGGGAGGTGTGACTTCATGATGCTGCATGCAGTAAATGGATTTTGTTCAATTAAATGCCAGTGAACATGCATCCTTGAGTTCAGATGTACAACAAACAGTGTATGCAACATCTAATTCAAACCAGTGCATAAGTCACTCATGCACACAACACAAAAGTGAGGACTCATTATTCTACTATAGCTTTAACAATAAGCATACAAACATACAACATGAACTGCAAACACTGCACATGTTGCAAAAGAATTTTACCTGATTTTTAACTTTTTTTTTTTTTACAAAAAGCCTGAAGGCACAAAGAGCCTGGCCACAGAAGCTTAAGAGTGGCCCCTTTCTATGACGATGATGGTAGGTTTCAGATGAACTTTAACCACTTGCCACCCGTGGTTAGCTCAGTAGTCTTGTCTGCTGTTCCTCCACTATGTTGAAAATTAAATGCTTTTGTTTGTCTTGCTGCCCAAGAAAGTCATCTTGACTTCACATGTGTTACAAGAATTATCACTGGGTAATCAAAGATGCAATACATGAATTCAGCTGGCTTTCATTTATCATTATGTGTAATGACTGACCGTTGTCTGGCGCATCCTCTCATTTGCTCAAAGATTCACATGACATTATATTCATTAAAGGAAAGAATAAATACAATACAACTGATTAATACTACTCTAGTTCTTCTATTTCCCCTGCAATGAGAGAATCTTGAGACTTGAGAATATGTGTAATGATAAAGGCAAAAAACTGTTAGAAATTTTACATAACTGTTCATTTTTCCTCCAACTCAAAATTAGGGCTATAATACCACTGCAAGGTACCACCAAGGTTATTAAGATCTGATGAAGAGTATGCAAGTGAAAGTGTTTGCTCACTGCTCTCACATGAAGATAAATGTATTGCTGCAAGTTTTAACATTATATTGTACAAAAAATGAAAAGGCAAAACAAATACAAGTTACAGGATAGGAAAGACAGCATTAGATGGCACAAGTCAATATTTTACAGGACTGTAATAAGGAAGGAAAGGCTGCTGAACAAAGTATTTACTCTGGGGCTTTGATGCAGTTCGTGAAATTGAAGCCAAAGTTCTTCATTTGTCAGATACATCCATGCATGCACACTGATGTATATACTTTCCTAACGCATTATAACAGCTGTGATTTCAAAGCCATTCAAATTATCTACACAACCTTTTCACATGAATTTCTTACCTCTAATTCGCCAGATAAGTGGAAATCTCAGTCCAATTTTTAAGTAATTTCTAAGTGCTCACTCAACAATTTAAGTGCCATTTACAAGCACTAATTCATTTAATCACAGAGTTGTCTGTGACTGGAACTAACAGTTTGTCTAAAATAACACCAGGAGATTTCAAGCAGAACAAGAGACTACATGTCTTACCCTCCCATTACTGAGCCCCACAATTTTCTTCTTCTAGGAATTGATGCTGCTTATTTTACTTTTGGGGATTTACTCATCCTCAAGGCTGACAGAGACATAAAGTGACATATGCAATAACTTGGATATTAGGATTCCTAATAACTGACTTCCTGTGTTTAAGCTCTGCAACATGGAGAAAAACTAAGGTTAACAAAGGAGGCAGGGACAGGCATGTGATGCGGTGCTAGAAAGGGAGTAAGTGCTTTCTATGCGTCAAATGTGATGCCACTTATTAGGAAGAAATGCATTGAGGCTTTCATAATAAATCAAGTAACTTGATTCATTTTTTTCTGTTTTTTAAATCATACTTAGTAAATACTGCATAATGCCAGAAGTCATATCAGTCCAAAACCGATCACTTTCTTCTGTAACTGGTTTTAAAAGGTCTTGAAAAAATAACAGATCCAACAGTTGTGATGCATGCAGTAGGATCAATTTATAGTGTTGTGGGTCAGAAAGGGATCGCAGCTGCTGTGACATCTGTTTCTCTGGAGAGAGGAAATAGCACAGAGGGGTTTACACAGGGAAGCTTTTTCTTCAGCTATGGACCCTGGCTCCTTGGCTGATGCAGCTGCAGCTAGCACTACAGATATAAGCCTTGGCCACACCACATCAGGAGCCATCAGGCTACCAGGACAGGCTTTTTTTACTGATGGCAAGCTGCAGAGAAATCAGCAATGGACATACCTAAAAATACATGTATGATGTAGTAGATATAAATGTAACTTTCAGGTGCTTTTATTTTATTTGTAATCAAAGGGCTGCACAGACAACTTGGTACCAGGTGCCTTCTTAAAAGGGAATTGGTGCCTGTAATATCTGAACATCAGTCTTCTTAATTCAGTACATACCTTGAAGCCTATGTTATGTTTCTTAAAACACACCAGAAGATTAACTAGCATGCATGATTTCTGGCAATTCCTTAATATTTTCTTAATAAAAAAGAGGCTTTTATGTGAAATGCAACATAGCAAAGCATGTGAGCACTGAAAACCTAGGACATGACAAGGGGGTTTCTAGAGCCAGATAAATTAATGAAATGCAGATTAAGATCCTAGGTCCCGACTTGAAAGCTACCTAAAAACCTAAAAATTTTAGATCAGGAACTACACGAAAAAAATGATGAGATTTCATCGTTTAATGATAAAGAGAAAACTGTAAATGCAAAATAAAAAGTGAACCAGTGAAAGACGGCTTCCTGCTTGAAAAAAAAAAATTCTAGATATAATTAGAGGAAGATGGAATAACAAAATGATTTCATGTAATGATATATGCTATAACTTCAACAGAAAAAAGAATACAATTCCAAGTTTGTTTCACAGTAGAAGTCAATAAACTTTTTGGTTTTTTATTGGAGGAACTACAAGGCAAAGATATTTTGTTTACATAGACCATATTGCTTCAGATAACCAAACATGTTTATGTATTCATGTCAGAGTAGTGCCCTTAAGCTAGAAAGTAAGAAAAGTACAACACTATTACAATGAAGGCATACAGTGAAGGAAACTGCAGAAAAATTAAGATGCATTCACTTCCGGATAGAGAAAACAAGCCAAATAATTATCACAACTGTTTCATAAGCCAGTGTCACTGAATTTCCAAGCGGTAAACATAAATGTACCACCTGCATTAGAACTACAAATCTGCTTAGATATGAAATAATTTTCAAAGGTTGCTGCTGAAATACATCAGAAATGTACATGATATGTTTTTAAAAGTACAGTAGTAAAATTTTATTGTTTGAAAAACAGGATTCTGTCATTAACGTGTCCTTTGGCTTCTATGCCTCTCATCAGTGCAGTATCTTGACAAATTAATGGTCAACTTTTTGTGAGGACTTACATGATTCAATTCAAAGCTGCTGTATGCAGGTGTAACTCAAAGTCAATGCATATACACCATATGATTAGCATCCAAGCCTAAAAACAAGTGATTTCTCTCATTTAATAAGATAAATATTTAGCTGTTTATGGTATGATATATGACAGATCTTTTTATTGTCAACTGTAAGATGCCTCAAAGGATTGAAATTCAAGCACTGAATCCAGTCATATCACTTTATATGTGTTTCTTTGAAAAGGATTTATTTTACCATTTCAATTCCAGAATTTGAAAAAGTGGTCTCCAGTTACTAGAAGACATCAATGCTACATTCCTCTGAAATCAATGACTCAGCTTTTCAAATGAAAATGCCTGCAAAACACCATTCCTGTAGTTCTCAGAAAATATTCTTCATAGAAAAAAAAATCATGGACATTTTTACTTCTTTAGTCTTGTACTTATATACTGCTCTTACAAAAATACCATGACACATTTAAAGGAACTGTCATAAGAACCTAATACAAGCCTATTGTTTCTTAAATACAGCCCAAAAAAGAATTTTTTTTGTTTTTTGTCTCTGGTATCATTGTGGTGATTTATTTTCCTTTATATTCTTTGTGCAGATAGTTTATAATCTGAAAACTTTTCATAAGAAATTACTATAAAACCCATAAATATGGGCTCCAAACCAGCTCCCTAGATTAATCTTGAGATCATATATTTTAAATATATTCTAATTCTCACTGGCTTAAATGCCACTAAATTGGTACCCAGATAAGTGCCTTACTTGGCATAACAAACGGGCAAAAATTTTCTAAAGTAGCTCCTGGCATATCAAAAATCCACGGAGAAAATAGCTTTTAAGTCCTGCTGAAACTGTATTAATACCACATAAGGGATTTACATGTAAAAGCAAAATTTAAAAGTGGACTTATGGTATCCAAAAAATCCTTTACTATGTGTTTTGCCATCTTTCTGACCTTTTCACTCTGGGGACACAATTCAGAAGTTACTTTAAAAAACAGTTGTACAAAATCTTACCTTGCAACCTGCATTCTAGTACTGAAGTCAAGAGATCTCATTGACCGTAAGACTTCTATACAGCCCAAGTACTGTAAGGAAAAAGAAATAGTTGGAAAATGTATTATAATTAGGCTTGAGTTCTGGGAGAAAGTGCAACTCACCATTAAAAGGCAATGTGCAATTTTTATTTTTCCATTTTATTTGTCCTATGCCTAAAGTAGGTTGTTGTGATTATGCTATTCTATGTCACAGATTTGTTCCATAAACATTTTGTTTTACTTAAGTGTCACATTTTATTCAACATATAGTTTTATGTTTAACCTGGTCACTGTAATCCACTCAATTTATTATGTGTTGATGTGCTTTTTTTTTTGGTCTTCTTCTATCTTAATCGGTTCACTTTAGGTACAATCAAAGTAAAAAATAATGTTAATGAGAAAGGAAGTGTGGTAAAGGACATTTATCTGGCATTGGTTAATAGGACAAAGCTATTTAAAAGGGAGAGAACTAAGTCTCATTAGAACAAAAAAGGCAACTTATAACAGGGAAAGCCGAAAAGAACACCAGCAACCAAATTTCTTAATAAACACTTCAGGGATAGATGTGATTTAGTATTTTCATTTATTAAAAGAGGTGGAAAATGCTAATACAATATACTAATAACCCATGCTGGGAAATGGCTTTAACAAGGTCATTCAAGAAAGGAATGACATGAAGGTTAGCTAATATTAAGACAACATCAGACTTTTTGACCAAGATTTCTGCCCTGCATCTCTGTGGAAAAAGGGAGTACCATTATGAAATATGTTGAAATTCAACAGCATCTATCACTAGGAGTGAGAAAAAACTTGGGTGAATCTTCTAGATTTGCTTCCAAAAGTGGGCATAACTTGGATATGCTAAAGTCTGCTGGAGCTAAAGCTCTTGTCAGATACTTGGATGGTGTCTTTGCAGAAACTGCCTCATGACTGGCAGAACCCATGGCAGTATCTTTGCATGTAGGTTAAGTATTTAGCCATACACTGGACTTTTGAAAGTCTGGAGAATTGTGGAGGAGTCCTTACATCATGAGCCTGATAATGATGATCATGATGCTATTGTAGCATTGTGTTTTTATATCAGCTCTTGTATCAGTTTTATATCAGTTTTTCTATCTTCACAGCATAATACAATCTATTTGGGATGAAACTGGTGCAAAAATCAAGTGAGGCCACGATTTTTCCTATTTGGGAATTTTATTTTTGCGGAATAGATAATGTTTTAAATATAGAATGACTGGATTAGTAACTGTAATATTAGAATTTCAGTTAAGATTTTCCATAGAAACATGTATGTCATAAAATGTTTACAGGCTGAAGGAATATCTAGTTTATTTTCACATATCCACTATTACTTAATTTATTTCTATCAAATGCTATGAAATCATCATTGAATAAAATTAGCTAGAACATCAACTGGCTCATACATTAAATTGTTTGAACTTGCATTATTATAGCACACAGTTTCTGAGAAGGGTTATCTCAAGATCTATTTCCTAGAATATTTTAGAAATCTGCAAATCTATGTTTTTTGAAAAATTGTCTTGTCTAAAGAGATCCTGGAACATAGAGCTTTCAAGCTAAAGATCATACTCTCAAACTGTCATCTATCAGTGCAAAATTAGACAATCCTTGTATCTTACTACAAATAAATTCCTTTTTTAACATATACTTCTGCCTGAGTACTTAAAACATATACATTTTCACGCTCTGATGAAGGAAGCTAAGCCATTAAGTCTATTTTTAATTATCTCAGAGGGTGATTTCATTTTCTTGGAGATTAAATTCTTTAGCAGCACTTGAGATAATCAGCTGGAATAGTTTAACTTATGCCAATAAACAGCAATGATCAATATTTTCCCGTTTTCTTTCTGTGACATTTTGTTTTAGTCCAGGATGCTTTAATAGATTAATTTTGCCCCATTATTTATTTCATATGAGATGCTTTTGTAATTAAATATGCTATAAATGGTATGACTATTCATAGGTATCCCTGGGATTTTTAATGAAATTTCATTATTTTATCAAGCTGTTAGTTTAGACCTCTCAATACGAAAACACTCTTGGATTGCACTTGTTCCTTCACTTACCTATATTTGCCACAAGTCTTTTAAAACAAAGTAATTGCACGAGTTTGAGAACCGGGTCCAGCATTTTGGAAGCAAACTCTGGAAGGTATTTTGACAAGTACATGCAGGCGTGCAAATAAATACACAAAAACATGTGCACACAAGCCACTGTCAAAATAAACAGACGAATAAGTAGACAAAAACCCATAAACATACTTAGAAGACGTGCATTCAGACCCCTTTGAGTCACACTACCTGATCTGCATTAACAAAAATAGAGACAAGATCAGACTGAAGGAAGGTCAGATGGAAAAATTACCCTGCACTTGTTTTATGTATATCACAAAGACAGCTGAACACAACATAGTAAGGCTTGCAGTATTCCTGACTGATCAATGCAAAGATGGCAACTGATTTGCTGGGATAAAAGATGTGAACACTTAATCACCATGGCATGTTTTCAAGTAACAAAATTACTATAAAAACTGACATTCAAAAAGTCCAAAGGCCAACTACAGGGACATATAACTCACCTACTGCTATGCTTCAATTATTCCCCAAGACCAACACTGCTGTCTAAAAATATCCATTTGAAGTACAACCTGACAAGGATCCACAGAAAGAAGACATACAACCAAGATAGCAAGGAAATAAATTATTCATTTATTTCAACAAATAAATACCCTGATTAAAAAGAAATGCTATCTTTTGCTTTAGGCATTCCATGAAACATTTAAAATATAGTTATAAAACAGTCTAGTTCTAAAAAAAGCTCCTCTTCACCCAGCACTTAATGTATATTCTAACCAATCAGCTACTGTGCACTGTGAAATTTATGAGCTACTGCTATCATCCTCCTTCTCATTGCTCAGGAACCAAATATATCGAGATGTAGCCCACCTTGAAGTAGGAGGATTTGGGACTACCAGTTCCAAGCTTTCTCAGAAAACATTCTGCTTTCTGTTGGCTTTCTAATATTTGAATGAGTTTCTAGCTTGTGTAGACTGAAAGGTACTATGTCCCAAGGAAAAAAATCTTTCATATGAATGAATACCTTCCCATTCAGAGGTTTTAGGTTCATAACTTGTACTTTGCATGCTAAACAGTACCTTGCAGGAAGCAGAGTGCCACATACCGGTGGGACCATGTAGCTCTCGTTCCATGTGGTTCCAATATCCTTATTAGTTACAATTTTGACAGGTTAGTGTAAGAGAAGGCTATATGTCTCAGATTTCTGGTTTGTCCCATGTGCAAAGACTTGTTCCATACCCCCTAAAGTACGTGACTTCTTCAGAAAATTCCTGTACGGCAACTAAAATTTTTAACTGAAGCCTGTGTAAAAGAGGATATTGAGATCTCTCAACACTTCTCAGAAACAGACACAAACACTGGCTGACTGCATTTGTGTACTTGGAGCCAAGAGAAGAAAAAAAAGAAAAGAAAAAAAAGAAAAGAAAAAAAATAAAAGAAAAAAAAAGAAAAGAAAAAGAAAAGAAAAAAAAGAGGAGAAGAGAAGAGAAGAGAAGAGAAGAGAAGAGAAGAGAAGAGAAGAGAAGAGAAGAGAAGAGAAGAGAAGAGAAGAGAAGAAAAGAAAAGAAAAGAAAAGAAAAGAAAAGAAAAGAAAAGAAAAGAAAAGAAAAGAAAAGAAAAGAAAAGAAAAGAAAAGAAAAGAAAAGAAAAGAAAAGAAAAGAAAAGAAAAGAGAAAAACAAAGAAAAGAGAGTAGTCACTGTCAGAGAAGCCCTTTGCTCCAGAAATATGAACAACTTTGTTTGGTGCTTCCTAACAAGCTCTTCAAAATACAAAAAATTCTCCATTGTTGGACTGAGAAGCTGGCAGTAATAACAGCAAGAAATACTTTTATAAAGATTTAGCAAGACTTATTTTATTATTCCATCAGGATGTAGCTCCATACAGCACTGAAGCAGTCCAACCTACATAAATGTCTAGCAGATGAGTGTCTTCCCTGTGCATAGCATATCTACCCATCATGTACTCTCAAAATAAAAACTCCTAACCTCTGAATCCAAACTACTTGAGTATCATTACTCATCAAAACTGCATGGGTATTCTTAGTAAATTGAGATTTACTGGTTTTAATCTGTGTAACCAGATGACCACCATCAGATATGAGTGGTTCACTACTTTGCAGCATGTACCTGACTTGTACAAGTCACGTGAGAGATAACAGGGTTACATCAGCAAACAGACATACAATTGTATTATTAGACAAAAATTAGCCTGTGCCTTCAAATATTGACGTATCCAAAGTATGCTCTAACATTGCACAGCTGCAGATAATAGCCTGAGGGCTCAAAAATTAGATCCTGATTCCTGAGGTTCTGGGTGTTGTATGGAGATCTAAGTTTCAAAAATAGAAATAAAATAAGCTGGGCAATTCACTGCAATTTTCTCACCCACAGGCTTAGGCTGTGCTTTTACTTGGCATGTGCAAAAGGGAAAAAGTGAGTATCTTTTTACTTGCCACATCTGGTTCTCATGTGTATCTCAAGTCATACGCCTACATTTTCTCTCTTTTCCTTTCTTAAGGGATGGGGGAATTCGTTTGCTTGGTTTTGAGGGTTTTATTGTTTTACATTTTATTCTCATTCACCAAAGAGCTAGTCCAGAATTACATTATGCCATGGAAGTAAACAAGTAGTTAGTATGATTTGACTACTGCTAGTTAACTATGGTTGAGGACTCCCTTATTTAAAAATAAGAGCTTTTATTTCAGATTCCATTGCTACTAGTGCAATACACATTTATTTATGCATCAAAATGATAGCTCCCTCAAATTTCAGGTATCACCACTAACAGCACTGGTAGTTCCTCAATGTACCACAAAACTGAAAAATTACTTTCAGGTTTGCTATCTACCCTAAATCATATTAAGATTCAAATCCAGATGCCCACTAACAAGCCGGCCATAGTACAAAAAAAGTAACAGCCCAGGACTTGATTTCAAGATAGTAAGTTTGTCCACATGTAACTGTGAATACAGGCAGGATTTTTAGTAGCAATATTGTTGTGTGAAAAGAAGAGGGGAAAAAAAAGAAAATTAAAAAAACCAAAAGCAGCCCAAGCTATAGCCAGAGACTGCAAGATTGATAAGTATTTTACAAAATGAATTTTTCTCTTCAGCAAATTAATATGAAACTCTATCCTTCAATCCCTTTGGTATCATATTAGATTAAATTCCCAGCTTAACTGAATTTACAATACCCACTTTCTAAATCACTGAAATAGAGGAAAAAAAATCCACAAAGAAAATTTTTTAAAATTTCTTAAAAACTAGAAAAAAATACAAGTCTAAGTTGTAATCAAAAAGTGCTCCCTTTGATAAAATAAACTAAGTTAGAGAAAAATAGTAAGTGCCACAATGCTTTCTAGTTTTTTAATTGTGCTTTTCAAGAACATTTATTACCCAGAATACTTTCCTAGTTTGACTGAGACATGCACCACAAAATTACTTAACTTTGTTAATCAGCAAGACATGGGGTCAAAAAGGGAAGATAGCTTATCCAAACATACATTTGCTTCTTTACTTCATAGGGAAACCATAGTGTAGTTGTATGTGTATTATTTATATGATTTACTTGAGTTAGCACTTGAAATCTTTTAAATACGGAGGCACTGCATCCATACTGAAAAAATGTCTATGTAAAGGCCCCTTATAATATCATACTTGTCATTAACTCACGGATGTGTCTCAGCTACCCAACTGGGACACAGATCTGGGAATCTGGAAAATCTTTCTGGACTCAATGATTAGCAAGACCTGCACTCCAATGTGCAAAAATCTTTTTCCTTTGTTTATGTGGGCTTTTTTGTTTGCTCCTTGTTTTCTGGGTTTCACTTCTTTATTTTGTGGGGGTTTGTTTCTTTGTTCATTTTCTTTTTTACCTTAAGAGCTGCCCATTGCTAAGAGGGTGTTGTCAAACGTCAGGGAAACCCTTTCCTGGTAGGTGGAGAACCATTTTCCTGCTATTATCATGTCAAACATTTACCCCAAACTCTGGCATCACAGAAGTCTGCAGGATACCCTCTCACTTCAGGTGTTGTTGAAAATACAAAGCATTTGATGAGCTTTGAAAATGCTGGTTACCATCAGCTGAACGGAGTGCAGTGTGGTTAAAAGGAGGTCCTGCATGCACAAAACCATTCACATTTATGCTAGTTTACCTAGGCACTTTCAGTAGAAGAATGGAATGGAAAATTTGTTCTGTGACATTTCTAATGTAGAGTAAGTTATAATATTAGAAAAAGCTGTGGGCAGAACCAAGGCTAGATATTCAGAGAGAAGTAAATTTTCATAAGCACTAGTCACAGAGTTTTAAGTAAGCTGCTAGAGATTTCAGTTTCTCTGAAAACTCTGAATAGTTTGGAATATAAATATATTTGCTTTTAAATTTTCTGCTTAACTATCACATAACACCACATAAAAATCTTAGCTAACACGGGTGCTTAGCTAACATGCTCTCTCAGCCATGCCACAGCCTCCCGTCCTTCCCTCCCCTTGAGGCAAGACATGTCTCCAGACATATATGCAGGTCTCTGGGGGCACCTGGTGACTGTGCTCTAGCAGGATATGCCAAAGCCCCCGGTCTGTACCTCTGCCCCCTGCTTTCCTGCTATATGTAGAACAGCAAACCTGGTTGTGGAAGCAGCAATCCTGCATGAAAGAAGCTCTGGCAGCCTTGTTCTGAATGAGGAAAAGGCCCTATATTTAGACACTATCAGAATCCGGCACCAAAAATGTGTCATAAACATATGCTGCCATGAAAAACAGAAAGGCTCTCTTCCGTGCTTTCATACTTTTGCAGTTGGTAATTTTATATTGGTAAGTAATCATGTACAGAGCTTTGCAGTGAATCAATATTTCCCCCAAAGGTTTTTTCCTCCTTAAAGAATGCATGTTCCAATCCAGATGGAAAACTCTAGGTAAGGACTGATTGAGTGGAAATGGAAAAGAAAATCTTCTTTGGGGTTCAACTAAAGATAAGCCTCAACCACTCAGTGTAAATTTATCATAACAAAATCCTCCATGAGGCAAGTATACCAAGAGAGCTTTCATACTAGTAGAAATGATGATGGATATGACTGTCAATTGCATTCCTCTTGAAAACAGGTGGTCTGCTTCTACAACAATGGATGAGAACACAGTTCTCCCAAGAATACCTCCAACTCTGGCCAACACCTTCCTATTTCCTCTTGTACATTAACTTGTTTCTGTAGCAAAAATAGATTATATGTGTCTATATATTCAGACTAACAATTCTTAAGTGGCAAATGATAGCCAACCATTTCTATGAATTGTCTTACCCTGTGAAAGCATTCTGGCAGCATCTCACAATCAACTCAACAGTAAGGACTCAGAATATCTTTAAAAAGGCAAAAGATTCAGCTAGGAAAAGAAGAAGATATTTTATCTTATCTCGAAAAGCAATTTCTTAAGTCAACTCTGAGGTCTCATTTCTTGCTGCTAGAGAGGGGAAAGATATAACTGAGAAACAAATTTTGCTTCTGACAATTTTCTCATCTCCATCTCAAATGGGGTTGAAAACAAAGCACCTTCAAATAAAATACTTTTTTCTTATTTCTTACTTGCAGGTGGATGAAATAAGATTGCCAGCATCATGCCAAAAATAATTATGCAGTAGAGATGCTAAATGAACAGAGCCTTCACAAGATTTCAGAAAAATCCCATACCGGTAGTTTTGTATGAACAATATTTCTTATGTTCTTATCTTACAGATAAATGTTTTTGCATGCAAAACCTCAGGAATGTTAGAATCAGATGCTCACACTGAACAGTGATTTATTCTATTATTTTAAATGTAAACACATTCTATATTAAGACTCAATTTTTTGTATGGGACAAAAAATTTCCCTTAGAAAAAGCTACATTTGAGGAAAAAACCCACAATGTTTAGTTCTACACTTTTTATGTTTCATTTTAAAAATACATAATAACAGTGAATGCAATTATTGCAGTGTGAACCACTTAGAGTATGCACTGCAGTAGCACAGATTAATTGCTTCATTTTCACAGCTGCATACTTTAATTCAGTGAACACTTTCCAGACCTTTTTGCTGCTACCTTGAATATCCACTAAGATATACTTCCCTTTAAAGCACCATGCAGATTAGTTCCAGCAGCTTATGTTCTGCATCAGAATTCCTTTTACACAAACACACAAAACCTTCTGCAGCCAAAACAATATGCTTCAATAGCTGGAAATCATAATTAGACATTTGAAACTCTAAACATGGACACTGTAAATATATTTAGCTATTAAAGAACTTGTTCTTCCTCAGTCATTAGAGAGTAAGAGAGTCATTAGCAAGTAGAACTTCTTGATGAGGAGTATCATTAAAGCACAGATTCAGAAGACAAAAGATCTAACAGGTGCTTTTCTAGTACGCCAAACACAAACCCGTGTTAAGCATCTGAAAGGCATACACTGTTCTGCTTTCTAAACTGTGCATTTGGAGGTGTGATGTAGGAAGGACCTGTCACTGTTAAAATTGAAAATCCAAAACATGCACGGAGGGAGAGGGAGTACTTTTGTATATGAGTGCCATATGTACCTCTGGTCTTCATCGAAAGAGTTCAGCAATTAAACCAGATCTTTTTTCTGAGTCTTTATCAATATTTAACTCTCCTATGCTGAAACTATAGTTTCTTGCCTTCTCAGAAAAAGCGCCCAAACGATAATCCCCATTGTGCAGAAAATGGGGATAAGGAGAGAAATTTTAAAGGCTGGATTTAAATAGAGAAAAATCTCTGGAAGGTTTCCTTGCAGCATAAAGGCTATGAAGAGGCAGAGCAGCTCTGGGAGGCCAGCGGTACCACGAGGTCCCCAATGGTCCCAAGTAGGCTCACTTGAGACCCCTTTTTACCACCACTCCTGAAACTCCCAGCTCAGAATTGGCACCTGCAGCTCCCAGTAGGTGCCCAATACCAAGCAGCCCTGCCTTTCCATGTTTTCCATCTTTTCTTTCCTTGGCAGAAGTAAATATATTGTAAGAGAGAGTTCATATAATGTTTCCAGTTACTTAGTGCTTGCTGCTTAGCTTTTCCACACAATTAATTTACCAAAAATGTTATTAGAAGAGTAGCATCTGCATTCAACATGTGGTCACAAAACATGGCCTCTACATTCGGTGACAAAGGCAGTGTTTCTGAAACATTCCAACTCTTTGGGAAGTTACAGGTGTTTCTAAAATGTCCTGTGGTTCATGAAAGCAGCTTGTCTGTAAAAAAGAGACAATCCTGTTTCTTATTATGTTTCTTAATTACTTTATCACAGGTAAGCAGTGTCAAATGTCAGTCAGGAAAGATGTTGCTGTCCCATGAGACATTCTCTTCCTTGTACAATTCCTAAATTAGTAAGAGCCAAAAATGTAAATAAAGGTATCATAGTACAATAATATATCCAAAGGATGGAAATGGTGCTGAGCAAGCTTAGACAACATCTTAAGATAAAATCTCTCTCTTTTGGCCATGTCCTTGTTATTTAAGGTATTTGTTCAACTTACATCACTAATTTCAGGATTTATTCTGAGATTAAAGAAAAAAAAATAAAAATACCTGCATCAGTAAATCTGATGTGATAGTGTTGTAGGAAAAAAAAAAAGCCTAGACATCTTTTTTTCTCTTCCTCACATTTCTTTCTTGTGTCACCCTATACCCTGTCTATTTTTCTTTTTTATGGCTTTGGCTGCCATTTCTGTCTAATTTCAGACATGGTTTTTTTCAGTCTTTGAACTTTTAACTGTGACTTGGATTCACTGGTTCAGCCTTTTGAGACTGAAATCTCAGCTGGCCCTACGAAAACTTATTTCAAAACCAAGGGGAATATCTAACTTAATAAATAAACATTCTAGATAATCCTTACTGAATTGTGCCTAATCCCTCCAGAAAAAAGGGATGACTGGAAATGAGCTTGCACCGAGTCCCATCATTATTCCCATCACAATTCAAATGGACAGGCTCTGCCTCAGACCTGCCTGCAGCTGACAAAGGTAGAGCTGCATTACATTTTGTCATAAACATATAGGCTCAAATGAAATTAATATTACATGACTATGCAGAATTGCAGAGAAGCAATACTGAACCCCTCTTCCTTTATGAAGTTTGTTTCATTGCATGGGGGAGTAAATCACCTTGAAAGAGCATAATAGCTGGGAAGGCTGGTTGTCTCTGACACTACACCAAAGCAGATCCAAGTTTTTTCTCACTGTAAACAAGAAAATTTAATATTGATACATTTTTGCATTCACTTGAACTTTCAGCTGTAAAATGAAGCCAGGCTGCAGCACAAGTATAGCTGTTGGGTTAGTGGAGACAAGATTTCTCTTTGGCTAGGGGAGAAACACACCGTGTCACTGGGACAGAGGAATGCCTTGTATCCAGCAGCACAGCAGGGAATGAGTTTTCACTGAAGATCTTGATTCATCTGTGTTTTCTCTTTGTGTTTGTAATTGCAGATATTTACATAGGGCACATGATACTCTTACTGTAAACATTGTTGGAAGACAAATAAAGAAACCAACAGTCCAATTTCCAAGGAACAACAGAGAAGGAATTCTGCCTGAATGCAATTTTACCTCCTACACTGACCAGCTAAATTCATCTAGGGATTTTAAAACTGTAGGACATACATAACTAGCAGGATAAATAACTACCAAGAGTATAATTTTTGTTTTAAACAAAAATACTCCATGCAAACACTCCAAATGTACTGGAGAACAGACATTCATGTTGACAGCTGAATCCTTCAACTCTGAAATCAATACATGCTTTGCTTTCTGCAGAAAGAAAAAAAGGGTGCAAATGTACAGTAATAGTACTTGATTCATGTAATTAGAATAATATTATAATTAAAGACTCTATGGTATGATTTCTGCTTGTAGAATCTGATCTAATTTCTGTGAGAAATGTTCTTTTCCTATTATTGGGCTGTACAACAGACCCACAGTAGTTCAGGTCCATGAACATCAAAAGAAAGGTTTTCAACAGAGCAACAGGCATCAACATCCTTCTTTCATAGTTCAAATAACAGTGAAAGAAAATGGAAAGGATACTAACTGATCTTTCAGGAATATGGTACAATAGGAGGGATTAATTACTTAAACCAATGCTGTCTTTGTCACTTACTTCTCTCTCCCCTAATCTGCATGCATGCAGCTTTAAAACCCCTAGTGATAAGCTAGTTTCATTATTCTCTGTTAGCACTGTTTGTGTATCTGGGTTGAGGGTAGCAGACTCTGAAGTAAAAGGCAGTATTCTATCCTATTATTACCATATGGTTGAAACACACAACACATTTCTTAAACATGTAAACCTCATTACAAACAGGATCCTCTAGGACTGTGGTTTGGGGTTTTTAGTCAGGCCATGCCAAATGATCAGTGATTAACCAACAGCACCACCTCAATTTGATTGACAAAAATTGAAATGAAATCTATTAAAAGAAACCCAAACAAACTTGCAAAATTTTTTTCTATAAAGAAGAAAATTTTAACCAAAAAGAGAAATTAAAAAGCTCTGCTGTAATGTTTTTAGGGATTTTTTTTAGTGAGAGCAAATAAATTTTGGCTACAACAGAAAGGAAAAAAATAAAATAAAAAAGAGAAACATTTTTCCAAAGAGTCCTGAAGTCTTCTAGGGGAAGGCAACATATGATGCAGTTTCCACTCTGTTAGCTCCATTTAAGGCTGTGCTTTGCAGTCTGGGTTAGCCACTAAAGAGACTCAGTAATTCAGTTCATCCCTAAGCACACACTTAACTTCCAGTATACAAAGGTAGCCTCAATTATTTCAATGAGAATGCTCCCGTAAGCAGTGTCATGCAGGAATGTTTGCAGAACTGTAGCCTTTACTTGGAGATGTGTTTGAACAGCTTCATAATGATGTCTGTTTTCCACATTAGATATAAACTGCTGTTATTTCCTCACAAAGAATTAAAGTGTTAGAATACTAAAGAAATAATATCAGTTAGGATTATATTCTTTGAATACTTTGCTATAATAAGAATAATGTCCTTTATATTGAAATATAATAATAACTTAATGTCCTTTTTATTGAAACATTATTTGCCTGACTTGCAGTGATTCTTTTGGATGAAATAGTTCTTCCTTCCTCTCTCTTAGATACTATATTTCTATCTGGTTTTTAACACCAGATTTACTCAGGTCTGTTCTATATTACTGTGTTGGCTTTAAATCTTACTGGCTTTTTCAGATACAATTCATATAGATATATAAAATTATACAGTTTTTTTTGGTTTATTTGGTTTTGAATTGCTGAACAACAGTATTTTAAACTCATTGACACTTGTTACAAAATCCAGCCACAAGAAGGCAAAAATGAATTTGTCTCTTGACTCTTGTGCTTACATTTAAATAAAACAAACTCCAAAATGTCTATAATATTATCCAGTGATACTCATCAGTAGATTAGTTATCATTTGAAACAACAGATTACATTGAAACATTTAACTGTTGTTGCTTACTCAGGTTTTTTACACTGTTTTTATTCTATGCCTTTGTTTTTCTGACAACATGAAGACTTATAATCTCTTCCTGCAACAATCAGTCCCACTATAGGGAAAGCACTGAGCTCTTTAAAGACTTCCAGCATGGCAAACTACTGCCTTTTTCTTTTTCTTTTTTTTTTTTTTTTTATTAATTCATTATTTGTTAAACAGTCCAGCAGTAGTATTAAGTATGATATCAGTACCTGACTACTTTATATCCCCAGTATGGTTATGGTCATTGTCTAATTTGTTGCTAAAATGCTTTTTGAGGTTGTTTTTGTGAAACATTTTATGTTATAATATATAAAAAGGCAACAGCACAGGGAGTAAAAGATTGAGAAAGCACCAGCACTTTTATAGTTGAAAACAATTCCATTGCAGCAGACCATGGAGATCAGAATACAGGTACAGTTTACCACAAATGTGCACCCTTTTTAAGCATTAGAGTTACACTGCCTATTTTAAAAATGAGTAATATGTAAAAATGTGGGAACAGCAGTGAAATTTCAGATTTTCCATACATTGCACATAGGAATTTTGTGTCTCTTAGTTTAGAAGATTCCAATGTGAGCTATCAAACTGCCCAGTAGTTACAACTAACCCTGTCCCATGACAAATGTTCTCTTTTAAATGTGGATTAATGAGAAAATTGTAACCCAGTGCACATTTGCCCAAAAAAAAAAAATAAAAGGCTTTGCTGGTTAACAACAAATCTAATTTTTGTCTCATTTAGCAAATGGCATATGGAATTTTCTGAAAGGCATATGGTACTAATTAAACATGGTACGAGTCCCCCAGACAGTCAGTATAGCCATGAGGTATCCAAGGAATGTTTCCCCTCACTATACATTATCTGTGTATTGATTTGATGGTCTGATTGGATAAAAGCCTTGGTAGCAAACAATGTTTAAGGATTTGGGAATGGCACTTCTATTCTTATCCATATGAATGCTGCAGTTGCCAAGGAAAACTGAGATAGTTAATAAGCAGGCAAATTAGGAACTAATCAGGACCAGTTTATTTTCATTCATTCATTAACCACTTATTGTGGCATCTATTTTCAATCTTTGTTTTTACATTTAGAGCACTGTTCTGTGATTCTTATGCCAGAAACCATAAAGTTAAAGTAATCATCCTATTTTTTTAACAGAAAGAATAAACTAGATTTCATCTATTTTAATGACTAATAAACTACTAATAAACACCTAAAAGTAAGTTGTTTGATTGATTTTGAAAACTCTGATATACACAGTGTGTATAAATACACTTTCATGTACCCAACAGCAATTGCACTAATTAATATTTCTTCTACTATCTCAGTTAGGTATGGGTAAATTACTAACTGTAAATGCTAGTCCACTTCTGTATAACTTTAATTCTCTTTTCAATTCAAAGAGATCAGCTTCCTCTAGCATATAGTAGGTAAACTGCTGAAAGGATTAAGAAATTGAATGCTGTGTGTGTTGTTTTTCATAATGATCACTTCAGGTAAAACTAACAGCAGCAGTGTATTCACACAGTCATTATTGGGCTTATACTATCCTATGCAAAATAAAAAGTAAAATGTTTGAGTTGCCTGGGCTAATGGTAAATGACCTTTTGTTAACCAGACTATTTCTGTGCAGAAGGACATCAGAGTCTCAAGACCACTATGTCTAGCATCAGTTTTTTTTTATTGAGACATTTCTTGAAGAGTAACAGAACAGCAGTTTGTGGCTTGAAAGGTAGCACTGACTCCTTTGTAGTCCCAGTAAATTTCAGAGTAGTAAAAAAGACAGTACAATTTCAACAGTGCTCTGAATTGGCCAACTTACTCAATCTACCACCACCTGCTAAATCTATTATCACCACTAACACAAAGAAATGAAAACTGCTTCCTAGTCTCCCAACAGCTAAAAATGCACTCTGATTTTGATAATAAGACTTGAGAAAAAGCAGTGAGAGTTAAGTAACAAGGGTGTCACTGTTTTAAAGCATCCTGAAATAAAGTCACCTGTGACTCTTACACCTAAAATAAGATGACACTAAAAATAGACCTGTAATATTAATAGCCTGCTGCAAAACAGTTTA
Organism: Calcarius lapponicus; assembly: GCA_039654755.1. Classification (NCBI taxonomy): domain Eukaryota; kingdom Metazoa; phylum Chordata; class Aves; order Passeriformes; family Fringillidae; genus Calcarius; species Calcarius lapponicus. The sequence goes on from CM077481.1 coordinate 42,473,792, forward strand.
ACACTTAAGATACATACAAAAGCCTCTTGGCAAATGAAATATGGCAACTGAAGAATGAATTCTGGACAATAATGTCATTTTTACACTTTCTGCACACTATGCTGAAAGGTGTAACCAGACTCTTGCCTAACTACAAAAAACATTGCACATACACTTATCTTGAAGGCTCTACTTTAACAGGTGGTTTCAAAATATTTTCAAAGCATATCAAAACATTAAGTTTACCCTGTAAACTTAAGATCCTCTGCTCTTGACATGCTGTATCAATGAACTGAAAAGAGCAATAACACTTAAAGTGGCTGAATGCTCATTATGTAAAACAAGCTGCATTTTCCTGCGCTACCCACAACAAATTGTGAAACAGAATAAGAATTGTGCTCTCTGCCTTACTGCTCTAAGATTTCAAATATCATTTCACTTTAAAATAACACTTGCCCTTAGAGGTTTATAAAACGGAAAAATTCATGCATGATTAACAGCTCTCCTCACATCAAGGAGTCTGTCTTTCCTCCTGTATATTGCACCAGACATATTGAAAGCCTACGTATCCAAGATATATACAATATGCTAGATAACACTGAAAACCTAAATTCACAAGAAGGCTAAAAAACCCAGATCAAATCAGCTTTTAGCTTAAGAACAAGATTTTTATACAGCTGTAGAACAATATTTGCAGGTTTGCTTTAATGTAACAAATTAACACAGCTTCCCAATCCTTCCTTCCTGCATTTACATTTAATGTATTATGCACCAAAAAAAAAAAATACAAATAGAGGTCCTTTCAGCCTGACTATCCTGTCAGCAAAACCAGCAGAGAATTTTTCATTGATAAAAACAGAGAATGGAAGAAAACAGACCAACCTTCACAATGTACGTCACACCAGGTCCCAGGATCTTCTCACTCGAGTGCAGCCATCCTCGAGAGGATTTATTGACAAAACTGCTAGTTTGATTCCAATCTTCACTTCCCAGGTGCATTTCCTCTGACCGTGCTTTTTTCCCCATACTCATCTTGCTCACGTCCTGCTGAGAACACGAAGTGGCAGAGACAAGGTTACATGTGTTGTCTGAAGCCCCTGCTGCTGAACTAGAAGCACTCGAGCTTCCCTGCAATTTGGAGACAGCAAGCTCCTTTACTGCAGAGGAGAGGTTTTTGATACCCAAAAGGCTGCCCGTGCTAGAGAGTTTCAAGTGGGACACTTTATGGATGAGGGTACACAGGGTGCTGGGTCCATCTTCTTGGTCCTTGCGGAGAACCTCTGGTGAGACCAGGTACGAAGGCGAAGCTGAAGTTGTAGCAACTCCTGAGACCTTGCTGTTCATGGGCAAATTGTGAATAAGATCATCAACAGATGTCACAGAATCATTCCTGAAGCGGTTATACTTGGTACGTTGAAGCATGCCCTTCTATCTGCTTTCCTGCATATGTTCTGGCAAATCTGATGCCAATGCAGGAGATGCCTGTACTAACATAGCAAGCAATTCATAACGACATGGAGGGTTAACAAGAGTTTAGGGTAAAAAGAAAAAGAGTATAGGAAAAATGAAAAACTATATTTTTAAGAAATTTCTTTTTGTTCCTTGTTAAGGTTGGGTGAAGTAACAGTTTTCTGTGACTGAGATCTCAGTCCTGCTTAGAGCTGCCAACTCGCTCACAGCAAAAGCATGACTCACACAAATGAGAAGGACCCTTTTCAACAAAAGGCTGTGAACACTGCAAATCACTTCCTGTAGCCAAAAAAAAGGAGAGAGAAGAAAAAAAAAAACCACATCCACCCACTTACAGCACACTAGCACCAATCAATTCTCAAATTCCCTTTTCCTATCTTCTCAAACAGATACTTCCTCCCAACCTTTAATTCCTATCCCCTCCCACCACCCTTTTAGTACCAAAGGCAATTACCTTTAAAACTGAATTAATAGCCTTTATGAAACACCACACTTTATTCATCTGTTAAAATGTTCTTCCACCTCACATATTTGTGAATCTATAAAGAAATCACAATTAGATAGCAAATATCTGGATAATATTTGCATACATATAATCCCCCTCTCCTGCCCCTGCAGCAGAACACAGACACCTTAAAGGTTATCAGAACAGATTAACAGAAATAAAGAATATATGCATTTTTCCACAAAAGCAACCTAACAGTGCCTTTTTGTCAATGCTGTCCCTCACAGAACCTGTTATATTCAAATTTTGACAGAGAAAGAAATCCTTCTTCCCTGTTATTTCACAAGAACATTCTATTCTATTTTAATGCAGGAATTATGTAAGTACCTATGTGTGAAGTATTTTTCTGATGTCCAAAAACAGGCTTAATAGACGTTTTTTTCCTTCACAACTGATTTTCAGTCCGAAGAAAGACATGAAGAGGGTCTTCAATTCACTGGAATGTTTGCTTCAATTCTGAAAAACTGAAAAAACCCTGAGAGAATATTAAAAAGTCCAGGTAGCAGCAAACTGACACCCTGCAGTGAGGGAAAAAAAAAAAAAAAAGCCTTTATTAAGAATGAATGTCAGTCACAAACACTTAAACTGGAGAAGTAGCAAAACATGCAGAAAAAAGGTATTTCATTCCTCCTGCAATTTCTTTAGAAGTACAAATGTGTACATCATTGGGATATACAATGCTCATCACAAGTCATATGGCTTTTTCCTATAAATCAATCTGCTCTGCAAAACATTTTTTGGATGTAGGACAACACACTGCACTATAAACAAATTCAGACCAGAGAAGTTGCATAGTGCAAATTTCTAAAATAAATTACTAACTGCAGCACAACTTAAAGGAAAAAAGCCTATGGAATTCCTTCCTTCTCCCACGACTAAAGGCTGCAGTATACAAAATGCAAACACAGTGGAACAGCCGGCTTAAATACAGGTATTTAAATAGTATATTCATGACATACTGAATTAAGTCAGCACCTCTTATCCCAGCAGTCATGAATAATGGCAATGTCCTAGTCAATGTAAAGCAGTTTTCTACTGATCTGCAGAAGAGCCTTTCATCACCACGCTGCAAACCTGCTACAGCATCCTCACAGCATTCATTCCTCTCGCCATCCTCCTAGCACAGCAACAGCAAATATACACACCATAGCCTATTTTTACGTGTCTCTACAGCCCAGAAAACCCTACTGCTCCCGAACGGCTCTCTTCATTAGAAGCGGCCAGCAGGACTGCAAAATGTGAATGAGATGCTGCGCGAGTGAATGAAAGGGCTGGCTAGCATCCCTATATTTCTGTGAATGAAGCGAGGCCTCACAGCCTCTGCCAGGCAATCCCTTGGGTGCTCACCAGCCCAGCCAATACCAGCCGGCTTTGATGACTCATTCAGCAAAGCCTTGCTAAATAGTGGAAGATCCCATTTCCAGCACAGGCGGCACCTTTTTTTCTGCAACACCAGAAAATGAAGCCAGCGTGTCAGCAGACGGGAGTGGGTCGTGAAGCCCCTGTGGAAGACAGGGTGTTGCCAGAGAAATGCCTGGGGTGTCCACAGGAGTAGCAGGTGAGAAAAATACTGAAGTCAGATCTCTGTTTCTCCCCGACTGTGTTCATTCAGCCAATTCATTTACATCCAGCATAGGAACATGAATGTGCACATTTCATTTGATATTCAATTGCTCTCTGTGCACCCGCAGATTCACAGATTTTACAGGTTTGTCTTCAGAGACCTCTGACAAAAACAAAACAAAAGAAACAAACAAAAATCCCACAACAAACAAACAAAACCCAAACAAAAAACCCACCCAATCAATAAACCCCTCCATAAAAATAATCACAAAAACAAGCCCAAAGCTCTCCTTGAAAAAACATTGCATATACTCATTTCTCCCTTATTTACCCTGTTAGCACAGTAGATATTTAAAAGCAGTACAATCATCATTCCAGGGAATGGTAGGCAAGCGGAAAGCTAGAGGATGAAAGCTTCCCAGACCACCAGCAAAAGGTCTAATTTTGAAACTTTCACTGGGCAGAGAAATGCTTGCAAGGCACCCATTGGATGCACAGCTCTACTGCAAATCTGACATTAGACACTGCAGAGGAGTAGAAGCCACTGAGTTATCCAGTGCTTGAAATCCAGTTCCTATTTCAGTGTCTGATCAGGAAACTGTCTCCCTTACAAATCCAGTCCTAGGGTAGGAGAACTGAACATTTCAAAACCTTGCCTTTTATAGTTCCAGGGACTAGAAACAGTACATAATTTTGCCCTGCAGGCAGCAGGTTCAAATCCAACTCCAGGAAATAATGAACGAAATTAGGAGACTGTGTAATAGGCATAAACTGCAATTTAAATTAGGATCTAGCTCATTCTAGCTATTGCCAGAGCATTTATAATGTCCTCTGCACTTCCAGCACTGTGTCTGGAGTTTGCACACTGACTTTACCATGCCTGCCTTCAACAAGCTTGTTGCTGCTATTATCTTGCAAGACAGCAAGACATTCAGAGCACTATTTTTTTCTTACTTCTATTTAGCAACCTGTGCTAAGTCAGCACGTTGAATTTCAACCAGGTTGAAAATGAGCCTTTTTATTTCCTTTTTTCTTTTTGCAGGCCTGTGAGCCAGACACTACAACACGATTAATAAATGGCCAAGGAACAATTACTCCTTTGTCAACCCAGTAATAAAATGGCAGGTGGAAATTCAATGTCAGTAAGTGAAAAATAATATGTAACCCTAGAAATACATACACAGTGAGGGGGTGTACACCGCCTCTGTACACAAAATACAGCATTTCTTACAAACTACTGGTAATTTTGGCGCTTAGACCCTTCTTTCTTTTTTGATTTTTTTTTCCTGTGGTTTTTTTTTCAGCTTTGTTTTCTCATGGATACTCTTCTTACCCTAATTCACTTCTTGTTTCATGTCCTTTTCTTTTGCCAAGTGGCTCTTAGGGGCTTATTCTTAGCTGCCACCTTTTTACTTCTATTTCCAAGCTACCTCTGCAGCCTGTATTTCAGAAGCTACTAATTTTCATTAACCACATAGGGTAAGAAAAGAAATTATGCTGGGGGCATGATTAGAGGGAGAAAGTACATTTTGCTGAGGTTTAAATGGCTTTAAATTGCTGCAAATGTAGGAGACATTGCCAATACACAAGCCAAACCAGATAGGATGATGTGACCAACCATAAAGAGGAAACACAGGAAATACCACCACTATGTTCCCCAATCTATAGTAAAAAACTTTACAGAATGAAAAGATTTGACTTTCAGTGATCATATTCAGTGAAATATTCAGAGAAACATTAATCATATAATCAGAGTCGGCAAAAATACTTCATTCCAGTAACACACTGTGGTCAAGTACGTACTCTATACAACAAATAAGTGCTAGAAACTGTTGAAATTCTGCTGAAATATTTGCATTTTCAGAGTTGTCGCCCAGTAGCAGTAAAATTGCTAAGCTAAACTGAATTTAAGACCAATGAGAAAGACCTTAACTTTGGACCAAAAAAACCCTCCAAATGGAATTTGGTTAGTTAAGTTATAAGAAACACTGACTGTCAGACAAGCATAAATATAGATGTTGCTAAGAATTTTAATACTTCACAAAATGTAGCCGTAGAGCATCATAGTTAGCATTCCTCCTTATGACAAGTCCTAAACAATTACTGTTGATGTGATGTAACATTAAGCCATAAGCAAATAGGATGCTATTCCTTACATTCTAATATGATGGACACAAGTGTTAATGATCTGCTTTAGTAAATATTCCTGGTGAATATTCAATATTAACAAATGGTCAATTCCTCAAATAAAAATATAACATTTCTACAATACAAAGATTTCTAATATCCTGTGGGGACATTTCTTCTTTTGATAATTAAGAAAATATCAGCATTCTTTGCACAACACAAGATAGACTTATATCAGAAATCTCTTACCCATGTATTTATTAGTCAGCCTAATTCAGCTTTCTTTATGTGAGACAAGCTTAGATGATGTAGTTAAAAGAAAAGCAAGATAACATCAGCATAAGGCATTATGATCTAACCTTATTAAGAATTAAGAATTTTAATTTTAAAAACTAAATTGCTAAACAATTCAATTCTATAGGTTCTGTTCGTACATACCTAACATACCATATTCTGTATTCCTCTGTTTCTCTGATCTACCTGCACACAGAGCTCAGTTACATCCTACTGTGATTTCAAGGGGGGCAAGAATTATTGAAAAGCACTGTACTTCCTGTCAGTGGCAGGACTATATACTTCTACTTCAAAATATTTTTCAGGAATCAAAGCATAGACTGGGCTCACATCTCTTAGGCTTTTTTTTTCCATAATGGGTGTTTGTGTTCAACCTCAGCTTACTGTCCTATGCAAAAAAAACCCTGACGGCATGTAGGTAAAGGGTGCCATTTTCCCACTGCAGAAAACCAACCAACCAACCCAAAATCAAGGAACACCACCTTTCCCCAAAAAAACAACCTGAAACCAAAACTATTCTAACAAATTCTAGTTAATTTATTTAAAAAAAAAAACAAAAAACCAAAAAACTATAAATTGTCCCCATCTCCCTTTCATCCTCACTCCTGTTCTTTCACTGGATCAGAGTTTTGCTGTTTCCGTGGCAACATTATTGCTAAGGGTGGGCTGCACCAGGAAATGGGAGCATTATCTGTGGTTTTGCAAATTATTTCTCTGGAAAATCATACTGTTTAAAATATTACTATTCAAGATCAGTGATTATTAATCATTAATGATCAACTTCCAACTAAAACTGCATCAGTGAAGTATAAAATCAAGGTCTCAAATGTGCCTACAAATTTTTGAGCAGATGCTTATAATTTTGAACCAGAATCAGACTCTAAACAATGTTCAGGAGGCTGTTTTTTCTGTTAGTTGGAAATACTGAAACAATTTTCTCTTTAGACATGTTCACCCATTGAAATATGACATTAAATATTTGGAAGAAAATGAAACTTGTAATTTCTTCTGCTTCATTTGTAGTGCCTGAGCTGACTCTTAAAAGTCAATACACTACAAAAGTTCACAGAAAAGACAGATCTGAGATAATACCCAAATCTGAACAGGACACTGAGCTTTTGTGAGTAAGGATCAGACAGTGATATGTATTAAAATCTACAAACTCTAAATCAACTTTTACAAATCCTCCAATTTTAATTATTTCTTTCTTTCAGCCAGATACTGAAACTAGATAATTAGAAGTAGCGTAACAGAATTGTATATCCTAAAACCAGACAATCTAAAGCTCTGCCATGTCTGTTTGGCTGCCTGCACCTTCTGCAGACCTTTGTATATAACACGTCTTTTCTAACATAAATGATCCAGTTTCTATGGTTTTTTCCTCTTTCTCTCTGTCCCAAGCTTCCACCCTCTACACCAGGAGTCTCACTCTAGCTGGAGCCTCACCCTAGAGAGGGTCTCATGGTCTAAGAAATACATCCCAGTCACATTTTTTTTGTCCACAAACCATGGCATGGTGTACAAAATGTACTGCATTGTGAATAATGTAACAAGAGGCCCATAACGTCGTTCCATGATCCATTCATACTGATGGAAATGATGCTTCCTCTGGGCATATAGGCATTAAAGTCCACGTGGCTCCAAGTGTTTCTATCTTAAAAAATCAGAAAAGCCTGTGATTTGGAGAAGAAAGCAAATAGCAATCTAGCTCACTAACAAATTATGCAACAACTTTTTTTGCTTTCTTCTTCATATTGAAAGCCAGTCATTTACTTATTTGCTAACCTAGCACCTTTTTGGTTCATTCATGAATGAACCATCAATACATTCATGAAATGTATTTAATAATTCAATAGTTTTCTTTTCTACATTGTAACAAGGTGTCTGGTTTTTAATTTTGATAGGTTTTTTGAGTATTTTATTTTTATTTTGCTCATATCTTATTTTCCTAGGAGTGATTTGCAAAGTTGATTTTTAAAATCCCCTGTATATGAAATCTGACTTCACAAATTTCCTATTGATTCCAAGAGGAGTCAAATTTCATTCTCCATTTCCAAATCCAAATGGAAGTCTGGAAATTTTAATTGTGTCCAATTTTTCGTACAAGATTTCTTAGGTTGTTTGCCACTCATAAAGTATGTTTACTTTTATGAAAATGCAAATGGCTTTATTTATATTTTGCTTTTTAAAACCTTTGCCACATTGCCACAATGTGCACACTGTGTGTGGCACCTGGCTGAAGAATAACACAGAAAAAAATGTCAGGGAGTTTTGGGGGTTACTTTCAGCTAGATCAGTTCTAGACTCCAAATCACTTCAGTGATGACACAGTGAAGAGTGGGAGGAAATGAATTGCATGGGGCAGGACAAGTGTCTAATACCCACTCGCATCCACTTCACCCTGAAACAGAACCCATTAACTTGTGTCACCAAACGATACAGATGCTCTTGGCAAACATGGAGCTACACACAGAGCTGCTACTGATCAGCTTCAGTACTGATTCTGGCAGTTCTGCAGTAGTGGATAACAGCACCGGTGGAGGGTTATTCACAGCAGCACTCACAGCACTCATTCCTAGTGAATTAAAAATAAGGACTACTTCTGCATATTATAGGTTATATGAACCACCATACCTGTTTATGCCCATGCTACTTGTTATCTGACCTGAAGTAATGGTTCACTTCTTTCTGGGCACAGTCAAATGAAAGAGGCATCTGCAGACAAGTGTGTATGTGCAGGTATGCCCACATGCCTGCATGTATTAAGGATGCATTCTTTTCTTAGTCGGGTTGCTTTTCTTCCTTGCATTTGAGTTGGCCTACCTTAGATACAACAATACATATGGAAAGCAGGATGGCAAATTGTGAAAGACATGATAATGAGGCAGGGCTGGATGGAGGGATTTAAGCATCTGTTTAAATGTTCACTTAAATGGATTGAAGTTTACAAATTACATTGCTAGTAATGTTAAGGAAAGGCACTAAGTGAAATGGCTGCAGATGTGGAGACTGAGAAATTCTGTTTTAAGCTCCATGAACTGAAGCACAGCAGTAGGGAGGCAAGCACCCTGAACTCTAAAAGGGTCTCCAAGATTAAAGAATGTTTAGAATGGCAGAGAAATGGAGATAAACATGTGTTTAGCACCCTACTGTCACACACAGCAGCCTGTATATTTCTTTGTTGTAGCAAAAGTATATTTTTGTTGTAGCAAAAGTAACTTCCTCTAGGTACCCTCAGAAAATGTGTTTTGTTTGCTCAAGCAGGGCAAGCCCCTGACAAGCTTCAGTGCAATTAAGGCTGAGTTAGCATGAAAACTGTTGGTATTCCGAGGGTCAGCAGTTCTCCAAAGGACTTTGGGCATATGTACTAAGACCAGATTCCAGTAACAGCAAAGACATGTGGCAAGGACGTACAGCAGAAAGGCTGGAGCAAAAACATGGTAAGTGCTTGCACAGACAAGCAGAAACCAAAGCCCACTGGCCAAGCAAAAGGTAATTGATGGGTATCCAGGTCAGAGGAGATATTGGAATGGGGAAAAATAGTCAGCTATGAGGGTCTGTGGAGAAATCTAACATCAACAGCCCAATCTCAGAACTGCCCAGTGCTCACTTTGAATTGAGTTTCAATGAAGCCCTGGTGCCAGCATGAAGAGGTAGAGGAGAAATGCCACTGGCAGAGACAAACACAGCTCACAGCTCCAGAACAGACAGAGGAAAAAGGGATGCTGAAGCCACCAGGCAGCCTGAGGTCTGCTATAACAGTAAGTAAAGCAGAAGGAAAAGTCCTTCTGGAAAAATCCAAGTGCATGGAAAACAGTCAGCCTTACTACCCAGTGGCAGCAGTAGTGCTGTTGTCTCCAGTTAGTTCAAGCTTAAGCAGCAGCACATTTGAGACTGACTACACTCTGTCATTACAGTCAATGTTAGCATTGCATAGATGTTGATTGTCTGCTGTTATTATTCACTTTGACTAGGATATGGAAGAGTAAGGATCCATACTTTTATGAAGTTATCATGTGCCACTGAAGCAACATGTTACACGTCTATTCTAACAGTTATTACTGACCACAATGAACTGAAATTATCCTTAAACTAAGACTTTATTTTGAAAACTAGCATCACTTTATCTGTCTAGGATTACCAAGACAGTGTCATAGCAATGCTTTGTCCTACTAAAGCTGCTCCTCTAACCAAGTGCAAGAAACTTTACCAGTAAAAACACAGCTTTGCACCCAACAGTGTGCAAATACTAAGCCTGCTTTTGAACAGCACCTTACCAACATATGCTTGATTGGAATATCTAAACCAGAAGAAATCTGTTGTTTAGCTACAAGCATGAGGACTCCATGAAGCAAAAAAATCTTTAAGTGCAATTAAATTGAAAACTCAACAATTAAGGCAAAAGTAAGACTGCTACATAAAATTTTGTACCAGAATACATATGTATTCTGTAATGGAATACATATACAGACCACCATGATGAGAGTCAAATGACAGAACAGGAGAATATTGGGAGGTTTCAATATAGTGATGCAAAAATGGCAATGTTTCTGGACTGATACTTTTTCTTACCTTGCCAATACCACTTTTTGTTTACCTTTTTTTGGCCAAAACAATAGTTGTGGTTTTTTAAGAAAAAGCAAAAGAATATTCTGCTAAAAAAACACTTCCTATATACACAAAAAGCATAATCTCTATTTAATTGCTCTATACCACATCTTCCTAACCCTTTCTGCAGATGGAAATGTGCACACACAACCATTCCACACAAGCTTTCAGTCACACAAAACTAACACCTGCCCTCTACTGTCCAAGATGCAAACAAAGCTGGAAGGAGCTCTTCCTTTCTACAGAGCATATTAATTCTCTCAAGAGCATTCGCATCTACAGGTAGGTACACAACCTCCCAGCAAATCACACTCCCAAATGGAATAAGGAGAATGAAAAATGTAAAAGTTTCTGCAAGGTCACACATGCTGGTTTTGGCTGGGGTAGAGGTCATTTTCACCACCATGCCTAGTATGGGGCTGTGTTTTGGACTTGTATTGAACACAGGGTTGATAATGGAGAGATGTTTCTGTTGTTGCTGAGCAGAGCTCACACAGAGCCAAGGCCTTTTCTGCTTTTCTATGGCCATGCTGCTGAGGAGACTGGGGAGGCATGTGGGGCTGGGAGACACAGCCAGGACAGGTGACCAAAGGGATATTCCAGACCATGTGGCATCATGTTCAGGATATAAAGTGGGAGAGAAGGAAAAAGGGAGGAATGCTTGGAGTGACGGTGTCTGTCTTCCCAAGTAACCATTAAATTTAATGGGGCCCTGCTCTTCTGGAGATAGCTGAACACCTGCCTGTGTTGGAAGTGATGAATTAATCGCTTGTTTTTCTTTGCTTGTGTACACAGTTTTTGCCTTCCTTATTTAACAGTCTGTATCCCAATCCAGAAGTTTCCTACCTTTTGCCTTACCAGCTCTCCCTGATCTCACTTCTGTGGGAGCGAGCAAGCAGCTGTGTAGTGCTTGGTAGCTGGCTGGGGTTAAACCACAACACCACGTTACAGCAGCAAGAAATGAGTGTGATATCTCATCAAAAAGTAAGACCACAGTTTAAAAGGGCAGAAATGTCCTGCCTGTCTCATCTGTTCAGAAGCACAGAGTAATGACCAGCAACCCAACTTCTATTGCTGCTTCAGCTTTTTGTGCTCATGAAAGAAAGCAGTCTATAACATTTCATCAAGTTGATAAACCATCTTGGCTCACCTTTGGGCTGGTCCTTTGCATCAGAAACTATCTCTCCATCACTTAAGGAAAAGAAGGGATATATACAGGAAAGGTGATGCACATGAAATATCAGCAGTGCAGGGAGGATCATATGGCTGGGCTTTCTGTAATTATGCCTAAAAAACACCTTGTAGTCAGAAAACTGCCAATAGATCAAAACGATGACAGAAAAACCCCTCACATAAATTCCTGTGGCATAGATAATCAAAAATAAAGAAGCTCGTTTAGGTTTTCCCTTTTATCGTTAAATTTTTACTTCAAGATTAAAAAAACCTGAAACATCTCAGTACCACAGATGCCCTTAATCCTATTGATAAATAAGCACTGAGTTAAACCAGCAGAATATTCATTTGGCATTGAGAGATGTAACTGAACTTCACCAAATGAAAATACTTTTTAACAGCTGTTAAGTGTTTTTTTGGGAAAGATATTGATTTTCTAAACTATCATTAATTTGTTCATTTTGAATAGAACTTTGGCCAAAGAAAATTAAAATTAGTTCCTACCATAAAAAGCATCTACCGTAAAAGCCTCTTTTACATATACACCATGACTAAGAGATTCATGACCCTTTAGCCTGTTTTCCATTCCTTGGTTACCTCTGCAGCTGTTCAGTATCCTCTATCTACATATCATTGTTAGATTGACAGCTAATGAAACCACTGACCAAATTCAGCCAAAAACTACAAAGAAGGGGAGGTTTGGAAGATGTTAAGTAGCAATGCACTCATGGGATAAGCAGGAAGATGAAAAGGTAAAATTATACTGATGTCTCCAGAGAGGGAGGCATCATAGTATAAGCCTGTATTTCTTAAAGTCTAATGTTTTTAATAAACATGCTTTACATATTATCTGAGGTATTACCAGTATCACAAAACTTCATAGATAAATGTCAAGACACTGGCAGTATAACCCACATGGTTAGCAGGAGTTGTTTTGCTGTCATTTAACTGAAGGAAAAAGATTTTGTATATGCCACAGAGCAGTGTTTACATTTGTAATTAAGAATCATAAACTCATGAATGATTTTCTAATAAAAGTTTGAAATTTGACACATTTTCCTTTCTCTGAAACCCTAAGATTGTTCATAATGCCCTTAATCTACCTCACAAAGTATGTGAACCTGCCTGTCACCCATATCTTCATGCAGTCTGGGATAAACCTATTACAAATTCTTAAAAGAGGCACTTGAGAGTACCTCAGCACATCACCATACTTCAGCACACTTGCTTTTATTATGGTTATCTCATCTAGTAACTCTCAAGCTAACACTCAAAAATTTTACATCTGAGTTTGCCAAGTTTCACATACAAAAGCAATTAGAACCAGTTCAGTTAATCCTTCAGATATTCATCTCACCATGATCATGATTATTGTTCCTAGACAGAATACACATCACATGATTTCTCACTAGTTAGGCAAACCTCAACCACTGGTCCAGATGTTCAGCTGCATATTCATTTCAATAGAACTAAATATGATACTGTGCAATTTGCAGTTTACCAACTGGCTTGAAGCAAGCTTAACAGTTAACAATTCCTAGAAAAAAAGGTAAAAAGGAGCTGCTGTTAGTATCTCCTCTATTCTTTTGTTTAACACAAGGAACATGTCTTCTGTGAGTGAATTCTTCATTAAACTAGTCAGTTACCTTCAAGGAAAGTAGCTGGTGTTTATTAAAACTTCAGAGAGGTTGTCACAACTCTGGGCGAATTGCTGCTGTAATCAGCCACCCAATTGCTTACTGTTTGTAAGCAAAAGCACAAAAGAAAACCACTGCACATTACACTTTTGAGTCTGTTCCCAGCATGGGGAGATAAGGTCAGTATTAGGTATAGTTTTTCTGGGTAATTCTTAAGGCTTAAATCAATCATTAGTAGCTACCAGTGCTCAGCATACTCCTACATTATGCAGTCTGATGATGCAGACAGATTTGCTCCCACCTGCTGTGATTCATGCAGTCCAGTCAGATAATACAGTAGCATTATTCAACAAGCTGCAGCAAGGTGGTCTAATAATGGCCTTTCTGGAATTGCCTTCTAAAATACAGCCACATCATATTTTTAGCATTAAAAAAAGTCAGAGGAAAAATAATCTTACTGTTTCTTTGGTGATCTTCTTGCACTCAAAGCAAGGAGACAAAAAATGTTTATAGATTTAATTATATATATATATATACACACATACATGCACACATATGCTTTTTTCCCTTTCTCAGTCTCTAGCTAGTATAAAGAAGTTGCAGTTTATTTCCAAGGCTGTTTCTCCTTTTAGTGTACATAGCTATACTGACTCCTACTATGCCTGTAGTTTTCCTTTAATTTGAACATATTTGGTAAAGATTAAGTAGCAAATGCTGCAGGTATCTTATGTAATTAATTTTTTCCTCATCCTATGCAATACTGCATGAAGGGAAGCCATGCACATATTTTGGCTTATTAATTAATGTTGCTTCCCCCAATTCTCTCTTGAAAATATAGTTCCATTGCAGAATGCCTGTGTCAGTATTTAGAGCATATCACACACTTCAGACTACCTCTTGAAATTAGCAAGAATATTATACCAACTTTAATTTAATTAAAGACAATGTTAGATTAAAAAATATGCAGCAGTTAGGGATGCCATTTTCTTCCCTCTTAATTTGGAGTCACATCACTTCAAAATCAACATTTGACTCCATGAGACATTCGAGTGTACTTGACATAGAGATTGGTTCTGGTGTTTGTATGGTTAATCTGCTGAGTCGTGACTACTTGTAACTGTCAAATTCTCTCCAAGGATAAATAATTAAAGCTTCTGGAAGAATAAGCACACAGGAAGCAGTGGAGATTGGATGTACGTAGGTGTTGAGGGCATTAATTTTTATCCAATCGCTGAATAAAAAGCACATTATTCATGCAACCTTGTTCATTCACTGCTACGTGACCTGCACCACAATAGAAGACTGCAGCATCCAGTACTGAATTCAAGGCATTCAAGGCAATGAGGAAAGGACTCCAACAGTACCAGCACAGAAGATCAAAATGCTACACTGTAGGTGTAGCATGCAGCCTTTGGTTAATGCTTTAGCTCTTATGACTAATGCTAGAGTGACATGAAAATACTTTTTCTCATAGAATATTTTTCTTTGGGTGCAGTAAAAGTAGCAAATATTAGCCTTAAGGTAGAAGGACCTTTTTACTTTCTTTTCAGCATGTATCTCCCACATGTTGATGACGACTACCAGATAAAAAATCCAAACTCATAGCAGCCAGCAAACAAAAGAATTCATTAATTGGTGAAGCGAAACAAATGCAATGCCTTGTAGTATCTGTGGTACAAAACTTTTGACACAAAGTATCTTAATAAAGTGAGTACTGAAAGGTGTAAAATCTACAAAGCAATTTTAGCTGCGAAGCTCAAAAAAGCCTGTTATAAGTTCCTGAAGGTTTTTAAAGCACAAGAACAACTCCCTGTTCCAAAATAGATTCCTCCACCTTCGCATTGCTATTCCTGTACCATGTTAAATCACTACAAATTCTATCTTTGGCCTGATGCCTCATATGCCTGTTAACTAACTACTTTTACATGTAATTGTTTATTTCCTTGAATATTTGTATACCACATACAAAGGTGAAACTCAAACAAGATTCTAGTGAAAAAAACAACCCATAAATGCTAAAAATTCGAGTATCTATAAACATTCATTAAGGTCCATGGTTACTGGAAAGCAAGGCACCTGCTAAAAGTGTTCATATCATCTCCCACAACTACCTACTCACTCTGGCATTTTTAAATACCAGATCAGTTACATCATTCTTAGTAGCAGATGTAACAGCTTCAAATCTTATATCCAAGCATAGGCACAAAAGATTTTAACTCTCATCTATAATGAAAAATAATGGTCTTTTAGAAAGGCTTGAAAGCTGCAGAATTCCCTAATGACAAATTTGGGTGTTAGAAATGTTATCAGAATAAAAACTCATTTTATTTTTACACAAAAACAGAACTCTCCACAGATTTCAACCATACAGGAAGGAGGGAAATTAATTAGTTTCTTATCACAAACTAAAAAAGAAACTGAAAAATAACCAAAATGTATTTAAAAACTAAAACCCCTTTAATTTAAATATATAAATAATGTAATTTTAAAAAATATATAGTTTAGATATAAAATTCTACAGAAAAAAATCTGCAGAAAAAAATGGATGCATGTGCGAAAAAAATTACGGTCCTCCCAGTACGAAAAGAGAAAATTGTATTTAGGCAGTCAAGAAGAAGAAAATGAAAACAGAAATTTGTACATATATATTAATGGTTGTAACAGGACAAATTTCATTTAGAAATAATTGATAAATTTGAAAATAGCAAAGTCCTCAAGAAAACACAATAAGCAATTTGTTGAAAAACACGAAGTGTTTTGTCCTACTGCCAGACTTAGAGAGGTTGGATAAGCTTTCAGAGTTGAGAATTGCCTTTTCAAAAGCACTGCTATCAGACACTCTCAGAAAACAGCATGGAAGTTTGGATAGCAGGTCACTCCTCCTCTCTTCCACCTTTATTAAAGCTAAGGAGAGCATTGCAGAGCACATGAAGTAGGAAATTGAAAATGGCAAAGATTGTCCTTTGTGCTCTTCATTGGTCACCCTCTTCACCAAAACTCTAGTGCAAAAATATATTGCTACAGGACAGGACAGGACAACATGAAATGTAATTAATCAAAAGAACATAAAATTGTCGTGTGTCCCTATGATGTAGTACTAATGGTTACCATTGTTGTAAAACATTTGCCTTACATTTTGAAGGAAATTAATCAACATTGCAATAAATCATATTATATAATTAAACACTATTAATGCTTGGAACCAAGATTACTGAGCTCCTAGGTAACGTCACATTTGTATGATGTTAAGGACTGTGTGACATTACTCAGGAGAAAATAGCTTTCCTAATGTCAATAAAGAATGTAATATAATCTCCCTCTGCCGTTTCAAAATTGAAAAATGATTAACTGAATAGAAGAGTAACACAGGACTAATTCTCCATTTATCATGGCCAGGTCATAAAATGCTGGTCATATCCATGATAGGTTCATTTCAGGGCTTAGCTCAGGAAAGGTTAGTTACTTGGGAAAAGGGCATTGCTGATACTGCTGTGAGACAGATTTTTTACTGCATATTTTATGGAAAAGAGAATATTCTCTCAACACTCATGGCATAGATTAAAAAAAAAAAGAAAGATAAAGATTTCAATTTTTAAAAACTGGCTAAGATCATATGGCTTTTATAATTCACTATTGTCATCTGTAGTATTTGTGAAAATTCAGTTCCTAGATATCAAGAGGTAGATCAACACAAGCTTTTTCTGGGCAACAAATAAAGGTGATGAATGAAATCCATGAATGTTTGCTTGTAAAGTTCAGACATGCCAAGGAGAATTCAATGTGTTTAAAACAGCCACAGAAAGCTATCTCAAGTATGATTATGGAATCTCAGCAGAAATGCAACATGTCCATAAACAGTACAACTGTTTTTATCCCGCCCATATATAGCACATGTTTCTGACACGTTAATATGCAGATTGCAGGTGGGAGTTTCCAGGTTCAAAGCTAATTTTTCCACTGAGTGGTATGTTCCCAAAATTCATTTTCAACCCACCTAATTTTAGACACTTAGTGGAGGGGCTAAAGTTAGAAACCAAGTCATCCTAAACTCTCTCTACAGATAAGTGATAAAGGGCTGGTAAGATTTTACTGCAGCTGAATTACATCTAGTGAATGCCTGTTCAGTATTGAGACTGAAGCTATCTGCTTATTAGCAGATCAAATGTTTGAATATTGTTCAGAACAAACAAATTCCATCTAATCATTTAATAAGCTGTATACTTTCTCCCCTTACTCAATCTCCTCAATAGCTACTTCTGTGAGCAGCAACTTGCTGGCATTTTGATCATCATTCTTTCTCTGTTTATTATCGTTCTAAACAGATAATTCTTCCATCCTTTCTCTTCTTGTTTCCTTAGGTAGCAAATAAGTAAAAACTACTCTAAAATAGTAGCACAACAGTGTTGGATTATTTTTATAACTACAGGTGAATGAGCAACATGTCCACCTAACGGCTTAGATTACTTTAAAATTACCCGTAGCTCCCAAATACTTTGATCAGTGTTCAATAATTTTCTATTCTCACAGACAAAACCTCTGCTGGAAGTCTGGGAAGGTATCATTATTTATCAATTTTACTCCAAAAAGCAAAATCTATGACAAAGAACCTGTTGACAGTCACAGTTAAACAATTTTACAGGATGAAACAGTAAGTATTGGAAAATGGTAATAGGAAAAGTAAGGGCATTTATTGCCTTTTGAATTTCAACAACTTAAAAATATGAACACAGGAAACCATATAGTCAGTGTACATAATGTAACGATACATTTTCCAAGCCAAATATAGTTAACTAAATCAAGGCAGAAACATGGGCTGCAACTGCAAAAATAGAACATAGGAAATGTGGGGGGAAAAAACTCAACAAACTCAAACCTACTTGAATTTTAAATGTCTTTATATATAATCATCTTCTGATTACTAAGTTTCAGTACATACATTAAAACATTTGTTTCAGAAAAATTTTAAAAAACTTAAAAGGACATATGTCCTGAGATTTAAAAATATTACTCCTACAGTTTCAGTTCTACTTGCCATCATAGCCAAGAGCCTTCCTTGTTACCAGTTTTGATATTCTAGGAAGCCCATACATAAGATACTCCAGGTATTTGCCTTGCATATTAAAGTATTTGTCATACATGCAACACACTGTTTTCATTTGGGAAAAAAAATCATGAAACTTCTCCTTCTTTATTACATCCTATGAGAATCTGAGAGGGACCTCCACAATCAGTTATGGAGCAGATCTTGTTTTAAACCTGTGCAGGGGCCCACCACATTTACCAAAACTAACTGTGGATGTACACAGATACCATAATCGCTATTATAAATACTGCAGAAGAGGTACTATATTTTCTTACTTATATTGTGAGAAGAAAGTAAAACTTTTGGACGTGAAGTAATACATAAATGAATAAATTAATTTATAAAAATACATTTAATGCAATTATAAAATGAAATATTTCAGTTCTCTTACGAAACTTGTATTTTCCCTATTCCCTAGGATAGGATATGCTTTGTTGAATTATCTAAGACAAAGATGAGAACCAAGTAAATGCATGCTTCTCTAACTTACAATGTTTTTAAGGAGTCAGTTAAGTTCAGTGAAGCCCATTAATTAATAATATGGAAACAGAGCAAGATTACAGGACTTTTTCTCACCTGCTTTATAAGGCTTGTTTTAAAGTCAGCAAAGCAAAATGTCTAGATTCATTTAAAACCAAACTGAAATCCTGCTACCATTATCTTCCTTCTAATTCTCACCTTCATTTTTCTTATTTCAGTGACATATGCCATGCACAATAATAACAGTGTAAAAGACACTGCATGAAAACAGAAAGAAAAAAGGAAACACCCACACACACAAAACCAAAAAAAACCCATACCAAAAAAAACACCATAGAAACTTTGCACTCACAGAAAATCCCATGCAGCTAAAACCTCTTGAAAGGATACCTGGAATGTACAGAAAGTAATGAGGAAATAAATGCACATTTTGACCTATAGGCTAAAAAACAAACATATTCTTATTCACCCTTATGATGTGTACATACTCTTTAGCATACCATTGAGAGAAATTCACTAACATCTAAGAATGGAAGGAATTTATGCATATAACCTGTCTCAAATCATGAATCTTCTTTCAACACTAGGAAAAGTACTACTCAGTACTGTGTATAACAGGAGAACAAAGAGTATCTCCAGGAACAGAATTAAAGCTGTGTTTTTCCTGATATTAAAAGGAGGAGGAAAAGAAAAGGCCTTCAATAAGCCTTTTCTCTCCCTGGCAATTATTTGCACTGGGAAAGTACTAGACAGTTGCCTTCCCAACAAATAGGTCCTGAGAATATGGTTGCATGTGTGATTGCACTGGAGCACTCCTGATTGAATGACTAAAGAGAACTTGACCTCCTCCCCACTCATATTTTCAAGCTGCAGAAAGAGGCATCCTCCAATTATAAACAGGGCAGATTGAGATGCAACAATTGAATGGTAAGGAACAATCAGCCATAGATCTCACTCAGAGTGCCACAAATACGACATTCAACCATCTCAAAGAAACTGTGTTCATGCTTACCAGATGCTAACACATCCATTTCATTTAGTTTTGCCTTCTGCACAGTGAAAAATATTGTAATTTTGTAGTAATTACTGTCAAACTCACAGCTCTAATTATATTCTGCCATTTTAAAGTGCTTGCATATGCATTTAATGCTTCCAAAGATGTCACCCTAAATACTGACATTTTCTGTTCATTCACAGAAGATGTACAGCACTAATAGCCAATGCAACAGCACTTTCATGTAAAACAAATCACCAAGGGAAGTAACGTTCAAGCAAACACTTTCGCATTTTAAAATCTGAGGTACACTTACGTATTTACATTTGCATTGTTGCAAAATACCCAGCTTCTTCCTTTGAATCTGCTTCACACAGCAGGAAGAACTCTGACAGCACCAAAATGCCAGTTGAAGAACTACTGAGTTTAAATTAAGCTTCAGGCTCTTCCCTTCTATATTCTGGTCACCCTAAAAGTGAGGCAAACACAAGGGCAAAAATAATTTGATCCTCTTACTGTCTAAATTCTCTTGTGCTTTGAATTGCCATAGTAGAGTATGTTCAACATTTGGTTGCTGGATTGTACAATCCGTACTGCAATTTACATTCTCTTTAAAAACTTCATCTTGAACAACAGTTGGAGCAAAACACATCCTTATCCTGTAACAAGCTGAAACTGGAATATACAAAACATTCCCTAGTGATAAAACCGTATGTCTTCAACTAACATGTTGTATTTATAAAAGCTCAATCACATGATTGACTGTATTTTAAAAAAGCAACCTATTTAAACATATTTAAAGCCTTACCACCTAACTTATCTCCTGGAAGCTTTACAAAACTCACATTTTGTAAGGTACTCTGAAGGAGGGCAAAGTACTATATTTTGGCAGTCACAAGAAATATGTGCTTCAGGAAATATGGGTGAACTATGGATTTTTGAACAACTCTATCAGTCTTCAACTGATTTGTGAGGAGCCTTGCTATGACTTAATACCATTCGGGAAAACCTTTTCCCTCTTTCATCTCACCACATCTTCAGGAAGGAGATGAGGGCATTGGCAAACTAGTTCTATGACAATGTTAAAACTGCCACATTCCTACATTCAGTTCCCTGTCTCCATTTTAGTTTTACCTTTTGAGAAAGTACAATATTGAACTCCCTGAAGGTTGATTTTTTCCACTTTTCCAGATATTGGGTTGAAGGCTTAAATAAGGGGATATAGCTTCAAGTTAATTAAAGGCTGTCATTTGTTGTTGCTAATTTGTAGTAATTGGCTTTGGTTATGTACTGATTAGATAAATGAGAGCACATGTTTAACTAACAGATGATACATTACAGGACTGTTTCCTTTAATTTATCGTCAATCATATGGAGCATTTTTTATAACAAGTTTATTTTAGCATTATGCCATTCCAAAATTCTTCTCTCAAGTCTTTTTTCTCCCCTTGTGGCTCCATATGCTGATTGAAAAAATGTTAAAAAGTACCATGGTAACGCTTGCTATGCTTTAAGACATATTGAAGAAAGTTTTCAGACTCCTCAGGCATAACTAAGACATTAAAAAATGCACAATAATGTCAGAAAAATACTCCAGAGATACTGTGCTAGTATCCAGAGATACTATTTTCAGATTTCATAGACTTGTTAATTATATATATATATATTTTACATTAAGAAATTATAATACACAGAGAGTGGGAAAAGTGTCCCTATTGAAAAGAAATTTGGTATTTCACAGATGCAACATATTTTGTGGTTTAAAATACAATTCAAGCGCTCTCAAATTATGAACTGGCAATTCTGAAATCTAAGCTTCACTACATAGCATCCAACTATTGACATCAATGATCAATGTCATCAAAAAACAAAATATACACATACAGATTAATTTTGAGGGATAACAGGTTGAAAATTCAAAAGCACCTATTGTTTTTGTCCTTATTAAAGTCCACCTCTGTCATCAAAGACCTGGATGACCAGCTACACTGTTTAGACTCCTGTTCTACCCTTAAAAATCAAACTAACCCTTATCTTCACTGGGGGCTGCCTTGCAGCAGCACAGATTAGCAGCTGATATCAAGCAGCAGAAAACAGCATGATCAAGTCAGAGCACTAATCCCATAGGCAGCCCTTCATCTCACAAGAAAAAGCACACATCTAAATCCATACTGTGCTTGCACACTTCTGCCAGCTGGAGCCCACAGAGAAAGAATTCCATCTCCTGCGTTCAGGCAGGATAATGAGTCTGACTTCACACTTATAATTTAATTTTCTTTCAGTTGCAAACACACCCCACACGTAATAGTAATATATAATAGTAGTAACACAACATTTTTCCCATGGGGCTAATTTCAGATTTGTTTTGCATTATGCATATGTAAAAAATAGTAGACCTCATAAGGTCTCTGAAATCCACTACTTCTTAAATGAAATGAAATGTTTCCTATCTGTCATGACACAAACTCCAAGCATAACACTATCTACTCAAAGCAGAGTAATTTTTTAAGCACACTGTGTAACACTGAGCCAAAATAATAAAGTGACTTCATCTTAAGCAACAATTACTTTACTCAGTGTCCTGAAACACACCCCCCTTATTCACATTTTTATTTCTTGCATCTTCCCAAAACAGATTTTTAAGTCCAAAACAAAAGTACATTCTGAAAGCTGTATACATTTTATAGCTTCTTTAAAAAGTACTGTTCCAGATTTATAGCCTTACCCTACTGCAGCTGAAAACCAAGAGCAGTTACAAAACCTAACCCAGTTCTTTCTGCATACAGCCGCACAATTTGATAGTGAAATTATACTCTACTGGAAAGCTACATATACCACAGACTTAGCAATGATCTTAATACCTTATGTGAGGTAAATAAATAAGATAATTTATGAAGAGCCTGAAAGGGGAAGCTCTGACCAGATTTTTATGAGTATGGCAACTGTTGCAAATCACAGTTCAGTAAAAATGTGTCTGCCATTTCCACACCCACTGTCATTTCCAAAGACAAATTTATGACACATTATGGCCAGTCCTTGGTCTGTGCCATACAGGAATGGAGAGCCCAGGATGCATTCTGGCAGACACATCCCACGGGCATAGATGTACACACAGCTCCACAGTGCCGATTCAGTTGAAAATGTGAATCAAGTTTACACATCCCCACCCCTCTGCCTGTCAAACGTTTGCACTGCAGTGGTTATGTTACTAAGTACCTCATTCCAGAAGGCATGTAAAGAGACAAATTAACAGTGGTTTTTTGCGGCTTCACAAAGAATCAAGCTATTGTCTCCCACATCCTTTAATGTTGCATCTAAAATTAAAATCAACATGGCCAACTAAAGGGGTTTTTTTGGTGTTTTTTGTTTTGTTTTAATAGAGAATTCATGAAATGTGAACTACCAGCAGTATTTTGAGAATCAGTGCATCATATAGCCCCTGTCCTGAGCCTGAAGCAAGAGTCATGAGGGTTCTAGCTCTGTGCTGTACAGAATGAGTGGGATCAGTGGATCAGAAGTGGAATTGCTGTGTCAGAAATGCAGGTGATTCCAGCATCACAAAAGGGAGGTTGAGTTGGAAAATAGGCTGGGGGAGAAGGGAAACTGAAATCCCTCTAGCTCCCTCTGTAAGCTGTTAGAAAGTTCTTGCAAGGTTTGAATTTACAGTAAAACACACACAAAAAAAAGGAGATATTACAGACATGACAGTTTTAAGATACAGCTGAAAAAGGTTAGGGAAAAGCAGCTGAAAAAGGGCAGGGAAAAGCAAGGACCAGTAGCTCCCTATGGGAAAGAGCACCAGAAGTCCAGTGTGGTGACACAGACGGCAGGTTTAGGGCCCTGGGCCAGTCGCAAGCATATCTGTGACACAGAGGGAACTGCAGCTCAGGCCAGACCAAGCTTAAAGCAGCTTCAGCAGGCTAGGCTGGACCCATTCTCCCCATGGTGCTCCCTGGGATGGGGGCCTCCTCCCACCACTGTCATCAGTGGGAAGGGGTCACCAGCAGCTGCATTGACTCAGCCACCACAGCCAAGTCCACCCTAAGGGAGGCATATTCCCATGACTCACAGACCACAATAAAAACACCAGAAAACACCACTGTACACTGGAGTGGTTTCCAAATCTGCACTCAGTCCATACTTTGAACCTCTGATTACAAGATTATGCCCCAAAACAAAAGATTTAAATAATTATTTTCAAAAAAAACAGTAGCCCTAAGGCCTAATATTTTGAGCCTGCATGCCTCTCGTACAGTGATGACAGGTTCCTGGGAGGAACACCAAGGTGCAGATCTCCATTTCCAGACTAAGCCAGCAGAAGCTTGCAGTTTAGCATGCCCCAGCATGAGGGAAAGCACACAACATGCATCTAATTTTCAACAGTGAAATGAGATGTAAAAATAATTGAAAAATATTATGAAATAAAACATGTGCTGACATTCTATTTTTCCTTACATCTTAGTCCAAGATCTGCTGAGATGGCTAAAGACTCTTCCCTGATTTCAAGCAAGTTCATATGAATAGTTAAGAGGTGGGAAGCAAAAATCCCATTTTTAGCACATCTGCAAGATGGCAAAACAGGATATCCATGACAACACCACTAATATTCCACTAAAAACATGAAAAGGCATTAAGTTTTAATACCTGTAAAGCAAGATGAATCAGTTTGCCTGTTTCTCTTCTGTGAATTGGCTGATTTTTTTCCTTTATTTTAAAAGGTAAGCCTGCAAATGCATGCCTGTAATGACTAATATTCAAGTACAGCCAAGGAAGACTTCAGTCAAGGATATTCCTAGGAAAACTAATAGTTTAGGGCAGAGGAAATCTATTCATTACATAAAGGGATACATATGCAAAAACAGGAAAACATTTCAAACTAAGCATATTTCCAATATATGCCATGTGTAGAGGTGAAGCTATCTGAAAAAGGCTCATTTCATATCAAATTTTTAAGATGGCCTCATGTACACGTCCTGAATGAAATGCAGAAATCAATTTGACAAATGCTTTTAGTCTGAGATGAAGGAAAGACAGATTTGGACAAAATGTATTTCCAAGTAGGATCTTCTTCCTATCTGTGTTATAACTGGTAAATTATTTTCTGTATAGCTACTGCATGATAATGTATAATGGAAGAGTTTAACTGATGGACTCAGAAAATAAAAATACTTAATATTTACTTAACTGTGAATTATAAAAGGTTTACCTGCCAGGACAAAATCAAAATTTTGTGTATCTCCTGCAATAGATGACTTTTTAGTATCAAAAATAAAGGAAGAGGGGAGTCACAAGGAACACTCAAAGTGGACACATACAAACAGGGAAAAAAATACAGAAGTAGTTTGCAAAATCATGGGAAAGAATTCAAACAGCTACGCAGTGCAAGGCAAATATTTTGAAATAGTTTGAAAATGATCACTGGAGAACAACAAATTAGACGAGTTTCCTTAAAGTAAAGCAACACACTGAGTGAAATTCTGGTATAATATATTCCCACAGGAACAGAAAGAGTAAGATAACCACAAATTACTAGCTAAATCACTTCAGGAACAGTGTATTTCTTAGAGCACATGTATATCCCACAGAAAAGTGGTGAGTACTGCTGTGAACTTAAGGAAGCTGCTCATAATACATATAAATCATTTAGCTCCATTCATTGTATCAGTGATAGGACAACACAGTGCATATCCAAGAAGGATACTTAAAACCCAAAGAGACAAAGGAAAGATTCAGGCAGGGAAAAATACAAAAATATTACTGTATCTAAGCAGAAGTAATTGTTCCCAAAGTTTCTGAAAACTAAGTTCTGTTTAACTCCAATTAAATAAAGGCTTGATTCAAAATGTCAGGAGAAACTGACACCAATTAAATGTGTTGTGTTTGATCCCAGTTCTACCAGTGGTCCAAAAAGACCACAGCCCAAGGCCTGACTCATCACTGAACCTTTGGTGCCACACACAATGGAGAAGCAAAGGGCAAATCTGTCATGTGTGTAGGTGGCTCCTCAAAATGGGGAAACCCTGCTGTTTGACAGGAAGAAATGTTACATTTTTTATGGTAAGAGAGTGGGAACTCTGGTCCTTTATGTTCATTTTATGGCATCTAGATCCTCCTGCCTTCCAAACCTTTGTAAATGTTCCCACAGTGTGACAAAGGTAATAAGCCCAAGAATCGTTATTCTTTGAGATGAAAATGCAGATATTCCCTGTGCATTATCTTCAAAAATTCTGTTATCATCCAGTCTCCTTCAAATGGGAGCACACCTATTAACACTGCCTTAACCAAAACCCACAAGTACCAGCTTTGAAAGATAAACTTGTCATTTACCATAAGATCAGTGAGCCCTCCAGTGGCTATTTTAAACTTAAATTGTCACAATAACCATAAGAAAAACTATTTGTATGTATTTGGCTTACTCAGATTACATTTGATTTCATTTGTATTTTGTCATCTTTCACCACTTTAACTAAACAACACTTAAGGGAACCTTTATAATACTTGCAAACAGATGTATTTTCAGCTCACAAACACTTTCACTCCTGCGTGTCTACAAAATTTATAAGTCATATATTTTAAACATTTCAGTAACTTCACAGAAGTCAATGAGCAATATTTATGTAAGGGAGGTGGGGAAATATCAATGAAAAATCAAAATCTTAGCCTATAATCCTGTAGGATATATACCCTATCTCTTGGAACTACAAACATCTGGGACAATGTATAAATATTCACAGGCTTTTTCAATGTAAAACCTAGCATGTGGCAGATTTAACATAAATTAAAAAATACCTCTTCTCATAAAGGAACCTATTCTTCAGCCATGGAACCCCTAGCAACAAGATACTGTGGAGAGAAGACATTTGGCCCAAAGACAAACTGAAAATTCATGAAGCAAGAATCCAAATGGGCAAAGAAATCCCTCAAGAATCTACACTAAACTAGGAATGTGTCATCACAATACTCTTCCAACTCTTACATTGTTCCATTACAGAAGGTAATAACTAGAGAAAGCTCCAAAGATAAGTTTGGCTGAAAGTATCTTTCTTCAGATCTAGCACTGACATATTCCAGTTTAAATAAAACCTTAAAGTATTTAAATACTGTATGAAAAATATCCAGTAACTGAAGAACTCTCCACTACAGATTCTTTGCCCTAAATCCACTCTAAGACACTGCCATGTTGCACTCTATGCAACCTCCACGAAAAATCTGAGCAGGACTGTGCCTCATCCTCATTTGACAGAATCTTCTTCTGCTTGATTCTCCAGTTATTATACAGTATAATCCTGAATGTGTTTTATGAGCATTGGTTGCTATGGAAATCATCTGCTAAATTCTGCATTATTGATTTTGTTTAACAGGGGAATTGAATCATAGAACCATTAAGGGTGGAAAAGACCTTCAAGATCATTGAGTCTGACCTTTGACAAAAGCTGATGCTGTCAACTAAACCACAGAACTAAGCGCCATGTCCAGTTGTTTCTCAAACAGCTCCAGGGTTGGTGACTTCACCACCTCCCTGAATTATGATTTTAAAAAATTAAGATTTTAGCTGAGGGTTAGAACCAATTCATATTGAAGTTAGATACACCAATGATAAGTTAATGATTATTAGATGCTTAAGCTAAAGATAATTGTTATATTATGAGCTTATTTATAGAAGGAAGCAGAGCAAGTGAACCATTATAGTAACATATTGAAACCAGTAGAACAATGCCCAGCACCTGGACTCTGTGTTAATCTATCACAAAACAAAGGGCCTTTGATTGTGCCAGAGGGTCACAGAGAGCTGACAAAGACCTTCCTGACTTTACCCCTGGGACCATTGGGTGGGACTGCATCTGAGACCACCGACCCAATTCAAGAGAAGAACTGCACATGCGTGAAGGACTAATAACCTCATTTTAATACAAAGGAGGTGCTGGGACTATGCATATGTATTATTTTGGGTGCTGGGATTATGCATATGTATTATATATACATAGAAGGCAAAAATCCTTGTGTGGCGTGGTCATGCCTTTTGGGAACAACCCCCCCCCCCCCCCCCCCCGGCCCATGCTGCCCACTGGCATAATAAACCTACCACTTTCTAACTTTAACTACTTAGAGAGTCTTTGTCCGTGATTTTCAGTGTTAACAATTCATCCCTGGGCAGAGCATTCCAATGGCTCAATAGCCCTTTTCATGAAGAAATTCTGGTGTCCAACCTGAACCTCCCTTGGCAAACTTGAAGCCTGTGTCCTTTTGTCCTGTCACTGGTTGCCTGGGCGGAGAGGCTAACCCTGAGCTAGCTACACCCTCCTGTCAGGCAGTTCCAGAGAAGGATAAGGCCTCCCCTGAACCTCCAGGCTAAACACTCCCAGATCCCTCAGCTGCTCCTCAATTGTGCTTCAGTCCCTTCATCAGCTCCACTGTCCTTCCCTGAACATGCTCCAGCACCTCAATATCCCTCTTGCAGTGAGGGGCCCAGAAATGAACATACAATTCAAGGTGCAGCCTCACCAGTGCTGAATACAGCAGGACAATCACTGCCCTGGTCCTGCTGGTCACACTATTGCTGATACAGGCCAGGATGCATTGGCCTTCTTGACAGCCTGGGCACACCTGGCTCACGTTCAGCCACTGCCAACCAGCACCCCCAGGTCCTTTTCCAGTGAGCTGCTTTCCACTCTGACCCCAGCCATTAGCACTGCCTGGAGTTGTGACACAAGGACCCAACACTTCACCTCACTGAACCTCATGGAATTGGCCTCTGCCTATCAATCCAGCCTATCCAGATCTCTCTGCAGAGCCTTCCTACCCTCCAGAGATCAACTCACCTGCCCACTTTGGTGTCATCTAAAACTTAGCGAGGGTGTATTCAATCTCCCCATCCAGATCACTGATAAAGATGTTAAATAGGAGATGCATCAATACTGACACCTGGAGAACCCCACTAAGTGACAGGCCACCAGCTGGGTGTTACTCCATTCACCATCACTCTCTGGGTTCAGTCTTTGCTTTAACTCAGCAAACAGAGCCCTTGTCCAAGCTGTGGGCTGCCAGTTCGCCCGGAGAATGCTCTGGGAGACAGTATCAAAGACTTTGCTGAAGCCCAGTAGACAACATCCACAGCCTTTCCCTCATCCACTGGGGAAGTCACCTGGTCATAAAAGGAGATGAGGTTGGTCAAGCAGGACTTACCTTTCCTAAACCCACACTGGGTGGGCCCAATCCCCTAGCTGTCCTCTATATGCTGTGTGATGGCACTCAAACCGTTTCACAACGTTCCCCGGCCTGTATTCCCTGGATCCTGCTTCCAGCCCTTCCTGTAGATGGGCATCACACTGACCAGCCTCAAGGTGTCTGGGGCCCTCCTGGTTAACCAGGACAGAAGATAAATGATGGTGAGTGGCTGGGTGAGCTCTGCCACCCTTCTCTCAGTACTTGGAGAATCCCATCCAGTCCCATTCCCATTGTGAGTGTCCAAGGCGCACAGCAGGTCATTGACTGCTTCCTCCTGGACTGCACGGGGTCTGTTCTGCTCCCCATCCCTAACTGCCAGGGCTGAGCAGGTTCTTATCACTACTTCCACAATAAGATCCATAAAAGCAGAATGAGAGAATTAAATCTCAATGAAATGACACATATCAACATTAGCATCCAACCTCTGCAATGATCTGAATGGATCACAGACATTCAGTATTTCTATACTCATCCTGCAAGCTGGGCACTTCTATAACTTGGGAATAATTTATTCAATAATCTATTCAAGAAGACCTTCAAAATGCAATTCTTGAACCAGCATAGGAACTGCACGAAGCATGTATCAAAATTGGCTCTATTTTTCAAGGGAGTTTATCCTCTCTCAGAGGACAACCCTCAGCAATTCAACTGGATTATTTTCAACATTTACATTGTTTTATTCACAGTCAGCTAGAGAAGGATAAGGCCTTCCTGAACCTCCAGGCTAAACACCCCCAGCTCCCTCAGCTGCTCCTCACAGGACTTGTGCTTCAGTCCCTTCATCAGCTCCACTGCCCTTCCCTGAACATGCTCCAGCACCTCAATATCCTTCTTTCAATGAGGGGCCCAGAACAAAACACACAATTCAAGGTGTGGCCTCACCAGTGCTGAGTACCAAAATCAAACCATATTATCATAAAACCATAGCATCATTCTTTAGTCTCCCCACAATTTTGTGCAAACCAAAACAAAACAAAAATAATCCATCTTCTGCATCTACTAAGGGAATGTTAATTAGCACACAACTAAACACTTACAATAAAGTCCGTCAAATTAAGTAAGGCAGTAAATTCAAATTTAACTATCTAAACTGAGATAAATTCTGAAGATCAAACCTTCAGAGACAAATATTGTTAAAATTACACATATAAGCAGCCTGAGAATGCTTTGGGGACAACTAGCGTTGCTGAATACTAGGCAAACACTATATAAAGCGAGCAAATAAAACCAAAAATAGAAAGTTACCTTACTGAGTATAAGACTTAAGTGACACTTGTTTTCTGCGGCCTCACAGTTTGTGGCTCTGCAGTCTCAGAAGGCATGTACAGCAAATGCGGAAAGATATTTACCCCTGAAGCACTTATGCAAAGCTTTTTGTCCCATCTCTATTAGATTCTCTGTCTAATAAGGTGCAATTTTAATTGTAACATCATCCCGCATCAGAGTTCTTCTGCTCTATTTGCCTGCCTGTTGTTGTGAAACCTGCAATAATTTATCAGCATTTGTCTTAAGTTTGAGCCAATAGGTTGAAAACCTAGTTGAGGACCAAAACTGATGAGAATTACAATTGTGTACACCTTGCTTCCATAAGAAACATTGAAAATATAAAACCATAGATAACAATTCATCTATATGTGTTATGAATGTGATTCACATTCAAATTACTCAAAAGTTATTAACTGTGTATATGATTATGACTCATGAAGAGAGTACAAAAGGTTCCTTGACTCTGATCTTGCTGTTCTATTCAGAAAAATGCTTTCAAGCATCTGACATTAGTGTTTTATAAGGACATGTTTGAAAACTGAAGCACAGGAAAAGTACATAAAACTTTTCTTTTTTAAAATATCTCACAGAACTAAACAGGAAAAGCTGCAGAGACTTTTAATCAGAGACTGCTATGCACAACACAGATGGGAAATTTTTCATCTCCCCTTCTGACAAAAATCTGAAATATTTCTGAAATAATATCACAGAAAATATTTCCATGTACCATAACTTACACCCTGAACTTTCCATATGAAATAGTTAAGGTGCCCTTCATGTAACAGGAAGGCCTTACATGGGCCCTTCATTGTAACAGTTTCATCACTGCCCACATATCGCTGTGGATGGCATTAGTAACAAGCAAACAGGTTACACAGAGGATTTAAATCTGTTCCTGTCTAGATACACAAAATCACCCCCCCGCAATAAAGTTCATAGTCCATCTTTAGCTCTGAAGAGCCTCTATGCTGACTACAGTCATGCTGTTCACAGACAGAGTGCAGAATAACAGTGCTCCATTTTATACGTGCCTGTGTTACAGCTACAGGAGAGAGGGATGCTCAAGAATATTTTCTTTGTGTTCTGCCACTTTATCTTGTGTTTCAACAGCAATGTAATCACTGCTGCCCTAATCAGACAGGTCTCTCAGCAGGAGCTTACACTGCAGTTGCACAGCTTGCTCACTTTTCTCCTAACAAACCTATACCCCAAGGCTATGTGGGATACGTTTTAGTCTGTGCTATGGCAAACTTCTTTCATAAATGCTTTAATACATGCCTTCAACATGCTGAGGCAAAAGTGTATGATAAAGCTTCTGCGCAGCTTTTCGCTTTAATAAATTTGGGTATTTGTGGTCTCATTCACTTCCGACCTGGTTCAGAATCTTTGGAGTGAGGATTTAAGTCACTACTTGATAATCTTAATTCCAGAAACTAACTTCTTCAAATATGAAAACATATAACAATTAAAATTAAAAGGTCATTCTAAAGCACAGGAGAGAAAAAAATTACTTTTGTTCTACACTCTGTATTTGCAAAAGTTGCAGTGGGAAAGCATAACTGACACAACCATAGAAAGCAGGCCTCAAAGAAAGAGACAGGATGAGTTTGACCTAAAACATTACTGTAGAAAGCAGTTTTTTTTCTGAAACGTTCTAAGACATTTAAATTATGTACTAGTAGGAAATGTTTCCTTAGGTGTAGACAAAGCTGCCTTGACAAAGTTCAAGCATTTTTGTTCTCCCCAAACTGTACAGAACAGTTTATTTCCTACTTTGCAATGCAGCTGACACAGCCTTTGTGAGTAACAGTATCCTGAAGACAGCGATGAAGAGCCTGTTTCACGCAGTAGCACACAATGTGGCTGAGGCCAAACCTCTAGAGGTCATGGGGTCTGACATCCCTGCTCAAGCAGGGTCACCTACAGCCCATTGCCCAGAATCATGTCCAGATGGCTTTGGAAGGTCTCCAAAGTTGGAGACTCCAGCAGCTCTGTGCCAGTGTCCCACCTGCCTCACAGTAAAAAAGGCTTCCTGATGTTCATAAGGAACATCCCATGTTTCAGTTTGTGCACACTGCCTCTGGGCCTGTCACTGGGCACCACCTGGTTCTGGTCTTCTTTGCTTCCTGCCTTCAGGTTTTCGCATACATGTTTTCATCTTTGTAGCCCTTCACTGAACTCTCTCCAGCAGGTCCATCTTTCTCTTGCAGTCAGGAGCCCAAAGCTGGGCGCCAGCAGAGGGGGCACTTGTGCTCTATGGAGGGGCAGGATGACCTCCCTCCATCTGCTGGCAACACTTGTCCTTACTGCAGCCCAGGGCACTGCTAGCTATCCTTACTGGAAGGAGACAGTGCTGGGTCACATTCAGATCAGTGTTCATCAGAATTCCCAAGCTCAGTGTTCATCAGAATTCCCTGGTTCCTTTTCTGAAAAACACATCTCCAGTTGGGGAGTTTCCACCATGTACTGGTGCCTGGTGCCTATGGTTGTTCCTCCACAGGTGCAGGACTTCGCTCTTCACCTTGTTCCACCTGTTCCCCTAAACTTCATGAAGGTCCTTTCAGCCTATTTCTGCAGTTCCTTCACCTGGCAGCACAACCCTGTAGTTCCTCAGTTACCCAGCCCAGCTAGGTGTACCTGCAAACTTGCTGGTACAAGTTTGTACACTCTGCCCCACTGCACAGTCATTCATGAAGATGTTAAAAACTGGGCTCAGGGCAGTTTTGACCCCTGGGACACTTCCTGGTCTCCAGCTAGCCTTGTGTCATGTCTCACCATCCTCTGGGCCTGGCCATTTACCTGAGGTCACTGTCTGCAAAAGCCTTGCTGAAGTCTGCAAAAACAATGACTGCTCTCTCCCTCGCTCTTCTGACAGGTTGGTCAAGAGCATGATGTCCTCTTTCACTTCTGAACAAACTCAAAGGGTAAGGCTTACACACAGCCTTTCATAATTTTCTCTCATGATCAGTATGCATGAGATAAGCAGAAAGCTTATAAAAGAAGACACGGAGAGGAAATGTCCCTCATCCACCATCATGGTAGTTTAATCTTTTTTCCTCATTATTACACAGTGATATTCCTAACAGAAATCATTGTGTACATTCTGCCTCAAGTACATAAAAATAATAGTTGTGTTGCCTGAAATTATGCTAAAAAACTCCAAACCTTTCTATTTTGAATAACCTAACCAAAACTTCAGAAAACATGCAGGTGGTTTGTACTTTTACAATTATACTGAAATATATATTTCTTCGTTACATGAATGTCACACATTCAGATACACCAGTTCAAAAACACTGACTTAATTTTGCCTGTAAATGACCCGTGCCCAACAAGCTCTAATATGCAGTCAAATTAAGAGAAAAATATTGCTGCTAGATTACAAGCACTTCTTTTAATGGTTGCACCGTGTGAGACTGGCTTAAACTTTTTTTGTTTAAGGCAAGCTGCAGCGCCAGTAGAAACAATGCTACTAAAAAAATCATACCTATTACCCACGCATGTATATCAGCGGTCATGCATCACATGGATTTGCTTGGTTTTTTTCCTCCATTAGAACTGTTTTCAGACAGATGCATTACATAACCACGAGCAGTACCCACGTTTCTGGCAGCACCAAGGAAGCAGAAACTTCTTTCAAGACTTATCTCCTTTTTTCTGCAGAGGCCCAGCAAGAAGAGGAGAGAGGAGCACAGCACAGGCAGGGGGCACGGAGCGTGAGAGGAATTTAGACATCAATAAACTCTTTACTGCAAGGGTGTGTAGCCCTGAAGAGGCTGCCCGGGCCGGCCGTGGGTGCCCCTGGTGTGTTCACGGCCAGGTCAGACGGGGCTGAGCAGCCTGACCTGGAGAAAGGCGTCTCTATCTATCCACGGTGGGTGCCTGGAACTACGTAACCCTTCAGGCCCCTTCCAACTACTTCATGGTTCCGTGATTCTGTGAAAGCAACCGCGGGATCGCTCTTTCTGGCTTATCTCATCCCACAGGACAGAAATAGCACGGCTTATCTGGGGAGTTGCAGCACCTCCCAGCAAACCCTGGCAGCCTGCTATGCGCGTATTCCCAGGGAAGCATTCCATGGTTTGTTTCTCTGGGTAAGGGTGCTTGTAACATCCTTAATGCTGAAATTGCTGTAACTGAAAAGCTGTCCGCAGTTCCCACGCTGCTCTGGGCACACCTGCACCCCGCGTTTGATCTGTTATCACCCTGAGCAAATAGAACCGACGGTGCGGCCGTTCCCGACAGCTGCACTCCAGGACACTACGGGCTTACAGCAGCTACCCGGCGGCCAGGAGACAGAACCATTTTAAAGTGAACGCGACGCTCAGTTAAAAGGACGAAGGCATCACTCTTTTGCTACCCTGAAATAAGCAGGCCCCCTGAACACCGGGGACTGGACGGAGCCGAGCCCCGCCAAGTCAGGAAGGGCAAGGCAAGGCCGGGCCGGGCCGGGCCGGGCCGAGGGGAGCAGCGCAAAGCAATGGCGCAGAGCGCCAGGGCGAGCTGCGCATGTGCGACGTGGGCGCAGCGGCCCCACCGCGGCCGCCCCGCCGTAGGCTGGAAGGGCCTGCACCTGCCCCGGCTGCCGCTAGCCAATCATCAGCCGCGCTTGCCCCAGCCGCCGCTGGCCAATCAGCAGCGCCCGCACCCCTTCCCCCGCCTCCCCGCTTCGGGCCCGCGCCGCCGCTCTGCACGGCCGCTGCCGCCCGTTACGTAAGGCTCCCCCGCCCGCCGCGGCCGCCGGGGATTGGTTGGGAGTGGCGAGCGCGCGAGTCACGCGGCGGCGGGCTCGGGTGGGGCGCGGCGGCGCGGCACGCGATTGGCCGGTCCCGGCGAGAGCCAATGAGAGCCGAGCCGCTGGATTCAAACGGTGCGGGGCGCGGAAGGGGGCAGTTAATGCGCGAGGCGTCCGTGAGGGAGCAATCTGAGGCTGCCGCTGAGGTTTGTACCGCTGTTCGTGCCGCTGCTCCAGCCTGCGCTGCCGCCCGCCATGGCCCACAAGCAGATCTACTACTCCGATAAGTACTCTGACGAGCAGTACGAGTACCGGTAAGAAGCTGTAGGAGGGTGCGGGAGAGCCAGCCGGAGTGGTTAGGAGGAGCTGTTCCGTAGGAGGGCAGCTCGGGCAGGCGCCTCGGTTGAGGTGTGCGGGCTGCTCTCAGGGAAGGAGGCGGCTCCGCCGGCAGAATGGAGCCAGAGAGGGCGCAAGGCCAGCGGGAAGGGGCTGTGCCGAGCCCCTCCGTGAGGGGTTTCCGCGTGGCTTTGGACTGACGGGACGAAGGGGATGGGTGACCGAGTGCTGTTAGCGGTTGGCGCAGAGCGCTCGGTGAGCGGCCTGCACAAGCCCTGGCCACAGGGTGAGGGCGGAGGGGCGATACCCGCTGCGCCACCTCCAGGGAAGGGGTTGTGGTAAAGCCAATAGTTCCCTGTCGTCCCCTGCCGACGGGGAACTATTGAAGTTTAACTCTTCTAGACTTGAAATCGGTATTATAAATACTTTACTCCTAAAGTATTCTTATTTTTCAAGTAGCTGATATATCAGCCTGTTGCCAGGAGCGCATGCTTCTCTGCGTGTATAGTCACTGGAGTCTGAAGGGATCTAAATCTCATCTAGAAGACAGTTTGGCTCCCAGTATGCAGTTGCTTTACACATGTAACGTTTAATAGTCGTAAGTGATTTTAAACTGGGTTCTGGGATGGGTTTCATAATCAAGTTCATGCCAAGATTCAGTACTCTTTTCTTTATAGGCCAAGTGAGTATTCATAACGTGGTAACTGTATTTCAGTGCAGATCTCTTCCAATTTTCTAGTGTATGGTATTTTGTGTATGCGAATAATAATTAAACCTCTACAGACACGTGATGCTGCCACGAGAACTTTCAAAACAAGTGCCAAAATCTCATCTGATGTCTGAAGAAGAGTGGAGACGACTTGGTGTTCAGCAGAGTCTTGGCTGGGTTCACTATATGATCCATGAGCCAGGTGAGCACATCTGAACAGAATTAGGCAAATGAAAAAGTCAAATGTCAGACTGGAGATGTTCCTGCCTCTGCCCACAGAAGGAGGCTTTTTGTGAGTTCTTAAATAACATGAGTATGCAGTGACTGAACCAAAGTTAATATAGCAGCATATCTTTAAGTCATAAAGCTGACACACCTACTTTTTTGTACAGCAACTTAACAGATGCTTGTGTAGACAAGGTTCTGTATTAATCCTCTGAAAATTCTAGTGGATAGTTTTAACTCTAGCTGTAGAGCCTCCTGAAAAATCAGTATTTCAGTTAATGGGGTGTGAAGCCCTAAGACCCTTACTAACTGCCATGTTGGTATTGCGGGATCAGCCATTCCAGGCTTGCGCCATTGACAAGCCTGACTAAAAAGTAACAGGTTGATTGATACATTGCAGCAGCATGAAGTTACACATTTCTGAAGAATCAGGTGAAGAAATTAGCATAGCCTTCCAGAGTTTCCCTTATTTGGGTACCTTTGATATTTTAGACTTTTTTGGAGGCATTAAAATTAAGAAGAGTGATAATAATGTGAGCTGGCTGTATTAGCCAAGGTGGATTTTGTTGGCGTTTGATATGTGCCTAACGGACAGTATCAGCAGTTTGTTAGTCTAAGTTACAGTAACAGTGTTTATCAAGTAGCCTAATGTAAAGAGACGTTATCAAATACTCTGGATTTTCCCAGCACTTCCCTCCTGTAAGGCTCTTAAACTTATGATACTGCCAGCATTTGGTATAAAAATAAAAGCTTGACTGTTGTAGGAGTACTGCATACTTGGTCTGTAAATATTGCATGTGGGGCCATACTTAGGCTTTCTAATTATTTATTTGAAACTAAGCATCAACTATTGTTCAAGGTTAAAGAAATCCCTTTACTCAAGATTTGTACAAACTCACACTTTGTTCAATTTTCTTTCTGCAGAACCACATATTCTGCTCTTCAGAAGACCACTTCCAAAGGATGAGCAGAAATAAGCCATGGCCTTTTGAATCTTCTGGAACTATGTATATGAGTGTATATATGTTGGTAGTATTCAGTGAATACTTTAAATTTACAAAACATACATCCAAACCTGTGCATGAGCTGTATTATTCACAGCAACAAAGCTCAGTCAAATGAATTCCAAGCAGGCTGCTATGATGTTCAAAGAGTGATGAATATATCTTTTACTGTTAATGTAAGTGCCTCTCTGACTTAAATTGTTTTGTTTGTGCTGCATGTTTCAATTAGTTCATCACTTGTTAGCATTCTCTAACTTTTGCACTCAAATTTTCTGCTGTAGTGTAGTATGTTCAAATCTAGTAGTTCAACTGTTTAGTAGTAGTAAGTAGGCTTAAGAAATAAACTTTTTAAATGTTTTATGAAACCTCGGTGCCTGGAGTTGTGATTTAATGTTTTTAAGAGTCCCTACTTCAACAAACAAACCTCATTTGATGGACCTGGTATTACTAGGTATAAACTTAGGGTTGAATTGTACTCGGTATTTTGAAGAGCTTCTTAGGCTCTTTTGTTCAACTTTGCCAACACCACTCTGGGGTTGTAGCCTGCTCTTCCTGTCTTGCATCCACATTGTCACTGTGCCTTTGTTGGGAGGTGGTTCTGTATACTCTGGTGGTTCAGAATAACTCTGAAGAGTAACGGGTTCATTTCAAAGGCTAATTGCGTTATGGTGGTGCACAGTTTGGAAGGCCAACAGAAGCAGGGTGAAGTGTGTGCTCTGCCTGTGTAATGTGAGCTCTCATGGAGACAAAGTAAGTAATCTGGAAAGTTTGGTGAGGAAAAGAACCAGAGATGTCCTGTCTCAAGTGCTGGGTAGAGCAGGTCTATCCAAGGCTGAAGCAAGCACCTTCATTAAGAATCTGCTTAATCCGTGTTTTTCCCCAGAACGTGACCACCGGAGCCTTGGGTGGTTGTCACCGGTGCGTGCCTGCCTGTGTTCCGTGCCGTCCTTTCTCCTGTGGCACAGAGGGGCCGCGCCTGTGGCAGGGCGGCTCGGCCCCGCTCCCGCCGGCCCGCGCCCGCTCTGTCGCGCCGGGAGTGCGGGGCGGGGGCGGGGCCGTGGCGTCATCGCGGCGCGCCGGGCCGGGCGGCGGGAGCGGGGCCGCGCCCCCCGCCATGTCGGCCGAGAGGCGGCCGCGCTCGGGCCGCGGCGGCGAGGTAAGGGCGGCGGTGGCACCTGCACTCCCCTGCCCCCTCCCCGGCTCTTCTCAGCACGGAGCCGCTCTCCAGGAGCCGCCTGGGGGCCGATCGCCTCGGGCCGCACCTCGGTGCTGCTCCCCGCCCCGCGGGCCGCTCACCAGCCCGGGCCGAGCGCTCCGGCTGCCCATACGCTTCTCCGGGCAGGGTGACTCCCACCGCTCCTTGGATCGGGCTTTGGTTCAGGACTGGGGAAACGGTCCGTCTGGAAGGTTAAAACCGGGGGGGCAAGGGTCGGTTAGGTTGGAGCCCAGCGAGTCGCTTCCCACCGGTTGGGATGGGCAGCTCCAGACATTAACTTCCAGCGAGCTCAAGTGTGGAAACCTTTTCTTATTGAGGGTCTGTTCCAAGGACAGGTGTACATCCCAGACACTGTAAGGCTGGGTGACCAGATTCTGACCAGTAGTGGTAGTGCT
The DNA here is from genome assembly GCA_039654755.1 of Calcarius lapponicus. Lineage (NCBI taxonomy): Eukaryota > Metazoa > Chordata > Aves > Passeriformes > Fringillidae > Calcarius > Calcarius lapponicus. Next base: position 42,512,816 of record CM077481.1, read on the forward strand.
ACGTACATGGACCATGACCTAGTCAGGTTCGGGAGTCTTAGTGGTGAGACTACAGTCGCCGTTGCTTCCTGCCATGTGTTTTGATGACATGGCAGTAAATACTTCGAGTTTCATTTCATTGTCCTTCCATATATACATACCCCGTTTACTCCGATGGTAATTCAGAACAAATGGAAAGTTTGTCTTAATAAATTTGTGTTGTGCTAGAAACAAGGAGGCTATAAAATGATCATTTCACTCTTAAAATACAGATATGCTCAAAGTCATTCTTGTTATATACATACATGTTACGGAGCTTGATTAACAGTAGTGTTAGCATATTTATGAATTTTAGTTTGTACTGCTCAAATATGAAGTAAGAATTCATATATTTGCATTTACTGCATTTTGTTTTAAGCAGGCTTCTGTCCTTTGCATAACTGACTGTTTATGACTGTTTCAAGATGAATGAGGTTATTAAGTAACTTTACAGAGCAGTCAGATGTTTCTTTGAATTCCATAGTTTTATTTTCACTTTATTTTTCCACTTCCTTTTGGTTAGCTTTGTTGTTTTGCATGTTTTGATAGAAAAGAGCAAACTAACACTTTCCAATGAGAGTTAAGCTCACAAGACTGAGTGTTTTTCACTTAATAACATTAATCTCCAAATGCATGTAGCCAAAAAACGTTTTGTTTCTCAGGGCATCAAGTTGTCAGCAGAGGTCAAACCATTTGTTCCAAAGCATGCGGCGTGGTCAGAACCCTCAGCAGCATGTGTCTTTCCTAGGTACTTAACTACATGCTACCCATTTGTTCAGGAACCATCTTTGGAAAAGTATGTATATTTTCTGAATCTTATTTCTTGGGGAATTTTAACCTTATGGTTTTGGATGTTGAGTACTCTCAAAAAGTCAAGGTTCCAATATATTGCTATCTTCATGATTTAGTTTTTTACATTTATGTTCTCTGGGTGTATACTGGGTACCTGGTGTTTTGTTCACAAGGGCCTATATTGTTACAGAGTGTTGAGGGGAATTTGGTGTTCTGTAATGATTGATCTGGTTTTTGTGTGTTTTGGAAGGAGCTGAATTCAGTCTTTGGATGAAAGAATGGTTATGTTGCAACCAGGCTGGGGTAGATGTAGTTGTACACAAGAAAAATTATTTTTCAAGAACGTTTCTCATCCTGTAAAATATTTAGTATATGGGGTCTCTTCTAGATCTCCTGTCCACAACCTGTGCATCTCCAGAAAGGGAGTTTTACTAAAAATGCTACAGGTTTCTGAAGGTTTTAGGATTTTTCTATTAAAGCCCAGGAATGGTATTTGTGGTAGACTTATAAAAGTATTTTATAAGGAGCAAACTAGAAAAAAAGCCTACATAGCAAAATAGGAAATAATTGAGTCTTGTAAGAAATTGATGATGTTACATAGTTCTCTCCTTGCTTCTTCGGGCCCTAAGCATTGGATTGATTATGCAATTACTGCAAAGTTAATGGTGTTTATTTAAAAATTCAGAGCATTAGTGAACACAATCATCGTAGGCCATTCTTTTGTCCTACAGGAAATCTTAGTATTTTCAACCTATTTTCATTTATACTGGAAATTTAACATTGAGGTGAGTATGGCCTGTTCTATGCATTTGAGAAAGCTCACAGCATTAGCATTGAATCAATTACTATAAAAAACCCCACAACCCAGACAACAGTAGCCTTCTAATGAGTGTTCTGCCTTGTTGGGACTGAGACATGGTTATATTGGAGTCTCATTTGGTATATTTCTTCTTGGTCTGTAAACTGATTATAAGCATTGTTTTGACAACTTTCTGTCAGAATTGCAACAGGTAGTATAAAGTGTGTTGTCTGAAGTCTTTTGTACCAATGGGAAGGTTTCTCTGTCATTATCTACACAAAATTCCAAGGCTGGCAGCTTCATGGAGAGCAGCTTTAAAAACTGAGTGCAGCTTTCTAAAACTGAGAAATTTCTATTCTCCCTAATCAAATCTGGACTCTTATGTATTTTCTGGACAAAGTAAAGAAGGAAGTTGAAAGGGAATTTTTGAGCATACATTTAAAAGAAAGAGGCATGCCCCAGACATGCTGTGTTTTCATAAATCATGATGGTTGCATGCAGGTCAGTTAATTATTGTTTTATAATTCTACATTGTATTTCATACATGTTTTGTACTCCATAAAATGTTATACTTCCACTTTGTTATTGTCATTTTAAGACAGGTTTTAATGTTTGTGTTTTTTTGCAGTTAAGTATGTGATGCATGTCATGTCCTTACACTGTGTTTTTGGTTTGTTTCACAAGAAAAAGCTTACTGAAGATAAGCATGAAGAATCTCAGTAACCTTAAACAGGCATGAGAACTAAAACTGCAAAGCAGACTAGCTTTGAAACTTGGAAATGGATAACATGTGTGTTTTAAGATACTTGCTTAACTACGTTTTCCCAAAACAAAATTAATTGCTTTTAAAGAAGTCTGTAGCATTAAGTAAATACTTAATTGAAATAACATGGAATAGTTTTCTTTTGAAATAGAGCTTTCTTGTTAAACAAATTCTTTAGACAAGGAATATGTTTGTCTAGGGAACAAGTAGGTGCTGAAGACTTGCCCTAGGATGACTTTCATTTCTTTCTCAATATCCATCACATAGTGTTCTGGGAGATCCTGCCTTCCGTGAATACTCCAGCTGCTCTTACTCACCTGATGTTGTTGCAAATGTGTATCCAGTAGCTGGCTCACAGTATCAGTCTAACAACTCAACACACTATAATGGTTCAGGAGTAGTCAGTGAATCTGCTGAACAAACATATCCAGTCAGACACGAGAGTAAGAGTCTTTCAAAGGTGAGCAAATTCGTGTTTTCTTAAAAATTAATAATAAATTCTTAATTTAAATCAATCTTTATAAATGTTTGGTTCATATATTTAATGTGAGTCTTCACTCTTTCTTGTAGTGATCATCAATGACCTTTGTAAAGGATAGTAGTGTAGTGTGCCCAGCTTCAGAGCACTGAAAAATTTGTGGAATTGGACACTTCAGATTAATACAATTTTTCAAGCAGCATTTTTGGAACATGAGGGGAAATAATTTTTTTTTTCTCTCAGAAAGAAGCATCCAAAGTTGGGGGGGAGGAGGTGGGGAGCATCCTTCATTTGTGATCTGTGCTTTCATTTTTCACTCTTCGGGCTTGGGGGGAGGGGAGAAGGGCTCTTTTTTTTCAGCCCTGTGGCAGCTTCCATTAACCTAAGACAAACCTGGATCTGTAATCATCTATTTGACTGACAAGTCAAAGACCACATCTGCTGCTGAAGGATTTCCAAGACTTCCTGTAGGTTGAAGACAGTCCACAAGAAAGGAGGAACTTGTGCTGCTGGGGAGAGGGAAGAGAGGATCATGTTAGAAATGTAGTCTTTTTCAGTCATAAATCTATCGGTGTTCTGTAAACATCTTCAGTCATTTTTGTCTCTGTCTGTTTGGGGATAAATTTCCTGAAACTTGCAAAATATTTTCAAACAAGAAATAGACAAACCTCTCAAAATATAAAAGGGGAAAAAACTCATTGTATTATAATCTCATTGCTCTTGGGCATTACTACTGTGTTTCTTAGATTTGTACAACTGCTTTTGTTTCCGTCAGTTTCATCTGATCTGTTCTGCAATCACATCCTTTTGCTGCACCCTACTCCCTAGGTAGAGACCTAAGTAACTTCACTGTGGTCAAGCCTGTGTGGAGGAGTTTTAAGGACTAGGTCCTAAGCATGCTTTATTAGACATAAGGTATAAAGTCTAGACAGCTAAAATTATTCATTTTCTTGCTGAGAGGAGGATTATGTGCTGAAACTGTCTGGGGAGAGGATGAGCTCAGCATTAGCACAAGGGATGTAATATGAAAAAACTTAGTTAAGCTTCTGGGAGGAGTTCTGTGATCTTTGTAGGGGCCTTGTGCTGTTTATTATAGTCTTTGTCATTTTTCCCTGTCATATATTCTTTTGTGAACTTCAGAGAAGTGATTTATATTTGCAGCCTTGCATAAATTTGATCGTATGTCCTAATGCTTTAATAATTTGCCTTTGGAGATCAAGAAATGCCTTGTCCTCCCACCCAAGAAAACGATTTTACTGCCAAATGTCCTCTGAATTTAGTCCAGCATCCTGTGATCAGAGTTAAGCCGTTTGTCTAGGCTGGTATAGTATAGTTTGCATAGATGCAAACCTGGTGCTTGTTCCTTGCTTGCTAGATTTCTAAGCCCAGCTCTGCCAAACTGTATTTTGTGGAAGAATCATACGATTTTGATGACTGTGTAGAATGGGTGAGTCTGTGTCCTTTACAGAGATCATGTAGATGTGTCTTCTCTAACTACTTTACTCCAAGTTTTTTGGATGTTCTGACATCAGTCTTAAACACTTTGCCCATGATACATAGTTTAATTAAAAGATGATATACTTTCAAGATTTTAGCCCTGTTCTAGAAGAAACTTTGTTTTAGAAAATCAGACTGGATGATTTAATACCAAACAATTTTAAACTATTAAAAATGCTCTGATAATGAGATCACAAAAATGCAGTCGTCTAGAAGCATATGTATATATCCATCTTACTTGGGCTATAATGTATGCTAAAAATTGGCGCAGGGAACAAGGTAGATGAAATTAAATGCCATTGTCTATGTCTAAATGGCTATTCCATTTTTATTGGTTACTTGTGGTAATGATATACTAACTGTTTGTTTCGTATTAACTTGATGGTCAAACTCCAGATGCAGAGGTGGTTAACTGTAAATCACAGCAAACTTGCTATCTTTACAAAGTTTCAGTAAAACTTACTAAATGTGTCACAAATACTTGCAGCAGAGGAGATCAAAAGAAGGTGAGAAAAATCTGGGCAAGAAAAGGCATGATGAAGGTGAAGCTTCTGTCAGAATTGTGAACAGGACTTCATTCCAGACTTCTTCATGCAGCAGAGATTCCGTGAAGCCAGGTACAAGCATGTTGTTTGGTTATAAGTACATGGAAGAGATTCGGAATGGGTGTCTGTGCAATATACTGCAGTTTGTGACTGTGTTTCTAAATCTAGACTAGTCAAGAAAAAAGATACCCTTTTCTTTGTGACTCTCTTAAGGAGTGGTGACCTGTCCTTTCCTGATTGAGCAAATTGATGTAAACTGATATAAAAAAATTCTAAAAGAGCATCTGAATTTATACTTGCTTGTTCAGTCTGTGCTCTGTTTGCATGTTGATTATAATTGCTAGGTTTTTTATTTAATATGAGCTGTGCATAGCAACAGTCCTGGTGACAATTGCTGTAGTTGTGTTAACTAGTGTATAAGACATACTTAGAAATGATCGCAAACTTAATTACACAGGCTTTATATGCTTTATTTAGACAGGTTCAGTAAAGCTACAAACAAGAAGTCAACTGAAACTCCAAAAGCAGAGTCTCATCCTGTACCCACATTTGAAGCTAGCATTCTGGATTTCCACAAGTCGCAGAGTTTGGGAAGCAGTGAGATACTGAATGTACACCATAAAAATACACCGGTAAGTTTGGTGGAAAGTAACACTATGTCCTTAGTCAACCTCACATGTCTCTTCTGCTGGACACCAAGGATAGCCCATGCTAACCCATGTTGCAGAACTTGCAAAAATAAAACTTGTCAAAAGTACTTATTAATGCAAGTATTTTGTATTCAGTATGTCAGTTTAAGGCCTATTTAAATACCTTACAAACAAGGGAGTTCAGAGTTAGAGGTTTTAGGGCACTTCTAGGTGGTGGTGTCAGTGCTTGCTCTTACTCTTTCTTAATTTTCTTTCCTTGTCTGTGCTGCCCATAGATACAGGAAAGCCAGGTACCACCAGAAATAAATGTAAATATATATTGGTATGGTCTAGATTGCCTGTAGGGACCACTTAGCAGCTTACTGTTTTCTCTTTCACCTGGAAATAATAAGTAAGCAGTCACTTATCCAATAGTTTCCACACATTAAAAATAAGAAACTGAATTCCAGAAGGAGAAGAAATATTGTTGAATGTTATTCTTTATTTCTTTGGCTCCCTGTTTGTTAATAAATAAAATACTGAAGTATTCAGCAGTGTATCACATATATTGAATCAAAGTTTTCAGTAGTGATTAATGATTAATAATTCTGAAGGATCCAAACAGAATATTTCTGATGCTTCTGAGTAGAAAACTGTCTGCAATGAAAAAAGACCTTTTTGCTAGCCCTTGAGTGTCATTTTTCATTATTTGTTTTAGTTTGATGATAGAATTTGTTTTTAGCATATATGAAATACCAAAATATCATCTTGATTATTGTTAGATCATTATTTTGATGCTTTTGTAAAATATAAGAAGGCATAATTTTGCTTGTATACCTGTGAAGAGATGCCTGCTCAAATTTTGTAATACCATCAGGCTGAAATGATGGTTGTACTAGGACAAGCAGCAAAAAGGCCAGAAAGGTCCTTATGCCCTTATCTGTAGATCGGTTGAGAATTTTTAGTTTATGGTGGTTTATTGTGTTTAGGTCAGTGATTTTAATCCTTTTATGTTACCTTACCATCTATTTTGCAGGAAGATACTTCTGCAAAAAGCAAAGTTTCACTGAAAGCTTCAGATGAAGCAGGAGCCAGTTTAATCCCCTCTTCACTTGATGGTAGGGGTAAGTTCTTCAAACAAAAATTTTTTGCTTGCATTTTTAACTGCTTGTATCTCAGCAGTTTGAAATACTAAAGTGTGCTGAGGGCCTGTTGATATGTAAAGTATAAAAAAAAATTTAGGAGCCAGCTCATTATAAAAGAAGAAAACCCTGAAATAACACTATATCACATTCTTTCAAATGAGATGACCACTTATCACTCATTTTTGCTCATATTTCATCAGCTTAAATTTTAGAATTGAAGAATGATTTAGTTTGGAAGAGATCATAACTAGCACTGCCAAGTCCACCATTAACCATGTCCTTAAGTGCCAAGTCTCCACATGTTTTAAATATCTCCAGGAACAGTGAATCAGCTACTACATTGGGCTGCCCATCCAGTGCATGATAGTGCTTTTGGTAAATAGATTTTTCTAAATGTCCAATCTGAAACCACCTTGCTGCAGCTTCAGGCCATTTCCCCTTGTCTCTTGTTGCCTGGGAGAAGAGGCCAACCCCCACCTGGCTAAATGCTCCTTTCAGGTGGTTGTGGAGAGTGGTAAGGTTTTCCCTGAGCCTTTTCTCCAGGCTAAACATCACCCCCAGCTCCCTCAGCTGCTCCCCACAGGACTTGTGCTCCAGGCCCTTCACCAGCTCCTGTTGCCTTTCTCTGCTCCAACTCCTCCATGTCCAGGGCCCAGAACTGGACACATTCGAGGGGTGGTCTCACCAGTGCCACCCTGCTCCTGCTGGCCACACTATTGCTGATACAGGCCAGGATGCCATTGGCCTTCTTGGCTCCTGGGTGCACTCTGGCTCATGTTCAGCCTGCTGTTCACCAGCATCGCCAGGTTCTTTTCCTCTGGGCAGTTTTCCTGCTGCTCTTCCCTAAGTTGTAGAACCGGATGAGATTGTTGTGACAATCTGAAGGACAGAAACTATCATTTCAGCTTGCTGAACCTCATGCAGTTGGCCTCTGCCTATCAATCCAGTCTGTCCAGATCCCTCGGCAGAGCCTTCCTACCTTCCTAATAGATAACCTGCTTGGTTTGGTGTCATCTGTGAACTTGTTGACTTGATCCTGGTCATTGATACATTACACAGGACTGGCCCCAACACTGAGCTCAGAGGAAAGTGGAGAACACTGGCTCCAATATTGAGTTCCATTTTGTTGTGTCATTGGTGCTCAAGGGAAAATATTTCTGTAGCTGTCTCTTATGTTGTGTCAGGTGAGAAAAGGAACATATTTTGGTTATTGTAAGTCTGTTTAGTCATATGCAGATTTTTCCAAGAATAAATGAGAGACAGATATTTGATCAGGCTTTATATGCATATTTGTTTTAAATAGCTGGCACCCGGAGTTTAGTATGTACCTAAAATTTTTCTATGTCCTATGTTATTTTTGTTAAGAGAACCATGATGCCAAAACACCTCCCCTTTTTTTATGTTTGTTCTTTTGTTTGGGAGTTTATGAGGGGAAGAGGGGCTTTGGGCTTTTTTTTTTGGTGTTGTTTTTGTTGTTTACCTGTTGTCTGGCTGTGGGGATGAAAAGCTTTTTCAAATTGCTACAAGCTATCACATGGCGAGTTTCATGTGAAAAGAGTTCTGTTCATCAGGACTTTCTTGGAGTATCACATACATTAAGATTGACTTGTCTGAGTGCCTCTCACTGGATATCTGTGCATACACAGACATGCACCAGTCTGAACAGTTTGGTCCTTATCATCCCAGTAGCTTCAGTAAGGATTCAGAGAGGACAGATTATTCTGCTGAAATGCCTTGAAGAGCCTTCTGAAGATAAATTCATCTTATAATGGGAGTTTTTGGTTAAATACTATAGTCAGTTCCTATCCCTGAGAAAAAAATAGCAGTGAGTGGGTTGACCCTGGCAGGCAGTCAGACTTCCACACAATTGTTCTCTGGCTCTCCCTCCTCAGCAACACAGGAGAAGAAAATAAGGTAAAAACATTTGTGAACCAATATAAGGACAGAGAGATTGCTTGCTTGCCAGGCAAAAGACTCAACTTGATGAAGATTGACAATTTATTGACAATTAAAATAAGGTCAGATGGTGAGAAGCAAAAACAAATATAAAGCCACTTTTCTCCAACCCTCTCTTCTTCCTAATATCTCCTCCCTGCTCTGAGTGACACAGGGAAACTCTGCCACTTCTTTCTTAGTAGGGTTGCAGGGGCACAGCTTGGTAGGGTTGCAGGGGCACAGCTGCCTCACCATGGTCTGCACCAGGGGCTATAGGGGAGTCTCTGTTCCAGTGCCTGAGCACGTCCTGCCCCTCCTGCACTGACCTTGCTGTTTGCTGGGCTGCTGCATTCACAGTTTTTCTTACCATTCTGCCTTCCAACTCCTGCACGTTTTTCACTCTTTGTAACATAGGCACCATCAGCATGGCTGATGGGCCCAGCTGAGGCTGGCCATGGGTCTGTGTTGGAACTGTCTGGGGCTGCCCATGTCCATCTCATCACAGCAGCTGCTGCAAACTCACCCTGCTACCAAAATTTAGCCATTTAAACCCATTATGCTATTTTATTGTTCAAGGGAAGTTTTTCTCATTCTTAAGAAAAATCTAGATTGTGTTCTATCTTTCTTCATGTTAGGAATATTTACAAAATTAATTATATTTTTCAAAATGTCTTTCAAAACACTGATACATCTTAGTGGTAAGGAGTGGCATTCTTGTACACTGAGGCACACTGGTAAGTATTTCAGCTGCTTTGTATGCCTGTAACACCAGGAAGTTTTCAAAAAGTGAAAAGTACCAACGTGGCCTTGTACATGAAAGCTACATGACAGCTAGGAGGAATATTAAAGGAGTTTTGTATATAAACATAGCCAAATTTTCAGTATTTTGAAGATGAGCATGGGAGTGTGGAGTTAGTATGATACAGTACAGATTTACAAATACCACTTGATTTTTTTGTGTATATAGTGTTGGGCAGGATATGGAGTAGTTAAAATTCAGGAAAGTTTGCTGGAGAATTAAAATGTATGTTTTATTCAGGTCCTTTCTCAGAAAGAATATGGCTCTGCTTTATTTGCTAAGCCTGGACTAATTAATTACCAATCCTTTTTCTTTTGAGTATTTGAGGACTATTTTTGAGACATCTTTGTGTTTATGTTTTTCCCAATGTCATTTTCTGAAGCACCTGCAGATGGCTCTGCTCAGCCATGCGTGTCTTGGGCCTCGGTACTTTTGCAGCCCCCAAAGAAAATTGTTTCATCACCAGCATCTGAAGGTCTTTCCAGAGGCAGAGGGAAGCAGGAGAGTGAACCAAAGGTACTTGAGAATTCTCTGCTCTCAACTAATGCCTGTCACCGCATTTGTGTCTCTTTATTGCAATTTTTTCCCTGGGCTCTCTGCAGTATCCACTTTTAAAAGGAGATGATATGAAGTCAGCTTGTTCTTACTAGAATTTTTCTTGTCATGGAAAAGAACCCCACAGGATATTAAAAAGATAGTGCTAGCCTAGGAATAAGAACTTTCAGCTTTGAGGCTGAATTTTTTTTTCAAATTCCTGACCCTCAGAATAAGACATGAAACACAGAACTCTTGCCTTATTTGGCTTAATATTTCCTAATTAAATCCCAGTAGTCCCAGTACATTCTGATAATAATGCAGTATGCTGCACCTGAAGAATTCTTGCTGTAGCTGTGAATTTCTAAGAGATACTGAATTTTCCTTGTCCGCTTAATGTCACAGCCTGGATTGATTAAGATATCCTTTAGGTAGTGTAAGGCTAGTCATTGCATATATTTTGGTAGGTGATACTGAAAAAGATTTTAAAGGTTGTGCCTCATGGTTTTTTGCAGCAGTCAGAAACAAAAAATACTGCAAGTGAAACTGAGCCTGAAGAAGGGTCGGAAAAGAAGAAAAAAAAGAAGAAAAAGAAGAAAAAACTAAAGTCACCCACTGATGTAGAAAGACCTCAAAGTGAATATAACACAGTACAGGAACCACCAAAGATTGAGGTAACTGAATAAGTTTTTGTTGCTGTTCTTTTAAGTGTTACGAATGTACTAGAAGACAAAGTGTTAACACTTTGTCAAACACAGCTTTATACAAATTTAAGTTCAAGTCCTATTTGTAGAAGATGTTAATACAGATGTTTTTTCAATTGAGATGTTTGTCTGAGGTTACTGGTAGGAAACTGTTGTAGTTTTTAAATTACCACGTTTGGTGAGCACAATTTCCTAAATTAGAAATATTCTGTAGCAACTATTGCTTGGGCTGTGGGGAACATAATATACTGGGTGCTACAATGTGCCACGGTTTTAATGATTGTGGGTACAGTATTACAGTTCTAGTTGTCTCACAGCTGGAAGCAATTTCTGTGTAACACAGTTGACAGTGTTTACATTTCTGACTTTTAATTTCAGTTTCCTTCCAAATTCATGTAACTGTAATAAGCATGTTGGTGTTTTGATACTTCTGTGTATCAATATTGCAAAGGCATGAGCCTCTCCCACATTAGAGGAGTGTTGCTGGTATGTGGTTGACCAGTGCTTCATTGTAGGCCTAATATGTACAGCATGTGCATGTGTTGATTTACATGTTTGATCTGGTGTACATAATACTCAGTTTCTGAAATAACAGCATAAAGAAGCTTTCCTAGCTGGCTTCTGTTCTGTACCTTTCAATGTGGAACATGAAGCAGAACTGTGTCTATGTGGTTTCATAATGTGGTTCCTTGTCAGGAATGGCACATAAATGAGTATTAACAGACCTCTTTGTTAGAGGATTATGGGTAAACCCAAAGATCTGCTAGTTCTTTTCTTCAGGAGAATATCCCCATTTTGCTATATGCTACCATAAATGCTATATGCTATGAATGGGCATTCTAAACTGAAAAAGAATGGCAGAAGTCATGGAAAATAGCAGAATGATACTGGGACTGTTGAAGTCAAAATCTAAAAAAAAATTGCATAGAACCATGAAACAAGACATACACATTGTACTGAAATCTGTGATGTAGATGCAGCGTCTGTTGTGGCAATGGGGGAGAGCTTTCTCACCCTCCTGGTTTGCTGGGAATGCTTGTGTCCTCATCAGTTTGAAAAGTGGGTGAGATGCTTTTATGATGCTCATGAAATAATAAACCATGAAGAGATGACACACATCGGGCTTCTGGGCACCCAGGAGGTTTAAGAAGGTTCTGTTTATGTGCAGCAGCTCAACAGAGCCATATATTGGATTGCTCTGTGGTTTTATATAGGTCAGTCATTTTTAGACATGGCTAATAGGCGTAAATGGATACATCTGGAGAAAACCAATCCTGTCATTTCATACACATTGGTAGGTCCTGACCTCAGTATCTTCCTTGAGTTAATATTGAAGTTGCTATTGATAATCAGGTCAATCCTAGTAGTACTGGTCAGACATGTAAATGCTGCTGGGAATTACTAGGAAAGTAAAAAAGAAAATGGGTTATGACAATACAGAATTTCAGGGCACATCTGATCTAAATATAGTGTGGATTTTGTTTTCATATGTTCCCTGCATTACTTAAAAACTACACGTATTTGAACTAAAAAAGATAGACAAAAGTCTCCAAAAATAATCAAAGGTATGAAGCAATTTCTGTGGGAGGCAAGACTGAACAAAATTAGGACTCCTCAGTATGCACAAGAGATGGCTAAATGGCAATATAGCAGTGGCAAGAAAATAAAAAGGAAGTTGCTTGACCTTTCTCCTAGTGTTTGATGTTCTTATAGATAGTGAGAACAAATACAGGGAGGTGTAACCTCTCACTGAGTGCTACATTTTAATGATTCAGTTGCTACAGGATGTTGCAAATGTCAGAAATCTGTTTGCATTTCAGAAGCAATTGGACAGACTTATTTAAATCTTCTAAGCTGAAAAGAGGGTCTTTGTGAAATATTTTTTCACTTCCTTGCAGTTGCTTTTTGGCTTACTTGCAAGCTTCTTTAAGATTTTTTCATTGGTTGAAGTGTGTCACTCCTTGTGCTAGAGCTTCCTAGCTTGGGGTGTTTAAATAAAGCCTTCCAGGCTGGAAGAAGTCTTGGTGTGTTCAGTGGTGCTGTGTCACAGCTAAAAAGGCCTCTCAGAAAGTGGGAGCTGATGGATTCAGATCATTCTGATGGAGGCAGTGGGTATAGTGTGGTGAGTATAGGCCAGACTTCAGCCTGTCTGCGCTTGATAATCCAGGTTCTGCACAGTGGATCCTCTGCTAATAAAACTTCCTCTTGTGTGTAAGCCATAATCATTTGAGTAATTTCTATGTTTATTTCTGTACTCTAGTACATACTGCCTGTTCTGTTCTTCACCACTCACATGTTTAAGACAGAGTTGCACAGCTGGAGACTACTGGAAGAAGAGGGAATTTGCAAGGCTTTGAAATGAGTTGAAAACCACTCCTTTAGGAGCTGTTTACCTCTAATGATTACTATCAACTGACAACCATAACAAGCTGCTTTTGGAAGTGTTTCTGTTACAAGCTATTTCAGCCCTGAATTAGCTGCTGCATAGAAGATTTAATCATTGTTGTACTTGTCATAGTTGGTGGCACTACTCTTGGCTTCTGAATTTTTGTACAGTGAAATAAATTATGATAAATGTTTGATAAGCAGGGAGGAAATTGTTGGGGAGTGCAGGAAAAGTTTCTGAAATACAGACTTGATTGTTCTTATGAAATCATAATCTGATTTATTTGTTTAGGATGTTGAGGAGTTTCCTCATCTGGCAGCTGCCTCTGATAGGAGAAACAGGGTAGGACCTCAGAAACCATCCTTTACATCTGCAGTCAGAAAGCAGTCTGAAGTAAGTAATCTTCCAACATTATGTGAATTAAATGTCAATTATGAATCCAAGTTGTTTGGATTTTTTGAGTTTTTTTTTTACATGAGTGAAATAAATCTCAAGAATTAATTTGGAACTGCATTCAGTATGCGGATGAATCCTAAGCATAAATGACAAGGATCGAAAATGTGATTGTTCTTTCAAAGCAAGTACCGTAAATAATAATGGTAAAATTCTAGTTTTCAGTTGCTTTGAAATGAGTTTTGCTTCTAAAAATTTTGGTCCTTGGGTTTATTTCCCTGTGAATTTTAGCAGTTAGAAAAAACACCAAAACACAAGAAAACAAAACCATTGTTTGCTTTGTTTGAGGCAGTAAATAGCTTTGACAAGGAGGAGTGAGTAGCAAAAGGCACAGCAGTTGCTTAAAAAAAATTTATTATGCAAAAAGGTGCTGTACGCACATGCAACTCAGATGAAAGCAACCCTTGGCTTTGTAGACGTAAGTGGGATATAACCCCTCAAAGCTTACATAAACTTTAGAGACGTGATCATTAGGCTGTTCATATGCCTGTAACAAATACTTGAAATTGAGGGTGCCTTCCTAGTTTTTTCTTCCAAATCTGAAAAACCCCATGAATGTGAGTAAGTGATATGGCAGCCAATAGAAGGCCACATATGGTCTTCCCAGAACCTTCTCTTTTCCAGGCTGAACAACCTCAACTCTCTCCAGCTTTTATCATAAGAGAGGTGTTCCAGCCCTCTGATCATTTCTGTGGCCCTCCTCTGGCCCTGCTGTAACATGTCCATGTCTTTCTTGTGCTGGGGATCCCAAAACTGGACACAGTACTCCAGGTGGGGGCACAAAAGAGGGAGAGAATTACTCCTCTCAATTCATGGGCCACACTTCTTTATACACAGCCCAGGACACGTTTGGCTCTCTGGGCTGGGAGTGCCCATGGCTGGGTCATGTCCAGCCTCTCACCCACCAGCACCCCCAAGTCCTTCTCACAGGGCTGCTCTCCATCTGCTCATCCCCAGCCCGTGCCAGTACTGGGGGTTGCCCTGACCCAGTACAGCACTTTGTACTTGGCTTTGCTGAACTTCATGAGTTTCACACAGGCACACCCCTCAAGCCTGTCAAGAATGCCATCCAACATTCTAGATGGCATCCCTTCCTTAAAAGAATTCCCTAAAGCCAACTCAGCTTGGTGTCATTCACAGACATGCTGAAGGTGCACTTGGTTTGAATTTAATATCATCTTCACCCTTTTCCATGTGTCTTGTTTTTATATATCATTTCTTCCTCCCTGTCACCTTTTGTCTTTAAATTTCTAAGAGCCATCTCTCCGAAGAGCCTTGCGATAGTCAGTCTCCCTCTCTGGATGAAACTCCCAAGGTTGAGGGACTGTCAGGGAAACAAGCTTCATCTTCTGTATTAGAAAGAAAGAAAACTCAGGTAAGTGAATTCATGTTGAAGAGAAGTTCACAACTCAAAGGAGACAATGGAAATGAGCCTATTTAAATATAAGACTCATCACCCATCCTCATCTGGGTTTCTGCATTCATACTTCGTGATAATTGCCATGGTCACTTTTCTAATCTCTAATTAGAAGGATTAGAGATTAGAAAAGTGACCATGTCAATTGCCAACACTGGCAATTGTTGGTAGTAATTGCCAACCGCCAGGGTTTGATACAGTGTTTAAGGAAAAATACAAACTTTTCATTATTATCTGTGGGTTTCAGATATCAGGAATTTTTCTTTCACCTGTTTTACTTGATCATGGCATAAATCCAGTCCAAACTGATTGTCGTAAGGAACTGGGAACCTCCTAAAAGTGGTTCTGACAGAACAGGGAGGCAAGGACATCCCCTTATCCTTGGGCAAGGAGGAGAAATATGGAGCAACAAGTGAGGTCAGGAAGTAGTTTTGTGTTGGTGAGTAGTTCTGGCACAGCTCTGATGCAAGGTGAGATCCCAGTTAAAGTCTGAGTAGGTCATATTCTTTAACCCTGTTGTAACAGAAATTAAAATGAATTGATTCCTCCAGATAAGACTTCTAAAAGTGCCAAATCTGGCGGTCATTTCCTTTGCATGTTCTGCTGTGCTAGTTTGTTCATAGTCTTCACCACACTATTCATTTTTATTCTTTTTATTTTCTGCTGTATTAAATATCGATCATGGCTTTTGCCTTCAAAGCAGAGAGAAAGATGAGTGCTTATCAGGAGCTGGTGCAGAGATGATGACCTTCCTTTTTAGTGAGATATTGGAGATAGTGATTTGTGTGTGTTGCAGTCACATACTCTGAAAGAATCACAGTAGTTTTTTCTATAATTTTAAGAAAACTTTAAATTCTGCTGTGCCTTTTATCTCTTCCAAAGATAGATGGCAGTCTGACCAAAGTGGGACCCTGACATAAAGGCCTTCCTTTATTGAAGACTTTATACTTTTACTCTTTGTTGTAGTCGCATTTCTAAAAGTTACCAGAACTGTTTCTGGTTTTTAAATATTTTTTGACATTAAAGTTGGCGTTTATTTGAAGGTCACTGAGTGGCATTAAAGATCAGAAGTATTGTGGATAAGGATGTTAAAAGAGTGTATTATACCATAAAAAATGAGGGTCTTTACAGTCTGAAGTGGAGGGCATTACTAACTGGTGCTGAACTTTTTCAGGAAACATCTAGGAGCAGTGGTAAGAAGAGTCAAATTCCAGTGCAGTTGGATTTGGGTGGCATGCTTGCAGTCTTGGAGCAGAAGCAGCAAACAGAGAAGGCAAAACAGTCTCCTAAACCTGTGGTATTTTCAGGTATTGGTTACTGTGAAATTTCTTTTGTTTCACCTTAAGCTGTTTTAAAGTATTCTGACATTAAAAGTAGTCCGATTTCTGATATCTGATGATCTCTATGCAGACAAGAGCACAGTTCACCAGATACAAGAGAAAATGAAGGTTCTTTAAAAAGAAATTTAAAAAGCATGGCAGTCTGAATTGTTTGATGGAAGACTTGTGAAAAAAATTATGTTAAGGACACTGATTTGTGAAAGAGTGCCTTGTATAAATAAGAGGCATGATTGAAATGTTGCTTTGACAGAACTATCAATGTTTCTGGAGGTTTTTGCTCTCCCTTACATATGTGTGTTATTGTTCTGATCTGAACAGGCAGGAAGGGGCTACAGAGTAACAAAGGCTTTCTTAAATCTCCTCTCCTGCTAGAAATCATGCAGCTGAGGCTTGATTGAAAAAGCTCCTTTGCAAGCGCAGAGGTTATATGAGAGTCAGGCATCCCAAGCCAAAGGATGAGTTCTGATATACCTCTTAATTGTGAAATAATTGATGTTAACAAAATGCTAGGTTTTCTTAATGGAAAGGATCTTTCAGTCCTTTATGATGTATAACCAGGAAGCAGAAAAAGGCAGCTCATTGCCTTTCTCATTATAGGTCTAAATTTTATCTTAATTATGCTGGTGTAGTATATTTTGCAGAAGGAACCACAATTTTGGTAGCATTCAATGACAGTAAAATTTCTCTTATTTCAGCAAAGATTTTTTTTAGTAATTATGTCATAAAGAGATCTAATCACAAGAGATTTCATCTCGCAATACTTAATGTGATAGCTGAGATTTTAAATCTGAAGCTCAAGATGCTAAGCATTGGTGAGATTTTCCTTCACTAAGCTGAGGGAAGTTATGACATGCTTTTTTAAAGTATTCTTTTCGTTGATCTCCTTTTATTTGCATTTGGGTCAATCAGACTTAATGCTGCAGAGGTGCTAATAACCAGTTTTGTTTCTATAAAACTATACAGTGCATGGATTGATGAGTAGATGGTGGGCCATAAAAGTATGGGTCAAAATACCTGTTTTCAATACTAAGTTTCTGGTGCCTGAATCTGCTGGAGAAGAGAAATTGTTGTGTCATGTTTGTATCCTGGAAGCATAAGGCAGATGTTACTTTAGCTTAATATTGTTTTAATGTTTTAAGAATGGAGAGGAGTGTGACCACAGGCAGTTGTTTTTATTCCAGTTACTACTTCACATTATAGACAAGACTGGTAAAGCCATCAAGTTTAGGAGCATGAAAACGATGAACTTGAAATAGTGATATACACATTAAGGAAATATGTATCTGCAGGGTGTATGCTTATTTATTGCTGCAAATTCAGATTCAATTTTTGTAGCCACCTATGCTGCACATTTTTGGCAGTGTTCTCAGTTTGTCTTTGATACTCAGAGAGGAAAAAGAAACATCAGTAGCAGTTTTATGAAGTAAACTGTTTACGGTAAGAGTACTGCATGTGATGTGGGAGAATCTGCATATAAATACTGTGGAAGCAGTAAATGATGGCTTAAGACGAGCTGCCAGAATACTGTGTACTTAGAGGAGAGAGGTTGCCTGAGTCACAAAGGGAAGTGTCAAGCTGGTTCCACTGATACTTACTTACTTAGTCATCCTCTTCATTGACTTGCTAATGTGAACTGCTTTATATTGCAGATAACTGGAGTTTGACAAAGTGCTCTACAGGATACAGCAGTTCCTACTGATAGGGAAGAAGAGTAGTTTATTTGGTATGAGATCATGGTGTGGAAGATCCAGGTTTAGTCATTTGTCCAGTCATTTAAAGCCCCTGTGCTCTAAACCCTCTGAAAAAATGCAAGTAAAGTGGACATCTTCAGCGAGCTTTGCAGGTTAAGCAAAAGAGACTTAGCTGTAGCTTTACATTACTCATGATCCATTTGGAAGTGAATTTCATCTAGCTTCCTTAAGGTGTAACAAAAGGTAGGCATAAATGCTTATGTTTAATTACAGCAAGTAAATCTAAAATCTGTAATACTGCTACTCAGTATTTATCTTAACTCAGTATGGAATCTGTGGTGGAGGAAGTACTGCCACCATGAAACACAGAAATTCCTGAAGGTTTACCAGGCCGGCATGGCGTGGTGTTGAAAGTAGCTTGGACTGCAGAGTTTGATCAAATTCTGCTTTTGAGACAGAGGATGTGATTCCAGGGCTATAATAGAAGTAAGGGACACAGCAGTCTTTTGCAAGGAGTATCTTTTAAAAATAACATTGTTCAGTGATACAGGATTGCCTGTAAATATTCTTAATAGCAACACAACACAATTTTAATATGTGCATACCAGTCTTAAACTTGAAATTGGATTCTAGTTCAGGTATTCATTTAGTTATCTGATGCAAATTTCTTCTTAAATCTCAGTTGGTGGTGCCGTACCATTGCTATCTAAAGACCCTGCCACCGCCACGAGAAGTCACCGTGTAAACCAAGGAAAGATGCCTCACAATCCCTTGGATTCCAGCGCTCCTTTGGTAAAGAAAGGGAAACAGAGAGAAGTACCTAAAGCAAAGAGACCAACACCCCTTAAAAAGGTCCTCTTTTTTTTTTACCTTAAATAGTAAAACTATAGGATAATATATTACTCTGGGAGTCTGTTAAGCCCTCTCATATGCAGATCTGCATCTCAGTGTCCACTTGTCTGAATTCAGTTTAAGTTTTGCTTGGTTTCAAAGAGGGTTGGGTAGAAGAAGGTAATCTTGCTAAATGGCATATACAAATTCCCAAAAAATACACTTTCTCCATTGAATCAATTGATAAAGTGCCACTACAAAAGTGTCCACACATCATTGGTAAAGGGAGACATGCAAAGAAATATTACTTGGTTTGGTAAAGATGACCTCATTTGCAGGACTGGGGAAAATGGATCAAACAGAGGTCATATCTAATGTTTCTATGCTCTTCCAAGCCAGAACTCCAGCTGATTCTGCAGCAACAGGTGTTAGGTCCAGCTAGTGATGTCTGTTGTATCTTCCCTTTTTGCCCATTCATTTTGCTTCCTGTCACAGCTTCTTTACAGAGGACTTTTTTAACTTTAGTTCCGTCCTTGTAATTTATCCCTAGTAAATATTTTCTCCACCCACATACTGGTAATAAAGGTAAAAGTCCTTTCCTATGTAAATTCAGGAATTATCTTTCCTTCTTTTTATGTGCAAATAGAAAGTAAGGGTTGTAAACTTCAGATGCTAGTGCTGAACCTCTTTATAAATGTTTTTAGTTTTTGTGTAAATATGTGGTAAGAGTAATGCTTTGTTATCTGCATGACATCAAATTGGTTTGGTTTTTATACATATTTTTAGATTATTCTGAAAGAAAGAGAACAAAGAAAACAGCAGCACCTGTTAGAACAGAAAGCAGCACCAAAAGATGAAGATAACATTTGTCAGACAGAAGGAAATGTTACTGAAAATGCAACACTTCTACAGGATAGTCACGCAGGTATCTTTTGAGGGAATCTGTAATACAGTATGTATTTGAGCACATTGAGTACTTTAGAAAACAAGTACTACATACTGCCAAATGAAGACTGCAGCCTCAGAGTTTTCTGAGATTCATCTCAGGCTTATCTTGACTGTAAAGTGGGCCAAAGCTGGTAGTCTGTAATAGGGATTCTGATTACTGTTCCACACTTCTCTGCCTGGTGATTTTATGGTACCTTGTAAGGAAAGTTCCTGCCTACCTCTGGAAATTAATGGGGTTTGAAATGAGAAAAAAAACCTACAAAATTAAAAAATAAGTTATACCTGTTTCCCTATTACCACAGACTGTTCTAATAGTAAAGTAGTGACTCTTCCATACATGCTTGACAGATTAGTTTCTTCACAAGGCTTTTTGGGCTGTCTTTTCAATGAAAGTATCTTGGTTTATATGATAGCTCTTCCAGAAACTCAAGTTGCTGAAGGGTTTCCGGAGCACATGGGGATCAAGGAATCTAAAGAAGGTTCTGTGACTACAAAGCAGCTAACTGCCACTCTTCCAAAAATCCACAGCAGAAATTTTAGAGAGTAAGTATTGATTGTATTTATTGATGACTCATTTTGCACAGTACCACCAATATAGCATTTTTCAAGCAAGGTAATCCAGTTGCATTCTCTGCAAAACTAACTGGAGTTTAGACTGAAGGCTCTAAATTTTTTTCTTTCAGTCTTTCGTAAGCTGACATAAAAAGAAATTATTAACTTAGTGTGTTTTATGATTCTCACTTGAAAATGTTTATTCCTTGAAGGCAAAAACCCCAAATTCACTAGAGGCCAAGGAAAGAAAAGAAGCTGCTGTTAAAATATATGTACTTTATATTAAATAAAGGGGTAACAGCTCAAATAAGGTATGCTACTTTATTTCTTAAATAGTATTTTTAGTTGTAGTTTGGTTTTCTACTGCCAGACAAAATGGCAAAAATGTAAAGAAGCTACGTGACATTTTATGTTGAGGCTGGGCAAAGAAATAAAGGTAATATTAATGAGGTATTGTGTGTAGTTTCAGATGTTTAAGATTATATGTATACACATTTCTTTATAAAAATAAATAGTGATTACAGTATGTGAAGAGGTCAGAGATCTAGTCATGAGAGCTTGAAACAGTTTCTTGAGGAAAACAGTGTCTTAATTTTTAGTTCCCGTCCCATAAGACAAATCTACCCCTGGTGGTTTTTTTGCAGTTCATGTCATAGTAATGGTTAATGGTGATACAAACATTCCTGCTGTGTTAATTCTTAATTTAACTTCTAATTGCAATAAAAATTGCTTCATTTGTGCCTATGCAACAGTGTTTTACTGAGAGCACAGTTTGGGTTGAGTATGTGAAGGACAACTCAGTTTACAGGATGTAGCGCATTCAGTAAAGCTTAGATTATTTTCTTTAGATCAGTTTTTTTAGTGTTCCAGTAGATCTGTCTTCAAGACTTAGGGAAACAAATAGGAAATAGTAAGTAAAAATTCTTGAAACCTAAATAAAATTCAGAAATAATTGTATCTGTAAGATTCAGGATAGATGTTGTGATCTCTTCTTTTTATCTTACATGAATTTGCCACTGACAAATCTTTCTGTTGACAATGCAGCTGATGCATCTTTAGTTTTTGTTTTTGTTACCCTTTTTCACTGGAAAATTGTGTAAAAGTGGGATGGGGTGAAATAATTTTTAATCCTGATCTTCCCCAGAGTATATTAGGCGAGTGAATTACATTGTTTTGTATCCTTTCCTTATGAGCACCACAAAGCTATAGTCAGATAAGTGAAAAACGATGACAGACAGCAGTGTAGGGAGGAGGAATGTGATTCAATTTTCCGTGTTTGGTACACACAGCTGTGAACTTACAGAAATAATTCAGAATTGTGTACTTTGGTTGCTGTACTTTTAATTTATATATGTCAAAATAAATGCCCTCAGAAAAATGCTTCAGTAGAAAAATATATGCACATATATGTGCTGTGCAATTTTTGGAATAAAATTTCTTGGAATAAAATATGTATCTATATATAGATACAGATGGATAGCTTTATTGTACATGTATATATTATTTTTAATATAGTTTGATTAGGAAGCCAGGTAACATAAGGAAAAAAACTTCTTCCTCTCCGGTTTTCAGACAGTAAAAAGAAGTAAATTTTTGGTTTTGTGTATATGACGAGTGTGCTTGGAGTAGAAACAGAAAAAAATATAAAGACATAGAATAGAATTTTAAATGTATATTTAATGTATTACAGATTTAAATGTTACATATTTGTACTTTTAGCAAATGTAACTTTTATTGCTCCTTTCTTCTAGTTACTGCAGCCAGGTACTTAGTAAAGAAGTTGACAGTTGTGTGACAGATCTCTTAAAAGAACTGGTTCGTTTCCAAGATCGCTTGTATCAGAAAGACCCAGTGAAGGCCAAGATAAAACGCAGGCTTGTTATGGGTCTTAGAGAAGTCCTGAAACATCTGAAGCTGAAAAAACTGAAGTGTGTCATCATCTCTCCTAATTGTGAAAAGATTCAGTCAAAGGGTAAGTAAGTTCTTAACAAAAAAAAATCTGTTAATTAAAAGAAATGCAAAAAAGAAGGTTCAGTATATTGACAGCATTATTATTATTGTTGTTGTTGTTGTTGTTGTTGTTGGAGGAGGAGGAATTTATTTAAATATCCTTTGAAAGCCAGCCATATAAAGTTGCCTTCCTTGCTCAGATTGTTTACTGCTGTGCTGCTGAACTGTGAGCTGAGTCAAGACTATCTGGGGTGGGAGAAGTTACCTGAGATTAAGGTCTTTAGTTACTGATTTGCTGTGCTGCTGCACAAAAAATTGCACTGCACAGCTGAGACAATCCAAAGGCTGCTGATGCCAGCTCTGCCATCACAAGGAGTCCCACTGTATCAATCTGTTTTAGAACACAGACTGACAATAAATCACACCAGTGATAGTTTCCTAAAAGTTGTCATTATTGGCATTAAATTATTTTAATTGTTGTAATTACTATCATTTAAATATTTCTTTAGCAGCTGGGTCTTTTTTGATACTAGATTAGACTGTACTACATATATAGTAAAATGTGGAATAGAAACAGTCTAAAATTAATGCTAACTAAGAATTAAGAAAAAAATGTCAAGTTGTCCTTCAGAAATGGATATTCAATGTTACTATTGTGATCTCTGTTTTTTCCTATAAGGTGTAGTTTCAGAATGCACCCATAATCTTGGGATGTTTTTTGCCATGTGTTAACAGTTCTTTAGCTTCAGTCAGCCTGAATGTGTTGTCTGCTGCAGGTGGGCTGGATGAGACCCTACACAACATTATTGACTGTGCCTGTGAGCAGAATATCCCGTTTGTTTTTGCCCTAAATCGCAAGGCCCTGGGCCGCTGTGTGAACAAAGCAGTGCCTGTGAGCGTGGTGGGAATTTTCAGCTATGATGGAGCTCAGGTAAGCTGACATAAGTCACTTCATGTGTTTGTTCAAAAAGCTTCACTTTTTACTTGGAAGAGGAGATGAAAATACTGTTATTTTTAAGGGGTTTTTTGTTTGTTTTGCTTTTGCAGACTTAGACTCTTCATCACAGGTCATATACATAGCTTATATGAAAAACTGATTTTAGAAGTACAGGCAGTCAGCACTATTAAGAAAAAAATTACTCTTGTCATCTTTTCCTGACATCCTCTTCCTCTTTATCTTCCTCGATGATTTTTTTCAAGAGAACTGCTGTTTTATAAATCCTGATAAATGTTGTGTCTTTCATGTCTTCATACATACTAAGCTGCTCAACTTTTATACATGAACCTACACATTCTGAATAAGGAGTACTCATTAGATTTTCAGGGAGATATTAAAACTTACTACATTACTTAAACTCTTGTATCTTACATTGCCATAGGACCACTTTCATAGAATGGTACAGCTGACAACAGAGGCTAGGAAGGCCTACAAAGATATGATAGAAGCTTTAGAGGAAGAAGCTAAAGCAGGACTAAGAGAAACACAACCCAGCACCTTAACTCCTGAATCTGAAAAAAATGGCTTGTTAGAAACTTGTAAAACATCTTCCAAGGACTCAGACGAGGATGTACCAAATTACAGTAAGTATTTACTGACTTGCATTTTGTTCCATTTTCATTCATAGTGTTCATCAGTTCTGTGATTTTCACTGATACAAATGACATCTACTGTAGTCATTAGTGAGGGAAGGTGGTGGTGAATTCTTGCGGTTTTTGTAAATCTGAAGTTTTTACTAAGAAAGTATTAAAGAAAGTTCCTGCCTGAAATCCACAAATGGCAGTACACATTGCTTTGCTCAAGGAGGCTTAGCAGAACTCCTAATTACATTTCTATTTGTTTAAAAAGTCCTTTTAAGATTAATTGTGGATGTCCATACTCTATGACTATGGTAACTTCTGTATTGAAGCCTATTTGTGATGCATCTTCCTGTCCACAAGCACTCATTGTAGAAACATTTTCCTCCAGCTCTGTTCTTAAGTCAACAGACAATGCAGCGTATTGCAGATAGAAAGTTTTTAAAACCTACTGCTTTTTTTAAAGTTGGAACCACCTTCAGGGTTAGCCTTACTTGAGTAGAGTGTTGGACACAAGGAGCTCAGTGGACCCCATCACTCTTAAGTTATTCTTTTGTGTGTCATCTGATGTTGCATAAGGTAAATGCCAGCATGCCTGTGTGTCAGCTGATCTCAGCACTTACTTTGAATGGGAAGTAAAAAATCAGGGTTGACTTTTCATTTTAAGTTTTTCCTCAAGTATTATAAGTATTATATGGTAATGTGTTGGTTGTTGTTTTTTCTTTTTTCTTTTTCTCAATATTCCCTAGTTAAAGTCTGGAAGAGAAAACTTGAAGAAGAATATAACCCATACGCACTAGAATTGGAAAAGAGTGCAACTGCTGACATGGCGATACTGAATTTGGAAGACCATCAGTAAATCCAGATCCAGCTCTATTGGGCTTTTATTTTTTTTTTCTGTTAGATCCCTAGGAATAAGGTAGCAAAAATAACATAATCTAAAGAAATACCTGAAGTTAGCTAAGCAAACTGTTCTGAATCCCTTAAAGCAAAATGTACACTGGAGCACACGAGGCACTGGTTAATGTTTTCATGTTGTGTGTGTTTCTCTGATTATTATAGCAATGACAACACCAAATTGTCATAACCCCAAACCACTCTAACTGGCTTAGCATACTTTAATGATTATATGGACTAGCATTGATTTCTTGGGGTAGAATATACCAAAATAATTTTCTTCAGGAAGAGATTCCTTGAGTCAGAAGGGGAGTTGCCCTTAATTTTTAACTCCTGCATAAAAAACTTTAGCTGTTGTTTGATTGTGGGTTTGTTCTTAGTTTTTCTTCTAAATAAGTCTGCTCAGAAGGGCAGGCTACTATCAATGTCACTTTATTCTAGTCAGCAACAAATTAATTTGAGGCAGGTAGCTTGATGTAAACTAATTAAGGAAGGCCATGATGACAGAGTTCTTGGTTGGCTCTTCTGTGTTGTTCTTTGGGGATCATACATCAGGTGTGAAGGAGATAGCACAGACTACAAGGGTCTGAAATTCCTTAAGTGAATGTGCTCTGTTTAGACTTTTTATAAATTTGATGTTTCTCTTGCTAGTGAGAGTACTTTATCATACATCCTGCTTTGAAGTTAAAGGATATTGCAGGACAGCAAATGTGCTAGCCTGCTTATCTGTACTTTCTCCTTGCTGAGACTCCTCATTCCTTCAGTTTGGGGTTGTGTTGGTATATATATCTATGAGTTTTTGAGCAATCCCAGTTTGTATCTAAATAGAAAAAATTTATATCTTATAAGAAATGAAGTTTGTATCCTAGAGGAAATAAAATTTTAAAAACAAAATGTGCTTATAGTAGTGGTGGAGCACCTTAGTGGGAATGGCCTATATACACTGGTTTTTGAGGACAGCCCTAAAGAAAGTAATTGAAGGGATGCACATATAACTTGTGTCAGCTTTTCTGAAAGGTGATACAGATGCCATATGCTGCTCAGCATCTCTGAGGTGTTTCTGCAAGCGCTTCACCATACTGAACATTTGTAGTGCAATACTTTGGAAAGTAGCTGCCTTGTGATGATAGAAGTGATATAAAAAACTTCAAATAATTTTGAAATGCAAACAGTTTTGTAGACTATAAATTGTATAAAATATGTTACAATATATTGATTCTATAAAGAATGCTTGTGATTTAAGTAAGCTCGTCTTATCGGAATTTAGTGATACCTGAAATGTCACTTTTGGGAAAGAACGTTGATAAGGGGAGCTGGCCTTACCTTGAAATGCACTAGTTATGATGATGACCTTTTTTGTATTAGTTCCTTCTAATCTTAAATGGAAATTCGGGGGGAAAGGCCCCAGGGACAAAACATGCTTTTGGCCAGCATATACCCTTGATGCAAAGGTAAGTTGTGATTTATTCATTTGTACCTGTGCCACTTGGATACACATCTAAAATTCTGGAACTGATAAACCCAGTCATTGCATGGAATGAGGAGTTGGTAGAGAAATTTGGGTTTTGACCATGTTTTCTATTTTGTCCTACTCTAGAAGAGCATAAAACTTCAGAAACATTACATGTTCACAATCTTAGGGACTTTTTTCTAGTTCTTAGAGGGTATAAAAAATTTAAGGTGTCACAGCCATGGTTACTAATGCTGGTACACAGATTTTTTTTTTTTCTTTTTTTTCCTCCCTGTAAAATTGAAGTAAACAAAAAACTTGGCAACTTTTTACTACTTGCAGTAATTGCCTGCAGAAACAAAGCAAAGCTTAGCTACATCATCCATAACCCTGACCCCTGTCTTACTTTATATTCCCAGTCACTCCACAGAACTAAACTTTGGATCAGAGAACTAAGTGTGCTCCAAATCAGTTCAACAAATGGAGGAGAAACAATTCAAGGAAAGTCTATTTATATTTGTCCTGAGAGCAAAAAAAATTATGAGAACAAATGAGAAAAAAATTAACTCTGGTGGTGTTGGAAGTCTTCATCAGCATCAATGAAATGCCTATGTGAAAAACAGGGAACATGGTTAAAAAAAGTAGGAAAAAATGAGTTTTCACCCTGCATGTGTGACAAGGTGGTCTGATACTGAAAAAGAAAGGATCATTCAAGTCTTAGCATGAAGAGATTGGTTTCTTTAATGTCAGAAACACTCTGATTTAAATCTTACCAGTTAGGAGAGGACTTAGGGAGGAGTATGAAGCTTTCTGATACCGCTCGAAGCAGCTCTCCACCTGAGCCAACTGATTATAAGGGAGCATCTTACTTGCTTCCAGATTGTTGATTGAGCAGATAATAGTGAAAATCTAATTTATACATCAGAATTTTGTTTCTTAGGTGCAGAAGGACAAAACTCTGAGCAGTAATGCAGTAGAACACTTTTACTGTGGATAGTGTAGGTCCTCACATTTTCAGTCTTGATCATTACACTTGATCATCATAAGGAATGGTCTTTGAATTTATTCAGCATAGAATTTTTAAGCTACAGTATCTCAAATATAGAAGAAGAATTTGCAAAAACTTCTTGCATACTTTGTAATTTATCTGTATTTTAAGCATTAGTCAGAACTTCTTTATTTGGTATAGAAACTTTATTACTGTTATGGTTTAAGCCCAGCCAGCATCACCCAGCCTCTCACAGTGGGAGAAAATTGGAAGGGTAAAAGCCAGAAAACCATGGGTTGAGATGATGACAGTTGAATAGGAAAAGCAAAAACCATGCACACAGGCAAAGCAAAACAATTAATTCAGTGCTTCCCATGGGCAGGCAGGTGTTCATCCATTTCCAGGAGAGCAAGGCCCATCACACATACTGGTTACTTGGGAATACAAATGACATCTCTCCAAACGTGCCCCCCTGCCTTTATATGCTGAGCATGGTGCAACATGATTTGGAATATCCCCTTGGTCAGTTGGGGTCACCTGTCCTGGCTGTCTCCTCCCAGCCTCCCATGCATCCCCAACTTCTTTGCCATTGTGGCAATGCAGAAAGCAGAAAAGGCCTTGGCTCTGTGTGAGCCCTGCTCAGCAATAACAAAAACATCTCTCCATTATCAACCCTGTGTTCAGCACAAATCCAAAGCAGTCTCACACCAACCACTGTGAAGAAAATTAACTAAAACCCAGCACAATTACCAAAGGAAATATCTTTGAACAAATGAGCTTGCTGACACTAGAAAGGAATGCTCTTCAAAACACTGGCACCAGAAGCGTAAACATAGTAAAAGAAAAGTAAGTGTACAAGTTGAAATGCCTTTAAATAAATGTGATCCATGTCCTAATTTCTAAATCTTATGCCAAGATCCTCAAGCCCGAAATTATCTGGTTGGCTTAATGAACTCAAAACAGAAAACATCATATTACATTCTTTGAACAGCACAAATCTTGCCGAGACTGCTTTTGTTCTTTATTAAGCTAAAATAACTGACATAAGAAAACCAGAGATGGGATGAGTGGCCTCTCTTGTACCATGTAACTTAGCTTTGGTGCAGTAAGAATATCCCCTTTCACTTCATGCTTGAGGTGATTCTCCTGAATATTGGTTTTAATGTCAGCACTAACACTTGAAAAGACATCTCCAAATGCTCTAATAATAAGAGTAACAGGTACTCTTAACTTGCATACGTTTCTCCTTCTAGCCTCTTAATTCCTTTGTCCGTTAGAGGCTGTTTCTCTTGTTGCAGGTCTCCTGAAGAAAAATTTTAGAATGACGTGTTAATACCACTCTAAAAATAAAAATGGGGCTTAAGGTTGCCTATACTAACTGTTCCACAGGCAGCAAGCACATAATATCTAAGGTTTTCAAAAGTGATCTTGTAGCTGTTGGAAAAAAATATTAAGAGATGGGTATGGACTTCTTTTTTAAAAAAAATAAAAAAGGTCAGCTGTTATGAAGTCCAGTAGTCTCTGCAATCCAGTTAGCCTACAGATGTGATGAAATTTATCTACTCCACTCACTATACACAGACTTACTGTGTTGGGCAGGGACAGAACTACTGACTGATGAGCACTTGGTTAGTGGACTGAAGGAATAAGCTGACACAACTGCAATAAATGTCATACATAGACTTTACTGCTGAGTGCATCAGGAATGATGACGTGTACAGGAACACCAATCATTTTGTTATATAAGTATATGCAGTTGCAGAAGTGCAAGAGGCAGTCTGTAAAAGTCTTACCCATGTTTTCCTCCAGTTTTGCATCATCTTGTCATGTTCACTGATGGCACTTCTCCAGGTATCAAATTCTTTGGTCCATGCATCCTGACCAGTACTATCTGAGAATGGAAATGGGATGATTGCATAACCATACAATGGCAGAAGTCAGTACCTTCTGATCAGATTCAGGACTGCCTGTCCTACAGAAATGAGGCTAGAAGGAACCCCCATTCTTCATTTTGCTCTACATCCTTTCATGTTATTTGGCAGTAAGTTTTGTTTAAATGGTTATGTCTCTTCCACTGTGCAGCAAACTTAATAGCCTCCAGAGTAAAGGGGTTTAGTGCCGTTATCTGTGATTTGAGATCTAGAAGGTAGGATGTACAAATTAATAGCTCAAACCTGTCTAACAAGCACAGGAATGCTCCAGGTAGATCATAAGCCTGGGCAGAAGAGTGACAGGTTGGTTAGGACCAGTTAATATGATGGACATGTCCAGTTAGTATTCCCCATTTTTCAGTAATCACAGGACCTCAGAATCAGTCAGGAAAAGACCTCTGAGATCATCAAATCTAACCTTGTAAAATCCTTGTCAGTGACAAATCCTTGTCAACCAGACCATGGCACCCACTGCCACATCCAGTCTTCCCTTCAACACCTCCAGGGACAGTGCCTCCGCCACTTCCCTGGGCAGCCTACTCCTATGTTTAATTATCCTTTCTGTGAAGAAATTCCTCCTAATGTCGAACCTAAACCTCCTCTGGTACAGCTTAAGCCCATGTCCTTTTGACCTGGGAGAAGAGACTGACCTCCCACCTGGCTACACACTCCTTCCAGGTGGTTGAAAGAGAGTGATGAGGTCTCCCCTGAGCCTCCTTTTTTTCCAGGCTAAAGAGCCCCAGCTCCCTCAGCCATTACTTACAGGACTTGTGCTCCAGACCCTTCATCAGCCTTGTTGCCCTTCTCTGGACATGTTCCAAGCATCTCAACCTCATTCTCCATCATCTTCCTAAACTGAGGGGGCCGGAACCAGACACAGAACCCAAGGTGAGGCCTCACCAGTGCTGAGTACCAGGGACCATCACTGCCCTGCTCCTGCTGGCCACACTGGTGCTGATACAGGCCAGGAGCCATTGGCCTTCTTGGCCACCTGACACAGCTCACTCATGTTCAGCCAACGGTCACCAGCACTCCCAGGTCCCTTTCTGCCTGGCCACTGCCCAGCCACTCTGATCCCAGCCTGTAGCATACAAGGGGTTATTGCATCCAAAGTGTGGCCACAACACTTGGACTTGGTCCAAGGCCCAGAACTTGGTCTTGTTGAGCCTCATATTGCTCAATTTGGCCATCAATCCAGCCTGTCCATGCCCCTCTGCAGAGCTCTCCTGAGGGACACCTCTGCTGAGCAGCCACCAGCTGGATGCAGCACCATTCACCAGCACTCTCTGGGCCCAGCCATGCAGCCAGTTCCTAGCCCAGCAAGGAGTGCTCCTGTCCAAGCCGTGGGCTGCCAGCTTTTCCAGGAGTGGGCTCTGGGAGACAGTGTCAAAGGCCTTGCTGAAGTCCAGGTACAACATCCACAGCCTTTCCTGCATCCACCAGGCAGGTCACCTGGTCATAAAAGGAGACCAGGTGGGTCAAACATGACCTACCCCCTCCTAAACCCACTCTGGCTGGATCTGATCCTTTGGCCATCTGCAGACACCACGTCATTTCACTCAAGAGTTCCTTATACTTCCTTACGTCGATAATTTTAAAAGGGCTATGTGACTCATCTTGGTCCATCTGCCAGCTTTTTTTGCAGAATATAAGACTGGTGGTGACATATTTTCTATTTATCTTTTGGGACAGTAGCAACAGTCGTACATTTTTAGAGCACAGTGAGAGCCCCTCTGTCTGTTTTACATTTACACTGGTTTGGTTGGGATGCTCTTAATTCTGTTTCTGAGACAGACATCAAAGTAACTGCAGTGATTGCATGGCTTTTCTCTATCATTGAAAAAAGAAGCATTGAGCCTTCCTTGACAGATTCACATTTGGTATTAACCAGCTTCTTAATTTTTCCTTCATCTTGCCAAGAAAATCCCTGATGTATTATTCATTGCTCCTGCTGTCTTTTTAAAGACTATTCAGACCTTCTCTACACCTGGATAAGGTCTCAAGAGCTAATTGCAGCAGGCAGTCTTGACACCCCAAAATCCTGCAGCTGCTGAAGTTACCTAACTGCCCTCCTGCCTAGTTAGTGTCCAAATGGAGCAGAGGGAGTGACCTTGCCTAATTCCAAACCATAAGTGGTTTACAAATCATGCAATTTTATAAATCCCTAAATTAAAAAGCATAGTGGGGGCTTCTTACCATATGACTTCCTTAAGTCCTTTCAAATTATTTTTCTGCATTACCCTGTAGAATTCCATCAGAGTATTTATTCGTTGCTCTCCATTACCCATCTGCTTTTCAGGTTTTTTGAAGTAGTTTATCAGGTTTCAGTTCAATTTCTAGATCATAACTGCTATTTTTCATTAGTCCTTCGGGGGGGGAGGGTAAAGGAAGGAGTTTTTATGCTGCTAAATCCTTTCCATAAATGAAGTGCATTAGGTACGCATGTTTTCTGCGTGAATATTACAGAGTTTTACTCATATCAGGGTCGGGTCAAACATGGCACGCTCTCGAAACAAGCCTACCTTTATCTTCCACTGTGATCAGCACTTCTGACGTTGTGTTCCCAACTTTTGAGATGAATGAACATCTATATTCTGTGTTTTCTGATACTGAATCTTTCACCCAGCTGAGAACATGCACTCTGCCATCAAGCAGCATGTGAGATTGCTCCG
This sequence comes from Calcarius lapponicus, assembly GCA_039654755.1. NCBI lineage: Eukaryota > Metazoa > Chordata > Aves > Passeriformes > Fringillidae > Calcarius > Calcarius lapponicus. The sequence continues at coordinate 42,544,535 of CM077481.1, forward strand.
TGATGCATGCCTTCATCTTTTGTCCATTCTTCCTCCAGACAAAGTAGGAGTTATCTGGACCTGTGAAAATGTCAGGTTATTCTGTAAGAAAATACAAGATGAGTCTTTGAAAAAGACAAACCCCATCATGTCAAGATTAGGCTTAAAAACATAAATGGTTGATTGAAACATTTCTTAGGTTTCTTCAGCTGAAATTCTGGGTACCAAAAACCTGGGATTGAGAGGAACTAGCACGGGAAATTTAGGTTCAAGCCAAAGTTGTGAGTTGGTATTGAGGAATTCTGTGTGGATTCTCACAACAGGGAACTTAGCACAGGCGATAAGAGCCAGTGATGAACACCAGCACCATCTGCCTGTGCCAGCTCCTGTAGCACCAGGACACACTGCCTACTGCTGCCCAGCCTAGGTCCTGGTACAAAGCTGAAACCACCTGAGACATGCCTCGCAGGATCTGAAAAAAAGGCCAGGAGGGGAAAAGTTCAAGAACTCAGTGCGTCAAAGGTACTGGAACTAGTAATGAAAGAGGAAGAATTGGAAAAAGCACAGAACCAGCAGTCACAGCAGGCACTTAAGCAAGACAGAACTTGAAAGAACCCTGGATCAACAACAAAGAGCAATCTAACTTTTTAGCTTTGTTACTATTATTTGTCTTAACCTGCAAGGGCAACATTTGAATAAATCAGAGATTGACAGTAGCCTGGAGGACAGAACAGCTGTTCCCAGAAAACTAGCTAGCAAGGTTGGCTGAAGTGCACTTGGCAGCATCAGAACCTTTCAATTTAAAATACAGACATCTGGGCCAAGCTAAGAACTTGGTAATTCTTATGTTTAAAACATGACTATTTCTCCTTCTGGGCCTAGGATCCAGACTAGCCTTAGCAAGAGATGTGCAGAGAAATTTGGGGTAAAAAGAAACAACTATGGCTGCAAATATATCTTGACAGAGCCTACTATGGCTTTTACTGTGAGCACTTCACATTGCAAGTTGATATGGCATTTTTTCCCTAGAAAAATACAATTCTGTTATTACGTTTTAGATGATCATGCAGAAAAAAACCCAAATAGTTTTTACATTTGTGTATATATTATCTATTTGTAGATTGTAGACATTTTAACATTGTGTAAAAAGGAGATCATGGCAAATTCTTAACTCCTCTAAGTTTTACTTCCAAATCTCCCACAAATATGGACACATAAATTAGCAGTAAGGGTAAGTGTGAATGATAGAGGACATGACGTAGTTAAAGCATTGTAGAGTTTCTCTGAGGGAAGAGGCACAGTCTGAAGGGCTGTCAGCAGCTCTAACAAAGCAGAAAGGGCAAGCATACACTGGACTGAAAACAGCTGGTCTAGCACATACCCTTTTTTTTCCCCCCAAATGTGTTTTATGGATGTTTGCACTCATTCTACAGTTAACAGCAGATAGGTTACATGTCACTAAGTTCATGGGAAGTCTGGAACCAGGGACAAATTATTCAGTAACCTAAATCTGAAGTTGGAATTTGGACAAATGGGAGGAATGGTAAGTGCAAGCAAAAAAAAAATCAAAATCTCTAAGTACCATTTTAGAGCCATGCAAGGAAGCAGCATGTTTAGTGCAGGACACGTCCCTAAACTTACTTCAAATGTACTATTCACACCAGAGAACCTGCTCTATTTTCTAGTGCTGAAGATCCCAATTGTGCTGGAAAATTGCCAAAATTTCAGTTTACATCCACAAGTGATTTCACCAAGAGATTATACATGAAATTTTGCAAGCTGTGTTGGTTAAGATTTGCCCCTTATGAAGTACAGCTAGGCAATTTTACCCTTCCATTGTTTTTCTGTGCAGTCAGAAGCACTGGAAATCCCCAGAGATACACACTCATCCCCACTTACGCTGGTTGACAGCAAAATTTAGATGCAAGGAGTACTCAGGGTTTTCCTGATCCTGTTTCAGTGCAGCTTGTTTCCAATTTTCAGGCAATTACCTTTGATTTCATTTTCAGGATGGATCAATACAAAAAAATACACTGTGACAGAGTTTCATCTGCAAAAATTTTGAATCACATTTGTTAAATGCATATTATCTACAACTATATGGTGAGAAATTCAGACTTGGATGTAATGATTAGGGAAATAATTTTTGAAGATAAAGGAAAATAATGAAAACATATGCTCTACTTTTTTTTTTTTTTTTACTGTCACTATGATACAAATGTTTTTACATGTCTAGTGCAACCTTTAAAATACAAGCTTCTGACCTGATCTACTTACTTTGCCATCCATGTTAGGAATGCTTGAAAGATTTTAAGAAAGTAATTTTATTAAAACATAATATTCAAGCAGAGAATTAAACAGCACACCAGGACAGGTACATAAGTAACTATGTCTAAGCAGCCATGAAATACATTTCAAACAGTTAACTTAAAAAACATTGCTACAATAAACTACATTAGTTACGCATGATTAAATAACATCAACTTCACCACCTTGATGATTTTAGAAGGGGAATTAACACTTATCGAACAAAAATACAAGAAACTTTGTGGCATTATCTGAACTACCCTTTTCTTTGCATAAGGCCTTCAAAATTTCCAGTTTCTGTGGAAGTGTTTGCTTCTTTTCTCTGTTTTCAGTAGTTTGAATGAAATGATAATGCCCAGGTAGTAATGGCCAGAGTAGTAGTGGCCCTCGAAGTTTCTGCCAGCACAATAGGTTCTCTGATATATGTCAAGTCAGGCTGGGTTACAAAAACCACATATTTAATACCCAGATGACTTTTTCTCAATATTTTCCATGAGAAAAAAAATTCTACCACCACTGTTAGCATAGAAACTCAAACCACTGCAACTGCTTGTAGTCGTCTACCCACCGTCTGACTGCATTCACTGGGTTATTGGTGTAAACGTGACCTAAGGTTAAAAGAATTAAGTAAACAAAACCAGACTTAAAGAACGAAAGTATACAGCTACAGATTCAGAGCAGCAGGGGGATGCGCCCTGCTAAACTGGACCAAATTAACCATTTGCCATATACGCATCACATCCTAATACACATATGGTTTTCAAGACAGCTTGGAAACCTAATTTAAAAGAAGTAGATTATGGATTAAGCAGAACTCAGCGACATAAGGCAGGGGGAGCAAGAGTGAGCACTGGCCAAGATGGCTCCTTGTGCCAAGCGTTGCCATGTGCAGAGTGTGCAGACATTTCAAAAGCAGCCCAGTGAAGCTGCCTTGTAAAACCTGAGCAGTGCTACCACTGGTGGTGGTTCAGCACAAGGTCTCCCTCATCTCTAACCCAGTTCTTGAAGGGTAGCATTCGAACAAGACTCTCTATTTTCACAGAAATACTTTCAAGACAGGGAAGTTAGTACATAAGCAGGAGCCATCAGAAAGCCTACACTCCAGCTAATAATTTCTGCAAATTGACTGCAAATTGAAATCCCAGACAGGTATCCCAGAGAGAAATTCTACCAGGGTAACAAAAAATCTTTTACACAAATTCCTATAATCTAGACAAAGAACTGCTACCAGAGGCTATCCACAGGGATGGGAAGTTCAGGTTTACAAAAAACCTCCTTTGTATAACCCAATACCCATCAAAACCTCTTTCAAAGCTTACCATGTGCATCAGATTAAGAAAAGCATCTGCATTTAATGCTTGTTATCAAGCTTGCAGCTTTGCTTAATTCTACTGAAGCAAACATCCCAGATTTCTGAAAACCAAGATCATACAGGAAGCTCTCATCTGGAGCAGGGATTAAATTTTAGAAAGGCACTATAATCTGGATGCAGGAAGGCTTTCTTTTAAATAGACATCAAAATTAGCCCAGGAAGAGGTTAGTCAATCATTAATAGGAAACATTACCACCAGCACTACTCAGTAAGAGAATGAAAAATTTAGGGCTGGTCACAGTTTCTTGAGTTGTAGGAGTTTGAGTCATTGCTGCTGATAAGACACCAAAATAATAAATCAGTATGAAATGAAGCCATCAGAAGGAAACTGATTGGAAAAGTGGGTGGAAAAAAATCTTTAAATTGAGACAAGCATCTTAGCAGTTTTCTGAAAATAGAGTGCAAGTTACATAGCCTGTACCCCCTATAAGAGGGATGAAATTTTTTTGTACTTTCATCAGTTGGTGTTTGATTTTAAATCAGGGCAATTCATTCTAGAAGACAAGCTTGACAGCAATGGAAAAAAAGCCAATAAGAAGACAAGAAAACAGACCTCTCTGAAATGCCAAAGAATATTACTTCCAATGCCAAGTATTTCATACTGAAGAATGCATGAGGTCCTTCAGACACCCTGGTGCTTCATTAAATTACCCATCCTTTTGTGTAACATCAACACCACAAGCTGATGCAGCCTAATTATGGCAGATGAAAAGCAGGAAGTGCTTCCTATGGAACGTGAACCACATAAGAGCTGGAAGCAGCAACCAGTCACTAGAGGCGGTGCAGAGCACATGTAGGTGCAAGCAGGACACAGCATCAGTCTTCTCAGAGTGGAATTTGAAAGCAGATTGGGAACACAGCTGACTGGTCCATTAGATAAAAATGCAATTTGTAACTGTTCATGCATTTATTTGAATGCTCACTGAGAGTGACCATAAAAAGGTTTTGCAATTGGAACCTGGATAATTGTGGGAAAAAAAATCTGTTGAAGCTAGTAAGCTAGAACCAGGGACTGTCACAAAAAACAAACAAAATTCTGCTTTTACAGTATCACAGAATTAACTAGGTTGGGAAAGCCCTTAGAGATCCTCAAGTCCAACCTATAACATAACACCTCCCTTATCAACTAGAGCACAGCACTAAATGCCACATCCAGTCTTTCCTTAAACACTTCCAAGGATGATGAGAGCACCACCTCCCTGGGCAGCCTACTCCAATGCCCCATCACTCTTTCAGTGAAGAACTTTTTCCTAATGTCCAGCCCAAACATCCCCTGGCACTTTGTGTTTGCCTGACTATTTTTTGCTACCCTATCAGTTAACAAGGCCACTACGTTAAGTTTTAAAATAAAGTGAAGAAAATTGGAGAACGTATTTTAGGGAGTAACATGCTTTCCAAAAATCACTTCAGTTCCCCAGAGAACACAAACTACTGCTTTTGCTTTGTCTGACAGGTAAATCTAGCAGGAAGATAACTGAAGAGATGGAAATGAGATTTTCATCTCCACTGTGGGGACAATGCACACAATATGCTGAGACAGTTCCGGTAGCAGTATCTGCTGAAATAGTTTAAAAAAGATGACAGCTTTGGTCTAAATTAGTACTCAGCTTATCACACCAATGGATTGTTAATTACAAGTCTACAGGCTGTAGCTCTCATGGGGAAGAAAGACAAGTGTATGTGGTAGTCAGGCTGCAATCCTGGCTGGCAGGGGGTAACAAGTTATTCTGAGGAAAACAGCGTAAAATTGTGGTTATGGTCCAGATTCCAGTACCAGTCCAGACCCATCAATCTCACCAGGTAGGGCTGGGAAATATAGCTGCTCAATCATGGCCAGGGTGTAGCAGTTATTACCAGGGTACTGCTTCAAGCTGAGACATTACTGAATCAAGAGTTCCACATCAGCAGGGAGAAAAAGCTGAAATATTTACACTGAACTGCAAAAAGGAAAGGCTCAACAGGGAGGTCAGGTAAAATTCTGGAAGCAAATGGTAGAGAGAAGAAAATACACACCAAAGTGAATCCCTCTCCCTCCTGAGAGAAGACATCCCGAAAGGCATTCGGGTCTCAAAGCCCCCAGTGTGAAGCAAGCTTCTCCTTTTATACATACCGAGTCACATTACAAAAGCTGGTGCGGATTCTGCTCCCTTGCAGTCTCCCAGAATTGTGCACACTTAATTCAAATGAAGAATACTGCCATTTTGTTACCCAGACAGTTTGTCTCTGCTGACAGCCCACGCAGCACCCAAGTCCCAAGCAAGCTGAAAAGCTGAACTACACAACTGAACAGCAAAGGTGCTGCTTCACAGAGGTACTCCCGCACGGAGGTGCCAGCTCTTTGCCTTGGCCTCAACAGAATTCTTGACAAGTTGCTCTCTCAAAAGAGTGGCTTATTCAAACTGTGTGAGGGTAAAAACTGGTGAAAACCAGGGTTTTTTTAGCAGTGGAAAGCTCTGAAAACCATGCAAAGGGGCTTTATTTCCCCAAGCCCTGTGCTAACATGAGATGCAGCCTGCACGGGTGAGTGGTGAGCGTACAAAACACCAACTGGTGTGCACGGGACACGCTGCAGCAGGCGTGCAGCCACAAGGGCTCCACACACATTGCAACAGCAGGGACTACTGCAGGCTGCAGCTGCTAGTCCGAAGGGGACTGAATCTCCCAAGGTACTTTCTTTATGTTTTGATCATTTATAAACTACGAAAAGCCACACAAGGTGTTTCCCAACTGCACCTTATTACCCATTCTGCAGGAAAAACCTGTATGACTGCAGTCAGCCGCACACTGTGAAATGTAGGAAAACAATAAATTAATGAAATCTTCTGAGGAAAAAATAACAAGACACTTTTAGTTCCACTTCTTTTTCTTCTTGCTCTCCCCTTTTTTAATTTGATGCCTGATACTTTTTAATTTGTTTTATGCTTAAATTATTTTCACACTGAACTTATTCTAGTCTTTACTGGAAAACTAATATAAAGTTAAAATAAAGTTAAAACAAAACAACCAACCAAACAACAACAAAAAATAATCCCAAAAGCAATAACAATAAAAAAAATTAAAAAAAAAAAACCAAAAACAAACCAAAAAACATAAGACAAACCAAAAAGGCATTCTTGTTGCACACCTTCCCAGATATTTCGTACTGTGACCACAGTCTTTCCACATTAAACTGCACAGCAAAGGAAATTTTCACAAAAATGTTTCAAAATCTGCTGCTGGTGCCAGAATTTAAGAATGCATCATCCATGTCACTAATAAAAATTAATTTTCAGTTTTATTACAGAAATCGCTATAATGCTCATATCAGAGCTCAGGTAACCACGGCACTTACAAAGGCGTTAAATGCTGTTGGTTTTGCATGCCGACTTAGCTATGAGGGCCTCAGCAGACCCCATGTCTGAAAAAATAAATGCCAGCATTGTAGTAAGAAAATTACACTCCTAAGATATCACAATCTAAAGTAAAAAAAGTATGTTTAATGTCTGTGAGTTTTATGCAAAATGGATCTGCAATATTTACCTATTTTTTTTTAAACTTCCAAGTCCTTTTCTGTCATATATTAAAGAAACAATCTTAATTTTTGAATTGGTTTTCCAAATGCATCCTAAATAATAATAAACAAGTGGCATGTCAGAGATCTGCATACCGGAAAGGTTTGATAGTGTCACAGTGTTGTTAAGCAATGTATGATTGGTGCAAAAATAATTGAAGAGGTATAAACCCACAAAATTACAAATTAATGGCTATGATATAACTAGCCAAATACAGTGAAATTAAGTCAAATAGCATGTGGTAAAAAGTCTCTTGAGAAGAAATTGTTTAACAAGGTGCAAACTTACCCACAGGAAGGTAAACCAGCCATTTATTAAGCATATAGATTAAAGTCATGGGTATTGCTTCAGGAAAGCATCACTGTTCAAATCTCAAAATATACTGCATAAAAATTTGAAATCTTCTAAAGGGTTGAAATATTTGTGCAGTGGATTGATTTGTCCTGGAAGATGCAGAGCTTTTCCTTTCAAGGCTACCAATTAAACCATTCTCACATTTCAAAAACTAACACTTTATCTCTCCAAAGCTGTAATTAAGAGCCACTTACCAACTTTAACTGGTTATAAAACACAAGTGGATGAAAAGTAGCTATTTGATATTGGTGTTCTTGCAAGAACAGAAATGTAACAACCCCAGCAAAGTCAATTGTAAGATAGTGATATGCTGTAATTTAAATGCTGTCATTTGTCACTCTGGACAGACACGTTGTCCAGCACAAAGAACATTCCTAGGCAGGCTCGTTCTGTTCTGGCTGCTGCACACCTCCATGCCTGCCCTGACTGAGCTCTGCACCAGACCAGACCACCCCAGGGCACCATGGCTGATGCAATCATGCAAATGATGCAAAAAAAAACCTCTCCCAAGAATGAATTACTCATTTCCATGGGTAAGTCAGTCTCTGACAGGTGACCTCCTCCTCCTGAGAAAAAAGATTTCCCCACCCTTCTGCATGTCTTTCAGTGCAACTTCAGGCTCCACCAAAGAGGAATCTCTAGTGATCTACTTGCAATTCTGATTCTTGCAAGTTATGGATCTTTTCTTCCACATCTGTGGGAAACCTTCCTGGGAACCTTCTGGGAAACCTTACTCCTAAAATAGCATAAACACAGGGAACAGGCATTGTTCGTGTTACCAGATACCCATCTCAGTATCTCCATGAAACAGTAACTCCTTGAAAGCATATTTCCAAGTTCAGAACTTTTATGTTGACACCACTGGGGGGTTTTTGCCAAGGATGAAAACAATCCAATATGTAGAATCTCCAGCTGCAGATTAATTAAGGGAGACATCTTGACACCATGGACACAGAGAGGCTTGATCTGCAGGTGAAGCACATGGCTCTTCAGTGTTTGATTATAAAAGCATTTAAAATATTGCACAGCACTCTCACCATATTTTAGCTTTGTCTGTGAAATAATGGACATGGAGACACTACTCTAAAGCTGGAGGAGAAGATGCCAGTAAACCATCTCTGAGCAGAACCAAAACTCTGGAAAAAAACCTGTTCCTACTATACTGCATTTCAGCAGAGCACACCAGAGAAATTATACAGCAGGTGCGTACACCAACAACTCACTGCCTCTCCCCTGAACTAGCTGGTGCAGTATTTTGTTCAATTTATTTGAATCTTGCCTGAACTGCCTCTAGAAGTTTTTAAAATTCTGTAATGGGAGAGAAAATTTGTATTAGAGAATGTACACAGGAAACCTAGTATTTGCCCACACACATACGGTGGACAGGTCTCTGGAGAAATGTGAGACTCTGTGGGGGAGCAGAGACAAACTGGGAGCAAATCTGCCAAGGGACATTTACTCCTCCCTTCTCCAGAAGAGCAGGAGTATTCCACGCTTGAAAAAACTTATTTTTCAGAAAAAAATGTAGCAGTTTGCCACAAGTGCTGTTTGTGCTGTATCCACTTAACTTTACCTTATGGAAATGAGCCAGTTACAAGGTTGTAAAGTCTTATCCTCAGGCGAGCTTTCAGGTTAAAACATGTGGGATGAGTAAGAGATGAGGCAAAAGAACTCACCAACTCCTGCTGAGTTTCCAGACAGCTTGAAACAGATATTTACAATTAAAAAAAGGAAGAGATTCAGCAATTCTGATAAAATAACAATTAAGTTAGAAACTTAATTAAAAATAAGCTTTGAGGTTTTTACTGGATGATGTGGCAATCTATGTATTTGCATCATACAATTACTGATGCCATATCCTTTTTTTGCAGACAACCAGGCACAACGTTTAACTCTCTGCCAGTTCTTATTTAACCCTTTTGCCTCTTGCAAATACATTTTACCTTATATTCATAGCTGAGAGAAATCAAGTTCCACTAAAGCTATGTTAATATAAAGAAGTATCAACCGACATTGAACAAATTTGAACAAATCCAAAGAGAGACCTTCCTTGCAAAAGCAATTGTTTAGCCAGCCCCCCACCCAGGATGAATTCACATATTGACACATGCAGGACCTAGAAAGATGCAAATATTTGCACCAGGTTCCATGCGCTGGTCTGCATTTGCTGGTTTGCTTTTTAAATCAAGAGACTGAAATTGTTAATTCTGGGTAAGAGTGTGATGTGTCAGCCAATTGCTTTGCTTCCCAAAGGGAGCAAAAACTCTATCCATAATACAAAGTCCAGTCCTTCCCTGCTTTGACAGGCATTAGAAGCGCTTCCATTGCTGGGTCACCTTGGCCCCACCGTGTGCCATTACTGTATCCCTTGGATTTCACGTAAGAGTTTCTTCCACTATTCACCCCTACACCTCCTGAGGAACGGAGCCCACATGCTGACTTTAGGACACTGTGTCTTCCTTCCTAAATTCATTACTAAGGCAAATACAATTACTGACAATTTTTAAGACCAGCATCATCATCACGTTAAGATGGGCACTGCTGGATGAAAAAAAGTAATTCTAAAATGAAGTCTAGGTCTGTAGCACAATTATCAAAACTGTTTGAATCTTCTGGGCTATTGTAACTTTCTTTTCATAGTGGACTACCAAGTTTCTGAATTGCCTATCACAAAAGTGAACCAATTACTGCTGGAAAGCGCTTTCCAATCTGAATGACTGTAGTCTATCAAAGAGCCTTCATCCCACTGTTGTTCCTTTTAGACATGGAAATACAAATAGTGCCTTTGTTAAGACCTATGCTAATAAAGACGTAGGCATTTTGATCTTCTTCCACGTAACACTAACAGAGATTCCAATATGGAACACTGCTTTTTATATTCAATCTATATACTTTCTTCTTTTAAAGAATAAGGTTACATATGAAGACCTGTTTTGATCCATTAAATCATACTTAGTTTAAACCAGCACTTACAAATTGTAATTTTTAACAATACAAAAAAAACTGGGGAAAAAAGCTGAATTGCAGTGAAAAAACAGCTTTGTCCTCCTGTACACCTCAGATAATATATCTGCTATAAAATGGAAGTTATTACTATATGTACTTCACCACTTGAAATAAGATGCAAAAAGGAATGACTGACCTAGTCCACAAAATATGCTAAGTTCAAATTCAATAAAAGCACATTTTTAAAACTGCATACACACTGACAATGAAAATATCTGCCTGCTAAACATCCGTATGCAACCCTGATTCACTGAATTCCTTCAGCATGCAAGTGAGCCCAATAAAATCGATTGCTGATCAACACACTAAAGTAGACTGCTGAAATCAGAGCCTCCATGATACAGCACAGCACTCACAGTGACCTGTTCCTGGTAGGAGCACGTTGGCATCCTGATACTGCCTCTCCTTGTTCTTTTTTTCCCCCCACCCTCAAACATCACACAAATAAGATTCATACAGTACATGGTGACATAGCTAAACTTTTAATGCAGAAAGTGCTGGCTTATACAGGGGTCCTCCAACTTACCTGTGGCTTGGCAGAAGAGGTGGAAGGCTCCCCGGACACTAACATGCTGTGCCTGGTCACTTAGGAAAGGTGGCAACAACATGACCTTTACGGGGTCTTTGCTAGACCAAACATCAGGCTGGGTACTGGTGGGTGAAGGAGGTGAATCACTTCCCACACAGGACAAAAAGGAGGTACCAGTAGGAGGGAAAGGTATAGGAGATGAGGCTGTGTGACAGAAGAGGACAGAAAAGAAAGTAAAAGGGTACTAAGGAAAGAAGTTGCAAGAAATATATCACACCATGAAGAAATAATGCAAAAAGGACAAATGAGTTTTAGAAAGGTAGTGAGACAAACTGTCCCCTAGGCCCCTAGAGAAGAGCACTTTCTTCCTTCTCCCACACCGTTTTTCTCCCATCCTTCCCACCTCCCCACCCTGGGTTATAACCCATTCAGTTGTAGCTGAGAGGCTGCTTCAAATTAATTACAAAGTTTTTACATTCCCCCCAAGGAAATCACAAGGAACATTAGTGCTTGCCAAATGGCAAGCACTGTGTCACTGTGTCACATTTCAGAAAAGCCAAGATGTAATACAATTTATTTTAATATTTATTCTGTTATATGTACATAATTAAAAATAGAAAAATAAAACCAAACTGAATCTTATAAAATATAAACTGTTTACACTAAGATGGTCTAAATTATGTTTGCATGAAGGTTCAACACAGAAAAGCAGCCCAGGCATACTGCTATTTACTGTTAAAATGTATTCTACTTCTAGCAATATTTACAGAACAAAGCAGTGAGAGGAACAATTCTTCAGGACTGTACTGCACACATAAAATGCTTTTACAGACAAACAGTGCTGCTGTGAACCAGGCTGAGAACAAATGCACACTTTCACGTTAGCAGGAATGATTCACATAAACAGTTCAAAGGACTGATTGTTTAAGCAGCTCCAGTTTCAGTCTCCAGTTGCATAGGAGAGTGAAGGTATCATCCAGAAAGGGTGACGCTGCAAGTATTTGTCACAAAAAGCTGAGTTATTTCTGAATCTGAAAAGAAGAACAAAAATCAGCAACGTTTTCTCTTCAGGCTGTGTCCTAACAGTCCATTCCAGCGAGTCACTGGCTGAATTGTTGGAGTTAATTCTTCTTGATTCCTGTTTTGCTTCCAAAATGCAAGAAACCTCTTTCCTTGTCACTGCTAACTTACAGTTGCTTGCCTGTACTGTTCTATAAACTATAGGGAAAAAAAATCCAGTTTTGTATAGAAAATAAAATGTGACTATATCCAGCTGGCTGGCTGGTGGGGGGGAGGAAAAGAAAAAAAAAAAAGCAATTGTTTCCTCCTTCCCCATTCCCCACTTACTCCATGTTTTGTACTGATATTGTTGTACCTACATTTCTAGAAAGCAGCAAAGAAAAGAGCCTTTAAACAAGATTATCCCTGAGTCTTACACAAATCAAGGCAATGCTATCCCCATTATACCTTAAAATCTAAGATACTTGTAGAGCAGTTAAAAAAATTAACCAACTAAAGAGACCTAGGTGTGCCAAAACACAAAGCATAAAACTAAAAACAATCACTAGAAGCAAAGAAAAAAAAATGTCCCAATCTGGACAAAAGTCTATAATTTACCAATCTGATAAACTAAACTCAATTTCCAATTTGGAATTAAATGAAACTAGATCTTTTTTTAATGGCAACTAAAAATATGTGAAGACTGAAGTACTTTTCAAAGCCAACTGAATCATGAAGTTACTTTTACTCTATCGAATAATATGGCCAAAGAACAAGCAAGTAGCTTCACTAGAGCAAAGTGCTCAATGGGGGGGAAAACTGGGAATAAACAAGTGGTGATCTGAAACTGGCCATTTGAAAAAAAACCAGAAAAAAAGACAGTACAATACAAGATGCTATGGTCTCCAGACAAGTACACCACTCCTCTAATCTGCTGAGATCTGAATGAAAACTGGCTTGCTGTACAGCTGAAGCATGTGACCCCTGCTATGGCTTAGCTGTCACACCCAGGCTCTCCGTGCTCAAATAGCCAGCCGCAGGAGCACAGCTCACTTCCGCCGCCGAGAGGGAGCCCGCGCTCCCTCAGTCCCCCTCCACGTCCGAGTCGGCGTACTTGAGCTCGCACTTGACGTCGAAGGGCTTGTCCTTGGCCCCCTCGCGGGAGGCCTGCGAGTCCCCAGCCTGCAGCTGGCTGTTCCCGCAGTCGGGCTCCGTCTCGTAGCCGGTGTCGTGCGCAGGCTTGGGCTGCTGCCCGCTCTGGTGGCTGATGCTGCCCTGCTCCACCAGCGTCTCTTTCACACTTTGCTCACAATCAGAAAAATCTGACTTTGTTTTCTTCTTACCAAGCAGCATCACAGAGCGAAATTTCAAGCACTGCCCTGGCAAGTAGCCTTTGTAACAGTTGTAGGAGAGCAGGCACAAAAAGAGAATGAAAAAGAAGAGGAAGAGAAACATCAACAGGAAGTTATCGTTTGACTTGAGGAACATTGTCTTTTCCTGGACTGCATCAGGAATTGAATTGAAGAGCCCTGTGTTGGAGGCTACACTTGTTAGGACAGGGCCAATGGGCTTTGTTAATATCCTTACTGTGGTTACTGGTACCATATGAGTGGCTGAGATGTGAGCAGTGGACCCCTCAGTTGACACAGCTGACACTTTTGGCACATCACTATTACCTTCTCTTGGTGCAGCTGTTGCAGTGGGGCCCACCGTGGTATGCTGCATTTTTTTCAGTTCCAAAACATGCTTAGCCAGCACTTGGGAAAATTTTTTATTTTTCACTTTTTCTTCTGACAAACATTGGTAAACACCACTGTCTCCTTCTGATAAATTGAAGATGAGCAGTGCCTTCTCCAGCAGACGGTACTTGGGACTCTCCACTCTCAGCACATCATCTTTGAACTTCCAAACTACCTGTGCCAGATTGGACTTTTGAGAACACTTGAGTTCTGCTGTGCTCCCATGCTTGAATGTATGCTGTAGGGGATTCTCTCTTACTTTATCTGGAACATCAAAATAAACGTGCAGAGTATCAGCAATGATTCCAGTTTTTTCTAATCTGTACAGCTTCACCAGACTGTGTTACAGTCTTACTGGAAGCATGAAGATTATGGCATTCACCTCACAAGACCAGGTGGACAGCATGCAAGAATCTCAGTGGAATACCAAGCTGCACGTGGAACATCAAGACAAACTAAGAGACAGGACACCTCAACTCCAAGACAGCCTCACTTCTAGATAAAAGTGAGACCTCACTGATCCACAACTGAGTGTGCACCTGAGAAGTCACTATTTGGGAAAGATACTGTACTTGGTCTCACTTTATATCTAATCAGTGCATTTTAAGTAAAGTAGCAACTACAAAGTATCCAAGAGGAAACTGAACTAGGAACTCTCTTCTGAAAAAAAGGATATTTGCATTTATGGCACACCTGCAACTTATGGCATCCCATAAGTTAATAAAAAAATAACAAGCAAAGCTCTCATGGCGGTCCACACTTTGCTTGGATTATAAATAAAAAGTGAGTACATCAGACTCTTAAGAGCTTTTTTTACTTGCAGCTAAAATCTCCTGTAACTCTACTCCACTTTATGATCTCCTGCATCTGGTGGCAGCAGCACACAGGACAAAGAAAGGACCTGTGGTTACTTGCTTTAAAGCACTATGAAAGGTACTTCAGCTGCTTTATATCATGTTCTAAGTTCCCCCTCCCCTTTCACCATAAAACCAGTTTTTTTCAGAACAATTTAATCTGATCTAGCAGCAATAACCAAGCACTTGTCAAAGCTCACAGTAGAATGTCAAATGCTGCATCAAAGAGACAGAGGCCTCTGCATTAGAAGTACTTCTGGTATTGCTTTCATTCACAAGTCACTGTTGAGGTGCCCCCATTCATTTCAGGGGGTTGTGCACTGCACACTGAAATGCATACAAACACAGACAGCTTTTAAGACAACATGCAAGTTGTACAGATGCTCAAATATTCAAAGCAGAATCCTATACCTATTACAACGTAAATGAATGTCCAGGTAATCACAAAAACAAAACTCTCTCACCACTCCACCTAGACATATGAAGGAGCTCTTTGAAGACTCACTCACCAGAACAAGATGATGCATCTCCACCTATGTTTTGAATCCAGTTCCTGTAAAAGGAAGTCCAACCATTACAACTTCAAATGTTTCCTAAAGTCTGCCCATCCCCTTGTACTAATAAGGGTCATCTAAACAGCAACAGCAGACATAAATGGATAGGAAAAAGTCTGTATTTGAAAACATTCAATTTCTAAAATTCTAATTAGAAATTGGAAATTAGAAAATTCCAAGAGTGATTACATATTGATTGTAACTGTAAGGTCATCAAAGGATACTCTTACCTTCCCATTTCACTTTCTTTAAAAATATCAATGCAGGAAGCTTCAAGAGGTTTCCAAGCACAGTAAGGATCCCTTGCTAAAACGCAGTCAACGCAAGTGGTGTACTTGTCACAAAATGCCAATGGGGACTGCACCACGCCAGAATTTGAACCAGCAAAGAGGTATCTTCTGTCCTAAAGAAAATAAAGCACAACAAAAAAAATCACAGCTAATCACTTTCTCAAACCCAAACAACCCAATTCATGTACCAATTTAAGTGTTATTAAAGAGCAGCATTCATACAGCCTTTTTTGTAAAAAGTGGTGCCTCAGTAGAGTAAGCATTGGATTAGCTTTTATTTCTAGAAAGTTGTCTTGGAAATATTGCAACAATGCTGAAAAGTGCAAAAATACAACAAAAAACTGGAACAGGTATTTGGAAAGTAACCATGTGTAACTATGACTTTGTCCGTTTTCCCAGAAATATTAATGCAATAATCCTTCTGTGAGGCAAGGCAAGGCAAGGCTGCGCTGCTGCCATGGTTGCCAAGCTGGCACATGCAAGACTGAGCAGGCAGTAGGGCTGATCCTGATAACCCTAGGGCTGATCCTGATAACCCAAAGCAGCCCTACTGCCTTCAGCTTTTTAGCCAGCCAGTCTCTGCAGCCACATTGGCATCATCCTTGTGAGAGACAAACACTTCTTAAGAAAGAACACTGGTGGTACCCAAAGGAAACAGCACTGGCAAGACACCGAGAACAAAGGGAAAATAATTGCAATGGCTATTGGAACCACTACTCCCGGGGATCCCAAAGCAGTCTGACTCAGCACAGCAGGAAGAGACCATGCTCATCCTCATTATAAAAGGTAGGCAGCTCCCGTATCTCACTCATCTGCTCTAGAGCTCAGGGAAAAGGATAGCTAAAGGTACACTGTGACTCTACATACTGTCAGGCAAAGCTCAAGAAAGGGATGTGCTGCAGTGCTCAGAGAAGGAAGTCTACAGTGCTGGAGGAAAAGCTTCCTATTCTTCTTGAAGATTTCCACAGCACACCAAGCACTGCTCATTCTCTAGTGCTCTGCTGGATTACACTGCAACAGTGCAACACTGCACATGGGTTATAGTGTCTTGGCATGTTTCCCAGCTCATACATCCAAGATTCCAGGGAACACGCAGCGAGCTGAGCAAACCATTTTTAAAAAAACCAGACACACCTTTGAGTTAAGCAGCAGTTAAGGTGATCTACTGTAGGCTCATGTGACTGGCCACCACCCTCCACACATTATGGGAAGAACCTAGAGACTACTGAAAAATGCCCTCAGAAAGGACTCTGACTCCAGAGAGGTCTAAAGCCTGCCATGAGGGTAATTATTACCCTTCTGTGGTTAGTCCACTACTGTGGGATGCCATGACACGTAACACGATGCCAGCTCTGCAAAGGACTTCAGTAGCCACTGACTGTGGAGGCAGAAACTTGTGTTTGCAGGCTGGGAAGCAGCAGGAATCCCTGCTTGGGTGGTACTGTGACTATACAGTTACCATGACACTGGCAGCTGACCCAAACTCCCATTCTCCATGACAGAAAAGGACCTCTGGTTTTATGGAAACATACTGGGCAGCTGAGTATGTGGCACCTGGACCCAGAGTGAATAAATTTAAATGCCATTATTATTCCTATAGCAGCCTTCCAAGTGTGTGCTGAAAATGCTACATGATGTGTATTTGAATCAGGCTTAAAGCCCATCTCTTTCTTAGCACTCCCCTAAAATTGGCAAGTCATAATTAAGCCAGTGTAGGAATGATCCCACAATTAAAAGAACGGGTATTAGCATATATAATGGAAGAGCTATCAATTATTATCTTCTGTGACAAGGCAAATTCCAAAACTTCCTGACAAAGCAAGTAGCTTGAATCATTTTTGCAGATAAAGCAAGTATTGTGTGTGTGTGTGTGTGTGTACATATACATATATATACACACACACAAATAATACATATCTGCAAAGATGTACAGGTGAGTTGTCAGTGTGATATATCATACAAAAATAATACAAATATACTTAAAGAAAACTAAGCACAGGCATTTTTGATCCTGCTTTCCGTTGGTCTAGCAAAAACATACTCTGTCCTTTCTTTCTATTGTAAGCATGAAAGGATAAATAAGCATGCAGAACGAGTTTGTAAAAATTATGACATAAGGCTCTGTTCCACTGAGCTGATCATGTTGACATGCAAAATTTTATTAAATATCACGTGAAAATAAAAGCTCTTTCAAAGTATTCCTAAGTCCCTAAGCTGCAGAGCACTTATGTATGGATCACTAGGTAGCTACTGAATACTGGTATTACTACTAGATACTTCAAAAGAGGCACTCAATCTTTATGAAACCCAGAAAACCTCACTGATGCTGATACTACAAGTGACTTTAGGCACAGACAGATATATTCATGGATGTGAAGGTCTGAGCACGTAGGGGCAGAAACCTAACTCATTAACAAACTACACACAGTGACCACTCTCCTACTATCCCAAAAGCAATCTAGGATTAAACCAAACAACTGATGAACAGTGCAGGACAGCTGCCAGGTCTGGAGTGTGCAGCAGCTCTTGTGCCAGGCAGCTGGAGCTGCAGCTCGCACCCCAGTGGGCAGACAGGACCTCACCAGAGGTCCTCACCCATAACTGCAGCAACATGACTAGTCTCATGACACAATCAGCATGCAGGAGCCCACAAGATTTGGGACAGCAGAAGTCAATTAACTACATAGTTATGAGTCCAGTCCCTATGCTTGAAGACTGTTCTCTCTTCTTAGGTCTACTTCCTCAGAACCACACACCAATCCTCTGCTAACCTCAATCCCTGGGATTTTTCTACACAAATCTGCAGTGGCCACAAGGGGTCAGGTTTTTTACATCCCTGCAAAACTGAAATTCTTTTGTTAAAACACCTTATGGTTTCCTGCTTCTGCATATGGAAACGAAGTGAAGACCTGCATACCTGTGCTCCTCCAGCCATTCCCCATGTCTAAATACCTCCAGAAGCTTACCACCTACCAAACATACTGAAATGCAGCAGGAAATACGTGATTGCTGCAGCATGGTGAGTTACAAATGCAGCCTTTGGTTGGCTCTATGCACAGCAATGGTCTCTTGTCACAAGGTCACAAAGTGGTGCAAAAGAAGTTTCGTGAACGAACAAAAGGAGATAAATGCTGTGACGCTTATACTACTCACTGTTTTGGATGAAAGCAAGAGAGTTTGGACTGGTTCAAAATCTGGAAAAAGCTGCGTTTCTTCAATAATATGCATTCCATTTTCATAGCTGATAGCTTTGTGCAAGGCTCCTCGATCTGAAACAAAAGAGCAATGTGTTTAAGTAAGATCCCTGAAATTAAAAAAGCGAGAAAAAGTCCTTCACAACTGCTGTAAGTTGTCTCAATAATCTGCTTGTTGTTCAGCAGAGCAACTTTGTGTCAAAGGCAACCATTAAACTTGCCATCAGGATTTCTGAGCACAAAATAACATTTTGGGGCGCAGAATGACCAGTTGGTGATTATATTGTGTAGTTTTGGTGAATTCAATGAAGCTCTGCAGTTCTTTTCCTGCAATACTTTTTCAAAGCATCCAAGATTATCCTCTTACATTAACTAACCTTACTTTTTTTCTTAAACCAGCTGCTGTAAAAGCCCTGTAAATACGGAAATCTCAAGAGTTTCTCTAAGAAAACTTAAGAATCGGTGCATCACCAAAACCAGGTGTTCTGCAGAACTCACCTGTACCGATGAACATAACATCATAGATAGTGCCATTGAGTGCTCTGACTCTGTCAACTACAATCTGTGTATACTTCACATCTCGCTTTACTAGGCGAGGTCTGTCTCCCATTGGGGTCACTGAGTCATCCATTAGAGGATGATCTTTAACAAACTGCAATGTTTTGTCTGGTAAATTCAGAGAACTCATGTAGTTTGATGCTCTGGCTTCATTGTTTATACACTAGAAGAGGGGACAGGGAGAGGGTGAAAAAGAAAAGAGAACCAAATTGTATCATTTACTTGGACAAAATAAAGACAATTAACAGCAGTTGCACACATTTTCTTCTCCATGTTATTTTGGCCAGTAACCACACCTGTACACTATACTCATTGTATCAAGGAAGGTCCTCAGACCTCATAACACTTTGATGAGCTAATCCCTGAGCTTTGGACTACATTGCTGTTTGGGTCCAAAATACATTCTAGGACAATATTCCTTCTGTGCTCTCATGCACCTTCGCTACTTTGAACCATCACCTCTTTCAGCACTAGTAACAGTACGCCTGTAAGGAACATAAGTTAAAAAAAGTCTGACTCAGCACTAGGAAAATTTGAGTGTGCAGAGCAGTGCATCAGATAAACAGGCTGATTTTACTGAGACAATGCAACAGTTGCTATACTTCCGTTCATCTGAACAAAAATTATGTGATGTTGCTAGTGTAAACTGAGTTCTATTTCACAATGAGAAAATTATTAACCAAGTAATGAAATACGAAACCAGCAAACAACTTAATTCCAAATTTAAAAACCCCAAAACCCAAAGACTTTGATTCCCAGATAAAAATTTCAGAACTTATCACTTGAGTATTTTTCTATTAAATTTTTACAAGAAGTAACCAGGTGAGGGCAAACATAAGTAGGTTACTAGGATCCCCTAGTCTGTTTCCTCCTGAGCATTGAAAAGGTCATGAGACCCAAGACTACAGAAACTTACCGCACCAGGTCGAGGATTTGGAATTTCCCCATTGTATCGTACCCACTTTGTATGGGACTGTTCCACTGTAGCACTCTGCATGTATTTTCCTTTTGAAAAAACCTCTTCTACAGTTGACAGATTGTATGCACACACTGCTGACAGCCCCACATTATTCCTATTAATTCAGGAAGAAATTAGGAAAAAAACAAAACCCAACAAAACAGGAGTAATTATCATTTTCTTGTAGTAACCAACTGAGATGAAAGGTACTTATCCAGGAAAAGGCTATACCACACTTACAGTTGTGGGGTGAAGACTCCATATATCACTGGTTCCTTCAAAGTTGGAGATTTGAGAATAAAAACATCATTGACAACATTGAAAATTAAATTCTTGTCAGGGATGGTACAGATCAGTCTGGCCTTGAGAAATGAAGTCCATTTTTTTTGCAAGGTCCTTAATCCTCCTTGGTCCCCCTTATAGTATTAAAAAAATAAAAAGGTTTGTGAGGAGAGCTAGTAGCATTTTTGCACTTAAGAACCACTGCTATATAGCATGCAATGACTAAGCCCTGGTGTTTTATAATATTTCATCTATAGCAACATCAATAACTGTCAACACATTCACACACAAAACAATATGAAAGCCACAGGAAAACTGGTTCAACAAAAACAATGCAGAATTATTCCTATCACACATACAAGGAAGATGAAATATGAAAGAATATGAGAGTTAATGAAGAAACATACTTCAGCATCACTCAGAAAAATTGAGATAGACAATGTATCATTAGGAAAAAAATAAAACAAGCATGGAAGTATTATACTGTCCTTTAAGAGAAATACATAATATTGCATTTGTTTGTTGACATCAAAACTGATTTCAATTCTAATGCTGCAATGTGCATTCAGACTTGCCTGACACTGATAATTTCATCAGAAGAAATCCAGCAGCAATTTAATCCTTCTAGAAGTTACCACCTTTATTAAGGATTTGCAGGTACCAAGGCTTATGCTGAGATATATTGACTAAGAATGTATTTCAAAATATTTGCAAAATCTATTAAGTATACATGCTTACAATTAAGTATAAATGCTTATAGATTTGTGATCTGTCACTAATTTCTATTTCAAACAACAGTCTGAAATATATAACAATATATTAAATGAAGCTCTCATATTCCACAATACTCCTCTTTTAAAGTGTGCACAAGCTGTCAGTGGGCAGAATGCCATAAGAGCAAGCCCCATCTAAACCTGCCTCCAGCTCCTTGTTTAATGGAAATCTCAAGGCACTAACTTGTTATTGATGTTTTGACCTCCCTGTTTAAATACAAAACAGTAAAGTCAAAATAAAACTTTCAACCTCATGAAAATGAAACAGCCAGATAAATTTCCTGTTGGAAAAAAGGAAATTGATACATTCCACTGAAAAAGTTTTTGTTAGATAAACATTTTTTACTGAAAAAACTTCTATCAGCAAGACACTTAAACTGCACTCCTGAGGATGTACTTGAATCAGCTTAACACACTAAGGTTTAAGCACAGCAAGTGTGACAGAATCAGGCTGCTGGTGACCATCTCCCTTCAGGCTCTGGCAGCTGTAGCAGCTTCATAGAAGTCCCATCTGCTACAGCACCAAAATAGGCAAGAACTATTTTGCTATGGACGTGGCTACAGCTGTGTTTGGATACAGCTACTTCAAAGTCACTTGACACACATCCTATCTGCTCAGCTCCAATCAAAGTCACTTCTTCACAGGGAGATGTACTTGTTTAAAAAAAATTAACAATGAAAACTGAAGCAACACTTTTGGTTGCTGGGTTTTGTCATGGTTGCTTTGTTTTCCCCCAAAGAAGACCAGAATCCTCAGATGTACTGGAATTTCACAACTGTGCAAAATCAAATCAAGTGTTTATTTACAAAGCAACCATTAGGCCTTCTCAGCTCCGATGAACTGACTGGAACAGCTTATTCATTAAGGTTTACTAAACTCAAATACCTCCATTTACCTGGCAGTAAGTCCAGAATAATGAATGCTTTTTAACATGCACGTCCAAGATTCTATGAGATACAGTAAAAGTAAACAGAACTATCTCCCACCTTGCATACTCTAGCTATTCTTGGAATCATCAATTTTCCAACGAATTCATACTCCACAGACACCTCAGTGAAAAAGAAGTATATCTTGTCGTCTTCTCCATCTGTGCTGTTTGGATCTGCTCTTATCACATCAGCAAAAACAAAGTTGGGCTCTACAGAAACAAACAGAAGAATTTTCTATTATATATATGTGGCTGCTAACTTGATTCCCTCAAAGACCCTCAGAAGCTGTCTTTCCCCCAAACTCCACACTGCATTTACCTCCTCCCCACTCACTAACCTACTTACACAGTTTGCTGTACATCATATGAACAGGATTTCTAAAAAAACCCAAATCACAAAAAAACCCCAGAAACAGAAAAAAACCCGTAACATCACTTAGTGCTATGTGAAAGCACTAAGATACTGAGAGATCTTTATTATCTGACAGCTCATTACTTCAGCATTCTTCAGTCCACAGGCAAATGTGGTTTCAGATTCTAATAGGGCTGGAGAGGCAACCCTCCCTTGCCTGCCTCTCCTCTATTTCAGCTATTGCTGAAGCACTAAAATGACAGTGCCATTATAACATGTATTACAAAACTAAGAATCCTGCACTTTTTGGACAATAGTCATTATTTTGGTCCTTTTTGGCACAAAGCCTCTAACCTATGGAAATTCACAAAATTCAGTGACTTTTCAAATTCAGGAACTTGAAATGTCAAGAACCATTATCAGCTCAATTTAAGAACGAATTCAAGACCAAAAACATTCAATTCCTTACCATATCATAATTAAGCGGCATTATTGCAAGGATGAATAAGCAGGTAAGAAATAAACTATTAATATCAAGTTGAAACATGCATATTCTGAAGCTGTTTTCATGATCAGTGCTGATAAAAATCCTGAAATTTCATAACAGAATCTCTTGGTGGCATGCATGAGGGCACACACTCACACTGTATGCCAGTATAACCAACTCTGCCTCTTTGAGACAATTGCTCCCTACCCAGGCATGACACTCAAACTCTGTATGTGTGATATTGAAGAAGTAACTTGTTTGAACCACTTCTTATGCTCACTTACCATTAAGCCAAGGTATTGTATACTCTGTTCTCAGAGGGCTCTGATGAGAGTGACGTAAAATAATAGGTTCAGTTCCCAAGAAATTGTATGAAGTCCCAGAATAAAGCTCCTCATCTTCAACACAAAACCAAATATATTAGAACTTATGGACCGGATAACAAAAAGGGTTTAACACAAATATTTTCTGAGTCTAAGTTTTAACTTTCCACAAGAAAAGGTAAACATGGATTTCCTCTGAATTGCCTTGTCCTTTACATTCATCATTTCTGTTGACCATTCTGCAGCTAACACTTGCACACTTGGGTTTACTATTATCATTGCTGTAACACAAGAAAAGTCAACCTTGTTTTTGGGGCATTTTAACATTTAACATGAAAACCTACAATTTCTCTTAAAACATGCTTATTTACTTAAATGCACCTGAATTCTGGAATTGTTTTCCTCTCTTTCTATGCCACTTTTATTCAAACTTGATTTGTACAGATTTAGGCCCAATGCAGGGAGCATATAGTTTTATTCTTATTTCCTGTTTCATGTGATGTTGAGCTTCTCTTTTATGATCTTGGTACACGCAGGTAAAAGCCACAAATTCTGGCTTCCCCAGATTAAGATTTGGTGGTTTGTTTCCATGCAGTAAGTACACTTACATTAACATCTCACTTCCCTATTCTGCAGCATGTCTTCAGGACACCTAACAATACTACTTGTTACATTTACTGAAATTACAGTAATTGATACTACAAGGGCAGTGTAAGTACATTTAGACTATCCGGATTACATATGTTTAACACCTAGAAATACAGTTTGAAAAATGGTATTTTAGAAATTGCTTCCAAAACAACTTAGTTTGAAGTTCTCCTTTTAAGAAACATGCTTAGGTTGACTACATAAGTATTTTAACATCTATACAGATACACAATAGAAAAAAATAGGGATGCAAGCCACAATTTTGATAATGACAAACTGGAGGGTGACAGTGGAAAAGACAGAACATTTTTAAACATAAGAATGAGTAATGCGAAGTCTGAACTTACCAACCATAACAGATGTGTAGCTTTGAGCAGGATCAAATGGACATCTGCCCTTACCATCTTCATTTTTACCTCCAAGTTCAAATGAAATTAAATTCTGTTGAAAACCACAAAACAGCTATTAGAACTTTTTTCTTTCAGCCACTCAACTTGTGCAAAGTTAGCTAAAAACTAAATAATGGGCTATGTCACCAATTTCCAGCATCAAAGGCATTCTGTGTAAAATTACAGAAGGCATATGTGTTTTCATAAAAACTTATCGAGCCCCAAAGACAGAGAAAAAATGTGATCCTATAATTTGTGAGGGTGGAAGCAGAAAAGAGCAAAAGATGGAAAGTTAAATCCAGACAGACTTCAAGAACGAGCACCCAAAAAAGCTAGACAGCAGGAAAGGCAGAGAAGTTAAATGATACACAGAAAGAATCAGCAATTATTCAATTAGCCTGAAAAAAATGGAGACTCAGAAATCAAAAAGGCTTTCTGAGGTGGATTAAGCAATTTTTGAGATGATGGTAAATTTCTGAGATAGGGCATAATCCAATTAGGCTTTAAAAAGCAACAGTGTACTTTTGCTGCTACTTTATAAATCCCTTACAAACCAAAGAATGAGGATCAGAAAGCTGAAAGGTAGCCACAGTACTTGGGAAGTAATCAGTATGAAATGAAATGTATGTATTTAATCAATGTACTATGTAATGAAATGTACTATGTAATGAAAGCACTGGAAGCTTAAAGGCACAAAGAATTACAAGATTTCTCAATTTTCTAATTGCTAAGAGCTGCAGTAAGGAAATGATACAAGAGTCAGTGGCGAGAAAAGGAAGTTTTAATTTTGTGCCAAGAATTCACTCTGAAGGATTCAGCACTACACATCTTTAGCACAGCCAGGAGCTGAGACAAGCAGAAACAGGAATCTGAGAATTTTTCAGGGAGATTCAGTAATGAGTGGTAGCTGCAACCACTGTAATTTCAGTTTTAGTAACTAGTTTCATGTTAACACACAATACATGAGGAAGTATAAAAGCTAAGAAAAAGTAGATCTGCAGTTAGACAAGATAAATCAATAATTCATTAAGTGCTCTGAAAAAGGAGCAGTATACTCTGCCCCTGCGATGGAACAGAGCAACAAGGGCTCCTAACCTTACAGCCAACAGTGAAGATGCAACTTTTGGGAAAGGAGAATAACTCATTGTTGACCTGAGCTGCTTTTAAGTTACAGCTGTTGCTGGACAAAACATATTTACATTTCTTACCAGGTAATCACACGTTGGCTGAAATGCATTAGTTCCACACACGTAGAGGAAAGTATCATTCAGCTGTTGCAAGACACGCACGTAATTACGACATTCTGTCTGTAATAGAGGATGAGGAAAGGACTAGTCTGATAAACTATAGCTGCCACATTCTAACATACACAAACAACACTGTCCATTGCCTCTGCTTATGCCACATCACACTGGCAAGCCCAGGTGACACATGGGTGACACTGGGACACCACCTCCCTAGAACCTTCAGGAGCTCTCATCAATCCTGCAAGCAGCTGGCTTCCTACAGCCAGTAGTATGCAGTTGCCTCAGTGTCCTAGCAGGACAGCATGCTTAGCAGGGTCCATCCCAAGCTGTTTTATGGAAGGACAAGTTCCAAACACACCTTCAGTCCATGGGAACAACTAGTTAAACACGCAGTGAGTTTTAGACTTTGTCACCCCTTGTACATCTAGATGGAACAATGACAGCCAAGGTTGTTTGTTAAGTGCAAAACCTCTAATACCCTTAAATTAGCCACAAAGCTTTCTCACATATAGTGGTATCATTTCCTTTTTTTCCAGTCCTTGAAACTGTCAAAGAATGCTTTGACAGTTATATCTTTAGCTCTGAAACAGAACAAGGAGTTTGACCAAAATCCTTAATAAAGGATACAATAAAAATTCAGAATAATAATGAAGTAAAACAACTCTAAAAAACCACTTAAAGAGAGAGAAAAAAAAATTAGTGTCAATAACACCCCTTAATTCTTGCTGGTATACTGCCATATCCCTCCACTAACTGCTGTTCCATGAACTTCTTAAGGAAGTTTAAGCACTGACCTTACTATTCCCTCTTATGAAACAAATTAGGTATTTCTGTTACTGTATAGGAGAAAAAAAGCAGGGGGAAGAGTGTAAAACCAATTTTCTGCCAGATAAGGCCCTTGAACAGCTGTATGAATGCTTTCTGCCAGATAAGGTCCTTGAACAGCTGTATGAATGCTTTCAGCTGGCATTGTACAGTACAGTGCTGATGGAATGGGAGGGGGAGAGAACTGCCTGTTTAAGTTTAAGAAATAGCAGTAGGGGCTTAATACCTTGACCCTTTTAAAACTACTACACTATGCAAAACACCATAGCTACACCATAAATGGGACTAGCAGAAGGTTAGAATTAAAGAGAGGAAAAAGCATGGCTAGCTGCTGAAGTATGAGCTGCTAAACTGGGAGCAGGAGAAAATAAAGTATATTCAGAGCTCTATCAAAGTACATATTTATGGGGTCTATTATACCCCACCAATAATTTTTGAGAGGACTTTTGGGGATTCACACATGTGTCTGCTAAACATATGCTCATTCATAACACAAACTTATATCCCATATTCATCATGGCTGAGTATAAGTATTATTAATACCAACCACAACCAATCCATAGAATAAAATTATTCTCTGATCCTATTCTGCAGAGGTAGACAAGGAGGAAACACACCTTAAATATCTGTCATACCTCATGTTCAAATAATGTACTGAGGGTCATCAGTGGTCAGTCAAGGAAAAGAAGCAGCCAGTCAAAGGGAGACAGCCCACTCCCATCCGATGAACCACACAAATGCAGGGTAACTATCAGCCCTGGATGCAGCATTTGGGGGTTTTTAAGAGTGTAAAGTAAACAGGCTGCACGTTCAAGGGTCACATCCCTCCAAGTGCAGAATAGATCTGCTTTTTGTATTCAGAGGACTTGCAGACTTCTACTTTTAAACCTGTGTTAAAGGCCTGACCATCAGTCTTTCCCAGCAAATCCTTGCTTTACTGTATCATTAAATTAAGTGGTGTTGCACAAACAGAAAGGTACGTTCACATACAGTCAACTACCCCAAGCAAACAGGCAAGAGAGGCAAGACGAGCAGGCCAGCCTGTGCCCTGGCAGTCATAAGGAATCAGTAGTTCCCAGAAGCACCAGGGGATCCTGCCAAGCTGACAGGAGGTCTGGCTGCTCGGGTGCCCTCTGAGCTGTCTGAGTCACACCACAAGGGGAACACCTGCCAAGCAACACAAAATACGTATATACAAAGCTAGCAAAGAAATAAACTGGCCTAATAAAACACCCCTATGCCCTAAAGCAAAGCACACAAAATTAATCATTCACTCAGTAAAATCAAATGCTGTGAAGGAATTATTGCAATAACAAAACACAACAGTTGCTACCAATTACTTTAGTGACAGTAATACTGTTTTATCATCTTAATGGAAAAACATTAACATTAAGCACACATTAGGGTGTGTTCAGATTTTCAAACATTCAAATAATATTCAACAAGAAAAGTAATGAACTAAAAAAAAGACTAAGCATGCTGCAATTTCTAACACTCAAGTTAATTTAAAAAATTTAGGTGATTGTTTTGAAATTTTAATTTCAAACAATTGCAGACTTTCTTCTTTCAACGCCATTCCTCTTGAAGTGAAATGTGCAAGATCTTTCTCCAAGTTCAATAAAAGTACATACCTGTTCTGATTTGCCCTTAACTACACATTTAGTCCTTTTATCTTCTGCGACCTTCCAGTGTAACTAAGTCAAAAAACATGCAACAAAAAAACACATTGTACTTTAAGTCAATGTCAGGTCTGAAAATGTTGCAGTAACACACACAAGAAAAGGCAACCACAGGAAATGCAAGACATTTTGCAAGTAGCATTCAAAGGTTCAAAACCGTTTTTTCCCAGGGAGGTGACATTTTCAAATCCATGTGCCTTAATCAGAAGTAAACTACCATCTTTCAGGTTCATAATGATGATTCTCCACAAACGGCTAATGAACTTTCCACTAACATATGCATTAGGGAAACACAACTGTAACTGGCTTAAGTATTTTTTCAATTTGAAGTCTTCTCTATTTCATTAACATTTGAATAAAAACACTTGGGGGAAAGAAATCAAAGGAAATTTACTGGACTAATTTGCATTATACTGAGTACAACTTTACAATTATGTTGTATATGCTGGTGAAAGTGCCCACCACCCATGAACATGTTCTTCATTTTAGAAATCATATAAGCAACTTCTAAAGCACCTTAGGTGATAGTCATGCTGTACCTCTACATGTCAGCCTGCACTGCTTATGGGATGAAAAGCAGGAGCCTGGGAAGGACCTGGAAGCAATATAACAGTAGCAGACTTCTGCCTGGCCTAATTTACTTTGAGAAACCAGCACAAACATATTCAAAGTACTTCTGAGTGAGCTGATCAGACCTGTCTGCACCACCACTTGCTGTGCAGACACACCAGAACACCAAACAGAAGGTGAGACTGAAAGGACATGGCCTTCTTTTGCAGCACATTCTGCAGCCTGCTCTGAGCAAGCCCCAGATTTGCCTCTGTCTCAGATTTCTTTTTGACTCAGATTAACAGAAACTGGCCCACTCCTGATATTAAGAAAACATATAAGAATTACCGCTATGGATGATACCCACAGTTCCTCTTGTCCATCCTGCTCCCAAGAAGAAAATACCCAAGGAGATCTCCAATTTCTTGTTGATATCCAGTTTCTCCTTTCTTATTTTTTTTACTCTGTAAAATCTTCCAGAAGTAATACTGGAGTAGACCATACAGAGCAATTTCTCTTTTAGGTACCTACTTGTCTAAAATGCAATGCTACAGGTATCAGGAAATTAAGGCAAATTTGGAGTACCATTTTTACAGGGAGGATAACGTATTAAAAGGCATACCTTGTGCTGCTTCTCAGCAATATTCACCGCATTTAAGGCAAAGATCACTTCCCTAGCTCCTACATATAGAACGTTTTTGTCTTCACTTAACAGCAGGGTCGAATAGTTTGACACTTTTGAGTCATTAAAATGTATTAGCTGGACCTCTGTTGAAACAGAAAAAAAATAGCACCTCATGAAGAAACACAATCACTTAGGGTCAAGCTCGTAAGTAATTTTTTCTAAATTGTCTAAGCAGCTGTTGGAAAACTTGAAAACAACAAAGGTTAATTCAGACAACCCATGTAAAAGACAAGGGACCCCTCAGAAGCTTGATTCAGCAGAAACAGCAGCTTCACCAACATAAAATCACTTGTTTTGACTTTCTCATTCAATTTCAAATGCTCAAATATTTCCTTTTGTGGTGATCCCTGTAACTCACTTCTTTATTTTTTTTTCCTACTTGCTTTTTCTAAACTTGTATTTTCCACATCCACTGTCAGATTGTTCCTCACCTTTTCCTTTCCATATACCAACCTACTGTGGAAAAATCAGGCCAGTCACCACATCCCTTTGCAACTACCCCGAACAAATCCTACAAAATATCCTGCACCTTAAGACAACTCTTCAGCATACTGAAGACACAGAAGCAAATAAACAGAATAACAGAAAGAAGACACAGAAGCAAATAACAAACCATTTGCAGCTGATTGTGAAGTGAAAACAGAGATGAAATACACAACATACACACGACGTAACAGCATGAGGGAAAAACCAAGATGAATAGTAATAAGACGAGAAAAAGAGGGAGATATGAGAGAAAAGGCAGTGGAATGAGGAAGTGTGTAGAACGGACCAGAATGGCTTGAAGAAAGATGACACAAAACTGACTAATACAAAAGGGTATTTTTTCTGAATGTATAACTATAATGTAAAAATGACTAAAAGCTTTGTACATGAAGCCACAAGATTAATTAAGCATGGCTTTTAATGATACAGATGAAAACAATGTACTATTACTTCCAATTGTAATACTCCAGAAACATTAATTTTAAACGAGATTTTCAAGCATGTAATTTTGAAATCTTTTACTTGGCAGGAAAACTTTCCGAAAATGGATGAACTGGTTAATGCAACTCCACTGAACTAAGCTCCCTCTCATATTCAAAGTGGGTTTCCAACATTTAAACACAACTATCTTCAGCAGACAGAGAAAGAAGTAGCAGGAATTAAAATAAATTCCATTTATTTTGACTAATTTAGATGTGAGTTGGCAGTACCTTACCACACCATTAAATAGCAACTTGCCAAATTTTAAATACAAGATAGAAGCATCAAGGAGTCTAAGCAGGAACTGCAAGCCTTGTGTAGCCTTTCTGAAAGGCTGTGTCAGCAACACACTAATTGCTATACTAACCATCAAGAAAAACAGTCATCCCATAATCTGCTTATTCCTACTATAGTCTTAATCTCCATCTATCTTTTCCTACAGAATGTGTGCTCAGAATTTAACATCCTTATTTAAGATTGCTTCATTATACAGTCAATGCATTTGTTTGGGTTTGTTCAGTTATTGTACACTTGGGAAAGTAATCAATTGCTGCTTACTTACGTTAAAGAAGGACCAAAAGACAAAACTTCTTAAAGCATCCATGCCAATTGGGTAATGGGGGGTTAGGAGCAGAAAAAAGGAAAAAGGCATATATTCACAAATAACTACTCTATAGACTTTGCTCTGAAGTTCTTTTCAGACTCAGGTTAAATTATTAAACCAAAAGCTAGGGATCCCCTGATTTCTATTACTTCTCTCTGCATTTATATTTGCAGACTTCTAATTATTGTATTGGGAAATTATGTATACATACTGCAATTTCAAATGCAAGAAAAGCACTGTCCTGTCAAAGACTTTCATATCGAAACCATAAAATGCTGTTGAAAGAGGGCCAACTGCTGATTTTTCTTTTGTCTGTTGATTTATTTAATGCTCAAGACATCTTGGTGTCAAAACAGATTATTAGCCGGAGAGGTGCATTTTGCTAATGTATTCAGACTCCAGGCAAAAATACCTTGTTTAAAATAAAATACACCTACTGGGGTTTGCTCTTGAAACAAGTTTCAGTTGCAATATCCTTCAGCTGAGAAAGCCAAATTTGGAATTCCTCCTCTGTTTCAAAAGCTGTTTTCAAAGCCGCTTAAAGGAACCAAAATCAGTTAACCCAGTGCCTGAATGACCTTTGAATACTCTGGTCCTACATATTTCATAAACTGAGCAAAGTAGCAACACCTGACCAATTCACAGCAAGCTGGCTGAAAGAACCTAAAGCCTCAGGGAGCTTCAAAACCCACAGAAATCCTGAGGATGTGGTAATGTCCCATGTCACAATACTTACATTTCTGCTCTTACCTTTGTGTTCCCAAGTGATCCTTGGCACTGGGCCAAATGTTACTGCCACTTCTAGCAACAAACCCCAAACGGCATAAAAAGCATACAGAGCCATCTTCAGTGTCCCTGCTCTTCGGGGTTCACTGGGTAACTGCAGCAGGTAGTGTTTCTTTGGCAGATGAAATGGAGACCCCAGGGAGTATTAGAGACCAGGCATTTCAGCTCTTGAGAGCAACACAAGGGAGGCTGGAACAACTGTACAATACGTGCTTTTCAGCAGATCACTTCAAGAGAACGCACATTTTCCAGGATGCTGCATACAGAGACTGCCCACACGCTCCACAGGCTGCAGAGCTGCTGAGAAGTGTGACTGAGTGCATTCTTCTGTTTCACCAGAGAAATAAATGATGCTGTGGAGAGAGGAGAGAAGCAAGAAATAGAAGAGAAAGCAAACTAAATACTGCCAAAAATAGCACTGATGTTGCAGTATTTCTACAGCTGTCTGTGTATCTTAATTTGGACACAAAATACATTAATTGGTGAAAAACATATTCTTAAAAACAAGACACACATTACATGGCAAATGGGCAATAACTGAAAGCAATCATTTCAATCTAGAATTCCAAGTGTAAATACTTTGAATTGTCAATTATGCTTAATGCACAAAACTTGATTCTAGTCTATTCTTTCAACAGTGTGTCAAAGAAAATCCCACCTAACAAACAATAAGCAAAGATAAAAAAAACACTAGTATCACAGAGCAAAGAACATGAGAAGTGCAGCACTAACAGTAAAAATGGTTACACAATCTGCTGTACCTCCCACACTTGGGATCTTACAGAAGCCTTTTTTTAGTGAAGCTTCCTATAACGCCACTAACTCACTCAAGGTGTGGTAGTGTGCAGGGGGTAAAAACACAGCTACAGAAATGAAGAGCTAATGCACTCCATACAAAAATTAAGAGAGAAGACACTTCAACAGTGAAACTGCTAGTACCATGAAAGTCATTGCATCTTCAAGTCAACTATTACTCTCAGACCATGAAAGGCTGTCCTAATAAACAAAACTGATTCCACGAGTCTCCACTCCTTCTGTCTTCCTACAACCATTCCTAGGTGAAGACTCCAGAAGCAGTGAGTGCATTCATAAATTACTTGATCATAAACAGGTTTTGAGGCCCGTACACTTGGGATAGTGATGAAAATAAAACATATTGTCCTTTGCAGTACAGCACAAGATGCTTGATTTCCACTGTGCCACCACCGCCTGAGACACTGAGGTGACTCTAGTAAGAGACACTACAATACAAGATGACTGTAACACCTAGAGGTTATCCAGCAGGAGGGCAAGTGAAGGTGTATCGATTTAGTATGACCTGGTTTTGGTAGCAGGTGGGCTTCACAAATAGCTCATGGAAGAATCTGCTAGAAGCTTCCACCACATCCAGTAGAGCCAACCTGTGACAGCTCCAAAGAAAGATGGGCTGTTGGCCAAGGCTAGCCCAATTACAAATGGTGGTAATGCCTCTGTGATAACATACTTAAGAAGAAATCAAAACACAGTTGGTGGAACAGCTTTAGTTGTGAGCAGAAAAGAGCAGAGTGAGAACATTTGAGAGGAATAGCCCTGCAGACAACACCAAGGTCAGTGAAGAAGGGGTAGGAGGTGCTCCAGGCACAGAGCTGAGATTCCCCTGCCACCTGTAGCGCAGCTCACAGTGAGGCAGCTGCGCCCGTGCAGCCCATGGAGGTCCATGGGGATGCTGAGATCCACCCACAGCCCATGGAGGAGCCCCAGGCTGGAGCAGGTGGATGCTATAGGAAGCTGTGAGCGTGGGAGAGAACTGTGGACAGAGGAGCCATGCTCCCCTGCTGCAGCAGCCTCTCCATGAAGGACTGCATCCCACAGAAGAGTGCCCCACGCTGCAGCAGTTTTGGGAGGACTGTGTGTGCATGGGAGGGACTCACATTGCAGCAGGTCACTGAGAGCTGTTGCTCTTGAGAGGGACTCACATCAGAGGAGTTCATGGAGTCTCCCGTGGGAGGAACCCCACGGTGCAGCTGGGGAATGACTCCTCCCCCTGAGCAGCAGGATAAACCATGGCTGATGAATTTACCATAATCCCCATTCCCTGTCCTCTTGCACCATTGGGGTAAGGAGGTAGAGCTTGGGAAGGAGGGAGGGGTGGGGTCGAAGTTTTTTTTAAGGGCTTTTTTTACTTCTCATTATCCTGCTGTAATTGTGTTAGTAATGTTTTCAATTCATATCTCTAATTAGAGCCTACTTCGCCCATGATGACATTAGATGGGAAATCTCTACCAGTCCTTATCTCTACCCACGAACCCCTAAATTTTCTCTCCCCTGTCCAGCTGCTCAGGAGAGTGAGTGAGCAGCAGAGTGGGAGCCTCTGGCATTCAGACAGCGTCAACCCACGACAGAAGGTTACAAAATCCTTAGTAACACTGAAAAGGAAGGGACCAGTACCTGAAAAACACAGAGGTAAAAAAGACTACGGGAAAGCTGAACAAGAACATCTCTAAGCACAAGCAAGATTCCTCTAGGAGGACCTGGGTTTAAGCATGAAAAGGCAACGAATCTCTAATATGCGCAGCCAGTGGATCTTAAGTAAAGTGGCCAAGTAGAAGACAGGCAACTACATCCTAAGTGTTTACACCTACTTTAATAAATGATCACAGGCAAGATTAAAAGATTTGGAAATCTCATTTATTTCTATAAATATCTTCTCTACTAAGAAAAAAATCCACCCAAGACTGTAACTTGCTCAAGCTGAACCTCTAACTTCATATTTATTTTCTAGGTTTTTTTGCTCTTGGTAAGCACTTTGGATCAAAGCCAACTGTTTGTAGCAGGGCGTAATAATTGTTTTGGGTTTTAATAATGTTTTCAGTTAATCTTACTAGGCTTTTTGATGAGTCTTTCATCCTTCCTCTTTATCATCATATACAAGCAATCCCAGGTTTTGCTCTCCAATACATTAAGAAGTGCCCACTCATCTGAGTTACAAGGCATGACATATTCTGAGGCAAGCAAACAGCTTTACAGATGAGTGTTTAAAAAGGGAACAACAGTTCAATTATTGATTTCCAGGCAGTTTAGCTATTTTATTTTAAGAGAAATGTAAGGAGGAAAACAGCAGTTTGAACTCAGCTAATCCTCTGCTTAATGCTACCTTTTGTTACTGAAAAGACTGCATGTAAAAATCAATTCCCTGTTAATTCTTGATTTTATTTTCTAATTTTTAAATTTATTTTTAATTTATTTTTAAAGATACAGCCAGGACACCTTAACACTATCAGTTATGTACAATACCATACAGCAGAGACAACTCCAGAGGAGACTTCTGAAGTCCTGTAAATTTTTTGGACTTTCAAACAGAATTAGCAAATATAAGCCCTAGTAAAGGAAAATCCTGAGTTTTCTATAGTCACATAACATTCCTAGTCTAGCTTGCCTACCTCACTAAATGCAAAATGACAATGAAGCTTGAAACAAGTTACATTATCTTTTGAAGGAAACAAAGGGTCTGGCTGAATCCTTTAATGCCTGCTTTGCTGTGTGGACTGAGAATTGCTTCAGCTATACAAAATGGAAATCTGTGATTTCATTCCAATTGTACAGAAGCAAGAAAGGTCCTTTTTCACATTAATAAATTTGGCTTGTCAGACCTTACTTGATCTAGGGCAAAATTTTGCATGTTACAAAATGACTACAGTGAGAATTACACGCCCAATTGTGCAAGATCCACTTTGTTCTTATTTCTATAACTTAAACAGAGATGAAAATGCACTCAGAACCTCGTCCTTTAATTTAGTTTTCAATTTAGTTACTCTCCCCTGTCCCTCCCTTCCCTGTGCTGAAAATTATCCGGAGTAAGTCCTTCACTGACATCCACTGAGAGACCATTCATAATCTAATATGAATCTCTTTTTATATAACACAAGTCATACAAGAAAGAAAAGTAAAAAAAGAAATAAAATTAAAAGGCCTAGACAATGGCCTCATTTCCAGATTAGCTCAGTTCCGTCAGTGTTCACTACCTTTTATTAGATCTGAGGGCTTTGAATTTCTGAAAAGTTAGATCTCCTAATACTTTGAGCATTAGTCCCAAAAAAATAAGCCACAATTTGCTTGGAAACAAGTACACTGAAGAAGTAAAGGAGAAAGAAACCTGAAATATTTGGCTACATAATTAAATTCTGATTAAAATGACCACAGGTATACTTTTTTGTAGAACTGTTAAAAATTTTCTGAGGTAAATTATTAGTAAATCCGTAACTTAGGGACTCTGATGTTTTGCATCAGCGATGTAATGTGTAATGATGAAACAGAGCAAAATGAGTTTTCTGTGATGCTTGTACTTATGGTGACTAAAAACAGGGCAACTGCAGAAGCAATCAACGCAGCTCCTGTCAGTTTGGCAGATCACAGCTGGAAGCTCAAACCTTTGAGCGTTCCCCTTGACATGTAAAATTGTAATGCATGGAAAGAGAAACAGGTAGGAACAACCTTCTGCTCTCTTGAAGTATAGAAATTCAAAGCTGTTAGAAAAATTTCAGGCTGCCTAACTGCTAGTAAGGAATACTAGCACAAGTTTTGAAACCAGAGAGTTGCAACAGCATATACTGACTGCTAACGAAGATCAGAAACCATCTGTCTCTCACATCACCTGTGTCACTGGGCATCAAAGAAGCAGCGCTTTAGTCCACCTTCTGGAAAAATGCAAAATGCTAGTCATGCAGCGTGAGAAGCTGGAAAACCAATCATGGGAAGGAGACTGTCATCCTTCTCATCCTCCAGGACACAGAGGCGAAGTACACACAAAGTAGTACTTGTGAACACAAAATTTCATCTTTCAGAAATGTCAATTCCATAACCCTTGCCAGTACCCAGGTTTTTTTTATAAGTAATGCAACCCAGAGGCAAGTGTCTCCTTCCCCAGACAGCATGGTACAGCTGGATCCAAGTGTGTATCTTATATGAGCAAATACCACACAAGTTAGCCAGATTCCAGAATTTCAAAGCTAGGAAATGGTCAATTTTGCAATGTTCGTTTTGAAATATTTTTTCTTCTGATAAACAGCTGCATTGTGTAACTTCTCTGTTTGGCTCAGTATTACATAAACTGCTAAGTGGATCTAGTTTTATTTTGTATATGAAGGTTAAAACCAGGAGAATTTATTAACACACCAGAAACAGTCAGCATCATAGCTGGGACTCTTGTGATTCCCAAGAAATTATCTGTACCATCACAGAGGATCCAGCCTCTCCCTTGAAGAAAGCCAAAGGCACACTAGCTGTTCTGGCCTAATTCCATCACTCTCTTCATGATTCCCCAGCCATACTAAGTGCCTCCATGATTTTCCTCTCTTTTGGTACTGCACTTTATTCTCCTCCACAGGGTTTCTCTTTCCCTGCAATCCTTCATCCCCTCTGTACTTATTCTCCCACCCATGCTATATCAGCCCCTTTTCTTCCCCAACATGAGCAATGCACAGCTCCACGACCACAGGTGATGTCAGCCCCCCCAGTGAGGCTGCCAGACAAAAGACCACCTTCCTTAAAGGAAGGCCCTTTGAAGCACATACTTCCCTACCTCTCCATAAAATCACTGTCACATCAATCATTGTCCAGGACAGCAGAATGAGCACCTCAGACTAAAGAACAACTAATTGCAAGACACCCTTCCTTCCCACTGTCAGGAGTGAAACAACCATACCATGGTAGGTTTGCCAGGCAGCCTACCCCACTTCTTTTAGATAATTAAAAAAAAAAAAAAAAAAGAAGAAAACAAACAACAAAAAACTTGAAAACATTTGCAAAACTTGCAAGGAGTAACTTGTAAGCTACTATGATGAGGGATATGAAGCTCAGTATGTAGAGACAGGCAAATTTATCAGAGAATTGCTTCCCCCAGCAGAAAAGGGTGAGTTAAAGTATTCAGCTGTCAGACAGCATAAATTCCAAGTTCTCCCTAAATAACTTTCTTTTGAAGCTTTAACAGAATACAAGCCTGCTTTAATATTTATTGATGCTTATTTTAGAACAGATTCTAAGGCTCCATACTTGAAAAACAAACCAGAGAAATCCAACAATGAGATTTTGCTTAAACCTGATTTTTTCTTTTTCAATTTTCTTTCCAAAACTGAAAGGAAAAGTTAGCAATATTTGTATTTTAAGTAATTTTGATTGCACAGTGAGTCTTGGGACTCTAGTTGGTCAGAGTGACCCCAATGTCAGGAAGTATCTTTTCCCATCCCAGCACTTGAAGAAGGAGTCAGAACTCTTCATTTCTCGGTCTCAAGGTTGTTTATTGTATCTTATCTATAAATTTTTTTTTCTCCTGTTCTGCTGAGGTCCACTCAGCAAGACAGTCCGAGGCACTCTGCCTGCCCCCTCAGAGGTGGTGTTATCTTTTTATACTAAAAGCTATGTGTACAATATTTACAATTACTTTCCAATACCTATCGCCTATGTTAAACAGCGAGCTTCTACTCTACACCAATCTAAAAATGCCAACATCACAGCAGAAGATGGAGGCCAAGAAGAAGGAAGGCTGGACACAGCCAGATTCCTCTATCTTGCCCCCTGAACCTCCATGCTAAAAACCCCCAAAAATCTATTTTTCCACCCTGTGATAAATTCCCTATCATTCTACTTAAACTTCTGTGGCTTGTAATTCCTCATATAAGGCTGGTAATTGTTTTTTCCAAGGGCTAAATCAAAGGCACAGGGGTCTTGGGCTCTGTGCCAAGGTCTCTGAGCCCCCTGGGCAGGGGCTCGAGTCCTCCAGGGCAGCCAGGGGAATTTCCTGGGTTCCAACAAGTGAGAAGTGCACAAATTACTTTTGACAGCTGAGTTTTATTTACATAGTTTGTGAAGAAAGGGTGCTTTAGTTCTCACCCTTTTAAAAACCTCAAACACAGTGCCATTTTTATACAGTCTCATGAAAAACATCATTATTTACAATCTTTTTATAATAAAATATATATGGAAACATCTTCTCCTGAGGTAAGGTACAGCCCCAAACTAGTAGACCAGTAGCCCTTTAGGATTAACATACATGTAGAGCACGGGATTATTTGCCTTTTGAACTGTAACCAACTTTGTAGATGCTAGATGATTACAAATTAGATGAATATTCCTAAGACAGTTTGGTGTGGTCTTTATTTCTACCACAAAGCCTACTGGAGGATGTGTACTAGTGGTAAAATATAAATGCTGAGGAAACAAATTCCCAGTTTTAGGCCAGAAATCAGTATTTTCTGTTTCTGCATGATAAATATGTCATCAGGCAGTCCTCAGGAAACTAATGCTTGCACGTAAAGAAGAGAATTTATCTTCAGAGGGACACTGCTAGAGATCCTTTTTTTTTTAAACTCACATTCCTGTTCTTTTACTACTATGTTATTTTTCTGTGGGCAAAGATTACACGAAGATAAAGTACTACATGGAAAAAAAAAAGACAAGACAGATTAAAATCCTTATTTTTAAGGTTATTGTGGGTAGATCTCTAGGAATAGGATTCAACTTCAAAGAGCAACAGGGAAGAGCTAACTTGGATGCTGAGTTATCCCAAACAGAATTCAAGAGCTGCCCTGGGCATGTTCTAAGACCCTTTTCTGCCTGAGTGGGTACTCCCAAATATTAAACCTGGGTTGTGACAGCGACAGTGTTGCAGTTAAAACCAAGTAAGAAATAAAGCTCCTGAAGTTCATCTGCTCCTACCACTTAAACATACTGTCACAATCAAAAACATTGCTCAGTTTCTTTCTCATTTTTTCTTGGGTTCATAGGACTGAATGAGTCATTTGAAGTTATTTCAAGATGCCTCTTGGCAACTAATGGCACATGTGAAAGTATCTGCATGTCTAAATTAACAGGTATGTGTGCCTTAATAAAAACTATGCTAGGTGTCCAGCACACTTTCAGAATCAAACATTTCCAAAAGCAAGACCAGTACCCCTTTATACATACAAAACACCTAACACAGGAAGGTGCAACCATGAAAATGACCTTTTAGTGATAACTAAAGAACAGGTAAATACAGAGTATGTTCCTGAGTGAAAGAAGTCCTTTCCTGAGAAGTTTCCTAAGTATTTTGGTCTTGAAGCGCAAGAATGTAATAAATAAAACTTATAATCCAATCCTGATTTATATTTCTCAGTATGCACTAAGAACCCTAGTATTCCTATTATTTGCTTTGCTAACAAGGACACCTGTAACAGAGTCACCACAAATCCAACACAGCCCCCCTTGCTGTGATGTACCTCTGGTTTCAATGTACATACCTGCCACCCTTTGGAGCCTCCTGCACACTCCAAAGCTGGGAAGCCGTCAGAAAAACGTCCTTTCTGAAAAGAGGCAAGAAACAGGCTTTGACATCCTGTACCACATAATCCTGAAGGGCAAGTTCTGATATGGGAATCATAATAAATCCTCCCTCAAAAGTTTGGCTTTTATTTTCCAGACTTCCAGGGTAGAGTATTCCTGACAAAAACCAGAACTGCTACATTTGCATCCAATGAGCCAAGATCCTGATGCTACTTAACATAAAAAAAATACTAAGCAGACCTGACAAAAAGCAGACACATCAGCCCTTTTAAAACTCAATTTGCTTCTCCTATCCCAAGCTGGTTGATATCTACCCAGTACAAAATTACTCAGTACTTGCACTGCAGTAGCAATTACTGATATCGGTAAGAGTCTGGGACCCCTCACATGCTGGTACGGGATGTACTAGAGAGAGGTTAGACACCAACCAGCCCCACAAACAAATACCTTTACTAAATTCATATGAAGCAGTTCCAACACTTTCTTCCATTATTAAAGAACTGCATTATGCACCAGCTTAGGAAAGAAGCTCTGGATATTGACAATGAAACCCAGCATGCCCGTATTTATTTTGCTGTAATCACAGGTCAAGAGTGGGCCACTCTGAAGCAATCACAACTGAATACAACAAAGCATCTATCCCAAGACTCTTCTACATTGCATGCTTCCAATATACAGACTCGTAATACTGCTACATCAGATTGTATTTAGCGTATGTATTTCCTGATGTTCATCAAAGCACTTTTAGAAGGCTGAGCCATGTGAAGGCACAGTGTTTTAAATGCAGGTCACCCGAGGGTCTGAAGTAGATTTCACTATAGTCAATAGTAAATGCGCTCCCAAAGATGCAAGTGGTAAGATGGTGCACCTGACATAAAATCTCTACTGCACTTCTGAAGGCTTCATTCTTGTCCCAGAAGATTATAATGACTCAGAAGACAGAAGCCTCTAAAGAAACAGGCTAGAGACAATTACAAGAAGCAGGCTCAATACTGCAGGTCTGTCTGTAAGGGTGAGCCTATACAAGGTCTTTTTCAGAGATCTTCAACAGTGCATGTTTTGTGGCTACTGGTATAGTTAAAGGCATCAAACAGCTACATCAAGCATACTTTTGCTTACAAAACAGTATTTTCAGTATCTTTTGGGCTATATAAGGAGGGCAAGGTAGTCTAATTCTCCCCACAATCATTTTTGAACAAGATACACCATGAAAATCCATTACACCCATCCATATTATTACCAATGGACTAATTTTCACGAACAGTAGCAGAATGTGACTTACTTTTGATGTAAAAAAACCACCAGCCACCTTTCATTCTGTTGAAAACAAACTAGAGCAGGCAAGCTGCAAATCACCTGATCAGTTATGAAGCTGTCCACAAATCAACTTAAACCAGATCACCTCTATGGCTTTAGCTACTCAGTATTGAAGTGAATAGGTAAAATTTACAAAAAATTCCTGTTTGCCACAAGAGGCTATCAATCAACACAGCCACTATTGCTACTGGAGTTTTCAGACCCAAGTACACCTCCCTACAGCTTATGCTCCCAGAGCAAACTATAATCACCTATTTTAGCTTCAAGTACCTTAAGAGAAAAAAAAAAAAAATCTCTTTTGCCTCTCTTGAGAAAGAGCTTCCAGCAGCCTATAGCTTGTACAAGCACTTTCACAGTAACAAAGCAGTTGC
This sequence comes from Calcarius lapponicus, assembly GCA_039654755.1. Taxonomy (NCBI): domain Eukaryota; kingdom Metazoa; phylum Chordata; class Aves; order Passeriformes; family Fringillidae; genus Calcarius; species Calcarius lapponicus. Next base: position 42,586,286 of record CM077481.1, read on the forward strand.
AGCTAAATGAACAGCTACAGTAAGTGTGAAACTCCTCTGAAAAGCCTAGCAGCAAATCAGCTGACCTGTGTACTTTCCCGGCTTACTTTAAACAGCCTGACCTGGAGGTTTTCAAGTCTTGGCAAATAGCTCCAGGTTTCTGAACTACGATCTGAAGTCACTAGGGACTGAAAGACAGGTGGCAGATGGCTGGAGGTCAGGCCACCTCTCAGACAGCCTCCAGATCTCCACGGAGATGCAGAGAGGCAGATGAGCTGCTAGGACTTCCAAGCTGCGACACCTCAGCTCAGGAACTCTGCTCCAAACGCAGTCCATCACTCCTCAGTGCGGTCCTTGGGAAGGGGCCAGTAACCACCAGTGTTTCCGGCAGAGAAGCCCACAGGCATGGGGCTGGGTGTGAGGGTGGCTGGGCTAAGGTGAAGGGTGGTTTCCAAGTAGGGGCTCATTCTCTCATTCTTCTTTGGTCACAGTGCCACTGCCTGCCTGTCAAGACACCACCTGTAGCCATGCTACACACAAGAAACTACTCCCAGCTTACCAGAAGCTACAACATAATTAAGCCCTTTAATCCAACCAGGACTTGAGCATGAAATTAAACATCTATGTGAGCACTGCAGGTTGGCAGACATCCTTCAGGTGCTCTGGTTTGACCCAAACCTCACAGGTGATCCTTTACAGCAGGTACTGCCGAAGATCCTTAAAACTTAGACCCTGTCAGGTTTTAAGAGTACTTAAGTCTAAACTTATGGCAGAAAAACCCTCTAAACTGTTTCTTCTGGCAATGATTACTTAAGCTTGGGGAGAAAAATTACATCACGAATAGCTCATTATTTTGACAATTGTGACTAAGTCTTCAAAGATTAAAGAAAACACCTACTGGATTACAAATGAAAGACAGCCTAGAATACATTATATAGAATAAAGGGATAGTCACCTTAACGAAATTTTTCATAAAAGATCCACAATCCTTCATATATGTGTGTTTGCATACACTTTATTTATTTGAAGGGCTCCTAATCTGTCAAATTCCAAACCACATTAATGTATTACAAGGCACTTCTGGCTGTCACATCCTACTTGCATTAAAAAAAAAAATCCGAAGAACAACTACAATGTACTACTTTTCCTCCTGCACATCAATTACCATCCAGATCAGGAGCATTTCTTTCATTTTCTATTCAAGCACATGCCTGCTGTAACCAGGTCCTTGTGATTCTAAATGAAGAGAAGAAAAAAGAAAACTCAAGAAAACTAGCTTATGAACAAATTTTCTTTACTTGGAAGTCTCTCTGGGAGCCCCTAGGAGCAAATTTTAAGTTTGGGAACATTTCTAGTGCTACAGCACTATACACTGACCTCACTGAAATATCATTTCCAGATAAATACCCTGATAATCTAGAGCTGTATTTGCTACCTCTATTTCAAGTCAGCCACAACCTATACATACTGGCTTTCTTAGAAGAACTATTTTAAAAGCTGATGTGGAAACCACAATAAAGCCAATACACAGCTATGAGTAAGACTGCACAGACAGCTGCTCACAGAGTGCGTGTCTCTGACTAAGAACTTTCCTGTTAATGCTATGTGTAGTTTTACAGTTTTGAATTACATGAGAAGGTAGGCTAGACTACAAACTTCAAGAACAGTGCATATTACCATCACTATATTTAAACAATTGATCTGAAACACTAAAATAACTGCTGCTGACACAGCCCCCACCCCATTCTGGATGGGGCTGGTGATTATACCTGCACCACCTGTGAAAGACACTGGGGGTGAAAAACCAAGTAACAAATGCGCTGCAATATTTAGAGAGCAAAGCCCAATTTTTTTCCCCTTTCCTGCCTGCAAAGTTTACTTTTCATTAAAAATTTCACAGACCCATTTACTTGCCTGCAGCGGTTTCCGGCTCTTTAGAATCGCCCATGCTGGCCAGCCACCGCAAGCAGCACGAGGAGCACCCGTGCCGACAGCGGGGCTCCGGGACAGCGCCTCAGGCAGGCGCGCAGCGCGGGGGCTGGCGACGCTGCCCGGGGCGGACAAAGCCGAGAACAGGCTGCGGGGGACGGGAAGGACAGAGCTACCTCCGACCGGGGCAAGTCCAGGTTTTAATGAAATTCCAACACGGAGAGAGAGAGTCCCAGAGGAGCAACCGACTGGACACGGGGGGGGGGGGGGAGGGGGGGGGCGGCGGGATACAGGTGGTTATAAAGGGTAAGGGGGGGTAGGGGTAGAACCAAACCTGCGGCAAATGGGAATCCAGGGGGGAGCGGAGTACATTGGATTGACACACACAGAGAACGAATTAAAACAACTTTGAGGAGGGGCCCCAGTCCCTAAGCCAATCGCCTCGTGCCCAGGACAGAAGGTTCTGGATGGAAAAGGTGGTGACTGGCAGGCACCGGGGTGGGGTTGAGGAAAAAATACACTGGGTTACTGGGGTAACCGGGGAGGGGTACAAATGGATACATAGGTTGTCAGGGGAACCGGGGTGACAGACATATAACGGGGAAAGGAGGAAGAATCAGGGCAGAACCATTAAAACAAAAGAGGAAACAGAACAGTCCAACTTAACCAGGGGGAGTAGAACAACACAACACTTGCCAATCAACACCAGTCTACTTTTACTAAACATTATAGGAAAAATAAGTACATGAGCTTTAACCTGAAGCAGAGGCCCATGCTAAACCTTCTTCTGAAACAGTGAAGTGAAAAAAGCCCTGACAGATCTTGAAAAGACATTTCCATCTCACTCAAACTCTACTTGGATCCTCAGTTCTAATTCATGTCACCTCAGCACTTCTCAGATCTCACAAGCATCTTCAAAAAAGCCAAGAAAAATATAGAGACTAAACTGGTGGCAAAGAGCTACAAATGCCTTCTATATCCCAATGACAAAATAAAAATATCAAGGCTGGGCCAGCTACTGCCATGATGAGAGTTTCTTCATTTGTAAGGATATTGAAAGAATCTGTTGTTAAGCAACTTAACTTCCATAAAACTGAATAGGAGCTTTCATGATAGTATCTATGCATCCCAACCCTTCTTCAGAAAAATATATGAGTGGGTTTCACAATTTCAGCCTTCTTCCAGTTACAATATCATAGAAATATTAACAGGAGTATTTTAATTTAAAAAATGGTAGTGGTTTAATAAAAAACATGGTAGTGGTTCTGAACCAAATTCCAGTAAAGGCAGAGAACACCAACACAACTGGGTGAGTCCAACAGCCACAGCGCAGGAGAGAAGAAACAGGGAGGCACAAATGCATAAAGAAAGGAACAAGTGCTAGCACTTTTGCTTGATATTATTCTTTTTAAGGCACCACTTCAGGGATATGTAAAATCTTTACATATTCCCACACCCTTTGCCTAGGAAAGAAAAAAATTCAGAAGGAACACTACAATGTTCGGGTCAATACAAAAACAGTCTTTGGAGAGCAGAGATCACTGTGACCATCTCCACAATCATCAATTTTTCTACTTCAAAAAGATCAATATATAGGAGACAATTACTACTCTTCTTGTCATAAAATCCCATGTAATCCATGTCTCCTTCTCCTTCTATCAGAAAAGAAGCAATCCTGGAAATTATTTGCTGGTTAAAAACCCTAAACAAAAGTCTAAGTTCTGGCCACATTTTTCATTATTGCTCTTTTATCAGATGTTGTCTGAGGTCCCTAAAGGAAAATCAAGAGCTAAAAAAACCCCCAAAGACCCACAAAAACACATCTTACCCAAAAGACTATCAGTTGCCAATTATGGGGAAGCATCTTCTAATATTAATAAGAGAAGTTACCTATTTCTATATTCATTCTGACAACATGACAACCCAGGAAAGCTAAAACTAAGATCAACATGCTGTATTATACCACTTGCTTTCTTAAGAGCTTAGATCAAATAAGCAATTAAATTTTGTCACTTTCAGAGAACTTTTGTTCCTTTTAAACTACGTAATACTACAGTATTTCCTGGTTTTCCTTTTCTGGATTGTTTATATAAACTGCATTAGCCGTGCTGACAGGTGATAGTCTGAGTATGTTTAAGAGTTACCTGAACATAGATTATGAAACACCTACATTTGACAGTGTTTCATATTTAGTGTTTTTCAATGCTGTCTTGGTATTTTTCTTTCTTGCCTTGAAAAATACATGGCCCCCTCCCCCCCCCCAAAAAAACCAATAAACAAACAAACAAAAAAAAAACCCACCACCAACAAACCACCCAAAAACCATTCCCCTTGCCAAAAAAACACCACAAGGAAAAGACAGGAAGAATCTTTCACATTCTTTAGAAATAACTATTTTACTATCTTGATAGTGCAGAAAAACCCAGTTCAGTATCAGATTCTAGTTTTTCAGGCTTTCAAGCCAGTTTTTAACAAAATATGCCAGATACTGACAGGTTCCAGATTCTGAAGTTTCTTGACTCTCAGAGGAGGCAAATACAACAACTACCTTTTCCACACAGCCACAGTTTTCACTACCAAAACATCTCTGGGCCAGTTTGCCCACTGAGAACACTCAACTTGTCTGGCTGTACATACTCCTACACACTGTCAACACCCTGCACTGCTCAGGGACAGCATGCAAAACCAGCCTTAAACTACCTTTAAAAGCACATTCAAAACACTGCCTTCCTTTTTCTTTTTTTTTTTTTTGATTCCCTAAAGTTATTTGGCATTCTTGCATGTGCAACAGAAGGACAAAGAGGAGCAACTTCCACCTCAACACATAAAATTACAAACCACTACTTCTTCAACTGCACAGCAAAAGATTCTGCATCCTAAAGAGAAGCCTCGGAAGAGGTTACCTGCCCGTCCTGAGAAAAAGCTTCTGTGCTGGAAAAAACAGGCAACTTCAGTTCAAGAAGTCAGAGTCAGCTTCCTGGTTTTGTAAGACCTAGCACAGCCTCCCTGAGGGAGTTGCACAAGGTTGCTGAAGTAGGGAATTTGAACCAAGTTATTCAAAACAGTGGAGAAGTAATGAAAACAGAACTTAACTGTCTTTGGCTATATAAAAATCAGAAATTGAACCTTGCAGCAGTATCTACTATTAAAAAGAATCCCAATTAAAATTCACAGGGGGAATACGCCCATTTTCTGTAAAGCCAAAACAAAACCATTTGTGTCCAAAACAAACCCTAAAAACCTATAAAAAGGGATTTCCTCAAGTATTCCAAATTATGCAAGGACACCTCTGACTTATGAACGGGTAACAGTTTTTCTAGATCTGAGTATCTTTATCTCACTATAATGCGCACCTGCTTTATCACACATGCCACTTTGAAACTATCTTCCTCTCATGTTCAATTGTACAAATCATAATGAGAATCACTAGAACTGGTTAGGACAACACTTCACAGCATGACAAAAACATGCCCATTCAATACAGCAAGACAACCAGAACAGACCACAAGAAATTCATACATTCTTAAATCCATCTGTATCACATTCCCAGTTACATTTGGGATGAAGAACTAAAACAAAATGCCAAACGGGTCTGTGATAATAATTCTGCCTTCTCAGTTTTGAATGCAGTGAGGGCATGGAAGCATCACCACTCCCAAGTGCTTTACCTGTCCCTCCATAGAGCTGCTTCTACTGCCAACCACACAAATCCAGCTTTGTATTTGACATGAGTCACACTGCCTGAACAGTAAAATCCATGCAATTTTTCCTCCATCTGACATTACCCACGTTGAAGGTGGTGCAGTAAAGCCCTCTTTTTTTTTTCCTCAATTAATTGTATTTCTATGGCAGTTAGCTGAACAGTCACCATCAAATGCTGTCAATCCTCTTTCCAACGCTCCAAGCTGAAGCCAGTGCCTCTATGCATATGCTGTTTGTTTGGGAAGCTGCTTCTTCAGCAGCAAGTTTTGCCACTTGGGTTTCTGTAAGACTTACACAGAACCTCAATTCCTTTTTTCATGTCACCCATTCATGTGATAAAGTCATATAGGCAATCTTCTCAAAGCAAACACAGTCTTGGCTTCTAAACTTATTTCCACTGAAAACCTGATATAAAAATAAAGAATTAACAATAACAATATACTATAAAACTGATCATTTTCCTCAGGTCTGCTTACCCTTGCATTAATGAAAAATAACAGAAACATCTTATTTTTGCTTTCCATACCCATTCTTTGATACCTGACTTTCAGACAACAAATGTGAAGCTCTATTTTCAGATACCACAGCAACAGCATAAAGAAGCAATGCAGTTTTTCAAGTTTCATTGCACTGACACAAGTAGAGTCTGACACTCTCAGCCCTCACACCTGGTCTACCACCAGGTAACAATTTTTTTCCTCTTTCTCCTGCAGTATTCCACTTGCAGGATGAGATAATTCACTCTTTTAAAACAGCACATTTAGGTCCATAAATTACATGAATGTCTGAGACACTCATCATAAATTTAGCAATGTGCCAGGGTGAATGGCTTAAAACAATTATCATCCCCTGGGTCCCTGAAATGGTGCTGGGAGAAACAAGCAAGATTCTTCCTTACAGCTGCAAGGTGTCCAGCCTGCCTACTTAAGCCATCCTGCCTCTGGCTCCTTCTGCGTCCTCTGCTCTCCATCCAACTCCCCGTCCAGACCTACACCAGTGTGCAACTGATCACGGAGGTCAACTGATCAACTTCCACAAGCTAAAAATCTGCTTTGGGGAGGGGCTGGATAATGGGAGTTTAAATCCAAGCATAGTGTCCCTTTCAGCAGCCATGCTGGCTTGTGGCAGACTGAAATACAAGTGCAACACTATGGGAGACAGAAGTCTGTGCCTTCCTTGGGCAAGGGGGAAAAAATGGGAGCGCCAAGTGCTCACTCCATGTCCTCCTTGCTTCATCTCAGGGCCAAAATAAGAAAAAATGAGGAAGAGATGAGAGATCTTGGTCCATGAAAGAAAGCCCTGAAGGTCTGAGGGTTGTGATGACTAGGCCTGTGACAGACATACAGCATTAGAGGGGAGAGATGCTTTATAGTGCCCACCAGGTATGGAGCTTCCTGCAGGACAGCCTGCTGAAAAAGATGTTGAAAAGACAGAAGTCCACCCAAGGGTAACACCACTTCTGCAAGAGTAAACAATGCTCTTCTGCTGCAACATCATTATGAAAACAACTTACTTTATTCTGCCAGTGATAAGCAGTTTCACTTTAAAACCTTGCCACAAGCATGCTACCATTACAGTTGCTAGCATATTCAAGTAATTCCACTGTCCCTAAGGACTGGCAAAGATCACATCCCATGGCACAACCACATGTCCCAGCCAACCTCACTCAAAACATGACACATGAGGTCTAGGGTCAAAATTCAGAATTCACCATGCACTCCAAGGGTCATTTAAAATAGCTGAGATCATCTCCAACAGCAAAATGCAACTCATGTTTTCTTACCAAGCAAGAAATACAGTAAAACGGCCTTGAAATTTAAGAAATCATAATCTCAGTCTAGCAGATATAGCTAACGCAAACAGCTTCAATGGCAAGCACTTTAAAGGGTTTGGGATTTTGCTATGTTTAAGATTTGGCTACTGTGTTAAAAACTCTACATCAACCCCCTCAATTTTTATGCTGAAAAGTAACAGAACCATACTTCTGAAATACACTGCTAGTGCTTTCCGCCAACAGCACAGACATGGATTTTACAAATCATCCTTAGATTATTTTACCATTGCTCACTAATAACCTTTGCAGTTTTTTAAACTATGTACAGCCAGGGAGTCTGCACTCTTCTGTAAGATATACGAAGAAATTATAGATACCAGCAAATACAAAAATGTTTGCGCAGAACAGAACTTGTTAAACATAAGCAGAACTCAGTCAGCAACAACTCAGCAATGACTGACTCAGGAGTTTGAAAAATACAAAAAACCAAAACCCTCTGAGACAAATGCAGTAATTAATCATTTGCTGTTGCATCTATTCTATGGGGTTATACAGCATTGATCATAACTGTTCCTGCCTCAATACAGCCCTTGTGCTGATATTAATAATGCAAAGGTCATTTTGACCTTTACCTAGTAACTGGGTATCAGTTTGTGCCCATATTACTGCTTTCCAAACATCCAAAAACGCAGGTGCAGATCTTTCAGTACAAGTGCTTCAGGTTTCACATCAAATTATGTGTGAGCATGTCAGGAACAGGATTAATAGAAGCTTTGCTTGCAGAACATTCTCATGAGCATTACTGGGATTTTAACTCCTGCAAAGCCTAAAATGAGCTTTTTCTTATGCCAAATGAAATGCTGCAGAGAGAGTCATTACAACACTCAATGACTAACTTGGAAAACCTTGTTTGCACTATCATTATAGATGTTTTAAGAGGAAAGATAGGAGATATGCACACCACAGAGGTTCTGCCTCAAACTTTGTTGATAAAACAGATAATTACTATAAGTTTCTAGCTGTTGAAAGCTAAATTTGAGGGTTTTTAATATTACAGAAAAGCAGAACTGGAAAATTAGACAAAGGCATTAAAGGCAAGATGAGATTTATGTGCTTCCTACAAGGTTTAGGGCTCAACAAAGAAACAAAGCTTTCCTTGGCAATGCTGACCTCCAAATGCCACAGTAACCACCATTCATGTCTTATCTCAAACCAGAGATTCCCACCCCAGAACACTTACAGCTTTCACATTTCAAATGTCAGAGTTGAAAAATTAGGTTAAGCTGAGCCAAATGCAAAAGTTAATCCCAAACAAGAGAGATATGTCAGAGAATTCAGTGGCAATTAATGTTACTTGTGAACCAGATTCTACAGAGGGGTTCAAGCCATTAGGTGCTTCCCTGTATCCGTTTCTAACTTTCCGAGGCCTTCAGACACTGGTGACATGTCCCACTATTAAAATGTGAACCCAGCAATGTTATTTATTTGTGGAGCAACTTCTGACACACAGTTTTCTTTCCAGCAAATTATTGTCTAGATTTCTTTGAATCCAGAAATTTTAAAATTTTTTTAGAAATTGAAAACCACTAATCTTCAAGTTTCCTATAGGATGTGTAGACTTGCACTGAGAATTTAAATCTACTAACAATCAGCTTGCTTTTCTTAAGTAGCTTTTGCAGATCTATTAGAAGTCATCCAAGGTTACCATAAGTATACACACTACAAACTGAAATCAGTATTCCAGATTAACATCCACGTATTAGCTGCTTTGCTACGCTCCTCTACAATTTAAGACAGAATGACATATCTCATTATTTTTGTTGCTAAGAATCCTGTCTCCTGCTGGACTGTTTGCTAGCAAGCTTCATTTAAGCTTCCTTATTCTTACAGGCTGCAGACATATTTCTGCTTGGCAAAACACTGTCTTTAACAACAGATTTGTTGTTCAGTGACACATGAGAAACTGCACTACAGTTTGCATGCAACGGTCTAAGTTGCTCACCAGCAAGGTCAGCCAACTGCACACCTTAAGGCACAACACAAGCTGTTCCTTATTGATTACAAAACCTCCCTGATTGCTCTCTGAGAAAGTCTAAAACTAGTAGTCACTCTGCAGAAAAAATATAGGTACCATAGTATCTATGCTCAAACAGCTTCTCTATCTTTCCAGCACAATGGGCATTATCTCTTTTGAGCCATGGCACTTCAGAAGTATCTGAGTAAGTTAAAGTTTTTGAAATCTAACATGCTCTGAAAGGCTGGTGGCATATCCAATGCTTTAGTGACAGAAAATGGTGATGCAATTTCACAACAGCTGACCCTTCCCTCAAGAATGCAAGCAAAACACTTGTCATGCTGTGTTTCCTTAGGTGATGTTAAATGGCATTACTCCTCAGCAGGAAAAAAATCCATTGCTTACTTACCTTTGTGTCAGAATGAAACAAAAAATTTAAAATGTTAACATTTGAAAGTACTGCTCAAAATAAACCTTCACCAAGACAATGACAAACTTAAGACAAGCTAAAGAACTAGGTCTATTTAATACATGTTTTCAGCAGTGATATAAAAGTTTCATCTTGCTGACCTAAGTTCTCCAAATTACTCATGATACATAGGGAACCAAAGATGCATCTCCCACTGCTTCTCAGACTATGAAAACTGGTTGCTTCATTCTACCTACTATAACATTTTTTGCAAGATTTCCTACAGGAGTCCTTCCTGTTTAACAAGAGAGGCTTCACAGGACACTTCCTGAGAACACATGTCCTGAAAACCATCTGGTCAGGTCCTGACCAAGATGAGCTGCTGACTAGCAATCGCTCAGACTAGTCCATGGGCGATGAGACTTTTTTCAGCCGAGGCTCAGAACTTGTCAATGGCATCTATCTTCACTCCAGTGCTCTGGTACATTTTCCAGCTCTCAGAGACATGCATTATGCTAAAGCTTCTCTGATACATGATAGTGCAGTTGCCAGTTCCATGTCTGAGAAAGAGTGCAAGAGCCTGGGATCAACTGCTTTACCTCCAAAGGACAAGGTAACTGCAAAAACAGAAGGTGACCATGCCTGGGAAAACAACTACTGAGCAGAGCACTCCACCAGCTCCTGTAGCACAGAGAGGCTGCTGGTCAAGGCCTGGCTCAGGAAGCCTACTGAAATGTCACAATGGACTCATTGAAAGCCTCTTCTTGGTAGGGCACTTGAACAACAGCTTAAAAAAGCAAAATTTTACTAATCAGTAAGACTTGAAGACTTCAGCAACTTCAAAAGAAAGAAGGTGAGAAGCCTGCCTAGTGAGGATTTTCATGTGGCTTGTCAAAGTTACAACTTCAGCAATTCAGTGAAAGTTTGCACTACTTTCACCTTACACATCTTAATGCTTATGTCACTTGCCAAATAGTTCTCTCCTACTAAGCCACTTCATAAGGCTTCAGGGGAAAAACAGATAATAAACAAATAATGTTTAATAAACATTATTTATCTGTCCCTTTAACAGTCTGAGGAGCTGGTAGCATAGCTTGCTTGTGAGCACCTCCCATCACTTTCCATCCTCCTCTGTGAGGATCTCCCAGCACACTCCTTCACAGCTACTTTGACACCTACCAGAGCTACCTCATTCTAGCAGCCACTGCTTTGCCACCACAGGACTCTTCCAACTGCACAGAAGGATCCACGCCGGCCACAGGGTAGTACAACCATTCTTTCAGTATTTACACACAAGCTTAGAAAACACCCATCAGCTGAGACAACCTCATGCATATGAATGCAGACAGATATGAAAAAGTGCCTACTCTCTCAGGAGCACTCTCTCTGATCTTCTAGCAGCCATACCCTGTGCCCTAAATAAACCCCTCTCCATGAGCTGGTGCTAAGCAAGAGGTGCAACTGCAAGCAAAGACCCCATGCCAGACCCTCTATTCTCTTCCATGCTGCCAGAAGAGGCACAGGTTAGGTGGACTTCTCTCACACATTGCTATGCAGGGTCCTATTTCATAGTTTTGACTCCAGGATGATTGATAAATTTTCAGACCAACAAGCATCGAGAAGCACTCTCTCAGACAGCAAAGCACATACCCTGTTCTTGGGATATCAACAGCAGAGATGCATGACTTCAAGGAATAAATGTGCCATCATTTGGATTGTCTCACTGAGACTTAACCTAGAGCTTAACCTAGAATGGTATTTTTCAGGTTAAATGTTCATCAATAAAAGTCTGTAGTCCTCCAATCCTTGCCTTCTCATCTTGAAATTGAGACAAATAAGATTACAAGACCTTAAAGAGATCTATTAAAGTAGATAAAGCAAACACTTCAGTGTGTTACTGCAGCACACTGGAAGACTTAACAAAAACAAAAACTGTTTCTCAAAGGAAGAGGTCTTCATAGCAGCAAAGCTATGGAGGAACATGGAGCTGTTTCTGCTGCTAGCTTGACAAATTTAAACAGAAAACAGCAAATAAAAATGCTTAGAGAATATAAAATATTATTAAATCCCATTTCAATAATGTCAATTGTTCATAGTCCAAAAGATTAAACTCTCTTGGATTAGAAAGGATGACGTTACCTTCAGAAGCCTGTCTGTGACAATTATATCCATAAGACCGCAGAAGGCTGATCAGCAGCAGAAGTGTAAGGCAAGTCTATAGACCTGAAAGTCAATTTACTAGTCCACTCTGCAAACAATATTACAGTCAGGTCAGGGTTTACACAGCATTCCTCTTAAATCTACATAATGGATGCTGCCCATCAACAGGACTTGAGGAAGCTAGTGTAACAATGACTCAGTTTTTTGTACCTGAAAGAGAAACACCCACCGATTAGCAGGGTTTGCATTAAGCACTAAAGAGAACAACACAAGAACAGAACAGGCACAGCTTGTTTGGGCAAGTAACATGCCACATAGTACACACAGTGGAGATAAAAAGTAAAAATAAAAATAAAATTCAAAAATCAGACAGCTGTTCAGAAGAAAGCTATCTCAGGGGAATAAGACAAAGAGTAAGTTTTAAACCAGGACACCCTACAGTCCCATCATCATAAAGATCTCAAGAGAAGCAGCACCAGCAGCACAAGAGGTTAGGGAAGGGAGCAAAATGACATGGAAGAGGCAACTGCAGTTACTCAATTAAGCACAACCTGAAGCCATGACTTAAGGCTGTATCCTTGGAGCGCTGCCCTTCCTCCCACCCTCCTCCTGGGTCACTTTTTGCAGCAGTTCAGAGTAGTGTGAAGCTACCTATGAGCTATAGCACTTACAACCAGGTAAAAAGTTGCAAGAGTGAATACGTGAACACCAGATTCATTTTCCTCTGCTGCATATTAGGAAAAATTTTGAAACAAAGCAGACTCCAACTAAGAAGTATTTGCACTCCAGTCTTAGCAGACATTTTATCTTCTTAAAATATGGATCATTATTGCATCTCCAGTTTCAAGAAGCTGAAAATCTTCTCCACCAGCAGAGAAAAACACTACTAAACTAGAAAAAAAAATGTTTTCAGATGTTGTGTATTATTTGGTTCAAACCAAGGCTGACCAAAGCGGCATCTGATCTGCAAAATGCCTGCAGACATTTTCTTTTGCTTCTGCTTATATAGGGTCAGTGGTTGACAGAAGCTAAACAAAGCAAGAGCAAAAGCAGAGAATTTCCATGGGTCAAAAGATTAAACCTAGACTGCAAAGTAGCAATCATTTCTGCCTTTATGAGGAAAAGGCCATGGTAAGAACAAGCTGAGTGAATTTAGTTAAATCATAACCACATTAAGCCATTCATCTCTGCACAGAAATCTCAGGCTTTGCAGCTAACATTTCACTACGTGAATGGGTAGAAACATTTGCTCACATAAGCTGGTTAAATGTGATTCAGCCCAGATGTCCAAATGGCTTAGCAGTCTTTGTTTGCAAAACATCAATAAAGAATGACAGACACAAATGCAGGACTGAGTTTCTGTCCAGAGGACGTGCAAGGACTGGCATTTAATAAGACTACTTTTCATAGCATATATTGCTAACACTCAGTGATGTACCAGAACTATGGTTATAAAACATTCACTTCTTGTTCAAATAGAAGGTGAAAATGAGTGCAATCTAGAACCTAAAACACCTGCCCATTAGGGTCCCCAGAACCTTATGAAGCAGTGCTGCATCTGTCAGAAACAAAGAGGCAGAGAGGAAAGAAGGAGCAAGAAAAATGCTGCCAATCTTGGTAAATACCTGATACACCATGGGGTGGGGTGAACTGCTCCACTTACAGCCATGACTGTTTTCATAAACATGTACCAGGATAAGTCTAACAGCTTTGTCTTACAGACAGTGGCAGGCATGAGATAGCTAGGGTCAGAATTGCATTTACAGTGGATGTGCTCAGATACTTCTATCACAATAGTAGCGCTGTCCAGCTCTCTTAATACCACATACAGTTCTGGAAAGCACACAGACAAAAAGACAGCATTTTAAAAGAAAGTATAGACATACAAAGCTTAACCGGAGAATCCAGGGTGCAAATAACACGGAGAAACTTCAAACAAGGCCAGTAATTCATCCTCCCAAATTCAAGGTCATTTTCTACTCTCATGGTGGAATGTATTGATTCTAATTAAGCACAAAATTTCCTCCAGCAATATGATGTCTGGCTCAGCCAGTTTCCACGATGCATGTGTACATTACAAATTTACCCTTAAAAAAGCAACCTGGCAAAAAACTATGGTCTTAATCTATTATGCAAATGCGTGTAAACATTCACAAACTTCCACCCAACTACTACGCTGAGTTTTTTGGTTCAGTATGGTGAAACAAATCAGTACACAAATACCTTGATAAATAAAGGCGTTCCTCTGACTCAGTCATAAACAACAAATTAATCCCAACACTACTGTCCCAGATTATCTACTAGAGGCATTTTAACAGAGCTGAAACCAGCAAAGAAGCTTGTTTAGAGCCCTTGTTTTATATTCCGCAGCATATACTGTATACCTACAGACAAGCCTTAACATGCAAGTTCAGATCTACCAGATGCACCAGTCCTCCTCCACTACTTAAAACAAGCTAATTTCCAATTTGTAATAAAGAGGCATTTAAGCAAAAGAATGGATATGCTGCAATCAATACCAATAAAGTTAGCATTATAGCAGGACACTGTCTTCCCAGATATCAGGTATATTGCCTTCAAATTTAATTTTAAAGACAACAAATTAAAGGAAACACTCAGCTCCGAAAGGACCTAACAGCCCTTCAAGTTTTCCTCCTTAAAGCTATGTTTGAAGCTCTACAGACATTCTGCTTGTCGGAGGGTACTCAGATATTGTGACTTGAGAGCATTTGCCTTGACCCAAACTTTAGAAGTTCTTTTTTAACACTAGGGCTGGAAGGATTGGGAGAAAACTGAGCATCAAGTACCTAACTGCAGCTTAGGTGCAAGCAAAAAAATTTGCTCACACTGCACACACAAAACTTTGATCAACACAAGAACACTGAAACCCTGAGCAACCATGCTCTTGGTACACTTCTGCCAGAAGTTTTTTATATTCTAAAAGAAGAAAATTACCTTTCAGGTATCACTATCCTTCAAAAGCCATTTATAACTCCATTCTGTTACACTGTGTTATAAATGTAGTTTTTCCACTGTGGTCTCCAGAAAGGGAGCAAAAAAAGAGTAAAACAAAGGATTTTGTGGCAAAGAACAGAATTCTGGGGTCAAGGAGCAAAAAATCAACTGGCAGAGAAACATGCACAGAAAGTTTACTGATTAAACGTACAGTCTTTTGTTCTAATTCATACCTATCATTTCACAGAACAGAGGCACCACTCTCCTGCACCTGTATTTTGAAGGTACATGGACCAGTTGTTTTACATGGAGTTGTACAAATATTCTACCTGCCATACACTTAGGATGGCAATGTACAAGCAGCTGCTCTAGGCAATTTTGTTCCAAAAGCAGCAACTGCTTTTCTTGCCTAAAAAGAATTTAATGAAGCCATCTGCTCACAGTTCAGAATTCTGCATTCTTTATGCTCTCTTTTACTGTTTAAAGTCTGGCTAGCATCCCAAGGCTACAACCTTTGCAAAGAGCATACAAAAATTCCTGAAAATATTTTGTTCATATTTACGTTATAATACTTCAGTATCTGCATATATCATATGCAGATAGCACATCACTGACAACATTTTTGGCAATACTTGTATTTTGAAGAAAGGCAATTGACTAGTAAATTGGAATGCAAATTAAATCTTGGAATGCTTGTTTTTAAATATTTGAATGGATTATTTGGTAATGTAAACAATGTCCAACGAGGAAGCCAAAAGATCGACAATTTAAAAATATCTCAGTGTTACAGCCTCATATAAGCACAGCCAAGAAATTAAGAACTTATGTTTCTTTAAACTCTATCCAGTGCATCTGTAAAATAGCTATCAGGAAATGCAGATTTAAAACAACTACTGTAGGTGCCGCAGGAAAGTGTCATGTTTAATTGCCACACACCTGTGACAGCTGCTTTCAGCTGTCAGGATGTTGCCATCCATGTGGGACGTACAGGACAAGAGTACTGGAAGTAGCACAACCAGGCAAGAATGAACCTGAGGTCAATCTCCTATGTGAAGCTACTGCTTTTACACATAGTAAAGACAGAGAACATATACTAACTTCTAACACTACAAACTTAAGAGGCACATTCCTCCAATTTGCCATCTGTTAGCATCTCTCTGGCAGCAGCTTAAAACATGATCTTTCAAGGAGATATACTGCAGCAAAAGATTAACTTCTCCTGCATCTGGCAGTACGAGTAAGAGTAAGCATGGTTTTCCAATTGAAAAATACTCCTTTTACCCACAAGTTCAAAACCTGTTTCATTGTGCATCCAACAGAACTCTGAAATCAACAGCGCTGCAAATCCATTATGAAACAAAAAATACATTCATCATGGTACCAAGCACACTAGGAACTTCAGTTTTGCCTGGCTCTTCTAGATCACTTTCAAATGCAGTTAATGGTTATGCTAAATTACACGCATGAGCCGAAAACCAAAAAAACAAACAAAACAAACAAAAAAACCCCCCCCAAAAAAAAACCCAACCAAAAACCTGTAAATGTCACAATAATAACACCTTACTTTGTTTGCAGGGAAACAAAGCCTTCAGACACCAAGAGTAGTAGCCTGAATAAACAGGTTTTGGATTTCATTGTTTCCACAGTGAGACTTTCTAGAAGACTGGCAACAAGAAGGGGAGATATCTTTTCTGTGACCATTTCCAAAAAGCATGGTTTCTCTGTGGGACTCACATTTAATGTACTAAGACACACTGCATATCCACAATTTCAGTAATCATCTGGTGCTCAGGAAAGTTATGACAATAGCACAGGACAGGCAAAAATCAGACCAAAGCTGCTATTAAAAAAAAAAAAAAAAACAACTCAAAACCAGCAAAATTCCACACAAAAACCTGTGTGTGAACATTTGTTCTGTTCTCACAGCACTGAGTGTCAAAATCCCATGCTCACAGTTCAGAACATACTGTCAAAGAGCTGTTTCTTCAGAGAGCCAAGCCTGTTGTAGCATGAAGAGAGGAAAAAAAAAATCTCAATTTATTTCTCCCAGATTTCTCTGTAATAAAACCAGAATTGCACCTTCCAAACTTGGCCTTTTCAAACAGCATAGAGCAAGGAAACCAAGGCTGTCATTTTGGGGTTTTATACATGGAGAAAAAGTAGGACTGCAATATATTGTAATGATTAAGCAGTATTTTTTTTCAAAAATTCTTCAAAAGCAATCACGTGTCTAAGGTCACAGCCATAGGTAACTCATCTCAAATAACATGTGGCTGACAAGAGATGGCTTCCCAACTCGGCCAAAGCTACCAAAGGGCCTCCAAGGCCAAAATTAAACTTGTCATAGAAGCCAGTTCTCCTGTTGCAAATGGTGTCATTGCCTCATTCTACGTGTGTTAAGTGACTGAAGAGTAAGATTCATGAAAATCACATCAGAAAGCACTAAACAGTGCCACAACTGTTGAAAACACACAGCGTCTCCTGTTCTAAGAAGGAAAACCAGTTCATAATTCAAAGGAAAATTATGTAAGTAGAGTGTTTGCTACACTCACTGATTTAAAACACACAAGTATACTTCTCCTCTGCTCTGGCCAGAGAATTTGCGCCATGACAACAAAATCTTTACTAAATTAATTCCATCAGCATTACCCTCTGTGCCATACTGAAGGCACATCTACAAAGGAACGGCAAGATGGGCCTTATTGTGAACAGACCCCCAGAATGCTGTGCCCTCCATCCCTACACACCCCTGGTCTCAGGCCAGAAGACAGGCACCCAACAACACACGTCATCACTGCGCAAAGGGCAAGCAAATGATCTTCCATCAAAGGTGGTATGGGAGTCTGCACTTGGCTGTCAGTGGCTACTCTAGAAATTACTGCTCAAACAGCACCATCATACAGCTCCTTCTCACATTCAATTAAAATTCCCAGCATCATCCCCCACTGCATACTGAACCAACCTAGACCATATGGAGAAAAGATTGGCATTCTCTACAAACCAGGCAAAAAGAGAAAAGGCACTCCCCCAAATACCACTTTCTCAACCAGAGATCCTAGCTGAAAGAACTAAGGCAGGGATCCACATTGCTGCTTGTTTCAGCACTTCTCAGACCTGCCATATTCTGGAAAATATACTTCTGGCATACAAAAAATATACTTCTAGGATGTACAAAAATAAAAGTTGAGCAAAAATGTATTTTCCAGGTTATTTGAGAGTCACATCTGCACATCAATATGCCTTTTTCCCCCTTGTTGTCTGGTGTCTGATCAGTGTTACTTACCAAGGATTAAAGAGAATGTAAACTAACAAGTGCTTAAACTTGCTCCATCGGAAAAGCCCCCAATTGTTTGAAGAGTATCAGGCACAAGATGGAAGGTAATTTGAATAAATATTAGCAGTGTTTCAATGGAGATGTAGAGATTTGCCAGCAACAAACACAGTCTTCTCTCCACCTCCACCAACCAGGAACAGAATGTCATCAACCAAGGGACAAGAATAACAGGATCAGGCACACAAGCAGAAAAATTCAGGCTTTATACAACCACCAGACAGTGACTGCTTGAAATGACACTTTAATAGCAGTATATATGTAATATATGCATTAGTGTGAGAGATGCAGAAAGCTACACATGCATAGTTTTCTTCCCCTTGTTCTTACAGACAAATGAAAACACTAGATTTGAAGTTGCAAAAAACTTACCCAGCAGAAAAACTAGACTATTTGCTTTTATGTGGAGAAATGGAGGTGTGACACCACTTTTCAGCCAGATCAGTTTCTAAATATAGCTCAATATAGAGCCAGACAAGTTTTAGTACTAGAGCAAGGAAACAAGTAAAAGCTAATTTAACTGCAGTTTTTCAGGAAGAATATGCTCGCTCTCTCCCGCAGTGCAGAACTACAGCTTTGGAAAGTGTTACAGTTTTTACTGAAATTCTGCCAACCAAAGAAAACACAGTGGAAGCTACCAGACCAGTTGCTGCCATGGAACAAACGATCTTGAATGTGTTCCTCACAAGTTTGGGTTTCCACTGATCCACCTGTCTCTTCAATTTCTAATTGCATGAGTGTAACTTCTTAATCTCTTTTATGCATTTTTCCTTCTGGCAGCTCCACTTGACGAACTGTGATGCATGCCACTTCAGCTCACAGCACACACAGGGTTAACACTCTTGCTAACAGAGTGGGAAACACTGCAGAATACCAACCTATTTTATTTGAAGTCTGTGTTAGCTTGTGTTTGAGCTACAGTGAAGGTGAGAAGCATACAGAGAGGCTGGACCTCTGAGGCTCTGAAAACTCTGTGTCGATATCAGAGAACTGAATAAGTCTAAGTGCAAGTGCACAAGATGCTTCTGTCACACACACACACATACACAGGAGAGCACTTCAAAAACACCAGCCTGAGCATCACTGAAACACACAGTGACAGACAGGACTCTGATCTACAATAGTACCAACAACATGTCAAAGCTTGTCATGCAGGTGCACTAAAGGGTGGAAGATCTCAAGTTCAGAATAGGAGGACTCAATGTAGATCCCACCACCTTTGCTGTCTTCCCATCCTAGACCTCATTGCAGTCCCTTAAGCAGACAGATTATGTGGGCTTCAGCTGCCTCCAAAGCCTCTCTCTACAGCAGCGTATGCGGGATGCCAAGCCCACATTACTCCATTCTCACTGTGAGCCAAAATGCGAGCTGCTCCCAGAACATTAATAAATAAATGAATAAGTCACTGAATTACAGTGGTCCCACAGTCCTCTTCTGTTCCCATGCTGATGAAAACTAGCAGACTGTGGCAGGGACATAATGATTTTGCATTATGAGAATATAATGATGCATCACAAATGGTCAGCAGCAGGACCCAAAAATGAACACTGAGGAAGAACAGAAAGGGACAGGTTGCCTATGCTGAAGCCTGTTTATTTACTTTTGTCTTCCAACTTGCCTGACCGCAGAACACAAAAAGCCATTTTGAGCACTGTAAGATAGAGCAGATAAATGCCTGATGACAAGTTCAGCAAAGTATAATTTGTACCACAAACTGATTTCACTACTTGGATAGGACAAAAAAAGTATGAACAAGCACCGTTTAAAATTTACTTGCTATATGTTGAAGACTGAAAATGTACCATAAAGATCATTTAGAAAATCAAGGCAGTGGGTATAGCAAATACAAACCAACTGCATTTACAGTTTTAACACAAACTCTCACAGGCTTCAGCCTGATGCAACTTCAGACAACAAACAAAGGCTGCAAGAAAAAAAAAATCAATCTGAAAGGCACAGTTCTTTGTAGAAACCATAAGAAGTAAACTAATTTGAAATACACCGATGTTTAACCAAATTCTGCCCTCTCACCCTACCAAAGTTAGGGTAGTACTCTCATCAGAAGATCCTAAAAGCACTGCTAGAGAAGCAGGTAGTGGAGTGAGTAACTAATGGCTACCCCCCTCCAGATCAATGAACAGTGACAGACTGATCATGACACACAGTATAGTCACAACAGCTGCAGCAGACAGAAAATGCTTTGTACAAAAGCTGCAGTAAGGATAGTTTAGAGCTGCCAAAGAAAAAGTTAACATACAACTAAGACTTTCACACACAGGCACTTCATTAACCTTTGCTTTCCATGCTATGCACCCTTGAGTAACAGGTATGACAAACTTTGTTTTAGAAGGCTTGTCTACCTTACTGTAAATGTAAGGGGCTCCCAAAGACAGCACTGCAGTTACTAAAATGGTTTAGTTGAGTACTGCCATCTTGAAAAACAGAGCCAGATCTGTGATTAAAACCCTGCCTAAGCGTGATGGCATCCACTTGCTTACCTGTCAGAAGAACTGGATACTAAGCCCGTCAATCTCAAAAGCAGAACTTCAAAACGAATAAATCATAATCCACAGGTACTGGCACAAGTCTAACTTTTCTGCCAATCAATGAGTTTTAGATGCTGCAACTCATACACCAGTCTGAAAGGTTTCCAAGGCAGATAACTAAATATTCCTGTAAGTTAGCTTATCACTGAGCAATGGGCCTCCTAGCACAGTTTAAACAAACTGTACTAACAGACTGTCCATTAATTAAAGCTGACGCTTCCTTGCCCATCAGGCAACAGCATTCAGGAGCCATCACATAACGAAACCATTGTTAGTCAGTCTCTTACATATTCAACTGGAGAACAAAAGGTGACTGTTGTACAGTCAACAAGGACTTGAACTTCTGCAGGTAGCTTCACTTCTCATCTCTCAACAAACACAAGAGTGAAAAAAGATTTTGCACTGAAAAAAGAGGAAAAAACTCTTAGTAAAAATAAAGAAGTTTCCCTGAAGTTTCCTCTTAAGTTTTTCACTATATAGCACCTTTTCATAACAGTCAGCAAATTTTAAGCACATCATACTGCTTAACTACTGTCATTAGCTAGAAAAGATAGCACAAAAGCCCTCCCCAGGAAGGACAGTTTATCCTCCTTCCATTCCCCTTGGTCACCTCATTCAGCGCTCTTTTGAAACTTTTCAACCTATGAAAAAAATGCAACATTTTGACACTTGAGTATGAGACAAACATCTAAAAAAATCAGATATTCACTCCTTCCAAAACATTTGTGATATGACAGTTATTCTTCAGTAAAACTATGACATAAGAAATTGTGAAACATTGTAGGAAATGGTAAGGAGGAAATTCCTTTCATAAAGGAAGGTAAGAAGGATTTTGAGCTTCTGGTAGTGTTCCATTAAAATGTATAATACATTTAAAAATAAAAGTCAATTGTATCAATGTTGTTTCTAAATTGTGGTGTTTGATCAACCACACTAACCACAAGCAGCAATCACAGGTGGCACAATGTGAAGACGAACTGAAAACAGCAGAATAAATACTTTCATCCCAATTCTTATGAGAAGAGAAAAATGATGAAAGAATATACAAAGCTTCAGAAACAGCTAAATAAAGAAATCCCAGAATAAAATGAAATAGCAGGCTGAGACAAGTAAAGGGCCTCTAATAGCAGTGATTTATTCTATCACAGCCTGTTAGTGTCAGGTTATGTAACGAACCCACATGATTTAGAAATTCACATAGGGAGATAATGTTTTTCAATTAGCAAAATGGATCTGAGTTGGCTGATGTCAAGCGCCTGTAAGTGATAAACTCGTGAAAATGACAGATGAACACCTTAAACCAGGTCTCAAAATCCACTACCTTTTATGACCTTAAGTTTATGAAGACATGCCTTAATGCTATCTTCAAAATCAACCAAAAGAAACTAGATACTAGATATAAGCTGTAATCCTCCCAGTTACCAGCACTTCTCATGTCTTTAAATACCTCTGCTTCTGCACTAGGATACAGATGAAACAATGCATGAAGTTGAGGCACAAAAGTCAGTAACACAGTGCTGCGAATTAGACCAGGTGAAGCCTGTAAGAAATGAAACAAACTCATAATAAACAAATACTACTTGACAAGCATTCACAGAAGGGAATATATGGATAGGAAAAAAAACCACACCGCTAAGAGAGCCAAAGCTGCCACTGAAAATTGGTTTGTCCTTCCGCGTAACAAAGGCTGCTAAACCCGTCCACAAGTCAGATGAAGTTAAAATCTGAAAAATTAAAATCTTTCTCCTAGAAAAGCAGTTCCCAATACACAGCCTCCTGCAGTTCCCAACATACAGCAGTGGTGGAATCCATTGCTACTTTTCCTTTATGGAAGTGTGCTTTATTAATGCTCTGAAATACCTGTTTTCAGTTTCCAAACACTGTGGGGTCTTACATAATTTACTCTAAGGAGTCAGCTAAATTTTTCTTCCTCATCATTTGTATTTATCCATTTATGCCCATTACATTTTCTTTGACAATTCACACAGGCAGTGCTTCTTGAATTTATCTCACTGCAAACATTTTCTAGTACTTATCAACCCTGCATGACTCAGGTAATATCCTGTACTCCCTCACAGGCAAAAAAGATAATGAAAGAAGACTAAACCAAGCTTTTCTGAGTTCCATTAAACTGATACGCATTACAAGCAACACATATTAAAAACATACATGGAATCTGCTCACAATCACTAAGACAATACAATACATCTCCAAACTTACAAATTAATCCTTCCAAGTGTCTTTTAAAACTCTTTTTTTGAGACATTTAGACAACGTCTGCCCAAAACCCCCTGTTTTCAAAGCAACCAGGTTAAGAGCCAAAAGTCATGACTGAGACCAGCAGCCTCTGGGGGTTGTCAGCACTGGAGATGTCAATTTAGGTAGCTCAAGACTTACTGAAAAGAGAAGCCTACAGCAAGCATTTACTTTCCAGAATCTATAAAACACAGATACTCTTTACAACATAAAGGGCATAGGTAAAGCCACTTCTTGGGGCTTGTTTTGGGTTTTGTTTTTTTTTTGGTTTTTTTTTTTTTTTGTTGTTTTCTTTTTCTTCTTAGAACAGTTACTTTTCAAAACACCAAGGTCTTTCATTAAGTTGCACAACTTCAGTCAGCTCAGCACAGTTCCTAAGGTTAATAAAGTTAAACCTTAGCACACAGATACATCACTTCATACGGTAGAGGAGGTATATCAGGTAGAAATCCTTCTAACCAAGTAAGGAGCAAACATAAGCTACTAAAGCACAACAGATTTGTCTCGTGATACAACTTTGGCGATGCCATGAATACATGTACTTCTCTTCAATCTGAGTCCAATTCTTAAATTGCTAGAAGACACAAAATCCCCTCCCATCCTCTTATACCCATCAACTAAGACCTACATAAAAGTTTGCAAGAGGAAAGGAAACATATGGGATTATAAAAACAAACATTTTGACTTACTTCCTTCTTCCCCCTTCATTCACTACAAGACAACAAACCTCTTGCCTCTACCTTTTAGCAGAAATCACTCGGCTTAATCTGAATTTACCTTCTTCAGGCAAGGAGAATCCCAATATCTTCCTCTCAACTGAGCTTAAACTTTACATGGATGAGAGAAAAGCAATTTCAGGGTGAGTATAAAGAAGCAGCAAGGGGAGGGGCACCCAGCTGCAACACCAGGGGAGACAAGAGTTCCCTCACATTATAATGCTCAGTGCTGCACGTGCCCCACAACACAGCTTTGCTTCCCCATGTCCTGCAGCCACCACTGCATCTGGCTCCTGTCCTCTCAGATGTGAGTGCCCTGCTCGACCACAGGGAGGAAAACAATGGGGAAATGCAAGGCCAGATAAAGGATCCCATGTTCGCCACTGGCTGACTTTCTGGTGTAGGGGCCTTTTTTTTTCTTTCAGAATTTGACTTACATGGGAAGCAACTGATGCCATCTTAGTTCATTACTCCAGGGCACCAGAACAGCAGTGACCATGGGAATTTAAGGTAGTGGCTACCTCATCTGCTCTAGAAAGCTCCTTAACAGGCAAAAATACTTTAAAAATTGATACATACGGAATTAAGATTACAGAGAAGAGTTCAGCAACACCAAAACAGGAAAAGAAGAAAAAAATCCCAAACAATCCAATACTGTGTTGTAAGTGAGCCCTGGAAATTGTAGAAACCTGATGACCCAGATGGTATCAGTTAGCATTCAGACAAAACAGTTTCGATAAAGAATAGTACCAAATTACACATTAGAAAACTTTACTAACAGCATCACTACCCAGAAGAGACACAGGCCAACCCTCACAATAGGCCCTGTTGTCGTCATCAAACACAAATACCCTAGAAAGGCATCTCACCTGTTAAACCTGACATTTTTGCTGAATCCAATTTCT
Source organism: Calcarius lapponicus (assembly GCA_039654755.1). Taxonomy (NCBI): domain Eukaryota; kingdom Metazoa; phylum Chordata; class Aves; order Passeriformes; family Fringillidae; genus Calcarius; species Calcarius lapponicus. The sequence goes on from CM077481.1 coordinate 42,610,962, forward strand.
ACAGATACAAAGAGGTGATTCACAGTTCTTTACCAACATTAAATGGGACATGGAGCCGGTGTGACAGGCCCAGTTCCACCTCCCAGGGCCAGCAAAGCAAGCCCTGTGCCACAGGGCTTTGGTTTGCTCTCTCTCGGGTGCTGGATCAAAAGCTGGTGTGGACCCGTATGCTCACCACCGTTTCAATTGCCTGCAATGTAAACCAAACCATGCTGCACAGCACCGTTCCCCAAAAACCACAGGAAGGTAAGAGATGGAGGATGCATCTTCCAGAGTCGCAGAGACTGCTCTCTCTGGCAGGCACAGGGGGCAGAGAGGGAGCAGCCCCGCAGATGGGGATACAACTGGGCAAGAAGCTGACAGAGGCAGTGATCACCATGGAATACAGTGAGTGTAAAATCCTGGTGAGAGGCATAAATTACTAGAGACTGAAGCCATTTTTGTAGTGTTGCTGAAAGGAGCTCTGGCATTGGAACTTTCTCAACCACGAACTGAGGGCAAAGCAGAACAAAATGCTTCCCACTCATCCTTCAGAACGGGTTCCTCCTGTCCCCGTTCAGCTCCAGCAGCCCTTCCCAAAGTCTGGCGCTGGACAAGGATGGCTCTCCTGTCATACTACCTGAAAGCAAGGAAGGGCATGGCAGCTGCTCCTCCTTGTCCTCTATCCTTGCTCCACACCTTCAAGAAGGGCAGAAGGCCTCAGAGGACAGCCCTGCTGACACCAGGGCTGATCTTGCTATGCCAGACTCCACATACTTAAAACAAAGGAGTAACAAAAAAGTTAACATCAAGATATTCAAAATAAAGAGTTGCTGTCAAACACAAGAAAGGTTAACTCCACACCTAATTTAAAAAGAAAATTACCTCTGCATTCCTAACAATCTTCAGATGCCATAAAATTGAAGAGCCTGCCACCCCAGAAGTAAGTATCCCCCTTTAATGGATGCCCAGTGGTGCTTCTGTTTGGTGAAGAGTTTGGATAAGAGCCTCCCTGGATCCCTACCACATCTCATATTCCCAATCAGCCTTCGGCTGCCCCAGAAGACTCTGGTCACACCAAGGCAGCAGCTGCTGGCCAACACTGCTGCAACAGCCAGAGGGCCCCTACACACAGACACTGAAATACCTTGCAGAAAAAGGAAGTCTACAGCTATCATCTACCATTAAGAATTTAAGACACAGTATCAGACAGTTTTATTATTTTTAAAAAAGGCTTTGTTCAATGTTAAACCACACGGCTGATTTATCAGACCCTTAAAAGGCATCTTATCCAGGCTGAAAACAGCAGCTGATCAGTTTGTTTCACATTATGGGTTAACCTTTTCCTAAGGCAAAGACAACTTTCATCAGTTCACATGTTATACCCTGAAACTCTTGCCCAAGTTTTTCACCAAGAACCTGACTGTCAAATGCTCTGTATTTTAACTACACATTAAAAAAAAAATCCCCAACACTAAACTCCACCAAACTTTCACCTATTTCTTGAAGAAACTCTGCTAACATACAGTTTTCCAACCCATGAGCATCATACCAGCCTTGTAAAAGGAGGAAATACCTTTTCCATGCCTAAACCCTATTCCATAGTCAAAGGTGTTATTTGAAAGAAATGCAGTTGAAACACTATGGAAAATTAGAAGTTTAAAGTTCTAGATAAACACACACAGCATGACTAAGTACATTTTTTTTCTCCAGGCACTCCTCAGCAAACAGACTGAAGATTCATCATGTCTATAGCAACCCCTCTTTCAGGAAGATGATTAAAAAGAAGCTGCACACCATACTGTCCCAATGATGTAAGTTTTGATACAGAAATATTTCTGCATACATAAAAATTTAAACATCAAATCAAGAAGTAAATTAAGAGCTGTCATTAAACAGCTGTGTTTTCCACCACACTTTTCTTAGAATTTTTCAACCATTCAAAAGCTAATACTACCATAAAATATTAACCATAAGCTATGTATGTTTATGTACTGTGTGATTCGCTGCAAAGTGAATCAAACTACAGAAAGTTAGTTTCTAAATTAAACAAAAACTTCTGGTTTCAGCCTTCTTACCTATTAAGCAGCCTGCTGTTAAGACAGCTGGACCAGCAAACTTCATGGCAACTGTCACATATGAGTAAGGTCAAGTGAACCAGTTTTGTAGGAAAACATCATCTACAGCCTGAGAAGTCATTACTAAATGAAGACTCCATATTAAAATCAGCAACTTGCTCAACATAATTAAAAATATAATTTGGAAGCAGTGTATTACATCTTATGGAAACTACTTAAGCAGAACGCAAGATATGAAAAAGTACCAACAACTGACAATAACAAAAATGCAGAAAACATCCCCCCATTCATTAGCAGCCAAGTAATTAATCACAGCAAGCTGGTCAGTGTTGGAAAGTGTTCCCAAAAGCCTGCAAAGCCAGATTACACCACCCTGCCATACTTTAAAGAGAGCCCTCCCTCTACATTGAAGGTCTGGGCTTAAAGTAAGCCCACAGAACAAGGTGTCACCTATTGAGAGTGAACCACATGGTGAAAATCTGTGCCTGCAAAAACCAGATCAACCACCAACCTGAATTAAAATCAAAGAGAAAAAAAAATGCAGCATGCTCTAAGAAACGTCAGCTGGTGACATCAGAATGCCAAATGGTCTTATTAAACTGACCCATAGCAGAAATCAAGGTGCAGAGAGCACTGAGACTTGAAGCAAAGACATCAGCATCAAAAGAAGAGGACATTGTGCAACAGGTAGTCACTAACATTCCATCCTCTGCAATTCCATCCTAAAACTTGGGGGGAGAGACAGCCTGACAACCCATCATAATCTCTTGCTTCTGGAAGAGGTGTGGAAGTAAAATAATTCCCTCCTTTGGGGGCTGCCAACGAACATGACATACAATTCCACACCAAATAATAAGTGAAAGAAAGCCAACACTTATGAAATATTTTTGTCAGCTGAAAGAAACTGTCACTTCAGGCAAGTCAGATTCACCCTTAATTTGCTGATGCCCCTTTTCATGTTCCACCTCACCACAGCACAGATCACACCACGGTTTCATCAATACTCCTCTTACTGGCAAAACCAGCTGAGGCAGCTCCTGGCCCCGCAGCAGTGCTGCTTTGTCACTGGTGGGGACACACCATCAGCAAGCAGCACTGATGTGCTGCAGCATCAGGCCTCTAAGCAGCATTACCACTCCTGAGGGACCTGCATGCGAGCAAGGAGAGACAGTGGGAACTGGCAGAAGTAGCTCCAACTGGCTTTTCTGGCATATGCAATGGCAGTGGTGCACCAACACTGAGAGGCACAAGTCTCCATGGATGCCATGACCATGAGAAACACATAAAGCACTATTAATGCTGCTATATTTGAGTTGATCTTAATGAGCAAGTGGCGACATTAGATATTTGCATATGTATTCATAATAAAGAGTTTTACTGTGCAATTTTCAGGCTACATTAAAACAATAAATATAATCATGGAGGAGAAACAGGCAACTTTGGTTTTGCCCATAGCAAAGATGAACCCACCAGCAAGCCTATGTTGGGAACAACCACGCTGTCCTGCCCATAAGGGGTTGCATTCGCGCTTCACGTACCTCAAATCACAGACTCCTCTTTCAGGCAGGAGGAGGGCAGCACAGACACTGCCACATGCCCAACAACATGGACAGGCAACCATACCAGTCTATACTCTATGCCCTGGCAGCACCACCATACCTCCACAGCTAACCATCCCCAGGTGAGCTCCTCAAAAGGTTTTTCCTGTAAAGGTGCAGCACTGGCATGCCTCAAGAGCCACTGCCATACACAGGCAGCTCAAAACTCAGGGTCCTTTGCAATGTGACAGCCAGCCCATCCCAAGCTGCAGGCATTCCTATACAACCAAAAACTCCACCATTCTCAGCAAGGCCTTTCTGCCTGTAGCAGACTATAGATATCAATTACCAACACAGCGATACCATGTAAAAACCTGCAGTCACCTTTCTTGTGTGTTTCCATGCATGTGTAACTGGTATGCACAAATAACTATCCCAAGGCAAGGGGTCCAGTTCTTGCTATAGTTAAGGTAAAATGTCTGAGTACCACCACTAGTTGAGAGACTACCACCATACCTGAGTAATCTTTGCAAACAAAACAAGCCTCTTCAATGCAGACTGTCTGGGAAGACACTGCATGAATGAAGGACAAACAAAGGTCACAAAGCTAAGAGTTTTAAATACCTGCTTTGGAAGCAAACCTCAGCAAAACACACAGGTTTAAAAAAAACCCTACTAAACATATTCTTTATTTGCAAAGCACCGTGAGATCTTCCGAGCTCATATACCTTTACCTCCATTTTTAATTAGGACTCTCTCAGTAACATGTGCATGGGATTATAGATTTCCTTCCCTCCCCCACCCCCCAATCAAGTTTCAAGTTTGTGGACTACATCCAAGGAGCTAGTTTCTATGCATTCCTGAGGGAAAAAGGGCTATAGAAAAGTCTTTTATTTCTGCATGTATTTCCCAGAAGGCCCAACTAATGCAAAAGGAAATGTATCAGGCTTCTTCAATGGGGGGAGGGCAGGAGGGGATTAACGTGTTTCATGGGCAGAGTGTGTGCAAGCCAGGAGGGTTGAGCACTTCAGTCTGAGCAATTAGATGCAACTCTTTTGTAAACCTTACGGTACGATATCTGAAATACCCTTCTTAACAGAAAAACCTACTCAAGTAAATGTCAAAGTAAATTGTGTTGAAAACCAGACTATGTCACAAAAGGCTACTGTAAAGGGACATGCTTGAGACTGAATACGTACATCTCATGAGAATCACCACTGAAGCACATCAGCATCATGAAGTTAAGGCTATAAATTCAGGACCACACGTTTTCATTGCAAGTCAGCATCATCTGCATGAACAGTTTCATGTAACTGGTAGCAACCATTTCCTCCTCCTAAAATGATTTTGTACATACTTCTCTACAAAGCTTTTCAAGAACTTACCAAGTTTGGGTCCAGCTTCAGAAAGAGGCATCAAGATTAAAAAAAAAAAAAAAAAAAAAAAAGACAACTGGGAACTGAGCAACTGCCCCCTATACTAAAATATTACAGGAAAGCTGAATAAAAGGTTATTTCTCCAGGATTGTGACCCCGCCTGCTGAGTCTATTTTACTGGCAAAGCGTATCTATAGGCAATGTACAAAGCAGCTTTTGCCTCATCTCACACCTTCAAGGGACTCTAACCACCAAGTACACTGTCTACTGCAGCATTCCCCACGCCTCTGCTGTTCCCCTTAGGGCTGTTTTTTCTTTAAAATACCCCCCCCCCCTTCCACTTGCTCACAAAAGTGGATTTAGAAAAGGATTTAAGGCAGATATAGCCTAAATTTGCTGAAGGTGGATACTGCTTTCATTTTTACAGAGTGGACAGGCAGCAGGCCATGCCACTCAAGTTCACAGACAAACATACACTTACTAACATACAACTAACTGAACAAGAAGCTCAGTTCAAGTTTTACTGCATTTGCTGGTCCAAACATTCTTACTCCACCTGCAGTTTAATATAGCATGCAATTATATTATAGCTGTCTACTCAAAGTAAAAACAGATTAATTCCCAGAGTTACTCAGCATTATTAGTTACAGTGTAAACAGCCTAGCATTTTTAACTAGTACATTCAATAACATAATCACTTATCCTCCTCTTCAACCCTCACATAGAAAAGTAAAAGCAGCCAAATTATTTACTTACTTAAAACCAAACAATCAGGTTGATTGTTCCAGGACTGTGCTTTTAGATGGCAAACTATCCAGTACTGTATTTACAACATTTAGTAAATCCATGAGGAAAAAACCCACTAAGATTCAGTACTGATTTTGTTCAGTGGGCCCTCAAGCAGCCATCTTCTTTTCTATTATCTCATTATTATCTCAAAGTAACTTTCTTTTCTATTATCTCATTTTACAGTATTTGAAGGGTTCCACTTTTGCAGAACTATATTCTGGAATTTTAATGCTACAAATGATAGACTTTCTGTCCACAAACAGCAACGCTTCCAACAGTAACCAATTTGCCTACGAAACACCTACTACAGTCTAAGCAATATGTAAGCAATATAAGATTTTATCATGTTGATAGAAGGTTATATTGAATAGCATGATCATTCATTTAATAAGGTATGAAAAAATCCAGCAGCCAGAAACTGATGATCAACAACAAAATGTGCAGGCTCTCACAGAGGAGAGTAATTAATGCCTGGAAATAAGATGACATGGAGGATTTGCAATCATTAGAATCAAAATGAGGAGAAATCCATTTTCTACATGGGGAAGATGAGAGTAGTGGGTAAATCTCATTACAAAATTTCACTCAGCTGTTCCAGAGGTTTTTGTTACTCAGGGACTAAGGTAACACCTTTAATTTGCTTTTCTTCGGGGAAGCAGTTGCTCACTGTTTTCATCAGGTTATGTTTTCACTTTTAGCTGAAGCTCACCACCCCTACCTCTTCCCCCCTCCCCCCGCCCCATCTCAAGCAAGAGAGTGGGCATTGAAAGAGTAGGCAGGACACCAGCTGCTGTAATTCTGGGGTGCTACAAGAAAACCGATTTTGCGGCTCTATCAAGAATTTTACTATCTTTCACATTTTTTACATAGTTCTATAACATAGCCATGCCACAAAGCTGCAGAAGCAATGAAGGATAGAGCACAGCTGCAGCAGTAGCATACACAACTCCGCAGCACAGCCCCTTCTCAGGGCAAAACCAACTCAGCAGTCGGCTGCTACACATGCAGCTGCCTCACCATCCCATGCAGAGCTCAGAAAGACTTCACATGTGTACCTCTGAGAGAGGCAACAAGGACCAAGGCAGCAATCAGGCTGTTTTAAATACATTTCTTTATTCTTTCACCCAAAACAATCCAAAACAACCCACACCACACCAAAAAACAGTAATTCATCATTACAGCACAGATTTCTTTTCCATTATGAATCTGCCCAACCCATTGTCAAGCTGGAAGCAAAACCCTACCATCAGTACATACGTGCTTTGGCAACAATGTCTAGTGATTACAGAGCAAAGCTCTACTCAGTGACCTATATGAAAATTATTGTGAAAAAACCTTCCTCATTTCTCTTTGGCTGTATAGATAGCTTTGAAAAATCCCACCTAGATTTTAAAAAAAATTCTGTAACAAAGCCACACTCCTGTAAGTCTGTTCCTATTTGCCATGAATCATTGCAATAGAAGTTCTCCACATTAACTCCTTCAACCTTACATAGCATAATTACCAATGTTCTCGCTGCATATTTTTACATATTTAACTGAAAGATTTCATGCCATGCAAAAGAAATGTCTCAGTACACATTTATTTCACATGTTAAAGCTTACACAGTGCTACACCATTTACTTCACCATTTTTAGATAAACTCTAGCATCCTGCAGCTCATAAACAGCAATTACAACACAAGATAAAATGCAATGTAACAATGCAAATGAAACTCCCCAAACTGCATAGGATAATTAAGAGCTTTCATGGGAAATCCCATGTGAAGAAAAATTTCATTGTAGAACTTTAATTGATAGACTGTGAAATCACATAAATGGGAAAGTTTCACCCTCCAGACACTGCACATTCCGCATACACGCTAGCCATCAGAAAACTCTGAAAACCTGACATTGGATCTGAACCTGTCTGGAAGAGTCTGAAGCAAAAGAAAAGCAGCATTATGTCATGTTTTGCCTATGGTAGCAACACGGTTTGGATGAACTTTCTCATCCCTCAGTATCACACATCTTGTCCAAATTATCATTTGGCCAGAGCATTTGTGCTTACACTGTTTCTACCCTGAAGCAGGCATTATGGGTTACCAAAGGGTTTAGCAGAACCCCTTACCCTGTGCATCATCTGCCAAACTGAAGTCAACAGCAAGTCCCAGCACAACTGAGGATCTTTGCTCCTACACCAGTTTTTCCCTTCACAAAACTACAAATTCTTAAGCAGAGGAGGATCACTGATCTAGTGCCTAGTGTTGAAGCGCTACTCTTGACACAGAGTTAAACACAGTCCCTTTCCCAGAAGCCCTGTACGTCTGGAGCTTCTGAAGGCATGGGTGGTCCCCTCGGGAAGTAATGAATCCCTGTCAATCAGAAAGATGGACAAAACATAGCCAGTTGACACTGAGCTCAAGCAGCCTCCCTTCTCCATTCTTGACTACTTCCTGAAATATTTCATCTGTTTCTTTCACCCACAAATCCAAATCCAGAAGGCAGGCACAAGATCAGTAAACATTCCTAAGCCTGTGACTAGTAGCTTCTCTAATCAAAGAAACATGTATAACTTGTTTTTTCTTCCCAAAGTTTCCTCATCCATCCTCAGAATAACACTGAACTTCAAGCAAATAGGGCCCTTCAGGATCCTGACATGCACTAGATTTCCAGACAAGAAAATTTGTATTTACATGATTAATAATGTAATTACTATAATTACTTATAATAATACATTAGTATATATTATATGTTAGGCACTACAATACATATTAATATAGTGATATAATTACTTATATTTACTAGAAAAATGTTTAAAAGTACAGGCTTCTTTCCCTGACTGATGCCTTTTAAGTTTAAAGCAACATTTAATATAAAAGGAAAAAACAGTCATGAAAACTGGGCTATGCATTCATTTTACTTAGGTCTTTCAAGCAAATGTAAGCGCCTTTACTGAGCTTTTTGAAATCCTCCCAGTTGTAAAACTCTAACAGCAAATTTATATTGCCTGCCTAAACTAATTCAAGATCATGATGCTATCACCTAAAGTCACTTAAAACTTTTTAGAACAAACTACTTTTTAAAACTAACTTCTTCGTTCAGTTACCATTCATACAGTGAATTTTCCAGAGGCCATATAAAGCATGGCAACTCAGTCACTGCAGCTCTTCCCAAACACCTTGACTGTTTGCATCTCTTGTAGCTCAAGCAATGGGGTGACTTTGTCAGCACTATTTCTGCAAACCATTTTAACTGCAAAAGCCAGCATGCACCACTGGCTTCTGCTCTGGCATGCTGTCCTACATACCCCCAGCCTGGTCCCTGGTCACGCTGCTGAAGCGCCTGCACTAATCCCAAACATCTGTGATTTTTTTCAAAAGAGATCATTAGTTTCACAGCAGTTTTTGTGGACCTTATTTTACACTGATGAAGGCTAATAGCAACAATCAGAACAGCCACAGCTACTTTGTTCACACAGAAAACAATGTGAGACTGCCAGCATCATTCTGAATTGCCAAAATTGCTAAGTTTTATTGCACTATGTTAAATAGCTGGTCCACAAAGCAAAGTCACAAAACTGATGGTTGATCATTTCCCTCTCCCATTCACCCTCCCTCACAGCAGATGCCAACTACTCAGCTACAGTTCATTAATAAGAAAAACACGTAGTCAGCTGATACAAACATGGTAACTGGAAACCTCTCATTGTTTTAACCATTTCATTCTTGACAGAATAATGAGAAAGAAAACCTGAACACTGTCCACTTCTAATCTGCAACTACGCTTCTTCAGCTGAAGTTTACAGCACAATTTCTTAACTAAAAAGCAGTAATGCTCAGCATATCAATAAAAACTGCATTATGAAAATTATCTGGCAAATTCATGGTTTTGTGGGCTAAAAAGGAAAAGAAACAACGGCAAAATGTGATTTGTGTAAAATGAGAGAAGCAGTGGAGAGGGACACAACTTTCACATGAGGAACACTCTCAGTTCTGCTTGCTACCACCCGGCTGCGAGGCTCCCTCTGAGAAGGTTCCCTAACAGACTGTTCCCATGCTCTTATTCCTGGAGAGGGCAGCCCATGGCCTGGAGTGGAGGCCATGGCCGACAGGCAGGCTGGAGCCTCAGTGAGGCTCCCACAGCAGCAGGCACTGCTGCCAGGTCAGCAGAGGACCTCCCAAGGTGCCCCAGAGCACCGGCACCTCTGCTTCTGTCTGCCAGCACCTGCAGAGCTCAGGGGAAAACCAATTACCACATAAGCGACAGGAACAAAAGCAAAGACAAAATAATAGTCTGTACTCAAGTGCATCAATAAACAAAGCTGTAGAGAGTTATTCAAGACAGCAGTCATGCAGAACTAGCTTAAAATAAAAATTAAAAAGGGAAAGGAATAGGAAAAAGCAGACACAGCTACATACTCAGACAGAAAATGGAGAGAGCAAAACACCAATGATAGATACTGCAGACCAGAAGTATCAGCGTACTGCTCCCCAGTGAAAGTTAAGCCATGTGCCAGGTTTCAGCCATTCACGAGAAAAGCAGGTCTGTATCACACACATCTCCCACTGACACATGGGACCACCCTCTCAAATCACTCCAACTGACAGCAAAGAAAAACCACCCGCACCCACAAAAACAATCCTCATCTCCCAGCAGCCTCCAAAACCAAACCAAAACAAGCCTGCTGTGGCAAAACTCTTCCTGAAGCACCTACCACCACCAGACCAAACTCTACTCCCCTGCCTGCAGCCATTCAGTGCTCCCTGCACACTGATCTCTGCACACCATCTACTCAGCTACATTCTTCAGGAGAGTTTCCCTTCCCGACAAAGATGGACTTCCTCAAGAGAGGCATCCAATTTTTTCTGTTTGCCATCATCTCATTTGCTGCAAAATCCTTCCCCATTCTGCACACTACATCATCATCTCTAGTCTGCTATCTGCTGATCACCCTGGAAATAAACATAAATATATACACCTCTTTTGTCATAGTAGGAGAGAAAAATAAATTTTAAGATATCGAACTTCAGATAGCACTGCACGTGCAACTGCCAATAAACAAATCAATGACAAACATTTATTTCTCTGAATCTGCTTTTCTGTCATTGTTCCAGTTTTGGTCTTCTTTTTCTGACCAAATTTTTTAAAAACTCATTGGGAATTCATAGGTTCAGTGAGACCTTGACTAAAGGTCATATTAAAGAAAAATTAACATATTGAAAAAAATACTGAAGAAAATATACATGATAAGTGAGTACCAGGTAAGTTTCTTCTTAAATTCTTAGCTTTTCAAAGTGCACACAGATTCACCTCCACATTTGTTTTCTTTTTTTTATTAGACAAAGCATCAATGTCATTAAAATGTAACAGCATCCTTTCAGTATAATAGACTCTTGTTATTAAAGAAAAGGGATCTTTTACAAGCATAAAAGATTATTCTGATGCCTTCTAAATGGCAAATTTTATTCTTGGTTTGCCCTTTTGTTTTGCACATATTTTCAAACAACATCCTACTGATTTTGCATTTGTGCCGAGTGCATTCCATTCACTTACTCAAGTGAGCTTCAGTGATGCTGATAATCAAGGTACAGTTAAATTTTTAAAATCACAAAACCAGAAAAAGCAAATGCTAGTTATGCAATACATACCACAAGTTTCAATAAAAGCAAAAGCACTGGCACGATTCAGAAGCAATAACCAGAAAATGCAATAGTACATTCTAGAGCACAAGCACAACTGAGGTCTGTGCCTGTCATCCCAACCCCCATTTATTCATCTAACTTCATGTCTCTGGGCAAAAAATAGTGATACGCCACTGCCATCCACTTTTCTAAACACAGATTATTCTGTATACATTTCTAAAAATCACACCAAAGCCTGACGTCTTCAAAATAAATCTCAAAATTTGAGTTACAGTTTTGCACACTTACAGAGCAAACAAAGCAGCCAATTGTTCAGCTACAATTTACTCAAAACAGGCATCAGTGTTTTTAATGATTTCTTCACATTTAAGCTGTATGGCACTAGAAAACATAAAGTATGTATAAACAATGTACCAACAACAACAAAAAGAAAACAGCTTCCCAGCAGGTCCTACTAGACAACACTGAGGCTCTTACTCAGGCATTGCTGTTCTTGGGGACTACACCTGTATGTCTCCAAATGAACCAAGGCTATTACAGAAATGATGAAAACTAGTCACAGAAAGAGATCCTGATGTAGATGTACACATAAGAACATTTACAATTAATCCCCACATAGGCAACATGACTCAGAATCAGTTTAGAAAACTTCAATCTGCTAAGCAATTCAAACAGCTTCATTGTTAGTTACGATATAATGAAATTGACCAGTCAACAGTGACTACACCATGTAAACCTCTCCCATTTGGAGCCTAGATTACACCATTTTACAAGTTAAATTCTTTTCCACTGCCACTAAATTATTCCCTATTGTGACACCTCATTTACTAGAAGAATCTCTAAATGAGCTTTCAATTTACTCTGCCTAACAAAATATCTAAAATATTAATTTCTTACCTGCAACTCAACCTGCATGGCTGTTCTGAGAGCACTATTACAAGGACAGTAGCAAATGGTTGCCTTGAGCAGTTGGCAATGGCCTGAATTTTGTCATCAAGTAATGAGTCTGCCACAAAAAACAACCACATGGCAGCAGCCTGCTGGATATAAATCCCTTTGCTGCTTAAAACTAGATTTTAGATCAGTATTGAAACAAAAACAAAACAACCCCCGTATTACTATCTGAAATGAGTAGAAAGAAAAAAGAGCATCAGTGCTGGTCTCACTAACAGGATGCAAATTAGCACTAGGTTGTTTTACATTTGAGCAAGTGTAAAGATAAAGAGAGAACACAGCTCTTCACATAGTCAGCTCACAACTGCTAAATGCTTCACCATGCAAATGGAAAACCTTTCTCAAGAGACACTAATACTAAAAAGCAGCAAAATAAATGTTTTGGGAATAGCCTCCCCCCTCTCCAGCCCTGCTTATCCTTTCTCCCATAAGGCTTCAGTTCTTGGTTAACATCTCTGTCTGAAAATAATTGCCTGCCTCCTAAAGGCATCTCGGACAGTGTCACTCCTTAATCAGCAGGAGGACAGCTGAGTGATGTGAGGCATTTCCATCTTCTCCCTGGAGCAATTGCACCATCTCTACATGGCACCACTGCAACATCAAGAACTAAAATGACTTTAGATGTGGTACTCTCCCATAATGAGAGCCATATGCCAATAAGACTGCCCTCTAAAAACCCAATTCTATTACCAGCTGCCTATTAGGACTTAGCTTATTGATACAGCTATGCCAAGGATCAATCAATGCAGCCTGAATACAAACCTCATGGAAAATACATCTTTAGAAAGATATTTTAGAAGGATATCCATCTTTAGAAGGATATATTCCCAGCATATTTGGTATACCTAGATACAAAAACACAAGCAATAATCAACAGCATTATCTTTAAATTTTTATCGTTGTGTGAACATGGTAGTCAGCATCAGTAGGTTTGCAAGTTATAATGCTCTGGAACAGGAAGGATATCAGTAAAATTCCACTAGATTTACAAAATGCAATTAATTTACTTTTCTGCACAAATACCTTAGAAAATAAAACTAGTTACCTATTTCTCAGCAAATTGGAGGGATGGAGAAGAAAAACGTGATCATGGGCTTTGCTGATATACTTGCAGTGGGTATACCAAGAAGGTAATGTGTGAATCAGAATAATACATATTTCAGCTGTCATCAGTAAAACACACTATAGTTTCACTCCACAATGAAACATCAACATCTAGAAATTGCATGGATGCATTTTTTCAGAGCAAGTCATCTTCTCTTTCCACATGACACATTCACTTGAAAATCTAGACATAAATCACCTTTTCTGTAAGAAAATGTAAATCCCACACATCTTTCTTTTTATACAGTTCTCCATCCTTCCCAACTCCACGCCCTTCCTAACTATCCACTCTTGATGTCTGCGCCACACAGCTCAGACACATGGCTGATGCTTGTATCCCCTGCCCCATACCTTTTTAATTTTGCTGTATATTCTATAAACTGACAGCTACTGCCAACCTTTTCCTCCTCCAAGCATTTGGGATTCGCTTCCGCAGAAAGACTTACCTGGAAAGCATTTTCAGATATAACAGCCACAGGCAAAGCTGAGTGACTCAAAGGAGCAGGACCACTCAAATTATCGTTAAAATTCTGCTTCTCCTCCTTCCTTGAGGCTGACTTTCTTCTTCTTTCAAACTACTTCATGTGGCAGTGACCATGTTTCCCACTGGCATTTAGGTACCACAAACTCTTAACACATCTGCCTGTTTGGGGCCCTCAAATGCCACCAGAATATGACAGCACTGGTAGCACCATCAAGCCAGCAATAACACATGAGCCTAAAGTCTTTAGATTTTTGCTGAAAATGGAACTCATTAATTGTGAAAGCAACAAACATCATCCTTTCACAACCTCCAAGTCCCTCTTTTCCACATAAAGGGAACTACCTAATTTGGCTTTATCAGGCACAGTTTGACCGTTGGAAGTGAGCTTCCGAAGCCTTTATAATTAATTTCTCAACCTCTCATATATTTCTTCTTGTATTACTTCTCTGCTTCCTGAATGTTGTTTAAAGCTCACATTTTCATCAACTACAAAAGATTAAACTACCCTTGCTTTATGTCACATCACAGTAATAGAGGAATACTTTCAACCTTTTCACACAAACTCTGAGAAACAAATACAATTAGGAATTAAAATTAAATCAAAGTTCTGAAAATGGAGAAAGAATCTCCCAAACTGTACTTTGGGAGATCCAAAAGTAAGAAGTGTTTTTATATCCTGAAAATGATCAAGGCATCTTGAGAAACTTGAAGAAACATGGCAGCAATGTAAGCAGATAAAGAAACCTTGAGTTCAAGAAAGTTTTGCCAGTTTGTCATGGTGAATAAACAGGCTGGAGTCCCAGTGAGGCTCCCACAGCAGCAGACATCGCTGCTGCCACTTAATGCTGTGAATTAAGGCATTCAATTCCAGAAGTAAAACTCCTGTATTTCACCAAACAGAGAGGCTGGACAGGAAATAGGAAGTGCTAATGAAAAGCTCAGGTTTTTAAGTGCTTCCTGTTCTCACTAGAAACACTTCCTTGATTAATCAATGTATTCCTCTATGATGCATGTCCACATGACCCCCATTACAAAATGAACAGCAAACCTCACTAAAACGTTTTCAACTCTGCAGATGGCCACAAAAAGCTTTAAGCTTCATTACTGATCCTCCTTGCTATCACAGTTTCTCCCCCTTCAGCAGTTTCAGAGCTAGGCTGTTCCACATGCCTCTCAGAGACCTCAGGCTTTAGACCAGATCACACTGTCCCCCTGCCAAAGAGCTGAGCAGGGAGTTACAGCCAAAGTCCAGACACATGCCACAATTACCACAGCAAACACTCAGCTGTTTTAGTGAACTCCAACTTCCACCTGCCATAAAGTTCAACCCCAAAACAAGCACAAGTACTTTACTCCTATGGGTAACTTGCTGGCTAACAGCTGGGCCACGACAGAGCCTCTGATGAATTCTGCATCTTGTTGTGCATGAAAACTTAACAGCCTTCACCTTCCCGCTCCCTGCCTCTGCCACAAACACGGGCACTCAAAGTACTAATACAAATACAAGGTTTTGAACAATTGCTACAAAGACTGTACAAAATCACAACAGAGCCCCAGAAAACACCATCATCACACTGCCAGTGCTGTCCTGGATACTGCATGCCTTCCCTCTTATTCCAAACACTTAACCCTTTGGCACAAATGCCACTACTAGTTCAGCATGATGAGTCTGGAAAATCTGTGCAAAGAGAACAAACAGCTATGTGTGTAATTTAATGTACGTGATAGTATTAGGACTTTAAGGCAACTGAAAAACAAACTTTATATACAATACTTCTTTGTCCTAGGTACTAGAAACACCTACATATGTGATCTGATTTATATAACAAGATACACTTGTCAGTCACTAAAAACACACTACACCAACTCTATCTTTGCAGTTTTAATCTAAAATTCAGATTAAAACAATTACTAAGCAGCTTGATATTAAAATTTAGACTAAAGTTATTTTAATTTTAATTAAGCCTGGCTTCTAAGTCACATGGAATACATTTGTCAAAAAAGCAAGGTATCAACTATGTTTTTATGAACTCCTTTGGAGTAAAGGAAATGAAACATCAAGAATTTAAACTAAGCTGAATTTTAGCTACGACTTTTCTCTTTCAGTGAAAGGCAATAATCATCTGTTTTTATTACTGTTTTGTCCTTCACATTCCTCTACTCAGGATGATTCAGGAAACACTAAAGTTGCTCGTTCCAGTACATGCAGTACCCACCTGACATTGTTCTGGCTCACGACAGTACAAACAGTTCCATCAATGCATTTGAAAAACAATGACTTGCCAAAACAAACAGTGGCTCAAAACTACTTTCCCTCTTAGAATGCTAAAATTGATATGTATCATTATTTTCAGTATCTCAACAAACAAAATTTCATTTTTTCTTGCTTCCCACAAGAATCTTAATATATGCCACCTTCAAATAGTATGGCCTATAAAAAATGCTTGTGGCTTTACTGTCAATATTTGATTAATTTTAACCCTAACCAAAGGGTTCGTCTATCTGAACAGACGGCATGCTCAGGGGTGGCAATGTATAAAGAAAAAAAATAACAGCACGTTGCCTAAGTAACCAAATACAGAATCTCAGCTACATTTACGAATTTTGACTCTATAAAGTCTTACATCTCAAGGTTTTAACATCTTGAACTCATGCAACCACAAAGGATTTTCAACACCTCAGGAAAGGTCTCAAAAGAGCCTGCGGAAGTCATTTGATCACATCTGAAGAAGTTTTGAAGTCACTGCAGCAATCCCGCAAGGACATCTAACCAAACATTTTTATGGTGTTACTGGCTGTAACATAAGTGCTACATTAAAAATCCACACTGCTCTTCCTACTCTTCCTAGTGAGATCATTGAAACATTTTTCAGAAGCCAAACATTTTTTCATTTTCTCTGCAAATCCTGAACAAAGGGTACAGTATTATCTTCCAGATGCATATCTATTCCAGCTGAGCTTTATCCAGGCAGACATTTCAGGATCAGGCCAAAATGTTCAAAGACTGCCTAAACATCATGGTCTGAACACTCAAGCTCAGAGCTGCCACAGCACCTCTCCAACCAGAAGCACATGTTCAGATCATCAGAGTCTGTTCTGCATTTTACATACCCATCTACAAACTCCAACACATGCTTTCAGTATCCTTTAGACCACTTAATTCCCATCTGTACACATCTCTATCTCCCTTTTAGGCAGTTTCAATTCATGTTATTTATCTGGATCTTGCTTGGTTTTATTCTCTATTAGTGACACAGGACATAAATCCTCACAAAGTTTGCAAACAAGTTTTCAGGACCCTAAAACACTGGTTAGAATCTTAGCTGTAACTGAGAGAGAAGCTAGCTAACAAATAATGTTTTCTACTCTCAAGCATTATTCCAATCCATTCCTAGCATTGTAAAACTGCTACGGGAATGTTCTTCTGCCACACTGCAGAAGCTGACAAAAACAGCACAACTTTCTTCTCTGGTGGCAATGACCAGAAGAAAACCCCAGAGAGGGGAGTTGTGACTGGTATTTTACTGACAGCACTCTTCTCTCAGAAGACATGATCATGCTATTCCTGGGTGTTACTATATTCACTTGCATAACATCTTGCATTCAGGCACTAAGGCAACTTGACCCAAAAGCTACTTTGGCTTTAAAATGCATCTGCTTAACTCTGGTTAAAACCAAAAATTGTCAAAACTATGCCTCATCCTCTGTCCACCCAAAAAAAAAAAAAAATCCACACTGACCTTTCTAATTCAAGAAAACGGATGGAAATTATGGAAATGCTGTAACTATGCTGCCATGTCCATTTGATATGTGGTCCTGATGTCACAAAGACCTGTTTTCTACTTCTACTTCAGATCCCTAGCAGACATTTATCTTATTTCAAAGTGAGCAGAAATACTTATTCATATCAGAAGTCACTGTAAACTATTCCAAACACATGGGAATTCATAAAAAAATTACACAGATTAGTAACAGTATCAATATCCTTTGCTGCCTAAATGAAAAAAAAGAAGTTTGCAATACTTTCTAATTTCTCCTCCAAGTATTCTTTTCCCTCTCTCTTCTATAATGGAGACTATCCTTCTGGGGTATTTCCCAGCATCATGAACTTTCCAGTCCTTTTTGCATAGTCACTATGAACTTTCCACAGTAACCAGCTGGGTCGGTCAGTACCAAAAACTCTCTCAAGGAACATTAGGGATCTGTACAAGAGCAGCATGAAGGGTGCTTTGCTTCATGGTCAAGGCAGAAGCAGTACTTGAGGCTCGTAGAAATCTGCTCAGCCTTAGCAATTCAGATGGAACAATACATCTGTAGCACCAAAATTCCCTGTTTTGGCAGCCCTGGGCAACTCTGTCCATTAAAATTATCAATCACCAACCACTAAGCTTAGTAGCATCTGTACACCTCTTCCTTCTGAAAGAAATGATGGCAAAATGCTGGAGTGATTCTGCATGCAGTCACAATAAAATATCTGTTATTTTCCCTCACCAAGATAGCAACGGCCTCACCTAGAGTCACTACCGATTAGTCCAAAGCAAAAAGACAGCCTAGCTGTCCAAAGTAAAGGCACGGAAGAAACAAAGTTTTATTTCATCCCTCTGCAAAGGTCCCACTGCATTAGTTCTGGTACTACAGCTCAACTTCTTCTAGCAGAAATGTGAAAACCAGAAGTAATTCACTATTTCTTCACAAGGATGATCCAAGAAAAGTGATGGGTGGCAAAGTTCTAGTGCTTTTTGGTAACAAAATTTCCCAGGAAATGCAACATTGTGCACCTGAGAATTACAAGTAAGAACAGCTAACCTGGACAGAGAACACCCCTTTTGCAATCCTGATACCTGGCCACCACTGTATGAAGAAAAATACTGTCAAGAACACAGAGATGGGGAAAGGAGGCAGAGATTTGAAGATGCAGCAAGCACAAATATGCCTTCCACATAGCTTGCAACCAAGAGAAAGCCTAAGTTTCTGCAGGAACAGTTTGCTCTCCCCTCCAGCATAAGGTTTTTGCACATCAGCCATTATACTGCTCAAGAAACTACAGTTTAGGCTATCTAATGCTCCTCCACTTTGAAAATAAGTCTTATTCAACAGAGAATTAGCAGTTTGTTTCCTCAAATGTTGGAATCTGAAATGTAAGGAATTCTCAGAACTTGGGGCTTGTAAGACAAAGCTTAGAACTAAACATAGGATTTGATCTGAGACTTTGGAAAAGTCTTCTAAATTTAGGTGTTAGAAGCAAGAATGTGGATTTATAGTTTAAAGTAGAAACACATTAAACTAAGTAGAGGAAAGTTTAGAGTTTTAAGGTATAGTATGGTAGGTTTGTTGTGTGTTATGATTAGTTAAGAAAGCTTACACTGTAGCATGGGTCTTTATGACAAAATATTTAAAGATTAAGTTAAAGTATAAATAGCTTTGTTAGTAGCGTTTTATTAGTTAATAAATTTTTAAAAGATTTTTAAACTAGAAGTCTTGTGACTTTCTAAGCCATGTGGTGAGGATGTGAGCTAAACTCACCTTTCCTGCTCATGTAAAAGATAAAAAAAAAAACAGATCACATCATCTAAAACAATTTAGAAGTCTTGTCTCTAACTTATTTAAAATTCTTGCACAAATTCTCACAAATACTTTTATCAGAGTAACAAAGCCCTTGCATAACAAACTTTGAGTAGAATTTTGGTACAAAATACACTAATGTAAATAAACAGCAACTAAGCTGGTGGAGTGATGTTGGTGCAGCTACAATCAAAGTCAGATATTCATCTCCAGAACATCACTTATGCCCCCAAATGTCATCTCAAAGTCTGTCAAATGGGAAAAGGACAGCTCTGTTCCTTATAAAAATCTCCACACTCCAAGGACTGTAAATAAGGGACATTGTTAAAATGAAAGATCAAGTTAAAGCTATACATTTGTAACTTTAAAAGCATCTCCCCCTCCCTTCTGTATCTTTAATCAAAGGTTATAAACGTGTACAGGATGGCTGTTGCCATGGAAATATGCAGGCCAACATCTCTCTGTGGGAACCTCAAAGCTCCCTTCACTGTCAGGCACCTTGTAATGACAGGGCCACATTAGCACCTTTGACTCTCAGAGGCCATTTACTGCATAGAAATTAGCACAGCTGACTCCGTTCACCTTCCACAGACAAACAGTAACTATTCCTGCTCAGCTGACTTTCTGCTGCACTCGCCCATTCTCCCAGGACATACTCCCAAACTCACTTCAGCATCATCCCTCCCTCACACTACAGCAAATTCATCTTCAAAGTATACTGCCTTCTCAGCAAACACTAATCAGAAACCAGATGTTGCACAGGCCATGAGATGCTCCACCTGATCAAGAGCATCATTTCATAATCCGCTGAGAAATTCCTTTTTCCAAAGCAATTGACATATAAAAAATCTCCATCCTATTCCAGAAGATGGAAAGCAGAGCTATGAAGAAAAACAGAGGCAGACATGCAGCAACAGGAACTGAACTCTCATAAAAGCCAACAATTAAATTAGAGAACACAAGACAGCATCTGAATAATGGTTACTTTTACCTCTGATGGTTGTCAGTGCTAAAGAGGAAAAAAGAAGTTCTTAAAAAATCTCAGTGGAATTCCTGGATATCAGCATGTACCATTTGATGCACAATCAATTTATGCACATAGGAGGCCCATTTCAAGGCAACTGCAAAACAGATGGCTTTTTAAAATATTATTTTAAATTAATTCCAAAGAGGCAAATCAACCATCTAAAAATATGTTCTTATCAACATCTTAATACACACGTGCCAATATACACATTTATACAGTCCCATGTTTGTATGAAGTAGATTTGTGCCACATACCCTCTGACACTGGAGTAATAAATCCCTTAAATGTAAGATTTAACATACATTTAGAATAAATTTATCTACATATCTTAAGAAGGAAACTATTTCAGTAGTATTCACCCTCATTAAAAATAGCTAGTCAAGTACATTAAACAGCTAATGTACTGTGAATGTATACCTATGGGATGGTTCTTTTATTTTTTAATTCTTCAGAGAGAGGAAACTATAGAAATAAAAGCTCTTAAGCCTATGGAAAGGTCTCACATATTCATCACATAATCCTTCACAACTGATTCCAGTACAAAAGAAATGAAACTACATTCTATGTCTCACTTACCCAGAAGATAATCAGGATGACCTTTCAAGGCAGTTTATCAATATCACTGATGCTGAGTAAAACCTAAATAAGATTTAGCTAAGCAGTAAATTTATTTCCATAGGGCCAAACATCTAAACATTTAGATTTTCAACAATCCCAATAATTTAATGAAGAAAAAGGCAGTCACTCTCTCATCTAAATAAGACTAGATTTTAACAGGAAAGAAAAAATTAATTACTACCACTGTGCAAAACACAGACACTTGTTAATGGCTTTGAAGGGTTTTTTGTAGCTTTGCTTTCTTGGTGGGGACACTAATTCCATCAAAGGCACTTATTTTCTTTATACCTACATGTCTGATCAATCAATAATTTTCTGACAAATGGACACTTTAGGTGGGGTACATCTACAGCCATACACAGATGGGGATCTGTGTGCACATACATATGCACCTACAGCAAATCCTTCGTAATTATATGCAATTGCTGAGTGCAAAAAGGAATTCCTGAATTTCTTGCCTCTGGCCATTTTAGGGCACTTTTAGAGAAAAGAAACAACAGCTATATGGGAGACAAAAAAAAGCTTTAAGCACAGCATTGGTCCAGCAGACTCCTAAAGTCTGCAGAAAACTAAAGCTTGCAACTGGGAGGTTTTGTTTTGGGGGGGTTGTGTGTATGTTTTTGACTGGTTTGGATCGGTTTTTTGTTGTTGTCATGGGGGCGTTTTGTTTGGTTTGGATTTTTGTCGTTGTTATTTTGATAGGTCAAGAGAGTATATTTGTGCAGGTCCCCGTACTAGAGGGCAACATCTGCAGGCATATGCCCAGCCTCAGCTACGTTCCTCCCACACAAACCTGCTAGCAAGACGAGAACCCGATTATTAACTTCTGTGTGCAGACCACTCTGCTCTTCTTAAATGCTTTGCAAAGAGTTCTTACAATACTCAAAACTAAGTCCAGATTTAGACACAGCAATATCTCGTGGCCCATAGTGCAATGTCTGGCATGAATTACAGTCTACTGAGAACATCCAAGATGGGGCTCAGAAAGAAGGGCAATAAATATTTTATAAGATTAGGTTTGAGAGAATATTGATTGTCCCAAAGCCTGTCCTTGTATCAGCTGGTCCAATGGTCCCCCCTTCCACAAACTGTCTTCCTTACATCCTCAGACAAACAAAAAGGAGTCTCATCTGATTTTACTGAACAGTCAAATGTTCTGCTTGCATTAACAACTGGGATTTTATTTCTTAAATGTGACTTAATAAATATCTTCTGAATAAATTCACGCATTACTATATGAGGTGAAAGCACAGAGAAAAGTATATGTAAAATACTGTATTGACATGTATTCTTATAAGTTACTGTAATTCTAGCAAACAAACCAGTATTATCCACGTCCATATGACAGTCCCAAACACCACATGGTATTGCCAGTTTAATCTTTCCTACTATCACAAGAAATGATGTGCAAACCAGAAAGGTAAAGTAATGAATACATTTTATGCAGATAAAGTATGGAATTAAATGCGTCCTCATAAAAACTTTGACCAGTCCGTATCATGCTCAGCAAAACAAACAACAGCTCCTTCTGAAGTGTTCCAGAATTATGAGTTTAATTACAACAAACCTAACCAATGTCAAGCAAAACTTCAATGACCTGATTTAAGACATCAATTCAATGCGCACTTTGTTTTTTAAAAAGTCTATATTGCTCCATTCTCCCCAGAACATCTAAAATCTACACAGAGAGAGAATTCACACAAATGCAAGAGCTTCCAAATCTCTAGGTCTCCTCCCCACATCCTGCATTGTTTTTCCAGCAACACACAATCGTAACTCATTATCTCTTTCAGTGGAAACGAGAACAAAGACATTCTATAAAAACAAAAAGCCTCCACATTTCTATTCATCTCTTTGTATATTCAATGGCAAAGTTCATACAGTATCATTTGTTTATTAAAAAAAAAGCACAACTGAGCATATACTTATAAATCAATGATTTGGGGCAAGAAGAATGCCTGCTTTATTGAGAGAAGGAAAAAAACTCAGAAATACTGTCAAAGGCTGGCTGCGAAAACCACTCTTCAACAAAGCAAGAACTATAATCACGTTTCATGCATTCTTCCCCCTAGTCCTTGGCTCTGCCATTTGCAATGTATGCAAATCTGTATGGACCTGGAGGTTTTACTCAGGCACAGGGAACTCCAGCCTCCCCATTGTCTCGCCTTGCTGCAGTTCTGTCAGACCTGCTTTAGGTTCCAGACAACCTTTGGTCTCTCTGTTGTACACCAGCAAAAAGCTAACCAAGTCTTAAAAGTTTTTCGTCTCCTCCCTGCTTTCCAGTAGAACTGGCCATCTCCATAAACCCTCCCCTGCTTTGCATATTTGTTTCTGTCTCCCAGCTAAGTAATCAGATGCACGAACGACATCACAATTTCCCAGTCTGCTAATTCCATATATTTCCAAGTCACTTCCATATCAGCACTTTATCACTTACACAACTGCTCAGCCTGCACTACCCTGCAGAGGAACACACAACCAGGCTCCATACAAGAAACAGGGGACCTGCCTGTCCTTCCAATGAGGCCAACAGGTACTAATTTTGCAGCAGTGTTCAATCCTCTTTAGCCTGCTTCATATATAGGCTAATACTAATTTTTAAGAGGATCAATGCAGAAAATGCCTAGTGGATTATGAGTTCACTGCTGTACATGAACAGAGACAAAAAGAAATAGGTGGAAGAGCAGAGAAAAATAAAAAATGTGTCCACTATTTCTTGTACCAACAAACTTGGTTCTAAACTTCATGCGTGATCTTCAAT
Source organism: Calcarius lapponicus (assembly GCA_039654755.1). Classification (NCBI taxonomy): domain Eukaryota; kingdom Metazoa; phylum Chordata; class Aves; order Passeriformes; family Fringillidae; genus Calcarius; species Calcarius lapponicus. The sequence goes on from CM077481.1 coordinate 42,634,855, forward strand.
TAACTATGTGTAGTCTTTATAAAGGTTCCTAAGTTCCTTATTTGCTTACATGTACAGATTTTTATTATTATTTTCATCTGTTTACAGTTCTTTATTATTTTGGCATCTGTTTTGTGTCCCCCCCCCCCCCCCCAGGCCACATGAACTGGCTCCCTCAGAACAGAACAACATACTCTTGAAGTAAAGGCTACTGTTTAGTGCTTTAAAAGACTGATGTGTCAAAAGTCTGAGAGTTACAGTACTGAAAAAAACACTCATGACCCTTCATTCAATACAAGTCTTCTTTTCCTCCTCCATCCCATAATCAAAAAAGAGAAAGCACTACACCTAGTAAAAGTAAGTTCTGGTATATTTATTAATGTTGTTTTCAGAAAGACAGACATACCCAGAAGCTCACTGCACCGCAACTTGGTGTTACAGGGAGCTGGAGGAAACAGAGCAGCTCTTGGACACCCTTGGCTAGAAGAGGAGCTCAACACACTTCTTACTGCAGGCAATATCCTCCCTCATGGTGAATGAAGGCAGGCTACAGTAGCACATCCAGAAGCTAAACAGGCCTTTGCATTCCTGGAACTTTACAGGCAGATAAAAGAACATAAAAGCTGTTTGGCCAGAATACAATTAAATGCAAGATCTCATTAATCCAGTTCTGGACAGCAAGATCTGTAACTTCCCAATCCAGGATGACAGCATACATTAGTCTGAATAGAAGACTTTAGGACATTAGGAGGTTCTACTTTTTCTCTTTGTAGCTGAAGAGCTATGGGAACAGAAAAAGTAATGCTTGGTTCCTTTCATCATCCCATCCAACAAATAAGGACAAAACCTTCATATTAGAAGGAGAACAATTAAAACAGGTTCCACATCTAGCCTGTACAGCTATATCAATACACAGGCAAGTTAACTGCAAAATGGAAGCTTTGGCAGTGCCTTTTGGCATTCCCAAGTTCCTTCTGGTACTCAACCAGTTGTATGCTCCACTGAAAAGCAGCTCTTCAGGGACTTCAACTTCCCAAGCTCAAGACATAAGTAAAGTTAAGTGGGATTTTCTTCAATCTTTTCAATACACTTCTTTTACCTATCTACCTAGACACTCAGGCACAGGACTACCATGCAAAGCCAGATAAAGAAGGCCTTTTAAACATTGCTTTATATCATCAGAGAAATGACTAGTTAGAAAAAAGGAGGCAGAAAACTTCAGAGAAAAAGCAACCAAACAAAAAGCCAAAAGCACTTCCAGCTCCTTGTATATTATGCAGGTTTCCAAATGAGCATACCTTTCTTCAGTTAATTAACATAGCATACAGCAACTGAGTATAGGGCACAACAGAGAACACTTCCCCACCAAACTGTTTAATATTACCACAATGAAAGTTTCCTATCTGCATTACTTGTTTTTATTGTCACATTTTAAACACTGTGAAAAATTGTCTCAGTCATGTCTACAAGTATTCGTTGATCACCACCCACTCATGAATAATGCTTTCATGGTCATATACCTTCAGAAGCTACTTTCCAACTCATTTAAATCACAGAATATAAATTCAACAAGATCCAACACTTGGAAGCACTGGAGGCTTACAAGACATGTTAGTCAACTTTGGCAATTATTTCATTACCCTCTGCACAGCAAAACCTGGGTTAAGTAACTTCAGCTCCGAACATTCAGGGGAAATACTTTATATTCTTGTTATCTACAAAATCCCTGCTGCAACAACTAGCTTGAGACTCCCTTTTCCCTGGAGAAAACCAAAACTAAAACAAAACAATCAGTGGAGTTCCAAGACAACATAACTACGATAGAAATGCTCCAAGATTTTATTTCTATTGATTTAGAGTCCCACTTAGAAAAGTCATCCTTAAAAATCAGATTATGGCACAACCACCTATCTACTTATCCAACACCTTTTGCAAACTAGATGACATATGCAAGTATTACATCTAATGCTAGCAGCCCAGAACAAGAATTGATTTCAACATGACTGAAAGAAACCTCCCACTTGCTTCACTGCAAGAAAACAGCTAAGAAAATGTATTTTAAAACAAAAATATTCATTTGGCACACAGCCCCTAAGACAGCTGGGAGAGAGGACAAGAGTGCGCTGCAGAGCAAGCACAGTGCAGCTTTCAACTCCACCCAAGTGGCCTTCAGCAGATGACAGATCCTCTCGAGTTCTCCAGCTCCTCCCCAGCAAAAGGCTGCATGAAGCAGGGAACTCTGAGGCTCAGCTGCTCAGGAGGCAGGCCAGTATGGGATGTGTCAAGGCATCCAGAACATCTCTTCTTTTTGCAGGACCTCTTAGTGGTATGAATCCACACATTTTGGAAGAAAAGGCTATCGAGTGTTCAATGTAATAGCTGTTTATGCAGGGACTGGGATGGGGGGAGGAGGAAAGGAGACTGAATCATAATACCAGCAAAGAGATGGCAACACAGCGTATTAAATTAAGTCTGTGGGCACACCTGTTCTTAAGAGTGTCCAGAAAAACCTATGAATCAGTGTTAGAGTTTTGAAATAGAACCGTTCACATCAAACACTTAATGTGTTGTGGAAGTAGCTACCACCCTCCCCACTAGCTACAATGACTTTTGTTTCTTAAAAAAAAAAAAAAAAAAAAGAGAGAGAAATTTAAAAACCAGCTATAGACTTATTTTGGTAGGTATGAATGCAAGTAGCTTTTGTCAGCAGACTCTGTAGCAATCCTGGACCACCGAAAAAGCTATACAAAGTAATTGCTTCAGAGGAGGGGGGAGAGAAGGTGAAATACTTCCTCTACAAGCCAAGAGATGATAGCAAAGACTGTCAATCCATCTCCCCATTTACAAAGCCTCCCTTTTTTTTTTCCCTCTAAGAATATAAACGCCGTAACACATTCCCATGCCACCCGTGTGCTTCCAGTGGAAAAAGTCACCTATACTTCATGTCTGCTACCAGAAAGAATGAGTGCCAATCCATACATAGCCTGCTTGTCCCAGGCAGCACACTGTACAACCGCTCTTCCTTGCACAGCGGGGAACATGGCACGTTGTTTCACCCAACACGAGCCACTCGGTTCTCTCTTACAATGCCCCTTTCTAACTCAGTTTGTAAACGATACTCCCACTCCTGCTCGGCCTCCACATTCGCCATCCATGCAGCCAGCACAGCTTCCTTTAGGCGCACTTGCGTAACTGCCTGAGCTCGCACTCTTTCTAATAAAAGAAGTCATTAAACAGTTCTCTAACAAAACCTCCATACAGGTATCCAAAAGGGAGTATGAGATCAGGAGCTATTTCTGAGCCTGATGGGCACAAAGCACTCAACAGGCATGTGCTAATTACTGTGAGAATTCCAATTTTCTTAAAAAAGGAGGCTTTATTACTACACTTCCAGAGCTACTAGAAATACCTGGGTGCTATAAACTTAAAGGAGATGTTTCACATTTTTCAGCCGAAGTAACTCCCCATAAGAGGTACATGACAATAACGCCATGAAGGTAGGAAAATGTTTCAGCATTAAACCAAAAAGCAGACTTGAAAAATCCCTTCAACCTACAGATCCATCAGGTTCCCTCCTACACCAGGACAGGATCAAGCTCCTGTTCTCCTCCCTGCTAAAGGCAGTCACGAAATAGAAAGGAGCTACAACAATGAAGTTACCACGGCTGCATTCATCCACTCAATCCCTCTCCTTTAAACGCCCATCATGCGTAGTTTTGTATACGCGGAAAACACCATACAACAGCCCACACCTCCGGGAAGCAGTGAGGACATCCCCTCAGAATTAGCTGGGGGGCAAATGGGGAAAGAAAACTCTCTCTTCACCAGTACCTTGCAAACTCAGCACCTCTGTGGAAACCTGATTTAAACTCTCCTGACAGCTAAAAAATAAAGCAGTACATAACAGCCCTTCAGAACACATGCAGCCAGTTACCCCACGGCAAGCACCCAATGCCGCGTACTGCTCTTCGCTCAATAAGGGACGGCTCCCAGCAGACAGCGGCCTCCCCGAAGCGCCCGGACACACTCCTGGCAACCTGAGCTGCAGTCCCTCGGAAACCGACAGCTTCTCAGCCAGGCGAAAACGCCTCGCATCCGTCCTCGCCACCCTCGGCCGCGCCCCCAGCCCCCGTGGCAGGTGCGGTAAGCGCGGGCGGCAGAGGGGCCCGACCGCCACCCCGGGCACGCACCTGGCGGGGCCGCAGCCGGCGGTCGCTACCGCCGGAGTCAGCGGGGCTCGGGGGCGGTGGGAGGAAAAGCAGATTTATAAACCTGGCAGCCTTCGCTCATTTGCTGCAGCTAGAGGCTCCTCCTCTCCTCGGTCCGGCCGCGTCGCAGGCGGGGGCTGCCAGCGCCCTCGCCCCCCGCCTGAACCCAGCGGCGGCCCGGGCCCTGTCAGGCGGCAGGACGGACTGCGTTCCGTAGGTGCAGCCGCGCCGCTCGCCCCCACGCCCGGCTCCCCCAGCCCCGCACCCACCTCGGCGGGAGAAGGTGCGGCGGGCACGGACGGTCGCTGCCCCAGTGCCGACCGCTCCCTCGCCGCCGCCTCCTGTTCCCTCCGCCCGCCCCCCCGCCGCCGTCTCCTCCTCCCCGGCCGGCGCACAGCCCGCCCCGCCGGGCGCTCCTACCTGCGGGGGGCTGCGGCGCTCCCCTCGCACGGCCCCCGCCTGCCTCGGCGCCTTCCCCACGGCTGGGGCTGGGCCGGTGCAGCCCCCTCCTCCCTTCGCCGGCGGGGGCAGGCCGGCGGCGGCGGGAGGGGCAGGAGGAGGAGGAGTTGGTGCCCGTGTGTAACAAGTTTGGGTTGCCCCGCAGTATGGCGGCCGAGCGGTGCTGGGGGCGGGCCGGCCCTCGCTCCCGGGGGTCGGGCAGGGGCCTGAGCCGCCCTCTCCTTGGTGCTGCTCGTGCCTTCCCCTGCGCCCGGCGCGGCCCCGTTAACGGCAGCGGCCCCGCGGCGCGGCCGGAGCGGCAACGGCGCCGGGTGACATTAGCCCGGTCAGGGCTCCTCCCGCGCCACCTGGGGCTGCGCGGCTTGGCAAGGCACCGAGGCGCCTCTGCCGAAAGCAGGTGCGGTGTCCCGCAGTTCAGCCGGGCCGAGCGAGAGCCGCCGCAGCTCCTCGCAAGTAGTGCCACTTGTCGCATTCCACTGCTCCTCCTCCGCCTTTTCGTCGCGGGCAGGATGGATCCGCTCGCCGCAGACCACAGGGAAAACCGCCCTGGGATCCAGCCTCTTGGCAACATGGGAATGAAGTAATTTATCGAAAGCAAATGTTACTGGAATTATTGCACCTTAAAAGCATAGGTTCGCTTAGGTGACTGCTTGGCGGTATATAAAAGGAGGACAGAAAATAGGTCAGCAAATGCACAGATCTCACCTGCGATCCTTCTGCTGAGTCACTGATGAGTTATTGATTACCATCATGTTCGTGCACGCCTGGTGTTCAGGTGAATGACATGGACCAACACATGGGTGTTTGGTTTTAGATTGGGGTTTGGCTTGGGTTTTTTTATTGCTATGGAACTGGTGATACCAGTGTCATGAGATTTGCCATGGCTTGGTTAGCAGTAGTCATTGAAGCAAGACTGAAGGAAATATTTAGTTTGTCAGATATTAGCACTTGCTTTACTGGCTGACCTTTAAATTCCATCATTATGCAATATTGTATTTTTTACAATAACATGCTAGTCAATCTAATAATTCACATTAGCTGTTGGTAAGAAATAATGTCAAGAAGAAATCATTGAGGAAATCGAGCCTCTTAAAGCATGCAGACATGATAATAACTTCAGATTAAAGAAGTTACATGCAAAGCAGCCTCGATATTTCAGAGTCTACAAAATGGTAGCATCTGAAGGAGGGTACTAACATAGCCAGAAAACAGTCTCTTGTGTGGTAAGCAGTGGGAAATGAGTTTTCCTGCGCTACATTTTCAGAATGGTGATGTAACGTAGTCCAGCTTAACATTGGATAACCAGTGTTCATCACAACATTGACATGAAATAGGGCCATAATGCCATCAAAGCGTTAGATATGCAGCATGGACAAGAAAGTAGTCATACCCAGCTCTGGGGGACGGCAGCAGCGGGGAGCAGGAGGGGCTGAGAAGCCACGGTCTGCAAGAAAGGGGGAGAACCACTTCTGATGAGTCTTACAGGGGCATAAATGAAAGGGTCAAATGAACCCATGCAAAAAAATCCTTGCTGAAAAGAGAGTAGCATGATAAAAAAATCCTTATCATTTTGTATTTGGGAAATTGCTGTAGTTTATACCATCAGAATATGAACCTGCATCTCCACTGGGACTGACTGCTGGTATTAATACGCTAGCAAAACCCTCTAGTCTAGGCAAGACTTTAAGCATGTCCTGAGGGATACAACTATGAAATGATATTCCAAGGGAAGAAACAAAGATGCTTTTTTAATCTCTCATTTTACAAAATCTAGGCTTGGGCAGTTCTTAGCTCTGAGTAGGGAAATCACAGGGATTTTTTCAGGTTTCCCCTTGAAGCCTGCAGTCTGCACAAATTTCCAAGAACTGGAAGTGGCACAAGAGAACTGGAGCAAAGGCTAGCACCAAGACAAAATTTCCATTATTTCTGACTCTATCCAGGTTATATATATTACCTTTTAAGAATTATATTGTTAATTTTTATAAAGTAGCTTTCAATCTCCATTCTCAGCGAAACCTGGAGAGTCTTACAGACTTGAAGATTGGAGGTGAAACAAGGAACTTGTACCTTGTCAAATGGCAGATTCTCAATCACATTTAGAACCTTCTTTCAAGTATTTATTAACAAATGGGATTTGATGAGAAAAAGAAAACACTAGTAATAAGTGTTAGGAACTTACAGCTGGTATCATGAATTGCACCACTGAAAATTCCTTTTGGTTACAAGTAATTTTTTCACAGGACTAAAAAACAAATGACCTCTGACGCAAATTTGAGAGGTTTTCCAGAGGTCTGTAATATTAATCTGGGTTGTATTGAGCTCATGGTGTAGGGCTAAAGATTCTGGTCCTCATGGTAATTATAACTGATTTTGTTTTCTTGAAAGAGATAATAATCTTCCAAATATGGCATGCTGTGGCAATGAGATCATATAATGAACAATTATTAATACATGTCCACATCAATTCCATAATGAGTATTCCCAGGACATGGAGGAAACATGCTTTTAAAAATCTCTACTATAAGCATAATAAAGTCTAATCTTCAAAGGACACATAATGCTTTCTGCAAAGTAATAGTATATAAAGACTACCTCAGTCCTAACACACTTACTTCAGACAACGTGTTGAGGTTGAATATACACACGGGTATTTTAAGTCTAGGCAAGCTGTATCAAATCTATGCCAGGAAAAATAAATAAGCAATTAAGAAAGAAAAAGGGGTTAAAGAAAACTGTAACAAATGATGGTGCTCTTAAACCTGCAGTCCTTAATTAAAACTCAGAAACAAATAACAGAGTAGAAGATACAGGAGTGGAGTAGGGACTGAGAGGAGACCAAAAGTGTATCAGCAGCCAGGTCTGAGACTGAGGGCAGATCTGTCCAAGAGTGAGTGAGTGAACAGGTGGTAGGTTATTAGTGAGTCAGTGAAAAGGGCATTGAACATGCCCAGAGGTTTGCAAACTGATACATAATGCAGGGAATGGCAGGGTGCATGAGAGAATGAATGGATGAGGGAATAAAAGAATAAATAGTTGTGCTGAATGAATGCAACTGTGAACAATTATGAATAAAGTCAAAAGTTTCAAGCTATACCTTTATATTGCTGTGATGGCATGACTTTTCAGATCACTTGTCATTGATGTAAGCCAGCATTAGAGGAAAACAGCACACATTGCTGAAAGAAAATCCCTTTTCACTACACCAATTGTGGGAAAATAAAATAGTAAAAATAAGGATTTAAAATAAATTTTACAGTCATGACAATAAAAACAGTTTTGGAAATGTTAGTACAGAAAAATAAGCACACAAAAGGCATTTAAAAGCATTGTCCAATAAATTAATGTTGATTAACATTATTAAGCTACTAGAATTGACATAGACCTAAAATTATTTGCAGAGGAAGAAGATGCCATTAACTATCCTAGTTAGGAACCTGATACACAACAGCTCAAAGTGATTTGTGCAAGATTATACACTAAGTCAGTGACAGAACCACAGATGGATAAAGCCTTGACCTTTTACTTTTGTATCCTCCCCATCAGGCAGAGAAAATGCATTGACTTCACTTTTGCAATTACAGAGTCAGTGAAACTAAATTATAATAGTCAAGGGGTTTTATCTCCTAACCTTGGGGGTTTTTGGGTTTCTTTGGACTGAACACTTCCTATATCATTATGGATAAACATGGCAATTATACACTCAGAGACTTTAAAAGTGTCCCTGTATTTACCATGTTTGTATGCCTAAGACAGAAGAAGAGGGAGCTAAGTAAATGCTACTCAGACATCTGCATTTAGATGAAGTAGAGTAGGGGACGTGCATGTCTGAATGACGTGGCAGAGGAAGGTCTTTTTCTCTGCCTTTGGTAGATCTGTGTGGCTAAGAACACTGTAAAGGTCACAGAGAATATTTTCCTTTTTATTTCGTAATCTGGAATTTAGGGGAGCTACACTGTAGGTTAATGTCTAACCATAGAGTTAGTCTAGTCATCTGTAGTCTAGTCTATTAAATGTCACAGCACAGCCTGTTAGAAAGTTTGCTAAAGGGATAAGGGACATGGTGAATTTAGGGAAGATTGGCAAAAGGGGTAGGAATTCCCCTCATTGGGGTGCTAGGTCAGCATTTGTATTTTAAAATGAAATATTACTAGCAAATTACATTAATAACATACTTTGTTCCCAGGCAAAACAGCAACAACTATTTTCTGTTTTCACTTATTAGTGTCCAAATACAGAGCCTGTAATTCTTACACAAAAGCTAAGTTATGTGCATGGTTACAAAATTAAGAAGCCAACCACTCCAGTGGTCTTTTCATAGGAAGATGGCATGGAAAGACTTAGAATCAACAGTCAATGAATAATAAATGAATGATAAAAGATGCTTTATCCACTCTACATGGTGGAAGAAATACTTGGGCTAGTGAAGAAGGCACATGTTTATTAATGAGAAAAATAATAAAAAAGGTGTCAGCAGTGCTTACCTCAGGGGACAAGGTCAACGAGGCAACATCAATAATGCAGTACATTAAAAATAATGAAGAAACTAAAACTGAATCTATTTTTTTATGTTTTTGAAAATGCAATTACATTTTCAAAAAGATCAAATTAATGAAAGTTGTTTATGGAGTCATCACCAATCGTAGGAATTATTTCTGATTACATGTTTTTAATATATATAATACGAATATCAAACTATTGCTGTGGGGTAACATGTGCTAGTCATGAATAAATATGAAACCAGAGAGGTAACAAAGGTGTTCTGTTGTTAATACAGGAAAAGCAAATGTAGGGTTTGAGAGTACTGGATTGAGACATTTATAAACTTTGTACTAAGCTTGCATTCTTCCTATATGAACCCTATGTTTTATTACCTGCATTATTACAAGATTTTATGATGTTTTCTTTATTTTCCTACTTCTTTTTATAGACTAATAATTTAATATGATGCTTTACAAAAACAAATTAAGAAGTGGAATTAGAAGAGATTTTTCTGGTGACAAGCTTGATTGTAAAAGATAGTAACCACAGACCTGTGTCTTTTATGTATGCATGTCTCAGATCATAGTGTGGTCTGAGAAGGGGGGAACGCATCACCACAGTAGTGAGTGAAGAGTCTGCCTTTTTATCAATCAGAATAGCATTTTAATTCAGTTGCTTCCCATACACACAGTTTACTTGGAGAGGATCACAAGACTAGTGGGATTTTTTGACCTGTACCAATGTCTGTAACTATCTTGGACTGTGACTTCTGCTGTGTTACCCAGCTAAAATCTGAAGACTCCCAGCTTTGAACCTTGATAGAAAAACAATGTTATCTCATAGTTGCTCCTGTTCTTGTACAGGGCATCTATCTCAAGTAATGACAAGCCAATTGATTCCAGTCAACACTCAGACAAACATGAATCTGCAAAATGAGAAGTCAGCAGTGGAAATATACTGTGAATAAAAGGTGAAAGCAGACTGCTTTCCTCTCCTTGTCTGACTTTTTTTTTTTTTTTTTTTTTTTTTGTGCTTGTCCTTCTCACTCCCAAAGAATGCAAAAACCTGATGTAACTTGCTTCTTGAACTAAGTTGCCCTAATAACCACCTCTTTGGCTGAAGCTAAACCAGGTCATGATTTCCCACTGTGATGTCTGTCACAGGGACATTTTTTTTTCCTGCCCTAGAGTAAGGCTTTCCTTTTCACCAGTTGCTCCTATTAGGTTTCTGTTACTTTATATAGAGAACAAAGCAAAGGATCCAGTTGCCTCACTATTATAAATTAAATAAAAGGACATACAGTACAGGAGAGGATGGGTTTTTCTAAGCTGATATGAGCAATTTGCTACTATCAAAACCCTCTTGGGAACACAGAGCTCTGTTCCAGGGAGTAACAAAACAAAAAATAAAAAATAGGTTGGAAGGGACCAAGGCTAGTCTTTGACAAGAGACTCAAAAAGATAATTGTAAAAGGTCATTTTAAACATCTCCACCTTGCTGTCCTCCATGAAAGGGAAAGAAAAATACAAAGACTGATGATTACTGCCTTCAAAGTGCATCAAGAGGTTTGGCTATCAGAAAAAGATGTCTTTTATCTGTCTAAAATGTTCCCCTCCTTAGAAGTTCTTTATTCATGTTTCTGCTGAACTGCCAGACCATACAGGAAAATTAAAAAAAAAATAGTTTGGGAAGAAGAGGAAGCAAAAGTTTCATAGCAGAGCAAGTTGGGATTATTTTTATATAATCCTGAAAATTCTCCATTGCTTAACAAAAACTACTTACAATGAAAGAGATTCAGTTCCTGTGATTAAACACTGATTTTGTAACTAAATTTATCAAGTCGATCAAAATTTTTATCCATTAGCCAAAAGTTTTTATCCTGAAGGTCTTCTCATTTTGAAAATTCATGTTTGTTAATTAAAAAATATGTATGATGAAACATTCTGATTGAAACAATGGTGAAACAATTTGATTAACCATTTCTCTGGGAACAATTTCTCTACTGATTTTCTGGTATAAATTTGCAATGCTTTAATATCAAGGGAGATTCGAAGGTGAGAAAGGCGGTGTCCAAAATTCTCGGTAGTCTTCAGGGTAATAGAGCGTGATAGGAAATAATGACAGTAGAGGTCTGTTGTTCCCTCAGGTTTACATCTCAGAGATGTCACAGATGCAGGCTATGGTCACCCATGCACTCTGCTGCTCCAGAAGGGCCCCGGTAACTAATTTACCTGTGCTGGGCCTGGCAAAACTGTAAAGTAAAACCTACTAGCTCAGATTTTGGTTCTGCATTCCTTTATGTGACATTAAAGTGATTTGTTACCCAAACAGCTGTCTCTCTTCCCTCTGCCACAGCATGGTCACTGGCATAAAGGGGAGGCAGAAGGGAGCATGGGAAATACTGCAGAAAAGGGGCTTATGTCCTGGAGAAAAGTGGAATCTCTTCCTTACCTCATTGCTGAGGAACCCTGACTCTTGCTACATTCAACCAGGTATGGCTGATACAGCTAGAGCTACTAACCTTAGGAGTAAACTAGAAGAACTGGGAGGACAAAATGTTTACCCTTTGTTTTTCTTTGATTAAGGCTTAACATTTATATTTTAGGTTAAGAGAGGTAAGAAGAAGAATAAGAAAAATGTCAACAAAGGAATTATGAAGGACCTTAGCTGATAGCCATTGTTCTTTGTTTTGGCTTTAGGAATGAAAACAGAGAAAGGAGAGTCAAGTAGAAAGCAAGCATTTTTAGTAAGAGGTAGCCAAGATAAAGAAAAAAAAAGAGGTAGAGAAAACAAGATCAGGAGAAAAATATCAGGAAAATATAATGACTTAGCTGGGCTTAAGTCATTATTTAGATGTTTCTCACATTTAAAATATGTTTTTCCACTGAGATAAGGAGAAAGATAAGAAATATTCTGTAATTAGGAGCAATAAAGAAAGTTCACTCCCAGACTTCCTAGGGTTTTGAAGTTGCTTTCAAGGCCTGTTGTTTCTGGTTATTATATGTCTTCACTGCTAGGGTAGGTCTGAAGTTTCCAGCTTCTGGGATTCGTTGAGTGATATGCCTAGGGGCAGACATTTTTAAGCAATGCTTTTGAGAGTCACTGGAAGTCTGCTTGTGTTGTGTATTCAGTCTAAATCTATTGCGTACACTCCTTTATTAGAAAAAAAATACCCTACAACAAAAAATGACCTTACAACAAAGGATAAGGAAACAGTATTTACTTCTTTCTGTGCCCATTTTTTCTTTGACCTTGCAGCTGCACAAATAGCTCAATCAAACACTGTCTGAATAAATTTCAGGGATCAGAATCATATCAGCACCTTCTGCTCACTGTCACACTTCATACAGATGCTCCTGCCTTCTTTCCGCATGAAGTCCCATCATTTTAAGGCAAAGACAAACACAGTGCCAGACTCCCTGGCTCGTGCTCCCTTACCTGGTCCAGAGCCCAACCTCATTTGTTTGTCTGCAAGTTAGTCACTTGGAAATCATTTTATACGTAACAGCCAAGGAAGTCTGGTAGTATGAAATTAATAGATAGTATGTAATGATGAAAAAGCCAATGGCATCAAAAGAGCAGCTCATGAGTCTCTGTGTGAAGCAAAGAAAGAAGCCAAACTGAAACCCAGCTTAACATGTCGTTAAGCTGCCTGCTATTTTTGCAAAAATAACAGATACTTTCACCAACACTAAGTGATAGATCTTCCAAAGTCTAAATACAGATTCAAAATGCAGGCTGGGATTGCCCATTTGTGCAGGAAATTACCAGTGGTAGGAGCTGGGGGAAACAATGCCAGTGGTACAGTAGGCCAAGTTGAGAAGTCAAATTATCTCCAGTTGCAGTGCAATGGACTGGTGGCACAACATGCGCTTGCACCATGTATTGTTAAAGTTGCATGCAATGTAGTTATTTAACACATTTTAAAATGGGATAAGCAAATGCTGTTCTGAGGGATTTTAAGTCTATTAATACCATGTCCTAGTTGTGAGGCATTATTGTCTTGTGTCCTTGCTGGATCTTGCCAATTACTTTGTTCTCGATTAAGTGGAGAAGGCAAATAGAATTTACACAAGGTCCCTTTCTAGGCCTTTTAATGGCACTTGCTCATCTTTTCAGAAGTGAAAGACCATCCTCTTCATGGTCCTCAAACATTACTCTGGCCAAAAATTTCTGTGGGATGGTCTCAACTGTTCCCAGCTCCCTGATCATCAACTGAATTTGATCAGAGGGTGGTGCAAGACAACTTGTCTCTGCCGTGCTGCATTTTGTGGGCGCAAGGGAGACTCGGCTGCCCCTCGGTGTCGTTACCTCTCTCCCCTTTTCCCAGGGTTTTATACCACCACAGCCCCTCTCCCCTTTTCCCAAGTGTCAGCAGTGTGCTGTCAGCTCAGCTTGGCACCAGAGCAAAATCCTGACCTGATATGGAGGAACAAAGTTTCAGGGCAAATTGCTCCATCTTTAGCAAAAAGTACAGACGTGGAGGTCAACATCTTCCTCCCAGGTAACACCTCCCTTTCAGCAGGATTTGTGAAAATCCCTGCAAACACAGCCCTCTTCACAAAGCTTTCCCATAGAAGGAAATGACACAGAAAATGCCATTATTTAGAATGTTCACAGTTTTTTCCTTAATTTTGCCAATTCCACCTCTGTCACATTCTGGGTTTTACTGGTAATTCTTGGCCAGTTGCTTTATCATAAACAGGTGTATCTGTCACTCAAGCAGGAACTGTTCTTCCAGTGACTATCTGTACATATACTTAGGGAAAAATGCTAATGGTGATTTAAAAACATGTCTTTAAGTCCTGATAAATCAGAATAGGATTTTTGTCCACATAGTTAACACTCCTTTTGATGTTTCAGACCAAGGAAATTAAATCACACAAGATTTTTTTCCTGTGTTCTGGCTGACTGGCTTACAGCAACGAGCATTTGAAGACTTCAGGGTGGTTTTGGAGTGCTGATTAATGATAATTTGAAACTGACTGAGTGCAGGTATATGCCTTGAGTTAAAAAAAAAGTGAACACATTGCTGTCAGTAGTGTGTGGAGTAGCAGGTTTTATGGGGGTGCAAAAGAGCCTGTCCACAGCTCCTGTCACTTGACAGCCCTTGTGTAATGTATGGGCCTCTACACTTACACCTTCCTTCCTCCTGTCCTCAGGCATCCAAGTGACCTTTATGGTGACACATTTCTCAAATGACCAAATGCAGATACCCAGTCAATAGGCATGTTTGTTGTGCTTGTTTCATAATGTCAGTGGAGGTGAGGACATGCTCTCAGACTCAAAAAACACCTAAATGTATCCACCAACCAGAACTAATTCACAGTATGAATTAATTAACAAGAAGGAAAAGCTCAAAAAGGGGAAAACTGATGATTTTCACTCTTTATTGTGTATTGCTCCTCCCTGTTCTAAGAACAGCTCAAAATGAGTTGCAGGAACTGTGATTTGCATTGCTTGGTCCTGTTTATACATGTTGCTAAACCACTCTCCTTGCTGGTTTAGTTACACCCAATACCGACACCAGCGGTAAATGCAGGATTTTATGAGGCAGTTTACAAAGCTCAGATCCTTATATACCAGGGATTCTGCCACAGATAACAGAACAGTACATATTGGAGGGAGCTGTGCACTTCCCTCTTTCTCTTGGTAGGTTTTAAGGATTAAAGATGATTGATCATTCAGTCCTGCCCTGTGTATCACAGAGGTCAGTGAATTCAGCCAGGGTTTTCTGCAGCTAGTGCAAATGATAAACATCATGGTTTTTTTCCTGGAGCACAGTGCAGTAATCTTATTTGAAGGCAGAGTAAAGATGGCAGGATGCAACTCCTCCAGGTTCAAAATTAAATATGGTGTTTTATGGTGTGGGAAGCTTGTCCAGCTGGTATTCAAAGTGTATGTAATTGCTTCTCACAGCTCTGCTTTGAAGGAGGGACTGTCAAGTTTTCATGATTATCTGCCCAGCACAATTCACAGACATGAAAGTCACATATAAATGTTTACAGACAGATATACATACCCACCATGCAAGATTGTTATTCATCCTACTCTCTTACTTTCAAAGAGCCAGGAAGGAGAAGAAATGCTGTACTGGTATATACAGCCTCATGAAGAACAAAGGATTGCATAGAGTAAAATAATACAGCACAAATCTCAAGGGAATTAATGATGGTTTGGTTGTTGGTTTTCCCCCTACCCCACCATGGAGCCTGTAAGTCTGAAAACCAAACATGTGTGGGAATCAAACAGATTTCCTGTGTGCGTGGTAATTCTTCAAGAGCAAGTCTGTAACAGCAATGCTGCCTAACCAGTGTGTTTTCAGAACACAGAAGTGAGTGATCTGTTTAAACCAAGAGGTGATCAGCTAATGACCAACTGGACACTTTTTAGGCACTTGAGAAAATGGTAGCAACCCTCAAGCCTTTTACATCCCTCCACTGTGGCTGCAAGCCAACATGCTCCCTTGCTGAAGGCAGCAATAAGCTTAGGCAGCTTAGCCCAGCCAAAGTAATGAAATTACATGTCGCAGTTCAGTTCACTGTGGTCAGTGCCTTCAGCCTCCATTTGGAGAATAATTTTCCTGATAGCAACTGTTCTCAAAGCTTGGTAATACCAGCTCTTGCCTCCTGCTAGTCTTTGTATAAATAAAATCCCTTCTTTTCCTTTTTGATTAAATAAAGTATCTCACAAAGCCAAATGACAAAGCTGTAATGGTATTAGGAAGAAAAAACAATACATTTGTCTCTAACCTCAGAGACAAAAACACCAATCAGACTTGATAGTGCAGAATCAAAAGGAAGGAGCACTGGTTGATAACTCTCTAGGCATAAAGCTATCCTAGCTGAACCCAGATGCAAACACATCTTCCCTAAAGGAAATATTACCACATTTGCTAGCAATTTTATTGCTGGCCATGGCTGTCTCCTGGCATACAAAAAACAGTGAGTTCCTCCTGGAGCAGAAATCTCCCTGAACATTCATATGTTTAATGCTACCAAGTGTTTAGAGATGATCCAAGCTTGAGGCAGCCCTGCTTCTGGGTCTCCCTGCTGAAATCAGCTTTCATTCTTAATGTCTCCTCTGCACACAAATAGATCCGTCTCAAGTATGGTGCCTGTTTGTTTGCAGGTTTCTTTTTATTTTTTTAAGCTGGGGCATTTCCTCAAGCAGCTTGCAACAAAGCTGCTGCAGTGGTCTCCCCATCAGAAGCAAGCAGTGGGCAGGCAAGGGGAATAGGAACACCTTCAAGTAGTCCTGCCACCAAATGCTCCATACCATAAAACAGCAGCCCGAGTAATTATACTTTTGTCAGCACTTCTCTTGATTTCAGGGATTAGTACAAGGAAGACAGGCCATACTAGAAAGATCAAGGGCTGTGATGACTAAGGAGTTAATTAGGGAGGTCAGAAGCTCTCAGTACCTTCCTGGCTCTTGCCAGACCTACTACTGCTGTAGAGATGTGAGTAGGGCCATCCAGAGAAGGCCAGAAGGTGAAGCTGGGTGTGAAATCAGTGCCATGCTGATGTGGCATTCAGGGCTCAGGGAAGCTGTTCCTTGAGGAGTGTCTCCTAGGAAAGTCAAAGTGTTGCTCTGACAGCCCTCCTGCTTTACCCTGCCATCCTGTTTATGCATTCCTCCTGGATGCCTTTATCCTGCTCTGCAAGGCTTTGGGTGGCTTCTTATCAAATTAATTTCCCATCTTTCAGAAGCTGTTATTCATTAGTAATGCAGAAAAGTTTCCCATGCACTACAGCCTTGTAAATGGAATTGGCGCTGAGAGCAGTAAGTGCCTTGTGATGCTCCCTTGCCAGGAAGGTGGTGTGTTGCCCCACTGCCAGTCTTCAGAAACATTTTAATTTCTCAAGTGAAATGTAATAGTAGGAAGATGCAGTCTGAGCTCAGAAATCAATATCTGCTACAAACAAAGCTGCTCCTTTGGGAACCTAGTGGTATGAACCAGCATGATAAATTGGGAGAAATTATGTGTGATCAGGTTTTGTAGAAAGCAGTTGCATTATGATATTATTTACAATTTGTGCCGCACCATAAAATGGTAAGAATTACTTGTTCCTACACAAAGTATTTTGGTGTAATTTAATTTTCCTCAGCATGCATACAGTTACTGCTAAAACCAGAATTAATATTACAGAAATCTCTTGTTTATTTCTAGCCTGTTATGGTGGAGTCTAAAGTATTTGCACTCAATGGTTTATTCATAAACATTCTTGATCCTTTTTGCTCAAATGGGATAAAGTCCTTACTTAAAATAAGTATTCTGCAGTACTCCATCTTTGTTTACTTTATACAATGTCAGGCTTCCATCCTTGACGTAGACTGGAAACATACTGCTATTCCCAGCCTGACTCCTCAGTCCCTGCTGGGTTAACAACGCAAATTGATAGTAAGTGGTAAGCAGCCAAAAAGCACTTTAACCCTTTCAGAGGAGGTCCATAACTGTGTTTATTATGAATGAAGATAGTTATTCATTAATAAATATAACTTTAATTAATTGCATGCTTAGTGAGTCCAGAGTCAGTTACAGACAGACAAAACAGTTTTTTCATGAAGCCTAAACTATGAAACAAGGAGGCACTGCAGCATGCAGAACATACTGCTCTTGGCTTTGCCGCGTTCATGAAGGAAGGATGTGGCAAAAAGTAGCTTTTCCTATCATTTTAAGAATATAACATTTTGGTTTTGGGAGTTTTCTCTTTGAGACAACAGTTAGACATAAAAACTTTGAATTTTCTCCGAGATGTGCTGTAAGCTTGGTAAAGTGCCCTTTCATTTGTGAATCATGTTTCCTTGGGAGCCAAAATGAGAAAGAAAGATCTCCAAGGCAGATGTGCACTACGTTGTGCAGTTGTTGGCTGGCTGCCCTGCAGAGGTGTACGTAGTCTCTGGAGAAAGATAGGGAGGGGTTTTTTTCCCCCCTTTTCAAGAATTTAATTTGTGTAAGAGGTCAAGCTGCAGGGATAAATTAGGTCCGTGGCACGTCCAGTTTGTGGATTGCCCAGAAGGCCGCTCGGAACCACTTCTGGGTCGTCTGAATTGGCACTTCTGCTCCACATACCGCCCCCCCCCCCCAAATATCTTTTGTTATATTTGTTATTTGGGCGTTGTTTTTTTTTTTTTTCCCCCTGAATTTCGGTGCTTCTGGTGCTTCTTGGCCACTTTCCAAAAAGGCAGCGCGGAAACTATCGCATATGACAGGGATTGCCACCTGCCCGGGCCTTGTCAGACCTCCTGCGGATCGCTGCTGGAATAATCAGGTAGGAGTGGAAGTCTGAATTTTAATGAAGCTTTTGCACTAGACAACAGTGCTGCCAGGCATCCGATGGAAAAAGAATCTTCCGCTGTGGCTAGCGTTTGTGTAAGCATCAGGGCTTAACCTTCAGCTATGAAAAAGAATAGGAGAGACTGATAACAGCGACGTGGTCCTCCCTTCAGGAGGGCATTGGCATTTCCCCGGAGCTTGTTACCTGCATGAGAACAGGCAATTTGCCCTGGCACTTTAGGTTAATGGTTATGCACATTCTCCACCGAATTCTTTCCTTTGAGATTAGCAATTCCCAGCTACAGCCTGAATTGGCAGAGCCCGCAGCAGAGCAGGGACAGCTGTGCCCGGCCATGCCCGCAGGCCGCGGGCGGGCCGGAGGCGGCTCCTGTCTGCCGCCCGCGCTCGGTGCTCGGTGCCCGGCCCGCCGGGAGCCCCGCCGCCGAGCCGGAGGGCAGCCGGGGGACAGCGGAGGGGACACGCCGCTTCTCTGTTTAAGCGTGCTTGCTTCTCATTTATTTTTGTAGAGTTGTGCAGCCAGATAGACCGCGCCGACGAAACGCTGACAGAAGCGTGGCCCTCGCTCCTGCTCGTTTTGGAAGAATTGACTGAAAACCCTCCCTGAGTATATAAGCGCCATGTTGGGGAGGAGGGGTGGTGAAATACGGTATTGCAAGAAGTATCGCCTCATTATCAGTTGTGTTTTGACTAAAATTTAAAAAGAAAATATGACCTGACAGGTAATCAGATGTGAATCCACAAGAATTACCGAAGATAGTTGCGCTTGACAAGGTGTTAACGGGTCATGGTGAGGCCTAGAGCCCAAAGTTCATCGCAGCTGGCTAACACATGAGTTCTTCTGTTTGGAAGAGCTGTAATAAGAATGAGACTGTCAACGTCTGAAAAAAAATATATACATACATTTACATCTATATATACATATACATCTTACATCCTTAACACTTAATTGTCCTTAAAAAAATTTCGGAAGAAAATTTTTTTTCTCAAGGTAAGCCTGTTGCAGGTGTAGGTCACATACAGGCTGGAAACCTTTTGATCTCAGAGGTTCCTTTTATTTCCCAGCTGGCCTTTTGAGTGTTATGGAGCACAGCCATGAGAACATACCAAAAGCAAAGAAGGGTTTGAACTGCAGACACAACCATCAATAAAACTAACTCTGTACAAAACCTGGGAAAATCCAGAGAGATTTCCTAAAACGAATTGCACAAACCAAACACCCTGCGGCTGAGGAAGTTTCTGCTGTACCAATGCGTTATGAATCCACAAATATCACGGCAAAGATGGTGTATTAACTGCTGCTAATGAGTGCAAACATGAGTATAAACACTGGGAAATACTGTTGGTATTTAAAAACAAACAAAAACCAGAGTGAAAGAGAAAAACTCTCCCCTCCCTTTGCAGGACCTGTCTGGACAGGCTGCCAAATCCCTGCCTGCAGCATGTCCCCATGGGAGCCTGATCCCAGCCTCTTTTCCCCATCCCTCTCCAAAGTGGGAGCTCAGACACCCTGCCTGTCTTCACTGGTTCCCTCTCTGCCACCACCTGAGACAAAAGTGAGTGCCAGAGGGAAGACTGGGGGGTCCTTCTTCTTTCCCTGGTGTCTGCTGCCTGGGTGATTTAGTACCTCCATCTTTTTTTGGTCCTTGCTGGATGTCAGACCTGCTGTTCTCTATAGGATATTATTCATTTCTACTTGCAAATATTTTTTTCCTCCTTCATGTTATTACGATTATCCACTGGATTAGATGAAAAACTGTATTCTCTTTGTGCACTGAGGTAACATCCCTTTCCCAACAGTTTAATTGGTACCCCCACAACTGCTTGAGGTTTGCTTTTGTGGATTTTAGTGTCCTTTCTCCCCAGATACATCCTGTAGATGCTTGTATTGTCTCTAAAGGGCATTGTGACTTGCCTTTTTTTTCCCTTCCTCATTGTCCCCATGATATGGCAATAAGTTTAAGGAACACTATTTTTTTTTCCTTCTACGTCTGCCATACTGACTCATACAGCTCCTAAGTCTATAGATGGTGCATTTTTCATCCCCTAAGTAGGACATTCCTGACAACTCTTCTCCTTCTGACAGCAGACCACTGTGCTAAGCAGCAATCTGTCATCTGCTGCTTTGGGCAGCCATCCTGAGGAAGTGCTCTTGCACACGCTGGGAGCAAGGACAACTGCTGGGATGAATCCCACATGGGGTTTGTCACTCGTGTTTCTGAGCACCCTGGGATGTGCTGGCCTTGCTGAGGAGATGCAGCTGCTCAGGTGTGGAGCATGCTGGGCTGCCCTCAGACTTGGATGCACCTGTCAGGGAGATGCAATTGATAAAGACAGGGATAAGCCCATGAGTCAAGTAGTGCTGGGAAGTCTGCAACAGGCACTGGAAAGGAGCCTCACCCCTGAGTACTGCAGTAATGGCTTAAACCACTGCCTGAGTAAAAATCAGATGTGACCTCACCTGAAAACATGTATGGTACCAAGAACTCATTTCTGGTCACTCTTTAGACTCCATTGCCTCTAGCAGGCCTCTGGTCCAAAATCTGTGCTCTCTGTTTCTTTCTGTAAACTCTACAGCTGCCCAATTACATGATGGGACACCTATGGACATGCCTGTTTTCATGGCCTTCTAGGTCTTTGCAGGCCCAAAATTCTCTCTATCACTTTCTTGCCAAAAAGTTGTTGCACAGTTTTGGTAGATAAAAGCCATCAATCTAATGAGATCTAATTACAAAAGGAAATAATTTTAATATGTGTTGAATGAAATCCCCCTCCCCTATGTTATACATTTCTAGATCTACTGAACCCAGTTTTCAAGTTTCTCTGGTTTATTTCTTTCCTTTTTTACTATTTGACAATTTAACTGAGAACACAATGTACTTCAGACTGCCTACCCTTATTAAAAATCAGTAGATTTTTCACCCACGCTTTTCTTCCCTTGCTTATCTGCAGAGCAGATGCAGACCTATTTGCTTAAATCAAGGCTTGCAATTCCCCAGAACATCAAAAGAGCAGCCCCTATCACGTTGGTCGCTTTCGTTATTGAAGCTTGTCTCCATGATCTCCACTGCATTCTTACTGCAAAAGGAGGTCTCTTTATCACTTCCCTTCCTTTCCTTCTGCTCTTAGTGGAATCTGCCTTAGCAATCAGAATAATAATGATTTATCTCCAAGGGAATGTGAATGCAAGCCAAGTTCCCTTGGTACAGGGAAATCAGTTTGGTATTGTTTACTCATCCCCTGTGGATTCACCAGATGGCATAAGACAGCATAATTTGGATTCTGTGCTCAAAAGAGAGAGGAGGCTGGAGCTGCAGGAATTGGTAATGTGAAATTACCAGGAACAGTTCTGATCTTTTTTGTGAGGATGTGGCACATCTTTCATCTTTGTCATAGAAGATGCAAGGAACCAAAATTTATTGTAGCACACCTGGACCCCTAAGATGTTAAGTAAACCATTTTAGCATGGTCATTTATGAGTTATTTTGGCTGCTCTTCTAATAACTGCTTCCTCTGGAGAGGATGCTTTTCCTGCGCTGGGTTGAAGGTCCTGAGCAGGTCAGCAGAGAAGAGGCAGTGGGAAGTGAGGCATTGCAGCTGTTTCCTTCTAGGCCAGCACTGTTTCAATTCAGTAAATAGAGGATTTAGGTTTCTGTTCTTTAAATATCCCAAGCATAAATTATTCACTCAAAATACATTTGTAAAAGGAGAAACACTAGGAATACAGAAGTGGAAAGACTTAGCAGAGCCTGAACCAGCTACAGCTTTACTGACCACAGCACAAAGCACTCAGTGTAGCCTGATGTCCCAGCCCTTAGGGATGAAGGCAATGATCTAATCATTCTTGTCCATCTTGTTGCTGCAGTTTTATTATTTGAATTCTTTTCAGGCCAGATACTAAACAGACATAAGCTTTTCTGTACTGAATCCTGCTGCACTGATTTATAGCTGCTGAGTGTCTGGCCTTTGAGGATTGTTTTAACCTCTAGAATATTGATTTCTCCTTTTATTTTCCCTGGTGCTGCAAGTAAGCCCCTTGGTCAGGACCCTAGTTGTGCCATATGCAGAAGTGTGATGGTACCATGATTTGTAAAAATGAGTGACCGAAAGGGTGAAAAGTTCAGCAATCTTAGCTGCAGCACTGCATAATCCCTGTAAAAGGGGCCATGGCCTCCAAAAATCACTTGACAGCAGTGTTTGCCGGGTGGGACCCATCTGCTGCAGATGAAGGACCAGAGCCAGAGGTGAGGAGCAGGCACAGGGAGCCCAGAGGAGTGGGTCAGATGACCCAGAGCAGCCTCAGGGCATTGATGGGAAGGACATGAGGACTTTTTTGGTAGCTGCCCACTTAGGAGAGCAGCTTTTTGGAGCTGCCTACTCCCTCACATGTCTATTGCCCCCGACCCTTCCTTCCTGGTACCATTGCCCACCACATCCATGCTCTCTTTCTCCCCTTCTCCCTGCTGCTGTCCTCCTTTCAGGGCAGGTCTTCAGCTCAGCCCCAGCTGTCAAGACTCCAAGGTCCCCTGGGAAGTGTCTGTGGAAGACAGAAACACTAGTTGAAAAGATTGCTCATGGCAGAGGACAGTCTATGAAGGTAGAAGGAATTGTGAAGATCAGGAGCATAAAAAGAGTTTGCAAAGCACTGTTCATACTGATCTGCCAGCCAGATCACTTCCAGAAGGCATCCAGGAGGGTGGTAGATGCTGCCCCCCCACAAAGGTGAATTTTGGTTCTTTGGCTCTTCCTGGTTCTGAGAGGGACGGTGCCAAGCTGCATCTTCACTCCTGAGATACCCAGGAAGAGCCATTGAAGGGAAAGGACTAGGTGAGGGGCAGACCACCCACTGTGCCTTCATGCCAGCAGCAAGAAGGCGTTGAAAACTTTTGGAGACCCAAATCATGCATGGGCTTACCATGTGACAGAGCCATCAGTATCAAAGAGTCCAGACCACAAGCTCCAATCAGACCCCAGTCCTTCTTGTGACTTCAGAGATGGCTGGCTCAGCCAAAGGGGTGTCTGTCAGGATAAAATATGCTCTCAGTTTTAGCTAGGCCTGATGCAGATCTGACTTTCTTGAAGAGGCTAATTAAAGTGATAGAGTTTCTATCATCTTTACCCACACACACTCTGTCACAAGTGGTTTGCTTCCTAAAAGGAATATACACCTGCCTATGGTCCAGCATTCTGGAGGAGACTGTTGCAGGAGCAAGTTTACCTTGGGCTATCCCTCCTATGGTTATCTGTATTAATAATAGTGGAATTCAGAGCTAGGAGTCTACCTGCTGTCCGTACCCTTCTGTGTCCTCATTTTGTAACAGATGAATAAAAAAGTGAGCTTTTGCTTGATTTCAGTGTGGAATTTTTGTTCATTAAAAGCTTATAAAGGAGGAAATATTCCAACCAGTTTTTGACATTTCGTTAGGCATACGGTGACATGCATATTTATATGTGAGCACCGTATGTATTTGGGTATTTAGCTGCCAGGGAAAGGGTGTGATTTTGTTCACATGCAATGGTTGTCCCGCATGTTAATATCCAGATTTAAGTAATGGAATATCATGATGACTTTGAAAGACGTACATGGTATCTGCAGCTTGGTTAACCATCACAGAAAACCTGCTCTTCTCCCTCTGGGGAGAGTGTGCCAAGGGTGCAGGGCTCGCAACCTTCAGACGTCTTTTGCACTGTGGTTTTCCCAGCTCCCTCTGACCTGGTGATCTTGCAGGAGTGGGGTTTGCTGTGCTAAAGCTGATGCAGTGGTTGTTTCCGCAGTGTAGATCTGGTTCCTGCTGCAGATGGGCAAAAAGAGGGCGGTGGGGCAGCAGCTCCTTCCCCAGTGCTGTGCTGACTTGCAGTCCGTGGCAGTGGGGCTTTCCGTGGCCGGCAGGCTGGGGTGGTGTTCCTGCTTTTGCAGGGCACAGGGCGGTGAGACAGCTGCAGCAGGCTGGGGCTTGGTGGTCTGAGTCAGCACCTCCCAGCCAGCCTGGCAGGGGAGCCTGGGAGGGCAGCCTGCCTCCAGCCTGGGATGCAGGCATCTGCATGCAGGCAAGTCTTCCATCCTCTACTGCTTTCCGGGTCTTGGTGCGTTCACCAGCATTTCCTGTCCCCTCACTGGGGCCTCCAGTGTCTGGATGCACTCAGCTACATCTTTTTTATGGCCTTTCATCTGCAGCAGAGGGCAATGCCCTGCTCATTCTGGCCCACTTGTGCTCTTGACATTTAAGTGCGTGAGCAATGAGGCAAGTGAGCCGCTGCATCGGGGTGAGCTCTGACTGAAACGTGGCAGTGCAGGTCTGATGCCTATCTGCAGAGAAGCCAGTCCTTAACACCTGGAGCTCTTCCCAGCACGGTAGGTTCCAGCTGGTAAAAGGCTCTCTGGTTTAGCAGTAACCCGGGGGATGCTGTGAAATAATCACGCTCTGGCACTTCCTGTCAGTGCTTTGAAATTCCCAATTCTCACAGAAGCCTGTTGTTTTTAATGAAATGCAGCTGGAAATCTGGAAATACTTCCTCTAATCTCCTCCCCTGTTCTAATGTGCCCCCTAGCAGAAGAAAGTCCAGAGAGGCAGGTAGCACAGAGTGTTGTGCCAGTTATACACTCCCCAAAAATTCCCCACTGCTTCTTGTATGGCAGCCTTCCAAGCTAATAGTACCACGAGACTAATGCAAAGTGATCCTCCTTCCTGTCTGTTTTGAAGTTAGGGGTGGATTGGTTGGTTTTTTGAGTTGACTTTTGGAGGGGATTGGTGGAGGGAATGGGTTTATTCTGAATTGTTTTGTTTTTCATAATTGTCTGTATATTAACCTGCAGCAAATCTCACTTTAATTTATCCAGATTCCTCATATGGATAAAAAAAGAACCCCAGCCACTTCTTCCCACCCTCTGTTACTCTTGATACCTATAGTAATGTCCTGTTGGCATCAGCTGCAGCTTGCTCAGTGTACTGTTTACTCCCAGGAACTGCAGAATGTCAGACAAGAAGAGAGAAAGGTGTTCGCCAGCTATTTGTTCAGTTACATTGTTACCACCAAACCAGTGCATGAAAATCATGTTACGTAGCATAAAATATTATTTGATTAATATTTCTTTTACTCCCCATTAAATTGTCTTTCTACCAAAGCACTTATCAGTAGACCTGATTTTTTCCTGGCTTGATGTTAGCTGATGTCCTCTCAAGAAAGCTGTTACCCTCAAAATGTGCCAAAGCCTATTGGTTTCTGTCACAGGTACATTATTATACCACCATTTCCATGCAGCCAAATGAAATAAGCAAATGCATTGGGAAAGACAGCTTGATGTGACTACTATCTTATAGGTACATTTTATTCTGTAAGCATGTCCACAGGTTTCAAACATTTTAGACTAGAGAATGAATGCAAACACAGCTAGAAGTAGATCGCACTCAGAATTGCATTATTATAGGACATATTTCCTATGATTAAACCTTTTCTATAACATTACCTATAAGAAAAAAAATACTATATACTTATTCAATTTATGTCTAGAATGCATAGATTTATGGCAGCTGTGACAACCTTAAATTATGTCTTCCAAAAGCATGACTGATTTGTATACCCAGTACTGTGGAAAACCTTACTAACATAGTCAAAAATCTGATCATCAAAAGGTTCATACCCAAGCCTAAAATCAGGAGGAGGAAATCTGCTCATCAGCTTGTGTTGGTGGTTACAAGATTGCCTTAATTATTTTAAGTTCAATCCTAAAAAAGGCTGAGAATTTTCAGCTTGCATTAAAATCTGAGAAGTCAGTGCTCAAGGCTGTGCAAGAGCAGGCCTGAGAAAAGAACAATTACAAGTGTTGAATGCCAAATCCCTCGCTGCAATAGCTGATCTGGGATTGAACCTGCTTGCACCACACATCGGTTTGGCTACAAACACAGTAAAGCAAAAGAGCTTGTCAAGACAAATGTGCAGCAATATGCCATGTGAGAGAGGCCAAAGTACGTGTTAAAACACATCTTTCAGGCTGCCAGGAGCACAGCATAATTGAGAGTGCTGTAAAAAGTCTCGTTAAACAGGTCTCTCTGATTTTACCCCTTAAATACAGTGAGTCCCATGACTGGGCTGTTTGCTTCTTTGTAAAATGCAGGGTCTGAAATCTGATCTCTCCTTCTTGCCCCCAGACCATGTCTTTTACACGTTCTGAAGCAAACATACATAGCTCATTCTGTACTATTTGTAATTCCTGAATGCTCTGCTTGTGTGAAATCAGCTCCTCCTATTACAGTTCTGTGTTCAGCTGCCATCCTGGCTGTTTCATGGGACATGTCAGCAGACAGAGCTACCTGGCTCTCTGAGGCATCCCTTTTGTCTGCACAGCAGCAGTTGCATGCACCCGAAGAACAGTCTTCATCCTCAGAGCCAAGAGCAGGTTGCAGCTCCTCCCATAGGCCTGTCCAGGTCAGCCGCGGTTCTGTAGTTTCTCTGCAGGGAGTGGTTTTCCCCCCACACTTTGCCCGAAGTTTTGCTTCTTGGAAGGAATTGTGTTGACTGGGATAAAAAAGTGATTTTCTTTACTAAAAGTCCTTTGACATTAATAGCTAATCCAGAACAAGAAGGAGAAGTGGGGACATAACACAGGCCTACCTGTAAGAGAACCAGGCGGCTCCATATCCTGGTTTTGTGATTAACATCTCCTATATCATATACAGAAACATCCTCTGGAATGAGGTCTGCAGCTCAAGTCTCCCAGATTTTATTACTAAGCTCAGGTCTTGCATTTCTTTCTGTACTGGAACTAGTCTCAATATTGCACTGCAAGGCACTAAGCTGAACTGTTTTTCAGAATAGGATTGAAAAGGGTGGATTCTGGCAGCCCTGACCCAGATGTAGCCACTGGAGTGACATTTCACACATATTCAGTGCTTAGTGCTTGCTTCTGTGCCTGTATGAAGCGGGTGTTTTGCCCTGCCAGCCTGAGGCACCAAGGACTCTGTTTCAGCAGCCACAGGACGTAACATAAAACTATTGATCTTTTTTCTAGGGTTGAGTATTTAAAAATCATTGAAGCACTTCAGTTCTGCATGTCTTTGCTGCATCTAGCCCACAGTCTTGTCTTTGTAAACTTACAGTTTTCACTGAATGATTTAATTTGCTATGTAAATTATTAAATAAAACAATTAATGATTTTTACAGTTACAGTCATTGGGTAAACAACCTTGAATTGAAATGCACTTGGCAAAACTCTTATGTTTCTGTAGGCGCTAGATTTCTAGTTTTCATAAGACTAGGTAACCACAAAACACATGGATGAGGGTGTATTATGAGCAATTCAGCTCTGCTGGGGTGCAGAGCTGTGCATCCATGCCACAGGGAAAAGAATATGGCCCATTCAGATGTTTTCAACCAAAACATGTGTTTATAAATTCTGATGTGTAATTCTTAATAGTCGACTAAGTTTTCTTACAGTTACATCACTGAAGCATGAACTGATACCAAGAACATCATTTTCACTTTACATCAAATGGAGAATTTGCCCTCAAAGCAACATATTCATCGCCTAAAGTGTTTGTAGTTCTGTGTCCTGCTTAGACGTCTCTGGCGTTTGGAGGAAAATTTTATTTCCCATTCCTTAATTTCAGGTGTTTTCTAGCAAAGCCTGGCCTCTGTAGAATTGAAAGGTTTCCTTAACTCGTGGTTTTGGAATGAGGGGGCCGATTTCTGCTCAACTTACTAATAGTTTCACACCTGGAGGTTTAGTTTTGTTCACTGCTACCATTCTTAGGGACTGCAGAGATATGCAGCAAGCAGAGCTGGAGTACTCCACCTGCTTTATGAGAAGAAGCATAGCGATTCTGATGGACATCCCACCATCAGGAGTGCCATCAACAAGCACCCTTTCCTAACCAGCTCTTGTGCCCTAAGGACATGTGGAATCTTCAAATTGCTCTGTGGAAATGAATGCATTTTACCACCATGAGCGCCTCCTACTGCTTGTTAGAAATCTTCTGCCGTTCTCTTAACAGAGCCAGCCTTCTACAGCATTGAAAATGTGTGTCAGCAGGCCTGAAGTTAGTGTAACTAACAGTAAAAGCTTATCTCTCTTTCACAAGGAAGCTGAATTAAATGGATAGTCAGGCACTATTGGAAAATCCATAGATCTCCGTGGGGTTCTTTGATGGCTGCTTGAATCCTCTCTGTTGGACTGTCTGAATTCAGAAACACAGATCTCATAGACCTCTGCAGAGAGAGAAGGACAGAAATAGACCACATGTAAAAATAAAGTAGTAATTTCCACTGTCTGTTGGTTACCCATTCGTGTGGTCGTGACCTATTTCGTGACAGGCACAAATTTCTGTAAATAACCTACTTCTGTAGGCAGGTTACTGACCAAAAGGTCTGACTGGAAGTCAAATGACTATCTACCCCCATCAGTGGCCAATAGTCTCTTGGCCTTTCTGTAGGGTAGTTCATCCCTTTGTAACATAGGAATAATAGTAATGATAATGATAATGATGATGATGATAATAATAATAATACTTGTTTCCTTTGTAGAAGCCCTTTTAGATCCAGTAATGAAAAACAGATCCAAAGTTAGAGATAGTTGTTTCTTATGGTCTGAAAACAATAATATTTCTTCATAGCTTTGGAGAATCAGAATATTTGTAGCTTTAGGGAATTACTTTTAAGTAGAAATCCCCTTATTTATGACACTGTTTTTCAAAATGTGTCCATGTCTTAGTGACAGAACCCAGGATGTATTTGAGGGCATAGCTAGTTTAATCCAGTGTCTAATCCAAGTGCACTTTTTAAAAAAAATGTTGGTTTGAGGCATTAGTCATTTAGGAGAAGCAGAGACCTCAGACATGCAAAAAAGAAGGAGGAAGTATTGAATACCCCTTCAGACTGTTTATAGAGACCATAAACATATCCCCTATATGCCATGTGATTTTTACCTTCCCCTTTCTGGCAGTGTCCTGGTGTTGTACTTTGCTGTTCTCAGATCCAAGGTACCTGCAGCAAGGTGAGACTAGGTGAGTTCCTTGGGACTGCTCCTCTTGTTGGTGCAGGACCATGGCAATGACGCTGCTCAGACAGACCCAGCTGGGATCCACCGCTCTCCTCTGGGGCTGGGTCCACATGCCCCTCCTAATCCAGGGCTTAGTGTGATGCTTCCTGAATCCATAAGTGGACTACTGGGGGAGATGGCAAGGAAATAGGGCAAATCCCAGCCAAGGGTGAAAGTCTGAGGGCATTGGTTTGCTCCCTTGTGGTAACAGCAAAGGCAGGGCTTCTTATATGCAGCTGCATAGAGGGATACATGTGTCTCTCCTTGGATAACAAGGAAGGCCTGGAGCAAAATAGATGCAGGAAACAGTACAGGAAACCATAAAGTAAGTCAGTTTGGAGTTTAAGGGCTCCCCTTCTACAGGATTTCAAGGTGTCAGTTCAGCATGGCCCCAGCCCTGCCTTCATGCTGCCTCAGGCACCTGACTGTGATGGGGACGGCCACCAAGAGAGGCAAGGGATTTGAAATGGCTTCTCCTTGGAAAAGACATTTTAGTCTTTGATGGATGTGTGAAAGGTATGAGGATACGGTGATGATTACCTTCTGCTCCATTAGTGAGTGACTAGGGAGGATATTAAATGGCAGATATTAAGCTTAAACATTTAAATGTCTGCAGGATTGGATAACTTCCAGGAATTGGCCAAAGAGGTTTCTGAACCATTAGTGTCGACACAATGAAAAATAAAAAATGGAACACCAAAGACATTGAAAAGGGTTGGAAAAAAGCCAATCTTTTAAATGAATAAATGGAATGAGTGGGGCAGTAAATGCTCCTGAACCTACATCCATCACTGGAGGGAATGGAGTGGCTGGTACAGGATGCAATTGACAAAGTGAAGGGTCCTAGCCTCCATCACAGGTTGATTATAAACCAATAGTAATTGCTACTATACAAAATGATTGCAGCCCCCCCACTGAATGAATTAACTGGGGAACTGTGGAGTGCAAAGGCAACCGTACATGGGAAACTGTTGGCCATTTGCAGCTGAACCTGAAAGAATCTGCTCTACACATGGCACCCTTCAACACAGTGTTTCCCTGAAAGAAAACCCTGAAATTGTCACAAGTCAAGTGTGGGAGTGACTTCACTGCTTGGTGTAACACTAAGCAGTGGTATGAACAGGTTAGCTAAATATGTTGAGCTAGGCTGTTTATCTGTCACTGAAATGTGTATTTCAAAGCCACCAACTGGCAGATCTTGAAATAAAGAATATAAGCCACAAGGGAGGCTGTGGAGTGCTGTCGTTCCTAAAAGAACAGGAGAGATCTATGAGTATGCCCAACTGAACATAGGCTCCCTGTGCCATGCTCTGCTGGGGATACCAAATATGTTTCTCAGAGACAGAAGGCAATATACTTAAATGTTCAAGTCTGTCTGGTCTCACTCATAAAGAAGGAAACTAGTGCAGTTGAGTTCTGCCTCCCACTGCTCCATCTGTAAGTGTGTGTCATGCATTTTTAGAAATAGATAGCTGCTACTATGAGTTAAATACTACTCTGTAGATGGCATGAATCAGCCAAAACTGTTTTAAATTGGGTTAAGACAGTAATTTGTTTATTCCTATGATACTATTCCTGCTGTAGATTCAAGACCTACAGCAAATTAAAAATCAAAGCTGAACAGCCCTTCCTGTTATGCCATGGACAAAGTACAACTGAGTCTGCTAATGCCTTACTTTTTATTTGCCTTTTGCTATTACATAAAAAGATGAACACTCCTTTCAAGGGATAGCGCTGAGTTTGGGTTCCAGGTGGTCTGGTTACATGTCTTCCTCATAAGCTAACTTTCTTTGTTTGAACTGGTCCAAACAGCTACAAAATGGTTAAGTCAGACTCTTGCAAATTATATGTCCTTGGGCTGTCTGCAATTCTAGTTTAACAAAATTATCTGAATTCATTACAAGAAGATGAGTTCTAATGTTGTGTGAAGGCTGTATGTCTGTGAGCATTGTGCCTTGTTAAGTAACACAAGGGACTTGACTTCCAGGCTCAGGTTGCCTAAAATAAACTCAACATCTCATACATTCCCACCTAACGCTCTCCCTGCCTCTGCCCCTAGACAAAGTCAGTCTGTGTTCATGCAGTGCCCATTTTGTGCAATCCAGGAGC
The DNA here is from genome assembly GCA_039654755.1 of Calcarius lapponicus. Classification (NCBI taxonomy): domain Eukaryota; kingdom Metazoa; phylum Chordata; class Aves; order Passeriformes; family Fringillidae; genus Calcarius; species Calcarius lapponicus. The sequence continues at coordinate 42,666,419 of CM077481.1, forward strand.
AGACCTCACGTTAGATGGGTGATGAGGAGATGGCTCTCGCTCCTTTTTTGCCAGCAGTGGACTCTGCAGTACTTGCAGAGCAGGGCCCTGGTGGCCCAGGTGTCACAGGGATCTGGAGTAGGGCATGGCCACCCTGGTCTTCTCACCCAGCATCTTTCTTGTGGCCAGCATTGACTGGGATTGTGGCAAAAGGAGTGAATTCAGTTTAACTCCTTCTTGCAGCTGGCAATGCAATGGGCATTTTGAGGTCACAAATATTCTTGAAAAGCACCCAAGTAATTGTTTTATTCCTTTTGCACTAGAAATGGGGTATAAAAGCAGTACACTTTTTGGTGTGGCAGCAAACTTGATCTGAAGAATCAATGCAGATTTCTCACAGCTTTCTGAAGGTTTCTTTGTGAAACGATGGTGTGACATTTGGAAGCATATTAGTGCTATTAGTGCATATTAGTGGTATTATTTTTTGGTCATAAGCCATATGCCAGAGATCTTCCATAGGACCAGCATGCAGCCAGCAGGGCTGTGTGTGGACTCTGGGGTACACTGTACATTACAATATATAACAGGACCCAGATCATGTTCTGTCATGAGGAACATGCTGTCAAAGGGTCACCTCAAATTTGCAAAAAGAGAGCCTAAAATATTTCGTTTCTGTTTTGCTGTTTGAGAGCCCTGAATGAGAAAGCAGAAGTCTTTACATTATTCACTTCAAGTGTGATTTCCATCCCTGCCCCCTCACCCCCTCTTTTTTTAATTTTGGTCTAGCCGCAAACTTCATTCTCAATTTCCTGAATGCTGATGCAAGGTCTGTGCTCCGCAAATGGTGCATTTACACTGTGTCAGCCAGCTATGCAGGCAGGAGTAGGGACATGCAGCTGATGGGTTTACCACGGAAATTAGGGGGAAGGGTATTAGAGTGTTTCTCTGGGGAGTGGAGAGGCTCCAGTGAGAGCCTAATGACCCCTGGAAGAGGCTGGTGCCAGGAGAATTGGTGCGAGCAGAGGCGGAAGGAAGAGTGGGCGACCCGAGGGACTGTGTGTCTTGCTGGGGGGAGGGTACACAAGTGTGAAACTTGTTTTTGCTGCCTTCAAGTGTTGCAGATGTTCCTTTACTGGGAAAAGAGCAATGTGTAAAACCTTCAGCTTTATTAGCTATTAATATTAGCATCATAATCATCTAACTGATGTGTAAAATTGCAAATATTTATTCAGCTTTTACTCTAGTATATTTCAACCAGACTTGTGGGTTTGCAAATTAGTGAAATCATAGGATCCGTCAGACATTTTACAAGCACAAATGTGATGATAACATCTAATTGCAGGGATCTGAGACTGTCTGACTGCAGATGGGATGCTATTAACCTTTTTCTGTCTGTTATGGATGTGTCAGAAAATTGTCAGGACAGTGTTAAAGACACTCCAAATCTGTGTGATGTAGCAAACCATTAGGTCCTGACTTGGCAATGATTTAGTCCGTGTTTAGGCCAATGTATTTGCAAACAGTCCTGTTGCAACAGTGCTTTCAAGTCACTTCTGTGTATAATCTAACCCAGGCACAGAAATGTTTGAAGGAGCAGTATCCTGAAAAGTAACAATTATCCTAATACACCTCACCACAATATATGGAAGGTGCTGGAATACTAGCTATATTTGATTCTAAATTGTGACAGTAGGATACTGTGTCAGTCAGACTGCCATTGTTGGATGGCTGATTTGCTTCCATAGCAGTTGTTTGTTCTTTAATTCCCAGTAATGAACACTTTCATGCTTCCAAAATCCTGTCTACTTTCAGCTTTCAATGGTAATACCTCCTGTAGGTGCCAGCCAGAGGAATCCTCAGCATAAGCTTTGCTCTCTGAAAGTCAGGGGCTTTATAGGTGAAACGGGGAACCTTTTTCCTTACTTCCTACTGGTTCTGCAACGCATTGTTTAGGCTCGGGTATGCAAAATCTATCCTATTTTTACCACTTTTTATGCAGACTGTAAATTAATAAAAGTAAAAGAGAAAGTGATGTAATTAATTCAGAAAAGCGATGTCAGTGGAAACCTTTCAGGTGTGTTTAGTGTAGCAGTGACCAGTAAGCGCACGTTCAGTCTGGTTTCACCATGAGACATGGATGACCTGCCCATCCGTGGCTGTAAGGGAAAACCCAGCGCTGACGGGAGTGTTCCCACAGCCGAGTACCAGTGGCTGGAGGAGCTGCGCTCGGCAGCTCTGCCGGAGTGTGACCCGTGGGTGACACCTTGTGAGCAAAGCCGGGAAGCCCCGGCTGCCCAGCTCCTGCCTCGCACAGAGCTGCCGGCGCCGACCTTGCGGGAGCAGGGCTGCCTCTTCTTGTCATTTATATTTATCCTGCCTCCGCCAGGAGGGTGGGGAGAGCAGCACTGGTGGAAATGAAGGTGTGGAAATGAGCGCTACCGTGACACCAGCGGGAGCCAGCGGCGGGGTGAGCTGCAGCGGCGCCCTGCCTGGTTGTGGCGCCCTCTGAGGAAAAAACGAGCCCGTCTTTTGTTACAGTCATCCTTTTCTGATGAGCGGCCCGGCAGTTTAGGGTTAGAGCCGTTTTTTTCAGGGTGGTCTTGCCTAGGTGGTAATGATATTCGTCACCCTTCCTACACAAGGCTGAAAACTGCCAGTGGCAATGACTTATTTGCTCTGTTTTACCAATATCAAGGCCCACTCACACCAAAAGAAGTTTGGTTTAAAGATTATTTATTTATTTATTTCAAAATTTTAAAATTTTACTGTCAGTCTATATATTTCATTCACTTCCGGCTTTTTTTTTCCTTAAGCTGTGAGGGTCAAAAAGCCTTAATTCAAAATAAAAAAACTTCTCTCCACTAGCATGAATCCCAGACCTGGGAGATTTAAAATTACAGAAAACATGCAGGGTTTCAGCCAGTCTGCTAATCCTGTTTTGCACATGTGGAACTAGGCCAGGCACAAAGAGCTTTACCATTTTGTCCAGGGTTACATACAATTTCAGAGTTAGATGTGCTAATGTCTAGATTACTAAACAAGTCTTCCTCTTCTGAAAAACAGAGATGACAAAATTCTTACAGCATATTCCCCATTTCAAACCACAATAGGAGGTTACTTGGCCACCACTCTCTTTAATCCTTACTAGCAAACACCAAGGTATATGTATGATTTCTGGACTTTTCTTCAGTAATTGTCTTATTGTTTTACAGTTGCTTCTATGTTCTGAATGACAACTGTCACACAGTGCTGTGCAATGGAAAAGATCTTTGTAACAAATTTGGTCTTATTATTGTTTTATAAATATATTGTCAATGTCCTCAGACTTTTTTAATCAGCTGGGAGTGGGCCATTTCTCCACATGCATGTATCTTAAACACTGAATAGAAACAGAGTTAAGTTGAATAACTGGTGAGGTTCACATCTTCCTAAACTATTGTATCCACACAGACTGGAGCTAAGGGAAACTGTATTTCTAAAAACGTGATGCCATTCTTAGATTTTGAAATATACATTCAGGATCCCTCCCAGAAAGGTGGGAGGCACCTCGTGGCATGCTGAGGGTTTGAAGACATACCTATATTCACCACAAGAGGTCCGTTTCACACAAGTCCTTTTCAGAATAGAGAGAGTATTCTGTATTAGTACCAAAATTTTAAACCCTTGCATGCTGGAACAAATATTTAAACAGACTATTTTGATTTAAGTGACTGGTATGAGAATGCCACCTGAAAAGAGAACATGTATTTTTTGTTTTCTGGTGTTTCTTGCAATAACAGGTAGATTTTTTTTCTACTTTTAAACACTCATCTATTCAGCAGATTACTGAAGAATACTAAACAAGAAGATACAGTACTGTGTATTTGCTGGTAATTTGATTACTGATTTCTCACTGCTGGTAATTTGATTACTGATTTCTCACTCCTAAATATGGAGGATGAAGTCACTGCAGGATAAGTGATGAAAGCCCACTCTGGCATCCTTATTTTTTTCTCAGAATGTTTGGTGGCATAAGTCAAAGGAGTTTGCTAATGGCCCCTCTTTTCTATATTAGACAAATTACAGAGACATAGCCCCATACTAGGAAATGAAACACTGTGCCCTAAAATGAATTATCAAATGAAGAGCTGTGAGGAGAGGAGTCACTATTCAGTAAATTTATCTGTGACTTTGAATAAGCCTTTGCAGTCAAAGATGTTGTGCATGACTTTGGGTACACAACTACAGAAAGAGTCTGAAGGGTAGGGCTTGGTGGGTGCAAGCTGAAGGGCCAAGATCTTATTCCTCCAGTATGTTGGTATGTGTCCCTCAGCTTCCACTAGGCACATACCCCAAATGGAATTGTTGCCAGTGTGTCTAGAGCAATCTCAGACTTTCAATGCCACTTTTCTACAGCTCAGCCCAATTTGCCTGCTATAACTGAGCCCTGAGAGTCCAGATTGCACAGTCTGCATCTGTAAAACTGTACTGAGCACCAAACGCAGTGCACTCTTCTGCCTGGGCAAACCCAGGACCACGAGCTCCTGCCTTCTGTTGTTTCTGCCTCTGTTTATTCAGCTGGGCAGAAGAATTTTTGCTCAGTGTTGTCCTACATCCCAGTTTCCATTCCCTGTCAGGGCTGTCAGAAGATCTCCCTGGGCATATCTTTGGTTGGAAATACATTCCTCTGCTACAGGCCATGCTTGACACCCTCCCTCTTCAGGCATTACCAGTAGGGAGATCCACTCCTCACCAAGCCCCAGTATGTGTTGCACTTGAGAGAGTCCTGCTCAGACTCTGCTTCTCCTGCTTATGGCAGGTAGCTGGGACTGGGGAAGCGGCATTCTGGTGCCAGGTGGAGCAGCCCTGCATCTTTCACTTAAGGCTTGTTGATGACGAACAACATCGGTGTCAGGGGCTAGGCATAAGTCACTGCTGACAGAGCTTATGCTGTTGGTGTGGATACTGGATTTCTAATTGTCTATAAGAGCATCTACCTGATGTCCAGGGTAATATACAAACTTATTGGAAGCAGAGAAGTTCTAGATGTTCACACTTTTTGAAAACAGTGTCATAACCATGCTCCAGACAGTAACTGATCACAACACATGTCTCAAGAGTAGGCTACCTGCTACCCCACTTCTTATGTACACCATCTGTGCCCTTGCCTACCACACTTTTCCCACACCAGATGAACAACTAATGTCTAGGTGGAAACCCATGATTTAGGTCTGAACTAAAATCCTATACTCAGTAGCTGAGGTATCGGGTTATATGGGGAAATTACAAGGAATTAAACATAGCAACATTAGAAAATAAAAAGCAACAGAGCAACAGTGACAGCTTAGCCAGGTGGCACACACATAATTTAATTAAATTAGTCAAAGTTATCTCAGTGAATTTCAAGATGGACAATTAACTAGTAAAACGTGATAGCAAAGAGTAATAGTGCTGCAGCTCCTTCGTACTCAATAGCTCTCCACTGGCCTTTTGTCCTATACAGTGTGAAACTGCATCTGAATGTTATGTTGTATTTCTGCACATTCATCAAGTGTCACCACTTGCTTTTTGTAACCTTATCCATCAAAGAGTGGAACTGGATTTCACTTTATGGGGTCATTCATGGCTCACTTCTCACTATGATATTTGGAGCGTTTGATTAACAAGATCTCAAAGAGGAAGTCTGAACTTTTAGTCTGAACTACCATTATATAGTAGTTTAATTAATGTGCTTCTTTATATCTAAAGAAAATACCTCTGCTCATTTTTGTGGGTGAAAAGGAAAGAGAAGAATTGTCCATTTTCTAATGTTAAGCTTATCCGATTTTTACTGTCACAAAGATTGTTGGATACAAATGTTTCGATTTGATGTTGCTTGTGAGCAAGGAAAATTAGCAGTGAAGAGATGTCTCAGCAAGGAATTGAGGTCAGTAAAAATTTTTTATGCTCTTAACTTTCATTTGTTTTAAAGAAAAGGGTGACAGGAAGGTAATCCTGTCCCATCAGATCTCATTTCTTACATGTTTAGATATAAGCCAGTTTCATAGATTTTCTTTTTAAAGGCAAGAAAAAGCATATGGAAAAATTCAGACTTGCACATTTAAGACTCTAGGCTGACCATCTGAATTTTCATTCTCTGGTTGCCCATTCTGTTACACCTACAACAGAAGACATCAAAGGATTAACAAAGGGTCAGAGTATTTCACTCAGATAGGCACATCTCTGCTGAGATATGAGAGGCTCTTGACATAGGGCAACACATCTGCAAGTTACAGAATCACAGAATCAATCAGGCTGGAAAAGACATCCAAGACCATCAAATGTAACCTTTGACTGATCACCACCCTGTCAACTAGACCACAGCACTGGGTGCTGCATCTAGTAATTTCTTGAACATCTCCACAGTGATTCCACCATCTCCCTGGGCTGCCAATTTCAACATTTAACAACTGTTTCTACCCTGAGTTTAGCTCAGCTATTAGCATGGTACTAATAACACCAAGATTGTGGGTTCAATCCCAGTATGGGCCATTCACTTAGTAGTTAGAATTGATGATCCTTGAGGGTGCCTTCCAACTCAGAAAATTCTGTGAAGAAATTTCACCTCATATCCAACCTGAACTTTCCTTGATGCATCTTGAGGCTGTTTCTTCTTATGGTTGCCTGGTAAAGAGGCTGATCCCCACCTTGCTGCCCTCTCCTCACAGGCAGTTGTAGAGAGTGATAATGTCTCCCATGAGACTCCTTTTCTGCAGACTAAAGTCACCCTAAGGTTGGGCAGAGAAGGGATGGAGAGCAGCCCTGTGAGAAGGACTTGGGGGTGCTGGTGGATGAGAGGCTGGACATGACCCAGCCATGGGCACTCCCAGCCCAGAGAGCCAAACGTGTCCTGGGCTGCATCCAGAGCAGCGTGGGCAGCAGGGCCAGGGAGGGGATTCTGTCCCTCTGCTCTGCTCTGGTGAGAGCCCACCTGGAACCCTGCATCCAGCTCTGGGGTCCCAGCACAGGAAGGACATGGAATGTTGGAAAGAGTCCAAGGGAGGGACACTAAGTTGATAAGAGGACAGGAGCACCTCCCCTACGAAGACAGGATGAGGAAGTTGGGGCTGTTCATCATGAAGAAGAGAAGGTTGTATGGAGACCCCACAGGAACAAAAGGGGATACTTTGTCAGAAGCTGTACTGGTAGGACAGAGAGTAATGGGTTCAGACTGAAAGAGGGGCAGATTAGGTTAGATATATAGAAGAAACTATTGACTGTGAGCGTGGTGGCACTACTTACTGTGGGGCACGGGAACAGGGTGCCCAATTCAAGGCCAGGTTGGATGGAGCTTTCAAACTGATCTGATGGAAGGTGTCTCTGCCCATGACAGGAGCAATGGAACTGGATGGTCTCGAAGTCCCTTCCTAAGCAAACCATTATATGATTCTGTGATCTGCCTTCTTTGTGAATTACATTTCTTCATGCTGCAGAATTACCAGTGAAAAGACTATTTCTGACAGCACCTGGGCTTAGGGAAGATTTTGCTCTTTTTCCCATTTAACAAACAGCTATTCAGTGATCTTCTTAAGCACTTAATTTTTAACTTTTCTGGGCATCTCTACAAAATATCAGTACACAACAAAAAAAAATTGCTGATAAAGTTATGTAAAGCTGTTAAAAAATTCACTTTGGCATTGTGTAGAGTCATTCACTGGGAAAACTAACATCATAATTAAAATTTCTCGTTAATGTCATCTGGTTGGACTGCAGAGATAGTAAAACAAGGCTGTTTTTCAGCAGTTTTATTCTGCTGGAGGAGAGGGGTCCACATGCAGGCATTAGCAGATATGGCAGAAAAAAAATATTAAGGAACTAAGGTAAGTGAGGATTAAAAACAGCTACATTATAAAAACCTCCCATTTTTATTTGTAACTGAGCCTTACTTGAGGTTATTATTGGCATCATCTGGAAGACTGTGAATTGGCATCATCTGGAAGACAGTGATGAGTGAATGGAGAGACAGAATCTGGGATTTTTTTTATTTGCCCCCCCTTTCTTCTGGCTTGAATTAGTAACAAATATAATTTTTTGTGCCACTTATGTAATTTTCCAACTTTCCATTTGAGGCTACCCTATTAACTAAGATTTCCAGGCATTCCTGGACAAGGTGTATGCTCAGGAATAGTAAATCTGATGCTGCAGACTTCCTGGCACACAGGCTTCAATTGAACGTGCATGCACAATCTGTCCAATTTGGCCAGAAAACATAGGATGTACTGAGCTGGGTGTTATGCAGCCGTAATGCATATGGGCTGTGAATGTGTCTAGGATTACCAGTCACACAGCAGCCAGTCAGAGCTGCTGTGAATGCACAATAAGCTTCCAGTTGCTGGACCTACAGACACACAGAAATCCCAGGAGAGAATCCTGAAAAATCCTGCCCTGATAAAATTCTGATCTGATGGAAAGTAAACAGTGCCAAGAAAACCTGGCTTTCAGCAGTTCCTAATGAAAAACAAAAAGAAAAGAAAAAAAAAAAAAGATTGTCATGTCTCCCAGTGTTTCTGAGACTTGTGAGCTGGGGTGTTGCAGAAGGTTCTCTGATGTGTAATCAGCTATCCCCTACAAACTGATTTACTGCTTTGGACTGCCCTTCTCAGCTCCAGTAGGATGTGAATTATACAGATTTTAGCACAGGGCTAGGGAAGAAGCAGCTGCAGACGCTTGCAGCTCACCATAGTCTGAGTGTTTGTCTGTTTTTTTTCATTTTTAATGCACACTAGAGTGGGTCTATCAGGAGTGTAACAGTGGAGATAAGCATGAAAAGAAAAACATCTCCTGTCTGTAACTCCATTAGTCACTCCTGGTGGAGATGGTCTTGTTTAAAATACGAAACCCAAATATGCAGTGCTACTGCAAGAATGACATTGAGGTGCTGGAGTGTACCCAGGGAAGGGCAATGGAGCTGGTGAAAGGTCTGGAGAACAAGTCCTGTGAGGAGCAGCTGAGGGAGCTGGGGATGCTCAGCCTGGAGAAAAGGAGGCTCAGGGCAGAACTTATCACTGTACAACTGCCTAAAAGGAGGCTGTAGCCAGGTGTGGGTCTGTCTCTTCTCCCAGGTAACTGTCCAGTGATAGGAAAAGAAGAAACAGCCTCAAATTGTACCAAAGGAGGTTTAGATTGGATATTAGGAGAAATTTGTTCACCAGAAGGGTTGTCAAGCACTGGAATAGGCTGCCCAAGGAAGTGGTTGAGTTACCATCCCTGGAAGTATTTAAAAGATGTGCAGATGTGGCACTTAGGGACATGGTTCAGTAATGAACATGACAGTGCTGGGCAAATGGTTCAAGTTGATGATCTTAAAGGTCTCCTCCAACCTAAATGATTCTATGGTGATCTATAGGTAATCTATTGAGGGATCACATGGCTAGATGAATGCTGTACCTAAACAGTAAATAAATCATTGATATAGAGGAAAAAAGGCTTGAACTTGCTAAATATTTCCATTTAAGTATTGCAATGAAAGCAAACCTGCTGGGGAAAATACTCAAAATTAGTGCAAGAAGTGCTTTTGCCCTTTTTTTAGCACAAAGCCTGAAAAGATGACAGAAATAAGGGCTCTGTGCTCATCTGCACAACATTCTGTAATAATCAGGCCTATGCAAACAATTAAGTGCTCTTCATTCTATGACATTTCACTTATATTTGTGAGAATACTCAAAATTTTTAAACTATATAGTGGAACACTTAATTGAGAAGACTGCTGCTTCTATTACCGCAACTTTTTTTATTAAGCAAGGCTTGTGATATGCAGGGTTCTTTGTTTTTTTTTTTTTGTTTTTGTTTTTTGTTTTTTGTTTTGTTTTTTTGTTTTTTGTTTTTGTCTTTGGGTTTTTTTGGGGGGTTGGTTGGTTTGGTTTTGGTTTTGGTTTGTTTTTTTTTTTGTTTTGTTTGGGGGGGATTTTTTTTTTTTTTTAAGAAGAAGCTATGAAAAGCCTTGCTTCACTGCTTTCCCAGTAAATTAAACATCCTTGTTGCCTACAGATTGTGGATGTTTCATCTTGGCTGGTGTCACTTCTGTGGCAAAAGTGTCACAGAATAAAGTTTATGTACGGAGAAGCTACCTGGTTTATGAGGTGTGAGGATCAGCAGTATCTGTTTCAGGTTCAGTAGAAAGAAATTATATGAGGATTAGGTTGGTGACATGTTGATCTGCTGGAAACTCAAAATCAGGTTGAATTTAACCAGGCCATTTGTAGAGCCTACAACTTGTGTTCAGTAGAAAAGGTTTTTATTTGGGTTTTACTTTGTAAGATGCTGCACCTGGAGAAAGCAGCTTGCTGGGTGATTACAATAGGTCTACAAGAGAGGAGAAGTGGATGGAGGATTGGACTGGGAAAGGGAGATGGAAATGGAAAGTGAGAGGGAGATGGATTTGGAAGGACACTGAGGAGGGAGTACTCCATCTGACTGAAAGGACTGGTCTATCTTGGTAAAGAGAGTCTTTCTGATGCAAAGTCTGAATGTGCAGCACAAGCCAAAGGAACACTACTAGGCAGGGGAGTGCACTGTAGGAGCCCCATGGCTGGGGTGTCTATTACCATGGCTTGCAAGCTTTCTCTGATATGGAAGGTTTGAATCTCCTCTCACTTAGGCCAAGAGGCAATATCTGTGACTGCTGCACTTCAGCTGGAGACACGCTGCTATTTTCTCTGCAAAATGACAAAACATATGTTTATTATCAGCTATACAGCTGCAATGCTTTTGCACTTTTATCTGTTAAATTCTGCCGGGTTCCTTGCGTTTCTTGGGATTGAATATATTATCTCCCCCTTACTCTGTCTCTCACCCTTTATACTGGTTTAGAACCATACAGTCATCAAGGTAGAAGGGGCCTCTAAGATCATCCAGTACCCAGCACTACTACTGTAACTCTAAACCACTAAACCACATTACCACAGAATCACAGAATCACAGAATTTCTAGGTTGGAAGAGACCTTTAAGATCATCGAGTCCAACCCATGTTCTAACACCTCAACTAGATGTGTCACATCCAGTCTTTTTTAAAACACATCAAGGGATGGTGACTCCACCACCTCCCTGGGCAGATGATTCCAGTATTTGACCACTCTTTCTGTAAAATACTTCCTCCTTAATTCTAGCCTGTATCTCCCTTGGCGCAGCTTGAGACTGTGTCCTCTTGTTCTGTCTGTTGTTGCCCAGAGAAAGAGACCGACCCCCAGCTCACCACAGCCACCCTTCAGGAAGCTGAAGAGAGTGATAAGGTCACCCCTGAGTCTCCTTTTCTCCAGGCTGAACAACCCCAGCTCCCTCAGTCGTTCTTCATACGGCTTGTGCTCCAAGCCCCTCACCAGCCTCGTTGCTCTCCTTTGGACACACTCAAGCATCTCAACGTCCCTCCTAAAGTAAGGGGCCAGAACTGGACGCAATACTCAGGGTGTGGCCTCACCAGTGCAGAGGGCAGGGGAAGATTGACCTCTCTGTTCCTGCTGGCCACACCATTCCTGACACAGCCCGGGATGCCCTTGGCCTTCTTGGCCCCAGGGCCCACTGCTGGCTCATGTTCAGCTGGCTGTGGACCAGCACCCCCAGGTCCCTTTCTGCCTGGGCACTGTCCAGCCACATCATCCCCAGCCTACAATGCTGCAGGGTGATATTGTGCCAATACGCAGGGCTCAGCACTTGCACTTATTGAACTTCACCCCATTAGATTCTGCCCATCCATCCAACAACCATTCCAAGTCCCTCTGCAAAGCCCTCCATCCCTCTAACAGATCAACACATGCTTCCAGCTTAGTGTCATCTGCAAATTTGCTAATGAAAGACTCTAAACCCTCATCCTTGTCATCAATAAAAATATTGAACAGAACTGGCCCCAGCACAGACCCTGAGGGACACCTCTGCTGAGCAGCCACCAGCTGGATGCAGCACCATTCACCAGCACTCTCTGGGCCCGGCCATGCAGCCAGCTCCTAGCCCAGCAAGGAGTGCTCCTGTCCAAGCCGTGGGCTGCCAGCTTTTCCAGGAGTGGGCTCTGGGAGACAGTGTCAAAGGCCTTGCTGAAATCCAAATAAACAACATCTACAGCCTTCCCTGCATCCACTAGGCGGGTTACCTGGTCATAAAAGGAGACCAGGTGGGTCAAACATGACCTACCCCTCCTAAACCCATGCTGACTGGTTCTGGTACTCTGGCCATCCTGTAAATTCTGTGTGATGGCACTTAATATAAACTGTTCCATTATTTTGCTGGGTACTGAGGTCAGGCTGACTGGTCTATAATTACTAGGATCCTCCTTTGCACCCTTTTTTGTGAACAGGTATCACATTGGCCAGCTTCCAGTCATCCGGAACCTCACCAGTGAGTCAGGAATGTTGGTAAATGATGGAGAGTGGCTTTGCAAGCTCATTTGCCAGCTCTCTCATTACCCAGGGGTGGATCCTGTCTGGTCCCATAGATTTATGAATATCCAAGCATTTCATTAGTTCTTTGACTGCCTCCTCTTGGATAATGTGGGGAACATTCTGCTCCCTGACACCATCAACTAGCCCAGGCAGGCAGGTGTCTTGAGGGCAAGTCATCTTCCCACTAAAAACTGAGGCAAAGTAGGCATTAAGCACTTCTGCTTTCTCCTCATCTGTAGATACTAAGTCCCCTCCCTTGTCCAATAAAGAAAAAAGGCTGGTCTTACCCTTCCTTCTAGCATTAATATATTTGTAAAAACATTTTCTATTATCCTTTACAGAAGTTGCCATTCTAAGTTCAAACTGACCTTTGGCCTCCCTATTTTTTTTTCTGCACACTCTAGCAGCCTTCTTGAATACTTCCTTGGAGACCTGACCCTCCTTCCAATGCTGATATATCCTCTTTTTATTCCTAAGTTCCTCCAAGAGCTCCTTGCCCAGCCAGGCTGGACGTTTACCGCGTTGACTGATCTTTCAGCACACAGGGACAGTCTGTTCCTGTGCCCTCAAGATCTCTGTTTGGAGGCATGCCCACCTTTCCTGGATTTCTTTGTTTTTAAGGACTGCTTCCCAAGAGATGCTCTGAATCAGAGTCTCCTAAACAGGCCAAAAGTCCGCCCTCCGGAAGTCCAATGCAAGAGTTTTACTAGAGCTCCTCCTGACTTCACCAAATATTGAGAACTCTGTTATTTCATGATCACTCTGTCCCAAGCGACCTCCAACCACCACATCTCCCACCAGCCCATCTCTATTTGCAAACAGCAGATCTAACAGCATCAGATCCAGGTGCCTCCTAAGAATCTCCAGGGATGGTGACTCCACCACCTCCCTGGGCAACTAATTCCAATGCCTGAGCACCCTAACAGTGACATTTTTTTTCATAATATCTAATCTGATTCTCCTGCCTCAACTGAAAGCCATTTCCTCTGGTCCTATCACTGCAGGGACAGTAGAAGTTACCAAATCCCACCTCACTACAGCCTCTTTTCAGGGAGATGCAGAGAATGATGCAGTCCCCCCTGAGCCTGCTCTTCTCGTGACTAAACAAACCCAGCTACCTCAGCCATTCCTCATAAGACATGTTTGACAGTCCCTCCATGAGCCTTGTTGACTTTAACTGGACAATCTACGGCACCTCGGTGTCCTGGAGGTGTCAGAGGGGCCAAAACTGGACTCGAGGTGTGGCCTCAGCCATGCCAAATACAGGAGGATGATCATATCCTTGTCCTGCTGGCCACACTACTCTCGGTTCAGGCCAAGTTGCCATTGGCCTCTTGGCCACCTGGGCACACAGTGGCTCACACTGAGCTGGCTCTCAACAAGCACCCCCAGGTCCCTTTTTGCCCAGCAGCTCTTAAGCCAATTCTCCCCAAGCCTGTAGTGCAGCAGGGGTTTGCTGAGACTAAAGGGCAGCACTTTGCCTTATTGAACCTCATGGAGTGGTCCTTGGCCCACTGACTGAGACTGCCCAGGTCTCTGTAGAGCCATACTACCATTGAGCACGTCTGCACACCAGGTCCCCCTTTAGAGGATTTCTTTATGTAGGAAGGTCTACTTTTTTGGTTGGTTGGTTGGCTGTTGTTTGCATTTATTTATTTTTGTTGTTGTTGTTTTGGGTTTGGAGCATTTTTGTTTGGTTTTGGGGTTTTTTGTTTGTTTGGGTTTATTTTATTTTTTTGTTGTGTTTTTTGTTTGGAGATGGTTTTTTTGGTTTTGTCTTTTCATGTTTTGGGGGTTTTTTTCTTCTTTTTTTTGTTTTGGTTTGGTTTTGTTTTTTTTTTTTTTTTTGGTTTGGTTGTTTTTCTGTTGGTAGGGGTTTTTTGTTTGTTTGGTTTGGTTTTTGGTTTTTTTTTTGGGGGGAGGGGGGTTGTTTGTTTGTTTGGTTTTTGGTTTTGTTTTGGTTTTGGCTTTTTTTTGGTTTGGTTGTTTTTCTGTTGGTAGGGGTTTTTTGTTTGTTTGGTTTGGTTTGGTTTTTGTTTTTTTTTTTTTTTTTTTTTGCGGGGGGGGGGGGTTGTTTGTTTGTTTGGTTTTTGGTTTTGTTTTGTTTTTCCCCGTCTTCTTGTGTCTCCGCTGTAAGCGCAGCAGCGATGCGGCCACGAGGGGTCAGCGCAGGCTTTGCGGCAGCGCCGGGCGGCGGCGGCTCCTCGGGTGCCCGGAGGCGGGCAGGGTCCGCACCGAGCCCGGCCCCGCTGCGGGGAGCACGGGCAGGCGGCGGCGGCCGCGGGTGGCAGAATGCGCTGGCTCACGTCTGAGCGCTGCTGCCGCGCCATGCTCACCGCCCGCCCCATCTCCCCCTGAGCCCCAGGAGGATTTCCAGCACTCCGGAGCCGATCCGCCAAAGGTCTGTGCCCGCCAGTTAAATGTACTAAAAACACGGGAGGAAAAGACTGAGAAAGCAAGCAGTGGAGACCGACCTTCACTAAAGTTCAGTTTGCTTATTAGGCGCCAAACGTATCACACCTGCGGAGCTGATGCCTTGGAACCAGGGACGGGGCCTTGGGCTTGCACAGCTCTCCTTTCCACACCTCCTCTTCTGTGTCAGAGGCCTGGTGTCGATACTGTGGCTTGAAATAAGCCTGATCAAGTACCTAGTAATGAATGCTTCATGGCCTTCAGCACCATCTGTGCTAGGAGACCCGGGAATAATGGGGCAAACTGTAAAGTGTGATGCCAAGAAGCCCTTATTCCAGGGTGCTGCATCATTAAGCTGAAACTGGAAACTTGCATGTTGAAGGATTAATGTGTTAATAAGGTTCCATATATCACTTTATTATCTAGACAAGTATATATATTTTACTATTTCATATACATATACACTGTTCTCCACTCTGAGTTACTCTGGCTTACTAATTCAGATCCATCTCAAGTAACTTTCACTTTTACTGTGGTGAGAAAGTCATCAAAGTCATAGCTGATATCAGCATCTTTCAAAGCTGTGAGTCAGTTCTGGATGTTCCACCTATTTCATCAGAAACAGGCCCTTGAATATCTCTAGGAGACATACCACTTAATGTGTCTTACCATTCAAGCTATTCTTTTGCATTCATCCCCACTTATATGCTTAGAGAAAAAAAAAACAGGAAAAAGAAAGAGGCAGATGTATGAAGGGTTTTTATCTTTTGAGAATGAATGGTACATGCTATGTACACTATGCTAATTCCAGCAATGGAGACAATTGCACTTGCCTGAGTACAGGCCAGGAGATAATTTTCTGGAAACTTCTCACATCTTTTTTAGAGAAAGCAAACTAAGAATTTATGCCCTTCTCAAGCAAATTCAGACTGACAGGTCACTTGGTTTGGTTTCCAAGTCTTTGCATGTTAGTAGGGTATAAAAGATTGTGAGGCTTGAGGATTGGTGTTTACAATGAAGAGTTTTCTCCCCAGTACTGACAGCTCTGTAGACAGCAGAGAAATGTTCTTAGAGAGGCTGGATGTATCTGGCACACATCATGCCTATGCTGTCACTAGTCTAAAATGGAAACTCACTAAGTGATTACTGCCAGGTCGAATGCTGTCACCTGTAGTGTCACCAGGGCACTAGTGTCACCAGGGCTGGAAACAACTGGAAGTAGAAACACAGCAACTCATTAAAGTGGCTCAGTTTAAGAGGCATTTTGGAAACTGTATTGCTCAAAGAGACTGAAACTGAGCAAAGTATAGCATACACAGTCACAGATAAGACGTGCTTCATCCAGGACTCCCAGTGAGGTACTGGAAAGGACATCCCCGGGTTTCAACACACTTGGATGGGGACGATGCGGCTGCAGGCTAGTGAACAGCAAGGGTGACAAGTTAGAGAGGTCTGCGTGTGCAGCCCGCTGGAGAGGTCGCAGTAGCACAGATTACCCCAAGGTGGCTCTCCACAACCTCTGTGAAACCGCTTGGGGCTGCTCTGAAGCTGTGACTCGCTGGAGACAAGTGCTAAGTAACCGTGAGCTTCAGCCTAAGCGTGTCAGACGCTGAAGGGACGTGAAAAGTGATTTGCCTTTTAACATCTAGTCTGTGCTCATTCGCAGCGGGAAAATGTGTTTTTTTTTCTTGCTTGATTTGTTGACAAACAGGCTCAAATCTGAGTTCAGCAATCACACTCGTTTCACTCTGAACTAATTATGAACACTGTCCAAATTACAGCTATTCTTAAAAAAAGCTCGATTGAAAAAAAAAAATAAAAATATGTTTGCTCACGCCTCTCCCCCTCCCCAGGATCATAGGCCAGTAGAGCCTGCAGAAGGATTACCAGTGACCTCGGAACAGGTCTGCACCGGGGCAATCCTGCAAGCATGAAACAAATCTACGCAGCCTTCCTGGACAGGGAGCCTGCTCAGCTGCTTGACTGTTCTCAGGAAGAGAATGGATTTTTCTTACATCCCATCTGAGCCTCTTGATGTACACTCGGCTCATTGTCTCCTGCCTCCCCACTAGGCATTGCTGTGAAGACCCTGGCGTTATCTTCCAAATGATCACTCCACAGGTTTTGGGGGCTGCAGTTTGCCTTCCCCAGGCTGAGCTGGCCCTGGTCCCTGGGCCTGCAGAGCAGGACAGCGCCCAGCCCTGGGCCCCTCGGTGCCCCACCTGCCCTCGCTGCAGTTTCTCGGCTGTTTCCCGGCTGGGGGTGCCCGAACCGGACAGACGGCATTGCTGCTGTCCCGTCAGCGCTGGGCAGAGGGGGGATTGTCACCTGCCTCGGCCGGCTGGCCGTGCTCTGTGCGTACAGACAGGGCTCGGGGGGATTTGCTGCGGCCGGGGCCACTGAACACCACCAGGTGGCTGCCCAGTGCAGCCCCAGGCCCTTCTCTGGAGAGCTGCCCCTCAGCCCTGGTTACAGGGCTGTCCCTTCACGGCGTTCACATTTGCAGAAACCATATGAATAAAACTTTTCATTTATTTTAATCTTTTTTTCTCCCGCACTGTACAGATTTCCCGTTCCAAGTCTCGGACGCAAATCGCCCTCCTAGCTGCCGGTGCCCACGGGCGAGCGGTGCGCAGGGAGCGGCCGCGCGTGCGGGCTCACCGCCGGCTGGGCCCGGCACCGCCGCCTGGGCCCGGCGCGTGCCTGCGCGCCCCCCGCCCGCCCCACGTGGCCTCCCGGCACGAGCCGCTCTTTCCCAGCCCCCCCCCCCCCCGCCCGCCCCGAGCTTCCTCTCCGGCGCGCGCCGATTAGCATAATAAAGCCTCCCCTTTCTCCCCCGCCGGCCAATGGGAGGCCGGGAGGCGCCCGCGAGGGCTATAAGTAGCGCACGCCGGCCGGCTGTCGCTTCAGAGCGCTCACGGCGTGCGCTGAGCGGGAGCTGAGGGAGTCGCGGGCTTGTGCGGACTAACTGCTATGACTCTGGAGGAGATCCACGGGCAGCAGCCCATGCCTGTGGGCCACGACTGGTACGTGCGAGTGGGCAATGGAACCGAGGAAAACGGGTAGCGGGCGGTTTTGGGGCGGCGGTGGTTGTGGCGGCGGCGCCGCGCTGATCCTGTGTCCTTTCCCGGCCCGCAGGATGCAGGGCGCCGGCACGGCCCTCCACGAGCTGCTGGTGTCAGCGCAGCGCCGAGGCTGCCTCACCGCCGGCGTCTACGAGTCGGCCAAGCTGATGAATGTGTAAGTATGGTGACGGGGCCGAGGGCAGTGTGTAAGTCAGCCCGGTGAGGCTGCGGGGCGGCCGTCGCTGACCGCGGGACTCATCAGGCTGCTCCCCTCTTGCAGCGACCCCGACAACGTCGCGTTCTGTGTGCTGGCCGCGGACCAGGAGGACGAGGGGGACATCGCCTTGCAGATCCACTTCACTCTGATCCAAGCCTTCTGCTGCGAGAACGACATCGACATCGTGCGGGTGAACGACGTGGCCAAGCTGGCGGCCATCGTGGGGCCCAGCGAGGACTCGGGGGAGCCGCGGGATCTGCACTGCATCCTCATCACGGTGGGTGTCCCGGGCGGCCGGCCCCGGCCCCCGCGCTGCCCCAGCCGGCCCGCGCGGCCCCCGCGCCGCTGCGGGTGGTCGAGTCCTCGGCTGGGCACAGGCAGAGCGCTTGGCACGCCGCGAGTCAGCTGAGTAGTAGTAGTGGGAGGAGGAGGCAGAACTTCTCGTAACTGGATTTCCTCCGCTGTCCGCAAGGGCAGCATCTCTGCTTCCTGTCTTGTCTGTGTCAGGACAGAAACTGTCTGGAAGTGCTTCCAGTCCTAAGCTAATGCTTCTGTAAATATTATGATGACCTCAGCTGGCGGGCAGCACTCATGGTGTGCAACTTTTTTCTGTTTTGCAGAACCCGAATGAAGAAGGCTGGAAGGACCCAGCTTTGGAGAAGCTGAACTTGTTTTGCGAAGAGAGCAGGAATGTCAATGACTGGGTGCCAACTATCATCCTGCCTGAGTGATGGTCACCTGGTGCACTGGGGAGGCTGAAACCTTTGTTGCATTCTCAACGTGCTGTGCGTTCACCAAAATGTGCAACAAGCTGCTGATTCCATGGATTAGCCTGGTCAAGAGACTGGATTAAAGTCCCTCAGACTGGCATGCAGTGGGCTCTTACAGAGGAGAAAGAGGAAAACAGCTCACCTCACCAGTGAGCCTCAGTAGGCTGCAACCATGGAGAGGCTGACATACCCTGGAACTGAAAGAAGTATTGCAAGTTTGGCTGTGTGGAGCTGTTTCAGAAGGGAGAGGGAAAGTTGAGGGAAGTGGGCCAAAACTTTCCAGAAGGACTGATTAGAGTACTGTAACTAGGAACTGTTGGTGCTGTCTGCAAAACACAGGAGAAAGTATCAATATTTATGGAGTATTGGGGATTGGTTATTAAAACAAATGCAGATATTCCAAAGCAGACAGACTTCAACAGGCCTCTTGGGTCACTCTGCAGATCTGTTTTAATACTGCAATAACTTTTATTGAAATATTTGCTGCTAATGAAGCTTTCATAATAAATTTTTGACAATTAATTTCTGGGAGTGTCTTGCTTGCTGGGTGTGGGGAAGCATGTCACTGAAATACCGCTGATGTTTTGCTTGTGTGCTGTAGTCAAAGACCCAACTCCAGTAATGGAGTTATTGCTCAAATACTTTCCTGGGCTGGCTGAATGAAGTGCTGTGCTGTCCAAGTTGATAATTCAACCTTTTACCCTCTTGCAACAGCTGCTTATCGCAACAGCTTGCAAGACGAAGGAGTCGCATGCCTAATGAGCTCACTTATTGTAATAGGAGGTCTTTGTAGTCTGCTGGAGGAACACAATGCATGTTAGAAACATGGATTTTTGGAATACAGACCTCCAGTAAATTGCATCATTGATTCTTAAATATGACTTAGATGCATTCAGAGCTGACGTGTTTCCACTTGACAGAAGCGGCTTAAACATGATGGGGGGGCTGCAAAACTCCTTAGATGTCAAACACATCTAACATTTGCTTTGATTAGAATGACATCATTAAATCTAAAACTAGCAAATGGTGAATAAACATCACATCTGCCACAAGCTGCTCTCTGATTGCCATATGCTGTAACAATAGAAGCTGTCAGTCCAGAAGCCAATTTTGCAAAACCTAATTGCATGACAACACCAAATTAAGTCCAAAACAATTTAAGGATGGTGTGGCCTTTCTTAGAGATTCTGACATGAAAAGTTAATATGGGTGGGTTGATTTGGCCCTATGTTAAAGGGGAAAGCATCACCCCATTTTTGTGCACAAACTATGCATGCACTCCAGGACCTGACGTTAAAATGGCACAGTAATAATCCCCTCTCTGCAGAGCAAGAAAGCTAAACTACTCACTTCCTTTATAGGCACTAAACCCACTCAGTTATCACAATTGCATTTCCTCTGGGCTGGCTTGTAGTGATTGACAGTAGCACTTGCTGAAAAGTGGCCATTTCCACTTGAGCAAGGAAGCTGCTTGCTCTCAGTTTCATTGTTCCTGATAAGGGAAGTTCAAATTCAGCTGCAGCATTCCTGGAATATGCTTCCTTGTACAGGCGGTATCTAGCAGAGTTTGGCCTTTGTTACTGTGTCATGAGAGGCTGTGGGCTGGCAGCATAACCAGAGCTTAGACTGAAGCAAGCACTATGGGGGCCTCAGACCTCTGCAAGTATTTGCTTTTGCACTTAAGATACAGGAGTTTCTGCACAGCCTGTTTTTCTGCTTAACCTGCACTCAGCAACTGTTGTCTGTCTAGGACTTTGAGAAAAGTCACATGGAGAAGCAAGAGAATAAACAACTCTGGCAGCTGTGATAACAGAAACTGCCTTTAAGGCTGTTGCCTTGATACGCAGAACATATCAAGTGTGGGTGCTTTATTAAACATTTTTATATTTTTCTCTTAGCAAATGCAGGTTTCTTCATTTTACAGCCAAGAAACATATTTCTGCTCTTTGCTTGGGGCTTAATCAGTACTCAGAGCCAAGAACAGATTAAAGTGGACTGTCCTGAATTCAACTTTCATGTGAAATGTAAGCAGTACTTTACAGCCTTGAGTGGTTCAAACGAGTCTGAGAAGACTAAAGGAAGTTCTCACGCATGTATACAATTACATAAATCATTAAATGATAGCAGAGAGTGAGTGTAACTGATCTGTTGACTGAGACAGCAGGCATTGATAGCGGTACCTGGTACCAGCTTTTATGGAAGGAGTGTACTATGCAGCAAACAATGAAATTAGTGGGGCAACACCAAAATACTCTTGTGAGGATGTTTCCTCTAGTCTCATAAAAGATGGGAGGGCGACCTTCTTCAGCCTTGTGAAACTATAATCTGTGCCTCATGAGAGGTACACGATTTCTTATTTTAGTGACCTCTACGATTCTCCTGAAATCCCTTACTGATCACTGCAAATACTGTAATGCATTACTGTTAATGCAAATTGTACAAAATCAAGTTAACCTGCAAGTGTTATTAATACAGTGCTGCAACCAAAGGCAGCTCTGATGTGCAAGTTATGTGCTGCTGCACGTATCTGTAATGATCAACACTACTTAATGTAGCAAAAATTCAGCAGCTGCTATCTACATCTATACATGCTCAGATATATAACTGCACAAAGAGCAACTATACATTTATTAAAGATAGAGAGTAGGCTTGGGTATTAATCACTGAAGTGGGGACAGCTGGTCGGGAGGTGGTTGGCTCATCAGATGTGCAGGATGTTTTGTCGAGTACCTGGGAGATCTGGAGGTTGCAACACTGGTCTCTTGTGTCTGTGAGCAATATGCCCTGCGTACTTTGCCTTCCCAGAAAACAGAAGTAGGCAGGAGAGAGGCACTGTGGGTTTCCAGAACCACCGGGAGCTCTGCCAAGGTGCCCCCCTCCCAGCTGTGTTGCATAGTCTGCACAGTGTGGCTTGTGCTGTGCCATGGTGGCCATGCCAGGGGGCTCTGGGGAGGAGACTGAAGTTAATAGATGTTAATAATAAAAGTGGTTCTTCAGGACACAATCAGCTGAGGGACGTGGCACAAGGTGCAGGGCATGGAGTTACAGATTGATGGTGCTTCTGGCTCTGCTTTCCATCAGGCTCTTCACTTGTGTGCTACTAGGTGACAAACTGTGTATTTCAATATTGTCATCATAGCTTTGGTGTTGTGCTGACTATATTTCTAGGTACGTCTTTTGATGAAGCAATGCATAAAGTTTAATTTCAATTTTTTGAGCAAGAACTGCATTTTTTCTGTGTGTCTATTTCACCTACTAATTGTAATGACTGACAGGAATTTCCCTTCATATGTGGTTTCCTTCTCTTAATGGTGTTTTCTTCCTGTTACACTTCTGTGCATCTCTTTAGCTTTCTCTCGTTGTGGTTATCACTTCAGATGCCTGACAGTTTTACTTTGTGCTATATTAACTGCATTATCATCTTATCAGGATAAATGTATGAATACTGGCATGCAGTTGTTGTAAACAATGCTTCCTCTTTTCCTGTGGAGTAGAAAATTCAAAAAGAAAGATAATAAAGGGAATATTATGACGAGGAAGGCAAACTACTGCACGAAATAAAGTTTGCATAAAATCTGTGCACATGCTGGATGATGTAAACAGTGTTTAAAGCTATGGATGCTCAGGGAAGGAGCTTAATTTCTGCACACTGGTGAAGTTTTAGTTGTAGGTGGAGGCTGTTTGAATTAATATGTGTTCTATAAGGAGAAGATCTTTCCAAAATTGCTAGTGTCAGGAACATGCTATAGCACTGCTGTCTGGCACATAAGGGAGACCTGGCTTCTCTCAACAAATCTATTTATGCCAGCTCTTGGAACCCCTGACATCAGGAGGAAAGAGCAGTGTGCGCCCATGGTAAAACAAAGTAAGCATGCAGGCAGTATCTTACAAGTGGAAGCAAATGCCATCACATGTGTGTGCAAGAGAGATGTGTGGAGAAGGCTGTGTGACCATTGTATTCCTTGTAGGAGCACTCATTGTGGACAGCTGGGCTCATGACTATGCACCCCCACAAGACTTCATTCGCTGCACAGCAGCAGAGGCAGAGCCCAGGGCTGGCAGAGGGATGGAGCTGTACAGGCAGAACATACACCCCACCAGAACTATTCTTTCCACAGGATTTTATGAAAACTGCTTTTCATTCCTGCTTATTCCTTATTCATTTCTTCATGGCAGCTGTGATTTACTCACTTAGTAAAGTCCAAAAATGCAGCAATAGGATAGTGAAAAAGCCATGCTACTACTTCTTGTGAAATTTTCATACTGAATGAGTGAACACTTGTATTACTCTGTGTTGTTCTGCAATAAGATAGCATTATACACAACCTTCTGACTATTGGAATGTGTGTGAAATATTGAGTTGAAATATTGATTATCAGTACCTTTAAAAGTATGATCAGATCCCATACCTCATAGTACCAACCACTGAGCAGTTATAGTATCTCCTCCAGTCTTCCATTGCACTGGCATAACGTTCATTTTGCCATGCTTATTTTCTTTTTATGCCTGAAAATAATGCAGTTATTTCCTTCTGTTATTTCCTTCCGTGTGTCAGCTCCCTGTAGAGCTGACTTTACTTTGAAATCATGACTTTGCAATATCAGTATCAACACACACTGCTAATTCAAAATTAGTTTGTTCAACTAATTTTTTCATAACAAAAAATTAGTTTGGTCTTTTTTTGGTTTGGTTTGGTTGCTTGCTTGCTTGCTTGCTTTTCTCCCTGGGATTGGAGAGATAGCTATAGAAAATAACATGAAGTTTAGTTTCTGTTTTTATATTGTCTCTGAGCTACTACAGGCAAGAAAAAGCTACCTTTTAAAAAATATTATTTTGACAAAAGCTGTTATAACCCTGGTAGGAAGTCCCATGTATTATAATCCATTGCAGAAGAGTGACAAAATTTAACAAAGAACATGTAATATGAATTGTAATATCACAAGGAGTTTCTGTCCCACTTGGCCTTGAATTAAAGTATTTTCAGAGTGCGGAATTTGAGTTTTGCTTCCTATTCCCATTTTGGGGGTATCTAAGCTGTAGCAGCATAGCTTTCACATCCTATTGAAGCCAGCATGAAGCAATGGTGCTTAGTGACTTCTGTTTAAATACATACATAGCTAAGGCCCAAAGTTTCAAATTTGTATTTCAGAAACAAGACATGTACTAAGTGCATTTAGATAGCAATATGCTCAACTGTAAGCCTAGAGCCAAAACTCCCCAGTTTACAGCTAAACTTATTTAGCTGTATACCCATAAACTTGCCTTGACTGAGGCTTTGCTCCTCTGCTTAGGAATGTGTACTGTAAGGGAACAGCTGCATTAAATGTTTTAGCTTGGATCAGTCAAGTGCATGGAATGAATCTGTGGATCTTCTCCTGCTGGCTTGCTCTGGTTCACACAGCAGAAGAGAGTGGGACCATGCAATCAGGATTTCTTGTGGAAGAAACCAAGCCAGGAGACATACCCTAAGGGACCACCTAATGCTTTCCAGCTGCCATTGTGCATTCAGTTCACGGGACCACACTTGAGGTACATAACAGCACAATTATTTGCTGATTAAAAGTAAATAGGCAAGTCTTGGCAGTCAAAGAAGAGAAGTACGTTGGCCTACTTTTCACAAAAGAAGTGATTTTAGTGTAATACACATACCAATTTGTTTTGAACAATTGCATGCTCTGAATTAACAGGGTTAAAAATCTGCTTTGGCAGCAGCTTGCTGAATTTAATTGTTTCTGAGGCAAGAACGATGAATGGGACTATTTCTAGAAGTGGTTGCCAAAGGTAGTTTTTGTAATAGGCCAGCACTGCCCAACTGGCAGCGTCAGGACAGCTTTGCCTGGCCTGGTGCCTTTGTGCCTGAGGAGCAGGTGGCTTTGTGAGCCACGCGTGGTGCTCCCGCCCCGCTGCTGTGCCACCCCACAGGACAGGCAGCCACTCCACAAGCCCTGTGCTGGCCAAAGCTGGGGCTGTCCCCGTGTGGAGCCTGTCCACTCCAGCTGCCAGTCATGCAGCTGGAATTTCTGCACAGGTGCAATGGAACAAAATAGGTGCTGATGATTTCCAGATGACATAAGGATGAATACCCCAAGAGAAAACCTTGCATTAAGATCTGAATCCCCAAATTAAGTTGTAGCAATGTCACAAGCGATTTTTAAAATATAGTAAATGCAAGGTGATGCATCTCATTGCATAGTAAGAGATTGTTGCTACCAAGTGAGAGGCTATGGGATCTTACACCAGTGCCACAATTGGTCTTGTCTTTGGTCTTGTATAATGTTTCTGTGCTTTGTGTTTACCTATGTTTAAAGCAACCTGCTTACTCTAAGCTATTTTTCCACATATAGGCATTATGCAACAAAAAATAGCATGTCAGTAGGTGCCTCTGTGCTTCTGAAGGCATGTTTATGGCATGTGAGGAGTGAAGCTGTATGTGGTTTAAAATGGAAGGATGGTAAAGCACTTCCCTTTTTCTGAAGTATCAATTGCATTTTTTGCTAATGCAGAGATGCTCTCTGTTTCACATTCTGCTCTGTTTCTGTAGCGCCATAAAAACTAATGTTTTCTAGTTCTTCAAATAATTTGAGGATGAAGAAAGCAATAACAAGCACTGCATGGTTTGTACTAAATTACCATCTTTTCTGGAAGCTACCCCTGCTGCAGAGGAATGATAGAAAGGCTGTACACAGCCTTTCTTGTCTGGGATTGGAATCACTCACTCCCACTGATACCAGGCTCAGCCTTGCATAGGTCACTGCCTCACAAAGTCAGACCATATTGTACAAGTGTAAAACCAGGTGCTTTTGATTGTGTTATGGGGCCACAGGTAATAGAAGCATGCTTTCTGCCTATTAAATGTGATGACAGAAATTGTTCCAGGTCTCTCCAACCATCTGGCTATCAAGTCTAATTTACAGCAAAGGTAGATTGCATGGCTCTCTGGTAAGAGATGTTTTCCGTTTCTGAACCTGGATTCTTGATTAAAATAACTTTTTTAAAGTGACGCTTGTTTGCTTTTATAACATCTAAATCAGCTTTCAGGCATATAAGCATTCTCCATGGCCTGTAACACATGTGAAAATATTGTTTAATTGGGAAATATGTTGTGTTTTTATCCCCATGCTAAGGTACATCTTGAATTTTATAATATTTTTCTTCTCTTCAAGATATGTATAATATGTAAAATAATTCCCAATTTAGAGCTAAGCCCTGAAAAGCACTGGAGGAGCTGGGTGGCAAAATAAAAAAAACCAGATAAATAACACTAGCACTGAATTATGGTAGTTGTACTTGTAAAATAATTAGGACATATTTCCAGACGAGAAACAGTGCATTTAACTAAACATAGTATACATATCCTTGTAGGGTGTGTGCAAATCCCTTCTCACCCATAAGCATTGGTTCATACACATGTAGGAAGAAGATGCAGAATGATTCAAATCTGACACTATATAAATCGGTTGGTGTTTTGTCTCTGTGTGCTCTGCTCCAACTTTTTCAGAAAAAAATTTACCACTAGAACACTGCTGCAGAATGGAGTTCCCTGGTTTTCCTCTCTCAGCAAGCCTGCCTGTTCCAATGGAAGAAACAAGCCAACAAATTTGATACTGTGCTATGAAGGTCTGTGTTGCACAGTTCCCATGGGGCAGGGCACTTAGTGGGAAAACAATGGCAGTTCACAGAAAACTATACAAATGGTTTCCCAACCCTTGTACCTCCTCTACACGTACTTCTAGACTGCATTTTTAAATTACTATGTGTCTTGTGTTGTGTTTTCAATAGTTGTCAGTTCACTTCGTGTCTAGGGCTCATGGTTTGGCATCTGGCATGCAGGAGCCAATGAGGTAGCACTGAATTTATTCCAGCAAGAAAGGAAGGAGCTGTGCAAGAGTAGCTTACCAAACAGATAAAAGTAACACAGCATGGAGTTTTCCAAGCAGTGGTATAATAAAGTTTTGGCGTTCCTAATTATTCTATATCTAACCACTAAGAAATACGTGTTGCTCTGTATCTGGTTTGCCAGAAGAGCTTAATGTTTTTCTACCTAGCCTGAATGCAGAAGAAGTAAAATTTTCTTTTAGGGAAGAACAGCTGTAGATAGATGGCTGAGTGGGAGGCATCAGGTATGGAAATGGTCACTGAGTTTGGTGGCAAAAAGACATGTCCCATGCCTATGATTGCAGGACCAAATACTTTATATGAGGCTCCACAATGACTACTTGAACCAGCTGGACCAGAACTCTTGAAAATAACCAAGTCCTACAAGATCTAGAAAAGCTGTTGTCCTGATAGATGACAACAGCTCAGTGTTCTGTCTGGTGCCAAGTCTGCTGCATGTGCTCATAACTTATTACATACTCCAGAAAATGATCTTTGAAGGAAGTATTTCTGAATGATTCAGCTTCAGAAACAGAATCTGTCAGTGTGCACAATCAGACTTTAAGGCAGGCATCCAGGAGAAAACAGGCACAGAGCTTGCGGACGTTGTAACAGCCCTACTGCATCATGCAAGTTACATGTGAGCATTCACATGGATCTGAGGAATAACATGATGCTTTGTTTACGTGGTAAATATTTGACTGGCCTTTCTGTACCTTCGCCTGAATTACTAATAACTTACTGTGGTGTGTCATTGAAGCAAATTGCAGCATAATTATGATAATAAACCCATGCAGGCCAGATCCAGGAGGACCCTGTGGAGAAGATGCTGGAGCATGCTCTGCTCCCAGAAGTGCTGACGTTACTGCGCAAGCCTTGGCTGGCTGAGGACATTTTGCAAGAACTGGTTCCCCACCTCCCAAACCTGCATTTCTCCCCCTTAGGCCCACATCCTGTATTGCTGCTGCTGCAGAGCCCACAGCTTCAGACACATCCATGCAGCTTCCCTGTCCAGAAGCAGGTTACTCCAGGCTTTCTAGGGGCCTGCCTGTAAGACTTTGGTCCTCTTGAGGTTTCTGCAGTGCCTCTTTGGCAGGGGCTGAAGTTAAAGCAGGCTGGGGTATGAAATATGTCATTGCTGCCACTCTCTGAGAAGCCAAAGGTGTAGTGGCCTCAGGGGTGTTTTGGAGCCAGGGATCCCGATGTGGCCAAACCACCCAGTCCACCCACTCTCCTGCCCCATGGGAAGGGAATGGGCTTCTCTGCCTAGCCTCCCAGAGCTCCCCATTGCCCAGATGATTTATCTACACTGAACCAATTGCTTGTCTGCTAAAAGTGTAGCATGGACAAGTTCCCCATTACTCCCTGAAGCTATGAAGAATATCAGAAGACTAGTGGGAAACTTCAGAAGCAGCAGTTCCTTGCACAAGCTGGAGATAAAATTTTCATTAGTGATAAGTGCAGAAGAAAGCAGACACCTGATTCAGCTTCTGCAGTAACATTCTAATCTTCCACAGGCATATGGTTTACTGAAATGAAAACTGAATAGAAGCCACAATTGAGGTTACCAAACATACTTACATAAAGCCTTTCACAGCAGCAGTGTATCAGCTGGTAGGGGCTGTTTCTAGAAACTAAGGTTTCTTTGTTTCTTAGCAGCAGATGATTTCCTCTCCTGGGGCAATTATGCAGCCTAATTGCCTGTAATAATCATCCCTGCTAGAAGTGCCTTAATACCAGCCCTTTTCCTTTTTTGCACTTCTTACTGACTTTCTGCTTCCAAGTAGCAGAGATTGACTTTACACAGTTAGAAAGCACAAGCAATATTTAAAAATATATGTTTTTTGCTTTTCTAATGGCCCTCTTTGATGCAGTTATTGGTGCCTAAACCATTATTAAAAAAAATCATTAAAACAAAAGAGAAAAATTATAATGTTAATTTTGAGACCTATTCCTGAAAGATAAATTGTCCTTCCAGTTGCTTACAGTTGTTTGGGGTGTATTTTTATTTCAACACTTCTTTGAATTTATTCTTTTTGTAAGATGCCAATTAGATGTGATGTACCAATGATGGACTCCGCTATGCTGCATTACAACAAGTTTTAAAAGTAAACCAGAAAAATCCATTAAAAAAAATCATAGGGTATGCTGGACATTGGCAGGATGGATAAGGGAATGTATCTTTGTCAGTACTGACTTTCCTGGTTTCATTTAGGTGTTACCAGTGCTTTCTTTATTACAGATAATGCTGTGGCAACACCTGATCATTCATAAGTACCTTTTCCAGCATTTACATTAATTCTGAACAGTGAGCAATATAGCTTGACTTTTGGACAAAATTCAGCAAAATACATAACTGTAGAGGTTCAAAATTAAGGTCTATCCTGCCGTTTAATTTTTTTTTTCTCTTGCTGACAAAGAGCAGATGTCTAGAGAAGGGCATCAGAAAAGGGCAAGCCCACAGGGATCCTTCCCAAATGTGAAGCTCCTAAGAAACTTCCAGCCCTGGAAACTTCTGTGTCTAGCACAGTAGTAAAAAGACATGTTTTCAACATAACTTATTCAGAGGCTGATTCCTTAAAATTCAGGCGCTGGAGATAGATACATAGTAGGTGTGTTGTCAAAATCATAGTAAAAATGCTCCAGAAATACAGAAAAATAGAGTTCCCAGGTGAAGTGTATAAACATATTTTACAAGGAGATTTCTCTGCTCCCTGCAATCTGCTTCTGTAGATCCTTTATTTCCCATTAAAGTGAAAGTGGAAGATGCATATTCTGTTTGCTTAAGGGTGGAGGTATCATTGGAAGAGTCCAACAGTCGTGTCAATGGGTATGACTTTTCCAAAAGAGTATTGCATCCCTCACTATTAATTTAGTCTAGAAGAAAGGCCTTTTATTCTGATTAAGTTATACTTTAGAATTCGGTCAGGGCTATATTGCCCACTAAGGAAAAAAATTATTGCTGTTCAATGTGTGCTTTTGATAGTCGTATTTTGATAATTATTTAGGGCCTGCTCTTGCCACTCATGAAAGAAAAAGTGCAGCCATAAACACCTTGTTAATACCAAAGTTGAGAAATAAGGTTAAGTGGTAATTAATTAATTAATGCAGTAACCCTTAAACTACAGGAAGAGAGACACACTTTATTTGGAGAAATGAAAGGGAAAAAACTATAACCAGAAATCTCTTAGAAGCATGGCAAGTGGAGTCCTATGTGTGTGTCAGAAAAAGGTTGCTTTTGTTTTGATTGGGCAGGGACTGCTCTCTGTGAGATGCTCGATGCTTGGATGCATCCAAGATGAGGATATGGGTGTGTTCAAAGAAGAGGCATAAATATCTTGCAACTTAGAAGTTAAAAAGAAGTACAAATGTCAATTCTTGAGATCCAGGTTCTAGTGTTTTTCAGTAATGGAAATGTTTTCCAGTAATTTCACCAACTGTACTACCTTATAAAAGCTGAAGAGACCCCAGGGATGCAGGCTTTACACTACCTAAAAGCCACTTTGGCAAGGTGATCAAGTGGCTCTCAGCCTCCTTTGCCTACTGATCCATCTGTATCCAGACAGGCACTCGTTTCTCTGGAAGTGGTGGGACAGAGGTCAGAGGAGGCTTTAAAGGCAAAGGTTGCAACTTGTTTCCTGAATTCTGAGCTCAACTTGTGGACCTGAGCAAAGATACACAAGACAGATGCTGTCTGAAACCAAAATTTTACCTGCAGCAAAATGCCATCTCTATTAGTTTTCAAGAAACACTTTCATCTTTAGGTGTTTGGCTAAGATAGCATTATTTCATATATCCTTGGTGTTGTAGTAAGCAGGGAACCCTGAACATTCAGGAATCCCAAGTTTAGGAATAGCTGACAAAATTCTGTCAAATAAAGCCGAGTAAAACTGAAGGGATTTTTCCTCCCACCCAAATCAAACAACAGAAGCAATGTTGGTTTGGGCCCTATCACTTTACATGTACAGGAGCACTGGTTGTATGTATTAGTCATTGCTGTGTGGCTTGAAGAGAGACGTGAACGGAGCTGCACAAGAATTAACTCTAAGTTGGCCCTTTTGGAGGGAGTATCAGTCTGTTGCTGTCACAAATTCCCCCAAACAGAAAAACTCTTGCCCTTTTTCTGAGAACAATTCATTGCTTGACCAGGCATAAGCAGAACAGGTCTGGACGTTTGAAACTGCTGGATTTTGCATCCCCCTGAGAGAACCAGAAAACCCAGCATGGATTAGGAGAACCTCTCCTCTGCACGCAGTGTTATTGCATCAGGAACATGCAATAACACTGGAGAAATACTAAATTTTTAGAAGCTTAAGGAACCACGAGGCCTCTGTTTGTGAAAGCATTTATATAGTAGAATATTGTTAGAGAGTAGAAAGTCAGAGAGGAAGAGAAGCCTCTGAAAGTAGTTTTGCAAACTGCCATCCTTACATAATTCATAGAGGTGCTGCTGCTGCTGGAAAGGAGGGATGTTGTGCTTACCTTTAATAGCAAATTATAACCATTGGACCAAACTGCTGTGGTGGTAGCTCTGTCCAATTCAATGTGGTGAGATGAGAACTAAATTTGTCACTTTGTGACTGTCTCCCCTGGGAGGCTGCTCGAATGCTTTGGAGTCCTTTGGGATTTACCCCACCCTTGACTTTCCCTGGTATTTGCATGATAATGAGAACCGTGACCTTGGAGACTTTATAAGCAGCATGCCAGTGCAGCTCATGTTGCTGAAGGATCTGAAACATGCAGTACCTATGCTGGATACCCTTTGGAAGATGGGGGCATGGTGTAGCCAAGATACATCCCTCTTTGCTGGGTAGGATGAAAACGTCTCACTTGTGGTCTAACTGTCTTCAGCTTTGCTTAGCTTCTGCTCCTCTGGGAAAATGTTTCTATGTTTACTTTTGCTATGTACTTTTAATTAGAGGCATGACCTAGGTCTTCATGTTGAAATATTGGATTCCTTTATGGAGGCACTATGTGCAGGTCAAGCACTACAAGAAAGCCCACCTTCAAAGGCACCTACTGATTTATCTACAGTGTGTGAAAGAGGAAGTAGGGAAGTGAGTTTCAGATTCTACAGCCAAACCTGAATGCATCTTTTTGTAGGAAAGGGAACAGGAATACTGCTCTTCCAAGACTTATAGTCTACCTTTTCTACCTTAATGATGATCGTAATATGCAGTTTTAGTTTTTTGAGTGTACATGGGGGACTGAAACTCAGCATGGCATCAGTGCTGGGTACTCTGCATTCCTGCACAGTTACTTCAGCTGCTGTTCTCTTGCTTGCTCTCTCTCTCTCTCTGTCCCCAGCCAGGATGATTAGCCAACAAGTCTATCTATCTTGTAAGCATGTGGGCTGTCGCTCCAACTATGCACACTCACCCACACTCACAGTCATGCAGGCTGAAAAAGACAAAGGCATGTTTTCCTGGCATGGCAGTAATGCAGTCAAAATTAAAAATGAAACAGGGGAGAAACATAAAACTGAAATGTAGCCATTGTGCATCTGATGGCGATTCACAGTTTTCTTCAAAGAGCCTGCAAGGCCTTTGACAGATGTAGCCCCCTTCAAGAAAAAAACAATAATGATGTTTGGGAAGCCATTTATTTATAAATTTAGGGACTGTTTACCCTTTATAAAAGAAAAGTGTAGGGCAGATGTGCTCCATGTTCTGCATGCAATAAGACATCCAAGAACTGAAGATGAGCAGAGGCTGTGAGTTGGTAAGTAAGCAGGGAACCCCGAATATTCAGGAATGCCACCTTGAGGAGCCAAGAGCTGATAAAATTATGTCAAATAAACATGACGGGTTTTTTCCCCTCCTGCTCAAATCATATAAAAGAGGCAATGTTATTTTGGTAATTTTATAATTTTACATGTACAGGAGCACTCATCTAGAAGTAGTCCAGTCTAGAATTGCAGTGGGTGCTAGGGGTGATCAGTAGACAGGGTAAGCCACTTGGCTGTAAGGTGGTGCTCCTTTGTTTAGAGCTCTTCAAACTGGAACATAGTCAAATGTTTAGCAGAGCTGGTTGTTGCTGTTATTTTTATTATTATTATATCCCTGCCCAGAATCTAACCTTCGTGTTACTTACTAGGTGTTTATAGAGGGATATTTTACCCACAATGGGAGGGCTTTTCCTCCCAAAGGTTTTGGAGGACTTAGCAAGGGCGCAATGTCCTGGCAAGTCTTGGTAAAACATAAATAATTTAATTCCACCCTTGTGCTTTCCTAAGAATATTGCTGTACTTTTTTTTTTTTTCCCTGTGAAGTATTGGATATAACTTTCTCCAATGTCTTGGAAGAGCTGTGAAAAGAAATGTGTCCAGGCTGACTTGACTTTTTGAGAATCCTAAACAAAATCCTGGGTCACTGCAATCTCTCTGCAGAAAAAGACTTCTGTGAGCCAAAACCCATTGTCTTTAGGGTAAGCTGAAGGCAAAGACAAAATGACCTTTCTTAAAAAATCAACTGCTCAGTGGATGATGCCTGCAGGTCAAAGTCTGGAGCTCATGATAATTTTTTCATTTCTGTTTTGGAAGCCTTCAAGCAGCAAAACTGTAGACAGCATTTCAGAGCAAAAGAATACTTGCAGATTCTGATATTCTTCTGTAACTATACTCAGTGAAAGGAATTAAACTTTTGACCTAAAGAAGAGAGTAGTGGTCCACAGCTATTTTTACATGGCCTGGGTTCACTATCTCATCTTAAGAAAGGAGAAGTGAGGAAAGTAACTTCTTTGTGTTCTGTCTTTTGACACAGTGAGATGCATGTCATCTTAAGTTTTTAAACTAGTTTGTGAGGGGGAAATATGTCTACTGGTTAGGTTTAGAAATTAGTTTTGCTATGCATTATTTGACCTTAGAAAGAAAGACATTGACATCCAGAACACTTTTCTCAAATATCACAGGCCTACAATTTCTATAATTTTTCCTTAAAATTTCATTGTAAAAATATATTGAAATTATGAGGGCACTGCTAAAGTGAAACTAATTGCTAAAAAACCAAAAAAAGGTAAATGATAAATCTAACTGTGCAATACTGAAGGAAATCAACCAGCAGAAAACAATTTCTGCTCTAGGGATGTTGTGCCTCAAGGGAAAGAAGGGCGACGGACAACTAATATGCATTTTACTAAGGAGGAGTTTTGGAAAAAGGTGTTTTTAATTCTGTGTATAGCAAAAATCCTCAGGGAGCGTGAAGAAAATTTCTAAAACTGACAACAAATATTTTGTAGGAATTTTTTACTTGTAAGAATACATAAATTTAAAAAAAAAAAAGTACTTACAATGACAGTTGAAAGAATTGTGAACCTACCACTAATGGGTCTGCAAATGTTCACCTGGAACATGTCCGTGCTCTCCCACTTCCCTCTTCCCTCCCATCCTGCTTGGAAAAAGGCTCCATTGAGCATTTATTGTAAGAAAAGTAGCATTATTGTGCAAAAAACCTCCCCTGTCCTTAGCCTTCGGAGAAGGGGCTGGTCTGCAGTTACTATGTGTTGAAGGGACGTATGGAGCTGATGGGAGAAGTGTGGTGGATCTCATTTCCACCATGCAAAGCTTTGGACATTTGTCCCAGTCTTTGCATGCAGGGATGAGAACAGCCTGAGTGTGAGGGTCCAGCGTGGAGGCGAGGAGGCCAGCTCTGCCGTGCAGGGTCACACCAACAAGCTGGAGCCCACGGCAGCCCCTGATCGATGGCAATAGCTGTAAAACCTGCCCCTGAGAATGGTGTGACCCCCCCACACAACATTGTGAGCTGGGGGCTGATAGTCCAGAGTAGTTTCTGCGCAGAAAGGGTGGTGAGGGTGCTGCTGGCAGGCACATTGATAGGGCCATCCAGCAAGAAAATTGCACCCTGGCCTGCCTGGGGGGATGTGGTTTTTTCCTCTCTTCTCAGCACTGGTGAGGCTGCAGCTGGAGTCCTGTGTCCTGCACATGAAAGATACCGATTGCTTGGAGCAAGTCCAGGCAGTGAGGGGACTGGTGTGCTTGATCATTTGCTGCTGTCAACTCCCTAATGGATAGCTGTAGAGAAGATGGGAACCAAACCCTGCTGGGCCCTGCACAGGAGGATGAGAGGCAAACTGCCACAAATTTCAGCAATGGGAAATTGGAGCAACCTGTAAAGAAAAACAGTTTTTTTCCTGGTGGGTGTTCAACAATGGGCAGGTTTCCCATCCCAGGAGATATTCAGAGCTTGACAAAAAATTGTCCTGCTCTCACTTCAGAGTTTACTAGCTCTGCTTTGAGAAGGATGGTGGACTGGGTGCCTTCCAGTAGATTTTTCAAATCTAAATTTTACCCCATCATTTTCCCACAAATTACCCATTAGCCTTCTCATTCTGCAGATGTTCTCAGGACATACTTATTTCTGGACCTTGATACTCAGGGGAAATTCAGCTGCTTGGTCACTACTCAGAATGGACAGAGGAAGAAAGCCTTGTTGGATCATATCCTCCTTTGCCAGCCTCCTGGAGCTGCCACAAGTTAATTCACCCTTTTATCTTAGCTCCCAAATGGCTTGCAAAGACAGATTTAAGGCCAGAGAAACACAGATCGGGTCTCAGTGTCACTGAGGATCAGGTAACAGAGCCAGCTAAGAGAAGAAGCTGGCCAAGCACTTGAAAATTTATTTCAGGTGTGTACCCATGAAGGATACACTTTGCTTGGCTTATGCTGCTCCCACCCACTGGGTGACTGGAGAGTGTTTCTGGTGAAGAGCTGTGACTGCTCTGCAGATGTTCAGAGAACATCCCACACCGCGCTTGTCTCCTGCTGCAGACAGTGTGTGGGTCTGCATGTGCAAAAACCATTAAAAGTCTTTTGTGCCCTAAGCATTCCCGCCTGGATAAAGCTGTCTTGGCCCCACATGATGCCCATATGCACTCTACTCTGTTTTGTTCAGCGCTTGCTCCTCCCTTCCTTGACATTGTCCCCTGATGCTGGCTCCTGCCAATGCTTGTCTGGCTCCAGGACCTACTTCACTTGGCAGAGCAACTGCAGATGCAGACATGGAGCTTTTGCAAAGCCCATACCCCATTCTTCTTTCTCTTTCTCCTCTTGCATGCCTTACTTT
The DNA here is from genome assembly GCA_039654755.1 of Calcarius lapponicus. Classification (NCBI taxonomy): domain Eukaryota; kingdom Metazoa; phylum Chordata; class Aves; order Passeriformes; family Fringillidae; genus Calcarius; species Calcarius lapponicus. The sequence continues at coordinate 42,702,204 of CM077481.1, forward strand.
TAAATCATTTCACATTTCCATGGACGCTGTCGGTCCCAGACAGTGCAATGATATTGCATGCTATAGTTTGGGGTTCCCAAAATGTGCTCAAAAAGCTGCTTTGTGCGCTGTCTTCTGTAGGAAAACACACATTGCCTTTCTTGAGCCATACTGGTCCATTACACCAGTTTTTATTTGGCTCATTACTATTCTAGACACAATTGCACTGATCTGCACTTATTTATAGGTAGCAAATTAGCTCAGATTGTTGACTTTTTTAGCACAAAGCATGCCAAGGACAAATCACACAAAGTGATTTTTTTTTGTTTTTGTGAATAAACTCACAAACTCAGTATTTTGATATAGCTCAAAAAAATCTCAGTGGTTCTCAAATGTCAGCCAGAGGCAGGAGTTTTTTTGCAGTGTTCTCCCTGAGCCAGTGATTCCTCGGTCAGGTGCTGGATCACTCTATGGCTGTGTTCCTCCTCTTTAAAAATTGGAAATCATGCAATCACAGAACAAAGCCCACATGTTTAAGGTGAGTTTTTGCTATAGTAAATTGTTGATGTAAATAATCTCTGAGTCAGTTAAAGGCCAGGGCTTTGTCATGTGAACCATTTATCATATACTTGTGAATTACTAAGGTATAGCCAGAAGATAAGTTCAATTCATAAGCCGGGCACACTGCTAGGCTTGCAACATGTTTTACTGAGGGCAAAATGCAAGCCCAGTGAAGAAGATATCTGTAGGAGAGGAAAAAACCACAGCAAAATAATGGATTTAATGTTTTTCCTATGTGGCAAGTCACTGAATTTTGCTCACTGCTCCTGTGTGTCTATGGATTCATTTGCCTTTTCCCTTACAATAAGTGATAGAAGTTCAGGGTGTACCCTTCTGTAATCCATCTTTCTCACATTTCCAAATATGACCCCATTTCCTTGTTATCTAAAATCTTTCAGGTTTCTGGAGTAGCATGTAATTCTGGGAACTCTGCATCTTTGATCTTCAGGTCTACAACACTGTTTGGGGTCTTTTTATTTGTCCCTGCTCATAGACCTATGACAGACACACACAGAAGTACAATATTACAGTGCTTGCATGCAACCAGCATGTGAGAAATTCCCTGCTGGCAGGAGGATCAAGAAAACAGGAGATGTCTTTGCAGTTCTGGCCTGTGCTGCCTGTGTCCTACTTACACAGCTTGAACCTATGCAGGAATATCAGTAATGTTGTGCTGCTGAAGATGGGAGGCTTATAACTTAATAAAGGGTTGCATCTTAAAAGGGAGATTCACTGTGTTCAGGTTGCCAGTAGAAACCTATTTGTGATATGCATTCTGTTCAAACACTTAAAAGTTTTCTAATTGCTGTTAGAGTGGTGTGCAGACATAAAGCTGATCCTCTGAAAGTTGTAGGTATGAAGTTAAGGGGAGTGGCAAAGGAAAGACTTCTGGTGTAATATTGAACTGTCTCACTGTTATGTCATTGCTGGCCCATCTTCGGGTCAGAGGTGAAAAAATGTGAGATATGGAAAGTGATACTCTGAGGTTGGCTCCCTCCATTTTCCCTGCTGGGATTTTCTGTGGGACAAGTAGGTGCATGTTTCCACACTCAGGCTGGCTTCTCTGAGCATGCAGGCTGCTGGGGAGTGCAGAACTGCTTCATTGCCCAGGGGGAGCTGCCCCAAAGGCAGCCCACCAAGGCCCTCTCTCCACACACAGCAGCAGCAGCAGCAGCAGCCTCTTGCACAGGCAGGCATGCATCTCAGCAGCAGCCAGCTCAGTGAGAGCACTGTGGTTCAGGAGTAAAAAGGCTGGATCCAGGCAGTCACATGAACAAAACAATGCATAAACAAGGCCTGCAATTACTTAGCTGACTCCCTTCCCCAAAGCTGAGCATAAATACATATTAGAGCAAAGCTGGACTGGTAGCTCGGTTATTTTTTCCATCCTTTGGCCTAAGAGTCTGTGGCAGCTCCATTTGGATCATGTGTCCTTAGCATTCCTGTGATCAGTCATCAGGACAGCATCTTGAAACAAGTGGTAAGCTGAAGCAAGCTTTATGGACAGCTGCCAGTTCTTCTTCCTTGATGTTGTTATTTCAGCTCTGGCTACGTTTTCTGAGGAACTTTCCCTTCAAATGAGTGTCTGAGATGTGACAGCTGAATGTATCAAGAATAAAGCATATATACATGTGCAGTATTTGAATCAGAGATGTCTAGTAATTGTTTCACAACCATTTTGGGCTTGTATTAGAATTGCCAGGACATAACTTTTCTCATCTCATTGATAAATTTGCTTTCATGAAGGTAACTATATGTCCTATCTGTTTTATCTTGCTTTGTGATTTCCTTGGCCTTGTTTGCAAGCAACACCTCCCATAGCTTGAATTTCAAAAATTTACATTTCAAAAAGCATCCACCAGAAACCAGAGTGTAACCTTGTCTTTCCAGAAGAGATACACTTGCCTCAATTTCCCTAACATCATCTTATTTAGCAAAAAGAAAATTGTTGTTGTTTTTTTTTTTTTTTTAATGACCCAAATCCTTTCCTCTCCCCTTTGAAATTTATCCAGAGCACTGTGTCACTCTGTGAGCGCTGCAGTCAGGCCCGTGGCTGTGAAACATTGCTTATTGGGTCAGTGGAACAAACAGATTTTGGAAGCCTCCTGCAGGCAGATGGCAATTCTGGGAATGGGCTGGCCCGGTGACCCAGGCATGCTGGTGTACCAGCTGGGCCAAAGGCTGTGTGTGACAGGAGCTGAGCCATGGGCAGCTGTGTGGGGCAAAGCTAGTCCCTGTAAAGAGAGCTGGCTGCCCCACACCACTGGCCCTGCCACCAGGGCTTCCCCAAGGCCCCTGGTTGCGGCCAGCCTCCTCAAGGCTCTCAGCCTTGGCACTGCACACTCCTTAAAGAGGCTCAGGTTTGCTTGTTTCTAAGAATGTCTATTCAGCAGATTTTGGAAAGGGACTGCAAAAGGTGAGGACACAAAACAAGGCAAGCAAAGGCTCAGCGTGATTGGAGTACCGCCCTATTTGCAGAAGGTCCCAGGTCCCTGTGCAGCTGCTGGTGTCACAGCACACTGAGTGTCCTCTGCTCTGTCCCTGAGCCATGGCTGCACCAACATGAGGTTGTCAGGACACCACAGCTGTGTGGGAGGCAGTGCCAGGCAAGCTTCAGAACCTTTAATGTATTTTGCTTTTCTGCTGTCAGCCCCTCATGCTGTCTCTATCTCCAGGAAACTCAGAAAGCCTCTCAGCATCCTCCACGAGTGCTCAGTGCTATCCTTTCCGGCATGTGCAAGGGCACGGCTTCTCCACTGTGCGAAGGTGTTACTGTGCTACAAAGTATCTCGAGGATGAGGCCAATGAGACGGCCACCAAGGACTTTACCCACAGGCACACTATTGCTTTTTTTTAGAGTATGTCCGCCAGGGCACAGACTATCCTGTTCCACTGTAAGTGTGCCTTCTGCTAAATTCAAGATCGTGTACGTATCCCAAACATTAATTAGTACCTTTATTTGCAACCACAGAGCATGACACACCTGACCTCTTTCCAGCCCTTCATAACCCCTGCACAGTGTCTGGGCACCCTGCTGGAGGAGGGGGCAAGGCTGTCCTTTCCCCCAGCCAGCCCTGCTGCTGCGCGCTCCTGCCAGGGGCAGCAGGACTGCTGCTTGCCTGGCTGCTCGTGTGGGGAAGGCAGAGCCATCGCCTCTGCACTGCTGGCACACCAGCAGGCCCAGGGGGCACAAACAGAACCTCCAGAGACATTCCTGCCTTGAGGAGGTCTGGTGAGGTGTGAGGAGGAGCCTGGCAGTGCGTGCTTCCCGTCTCTGGGTTTTCACCTTCTGAGTCAATGGAAACTTGCCCACCAGCTAGTTTTGGAGGCTGTGGACCCATCTAGATTCACTTGTGGTGGCTTACTGAGGTGGATTACTGAGGATTGTCTGGACAATTGTCTTAAAGCATAATTTGCTTAGAAGCCAACTAGGAAACACTCCTGATGACTCGTAGCAGGCATTGAGTCATACCTGTTAAGTCATCTCCTTTCCCAGACATCCTGACTATGCTGAAAGCCTGCTGAAGGGAACCTTCATAATCTGTTCGAGTGGCCTGCAAAACCAAGTACCAGGGACAAAACCCTGGCTAACCAATGGAGCTAGGAGTGTGTTAGTAGTCCAGGCTTCCTTTCCTGCATTTTGTCTCTGGGCAGAGCAGGGAGTGGGTACAACTCCAGCAGTGTGCAAATCAGCCCCTAGGGATGGTCCATTTACAGAAAGTCAGCTCAGCCATCTCACCATGAGGAGGAAAAGGTGATCTTTGGAAGTCAGGTTTTGGCAGAAGTAAATGCAACAGAAGCAGGGGGCAGGGGAAAAGAAAAAGGTGGGTACAATGGGCCTTATTTTCATTACAGTATGAAGAAGAGGTACAATGAGTGAGACAGTTCATAAGTCATGATACCTACAAATCTATTCAGATTTTATTTTGCAGAAGCTTAACTGTTTGTACCCTGGACTTGAGACTTTGGTGGGAACAGCAAGCATCCCAATTTTACATATTCTGTGGGAACATAAAAAGAAGATGAATCACATATTTTATGGAAACATAATGGCATTTAAGTAGACATTCAGTAAGACATTCTTAGAGCAGTTATATTTATCACTTACCTTCTCTTTGCTGGTAGTATTCTAGTGGAAGAATGTGTCTGAGCATTTGATTTTTTAATTTGCTTGTAAAACTGTCAGAGAAATTCAAGACTGATCCAAAGTGAAATTATATTTTAAATTCCTTGCAGAAATTATAATGCAAGAAACTCTTCTAGGTCATGCAAAAAGCAATTTCTGACACAGGATATATGTATCATCTCCACTTGGGGAATTTCTAATGAGACCACACAAATGAATGTCTAGAAATTATTCGAAAAAGAGCATGGACTTATATTTCTCATGTCCCCAGTTAATACTCTATTCAGTGTTTTTTTATTCACTGCTCTTCATCAGGCATCTCAGTCTTGTAAAACTCAATTTCTCTTGCATGTGTGTTCTGCTTGCTAGACATTCAAAGCCTTACTTGCTAAGGTACAGTGTGTTTCATGGTCACAACATAGGGCTGTTTAAAAATCAGCAGTCTCCACATGCTGTGTACTTTTGGTTATCCATTTCATCCAGTAATTATTAAAAGGCTTTATGAAGATAGTATAATGAAAGACTTACATTATTGCAGCCACTTGCAAATGCACAAGTCGGTCTGCAAAGCTGAGAAACATGCGAGGTGCAGGTACCCAAAAATTTTTCAAGTACCCAAATTTTGCAAGTACCCAAATTTTCAGTAAGTGAGCTCAATCAGCACAGCAAAAAGTCTGTCAGCAGCTACATGTGATCAGCCTCGAGTGCACTATCTTTCCCTGGAATGCAGCAAAAGCATATTTTTATGTGTCTCTTCAGCTTAGTGAGCATGAGGAGTGCCACTGGTTTCAGCATCTTTTCACATGGCAGATAAGGACTTTAAACAGCAGTCCTAGTACAGTACAAGTCTGTATCAGGCAGCATCACAAACCCCCGTGGCTCTCATTGCTCAAAGTGAGAGAGGTTAAATGTCCACTCACTTATTTGACAGGCCAAAGCCTTTCTTTGTAAACTGTTTGAGGTGAGAGGTGCGTCAAATTCTGCAGTTCATAAAGACCTGATCTCTTTTGGAACAGTGTTAGCTAGCAGTGTTGTCTGGTTTTGATTGGGATAATGCTGTCACCTCTGTCTATCAAGAGAGCTCCTGTAACTTACAATTTGGTATTCAGTCTAAATGGTTATCTTTACAATCTCTGAATGTGTGTTTTGCTAACATGCACTTCAAAAATGCACAGATTCTGAGAATGTCTGAAATGTCCTTCTCAGCCAAGTAGTTTACTGGCATGGTCTTGAAAAACAAGGTGCAAAGGAGAGGGAATTCATTCCCTTCCTTGAGTGGGTGGTGTGGGCACTGTTGGGAGTTGCTGCCCAGCTTCTGCCACAAACGGATATCAGCATCCCAGTTCATGATTTCTGGTCGCTTTAGTGCCAAAACAAGAGCTGGATAATAAAATATTTTGCACTCTGGCCCTGCTGCAAGGTTTGTTTGGCTCACAGCTTGACACCCTCCAGCCCACCTGATATACACAGGGAGGGCGTTTTATCTCAGCCACACTGGGCTCCTTCTTTAGCCTCCAGCTGGAGCGAGACACATTTCCTCAGTGCATCTCAGGTCTTAGTTCAATACCCATCACAAGATGCCTAACATTTTCTGTTCACTTTAGAGATAGATGAATATCTTAGGGCAATTATCTGTTGCCTGAGACTGGACCATAGCTTCATTTTAGCAGTCAACTATGATATTTTAAATTTTACCTAGTTCCAGCACAAAAGGTTCCCTGCAGGTCAGCCAGATTACGCACATTAATTAATTTCTTCAAAAATGGCTTGGATTAAAATCTCAGAGCCTTCTTTCCTCTTGCATCTTAGCCACCAGAACCAGGCAACACTTTCAGTGAGTATACAGCCTTTATCACAACATACATGGGAGTTAGGCTGGTTATTCTGAGACACTCACACAGCAGCACACATCCCATTTGATAAGGTTCACTATTATATAAGGGCATTTCTGCAAATATATTTCATTGAGAAGAACACCCAAATAGGTGGAAGTAGTGCTCCACTATAAGCACTCTTTTGTGAACCAGCGTAAATACAGTAATGTGGTAGCTCTAATTTTGTTCTGTAGTGACAATGCCTGTACAAGTCAAACATGGAGTGGTTTCATTTGTACCTGTCTGACAATTGTCTGATTATTCAGACTGGGTATAATTTATTAGCTTTATTTTTCTTTCCTTCTTCTTAGCACTGTAATCATTGCTTTTGCAATTTTATATTCTGTAGAGAAGGGTGGTAAAGGCTTACTAAAATAATTATGAGTTCTAAAGAAAGCATCTCACAACTATCTTAGTATCTGGCATCACTGGAAATTCACAGCATATTTCAGCAGGAGTCTCTCAGTCCTGAAGAGGCCATGGTACTGCAATGACCACGCTGACCTTAAGTTTGTTCAGTTGTGTTTTGGGGCTACTGTTGATGCTCCCTAAATATCATGGCTAGCCAAAAATCTTGTAGAAAATATACAAGCCGAAAATTTTCTGTATATATGTGAGGAAAGCCATGTTTTATGTGAAAACAATGTCTGTTTCCCAGATTGCATCTTCAGGATTTCTGGTTATCTTACACAGTGTTGCAGGTGGAGCGTTGAACTCTGTTGACATGGTGCCTTTGCCATGTGTAATTTTGGGTGAATTATGCTAAAAGCAGCCTGGCCAATTGACTCTGAATTAACATCCTGACAGTGAGACAAAGATTTGGCAGATAATCTGCTAAAATGATTTAAAGACGTATGAGTGAGAGTCATATCACTTTACACTGTAAAAGTCCAGTCCACTTTTGTACAGTTAGGTTCTTCTAATGTATTCCTTCTTGAAGTTTTCTCCCTTGGGTAAGGGGATGCCCACCAAAGATAGTCCTCAAGGCTAGGAGAAAGAGATCTGCCCACAAATGTTGATATAGGTTAGTTACCTCTGTCTCTATTTAATAATTGTTTCTTTTTGCCAGCTTTAATATAATTACTTAAAAAAACTGCATTAATATAGGCCACTATCCTATCCTATCCTATCCTATCCTATCCTATCCTATCCTATCCTATCCTATCCTATCCTATCCTATCCTATCCTATCCATCTTTCTAGCAGTTTTAGCTTTTATACTGTGTGTAGTAACGAATTCTGTTTAAGGTCTTTTGTCTAATCATTAATATTCATATTATATAAATACATCTGATTTGCCATCTTTAAATCTTGCTGGACAAATTTTCTTAAGCTGTGACAAAGTCTAGGGGTAAGACTGGGTCTAACTGCACCCAGGCTCCTCTCTGAGCAGGAGTTTGGAATACAAGGGGGTCCTTGTGGCTCAGCAGCATGGCTTCTCTAATAAACTTTGTGTGAAGCTCCCACTCCACCTATGACACTTTGACAATGTTATGCAAGCTTTGAGCAATGTGAAAGCCTGTAAAAGCACTTTTTAAGAGTGTGAGAGAAAGAGAAGGGCCTAGAGAGGAAGAGAAAGTGAAGGGCCTTTGAAAAGGGATCTTCCAACTGCTATGGGAGGTAGTGATTTTTCTTAAATTCCATTACTGCGCAAGAGAAAAAACAACTGCTGGAGGCACTGGAGCCTGTGCATGATTTTCTGGTGTAGACTGAGTGGCAATATTTACAGGGTAGGCAACAAGACACACTGCTGTCTCATTCAAGCTAGCCTCCTTCTCATATTGAGTTGTTTCCAAGGGCAACTCTTCTTTTAACCTGTATGTATAAGCCCTTTATTTAGTCTGAGAGAAAAATACCAACGTATTTTTCTGTCACCTACTGTGACCCTTCTGTCACCTACTCTTGGTTTCTAACTACTACCTCAAATATCTGCCTTTACAAACAACCTAGGGCAGAGATTGTAACAAAGTCTTTGCCACATATCCAGCTACACAGATGCCTTACCCATCTTGTCTGCATATGAATTCCATGGGCACATGCCCAAACTGAGAACTATAAAGTTCTTCTCCTCAAGGCTTGGGACAAAGGCTCGTTTCTCCCTCATGCAAGTGTTCCTGTGGTCTCTATGGCTGTCACCTGACTATTTATGGAGGCAACACTGCATTTGTTACGTGTACAACTTGTTCTTTGGTAAGTCTTGTAAATAGCAATATGCTGCCTTTTGCTGTATGTTGTATCTTTTTAAGGGCCTTTTTGATTGCTGATGAATAGATTATTATTATGACTTACATCCTGTACACTTAAGGCATGTTTTTAAGGGACAGAGTAGTAAGCCAGTTCACCTGCTCTCTGGGCCAAGAAAGACTCACTTAGCCATGCCCATCTGAAGAGGTGCAAGAATATTTCCCACTAACACAAAAGTCCTCTTATAGGTTGTGAAAACCTAGGTGAGTAGCGAAGTTAGATTGATATTTCCTTGCAAGGATGATCACAAATCTGATGGCATTTCTATAAAGAAACGTCTCACTGACTGTTCCCACCTGTCTACCATCTCTGGGTGCTGAATTTCTCCCTGGTATGTTGCTTATGGGGTGCAAATCTGGGACTTTATGAGGAGGTGAGTGTGGCTGTGATGTCTAATCACTTCCAATGACTGTCAGCCTGCAAGGAAGCATTAGTGTTCCTGTGCATGCTGTTGCCATGGCAAGCCTCAACAATCACAGCTCCACAAGTAGGAGAAGTGGTGATAGCATGTGTGTGTTCAGATGGCTCACCACACACACCACATCAGTGATGTTAGGCAGTTAGAGTGCAGCATGAATGCAGCTGTTAGTAGGAAAGGGAGACAAAGCTGTCATGGCTGTTTTGAGAGGGGGAGATAGCTGCATGCTACACTAGCATGGTAGGAAGCATAAACAGAGAGATGCTGTGAACTGAAGAGGGTGAGAGAAGGAAGGCAAAAATGAATATGAGAGTTCAGTAGTAGTTCCTCACAGGGTATTGTTGTCTATTCTCATAGGAATGGGGAAGAAGAAAGTGACTAGCAGGCTACTGACTAAAGGGCCCCTGAGGTTTTCTTAAGACATCTCTGTGTTAGTTTACAGGACAGGCAGCCAGCATAAAAAGTGGATGTGGTTTCAGTGAGGAGAGCTAATCCAAGTGAGAAAAGAACAATGTTTATTCAAATGCCATGAGTGCATGACTACGCAAGTTCACAGGATGAATTTCCTAATGTCTTGAGAGCAGTACTGAAAAAAACACCACTGCTTTGGTGTGACCCCAGAGAGAGCCCTTCCTCCTGCCACAGCTTTAAAAAGTACTGATTCAAGCATTGCACTGCTGGCCTGCAGGGAAGTGTGAAACTAGTGCTGGCAAGAATCCCAAGATCCTCATGTTCCTTGTGAGGCTGCCCGGGGTGTCACGGGCTGCAGGAGTACAGCTGAGAAGTACTTGGCACACTGGCAGCCCAGTGGTGCTGGTGTTCCCCTGCCATGCACGGCCCACCTTTCCCACTTCTCCACCCTCCTTGTCCTACAGGCCATAGACTCATGCAAGATGTGTAGTGATATTTTTCACTTGTCCTTGACCTCTGGGAGCAAAGAGCTAGCCACAAACTGGTCAGTGTCTTGAGAGGAACTTTTTAAAAATTAAAAGCCCATACTCAGCACTGACTGTTATGCTTCCACTCTTTCTTTTACTGATTTAAAGCAGAAGCAACTTTACAGAGGAGGAGGATGCTACACCTTCTAGGAAATCAGAGACTGCTCATTTGGTTACTGGTCTCTTTAGGCCAAATCTAGTTTCTCATCCTTTTGGCCAATATACTTTTACTAGAGATTGGAAGCTGAGGAAGAAATAATGACATAAAAGAAGGAAAGGGACTATGATATCAGATCTATGTGGCAGGATTAGTAATGAGGAGATAAAGAACCAGTGCCCATTTTGCTGAAGGGTTATTTCTGTGCAGCAGTTGAGCCTTCACCTCTTGCTCTACTGATTCATGCATGGTCCAGCCCTTCAGAGTGATCCCAGAATCAGCCCTTTGTGAAAGGTTGTGCTCTTTATTTATTTTTCCCCATCAGCAAAGCATAAAGAGCAAGGTTTGCATATTTTTTTTTCCTTTCCCACTAGTTTCCTGCTCTCCCAGCATTGCATTCTGTGCTGTTGCTGGCAGCACACCATGTTATTGCTACAGCAAACCAAATGCAAACTCACCAGCATTGTTGTTTATTATTTAATAATATTGAGTATATTCAGCATTTGTGAAGAGCTCTGAGAAATCATATTTATTAGTTTCCACTAATTTGGAAAATACTTGAAGCTGACTTTACTCGTTGGCGTGAGAGAATTATACCATTTCGTCCTACTCTTGTACTCTAGTGAAATCTTAGTCTCTCCCTGGGTCAATGACAAAACTTTATCCAGGCAAAATGCCGTGCCCAAGAGATGAAGGTGGTGTGCTGGTAGGAGGGGCATGGTGGGGGAAAAGGGTAGGAAGGGGGATGGAGAGTGGGAATAAGTTGAGGCAGTATCCTGATAGCTAGAAAACAGTAACAGTTCTTTCAGTGAGCAGCTTCTTATTCCTGGATACTAAGTGCTGCTAAATAAACCCCAACAGCAGAATGCTTGCAGAGGGAAAACAGCTTCCTGCCTCCCACAGTAACTGATGATTAGGACAGCATCTAGTTACGATATTCAGCTTGGCTTTTGCTCATCTAACACTGCACAGTCCTGTTTATGTACAAATTGTCCTGCCTTGTTGCTTTCTCTTTAGAGCAAAAGAGGTTTCGGGCAGCTGAGGGAAATGACAGAAGTAATACTGTGAAAATTGCACAATTTACATCGCTGTTTGTCCCTTTCCTCGAGAGCCCTGTGAAAACAACGGCTGCTTATGATCATGAGAGGAGGAAAACAAACCTTGGTTTCCTTTTCTGCGAGCACACAAGGAAGCTGGCACTTGATTAGCAACATGCAGCAAAATAACCCTCTGCAATTACAGAAGGTACCGGCCACAGACTGCATGCTGCTCAGGGTACTGGGGTAGCAGGACCATCATCATTGACATCCCAATAACTGTTTCCAGTGCTGACTTTTCAGGCACAAAATACACTGCAACAGCTGGAATCCAAAATACAAAGGACTCTCTCCTTGTTTTCCTCATTGAAGCCTTCTCAGTGTAGCACCCTGTCATTGGGCAGTAGGTGCTGAACTTTCTGTGTAAGCTGCATGATTACCATGTGTTTGGAAGCTGTTTGTAAATGTGAATTTGGTGGTCAGTCTCTCAGTAGCTACACTAACACCCTTTGAAGTTCTGCAGCATTAACTGTGAAAGCTGCCACTCTGCCCACTGTGAAGGTCTGTCTACCTTTCCTGTTGTACTGCATGAGTTTGGACACAGTCCTCGTGCCCACTCAAGGCTTATCAAATGGAGAGAGGAGGCACCATGGCTCTCACCCCTGCTTGGGGACAACAGCCAGGGAGGAGAGCAAAATTGTTTTCAAGGAGCTTTGGTCAGGCAAAAATCTTATCCACTTGAGTACACTCATACAGAACTTGAATTAACCAAATATACTCAGAAAAAGCAGAGATGTAATTGTAACCTGACACACAGTTTAGACACTGTTGTCTAAAAAATCACAACAGGTTATCAGTCACTTCTCAGAGCCTTACCAGTATGAATTTTTCACCTTCATGAGATGGGTTCTACAAGGAATATTCATTAGCTCTGCCCTGACCTTCACTAGAGCGCAGGTGCATGAGCTGATTTTATGGACGTACAGATGCACATATTTACAGACGTAGATTATTGAAAGATCACCTGCAGGTATGTGCACATTTTGTAAAAAGGCACAAGTATGCATGCAGTGATTTCTTTAAAACTGTGTGTGGGATCCTTTTTTGCAAATGTACTGTTACATGAAAACTGCACTATTGGGTAAATCTGTTGTCAGAGTAGAATAGAAGCAAAATGCACAGTACTTCTTGTTGAGATCCACAGATTGTCCTGCAGACCAAGCGCAAGTATAATTACAGAACTATTGTCTAGAATTATAGAACCAACACTGCATGGTTTGGGTTGGAAGGCACCTTAAAAATCCTCTAGCTCCAATCTCCCTGCCACAGACAGGGATACTCATCACTAGACCAGGTTCCTCAGAGCCCCATTCAACCTGGACTTAAACACTTCCAGGGATGGGGCATCCACAATTCTCCTGGGCAACTGTTTTTGTTCTTCACTACCATCTGAGTAAAGAACTAACAGCTAATCTAAACTTGCTCTTATTTACTTTAAAACTATTGGCTCTTGCCTTGTCACTATCTGGCCTTTAAAAAAACCCCTCCTTTTCCTTTTTATAAGCACCCTTTAGGTACTGGAAGGCCGTAGTTAGGTCTCCTTGAAGCCGTCTCTTTCTTCAGACTGAACAGCCCGATTTCCCTCAGCATGTCTTGTAGGAGAGCTGTTGGACCCCTCTGATCATCTTTGTGGTGTCCTTTGGATTCACCCTAACAAGTACAATTCATTCTTGTGTTGAGATGGAAGCAGGGTTCCAGGTGGGCTCTCACCAGAGCAGAGCAGAGGGGCAGAATCCCCTCCCTGGCCCCGCTGCCCACGCTGCTCTGGATGCAGCCCAGGACACGTTTGGCTCTCTGGGCTGTGACCTCACAGTGTTGGCTCATGTCCAGCTTTCATCCTTGATAAACCCCAAGTCCTGCTCTGCAGGGCTGCTATCTATGGGCTGTTCCCCTAGTCTGTGTTCATACTTAAGATTGTCCTCGCCCAGGTGCAGCACCTTGTACCTGGACTAGTTGAACTTTGGGAGGTTCTTGTGCACCCACTTCTCATTTTTGCCCAGGTAAATAGATATCCTCTGGAAAAATGGCTTTATTTCTGCAAACTGTGATTCTCAGGAAATTATGTTCTTGAAGATAGGTAGTCTACTTATACTGGAAGTGGATCGAAGGGACTTACGAATTTTGCTCAAAAAAAATGATAGGAGCACAGTTTGACATTTGGAACCTAGGGCCAGAATAAATGTATCTCCTTTGGTCTCATGTAATTAGCTGAAACACAAGAAGATGGCAAACACTCTCTCAAATGCGGTTTTACATAATAAGATTGTTTTTCTGGCTTTTGAGTCTACTTGCCACAGGTGGAAATTAATTGCACCTTATTTCACCCTGAGCAGCCTCATGAAAAAGCATTACAGGGCAGACAGTTATGTTGACCTTATTGCCTTGCTAGAGGACACTTTGGGTCAAGGTAACCTTTATTGACAAAACACATTTTAAAGTCCTTGGCAGTGACCGATCTCCTTCAGTCCACTGACCTAGGACTGTATTTTAAAAAAGTGAACACCATGTCCCATAAACAAGAGCACATGTGAAAGGCATGCCTTTGTTTGCAGTCACTGCTTCCAGAGCTAAAAGTGTAAACCATTCTCGTGCACAAAGGCTGCAAACAGGGATCTGTCTAGAAACACTTAAAGAGACACAGACGACCGTGGCTACTTTGGTTAGAAATTCTCTGTATATCCTAGTTCCTGTGAATCAAACCTTGTAAATGCTTGATTTAAGCTTTTCAGATTGTAAGAGCAACAGAATGACCTAAACAGATTTCTGATTTTTTAAGGTGGGCTGTGTGCATCTTTGAACAAACACATCCACAAGCAGTTCTCAACCTTCTTCCATGTTTTTAAAGAGACTGCAGAGTTGTGAGATGTGGCTCATCTCCTCTGCCTTCAGCATTTTTTCCCTTTGCTCTCCAGAGAGGTGCTGCACAGTGTGTAAGAGGAGTCACAACATTGCCCCCCTGGCAGCTAGCACTTCTGTCAGAACTCACAGGCTAAAATACATCAGCAAAAGAGCAGCAAAATGCTATGGCCTGGTCCTCCTCCTCAGAAAGAAGCTCTCTATTGACACTGCTAGTGTGTGTGTTGACTTTGCCTTGCCTCTTGTGTTTGCTGGCATTTGGGAATCTGCTGCTGGGTCAGAGAGCAAAGCTGCTGTCGTTGGAGGCATGAACTCACCCACAGTGACGGACAGAGAGCCCTGTGCTGGGAACACTGTGTCAGAGACAGATGGCCATTTTTCACCATTCCCCATATCCCATGAGTTTCCAGTGGCAATCAAAGTGTTTGCTCTTCAGACCCTACATTCTCACTATTCAGAGAATTAATGTTGACATTAATTCTTAATTATTAATAATTACTTAATAATGAAATGATAAGATAGGGGGATGTAGGTACAAGGCTGTTTAAGCAGCCTACAGCTCCTGGCAGGGTTGGTTTGAATCCCTGAGTTATTATGATCAGCAATAAATATCCCAATTTCCCAACAGAAAGATAGAAACACCTTCAGGGACCTGTGTCAAATGTGCTTGAAACCAAGCAAGTGGATTGCTGCACATATGCAGTTAAAAAGTCTTCTGTGAAAAGACTGCAATAATTTCTGGCTCTCCACCTGTTAAATTAGCCAGCTTTCTGTAGCAGGTCTAACTCGCTTTGACAGCTAGATCCTTCCTTGCACAAACTTTGTCTTTATGCAGAAAAGGTAGTCCACGTGTCTAGAGCATCAGCTGGTTGCAGAGAAAGACTTCTTACAGGTCCTCCTATTTTCCTCTCAGTTTTTTGACAGGCTTTGCAAATGATAAGCAGTACATTTGAAAACCAAGATGGGCAAATAACACTGATCTTGGCACAGGACAAATCCTCTGCAGATGCACATATGAAAGCTTTGCTTTCCCACTTTGCATCTGTTTCTGGAACTAAATCTGCCTGTTTGTTCAATTGTTTACTGTGTTTTAAATTACTGTGATACCTGAGGATGGGTTGTATAATCATCTATTTCTGCATAAATAACTAGAAAAGATTTTTTGTCTTTCCTTCGAGAAGGCATCATGGCTGTTAACAAATTTATGCAGATCAGGTGACTCAGCTCTCAGAAGGTTACATTTGAACATTAGGTCCTTCCCCTGTCTGCTTCTGTGGGTGTCCAGTAGTTGTGTTTGCAACTGAAAAGTTAGAGCTAACCACCTCTCTATCTGTACAAATGAATCTGACTCAGAAATGTGCTTCATGGCTGCGTCTGAGCTCAGACTCAGGACAGTGTTGGTGACTTACCCTGTCAGTGAGCCTCATTCAGCTGTGGTCTCTTCAATGGCAGAACCAGTGTAAGCAGGTGCCAGTCCCTGCCCTCTGTTTTTGCCACTAAACACCTTTGCGCCACACTTAGCAGCTCCCTACAGCAGCTGCAGCTACATGGGAGTGAACACAGTGCTGCAGGAGTGGATTAGTCTTCATTGGATCAATAAGAAATCAAGATAAAGACCATAGCTCAGCAGTGGTAAAAATAAAAGGAATCAAATCAATTTTCATAATCACTTCTGATACATCCTTTTCTATGAAAAGAGAGTTGCACCCTGGATAAACTGAAGGCCACATAGTGTGAAATGAATAAAAAACTCAGGTAAGATTGAAGAAGCTAAGGTGAGTACTCTATGGTACAGGGAAGGAAAAGATTATTGTAGAAGACATAAACAGTATTGCTTTGAATATTGTGGCCTCTTTCTGCTGCATTGCAGGTGTCCCCTTTAATAGCCTTACTTCTGTCAAAGAGCATTCTGTGTAGTGTGAGTGGTCCAAAGAGGGCCTGATGATGGTCTGCACAAAGTGACTTGCTAACAGGATGCTGGCTCCTTCCCCTTGTTTCTACCTTTGTAGCTAAAAATGCTCTCCACAGTTCCCTAAAATTATTTTTCCATGGAAGAGATTGCAGCTGCTCTTTAATCAACAATTACATACATGAATTGGAAGGGATCACAGGCCATAAAGACCAGGGGACATCAGTATGTTAAAGGCAGAGTGCCTGGTCTGTGTGTCCTGCACTCACCTGGGACCATGCCAGGTTGCTCATCCACAAGCTTAGCTCAGGCTGTGGGAGTTTCTCCTCTGCAGAGGGAAGAATTTGGGACTGCACAAAAGCATAGTAAACAACTTTGAGAGATCCAAACATAACCCAACAGATGCTTATAAAATAACTTTTGTTGTGATGTTCAGCAGCATCTTTTGGTTGACCTTCCCCAGAGTGTCAGGGGACTGTCAAATTCAAACAGGTTTCTTCATACACTTGTCCCTGGGCCACATCCGGGAGAGGGGAGAGTGTTGCCTCACCTGGTAGTTGTCAGGGCCCTAGACAGGAGCCCTGATTGCTAGAATCATAACTTCACAAGCTCTGGGGATTGTAATATGGCAAAACTGGGGGGAAAAAAGTGATTTTTTTTCACAAACGTAGTAAAGAAAAATAACGAACTGCCTCTGTGATGCTTTCTAGGGGTTCTTCCTAGCAGGACTTTTGTCCTTGCTCCCCAGCTGGAGAGAGAGCCGTGTGGGCTTGGTGGCAGGGGCTGTCAGGGAGCTGCAGAGGTGGGTTTGCTGGGAGCTGGCACATGCCACAGCACCTGGCAGCCTGCAAGGCTGGACTTCCATCAGTTTCCCACCCACTCCTCTCAGGTATGACATGCTTATGAGTTCAAGCACATGAAGGAAAAGAAAAATCTTGGCTAGCATAAGGTAGGGAATTTCCTCTGAAGCCAGTAAAGCCAATGGGCACCTTTAAAAGTCCAGTGAGGGGGTTAGGTGAATCAGCTGGTGCCTCATCGTGTCTAATGACCTGGATGCATAACACCACCTCGTGCGCAGCTGCCAGGTTTCTGCTGTCATTACGCTGAGAAGGAAGCAATGCCTGCATAGACTGGCACGACCACGAATAGGACAGGAGAGTGTGCTTTCCATGCCATCCTGATGTCTGCTCTCCATGCCATCCTGATGTCTGTTCGGCAGAGCACGGGAATGTCGGAGCAAAGGCAGCAAGCAGGAAGAAGCAGAAGCGAAAAAAGGGAAGCCCTTCTATTTTTTCAGATGTTGTGATGTGCTGGTGAGGGCGCCAGCCCCCACGCACCTGTTGTGGCGCGGCGGGGCGCGCAGGGATGCGCTGCAGTGCGGGGGAGCCGCCGCCAGCTGCCAGCGCCGACTCTGCCCAGCAACCCGGCCACGCTCCATCTGCCGCTCCGTAATGAGGCGAGCCGGCCTCTGGCACAAGCCAGCCCTCGCTCCCCTATTCACCCGCATCCCCCTTTCAGCGTCCTATTGTTCTTCCCTAATGGCCTTACAATAGCCCTGCCTGTTGCCTTTACAGCCGCAGTGAGGCCAACCGGGGAAAGTCTTAATCTCTGCTTCAAATTAAAGGGACTCCTCTGAATTAATAATGTTGCCAGGAATGCACTGCCTGATACGAGGGGATGTATAGCACTCTTCAGCCCTCAGCAGCTGTGATTAGCTGGGGCTTGAAGTGTCCTGTCACAATATTTCATCCTGCTCCTCCGCTGCCCCCTCCCCACCGGCAGGGTTGCCACATGGCCTGTCTTGTGCTGCCTTTTCAAGCCCCGTGCCAATCACGCAGCAAAGATGCCCCAGATAGGGTGACAGATGGAGCCGGGGTAGTTCGGGGCTAGACTGGAGCCTGGAGCACTCACTTATGGCTCAATTCACCACAGATTTACCATACGGAGCAGCAAGGCAGGAGAAGGACCTCCCAGCTGGGCTCCCCGCACCGGGCAGGGCAGCCCACCTGTATCCCAGCCCCACGCAGGGGGCACATCCCACGGAATCTGCTCTGCAGCCTGATTAGAATCCTCTGAGAGTGGGCCTCAGGGTGTTGCGAATGAAGAAAGAGCCTGTCCTGTGGGAGTCAGGCTTTCCTCTGCTGCGAGGGGTAGGTTTGCAGATATGTAAGGAAAAACATATGCCTGTTAGAGGGTCATCGGCATCCCCACGCCTACACAGTCATAAGATTCTTCTAGCCTTGAACATAAAGGCAGTTCCAGCCTGGCAACCTCTTCCCAGCCAGAGAATTTTTATTCCAGTAACAGGAGACAGAGCTACAAATGAAAGAAGATAATAGCTCTATTTTTTGTTTGATAACATTCCAACGTGAAGACAGAAAGATTACTGCCAAATTTATTTCAAATAGATTAATCAAGGCATATTGTTGAGAGGCAGAAGAGCGTAAAATGGAAATCTCCTAAACTAGGCAATTCCAAAGTCTGTGCTAGAGAATTCCTGGAAAGGAGAAACCCTTCAATGTCCCCAGTGACGTCCATGGCATTGCATCTAGCACTAACTCTGCACAAGGTCCAGTTTTGCCCTTGGTGCAAGACTGAGCTCCTCTATAGCCTGCCAGCCACTGCTGAGGACACTGCCAGGGCGCTGCCACCCTGTATTCAACAAATGTCCCCTTGCTGGTCACATGCATGATAAATTTTTCTCCCTGAGCAGCATAAGAGAGACAAATCCTTTTTGCTGCTCCATTATTTGTGTTTGTCCAGCTGGCCAGTATTAGAGGCTGCAACTCCCACATGGACAAATAAGACGTCTTCTGCCTTTGCTGGATACCTGGACTGCTTTGACAAAGGCTGCTGTTGCTTCTATGAGATCTTGCTATGCAAATTATCTAGTGCAAATTACATCTCCTGATACTTCTGCACGCTATTCCTGCTCTATAAATCTCAGAGAACTTTGCACTAAAAATACAGAGGCTTAATGGACTGGTTTGCATATAGAAAAAGTGAGTCATGGACCAGCAGAATCAGCAATGAATGAATGGCTGGATCTTGCAGGCCATTCTTCAGGCTCATGCTTGCTAAACCCTTATGAGCATTAAAGTTTCATGCATTTTCTTTCTATTTGGTGCCTGCTAATTTTATTTTGAGACATCTGTTTTTGACTACATGTTGCTTCCTGCCCTTATTGGTTCTACATGGGGGTAAGTGAGGATGGCACTTGTATTTGCCCAAGTGATATCAAAACACATCTCTTTGTGCTTTTTCTGAGTTCTTTAGGAAAACCCTGACTGCATCCCAATGATTAATGCTGACATTCCCCACTCAAAGCACGTTTGCATTTGTTGAAGATCCCTGTTTAGCAGGGCAAGGCTATTAGGATCCCCGAGGTGTCTGTATGTGTGCAGGTCTCCACAATGTTGTGCCTGCTTTGTGGGTTAAACCCATTGCTTTCTACAGATTTGCTAATCTTGGAAAAACTGTCAGGATACTGTGTCAGATCACCGTGGCCTCCGTCCAGCATGCAAATGCATGGATATGTTTTTGCCCTCTGGCCAGGAGTGCTGTATCAAGCAGCCTGTGACGCTCACAGTGTGCTCAGCAGGTGCTAAGCGTGGGTCAGGTGTACCATATGCCATATGGTCTGCTTAGAACAGTGTATCTTTCAAGTTCTTTAAATTATAGGCCAGGTAAGATAAAGTGAGTAAAAACGCGTGTACAGAGCAGGCTGGGGAATATGCACCAGTAACACAGAAGTTATTCCTTATCATGTGAAATGACTGAGAGTGGTGAAGTAACCCAGGACTGTCCACTTGATTCCAAAAATGTTATGGTGGTGAAAGGTTTGGGAGTGAGGCTTGTTTGTTTCTTTGCTTGGAGAGGAAACTATGCAAGAGATCTCTGCAAAAGCAACAGATGAGTTCCTTTTTAAACGCTTAGCCTTTGGGAGCCACCGCATGTAGAAATCAATCAAATTCTCATTTAATGATTAGCCAGAAGGCTGGTGAGAGGAATACATGCATACTTTAAAGCAATCTACATGGGAAAAGGAAATGAAACAGTTTTAAGTGTTTGAGGTTTTTATACATCCTCTCCACAACACATACGTTTGCAAAATGAATTTCCCTAAGAATCTCTGTGTTTTGTCAGGAGCTAATGTGAAGAACAGAGATATGATTTTTGTAAAGTTACATGCACCATGGTACATGGGAAGAGGCAAGCATATTTACAGGACCAATGGGGATTTGTAACTGCTATGTTTGTGAGCTCACTTGTGGCAACTGCACTGGCAAATGACAGCATGTGCAATTTATCATTTGTATGCATATTTGCTGTCATTGCAGGGAGAAATTTGGCATGCAACTATGTTTGTGTTTGTGCAGACAAAACTATGCCTTGCCTTTCTATGGTACTAAAGCACCACTCTTTTCTTCATCCTGATCTGAAGTGACTGTCCTGTGCACATTAAGGTAGCGAGATGACTGGCCCAGCCATGTACACTTCAGGACACTTTATACACATATAAAGTCCCTGCTTTACTTAGAAATGTAGGCCTTCCTCACCACACAGGGAAAAAGGTAAAATCGTGATGTATTGGTCTTTTCTGCCCCTCCAGATTGTTTGCGCTGCTCTCTCTCCAGGACAAAACTCTCAAACGACTGGTGCGTAAAAGAGGAGAATGGGCGAACCACGTGCCAGGCTACTGGAGGCCTGTCCTTTTCATACCCTGTAATTTTGCAGGGGATTGTTTCAGCAGCGAAGGTATAATGCAGCTATCTGGGGAGTCCTGCCCTTTGAAGTCGGGTGTTTTGTTCTGAAATCAGCCAAAGTTCAAGCTCATACGTGTGCGGAGCAGCGGTGGGGGAAGGCAGGGGTGGCTTTTCTGACAATGCCGCATTTCAGAGCACGTGCTGCCAACTGTTGCCAAAGGCACATATATGTAGATATTACTGCTCCTCGGCCCCGGCGCTGCCTTCCTCATTGTTCAGTGCAGGCAGGCGGCAGGCCCCAGCTGACAGCTGTGCATTGCGTGTATCGCTAACAGCTGCCTTTTCCTGGGGGGAAATTAAAAGATTAGGGGGATGTGGGCACGTGCTGGCTTCTGGAGATGGAGACAATGCTTGATTTAGGGTGGAACTTGTCTGCAACGGCCGACAAAGGAGGGAGGCTGGAGGGAGGCGAAGGGTCAGAGGGGCTCTTGCTTTGCGGGGGACAAAAGGAGGGAGGAAGGAGAGGAGGAGGAGGAGGAGAAGTGAAAAGCGGCTGCGGCACGGCTCTGAAAAGGCTGCCTTGGTCCAGCAACAGCTGCTCCCACACAAGAAATTTGAGACGGTCCTTTCACAAACACAACGGCTGGCAGAAGAATAGGGAGGCCACACTTCACCAAAAATGAATCGTTTGCAATTGAAAAGGGGGACTGAGAGCTCCTAGTGTTTTTAAAGGTCTGCATCTAGACGACTAAGAAATGATTAGTCAAAGTACACCGCAGAACAGCAGAAAAGTGTGCCACAGACCAGAAGGGGAAGTAAATCCCTGCCCTGCTATTAAAAGTTTATGCAACAGCTATGCTCCACAATAAGCATTATGGAGGAAAGCATCCACGTACGTATTCGATGATGTATGTATCAACTGTGGCATTTTGCCAGGCTGCTGGCCTTGAGCTGGAATCTAGTTTGTTGGTACGGTTGAAGCAGTTTTTTTGAAATCACTATGACCTGCACCTGCTTGAGAAATGACAGGAGCACTCGCATCAGGAGACAGCAGAGCTGCACTGAGCGTGGTGCTGATTTGCTTCCCTGTCTGATCACTGCCCCAGATATTACTTGCAAAAATTTCTGCCAGGAGGGGCTTCTCATACCTTTATTAATACTTCTGTGTTGGGAGAAAACAAAACAAGCCCTCGCATAGGGAGTGGAAATAAGTTCATACAAGAAAGGCCTCAGAGCATCATCCTTATTGCTTCCCAAGGTCAGGGAATGCCTTCTCTGTGCTAGATACTAGCTTTAATTAATGACAAATAAATATTAGTGTAGTCCTTTTCCAGATGGTTTCAGCTAGTCAGTAAAGTTGGCAGGTACACTTTTTAATTTACCATTACTCTCCTTCCCCATGTGATGACTGGCTTTTTGGCAGTGTGGTGCTTGAATATCACTATGAAATCTGTGACTGTGTGTTTACTAAATGTATGGGGACAGTGGTGCAGATTTTTAAGGTCAGCCTCTGAAGCAGCACTAAAGCTTTCTGCAATAGAGTCAGCAGCCTTTGCACAATTCAGTGGCAAGTTGTTATGTGGTTGACTTTGTGATGGATCATGTTATGGTCAAAGAAGGAAGTAACTGAAGGAGATAATGTTGTACATTAGAGATGGTAATTTGAAGAATATGGGCCAGGCAGCACTAGAACAAAAATGGTAGGGAATTTGTGAGTGCTTTGTACTTTAAAGATGACTTTGCAATTGACGAAAGCAAAAGAAAAAAGCTGGCTGATGATGGCCCTTTAGTCATTAACACACCTCCAGGTAGCTAAGGTAATTTACTTGAAATCGGTGGCACTTTGAATAGAAGTGTGACTGAGTTTGTGGGGTATTGTTCATGGTCTGGTTGTTGACAGAGACAGCTTCTTGGATCTGTTCTGTTCCATTGCACAGTGGTTCACTGGACAGCCCACTCTTCCCCAAAACTAATCTTCTGTCTTTTTTTTTGGGGGGGGGGGGGGGGCAGGGGGTGGGGAAGAACTGGGAAAGATATAGACTGGTTTGAACTGGTTAGATCACACTGATCTAAGAGGCCCCTTTTAACAGCAGATGTTGGATTGTCATTGGTGTGATATAGTGTGACACCTTCAGGGCAGGCATTTTTGTAGTCACCGTGTGGAACAGGATTACAGTCCTGCCTGGAAGGTGTAGAAAGTACTGGCATAAGTGTAAGAATTCTGTATATCATGTTGACAAATCCAACATATCAGGAAAAAATTTATTTTTGTTTCATGGGATTACCTTTTTGTTATCAACTAGAAGCAATTGGTTTATTTACAGTATATATTCAAGCCCTGCAGTTGCACCTTAAACTTTTCCCAGTTTTCTGTAAAAAGATTCTATATAGGTTAACCCAGGAAAAACATGTACATTTTTTTAATTTGGATTATACCTTTTTTTTTTTTCCTGAGAAATTTCCCACTTTTTCAAAGTTTAAAAAGTGTGATTGGTGCTAAAATATCAGAGAAACCATATTCTACCTAATTATTATACTTTTCTCCCCAGAAAAGGACAAAAATTTAGATGATAAAACAACACGGGACCATGTCTGAAAAAATGGAATATAAAGTACCAAAAAATGTGCAAAGGATGGAAAAATAATGCACAGAGAAACTCTGTAAGGATATACATTTTGTTCTTGTTTGAACTAGAAATGCAAGAATGTCCTTTGATAATTATATAGCACAGGCTTCTCTTTAGCCAAAAAATTACAGCTGGTGAGACAGCAGTGATGGCAGTGGAAACAGCCCAATGTAAAACAGGTGTAAGATGATAGTCTGGGCCATAGTCACTGTGTAGTAAAACTTGAATCACTCTTGGGCATACAGCACAGGTGTCAAGCTAATCCTTGGCAGCTTGCCAGAAGCACAGCTATGTCAGATTTTTGTCATAGGGGATATAATCTATCATTTCAAACAAGCAAAGAAAATAGTTCAAGAATTACGAGGTTAATCTTCATGAAGTTAACTTGGGGAAATACTAGTTGTGCTAGTGTCCTGCCTGGCTATCAAGGGCTGAGGCTGTACTCTGCCATCCTTGGTGCTTGCACAGTGTTCCTGTGCTGTCCTGCTCAAAGTACACAGAGGCAACTTCTCAAAAGTTAAAGCAGGGGCCAGTCTTCTGCAAAACATTAGGACGAGAAAAAGACCTGCTTAAATGACACAAGCTGCAGAAAGGACAGGGGATTTAGAATCTGGTGAAAATTATCTGATTCAGTGGTAAGCGTAAAAAATGCAGTTGGCTAAATGCCTTGCTCTTACCTAGCAAGGGACTCCTGTCTGGGACCTTGTGTAGCAGTCACATCTCCTTGTTTGATTACAGCAATAATCACTCACACCCCACACCACCCCACAAAGTAAAACTCCTAAAAAACCCAACCCAAAAACAACCCAAATGAAGAATTCACATAGAAAAATACGGAGAGCAAAAAAACATTGCTGGCATTTAGGAGGACTCTCTTTTGCCATTTAGAGGGGAAAAAAAGTGTTAATATAACTGTTTCTATACAAAAGTAAGTGGTAATGCCAGTTCACAAGGCAGCATCTTTTAATTGCTTGCTTACTGGATTTTATGATGGTGTGTTGTTCATAAAGCACAACTTGAACAACTGCTCACATTCTACTGTTCACCTTGTACAATGTGAAGGGGCATGAAATGCAAGCCCAAAGCTGCAACCTTTGAACAATTAGTTTTTGAAAAAGGAATGAGGAGTCTCACTGTGCTTACCACTGTCTCTATACAACAGATCAAGTTAAATCCTCAGTACCAGCAGTCCATGTTCAGCCAGAAAAGAAGGTGAGAAGTGAAAAAATGGTAACAATTTCATTAATACTTTAAAATTACTATTAGGTGTTCTTTTTAGAAGAACTGTGTCAGGATGAGAGTGTTCAAGTTGGGGACTGGAACTGATGTACACATTGTACACAGCTACGTTTTGTGTCTTGTCTCCAGAAGTGCTTTCAGCTACTTAACTCTCTTTGAAGTATGAGTCTCAAGTCTCCAGGTCACTTCTTTGCTTTGTTCCCAGGGCTGCCCATTAATCTATTATGATCTGCAACAGAACCTCTGTTCTGATGCGTTCAAACATACTGTACATCTGTACTTTTACTTTCCCCTTTCTAATGATACTCACACACCACACATACCAGCCTCAGATTTAAGGAGCCTGAGGTACAAACTGCAATCACCATGCAGTGATGCATTTCCTCCATATGCTACTACATGAAAAATGTAGAGAAGCCTTTGTTTAACGAGAAGTTAATTTTCCTATGGACTAGGTTAACTCCTTAGTAGATGACATTACTGCATTACTGCCTCAAAAGCAGTCCTGGTAATTAAGAGCAGACAGTTCTTTACAATGCACTGCAGAGACAGCAGCAATTTATCAGAGACATTTGCAAATTGTGGCACTGTGTGCTCTTTGCACAAAAGGCACAGCTGCCTGCAGATAACATCAGTTCAGCAGCGATGGGGTCCCATTTGTTTTTCCCTCTGTCTCGTGCTGTCTCGTTTGGGGTGAATATCAGCTGGCCCAATCTGCTCAATCTCCAGGCTGGTCTTCTGGGAGGCACAATTCACTGAGCTGAGGAGCAGCGCACTTGTTTGTCTTGCTGATTTGGGCAAGCATTGCCTGAAGGGAATTCACCTACATCTTAGCTGCAGGCTCTGGAGAGCTGTGAAAAACAGTTGCACACCCATGCACAGAACCTTTCAGGGATGCCTCAGTGTCTCGCATTACTGATACTTGCAGATATTTGCTGCCATGGATTGAGCATTTGTTACGGCTAGGGCCATAGACACTATGAACCTTCAGCGGTGGCTGCCAAGGCAGTGAGAATTGCTTAATGTGTGGTCTCCCCTGGCTTTTTTGCTCTCAATATATGTCACATAATGTGACAGAGTGCATCGTTATGTGGACTTTGCCCAGTGCTGCGTGGGTAGTTACAATGGCCACATCTGCGAAGCTCCTTGCACGCTACCTTTGTTCTTTTCAGCTTGAGGACAGCACAAAAAGTCAGAAAGGAGGAAAGCAAGTTGAAACTTGTGTGGTTTTGGCAGCGCAAATTGTTCTGTTTTCCAGCTGGATTTGTGCATGTTTGGGATAGCATGTTGTACAGCAGTTGTTGTCCTCAGGACAACAGAGCAGTGAACATTCAAAACAGAAAATACCAACTTTACAGCAAATTTAGCCTGATGCTACATTTCCCAGCAGAGACAACAGAAGCGAGTGCAGATTCCTTCCCATTCTTCTATTCTGTGGAAAGATGAGTGGGAACTCTGGGACCAGGCAAACACTTCCCACTCATGCTGAGTCTACTGGATGCTGAGAACATCTGGGACTTGGTGTCCCAGGGCAGCAGGAGACACAGACTGAGGTCCGGCCCAGGACAGACCCGGTTCTGTGCCTACCCACCCACTGCCACGCTCCTGCAGTGTAAACTGCGCACTCACTCAAGTGCTTCTGGTTGTGTAGTACCATGTTCTGTGCTTTGAACACTCACTGTCTGTAATACTTTTTCAGTGAGTCTGGAGGAGCTCTGATGACTCAATTTCAGCGGAAACTAACTAACTGTTGTAACTATGATAAACATCTTTATGAGTACAGTACCTGCTTGAACTTGCTACAGGTACAACTACCCACATCTACTCAATCATGGATAAGGAAGAAAGATCCCTCAGAGACAAAACCCAGTACTCATCCTGCAAAAACCAGATGCCAGTTATAACATATGCAGAGCTACTGTGCGCGGAAGTGATAAATCATCTCTGGCGAGGCAAGCTTTGGGGTTTCCGTGAGTTTCCCCACAAGAAACCCCACAGTTGCTATATGACCATGGGGGGAGTGGGGGGAGGGGGGGGGGGAAACAACCCATATTCAATACTAAGGTCTAAAGAACTGAATTTTCTACTTCTGGATCATATAACACCAGTTTATATGTTTTATGGCAATGTGAAAATAGGACCTGTCATCCTGTATCTACTGTACAGCAGTATTGTGTCCTCAGCTTACTGCATTACTGCAAGGTGATGGGGTGGCTCAATGATCTGATTTAAAAGACTTTTCTTTGGTGACAGAATTCTAGCTGTGACTCATATAACAAGTTAGCCCCCAGATGTATTTACCAGAACATTGTGTTGACTTTTATATATCTAAAACATTGTATGTGGGACATACCAGTGGGTTGCACTGCTAAATTTTTGAATAAGGAAGGAAGAAAAGAGCAGGTGAGAAAAAAAAAACAAAAAACCAAACAAGTTTACAGTTGTGATAAAGAAAATAAAAGTGTAATCCCCAGCTCTCAAATGTGGACCAAATGTATTGGGAAACACCAAACTGGTTTTCATCACCCCCTCCTGCTGGGAAAAGGAGATGGTGTGGCTGACATTCTCTGCATCCTCTGAAAGGCATTGAGGTCCTTACTCTTGTGAGTCTGAAGAAGATGAGGCCTCAAGTGAACTGTGTGTGCTGTGTCAGGCAGCTCAGTTAGCTCCACATCCAGCTGCTGGAAAATCCTTCCTCTATCCTGAGTTAAATATGACTCCTTGGATGAACCTGAACACTTGACATGGGCTCAAAGGACTTTGTGTGGGAAGACAAAACCCCCTGCCCAGGTACTGCCGGGCTAGGGACTTGCCCAGGATTTTCTTACGTCATTTTCCATGAGTGCATGACCTAATAAAACATGCACATGTGCATATCCTGATCTCTTCCCTCAATCCCTGCCCCAGGTGAATTTCAACACTTTCTGAAAGGAAATATTGACAATGTCTTTGTAAGCATAAAAATTTAAGTGTCTTCTTTCTGAAATTTTGCTCTTGTCTTTCCAGAATCCAGGGTAAAAAAAAAAAAAAAAAAAGTTCAGAACTCTCTCAACTTATGCAATGCTTGGAATAAAATTCCTCTCCTTTCTGGTTTTGTCAGAAGAAAAATCTTTTGTGTCCATTGTCCCAAACCTGCTGCAATGTTTTGTTTTTTTCCCTGCAGAAGCTTAAGCACAGCTATGAGAAACTGTTAATTATTGAATGAGCTGTGTGTTAAGTGAAGGAGAGGAAAAGTGAAGATGAGGAACATGCAGAAGAAAAGGCACAAATGCTGTCTTGGACAATTTGGACTTGTCCTGGTCATCCTGCTATTTGCAGCAGGCCTGGTGACCAAGTGTGTTGGCTGCATTTCAGCTTGTGGGCCAGCAGCAGTTTTGTCCCTTCCCTCTTCTCTTAAATTTTTATGTGCCACCCTGGTGCAGCGTGACAGTGTGACTATCCATGCTAGCTTTTGTGTTCCCAGTGTGTGTGTGTGTGTGTGTGTGTGTGTGCAGGTGGGGTGGGTGTGCATTTCGTGAGGTGGTGCCTGCAACTGAGCAGAGGAAAGACAGATGGAAGCAGTTATGGGCACTCCTCTGACCCTCCAGAATCCTGCTGTGCTGCTGCACTGCCTCCATGGCTCGGATCCAGCAGAGCTCTCCTGAATGTCCTTTGCCTCCAGTGTGTGGAGGCTTGCACCTCTGCTCTGCAGGAATGCTTCAGCCTGCAGCCCTGGGGCCCTGCTGGAAGGCAAAGCTGGAGCACAGGAGGAAGGAAGGTAGCACAAGCTGTTGGGGGGAGAGGGGGAAAGCATACTGTGAGGTGCTGTCATGATGGCTGTGTACACCCTGGAAAAGTGGGAGAAAAAAAGTGAAAAACTGGTGATGGGGAAGAGAGCTTGCACACTGCCATATGCAAACATATGTTTGGTAAAGCTCAGGGAATGTCAAGTACAGAGATTGCAACATTATCTGAATACAGCCGCATACATATAGCAGTATGCCCTAAAACAACATGAACAATGACTTATCATTAATTACCATTACAGACCAGGAATTAATGACTCTACATATCTGGGAATTCCCTTTTTTCTCCAGAGTTGTCCCTACATTTCCTTCAGCAGCTCAGTGTGTCCTTCCTTCACTTGCCCCAAGTACTTTTCCATGAACTTGAAAGTCCTGCTCAGTAATTGCTCTGTTTGGTTGGGCAAGGCAGCTCTGCAGAGCCCCAGGCCTGTGAGCGGTGGAGGTTTGTGGGGTGGTGCTCTGCAGCAGTGGTTGCATTAGCCGTGTTTGTAGCACGCCACACCCTGTCTAATCCAGTGGGGACAGGCAAAGCTTGGGGCCCCTGGACAGCAGCCTCTGACCCTGCAGCACTTTCTGTGTTACTGGGGTCATAAACAAAGTCACACTAACATGTGCACATCAGAAATTGATGTCTCTGCTCTCACTAGGCTGTGGGTTCAAGCTGTTCATTGCTGGCAGTCAGCAAACTGATGTTTTTCTTCCCATTTTTTTTTCCTCAACTGGAAGATCTGCTACTGTTTAGCTCAGGTGTAGCCCTCTTTAAATGTGAGCGACGCAAATCCTCGCCAGGCCGCGACACAAATCCTCGCTAGGTCGCGTTGAGGTTTCCAGATTAGTGTTAATGCTTTCTGTAGGAGTGCCGTGTTCCGGGGTGGGTAGGGGAAGACCTGTTAGTGCACTGTTTTTCTTAGTCACTTTCAGAAGACAGGACTGAAACTAGGTAAAGGTTCACGCTTGGACCAAGCCCTTGTGGCTGGAGCTCCTCTCTGACTGTGTCAATGCCTGTGAGTCACCCTTGAAGCAGTGCAATCCTTGCTGTCAGGGTGTCACAGGATCTGGCCAGCACTCAGATTTACTGACAAATGGACCTGAATCCTGCCCCAGGTAGGGAAAAGAATTTTTAGTCACGTTTCTGGTTCACTGAAGGGAAGGACCAATTGCAGTGAAACCGGGATGCCACCGATTTTTTTTCTGGCCAAAGGCTGAGCCCTGGCGTGAGTGAATATCTGCCCCAGGTGTGGGGCATGGCAGCTTGAACCTCCTTTTTTGCAAGTGTCTTGAGTGAGGGCAGCAGGACTTAAGAGGAAATGGTCTGATCTGGCTTTGCATTTATTTCTGCCCGGAGCTGCGAGTCAGAAACTAAAAGCTTGGTCTGGTTGTAAAATAAAATGTGTTCTCTGTAAAGATACAGCTTCCAAACACTTTGTATTTAGCCATAGAGAACTGTGCCTGATTAGAAAACTGAAGAGAGGCTTGGGAATAGGCACAGCAAGAGGGAGTATTAGTGAGACACTGTGGGTTTACCTATGTCAGGACAGTGGCAAAGGCAGGGATACTGGTTGAAAAGTAAATGCATGCAGTACTAGTGGAGCAACAGTGGACATACACAAGCGAGGAGACTTTTCCATGTATAATTTGAGCAATGCAGATGATGTGTTTTCCCTGGTCTTAAAAAATTGAGAGCCAGACATGGTTAGGGGTAAGGGTTTCTACCTCAGTATTTAATAAGGATCCTTATTTGGTGCACCATGTTGCCAAGGTGGGATGTACCACAATGCACACATACGACATATTGTGTACACAATTTATAGACCTCACAAATTAGCATATCTAACAGGGGTGCCTGCCTGGGGGAATGGCATGATATTCCCCTATCCATGGAATTCCCCCCTGGATGTGCCAAATCTCTGGTTTGCAGGTTATGTTCTAGAGAGGACCTTGATTTTCCAAGATAGCATAGGGTTTTCCAGCCTCCTACTACGAGGCCTCTAGGATGTCTGGTCTCCTGGCTTAACAAAATACTAGGGCTATGCTAAGTTATCAGACTTAAGGAGTTGTAAGTATGCGTGTTAAGAATACTGAGGATACATAAAAGTTATATAAAAGGTATATAATAAAAATGGCAAAAAAAAAAAAAAAAAATCTTTGCATCATAGAGATCTCCCTCCTTTTGCTGACCTGTTTAGTACTCCTGGGCCTTCCCTCTCTGCAGTAAACTCAAAACCAGTGTGTGGGTGGTGACCAGTACTGTCCCCATGAGAGAGTTCACAGAAGAGATGGAGAAGGGGCAGAGATATCCTCAGCCTCCAGGAAAACAACTACAAAATTTGAGCTTTATTAGTAGAAAAGTGAAGGTGATGGAAGGATAAAAGGAGCTGCATATAATAGAAGAGTTCCATGATGTTATGTGGTAGTTAAGAAAAATGATCACAGCATCAGTCTTCTTCCATAGAGTGGAACATAGGGGATATGGAAATCAAAAGTAGCCAGAGAGGCCCATGATGTAGACAGGAAGAAGAGGGATCTGATTGACAGGCTTAGCAGCAGAGCATTGGAGAGGTCCTTGCATTTACCTCTTAATGTTAGAGCAATGGCCAGACCCCTCAGGGAAGATGTCTGGACAGGAGAGGTGAGGCAGGTCAGTGAAACATCACTGCAGCAATGGTAGATGACAGCAGAACTTTCCTAGTCCCACACAGGCAGCATTTGATATTAATGTGGCATTTTCCCTCCTGGATGGGTCTACCCCACTGCCTGGGGAGTGAGTGCCAAGAGGTCTTTCCACTTTCCCTCCTGGAGAACAGCCCCTGATGATCTGTCTGTCTCCACAGCACACCATGCTCACTTTCAGAGTGTGAAGAGGTTGGATATGCAGTATAGGTGCAAGCTACTGGGGAAGGAGTGGCTGGGACTGGGGTCTGGAAAGAAAGTTCCATGCCCCCCCAGACTCTGTCCTGTACTCTGTGGATCAGAATACAAGTGTGTTGGCATCCCTTCCCTTCCCTTCCCTTCCCTTCCCTTCCCTTCCCTTCCCTTCCCTTCCCTTCCCTTCCCTTCCCTTCCCTTCCCTTCCCTTCCCTTCCCTTCCCTTCCCTTCCCTTCCCTTCCCTTCCCTTCCCTTCCCTTCCCTTCCCTTCCCTTCCCTTCCCTTCCCTTCCCTTCCCTTCCCTTCCCTTCCCTTCCCTTCCCTTCCCTTCCCTTCCCTTCCCTTCCCTTCCCTTCCCTTCCCTTCCCTTCCCTTCCCTTCCCTTCCCTTCCCTTCCCTTCCCTTCCCTTCCCTTCCCTTCCCTTCCCTTCCCTTCCCTTCCCTTCCCTTCCCTTCCCACCTCAGGTTGTTACTTTTGTTTTGGTTTTGGTTTTTGGTCTTTAGTTTGCTGATGTTGGTTTTTTGTGGAGTGTGGGGTTTTTTTGGTGGGGTTTTTTTGGGTTTTTTTTTGTTTTTTTTTTTTTTTTTTGGTTATAATTCTATCAGGCAACTCATTGTCATATGTTGTAGTTTCCAGTTCATCCTTTGGAGAGAGAACTGCTTTACACCAGCGAGGCAGTTTGATAACCTCGAGGTCTTCTCCATGCCAGCCTCCAGCTCTGCAAACTCCGGTGAAAATAAAACAGTGAGGAAGGTTGTTTGTGGGATAAGGTAATAGAGTATTTTCAGAGTTGCTGAAACCAGCTTCTGGAGCAGCAACAACTTTGTGAAGTTTTCTGTAGTTGATGGTTGTTCATGAGGTAATGCAATGGTATCTTTATTTGTAAAAGGAGGTAAGGACAAACTTTTTAAATCTCTTGTATATTAATTGTTTTACTGAATGTCGTGTGCTTCAAAGCAGAAGAGTGACTAAAGTGTCAGGTGCAGCTCTTATTAGTTGGCATATTAATTATAAATTATGATCAAGAAGGAGAGTGTTTGGCAAGGAGTGGCCTCATTTTGGTCACGTCCTCATCTTATGAATTCACCAGCACTGGTATGAGCTGAGGACAACATTAATAAAGCAGGAAGCCTCCTCTGCTGTGAGCCCCAGAATGTACATCAAGGACATTTTTAAATCAAAATGCCAGTATGAGTCATATTTTCATCAGCCAGCCATTCATCACCAGGGTTTACCCTGAAGTACTATTAGTTATAGTTGGAAACACTACCAATTTAATAATAAATTACAGTCCTTGTGATCAAATTCTAAAAAGCACAGTAATTTTCTTCAGAATACTTGGATGAAATATTATTTTCCATCAATAGGTTCCTACCTTTTTCAGAGTTAGTATGTCTTCATCCTCCCTGTTTCCATATAATAGAGCTGTAAAAATAGACAAATGCTGCTTGGTATGCCCGACTGCAGCCAATGTTTTACAAAGTCACTACAGACTTAGAATGACACATAAACTTCTACTGTTATGCAAGAGATGTTTTGATGAAACATTTAAGAGTGAACTGAATGTTCAGGGCTAAGAAATGTCCACCAAAGAACGGACTTCAGAACACAGTTTCTTATATAATTACTTTAATAAGAGGGAACTATGGGTTCCAGCTGAAGACTAATCTTTTAGCCACACTAGGTAACAGTAGGATATTGTCCTCAGTAGCAAAGGGTGCTTGGTTCAGTGATACAAAATATTGCAGATGTGCTAAACATCATTTTGGGCTGCTTTGTTCAAGATTCAGACTCCCTTTAAAATATGCCCTAATAACTTAAGGGCCTTAACTAAAACTCAGAGCAAAGGCAATAAAAATTCCTAGGGTGCCAGCTGAGTAAGAATTTGAAGAAGTTGATTAATATTTCTTTAGAAGGACACATTTTTTCCCACGCAGTGGTAGGAGGAGCAGCCTATCAATGTAAAATCATGGACACCATTTTCCTGTGGAAACTACAGTTATCACCCATTAAAAAAAGAGAAAATTCTGTGTCGTAGTACTGAGATTGAATTTGTAATAAATTATATACATATTTGTTTGAAGTGATCTCAGAAACTACCAAGCATATCCTGGCATGATATATTAAATTCTGCATTTCAGAGAAAGTTGAAACATACCAGTAAGAGGTTCTCCATTTCCTTTCTTTTATCACCTGCTAATGGTTTGAGGTAAGAACTTATTGAGGTGAATCATAGGAGAACACATCTCTCAAGCTGTTTTTAAGGTTGTTTACAGACCTAGCATTAATTGTGGTATTGATTTGCTCCCTCTTCTTTCCTTAAAGCTGTCTAAATAGTCTAGAGACAGGAGAAGCAGCTTTATTTAAGTTAAAGCTTAGCTTTTAAGGGGAATATGTTGCTTATCAGGAGATCATCACCATGTTTTTTCAGTGAATGTTCTTACTGCAGGCCTTAGGAATGTGCAGATACATGGAAGCAAAATCCATGTGTGCCTTTGTTTTGGCCAACAAAGGCATCGTCAGCCTCTCTTCTGCAAAAATATTCTGAAATCTGTATCAGAGGAGTAAAAGGCCGAGGTACTAACTACATTTATTTTGTGGGTTTTTTTTTTGTTTTTATGGTTTTGGTTTTGGTTTTGTTTGTTTGTTTTTGGTTGGTTTTTTAAAATCTCTTGTAATGTATGGCTCTTTGTCGTAAGTATGTTATTATTACTAAAACACTTGCAAAAATTCCTGATCTAGGTCAGGCTAAAAGCAGAGTGGTGCATAAAAGCTTTTTATTCTCTTTTGCACTCACATATTTCTCTATGCAACTGCTCCTTTTTTTTTTCTTTTATCGCCTTTGTACAATGGTAACTGCACTACTTTCCATCTGAGGTGGGCCATGTCATATTTGGCCTTGTTCTACTCTGTTGGAATGCCTCTATAATGTGGTACAAGAATATTGCTAGGAATTGCCTAGGAAGCTGTTCTGTGACTCTTTTCCCATCTTGTTCACAAATATGCCACAAATACCCCAAATGATTACATAATTGTTTTCAAGTAGATGCACAATTAAGGTTCTAACACAATCGTTAGATTACAATAGTTTATTATCAAGGTGTTAGTTTATAAAGCAAATATACCAGGCTTTGTGATTAAACTCCACCTTTGCACTCAGATTTGGGCTGTAACACTGACAGGTTAAATGCCTGGAGATCCCCTGAAAGGTGATTTGGCACATAATGGTACACATGAGGACCTACCTAACTTTGCCATCAGGAGTTTAACTGTTGTTATATCAGCAGCAGTGCTCTTGATCTCACATCTAGTTGCAGACAGACGCATAGTTTCTCACCACCACTGTTGTGGAGTTGTGTCAGAGGCAGTGTATTTTACTGGCAGAACTCCAGGTGAACTCTGCTGGTTATCAGGATCTGCTTCTGGAGCAGTGCACTAGCAGTATTCTGATCCTTTTTGTGCTCCTCTCATTGACCAGTCAAAATCCTCAGGTACCCTGTTGTACATAACATGTGATTCTCTCACACACAGTTATATAAATGTTGTTTTTCCAAGCTTGACATTTCACACTCTTGAGAGGCAGGGGGACAAAATATGTTAACCACTCAGCATCCCTATAAAATCTCATTTTATCTTTGAGGAATTGTCTGCTCTTTCCTGTCGGTTCATCTCTATTTCTCCAGGGTGAGGGTGATTAGCAGAGAAAGTGCGGTGTTCCAGCACTGCTCACTCTTTATGGGTTTCCACTTCCTTTGCATTAAGTTCTTCCCTTGGAGCTTAAAGTTGGTCTTAGTTACTTGCAGCCTATTTCTATGTTGATTTCAAGAAATATGAAAAATGCTAAATAATCACCAGAAAGAAAAGTCCTTGGTAATTTTTTTCTTCATGTAAGAAAATTAAATTGCACACAATATGTTGCTGCAGAGCTTAATTTTTATATGTATTAAGCACAAAATAGATGGGTCATTTTTTTAGGACCCCCAGAATGCCAGAAGCATGCTCGTGTCCCTCACACAGTCTCCCTGGCTAAGCACAGGAGGTGTTGCAGTGGTGGGACTCACCATCCTTGGAATGATCAGGTGCTGGGATGCTTTGCTGTGGCCCTCAGTCTCCTGGGCAGGCAGTGGAGAAGATGTGAAAAGCAGCAGTGCACTGCTGGCAGCCAGGGTACCTGCAAAAAAGGAGATCTGTGAAAGGAGTATCTTCCCATGTTATTCTTGGTTGTTGCAAAAGAGTCCCTGCCTGCTTGGAAAACCAGCTTCTGGTGTATAGGGCTGGAAATGTTTGCCCTGGGATGGATCTGCAGGGCCTGGAACATAGAACCTTGCTTAACACATTAATTTTTTCTTTCATGACATGAAGAAAAGAAATACCTGTGATTGCTGGTAACTGCTGAGGGCTCCTGTTAATTTCAGTCTACAAGTCATACTATGAGAGATCCTGTCGACATCTCCCATTCTTTAAGTATAAAATTGTCAAAGGTCAAAAGAATAACGGTTTTAGCTTGGACTCCACCAAAGGGAAATATTGCAAGAGCTTATATGAAGAGCAAAGGTTTCTAATCATTAAAGGGAAGAATAGAACAATTTTAAAATAGTGTCTATAAGGATAGGGGAGAAAAAAAAATAACTAACTCTTTACTTGATGTTCATTAGAAATTATAAGTAATTCTAATGGGAAAATAGGAGGTTCATCATCTAGCTCCATCAAGTAGACAGTTTGGTCATGTGCATTTCCTTTCCTTGAGTGGTCCATCTGTGAATGGACCACTGCTGGTGATTGAACTTAAATAGGAGAAGTGAGTGATCTTGTGGAAGTGAACATGCTCAGCTCCTCCCCTAGGGCATGCTGAACTGTAGTATATTTCCTTTTGGTGTAAGAAAGACAAAGAAGTAACATAAAAAATTCCACACTGTACCCCACTTCAGCATTAAGACCTTCAGTGGTGGGGACAGATGTTCTTGTCCTTTGCTTTGCTGTTATAAGAAGTTTTAAAGGTTAGTCTGGGATGGAGCACTGAGGCATCTGGACTCACTGTGGGCAGAGGCTATAGCAGAGTAGGGCTGCAGATGACAGCCTACTCCTTCCTGGAGGCATTGGAAGGACCAGGACAAGGGTGCCCCTCCAGGACCTGTCCACTGGAAGGGACTTCCAGCAGCGACTGCTACAGCAAGAGCCTCACAGATTTTGGCAGTCTCTTGCAGTAGGAGGCCTGGGTGAGATTTGTTTCAACAGCTGATGTACATAACCCTTAGCAGAGACACAGGACCAAGTGACTTCTGTTTCTGTCTTTGCCAAAGTTCCTGCTTGCTTAACCCAGCAAGTGACTTTTCCTCCATGCCTTCCTTGATTAGGCTTTACTGCTGAGACATTTTGCCAGCCAACTGCCAAACTTCAACTTCTTTCTCTAATCTTTCAAATTCCTCTGTAATCAGCCTTTGAGATCTGCTCATAAGCAACTTTGGATTTTTGTAGCACAAAAAGGAGACTCCAACCCTCAACACAATTTCTTTCATTGAGATAACTTCAGTTGTTTGATATTAGCTGAAGAGGTTGCTTAGCATTTTCTTCCCAAACAAGTTGCTTTTCTCTCCCTCTCTGCTTATTTTTCATAATAAAAAATGGGCAAGTGTCACTGACAAGAGACTGAGGGTAAAAATAGTGCTGGGACTGAATTGTACAATGAGTGAGTGAGGCATAAGTTGCAGGTCGCCTTGGGTATCTCTTCCAGGAAAGAAGGATTTAAGTTTCCCCACTTCTGAACTTCGCTCTTATGTAAGCACTGATTTCCCACAAAAAAGGAAATTAATGAAATGAAAAAACCTCAGATGTGATGGCTGTGAAGAGCCGGAAGCACTGTTACTAGAATTCTGATGAGTGATAACAGCACAAGAGTCAAGTGCTTGGGGTAGGCATGCTCAGTGTTATGCTGGTTTTATAATTTCTCTGAGTGGAACTGAGGCATTAGTGCTGCTCTCATCTCTGTAGTGTCTGTCTGCTTCAATTTGCTTTTTCTGTGGGCCTGGGAGAGCTCCTCTGTGAAGAGGACAGTTTTGCTATGTTTATTAGCATTGCCTGAATGTGGAAGAAGTGTGTAAAATCTCTCAGGGGCTTCTTGCTGGGTCTGGGAGGTGGTGCAAACTCAGTAGTACTACTCCAATGAATCATGCTGTGCACTGGATCTGTTTCCATGCTGGGAATAATTTATACAGATCAAGTAGAAAGTTGTGTTTTGTGTTAGTTACTGACTTGTGAAGTGCATTTGGCCAGGGGATTTTCTTTTTTTTTTTCCCCCCCAAGCTGAAAATAGTTGTGGTTATATTAGGGCTGTGTAAACTTTCTCAGATTTCTCTGATCCGTAAAAATTAATTCTGCTGGCTTGTGTGTCCACAGCTGTTAGGCAGGCCCTCTTTGGCATGGATTTAGTGGTTTGCTTGAATAAACCAGCAAGGCAGGAAACAGGCATTCAAAGTGGTGGTTTACTGACAGTGAATGCTGTGGAGGGGGAAGGAGAGAGGAGTAACGATGCAAGCTTTCCAGAAGTGACTTTCCTGCGCAGACCTAGCATCCCCTGAGAGCAGAACCAAATGGGTCTGTAGTTTCAGGCTGACTGTCTTGCAGTATGGGTTTTACTAACAGGCAGTTTTTAAAACTCTGGCATGGAGCATTGCACAGTCTCTGAATACAACCCACTGGGAATAGATTTTATGTTTGTTTGTTTGCTTCTTCTTTTCTTAGTAACACTGCCATTCACCCAGACTTGCTTCATAAAAATCAGGGACATGGTACAGTCCCATTTAAAGCAAAAAACTTCAAATATGTCTTTTGGGACTCAGAGACTTAAAATCTGAACAAGACATGATCTTCTATACAAAATTTCTGCAGAACTTCAATGATTCAGTTTAGGTTGATAGTATCTGTTTGTGTCATATGTGAGGTTTAGCTCAACTAAATAGAACAAGCCCAACAATTTTAGACAAACACAGTGCTAAATGAACATCTTGTCCATTCCATTTTTTTTTCTTTTATTGTTTGTTATTTCAGACACAAGCACTGGAGTGAAGGTTACAAAATCACTCAGGACATGCCAAACAATTATACTCTAATCATTATAGAATAGCTGGGCAGTGGTGTTCATCTGTTAAACAAATGAAACAACATTTTCACTTGCACATTCAAGTAAAAATTTGTTATAGACACTGAGATCTTGTCTGAAGGGCAGAAAAAATAGGTGTCTTTTCTTTTTTTTGTACATATGACAAAACAAGACTAAATTCCTCTGAAAAATTTAAAGATTATAGAAACAATCACACAAATAATTTTAGTACACTGTGTTCTTTTTTATTTTCTTCATTACACACATAGTTATCATGCTTGTCTTTACTCAAAACTAATGGGCATCTACATTTGTTTTTCTCAAATAGGTTTCCTTTCAATGTAACCTGCTGCACTCTGTAGATTTTTTTTTCCTCAAATTGTCTCCTGCACCATTTCTAGTTTGAGGTAAAAATTTACATAACTTTTTGATTCTGGAAAGAAGTAGTTTTTGCAAAATTACTAATGATCTCTGATAGAATATAATTCATGTAATACTTGGATTGAGTCTTCTGCAAGGATGTAGTGGTTGTTTTAATGACATCTTCAAAACATAAATGATGTGAGAGTCATGCCTACCGTGAAGACTGTCTCCTTTCAGGATATACAATGTCTTTGGCATTCATTAATATGCACTTGCACTTGCAGATGAAATGTTTAAATGTTTGATGGTAGACGTCTGTGTATTTAGAATAGGTTTTCTGGATGCATATTTAGCATGTAACTGAATTGTTGATATTTACATTTTAAGAAAATGTATTTGGATAGTGCTTTTCTCATCAGTTAAAATATTAACTTTATATTGGTCTGAGAACATTTTCTAATACCTTTTTTGTGCTGTAGCTTAAATCACTTTCTCTCTCCCCCATCATGGTGACATTTGACGGGCGTCACACTGGGGAGAGTTTCTGGGGGACTTCTGAGTTAATAAATGGTGTCCAGGGAGGACAAATTCCCCCAGCAGAACCTTGTGGAAGAGGCCGTTTTGGGTCCACAGCTCCACAGCTCAGGAATCCAATGGGAAGGAAAAGCCCCAGAGATCCCACAGGAGGAAGGGCTCCAAACCCAGCCCAGGGTGCTCTGAGGAGGAAAGACCCACCCTGTGCTGGGAAGGCAGCTGAAGATTGAGCCAGAGCTTGGAGCTGGTGTCCATGAGCAGCTTCATGATGGGGAGAAGCAAGTGCTTGGAGTGTGGGAAGAGCTTCAGCCAGAGCAACAACCTGATCTGCCACCATCACATCCACACTGGAGAGAGGCCCCACGGGTGTGGGCAGTGTGTGAAGGGCTGCAGAGACAGCTCTGACCTGACTGTCCACCAGATGATCCACACTGGAGAGGCCCTACGAGTGTCCTGAGAGTGGGAAGAGGTTTCGGAGCAGCTCCAATCTCCTCCTGCACAAGTGGACTCGCATACAGGAGAGGCCCTTCTGCTGCCTCAACTGTGGGAAGGTTTTCCTGCAAAACTTCA
Source organism: Calcarius lapponicus (assembly GCA_039654755.1). Taxonomy (NCBI): domain Eukaryota; kingdom Metazoa; phylum Chordata; class Aves; order Passeriformes; family Fringillidae; genus Calcarius; species Calcarius lapponicus. The sequence goes on from CM077481.1 coordinate 42,742,149, forward strand.
AACTTGTCACCCACCAGCACATCCAAAGATGAGTGGATCTTCCCCCAGCCCACAGAGTTTCTGACCCTCTGAAACCCATGGGACTGGAGAGCTGTGCTGGGCCAAAGGGGGATTTTGGCCCCAATGGGCTTTTCTGTTGCTGTTGCTGTTGGTGGCTGGAACAAATAAAGCGCTGAAGACGACCCTGAAGCTGGATGTGGGGGGGCTGTGCTGGGCTGGAACCCTCCCCGAGGGCACAGCTGGGTCCTGACAGGTTAATTAATGCTGCCATGGAGGGGGCTGTCCCACTGTGTATTGGCCATGGAGATGGCAAAGACACTGGGATGGCACCAGACACATGGCCCAGCACCACTGGGGTCCCGAGTGATACTGAGTCCTGTAAGTCACACTGAGTCCTGTTGCTGGCAGGAGGTTTGGTTGGTGATACTGGGTCCCATCAATGACACAAGACATGCTTGGTGACACTGGATCCTGTCAGTGACACAGGATTTGGATGGGGTGACACTGAGTCCCACTGTTGACATGAGGTTTGGCTGCTGACACAAGGTCCCTTCAGTGACACTAGGTCCTGTCAGTGACACTGGATCCCTTCTGGGGGTACCTGAGTCCACTTGGTGACACTGGGGCTGGTCAGTGCTGCCATCTCCTCACATCCCTTCCCATGAGGAGCGGACCTGGTCCCCACCAGTGCCACCATGTCCCTGCTGTGTCCTTGCTGCTGGGATGCTGTCCAGGGAAAAGGATGCCAGTGATGGCGTGGCTCAGGATCAGTGAGTGGATGTCATGGGTGCCTGCAGGGATCACCACACCTCAGCCTGTACCCCAGAACCCCCCAGGATCCCCCAAGGAACCCCCCACTCCCCCTCCCTGCTGTACCCTTGCAGGTGTTGGTGGCCTCGAGGTTCATGAGATGCTGGATCACATGGAACTTGTAGCAGATCCCGTTGCCCCCCAGCACGTCCCACATATCCTTTGCCATGCCCAGCGCCTTCCTGCATGAGTTCTGCTTCAGCATTGACATGATCTACGGGGTAGCCCTGTGGGGACAAGGACAGGGACACACTGACCCCCTCCAGGACCCTCCCAGTAACCCTGGGGACAGTGCCACCCACCTGCCCTTGTTCTTGAGGCAGTCGAGGTGCAGGCAGGCGTGATCTCCATCACCATGTCCACCAGCTTCCTCTGCACCAGCTGCTTCCAGGCCAGAGGGCCCCCAGATTGCTTCCTGCAGGCCTGGGGAGGGGGACAGTGGGGTTTGGGGGGCTGAGGGGCAGTGGGACTGCTATTTGTCCCATTATCTGTCGAGCACGTATTGCCACACTGTCTCCAGAGTCCAGGGAAGGACACCCTTAAACAGGAGGGACACCACGCTGAGGTGTTGTCTTTCTGTGTGGGTGGGTACTGTGGCCTCTTCATCTCATCAGTGGGATGATCAGGGGCCAGGTGGCACAGCCAGCAGTGTGTCTGCCAGCACGCACAGCTCCCTCCTGTGCTGGTGCTGTGCCAGCCGACTGCCCTGCTCGGTGAGGAGCCTGGCATCCCGCCCTCCAGAGCTGTGGGACAAAGTCCCTGAGACTGGAAAGCAGGACCTACTGATGTGACACAATTTGAAGACTGCTGTTTTCTGTGATTGTTTCTTTCCTAGGGGCATTTCTAAGGCGCTGCCTCAATTTTAATTGATTTCCTTATCTGTCCTAAAGTTTTATAAACTGTGATTAGCAAATCCTCTAGTCCTGGCAGGCAATGATATTGCAGCAGAAGAAACTGTGATGGTGAAGGAAGTGATTTGCCAGTGTCAGACATGTGTGAATTTGGACTCCAAACCACCTCCTCACACTGAGGATGGCCAAGCAGAGATGGCATCTGTGCCTTAGGAACAACATTACTTTCCCAGTAGTAGGGCTGGGATCAGGGCTAAGTACATCCAAGTGATACACTTTGCTTCAGGCCCAATTTGCCAGGGGATGAGTTTCCTTCCTAATGTGACCACCTCTATTCTGCTTGACATGTTTTTTAAATCAGAAGAAGGAAGAAGAATGAGATTTCTCTTGTGGCACAAAGATGTGAGTTTCAGAACTTGTCAGAAAATATCGTGTGCCCCAAACACTAAAGATACATCATTTTGCAGCTGTTACAAGAGATTAGAGCAAATGTTTTGTGGGAATAAAATGTCTACTTAGATGTGGCATTTCAAATGAAACCTAGAATGTCCTCTTTGACAATTTTAGCTTTTGTCTTCCCATCTGGAAAATGCAATTTCTCAGTGGTATTAACTGCAGTTGCACAAAAGTCACTGGACTTGCATTTACTGAAGATGTCTGGATTAATATTCAAGGAGTAGCTGAAAGTATGGCTTTTTTATTTTGTTGTGGTATACATTGGTAAGATTTGCCTGGATAGCTGTATTTGCAGGCTTGTCTTATTTCTGTATATCTTTAAAGATGCATTCCTTTTAAAACTTAAATGGGGAAAAACTCACAGGGTGGAAGCACTTTTCTGGCATATTTAATTGTATAATAAACCAGGTGTTTTCCTGTTACATGGTTATCATCACAAATCACTCCCCTTGCTGACACAATGGCACTGGCAAAAGTTTTGATGTGCAGCCTTTTTTGCACCCAGCCTTTTTTCCCTTGCCTGCTTTCTGTGTGAAGCAGCAGATCAGCTCATATCACACTGAAGACAGTCAGACTCCAGCTCTGGCAGCTGTCAGATGTCTACTGGCTTTACTGGATCCAGCTGTCAGATAAAGGCAATTAATTATTCTTAAGTGGTTAAATGACAACTGTAGTCCCTTGTCCCACCTGCTGTATGAAGCTTTATGTTTAGGAAAAATTATTTTATTAATTTGTTCTGTACAGCATAGATAAATCTGGGGTGTAAGTACTGCTGTGCTGTGTAATTCACACAGTACAGATAACGCGATGTTCTTAGGGAATCCTTATTGGCGAGGTCATGCCATGGAAGAAAGCAAAAGTTAAATGGGGATGCCTCACCTCTGTTCCTGGGAAGACCATGGAAGAAATCCTCTATAGCTGTGCTGAGGCACATGGAGGACAGGGAGGTGATTCGAGGCTGCCAGCATGGCTTCACCAAGGGCAGTTCCTGCTTGACCAACCCAGTGGCCTCCTGTGATGGAATGGCTCCATCAGTGGGCAAGTGAAAGGGCCGATGTCATTTATCTGGATTTCTGTAAGGACTTAGACACATTCCCCCTTAACATCCTTCTCTCTGAACTAGAGAAGTGGAGAGAGATGGATTTGATGGGTGGACTGTTCAGTGGATGAGAAATTAATTGGACAGTCACATCCAGAGAGTAGGGGTCAATATCTCAGAGTCCTAATGGAGATTAGTGACAAGTGGTATCCTTAAGGAGCCTGTATGGGGACCAGTGCTGTTTTATCTCTTCATCAATGACATGGACAGAGGGATTGAGTGCACCGTCAGCAAATTTTTAGATGACACCAAGCTGAATGGTGCAGCTGAAGGATGACACACCTGAAGGATGCCATCCAGAGGGACCTGGACAAGCTGGAGAAGTGGGCCCAGGAGAATCTCATGAGGTTTAACAAGACCAAGTACCAGGTGCTGTACCTGGGCTATGGAGACCCCCAGCACCAGCACAGGCTGGGACAGCTGGAGAGCAGCCCTGTGAGAAGGACTTGGGGGTGCTGGTGGGTGAGAGGCTGGACGTGACCCAGCCATGGGCACTCCCAGCCCAGAGAGCCAAACGTGTCCTGGGCTGCATCCAAAGCAGCGTGGGCAGCAGGGGAGGGAGGGGATTCTGTCCCTCTGCTCCCCCGTGCCTCTACCTAGAATGTGTGCAGCTCTGGGGCCCCCAACATTAGAAGGATATGGATGTGTTGCAGCCGGTTCAGAGGAAGGGCCACAGAAATGATCAGAGGCCTGAAGCACCTTCACTGTGAGGAAAGGCTGAGAGAGTTGGCATTGTTTGGCCTGGAGAAGAGAAGGCTCTGGGGAGACCTTGTTGTGGACTTTCAGTACTTTAAGGGGGCTTATATGAAAAATGAGGTGAAGCTTTTCAACAGGACTTGTAGCAGTAGGCCAAGGAGTGATGGTTTTAAACTAAAAGAAGGTAGATTTGTATAAGTTATAAGGAAGAAATTTTAACTATGAGAGTGGTAAAACACTGGAACAGGTGCCTCAGAGTGGCGGCAGATGCCACATCCCCTGGGAACATTTTAGGTCAGATTGGATGGGGCTCTGAGCAAGTTGAAGATGTCCCTTCTCATTCCAGGGGGGCTGATGACCTTAAAAGATCCCTTCCAACTGAAAGTGTTATATGACGCTATCATTCTGTGTTTTGTTATTTTTCAATATAAACACTGAATACCATGTCTGAAACCTGCCTTGAATATGAAAAGTTCAATTTTCTCAGAAAATATCTGGGGACTGGATTTCCCAGCCCACTGCTGCATCGGAGATAACAAACCTAAGATAATTCACACACATTTTATAGGCAGTTTCCTGAAAAATGGCGGAGAGAGGTTTTCTGCTGTGTATTGCATCTAGCTGAACACTTGCAGATTGATAAAAATCTTCCCCTTGGAGATGACACTGCATATGAGACTCCCTGTCTGCTTCTGCTTTGAAGGTAACTGCTCAAACCTGCTTTATTTAAAAATGAGAATTTGCTCTGGGCAACATTAGAATGTAAAAGTTTTTTCTAACTCCTGAAATGCAATCCGTTTGCTTTTAGCCACCAGTTGAATCCTGCTGCTCACTAGGCAGAGGTGATGAACTTAAATGTAGGAAATGAATGTCCCAGTACCAGACCACTTGTAGTCCTGGCATTTTGAAAAAAAATACCTACTCCAAGTAGTTTCCTGCTGTCTCCTTTGTTTTCTGAACCCTGACACAGAGTTCACTATAAGATGTATTGTCTAATAAGAGGTTGATTAAAAGTCTCTGCAGGAGCAAAGACAAATAGGTTATTTTCCTGTAGACCATTTCTGTCCTGACCATCAGTGTTTGATAGCTTTCATGCTTGGGAGCTGTGCTGCTTTGGAGGAGGGTAGCTGCACGCTGATTTTGACTCTGGAGGATTTTCTCCACCCTTCCCTGCAGAAGTAGTGAAGGGGGTCTGTGATCCTTGCTAGAGCTTCTCAAACTGTGCAGGAAGTGATTCCTGTCCCCCTTGTATGCAGCCCTCTGATGTGGGTAGGGGGCTCTTGTTTTCCTAGTGCTGTTTTGTTGATAAGACACCTTAATAAGGGGGAAGGAGAGGGGAAGCTTCAGAAAGAACAACACCACAGCAACAACCAACAACCAACAAAACCAACAATAATAGTAATTATAAAAATCTTCCCAAGCCTTCTATTTTTTCTCTTTTAATATAACAAAAATTCTCATGGTAGTTGTTTGTTTTCTGCTTTTTCAGGCAATAAATTGTTTGTCTGCTTGTGACTCTTTATACTTGTGGCTCTTTGTACATGCCACTGTATGGTTTCTGGTGTTTATGGTATGTAATCTATTATTTATCATGATCACATTTCCAGTCTTTATTCTCTTCTTTTTACACTGATTCATCAAGATACCTGTATTTCCTGTATGCTCTATTTCAAGTCTTTTCCAGAAATACCTGCATACTCTTCCGTACATAGGCTAGATTATGTCCTAATTATACTGAAGTAAAAACTGATTTGTTTACACCTTCCACTTGAGCAGAACAGCAGGTGACCTATGGTCATACTGTTCTCCAGTTCTGTATTAGGGAAAAAATACAGTTATTAGCATTTGGGGCAGGCAGTTTAAAATCAAATGTGTATAATTAAGGTCGGCACTGAGTCAGCCTTGAAGGCTGTGATTCAGCTGTGATGCCCTGTGCCCTGCAGAGCGCAGCCCCATGCCCCAGCTATCCCTTTCTGTAGCTGCCAAGCTGTGCCCCTGTGGGGGTGAGGGCAGGGCACAGCTATGTGTGGTGGCTGGGTCTGTGTTTGTAAGCTATACAGTGTAAGGAATGCTCCCAGGTGCTGGAACCTGGAAATCTCTTAAATTGCTAAAACACTAGGAGTTTCAACCCCTGTCAGAGAGAACTCTCCTAGAAAATTGAAAGGCACTTGAAATTTAGTATGGGCCGTGGCCCACATCCAGCATGCAGTTTACATCTAGCCACCCTCTCCTGAAAGAAGGGAGATTTAATAGTAGGGACCCAGGTTACTCTCTGCCCAAGACTGGCCATTCACACGCTCGATTTAATCAAGTAGCTACTGTCTTTTGCCTTTTGCTGATAAACAGGCAGGCCCAATACTGACTCCCATAGCACATTGTTTGTCAGAAATGCATGCACCACAGCACTCTAATTAGTTAGGGAGATTAGGGAAAGGCAGTTTGACTTCCTCATAAAATCAAAAATAAAAATCGGGCAGGGATAGGGAAGTGTCTGTTGCCTTTTAGACACAAGCGCCACTGCCACGGGGTGTGGTGGGACACAGCAGACCCAGGCAGACACAGGGCAGTGCCCTGCAGAGGGTGAGCCCTAGGGGCCCTCTGTGCAGGGAGGTGGTGGGGTGGGACCTGGCCAGGGGGTCACCAAAGGGCCCTTCAGGAGCACAGGCACAGGGGTAAGGCAGGTGGGATCACTGCCTTGGAGCAGATTTTGGCTGTGCTGGTCATCCAGCAGGGGAAATCCAGCAGGGACACTCCATCAGGGAGTTTTAATGATGTTGCTGCCATCAGCAGCATTTCCTGTGAGTGTGCTACCTGACTCCCTGCATCTGGGCAAACCAGCTGTCTTTCCTCCTCCTTTCCAGGGCTGTTTTATTGACAGTGATCTCTGATGAGCTTGATACACAATGAGGCCACAGTCAGTCCATCTGCTTTAATGAAGACCATCTTCCTTTGTCTTCTAAACAGGTTTATCAACCTCTTTCCCATGGTGAAATGGCTTTCTTTTGGGTTCTCTCTTGCTCGGCAGGGGAGGGAAGATCTATGCATGCATCAGAATTTTCCTCAGTTCCAAGTGAAATATGACCACTGGTGAAAACCTTTTGCCTTATAGAAATTCATTGTACAGGTACATTGTATATAAATACAGGATGAATACATAAAAGTGCTGAAGAACTACAGCCCAAATAAATAAGGCCCATCCAAACAAATGGTCTTTGGCTTTATTTGGGCCCTGTCCATGATGGAGAGTATTCCTGGTGTAATAATGAAAAGAGCAACATCAAGAATAATGTGGCAGTGAATGGTATGCATTGTGGTCAGAATTCAATTTACGGTGTTTGTATTTTGTTTGAGAGGCATGAAAAAAAGAAACGGAAGGCTGCTTTGGGTATTCCAGTACAACTTGGCAAGTAAGCAGGCTACACTTCCTACCCAAAACAAACAAACAAAAATACCTGCAAAAATAAAGAGGTTTTCTATGAGATGCTACAGAAAACCAGTCTAACTTTTTGGAAGCTGAGCTATTTAAATCAAATTACTTCTGGCAGTGTCATAGCTATGTATGAAACTGCCAATAAATGATAGAAAAAACCCCATCCTGAGTTAATTTTGCTTTTATAAAGTTTATAAATGTGAGTAATGGTTGAAGTTGCAAAGCTCTTGCTGTTGTCAGTGTTTGTTCCCCAGTGCATAAATCTTACTATAATTAGAAGTGTATATTTAACACATGATTTTTTATCTCATTACACTTTAACATAAGGCTAAAATCTTGGTTTTCTGTGATGTTTTGTTCCTGGAACATATAGTTCTTTCAACACTTTCATCATAATTAATTGGCTACTTACTGTTGCAATAGAATTTCATAGTGCTTAGAAATTGGGTAAATCATCAATAACTTTTGAGAGAACCTGATTTAAAAACCCTATCTGTTAAAAGACTTTACTAAATATGTTAATGGGCTTTCCTTAGTGGATGACTGTTTTTTTCTGTTTTGCCACACTTACCTGAATTTTTCTAGCTACAGAAACACTCAATCTCCTGCAAGTGAGAGAACATTATAAATACGATCTTCTAGAAAAAAAAGCCTGTGAACAGATTCTGTCATGGAATGGACAGGAATATGGATCTTCTCCTGTATGGATTGAAAGAGGCTATGTTCCAACTCACTGGTTTACTACAGTCTGACTTTTTATAAGAGGATTTCTTGAATGCAACCTATTGTTTTTATTCTCTTTTCCTCCCCCTTTACTCTTTTCCAAACTTCAGGCAATATTGAATGAAAAAAACTTATTCTTTTGTGTTTGTTTTTGCGAGCCCTGGCACTGAACTCTAGTTTTCAATGGTTGTCTTGCATCTATAACTGGTATAGGGACTACAGAAGGTGATATTTTGGTGGTTTGTTTGTTTGTTTTGTAGTTTTGGTTTGTTTTGTTTGGGTTTTTTCTCCAGTTGTTTCATTTGCAGTGTCTTGAGTTCCCAGTATCAAGCAGTGGCCTCCCTAGATCTGGGAAACCCTTCACTGATAGTATACATGCTGCAGAAACACTGATAAAAACATCACCCAAGCACAGATTCAGGGTGTATCCACTTACAAAGTTTAGTCTTTGTAGTATTGAGAGTATTGAGCTTTTGAGATGGTGTAGTGCAGCTAGACCTATCAGTCTGCAGGGCCTATGGGGACCTACCTGTCCCTTTTGGGAATCCAGATACAGTACTGTATGCCTTCACTGGCCATCAAAATACTATAATCAAGCATAGGGGCAAGCAGAAAGCTCAGTGATGGTGCTCTGTTACAAACAAATTATATGTTTTTGTTTTGTTTAATTATTTTCTTAAAATAAACGTGCTTTTGTTTGCTTGTTGACTGGTACATTCTAAGCAAAACTGAAGGCTTTTGAAAAATAAGGTAAATATATTAGACTGCTCTTCAAGAGGGTATTTATTAATAAATTGCTAAAAGCTTTTAGGGAGAAACTGTACCAAGCTACTAATGACTTTTCAGAATTCTCCTGTGACATTTTTCTTGGTAATATTTTCCCCTCTCTCTTTCTTTCCTCTCCACAGTGCAGCAGTTTATTTGAGAGCTCCCCCTGACATTATGCCTTTACCATATTTGAGAGCCCATCATACACAGTCTGTGGAGAAGCACTGCTAGGGGTGGCCACATAAAAGGCACAGTCCCTCTTGCTGTGTTTCAAGCGTTGCAATATGCAGACTGCTGTCCCAGTTTAGGGTGCTCCATGCAGATGGGGAAGGGGAACTGTGAGGCTGGGTTTTGTCTTACCAATTTCCAGTCTAAACAGGAGAGCAGAAGGTAACGCTCTAAGGACTAGTGCACTTACCCTTGAGCAGATGAAGAGGATAGATGGTGAAAGAGAGCATTTTATCTCAGAGTGCAGGTTTGGAACTATCTATAACTACTTTAGGAGTGGATAAGCAAGAGGGCATGATAAGGCCCTAAAAAACTCTGCTCCAGGTGCTGTGATAATAAAACCCCAAACAGGATATGTGGCAAATATAGGGAAAAAGCCCTCCAAACCAGCAAACCACAAACTGGAAACTAAAAGGTAAGTTTCAGTGGAAACTGTTCCTGCCAGAAGAGATAGCAACACACAGGACACATGTAGATAGCAGGTTTTATGGACTAGAAAACGCTTTGAAGGAAACACTAAAAAAAATAAAAGGGGGGGGGGGGGGGATAAATAGAGAGGAAAAAAAAGACCTTATTTGATTTCTAAGTTCCTTAAGCAGTAACCACATCCTCTCTCTCTCCCAGATGCTTTTCTTTAACCACCCAGCCAGTGCTGCTCATATGGGCAGCGCTCACATTGAGAGTGAGAACTTGTCACTTGGCCATGATGAGGAAACACTTCCTCCTGACCTTTCCCTTTGTGTGTTTTCATAATTTATAGCTGCAAAGTTTGTTCAGCTGTTAGGCTGGGGTCAGTGTACCACCTTCTAGTTCAGTTATGTCTTGAATCTGGCAGACCAAGGACAGACCTGATGTATGCAAGAAGCCAGGACAGGGAACATTGCCCTCCTCATCCACCCACACAAGTGGTTTTGGGCATAAGATGAAGAAAAAGAGTCCTTAGAGCTGAGTTGTGTGCTGGCCTTTCCAGGTACAGGGAGGGTCCTATGAAAAGCTTTCTAATTGCCAAAATTGTTAAAGTCAATATGCCACAACATCCCCTCTGCTCCCTTAGAAGTGTCTGCTGGAAGAAAGGACTACAACCAGACCACGGGTGCAGGTGTTGTGAGTGAGGGCAAATACTTTGAAGATGAGGGTCTGCCCCTGGGAAGGGAGGGTCTGCTGGCAGCAGCATCCTCTGGGCAGCCTCTGCTCGCCCTGCACGACCAGCATCCTCCCTGGGAGGAGCACTGCTAGTGCTGGGGTTTGTAATTTGGGGACTGTCAGAGGTTTATCCCAGGTAGGAGAGAGAGACAGCAGCTGTAGATCTTGCACAGAAAATCCCATAAGGATAGGACTCTGCTTCCCTGGATTGAAACTAAGGATTGCTCTAATTAGTCGAAGAAACCAGTGCCAATTTGACACCTTGAATGGATCTTCAGCAGGTGGTGTTATTTTGCAGCTGAACTGGTTAAAATTCCTTTCTTTGCTCTGCTGAGAACCGAGTTGGCTACCTACTGCAGCTAACTTTTTAAGGGAGTTGCACAAATGTCTAGTAATGCAACCAGAAAAATTGTCTGAAAGGTGACAAAATTAGATGACATATTTGTTTGCAGAAACATGAGAACTTAGAACACCTTTTAGGGAAAAAAAAAATAACATCCCCCCGCCTTTTGTTGTTTCTACTCAGCTTATTTTACTTTCTTGCAAATGTTTCTCTTTACCTCTTATTAGTTTTCTCTTTACCCTTCTTTGTTATAATATTTGGTCTTCTTAAATAAAAGTTTTAAAACACAACTAAGTAAAGGATATTTTCTGAATTGTCAAGGAATGGACAAGATTGAGATATAACCGTCCAGGAATCATATGAAAAAAGGTAGATATTTTCCAAGGTTGCCCCTTTGCAAGTCAGTTTTTAAGTGTTAGTTTCAGGATCTGCTATGTACTTAGATTGCCTGCATTGGGGGAGGAAAGGACTGCTGTTTTTCAAAGGGAATCTATTGGGTAATATATGTGGAAAACCCACCACAACACATCTTTTTCCCTACCCAGACGAGAAGGAGGGGGTTGCAGCAAATATCACAGAAGGAGCTTGTTGCTTGTATGAGACAAAAGAGAACCAGCTGGGACGCTGGAGCTGGGAGGGTGCAAGTGGCAGATCTAATTGATGTGGCATCGCAAAAAGCCAAATGCCTACATGAACAATGCCTTGTGCCTTGGTTGATGTCAGAAAGTTGCATCAGTGCTAGTACTAGTGGGGAAAATGTAGCTAATTTCTTTTGTCAGGATGGAATCAAAGCCCGCAGAAGTCTGGGCTTGGAATCCAGAGAAAATGCTGTTATTTTTAGGGGAGTGGGGTGCAACTGACAGTGTGAAAGCTTAGCAGTGTCCTCACAGGTTAAAGCATCTGAAAGAAAAGTGGCTGTCATGCCCTCTGTACAGGGTAACCTTTGTCTCAGATGTGCTTTTGTTAAACAGTAATTGTGGATGAAACAAAAACAAACCTCTGCATTCTCCTCTCTCTATCTATTGGTTCTGTTACATGCCCAAACATGTAAAACAGTGCTTAGCAGGCTGGCTGCACTTTGATTTTGCTGCACTTACCCAGGATCTGAGAAAACACATGACAGTTTTGACTGCAAGGGTCAGTTGCATATTTCTGGGAATACTGTTTTGGTTTTAAAATGCAGCCTTTCCAAGTAGGTCAAGCAAAAATATCTTTGATGGAGCAAATCATTCCCAGATACATTTGTGACTGGAATTTATTCACTGCAATTTAAGGTTTTGAGTAAGTTGTGTGGGATACTAGTAAAATACTAGTTAAAAAATAAAAATGTGATCAAGCTTCACAAATTAATAACATCCTGAAAACTTTTGCTTCTGACTGCCTTTTTTTTAACGTAACAAGTTCCTCTTTGATATTTGTAATAAAACCCACAAAACTCCATTAATATTTAGCCCTGCTGAATAATCTTCCCACATAAGAGGGGAATTTCTCTTGTGGTTTTTTCAATAGATTCTCAGTCTGTTTTGTTTAAACACCTCTGCAAGTTTTTCTTTTAAGTCTGAAGATTTTTCATGAGCTTGCAGGTGGTTTAGAAAAGACAGTGCTCTGCTTTTAGGTTTTTTTTTTCTGTTCTAAGATGAAAAAGTCTCTAGGATATTCTTTAACTCGTTTTCTTGTAACTAAGAAGAGGTTTGTGTGAGAAATAAAGAACATCAAAAGCAAGCAGAAGCCAAAAAGGACAATCCCCTCCCTTGCCCAGCTGCGATGCTGCGCCTGATGCACCCGAGGACAGAGCTGGCCCTCCTGGCTGCCAGGGCACTGCTGGCTCATGTTCAGCTTGCCCTTGATCAGGACCCTGAGGTCCCTTTCCACTCCACTGCTCTCCAGTCTCTCATTCTCCAGTCTGTCCATACAACCAGGCTTGCCCTGTCCCAGGTGCAGAATCTGGCTCTTGTTTTTGTCAAACTCCACACGGGTGGTGATTGACAAACTCTCTGTGATCAAGTGAGTCAGCAATTACCACTTCACTCATGAGACCTTCTATATTAACAGGAAGCAAATCAAGGAGGGCAGCTTTCCTGGTTGTCTCCCATAGCACCTCAGCTTATTTTACTTCCTTGCAAATGTTATCTTCCATGAAGTTATCATGTGTTTTAGAAATGTTACCATGTGTTTTAGAAATCTTCTGGTCCTGTTTGGGCCAGCTGTGTGGTGCTCTGGCTTAACATATGACAAGTTGAAGCCCTTCGTAAGGATAAGGACAAGGGTCATTGATTTACAGGCAACCTTCAGTTTCTTAAAGAGTAATTCATTGCTATTGTTGTCTTGGCTGGGTGGCCTATAGTAAGCTCCCAGTTTACTGTCCTGCTTAGTGTCTGTGGATGTGCACTCACATTTTTGTGCAACCTGGAGATTTAACTCACTTTCAGTAACACTTAAGATACGCTTCTCAGCACAAAAAATATTATTTATACAGTTCCTTTTCAAAGGAAAAGTCCTGGCAAAAGTAGAGAGACTTTGATCAATCTGTGAATTGCTGCATGTTTTTGGAAGGAGTCATATAAAAATAATGTTTAAAGAGTGGTCAGTGTTTCTGCATGTTTATTTTATGGCTGTAGAGGTTATGTGGAGCTATTTATATTTTTTCTTTGTTTTTTTTTTTTTTACTTTTAGTTTTCTGATAGACTGAATTAGTTTCCTTTTTGAAACAATGGTGACAAGAAGAAGAGTCATCCTTATTACCTGCATCCCAGATCCTTAACCCTCTCAGAAACCACAAAACTGAGCAGTAAGGGTCCGTTATTCCTCAGCTCTGTAAGTCCTCAGATGCCCTTCCTGGAGCTTCATTCCTATGGCAAATTAAAGTGAACTGTTCATACAGCAGGCTACAGTCTTCAAAGCATGATTGTGTAAGAATGTAATTTAGACTTTTCCCAGGACCTCTGCCACCCCCCTCCAGCAGTTAGAAGGGGACCAGATTTCAGGGTGACACCACTTTGATGCCTCCCATGTGAAGGAGTAGGGGAAGAGAGGTTAGGGGATTTCTGTGCTCACTGATCTGTGCAAGTATCCTGTCCTGCTTGGCTGGTCTTCCTATCACACCCTCCTCTGCAGTTTTATTTAAATTCTACTCCTTCTTTAGCAAGAAAGTGCCATCCAGATGGAGCAGATCATATGGACTTACATGACTTGCCGAGCACTGTGGTCAGCTCCTGCGTTCTGCTACATGATTTTGGTTTGTTACAAGATGATGGTTGCTCTGGTTCCTTTGCAGATATCTTCTGCCACCGCCATTTGCAGAGCTGTGAGCCAGTAACTTTAACAGAAACAGCAGGAAGATGTTTCAGGGTTTAACAAAATCAATAGTACATGCTGCATAAAGACACAGTGACATCTGCACAGCCTGACTGAGTTCAAGTAGTGTATCCACATTTCTGTAAACACTGGGTTCAGTCAAGTGGGTTTTGCTTTGCTGAACTGTACTTACATATAGCACTTCTCCTTGTGTTCCTCCCTCCCAAGTGCCATTCAGGACTGGAGTGTTGGCAGCTTGCTCCAGGATTAGCTGTGCTTAGCTATGGCAGGTGCCCATGACCAGCTCGCTCCCCTGTCCGATCAATATGACTCCAGGCACAAATAAGATATGTCTGTTAAAGAAAGCAGCTGCACTAAGAAATGTACACATATCTTTCAAGGTTTAGAATAATGTCAGAGATGAAGCACTTGTCCTTTTTATAAATTAGCTGAAAAAGTATTTTCTGCTAAGGTTCCGATTGCAGTCTTTTGCTTTATAGTCCTTAGGGCTGTGAAATGCTAGCTGGCATTTTTCCACAATCATGAAATGTGACTTGTCCTTATTAATGCAGTGTTCAAGGAAAAGAAAGTAGTATTTCTTGGATTTACAGATCACCGGAAGATACTAGTACAAAAGTACAAAGTACTTTTTTGTACTTTGCTCTGAAAATTGAAAGGAGTCTTGGTCTTCTGGGAGCTGCCTTTAGGGTGTTGTATATTTGCAGATGTACATGTAAAGCTAGGAGGAATTTCCCTTCTCTGTAGTTAGCAGGATAGTAAATTTTTCAATTACCTGTATTAATAAACCCTTAAAGGTGTTTGTTACAAAAAAAAAGTTCCATTGATCAGCATCTTCAAAGACAAGAAATTCAAAGATTATGACTGACTCTGTTCTTGAACGAATCATTTGCAGAAAGGTTGAAGTATAATGCAATTCCATCTACCATATTGTAATACTTAATTCCAGGGGCTAACTCACTGCCTTTAATCAGACAGAGTCAAATCCTGCTCTTTCAAGAAGTACATTTATGTTGCTGGATCCTTGGCTTGTGCACATCAAAGAACACCTGTAGCAGAGGGGAAAGGACCTAGTCTGCTGTTTTTGCCTTCAGAGGAAGACAGTAAAAGGTGATCAAATCTAAGTCATTAAGTGAGACTGGCATTTCGGAGGACTGAGCCCCAAGTGTTTATTCCTAGGAGTGCATTCTAACACTGTAATACTTTTTAATTGCTAATTAAGTAATGCAGTATTAGTAAATATGTGGTTAATGCCATCCAAGTCTTTAAATTGTAAATCCTGTCACAGTTTGTTATAGACTTTTTCTTAAAGGGTTTGACTGATTCCTCCTCCTTATACTTAAAAGTAAAATTGGTGCCGTCAAACTTTAAGCATAATACAATCCTGGAGCAAGTCAGAAGTTAGGTTACATCCACATATCTTTCACAGCACCTGAACTTTTTATTTGGGTGGTTTTTTTTTTGTTTGTTTTTTTGTTTTGTTTTTGTTTTTGTTTTTGTTTTTGTTTTTTGTTTGTTTTTTTCAGGCTGTATGGAGGCTTTCTGCAGACCCATATTAAATGCACACACCAGAGGTTACACATACTAAGAAAGGAGTGAGTGCAAGAGGAAGCCAAGTTTTTTAGAGTAGGGAGAGAAAACTTACCTCATGTTAAAGTTAATACTTCAAAAGGCTGAAGTGCTATCCAAATGAAGAAAATGAAAAGGACCATAAGCCCTGGCAGGTTCAATGTCTAACTACAATTATCTGTCAAAAAAAGATCTTGAGAAAGTTAACAGACATAATAAATCTCTCTTCAAATGCATCAAGAACGGGAACCATGCCAGAGAGTAGGTAGGGCCAAATAGATGATATGGGTATCAAAGGAGGAGTTAGGTAAGAAAAAGCTGTTGCAGAACAAGCAAACAAAGCCTTCAGAGTAGAAAAAGTCGGGGAGATTCCCGTCTTGGAGCTTTTCTGTGTGACAGGCTAATCAGATGACCATCCCAAAATTAAAATTGTGGAGCAGTAAATGGATTGTATCATAGTACTAGAAGCAGGTGGCATTGACTCAAGAGTTTTAGAGGTATTCAGAGGTGAAACATCTCAATGATTTTCGCTGATGTGTAACCACTTGCTTTGCACTGTTTTCATAGCTGGTAAATGTGACACCAGACTAAAAGTTCCAACATTTCAGCTGAGGTCTCAGGGAGTTAGGGGTATGTAAAAATAAAGTGCATAGTAGAAAAACTGGTAGAAATGGTAAGAAAGGAATGGAAAGAGTGAACACAGACAAACGGGATGTGTTTGCAAATAGTTAATACTAACTTGTGCAGAGGGAAGTCCTTCCTCAACAACCTATGTGCTCTTTGAAGTGATTTGCCAAAACATGTTAGCTATGAGAGACCCTTTGATACAAACTACCCAGATTTCTGAAAGCTTTTGGCAAAATTCCTTCAGCAAGGTCTTTGAAATGCACTAGATAAACAGTCTATATGTACAAGGGAAAGCACAGATGAAAAATAAGCTGAAGGGTAATAACCACACTGGGGAGGCAGAGAATGGTGAGCACTCCTGCTGGGGCAGGGACAGTAATGGAACTCCATGATGAGTTAGTGCAAGGATCTGGGATGTCCATGTTCCGTGGTGCTATCCTTAATAAAATAATGACAAGTGGGAAGAGGATATTCTGCTACATAAAATTCTGACCTAACATAGTACTGATACTTCTGTGTTAAGGTAGGCTCTTCTCCATTACCTGTCAAACAGGTCGTAGCTGCTGACATAGGTAGCTAATTAGAAGTCTGTAAGACAGATGTTATGAACTTCCACTAAGCTTCTCAATATAAGCTTTTGAATGTTGGGTGCCTTAGAGGTGAACAGTGGGCATTCATGGGTCCTAAAATGGCTCCTTGAATCTCTGTGTAAATGTTTCCTTAGAATGAGCGTGGCAACTATCCCTTAATGCATGGATCCGTAGCAGATTTAGCAAAAGAGACTCTCTCTACAGGTTCCTTTTCACACCATTTCGTCAGAAGTCAGGCGGAATAATTTTAGGCTACTCTATATGACATATACAGAATCATAGTTTTACATTAATTGATAATGAAGAATTTTATGAAGCTCTGAGCTGTGTTCCTTTAATGCTGAGGTCTGACACATGAGGACATTTTACCAATCAGAGTGCTTTCTGGTGGGGACCTTGGTAGCTTAAGTTCTGGTTTTGTGCCAAGGAATCTGCTTGACTCATTTCATGTGTCTGCAGTGTCAATTTGTCTTGCTCTTTGTTTGATTCAGTTTTTTGTTCTACTCTTAATCTTTGCTAGCGGGACATTTGTTCTCATGATCCCTCCATCATGCTACAAAAAATGCTCTACTGGACTGTGATGTAATTTCTTGTTATTTTGGACAGAAAGCTGTGGAACAGCTGTTTTTGAGCTTACAGACACTGCACCCCAAAGAGACCTGGGCAAGCAGAAGTACCCTAGCAGGTCCAAGACGAGGGCAGCAATGGCTGAAGTCAGTCTGTACTCAGTTTGTACTCAGTTCAGCTTGCAGTGCCCTAGCCTTCAGCGAGTGCTTTGCATTTCTTCAGGATCTTTCACTCCAGAGTTGAAGTTAATTTTGTATATGCCCTCTTACCTGGACAAACTTTTCATGGTTGCATTATCAAAATACAATTCTGGTTCTTTTTGGTGACATTATTGGTCCTTGCAGTATTTGATGGGAGGTTCATTACCGTGCTAAATTTTCAAACCAAGATAAATCTATGTCTGATGAACTTACACAGAGTATGCAAGGGATGACACTGTAACAAGTTTCTTTTTGTTTTCTGACTTAATGTTAGTGGATATCAGCATGGAAAATCATAAAGCTGAGTAATATTAGAAATTTAAAAATGAGTTGGGAAAGACCTGAAGACTGTAGGCTACTCTAATGCAACAACAAAGGTATCAGTGGAACTGAAACCGTAAACTCCACTGTTGATTTTGTTTGTGTGTAGATATTAAATTACACAAAATTGCATAACAGTAGCAGTGTTATTTACAAAGTTGTAGCTGCATTTGGAACAGATTTTGCATTTGAAGTAAATTGTTTAACAGAACAAACTGTCCCTGCAAAGCCACAAGTATTAATATTGTAATGTTGTTCTTATTGGATAAACTATTGCATGTAGGTGACACACAGCCACTGCAGCAGATACTCTGTGGCTTTCTGTCAGTAACACATGGCAGGAAGAAGCTGAATAGCAGTCATAAATTTTCCTACAGAACCTTTCTTTCTATAAAAAACAGTCTACAACTTGATAAAACTCTGAGGTTATTTGTAATGGAATATTACAAATATTCCACAGTTAGGGGCTTCCTCAAACTCTAGGTTCAGTTCATATTTCTGCCACAGACTATTTCATAAGACCATATCTGACTTTTGAAAAAATCATCCTGCTACTCTAACTGAGGACCATTGAAAAAAAATGGAACTTCTGCCGTCACATTGTTGAGTGTTTAAATCAGTACTGTCCACTTTTTAATATCTCACCTGTACTGTCTGTACATTACTTCTTTATTTGAAAAGCTAATTGCAGTATTTACTTTCCTCTACTCCAGATTTCTGTCTGTCTGTCCATCTGTCTCTGTCTGTCACTCCCTCCTTCCCCCTCCTACAGAGTTCAGGAGATCTTAAAAGGCCTGCAAAAGTCTTAAGTTCTCCCAAAGTTTCCACCGTCTTCCACTGAGATTGTGTAAAACTGAATATCTAATACCCATGAGGATCTAGCTGAACCTTGCAGGGCAAGGGACAGTCTTTACAGTGCTGTGTGTCACAAAGGCTCTTCCGTGGCACTGCAAGACTCTTGCATGGACCTTTAAAAAATTACGACAGTCAAGGAAAAGTTCTTTTGACTCTCTTCTCAAATGGTTGCTACTTGCTGTTGTACAATTAACTGAAAATGATCTTTGATACTCACTTTACATTAATTTCATTACTAGAGGGACAATAACTCATCTATGAGAGAAATAAATATTGGGATACTTAAGTAATGGAGAGGATGTCTTCTGATTCACATTTCCAAAAATTCTTAGCAGGTTTGATAGGAAGAACTTAATTACTTTGAGGCATGATGTGACAATGAGTCACTAAGCAGTAGCCCCAGGAAACCATGGGGAAGAATGATTTGGTAGTGACATAATTATGGTAACTGCATGGCAGAGAGAGTTGTTTGTACCAATGGTAAAAGAGCAAATCTGAAAAAAGGAGGAAGGCAAAAAGTCATGAAACAAATAGCAAAAAATTATCAGTCCTTTAAAATAACTTTTACCAATGGACCAAGGTTTGCTGTATCATTGGCAGTTATTTTACATTCAGCCTTTCTGCTATAACATTGCTATTTATTTCACCTAGAATTTCAAATGTAGCTTTTTCCCATGTGGGGTCAGAGCAATATGAGAGCACATGTATGGAAGAGATGGAAAGATCACCTTAACAGACATCCTGATAAAGATCTCAACAGTGTAATTGGAACAATTTTATGCAACAATGTGTATCATATTTTTGACTCTCATTAGTGAGATCAAGGGATATTTACTTTGTTTACTACTCAGATTGGTATTGCCTGCCTCTGTAACAATTCTGAATAGACATTTGCAAACATATTTTCTTCTTTGTGGCTATGTGGTTGTTAAATTTATCAAACCTGTTTAAAGAGACTTTTTATTTTAAGCAAAAGTTTTCAAACCAGATGGCCTTAGATGAGGTGCTTAAATGTAGTGGACTATTCTGCAGGTGTGTCTGCTGTTTTTAAGGTGGAGAAGCCTGAGAAGGTCTACCTAGAAGTATTCAGAAGCAGCTACTCCTAACTGCTTTCCACACCTTTTCAAGTACTGTTCACCACCTCCTCTGCAGTGGAAGCAGAAAAATTGTGCAGCTGCTCTGAGTTTCAAGAGTACAGTAACTGCACAACCCACCTTGATCAACAGCTTAAATGAACATGATGCAAACTGGAATGGTTAAAATATGAGCAAAAATCCTGACTTTTCTACTCTTCCTATGGGAATAGTAGCAAAATCACTTTAGCCTAGTGTAGAATTTCAGTGCAGTTAGATGCAGAGGTTTATTTAGAACAATCCTCTTCTACTGCCAGTTCCCCTCTATTCACCCAGGCAATTTTAATATAGAAAATGAAGTGGTTAATTTGGAGCATTTGGAAGAATGTTTCCCTATTTACACAGCTACAACTGCAACAGAACTGTCTCCATGAGATGTGATTGGTGGAGGAGGCCAGCCTGGAAATGTGTGCTGCTGTTTATGGTATTCCAGCTGCTGGAAAGTGCCTGTGGAGCCTCCAGAGTGTGCAGTGCCAGACCAGCATACTGATCCTTTTGTCTGTGTGTCCCTGGGCTGGTGGTGTGGCCTGAGATACTGCTTCTCTCCCTGTCTAGAGACTAAGGACTTCATGCAGCTGGCATGAGACCCAGGGGAGACTGAGCCACCATTATATCTGTTCATGTTCTGAGAGAATAAATGAATTCAAATTTGTGCAGGGCAGTGAGGTCAGGGAAGGTGTCTTTCACTAGCCATGGTGAGTGTGGAGGTGTTACCCATATTGATATCGCTCTTTTTGAGCTGCTGAATGTACTGCAGACATCAATGTCACAAAATTAGAACAAGAAACATCTTATTGGCCAGTTAATAAGTCCTGTATGGCTTCTGCCTCTAGAAAGTACCACAGAAATGAGAGAGTGTACAAGGAACACCATATGATATTGATATCATGTGATGGATATTAAAATGATGCTGGGGGGAAAAAAAAGGCTATTTTCTGATAGCTTGTCCTTTATATATTCCTTTGTGCTTGATTTTCATTAATTGAGAAATTTCATATAACAAAACAGCTCGGTGGAACTTAAGAAATTAAAAAGCAATATATAGACTTGCGTTCTTGCCAGGCCTCTGCCCACTGCTCCTTGGTGATAACACTATTTTCCAAGCACCTACCTGAGCCATGCCTGTTTTCTATTTCTGAGAAAAAATGTTGGTGAAACAAGTACTATTATAAAAAATGTTTGTTTCTTAAAAGTACCTTACTGATCAAATCTTATTGAGACAAAGGGTAGCCTGAATTCTATCCTTCTATAAAGAACTTCCAGGACAAGATACCAGGTCCTATTTGTTTACAGAGAGCCCCAGGCCGTAGTTTCAGCTATAGGTTAGGGTTACACTGAAGCAGTTTTTGCTGCCCTCTCGTCTGTGTTTGAAAACCAGTATAGCACCAGAGCAGATGAGGTCAAATATGTGTATGAGCTATATCCAACCCAGTCAAATTTCCTCATTCTTTTGTCGGTGAATTTGAGTGAAGGTTGCTTTGGAAAGACTTGTTTCTTTCTCCCTGGCTAAGTTCTCCATCAAATAAATAGTGATGTCCTGGATGTGTAGAAAAGCAAAATTTTCATGTGCCTTTGCCAACTTTTGATAATTTACCGCAGCTGAATCCATTGTGCTCTCACACAAAGAAGTTCTGAATCTATACAGCAATGCTAGGAGCCTTTTGTCAACTACTATAGCATTGCCATGAATTTGCTTGTTTTAGTAAAATTATAACATCCAATGCAAATGACTCAATCAGACAGCAACATTTTCTCTGCTAGTGTTGCATCAGATTCCTAATGAGCTGGGTGTTTAAATGATGATTTTCTGTAACACCTTCCTGAAGAAGGCAAAAGGAACTGAATTTCAGATGCAGTGATTAACCACAGCAGGGTACACCAAAACACTATACCCTGCCAAACAATGACTCAGGATTTGCATGAATTTGCTGCTTGTATAAGAGTCAGAGCCCGATTGTAGGAAATTTGGTAGCTGCAATCTGAGAAGGGGATTACGAAGTTGGCTTGTTATTGTAAACCTATCTAATGGCTGTCTGTTCTCCCTTCTCCTGTGCCCTCCTGCATGTACACACACACACACACACAGAGGACATGTGACAGTATGATCAAATAGCAGTTTGTGGACTACCCTGCCGTGCTGTGCTGGTCACCACATTCCTGTCCTGGTGCCTTACAAACTTACTGAAAGTCCTGAAAGCCTTTCCAGCCCTGTTAGCTAACAGGTGAAATGGCTAACATGTGTCTGGCCCATCTATGCTCTGTGCAGTTCAGCGTGCCCAGCCTGGGCAAAACTTAGGCAAAAATGCCTTCTCAGATGCCTAAGGGGGAAACAGAAGGAACTCTCCTTGGAGCAAAAGTGCTCCAAGGAGCAGCAGTGGTTGAGGGTCACATTTTCTTTGCAGCATGGAGGACGTTTCACGTTCTCTGCTGGGGCCGAACGCTGAATGACTGGACCCTTCTGCTGAAACCTGCCGCATCTTACTTCTCTTGGGGTTACATGACATCACCATCCTAATTTTGTCAAAACCATTGCTGAGGACAAAGTCAGAAACTGGAATCATAGTAGATCAGACTTCAGTGTTGAACTATGCCGAAAGATTTGTAAACTTGGGTTGCTCACTTTAACTCTCTCTAAGGCTGGCTTTAACACATTTCTGGGAGTGAGCTTCAGCATATAATTTCTCTGGGTGAGAGGTTGTTTCAGAAAGTTTACTGGACATGGTTTTACAGATTATTTATGGTGTAAAGGTTCATCCCTATCAAGGCGTTTATGGGAATCACAGCAGGCTAGCTGCCCATGACAATGAAATGAGAACCTCAGTACATCCTGTTGATTGATCTACATCCTGTATTAAAGGGAGCTGAGAATTAAGGCAGGACCATGGCTTTGAGTTTGAGGATGTCTGTCTGCTGCTCAGCAGGCTGGATCTGAGTGTTCATGTTTATTGTGTGGGATAACAAACAGGGCGCTATTTTTGTGTCTGTAGTACAGCCATATTCTGGACCAGTTTTAGGGAATCCAGATACTCAATGCTGAAATACTGACGGTAGTAACAAGGTTTCTCTAGAGCCCCTCAGTAATATGTTGGCAGTTAAAATTTTCACTAAGAGGCATTCACCCATCTCTACAAGATGACATGTGGTTCACAGACTCTGTTTTGTAGAAGGGCTAAATATGCTTCCATGTCATACCACAGACACATGGAGAAGAAAAGAGATGCCTTTTAAATGCTCAGTTTTTCTAGCCAATTTGAGCAGTTATGTCTTGGACCTTTGCTATGCTGACCTAAAGTGTCCATTTTTATTTCATTCCTTGATACCTTAATGCAATAAAAGACGTTACACTTTCGGCTGGCCTGTTACTGCATAGAGAGCAGGGATGAGTTACCTTGCTAGCTGCTCGTCTGGAGGCTTCAGAGGGAGAAGGTTTCCTGATTCGCTCTTAGGGATTTAAACATGTTACATCTTCAAAGTTTAAACAGTAAGTGTTTATAACAAGACAATTTAATGGATTTGAGCTTTACACTGAGTTGTGTAACAGGTAAAATTAAAGTTCCGGGCTTATCTAGAGGTTTGGCTCGGAAAGAGATTCATTAGAAAAGCTTGTTTACATAATTGTGGCTTCCAGGACTAACTTCCCCTGTAAACACAGTGTGATCAGATAGCTCTCCAGCTCAGGAATGGTTGCTTTCCAATCCCACTCCACAACGTGGAGTGCCAGTAGTCTGTCCTTCAGATCTGGCTTAATGCACTGGGGGCATCAGAGGTCAATAAGAGAAAAGGCCAGTTGTGGGAGAGCTGGATTTTGGCGGGTGGACACGGGAGGCTGGGATTTCATTCCCTCCATGCAGTCATCCTGCGCTATCTGACATGCTAATGAGCCTTGTCTCGGGGCCTCCCAGTTGCTCCCAGAAGGGCACAGAGGTCTTGCACCATCTGTCAGCCTATTCAGACATCTCAGAGAAACCCCCAAAGCCCAAAAAATTATTAGGTAACTATGTTTCTGTAACAAGACCCAGAGTATGTAAGGTGCCTTCTGGAGTTTGAAAGTCTAACATGTCCGTGTTTACACAGAGCCACAAAAAATTAGCAACTTATGCACTTGAACTTAGGTAATGTCTGTACTGTATTTCTTATGCACAAATGCTGCACGTCCACATGCTCACATTTCCCTTTAAGATTAGCACATAATGAATGCTTGTCACAGGTACAGTAATTTTTGACACTTAAAACCAATTTGCAATGATAAAATATATCCCAAACCAACAAAATACTTCCAGTACATAACACTTCTAATGAAATACTTCATAACTGTAAATACTTGATAACTTTCAAATGCAAATGAACACAGCATTTTACCTCTACCACTGAGAAAATGTTGACCTTTGAAATCTAGCTGCTCTTTTTTCCCTCTCTCCCTCTCTCTCTTTTCTTCTATGACAATGCAATTTTGCAAAGTGTGTTTCTTAGCAGTATAAAACCCAATTCATCTTTTTGAGGCAAACAGAATAAGGGCACAGAGTCCCTGTATCCTGATGGTAGAAATGGAGTTATGAAAGACCTTATGACCCATGATTACCTGTAAAATCACTTTAATTCTTCTCAGACCTCTTGTATCAAATCTGAATGTCATAAAATGCAACACATTTATTTTTTGGAAAAATGATGTCAGAAAACAGCTGGCAGCAGTGATTTCTGCTGTAAGTTAACAAATACACAAAGTCCTGTGAAATTTCATGAGGGTACATGAAACATTATTAAGTTAAAATGGGCAGTAATAAAAAAATCTGCAAGGTATCTTTCCCAGTGATGAATTACTATCCAGGTATTGTGCATGAACAATGAATGCTTAGCTGTGAAACAGAGCTGAGAAACCTTCTCTGTGAGATTTTACATGGGCTTTTCTTCTACGGCCTGAATCACTCCTCACCAATACTTTTCTTCTTACCTTCTAAATCTGACAAAAGAAAAGCTGATATAATGACAACATCATAAATGTAGTATGATGCACACAGTTATTTTCCTCCCAGTACGTGACATATCTGACTGGGATAGTAAATCCCACCTGCTTTTAGACTGTATCTCACCAGAGCCCATCGCCAGGATGAGAATGCTGTAGTTATGCTGCGCTGGTGATGTGGCTGGTATGTGCTTACAGGAGAAGCATAAAAACTACAGATTGCAAAATTAAGTGTGAAACCATTTAAGATGTTAACTGCTAAATGTACAATAGCAGGGTAATCTCAATAAAAATAAGCCTTTTTGCCACACCTTAGAGGTCCTGTGCTCCTCAGCAAATACAGGGGATAATGCTTTAACTATGTGTCCTACCCAAAGTGCATGCAGCAGGGTTTCTTGCATTTTATGTGTCTGCTTACGGCAACCTTTATCTTCCTCCAAATTTCTGTCACTTTGTCACAAGCAAACATCCATTCCCTCCATTTCTGAGGGCATACACAGATTGAAAGAGCTGCAAAGTCATCCTGCTTTAGTTCAGGTTTGCTGTCTAGTGGCTAGAAATAGGATTGTTGATAACAATTCATGATGAAGAGATTCCTGAAGAAAATGGCCATCTTGCCCTGTAGAAGTTGGTGCTGATTATGAATTTGAAAAGTGTTTTGTTCAAAAGTACATTGCTTTTTATGAGGAAGGGTATTCAGATTCATTACACTTCTGATACTTTTTTCTGTTAGTTGCATCAAATTACAGAATTTGCTAGAGTTAGACAATGTAATGTGTCATGCCTTTTTATTTCACCATGTTTTTAGAATGGTTAAGTGGTGTTGGTTCAGCTGATTTAACCTGCTGAACTTCTCATTTTGCTCATGAGGAGGCAGGGGCCTAAGGTTGCAGAAGATCTGCAGTCTCTGACCCATCCTCAAGCATACCTGCTCCCTCTTATCTTCTGACAAAACTATGTGTTAACAGCAGGAAAAAGTCACTGCATGAAGCTTGGGTATAGAATTATAAGGACCATTTAATTTGCAGTAGAGTGCTTGGCTTTCTAAGGGATCAAAATCTTTCATTTCAGTGAAGAACACAAAGTCTGAAGTGACTGGCCTTTGAAAATGAAGCCATTTGTTCCATTTTCAAATACTGTTGGTACTCTTCCATGCTAATGGCATTTCTTCTTTAGCCACCTGTTAGAAGAGCCAGGAATACACATAGCATTTTCATTTGGTGCAACCACTATCAACGGGCCCCATTGCTCCAAAAAGGGATGATTTCTGCTTTATCAGCTACCCTGCAAATAAACACTGAGAAGTCATGCAGAGGTACAACTGGGAAATTATTTCTTTCGCACATCCAAAATTAACACTTAATAGTTGTTTTCTTCTTCTCTAAACTGTCTTGGTTTTATGACCCAGCATTTTGCATTTTCTTTTAGAACAGGTGAAAATAGGAGAGTCAGAAAAACTAATCACCATGAATTTTTAACTCAACATAGCATTATGCATGATTGATGTGAAAATGACAGTTTAAAGGATTTTTTTTTAAAGACAAGTGTGGGTATCAAAGTAAGGAATGTTTCCAAAGAGATTTCAGCTCTTTCATCCCTAGGATGAAATATTTGTCCTCTCAGTGGCATCCCAGGTTGCTGAAAAAGGGGGTGCCTGCACCAACCCAGTGCCAGACAAATGATGAAGTACCTCAGACACTTGCAGGGTGCTTTATAAAGATTATCACATTGGTAAAGAAGGGTAGAAATTCTGACTGGAGGAGGGGCAAAAAGAAGAACAAAAGAAGCCCAGGCTTCAGTGCTTCAGGATCTGAGTTACTACATGGATTTCCATTGACTTTACTTGGTACCTTGGCATGGGGAGTACCTTTGGCCCCATGGTTCTATAATGCTTAAAGAATTTTTAGCCCCTAAATTAAACGTTGAAGTAATACTTAGTTTTCTTCCTCCTAGCATAGCAGTGAATAAATTGATATCACTGGTTCTCAGCTGTATGTAGAAACTGTAGATATTATATATCATAATCTTTTATTAATTTCAAGCAACAGAAAAATAGAGGTGACAAGTATTCTTTAAATGGTTGGTTGAAAAGGAAGATGCTCATACCTTTGGTACATGCTAGTTAGGAAAACACAAGAGGATGTGTGGGGCCTAGTGCTATAGGGATTTTTTTTGGCATAAAAGGCATATTGCTACTAGGTGAAGGAGGAAGTATAGGGAAACAGAAGGCGTCATGTAACATGCACCTATTTGAGAGCTCACTGGCTTTTGATTCCTCCCATTTACATTTTTCTTCTAGATTACAACATGTGTAAGACATCCCAGAAAAGCAACACACATTTTATCATTTCCACTACCCCCCAAATTTGGGAATGCCGGAGACAGGGAGACATGTCAGGATGGCTACCAGGCAGTTCTTCTCATGTGCCATGGCCTGAGGCATGGCAATTGAATCCAGTGTGCCAGGGCATCACTGCAGGGCTTGAGCAAGAAGGAGCTTTGCTAACTCAGCCCTGCATGGGGCAGGAGCTGTGGCAGGAGGGGCACTCTGTCTGCCGTGTCCAGCATATATCCCCACTGCAAAATCCAGGGGCTGCCCAGGAGCTGATGGGATCTTCTCCTCTGGCCTTGGGATTTGCAAGGTGCATTGGGTCGCCCTGTGATAAGACCGAGGGGACACGATGCTCCCTATTAGTGCTGCTGTGCTTTAATTAGCCTCACTGGTGACTTCTGAGGGGACTTGCTGCTTTTTGAACACCCCATGGCTGGTTCATGTCAGTGTTTGATTTGGGAACTTATTACTGCTTATTAATCTGCAAAGTAAATCACATCCTGGTGTATGGTTACACTCACTATATTATGAAATATTCTATTTTATGAAATTCAAAACATACATATTTTTCATTAAGGTACCTGTTAAACTAGATAAAAAAATATTTTTTTTTACTGAGCTACACCTGCTACTTCATACTTGTAGGAAGTATTTTCCCTGTATAAAATGAGCTGCAGATATACACTGTCTCCTGAGACTCTTAAAGAAACATTACAAAACATAAAAATAACAGTTCCTAGGGGGCACACAGAAATATACAGCATTCAGTCTTCCCTCAATTTTCTTTTTAGGGGTCTTCACTGTTAATAAGATTTCTTTCTAATGAACCATCATGGCTAGACTCTGCTTCTCTATGCAGATGACTAAATGAGGAGCAGATTTTAATAATTTTGATGAAGATGGAAATACATTTATTCCTTCTAATCTACTTGGTCTCAGTTGTCAAAATGACAGCAAATATTTCTGAAAGGATTTTACTGGGTTTCACCTGCATGACAAGTGATACCTCAGCCCAGACCATTTATGTTTGCAAGAAGGGAGTGGTTCACATCAGACAGAAATGTGGATATGAGTAAGGCAGATACAGGGCTTTGCCAAGCCAGGACAAGAACAGTGGTGAGTGCCACATGCCAGCCTTATGTGCTGTTTCACCATCTTAGGTGCTGCCAGCTGTCTCCCTGCTCATGGCATGATGGGAGCAGCAATAGTTTGCTGGCTGTCACTCAATGAGACTGTGCTTTTATCACTAGCCAAGCCATAAGGTCGGAAATAACTTTAAAAATACCTTGTACAGTGCTGTCAGTGCTCATCCATTTTTGTGGTGCCACATCACAGGCAGTATAAACCTAATGGGCTCACAGCATTCTCCTTCTGCCCTGAATGAAGAGATGCCTGTTGCTTTGCTAGCTGTGTGGCTCCTGCAGGAAATAACAAGAAAGGCATGGAAAATGTCATTTGCACAGTCGCATTTTGCATATGGAGTGCAGGCACCATCTCTGCCTGTATGGGCCTGCTCTGCTGCACACTGTTTCCTCTGAGGAGGAGGCAAGATGACCAGTGAGCCAGCTTTTGGAATCATGTGCACTAGGTCAACAGCTCTCCAGGGCTTCTATAAATATGGGCATTTGGGCATATTGCCATTCCTGTTTGGCTTCTCTTGCAAAGCTTCCTGACTTTGCAGGACACACGGAGTCAGATTGCTATGAGTGCTTGTGCAACTCAGGGAAAGCACCTGAATTAGACCCACAGGCTGTCGTAACTGCTTTGAAATCAGCTGATGTCTTCCTCCAGACTGTTCACACACAACTTTTTTCTCTAATAGGCAGTGATGTTAAGTAAGGAAAACAAGAGGTTATAGACCAGACCAAGAGATGAACTCCAGATGAGCCTGGAATTGTTTCTGCTTAAGTTCCCAGCCCTAGTGCTTGCACTGATTTCCATGGGAGCACTCAGAGCATTTAGATCTGACCAGCAGAAGGGAAAAATTGCCAGTATCATCCTAATTTACTTTTGGTCTTGACCCTTTAAGCCTAACAAACAAACAAACAGGCAAACAAACAGGCAAATAAACAAAAAATTCCCCAAACCCCCACAGTAGGAAAAAAGGTAGTGGAAATATTCAGACTCTAAACATAAATGTAAACTTTTCTTTGCATGCTGGTGAAAAGGAATTCTCTCTGGGGACATAGAGCCAGAAAAGATTCAGAGGATGTCATCAAAGAGAGTGGCTTGAGGAAACTCACCTGCCACGTTTGATGTTTCTTGTCAAACACAGAGTGGCCCCGTTTGAAGTGTCAGGAAACAGGGAAAAGTGTGATGTGATGTGATGTGATGTGATGTGATGTGATGTGATGTGATGTGATGGACAGGGCCTGTAACCTGATGCCTGCAGACCTGCAGGTACAGGGGCCAGCAGCTGCCTGCTCTACCCTCCCCTACTCCGGCTTCCCATCTGGTCAGAAATTGCCGCCCAAGTCTTCCCATAAAAGGCTGCTCTGGAATTCACGGCTGGAAGTGGGAATCCTAGAGAGGTGTTGTTTCTGATTCAAAGCACCAGGGGGTGCTGAAAAAAATTTCTGTGTAGGGCTGAGGGAAAGGAAGGGCGCAGGGGAAATCTCTGACCCGACAATCCACTGCCTCTGACTGCGTGTGCATTTAGGGAAAGCAAAACACCAAACTATTCAGTTTCCATGTTATCTGCAATGATTTCTGCAAACCAGGTGTCAGAAAAGGCCCCTCTAGTGTAAATGTGACACAGCTACCAGCTGACATCTGCTGCTGTAAACGAGGGTTGTGTTCAAACACAAGTGGGCATGCACTAATTTGAAATCAAATCTTTGGAAGCTTGGAGCCTACACATCTGCGACTGGTTTAACTCTAGGTCATGAAGTTTAGGGTACAGGATTTCTTTTCCTAATGCCATGCCTAAAATCACTGCTGATGTACTGTGCAGAGGAGTATGAATGAAACCTGAAGGCTCTGAGTCTTCATTTTTATTATGTTTGCTAGGTACTTGAATGAGATTATATAATATGGCATATGTTGCTGTCTGCTTTACACTAGGAACATCAGATAATATATGGTCATGAAAATATTTCTTAACAAATCCTTGCAAAGGGAAGCAGTAGTATTTTTAGCTTTTAGAAAAACATGTAAGGCCTACCTTTCCCCCCCCCCCCCCTTTTTAATGTTCATGAGTACTTGCTTAATCCACATAGAAGGTATCTTTCAAGTTTCTTTTTTCCCCCCCCCTTTTCTTTGTTTACTTTTATTTTGAATGGGGATTTCCACGTTCCTGAAATTATGTACTGTTTCTAAAACATTATAAATAAGGATTTCTAAAACAACTCCTGAGAATAAAAGCTATAGGGCTATGAGGGGCAAATTTGGAAGGAGGAGATGAAGACATATTTATTCACACTTATGATGTCTAAGGTCAGACTAAGAATCAGATTTTTGAAAGTGTTCAAAGATCCAACCAATCTAAAAGATTGAGAAGAGCAGCTTTAACAAAATGCTTAATCATCTCTGAACTGACTAATCTTTGGACTTGGAAGTTCTTGGAACTATTGCTTCCAATAAATATTAGTTACAAAAATATTTCTATATCTGATTTATTTTATAAAGATGAAAAACAGCTGATGGCTTAGCACTTAAAAATTTCAGAGTGAGCTGCTAAGAGACTATTTGCACAGCAACTGAAAATAATTATGAGTGTGTGCTTGCATTGCTTATTATTGCTTTTATGGCAAGGAGTAGTATTAACATGTTTCTTATTATTAAACTAGAGAGCTGGCCCCACAATTAATGCACTTCCACTGCCTGAGACCTCTGTGGCCACCTGCTGTAAACCAGTGTATGAGTTCAGGAATTATTACAGGACTCAGAGTATTAGCCTTGGGCTAAGAAGCCTGTCAGAGCATGATTAAATGTTCCTTTAATTTTCTGTCTTTTAACAAAAGGCATGTTTTTGTGCAATCCATCTGTAAGAGCAGGGCTTGTGCCTTTGACATCTGTGAAATCTGCAGCTGTCAGAATCTTTCTTTCTTGTGGATTTCCAATTTGGGGAAAAAGAATAATGCTGGATTTTCTGTCAAAAGATTGGGTATTTTGCTGTAAAATGTAGGCCTGAGTAGTATTTTATTAGCTTACATCATTTAAAAAAAAAAGCCTGTGTATGCATTCTCTTTTGTCTGCACAAGATGTTTGTGTCCTGTGGCGTTGATTTCATGATGATTCCCTTGCCCTGATGGCAAGTGATCATAGAGACCCACAGGAACACCTCAGATATGTGCCTCTAAATCAACGCTCCCCATAACTGTTAGTGGCTTATCATGCTGGAAGCTTGGGAATGTCTGCCATGGTTCCTCTGGACGCCCTGTATTTGGATTCCCACTGAGACAGGGAAAGAACTGAGTTCACAATATCACTCCTGGGATGCCCAATTGCAAGCTGAGTTTTTGGCATGGAAATGTAATCCTGTTTCTCTGCATACACTCTTGTGCCTTCCCCTCATGTGATGATCACAGGCATGTGATGAACAGCAATTCCATGTAGTAAACTGCACTGACTGCAACTTAATGCTTATTCAAACTGGGACTATGCCATAGTAAAAGTAAATCTGCCTCTCTGCAGGGAGACAGATGGTTTTAGAATTATACTATTATTTTTATTTTAATGTGGAAGGTTAATTCAAAGAAAGCAAACGATTTTAATCACTTGAAATATAAATACTGTATTTTCAGGCATAAACCCCCCTGTACTATCATTGGCAGACCATAGACTTCACTTTGTGATTAGGTGATAGTTGTCCAAAAGGTTTTCCCTTCACTAAGCACTGTGATCTGCAGCCAAACAGCTTTATTTCTTATATTGGAACATTTTAAGGAGTTTGGTGATTCCACCTGGAGTTCAAATGACAATCCTCTGTGCCACATATTCACAGGCACATTGCTGGTACTCCATGAGTAGGAGGTTTGAAGGAGTAGGGTAGCAGTGGGACAGGGTGGCAGCATGCCCTTCAGAGGGGAGTGTGCTGGCAGATTGTCCAGGCCAGCTGGAGAGCACTCTCTGTACTCTTCCTGGCATTCGGTTTCAGGAGCTTAGAGATAAACAAGATCAAATAAAAATCAGTTTTTATTTATTTCTGCAACCTGCAGTGATGTTTCATTCTCTAAACCTGTTTTTATTTCTGTTTTTGTTTCTTTTCCTGAGTCAAGAAGCATCTGCCATGGCCATGTGCTGTTGAGGGGAAAGGAGGTATATTGCCTCCCTATGTGCCAAGGTGTGTGCATGGCAAAGTGTTGTGTCTATTTCTTGACAGTTTGAAACGGGAGTTTGAAAAAACAGTATTGTCTTACTTCTCTGTGCAGTCAGTAAAAAAAATCAGATAGAACTACAGAACAGTTTGGGTTGGAAGAGACTTCAATGATCATCTAGTTCAACCCCACTGCCATAAGAAGGAACACCTTCCGCTAGATGAGGTTGTTCAGAGCCCCGTGTAACCTGGCCTTGAACATCTCCAGGGATGGACATCCACAGCTTCTCTGTGTGTGCCAGTGCCTCTCCAACACCACATTAGAGAATTTGTTCTGAAAGTTTTATCTAATCTAATCTAATCTAATCTAATCTAATCTAATCTAATCTAATGTGAAATCACCCTCTTTCACCATAATAGGTTTTGTTGAATACAGTCTCTGAAGCCAATTATTTGTAATGAACAAATAGCAGAATTAAAGAAGTTCCAGCAAGCTTCAAATGTAAAATCAAACCGACATTATCAAGAAGTAACAGCTCTCTAAACTGACATGCATTCTAATTAATTGCAATTGTTGTATTAAGAGAAGAAAATGTATTCATTTTTACTTGTAAAATCTTGAAGAATGTACAGTCAGTGTAAGTACAGCAGAGTATGTTACTACCATTGTCAAAGATAAAGGGATGCTGCTCTTGATTTGATGGGATGCTTTTCAGGATTATTAAAAAGGGGTCCATTTATCCAGCAACAAAATGCAGTACTTCCTCGGATAAAAGGTGACCACTATGACTGTTAAAGGGAACATGGTTTGGGTGCTTTAGGAAATCAGCCCTTGAGGGAAATCAGCACGTGTACTACACTTTCTTTACCTCATTACTCCCAGGTGCAATATCAGCATCTGAATAGACAGAAATATTTCTAGAGTCAGGATCTAGACAACAAAGTGAAGAAGTTTTCTGCATGCAGTTAACTGTGCAGGAAAAACACAAGTCAGATGACAGGATAGTTTCCAAACTGGCACATGGCCAGGTTGCTGGAGTTAATAAACTTACTTTGGCTAGAGAAGAAAAAAGCACTACAGGAACCTTTAAAGGAAGTATTCATTCATAGATTGCCTGAATTCCCCTGTTGCTGTGTGATGGCAGATGGCAGTGCAGGGGACAAGCCTGCCACGTGTTACCCGTACGGCACGGCCAGCCTGGCTGGTGCCTTCCAGAGAGGAGCTGCCCTTCACCCTGCTTCTCAGGCCGCTGTCAGAGCTGTTAAGAGCTTCAGTTCATCAGCAAGTTTCTGAGGTATGGACAGGTATTTTCCACTCAGTTTCCAGGGATGCAAGACCACCTGCTTCCAAGCAATAGAAAGGCTCTGTACCTGACAATTTCAGAGAGGCAATTTTCTACCTTTGTGAGGGAACACTGGCAAAACATTACTTTGATATTCAGATAAAGGCTATTTAGACAAACTAATAATTAAAGGGCCTTGGTATTTTGCTCATCCTGCTTATTTTTCTATAGTCCAAAGACTACAAAGCAAGCCTTTAAAAATATTATTTAGGAAATGGATGCATATAAATTAAATATAACTAACACAAGGACATGAAAGTAGTTATCTAATAAAACCGAATTTGTGGTGTGAGCAAGTAACGAATAGGCCCTTTTGCAAATCTGAAGGAGGTGACAAGAAATAAATTTTTTTTTTGCATTTATAACAAGCTCATAAAGTTCACTGCTCCTGATTACTACACTGATTTTTCTTGTGAGGAACACTGAGGTATTTTATTTAGGTGGTAATTTTAGCACATGTGCAGACAAGTACTATTGAAAAATAGAAATGGCAGGCTATGTTTTTTTCCATTAGTATGAAAATACATAAACAGGAAAAAAAAAAGCTAAATATTCCCCTTGCTAGCAAAACCCCCACTCCCTTCTATACTGAAGAAAAATGACATGCATATATTCCTTGAAGTCTTACCACAGCAGATGAATTTGCAATTTCTAGTCTTGAAACTTTTAATTACCCATTTGCAGAGAGGCGGAAGATATCAATTTGCTTCTTTTCAGAAGTGCACCAGAGCTGTTCTCAGGCTGTGTTTGATGTCTGTTTATCTACCAGTCTCCTAAAAAAGCACAATCCTCTTCAGCTGGACTGAGGTTTGCAAATGAGCACTCACTTTGGAGCATCAGGCCTGTTTTCAATTGACTTATGCTTTAGAGACACAGTCAGTCAGAAGGCACAGCTTTAAAGTCCCTAACCACATCAGAAGGAGATGAAATACATGTACAAAGTTTTAGCCCTTTTGTGAGATGCACAGACTTTTGATAGTGTCAGACAGCTTCCCTTTTACACTCTGGCTCACCAGCCCAATTTGGATCAGTAGGTATGTATGATGAACAAAAATGCCACAAGGCTAGTTTGGCCATCTTGGACAAGTATGGGAAGATTTTTGCATGGTGAGAATCTGTCATGTCTTTTGTGTGGTGTAGGGCAAGGAAGGGCTGATGTGGGAGGGAGAAGAACCAATTGACCAAAGTATATTGGGGTAGAAGTTAACTATATTTTATGTTTGAGGACTACTTGATGTGAAAGATGTGAAAAGTACCCAAGGAGACAGGTCCTTTTCACGTGGAATTTCAGTTGAGAGGGAGGAACTATCAAAGAACAGCAATATGCTAATATTTGGGGTGAGAATTTTTGGTACAAGACTGACTTATGGGGAAGGTAGGAAAATAATGCAAAGCCAGCAGGCTTTTGGTAAGTGAGACAATAGAGCGCTTGAAAAATACACAAGATGATCACATAGAAAATTTGTTTAAAGGTGAAAATAAAAATGCTAGTGAGAGTTAATAATCCCATAAGACAAATACAATGCTGATTCAACCTGTGGCAGTCTGGGAGGCTGGAAGTTTTAGCAAGTAAATAAATCTAAATATTTACTATGAAATTGGAGATAGAAGAGATGCAAATGTTCAGGCTACTAAGAATAGGTATGAGGGAAAAGCATGAAGAGTTAGAGATGAATTGAAGATGGTCAAGCGTGTTCTGAAATGAGAGTACTAAGCAGATTTCTATAAGGGCAGTGTTAGTAACAGGCAGAGTGAGAGAAGTTGTAACCCATCACTGGGTGAAAAGGAAAAGGAAAAGCTAGGTGGTGCTGAAAAGGCTAAAATGTCTGATGCTTGTTATGGTTTACTTTTCACCAGAAAGGCCAGCTGACTCAGCAGTAGAGAAGTAAGAGTTGAGGACAGACTAAAACAGAAAATATTTAGCTAAGGCAGAGATTTCCAGTTTGTCTGGACCTGACTTGAACCTGGAGGACTGGCTGTGCCCAGCACTGAGCTGCACCTTCAGGAGTGTCTGTCCTTGTTGCAGAAGGCAGGGGGCTGTAACAGGTAACGAAAGTCCCCAGCTTTAAAAAAAACACAAATGAAGAAGAGACTGACGTTATCAGCTCTGACTACGATTTCAATTCCTAGAAAAGTGCTGGAACAAATACTCGGACTGAAATACCAAGAAGATAAATACAGGATGAACAACAGACAAAATGAATGTTCTCAGGACAAACGATTTCAAATCTGTCTAATTTTCTGCCCTGGCAGCATGTCAGGCTCTGTGCACAGCAGTCAGTTTTCTTGATCTCTCAGGACTGAGAGGTGACAAGCAGGGGACATCCTGATAGACAAGTTGAAGGGACAGAATCTGGAAAAATTATTCCAAAGGGAGTACTCCGCTAGGAAGCCAAGTTCTTAGTGTACTGATTAGCTGCATTGTGTCAAGCCAGAAGGGTGTGATTTTGTTGCAGCCCACCCTTCTTTGCATTCTCTGTGTTTTTCCAACTTGTAAAGTCGACTCAAGAGCATGTTGGACAGATTCAAATAATACTCCAGTGAGAAGAGTCAGAATTCCACCTAGGAATGTGGTTAGAGCTTGCTATGATTGTGGTAAACTGGATTTGGTTTCGAAAAATAACATGCAGTTTATTAAGGGAATTGCAGCAGAAAACCTTTGGAAGGAGTCATATGGAATAATCTAGTATTTATATCACATGAGAAAAACCAGTACAAAAAGATTATTTGGAAAAGTCATATCTTTTACAGCAGATCACACACTGAAGATGAGTCAACAATGTCACCCTGTTGTATAAAAGGTAAACATCCCATGGAGATATCTGACCACATCTGTTTGTTTTAAGATGCATTGTGTCCAACCCACATCTGTCCTGAATTAGACACTGGACTTCCAGAAATAGATAACTATCTAAATAAAATCCAAAGTAAAGAAATTAGAAATAACACATGTGAGGACAAATTTATGGTACTGGAAACTGTAAAGGGAAAAAAGACTGAAGGAAGACTAGATAATGATCCTCAAGCACAGAGTGTATGTACCTTCATAAAAGAGGATATTTTTTCTTT
This sequence comes from Calcarius lapponicus, assembly GCA_039654755.1. Taxonomy (NCBI): domain Eukaryota; kingdom Metazoa; phylum Chordata; class Aves; order Passeriformes; family Fringillidae; genus Calcarius; species Calcarius lapponicus. The sequence continues at coordinate 42,778,831 of CM077481.1, forward strand.
AGGTCGACTTATGCTAGAAAATGAGTTAAAATTGTAGTAGACAATTGACAGGAACAACTGCTAGCAAAGTCTTACTGCCAGTATGAGAGAGGAGTTGCATGGGGTATTAAAGAATATCACAAATCTCTTTGTGCCTGGAAAAAAAGAGGAGATGGTCTGCAAGATCCTTGGACATCGAATTAATACCTTTGAAACAAATGAAACAAATTTGTGAACTCAAGCTGTGGATTGACAGATAAATACACAGAGTTTCTTCATTATTAGAAGAGAGAAGACAGTCCCCTGCACCAGAAACTTCTTTTTGACATCACTTGCAGCCTTTTTCTCCATGTTAAGAATTTTCCAACCATATGACTCCTAAGAAAAGTAAAACAGATAGAGGCTTTTCGAAGGTTTTTCACTTACCTGTTTAATCATCCTTCTTTCTGTGTTTGGGGACTATATGGACACCACACGAGTACGAGAATTTGTACTCTGCAATCTCATTGTTGTTTTCTGGAGATTCCCTGCTGACTCCAGGGTATAGTAAAATGGTTTACTGGTTTATGTATTCTTACAGAAAGACATAAATTAGATAATATGTATAACTGGCTGTGTGCTCAGAGCTATGAATAGCAGATTTGCTGACTATTAAGTTTTCAGCTACTCTTGTCTTGATGAACCAGAATGAACCAGATTAACCCAGAAATTTTGCTATACCTCTAGATATACCTATTAATACTTACATTGCCCCATTATCACTAAGTTTCAACAAAAAGCACATATAGAAAAAGTATGAAATGTGGGCTTAACATACAAGAAGTTGATGTGCTGTATCCCCAGGTCATCTAACTATAGGATTTGCAGGTCTAGTGATTAAAAGTGTTCAATAAAGGCAGTGGTCAATCTTTCATAGGCTTTCAGAGCATCACTTCTGAAACTAGACTGGTTGGTTATCTTATCTGATTTTTACAGATTTGGTTGTGCTACTCATGAAAGTTTGCACTAGGCTAAGACAGATGTACAGATTATTTTTATTTTCTTTATTAGAGGACAAAATGTTGAGACAGACTTAGCCTTTTTTTCTGAGGCATTCTCCACCTGAAACAGCTCCCCTTTTGGCTCTCACTGAGGAACTGGGAGATCAGAGTGAGCAGGGTCATGTTTATTTATGCTGAATTTAAACCTCATATAGCTTCTGTATGCAAAACCATCAAGTTCCTATCCATTCCAAGTCTGATGGGTTTTCCCCTGCATCTCTTTTTTTTCTTAGGAGAGGTATAGAAAAGGTTTTATAAACCAGCAAGGAACTTCAAGTGTTTTCTCCCTGACCCTTACCCTCAGCAGGGCTTCTCCTTCCTTGTGAGCAGCTATGAGGATTCCTTCTGAATTACAAAATGTGTTACCTAGTCCTTGGTTCAGCTGATAACTAGGGTAAGGTCACTGGAAGGCTCCCAGAAGGCTTGGTTAGAGGAAGTCTTTGCTGTGCTAATAGTGTTCCAGGCAACTGCATATTTAATTAGAAAATTTGAAAGGGAGCTGTTATTTCTAGAGGAAATAGTTAATTAGCCCCATGAAGACAATAGTCAAGTAAAGCTGTCCTGAAGATGTGTTTCCTGTCAACTCAATAAACACGTTTAAAGTCTTGGAGATGGATACAGTTTTATTTACAAGATATCCCTTGCAGTCAAAGGGATGGTGTGGTAGGTGTGGTCTAGTGCATATGAAAAGTTTCTGTCTTTACCTCAGATGAAGTAATGAGATATGTATATTAAATAAGCAAGATAATTTATCTTAGGTGCAGTTTCAGCATGAGATGCAGCAAACAGGAAGAGTTTGGACTAAGCTGTCATACATTGAACAACCTCTCTCATCAAAGCCTATAAATTTTATTGGTGCAATTAATTGCTTTGAAATACATGGCCTTGCTGTTATGAGTAAAATGAGGTCAATAGGACACCTAGATCTTGTGTTTTTGAGATGGGTTTAAAACATGTAGCAATTTGCCCTTTCTAATTTGACTTGTGTTCAAGCTCAGTCCAAAGTCCTGTAATGTAAAGAGGTTCATTTATGTTATTGTCCTGTGGTTGACAACCAAAAACTAAAAAAAGACTATGCAGACAAGAATATGCACATTCTTAAAAAGAGTTTATCTATCCTGCAAGGAGTTTGCATTAAGTACTTTGCCTTTGTTATCTAGGGAGAGCCCTGATCTGCTTCCCATGGCAGATCATTAGAGTTTAGTTCTGCTGCAGCGTAGGGGCTTAATCCTAAATGACTCATCTCCCTAACCTCCCCTCAGATAAATTTAAACTGAAAACCAAAGAACACAGGCCAAAAATATGTAAGTAGGAGTGGAGGTTAATAGCTGGGTGTACTTATGATTGCAAAGCAATCATATAGACTGGCTTGCACATGAAAGCTGTCCTAGTAAATTTTAAGTTGGTCTCAAAAGTTTCTTAAGGGTGACTAAACATGGAAAGCTGTTTTTTTAATTTTAGCTCTATTTACTGTTATCTTCGGTCACTTTGCTGAGCTGTTACATGGTGTGGGTGATGTAATTGGAATTGCATCAGGATCACATGAGGCAGGAGATGCACCAGCAGCACACACTGTAGGAAAAGAGGGTTGGAGTCACGCTCAGTAATATCTTCTGCATGGGAATGGCAGGGCTGAGAACCAGCCCCAGGCCTGGCCCTCCTGCAGCTCCAAGTCACCTTCTGTAAAGACAACGCACACATACCCTTCCCAGCAGCCTGTCAGGAATGTGAAATCTGAAGTGTCTCATGAATCATCAGCACCCAATCCACTCCAAACTTAACTTCCCCTGAGAGCTTTGGGACTCTGAAAGACAAAATAGCATGGTTAGCACTCCATGATGCCATGGTCAATGTCCTCTTTTTCTATCAATATTCATTTTCATTATAGTTCTGTAGGATTTTGGGGAAGTCCAGGTAGGTAATTGAGAACTTGGAGGACTCAAATCTATGGAATGAATGGGCTGGCTGCAGACTGAAAGGTGCTGTAGGAAACATGTTTCCTGAAATATATATTTAAAGAGGGGGGGAAAAAGGAGGTGTGAATTCTTGAGATGGAAAGGAAATCACAATTCCACAAAAAGTTTGGAAGTTATCCTGTGTAATATAACAATAAAGTTCAAGGAATCATCAAAAACTCCATTATATTTTTTATCAACTGTAGGAAAAATATTTTGCTATTTTATAGCTCTGAGGGGAAGCATCAGCACTTTACACACAACACCAGCCAGACTTACTAAAGGCTGTGAAAGGAGCGGGCCACGTCCTCATTAACACTGGCAGGTGGGTGAGGAGGCGGTGGCCATGGCAAGCCCAGGCAGCTCCTTCACTGAGGCTGGGTTAATCCCAAAGAGGAAGGCTCAGCAAAGAGCTTCCAACCAACATTTCAGCCATAGCAACTGCAGGCAAATCATAAGGCTGGGATGGAGGACACAAGTTTCAACAGAAGAGGCATCATCCATCTGGGCAAGGTTAAGCCATAGTGGAATGGAATTCCCTAAAAGGATAGATAAAATGATAGCTGTAACATTTGTAAACCGGAAAGGCTAAGTAGTTCCGAAACCATTAAAATCTTGCCAAGATGAAGGAGGTAGAGCCAAGTTTGGTAAACATGAAAAAAGAAAAAGAAATTCTCTTTTTTTAAATTTTTTTTTTTTTTTTTTTAAAGAGAAGGCCCTTTTAGGGAAATGAAATTGCTTTCAAGGACAGATTTGTTAAGATCTGTGTGTTTAAAATGGGGTTTTGGGGTTGTTTTTTTGATGGGTTTGTTTTTGGCTTTGTTACTTTGTGGGTGGATTTTTGTTTAAAAGCCTTTTAAAGCATATGGCTTTTACACTATATAGATTATCTGTTTTGAAAATTTTCTTAAGACATAATCAGAAGTCCAAATGTCAAAAATTAAACATGTTTTGTGAAGTAAAAAAAAGTAGGATTTTACTTTTAAGTTTTAGTTGCTCTCGTTTGGTATTTTTCACACTATCTGTTAATGAATTTTTCAAGATTTTAATTTTCTGCTTCCATTTCTGGCCAGGGCACTTCTTGATGTCTCAAAATCTTGTTGTCTCAAAAGAGCTGTAGGCATGCACTTGTGCTACTAGAAAATTTTGTTGCCTTTAATAACAGCATGAAATACTGGTACAATGTGAAATATTGTAACAGGGAACAGGAGAATTACACTATGCAAAATTTTAGATTTCAGCAATGAGAAAGGAGACAAAGTGACAATCTGTAGTTTTAAAGATGAGGGAAAAAATATTTTATCTGTTTAGTTTTGGGTAGACTGGAGAGAAAGTTTGAGTGAGAATGGGAAAACATACACAGACATGACTTGTCATTGAAAAATAAACCCTGTAAGGTGCTTGATGCTGAAAAGTTTTGCCATAAGGAATATGCTGTCAGACTATAGGTTGTGAAGAATTCTTGCACACCCTTGTGAAGCTGCTGCTGCTAGGTGCCACCAAAAGAAGAAGCTGGAATAGACTCTTTTGCTCTGTCAGGCTGAGTGTGGCCTGTAAAAAATAGAGAAGATACATATCATAAAGGTCAGTTTCACTGTGGCCACTGCTTTTGACATGGACTAATTACTTCAGCAGCCCAAGGAACAAACATTTTGATGGTAATTCAGCCCTTCAGTCTGGGCCTCCTGCAACAGCAGCAGTCCTCCTTCTGTCTCTGTGTGGTCTCTGGCTCTCTCCTGCCAGACCACATTGACTTTTTGTGATCAATCCATTAATCACTGCATATGTTGTACAATATCCTTATCAGCTTGAGAAGCAGCACAGCTTTTTCCTGGAAGCGCTTTGGAGGGGCCCCACATTCCACGTGAAGTCTCCTAGTACCAATATGCTCTGGTGTGGAATGACATCAAACAAACTAGTGATTTCCTTGGAATGTGTCCTGGAAACTTGAGTTCTTGATGGCATCTGACATCCCATTTGCCTTGAAGTTAATATTTTGATGATGTCTAGCCTGGCTCTACCTTTATATAATTATAAGCCATGGATTTTAAGCTGTCTAAAAGAGATTAAACTGTTTTCCAACCAGCTGCTGCAGTCTGATGCTTGGCATATGGGTAATGGATAGAGTTTCCAATTTGGAAATACATGTAAAATTAGTAAACACCTTCTTTGAAAAAAGGGTAGAGAGATCAGTGAATTTTCAGAAAACTAGGAGACAAATGCTGTTTTCTGGTAGCCATAAAAATTTTAAAGAGGAACATTTACTTCTTGTTTTCAATTTAAATTTCCATTGCATATAGCACCAGCATTGAGGAGGGACAGAAAAAAAGCTGCTGCAGGACATACCCACACCCTGCATAACTTGTAAAGCATCTCTCAAACCAGCGGAAGGCTGCCATCTCACATTAAATGAAGTTCTGCCACATAGTCATGAGATTTTCCTGCTCTTGTAAGGGTTTCATGGTCGCTGTTTGTATACTGGTCATTTAAAATACAGGTATGACTCTCCCTTGGTTGATATTACAGCATCTCCAGTGCTCAATTCTGAAAGCCATTCTTGGTGCAACACTCATATCTGCAGAGTCTGGAACCACTTTCTACCAAATATTTTGTGCTTCTGTTATCTGGGGGTGAGAGGGGTGGGCTCTGCATGCTTGGAAAGCAGCATTGCCTTCCCCAGGGTGAGTTTTTGGGTTGGCTGCCACAGCTGGTGAAGTGCAGCTGCTGGGTGGGCTGGCACCAAAGCCAGGTGTGTCAGGTGGGATACTGCCTGGTGCTCTGGCACAGCCCATCTCACATGCTGTCTCACAGTTTCTGTTGATGCCTTCAGAAGGACTCATATTGCTAGTTCAGAACACTCAGCACAGTTTGGAAAAGTGCTGTTCTGCTCCAGAACTAGGTCACTGGGGGAAATGAGAGCAAACGGAAAAGATCCGTTTCTCAGAGGGGTGATTTCTGTTAAGGCAGTACGTGGTCTGTTTTGAAATGGCTTAGGAGAATAATTTATGCCTGTTGAGCACTACAAGCAGGTCATCATTTGTAACACATTTAGGCTTTACAAGTGACTGACAGATCGTGCTGTGACCCAGTTAGGAAAAATATAATCTCCAGTACCTGATGGTAGTTTAAATAGTTCAACACTTCAATATGAGCAATATTTTTCTTTCCTTAATAAAATATGAGTTCGCACTCACAGCTTTTCTGTTCCCTGTCCCACTCTATTTCCAAAGTATTGTTTGAAGATAGTTGCTGACAAAATATCTGGAGAAGTTAAAATATTTTATTATCTTATTAGAGAGGAAGGAGATAAAAATGTGTTGGATGCCTGCTGGAGAGCCACCTAAACTAGGAGTTTCTTCCTGTGTACCTCCCCAAGAGGTATCCTGTGTTATGACCATGGTATTTTCACTTTATGCTTTGTGACCTTGTCATTTGAAGGCAGGTCTGAGTCAAAGCCTTGGAGTTTAATTTGTCTGACTAATAGGTAATCCAAATCTAGTCAGCTTGAATGAAACCATAAACCAGAGCAGTTGAAGCAATACTCCCAGTATGTTCATTCTCCTTCCCAAGGACATTGAAAACCAAAAAAAAAAAAAAAAAAAAAAAAAAAAGCATGGCATAAACGAAAAGAAAACCATCACATTGGAGGAAAATAAGTGAAGGGATGTGAGGAGCTATTTAACCCCTACAGGCCTGCATTGATGGTGATGTTCTGAAAATTCAGGTTGCAATTCACAGCCTGCAGGTGACCTTATGCTACTCATGAGAATGGGCAAAACATCCCTGCTGCAGGAAGAGCACCTGGACTCTCTGCCCATCCAGGTGTGCAGACCACATCTGCACCTCAGTGCTGAGGTTCATGTATGATAAGGTGAGGACTGATAGTCCCAGACCCAAAACCCTTGTCCATGCATCTGATGGTTCACAGAAATGGAAAGACCACAACAAGATAGATATTTTAGAAATATAGGAATTGCTGCAGCAGTTACCAAAGTTGCATCTAAGCTGACTAAAAATCTTTGTGTAGGTTGAAATAATGACACTATGTCATACTGAATGGAAGGAGAGAGGGAAGAGGTAATTTCATTTATTTCCAGTAGACATTGTTGAAAAGGTCCCAGCATGAATAGAGATGGTGTTTTCTTTATAGCACTTACAGCTAAATTAATCTAAACTTAGATAATGAGGGTATTTCTTCTATATTTGGGGTGTAAAAAACATGTCTATTTAACATTTAAAAATAAAAAATGGCATCAGAACACTAATATGTGAATTATGCTACTCACTTCAGAATTGTGCCATTTACTTCAATGGGAAATTAAATGTGATGTTAGAATAAGTACTTAATAAAAAAATCTGAATGTTAACAGTCATAAATATTCTATTGTTAAGAGAGCTGCAGAAAAGTTCAGTGGTGTGTCTAAGGGATTCAATTAAGAGATCTGAAGTACAACAAATGAATAAAAGAAAAGTAAGGATCTGCAGACACAGGGGCACTCTGAAATTTACCTCCTAAGATGCAGAGACACATTACTGAAATTATTTCTATCATCTCCAGTGTCTGAGAAGTTTATCATTAAAATAAGTTTTTCTGCAAACTCTGTATACCAGGGTGTGGTATTTCTGGTTCTGATCCTCATTTCAACTGTCAATTAAGAGTATTCTAGTCAGCCTCTTGTAAAATACATGCAAAAGTGAAATGAGACTTGTGGTTTCTGCTGTTGCAAATTTTCCTTGACATTTATTAACTCTTTTACCAAGGCCTTTCACTGATTACTACCTGAGTTAATGGGAAAATGTTACACATACTGTTTCAATAGTGTTTAAGGAGTTGCGTTTAGACCTTTTCCACATAGCAAATCTTTCCTGTACATCCATGTGATTGTCAAACTCCTACTGGTTTGCATAAGAGCTGTTTGGTAAGACTGCGAAATATGGTAGAAACACAGTGCTTTCGATTTTTTTTTTGCATGTGGAAAAGCAGTTTTATTCTCTGTAGGTGCTGACTGAGCTCTGGAGGAGAAAGTTACCACAGAAAGGTGCTTACCCGGCCCATGGCTTCAACCCTGGGAGCACATGAGGCACCTCAATTTTCATCCACATGAAGTTCTGCTGTATGCAATTCATGACAGTAACTTCTGTTAGGGCCAAAAGAAAGAAGAGAATTTGCACTGTGCAGGAACTCATGTCCCTGCCCTAAGTGTGTCAGTCTTGGCAGCCCAGATGTCATTCAGATGGAGATACACCAGTGTCAGCTGTGTGAACTAGTCCTTGGTGACTGAAGGGCTGCACACCTGAACTCGTGGCAGATTGTCATACTGTTAGCTAGGTTTTCAGTCTCTCCTTTAAAGATTATGATCATTGACATCCTTCAGTTGTGTACACCCTAAGGAATACATAAAGAAAATTGGGGAAGATTAATTTACCTTTTTAGGAGTTAATCTGCATGGATTCATTGACTTTACTGGAATTTTTGTTCCTCTGCAACAAGCTGAGGGAAATAACATGGTTGTATGAATCAGCTGCAGCTGGACTAAAGATGAAAAATAAATCTCTGCTGTATCACAGGTTCCAGGCTGCAAGAGCCAACAAACATTTTCAGTGTAGCTCATCCTTGTTCTTCTGGCACCAAACAACTCCTAAGAATCCAGATGCTGCAACTCAATCCAGCCTGCTTCTGGAATGAAGCCAAAACTCTCTTTTCAGACTGACAAGTTCCTGTTAATTTTGAAGGCTGTCCCATACACATTGTAGACTGACCAGAAGAAGTAAATTGTGCCTGTAGAAATCCATAGGATCACTAGGTTCTCAACTGATTCTGACTCCTCTGCAAAATGTCACTGATCTTGAAGGGTCACTAAATCCTAGAATCATTAAAGTTGGAAAAGATCTTTAAGATCATCTAGTCCAATCATTGACCTAGCATGACCACGTTCACCATTAAACCACATCCTCGTGTTCGGTATCCATGTGTTTTTTGTACACTTCCATGGATGGGGACTCCATCACTTCTCTGAGCAGCCTGTTCTAATAATTGAGAATCCTTTCTATGGAGAAATTGTTTCCAATATCTGATGTAAAACCTCCACAGTTTAAGTGTGTTCTATCCATGGGTCCCTTTCTTGGCTGTGGACCCAAGGAGAAATCAGACATTTTTGTCTGTCAAAGAGGTGTCGGGGGTATGACAGCTGAGGGGCAGAACTGACAACATGCATACTGACAACATAATTTTAATGGCCTTTTTTCACTTGGGTTGAAGAACTCAAACTTTGTAGTTGACTGTTTTGCTTTGTGCCTGAGTGGACATACTAGGGATTGAGGAGGGACACCTTGAGCATGCCAAGGAGGGACTGGTGTGGGTCTGCCAAAAAGAATCTGCTGTAGACTGGTGCACATTGCCATATGGAACTCCCTTCTCATCTGTCAAGGTACAGGATACCTTCTCACCACCACTATTCAGGGGGAAAGCAACTTCTGTTATATGACTAGGGTTTTTTTGTCTTTTCAGCTCTATCACATTTCCTTCACTTGCAACATGCTCTTTTATTCTTCTGTGAGGCTTCTGTAGATTTCACATTAAAATTATATTTAATTTCCCTTCCATATATAAAACAGCTGAAAAAATTATTTCAGCTTCTATTATTTGCACTAGCTAATGAAAATTTTCCCCTTAAGTTCCCCGTAAGTGTGATTCTTGATGGTAATGCTTGGCCACAAAGGTTTTGAGAATAGGATATTGCTGTCTGGTGACTGAATAGGAGCTCCTGAAGAGATACCGCAGACTCAGTGGTCAATGTCTGCAAACATTTCCTTGGCTTAATAATTTTTTAACCAATTTAATTTGTGGGTGTTGCTGTTTTTTCAGTTAGGTATGCAAAACAAGAACAACAAGGATGTGTTATTAAAGTATTTTAACAGTACTATCTGTAGGCTTTCTGCATCTATTAATGGGAACAGATGTATTGCAAATGAAGTTTGAGAAAATCTGTATGAGCTATGAAACAGAGAAATCTTTTAATTAATTGTAAATTTTTCTTAGCTGTGTTGTAGATGGTGCTTTTTTGTAGGGTCTCAATAACTCAAGTAAATAGAGATAAAAATGCTTGACTGCACTTCTACGTGTACAAAATGCTGTATTTGCAGTGACTGCAAATACTTCTCCTAGTTTTTTCTTACTTGCCTTTGAGAAGAACCAACTTTTTAATGCTGTGGCATGGTTCACAAGAAGGGCATTGCCTCCAAGCTGGTGACTTGCCTAAGGTCTTAATATTTTTTGCCAAATAAAAATGTTCAATCCTCTACAATTTTAAGAGAGATGAAGTTTACAAATTTTTCATTTTTCAGTATTAAGAAAGAGATGTTGCTCACGCAGGGAACACATAAATTTTAAAGAAATAAACCATGATGATATTAACCTAGTCATCCATTGCTACTGCTGAACTAAAGACCTGGACCAAAACTCACTATTTGGTCCTTTCATACTACTTTTGCAGAGATAGCAGTTCCTTCAGTTAGGTTTCAAATTAAAAAAACAAGGGAGTTAGGGTCTTCTAAAGCAGTACATGTGCTTGCATAAAGGCATGCATACCACTGCATCTGTCTATTGCCAAAGAAGAAGGGACTAGGTATTGTGGAGACTCATTTTCTCTTGCTAACTTTCAGTCAAATTTTATATTATGTTCTGATTGAAAGAAACATTCTGCCTTCTTAAGTTAATGAGTTTGTGCAAAACTTTGTTTCATTCTGAAAGCTTTGATAAAAGAAAACGAAAGATTATTCCAGGGATTGATGAATTTGTGGTGCTAGAAACTCAGATTCTCCCTGCAATGGAGATAAGAGTCAGGTACACACTGGTGTGCAAATACAGCCCTGTAACTGCAGGACCTGAGTGTATTGTCTGGAGAGTATTGAAAAATGCCCAAGAAGTAGATTAGACACACAGATGTTTGCTCTAAAACATTATTCTGAGTCTAGACTCCTCTAAGTATGTGACACACACAAACATTTAGGGTCTAAATCATGAAAATGCTGAAATCGGAGGTATTGCAGAGGTATTACATCTTTTGCTGGATATTTTCTTACCTAGAGCAATCTCCTGAGCTCTTCCTGCACCAAAAGTACTCGTGGGCACCCAGGAATAGCCTGGGAAGGGGGTCTCTGCTTGTTCTACCATCTGTTTATCATGTAGGTTGTGGAGCTCCTCCCAATACCCTTGTGTCTGTGAATGCTTTGAAATACTGTGCCTGGTATGACAAGGGTTCACCTTTTTGTTTTATCCAAGTTACTCAATGAGTATTACACGGCTTTCCTTGTCCTGCTGGATGAGGGAGCCTTTCTGGGAGTGTCATGTGCCAGAGCAGAGCAGTGGAAATTAGCTCATGGCAGCAGAGATTCATGAAGGGCAGAAAGACTTGTTTTATGATCTCTTTGAACCAGTTAGTGAGAGTAATGCATGCAATTGCCTCTCATCTCAATCTCTTTTGGTTATTACAAAACACCTTTTCTGAGAGCTCTGAGGAAGCTGGAGTCTGCAGTGTTAATTTTATTAAGTCATTCCTTAGGAGCTAATTGAACTGTGAAAGGCTGGTGCTTTGTTGAGCACTCTGCCCCAAAATGCAGAGACTTGAGCAGAGAGCGCATAGTGATGTGGCTTGGTGAGTCAAGAGTCAGTGTGCAAGTGACTAGTGGAAGTGTTGTCTGAGGGTTTTTTTAATCATAATTTATGAAATGAATACAGCCAGGGAACAAAGGTAATATCTATGCTGAGATGGGTGATTTTGCACAGCTTCAGCCCAGTCTACCTAAACCTCCCTGTAAGATGCTTGGAAACTTCTCTTCTAAGCAGACTGCAAGATTTTTAAACAGCTTGTGGATCCAAGTTGCTTGTCAGACTGAAAGTTCTAGGAAGTGAGAAAACACATATAGTAAAATGAGATAAATCTGTAATATATGAGCTTACAAAAAATTAAGACCAAAAAGCTACATTTGTGAAGGAAATTATTTTGAGATATCTCTGTAATCTGGAGTTTCAGGGATGAAATAAAAGAGGTGGAAATTAATCCAACCTTTAATGCAGCCTCTGGTCATAACCTCTTTTTAGCTAAAGAAAATGAAAATATACCATTGTCTAGTGAGCCGGGGAGCTCCAGGATACAGAGGCATTTCAGGTATTTTACAGAACTTTCAGCATTACAGAATTTTGTGTTAAAGGTAACATCTGAAGACTACCTTTTGTTTTATGAGTTAGTGTGAGTTCTCATGCTCTTCTGAAGACTCTTCTGACTTTGTCCTCCCCTTTAGAAAATCACAGACCCAGGAACTATTGCATCCATCTACAGGTGAATTTATTTTGTTTTGTCATTAATGCAAAGTCTCTTTGCATTTAAAAGTTCGATGTCACTTTTAGCCCTTTAGAACAAACTTACTCCTATGGGAAATGAAAACCTTTTAAACTCAGTTCCCCACAAATTCCCACTTAACTTTCTTTTACCTCACCTCTACTTCATTCCTGCACCAAATGGGTGATGATAGTCTTGCTCTTTTCCAGCATGTTCCAAGTTGCGCACAATATAAAATTCTTAACCCAGAAATGTTAAGTGTGCACCCATATTGCCATGTGCCATGTCAGTTTTGCCAAACTGTACAGACCTTTTGGGATGTAGCTTTTGCAACACTCTGCTGAAAAAAAAAAGAATATTTGATGTAATGTGTAATGTCACCTGGGCCACTGAGTTTTTATAGTGAAATGTGATTCCATCAATCAAAGACAGGATCTAAAGGAAGATATGTTAGTACTTCTATTTAAATACACACTGTTCCTTGCTGTTTTCCTGTAACGACTTCAAATATGCCTTCCATTTCCAAGGTCTCTACCTATAGGCTGTCATTAACAAGAGCTGAGAAAATAAATATTGATGGATCAGGGTGAGCAAGCTTTGAAGTCCAGGGCCTGGTGACTAAGAACTTAAAACAACAAGAATGTCCACAGCTTCCTGATTTGTGAAGTAGCTCAAAGCACAAAGACACAAAAACAGGGAAAAGGAGCTCTTTCTACCTCCTTGTGTTTACTCATCCAGGATGGCCTCTGCTGGCTGGGTTTGTATGCACAGGAGTACCTGTGGACTTATCACACACACAGAGCCTAAGTATTCTTAACACTTTTTTTTAGACTCTGGTGTGAATGAGCAAGCTTTCTCTCTCCTCACTGATAACAGAGGCTTACTGGCTGCTGTCCAGGACTTTTGGAGGAAGTGGTTTTATGAGACACCTGGTTTCCTGCCCAACACTCTGGCAGGACTCCAGTCCCTGCAACTGAATCTCCAAGATGTATTTGGAAAGAAAATCCTCACTTTTATTCTAGCACTGCATTTGCTTTGATTTCTGCTTGTCATTAGGTTTGCTACATGTGGTGGAAATTTGTCAAGCACTTAATGTAATTTCCTTCAGTGTTGGCTTATACCTCTCTGTGATTTTAGCTTCCCTCACTAGTATTGCAGCTGGACATCAATGGCTTCTTCTTTGGTTTTCTTGTCTTAATTAATTTTAAATTCTACCTTGCTTGCTATTTTTGCTCTGTTGATATCTTTTTAGCATTTCCAGAATAGTGCTGGGGAGCAGAAATTTCCCAGTAAAATACAGGCCTTGTTGGTGAAATACAGATGTTGCTGGCTACACCATTTTTATTTGTTTCATTAATAGAAATAACACTAAAAAGCAGCAGAAGAATTCAGCCAAGGTTTGTCTCAGAGCACAGGCTGCTCTGGGGTTGCTTTGCACCTCCCAGCCTGCATGCAGGTGATGACTGAAACCAGGACTCGTTAGGGAAGGGTGGTGGCTAGTGCTGCTTTGAGAACACTGGTGTGTGCGTGCTCCCTGCAGGGGGGACAGGCCTTCCCCATGGTGATATCTCAGTGACTTTGAATTTTGCTGGGAGTTTGGTGAATTCCCAGCAGCTCTCCCACTGCTTGGTGTCATGCTGGGAAGATATGTGCAGTGATAATCACCAGTGTGATTTCTTTCCATTTGCAGGGGTCAGTGAGATTTGCCTTCTCTGGATATTTTAAAAATAATTTGATATTTTCCATGCTGTGGGGTTTTTTTTTCCCTCTACACTAAATTAAAATGGTGCAGTCAAGTTATATTTTAAGCATTGTTTCTTTATTTGATAATCTCCTATTATTTTGTTGTTTTTCGCTTTCTTAGTTGCAACACAGGATTTAAAGTTAGACAAATTAAAGAAGTGTAAGGGTAAAATTTACCATTACTGAATAATGGTTTTTTGAATTGCAATTCTGTGAAACTCAGTGAGTTAAAATGTTTGTTTCTCTAACCAAATAACATGCTAGGCTTTCTACTGAAAGGACCAATAATAATTGGATTTCCATGAAAAGAATTATTTAATATAAATGCATCCTTGTAGTGAGAGGCTCTTCAGTGCTGTACATTTCATTACCAAAAGAAAGGACATTTCAGGAAGGATATATTGTATTAGCACATGATGAACAGAAATAATGTTATACTGTTTCGAAGGTAAGACTGAATTCAGGAATAAAGTTAATTTGCAAATACACAAACTCCAGAACAAATGATGTTTTACAGAGTTTTCCCTAGATAATGCAGGAAATAGCAAGTTGGAAATCTTATGCATCTCCACGGTAGCAAGCAGTTGCTCATCTTGACGAGTTTCAACATCTCTGACACAAGTACTTTTCCAGGAAAAATTGATGTGCCTGAAATGTGTATTGACCTCACATTAATTAAGTGCTCTGACAAGCTCCATGAACCAATGACGCCAATGACAGTGCCAAAACTTAAGGATGTTTAGGGATCAAATATATGGATTGCATAAAACCAAAAAATGTTACACTGGTATATTTGGACTAGGTTGAGTGCTGAGCTTAAAAATTCTTGATGTGGCTATTCACTGCCTTCCTCATACCTTCAGCACAATCTTTACACCGTCTTTAATGTCTGTGTAGGTAGAAACAGTAACTATGGCATTTATTAATATATATTTTAGTTGAATCACATGACAACTTAAGTTCAAAGTCCTTGGAAAATATGTATCATTATTAATTTCAAGTAGTAATAATAAAATAGTTTATGTTTGTGCCTTTGTAAATGTGCTCATTTCCATGCAGGGTACAGTGGTTTCCAGATGGGGAGAGTTTTTAGCAAATTTGAGATTTCCTTACTTTGTACCTTCTATCTAGAAATGTTATGTTGTAAAGCCTAGGAAACATCCCCAAAATAAGTTTGTTTGCTTCAACTTAAAACCTTTTCTTCCCAAATCCCTGAACTTGGAAAACACAACAAAACATGGGTCCAGTGATCAAAGATATCATGAGTCTACAGATTTTCTCTTCTTTCCATACGTATCTTCCCCCTTGATTACTAAGTTTCTTTCCACTTGAACAGGACCAATGTTAATTTAATTAATTTATAGGGTCAGGTAAAGAGGGTCTGGAATTGTGGAGTCCATAGCTCTCTGCCCCTTATGAAAAGTTTTACAATGGAAAATGATCACTACATGGTGATTTTCTCAGTTTAGTCCTGAATAACATCAGCCAGTCCAAGCTCCCCTTCAGCTGTTTTGTTTCTCTGTTGTCATGGGCTCTACAACTCCCCAGGACTGCCCTCAGGAGTCAGAAAAACAGCTTAATCTTCCTAAGCTAATGAACATGTTGTTACCAGTACATCGTGTAACAGCTCCAACTCTCCACACTGAGATTGTTTATAAGCATTTATTGATATGAGGTGCTGCTTTCTGGTCTCTTTCTTCTAATAAAAAACCAAAGAAACCAGCTGTGGAAATGATACTTGAATGTGATTTGGGAGATAAAGGTCTGATGAAGAAAGTTGCTCTGGAGAATATCTACTGTGGGATGAATGGACAGCCTCCCTCACATGGAAGCAGTTCAGAAGAGTTGATTTTAGCCCAGGAAGAACAGTCAGCAGGAGACTTATCCTTCTGAAGAAGGTAAATGATCTAAAGAGGAGGTTTGACACTGAACAAAACACAAGCTTGGATCTTCCTGCATCAAGCCTCCATGAAGCAGATACCAATTTCTTGAGCTCTAACAATAGAACCAGATGATTTTTCTATGGTCCAGCTTTTTATTATTAAATTATTATACTGTGCAAAGACCTACAAGATCAGTGGCAGAAGCAAAAATAACCTACACCTAATTTATTATACACAACTCTGGCACAGGCCACAAGACTGGCTTAGTCTTGAGCAGCACTTCAAACCCATAAAGCCTAAAATCTTCAGCTGGAAGTTGCACAAGCCCCTCAAAAAGAGAACTGGGGCTTTCAGACCCACACTGTTTTGGCATAGGATGAGAGAGTCTTTAGTAAAGAAGAGTAGGAACATTGTTACAACAAGCCAGACCACCTGGTCCTTTGGACAGAATTGTACTCTGTGGGATGTTTTTCCCATGGATTCCGCTTTCTTGCAGACTCAATCAGGTGGCAAGTTGGGTGGGACCATGGAGAAAACAGGTCATACCTCTATTCTGAGTTAAAACTGAAAGGGTAATGCTAAAAAGAGTAATGTTTCTGGATACAATTGCTTCACTTCTTCACAGTAACTAATGTTTGTGCTGCTTATTCATGGCAAAAAAAAAAAAAAAAAAAAAAAAGAAAAGATAAAAAGAAAAAGAGCAGAGCAGACTGTGGTAACAGTGGACACAGTGGACAAGAATCAGTTAACTTATTTTCCTTTGCTGCAAGGTAGAGAATTTTACAGATTATTTTAAAAGCAGAGGCAGTGCTGCCTGCAGCACTGGAAAATAAAGGGTTCTTTCCTTTAATCTCTTTACCAGTTGCAGATTAACTTTATGTTTTTCCATCTTGTCCTAGTGATGGCTTCAATCTATGGTAGAAGGGGTGAAAGACTTATGTGTTATAAAATGTTGGTAACTTTTTTAATAAACTCATTTTTCTTTTTCTTTTTGTATATGTTTTACAAACATGGAACACCTGTGAATTCATCTTTCTTCAAAAAGAAGAAAATATTAATTTGGTGTAAAAAGTTGGTGGTTATGCATTATCTACAAGTGATCTGTTGCTACAAAATTAGAAGGAAAACAACTGCTTCATCCTTTATCAGAAACCATTTGTCAGTGTTAACATATAATGCAGTTTTCACAGGGATTTTAGAAAAAGTCTGAACAGAGCACAACATAGGTTCACATTTTCAAGTAGTCAGTTCACATTAAGAAGCTAAGAGGTGAATCAGAACTTCCTGTAATGATTAACGGATAACAGAGAGCTCTGGTTCTCAATTAGATTGCTCTTATGCCCCTTTTCTTCTCCCTCTGATTAATTACAGTTTCCTGAAAATATTACTCTCTTCTTGGAAATTCAAGAGATGACTGGTCAGCAACATAATATGAGATTGTTGTCACATCATGCTTCAATTCATGAAGAAATGGGAAGCATTGAGTGTTTATGTTCATTTTTCTTGCAATGAATGCTTTCTGACCCAAATTATCTGTTGTCTGTATTATCCTACATCTCCCTGAGTACTACGAACCTGTAGTGCCTGGTCCATTGTGCCCAATATGTCCAACTATCTACTTGTAGTTTCATCATCCCAGCCATCATAAACAGTGATCCCTTTTCAGAGGAGTATGAAGAAAAAAAGAGTCTCAGGAAATGTCCACTGCCATACCGGTGTGGAATAGTGTAATGGCCAGGACCTTTCCAAAAGTAATGAACTATCTTGTGTAGCTTTTACTTGTTGGAATTAATTTCCCCTTGCATTTATCCTTCCCTTCTTCTTCTGTGGGATACTGATATTCCAATGAGTAAGCTCAGAGCTGTGTCCCTGCGGTAAGCTGCCGTGCTGTGTAACTACACTGTGCTGCTCAGAGGAGGGAGGGGTTTCAGTGTTTGCTATCTTATTATTATTACATATATGTCAAGGTCTATCTGATAATTTCTGAAACAGATAGAAGTCTGTCATTGGCAAAAAAATTTATTACTCTTTATTTAGGCCTTAAACAATGAAAAGAGTCTGTCTAAAGGGAGACTGGCCAAGCGTTTCACAGCTGTCAGAGATAAGTCACGTCTGTGAGTTAGATCCATGTTACCCTTTTATTCCTGGTGGCACGGATGCTTCCAGAAAATGCCATCTCTCACACCCCTGTGAAACATTGCATTTGGTGCTGTAACCAAGGAGGGTCCTCAAGGCAGAGAGAGTGAGCATTCCATGGTGAGTGGTGGGCAGTGGGAGGAGACTGTCCTGCCTCTAAGCACTCTGATGGCTCAGTGTGCCCATGGGACCAGTATCCAGGCCATGCTGCCAAGGGCTCACCTAGAAACCTTCTCTGAAAGCAAAAACAGTATGCAACATACTGGTGAGGACAGGGATGCAGCATTATATGCCTTGGAACGAACCACGTGGATTTGCACCACAACTAGGCTATAACACTTCCTTTTGGAAATAAATATTCTGCTCCAAGAAATGCTAGGTTTCCATAGAGGAAGAAAAATAAATTGTGCATGTAAGGTAGGACAAGAAGAAAGAATTTGACACAGTGAAATAGTTTAAAAAAATTGCTTCAGAAAATTGTGTTTCATTCATGGGAATGCTGTTCATATGATGAGGAAAAGGTCTAGAAATAAAAATCCGTATTTTCAATTCTGTGTGAGAGCTGTGATTCCTTGACCTGTCAGAGTTCAGAGTGTGCCAGCTACTCCTTGCTAGCTGCTCCTGTATGTGCTCCTACATGAACCAAGGTCATGCTTTGGGCTAGTGAAGCCACTGACACCTTCTATCAGCGATGATATTACAGGATCTTGTTCAGTTACTTTTAAGTCTTGATTTCCTAATGGATCACTTTCATTTTTAGTAATGCTCTCCTTCCTTCTTAGACCAGGTCCCATTTATATGTAGGAAGTAGAGGATTATGCTGTAATAGCTGGAGAGACTTCAGTTTCCAAATAGGGGAAAATGAAATTCCCTTGTGTGCTAAATAAAGACAGAAGCCACAGGGTTCTGCACCACAGTCTCTTAGGCTCACTTGTAAACCACTGGTTTTGCCAAGGCATGCCCTTCAAATTGCAGCTCAAGCAAATAAATTTCCCTAGCTGGAGGACTCAAATCTGAAACATAAAAGTGCAAGGCTAGAAAAAAACCCTCCAGGGACCATGCAAGTTGATGTGTAACCTGACAGGTAATTAACTTTTTCAAAGAAAACCATTCACTATAGGAACCTTTGAGCTTCACTGCCATATTTAAATACCCTTTTTCTACTCTCCCATACTCTAACTTAAGCCTATTTTTCTCCTGGTAGTTGTCACAGTAGACATCCATACCAGACGATTACCAACAGTTACATGATTCTAAGACATGCAATGAGATGGCTACTTGTAGTAGAAAAATGAGAAATGTATTCTTTAAAAATATCACTTTTAATTTCCAACCTCCATAACTCCAGATCCTTTATCATTACACTGATGACCAACCATTTATTACATGTTTCAAGCTTTTGCATTTCATTTCTTTAACTGCAGGCCCTTGCAGTTCTCTTTGCTGAGTTTTTTCACATTAATTTCGAATGACTTCACCTGTTTCTTGGGATCATTTTGAGCTCTGGTCCTGTTTTTGAGAAAGCTTACATTTCTCCTATGCTCATTTTTTTTTTTTTGGAAACTGTGACAAACACTGAGTAGGACTGCATCACGCAAGCTTTTAATGAAAGCTGCCATGACAAGATGCAGGACCAGCCACTATCAGACCTGCCCATCTCTATGCCTGTGCCATACAGATTTCTGCAACCTGAACTCTTCAGTGTCAAACAATGTGCAGACACCAAATGAAACAACTTTGTAGACTGAAAGAATTTGCTTTTTAAGTAGAAAAAAAAAAGGCAACACACTGATGAAGCAAACTACAAGGGTAGCACAGTATGAAATTTTCAGCTTGTAAAATGGTTTCCAAACAATTGCAGGCTTTGTAGGGAGAGTGCTGCTTAATGAGGAGATTTGAAATTACGTGGCTGTTTCACTTGAGAAATGGCAGTGAGAGGAGAAAGGCATTTTCATATGGAAGAAGTTTTCTATCATTTCTGGCATGGGGCAAAAGAAAATATTCCCACTTGGCAAGTAGAAGAATTATATTCTCCTTGGGAAAAGAAATAAATCAGGACTGGGTGTGTCAGCTACGGTCTTTGCTACATGAAAAAGAACAGAAATTTCTCGGCTGCTCTTGAATAGAAAACTTGATGAAATGTTATATATTCATTGCTGGACCTTGTTAGATTTTAGAGAAGGAAAATAAGTGATAAATAGTAAAGATGGTCAGTATAATTTACTTCTGGAGATTGTTTTGCGTATCTAGTTCATTAGGGGGAAAGATAGTCATGGGTCTGACAAACAACTTCTCACGCCAAAATGTACCTGCATCCTTCTTCTGTAGGTTCGGGAAATGTAATTTGTTGAGTTCTAGCAAAATGCATAACATGGAATTATTAACTTTTGCGGTATTGCAATCTAAAATAAAATCCTGTCCCTGCATTAAATATGAGGAAGGGCACAAAGTCCCAGAATTCAACAGAAGCTGAGTGGCCCACTCATCCATACCATGGTTATATATGGCCCTGGACTTAAAAACTAAAGAGCTTTTGGGATAAGTGTATATGTGGCATAACAATAACACGTGTTACTACCATACTGCTGAGATACACTAGTCCAATATAATATTAGATTTAGGGATATTGCCCTGTGAATCAGGAGAATTACTCAGTTTGAACAAGACAGTGAAGTCCAGATCCTGACGCGGGAAAAAGCTACTGGTTATAGTAGTTACTATTTTGCTGGAATGAACCATGTGAAGAGGGAATGACAGTATTATTGAAAGTGATGCATAGGCTTTGTTGGATTGAATGTTCTGCTTGAGAATTACTTTTTTTCCTGACTGAAGTTCTTCGTATTTCCTGGATGATGCAGCATATTGCATGAGGCATTCTGTCTTATGCAACTTCATGTCACATTACACAGCTGATGCAGCCTTATGTAATTATGCTGGCATACGCTGAAAGTTAAACAAGAGGAAACACGTGTTTCTAAATATTGTAGTAGAAATAATATTCCTTTTTCCTGCAGTTGTGTTGGTTGGCAGAGAACAAAGATTTAGACTTTGTGATGACAAAGCTGTAAGATGTGGGAAGTGATGACATTGGACTGACTGGGCAATTAGGCATTCATGGCCAGACTGAAGCAGGGGAATGCTTTACCCAGTAGTGTTGAGAGATCAGTACCACTGAGACTGCTGTTGTCTTTCCAAGTCTCATAAAAGGGGAAAAATTCCTACTTGTACGGCAGGACCTCAATGCCTGCGTTTGACCCAGGGCCATATTTTTAAGACCATGCATTGTAAAAGCTTTGTTGATTACCAATTTAGTTACATTTCTGTAGAAGACACTCTGCATGTGTCAAAGTATTTCTATACTACTCAATATGTTTTCTGCCACCATCTGTTCCCTTGACTGTCTTTCATTCCTGACCACTTACTGGCTCTCTCTGGAACACCTGACAATGGGTGGTTCTGCCTTTGTTCTCTTCCGTACAGGAAAAAAAAAATGCTGAAGTTAGAAGACAAGCAATTTTCTTGCAGCAGCAACAAACTGTTCTGTAATCTTTTCCCCTTCATATCTACCCCCCTCCTTATCACTCTTAGATATGGAAGCTCTTCCAGGAGAAAAGAAGGAAGCTATGTGATTTTCTCATTCAAGAGGCTAAGTGAAATGCAGGATATTGATCAAGAAATTCATCTGAATGATTATTGGAGAAGGTATTTAGTCACACATCATGCAAGGTGTTGTTCATCACATTTTGTAATATCAGTGACCCAGGTACTTCATAAAAGTACTGATGAAATCCCTGTGTTTTTTCTTGAAAATTCTATTTTGGGATTCACTCACCCAACTGGGGAAGGACGTATGAAACTAAATTATAATATATAGGCTAAATTAGTGTTGTGCTGTGTGGCTTCAGGAGTGGCAGGGTTGCATACCTTTCTTTGAAAGGGTACATTACAGCCTGACATTTTTAGTCACTTGGGTTTGTGGAGTTCTCAAACACGCTACATACAAGGAAACAGCAAGTTACATAACTAAATCTCAAGAGTCGGTGGTATATAATACACAGGCATCCCACAAAGATCCCTTTCAGGGCCAGGTATTTCAGGGTCAGACTGGTACATATGGCTGCCAGGATTCAGCTCAGGCAGGGAGTCATAGGACTTCCATGCCATGCAAAGTTCAGGCAGCCTATGTTTAGGCCAGAGTCTGGTAGAATAATGTGAGAATGACTACTGTTTGTAAACCTGCTTCAAACAGGTATAAACATATGTATTAGGAACATGTTACTTTCCCCTTTCAGCATAACAATGCCTGCTTGCAAGTTCTTATTCATCTTGCTCTCATAAAATTCCCTGCCATATCTACAGCCCTATATAATGCATGGGTATCTATATATCCCAAGTACTCTTTCTACTTCTCCTCCAGCTGCTCATCTTGCAAAACTTTTAACTTCACAGTGCTTCTTATGAGAGCAGCCTTGAGACAGGGAGTATCCCAGGGTGTGGGAGGACTGTGGCCCCCTCTCTCACTGTACTGCCTGGCATGTAGCTGCCAGCTTTGCTCCCCCACTTAACCAAAGATAAATGTTTAGTAGCTCAAATCTCATTGAAAAATGCCTATCAATAATGCCAAAATCTAAATATTTCTTTAAGAGGGCACTCTTCCTGGATAAGGGAGCCCTGCTATACCCTTGCATTCCAACACTTAACTCCTTAGTCCTCTTCCAGTGCTACTCTTTCCTTTCTGCTGGAATACCCATATAAGTCACACTGCTAGACTCCCCTCTAAGGGCACTGTTAACAAATTGGGACATAAAGCCTGCATAAAGCATAGTCAAAATTAAAATTTCTGTCTTGTATGAAGCAGGATTGAATTTCCAAACAAAACGAAGGGGATCAAGTGCACCCTCAGCAAATCTGCGGCTGCACATGAGTGGTGCAGTCACACCTGAAGGATGGGATGCCATCCAGAGGGACCTGCAAAGGCTTGAGACATGGGCCTAAGTGAATCTCATGAAGTTTAAGAAGACTAAGTGCAAGGTGCTGCACCTGATTTGGGGCAACCCCTGCTATCAGCACAGGCTGGGGGATGAGCAGCTGGAGAGCAGCCCTGTGAGAAGGGCTTGGGGGTGCTGGTGGGTGAGAGGCTGGACATGACCCAGCCATGGGCACTCCCAGCCCAGAGAGCCAAACGTGTCCTGGGCTGCATCCAGAGCAGCGTGGGCAGCAGGGGAGGGAGGGGATTCTGTCCCTCTGCTCTGCTCTGGTGAGAGCCCACCTGGAACCCTGCATCCAGCTCTGGGGTCCCAGCGCAGGAAGGACATGGACTGGTTGGAGCAAGTCCAGAGGAGGCCACCAAGATGATTGGAGGGCTGGAGCACCTCTCCTGTGAGGAAAGACTGAGAGAGTTGGAATTGTTCAACCTGGAAGAAAGAAGTTGGGATGATGTAATTGCGGCCTTCCAATTTCTGAAGGGAGGCTAAAGAAACATAGAGAGGGACTTTATCCTCCTTACAGAGGATATAGTGACAAGATAAGGGGGAATGACCTTAAGTTGAAGGAGGGTAGCCTTCAATTAGATAAAAGGAAAAAGTTCTTTACTGCAAGGGCAGTGAGGTGCTGGAACACTTTGCCTAGAGAAGCTGCAGATGGCCCATCCCGGGAGGCGTTCAAGGTCAGATTGGATGGTGCCCTGAGCAACAGGTCACCTTTCACCGGGTCCAGTGAAAGGTGTCCCTAACCTCAGCAGGGAAATTGGAAATAGATGACTTTTAAGGTCCATTTCAACCAAGATGGTCCTATGATTCTATAAAAAAGTGGAAAAAAATGTTACTGTGGAGAAAAAAAGTTCTGAATGATTCATAATTAAAATGCTTCACTTACATCTGTTGAAAGTGTAACAACTCATTTTGAGTAATTGCAAAAATTAAACTACACTTCCTAAGAGATTTCTTTTCTCTCAGCAGTTGCTGTTCATGTGTCTTGTGTCCTAATTTCTCCCATGAGCTGGATTGTAAAGCTGCATTTCCCCAGGTTCCAAGAGGCCTTCTCTCCCACTGTGTTTGATGTTTATGAATGTTTTTGATTTTCTCAAAATGGCATTTTCTCTTGAAAATCAAATTCCTGTTTGTGTCTACCAGTCATCCTCTCAGGCACTTTCAGAGTCTTTACCCACAGTCTTTTTCACCCTTCTCTCTCACTGCCTCTTAGTCCTGTGCACAGTTTTGTTTGAGGATGCATCTTGCTAAACCCCAACAGCCACATATCTACTGTCCTGAAGGAGGAGATCACATCTCCCTCCTACTGATGTTATTGGGCGCTGCATTCAGTGTTCTTACAGCATCAGTTCACAAAGTTCAACCGCATCTTACAGTTGAACTGAAAGATTCAGTGTTCCACTAACATTGAATGCTTTCACCTGCCTCTCTTAATTCAGAAAAAAGGTGCAATGGATGTCTTTCAGGACTGAAGGTGCATATATTAGCAATAAAAATAAAGATTTGAGTCTCCCATTCCCTTCAATCTTTCCACTTCAGCTTGATTTTTCCCCCCGTTTACATCTGGTTTCCACTTTAGGGGACTGTAAAAAGAGGCTGGGCGTGTACCCAAGCACACATCCAGTTCTCCGGTAGTCCCCCACAGCCTGAAAACCCACAAGGCCAGTTCAACTTTCTGTTCTGAGCCTGAGCAAGTCAGCTGTGCTCAGGGACAGAGTAATGGAGCTACAGCTCTCTGTTCCTCAGCAGCTGGGTGGGACAGGTTTAGTGAGCTACAGTAACCTCTGTCCCTGCCATCTCTGCACTCTTTGAGCATTGCCACAGCCTCGCGCAGTCTTTCAGCAGCACCTGCAGAGGTGAGCTGGGAGGCCCAAGGCCATGTTCCTGTGCAATCTGGGGTAGGCAGGGACTATTATGGGCAGCCCAAATCAGGTTTGTCTGAAGATGGCAAAAAGTTTTGTGCTCTTTAAGTTTTGGCAGGCTCTGTATGTCACCTGCCAGCTAGCAAATCTGCATTGCATGGTATTAATTTCACTGCTTAGGTGGGTATGTAGGACTTTTTTCCCTCCTGGTGAGCTGGCTTTGCTTGCAACCAAGGACTGTACCACCCAATGGAATCCCACTGTAATTTGCAGGTGATGCCTGGGTCACCCAACACAACAGAGAACTGGATGGGGAAAACCCATTTGATGGTATTCTCGGCAATCACATCTGTTTGTGACATGTTGACAAACTGACTGTTTCTGCTTCTGTTACTTATCTGACATGTTTAGAATTGACAGATTTCTTGTTTTGTCTCCTTTTTCAGCTCTCAGAAGTACATGGAAACCATTTTACTATCTGGCTCTGAAATTCCCACAGCTGCTTCCAATTACTCATTGTTTTCCTAAAAGTTATTTTTCAGATTGTATTTTATTTCATCATATGATATTCACACCAAAATCAAAATTAATTAAAACTTCCACCCTGAGATAATTTGAAATAGATTCTATTCTATGTTTTGTTGCACCAATATTGTATGTCTAGTCTCCTGCAAAACCTAATATAAATTCCAAGACATGTTCATCCTGACATTAACTGGAAACATTTTTATGTCCCATGTAAAGAATGAACATTTTCATCTGATCACACAGGTTTTAGTAAACCAATCTCCACAGGTCACAGGTGGGAAAAATGACCCTATTTTTCTCCTCTATTTACTTTGCATTACACAGAAACCTGTAAATAAAATAAATAAAACCTGTAGCAGACAGTTGTGTTCTCACCTCTGTCTCTCTGGGCTCATTACTCTTTCACTCTGTTAATTAATGCAATTAATTATAATTAGAGTAGTTTTCGAATTATACATCAAATAGTGCATCTGCCAGAATTCTTGAATCTCCAGTGGCCTCGTCTTTACTTTGCTGATACCAAAAGTTGCTGTGCAGGCCATGTAATAGGGCACCATTGGGTGCGTAATCCCTTAGAACACCTTAGCAACATCTGGATGCAGTATCAGGTCGTGTGGGAGCTCCTGGAGCTACTGCTGGCAGGCTTCTCCACACAACCCCTTGGAGAACCGGGTGGCCATATGACTACATCATGGTGTGGGCACTTTTGTTTGAAATTTAAGTTCATTTGATATACAGTGTGTTTTACAGAACTGGGTGATTTTCTTTCCTCTTGCAGCTGTTGCTCACTTATCCACCAGTGTTAGCTGCATTTCCACCAGCATTAGCTCCTTGGGCCCCTATGAGAGTTCTGTCATCTCTTGGGGTACTTCTCAAGACAGCACTCAGGGCTGCTGCTTTTCTGCACACTAGCTTTACCCATTTCTGGGCACATGCTGCTGATCATCTCCTGCTTCACTCCAATTTCTCTTCTAGTTACATAGTGTTTAATTGAAGAAAAGGATCTGGAATGAGGATGGCCAAGAAAATTCAGAGCAAAAATATGAATAGCCTGATTCAGAAAGGATCATAGAAGATCACTGAGTTGGGATCCCATGCTCTTGCCTAGTCATTGTTCAATTCAAATACATTTTGCAAGCTCTTTGGCCAAATAGTATTTATTTAGAAGGAGAAAAGAGAAATACTCAGTGAACAGTTTCACAGGTTCAGCAAGCCCTGAGCAAATGCTGAGTAGCAAAAGTCTTTTTCCTTCAGAAAAAAATGAATCTGATTCCTTCAGATCCTCTTCAAATCAGATGTAGACAGTCTGTAGCTAAAACTGGTTTTAACAGTGAAAGAAAGAAAAAAAAATTGTGGAAGCAGGCCAGTATTTCAAGAGTTCATATTCTGCCTCAATCTGCAGAAATGGGTACAGATCTGTCTGTAACCTCCACATTTGTCTGACAGTGGCACATGCAATGAACAGATGTTATCTTCTATTGAGGATATATACTTTAAGGGGCAAATTTTAAACAATGGTCTCTTTTTTATCAGCTGCAAATGCGTGTATCAGGAACTGTAGAAGTTTGACAAGCACAAGACATTTAAGTATGTGATTGTCCCCGTAGGCAAAGTACTCAGACACTTAAATTATAGGAATTACTTCATAGTTATTTGTGGATGCAGTAGTGGATTGGTAGTGCCTCATTAAAACCAAGATTCTGAGGCTTTGTTTTGATTGCATTTGATCATGGAGGGTTCTGTCTCATTTTTACTGATTCCATGTTATCCACTAGTAGCTAGAGTCCTGGTAAACATACTGAAAAATAAGTATTATGTAAGCCCTGGCATCAAACAACTGACAAACCTGAACCTACATCATTGTCCTTGTCTTGCAGGAAAACTCAATTATTCTTAATGGCCAGTGAGCTGTATTTATCTCTCGAGAAAGATATCCACAGAGGGAGAAGGGGAATGCACCATGTGCATTAACAAAACCACATGTAGCTCAGATATGATACCTGCATGGAATTCCATAGACTTTCCCAAAATTCTCCTGGGATGATTAAAGGATAACACTTCAGCAGTATTCTGCTTCCTCATATTTATAAATTGGATACAGCTAAAACCACCTTAAATTCATGTATTCAAAACCACAGTTGAATTCATGTCTGTGTTTATTAACTGTCCTTACTATATGGTACACCAACTTGACTGTCTTCCTTCACTGCTTTCCTGGTACCTTATCATTGTTAAATACAAAATGTCCACTAAAGCTGGTGACTGCCCTGGTAACATTTCACAGAACTGTGTGAAATTCATACCAGAAAAAGAAAAAAAAAACAAAACAAAACAAAACAAAACCAGTTGATTTATTCCAGAGAGGAATCACAGAATCATAGAATTGTCTGGAAGGGACCTTAAAGATCACCCCATTTCAATTCCCCCTATCACTGGCAAGGGGAGACCAGGTTACATAAAGCCCCATCCAGCCTGGTCTTGGACAGCTCCAGGGATGGAACATTCACTACTTTTCTGTACAATCTGTTCCAGTGTTTAATTTCCTTCATAGTGAAGAATTTCTTCCTAAATGAGAAGCAAAGTGATGTCACTGGTCACTCATCTTACAACACAGCAAGGTGCCACATGGCATTAGCAACACAGGTGCACAGACACTTGCTGAGAGTGTCATGGTACTGTTCTTTATATGAATACCAAAAGAAATCAAGCAGCCCTGTCCTCTGTGAGTTTGTTTTTCTCTGAGGCATTGGTGGATGCACTGTTTTCAGTAAGCATTGCTGGCTCCCTGGCAGGTGGTCCTTTTAAGAACAGGGATGATATCTTTTGCTAGCAAATGGGATTTGTCCTCCAGATGAATGATGGCATGTTGCCCTCACAGACTTCAATGCATAACCTCTACCAGTAGATAATCACCTTCCAGGGTGTTGAATAATGTGTGTGCTCTATGTACTCTAAGAGTTATCATTCATTTGAAAAGAGAAAGCAGGAGGGCTGTGAAAGAGTCCTCTCTGTTCTCCATGCCTCACCTCACTGATTTAATCCTCTTTAAATTGCATTTTATTTTTTGTCAACAATTAGTTCTTCCTAAGGATTTGCAGATGTATCCTCTATTGACTAGGATAGGTTGATGGGGTTGGAAACAACCTCTGGAGGTTTGTTAGTACACAAGTTCAATCAGTGTTAGCAAGAGCAGCAGGAGGAAATAAACTCAAGGGAGGTAATGTTTTGGGTAGGTGTTAAAATAGTGTGATCACTAGTGACTTATGGGTAGTGATGTGAAAATTTCCTACTCCTGAAGGCAGAAATAAACACATTAAATTAAAATAGCTTTTTATGAATTCAATGGTTTGCGATCTCAGGGCACATAGCTCAGTGGATACTGACACACTATAAAGTAAAATAATGAATCTGAAGCATTCATAACAGGTGAAGTAAGATTGCACTGATAGGCTACAGCTGCTTTAAGAAGAAGAGTAATGACCCACAAGATGCAGCTTAGTTTTCTCACTGCTAAATGTGGCCACTGCTTTGTTTTGTGAGGACTGTGCTGCTGCCCAGCTTTAACCACCTTTAACGCTAAACAGAAGCATGAACATCATGGACATGTAAGAAAGAGTATGAACATGTCAGAAATCAGTCTTGGCATCCATTTGCTTGCCAGCCTACCTCTTGAATAGGATGTTTTATTCACAGAGAGCAGTGAGCTGTGTAACACACATCATGTGGTACCCTGGCAGCTGCAGCAATGTGGTCAGGGCTGGGAGCAATGGGAAGGCAGCAAAACCAGGGATAACAGGGGCTTTGCAGCAATTCAGCATCCCTCCTGTCCTGTCCTGAAGAAGACATGTAACATGCATGGGAATAAGGAGTATTCAGTGGAGAGGCTACATCCTATTTTCCTTGACTTTCTTAGGAAATCTGTCAGTGTTAAGGTTTTTTCTTTTGGTTTTCCTAACCATTTTGTGCTGTATTCATAGAACAAAGGCAGTATCACGGAATGAGAACAGTAATAAAGTAAACTTATAAGTTATATACAAGTAATCATTTTATTTTTCTTCAAAGAAAGCTGATTTTGATTCTTGACTTGACATATTGCAGGTAGTATTACTGTTGCTCAGGTTACAGAACTTGTGTTGCTTTGTCAGACAAGCCAAATAATACCTCGTCTTTTTTTCTGTTAAATGTTTTGAGAAGAAATACATAGCTTTATAAGGAAGGTGAAGCTTAACTGACAGTCAGTAGCATCAACAGTGCAATATATCTGGCCATAAAGTGCTGCTTCAATTTAACCAGTTGCTGTAACCAAGTTTTGTTAATAGAAAGCAATCCTGTGTAGCTATGCAATTACACTCAGGAGCTTGTCCGGATTTGGAGTTACATTATTGGTCAGGCAAGGGTCTTAATGATGTTCAAAATAAGAATAACTCAAAGCCTATAAAAATGCTGTCTAGGAGCCTTTTTGATTTCTAACAGGTAATTGCTATGGCAGCTCTCTGGAAACTGCTCTTAACCTGCGTCTAACAGCTTCTACCACCTGATTGCATGAGACAGCATGCAGAAGTGTATGGACACACACACACTCACAGTGTATGGAACAGCAAGAGGAAGCAGAGGTGCCACAATAAGTCTTAAGCTGTAAATGAGACTGCTTTATGATAAACACACTTTACATATAAAACAGCAAAACAGGCACCAGAACTTTTTTCCAAGGGACAATGTAATTCATAAATAATGAGTAGAAGAAAACTTAGATGAATGTGTGTGCCTGCAGGCACACCTTTGTCAGCTACCTGTGTGCACATCTGTGTTGACTGCAAAATAAGCCCAGCTGATGTGTTGAGCAGGACAGGGCTCTGTCTCCATGCTCTCCTTGCATAGATATACCTATCTTATCTTCTCATACTACACCACCCACCCCATTTCTCACACATCTCCGTCACACATCATAGAGCTTATCCTAGTTCTGAACTTAGGTGAAAGAAAAACCAAGCTGAAATAAAAGACAGAAATAAAAGACTGCAGCAATTGATGATGGTAAAGGATGTAGAGAGGAAGCCTTATGAGTAGCAGCTGAGATCACTTGACTTCTTTAGCCTAGAAAGAGGAAATGGAGGGGAGACCTCATTGCAGTCTACAACTTCATCACAATGGGAAGCAGAGGGGCAAGCACTGATCTCTTTCCTCTGGTGACCAGTGACAGGACTTGAGGGAATGGCATAAAGCTGAATCAGTAGAGCTTTGGACTGCATATTAGAAAAAGGTTC
Organism: Calcarius lapponicus; assembly: GCA_039654755.1. Classification (NCBI taxonomy): domain Eukaryota; kingdom Metazoa; phylum Chordata; class Aves; order Passeriformes; family Fringillidae; genus Calcarius; species Calcarius lapponicus. The sequence goes on from CM077481.1 coordinate 42,809,547, forward strand.
TTTCACCAGAGGGGGATTGGGCACTGGAACAGGCTCTCCAGGGAAGTGGTCACAGCATCAGCCTGACAGAGTTTAGTAATGTCATGGTTTGACACTGGCACAATGCCAGTGCCCCCATGAAAATACACTTCCCTGGTGTCTGCTGTGAGATGTGACCAGGAATAAGCAAAGCAGGCTCTTACCTGAAAGAAAGAAAAGTTTATTAGCTAAACTACAAAACAATAACTAAACTACACACAAGAGGAAAAAAACACAAGGAAAATGAAAACCTCACAAAAACTCTCTCCTCCTCCCCCCTAAATTCCCAATACAGTACATCTTCCAAAATCACCAATTCTGGGTCCAGCACCACCCTTTAGAATGCTCAACTTTCAGTTCCTCAAGAGGAGAGGGAGTCCCTCCATGTGTTGTGGTGGCCTCTCCCGTCTTGTCCAGGTGCTCTCACCACCGAACAAGGACCAGGGCTGCTTCCAGGGTCATCTTTTTAAGGATGCCTCGTCCCACTCCAAAAAGGCACAGTCTCAACTTTGGGACATCTGTCCCCCCCGTATTTTTTGCACCCCTTGGGCTGAGGGGTACCCACACTGAATCTTCTTTGGCTCTGGGGCATTTCCCCCCCTGGACTCAGTCTCTGTATCACAAGGGAACATGGCTCTGTCCATGGCTACACAAAAGAGTCCAGCATAAAATGCCACTCCATCTTCTCCATTCCTCCAACATCTCTCTCTCTCTCTGGCTCAGATCTTCATCACTCGCCCATTTCCTTCTTCACCCTCTACTCTTATCTCTCTTCTAGAAAGGGTTAATATTCTGTAAAGTTTTCATTGACCAAGAAGGGTTAAAAACTCCTCCAAGCAGCTGGACTCCTTCTCGGTGCATCCTTCCCCCCCCATCTCCTCCTCAGATGTGCTGCCTGCTGCCAGCACGTGTTTACTAAATTTCAAGGTAACAGCCACAAGCACAGGCTGCAGTCTCTCTCTGTCTGTCTCCAAGCGGGGGGGAACGGGCTGCCCATTGCTTCCCGGCATTTCTTTACTTCTTCCTTCCACCCTTGGGGGTCAGGCCTACCTCTCCTGGGCCGGGCCACATGGCTTTTCCGCTCCTCCCTGTCCAGCCAGCAGCTGGGCTGTGGGAGAGACCCAACTCCTTCCCGCTGGAAATTCAAAAGGGCTTTTCAGGTGAGCAGCTCTGGTTTTTAACCCCTGTGTGCTCTCAGAGGCAGACTCAAATTTCAGTGGTCAAACTCAATGCCAATGTTAAAATCTGAGCACTCATTGGCCCTGGCCACAGCATCCCAGAAATCCTGTTTCCGGATCAAACCACCACAAGTGTGTACTTGGACAATGCTCTCAAGCGTATTCCTGGGGTCCCATGCAGGGCCAGTAGTTGGACTTTGCAGATCAGAGAATATTCTAACCTGAAAGGGACTCACAAGGATCATCAGGTCCAGATGAAGTGAATGGTCCATACAGAGATCAAACCCACAACTCTGATGTTATTAGCACCATGCTCTAATCTCAGGGTCATTATAATGTTCCTTGTCAGTCCCTTCCAGCTCAGGATACACTAGTGGTCTTGCATGCAGATTGTGAGGAGGCTGAGGAAAGAAGTCATCTGGACCCCTGCAAGGTTTTGGGTATGAACACATACATTTGGAACAATTAGAGGAATCTTATGTGCAGTCAGGTGTCTGTGCGTGTTTGTTTGGTTATGCCTGAGAGACTCAGGCACAGTCAAAAGAGACACAACAAAAGTGCACACAGAAAGAGAAGGCACTGAGTAAAAGCTGAAAGCTTTGGGTGTGATACCAGACAGAAAACCACTTGAGACTCTGGAAGAACACTTGTCCTCTGGACAAGGAAACTACTGTCTATTTTTGGATTTCTAGTGCCCCGAAAAAATTTTGCATTGTCTAGCTTCTTTTAAAATAAATAAGATTGCAACCATATCAAATGTATCATCCAGTCGTCCTGGTGGAATGAGTTTGCAAGACTTTGAATATCAAGAGCTTGGGTTAGGCATTCAGATACTGATGAGAGGGTATATCTGTTGATACTATAGATTAATTTTATTGAGAAAGTTGACTGCAAATCTTGCGGGACAAGGTTTTCATTCCATTTCTCATATATATTACAGCTTTTTAGAAGGACTTCCCATGCAAACTTTATATTTTGAAACTTCCTATCTTTTAATATAATGGAGTTTATAAAATTACATAAGGCAGCATTCTATGTTTGCCTTTCTGACCTTGTCCTCCTTCACCATGAAAAAGCTTCATTATGCTTTGAGGGTCTTGAAAGTTCTATTTCCTTATAATTACTTTGCTCAATCTTTCTTCATACAAATCAAGCCTTCTATTGTTCTCAGGGATGCAGATAGCATATTCCAATTTAGCGTTTGGTTTTGCAGGCACCAGAGATATTTTTAAAAGAGACAGCAACATTTCAATAGGTGTATTTTTCAGGGCATGCTGTTAAATGTCACCAGACTGCTCTGAGCTCCGTAATCTTACTAGCAGAAATTAAAAATAACATAGAATATTCCATCTGACTGTGTTTTACCACCTGGACATTTAATGATGCTCCCACAAGTTTAGTTCCTACGTCCCTATTTTAGAAGAAGATTACTATAGAGATCATTATATTTGTCCAGATACCCACTTGTTTTTCTGCTCACATTTCAGATTCTTTACCACAGAGAGCATGATCTTTTAAAATAGTAGAGAATCTGGACCTTGAAAGAAAGTTTTATTATATTTAAGGTCATTTGTATCCAAAGGTTCAAGCTTCTTTAACTCATTACCTGACCCCATTTTATGTTATGGTTATAACCCAGATTTTAAGTCCAGCATGTTCCCAGCTACCTTTCCTTGTGTTCTTAGGCAGGAGGAAAATGCTTCAGTTCTTTTTCAATTATTATAATTGTCAGATCCTATGTTATTATTGGTTCTTGACTATGTAGAACTAGGATGTTCTGTGCCTTCATAAAATGTTTCAGGCTAATCAAATAATAATGTGGAAAAATAATTTCAAAATAAATCTAAGATAAATATTAACATATAAATATGCATTTAGAATCACTCTCCATTTCTCAAGTTCCTGTTTTTACTTCTTTGGAAGCTTTTGTGTACTGGACTGATTACCCCAAAAAGTGGTATTTCATATTCAAGAATGTGCTTGTAACATGAAGGCAAAAAGCACAAATCAATCAGGAGAAGAATTAAACCAAATTGACAGTATATACCTAGATTGTATGAGATCAGTGCCAATGATTTAAATACAGTGGCATTTTCCAGCCTGTAAGCCAAATGAATACTTTGGAAGGCATGTGCACAGCGTTTGTGTTTACAGTCTACAAAAGGTTAATGTTCCCTGATGACTGTGACTGCTGAGTGAAGGCTGGCAGAACCTACACTCCAAAAGGCAGTCTCGGCATGGACAAAACAAAATGTTCCCATGGTCTGAAGTGAACTTTCTTCTTATGTTGGTGAGCAGCTGGACAGAGAGCTTAATTAAGAGTGTGCTGCACACGAAAAGTGTACCCTGCAAGTTATCTCACAGGGGCACGCGTTAGCATCTTGAGCCAACTGTGATATCAGTGCCATAATTGAAGCCCTCACCTCAGCTTCAGGAAATGCTGTGATAACAGCAGCACATGCTTTTACATGAATTATGCTGTAGCCTAGTGAATGAACAATCTCTCAAGCCAATGTGATCTGCAAACAATGTGAAGTTGAAGCAGGATCTTCCATGTATTGCCTGCAAGGGAACTTTCGATTTATTTTATGCTGTAATAGCTTCTCCTTAAATTGTCTACAACCTCTGCTGGAAAAGCTGGTAAGGAGCTCCTGGATCTCAAGACTTGTTAATATTGTTAATATGGTTAATTCCTGCTAATACATAAGAAGATAAAAAGGAGTCATAGTGACCTGACTTGTCACACAGAAATAACTGATGAGTTTGACTTCCTAATTTAAGCCTGACTGTCATCCTCACTGTTTTTTAAAATGTCCATCAGCCCTTGTGTTAATACTGGCCTACCATTTTATTTGTAGGCTTGGTGTACAATGATGTGAAAGCAGAGCAGAATGAAACAAAAGAGATTTATTTGTCCAGGTCAACGTGATGTGTCTGTTTAATATGTAGAAAGCAGCTAATATGAAGAATATCCAAATATAGGGAATATCAGGTATGGAATACCAAAATTTTGTATACACATTGTATATATATATATGCATATGTATATATGAGTATAAAGTGAACTAAAAAAAATAAATTGACTGACTTGTAATATGAAAATATCTGTGAAAGCAGTGTGAAGAACTACAGTGGTGATTAAATAGCAATTTCCTGTGGTGGGATTTCACATGGAGGTCAAACTCCTTGAATGGTTTAAATTTTCCTCTTGTTCATTTGCATATTGCTGCTTAGCCATTTTCAAAGTCTGACACAAGAACTGTGTCAAGCCTCTCAGCAATTTAAGCAAAATAAGCCATGAAGTGGTAGCAGGATGGTGGCTCAGTGGGTTAGTAGGAGTTGAGAGTGGTGTTAAGGGTTCTGAGGGCAGCAGAATGGGAATTTACAGTGATCTTGGTAAGCCAAGCTTTAGCTTTTCTGGGCTGGATATGGTATCACATTATCTTCTTACAAAGCCAGATTCAGGCATATTTGTTTTTTTCACTGGTCAAATTTGGCAGAAGTTTTGCCAGTATTGGAAAGGCTTCTAAAATATTTTTGTGTAGATTTGCAAAAATATCTTTCACTGATATTAATATTGCTAGGAATGTGTCTACCTCACTGTTTAAGAGACATATCCCATGCAGTTGCATTTTGCTGCTTTGATGGCATATGAAAGATACCCTGGAGTTGCCTGCTCTGGCAGCAATTACAGGGACAGATGTTGTTACCTCTCACTATTTTTAGCATGAATTTAGCAATACCTGGTGTTTTCTTCAGACCTTTACAATCTTGAAGATTTCTGGAACTTTTGTTTTTAACATATGTGCAATGAGAAGCTTAAAACCACAGGTTTGCATGGACCTGAAATGCTTAGCATTTTTCCATGCATTTTTCAAATTGTTTAGAAGTTAGGGCCCTTACAGGAAGGTTGATAAAGTCAAGGCTGTCAGTAATGTGCATTATTTTACTCTGCTGCTCCCTCCTTCCCCCATCATTCTTGGCCATTATTTTACCTTTCCTTTTGGGTACTTTAGGGTATTTAGAGTCTAGATTAGATCTATGGCCTGGTGATCTTGCATGAAATTTTAACAGGTTGTGAGGTCCTGGAAAGGGCTGGTGTACACTGAAAAAGTTTTGAGCTACTGTATGTTTACCCCATTTGAATGGTCCAAAATTTAGATTTTTCACAGGGTATGATAATTCATGTCATAGCTGGCAGAGACATACTTGCTGAAAAGATACCTCTCAGTGGGAGCAATTGTTGAATTTCAGCACCGTGAAATTGAATGCTTTGTTAAAAAAAATACCAGGTCAGATCTGGGCTCTTGGTAGTTATGATGCCTTTCAAAAAAGAAACCCAAACACTTTTGACCCAACTAAAATTTCATATCCATATATAGGTTGATACTAAATATGTGACCGATATCAGAGTAGCAATTCAGTAGAGCACTGTAGTTGATTCATATTTGCCTTCAACATAGCCTTCAAGCACTCAAAGGTACTGCCAGTGCATATTCCTCTTATGACATTTATAAAACAAGATTTTGTGCTAATGGTTCTGTGTGTGCACACTCTTCAAAATGTGCCTACAACAAGCTTCTGCATATATGGCTACATAAAATTTATGACTACAGAACCCATAAATTTTTCCTCAGGCTGGAAACTGTGGTGCAGCATGTGCTCAGAAACAGCAGATCTTATCAGGTAGGATTAGCAGACAGGAGGATGAAAAGCAGTTCTTAGCAAGCTTACATCTGCTTTACTCACTTCCTGCATATTGCAGATTGCTGCAGGTCAGGAGCAATGACTTGTTATCAGCCAAGGCAGCAGGCACTGTGAGTTGAGTGAAAGAGTTGAGGAAAAACATATAAATTATATGTTCTCAGAGGACACTTGTAAGGGATCAAACAAACTTGGACAAAACTGTATTAAAAAGAAATTCTCTCCTTAATTATGGTGACAGCTGCTGCAGGTAACCTATTAGCTTTACCCTAGCATCTGTGAACCTTGGAATGGTGCATTAACTTCTCAGAGTCTGTGCTGCACAAACACAAAATAAAACAAAGGCTGCTGTGGCAGGCAGGGTGAACTGCACTGTAGCTCAGCTAGGAGCATGACCTGGTGCAGGGTAAAGGTGCATCGTGGGAAGTGTTCACTTTTGCTCAGCTGGAAGCACCTTTTAAACCTCTTCTACTTGCTTATTCAAATGGGAAACACTGTTCCTTTCTCAAAGGAATGGAATCTGACAGGTGTATTAAAATATTTAATACACAGTTAAAATAAGCAGGCTTTATACAGAGAATGTAATTGGTATAACAATTGTAAATAATATATAAATAAAATTGTATGACCAAGAGATGCACTGAACAAAAGTAATCAGATTCAGTCAATTAAACTGCTTCAAATTACAACAGATGGAGTCACAGAGGCATGGTGAGAAAGGAATCCTGTTCCTTATGCCCATTCCAGAGAGGGTAGTGAAGCAACACTTGCTTGTGAGGTTGCTGTAACTGTCTGGGCATCTCCCAAAATCTTAAAGAGCACTGTGGAGCTCTTTTCTAACAGATTTCAGTTTTTATTACTTTGGAAGTATAGAAAGTCTTCTGTACTTTGTTAGCTAAAATGAAGTAACATGACTAACATTTCATCAGGGGCAATATCAAGAAATTCACCAGTGCTGGAACACTACACAGGAAATCGTTATTGCTCATCCACTGTCCTCTGGATTGATTTAACAGTGAGATATCACATGATAAAGACCAAACCTGTAACAAGTAGCTTGACTTCAGAGTAAACACTACAATTATTGAGTATGATGGAATAACATGGATACTTGTAAAGATGGCCTTACTAGCTGTATATGTAAAGAAGTTTTATTATTAAATTAAATTAAATTAAATTAAATTAAGCTTGGAGCAGAACAATGGATTGCTTCTTCTCTGACTCCTCAGCATATAGCACTTTGCATCTGACTGACAGGGCTTTGAAAAAATTTATCACATACACTTTGCAAAGCTGAAAACACTGTATGCAGTATTTTAAAGGCAATGGGGTTTGTTCTCTTAAAAAGGAACTTGCAAAATCTAGTAGTGTAATAATGTCCAGTCAAGTGCCACATGGAGGAGAAGGGGGTGATTTGATACAGCCCACATGGCTTCACAAGGGAAGGCCCTGTCTGACTAACCCAGCAGCCTTTTATAGTGGAGTAACTATGTCAGTGGATAAGGGAAGAGCTACAGGTATCATTTATCTGGACATCTGTAAGGCCTTTGACATGATCCCCCCCTTCTTTCTAAATTGAAGAGTGATGGATTCAACAGGTAGACTCTTAGGAGGATTAGGTACTGGTTGTGTGGTCACATTCAGTAGCTAGTGGTCAACGGCTCAGAATCCCAATGTGCATCTGTGATGAGTGGTGCTTCTCAAGGATCCACCCTGGCACCAGTGTTATTTTATGTCTCCATCAATAACATAGATAGAGAGATCATGTGCACCCTCAGCAAGTTTGCAAGTGACATCAAGTGGAGTGGTGGCGTTGATTCACTTGAAGGACAGAATTTCTTCTAGAGGAATTTGAACAAGCTGGAGAAGTGTGCCCATGGGAGTATCATGAGGTTTAAAAAGTCCAAGTGAAAGGTGCTGCACCTGATTTGGGGCAACCCCTGCTATCAGCACAGGCTGGGGGATGAGCAGATGGAGAGCAGCCCTGTGAGAAGGACTTGGGGGTACTGGTGGGTGAGAGGCTGGACATGACCCAGCCATGGGCACTCCCAGCCCAGAGAGCCAAACGTGTCCTGGGCTGAGTCCAAAGCAGCGTGGGCAGCAGGGCCAGGGAGGGGATTCTGTCCCTCTGCTCTGCTCTGGTGAGAGCCCACCTGGAACCCTGCATCCAGCTCTGGGGTCCCAGCACAGGGAGGACATGGACCTATTGGGAGAAAAATCCAGAGAAGGCCACCAAGTTGATTGGAGGGCTGGAGCACCTCTCCTGTGAGGGAAGGCTGAGAGAACTGGTTTTTTTTAGCTAGGAGAAGAGAAGGCTAATTGTGACCTTTCAGTTCCTGAAGGGAACTTATGTGAAAGATGGGGAAAGAGCAGGTAGTGAAAGCAAAAGTGGAATGGGTTCAAATTGAAAAAGTGTAGGCTTATATAAGATATAAGGGAAAAGTTTTTTACTGTGTGGGTGGTGAATCAGTCAAACATGTTGCCCAGGGAAGCAGTGGATGCTCCATCAAAGGTGTTTAGCCAGGTTGGATGGGGCTCTGAGCAACCTCATCTAGTGGAAGGGTTGGAACTAAATGATCTTCAATGTGTCCTACCAGTTCACACCATTCTATGATTCTGTGATCTCCTTTCTCTGCTCTGCTACCTGTGGGTTAGGTTATTTCTGCCTAGATGCTTTATATGTATTCAAACTGTATTCAAATGTCTTTATATGGAGCTCATATGGCCTCACTTTTGTAGTTTTGTTAAGTTTTTACAGAGTTCTTTGCCAATAGCATGGCATTTCCCTACTACAAATAGTTAAGTAGCTTGTTTAGAAACCACCCTTTTTAGAAACCACTCTTGTAAGTCTTTACCAAAGGTGTTGAATAATCTGGTCTTTGATATTATACAGCTCCACGGCAAGTTAGCATTAAGCCTGGCCCTTTGCTGCTTACTCTTTTAGATAGCCCAAAAGACCACTTCATCCAAACCCCTTGCAGTTTTGTCTCTTAATAACTTTTACTTTAATCCTATAGAAATTATCTTACCATTTGAGAAGTTTTGACCAGCAAGTGTTGTTATACTTATCCATCTACATAGGCATGTGTGCTCTTTTTTGTGCTCTCATTGATGTGGTTTCCTGGGGTATGTGAGTCATCCAAATATAGAACAAACCAGGGCAGAACTTTCTAACCTGGCTGCTGCTGGCATGAGTGTCCTGTTGTCTCTCCTCCACAATTTCTTGGTAGCATGTCTGCAAATGCTCACAATATTTAACAGTGACAGCTCATAAGTCTGAAAACATCTCAGGGTTTAACACTGCTGGAGCAGAAAGGACTGGGGTTTTTATATTCTTTATGATTACCTAACAAAAGTAAGTGGAGCAAACTTGGGTGCCTTCTGACATACAAAAATTGTCTTGTTCCATCTAAAATTCTTTCCATTTTTCTCTTTTGTTACCTGCTTTTAAGAATGAAGGAGCTGGACTGTTGAATCTTGATTCTTCAATGCCCTGTCAAACTGTATATAGTATCAAATGATTTTTTTGTGGTGTAAATGGTAACTAGTCTACCTACCCTTTTGGAATGTCATTCAGTTTGTGATGCTACAGTCCGTGAGCTTCCACTCTTAACCTAAAAGTTTCAAGCAATGTCTATCTTTCTTTGCATCTGTATTATCCATTGGCTGGTAAACATATTTCTTCCTTCTAGTTTGCTTTACAGATATTTCAGTGGAAAGTGATAAAAGTTCTAGGTCTCAGAAAGCAAAAAACTGCATTTCAGGAATAGAAAAGCATCAATTGCTGCCTAATAACTTAAAAAAATTATGTTAGGTACAAAGAACATGGAAGGCAAACTTCAGTTCTGAATTTAAGCTTCAATGTGTATGCTTTGGGCTAAAAATTGACGAAAAGAAGGGGACGTTCTTGACCATAGCATACTGCAAACACTCAACACTCTCACTGGAAGAAGATCCATTTGTTTGGGCTGTAAACAAAAACATTAATAGATTTTTACTCCCAGTGTGCGTTCTTCATGCAGATTCTATGGCTGTAGTAAATACAAGTAGATCTTAAGCATTACTTCTGCAATATGGACTCTGGCAGTGGAAGGATTATTTGTGCATGACCCTTCTCCACCTATTTTGTGCAGTAATTTTGTGGCTGGTTATGAAATTGTGAGTGGTATGGGGTTGTGGCAGTGAAGCAGGGAAGGGGTATCTGTCAAGGGATCAGTGTTGATCCAATTTAATCACTGTCTGAAGTTTTAATTTCTGTTTCAAACAAATGAATGCAATACTTGCAGTATTTCAATACAGACACTGTGACCCAGTCATTTCAAATCACTTAAGAGGCTTTTTGTGAAACAGTAGAAAAAAGACCAACCTTTTCACTCTTGCTGTTACTGGGCAATTTCCACCCTGCAGAAAGGAAATGAATTACAATTACCAGGTCTGGAAGTCATTCAGTAGGACAGAATGTATAAGCCCAAACTCAATTTCATTTATACAGTGCATGTTTTTCTCCTCCTGTATCTCCGTATCCTACTTCGCTCTTCTGTAAGTGTGTGACAGTGGGGTACAGAGTTCCAAACCTGCCCTGCTTTATTTTTTTCTTTCCATGTCTGGGTTGTTTGTCCCATACATACTTAAAAACAAAACAAAAAAACCCAAATAAATACAAGAATCAATACCTAGTCCCAGCTCTAATGTCCTGTTAATGGCTAATTAAGCCAAAGGCTAAGTAGCAAAAGAAAGTATTAGAAGGGCAAGAACTTAAAAAATATTTAAAGCCAATTGTAGTTAAGGCAAAACAGCACTTTGAATATGCAGCAGAGCTGAAAATATGATGATAAACAAGGACAGAGACTGGATCCTGTCATGAGAATATCTGTTTCCACATGCTAGTATTTCATGTGGTCATGAAATGTACAGAAAGGATTGATTTAATGTCTTTCATACCTTGACTGAGTCCTTCAAGAAAAAATATTTGACCTAGTATTTCTGAAAGAATATATCAGAGATTTTAATTAAAAATTTAAAGAAAATACAGACTGGGACTGTTTGTCTACACTGACACACAGCATTTGGCCTGAGCTGGTACTTGGACCTCTTGCAATACAGGTGGGAAAGAAAGGACAGGCCTGGTGAGGTGTGCTATAAAAGGTCTATATCCTGAAGACCCAAAGGTCTATACCCTTTGCTTTGGCAGATCTACTGCAGTTTCACCTTTAAAAGGCTCCCACTGGTGATCATCAGTTCCTGCTTAGAAAGCTTAATGCTCTGTCTCTCAAGACATATGCCCTTGGGAAATTTTGGTGTTATGCTCCTTTGAAGGTCTTGTGGTATCACTAGTATAGTGGGATTCCAAATTTGTTTTCCATTGACAAATTTAACAATCAGCATCTATTCAAATTTCTGGGATGGAACAAATCTAATGAACCTTTATACAGGTTAATAAAACAAGATTAAATAACTAAGAAAAAGTAAGTAACCCGACTGTAATTTTTCTTGCCTTTTTTTATCTGCAGTTCTTAAAGATTTTGCTATTTACCAAACCAAAGATGTTACATTTGAAAAGATATCTGCAAGCTGAGTTCAGTGGCCTTTTGTCAGATCAACTCTCCTACTGTTTAACGAGGAATCTTCTATTTGATGTCACAGGTAGCACTCAGCATCACTTCCCAAGGTGGGAAGCTATTCTTTGTGCCCTCAGAAGGGATTCTGTGTTCCTCTAGGATGGCAAGATTACCTGACAGACAGCCAGGAGGAAACAAAACACACCATATTATAAACTGTCCTACTTAGTGATAAATTGCTAGGGACAGACTTTCTGCAGCACACAAAACAGACTTTCTCTAATCTTGGCACAAACAGGAGGAATTTGCAACCTCAGGTCGCAAATACTTGTTGCTATTCTTCATTGGTGATATTAGTCTAAGAAATATACTCAGCAGAGGAGACATGGTTTGGGGTGTATGTTGGTGGGACACCATTATTGCTACACTATTCTCTGACAAATCCAGGATCCTGGACATACAGCAGATAATACATTAGAGGGGCCGAATGAAGGAGGATGTGTCCAACTTTTGCCCCCCTAAGAGCTGCTTACTTCTGGATTCAGCCCAGTGCACAGACTTGCAGACACAAGAATTCAGCTGGGTCCTGATGACATCAATTTTGTTACTTTACTTTCTCATCATCCTCTATCAGGATTAGACCTCTCTATGTGTAGTAAGCTCCGTGAATTTGCAACCAGCAAAATATGTTATAGCATGAAATGGGAAGTGGCTTCAGATGAAAAGAGCATTGTCACCCTAAGCCTACTGAAACAATCGGTATTATCTGCTGAAGAAAGCACTCCACCAACATCCATCAATATCTTTTAATCACAGAATCATAGAATGGTCTGGGTTGCAAGGGACCTTAAAGATCCTCTTGTTCCATCTCCACTGCCATGGACAAGGGACACCTTCCACTAAACCAGGCTGCTCAGAGCCTTGTCCAAACTGGCCTTGAACACTTCCAGGGATGGGGCATCTACGACTTCCCTGGACAGCCTGTTCTAGGGATTCACCACCCTTATGGTATGGAATTTCTTCCCAATATCTAATCTAAACTAACCATCCTTCAACTTAAGGCCATTCCCTCTTGTCCTATCACTAATGGAATAATGTCTAATTTCACATCACTTTGAAGATCCAATCAAAATAACAAGTGTGCAATCAAGGTATTTCAAGCTTAGATCTACTTGGTGAAACATGGTTTCAGATGAAAAGTGCATTGCCGCCCAAACAGAAAAGAGCTGCTTCAAAATTCTAATTTGGCTTTAAAACATAGGCAGTTAGAGAAAAAGCATATGTCTGAGAGTATTTTTCCAAACTAATGATTCAATTTCTAGTTGACATCTAGAAAAACCTGGTCCAAAAATAATAGGAGTGGATGCCTGTATAGAGTTCTACTGAAAATTGTCTAGAGCAAATTAAATCTTCCAATTAGCTCTAGCTATAAGTGTTTTGGTAGAATGTGGTCTATCTTTCAGGATATGTCAGAAATAGTCTAAAAGGATGTTATATAAAAACTAGAGGCAATGTAACACATCTGTTATGAAACAATAACCTCTTGCTGTCTCCTAGAAACATAACTCCCCAACTGAGTTTTGTCCTACTTTAAAAAAGGCCTTTAAGAAAGTGTAATGATAAAAATGTGACAATGTGTGACAGTACTTGAGAAAACAAGGAGGAAGGGACACTGGCACTTAGATTTTAGCCATGTAAATATGTTATTCTTGCAAATATTTAACAGATTGTGTCTGCAAAAAGCTGGAAATGAAAAGGTATGGGAGTGAACACAACAGTGTGTGCAGAGTAACGAAACAAGATAAAACATATGGTCTCTATCTCAGTCAAATATGTAAGAATGTTGAAGTAAATCGGCAAGATGCTATGGGAAAGGAAGCAGGCTGTAAATGGCTGTTAATTGCAGGCTGCTCTTAATTAACGGAAGCATCTCTTTATTCTTGATTTTCATTGCCCTGGCAGACAACTATTTTTGCTTATATAAACTTTGTATTAGATAAAGAAGAACACAGAACAAATGTCTTTGAGAATAAGTGGAGCAAACTGTATCAGGTTTTCTCTGATTCCCTATTTCTGAAAGTTCTGTGTTGCAACAAACCACATTTCTCCTGTAACAAGACTTTCAGATGAAGAGCCCTTATAGAAGTTGACTAAAGAAAAAAGACTCTACATTTTCTTTCCGGTATTGCAGATGTTATCAATGTGATGAGAATGTGAGAAATACTTCCACTCCAATTCTGACTACTGACAAAGGTGCACAAAAGAAAACTGTGACATCCCAAAGTCTACCCCAGTTGTCTTAATATGACCATGAGTTTCAGTGGATCAGGCAGACATCCCTGGAGCAGGTCTGCCACTGGGAATACAATTGCTTTCATACTGTTGCAGTATCTCTGTACACTGAAGAAGGATCATAAACCTGGCAAACTGGTAAGGGGGACTGGTGATTCTGTCAGCAAAAAAGAGCAAACAAAATGAACTCACAGAAACTTCAGAACTCCAGAGAAACTTCAGATAAGATTCAGAGGTAGTGTGTGGAAGCCCCAGATGTGTAACTGATACGGTTATGCTGTGTGGGCCCAGGTTACAGTTTGAATTCAACAAGTCTTGCTGATGATCAAGATTTTTTCTGAAAATAGTTTAGTCATTTTGGATGTATTTTCAAAATAGTTCATGCTATAGGTAAAAGCAAACACTGACTCAATTACTTCTTTGCTATTCTTTGTACTCTTTTATCTTGGTGTGAAGACAGAATCATCCTGGGTTTTAATTTTCCTCATATTATTGACATCACTGTGATAAAGCAAAACAATGGTGAATGCTTGTAAATGATGATGAGAATTAAAGAATAGGAATGAACTCTTTTGGGACTCTAATTCTAGAGATATTGTCACAGACAAGGTCTCTTTAATAGGTTTCAAAGAATATTTTATTGTTATTTCCTGCCTCTTTGTATCAGTTGAGCTATTTGTGTCACTTACTTTGAAATTAAATACTGACTGAGTGGCAATGAATTTCCCAACAGCTGGACAGCCATAGCTGGATAGATCATGTATCACCAGAAATGCTGATGAAATTACTTCACTTTCTTAACAAAAGGGCAGCCTGTTTGTAAGCAGGGAGATAATGCGAAATATGAATTGAAGGCTGAAGAAAGTGATAATAACTTGCCTAAAAATTGTGCTCTTAGGACCTAATTTCTTGTCAGGTACAAAAAGTTCTGGGTTGGGATGCCAGGAGATCGAGGAGCAATACAGTGGGTGGTTCTGGGACAGGGTGTCCTAGCAATGTAGGCTCAGCCAAATCTGCTTCTTGGGAAAGGGCACAAAATAACTCAATCCGATACCTTCAGCAGAGCAGCAAAGCTTTGTCCCATCACAAGGGAGGAAGCTGACAGGGTCAGTACAGGCTGAAGGGCTCGTACTGCACATAAGAGAATGCAAATCCTCACAGGACTTCTCCACCAGACCACACAGTCACCCTTCCCAAACCCACTGGAAATTGCTCTTCTCCTACTCCTGTTAACCACCTTGCTCCTCCCACAGGTGTTCCATGACCTCCTGACTCCCTGAACCTCCCTGGCAGCTACGGTGAATGCTGGCTGGGAGGAAGATGATATCCCTGTTTGTATTGGGAAAGAAAACAGGAAGTACTGGGCTAGCGTGAGACATGGCACCAATGCTACAGGGAACAGAGAAACAAAAAACAAGACAATTGCTGGGCTGCATGTGTGTCCTGCCATCTTTTGCCTTGCCAATGGGGTAGAGAACTTGAAATTATGGGAGCAAACATCGGGGCTGGGTTCCCCAGTGCTGTGCACACAAACACACTGCTCGGGTGGCACTCCCCCTCTCCGACCTGGGAAGGCAAAATAGGCAGTCCAAGGTGTCTGCCTCCTCCAACCTGCATTTCATCTCACCCAGCTGAGGGACTTTCTAAGAAGCAACCTCAAAGAGAGAAGATGTTTAGGAAATGGAACATCAGTGTGAAACATCAGGATTGATGGGGAAACCAATGACAACTAAAATACTGAGGGAGTAAACAGCAGTTTGGGAGGACAAGCACAAGAGAAACATGCTGCAGGGTCATCCTCAAATGGTGCAAAAAGGCAGCAAGATCTTGCAATCATTTTGATCTACATATAGAAGTATCTTAGATAAATGGCCTCAATAGTGATTATTATTATTTTGTTTTTCATAAAAAACATCTTGTTTCTGAATACGCAGTTCTCTCTTGGAGAACTGAATATACTGGACTTCTTTGTAGTGAACACAAAAGTGATTTATTTTTTCCTTTAAATGTAATTTTTTGCAGGCTGGACCATGTTTTTCTCAGGATTTTTTTCAGACAAACCCGACCCAAACTATGCTGCCAAGTGTTACGGTAAATCCTAGACTACATTTGACTGAGGAAGAGTCTGAAATTAGAGAGAAGATCTCAGGTGGTGTGGCTAATGACCTGTGCCAGCCCTTCATCACATCACCTCTCTCAAGGGAGCTGTGTACTTGGTTTTGTGTCCTGCTTAGGATGTGAGAATGTGTCTTCTCTGGGGCACAAACCCAGTGGCAATACTTTTACCCTGCCAACATGCTGAGCTGGGAACAAGAGGAAGCTCCAGGACAGACTGAACTTATTTTACTTGTCTCTTAGACTCACTAATTTGACAAAC
Organism: Calcarius lapponicus; assembly: GCA_039654755.1. Taxonomy (NCBI): domain Eukaryota; kingdom Metazoa; phylum Chordata; class Aves; order Passeriformes; family Fringillidae; genus Calcarius; species Calcarius lapponicus. The sequence continues at coordinate 42,825,674 of CM077481.1, forward strand.
TTTATCAATAATCAGAGAAAAAGCCTTTTGCAAAGTTTTGACTAAATGATATAATGATATTTTTTAAAAATGATACATCAATGGATAACAGGTCTCATAATAATTTTAGTAAATGCAGTTAAGCCAAAAGACCATTTCAACAGAAGTACTGTGGGTTTGGAATGGACAGTCGATTACCTATAAAGTACCTTCTCAGAGATTAACACCATGTTAAAAAAAAGCATGAGTTTAGAATATAGTGTAATTGCTGCTGGTACTCCTTTACTGTAGTCTATTGTCCTAAAAGGAAATTAGGAGCTAATAGCTTTGAAACACTATAAAGCCAGCGAGATACAAGTGCAGGAACTGTAATGTATAAAGACCAACTTTTAGAGGATAATAACTTGTTCTTGCTGCATCCTTACAATGCAATTTATTTATAGAGAGTAAAATTAAAATTTGTCGAAACCAAACTAAAATATAGCTGGTAATTTTTTTCCCCTCATCATTGTTCTCCCTCTGTCTCTCTCTCTTTCTCTCTTTTTAAACCTTTAAAATCTAATCAAGAGACACTGGCATATGTTACATACAATTGTCACTGTCTGTCAGTATCAAAAAGTGTTGGGTTTGTGTGGCCAGATTTTGGTAGCAGAGAGTTACAGGGCTGGATTTTGTGAGAAGCTGCCAGAAGCTTCCTTCATGTCTGGCATGGCCAGTGCCAGCTGGCTCCAGATGTCCTCCTGGATGAGGCTGAGGTAATCAAACTTGGTGGTAATGCTTTGGGGATAACACATTTAAGGAAAATAAAAGTTACTGCACAGATGTAATTGTGGACAGACAAGAGTGAAGCGAGAGGATCAAGAGCCCTGCAGACACCAAGGTCAGGGCAGCAGGAGAGGCAGGAGGTGATCCAGGCACAGTGCTGCAGCCCCTGCAGCCCCTGGTGCAGCCCATGGTGAAGCAGCTGTGCCCCTGCAGCCCATGGAGGTCCATGGGGATGCTGAGATCCACCCACAGCCAATGGAGGAGCCCCAGGCTGGAGCAGGTGGATGCCTGAGAGGAGGCTCTGAGCCCTTGGGAGGCCTGTGCTGGACCAGGCTCCTGACAGGAGCCTGAAGACCAGTGGACAGATCCCAGGCAGGAATAGGCAGGACTTGTGACCCTGTGGGGGACCCATGCTGGAGCAGGCTGTGCCTGAAGGACTGTACCCTGTGGAACAGTGACCCATGTTGGAGCAGTTTGTGGAGAACTGTTTCCACGGGTTGGACTCACATTGCAGAAGTTAATGAAGAATTGTGTCCTGTGGGAGAGACTGTGCTGGAGTGGGGGAAAGACTCTTTTTCCTGAACAGAAGAGATGAATTGACTGACATGTGATGAACTGACTGTACTCCCCATTCCCTGTCTCCCTGCACCACTTCAGGGGAGGAGGTAGAGCTTGGGAAGGAGGGAGGGATGGGGGGAAAGGGTTTGTAAAGTTTATTTTGCTTTTCATTAACCTGCTCTGATCTTTTAGTAATTATTTCAATTGATATCCACCGTTCAAATCCATTTTGCCCTTGACAGTATTTGATGAGTGATCTCTCTCTGCCCTTGTCTCAACTCATGGGCCCTTCATTATAGTTTCTCTGCCATGTCCAGCTGCAGAGGGGACTTACAGAGCAGCTTTGGTGGGTGCCTGGAATCCAGCCAGGGTCAACCCACTATGGCCTTTTTGGTGCACCAGCTGGGAATTTAACCCAGGTTGCAAGAATGGGAATCTTACATTATACCATTACCATGCAAACTCATTATTACCACAGAATGGTTGGGGTTGGAAGGGATGTCTGGAGATCATTTAGTCCAACCCCCCTGTTAAAGCAGGTTTCCCTACAGCAGGTTGCTTTGGCTATCTTCAGATAAATAGACTTCATATTCTCTCTGGGCAGCCTGTTCCAAAACTTTATCACCCTCAAAGTGAAGAAGATTTTCCTCTATTCAGATAAAAACTTCCTTCAGTTTGTGCCTGTTGTCCCTTATCCCCTTCCTCAAAAAAATTCTCACTGTCACCATGGTTGGTAATATTTAAGTATAGTGCTTTTCTCTCTCGTAGATTCTGCGTATAATCTAAATGCTGATTTTTCACTCCTATTTCTACCTTTTTGTCCTGTGGATTCCCCTAACTCTATTTCCAAAGGTGAATTGGTGACTTCTGTTTTTTCAAAACCACTAAAGCATCACTGCTGTTTATTCAGGTTTTTTAACAGAGAGGGTTTCAATGTAAAATTCTGCATGCCCTAGCAGAATTTCAGAAAAACCTGCTGTGACTAGAGCAAATTTTTAAAGTTATTTATTTAAAATAGGAACAGGAAAAATATGTCCTCCAATCTTAAGGAACTGGAATAATCCTTACTGCATTTTTAAAGGTTGTGTATCGTTCAGAGTGTTTTATCATCAGATTAGACTCCTACTTTAATAGCTGTAGTAGGAGACTGTTGCTGAGAAACTCTAAGGATAGAGTTTCTAGGAAGTAGAGCATGGTCACTGGGCATATGATTTCTGAAATCTCATTTTCTTTCCTCTGAAGGAACTACAGAAAGTGTCTCTTGCCAGCTATGCTTAAGGTAAACTGACACTGGCAGTTCCACTACAGCTTTCCAAGCTTGCTGGCAAAGGATTGGGAGGGTGAGGGAGCAAAATTTGTTCCAAGCAATGGTACTTTTGTGCCCTGGTTATTGCAAGAGTGAACTAGAGGATGACAGTGAGGGATGTTTTCACTGGAGTTGGATGCTATCTGGAGTGGCAAAATTGTTTAAATGCCAATTATTTGCTTCATGAAGACCTTTGTGCTTAATTATGACTACACAGGGGCAACCAGCTAGGAAGAATGAGACCAATATATAAAACCTAATTGGAAATTTGTTGTGTTTCTCTTTTTCATTCCCTCTGTCCTTCTCCTACTGGCACAATATGCTTATCAGATGCCATTTCTGGCAAAATTTATGCTAGTTTTTATCATTTACACTATTAAGAATTTGACCATACACATTTTGTGAAAAAAACTTCCATTCATTTTTCAATACTGATCCTACTACTCCACTCAAGGCTTACTGTTCTTAATGCTCAATTTTGATGAAGATGTTGTGGTTTTAAGCCCAGCTGGAGATTAAACACCAGACAGTCTCAACCCCATCTTCTGAGAAGAGATTAACTCTATGCTATCTGAAGCAAGGATACATGATCAGAGTGTTATTGCAAATTATGACACTCTTTGGTTCATGTAGGTCTTTGATCAACTTTTTTCACAATGTGCTTCTCCTTCTCCTCTGCTCAGATCCTTCTCCTCTGCTCAGCACTGGTAAGGCCACAGTTGAAGCACAGTACCTAGTTCTGGGCTCCCCACTACTGGAGAGAGACAGGGCTATTGGAGAGAGTGCAGCCAAAGGCTGTGTTTAGATAATAAAAGAACTGGAGTGTCTTCTGTAAGAGAAAGGTGAAGAGAGCTCAGACTCTTCTGCCTGTAGAAGAGGAGGCTATGGATAGATGTACAGATATCTCAAGGGATGGTGTGAAGGCAAGGGGAAAAGGCTGTTTCCAGTGGCACTCAGTGACAGGACTAAGGGAACTGGGCACAAACTAAAACAGGTACGGGAGGTTCCTCCTCAACATCAGGAAATACTTGTGTACTATGAGGGTGATCACGTACTGGCACAGGTTTCCCAGAAAGCTGCTGTACTCTACATTCTTGGAGATATTCAAAGCTGACTGGAGGTGGTCCTGGATAAGATTCTCTACATGAGCCTCCTCAAGCATGGACATTTGACAAGTGACCTTGGCAGGTCCCTTCCAACTTGAACCACTCTGTCACCTCATGGGCTTTCCCTCCAGCAATGATGGGTGCCTTCTACTCCTTTGAAGGCCCTTGCCAGCACTACGTGAAGATGCCCTGTTGGCACTGAGGAGGTGTCTAGAACTTCCCTTCTATATTGCAAGGCTGTCTATTGCCAGGCCTTTCTGCTGGGCCACCAGCTTTCCAGCAGAGGACCCAACAGGCCTGATCTTTTCAGCAGCCACAGCCTCTGTGCACAGCCTCCAGTGGGCACAGATGCAAGGCATGCAGGCTCCAGAGGGACCTTCAGCTTGCTCTTGCAGCTCTGGCATGGGGGAGGGCAGCAGGTCTGGGCACTGAGTAAAGGCAGCACCTTAAGTGCTCCTCCATCCTCTGCCTGGCTGCACGGAGGAAGTGCTGATCTCTTCTCACTGGCATCCAGTGACAGGCCACATAAGGATGGTGCAAAGCTGCATCAGGGGAAGCCTGAACTTGATATTAGGCATCCTTGCTGCTTACATTCAGTGCCAAGTTCCACTCACCCAGCTCATGCCCAGACTCCAGCTGAGCATTTGATGAGGTTTGGAATGCTGAATGAGGCCATTGGTACTGACACTGAGTGGGGACAGTTGTTTGTAGCAGCTCTCCATACTCAGTCCCAGAGCTGTTGGAGGATTTTCCCCCTCCCTGCCAGGTTCAAGCATCCAGGACATCCAGGACATCCAGGAGGTACAGTCACAGCAGCAGAGGTGAGTTAGAAGGGGACATGTCACTCTGGGAGGCTGTGAGGCTTTTCGTCCTGAAGGACCTGGGCATTTCCATCAGCCCTTTCCAGGTCATCTGATGGCTATGGTGCCTCTTCCTTTGCTAGTGTGACACCCACTACTGCAGCGGCAGTGAGGCAATGAGAGGGAACCGCTCATCACCAGCTCCCTGCAGGCCACTGCAGCGAGTGGAGAGCATGGCCATGGAGCTGGACAACTACTGTCCCATCTTCTTGGACAGCTGGGAGGAGGCCAATTATATGATGCATTGACTCTACCTGTTCTGCCACCTCTGCATCCTGTGTGGGCAGAGAACAAGCCTGTGTGCCCCTTCTGCCAGACATGTTCCACCAGTCTGCATGTCTCTCCTGTCAGGGCAAAGCACTGGGTGTCAAGGAAGCCATGGGCAAAGGTGACTGCTGTAAAGGATGACAGTCTGAGCCAGCCACCCCAGGTAGGGCCAGAAAGGACTCCCAGGACTCCCAGTGCCCTGTCTGCCTGGGAGATAACAAAAAAGGCAGCCAGTGTGGCCTGCTGCATGCACAAATTCTGCTTTGCCTTTATCTGGTGATGGGCCGGGCAAGGGACACCTGCAAGCAGTCTTAGAGGAAGCCGCCATACTCAGTGGGAGGGGGCAGCCATTATGAGGAGTATGTAGTTGGCTTTTCTGCCTCCTGCACAACAGAATTGTCTTGGAGAGGGCCTGCAGCTAGTCCTTACAGCTGCACTACAACTTGCACAGGTGGCCCACCAAAAACCACTCCTCAGCTGACAAAATGAGGCTTGTGGGGACTGACAGTGCACAGAGGCAGTGCACAGAGGCAGGCAGAGCTCCAGGGCCCTCCAATTCCCCCTTCCAGCAGGCTTCCACACCAGACACTTCTCTGGAGATAACCATGCCAAGTGTGAGAAGCACCGGGTCAGACCTGTGGCTGCTCCAGGCCCAAACGACAGCAGGGCATAGCTGCAGCCCCTCAGCATCCCCCTCTGTTGCCTCCAATAAAGACCATGGTGTGTATGTGCTTCACAAAGCTGTTGATTCTTCAATAAACATCTGGCATACTTTTTATGGTATTTATGGGCTATCAGAAAACAGTGGCATAACTCCTACTGATTATGCGTGATCTATCTCTGTTTTTATGCTTTTCCTCCTCTCTATGAATAGGTTGCACTACCCTGCACTTTCATGCCTTCAGATAGACAGTATGCGCTGTCAACACTTAAAACCCTGGCCTTCCTCTCATGCAGTAAGCTTCTGCGTGTAGCATTTTCCTTCTTCACAGTATGCCTAAAGTACTGCTTTCCTACTTAAATTTCTCTCAGAACAACTGGAGAACTTGGACTAGTTTCAGTAACACACTAGCTGGTACAAAATGTTGTCATGTTAGCAGTAGCAGTACAGGTCACTCACAAAAAGTGCTTGTTCTGGCTCTGTTGCCATTTGCTTTGCCCTCTTATATTGTAGCTTATCAAAAGCCCTTGAAAATGGCAAAGTTTTCTTTTATGAGATTGGAAGCCAGGTTATGATTACTGACAGGTACCTGAGTACATAAGTAAGCACTTCCGAAAAGAATTTAGTAGGAGGTGGCTAGGAGGGAAGAAAACACAGGTGCTGGGTTCCAGTAAGCCTTCATATTAAAGGATCACGTTCCCTGTAATGGTACTTAACAAGTGTGATTAAAGCCCACATGCAGAACATTCTTTTACAATGCAGCATCCCAGTAGAGGATAACTTTGCAAGTGGGCACTTGTATCCTTTTTTTGTAAGCCAGGGACACTGCATGGGAAGAGAGGATTGGAAAAAATTCTCCTTGTCATAGGTAAATGTGACCCTCTCCTGAATAGATCTGGCTCCTTCTTTGAAGTAAACTTACCACTGCTTTTGCTTGCTACACCTCGGGCTGCAATTGCTATTGTGCTTAGCCAGTTTCTTTGAGCTCTCAACCTCCATTTTATTGCATGATACTGTGTACTCCTCTTTTCTGTCCCCCTACTAGCTTCTTCCTTTCATTTAAACACTTGGTGTTTATCTTTGTCAGGAAAGGGTGGTCAGGCATGGAAACAGGCTGCCCAGTGATGTGGTGGAATCATGGTCCCTGAAGTTTTTGATCACTTTTTGATGCAGATATGGTGCTTAGGGACATGGTTAAGTGCTGAAATTGGAAGTGGTCAATGGTTGGACTTGTTGATCTAAGAGGTCTTTCCCAGTCTTAACTACTCTACCAATCTATGTATATGTAGCACAGCAGTGACCCACTGTCCTTTTTGCCTCACAAAATAGCTCTTGCTTACAATGATAGCAGGCTGAGCTCATTTTCCTGCTACATTAAATAATTCACTTTTATGATGTTTTAGAGCATTGTAATGAAAGCTTCCTTAAGTAAAGGGCAATAAAGAGATTTGGTGACCAGGAACTTAAACAATAGTAACATTGGGCTTGAATAATCTGTCTCTTAGTTCCCTCCTTTTCTGGTAGAATGTAAATTGTGCTTCTCTTTCCTCATGCAGCCTGCTTGGTAGGTTAAAGTTAGGAGTAAGGGAATGTCTCACCTTCCTTAGGCTCTATGGGCTAGCATAGCCAGTAACAACCTATCTTCAAATTAGAGGAAGGTAAACTCGAGAGGTGCCTCAGCACCCTCAAAGAGAAGAATTTCCTCCTGGTATGTAATCTGAACCCATTTTCTTTCAGATTGACTCCTTTAACTCTTGCCCTGTTGCAGTCCCTCGGCAGCTCTCCCGCAAGCTGCCTTTGGGCCCTGGCACGTCGCCATGGGGCTCCCCCTCAGCCTCTGCTCACCTCCCGCCGCCATGGGGCTCCCCCTCAGCCCTCCGCTCACCTCCCACCACCATGGGGCTCCCCCTCAGCCTCTGCTCACCTCCCACCACCATGGGGCTCCCCCTCAGCCTCTGCTCACCTCCCGCCGCCATGGGGCTCCCCCTCAGCCCTCCGCTCACCTCCCACCACCATGGGGCTCCCCCTCAGCCTCTGCTCACCTCCCACCACCATGGGGCTCCCCCTCAGCCCTCCGCTCACCTCCCACCACCATGGGGCTCCCCCTCAGCCCTCCGCTCACCTCCCACCACCATGGGGCTCCCCCTCAGCCTCTGCTCACCTGCCACCACCATGGGGCTCCCCCTCAGCCTCTGCTCACCTGCCACCACCATGGGGCTCCCCCTCAGCCTCTGCTCACCTCCCACCACCATGGGGCTCCGGGCCTGGCCTGTTCTCCTCATAACAGTGTGCTTCTAGAGGGATCTGGCGCAAGGGGCACTTGCAGGGGCTGAGATTTCTCATTTAAAGCATGTGGAGACCAATGATATGCTGTTTTATGGGAATATTACAGGCTCTGGCTGTGATTAGAGACTAACTCTCTTCAGCATATGAAACCTTTCCTTTGTGTTTTTCAGTGAAGCTGGATGTAACACATGAATAAAGTGGTGTCAGCTTGTGTTACATTACCTGATTACATAGTCATTATCATGCTCTTGCGAATGAAAGTACGATTGGTTGCATGTCCAAGTAATCTCTTGACTCTGTGTTAAAAAGCTGCTGCACCAAACATGGTCCTCACTTAACTGAACATGCTCATTCCTACCTACATCTTAAATGTGAAGGAAAGATCTAACATGAAATCTGGAGGGGTTTTTTTTATGCTAATATTTGAACTTAATTTCTAATCAAAGCTTAAACTGCTCACTGGCTCACAGATTTCACCTAAAATGTCACTTTTGTTGTTTACTTGAAGATCTATTTAACGGTAGTGTTACAGAGTTCTTTGTGCCTAGAGATACTTGGCTTCCCTTATCATAAAGCACTCTGCTACTGTTATTGTGCATTTCTGCAGCTGAGTTCTTTGCCCTGACATGTGTTGTAGACTGGTTCCCAAGAATGAAAGTACATTGCAAAAAAAAAGAAGGAAAACATTCTCAAGGCTTTATCTTGACCTGCATGTTCATGCTGACTTATATGATGCAAGTTTTGAGTAATTAATGTACCTTTGACAAAGTGAACACTAGGGTCAATAAAAGAATCCAATGTAAATGATGTGATCGTCATACAGTGGCTGCCTCTGGTTAATGCAGCTTCATATTTCACTGTGTCAGGAAGGTTGCAAATAATTTTTTCTCAGAAGGTCAAAGAAAGAGGTGCAGTTGGACTATAAAAAAAAAGTAAACAGCTCCCTGGGAAACTAGTAAGAGAAGGCATATGAAGCCATAAGCTTCAGATGAGCCTCAGACAAGGCACTGCAGATTTTCTCAGGCTGGAAATTCCTCACGAGAGCATTCCTTCTGCAGCTGTAACATCCTTTGGCTGCCTTGTCTCAGTCAAAATGTGGCCAAGGGTTTTTGTTTTCTCTTGTGCTGACTGAGGTGTGAGGGTTAGGGAGACAGACACAAATCACAACAGGGATACAAAATTCTGATGAAATGTTGAGGGTTTTTCTCCCTGTGAGGTGATCAAACACTGGCAAATGTTGCCCAGAGAGTTTGTGGACTCTCCATCCTTGAGAGTGCTCAGAATTCAACTGAATGTGATGGCCTGAGCAGATGTGTGATCAGGTGACCTCCAGAAATCCTTCCCAGCCTGAGTTATTCTCTGAATCTCTGTCTTATAAAGGTGACATGCCATTTTCCTGGCACAGTGGGACTTTAATGAGCAAAGAGCATAAAGAAAGTAAACAACTTCTCATAAGAGATCTGGAAAACTCAAAAGTGAAAGTCACGGAAAATCAACTTGTGTGAGATACAAGATCACAAATAGACATTTGTCTCTCCCACCAACCATATCCCAATATTCTCACTCCTTTGGTTGATCAGGACTATGGGGGAAAAAAGTTTATTAGAAGAGGAGAAATTTTTCTCATGGTGTTGTTTGTCAGAACAAAATAATCCTAAAGCTCATCAGCTATGACCTTCACATACTCTTTTTGTTTCATGTTTGTATGAGTTTTTGGATCATTTAATTGCATCCTTAAACTTTAATTCATGGGATCCTCTGTTTTTACCTCTCACAATTATCACTTTCCCCACTCTGCCAGAAAATGTGAAATAGCAGAATAATTTAAATTACTATAAAACCCTTTTCACTTCATTCCTATTTCCCTGTACAATGTCCCAGTCAAAGAAGGCTGAGAATAGCTTTGTTCAGTAAATCTGTTTCTTTAACTAAAGTGGATTGTTGTCTGGAGACAAGGAGAGTTTCTCTGAGCTAGTGAAAATCTCTCTGTGGTTGGCCTTAGCTTCCATGTGTTCATTTCCTGCAGGGACAACACTCAGAACCAAACATGCAAACTGGCATAACTCCACTCTTTGAAAGATCCTCTGTCATTTTCAGTGTCAAAACCAGGTTGTGTTGACAATGTTGCAGTGAATTCTTTGCCCATTTATTAATCAAAAGTCTGATCATATTTGTGTATGTGTCTATGGACAAAGGGACATTAATTATTTTCTTAGACCTGCCTAGTTTTCTTGGGCTACACTAAATTGGCAAATTATGTTGAGGAAACAAAGAGAGGGGAATTGCAAAAATTAAGATGAACATGTGCCAGAAGAATGTGCTGTCACTCTGCTATGGCAGATTAGCAGCTGTTTTGCCTCCTCCTCCCCCTCAGCCCTTGGGGGATGTACATTACATCTCCAATATTGGCCTCTTCGCCCATCAGGGAGGTCACTGACCTGACCCAGCTTTCACCAGTGTATGCTCACAACATTAAACATTTAACAAGGTGATAAAAGCTCAGGGGATTAGCATTTGGGGGGAAAAGGGTATGACCTCTAAAACTAGCTCTTAATTAATAAAAATTGACATAAGCAATCTGTTTCAAAATCTCTATTTGGAAGGAATGGGATATAAAGCAGGTTCTGTTTGTTTTTTCAGGAGGGAAAGGAGAGCACGGATAGGACCTGTAGTGGTCTTCTCTCCCTCCTGCAAAATCAAAGTCTTAGATCTCTTGGGGGCCAATGTTAAGTGTTAACGTGAGAAGCAATGAACATTTTTATTGACTGGGAACTAGTTAGCTACAAATTAATTTAACTATCTGCCTCTTCCCACAGTTGCAGAAAGCTTAATAGCAGGCCTCTCCTAACAGGTATTATTTTCTATACCATTTGTCAGAGAGAGGTTTACTGCATATGTGAATCTACCTAAAGAAGAGTTTCCTGCTCCTAGAATGAATTTCACAGTATATATGTCTCCTTTCTAGAAAAAGGAGATTGGGGGATTTTACTGAGATCCATTATGTAAGGCAACATTCTTGTGTTCGTAATGACTGTTTTGTACTATTTTAGTAAAATTTTGGGTCAGTATGATAAAACAGTGTTTGAAAGAACCATGAATACTTTTTTGCACACAAACACCATAATTGCAAAATAGAAATAAAAACATGTAACAAGTAAATTATTTTAACAGTGCTTAATATGTACTTGGTCTTTAACACTATGGTGTTTTGATGGTTCATTATTTATAGTTCCAGCTTTTAAGTCTGAAAAAAAGACAAAGACTCCATTGTTATATTTCTGTTAATGTTTACATAATTGCTGTTCAAAATAAAGCAATGCATTAGCTAAATGTTCTCAAAAGAGAATAATTGTGTGCAATTCAATTACCACTGGAAATAAGGTAACTTTTTTTGACTATATGGGTGTAACTTGGTTCTGTGACAATTTTTTGAGACTTGCTTATACACTGGGTGCTACTGCCATCCCTCCCCCTATTTCTCTGCTGAGACAACTGGGCTTATGAACTGAGAGGAAGGTGCAGGGCATCCTGACATGCCCCTGGTCTGACTGATGGTGTGAACAAGGGCATGCTGCATCACTGCTCTGCAGAAATAACAGCAAACAGCCTTTGTGATCCTCTGAAGCTTTTTTGACCCTACTCCAGTTTCCCGAGTACTTGCAATGTCTCCTGAAATGACTTGTACACAGCTGTCAGAGATCAAAATTCAACGTTTTTCCTTCCCTTTATGAAATAAAATGAGTGAATAGTGGGCATTCATAGGGCACAGGCACAAACAGAGGATCTGATGTTTGTAATGAAGAGCATTCATTAATCATGCAAAAAATAGTTCCCAGTATTTGTTTATTGATACTTAGAAAAGGTGAAAGCATGTTTTCATGGCTGTGTGCTTGTTTTTTTAAACACACTGATTATTCTACCCGGAAATTTTAATTTTCTTTATGCTGTCATTTTCTGCAAGGCTTTATCTCAACTCCCATGCAGATTCTGTATTACTCTGTTACTAATTTCCTTTTATGAGCTGTCCTAAGGAAATAAAATCTTATTTTTATTTATGTCTGTGTTCACTTTCCCCATGGAGTAATTTAATAATATGTCACAAAAAACCCAGGACAGTAGTGGGCACAAGTGAAAAATGCATATATATCTTTTGCTTTTTGTCTGTTTTTTGCCAGGGATAATTACTAGATTCAGCTTTTGCTGATTTTATTTTGAAAGAACTAAATGGTTTTGTGTTAGTGGAAATTAACTTGAAATGTAACTAGTATATTTTGAGAGCAGCAAAATTGCCTAATGTACACATCATTAATGTGAATTTACAGAGAAACTCTGCTTCACAGAAAATATGAACATTTCAGGGAAATAGCCATCCAGGAATAAACAGCTGGAAACAGCCATAAGATGACACACTCCTAGAATTGTGGTTTGGGATTGAGGGGTGTGGGGGTAAGCAGGGGCTTCTGTGACTAGTCAGTGGTTTTTACCATGTGCCAGGAACAAGAGTGGCTTTTACTACTGTGAGATTTTCACTAATGAATCATCTCTAAGGGTAGTGGCGGCAGGTGAAAGGTAAAACCCAACAATACATAAAAATAGCAGTAATGGACAAAACACTTAAAAGAGAAAGAAAATTATGTCTCCCAGCAATATGCACCATCAAGTAACATAAGTTTTCTTTCTGCTGGGAGCTGCTTTCCAAGCAGGTGACACTGAGGCTGGCAGAAATGACTGCCAGAACCAGCCTTGGATGTCAGAAGTCAGGTCAACATGTGGCAGTGTTATGACTGAAGAATGAGACCTGAAGCAAGGCAGGCAGACAACTAGACACTGCAGGAGTTTGAATCACAAATATCTCATTAGTCCATTTTTAAGCAGCATGGCAATTAACAGGCATAAGTGTGTGTAGCTTTTGCTGTCATGGTAGCCCCTGACAGCTCACCTTTTAGTCAGCTGTGGAGGTGACTCATCCCTAGCATTTGAGTGCCAACAAGAAGTCTATGCTGCTTTACTCAAGTATTAGCCTAAATGTCTTACTGTTCCCATCACTAGAGAAGAGTGAGGCTCATCCCAGATACTTATCCAGCCAAGATACTGTGGGGAGACAAAAACAAAAAGATGGACTAGGGGCTGTAACCACATACTGGCCTGGCAGTACTGTGCCTGATGTTTTAGGCCTGAGATAAGGAATGCTTTTGTGAAGCCACGGGAAAGGCATTTGAATGTCTTAAATCTAATCTAGTTTGGGAAAAGCAAGATTAGCAGCAGGGCATGTCTTTAACTAGAAGCATGAAAGCTCAAAACTGACAGACCCTTTTGACTCACCCAGCTGGGCATACTACTGCTGGCAACTATGTCAAAATGCAGCCTGTGATCAGCACGGAGTTATGCCCATCTGTTGGGATAATAGCAGCATTAACCAACTTTCTGTGTGTTTGGATAACACCCAAACACATTGTGCTCCTCCCTGCAGGGGGCAAAAGCCAGGCCAAGAGGTGCCTTTTATGGGCAGCCAGGATAGTTCTGGATGAGACATCTGTTCTCCAAGAGGTCCTGTGTGTCTAGTGTAGGGCACTGTTCATTTTGGCCACTGCATTGGGGTGGGGGGAAGTTGAGCACATGAGTCTGGCTGCCAACAACAGTGATTGTTTTAAGAGCATCTCAGTGTGCCAGAATAGAGGCTGTAGGCAAATACTCTCTACCAATCTTGCAGTGAGAGAGCCGTGTGGCTTACAAATAAAATGAGTCACAGAAAGAGACATAGGGCTGAAAACCACAAAAGATTTTTGTGACTGGTCAGCCAAGAACTCACATAAACCTGAAAAGTAATTTGTACCTACTAGTATAGAGCAAAATGGAAAATAAATACGTGAGTCTTGGGGGTGAAAGAAGCATACGTATTGTACAAGGTGTGTCAGAAATGTTCCCGTTCTGCTTGTGAGATTGATTGCTGCGCTAGCAGAGGGATTGCAAATGGGTCACAATACCCTTAGAGCCCAGGTTTAGTGCAGCCGGGGAAACATGAGTGTCCTAGCATCACCACGTATCCTCAACACACCTGTACATGTGGGGGACTACAGACTGAGGTGTGAGGTGTAGCTGGAAATGTGAGGCCTTGTGACATAAATCAGTAAGTTTTCCTGCAGTAATTGATATAGCTGTAAATTGGCTTATCGGGTAGTCTGTAAATTTGCTTTGCCTGTACCCTGCTTCTTCTGCTAGCTAAATTGCTGGATGATTTCATGGCTTCTATTATCAGCTTATAGCTGAGATGTGTATTAATCTAAAGAAAACAGACAATATAGTCAAGTCCTTACTAGATCATGTAAGCTGTGTTTGTCAAGTATAGCTACTGTTTTTCTATAATAATTCTTCAAACCTTTAAGTGTTTTAAGAAAAAACAGTTTGTGTTTTTTATTACTTTGACTAAGAAAACACAATGTATTTGTGCTGGAGCCATCAGTTTCCTTGATTTATCTTGTTTTTCTAAGAAAAAAATAAAATACAAGAACTTTTGCTCCTTGACATTTGAAAAGTGAGATTCAACACACTGATGAACATGCAGACCTGATTTTCAGGCACTCGTTTCTTAAAATTTTAGTCTGAATGTTTGTACTGTTTTATGTCACTCGCTGGCTTGTAGTCAGCAAAGCTTAAAAAAGAGAAAAAGAGGAACAAATTTCATAACTGAAGGAACAGCTGCATTGGTTCTCTACTATGGCAAAACTAAGCAAAATACCAGAAAGCACCAGGTAATTTAATAAGGCAATTGCATATGAGGCTTAAGCTAAACGTATCAGACAGATATGAATGATACTATTGTGTTATGGTGCTGGTTTGTTAGGAAAGCAAAGCATATTTTAAAAGACTATGTAATTCTAAGGTTTAATTTGATAGAAAAAAGATCCCAAACCCCCAACACATGAAAATAACTTTGAATTGATTTATAGAATTTAGTACATATTTTTCTAGAGCAGATCAGCTAACTTTTAAGGGTGTATTTCATTCTTCTTTACTTTGGCCCATCCAGTGATATTTCATAAATAGGGATAATATTTTCAGTTTGAAGGCTTCTTCCAGAAGAAGGTAAAGGATAGTAACATTTCTTTTAAGCAAATATCTCTTCTAATAGTCCGTCTACAGTGATAACTACATAGACTGCAACATGTGTTTAAGTTGTAGAATTTTGTGTCCATACTAAGCATCAGAGTGAATTCCCTAAAGTGAATTCTGGTTTAAGACCTGTGTTTATTTGTACAAACCATGTCAATGAAATGGTAATATATAGCTGACTCTGAAGGGATGGAAACTTTCAGCTGAGTTTTACTTGAGTTCTGTTATTAAAGGAAGAAGTTTAGAAAAATACAAGAAAAAGTCAAAGGTGATGGCTTTTATATATAGAAATACAGACCAACCTGTCAAACCAATACTTTGGTTGAGATCTGTATGTTTTATCTATAGCTAATCCCCTAAACCACTGTAGACTAAAGGAAGCAAATAGGACCCCAAAGGCAAGAAGTGTCTGTAAAAGTAAACAGCATTCAGATGAGGAGAGCAACAGAAGTGCTTTCATTTTTAGACTTTGTGAAACAGTTTCCACTATTTACACATTTGAATTTTATTACATCTATACTAGATTTCCACAGCTTAAAGTATAATGAAGGTATGAGCAGTTTTGTTTGGTCCAGAGTTAGGAGACTGGACTGCTGTGCCTTGACATGAGCATATCATCACTCCAGACATAAAAAGCAGGGCTCTCTAGGGTTTTTAAAATATGTGAATGTACTTCACTTATTATATAACACTTTGGTGTATGTTGTATGGTAGGTATCCTTACTGAATGGATGCTGGACAGCTTCTTGGAATGGGAATCCACTGAAGATTACTAAACACACTGAGAACATTTCTATTTTAATAAATGGCCCAGGCACATGGTGTTAGGAGCTGGGAGGCAAGTTCTGTGCATGCTTTTTCTGTGCTTCTTTTTCTGACTGTTGTCAATACCAATTGCTGCCTGTGATCACCTCTAGCTTCACATGCTGTGACACAATTGCACCTCTAAATTAACAGAAACTTTGACTTTCTTCCTCACTGATTAGTCAGATCTATAGGCCTAGTGGAGCTATATAAGAAAATATAAAGGAATTTGGATCTGAAGTAGGTCATACATGGACAAAGCTGGATACTTCAGAAGGAGAATCTCAAAGTCCAGCAAGCTCATTAGGTATTTACTTACGCTAATGAAGAATTGGTAGCCTGAATCTTCCTGAAGGTAGTTCATGTTTGTCATCTTGGGATCCACAAGCCTGAGCTTCCTGCTGTAGGTAATCACCTTTATCTGTTATTTCAATCATCTGAGCAGGGGGTCACTGTTTCTTTGTAGAAAAAAATGGGAAAGCATTACTCAATATTTCTAGAATAGCCGTATAATAAAAAAAACTTGGTTTGGAAGTAGGAGGCCAGGGTTAATTTCCTCTTTCCAATCAAAGCATTTAAAAAACACACTGATCTTCTCTCCAGAGTAATGGTTAAACCATCAGCTGATGGGATATTTTTGTTTGGAGGGATCCTTCCTGCTGACATAGTGTCCTTCTGCAGGAAGAACAAAAGAGTAAATAGCATAGCAAATGGAAAGCATTATTATTTATCCCAGTGGTTAGCCTGTTCATCTGAGGCAAGGGAATTTGGCAAATAATCTTAATTATAAGATCAGAATCACATAATCTTTATTATTTTCAGTAAAATCTCAGTCATTTTCATTTGAAGAGTCAAGGTTGGTGCACAGATGGGAGGTGTGCTAAAGGCTTATGTGGAAGTCTGAAAAAATGGCTTCCCATGGGTTTGGTTCTTCATTGTAGTTGAACAGGAAATAGACAAAAAGCTTATTGGAATAGATTTTCTCAGATGCATTCAATGCCTGGGGAATTTTGAGTCAAACAGATAAACACAACCAACATTGGGAAAAGTACAGGCTAGGTTTTCAGGATTGAATTTTTGTCCCTTGTGACATATTTTCCTCCCTGTTTGCATTACGGTATCAGTATGGAAAAAACAAACACTCTGCAGCTGGTTTTGCATGCAGATCTGAATCCTTATATGATATCAGAGCTACTGGTGGGATGAAAAAATCCTTGTGCTTGTACAAAGCTATCTCAGATCTGGAACTGTAGGGGGATACAATTTGGGTAAATGAAGGTGGTATAGAATGTAATCTTATCCCCCAGTGAGTTGCAGCTGGACCAATTACTAAAGATTAGGAGCAGGCCTGATCTTAACAGGCCACACCTGTAACCAATAAGAACAAGTGGTATAAAAGAGTGAATTGGTAGGAGTCTGGAGTCAGATGAATACTGCAAGGAAGAGTCAGTGTCTAGAGGAGCTGCCTGTGAGAAACATTGAGGAGGCGTGAAGCTCTAGTGATATGGAATCCTCGCACTATAATGATAGTGGAACTCTATAAGATGACATGGAACCAGCATTACTGTGTTCACACAGTCCTCTCTGCAGTCTGGTGATGTTGGCAAAACATCTAAGCACAGCTGGACCTGTGCCAGTCTATTTACTAAAACAAAGTACCTGCATTGGTGGGGTGGGGGGGGAATACCAGAACATAAAGACAATGTATTAGCTTTAATTCTTATGAAAAAGTATTGTTGCAGTTCTCTTGAAGTGCATTTCAGGAAATGTTGAATGATGTAACTTGGTACTTGACAGTTACATTACTCCTGGTAAAGAAATTGCGGTGTATGTGTACGAGCATTCAATTAATAGTTCACAATAAGGAATTTTTGATGTGTTCTTTGTTCTACTGAAGGTATGAAAGTCAAAGGAAAGGACATACAATACACTTTCTTTAAAAAATACATCACAACTTACAGATAAAAAGGTTTCTGGGGAAATTAGTTGGAATGTATGTAAGTGCTGCAATCTGTAGGACAGAAGTAAAATTTTGATAGCCTCAAAATTACCTTCTTAATGTTCCAGCTGGGAGAGCTTCCCCCCTGAATAATCAGAGTGTTGTACAAGGCTACTAAGAGTGTGTGAAAGGAAAAAAATGGTGATGGAACTTGGTTCTGAAATAAGTCATGCATGGGCAAAGCTGGATACCACAGAAAGGAATTCTCAAAGTCCAGCAAGTTCATTAAGGGTTTGCTAAAATGAATGTAGGAAGGATAGCTTGAGGATCCTTCAGGAAGGTTCATATGTCATAACACTTTGTACCACACCACACAGAACAGCAGAACTACATGTTTGAGCAAGAGGCTGCCTCACAGAAAAGATGCTGGGGGGCTGGTCAACAGAGGCTGAACAGGAGCCAGCCATGCCCAGATAGCCAAGAAGGCCAGTGGCATCCTGGCCTGTATCAGCAATAGTGGGGCCAGCAGGACAGGGCAGAGACTGCCCCCTTGTACTCAGCATTGGTGAGGTTGCACCTCAAATCCCATGTCCAGTTCTGGGTGCCTCCCCACGAGAAAGACATTGAAGTACTGGAGCATGTCCAGAGAAGGGCAATGGAGGTCATGAAGGGCCTGGAACACAGGTCCAGTGAGGAGCAGCTGGGGGAACTGAGGTTGTTTAGCCTGGAGAAAAGGAGGCTCAGGGGGAAATCTTATCACTCTCTACAGCTACCTTATCACCCTCTACCTGAAAGAAGAGAGTAATAAGGTGTGAGTCAGTCCCTTCTCCAAGCAGGAAGGGATAGGAAGAGAAAGGAAATGGCTTCAAGTTGCACCAGAGGATGCTTAGATTGGACACAAGGAAAAATTTCTTCACTGGAAGAAGGATTAAGTGCTGGAAAGGATTATTAAGCAGTGGATCAGGCTGCCCAGGGACGTGGTTGAATCACCATCCCTGCAGATATATAAAAGACATTTAGATGTGCTGCCTGAGGATGTGGTTTGGTGGTGGACTTGATAGTGCTAGGTGAGCAGTTGGACACTATGATCTTGAAGTCTTTTCCATGATTTCATGATTCTATGCAATAACCTGTACTTCTGACATAGCCTGTTGAACTTAAGGTCACAGATGTCATCAGCGTATTGTGCAGCAGTACAACAGCATCCTAAAATGGCATTGTGCTCTGTACTGTGAAGGATGCTGCTCTTTCTTCTTTGACTAAGACATCCAGAATGAATGCTGAAAAAAATAATTCATTCAGACATTTTCTCAGGAAAAACTGCTGCTTTACATAGCTAGGCATGTCTTCCAGAATACCCAAAATTTGGGACTGACCTTGGCCTTTTGCTTGAACAAAGAAAGATGCTTTTCATTATTCTGCAATCATTATTCTGCCTTTGCTACCACATCACCTCTTTACACTCAGACACTGTAAATGTAAATTGACTGTTTTCCATTGGTAGCTTTTGAAAATATTGTTATTATTGTAGGATTTTTCTTCTATTTTCTTTGCTTTTGTACATAATTTTCTGAGTTCTTTTTTATTCCTTAAACTTATATCAATACTTTCAGTATTTATATAGTGCATTAAAAACACATTGTTTAGTCTTAAAAAGGGAAGGCGCAGATACAAAACGTTTCTCCATAACTTTCTAATAGTGCTGCTGTAAAGAAAATTTACTTTGCCCACAGCCTTTGAGTAGAAAATTTAATTTTTCCTACTCTGTTGGGAGATTTGGGCAGTGCTTGGTGGAGTATTTTAGCATGCATGGTAGCAATCTCACCCTGTACTCACAGTCATGGAACATTTATGTTCTTTCAGTTTTTCAGTCCAGACATGCAATACAGGTAGGGTCCCACACTGGTTTTTGGTCCTCCACCAGCTTGTTTTCTTCATGTGCCTGACACTAAACCAAGAATTATACAAATCTCAGTCGGTGCAGGGCCAGTTCTGGCAAATACAACAATGTGGACTCACTTTATTCCTTTGTTCTGAAATTTTGATGCTGCTTCATTTTCTTCTGCATGATGCTGACATAATGGTATTTTTTTTGGACTATTGTCAGAGCTGAGTCACAGGGGAGTTTAGCTTAATGAGGTTTAATTAAACTTGGAAAGAGTAACACTGAAAGATAAAATTCTTTTATGTTTCACTTGTAGTGAGAAGGCCTTTTATGCCAACCAACACCCAATCTCAAACTTCAAAGGCATATTTGGAACAATTATGCACACTAAAAATGGAGAACATAGTCAGCTGTCTTTTATTCCAACATTTCTTCCTTCTACCACTAGCAATCCTTGCCATTCAACTTAAATGCATTTTGCTTTTAAATTTGATACTAGCTCACTCTGTAAAAGCAAATATTCTGCCAGGCAAATTATTTAATGGATAGGAATATTTTCAGTCAGTAGGATAAAAGGATGCTCTACTATTTCCCCATATTCAGTTAATGTTTTAAGTAAAACATTAGTAGCATGACAATAGTATTCATAGACAATAGTATTACCAATCTGCTTCTTAAATACTATGATATAAAGGCAAGTGCCCACATGTCTCAACTGAAACAATGCAAGTGCTTGCTCATCTTGATCTCTTTGCCTATCTGACCAGACTTTAAAAAAAATATGTACAGAATTTACATACAGAATGTGGGTATTTAGCACTGTCCCTTCCACTGCAGGCACTTTAACGGATTTGATGCTATGACTTTATCAAATGGGATTTGCCAGCCTAATTCCAAATGGGATCAGGATCCCCATTACATTAGCAAGAGATAATGAATTGGTAGTGGATCTTCTCCCAAGAGTGTGGAACACAGCAGGTTTTCAGAAAGGAATTGCAGAGGGGAAATCTCATACTGGTTGCTCAAGATACCTCTTATTCATCTGGCTGGAATGACAGATTTTCCTGGGCTAAATGATATTTAAACAGAAAGCCACTCCTAATTATCACCTACTTGTTTCTAGCTTTGCCTGTTGTGTAATGTCATGGGGAAAAGAAATAAAGTTATAGTTTGGCTTGGTTAGGCCCCAGTTCAGTTGTGGTTTGGCCTCCGTGAATATTTCACAGAGTTGTAAAACACTGTGCTGTGCACTAGCCCTTATGATATGAACACAGAGTGTGAGGTACTCTGTGTTTAGTATGTCACCATGATCTCCACACTGCCTGAAGATACAGTCACCCTTGGGAAGACTTCAGTACAAAGGACATCTCCACTTCAGATGCATGCAACTTTAGCCAAAAATCTTCACAGACTGTAGCTTAAAATATGTCTGTAGTAATACATTTTTTTGGCACCACTGCTTTTAAGAAGATTTTTCTTCTTCATGCATAGCACAACTTGTCTCTAGAGAAACATTGCTCCAGAAGGGAAATAATTTTCAACAGATAAGCAATTCCAAAGGTATTTATTGGCTATCAACTCAGATAAACTTACATATAAAGGATGTTGAAATCCCACTTTCTACCCTGCCCTTTTTGTTTGTTTATGGGTTCCCAGGCATATTAATTATACTTCATTTGGCTTTGACCCAGACACTTCTGAACAACAGGGCAGAGGCCACTCAGTTCAATTGCTGTGGCTTATATTTTGTTCCCCTGAGAATATTTTTAATTAATATGATGCTTATTCTCAAGCAAACATATCAACTTCTCCATCTCACAAACATGTATGAGTGGCACTGCCCCATGTGTACCACTGACTGAGATACTGTTTGTTGGCCTTATGTAAATAAACTCTTGTAGTTGGGAGAAGTTAGATGTGCTACTTGAGTGCTTGAATATAAAGAGACACTGGCACCATTGTGAGTTGCTAAATGTGACCTAGTTCATCTTTCACCTTTGCAAAGCCAAGCTCCTCAAGAGGGATTTTTGTGAATGGCGTAGTGAGGGGAGCTGTAGAAAGTCCAGAGGCTTGCCTGAGAAGAAAAGAGTTTAAAATGATTTTTGAGAGTTTTACATTAGTTGTGCTTCCAGTTTTTCACTAAACAGTTCAATCACATGCTTTCTTTCTTCCTCCTTCTCTGTGGAAATAACATCCTGGTAGAAAAGCATTTCACTGATAATCAGTGTTGATACAAACATTTACAAAGTGGCATCTCTTTACGTATATTTGGATAAAAATATATATGAGTGCCTGAGGAAGAAGGGAAAAAAGTAGGTTTTCCAAGGAGCTTTGAGGAGATAAATATGAAAAATATGTTACAAAATTCCCTAACATGGACACCTTTAATAGCTTGGAGGAAGCTTCAGTTGAGTCCTGCTTTTACAGATTAGCTCTTTTTTAGGCCAAGTGTCCAAAACCTCTAAAATTGTATTCTTCTTAGTGCGTTGTGGTTGGTATCTAGTCTGATTTGCAAATGGCAACTGTATAAACAACATTGATGGTAATACTTACATTTGTGTGATATGTGTATTGAAAGCTAAATGCTCCAGGATTTCCTTCCTCATATTTACAAATCCAGACTTTTTTTTTTTTTTTTTTTTTAGTGAAATGTTGAGGTAAAAATTAAAATTTGCCTTTCAGGACTTTTCTCACTCTTCTCACAGAAGAGATGGAAAATTGGACCGGAAAAAGCTTCAGACCAGCAGTTAAGCAAAAATTACCTCTAATGTGTTATAGAAATGGCACAACACTGAAGTGCTTTGTGAGGCTAAGACCTCACAAAAAAAAACCTGAGTAGAATATATAAAAAATATAGGCAGCACCATCTTCCTTAGGTGGTTAGAAGTAAGGTAGCAGGTAAGGCAGCTTAGAGTAGGAATTCTGGTAATCACTGCTCCTCAAAATTTTTCAAATTGCATTTTCTATCATCTCATTGACTGTATTATCTATTTCAACATACATAATCTATTATCTGATTGACTGTAATTTTTCTTTTCTATTTCTTAGATAGTAACTACTCTTTGTGTACTTTCTGCTTAGGTTTCTGCTCTGTTTGCACAAATGAATGCCACAGTAAAGGGTATGAAGTTGGGCTCAGTGGTAGCCCTGTAACCCAACATGGCCCATGGGCTGGATCCACCTGTCCAAACAGCATCTTCCCGTTCATCAGTGGAAACAGAATATCTATGCAAGCAATGGCCACTAACTAAAACAACTTCTCCTCATAAACCACCAAGAAATGCCCAAGGGATTCAGTGTGCAGCTGGTGTCTCTGTGCCACCCTACCACTGAACCTGTGGCAAACAATCTCTGTGATCAGTTTGTCAGAAACAATGTTTGTTGCTATGTAGTTAGGAAGACAGAAAGCCTCTGGGTAAGAGAGACCCCAGTATTGATGGAGCTGCTAGGTTGTTCCAGAAACCAGGGGGTCTGAAGGTTTATAAAATGCTCCCCATTTCAGGTATATTCCTTCTGACCTATTTGCATAGTCCAGTGTAGAGAACCACCTCCAATTTCTATTTCACTAACATGCAAAGCCAATCTTTTCTCAGGTCAGATGATAACAGAATCCTAATTTCCCTCATTATTCCATTTCACATTTCAGTCCCTCTGAGCATGAATGATTCAGATATCACTGTACCACAGTTAAGGAATTGTAAATTTAAATTGTAACTTGTAAAAGGCATGACCTACCCTATTTCTGGTGGAAGTACTACATTTACCACACCCTGGTGCCACCTTCAATTTGGCTGTGGCTGTGTTATATCGGTGATGTACAGCAAGCCTCCCATGGGCTGAGAGGTACTTACATCCTTCTTTTTCTGAATTGCTTTCAGCAAAAGGTGTCTTTTCCTTGTATCAGAATACTGTGCATGACATCCTATTTTAAGCTATTGAATTTTATCCTGTTTTTATAATTTTTTTTCCTCAGAGTTCTTTCTGTATGATACCCCAGTTTTCACCTGCCTTGGCAATTCCTTCCAGCTCTGTCATCATAACAGCGTACCTTGTTGCATTGACATCATGCTCAAGTTTCCTTCCTAAAGTCTTCAATGATGATTATTGAAAATTTAAAACAAAAGTGATGCCAGGATCCTTAAGGAATTCCAGCACTCTTATTCTTCAGCCTTCTCCATTGCCATGCCCTTTAAAATCAAGTTTATATTAATTTTTAAAATTTTTATTATTTCCAATTTCAATGATTTACTACACAAATTTATCCTGGGTGCTGTTGATGTCTAGAACACATTTTGCAACATTTTTCTTAAATTAATAATGTAATATTTTCAAATAATTTATTAAAATACATGTAAGGTCTGTCATATTTTGTCCTTGTAAACATTTATTACATGTACAAAGCTGCTCTGTGGAGGAATGGTACCTTACCTTGGAAACCTGGCTGAGTCACACCACAAGAGCAAATAAACATGACTTCTGCTTCATCCACACTGCCTCATTACAGGTTAACACAACATGTCTTGGCAGAAACAATTCGTGTGGATCTAGAAAGTCCTCTCAGAGCAGAATAAAAAGCTTTTAATTAACATGGCAAGGAATTTCTGTGAATACTTTATCACATAAAAATAGACTTGTTTTGGTTGTGTTTGCCTTCCTTTTATGTAATCCCACTGGAGTATTCTAATAAAAGTTGTTTGCTGGCAGCAGTGCAACAGAAAGAATGCATTCTAAACAAATTTGAGAATATTCAAATGTAACACGTTTTGAACATGCAAACGTGTATTTTTGCCATGACTCTGAATCCAGTCTTATTTTAGGAACATGCCTGTGCACAACTTCTGAAATAATATCTTTAATGTTCACTGGGACATGAAAACAATATCATGGCTTTTGTGCACTGAAAATGAAGAACTTTTTTATTAAAAATGTAGATTACAAAACATTGAAGCCACAGCATGTGTGGTAATTCCTGCTCATGCTTGCCAAGAATTACTTAAGAAGAGTCATGGCTCTGCTCCAAAAGAGTTTTGGAAAAAGAATTAATATATAAAATCAGAAATGGAGTAACTTGCAGGAAAAAATGCTAACTATAGTAAATTATTCTGTCTGCAGTAATTCTCAGTTAGGATTTATATGTTCAGGACAGGAAAATTGTCTTTGGAAGAGCGTTCAGAATCTATGTATGTCTGCACAAGGCAACATTATTTCTCCCTTTGTGACAAAATGAGTCCACAATACATAAATGAAATATAGTTTGTTGCAATTTCGGTTGCTTGGTTTCTCAAAGGATATCTCTGAATTTCTTTTATAGGCACACCAAAACATCATTGCAGTTATCAGCTCTGCTGTCAGAATGGTTTTGGTACACTCTGGAAGTACTTTTTAACAACATGAACTATGGAGCCCATGGCATCCTACCAGAAATGCTGTGTTTTGGGCTAGATGTCAGAATGGAAAGCTTAGAATGCTGCTTTGTGTAAATCATATGTGGTTCATCTTGTCTGTGGGTGCCAGTTCCATTTCTTCAGATAAAGATAAAACACAGTATAGATACTTATTTAGATTTCATTAAGACAATTGAATTATTCTATTATCATGTTTGAATTTAAAATCAATTTAAATTGATTTTTCTAGTCTATCAAAATAATGATCACTATGTTTTTACTAGTAGGTTCTGCAAGTTTTCTGCTAAAAAGGAAGGCAAAAAAGCCTTTTTAAAATATCTGAAATAGGTTGGTAAGTATTTGCTAAATGAAAACAGATATAGGAGTTGAAATTCTTTTACCATCATTGTTTTGAAAAGTTTTGTCCCTGCTCAGTGGGGCATGTAAGAGGCTGAGTGGGAGGGAACATTTTTTTCACAAAGAATTAGGCTGGATTCCCTCTTTTTGTGGTTTGCTGTTTTGCCTGTTCAGATGAATGGATTGATATTTTTATCAGCATTGGTGTAACCCTGTTAAGAAAGCAATAATACACTAATACAATAGGCCAGTTTTCCCTTCTACTATACAGTAAATTAATTCCTGTGGTTTAGTTTAAGCCCAGTGTTGGCTACAATTTGAAGTCTAATAAGCTATTCTTATGGCATGATCCCTCCAGAGTAATAGGCCACGTCCAGTGCCTGCCCAAATGATCTTACTCAGGCACTGGCAAGTGTTTCTGCCTTCCACATCCTGATGCTCTGCTGGGAGACATGCAAGCGTGTGCAGGCTGTATAGGCACTCTGCCCTTCTGCACAGAGAACAGAACAGGGCAGTTTTGTGGTCACAGGGTGTACACCCAAGTGTGTGCTGATAACTCTGTGTTACTGTGAAGTGCACACAACCACAGAAATGCAGATGTTGAAGGCAGATAAACTATTTAGTTTGAATGGTGGTATATTTTAGAAGAATTTCAAAAAGCAGAAAACAAGCATAAAATTAAAGTAACTTAAACCCAGAAAAACTGACTGAAAGCAAGTGATTACCATCCTAATTCCAGTTTGGAAATATTGTCATCACATATTGTTTCACAAAATATTCACTTGCTTGGAAATCACATCTGGCTTTGTTCTTCTCATATTTCTTCACAGACTTGCAAGACTGGAGGAGGTACTTAGGACCTTGCCATTGCTTTGTTCCTAAGCATGTGTCACAGACATGGTGTTCCTTGTGCTTGCAGCTTTGTCATGGTGACCCTAAGTGCATGAGGGCACCCACAGTCTGCACTGCAGCTGGCAGCATCAAGATCCGCATGAACAGCACAGACACCTCTGAAGTGTGGGAATCCTTAACTTCCTCTGCCTCCAGCTCTGATGCCAGGAAATGCATCCTGGCAATTTTTTAAATATTGACCCCTTCCCTTTGTGAGTACCCTTTCAGGGACGGGTATGTTCAAAGGTAGACTATCCATATCACCAAATCTCCCTTATGCATCAGGGACTTAGTTCTGCCTTCCTGCCAGTTCACTTCTGTGAGTGAAAATGTTTCTCTCTTTGGTGACAGTCTGTCCCAGCTCCCCAGTGCACTGCTCCATCTCATGGAGGCAGGACTTGCACACCTCTGCTGTGTCCGACTGACAATTTTTTCTCTCCATTGCCAGTTCTTTTAGTGCTGCTAAAGACTGGGTTGCTCCAGAGCATGAAGATTTTGCAATTCAGCTATTTGGGGATTTCCCTCCAGGGCTGTTTTCTCCTCCTGGATATCAGTTCTTCTCCTGACTCTGACTTATGATAATACATTTCTTGCATTTCTCTCTGAATTTCTGAGAGAAAAATCAACCAGCCTGTGCACTGCTGCCTTAGTGGGTGCTTCCCCCACTGCAAGGCACCCAACACCAGCCTTCACGTTTCCTTTTTTCACCCTCACAGGCCCTGCTCCTCCTTCCTGCCTTCTTCACCTAACCCCGTCCCAAATTTGTCAAAGGCTGGTGGTGGGGGGCTGCTGCCTTTGGAGACAGCCTCTGTACAGAAACCTCTGTTCCCCTCAGCTCCTCCTGCAGAGTATCCTTGCAGTAAAGGCATCCTGGGAATCCTGTGGCAGAAGGCTTCCTATCAGCGGCCAGTTGCCACCATGCTGTGTCCCAGGCACTAGCAAAGGTGGGCTCCAGGTGGGTAAAGCCAGGATAGTCCTGCAGGAAGGAGGCACCTGTCTTCTATATCACACCTGCCCTCAGAAGCGGAAGTTCTTAAATTGCCAAGGCATTGTAGCACTTTCGAACTTGTATAGTTAGTGTTCATTCTTTGCTGGAGATATTTTCTGTTATCACAGGGTGATTATCTTAACAATTTTGCTTGCAATGTTCTGTTCCACTCTATTTTTCCTGCCCTTAAATGACAAACAAACTGGATTTCTTTTGGGCTGCTAGAGTGACTGCACATTCTTACCTACTTTTATACCACTTATACACCACTACAAAACCCTACCTTTTGATGTGCTATTGATGTTTTAAACCAATTTAAGGTAGAGAAGAGCTAGGCTGCTTTCTCTGTCTCCACCAAATCTCCAGATAATTACCAGTACGAGTACAATATTGCCTTGTACTGATGTAACTTATTAGTATAATAATAATTTTGAAAGAACATTTTAAATGACAACATTGCTCTGTTGGTCGAGATGTCCTGCAAAGATAGATTACTGTGTTCCTGCACATCCATTTAAAATGTTTTCTTCAGCCAAACTAAAGGCCATTGGAAACAAGTCACATACAAATCTGATTTCAAGCCTGCATAAGCCATTCACTTTCCACTTTCCTAAAATTATATTTTTTTTCTGGGAGCTGACATTAATGGCACATCAGTGATCCTGAAACTTATAACTAATTGGAGAATTGGATTTTTTTGTAACAAACTAACACAATAAATAAGTATGAATTTTATATTTTCTGTCCCCACCCTTTTGTACTTGTATCTCCTTATATATGCCTGGTTTACAGACTTTTCAGGGAAGAGGAATGTCATTGCAATTATATGTAATGAACATCATCCGTCTTCACTGCCTTTGTGCCAAGATTCAAGTATTCCTCACCTGTATGTTTTAGGCCTACCTGCTCACTCCAGAAGGATAGTTTCTTAAGGAGGTTTATAATTTATTCGCTAGATTTATTGTTAGTTCATTCCGGTGAAGTGATCTAATCTTTGAATGCATATCTTGTCAATGTTTGCTGCATTTATATAAATTTATTCCATATAAAGCCAAACTGAGGTGGTAGTGTTCATGCTGTTCCACAGATAGAAATATTCTCTCCTGCACTAGTTCTTCAATCAACATTTAAGGAACCATCAGTTGGCAACATGGAAATTGAAACTCAGCCTAGGGACAGTAACATACATCCCAGAACATGCCGGTAAAAAACAATCTAGAAAGAGGAGCATGCCTTTTTCTGCATGTGTATGGATAGTTAGCCTTGGTGTAAACTGCAAACTGCCCTACATATAATTCAGCTTGCAGCTCTCCTTTCTCCCCATAATGGACAGACGATACCATAGCAAAAAAGACAGCTAGACCAGATCTGGTCAAATATCTGCCTTTTGAAAATCTTAGCTCCTACCTCCCCCAGCATACAAGGGAGGGTAAAGTCTTAGGTTTTGCACTTCACAATAACCAGAAAATGGCAAAAGCAGCAGCTGATTGTACGATTCTTGGAAAGAATCTGACTGATGATCAAGAATCATAGAATATCCTCAACTGGAGAAGACACACAGGGAAGTCCAATTCCCAGCCCTGTGAAGGACGCTCCAATAATCACAGCATGCCTCAGAACATTGTTCAAATGCTTTTTGAACTAGAAAGGTTTGGTTCTGTGACCACTTTCCTGGGAAGACTGTTCCATTACTCAACCATCCTCTGGGTGAAGAACATTTTCTCAATATCCAGCCCAAACCTCCCCTGACATAGCTTTGTGCCATTCCCTTGGGCCCTGCCACCAAGCACCACAGAGAAGAGATCAGTGCCTGCTTGCTCTGTCTCTTTCTTCCCTTCATGAGGAAGTTGTACCTGCAAAGAAGTCTGTCCTCAGTCTCCTCTGGGCTGAACAGACCAAGTGTCCTCAGTTTCTCCTTATAAGTCCTCTACTCCAAACCCCTTTCTGTCCTCATGGTCCTCCTCTGGATGCTCTCTAAGAGCTAAGTGTCTGTTTTTTATATTGTAGCACCCAAAACTGCTCCCAGAACTTGAGATGAATCTGCCCCAGTGCAGACTAGAGCAGGACAATTCCCCCCCTTGCCTGGCTGGCGATGCTGTGCCTGATGCACCCCAGGACAGGGCTGGCTCTCCTGGCTGCCAGGGCACTGCTGGCTCATGTTTACCTTGCCCTCGACAAAGACCCCCAGGCACCTTTCCGTAGCATGTCTCTCCAGTGTCTCCTTCCCCAGCCTGTCTGTACATCCAGAGTTGTTCTGTCCCAGGTGCAAAATCCAGTAGTTTTCTTAGTCAAACTTCATAAAGTGAATGGGATGGTGAATGTAAGCAGAGAAAAGTGTCATCTCTGGTCAGCTTTGAGCTGCTTGGGTGGTCATTAGGGAGAAGACAGCAACTGTCCTCTTGGGCTGGTAGACGGTGTCAGGGAGCAGAATGTTCCCCCTGTTATCCAAGAGGAGGGCAGTTGGAGACCTGCTGAGCTGCTTGGATGTTCCTAAATCTATGGGACGAGATGGGATCCATCCCAGGGTGATGAGGGAGCCTGTAGATGAGCTTGCAAAGCCTCTCTCCATCATTTACCAACATTCCTGGCTCACTGGTGAGGTTCCAGATGGCTGGAAGCTGGCCAGTGTGATACCTGTTCACAAAAAGGTGGGAGTGAGGATCCTGGTAATTTTAGGCCAGGTAGCTTGTAGTTACTCAGTAGTAGGGTAATGGAGCAGTTTATACTGAGCGTCATCACACAGCCCTTACAGGATGGCCAGGGTATCAGACCCAGCCAACATGGAGGTGGTAGGTCATGTTTGACCCACCTGGTCTCCTTTTATGACCAGGTGACCTGCCTGGTGGATGCAGGAAAGGCTGTGGATGTTGTACCTGGACTTCAGCAAGGCCTTTGACACTGTCTCCCAGAGCCCACTCCTGGAAAAGCTGGCAGCCCACGGCTTGGACAGGAGCACTCCTTGCTGGGCTAGGAACTGGCTGCATGGCCGGGCCCAGAGAGTGCTGGTGAATGGTGCTGCATCCAGCTGGTGGCTGCTCAGCAGAGGTGTCCCTCAGGGTCTGTGCTGGGGCCAGTTCTGTTCAATATTTTTACTGATGACATGGATGAGGGTGTTGAGTCTTTTGTGGTAAATTTGCAGGCAACACTAAGCTGGGAGCGTATGTTGATCTGTTGTGGAGGGTAGGAGGGCTCTGCAGAGAGACCTGGAATGGCTGGATGGATGGGCAGAGTCCAATAAGATGAAGTTTAATAACTCCAAGTGCCAAGTCCTGCATTTTGGCCACAATATCAGCCTGCAGCATTGTAGGCTGGGGATGGTGTGGCTGGACAGTGCCCAGGCAGAAAGGGACCTGGGGGTGCTGGTCCACAGCCGGCTGAGCATGAGCCAGCAGTGGGCCCTGGGGCCAAGAAGGCCAAGGGCATCCCGGGCTGTGTCAGGAATGGTGTGGCCAGCAGGAACAGAGAGGTCAATCTTCCCCTGCCCTCTGCACTGGTGAGGCCACACCCTGAGTGCTGTGTCCAGTTCTGGCCTCTCAGTTTGGGAAGGACCTTGAGACACTTGAGTGCATCCAGAGGAGGCAACGAGGCTGGAGAGGGGCTGGGAACACAAGGCCTGTGAGGAATGGCTGAGGGCCCTGGGGATGGCTGTTTAGCCTGGAGAAAAGGAGACTCAGGGGTGGCCTTATCACTCTCTACAACTCCCTGAAAGGTGGCTGTAGTCAGGTAGGGGTTGATCTCTCTCCAGACAGCAGCTGACAGAACCAGAGGATACAGTCTCAAGCTTTGCCAAGGGAAATCGAGATTGGATGTTAGGAAAAATTTTTTTTACAGACACAGTAATAAAGTTCTGGTATGGTCTGCCAGGGGAGGTGTTGGAGTCACCATGTTTAAAAAAGCTGGATATGGCACTCAGTGCCATGGTTTAGTTGAGGTGTTAGGACATGGGTTGGGCGCAATGATCTTAAAGGTCTCTTGCAACCTAGTGATTCTGTGATTCTGTGAAAAACCCACAGAAATTAGTTTTTGGTTTTTTTTTTTTTGTTGTTTTGTGGTTTTTTTTTTGGTTTTGTTTTTTTTTTTTTTTTTGTTTTTTTTTTTTTTTTTTTTAATTCTAGTGAATATGGGAAAAGTGAGCAAGGAAACAGCTATTTGTTTCTAGGTTCTAATTTCTTAAGGGACACACTGACCTGGTTTGTGTATGCTGTTTTCTATGGCAATGCAGACACCGGTTGATCACTCAGGCCACCACATACACAGTGCAATTCAGAGTCAATGATTGTCCAAACGAATTTTTAAATTATCTAAGATCTTGTGCACATGTAATATATACACATGGAAAGCCTGTGAGTGCTGAAAACAGAGTTCTGCAGAATAACATGCTTCTCTTCTGGCTTTTGAAAGAATAAGTGTCATTATAATCTAGTATTTAGCTATATGGGAGTCTCTCCACGCTCCTTTCATGAAACCTTTGTTCCCCATGGTTTTGCCAAGCCCAGGAGTGAAATTTTAGGATCTGCAGAACTCCTGTCTGAAAGGAGTGAATTTTCAAAAGCAGATGGCAAAGTCTGAATTTCTTTTCAGAAAATTTCCAACTGTAAATATTGTTGCTGTTCCCAAGAATAGGAAGAGGAAATTTTATTTTTCTACATAGAAATTAGAATCAAAATTTATTAGACATGACTATGCCTTGGAGGAGAGATTTATGTGAAAGCAAGAGATCCCTTCATGTCAGGGATGCATCTCATGACGTCTCATTGTATTTTCTTTTCCAAATTAGCCACATGAGGAAGATTAGTTTAGTTGATGAATTTGAGAGAATTGCAACGTCCAGGCTGTGTTCTGAAACTTCCAGGTATCACCCCTTCTTACAGCTGGAAGGCATGGCTGGAGCACTGAGGTCTTGTCTCTCAGCATCTCAAACGCTCCCTCTGGTGGTGCTGCCTTTGAGGAAGAGGAAGACACTACCTGATGGGATGCAGGGGTATGAGTCCTGCAAAGCAGGAGAGCAGGAGATAGCAGAAGGAGGACTGATTTGTGGATTATGATGCTTATAATGGAAGCAGGACTCGTAGGACAAGCTGAGGTTTCATGCACAGCTGCACAACAACAGGTCCATACCTCACAACAGGGGCCAGAAACTCAAGGGATGAGTCTTGATACGACTGCCAAAAAATTTCCCGTTAATAAGACTTTACCTGAAAATGCAGTTTTGGACAGCTACATATCTGAAAGGTTATAAACCTTCACTGGAGAATTCTTGATGTTATTAAAAAACATAATCTGAAAAGTGAATAATGGGGATTTTTTGTTTGTTAGCTTGGTGGTTTTTTTTGATTGTTTGCTTCTGTAGTTTTCACTTTCCTAGGTAAAAAAGAATAATTTTCATAAATTATTTGCTTTGTCATACTGCAAATGGATGGGGCCTTGAATCTGCTTGTGTGCTTGACCTTATAAACAATTCTGGTGTAGTCTATATTTGACACACAAACCCACTTTTTTCCTAAAATGTTTTAAGATAATACATTTTCACCTTTCAGTCTTCAGTAGGACAGACTGCCACTGCACATGAAAGGCTGGCCTCCCAACTGTCCACCTTTCCCTGTTTCTGTCTCAAATCCTTGGTTGTCTAACACTCTGCTTAAAGGTGTCTGGGCATGGTGGTGCTCTTTTCATATTCCAGCAGCTTCATCAGTTGTCTGCCCAAGAGATGGTCCACATTTTATGCAGGTTTTTGAGAGGGACAATGACTGTTATCTCAAGACTCTCATTACAGTGGGATTGCTTAAGATAAAAGAAAATACATCAACATATGTGGATGGGTGTCTAAAATGGAACTGTATTTCTTTTGGGCCCCCTGTGGGTGATGACAATACCTTTGGAATCCTCTCTGTCAACATCTGGAAGGCTCCACACACAGTACTGCTTCTGCCTTGAGAGAACAGGGTGGCTGTGAGCAATTAGGTGGGTGAAATGTGCAAGTCCTGAGACCTTAGTTACATTCGTGGAGCACGTCAAGCTAAAAGAAGATAAGGGAGTGTTTGAAAATAAACAGAACATTAGCCAGCAATCAATAACTGCCTGAAATATTAGCTCAGTCAGAATCAGGGTTCTTAGCCAATCTAGGACATGTAACTGGTCTTGAAATGCGTAAAAGACTGCTGTAAAACCAAAGGAACAGTGTGTTTTGCCTGTCCAGGACAGTGCAATACTGGAATGACTTGTCTGTGAGACTGTGATGCCTTCATCCCTAGATGTTTTACAGAACAAGTTGGACAAACAGCAGTAAGGAATAGTTTGCATGAATTTGGGACAGCCTTGGACACAGGGAGGAGAAGAACAGCAATATGACCTCATGAGAACATTTGCCCCATTATTTTTCTCTGTACTGTGGAATTATTACTTTGCTCTTATTCTTGTTTGTCCTTCTCTTGCTACTCTTCCGGATGCTCTCAGATGTGCTTTTGTGCAAGGTTTCTCAGCAAGGATATTTCTGCTGAGTGGGACCTTTGCACTTTACTGCTATATTGTGAGTAACATTTATGTATGTATTTTCTGAACACCAAAACCCTCCTGAAAAGTCAGTGACATGTTTTCAATATTTTCTGACATATACTGCATGTGTTGTATGATTTGTTCCTAGTTAGAGTAATTCTGCTTCAAGCCAGCCAGCAGGAAATCTTGAAGGGCCCATTCGTTCTCATTCTGATCTCCTCTGGACCTGGATGGTTGGAGGAAAGCCAATGCAGTATAGAGATGTATGTACGTGTGCTTGAAATTTCTGTCCAGTGCAGAGTCAGATATCAGATATAGCAGCTTCCATGCCTACCTGACTAGGAAGTAAGATAAGATGGTTTTGTGTTGCATGCAGACACTTCATTTCTGATTTAAGATATATTATCAGCAATATAGGATAGTGCAGTGTTACACCTATATTGTGAGCTGCAGAATGAATCTACAAAACTCTCCAGGCTCACTAAGCAACCTCACTTATTGGAATCCTTGGGACTATGCACATGCTCATAGTTAGGCATATGCCCAAGTGTTTTGCTGGAGGTAGGAGGGGTAAAAATAATTTTCCAATATTTCCAATTTGACAACAACTTATAAGCATCAGATTATTTAACAAAAGTTAGGTGTGGAGCAAAACAGCTTTGGTAGCATATACCACAGAAGTACTTATGTTGCAATTCTGCTATTACAACAGATGTTCTAGTTTGTTAAGATCAAGAGATCAATAACTAAATTTACAAAAAAAGCCAGATGCTTAGTGATTGGGTGTTGTTTTAATGTGCCAAATACTACTGATTTGGCCAAAACTGATAATCTGAAACAGTATCTTCCAAAGCATACTAATAACAGCCGTCTTTTAGTCTCAGACTAGAGGATAAAATAAACCTGGAAAGAATGTTCTTATAACATTGATCTCACTTAAACATCTCTATTTCCGGAAGAATAGTATTTAAGCCCTGTGTGAAAGTTATTCAGTCAATGCAGGCATGAAAAATCAGCAATTGTCTAGGATGTTCTCTATTCCATTTTTAACTTCCCTATAATTTAAGCCAAATGGCATATACAATGCACATACAACTTCTTTGAATGTGGTTGTGGACCTTACTGAGAATAGGCTGGTATTATAATTTGTCCCATACTGCTGGTCCAAAGCACAGAACAAAATAATTATAATGGGTTCAAAATTCTTCAGGTATATTTATGGGATTCTTGGGGCTATATTTATGTAGTTAAGCACAGATGTATTTGTGCCTGCATTTAAAGAAAATCATGCTGCACATTACCTATATTTTGGTAATTTAAAATGCATTAATATCTTTGTGAAATCATATGACAGCAGTAAGAGGAACACTTAGTAAAAGTTATCCAGGAATTATATTTGGAAAAGAAGCAGGATCCAATACACACCAGGGAAAAATTCCTTGCAATTTGAACAAATAAAAGTGTATCTCTGTTCTATTGCATAGGTATTGCATAGTCCATCCCCAAAGTATGTTTTCCAGTCTAGTGCTATGTAGCTCCACCAGAGAGCTAGAGAGGCAGCAAATCTCATTCCTTGCTGCCCTTTTCCTGAGTAGCCTGAGCTCACTAGCCTTTGCCAAGTTAGGGTGTCTAGTGTTCACACAGAGGCCCATCAGCTTTTCAGGACAGAGGTGCTGTAACTTGTTAATTGGGTTAG
The DNA here is from genome assembly GCA_039654755.1 of Calcarius lapponicus. NCBI lineage: Eukaryota > Metazoa > Chordata > Aves > Passeriformes > Fringillidae > Calcarius > Calcarius lapponicus. The sequence continues at coordinate 42,861,008 of CM077481.1, forward strand.
CAGGGTGGATAGCAAAATGAAGTGTAACCCATATCTACTACAGTAGAGTTCAGATTTTGAAAAATTTGTATTTTGCCTGACAAATTCCTTCATAGGTATTTAAAGGAACTTTTTCTGAGCATTGAGAACCAAACTCTCACTGTGATAGAAGAAAAAAACACATAGAAAAAGAAGGTTCTGTCTTAAATAGAAAGTTCTGTCTTCTCTTTTTTCCCTTGTAAAGTTCAGCTATGTCATGCTGTTGGATTGCAGTTACATAGAGTTGCCTCGGTGGTAAAATTAGATAACACCATTACTTTCTCCCTTCTCCACAACATTTTGCATTCAATAACACAGTCAACATCTTGATGTGTCAGTGAGTTTGTGGTAAGAAATTAATCTAATCTTTTTACAAAACTAAATAGACCTGTCTTATTTGAAAAGTAGATTTTTTTTCCCCATATGTAATATGCTAGAAACATTTCCATGTGATTTATTCATTTCACCCACAGGATATTTAAACTACCCACTGTTTGGCCACATTTCACCAAATGTTAGATTATGAGAGATGTTTTTACAGGAGTAACTTAGAGTCTGAATGCAATTTCTACAATAGAAATATGTTTTGATTCTTATATTTCCACCACAAGGCTCAGGTGTTTGTGCAAACTGGAGCCTTCTAAATACATTTGCGTTCTTGACTGTCAGTTTCTAAGTTCAGGGTTATTCTTTTCCATTAGAGTGTCTGATGTCAAACATGAACTAAACCCAGGTACATAACCCTGAACTCTTTTTCCTTTTGTCAAATGAGCAGAATATTGCCAGAAATTGTAATGGAAAAAAAAAAAAGCACAACCTAAACATGGCAAGCCATCAAGCCAAAGTGAAAAAAAATAAAAATATTAGAGGGGATTTCAGGCAGTTTAAACAGTCTATGGAGGTCACTCAGTACCACACTCTGTGTCTTCAAAAGATGTAACAGGCAAAGAAAAGGAAAAAAAGGTGTTTCACCTCTCCTATTTGATGGTTCCCCCCTTAATTACTTCCCCCTTGAGACTTTCCAGCTCCCAAGGCAGGGGAACTGGGCACCTACTCAGACCAGCTGTTCTTGAGAACATGGGTCCATGTGGGAGCCACATGGGGAGTGTCAGCTTCATGTAATTCACCTTTCTGCTCCCTAAAACCCATGACCAACCTTGTATTTTTCAATATTCATGTGCTGCTAGGCCCCTTTTAATACATCTGCAAGACTTGTTTAATGTCCTGGAGCCAGGATAAAAAACATCATGTTCTTCATGGCAAGTGGTTCAGCTTTAAATAGGTTCCAGGGTTTCTTTCCCCTGGTATGCTCCTTCAGCAGGCAAGATGACTCCTGCTCCTCCTGCCAAGCTCTGCCTTTGTGGTGAGGATGCCCTCTTCATGGCAGCATTCCCCCTTGCTTTCTGCTCACTTATCTGAGGGACTGAGCAATAATTAACCTGAAAGACCTTTTCTCCATGTCCTATGTTTCCCATGGCTTTTAAAAGATCTTGTGCTGTGGCTTTTGTCCACTGAAAATATTCCTTTAATATCACTTTGGAGTGCTAATTAGAGAAGATTCCTTGCTTAGCCTATATGAATAGGAATACATGACCAGCTATGATAGATGTCAGGCAACACATTTTAAAGAGGGATTTTCCCTTTCCTCTGTTGACTGGAAGATGAAATGACAAGTGTTGTAAAGAACTGAGAGCCATCTCCGTGGGGTGGCAGACTCAAGACGTGCTCTGGCAGGAGAACGAGTACCAGTGGGAATATGATGATCAAAATTCCTGATGGACATTCCTGCACAGTGGCATCCTTTTCCTTTAGAGCATGGTGAGGCAAAACTAACCCTGCTCAAATACAAATGCTCTGCTCTAAGTCAAAACACAAACTGAAAAGCTGAGTACCAAGCAAGGGTATGTAAAATGACTCACTGTGAGAGGGTGTACCCTTAATCTAGATGACTCAGTCCTTGGAGTGCTGGAAGACTTAGGACTTGTTTCTTCCAGAAATCTGTGGATCAGTAGTCACAATGGTGAGGATACATTGATGACATCTGCCAGTTCAGAAGTGTAGATTTTGCAGAGGTGCCTGCCTGACAGACAAGACTTGCACTCTTCTAGGTAAGAGCTGGTGTGCCTTTTCTTCTTGCCCTCATGCTGGCTCCTCCCTAAAATTACACTACTTACACTTCTTCCCGTACAAAATGACTTATGTTCTTGTCCCCTGTTTCAGACAAGCCAAGTCTAAGCAGTAAGACAGCCTGTGAAAAGTTGTTGTAATTCATGCCAGGGCCATCAAGGACATTTCTGGACATCTTTGTGAACTCATTTATGGATTTTATGACCAGCTGTTTGTCAGGAATGATGAGGCTGTGCACTTAGAAACACCAGTCCCCTGTAAAGGAACGTAGTGTCCCATCTTGCATTCCTGCTGGTGACAATGCCAGGTCTGAGCAGGGCTTGCAGACCGCCTCAGCAGTCCTGGCAGATGAGGGACATCCGCAGTGCCGGAATGCTTATCCTGTGCTACAGCTGTGTCATCACAAAGCTGGAATGTACAGTATACACTTTCCACAGGCATAGCTCTGAGCACAGAAATGTGTATACCATCAACGGCACCTGCCCCTCTATGGAGCAGTTCAGCTGTTGTGATAGCTGATGAGCTAAATTTAAAGTTTGCACATGCTTGATTCAATTTAATACCGTCCAAGGGGAGCTTACAGGGGGAAAAAAAACCAGCATGGGCATCTACATTTATGCAGAGTTTTAAAATATTTTTCCTCATTTAAGCTTATGCTTAGCTGGATCTGAAGTTCTACTGTGATTTTACAGTAAAAATCCTGGTATATTATGATGATTCCCTTTATTACTATATATAATATGTGTGAAAATAAAGCTGCAAGTTGTGCATTATACTATTAATAGTATTTTGCTTATAATTTCTTGCCTTATTCTCAGGTATATTATCAAAACTATATTTTTCAAGACATCCAAAAATGCCAGGGAGCACATTCAATCTTTCTGTAAGGTGAGGAATCTAGTTTTCACTAGATTAAATTTCTTTATAATTTCCTAAGAGTATAAAAAATAATGTCATGACCACATCTTTGGAAAGATATTCAAAGCATTAGAAGCATATGCTAAATATGGTTTGTTAATCATTCAGGGAATTGCAATACTGCATAAAAGAAACACTTTTATCTTGAATCTGTGCCAAAAAGCCTTTTTAAAATTATTCTCCTGCTCTGGTAAAGCATAGCAAATCATTTCACCACAGACATTTCAGGAGTATTTGAGTACTGGCAGCAAAAAAAGACTTGAAGAAACCTTAAAGTTGCAGTACCAATATTATTTCATAAATAACAATCTCCTTAGTCAAATATGTGACTGTGTGTGATGTAACTCTTTGTCAGCAATATAAACCTGAGCATTAGTAATGCAATAAAGTCATCTTTGGGACTAAAATTAAACCTAAAGTCATGTTGCCACATTTTCATGCATCCCTCTGTATAGTGTTATCAGAAGTGAGATTACCCTCCATGCATCCAAGAGTGAGTTCATTCAGGTCAGTTTATATATTCTGGGAGGCTTTTCATGCAGAGATAAACTTTGAACGATCACCTATCTTTAAGTATTATGATAGGCAAAGTCCAAAAAATGAGAAACTGCAACTGCTAAATTTGAAACATCAAGCAAGAAAACCTCGTAGTCATGCATAAATTGAATTTCTAAATTCTGCTAAAGAAGGAGCTAAAGAAGGGAAAAACACAGAAAGGTATACATATCTGTATGATGTTTTATGAAAACAAATGTTTGCAACTACTAAACACTGCCCTGGGGTTATAGTAAACAAGCAATGATAAGGATGGTGCCATGCTGACTAGCTAGTGTACCGTAGGAGGTATTGTATATCAACAGCCTGGCAGTGTCAAAGCCAAGTTAGAGTAGCAGGAATTTAGCACTTCACAAACTCGTGACCCCAAAAAGGCCATGGTGTGTGTCAGGATGGATTCTAAGCAAGGAGGGTGAGGGTGGCACCCTCCCCTGTGCTTGGAGACCATTCTCTGGTTTGAGAGATATAATTTGTGTTGTGATAGTATCTGACTGGTTCATTGGAATTTTCTTTTTTGAGCTGAGTTATGTGTCTTCTCTTTCACCTGGTTTAGAAAGACTAAATATGAATTGCTGCTTTCCTGCTTAGAAAATCTGGTGTACGTATTTAACTGCTACAAAGAGCAACCTTTGATTAGCTGCAAGTAAAGACCTGCACTCTTTTCTACAAATTGACTTCCCTTCTACCATAATTACTCAGCACACTGTGGAGTAATTTACTCTTTTAGCACAAGTTATATGATAAGTCCTACTAGTATTGCCATTAATACACAGACGTATTCCTGTTGAACCTGGCATGAGTGCAACTGAGATGTTCATCAAATTCATTAATATAGCTGTGGGCACTGCACATCATACTCTGGATTTCTGAAAGTGTGGCTTTGGTATGACATTTCAAATTACCTGCTCTGATGTTTAGGTTCTTTGAATAACTTAGAAGTATTGCAATTGCAGTTGAGAGTTTACATACATTTGATGTCTAGTGGGTAGTTGACAACAAGATATCCTGTATCAGTGCCCAGTGTGAAGTTTCCAAAGGACTGTTTTCAGTCATGTATTATACTTTTGTAGCCATCACAGGGGAATGATTTAAGGCAGTCAAGTGTGAATGGCAGAGGAGCTGTGTGCCAGCTATTATCACTTGCACAAATCCCATACTTCTTATTCCTACAAACCCTCTTTGTTTTTCAAAATCTTACTCGCAGTCACAAGTTTCATGCATTTGGTTTTGCTAATATTGCACAGGATCTAAAAGTAGGTTAAATACGATACTGATAAGTTTCTCAGCTCAGTCCTTTCATGTTTACTGTTGAGATAATATGAAAGTACTGTGTTTGTCTTTGACAGCTAAAAAAAATGATCTTTTAAGATGCTAGCTATCAACTAGAATTCAGCACTTGAGGTCAGGTAAATACTAATGGCAACGTTTTCCTTCTATTTCCCTTTTTGCTCCCTCTCTTTCCTGGGGTATGGTGTTCCCACTTACAGCCCTCCCTTTTCTCTTTCACAGTATTTAGAATTGTACTGCATGTACCAAACATTTCAGACATGGAAAACCAAAGTGTTAATCAATCAATCATCATTAATCCATGCAATTTCATGCATCTGTCATATGAGAAGGTAAAAAGGTCCCAGGACACAACTAAGAACTATCCCAAAAGAGCAATGTTAAAACTGCAAAGAAAGAAAAACAAGACTATGCCTCTAAAATATTGTCTGCAGCATAACCTCGGTGTGTTCTGGGCCAGCAAGGAAGGGAGCACATTTAGTACTCTTCTTGTGAAAGAGGATCCCAGTTCCTGGCAGGGGAGGAAGCACAATGATCTCCACTGAGTCTCCTGTGGCATTTCTGAGAAGTGCCTGCAAGCACAGCCTATGCCCTGAGGGCAAACACTACCTCCAGAGCAGGACTCCTCTCTGCAGCCTGCAAAAAGACCTGACAGCCAGAGAACGATCATTCTATCTTATAGATAAACATTCAGGGAGAGCAGGACAGAGAAGAGCAGGGCCAAAATAACCAGTGTCTAAAGAAGCCCAATGCAAATTAACAACTGCAAATACGTCAGGGCTCAGGATTTCCAGGAGTGTTTACAATTCTGCCTCTGTAGAAGCAGTGATCTGTACCATGCAGCTTCATTATGGTATTGCTATGCTGCATGGCAATATACTGTAGAATAATATACCATAGTAATAGAATAATAATAATATAGTAATAGAATGGAGAAAGAGAGAAGATGGAAAAAAGCAAGTGAATATACTGTAAAGACTCTAGGAGACTTAAATCAAAGAATCTCATTGGAATCAATGCAAATCTCTTCTCATCTAGAAAGTAGGTAATTGGCAGAGAGCAGTGAAGTAAGAAGTTATTTCCTCCAGTGAAATTTAACCAAATCAAATCAGTCCTGCCCTTTTCCTTTTTATCTTTAAAAGGCAACTTTTCATGTTGTCGTGGCAGGCCTTGAATTCCTAATACATTTTTATTTAATGCTGTTGAGATTGGAATTTTTTTGCCCCAAAGTGCGGAGTGTGTGGGACAGTGGTGTTTGGTCAGAGCAACATTAACTCAGTCTTGTCAAAAAGAGTTTTGTGAATTTTCAAGTTTAGTGCTTCACTTGGGATGTGGGCCTTGACTGAGCAAACTATTCACCTCATGTGACCTAGACAGGAGGATATGGATCATCCTTATGTTGTCACCTTTTTAGAGATTTTTTTTTTTGTAGAAGTAGGCCAAAAACCATATTTACCTGCTGTAGGTTCTCTGAGTATTTTGCTGTTCTCTGTGAAAAAAAGTTCAGCTATTTATTCTAATAATATCTCTGATGTTAATTCATATGGATGATGTCTTTCTTTGCTTGGTAAAGTAAATTTGGCTTAAAATAAACACAATTATAACCATGAACAAAAAAAAAAAAAAACCCAAACAGCTTCATATATAATCTAGTTCTAAAAAAGCTTTCTAACCAAGAGAAGACTACAATGGTACCTGTAACTGTGAAAGTAAACTTGGTTGCTGTCAGAAAAAAAAAAAAATCCAGTTTCTGCAACACAAATTAAAATAACAAGACTGATTTGAAGAAATTAATCCTTAGCAAGCGTTATGGGCACTTATTGTTGAAGAGTGTAAGGCTGCTGAAATCAGGATTTGCTATTGGTTTTCCATAAACGCTTCCCATAAGTTTTCCATAAATTTGAATTTATTGCAGGTTTTGCATATTGAATATTTCTAAATGTAAGAGGGAGTTTGAATGCATTTTTTAAAAACTGGGTAGACTTCCAGAGAAGTTTTGTTAAGTTTTTTGTTTTGTTTTGTTGTTTTGTCTTTTACAGAAAAGCAGTGGAATGAATGATAGTGCAGGAATAACTGCAACATAACAAAGTCATAATGTAATAGGCAGCATGAAAATTTCAAAATTAAGGCTTTCAACCTTGGTTGTGCACTTGTGGTAACCAATAGCAATGACTGGCCTAAAGTGCATATTTTCACACTGTCTCACACAATATCCCAAAAGCACACTAGATAGTCTGCTCAGAGCTGCAGCTAAGTGCAGAATTACTTGGGCAATTGCAATAGAAATGGAGTTTCTGGGAGAGAAAATAGTTGCTAAATGAAAGGAAAGTCAAGTGAAATTTTAGAAATTTGTGTTGGTTTTGCTACTATTAAGACTTTCATCTATGATTTTAATGCTGGAATGAGGCATTCATTCATTGATTCACATTTCTGTGACTGCAACTTGGGACGTTCTGACAAGCATCTTCTGTAGCTTTGTAGGCTGATTTAAAAAATCCATGGCCTTATACAGGAAACTAACAGAGAGAATCCTAGATCATCAAAAAAAAATCTTGGAAGCCACATAATGAATGACACATTTTGACTAGTTTAATCTGGAGATTGATATAAAGCTTAAAAAGCACAAGGGATATTTAGGTTAGAAGAAAAACTTATTAGTGGAACATTACAAAATATGAAAACTGTATTCCTGGACTCCTGTAGGTCTTTCAGGAGCACATCAGATAAACACTAGTTAGAAATTTATCTAGTATATCTGGTGCTGCTCTAAGTATAAGGCTTCTGATGCTCCTTTATTATTATTATTTTTTTAACAACAGAGGGGTTTTGAAACATTTTGATGAAGGGTGACGTTAGGGAAGAAAACATTTATTTTATTTTTATGCTGTAAGCATATTTTCTTTTTTATTCTAATAACTGGAGTTGGACTCTGGAAAATTAATGGATTCATAAATAGTATGACTAATGTGTGAAGGACTAGAACAAAAGTTTTCCATTGCAGTAGGGGTCCATTGCAGTAGGGGTCCATCCTTGTACCATCAGGTCCAAAAGGCTGGTGCACTCATGTCTCATGCAACGGTGCTATGGCTGTTACTTTAATTTTTATGGCCCTTCTGAAAACTGCAGTTGAGACATAGGACCTAACTAGGCACCAATCCTGCTGGGCTGACAGCCAAGCCTGGCATGTTTGTGCAAGACAAACAATACAGTTAGGATGCCACAACCAGCTAGAAGAGATTAGAAAGAGCACATGAGCTCCTGTGTGTGTGTCAGTTCTCCTAGGACAGCACATACTCTGCATGTATATGAGCAGAACTCTCCTTATCTGTTTTATGTTCAGTTAGTACTTTGGTAATCAAGGTGAAACAAGAATTACTAGAAGGCATTCCATTCTCCTTTTCATAAAACTACTGTGAAATTGAGAGGAAACTGGTCAGCAACCTTTTTTGTTATTCTCACTTTTTTTTCTCTCGGTCCTTGTTGTAACATCCTCAGCTTAATAGTTTGGAAAGTGATAAAACCACAGAATGTCAACACTCAGTCAAAATAAAAGAACAGAAAACTTGCTGCATCCATTTGACCACATGGTTCAGATTGCAGGGTCTGAGCAAATCTTGGCCTCGCTAAAGTATTTTATGAATCTCTCTTTAATGAGGCTGAGAATTTGCCCCTCTTAAGTGCAACTGCTTAAATATTTTATAAAGCAGTTTCAGTTGAGGACTAACACAGACTCTGTCACCTTGGAGCAACTGAACTAAAACTTGTGCTGCATATGCTATAAATGCAAATATTTTTAAATAAAGACAAGTTATATTACTGACAAAGGCATCAGCCAACAGGCATGGTCCCTGACTGAAACAAACTCTTGTGAATCTATTGATATTTAAGGCTTTGGCATCTTTTTACTCCAGCCATCCAAAAATTCTTATCACTGTGTTGGTGCAAAAGGAATTGTTCATGTCACAAGTTCAGGTTAAGTGGTCTTAAGAGATTCATAAAACTCCTTTCAGAAGGCAACAGTACCTGTAACTGATGACTCATACTTTCTGTATGTATGTATGTATGTATGTATGTATGTATGTATGTATGTATATATGTCTATAAAAATCTGTGGACTCATCAGCCTGTGCACAGTACCCAGGGTTCTGAAGTCTCTGACCACATTTCTTCATGCAAATAATTTTAGAATAATGTTCTAAATATCACCTTATTCTGCTTTTAATGTACTATGGGCACCAAGAAAAATATGATTAAGAAAAAAATATACCACTATCTTTATATGCTTTAAAATAAGGAGCAAGGTGTAACTCTGCAGAAATACTTTACAGATTGAGAAGATTTTTTTGTTTTTAGAGTCATCTACATTTCAGTTAAGAATTCATGAGAGATGACATTGAGTCCCTTTGTTGTCCATGATGGCCAGCATATCTCGAACCAATTTGCTTCCTATCCTTTAAGAAGATTTTTATCTATTCACCAGTGAAACATAACTTTGAGATTTTTAAGTACATGACAAGTTTCAGTTTTAATTTCTCAGACTATGGCTGACACATCAGATAACCATATTTCCTTTAAAATGCATTAAACCCTAAGCAAACATGGATATAAAGACGCTACATAAAAACTGACATTTTATTTTTACCGAGTATTAAACAAGGTGTTAAAATAAAAAATACACTGATGTTTAAAAGACATGTGGAAGGCAATATTTGAATAGCATGAGTAGTTGAAAAGCATAAAGAGAACACAAACCTAATTTCACATTTTCTCCTGTGCTCATTCTTCACAGTGGCTGCAGTGCACAGAAGCCTCGTGTGTGGCATCTGCACGGGGGATGGCTCTGACTTGCCCCATGACACATGCAGAAGAGAAGCACTGTCTGACTGGCACTATCTACACTTGGCTCAGGACACTCACCCAGGGAATAAACAGAAAGTGTCCTCGAGGCCGAGGGGAGAAGTCCCCAGCTGGCTTCCAGGCCTGGGCAGATATCACATAGTGCTGTCAAGCGCCCTCACAAAGCAGTGCTCCTCTTTTTCTTACCAAATCTCTGCTATCCTTTATCCTGTCCCAGATGTCCTTTCACAACTGCCCAGTCCCACCTGATTCATGTTTGTAATACTCTCAATTAAAAAATTAGTAATTAAAATGAAGCCCTCTTTTCCCATATTACTCCCAGCCATTACACTGCTCCATCTGCCCATTCCCAGACCCCTTCGTTTTTTTAAAAAGACTCATTAGCATGTGATCTTGTCTCTGCCAGGATACCCTAGTGCCATCTGCTCCCTTCCTAGATGATCAGTCTCACCCTGAGATCGCTGTTTGCTGCACTTAAAAATCTGACACGTTTTCTAAGCACTGGTCCTGGAGGATGCTGTTATATTTCTCTACCAAAGTCAATGGCTATCAGTCCCTTGCCACATTGACCCTGATCCTTAGATGGCCTGATGCATTCCCAGAACTGTGGGGTTTTTTTGGTAACAGCAGATCTGTGTCCCTCAGCTATAGGACCACATGCTGCGCTATGATTTGTTTAAGGCATTTAGCTTTTCGTGCAATGACCACAGACTAAAGTAGTGCCTCCCCATACTCAGCATCCTCTTTGTGGGAACAAGTGGTGTCCATCTTAATTCCTGCAGCATAAAAATACTAAGTTCATGTTGTATTGCTTCAAAGAGTTTTCAAAACAAGGTTTTTCATGCATTTTACCTATCGGTCCTCATGGTTATTTTCATGCATTTATATAAATAGAAGAAGTAAGCAGTGTAATGCTGAAAAATTCTTCTGGGAAAACAGCAATAGTGTTTACCTCTGTTATCTGAGAAATGTATTCTAGCATCCTTACAGACATTTGAGCCCAGGACAAATGGGTGACTGGCGATACTTCACTATAGGTCTTCACTATATTTCCTTGAAATGGGATCTGCTGTAGTTTTCCATGCCCACTTACCTTCCCAGGAATGATACAAACATACCCCTAACACAGGGAAGTAACTTCCATACTAATTATCATGGAGCTGGCCCCTTTTAAGATCCAACTTTGCAATACTGGGAGAAGGGCTTGCTCCAAATCACATAATATAGGCAACTAAATTTGAGATCAATGAGTACAAACACCTGCAAAGACTTAGAAAACCATAAACAACTAAGTTTTACTTACATTTTTGGATAGATCATTGCTGGTTATGAAATCTACCACTGCAAACATGGTGGGTTGTTAAACCTGAAAATATGCTCATTCACTTTAGTGGAGATTACCCTTGATGAAATCTGAGAGCAAGGCAGAGAGAACTTGTTTCCTATGATTTGTATATTCACAGATAATTACTGGGTAAATATTTTCAGGAATTATGTAAACTGAAAAAGCAGATTTTTAACTTGATAACTGAGTGTGCAGTGTTTTGACAATATGTATAAACTTGCTGATGCTATCTGCGAAGAGCTGCAACTGCTTTAAGCATAAATGAAAGCTAGGACCTGAGCTATGCCCCCTCCTCTTCCCTGGCTGGACATTATATACATATTTCTTAGAAGTACTTTTTGAACCTTCTTTTATATTGGTATGTTTTTCTTCCTGTCCTTCCCCTCCAATTTAATTGAAATTAATTTAAAAAGCAAAAGCGTATGAAAATTAAAATCTCTATTATGCTTACAGAGAAAGAATTTATGGTCATACTCCCCCATAAAAACCAAACCCTCACACTTTTTTTCTAGTACTGTATTCTATAAAAGGATTAGTAAGACTATGGCTTCAATGGAATCATATCAGAGGGACTTGGCACAGAAACACCTTCCCTTGCTTTCCTCTAGACTGCAAAAATAAGAAGAAACCATAATGGTGATCAAGTTCTAACCTGCCTTTAAAATTATTCCCACATTTAAAATCGCTTTTGCAAAAGTGTGGAAAACACTGCAAGACTGACAATGGCTTGTGCTGACCTAGACCCTGTGGGAACCCACTTTGTCAAAATTTCACTTCAGACGGTGATGATGAGTCTAGCTTCCTTTGTACCCTTAGCAAAGCTTAGGCCATAAATTCTTTGTGTAGTGGCCCTGCCTGCTTTGAAAGCCTCCTAGCATTCTAATCCTTGTTCCTGTTGTCAGATGTGATCCTGTGATTCAAATAAACAAGGTCATTTTAGGGGATAACATCACTTTAGGCAGGGTATGCCTTCATATGCCTTCTTTTCCAAACAGAACTTCCCACCTAGTTGTCTTACAAAGAGAGAAAGCTGGCACTTCTACTTTACTGAGAATGCTCCCTGAGACACTTATATTGCAACTATAAATAAATAAATAAATAAATAAATATATAACTATTTTTATAGCTAAGCAAGAGTTACTGTAACATTACGAATGACCTAATGTTAATCAGTTTCCCTGATTAACTAGAAACTTTTAACAAATTTCAATCATCAGGGGAAAAAACCCCATTAAATGAATCTGAAACATTTCAGTGTTATGTGTGCAATTTTCAACCTAAATGAGACTGCAATTTTAGTATTATAAAAGTATAAAATCAGATACAAAAGAACCCATCCTCATTGCATAGTCCCTCTAATATACTTTGAACACACACATTTCATAAATAACCAGGTGACAGGCACATTAAATATAAACCCACATTACAAAAAATTATATGATTCCAGGTTTTAAATTGAATATAAACTCAAGAGAAGTGGTTTCTGCACACAAACAATCAGCACTAAAGAAAAAGACTGGGATAAAAATGTGAGTCTTAGTGATCGCATATATCTGGATACTGATACGAACTTGGCTCAACAATTAACTTTGGTTCACTGAAGCTTTGTTTTATTCACTTTGCATTTAATACTGATCATGAGATACTTGCCACAGAACTGTGTTTTCTGGTTTCAATTAATAACTTCTGGTACTCTGCCTCCAAAACATACCTTTAGAGTTATGGCCATGATGTCACCCAATTCAGTATCTTGCCGTAACAATTTCTTTTTCTCAGCCACTATTCCCTGTCACAGAAGGTTTCACATCTGCAAATGGTCACTGTGCTGTATTTTCTGTTTTTCTGTTTTCTCCCCCCACTATAATTGGTAGCTTAGCTGCATAAGTGGAAAATTTATATAGGAAGACCTGTGGTTCAACCCAAATCAATGGTCACTGTTTTCTAGTCATCTACACTGAGCTGTGCTGTGCTGCTGGCTTGTACTTTTCTGCAGTATAATTGGATTTATTAGTATGTTTCCATGAATGAGTTTGTACTTTACTTGTGAATTTCTTCCTCTAGACCAACTAGTTATCATCATCATCATCATCATTACATCACCATCTTCATCATTAAGATTTTTACCCTATGAATTGAGGCAATCGCTATAGCCTTAGATTTGGCCACAGTAGCAGGTGTAAGTTGAATCACATTTATTCTTGAGTGCTGCCATCTGCTTATGGTTTCTGGAGTGTTCTAGAAACGTTAAGTTGGTGCTTGCATCCTAGCACGTCACTTTGAAAAGTGCTATTACCCAGAATTGTTACTGGACAGAAGTATGGGGTAGGCTGGAGTAAAAGCAAGGAAAGATGATGCAGGAATTGCTTGTATATGAAGCAGTTTCTCACAAGTGATAGCTCTGTGACTTGTGACATATTTAGGGTAAATGCCACCTTGACCTTAAAAAAAATAAAATTATTAAGAATGTGAGAGTTCCCCTTTCCTGTCAGTTATGACTATTTTGCAAAGATTTATAGGGAATGATGCTGCATAACATCATCTTTTGAAGAAACACCAATCTAAACAACATAACAGCATGGTTAATTACAAACCCTTCCTGTCATAATGTTGGGCCTATGTAATCAATGCGAAATAAACACTATCAGTGCAAAGTAGTTTAATCAGGGTGAAAAAAAAGAGGAAGTGATAGAAGTGATTAAAACAAAAAGTGAATTCTTTTGAAAAGACAGTAAACTAACATTCAGAGGATATGATGTAAAATGAAAGACAGGTAGTAAATGCATAAAATCCTCTTATTGCCAGTTCCCCTCTGTGGTGACTAACATGATTTACTGTGCAGCCTTGAACATGAAGGAGAAATTGAATTCATCACCTTGCTGGTAATGTCATAGTAACTCTTAGGTGTTTCAAAGCAAGGGAGGAATGTGATTCATTGGGATGCTACTCAGATTGCCAAGGGAGTACATAAATACCTCCCTTAACCACAGAGGCAGTATTACCAAAATATATAAAACATCAATAATACAGATGTACTCATAAAAAGGGAAAAATACATTTGGGGAACAGTGAGACTTTGGCATATGCAGTTGATGTTTGAAGAGCAAACCTCCAACATGTAAGTGTATGCAGGCAAAATGTGTGTTAGTATACATCATATTCTGTGAAAAAAAAAACCAAAAACCTCCTTAATTCTTCCTAAGGGACTTTATATTGAATTGCAGATGTAAAAAAGAAAAAAAATGTTAACTCTTCAAATAAAGTTTCAACAGGTATATCTTAATGATATTTTCTAATTCCGTATTCATCTGAATGTACATCAAATGTACTGAAAATCCCCAGGCTGAGGGGAATGGAGTTCTTATGTGCAGCCACAGGAGATACACAAGAGGCTTTTGCACATTGTGTGTCACTGCTCCTTGAACTCTGCCAGCCAGACTGTTTCTAGGAAGGATGGATAATTCAATTTCTATAGCCACCACACTCTGCAGGCAGCTATCCAGATGTGGTAATTGCCTCTGAGTATTCCACCAGATTCAGGTGGTTCTTCAGCAAAACCACCATTGTATATATGTGCCAAGGTGAACAATGCTGCACAGAGCTATGAGCAGATTATATCCCTGAATGTGGACATTCTAAATGTAGAAATGAGAAGGATGATTTCTTGTTTTCGGAAGCTGTCTCACAAACTGGCAGCAGGGTTGCAGATAAGGGTTAGCTCAGAGATAAAGGTTATGTATTCAAAAGCAGAACCTTTTCTCCTCAATTTGTGTTGATCTTGGTGTGCAAAAACAGGAGAGTCAGAGCAGTTATTGCATGGGGTTTTTTGTGTTTTTTCAGTGAAAGTCCACAATGCCAAGCACAGGGATCCTCTGGAGTAGCTACCTGTCTGCCTGCTCATCCTTATTTGTGGGAAACTAATTTGTCTGGCTGTACTCTCAGAATTAAAAACACTTTTTTTTCAGAGAATGAGTGTTATTATCCTATACAAATAGGGAAATGAATATGAATTTATAGAATAAATATTCCTTAGCCTGAAGGTATGACTGGATAAAAAGGCTGTCCAAAAATGCATTTGGGAAAGGTAGGGTCAGTACAAGGTTAAATAAGGAGAGAAAAACTCCTAAGAGGTAGAAGAAGGATGGCTGAAGCCTGAAGATGGCTTTAAGTTCAGCTCATGTTCTTGAAAAATGATAATATTGCATCCTTTCCAAGCTACACTGTTCTGCACTACCTGGTTCCATGCCTGTGTAAGGCTCCTGATGTTCTAATGCAGTTACGTGTACATTAGTAACAGACCAATCTTGAACAAGAGATCTGCAGTTTCTGGGAGAGTTGGATACAAATGTGCATTATTAAAATTCAACACTTCAATAACTTTTGCATTATGTGGGATGCACAGAGGAAGATTCTGTATAAATCAAACAGCAGTTTGGCCATTCTTATCTACAATCAAAATCTGAGGAAAATAACATGACTGGAGGAGAAGTCTGAATACATGGGCACGACATGATTTGCTCATAAAGCAAGAAAATAATGATTTATTACATGCCTCTCATTGAGACACTATGTATGGTGTCTTTTTCTTCAGATTTTTCAGATGCATCTGATATTTACCTACCCTGCTTTCTGAATAACAGACCATCACTAATTTAGTGTATGAGCCTTTTCTTAAGTGAAGCAATGTATGTATACCAGACTGAACTGTTTTAGCTGTTCTCTTCTGACACCAATCGGAGATACTATTAAGGCACTCTAAACATGCCTTTGTGTGAATTATTTCTCTTTGAAAGTTTCAGGCACTGTAGACACGACATGTATGCAAGAGGGAAGCAGCACAGGTCAACCAAGCAGCACACTGTGAACTCACTCCTGTCTCGCTGCTACTCTGTGTGGTCTCTGAGCAGTAGGGTGCAGGCAATAAATACAACCAAGTGTCTGTAGCTTAGTCACTTGCTGCTTGTTGCCATCATCATTTGATTCACAGCAGCTGTGAATCAAAACATTTCCACCTTGATTTTAAAGAGGGAGATTGAAGCAATTATATTGTACCCAATCTGCTCAATTATCAAATCATCAGCTAAACTACACTTGGTTACGCACCCAGAACCTGACATACATATTCATAATTTGTTACTTGGGAAAGTTGACTCCTAAGTGCCTCCTATACCAGGATGTTTTAGCTGCCATTCTCCAGGCTGCTGTAAATTGGTCTGGGTTTGTTCATCCTGACTATGATGAGTAAAAACAAATGGCACAGAGCTAAACCTCAAGAGACCTGGCCTCCCAGCGTTTTCCATTGCTACAACAATGTTGGATATGGATGCAATCCTAACATGGGCAGTAAATGCTCAAATAAGAATTAAAAATTTAGCTAAATCAGCAATTTAGTTGAACTAGAGTGAGTCTAGCCTTAAATGCTCATCCAAAAAAGTCAAAATGCCTAAAGCATTTTGTACCCCAGATCTTATCACAAACCTGACCACAAGCCCAATCTTTGAACTAAGAGAGAAAATGTCTGGTTGAGGAAAGTGATATTCTGAATTTCTTCAAAGACTTGGCAACAGTCATGTCAAAACTCACTGATTTTCAATACGATACATGTTGTTATCAGTACTCACAGCATAGAAATAGAGAAATATGCTATTTTATTTACACATATTTAGGTTTCTCAGCCTCAGTCAAGCACTAGTTAAAAGAAAACAGACAACAGGAAAATTTCAGGGCATTGGCTTTCCCACGAAGAACAGAGGTGAAATATTAACACTAGTTTGGCCAGCTGACTGTCTAAGAGGGTCACTTAAGACAAAAAAATAGTAGCAAAACACTCCTAGAAATTATCTGCCCCCTGCTTTTGCCTCATAAATGGTGGGAAATTAAAGAAACATAGAGATTAAAGGATGTTTATTTAATTATTTATTTTAAAGTAGAAGGACTTTGTCATCAGATGCCCTATGCAGTCTTTGTGTTAACCTTTGTCTTCCTTGGCTGGAAATTGCTTATAATCATATGGAGGAAAAGTCAATTTTCCTGTTTTCCTATTTTAATAAAGAATCTGTAAAGAACTTTCCCACAGAGACACAGGAATCAGAAGTATTACGAAAACACTGTAACAAGAATGCTTGCTTAGGAAACCACAGCATTTGAAGAATCATTATCAGGTTCACATTCATTAAATAGAAGCTTCTTATTAATTTGACCAATTCAAACCTGACAATGACTCTTTGTCTGTTGTGGTGAGGTGTTCTTTTCCAGAGTACAGAAGTCATTCTCTGATGATGTGTGAAATCATGGCTGCCTGTGCCCTCCCATGCCAGCTGTAAAGCCTTTCATTAGAAGCAGAAGTACATAGATAAGGTTTCCAGTAGGTATAAAGGGTCAAAAAGCAGCAATTTTCCTGGAAAACCAGAAAACATAAAGGCCTGCCTGAGACAAATTCTTGTTTTCGTGGCTTTTCTGGTCCAGCATGAAGTAGGTAGAAACAGGAGCACACAAAAAATGTGCAAAGCTAATTTTTTCCCAATAATCTCAAGAAGATTGGGGAGGGTTCAAAGAATCACCAGAAACTTCAGATTTTTATCTCAATGGCAGCTTGAACATTTTTAAAAATCGTCCAGCAGAATGCTTCCTGTCTAATGCAGAGTAGCTACTGAAAGGACAGTTCTATAGATATCTGAGGGTCTCCATTCCCAATCACAATACAATTAAGGAACTTTGTGCCAAGCTAAAATTTAATTACCTGAAAAAGGAACCTCAGTGCTATAGCATCCTTTTCATTTGCATTCCAGATATATATTAGTTATGATTTTTGTATTTACACCTCCAAATCACTTTTCAAGTGATCAAAATAGCTGATTTCCTTTTTAAATGTACAAAATTTGAAAAACTCTGGGATATCATCAAGCCTCCCTGCTACTTGTGAGAACTGTGGGTTGACAGGCTGCAGAAACAAAAAGAAGTAGGATTTTTCTTTTCTAACAGGGTGCACATCAGGCATGCACAGTGAATCTACTTGTGATATGCCAGGGAGAAACCAAGCTTCAGGAACAATAGATAATAGAACCTCTAAAGGGGTGCTGTTTTCTTACAAAATAAGACTGCAGTCCAGCAAGAAGGGGAACAGATGACTCTGCTGCACAAGATGGAGCTATGTGATTTTACAGTATTAGAATTGTGCTTATTGTGTTTGCTTAATGAGGGTCCAAATGCAATTCTTAAAGAGTGAAATTTTAGCACAAATGGAAAATCAGTAATTCTTAAAATAGGTTTGAAATAAGCATTACTCCATTTTCTAATCTTGACATTTATTATATCATAATATTCGCAGGGTTAAGGTAAGGACTTTGGCTTTCCCACTTGGACTTTTGTAACAGAAATTAAATCAGATGACAATTCTGCCATTCGCAGTATGAAAAATAACAAATTCAGAGTTTTAGGAATTAGGACAAGTAGTCAAGCCCCATAAACACTGTGAGGGGAAAGTATATTGTTCTTAAAAATCCCCAAGACTTTTAAGAAAGCTATAAGTTCTTTAAAACTGTCTTCTGCCAATGTCACTGGGAAGTGACATTGCCCACGCCCATTGTGCAGAGCGAAGTTGTGACTGCAGCAGGGACACTCCTGTGTGGTTGCTGGAGAACAAGCTGTCCATCTGTGAAGGGGAATGGCATGCTGACACAGGGATCCAGCATCAGACAGGAGCTGCAGGGCCATTACTCTGGGCAGCTCTCTCAATAGTCAGAGGTTCAGGAGCTCCAGCATGCTCAGTGCCCTAGCTCAGTCATTCAGGAATTGTGCAACTTGGGTTTGACATCTTGCAAGAATGGCAGGTGCCTTAGGAAGCAGCCTGGCCAAAGGACAGCTCCTTGTCTCTTCTTTCTCCCACTGAGGAAAGTAAGGCTTGCTACAAATTCACATGAGGTAACTGAAATTTCCTGCACTGCTGTGTAAGTTGGTAGGTCTTCCATGACATTGTCTTCATGGCTGTCTTTTAGAATTAGATGTTTCCTTTTTAGACGTGTGGTAACTGGGCATCCAGGATTTCAAGTTAGCATGTGCTTCTTGCCTCTGTCAGGCAGCTAGCCCAGTGCCCTTAACCTTCCTGCCAAGGAAAACATACAGCTTGTGAAATTATCTATAAAAATCTCATTGTTCTGTCCTGCAAATAACAAAAGCCAACAAAGCACCCACTGGAAACAAGCAAAGAGTAAGTCAAAGTGATTTGGTGTCAAACAGCAAGAGCCACTGGCCAGAAATTGTACTCCATGAGTTCACAGCACTGGGACTCAAGCTGTAGATCTTGAATGGTAGAAATATTAAGCTGCCAGCTCAGCTTGTATCTGTATGGAACAGAGTGGCCAATTCATTGCAAGGAATTCTCTCCCCTAGCTTTGAAGAAAGATCACATGGAAAATGCCCTAGGCAAAGGTTTTTCCATATTAGCAGAATTCGGCCTTCCATGGGAAATTAGAGGGATATACTCTGTGATGCTGCTGACTGAAGATTTCCAGGAAAATTAAAATGAAAAGATATATAGGTAATTCACCTTCTAATATCTACCATTTTTCTGTTGTGCACTGTGAAGTTTATCCACTTTAAGGAAAATGATTGTAAAACACACGCTCTTTATGGTTTGTCTTTTTCAATTTTTGCCTGAGAACTCCTCAGGTCTGGTTACTCTTTAGAAGTGAATTTTTTAACATTCTGTCCATTAAATTTCTGTTTTCTGATTTTTGGGTTTGCTTTTGAGTTGTCTTTATATTGTACAAGCCTTGATGGAAGCAATCTCTCTAAGCTTTGTCTATGTGCACTGCGGAACACTATGGCTTTTTTCCCATACTCTATCAGGTGGACACATGCTCATACTTTCTATGTCTGTGGTCTCATAGACTTGAATCAGTCTCAAGATTCTTTGATTGAATTCGTATTGAAAAGAGAATGTCTTATGGCAATGCATAAGTTTTAACATGCTGGCATCATGAATCAAGAATCAAAGAGACCCACATTGTCCTACGGTGTTACAGCTGAAAAATAATTATATATCCCATATCCCCAAGACTTACATATAGCTTTGAATTCTGTGTTTGTGAGGGATTTGGAGAGGTAAGATTACATCTTCAAACATGTAGGAAAAGTTATCTTAAAGAAACTGCTGAGTATGAATGTGCGGTTTTTGTTTAGCTGCTTCCTGGTCTATGCAGTAGCGGAAGTAGGATCCAACTTAAAAATCCATTTACTGTTCCCAAAAGCCTTCTTCAACCTGCTGAAGCTCTTAGCTCTGATCAAGGCTTTCTAAGATGTTTCAGCCTACTCCTATGTTTTTGTTGGCTTAAACACTTTTGAAATGCCTGTACACAGTTAGAGTCTCTTAATGTGATCAGTGCTGAAAAGTGCCTATCATGCTATTTGAAAAAACATAATTTGTACTAAATATAGACTCAAATATAAAAAAGGGCTTTTGACAACTTAATAACCAGTAATTCATGTGACTCAGAGTAGAAGGTAGAAGAGATGAAACCAATGTTTCAGGTATCTTCAACTACATACTTAGAAAATGAAGGGCCTGAAGTTGATAAAGTTAATATTGTCATTGATAGTGTGAGCAATTTTGTGGCTCTTTTCTTGCTTTATTAACATCATTGCCAAGTATTTGAGTTAGTTGTGCAAAAATTGTAGCTTTCAGTGGGTTTTGAACTCTTCTAATGAGTGAAGTTCTCAGTACCCAAATGAAGTAGCATTATTTCATCCCACTTCTAGAGACATGGGTTGTTACCACATCACTGCACTGCACTACTCATACACTACCCCTCTTCACTCACAAGCCAGTAATTCTTAAACCCATGTTTCCCTTTTCTTCATATATGCTTTAAACCATAAGGGTATTTAAATAGAGCCAGTG
This sequence comes from Calcarius lapponicus, assembly GCA_039654755.1. Classification (NCBI taxonomy): domain Eukaryota; kingdom Metazoa; phylum Chordata; class Aves; order Passeriformes; family Fringillidae; genus Calcarius; species Calcarius lapponicus. The sequence continues at coordinate 42,882,010 of CM077481.1, forward strand.
CTACCTTGTGGAATGAAGTTTCTCTATGAGTCTTGATGTAACATTCTGTATGCTGGAAATGGGAAGATACCTGGTAGCAGATCATGCCTTTTTTTCTTGTGGTGTTGAACTCAGCCTTTTAGCACAGTTCAGCTTTCAGATTTTTATAGCCACAAAAATGAGATGCATTCCAGAGTTCTGACGTAATTGTCTAATGCAGTTGCCAAGTATCATTCTACATGATACTCAAAAAGCCACAACAGTCAGGGGAAGTCCCAGGTGATTGGAAAAAGGGAGATATTGTCTCATCTTAAAAAAAGGGTACCAAGGAGGACTCTGGGGACTCATCAGGCTCACCTATGTGCCCAGGAAAGTCATGGAACAGAGCCCTGTGGAGGGTGTGCTAAGGCACACAGAGACAGGAAGGTGATCCAAGACTTCTAGCACAGCTTCACCAAGGGCAAGTCCTGCCTGATCAACCCAGTGGCCTCTTGTGATGGTGTGATTACAGCAGTGGAGAAAGGAAGGAGAAAGAAGAGAAGGAATAGGTCATTGACACAGACAAAGGATGGAGTACATACTCAGTAAATATATAGATGCCACGACTGACACACCTGAAGGATGGCATGCCACCCAGAAGGACCTGGACAAGCTGGAGAACTGGGCCCATGGGAATCTCATGAGGTTTAACAAGACCAAGCGCAAGGTGCTGCACCTGGGTCAGAGCAACCTCTGGTATCAGCACAGGCTGGGGATGAGCAGCTGGAGAGCAGCCCTGTGAGAAGGACTTGGGGGTGCTGGTGGGTGAGAGGCTGGACATGACCCACCCATGGGCACTCCCAGCCCAGAGAGCCAAACGTGTCCTGGGCTGCATCCAGAGCAGCGTGGGCAGCAGGGCCAGGGAGGGGATTCTGCCCCTCTGCTCTGCTCTGGTGAGAGCCCACCTGGAACCCTGCATCCAGCTCTGGGGTCCCAGCACAGGGAGGACATGGACCTGCTGGATTAGGTCTAGGGAAGAACCACAAATAGAGTATGAGTGCTGGAGCACCTCATCTGTAGGGGCAGGGTGAGTTGTATTTGTTTACTCCGGAGAGGAGAAGGCTCTGGAGTGACCTAATTGTGACCTTTCAGTGCCTGAAGAAAACCTATATGAAATCTGAAGAGGGACTTTTCACATGGACATCTAGTGATAGGACAAGAAAGAAGGGCTTTAAAGTGAGAGGAGATATAGATTAGAAATTTGGAAGAAATTCTTTATCTTTTAAAGAAAATTTTATTTAATCTGTGAGGATGATGAGGCACTGAACTTCCCATCCCTGACAGTTTTCTGGCCCAGGTTGCATGGGGCTTTAAGCAACCTGATCTAGTAGATGTCCCTGTTCATGGAAGGGGGCTTGGAACTAGATGATCTTTGATGTCTTTTCCAACCTGAACCTTTCTGTGATTCCATGAAATAAGGCAGCTTTCCTGAAACTGAGTGGGTAGGTTTGTGACCTGTTTCTGTGCAGGTGGACTCTCATGGACAGGCAAGCAGCTTCCTTTGAAACAACCACATATGACAATGGTTCCTCCCCTGCTCTCACTTAACCATTCTGTAATTCTGATGAGTTGTACAACATTTTCAAAAGCATGAACAACATCAGCAGCATTTATCACAGCTGGGTTTTGTGGGGGTTTTTGTGTTCTGGGGTTTTTTTCTTCCTAAACAGGTCAGCCTCCAGCTAACTTTCTTCTGATGAAATGAACACTGATGCATAGAGAAATACAGATCTGATTAAGCAGATACCAGCCTTTCTGTTTCAATTAATATATTGATGTGCTGGTCATAATTGAACTACTAATTAAAATCAATGATAGCTTCCTGCCTTCTTGTCTGTTTGTTTGCTGCAAATGAGAAGCAGTGTCTGTCGAGAAAATACTCCATTTGATTTGCTACTGCTCTTTTAGTTATGTTCTGATGAGTCATGATGACTTACACTGGGCCTCTGTAAGTGCTTTCTCACTCTCATTTCTGTTCCTTAGCTCTTTTCTGCTTAGAATTCTCAGCAAATGTCATTAGTGCATTATTCTGCCTCCTTCTTAGCTCATTAGGTAAGTGTGGGTTCTCCGGGAAGAGGAAAGGCTAGAACAGATAACTATCTTGAAAGTATGTGGAGGGGAGATCTGGGAACACCTAGTTTGCTCACAAAATTACAGGCTGCAAGTCCAAGGTGGAAAAGAAAGATGAGAACAAGGGCTAGCAAGCAGCATCACTTTGATGTTCTCCCCCAGAGCCCTGTAGACATACTGCACTGCAGCAATGTTGAGACAGAAATGTCAGGAGGCATCCCTCATCCACTCCTCTTGTCCTCCCCTGGGAAAAAAAATTAACCACACTGTGCTCTTACTGACTTCAGCTATAGGCCTGAGCATCCCTGCCTTTTTAATCAGTGGCAAAGGACAAAGATACAATGAAAATGGATAGATCTGATATATGTGTATCTACTGTAATCTGTGGAGGAATCATAAAAACAGGGAGAAAAACATCTTCAGTTTTGCTCAGTTACATGTATTTTCACATGGTGGGGTGGGGGCAACAAATACGCTGTGAGACATGTTGGCTAGCTTAATTGTGGGAAGCTTCTGGGCATTGTTTCTGCTAAGTTTAGACAACAGATTAGATGCTTTTATTTGTATATTACTGCGTAACTGCACTGTATTAGTGTAACAACAGTGCTTGGGCATTTCAGCAGTATATCCTTCTGTTTATTTTGGCGTCCATGGAGATGGAATGATAAAGTTATCTTTTGGTATATATGCTTTTGTTGATTTTAGCTCGAAGCTGAACCTGTGATGGGAAGTACACATTACTACAAAGCTGACCTCACACAAATGCAAGGACGTTTTTCCTAACAGTATTGGCTTTTCCCTGTGCAACACAGGAGCAGGGTGTGTTTGCATTTTAAGGGTTTTGGAATCAATGCAAAAATTCAGTAAAGATACACATGCAACATGTTTCACTGGTTCCTTCCTTCAAAATACAGAGTCATTGCTTTCCCCCCAGTCCATCTCTACTGTCCTTTCTGAAACAACCCACTTCCTTGTTTTTAGAGTCCATTAATGAAACAACCCTCCCTCCCTCTCTTGCTTCCATCCTTCAGTTCTGAGTTGCTTCACATAACTCAACCTGATGGCTTCCACAACGAACACCACTTTATTTTATTGTGAAATTTTCTATTGTTCAAGATAGCATTTTTTCCATTTTGACTAACATATGCAGTTTCTAAATCTGTGTTGTAAATTTACTATACTAATTATTAATTAATATATGAGAGTAATATTATTATATTGGTATTATTACCATATTAAAACTATAATATTATCAAGTTCAAATTTAGTACCAAAAAATGGTTTTTCACTGCTCTCAATATGAAGAGAAACTATTGTAAAAATGAGCTTGCAGGTGGAAAATAAGACAATTACCCAAACTCCTTTTTACTTTATGAATAACTTGAATAACCCTCACAACCCTGACACTGTGAAGTAATTGTGCAGACAGAGTACTTTATCCCAGGAGGCAAAGTTCACAGGGGCAGGATTATTCTCAAAATTCTGAGAATGCTCTTAAATTTCCATTAGTCACAAAACCAGAGGTATTGTCCAGGTCCAGCCCAAAGTTCAAGTGGGTCAAACTCGAATCTCAGAGAGTTGTGAAAGGTGTGATGTGTGTGTGTGTATGCACACGTGTGTTTGTGTGTGTAAGTGCTCACATGTAAAATTGTTTGCATTCTCAAGCTCTGTCCATAAGAGGATGTTCCCTTGTCACAAGGCTGGCTTCACAGTGTTTCCTGTCTGCTTTGAAATTTTTCACTTCCCTTTGTGAAGCACCCAGACACCACTACTTTTTTTTTCCAAATTCACAGAGGTAAGCAAGGGGACAAGGGAAGGACAGGGGTTTTTGTGCTGAGAAAGAAGTGACCCGTGGACCCAGTCTTTCTTGCAGCACGTCCCTTTTTCCTAGGGCCTTGGGAGTAGGAGAAGAGAGTGCTATATTTCCAAATAGCACTCTCATGACTGAAGGAGTGGCTCAGGCATCCCTGCTCATGCATGTTAGTATTGAAAAAACAAAGTGATCAAAACATGTTCCTAATTTCTTGTTTTTCCCGGTGTGTATGCATTGAGCAGTGTAGCAGTGTCTCTTTTGTACCATATACAAATGATGGAATGCATTCTGCAAAGCTTGGGGGAAACAAAGATACTAACTTTTGTGTACCTTGGGTTTAAACAGGATCTCGTGCTCTTACTTGAGTAACTGCACAAAACCTCTCTTGCTAAACTAACTGATTAAAAAAATTATTTTCACTGTTTCTCTCTTTCTACTTTGTAGAAAGGCATGCAGACTCAGAAAATCAATTAACTTCATAGAAGATATTGCTCTGTAGTGCCATCTGCTTTCTTAATTTCTTCATCGCTCTAACTAAACATACAGGTAGATTTTCACTATATACATATATATTTTGAAAAATACAAATAAATATTAAGTAAAAAATTTAACATGAAACATCTTAATGCAAACACACTGGTCCTATCTGTGAATTCCCAGCCTTGCACTATGTCCTTAACATCTGCTAGACTCCATTTAAGTTATTATTGTCCATATGGTACGGCCATGAAAGAATGACAGATCAGTGATGTAACTGCCTGCAATAGCTGCTGATGCTTGCAAACTGTTCAGTCAGTGAAAGCAAGAGATAGATGATTATTCAGAACCATGTTACCAAGAACAAACCTCCTCACTGAGCACCATGCTAATTAATTTTCTAGTGTATTAATTATGTAGCTTTGCCTGTGGTGCTCTGCTGCAACTCAGTGCAACCTCTCTCGCTGAAGTAGTAGGCAAGAATAACTGAGCAGGGGGAGAAGCTAATTCTAAATGAGTGTAAAATCTGCTTTTTGACATGGGGAGATGCCACAAACTTCTGATGCCAAACTGCTGAGTAAGGCTGCGCTAGGACTGCAGCTCTTGACTACATGAAAGCAGAGATGCAATATTAATTTCTGATATGCTGGAACGTGTATAAGACATGTCAGTATAGACACCATCTTTCCACTTCCCCCTTGGTCTTGAAAGTATTTAGAGAATTTCCTTGGCTAATGATTTGCTATAGAAATGAAGTATTTTCCTCTAAGAATATTCCTTTCTAGTTCTATGAGGTTTTTTTTTTCTCTCTTTATTAGATATGGTCAGGATTTTTTGAAGTAAAAATTGTGGCACTCAACATCACTCTTCCAAAACTCTTTACTACTTTTGGAAATGGACCCAAACATTTTAGCAAAACAAGTCTCTCAAGAGAAATTTCCAGCCTAAACCAAAGAGAATGAATGTTCTCAATTCCTTAGTGCTTTTAGACTGCAGAAAAAGAGTACTTTCCCAGAGCCTATGGCTTCAGATAGACAGAGTGGCCCTCTGTACATTGGTTTTCTCCATCCCCATACCTACCCATGAAAGGATTGGATATTTCCAGCTTGGTTACTTTTGCTTTACAGAAGGTTTTAACTCCATCCCAATGAAGAACCACAATATCAAAAAACAAAACAAACAAACAAACAAAAAAACCAAAAAACAAAAAAAAAAAACCCAAAACCACAAAACCAAAAAAAACCCAACCCAACTCCAAGACCCTTTTTTGGTTTTTTTTAGCAAAGCAAGTAAGCAGCTTAAGTTCCACATCTACCTGAGAATGCAGAAATTAAAAAAATATGGGAACATTTGTCAAGTATATGCCCTTGATATCACCTCCAGTTATTGTCTTTTCTCAGCTGAACCATTCTGAAACACCTCAGCCTCTTTTTGTAACTTTGAAGCTTTTGTTCTTCTTGCATGTCTAGGGGACTGAACAAAATTAGTTCAGGCAAACTTTTGGGGCACTAATTAAATATAAGGAATCTGTAATCTACTTTCTTTTTTTTTTTTTTTTAATAAAAAAACCCCAAACCATCTATTTAGCAATTTCTATGTTGCACTGTCCACACAAAGGGAAGATATTTTTTCCTGCATCATTACTGTTAGCTTAGAACTCAGTACTCTGAGCAAAACATTTCTGCCAATGTACACCATTCACCAGTGGTAAATGTCATCTGTCATTATGCTCTCTATATTTAGCTCTGAAGCAACCTTCCAAGGTTCTGGCTAATTATCTGTAGTCCTGCTTACACAAAATAACTTCTACATCTGTAAGTTCTGACACTTTTCACTGCTTTCCCTAGCTACTGATGGATCCTCCAATAGGACAATCTTAGCACTGCCCTGATGCAGTTTTACCACCCTGCCTCTAGTATATGTGTTCCTCTGCTTGCCTCTCCTAAGGGGTATTTGGGAAGCAAGCTTTTGGTCAGTCTACTGTCCTAATCGGGATATTAAAAAAAAAAAAAATCAGTTTGGTCACAGTCGTACATAGATTATACTGTGGGTGTTCAAGCTACTTTCATAATTTCCTTAGAACAGTGTTTTTAAGCTCTTCTCTAAGGCCATTTACAAATTTATCTCAAGGAGCAGGGGTTACTCATCAGGGAAGTAACCATGTATGCAGTCCTGTCCACAAGACCCAGTGACAGACAGGAAGGATTAGCAGCCTGTCCAGTTACACCTGTGCATGTCATGGGATTCTCCTGGATCCCATGGGTGCAAAGAGGCCCTGAGCCTTGGGAACAGAGCTGAGCTTGGAGCTGCAAAGAGGGGTCTGCTAGATGATAGGAGTAGAAAAGCAGACCTGGAAGGACGGTAGGTTCCCAGGTTGGCCTCTGTCTGCCCTCCACATTTCTGTGCTCCAGAAACCTCCACTTCTGCAGCAGTAGGATTTGTCTTTCCAGAGGACCAGAAGAATCTCTGTGTGTGCAGTAGCAGCACACCTGGAGGTTTGGTCCAGCTGGTTTGGTCAATCTGGTGTGGTAGCGAATTGTTTTGGTGATGCCAAGACACAGGCGAAGGTGGGTTTTCAACATCCTCTATTTCATCCTTTTTTATAGCCCTTACTCTCCTGCAAAAATTCCTCCAAGTGTTCAGTGCTAAGAGAGTAGGTCACAAGCAGCATGTGACCTAGGCTGACTCAGAACACATGGCTGTGGGAATGAAATGAGATGGGTCATCCTGGCTGCTGAAATTGTCTTTGGCCCATGACACCTTCGCTGGCATTGGTAGCTCCTCCTTTCTTCTCTCCACCAGCAGCAGCTGCCATCTCCAGCATCTCTGTCTGTGTTGTGCCACAAGCTCTGGGACTTTCACCTACCTGGGTGTCACAGCATCGTCAGAACTGGCTTTGTTTGCCTAGGCCAAAGTGCTCCTTCTCCAGTAATCTCCACAGCTGTGGGCCTGGCAATGTTGCTGTACCCATTAGATGACCCATCAAAAACAATCATAGAAGTTAACTTAGGTGTATACAAGACAAGTAATGAAAATTTCAAACCAGCCTCCAGATTTTTCTTCGCAAGTGCATATAAAATATAACAGTATGTCTAGTAATCTGTTAATAGGACATATTTTCAAAAGTAAGAGGGACAAAGCCTAAAATCTACCCCCTTGAACTCACCAGGACACACTGGTTTATTCTTCTGGCGACAATCAACTGAATGGGATGCGCAAGATGTTGGAATGAAGTGATTCAAGAGCACTGGATAATACAAATTCAAAAGATTTAACTGATTTACAAATCCAAAGCCTAGAAGCATTTCCACCTAGAAGTTAGCTTTTCATTGCAGCAAAATAAATTCGTCTGTCCTACAGGTAACAAGTTAATTTAAATATAGAATATGGGGTCTTTGAAAAATTGCTACTTTCCCCTCTTACAATTCAATCTCACTCAAAAGAACAGATTCTTTTATTATACATTTTCATATCTTACTACTGATTGCTTCCTGTTAAACGTTTTATTAAATAAACATCAGCGCTAAAAAGAAATGCCTGCACATGATTAGATAAGAGATGTAGACGCATCTCTTAGTCTAACAGCATTAATTGTTTATCATCCTTGAACTTCCAAATGCTTTTTACAAATTGCAATAACCAATCTCCAAAACTTAAACTGAGGTATTACTTATTTTGGATAAAAGGAAATTGAGAGATGAATGCTCCAAGATCAGTTTTTTTGGGGTTTTTTTGTTTTGTTTTTTTGGGTTTTTTTTCACAGACTCATGTAGTTGCGTTTTGGCAAGATCACATCATGCCCCACTTGAACGTGTTTTGTCTTGAATCAGGTACTCAAGCATGCATGGAAAGCCTGCATTTCACCCAGTGATCACTTGCACAGTGGTCTGTGGTAATTTAGCAAGCACTTAGGAAAGACCTTAATTATTTCAGCATTCTGGTTATTCTTTGGGACAGTAGCCAGTAAGCAGCATAAGGTGGTGAACAAAGAACAGTATTGTTGCTCTTGGGGAGCATGAATTCAAGGCTAATAGGCACAGAAAGTAGAGCAATGCCTCCAAAAGCAAAACAGTTTGCAGGACACTGAACATAGTACATTCCTTTCAAAGCTACTTACAGTCTGTGTAGTTGTTCCTGCAGGTTGCTGGCTTGCAGAGCTGATCAGAAATGGTACTTCCATCCCACAGGAATGTTGGCAGCTTCAAACCCAGTTATTTCAAATCCAATTGTTTTGAGATTAAAAAAAACAACAACAAAACCAAACCAAGCCAAATCAAAACCCAAAAAGGTTGGGAAGTATAGCTCTTTTATTTTTTCAACTTTAAAGCTCCTAGTCCTTTTTTTTTTTATATCTTGAAATGACCATTAATACTCAGTAGTTGCCTTCTATTTCCTAATTTTGAATGATACAGATCATGACAAATTTCTAGTTATGAGGACCTTCATGTCACTCTAATAGGAATAAAAGAGATTGTGATGCAGCTAGGCAGGAAGATACTAATCCTGGGCCAGCTGGTCATAGTTCAAGAGGCCAAAAGCAGTGCCTAAGGCTGAAGAGCTGAGCGCCTGCTTTGGATTAAGAAAATGGAGCGGAGTTGTGAGTGGAGTGGAGCCAAGGAGAAGCAGAAAGGAACAGTCTGGTCTGAAGGAAGGAGTGGTGATGAGGACAGTGAGCATCTAGAATAAATTAGAAGTGATGTTTGTCCAGGTGTCTACTTTCATATTTAATCCCAAACACTCAAAAAAGATTCTCAAATGCAGCATGGTTTTTGAGTGAGAAATGTCACAGTCCATGATGCTAGAAAGTAGTTTGCCCTGCAAAACAAAGGACAAGGCATATATATGAATCTTTTTCCTACCTCACAAAATATGTCTGTTTTCCTAGTGGGGCCCCCGGAAGTGCCAACAGTGCAGAGCTGCCAATCACTACCTTCTGCAGAGCAATTTCAGCAAGAACTATTGACAGGCCTGCCTTTGCTCTGCATCTCTCTGTCAACCACCTGCCTGCAAACTCATTCTTCCCTAAAAACTCTTATAGATTTGTTACTGAAAGGGAGAAAAAAAGTGAAACTTTCATTTCATGAGGAATTTCAAGTAAGAATCCTTGTGTCTGCACCACCAGCCCTGGATTCCTGCATGTACTGTGTGGAGTAACATGTGTCAAGTGATAGTAAGGCTCAGAGCAGGGTAGGGCTAGCACTTGGGGGAGATTTAATTTATTGTTCAGTGGAACGAATGCTATTGTGCAGCGACAGCTGGTGCACTGAATGACACACAGGGACTGCCTGACTGACTTGCAACAATAATACCCAGAGAGGCTTGCACATCAGGCTGTCTTGAGGGGAATGCAGAGAGGAGGCATCTGAGAAAAGTAGGCTCTGCTATGTTTGCTAGTTCAGGCCTGGCTTATGAACCACTTATTCCAATGCTGAACCACTAGGTACATTGTGAAAAAGTGAAATATTCATGTGCTTGAGTGGTGTAGCCTTTAGCTTTACTTCTGTTTTCTTCCAGCAGGTGTTTCTCTCCTCTCACTGATCAAACTACAGAACCAGCAAATATGAACAGGCAAAAGGAGTGCATGCTTCAGTCTGCAAGATGATTGACAAGTTTGCACTTGAAATCCCTTTCCACAGAGATATTTTTGCTAACTAAGTGCTGGTATCTGGAATATTCAGGTATCATGTCAGAAAGCTGCTATTGTTCTTTACACAGTTTGTAAAAGGCTTAATCCTGGATACATGTTTTCCTTATACATAACTGGTTTTATACAAGGCCATGGTGAGATAAACCTGACATCTGCATAGACTCAGATAAATTTGCTTCTCAGTGGTGATAGCTAAGTAATTAAAAACCCCTGAGTCTGGGCTGCAAGTTGCACTCCTTGATAAAACAATTCCCGTGCCCTCATTTTGCACAAATTGACTTTACTTCTGGGCAGGCAAACAGGTATATGTCTGATTTAGAGGTAATGCAAAGTGCTGGGATAATGAATTTAACAGTATTGCTCAGAAGCTTTCAAATAACCAGAGCCTTAAAAGTCCACGTGACAGGTGAGGGGAGTCAGGACCTATGGCTACACCACTAGAATGGCTGGAACACCATTTCCACCTTCCCGCCATATGGGGCAAAATAAGTTCAAAATAAGTTTATTTGTTCTGATTTGCCATGAAGCTCTTGTAGAAAGATAAAAGCTGGAGCTGTTTCCTGCAGCCAGCTCTCCAGCCAGAGCATGGAAGGCACATGAGTGTGGCACTCCATTCCTCCCTCTCTCACGTCTGTGGAACAGTGGTGCCATCTCACCTCCTGTACTGAATAAAAATAAGGTGAGAATAAAAATAACAGTGAACCTTTGCAAGCTTTATTTTGATCACCAAGTAACTGCTGGGAACTGTACTGGGGGAAGAGGGAATGCAGAGCTCTTAAAGGAAGAGCATCACACATTTGGTAGAAGTATTTGTTTGCAAATAATGCTAGGTGCTTTTGAGGAATTAATGTGAACACCAACCACTTAGATGCCTTTGGGGGCTACTGTGAGTTACCTCACTGTAACCTCACTGTTACCTCACTCTGCTTTAGCTTTAATAAAAGTTTGGTCTTTCTAAAAAGCAGCAGAATTTCCACTGTTCGGTGTGGAAAGAACGTTGATGGGTTTTTTTTCAACTAGTAGAAAACATTGATTCTTTGCAGAGTGGCACTTTGCTGCTTGCATACGCCCAGAAAAGTTGTTACATTGTTTTAAGTAGCCAAGGAAACCATCCTCAAAACAAACGAATAATTCAGAGCTCCTCCCCCATGTCTGCCAGCTGCACTTGTCTTGCCTCCAGATAATTCTTCCCCATTTCCTCTGTTTTGGACTTTTATTTTGCAAAATACACAGGCTTTGTATATGCCTAAGTTACAGACTAAACAGAATTGATTGAATTTGCAGTTATTTGGTTCATTATGAAATCAACCATGCTAAAGAATCAATAAAAAAGAGCCATCAAAGGAGCATCACCATGACAAATTTGGCATAGCTTCCAAAGTGATTTTACCTTGATTCTTACTGCTATAATAGGCCCCAAAAGTTTTCCTAATGTGAAAAGAAAGTTAATCTTTTGTCTTCTGCATAGTTTTATAATTCTGCAAACAAGTGATGTCATTTTTATATGAGGAACTGTGAGCATTTCACACATGCACATATTTCTCTTGAACTGTAAATTTTGGTAACATAATTTCTATATATTCCAATTATAACCCACTTGTTACACACCTCTCATTGCTCAGGTATTTTTAAGTCACTACTGAAATTCCTTCAGGAGAGGTATACTTTCTGTCCAGCTAGATCCACACTGATCAGCATCATGCAGGTATGTCAGAAAAATGCTTTTAATGGGCTTGGCTTTCCATCTGAGATGCTGTCTTCTTCTACACCTTCTTTTGTCATATGTCATCTTTCAGCTACAGTATGTAACTGAGAAAGAATACCACGCTAGAAAAAGGTAAACACATGTAGATGGAAATTCAGAAGAAAATATTTCCAAGAATAGTGTATAGTGTACTATGATTAGTATTACTGATAGTTTGACAGAATATGTAAATCCACACACGTAAAGGTAGCTATCAGTAAAAAAAAAATAATTAGAAAATCAATTTCCCCTTCCTCTTCATGCACACCAGAAGTAAGAAGAGTCTTTTGAGATTTGTTGCTTTACTTACTGAATAGAGTAATTTTGGGAATAATTTTTAGATAATGTGCCTTTTTAGCAGAGATAGTGTGTAATCCAGGAGTCCAGTATCCTTTTCAAAACCTCCTCTAAGTTGTTTACAGAGCAGAGAGCAAAAACTGGTGATGGCAATGCCTGCAGGCAATCTGCTGGCTGTAAAAGAGAGGATCAATGTTTAATGTGTATGCAGCAGCAAAAGGTATTGCCTGTTCCTTGTGCCATTAAGCTCCACCAGCTGCTTTCCAGCTCATGCAGAGTGGCACTGCAGCTGAGCTTTGTGCTGGTGGATGCAGCGTGGCTGCACTGGCCTGTCTGTATTTTTACCCCTGAATTCCTTCTGGCAGTGCTGGCTGGCTAACACAGCTGCAGTAAAGGGGTTTGTACTTGGAGCACCTTTCTTTGGTGCATTTGTCTGCTTCCCATTTCCCTTTCCAGCTATTGGATGTTGTCAGCCTGTGGTGATGGAGTTCCTCATTAGCACTCCTCTCACACCACCTTGAGATCCCCACTGCTTCTGCATTGTATTAGTATTACTACAGATTATTTGTGAGCCAAATTGAAAGGAATATTAAATCTGGTAGAAATAAAATATATTGCTGCAGAAAAAATGTTTTACCCAAATACCACTGAAAATCCTCAGAGAGAATGAGTTTTGCACTTTTTACCCTTTAGAATTAATGCAAACAGATATGTCCACATTACTGACTGGTGACTCAGGCATGCTTTGTGTTTAGGGTGAAAGGAGAAGTCTTGAGACAGGCTCTTTTTTATTTATGTTTGCTCATTTCTAAGTTCATTTGCAAGTTATGTGTTGAATGATCATACACAGTTGAACTTCATGTGAATTTTTAAATTTTCATAGTGATTTAGTCATGAAAAGTATGATGGAAATGATTCTCTGAACATTTTCGCAAACTGTGAGATGATAAAAATTATAGACCAAACTGAGAATTCTGAATAATTCTCTCAGCTCTGTTCTGTACTGATTGTTGATCAAGCATATTTTTATGATTTTTACTTGTTCCCTAAATTCTGAATATTTTCAATGTGTGGGCCTGGGCACATATGTGTGTGTGTCTTCCCTTATTTCTCACTCCAGTCTGAAGCACAGTGCTGTGCCTGGCCAAAGCCCTGCCTTCCTGCCCATATTTGCCTCTAGGGCATCAAGATGACCCAGAATGACCCTGTTCCTCAGGCTGGAGCGGGGACTGATGGCAGTGGTGGGGGGATCTGGGGCACAAGTAAGCGACTGCACTTTCTGCATTCTCTTGTGAAGTGCCCCACAAACACCTAGGAGTGCCATGCTCTGTGAAACTTGTTATTCAATGAAAGGGCAGCATTTTGGAAAGGACACATAAGGTGCACTGCTAGACACAGACTGTTGTATCTCCTATGAACATTTGTTAATGTTTAGATTTTTCTGTTAGAAATATTTCACAAAATAAAAATTATGTTTCTTGGAACCCTCTGTGGCTGCAATGTTTTGGTCTTAGGTGCCCTAGGATTGCTGGTTTGTGAATGCCACATTCGTCCATCATTTACCTCTCATCATTTACCAGTACCCTAGGAGGAAGGATTTCCAGGATTTACTTATACAGGACAGTGCTCCATGGCTTTTATAATCAGTCTCACACTGTGTTCCTAGACTCTAAGTTTGTTTATTGTATCCTGTGCAGAAGCTTGTAGATAGCTGAGGAAATATGAGTTGGGATATCAATGGCAGTGGATTTCACTGCTATCAAAAGGCCACAGGGTTATCTGACTAACACAGAGCCAGGCACTCTGTGAAAAGTAGGATTCTTCATTTGGAAAGTTTAGTAACCTACACCATAAGATTAATTTTGGAGAGTACAGTGAGAAGATGTACACTAAGTGGAGAGATAAAATCTTTGGGTATTTATGGATGTAGACATAGATACTACCTGAGGGGAACTCAGTGATAACCTACTTTCTGATTCACATTTTATACTTACATCAGCTAATCTGTGAAATTACTTTGGGTTTCTTTCAGCTGTCCGAGTCTCTGCCACTGACAGGCACTGCTACAGAAGTTTAAATAAATCACTACCAATGAATACTCTTCACTTATGCATATGAACTGAGAGCAAACAATATGAGAGAAATCAGCAGCCACAGAGTATGCACACAAGGAAAAGAACATTTCATTTTATTAACAGTTTCTGCCTGTTCTGTGTCACGGAAATGCTTTGTGTCGCAAAGCACTGTGTCACAAACTGTATGTTAATTTTGGAGCTTTGCTGCCTTCTAGTGGCAGAAGGTTTGTCATTTATAGTGTTGTATTGGGCTTTCGTTCTGGGATTAAGACAAATTCCCTCTGTGGAGATCTTTGTGATTATAGTGTATGCCAGCACTGATTTTTATTTAAATATTTGATTAAAAGAGAACAATGATGTAAACATGATATTTCTTCACCAAATTTTCCCAGTCTACATGCAGTTACTTGGTGGTTGTTGTTGTTGTTTTGTGTTTTTTTTTTTTCCTGAGAAACTAAAGTGTAGACAAGGAGAGCTCACCACTCTGACCAAGAGAAGGGAGGTGAGGTAAGAGAGGTGTCAAGTCTCTGCGATACTGAGCACCTGTGAGTACTCCTGGACTGGTAGTCCTCAGCACTTCTCAGATAGCCTTTGTGTTTACTCAGCCTTTTCAAGTGTCTCACTCAATATTTGGGATGTTACTTTTCAAAACCTGGTAACTGGAAACTCTTAAGGACTATACCTTCAGGTGCATCTGAAAACCCAGACATGATAAATATCAAGAGACACAGCCAAATGAGTAGGAACCCCTGAACACAGGTAGATACCATCAATTATTTAAAAACTGTTTAACTGTGAACCTGGACTATTTTCTCTAGCATTCTCACAAGTTTGAGAATGTAGTGAGTGAAAGAAAAACACCTGTCCTGTGCCATTTTTACCTTGTATCCTTCTCCTAGTACAGTCATAATATACATAATGTTTTACAGATTAAGAGGGACATTCCATTGCATCCTAATAGCTTTATTCCACAGAAGTTTCAAAATATCAGTATGAAACTGGAAAGTGAAATCTACACACAACCTTTACAAATGGAGGCAAAGAAAGATAACACTTCAGAGAGATGTGTAATTTGCTGGTGTTCAGTAAAGCAGGAACTTGCAAAGCACAAGAAGCATCACTGAACTTTTTTTTAAACCATGTTTACTGAATACTTAACTCTTTTCATGTGAGAATCTTACAGACAGAAAAAATCAGGGCCTGGATAAAGATTTTTATGTTAGAGAGTATATTGTTCTTCATAAAGAAAAATTTCTTCTGTTATAGGTCTCTGAGGGAAGAAGTTATGCTAAGGTATTTCATGCTAACATTTGCTGACTCCTAATAAAAGTAATTTAATGACAGATTTCGAGATGGTCTCCTACCATGGCAAGACCACTTCTCATTCCTTATCCCAATCACATCTTAAGAAATTCAAGCCTCTTCTGAGCAGCCTTTCTATGCATGATGGCTGGTTCAACATCTTTATGGTTTAAACCCCAGTGTTGTTTCTAGTTACCTGATTTGAGACGAATACTTTCCAAGGCCACAAACCCAGGTGTTTATGTTGAGGAGGAAAAGTGAGTGGGTAGAAGGAAAACAATATCTTGCCCTGAAACTGATAAGGATGCAGCATTTTGGAGCTTTTTGTACATGTACTTTCATTTCCCATTGTTCTGAGATATAAATCCCTGAGGGAATTTAATTTGAGTTCTGAGGGAAAAAAAAAAACCAAAACGCCTCATGTTAAATATGCAGAAAAGATGAGACCACTACTAAGGTGTTTGTGTGCTGAAAAAACTGTTGAGTTGTAATGGACATTTGTCCCATAAAGAAACCTGGTGCTGTATGTTTTAGGTCATCTTGTGTTAGGGATTCCTGATATTTAGGAAAAAAGCTGCAGTGAAGTCATTCATAATGTCACATAGACATTTAAGGAACCCAGAGGAAACACTTTTTTTGACAGGCTGAATAAAATTGAGGAAGTGCTTTGGGCGGGAGAGTCTCATCACCGATGATGAATCCCTTAGAATATTTACTTCTTTCTACCAAAATCAAAACACAGTCATTTTCTTGATTAGAACTTTACTAATCTGAATACATTGCTGTTTACAGAAAATATTTCCTAGTAATTACCATGCTAAAAGCTCAGATGGTTTGCAGAAAACATCCATTTTCTTTCTCTTTTTCCAAAAGCCGTAGTAACTTCATCAATGCTGTAGGAGGATCACTACTTCTCACTAGTAATTTTTCTCAAGCTAGTCTTTGAAATATTGCTGACTGAATAATGTGTGATTCAGATTCCCAGAAAAAATAAAGTGTCTTCCCAGCAACAATTACATTTCTAGGTACTGTCAGGCACTGCAAAAGTGTTGTTGGGAACATGAGGTCAGGAAATGTAGAGTCTGCTCAGTACTGTATTTCCCAGCCACTGTGCTTTCTGATTTCTATTCTCAGCCTCCACTACAGCTCAGCAATTTGACATCTCTGTCTATACTTTCAGACACCTCTTTTTAATGCCTTCAAAATCTCGGTGTTTCGATTGACTGAAAATATCTGTATTGTGTTGATATTTCAAGGTTGAAACATCTAGCTGACTTTTATTTTCTTTTGGTCTTGTGCACCCTCCTTCTTACAGTAGCTTTTAATTGTTTATCCAGTCCTTAATGTACTATGGAAGTGATTTTTTCCTAGCTAAAAGGGTTTTAAATATTTTTCCAGTCCTAAGGGCCAGAAACCCTACTGTAAAAGTACCTGCCATAGAAATAGTGGTTATCTTTGTGCATTTTTTTGTTTTTGAGGCAACACTGAAACAATTCTTAGTAAGACGTTTGACAACTTACTGGCACAGTAAAGCTCTTTGGTAGGCACAGGTAGAGCAAGAGATCAAAGGCTTTCTTTGTCTAACTATCCTATATTTTTTAATCAATGCATCTCAAGATTTAGGCTATTTTATCAGACACCCTGGCTGTGCAGGAGGGATCCAGAAGTAATACAGAGTTTCTGTGTAAAAATGTCAGGAAGGGAAAATGCTAATGGCCGTCAAGACTGGAGACACACAAAGAGAACAGCCTGTGAAATCTGGAAAAGAAGAACTTGGCAGTCATTTACAAGTTTCAGCTTGTACAGGAGATACTCTGAAGTCCTAATAAATTCATTGTAACTTCTTCAAAAACTTTACTGTTCAGATTTTTTCTTCCGACAGAAAATGGAAATGGGTATTTCTGCATAAGATACTAATGGGAATGTTTATGTAGGAGCAAAACAATTAAAAAGAACATTTCAGGAATTTGGCTTTCACTAAGATTTTCAAGCTTTAAAACCAAAAAAATTAAAACAACAAACAACCAAACCAAAAAAACCAAACAAATCCTAAACCCAACCAACCAACAAAACCCATTACACAAACACACACAGAACACCAAAAAAAGCCCAAAAACCACAAACCAAAAAATATACAAATCCTGAAAACATTACATTTCTGACATGGAGAAAAGACAGAAAATGACTAGCTGTGTATCACCCTTCAAGCCACAGCCACAGCTGGAAACTACAAAAGCTGAGACATGGCAAGTTGGTTCTCCTTCCTAGATCTTGGGTGGCTTCATCAAACTGTGGGTGACCCTATTTAAGAGGATTCACAAAGTATGAAAACAGATTTATAATTTGATTAAGTATCAGAGTCTATTTAGAAACAATCCCTCTGAATAGGCTCTTTTTCACTACAGACATAAAAGATTTTCCTCCCTTGCTTCAGTGAATCAAGGAAGTCTTTTGTCATGTTAGGGAGTCTAAACCTGTTCAGTTTTGTTTCCTTCTGGAATTATGCATCCATTCTGCAGGAATGTAAAACTACATTTCCTGTGTAAATACAGAGAAGATCTTGATAGATTTGTCATCATCTTTCCACTGCTTTAGTGTTACTTTTGATGAATTATGCTAACTTATGACTACAGCTTTGGCAATAAAAAATCTGTGAGTGATTTTATTCTTTACCTGTGTTCTAACTGTTCTTAGATAATTCCAATATATAAATTATAATGTTTTCTTAACATTTAATTTATCAATTAAAAGAATAGGTGGTGAGCTGTACTTTCCCATAGCTCAAGCAAGGTTCTTGGCAGAACTGATGTTGCAGTTATCATGCTGCTGCAGCTTGGGCACTAATCCTGACAGATTCTGAGGCTCCAGATTGTTCGTGAGCTCATCCTGTCTCAAGTTCTCTTGTTAATCCTTCCACAAAGGCTGCTTTCTTGCTTTCTTAGTAGTTCTCTCTTTTTGCACAGCTTTCCTTATTCTGCATGGTAATTCTGTAAGATGGTAGGACTGTGTTGAGATGCACTGCGTACATGTCAAACAGTGACATAGAGAAGGTGAGGAGCATACAGCAGAAGTTTTGACTAGTGCAGGTTTTCTGCCTGCAGCATGAAGGTTAAGCACTGAAGCCCTGATTGTATACTCTGACACTTTTACTGTACTCACCTCTGATTTGTACTTCGTTGTTGCTTGATAGAACCTTGTTGTTGCCCTCAGTACAGTTAATGCAACCCAGAGAATACCTAAGAGTCAGATGTTTAGTGTGCTATTTATTCAGGGCTTTTTCTGTGATACAGAAGAAATATCCCAGCCAAATAATTCTTGAAGGTAGGAAGTCAAATGTCTGGCATATATTTTAATTTCAATGAGCTGGCCTATGAGGTGACTCCCATTTCTTGTCTTCCTCTTGAAGAATATGCAGAAAAATGGATACTTCTTGCCAATAGAACTTTTTTCTGTATTGTTTTCGCTTATAAAGATTTGGCTTTCCTGGAGCTGATACCAAGAAAGGAGTAAGGTGAGTAGGTTGCTTAGCATAAGAATATCCAAATCTGGCACTACTTTTTATGAAATTTCCATATCAAGCATGCTCTTGTATGGCAGAGAAGCTAACAAGTGTCAGTACTTACTAGGTCAGCCCTGGTTTTCTAACTCCCCTGGAATGCCCAAGACTTCTGATTTTCTGTAGGGATCAAGTTCTTCCACTGTCATCCAGATCAGAAATGTCTTTCACTTCTTTATTCCTTTTAACCAAATCTCACGGTCAGCTTTGGATGAAAGGAAAAATGAGCTGAAGGTCAGACTCATGAGAGTGTATAGGAACTGAACTAGCATTGATTTCAGCAGGCTGGAGATGCCTAAGTACTCCTGTCACTCCAGTTTTAAATTACAGGTGGGTGCTTTCTTTCTGGGGGATGAGTACTGGTCACAAGTAACAATTTTACACTGGAAGGGCTAAATATGTTGCACTAAAAATAATGGAAAATTATGAGAAGTATGTGTTGATATATTGGGCTGTGCTTATTTGATTTACCAAGATCTGCTCTGAACTCCAGAGCTTCTGGCATTCCAATGGCAGGTGAAATTCTAGTTTCATGTTTATATTATCAGAATGCTTGCATAGAAATTTGGGAGAGATTTGAGAATGGAAATTCATGTTTGTATCACTCATAATGCTTTCTTAAAGAGAAGTGTTTGATCATCTTTGAATTTCCTTAATGTCTTCTGAATAATTGTTCCATACCTAAGATACCTAGCCAGAACCTTTTTTTTTATTTGATGCCTTCAAAAATGCTGCAGGTGACAAAGCTGCTATGTGATTGCCTATGAGATGGCAAATGCAAAACCTGTGGTGTTGCAAGAGGGTGAATAAAGATTGCCTCAGGCATGTATTACATCAAACATTCCCCCTCACTTATGGATGTTTATTCACCTTGCTTCTTAAAAAAGAAGTACCAGTTTGTGCTTAAGAGAGCTTCAGACCTAATGTTGTCCTAGGCAAGCCCCACATTGCCAGTTATGGGTGTGGATTTCGAGAAGAGGCTCCATAAGCACAGAAGAAAAAGTTGCTGAGACATAATGGTCACATGTAGTGGTTGAATCTGCTGCCTCTACAGAGATACAAAGTGAGACAGCAAGCATTTTCAGCTTTGCTTGGTTCATCTCCTCTCCCAGATCCAGACAGGTTTGAACATTGCTGAAGGAAACAGTTCTGAAGGTCTTTTGAAGTCAAGTATTTATTTAAAGAACTAGGAAAAAAAACCCTCAACAAACAACAAAAGGCCCCGGAACTAGTATAAAATTCTAGCTTATTGCTAACAACAGACTCAGAGTTTGCAGCAGTACCTACAAGCATGACCCTGGATTGTGAACAGACTTCATTTCCACTTACCTCACTAATATGGTTTTGATGTTTGGATACAGAAAGATTGATTTGCTGGTTCTACTATAAGAGGAATAGTTTGGAAGCTAGTGGGGTTTCCCCATTACTTCAAAACTGGTCAGCAAAGGTGAGATATATAAATGACATAAATAGCTGATTTTCACACGGGTCCTTGTTCTTCAAGACTTTTTTTTTTTAACTGCTATGTATTTGCCCAACCTAGCCTTCTTCATTGACACAAAACTGCTAACATTTATATTTGCCTCTGCACATGACAGTTTATACATAGGTTCTATTAAGTCCATGCTTTCTGTGTTGCCAGCTCTCTATAGAGATAATATATAATACATCAGTGCTCATCATGGGCTTGGTAACAAGTCTCTTGGTGGGATATGTCCATGAAGGCAAATGTCATAATTCCCTAACTTGATATGGGGTTCTGTGCTGTAACAAGCTAGTAATTACTTGGATTCAATTAGAGGCAATTTTAAAATTTGAACTGAAATACAATAATAAATATTACTTTCCTACTTACTGTGGAACTTTTTTCAGTGATTAATATTTTTATTGCACTAAAATTTTGCTTCAGATAAACTTCAGACTTACCAGTTTTATTCTGTGTTCAGAAGAGAAACTGAACTGGAATTTAGTTTATTAATTTTTCCATAATAGTACAGCACAAACTTTCTTTTAATTTTGGGTTAGTGAGTTTTCAGTAGTATCTCAAATAGTCAGATATTAGGACTTAGTCCTCCCAGTGTTGGATTCTTTGACCCAGGACATTATTTATCTTATTAGCCCTTGCTATTCATTCTGCTCTGTATTGTGCTGAGAGTGGTGAACTCACTTCATTAAGGGTATGAGAACATATGTTGGGCTTTGTATGAATCAAACATCTCCCCGAGTCCCATTGGAGGAAATCCAGAAAAATCATGCATTTTTCACCTTACTGTCATTAACTTCTTGGAGAGCTCACATTACAGAATAAGCTGACAGTTACCTGAAGTCTGTATGTCCACACTTCTGTCTGCAGCATCTCTGTTGCTGGCTGGGTAAGGACTGCATTTGCAAGAAGTGCCCTATGTGCACGACTCTGGTAGATCCCCATGCAGGGAATCTGCTGGTGGCGGTATGCTAGTGAGCAAGTGTGATGTGTCGTGTTGAGGCAAGAGCCTGTGTTGGGTCCCTGTGTGGGACCTGGGGGCACCCACAAGTGCCAAAGTCTCTACCCCCTGCTCAACCCCTGGGCAAGAGCCCAGCCACACTGGGTGCCCGGCAGCACATGCCTTTGCCAGGCTACAAGAACTCTCTGCTCCCAAGGCCATGAGGTATCTGCCAGAGGCTGGAGGTGATGCCTCGAGAGGCTGGCCTAGAGCAGAGGCTAGACAGAATCAAAGGAATAAAGTAAGGATTTATTAAAAGGCCTTAAAAGGATACACCTTGGGCAGCACAAGAACCTGGCCAGGGCTCTGCCCAAAATGGACACAAGGTGGACAACTGGTCAAGAGTTTTCACACTTTTGTAAGTTTTGGTCTATTTACATATTGGGGTTAATTCACCAATGACAGCTTCAGGTTATGAAGTCCCATCCTGCTTTGCTCTGTTCAATTCACCATTGTTTATGCTTTTTGGGCCTGACGCTGCAATGGTGTCCTTAGTTCTTGGGGCAGAAAAGGATTGTTTTGTCTAATTAAACTGTGAAGATAACTAACACTTAATATGAAGTTCAGAGTCACACACTGAGGCAGTACGGAATGTGGGAAAGCTAAAACGTAAGGCACCGGAGGCGTGTGGGGCAGCGCGGTGCTGCGGCTGGGCTCCGTGCCGCGCCGGCCCGGGCGGGGGCGGAGAGGGGCGATGCAGCGGCACCGAGCCGGGCCCTGGGAGGGTGTCCGTCACTGCCTGCCGAGCCTTGACGGAGTTTTGTGCAGAGCCACCGGGTGTCAGCAGCACCCGGCCGTGTGGAGCCGTGCACCGTGCCCGGGATGGAGGTGCCGGCTTCCGCAGGGAGCTTTGTGTGTTCCGTAGTGAAATGCTGCTGAGGCCGCTTGTCTGCAAGGCCGCGGCGCGTTAGAACGATAGGCACAGCCAGACTGCTGCTTCTGCTCTGGGCGAATCTCCAATTTAGCATCAGTTGCTTATTATTTATTTATTTATTTGTTTGTTTACATTTTTTAAAATTTTCTGTAGAGCATCAGTTCTCCAGAAAAATGGTCAGGATCTTACCAGCCAGGATACTTTTCTTCCCGTGAGTTACCCTGTTGCTCCTTCCCTTCTCTTCCCTCTGACTTTGGTTCACACCTGGCATCCAGCCAGGGTCAATCCGCCACACCTGAAAATGTGACAGTGTAGGTGAGTCAGACTGCATAATGCACCGTGGGGAAATATTTTTACAATTAACTAGAATGATTGTAAAAGTTCTTATTCTGAAGCTGCTACTTTTTTTTTTTTTTCCCTTAGGCTTTTCTAACTTAAAAAGGCAGAATGGGACAGCAGGTGTCACTATGGTAGCAGCAAAAGCAGGAAGAGCAAAATCTATGTCTTACCACTTGTTATTTTGGCTTTATACAGCATTTCGTCAGAGAAGAGGATCAAGGGCAGCTTGGTGCTTGCCCTGGTCTCCTGACTGTAGATTTATCAAAAACTAGGCTGGTGTATGTCAGTATTTAGAAGCTTGAACAGGGTTTGGGAGACTTTAACACTGAGAGATAAAGGATACAATTATTTTCCTTGTGGACTAGCAAAGAGACAGGAAGAGGAAATACCCTTTTGGAAGTACCCTTTTGTACTTTCTGATTTTTTTTCAAACCTAGAAATTTTCAGTAAAATTAAACAGAAAATACAGAGAACTGATTATAAATTTCAAGTTTTGTATTTTGAACAGAGTGCTTAAGGCTACTCTTTTAATGAGACATGTAAATCTATGCAATACTCAGTCTTAGTGGGCTCACTAGAGCTGTCCTGCCATTAAAGCCTTGCCAGTGAGTCTCACTTTTAGGCTTAACCCTACTGAATCCCACAGACTGCAGCTGAAGAGAGTATCTACCTATGAAGGGAATCTTGAAGTGGACTGAGACACAGATTAACCAGCAAACATAGAATACAACAGATGAAACTTTGGATTTCACGTATCTGTAGCTTAAAGAGTGTGTAAAAAGTTGCTAAAATGGATAACAGTGAATAATCCCCTATTCTTTAATTTAGGTTAAAGGATGGATCTGACCATCCTTGAGTTTCAAAACATTCTTACTAATGTTGAGCTGAGGAAAACCTTCAGGAATGGGCCTCTTTTTCTGAAGTTCAGGCAGTGGGATAGCATGTCACCTGTCATACAAGTGTATTTGTTGTTTTATAAAAGTACTGCTCCTGAATGAGTGTCAGTCTGTCCCAGCATCGCGTATCTTGTGCTCTAAAGGCTTCTGTAGGAGACTTTTTTGCATTTCTACTAATCCACATTTCCAGTGGGCTTTGTTTTCTCCAGCCATCTTCGAGGAACAGATGAAAAATTTTCAAGAATTGTATCACTATGAAGAGAACATAGAAAAAGCTGTCAACCTGGGCTCTAAAGCCCCATAATCTTCACATTTCAAAGGGCACTTATTATGGTCTTACAAATCAATACTGTGCTAGGAAATAAAACACTTCCCAGTGCATAGTGAAGGATATCAATGAACCTAGCATAGAAACTTTGAAATCACAGACAGCGTTTCCTAATGTCCCTAAGCTTCCCTTTAGTAATATATATTCTTTATACAAATTAGCTGCTGAGAATTGCAGGGGAGCTATGTGAAATGGAGGACAGTGAAACCAGATTAAAAGAATTAGATAAACATGACAAGCAGAATTCATTAATTCAAGCAGAGATCTGAATTGGCAGAAATCATACCCTGCTAGCCAAGACACAGCCTGAACCCTTGTGGGAGCAAATGCTTTCATGTGGCTTTGAGTATCTCTGAGAGCATTCATTACCTGCTGTGTTACAGGGGATTTAGTTCACAATTTAAATAGTTAAGATGCATACAGGTGCAGATACGGGTCAGTGACAAATACCAATTTTAAAAGTGGTCGGAACAGCCACAGTATTAAGTGTAGATTTCAAGTTACAATTTCAGTTCATTCTGATGCTGCAAAGAGCCTCTGCTACAAAGGAACAGACCTGGCTCTTCATCTGGGTCCATATGATTTGTCCATACCATTGCTGATCATAGGGGCAGGATGGGATGAAAGAGATTACACTGCTGAAAGTATTTTTTAAAAGTATTTTAAAACTAGTAGATTAGAAACAGTTGGTGACAAACACAGAAAAATTTGTGTGTGCGATAGTTCATTTTCACATAGGATCAAGGACAGAAAATAGCACACTACTGTGTTTCTCTCAGATTTTAACTTTCTGTGTATTAGTTTTAAACTTTTGGTGGTTTTATATCCTTAAAACATAATCTTCCTTCTAACTGAGTTACCAGCTTGGGATTTAGCTATTACTTGTCACATGTTTCAGAGGAACTTGGTTGTGATCCAGACATACCATCCAGTCACACCTTTTGAAGTCAGGCAAATTATTATAAGCTATTGCCTGCATGTTCTTGTTGAAGAGGTACTGTGTGGGCAATATCTGTTGTGTGCTTCAACAAACAGACTAACACTACCTGGAATAAAACTTGTCAGGGAAAAAATGTGTTTTTCTAACAGCAATAAGGAAATATGTGTTAGAATAAAGAAATCTGTTGTGCTGTTCTAAATAAAGTGAATGTTTTGCTGAAAATGAATACATTGAGGGGGAAGAAGTTGAGAGATCATGTCATTTCCACATTTTTAAAATAATGACACAGACTTGGTGTTTTTTCATTTTTATTGGCTCAAAGTGTACAGGAAGCATACCAGTTGCAACTGGCAAGTACTTAATGAGTTTATGAGCTCTGAGTCTACGTCATGTGTGGCTTAGCTTAAACTGAGGTTCATGTTGAGGGGTAGGACCCCAGAAGAGGCTTTTTTGTGAGCTAGGCTTATTAAGGATGGCCCTGAGATGGAGCAGTTTTATATTAAAGAAGCATATTTGGATCTTATTTCTCTAGCAGAGCAGCCAAGGAGCTGTGATGGGCCAGCACTGCATGAAGCTATGGAAATTTCCAGGCTGAAACCCTGCAAGTAGTGACCTGAGTCACAGCAAACACTCTGAGCTGCAGAGTGAGAACCAGTGAAAGGAAGCAACAAATGTGTGCCTAGTTTCCCAGGATTTCTGGAATGTGAAGAGGAACACAGATATGCATGAATTTTCACTATACTTTATTGAAGAGAAGTATTTTGTTCCTCCCTGATTGCTCCATAATCTCTCATCATGCAATTCTAACAGGTGATGTTTCTGCAAATACATGTTTTGTCATCTTTCTTAATATCCTCTGTTAAGTAGGAATTTGCTGAAGCTGTGGTTTCAGACAGCACTGCCCGTGAGAAAATACTTCAAAAAATTTGAGTATAATGAGAACAAAGGTCTTTGCCTTGCTGTAGAAAGCATTAAGCATGGGGAGTTGTGTGAGTGTAAGAGAAACAAATGTTTGCCAGTAACTATCCAAGGTTGCTTCAGTATCAATAGCCGTGTAAGCATGGCATATCCTATGGCAGCATGACATCAAGCCAAGGATGCTGCTTGTTGTTCAGAAAAATCTTTATTTCTGAGTGACCAATTGATAAGGACATCTTCAGAATACAGTCTCAGTCTCCTCTTTGGCTCAGTGTCTTCACACTTCTGAGTATCTCCAAAGAAATTTTGTATTTTTTTCCTCTCCCTTAACACGTCCGTTGTGTATATCATAGTCTCCGTGGATAGTAATGCATTCTTTTGGTTTGCCATGGTTTATCTTTGCTTCCCTACTTTTTCCTGCTGTAAAATCTGTGTAAGATCATTGTGAAACCTACTAAGTCCAGTAAAGCAACAAAAACATACAGACTTTGAAGACCAATCGATTAGTACATGGTAGTGTTAAGGACAATGTAGCCTTCCAGAAGATTGCACTAACTTGTTCAGTAAACAAATCTGTAATGGTAATAGGAGAGAAATGTATGCAGAAATCTGTGGAAGAAGCAGAAGACAACCATAGTGGATGCTTGAATATAGATAGTTAAGTGAAACTCTCTAGTGTGAAATAGTTTGTGCAAATTACTATGTGTAACATACTTGTTCTCAATATACATGTAAACATGAGTCCTTTTTGCTTCAGCAAAAAATCATTGATTGAAGCTCTGCAAAAATCTGCTAAGATCTGCCAAAATATGCAAAAATGGAGAAGGAACGCTGGGGACCTAATAGTTCTGAAGCTTGTGAAAAAGTCTTCACTTTGATCTGCATCAAAGCTGCTGCTTCAAAGTTATTTCTAAAGGACAGAGACCGAAATTGGAAATGGAAGGGAAAGTAGTGCATGAGCCTAATGTATTAAAGAGTCTCTGTTTTTCTGACTGCCTGGTTTCTCTGCTGCAATGAATGCAAGATGAGAAACGGGGAGTAAATGAGCTGTAATTAAGTAGCAATGGTAGCAATGCATTTGATTTGGCTGTTTGTATTGTTAATCTGTTAGATTGTTGGCCACAGAATCTACCCAGAGGAATACTAGGAATATTCCCTTTAAGGAGGAGAAAAGGAAGAGAAATGGAGGGAAAAGGGGAATAGTCAAGGAGGAAATATTAATCAAAACAGGAATCTGTAATAAACATCAATGTTAGAATATTTTTAATTTGATAGGACATCTGGTGTTTATTTAATGTATGAACTCCTGTAAAGACACAGTTCTTACCAGAAAGACTTCATAATATTAACATAATTTTATTCAGTGGGCTTAGTTGTTATGATTTAAATATTCTGTGTTCAGTTGCATATATTTATGTATATGTAAACAAGATTCTGCTTTAGTCAGGTTTGACCTAATTATAAGTACTTCTTAGGTTTCCTAAATAATTTGCAGACCTGTTGCCTAGGAAAAGAAGTACAAGAGAAGTGACATTAAGCTGATTCTCCACCTACCTGACTTGCCTCCCAGCACTGCTTGGCAAGCTTTGTTGATTACTGCACCTGAGACGAAGGCCATCTGGATAGTGCTTCTGTCTTCTTTTACAAAACTTAAAAGAAAAATAAAAAGAAGGTCTGCCAAAGTGTTCAGGCAGGAAGCATTACTCCCATTTCCTATGCAAATATCTCAGTTCTGTGTAGAGAAGTTCTGTGTCAAATTTTGCAATAAAAATTACAGTATGAATAGAGAATAAATTTGAAAATTTTCTCTGCTACGAAAAAAAATAAATACTACTGATTTAAAGAATCAGTAGTGTTTTGAAGTTATATTGTCTAACCTCATCATATTTCTAAAATTGAAGTACAGAAGCCTATAAACAGAAAATTGCTGTCTTAAAAACACAGATTATTCTGTGAGATATATTCTATAATTTTTGAGCAATTCAGGCAGTTCAATATCCTTTCTCATGTTTTGTGCATGCAAAAAGTTGGTACAAGCTCACTTGTGAAGAAAAACAAGAGACATCCAGTTCACCTTTAGAAGTCATCACTTTTACTAACTTAGTGAAAAATATATAGAAATTAATAAAGGTAAGGAATAAAAATACAAGAAGTATTGTTTCCATATATATTTTACAAACTTTATTCTTCCAGAAAATTGAAGTGTTGAATTTAGAAAATGCTTTTATTGATTTTTCTGTCATTAATGTTTTCATGTCCAGTGTAAATGGAAGAAAATAATTACAGGCTTTGTTGCCAAGAATGAACTTCTGCAGAATCTAGGATTAAAAATGGAACCTTTGTATCTATCTAAATGTATATTTAAACATAGAGGCAAAGGTAAATCTCCCAGTTATTTTTAGTAGCTCTTTGTAATGAAGAGTAAGAATTAGCCTTTGTACTAATAAAATGAGCTTTACCTTTGATTTCAGGTTACTGAAGAGAGCAGTAGATAAGCACAGAGTCCTCATTAGTCAAGGAACCATCATATCAGCCCTAATAGTGTGCTCAGCTTTGTATTTTATAAAGAATGAGTGTAAAAGGGAATCAGGTTTGTGGTTTAAATGAGATACTTTGTGATAGATGTTTGCTTTTGTCTTTGTAAAAATAGATTCATCTTCATGGAAACATTTTTGAAATATGAAACATAAGTAGATAAAGTAAACAAGTTAGTTATAAGCATCATCCTTTGGGGATCTTTTCCTTGTAATACATGATTTCCATCAAGAAAATCTGCAGTTGTCTAGATGTTTGGATCATGCTATGTATAAGTTGAGTAAAGAATTGAGATGAAAAAGAACTGAACTCTTTGAAGACTGCTTTCAGATCTTCCTAGGGCCTCAAGGGTGAAACTTTTTTTCATGAGTGATAAGTTCCTTTTCCAGTTGCATGTATGTGGTTTACCCACATATGGATATCAGATGGTTGTATTTTGGGGCATAAATTTGTCATTCAACCTGAGTCAAATAATTCATTGCGACAGTCATTTTTGCCTAACCTAAAATAATATCCAGGAAGTCTGAGTACAATTCTCTATCTGAATTTGGGACTTCATTTTTTTCTTGGCCTACAGTAGGTTTATGTTTTTCTTGATTTGCAGTGTGCTGTAACAGTGTTATTAAATTATTCTTCTAGTAAAAATTGTCTGTACACTCTATCTTTTTCACTAGCCAAAATAAAAATGTTAATTTCAGGAACTCATGAAAAAACTTGACATTTTAAAGACAGAAAATTCAGCAATGAGCTATTCACTTTTTTTTTAATCCTTTCCTTGCTTAGAATTGTAGGGATTGTTGACCGATGGCCTGAATTGAGCAGGTTATTTATCCATGAGTTTCTTCCTTATCTTGCCCTCTATGATTTGGTGCTATCATGGGTGAAGTGGTGATTGGTGACTTGCTGGGCCACAGCAGCCATGTAGTGTTGAATTTCAAACCTCTGGTGCCTTGCCTGCCCCTGCCTTGCTCCTAGGATGGGCCAAGCACAGGCAAGAATGGTTAGAAAATCAGCCTGTTTTATTAATGTGTCCTCAGCAAAGCTGTTTTCCCAAAATGGGTTCTTTCACCCCATGTGCAGGCAGCCACCCTGCGTGCAAGAAGCCTCACACAGAGCTGAGGTATTTGCTTTATTTACAATTCTGCACAGAAAGGGGTGCTGAGTGCTAACCCATAAAGCCAGCCCAATGACTATATCAACTTTTCATTGTTTTTATAAACTTTAGCAAAGACAGAAAAGTTCATTGACTGCAAGTTGTATGATTCTCTTATTAATTAGTGTTCTGTATTCTATTGGTTAAAAGATTCCCTTGCTTCTTATTACTTACTAATCTGCATGCTCAGATATGGTGGTTTTCTTGGGTCAGTGGGCCATGAGTAAGTGGCTGTGACTCCTCCTGCTAGAATTATCTTTTACCCAGAGAGAGCTGATTTCAGCACGGTTTCTGAGTTGGCTTCATGAGTTTCTTCCTCATCTTGGGAGTTCTGCCTGTAAGTTCTGTATTCGTTTTGTCCACTATCAGTAAGTAGTACATCCTTCTCCCCAAGTCTGCCGTATGATGAATACCAGAGTTAAAAACCTGATTTCAGTATACATTGTATTTTTAATGTGATGCTACTTTTAAAAAGCTACCAGTAATTTCCTATTACCCCAACTATGCTTAAAGCTAGTATCAGAGAGGAGCATTTTCATGTGCAGCAGCAGCAGTGTCTCTAGCTGAAAATCTTTTACCATCTGGGTCATCCTAGATGACTTTACCTTGGAGGTTTTTCATGCACATACTTCTTTTCATCTGCTTTGGCAACCATCCTGCATTAATTGTAGAGTGGTTAGAAGGCAAAGAACATTTGTGCTCTTCAGCTTTCAGAAGGTCTTCTATTCTTTAGGCAAAACCTCACAGTTCTTGACTGCATGCAAGAGAAATTAGTAATACAGCTGAAATGTTGTGACTTTTCTAAATCAGTAGAGTGAGACACTAGTGTGCTAGATTTTAATGTTGATGGCTAGATTTCTGTGTTTATGATCCATATGCAGTTATAAAATATACCACAGT
Organism: Calcarius lapponicus; assembly: GCA_039654755.1. NCBI lineage: Eukaryota > Metazoa > Chordata > Aves > Passeriformes > Fringillidae > Calcarius > Calcarius lapponicus. Next base: position 42,912,375 of record CM077481.1, read on the forward strand.
AATGAAATCATTGTACGCTCTTAACAAAGTAGCAGGACTGGATCTTTCTTTTCAGTGACAATTTTGATAAAGGGCTGTTCTGACTGTGATCTGGGTTAGAAGAATGCGACAGCTGTCCATGCAACACTGTTACATGGACAAGAGGTGACACTGAGCCAAAGGGTGCAAAGCAATTGATGAAAAAAACTTAAAATAAATCCACCTTTGTTTTCTTTCCCGATTACTCTCTGCCTATTCAGAGGCTGGTCTTGGCCTTAAGTCATCAAGCAATGTTAAAAGAACAGTGAGGCAGAGAGGTAGATTTTCCAAATGCATGCTTTGATATTTCATACACTGTGTGCTGATTAACAGCACTAGAATACACATAGTTTTCCCACTTCTTTTATCAAGAGGTGATAATTTTACCATTTTTATATGAAGAATCCAATTAAACTTTGTAGCACCTACTTCAAAACGAGCTTTTTTTACTAAAATCAGCTTAGCAAAAGATCTTTGCAGCTTTGCTAAGATCCTACAGTGGCTGGAAGCTCCCAGCTGGTGAGAATTCAGTTATCTAGTTCGTGTGTTTTTCAGCCAAGTGAAGACTCTGTGTCTGTCTTGAATTCCCTGTACAGAAGCTTGGTACACCAAAGGTTTTCCATAGCAAGTTCTGAATAGGTCTGCTGGTGCTACTGAGTGGTTTGCAACGGGTTAAAAATTAATGTTTCAAAATAGCGAATGTGACGGTGACAATGCCACTGACCCAGAGAGTGCTCTATTTTCTTGGCACTGTGTGCTGATGCTAGACTAGTTCAGTGGCTTGCATGTTCCTTGTGAACCTTTAGAATTCTAACATTGAATTCTGTTTTGCTTGCCATATTGGATGGGCATGAAACCAAAGGAAAACAATATATCATTGTTTATCCAATTTCTTGTTTGTATTTTAGCCTCTTTTACGTACATAAACTAAAACACTGGAGGAAAGAAGTATCTAGTGTTTCTATATATATTCATAGTATGGCTATAAATGGTATTCTCTTCCACTTTGTACCCCTAATTTTTTAATAAGAATCTCATTATTGATTATACAAAAGACAAATTGAATTTTCTTTTCTCTCCCAATTTATTTAGAAGTGTATGAAATATGTCCAAGTGAAACAAAATGGTCAAATATCACATTTCAATCTAAAATGAGTTACTGTGTTTCCATTTAAAAAAAGAGCAAACTTTCATATCCTGTTTTATATATTAATGAAAAGTTGTACATATTAATGAAAAGAATCTGCAATTATTTTCACCTCCAAAATTTCCATTGAGAATAGTATTCAAATATCCGTCTCTTTACAGAAGAGATTATTCCGTGTAGTAAATGAAGCAGCATAGACTCCATGACCCAGAAGTGCTGCCAGTTTTGTCTGAGATTAATGGGAATTTTGTCGCAGACTTGCAGAGCACCTACATTTGGCAAACCAACAAGAGCAGAACAGGTAGGAATGTGAGATTCGCAGACAATGTGGTGTATTTAAATCATAAATTTAAAACACTCAGGGAATGTTGCCCCTGAAACAATGAAAAACTGGTCATGGTCAGGCTGGAGATTGTGACAGTTGGCTGGATTAAGCAGCATTTAGGGAATTAAAGAGATCCCTAAAAAAAGAAATAAAAAGAATAGAGCCTAAAGAGAGGTCTGGGAGGAGCACGAGGGCTGCAGTGGCGGGAGGGATGGCGCTGCAGGAGCAGATGCCGTCAGAGCTGCTCGGCAGCGCACCAGGCACCCCGGCTCTCCCGGCCTCTGCCCTCCCGGGGTGCTGGAGCAGCCCCGCTCCCCTCCCGCCGCTGCTCCCGGGGCTGGGAGCGGAGAAGGAGCCGGGCCGGGCTGGCTGGGAGCGCTCCCGGCAGCTCCAGCCCTGAGGGTTCGCAGCCGGGGATCTCAGGAGGGGCGAGCCTCCATCACCTGGGGCTCCTCCGGGGGGCTGCGGGGATTGCGCTTCCCGGGGTCAGCAACTTAATTAAGAGCGGCGCTCAGAGGCTGGGGATGTTTATCAGCGTTTTCTGAAGGGGTCGCAATGTATGGTTTATGAGTTACATCACTTGACACTGATCTCTGTACAGCTCATTGATTGCCAGTGAATTACATGTCATTAATAAATCAGTAAACCACTTTAATCCTGGTTTGGTTTAACACCATGAACATTTTTTTTCACCCTGTGATACTGGGTTTATTCAAGTAACTGAACAGAACAGCAGCAGACACAAAAAGCCAGGAAGGTTTTTTGAAATTGTGTATACATACACTATACATAACCATAAATGAGCTTAATCATTATAAGTGCAGAAATTATCTCTCTTTGGACATCAAAGATTGTGTGCCAGCAGTTTTTTTCTGTATGCATGTCTGAAAGGCTGAATTTCAAGAACTGAATCCTTTCAAGTGAAGATGCCTGATATCTGCAAAAAGTACTTTGTTATTCTGATGGCCTACAGCAGTTTCCTAAATCTAACAAAACATAACAGACGGATGGATTTGGCTGACAAAGCTGGTGACATGCAATATGCAAAAAAAAAAAAAAAAAAAAAAAAAAAAAAAGAGGTCAGTTAGAAATCCCTCCCCTCTTCTTCCCTCCCCTCCCCTCCTCTCTGCCCTCTCCCTTCTTTTTGCCTTAGGTATCTATGCACTGTTCTGCTTCTGGGCATGCTGTTGAAAGATATGGTGGGTTTTGCTCAAGGCATAAAATATGTATGACAAAGTTTTTCTTGCAGAAGAACCCTGAGGGGGTCTTCTCAGCTGTTTCTCATGTAGTGTGTGGCTAACTTTGAGATGTCTGGTCAGGCTTCTGGCTATTGCAGTACTGGCAAAGATAAAGAATCAATGTTTAATTTTCTTTTGTCCCTGGTCATCATTCATCCTTCTGGCATGTTCTGTGGATTTTTATTTTGCTTATTGTGGATTTTTATTTTGCTTATTTTCTGCCTGCCTTTATACTCATACATTTTTGTACTGTATATCTTTAAACCTGCCCAACAAAATTTATTGAAGGTGATGGTGATGGTAACATTAACCATGAAGCGTACCAAATTCTTTATTTCTTGCCTTGTTCTTGGCTGCATCCTCCTCCTGGTTTTTATTCTTTATGGCACCTATTACTTGTGGTGGATTGATGCTGGCTGGACACCAGCTGCCTGCCAAAGCTCCTCTATCACTCCTCTACTCAGCTGGACATGGTACGGCAAATATAATGAAAGACTCATGGGTCAAGAGAGGGACAGGGAGGAATCACTCACCAATTACCATCAAGGGCAAACCAGGCTTAAATTTGGGAAATTTGAATTTGGGAAGTTAAGTTTATTGTCAACCAAATCAAAGTAGGATAATGAGAAACAAAGCCAAATATTAAAACACCTTTGTGACCAAATCACTGAAAACTGGAATTAGACTCCTAACACCATTTTTTATGTTAAAGAGGCATCCTTTATTTTGGAGCCTGCAAGGGCATGGGGGATCACTCCCCTAACACGCTCCTTGATTTCTACAATTGTGTTGCTAATATACAGTCATTACGTGCATATTATAATTTGCTTATTACCATAAAACCTCTCCCCATGTTCCCCAGGTTCCAAAACTCGGGCCTTGTTTTGGCTGTAGATGCGTTCCTAAGCCAGATGTTCCTACATCTTTGCTTGGAGAACAATTTCTGCATACCTTGCTTCTCTGCTAAATGTCCACAGACACAGTGTCTTCTCTTCTAGAAGTTTCCAGTCCCAGTGTCTTTCTACTAAAAGCTTAAAGTTACAGTAGAAATTGGATTAACATATTTGGTATCACTTTCCTCCCTCCGCCTCCCTTCTTCCTAGGCTCATCTTTATTCCTGATTCGCTACCTCCTCCATCAGCACAGGAGGATGGGAATGGGGTTGCAGTCAATCACATATTGTCTCTGCTCCTCTTCTTCATCTGGGAGAGGACTCCTCATACTCTTCCCCTGTTTCAGTGTGGGGTCCCTTTCACAGGAGACAGTCCTCCATGAATTTCTCCAGTGCCTTCCTGTGTCATGGTTTCCACATCATTACCAAGACAAAGGAGCCAATCGTTGGCTCTAGTTATCTCTTAATTGTGCATGTCTAACGAAACCCTGTGGATTATACTGGAGTGTTTTATTTTTCTTATGCTTCTACTGTTTGGTTTCTTTATCATATTTTATAAAAATATGATTATTTTCGAACAAGAAAACCAGCACTGTTGTCAATGTAGCACTGAGCTAATGACACTATGCTACTGTATAGGGGAAAAATTCCTAGTCTTTAAATTAAAGGAAAGGTAGTGAGCAAAAGACCTAAAACAAACCAAGGGAAAATTTTAATACACTGAGGAAGTATTTCTGATTGCAATAAAACAAATGATATTGTCCTTTTTTAAGTGTTTATTCGCATACTGATGTGTCTTTTAGTTACCAATGAAGATATTTCCTTCCTTAGTGTTCAACTGTGAAAAGTATTTCACATATTAGACTAAAATAGTTCACATCTAATATCAAATGCAGTTCTTAAAACAGAAAATTTGGTGCTCTCTCATCATGCAAAGTGTGGCTTCTTTGTTTTAGCTAGTGACTTAATTGCTGATCTATTTCAGAATGACTTAGCAATGGTGTTGTTATAAACAGGTGGTGGAAACTTGGCTTACTGATGGTAATGCTGGTCACATGGGTGGAAATAAGAGGAAACACAGGCTTACACAGGAAACACTTCTGGTATTTTCTTTGATACTGCAGATAGAAAGTGTCAGGGAAAAGAGGTATTGATATTGCCTTGCTACAGTGCCATGAGTAATGACTACTAAAATTACCATTGACAGCAAGGCCTCTGACTGTAGTCATGCTTCTGAAAATAGATGGAAATGTAATGGTTTTCCTTAATCATGTATTTCTTTTCCCAGTGAGATGCTGCCTCCCAGGAATATTGTTTGGACAAGTCACTGAAAGGATTTAAGAAGCGCTAATGTGCTATAATGATGCAACATCAAGCAACACATCAGTAGATGGTAATTAATTGTCTTTCATCCATCAGAGTTTATTTCCATGTTCTGAGCTGAATAGTATTAGTTTCACTTCTCTTGCTAGCCTCTGCTAGCAAACCCCTCTGCTATGGGATTTAAATTTTATTTTTGTCTTAGACACCAAAAATAATGTCTCAGCCCAAGACTAAACTAGTCCTAATTACTGATAAATTTTTTTTTATTTAACCTTCACAAATTTCAGTATTGCTGAAGATAGTCAGAGATAAGACATTCTTGGGGTATATATCAAATATCTGACTTTGGAACTCTGAGAAACAATATCAATATTAACAGAGACAACAGAATAAAATACAATTCTATTTGGATTTTTTGAACCTGTGCCAGAATGGTGTCACATTTTATAACTGAGAGTAGAAGTATAACTTGTGTACATATGCAAGTAGATTCTGTTGTAATCAGTTTCTTTTTTTATCCTGCAGATTTCTATAGAATCATTTCAAAGAGAGATTCAGATCCTTATGGTAAAACTGACTTCTGACTCCTGTTGTTTTATACCTTTTTATACCTAAGCTGTTCTCAGGAAAAGCCCCCTATAGATGAATTTCCCTTCTGACAGCAGATTTATTATGATATAATGTATTACTTAAATAAATGCCAGACAAGTGAAAGACATTCCATCTGTTTTGAAATATAGCAACAAAGAGCAACAATTTTTGAAATATAGCTACAAAGAGCAACAATTTTTAAACAGTATGCTTTTGCTATTTCATAATCCCTTTCATATTTCCTGTATATTAAGAATATTTCTTTACTTTTCTGGTCTTTTCCTACAGACAACACAGGCTACTGGTTCAGTTAAAGACTATACCTGGTTTATTTAATTGCTATCCCCTTTTTTTATTTTCCCCCCTCCTAGTATCAAGCTTTACATTTATCTTTATGAAATTAAATATTGAGGTAATTTTACATTAAGAAAACCTGTGGTCTACTAAAAATAATTGTAAATTAAAGGTTATTTATTTAAAATTACTGTAAATACTGAAGCTTATTACAAGTTGTTTCCCATAGCAATTGTGACCCTAACAATCTTCCTGAATTCCTGTCTAATCTGATGGTTTTTCTTCATGGTGATCCACCCTAGAACAAGCAAATGTCAAAGCATTAAGCATTCTTGTATGGCACCTGAGTATTGCACTATCCCATTTCATTTATTGTTTTTTTTTTCCTCAGGTCTCCAGTGGTAGGGAATAGGGAAAGTTGACAAATTAGCATTGAATGTTCTTAGTGATTTGATTTGCTGTTCATAAACTGTTAAGGAACTGATTACTGCATCTGACAGCTAATCAAGTGACTGAGTGATACTTTCATAAGCTTAGAAAGGATTGTGCAACCATCTCAGCAGAGATTTAATATGCTAGACGTGCCTCTGAAAGCACAGAGTCTGTTATTGTCTGTTTAAATGAAATGCTAGCTTCCTCACTTGGTTTCAATGGTAAAACAGCACCTTGCTTAGCCAAGTGACTAAGCACAGCAGTTCGGCAGAGAACCTGCAGATCCATTCAGGTTATTTAAAAGACTTACCATAGATACATGACATTTGAGGGTTTATATTTCTGCAGTTCAAATGCACTGACAAGAAATCAAGAACTTGACTTGATCTTTAGCCATTGCTTTGGAGGAAATTTGACTGTTACGGTAATAAATTTTTAATTACTCTTTTGGCACTATAATAACAAAGTAATTAGTATTTCTGACAGAAACACGAAAGACAATTTTGTAACATGAATTATTCATAAAAGTGATGTTACTGCCTGGCAAACAAGTAATAGATCCAGGATTTTCTCACCTGAAGGAACCCCCTAGCTAGTATATCCTGTGAGCTTCTTTGGTACAGCTGTTCAAACCAAATTTATCTAAACATTTGCAGTGTTTTGAAAATTTAAGTGTCTTTGTCTTAGCTTTTCTGCTGTGTGCAAAAAACAAAAGTGCTATTTATACTATCTAGAAAATGATTGTATTAAAAAAATGAGGAAAGAATACTAAAACTTGGTAAAGTTTTTGTCATGATTTTTGTTCCAGTTCTATGTTAAAAAAGTTTGGCTAATTCAGTCCTTTTTTGACTTTTTTCTCCACAGTAAGGCAAAACTTACGATTTTTTTTTAGTGGGATATTTGTTCACAAAGGAGGTGCCTTGTAACAAATTGTTTGATTCAACTTGTTTTATGCAACCTTTACTTCATTGTAAGTGGTGTGAGTGCACTTGCAGTCACAACCACCCTCACTTGTTCTTTACGTAATTTGTACAAAAAATGATTGATCTTTTTCTAAGAAAAGTTTGATTTTGTATTTGCCTTTGTCAGTAACAGCATAAGGAATTTTGTCTAATTTTGAGTCGTAATAGAAGCAGCTACTAATCAGCAGAACAGGCACTAACCTGAAATTTTCAATAATACTAACTTTTCTTGGCTATGGGTTTCAATAAAGGAAGGTGCTATGGGCATATGCATTTTGAATTGAAAAGAACTCTTCCTACCTACGCTGTGAAGGAAATGTTGTGCAGGTAACATGTACAGGGATGCAAGCAAGAAAATTGTGCTTTCTATCTGACTTTCTATAGAAGCTTTTGGAGTCAGGACAGATTACTGTGTGTCAGAAAATGAAACACAGAAATGATATCTTTTAAAGTATTTGCTGTGCATGATCATGCTTCACCTGTATCATGGCAAAGGAAATTTCATGGGACCACCTGTTTTATTTCTATAAATTCCCGTCTGCCCCGATGAAAAAGATAATCCTTGTTTCTCAAATGTGTTAATTTCTCTAATCCAAAAAGTATTGGATAATGCAACTTTAAAGCTAATCTTAAACTTTACTTTTTCCTTTAGATGTTTTGGATTTAATAATCGGCAAGTATGAAAATGCATGTTGGGGTGTGGAAGCCTTACCTGAGTCATGATAGATTTCTGCTTCATGGTTATGGTAGAACAGCAATAGCTGGGGGAGAGATATTCGAATACTATTTGCTCTGATAAGATCAATGGTTTGACAGAGATCTGAAATGGAGAAAGGCCTAAGATTCAATACCTAGGCTAGTCTTTTTCAAATTTTGGACATACAGATGAGTTCTGGTTCAATTTTTTTCAGTTATATATGTTGCAGCCATATGATTCCTAATTTTTATATTGTTTATCTTACAGACTGGGTCCCCACTCAGCAGTAGTTCAGTTTGTGTCCTTGGATTAGGTTCTTTAAAACACCTTCCTTTCCACTGAGCTTGTCTGAAAGTACACTGAAGGATATTCATGCTCCTCTGCTTGCTGTAACATTTAGTGCAAGACTGTATGTTGTCTGAAAAAAATAATGAAGGTACAGAAAGTCTTACAACAAAAAACTCTTCTGGGAAGAAAAAAATGTATGTGATTAACACATGGTGTATGACAGATTTTTCGTGTACACATTGAAAAAGAAATTAGTCATAAAGAATCATATCAAAGCAAATTGTGACTTAGTTTTAAACTCGACAGCTGTTAAATATTCTAGATTCCTGATATACAGCTAGAGTTCATTAGCCGTCTTATAAAGTGCAGCAGACTTTCCAATCCATTAAATAAATGTGGACACAAATTTTACACAGTTATTACATTGCAAAATCAGTGATCAGTCTTATTCTCAGCCTGTTTCCTAAATATGAAAGCATTGGGATGTCAGAGGTAATTTAGGGTTCTGCAGACTGACTTGTGATTTTAAGTGCTATTGGAAGAAAAAGATTAACTTTGCTCTGTCAAAAATAGCTGAACTCCTTACCTGAATGTGTGATTTAACTGTGTTCCTTTTTGAAATAATACAATGTAACATGAAAACTGTCTAGAATCAGGCTGGATGTTGAAACCAGATGATTTGTGACACATGAAGTGAGATGCTCAGAAGGGATTTAAAAATATAAATATCCAGAGAATATATGAGCATAAAACTCTACATAAAAATAGTGGGATGAAAATGCAAATTAAAATTTGGCCTGATTGACAGCAGTCTCAGAGATTTCTGAGACTATGGAACAGCCTCCTAAGGAAACCATCTGGCATTGGCAAAGAGATTGGCACAGTGTTTGGCAGGGTGGCATTCATCTCTCCTGAATCTAATGACTTAATTTTGTTTCTTCTGTTTTACTAATAGCATCATGTTCTCCTGCAAATGTGAATGATTTCTGGTCTCATTTACTGCCTTATGGTCAAATGAAAGTATACGCAAGAACAGACTCTAGGCATTCAATAATCATCAGAAATCATGGTTGACATGACAGGAGTATCTAAAAAACTGATTTTTACTATGAAGTTGTCACCAGTGAAATTATAATTTTTTTTGCTAATGAGATAGAAAGCTTTTGCCATTCCAGCTCTGTGTGATGCCAGCACTGGGTGGTAGACTCCACAGCCCAAACTTACCAGATCTACTAATGGAGAAAAATTATCTCAATCAGAAGCATGTGTCTAACTAACTTCTGAATTCCATGCTTTTAATGACAATATGTAAGTTCTACAGGCAGTAGTTAAGTAAAGATAGATCTGTTTTAATATCAGTCTCATCCTTTGAGGACAAATAATGTAAAATGCAAACTAAAATTTACCGGGTTGCATAAGCCAACAAATTTTGTGAGTTCTCTAATTTTTGTAAAAAAAGACAAATGCCTTTACATTGGTAAGGTTGAGGGTTGAGCCATCTTAGCAGTTTGACTGTTGTTTTTTTTAGTCAAATAAGATGCCAGATTACTGATGTTAAAAAATACCATTTTCTTCTCTTTTCCCATTTTTTTACTTTTACATGAAGTCCTCTCACATACTGACTTAAATTGTCACTGTGATGTTCTGCATTGATGTGATACTACTTGAGAACCCTGAAATCTGAGGAATTATTATATTAGACCTGAGGTATGTCTTACTGATCCAGTGTGTGCCATGTTCAGTGTTTCTCCAAACCAGCATGCAATGACTGGAGTCCACTCAGTGTTGGAGTGTCTTTATATTTTGAGTGTCCTGTACTCTTTTCCGCTAATATGCAGAGCTGTGGTGCTGATCCTTAATTCCCAGACACTCATTTCATAACCAAGCTGAATGTCATGCAGACAAAATTTCATTTGTCCTACCTGTCAAATCTCATTTTGTTTTCAGCAGCCACCCTATATAAGTGTGGCATAAGCACTCTTGAGCTCCAAGAATATAAAGCAGAATTCAAGGTCCTCAGAGATCATTGCCTTGCTGGAATGACTGACCACTGCTCTTGCTATTTTTGTAGTTTGAGATATTTAAATTGATCCATGAGGAATACAGATGAATATTAAATAAATTAGTAGGTTTTTTGCCTTTGTGTTTGTCCCAAACATTAAATCACATACATTTGTTATTCAAGCTACACCAATAGTATCTGTAGAGCATGGTTTATCTGAAGTTCAGTTTGTGTGAGTTTATTTTTTACTTTCTTTGCAACCTGGCAGATAATAATTCTTGTAAATAAACTGGCTGTATCTTGGCTGAGGATAAAGAACACAACTGAATTGGTGAAGTTTCAATGTGTGAATCTTTTACTACTTGACCTGAAATACACTTATTTTGATAGACTTAGATATTCCCTTCTCTAAGACATATAGAACATCTTTTAAATAAGGTTGTGCATTATGTATATTTTAAACTGATTGCATTCCTGTAAGAAACCAGAAAAAAAGAATTAGTCTGAATTCTCAAGCAGAAATACACAGTGTTTTTCCCCACCTAACTCAGTGTTTGGACAAATATCCTGTTCTTATATAAATTTATACAATGTCCAGTTCAGTTGTTGCCTCTAGGCTTGGCTGCAAATTAAGTAGAATACTCACTGATAAAACCTCTTTCAGCTTGATTTTTCTCATAATAGAGAAAGTTGCCTCCTGTTCACCAACAGTGGCTTTTCAAGGATCAGGTATAAAATCTTATCCAATCCCAGTGTGAAATTTCTTCAGCTAAGCTTTAGTAAATGCAACTGGTTAAAATGTTTTTATATGCACAATTAATTAATTGCTTCTTTGGCATTTCATGGTGGTCCTGAAAATTTTCCAGAGAAAGGAAGGAAAAAAGTCTACAGTCATGATTTATGTGTTCATGTCAGTAGAATAGTATGGCTAAATATCTTGACAAATAATTCTGTATATGGATGGTTGCAGTGGTTTTTTGGCAGTTAGGATTTCCTACATGAAACTCTTTTATTGTCTTTGTTAGGTGAGCAGATTGTGAACAACATAAGCGATTATATAGTTGGGTCTGTGTGGCAGGATGAGGAGCTCTGCTGTGTTCCTTTTTCATCCTGTTTGAACTGTCTGTTGAACAGCTGAATATCTATTTAGAGTGCTTTCTCTCTCAAAGGTGCTGCCATGTCTTTTCCTCTGACGTCTTTCAAAGTACCCTACTTTGATTAGTTTCCATGCTTTCTCTGCGCTACATCAGGCAACTTTCATTAAAGAAAAGCCATTTTTGGCATAGAAAGAAATCTCCTGCTGTTAGCAGGAAATCTCTTGGAAAAGCTCTTTAATGCTCAGTTACATATGTTGAAATTTGGCTTGAAATAAAACTTTCATATTCCTGTTATGCAGCCTGTGTTCTAAAACTGGAAGACACTGGCCACCCAGCCACTCTACCTGTTACAAAATGAACTTACCTTTTTTCACAGAGTTTTTATAAAATCAGACTGCTTAGTGGGAAGTCAGAACTGGACTAAAGATCCACAAGGTTTTGATCGCCACTTTAATACTACTGGAATGTTACGTGCTTCACATATTACACAGAACTTTCACACAAAGGTCAGTTGTTTTAAGTTCCAGTTGTGGTCATCTGAGATTCCCTAGAAACACTTAAATTGTTGTGATACAGGCTTTTGTTGCAGGGATTGCCTTAGCAGAGCAATACACAATACCTGTGTAGCATAAAGTTTAAAAGTATTTTTCTTTTTTTCTGGGATTTGGTTAAAAGAAGACATAATTAAATGTCATATTCTAGAAAGATACTGTAGTTTGTAGGATTTTAATATGTCTAAAAGTTCTAAAGGACTGTACACACTTTTCTTCTGGCCATTTAATGACCTTTCCCTGATCACCCCAGAAACCACTGAAAGGTTTTATGTCAAAAGTGAGATGTCTGCTGGAAAACATGTTAATTATTAGCAGTAGGACCAAAGCAGACTAGGAAAAGAACAGGTCACCAAAACATAGTTTATATTCTAGGCAATGGAAGAAAGGTATGCAGTTATGCTCAAAAAATAGAAAAACACTACTTACATAATAATACTGTCCCTCATATTTCCCTAAAGGTATATAAGTATATATAAAAATAAGTATTTTCTTATATTTCTCTTCCTGATCCAGAATAGTATCACACTATAACAATCTTGTTGCTCCAACATTTATTGGTAGTTCTTCAAACCATATCATATTTATAAAATGGTATGGGACTTCATTAGAAACTATATGACAATGTTTTAGCAGAAAACTAGCAATAACCTATGGAGGATGAGGTGGACAAAATGCTTGGAATTTCTATGTGAACTGTGTAGCTTGAGAATCTAGTGGAAAATATGATTGCTAATTTTGTCCTTGATTTGATGGAGGAACACTAAAGCTTTTTGTTATTGTCATAGAAGTGAAAACCTGATAATGGTTAAAAAAAAAGCTGATTGGGTTTGTCAGCTTTGTACTTCAGAAAGTATTTAAACAATGGTTTAAAATTGTACAGAAGTATTAATGATTAGAAGAAAGAAAACCAAAGAGTTCAGAGACAAAGAAAATGGAAAGACAAACAAGTGAATAGCTCTTGAGAGAAAATGAAAGAAGATGTGGGATGAGAAATATGCAATGTCAGAATGCAGAAGGAACATTTTTAATAACATTGAAAACCTTGAAAAGTTGAGGAGAAAATGGAGAACAGATTGAAAGGTAAGAACAGCCTAAATATTTTTTAATCAAAAGGTGAGATTCAGGGGCACACTTGGTAAAGACAGTTTTCTAAGAAAACAGCAAACCCAGAGGCTGTAACAAAAAAGCATCAATGTAAATTGCAGATAACAGAACATCAACAATTTGCTGAAAATGTACAAGAAATGCAAGCTGTAAGAACCAGCAGTCCAACTGAGTGGGTAATCTCCATTTTAAATCTCAGGAATTTAGATCTGCTCGCTATTTTAATGTGATTTTTTGCCTTGAACTGAACTTGCTGCTTCAGCATGCATGTTTTTGTTTTGAAGGTCTTAGATAATTAAAGAACAGTGACTTCTAGCAGCATTGATAAGGACGCATACATTGGTTTCAATGTATGAGAAAAGAGACGGTTGGATCGACAGTGCGCCTCACTTCACGTGGCCTTCTCTTGACGTAAAAATCTTCAGCAACTGTGTCATAGCAAATTATGAGGATTTTTGCTCCCTAAGCATTTGTGTAGATAAGCATGCAGGCAGACTAGCTTCATGGATGAGTTTTGGGGGCTTTTTTTGCCAACAGGTGGAAGCAGAGAACACTTTAATTTTCCCGGTGTGAGAGGACAGAGTTTAAAGTTATTTCCCCATCCTCATTTTGACGGCTTTTAACCTAATACTAGCTTCTACTCTTGACAATTATGCATTAAAGTAATTGAAAATGCAAAACAGGAGTACATTATTTGCAACAGCAGAGTAAATTCCCACCTCAAAATATACACTGACAAAGTAGCTCACAGTTAAACCCCAGATTAATTCAGTTCTTAAAAGTTCTGTCATGACCTAAATAAACATAAGGAAAAACACTCATCCAACCAAATCATCTGTAATGGATAATTTTCTCTAATGTTTCATAACCAGCATTTGTGTTAGCACAGGATCAAGGTTTGTGTTTTGATCAGACTGCTGGGGATTTACAATTGTCTACAAAATGAATGTCAAATCTAAAAGATTGAAGTAGCAATCCCTGGTCTTGCTGTTTTTCAATTCTGTATCAGATGAAAAAAATATCACTTGGTTTCAAACTTTTTCCCATTTGTATATGACAGGCACTTGCTCATAGGATTTAGGAAGTTGATGTTTTTTGGTCTTAAGATTTTTCTACATCTTTTTTATGCATGCAGTGGTAGTTGTGTAAGATTTTCTGTAGTAATCCACAATAGATGCATTCTATTTGTTGAAAATATTTATTGTAGATCCTCCACCTGTATTACTTTTATCTTCCAGAAGCTGAACATCTTATCATTTTCAGGTTCTAGAATACCCTTATATCTTCTCACAGGGGTCATATTCCAAATGCTTATCTCTTCAAACAATGTAAATGATGACTAAATTCAAACCTGAAAAAAGGAATGTTTTTTTTTTCCTCTCCTTACCTACCTTATAGTGGAGGCATGAACTGTCCATGATATTTCAGTCTATTGATATGTATGGCTTTACCAGATAAACACAGTTATCCACATTCACAAAGAGGTGACTGCACAAAGAAGAAAACTGTAGCCAGAGCTATTGAACACAAGGACACTATTTATAGCTTATAGGATCCGTGGGCTGGAGATCACTGGCAAAAAAATGTGAGTATATTCAAGGGCAGTGTCAGCATTTGCTTGCTGGTCACCATCTGCCCTTGCCCTGTGTTGGAGACCACGCTGCCAGGGGTGGACTTTGGTCTGAAGTGCTGTGGATCCTTCTGGCCAGAATTTCACAATTGTGAAATTGAGAATAGGAATGGCAGATAGATAAATATGCCTTCCCTTTATCTCTACTGCATATGGACAGGCATTCTTCAATGCCTTTTGTCAACAGATATTGAAAAAATTTATTTGACAGTGAATATTTCTTGTAGATTAAAAAAAAATGTACTCTCAGCCAAACTTGCCAACTAAATATTTAGTGTTCCTTTAAGTTTTTTGATCCAGGTACGCTATAAATTTTGCCTTTGTTATGTCTTTAGCCTATTATATATCAATCTGAATATTTAAAAAAAAAAACAAAACCCCGCTGTTAGTATTAAAGTATGTGCTTGTCCACTGTTTCTTTTTACTCAGGAGAGTTGTGTGCTAAATTCCTGAAAGATCTGGAAGACTGGATGGCAGATAAAAGACATATGATGAAAATTTCACATCCACTACAGAGTAAATGAACCTTGTCCTTATGCTTTTCTACAGATACTGAATTCTTTTTGTTATTAGGTAAGAATTACAAAGTGGGTTTTTTTGTGTTTTATTTTCCTAATGTGATCTTTGCATATTAAGTTATGCAAAAATATATCCCGAAACATGATGAACTGATAAAGTACAAGAAAGAAACTTGTCGTCAAGGCTTATAAATAAATTCAAGAAAACAGTGCTATTTTCCTTAAGTATATAATGGATGCAACCCAAATGAAAAGTGAAGCCGATTAAACATAAAATGAATTTCAGATATTTTTGCATTTCTAAATACAGAATGATGTGTAATTTTCCAAAGTTATGGCATATTTCATTTGAATTGCATCTTGCTGAGATTTAAATGCTTTATTTTATTTTTTCTGCTATTATTCTTTTCACAGATGTCCATGTTATTCAATGATGAGAACAAAATCAGAAATGCTTAAAAAATCTATGAAGCAACTGTATTCAGCTTAGCTGTAATTGGAAAACTGAGAACCTCAGTTCTCTGCTTTTGCAGCTAATGTATTCCTGTTTTGCATTTTCAATTACTGTAATGCACAGTTGTCAAGAGTAGAAGCTAGTATTAGGTTAAAAGCCATCAAAATGAGGATAAGGAATCTTGATTTGTTATGAAAGAGGAAAGGAGAAGACAGCTTTCCATGATCAACAAGATTTAAAAATAAACCACACTGAATGTCCAGAAAAAAATGCATGGTTCAGAAGTCTGAACTGCATAAAAGCTTGATGTTAGCACTGCTGAAAGCATCCTGCCCTCTGTAAGTATCGTTCTAATGTGGTTTTGTTTACCTCCAGTTCTAGGAAATAGGACAGAATGGAATTACATGCATCATGGCGGAAGAAGAGAATTGTAGCTTTGTTAGAGCAGCACGTCAAAACCTGTTATTTCCAGATCACAAAACTCCTTAATATTCTGACCTTTTAATCCAGAGTTTACCAGCAAGCGGAAATGTTTCAATTTGTGAAAATATCATAGAGGGAGATTCCAGAGAATTGAAACAATTTGGATCAGTTCAGCATGTATCTTTAATGAAAAGGAAATGCACTTGACCAAGGTTTACCCTATGGGCATGTCCTGCTTGCCCTCCAGTCAGACAAAATCTGTCACATCACACGCGGTGCTTTGCCCCAGAGGAAGGTCTCTGTGGTAGGCTTGTGGAACAAAAGCCAGCACTTGAGATTTAGTAGTTAAGCAGGTGGCATCATCAGCACGGAGATGTGTTTTCCTCCTGGTGGAATTGCTATTCAGTGGAAATGGTTCTTTAGCAGTGCAGGCTATACTGTAATTAACCATAATGACTGCATTTAAAAGAAAGCCCTCCCTTTGCCTTTGTTGTCAGGATGGAGTTTGGGGCCTTTCAGAGAAACTACCATTAAATTTTATTAACCTGTGGAGTAATGGCACTTTAGAAACACACTTTATGTATTAAGCAACAAACAAATGTGCATTAACAGTTGCTGATTGAAACGACTGGATAAGAGACATGCTACCCCAGTTTTACAAGAGGGATTGAAAAGCAGTCTTGCCTAAAGCTATACACTGCTTCTGCGGTAGAGACAGCTCTTCCTCTCGAGTGCTTTAATTACAGAAACAAATCTTCACTTCACCAAATGTAGGCTCACCTGAATGTCTTAGCAAACAAGTAAGGGATTGATAGAATTATTCAGATGAATCACATTTCTGATACTGCCTTTATCTGGCAGGGGTATGGTCTCTGAAAAGCATATTTTCAGTTTTTTAAATGTACCTTTGGACAGATTTTACCTTTTTCCTGATACATAAATAAAAAATTTTAAACCAGTAACTTTTTTAATCTCACCAAAAATAAATGTTCTAATATTTTTATTTTGCTTAGGCCAGCATTTAAGTTAAGGTATCACCAATTTCAGTGTGTAATTGAGAGAAGTTGCCACTGGTCTCATAAGAATAAAACTTTGTTATGTAGTCAGGTTTTTCACACAGTATAAACATTATAAAATGTTAGTAACTCCTTTTCTAGTCTGTTGTAGAGGGCACTTCTCATGTATTTCTCTATGAGTGATTTTGATTGGGGTTTTCTTTATGGATTTGTCTTACACCTAAGTCTCTTAAATGAAACTTGCTTGAAACAATATTCAGCTGTGGCAGTTCTTTTGTATGGTATTCTGAAGACATTTTATAGCTGGGAGAGTTGAACTCTTTGGACACTGAACTCCCAATATATGTCTTCAAACATTAGTGCTTCAGGGATGAATCAGCTTACATAGCATTTTGTGAAGATGCTCAGAAGCACAAGTTCAGTCATCTATCTGTTTATTTCTAGGAGAATATCATAGTTTTTGGAAGAGTTTTCCATGCACTGAGTACTGGATTGGATAACTCCATGCTTAATTAAAATTCCTAAACCAAGTGAAAAGAGAGTAAATCCAGAGAAAATACTACTATATTGCAATTAAAGTATGCTTAGCTGTACAAACTAACATAATTTACTGAAGACTTGAAAAATGAGATTAAATAATATCAACTGGGAACATTAATGGAGGAAGCAGTTCCATAAAGCAGCTGGCATAATTCAGTGTTTATCACTATGATCACCCTTGAAACACAGGTAAAGACAGGGACTGCCTGTATTCCTCAGATTTACACAAAATTTTCATGTGACTCTTCCTTAAACAGTCAGTGTTAGGTCTGCATTCTTGTCTGGAGAAGACCTTGTGGTTGATCATGGTATTGTTAACTGTGAATTTACCAACACTGTTTACAAACCAATGTTTCCTCTTTGCCCACCACTACCTTCCTGCAAAATGTCCTTGAAGACATTAGATTGTCTGTATTTATTAATACATACCTAACAATTGTGATACAATATGTTGTTGTGGGGTTTTTTTGGTGTATTACTGTGTGGTTTAATGCTGCGTTAATAGTAGGAAAGCCCCAACACTGAAATGTTGAAGGATCTAGTAAAGCACATTTTTCTTTCCTTTAAATAGATGTCATACCTCTAAGCACTACTATTGTGGTTTAAAAACAGATCTCAGGTGAGAGAGACAGAAGGCTGAGATCCTGAGTTAAGATTTTTTCCTGCTTTTGAAGGAGTGGCTGTCAGATTGTGCCTCTTACCTGCATAACTGCCTGGCATTCCAGCTTTCACTTCAGTCACTTCCAGTGTTCATTATCACTTCACCTATAATAAAACTACTTAACTATTATGTCTGCTTCTGTGCGGTCCTCTCTCTTCACCTCCATGCCAGATTGTACCAGAAAATTTATACTGCTTGTGCATAATGTGTTTCATTCCAATAATACACTGGAAATAAATCCCAATTTGGTCCTTGGTGTCTGGGGAAAGCCACAAGTCTTGCAGACAGGGGTTTACCATTAGAATGCAGTTTCTAGAGCCAGCTGGTCAGAGCAGAGGCAAGTGACAGGAGCATGTGGTTCTGTTGTAAAGCTGACTGCAGTATAAGCTCAGGTGTGAGGAACCTGAACTTACATTTATCTAAGTGCCTTCAGGCATTTGGCTGAGCAGGATTAATCTGAGTACAGCACAAAATTTTTACTGTTACAAGCTAACTAAAAAGGAGTGGATGGATATGGTGGCTGCTTTGAGAGCTGAGGTTTTGCCCAAGCTCCTCTTTCATTGCATCGGTCCAAATTTAAACAGCTATGACATTGCTAGCTATGCCAAGAGTGCAGGAAGTGCAACTAGATACTATTGCTCTAGTCTTGAAATTGAAAAAATTATGTCATCAAGAGGTTTGATTTCTCTCCTAGAACTGTCCATAGTAAAAGACACTTACAGTACCTGTCATTGCAAAACAGGCAAAACTCTTGAAGTTTAGTCTGCATTAGTTGGCATCATCATGGAATTTCAGAATGCCTATTTATTATTCACTTTGGTAAACTCCACCCTATATTAATGTTCCCATCATTTTAATGAGTTTTATTTACTGATAATGCAGGAGAATGTAAACTAAATTTAAGAAATTTAAGTTGGGCCCACCATGAAGATGACTCAGTGTTTGGAGTGGCTGGACTTGTGTTGCCTTCCATGTGCTCCCCTGCTGACCTGGGATTCCTATAACAAATAAAACACAGACAGCTCTGTGATCTCTAGACAAATGCATTAAAAAAAAAGTCAAAAGTATTTCTTTATTTTCAGAAGGATCCTTCATGGCTTTGCCATTGAGATAAAATGTTAAATAAGATCATGCTTTTTTGACTGTAAGAGGCTAGACAAGAAATGAAAGACAAGACATAAATTCTTCTGCATACTAAGCTAGATAATTTTTTTGTATAAAGTAACACAGCAGATTTATTTATTTATTAATATATTTATTTAATAATATATTTTACTTATTTTTGTAGTGCTGCTATTTGGCTAACAAAGAAGAGCCAAAAAAATCCATCGCTAAATAGAAGGTGCCTGAGAAAGCTTAACGTGCTTCAGGAAACAGTATTGCTTAAGCTGACTGATGTACCATAACACCATTCAGGTCAATGTTTTTGGTATTCTGATGCGAACCTCTAATTTCAATTTTACATTAATATAAATAATTAAGAGTGACAGGTATTTTAGAGTACCTTTCTTCAATGCATGAAAGAAGACATCAGTCATTTCATTCATGTACTGATCAGCCGCCTAGCTGGTTCTGAAGAGCTGAGGTCTCTAGAGTTTCTCCAGATGGTTCCTGTAAGTGATTTGAGTTATTTTGAAGACAGATACTCAAACATCTAGTAGAGGGTTTTTCTTTTTAAACTACTCTAATTTCAGTAGAATCTACAAAACTGATGCCCTGACCTTTGTTATTTCCATTTGTAGTTCCGCTTCTACACTGCACTGGGTCAAAATTTCTTTGTGATTTGCAATGAGAAAAGATTTATTTGTTTTGATTGATAAAAAATTAGAGTGGACATTTAAAAATAAACGCAGAACAAAAATTGTTTAAAACTGGCTTGGGGTAACAGAGTTTTCACTCCAGCTGTGTTCCAAAGGTTTTCTTGAATTCAAGTATAACTTTATGCATTTTTGTCCAGGAGTTTACATGCAGGCCAGGGGCATCTTGGCTTGTACCAGCAGTAGTGTGGAGCAGGACCAGTGATTGTTTCCTAGAACTCAGCACTGGTCAGGCTGTACCTTGATTTCTGTGTCCAGTTCTGGGCCCCTCAGTTCAAGAAGGGCATTGAGGTGCTGGAGCAAGTCCAGAGAAGGGCAACAGAGCTGGGGAAGGGTCTGGAGCACAAGTCCTGTGAGGAGAGACTGAGTGAGCTAGGGACGTTTAGCCTGGAGAAAAGAAGGCTCAGGGAGGACCTGATCGCTCTCTACAACCCCCTGGAAGAGGGGGCAGCCAGGTGGAGGCTGGCCTCTTTCCAGGCAACCAGAGACAGGATAAGGGCACTGCCCTCAAACTGCACCAGAGGAGATTCGAGTTGAACATCTGGAAGAATTCCTTCATTGAAAGGCTGGCTAAGCATTGGAATTGGCTTTCCAGTGTTGGAGTCATACCCCTGGAAGTGCTCAAAAGACATGTGGTTGTGACACTCAGAGTTGTGATTTTAGAGGGGAAGTAGTGCTGGGTTAACGGTTGGGCTCAATGACCTTAGAGGTTTTTTCCAACCTTAATGATTCTATGAATCTATCTGTAAAAAAAATGATATTACATTGTTTAAATTCTACATTTACAATGATTGTAGAGAGGTACAAGAAAAATGTCTGTTTTTACTATGAAGTGTACAGCTTATCCCTCAGTGCAAGGGAGCCTTGACATAAAAATGCTTGTACAACAAATGAATGCTATAAAATCTAAGACTGAGCATGGGAATTATTTTTGGTATTAAAGCTCTAAAGCCTTAGTATCTTCACATAGATCATAGATTTTTCTCCCGCATGTAATATTTTTGAGGATAAAAAATTTTCCAAGAAGATAAGTAATCTTGAAAGCAAAATGAAAGACTGAGGACAGTACCTACTCTTTAAATGCAACAAGGAAGTTCAGTAACACAAGAGTTTTCATATCTACCTAGTAGTTTGTAAATGTCACAAGACATATCTAATATGTGTTTAATTTTCAGAGAGCTTGATAAAGAGTGCAGTGCATTTAGATGCTGAAGAGAAGACTGAAATTCAAGATTCTTACACCACCAAGTTAGTTCTGTCTTATGACATCCCGGCAGTAGCTGATATGGAAGGACTGCAACCTACTTTTACTGCAAATTGCTCTTGTAGCTCAAAGCTTGTGAAGACTGTGACTTGAATAATATGAGACGGTGCAATCATATGTATGTATGTATGTATGTATGTATGTATCTATCTATCTATCTATCTATCTATCTAATCATCTCTCCAGTCCTCAAAATTACTTATGTAGATATATTAATAAAATAAAAACTTAGGACAACCTTCTGAAACTGTCATCCCCCATCTACAGTAAGTGCCAGAGCATGCATCAAATTTTTATAATGGCCTATTCCAGTCCTTTTTAGGTGTGCCTGAAAACTTTGCTGAAGCTAATAACGAATTAATTGAAACTTCCTTGGGAAATTGTGTAGTATTTTATATTAGCAGCACATTTTTTTTTGTAATGAAAGCTTTTCATTCAACAGCTAGGAGGAGACTGTGAAGATCGTGTTGATCAGGCAAAGTGTCCATGAAGTGGAGGGCCTGTTTCCAGCTCAGGATTCCAGACACTGTTTCCAGAAAGACAGATATGAATCTAGCATATCTCAAGAGACAAATTCCTAATATATCCCTTTACCTTTCAGGTGTTTGCCTGGATATAGTCCAGGTCAGGAACTGTTAGATGTTTTTTTCTATAAGACTTTCTAAAAGAATAGCTGTAAGTAGCTTCAAATTGTTCAAATTCTTACAGGCACACCTTGCAGCATCCTACAGCAAAAACCAGAACATGCACTCTTTGGAGGATCTGAATGAGTAATTTCTCATACATTGTGGTTGAAGTGTATAATGTATGTGGGAGAACACATCTCTTCCTATTGAAAAGATACTTTCCTGCTGACCCCTATAAGGATGGTGATAGTAAGCCTAGAAATATATTTTAATAGGTTCTCAAAGTTAGAGCTTTGAATGTATATGATATGGCAATTGCAACATTTAACACTTTCGTGACATTTAATTTATATATATGTGTGATATATAGATGTGTTGTATGTATATGTGGGCAGAATTCTAACCTTGAAAAACTGTTTTATATGTATGTATAAAGATACCATATAGATATATATTTGTGTGTTATGTGTATATATTTTAGATTGTCATACTATTAGTCATTTCTCCTCTTTATGTGAATCAAGAACCAAGATGATGATATGAACAATTTCAAAATTTACCAAAACTTTCTGTAGCTTTTTTATAGCCGAAACTATTCAGAAAAACCTAGTTACTTTCAGCTGCTTTGAAACAGAAGTTTTTGTAGGCTATATGACTCTCAGAAGCATTTTTGCCCAGCTTCTCATGCAAAAGCAGATACCAGTTTTGCATAGACTACATCAATGACTTCAGTTCCATAGTTTGTTTATATTAATGCAAATTTTTATCTTTAGGACATTAAAATATTCTTTCATGTATTTCAGAACTAAAATCAGGAAGACATATATATTTAATTTATTGCAAATTTTTCCAAAAAGCTTGATAATTTCTTTTAGAGCAAAATATATTTAGTATACCTTGCTAGCTAGGGGGTTGGATGTTCATAACAGATATCTCATTTTAATTGTTTAGACTCATCTGCTATCTACAAAACTACAGTTCTTAATCCTGCAATTTCAGTGTAAGTATGAGAGTAATTCAAAACCAGAATGTAGGAGGATACTGACTGGTCTAATTCTTTACCATCTTTAAAGCTTAGCCGCAGCTATTTGCCTGTACATCTGCAAAGAAAGCATTTGAAATCACAACAAATCTGAATGGATGTAAAGTGGGTTGACCCTGAAAATCTCTCTTTAATCTTTTCTTGGCTTTCATCAACAGATCAGTTCCCGTTACGCAATAAGCCTGCAGAGTTATCAACTGGGATTTCATCTGGTGACTGCAGACGTGCCATATGGGAAGAAAACAAGTATTTAGTGTGTAGTTTTTAGGCTGTTCTATGTATGTCATGCTTATGGTTTCCTTTTGTTACATTGTACTGACATACTGTATATGTAGTTCTGAGTCTCTGTTTTTTAAAAATGTACTTTTTAAAATCTGTCTTGTGTGTGTGTGTGCATCTATCAGCTTTTCTTTATTTCCCTTCTGTAGCACTTTCCTTTTATACTTTTATATTTGCTTTCATTTTCTATCTCCAGAGCAACCTCACAGCAGGGAGAAAAGCAAACCCAACAAATAACTACAAAATAAAGCTTGAAAAAGAGAAGAAATATCCTTTAAATTAAAAATAATCATGGACTTGTGCTTTTATCAGATTGTATAGTAATTATATAAAATATCCTCTAAAATATTTTTTAAAAAACAACCTATTTTTTGGGATGGAAAGTTTTAAGCTATTTCCCTGCTTAATAGAATTAATATTTTTACTTCTTCAAGGAAACATTTGCTTATTTACATTTTGATAATTCTGCACTAGACGGTCTGTGTTAAACAGCAATTCCTAAATAAGTTTGGGACTTTATTGATAGGCATGTGAATCTAGATTACAGAAATCTATCACTAATGATTTTGGGGGAAAGTGTTCCCTATTATCAAGATGCTGTCTCTTATATAAATGCATAGAGATAGCTGTATTTTTTAAATAGAAATACAACAAGCAAGGAAAGGCTAACCCAACAAAAACCATTATGCAGCATTGTTTTAGAAAAATTAATTCCTACTGGATACCCTCAGAAAGGGAGGAATTTCGCAACAGAAATTTCAGAAGGAATCTTCTTGCCAAGATATTTTTGTCACATTCAGTAGTCACCTTGACCACCTACCTAAACTCTGACCCTCCTTGTAAAATTTCTAGAGTGGGATAATGGCAGTTTGTTTACTGGTTTAGCAGAGATAGTCTGTTGTGTACACGTATCAACAGAAATACAACATCTGCATAGGTAGATTTGCAGCTGTATCCTTCTACTGTTGGAATGCTGGAGTCTTTCCAGCTGATAAACTTCAAACCTTTGTAGACCAAAAAAAAAATCATTTTTTCAACCTATGTTAATAGTAGATTATATAGGAAAAAATTAAACAAGGTCAATGATAAGCATATTTAACCTAGGAAGTAATTTCATTTTTTAGATGAAGACTCTAGTTTGAAAGAATGGGATTAAATGTATTATGATTGGCCACCAAGTTGTCACAGTACTTGAGTGACATCCTGCAGTGAGCATGGTGTGCATGCTGAGATATGATCTTTTCCCCTTTATGAGGTGGTGTATATAATGCTCTGCCCTCAGCTGCTAGTTAGAGCTTTTTGCATTTTGAATAGCCTAGACAACAAGAGTTAGTCACTTATATGTCTACTCTGGCTATTGATGTGTCTAGAGAAATGTTTGTTCCCCACTGTTGGAAGGCTATTGAATATACTTCCTGAATATCTTTCATGTTGGTTTATGTAATACATATTTTTGAAGTAGTGTG
Organism: Calcarius lapponicus; assembly: GCA_039654755.1. Taxonomy (NCBI): domain Eukaryota; kingdom Metazoa; phylum Chordata; class Aves; order Passeriformes; family Fringillidae; genus Calcarius; species Calcarius lapponicus. The sequence continues at coordinate 42,937,075 of CM077481.1, forward strand.
GGAAAAATATTTTTGGTTTGAAATTAGTAAAGACTTCAAAGATGAGAATGTCCAGGGATTTCTTGAAAACAACATTTATTTAACCCTACTTAACTTTCCCTTTACTGTAAGTTTCCAGAAGCCTCTCTTGCCCATAGTCTCTGCTTCCTACTTGAACTGTCAGTTACAGCAGTGCAAATAACTCATTGCCAGTCTGATGTTAATATGTCTTTCACTCTATACTGAGAAAGACTTTAAGTGGGAGATTTTTTTGCAATGGCCAGTCTATCGGGTGTCATTTAAAAATTTAAGTTCTAGGCATAAATGACTGGCAGAGAAGTTGAAAATATGAACTAGACTGAGAGGAGCAACCAGAAAAACTTAAAACCTTGTAGTTAAAACAAAACCTGATACAAATGTGTAAATTATTGACACACTGGAGGGAAGGGATGCCATCCAGAGGGACCTTGAAAGGCTTGGGGGGTAGGCCTATGAGAAACTCGTGAAGTTCAATAATGGTGCTGCACCTGGGTCAGGGCAATCCCAAACACAACACAGGCTGGGCAGAGAATGAGTTGGCAGCTGCTCTGACAGAAGGACTTGAGAATGTTGGTGGATGAGAAGCTCAACATCTCCTGCAACATGCACTTGTAGCCCAGAATCGTATCCATATCCTGGTTTGTGACAAAGGATTTGTGATCAGCAGGCCAAGGGAGGAGATTCTTGCCTTCTATTCTGCTCTGGTGGGACCCCACCTGGAGTGCTCTGTCCAGGCCTGGGGCCCACACCATAAGGACGTGGAACTGTTGCCATGAGCTCAGAGGAGGGCCATGAAGCTGATCAAGGGATGAAAAACCTCTCCTGTGAGGAAAGGTGGAGAGAGGTGGAGCTGTTCAGTCACTTCTGCTGGGGACACCTTATAGCAGTCTTCCAGTCTACCTGAAGGGCACCTACAGGAAAGTTGGAGAGGAGCTTTTTCAAAGTAGTGATGGGACAAAAGTAGTGATGGGACAAGGGGAATGGCATTAACTGAAAGATTATTAGATTAGGATGTTAAGAATAGATAAAAGAATATATTCTTTAGTGAGGCACTGGAACAGTTTCCTCAGAAAAGTTGTGGATGTCCCATTCCTGAAAGTGTTCAAGGGCAAATTGGATAGGGCTCTGAACAACCAGTTCCAATGGAAGGTGTCCCTGGCCACAGCTGGAACTCAATGACTTGTCTCTTCCAACCCAGGCAATTCTATGATTTTATAATATCATCATGTGTGAATGCAAACAAATCACCTTATTCTTTTCTCCTCTATACTGATTTTGCATAGCTGATTTAAATAAAGCCAAAGTCTCTTTATTAAGGATTTGCCTGGCGGAATATGTATGTGTCACCACAATACAGCTGTATCTTGTAGTATCTGTGTACGTGTATCACTTTGATCAGTCTGTCATCTATATTGTATAAACTGTAACTTTTTATTTCTTTTCAAGCCTACGAAGACTTGCATTATTTTTCAGTTAACCACAAATTCTCTTACAATAGCAGTAGAACAGCCCATAATTTAATGTCGAGGGATTTAATCACAAAATGAAAGTAATCCTGAATGAATCTTGAGAGATTAACTGACAGCTTGAATGAGGAAAGATGGCATTTGCAGTCTACAAAAGCTTAGGATGAAAAAATGTAGTATGATAGCATTTCAGAATACAAAAATGTTGCTATGGCAACTGTATGTTCTTCATGGGCTCATCTTTCTAAGAAATACTGTATGTGGGTGCGTGCTACAAAATTCTGTGTATAGTATAGACAACAGAGAAAAATGTTAATCATGATTCACATAATCAAGAAAATCTGCTGCAAAAAACAATCTTTTGTAAAAAAATTTGGGTGATTTTGAATTATTGCTTCAGCTTCTGATGAAACAGATGTCGGAAAGATTTATCCATGAGCTATTCAAGTACCAGTTTAACTGTGATTTTCTTTTGTTCAATAATACTTTTCTTGGAAGTGTTAAAAATAGCTCCTTTGTCTTAGTTCCACAGGGGACTACAGCTGGCTGTAAATAATCTAGGAGGAGACTTGTTTTTTCTGAATATTAGAGTAGAATACGAGTTGATAGGAACTGTGAGACGAGAAAAAAATCTGCTTCAAAAATGCATCTTTAAAGTTTGCTTTTCATATCACCTTGCAGTATAAGGTGGAAACAGTGGAACACGTGACTGGTGGAAGCATGTGATGAGGTGGAGAGAAGCAGCACTAAGCTCAACAGCCTGAGGCAGCACAGACCTATGCCAGCATTTCTGGGTCAGTGTGGGTACACATCTGTTTGCAAACATGACAACAGTATGCCAGGAATTCAGAATCCTGTAAAAATATAATCAAATGGCAGAAATGCTCACAAAATAAGTAAATATATTCAATCAAAAGAAATAAAATAAAACCTAGCACTTTGCCCTAAATTTCTTTTTCTTTTTTTTTTTTTTTAATATTAGGTTTATTTTAAGTCCTACAGAATTCCTTAACTTGCTTCATTGATTAACTCATTACCAAATTTTAGAAATGAAGTTGTATTTTTCTACTTCTACATAACATTAACACATGTCTAGCCACACGGCATCACATCTGTTCTGCATTCTCCTCCAAACAGATGCCAATTCTAGATAGTCTAGGAGGGAGGTGCAAAATTTCATATTTAGATGTGAGAGAATCTGCATGTTTATTCAACCTTATGTCACCAATTCATCTTTCTTACTTACATAATGTATTATGAATCATGTGGTTTAATTTTGTTTCAGACATTTTCCCCAAGCCTGCATAGGGTTTCTAGTAGTGGTAGTGCTCTGTCCCTCTTTAAACCTTCCAGGGCTCTTGATCTCTACCTCTTTCTGTGATGTATAGAAATTTACAAGCAGAAAAAGGAAGAACTAAGACATCAGGGGACACAGTGATCCATTTTGGCATGTCCTTTGATAACAATTGAGAGATTAATTCAAGAGGCACTACTGGCCTGAGACTAGACTGCTTGTGTGTTGTCTGATTAGACTTTGTTCTCTCACAGACTTTGGGTCAAGGAGGATGGACCAAGCTCTGGCTGAGCACCATAACAAGTATCATGTGGTATCTAACACTGTGCAGCATGTGAACTCTGAAGTACATGAAAAGGATAAATGATGTAGCCACATGTGTATGTGTGGGACTCTATGTGTGTATGCGTATATATGCATGCACATACACAAACACACATATTAAAAAAATTAATTTTTTTTTTTTTCTTTTCCTCAGACATGTATGGTAGGTTATGTGATAAAACACCTCTGAATGCCCACAAGTCACTGTGAGCAGCCTCCAGATCACATTTCAGAGTGAGGGGTGTGTTGCTGCCCAGGAGTGGGGGATGCATTGTGGATACAGGGGGAAGGCATTTTGGGATAAAATAGGATTTATTATGGGATTTTAGAATGAGAGGGGAACAGGATGAAGCCCTTAGTACACTGTGTGTCCATGTGAGTGCTCTGGGTGTCTGTTTGATTCATGTGGCTGGGTGTGTGTATTCTTAGGGATGTGGCATGTACACGTGCTCTGTGTACATCTGCCTGCTGGGAATGTGTCTCCTCACTGCTGGTTGGACCCAGGGATGTGGAACTGAGCAGCTGTGCCTCTCCCAGGCTCTCAGATATATTTTTTTCTCCAACTGTATTTATGGAATTTGTAAATATCCACATACATGCAGGGTATAAGGATGCATTAAAGCTAATTGCTGTGCAGGTAGCAGGTAGTGCTCAGTTACACAGTGTGAATTTACCTGCTCCACAGAGGCTGGGTTGATATACCTGATCATCCTGTGTCTCCAAGATGTACATTTCACTAATAACACATATATTATTTCAGAATGCATGTGCAAAATGCTAGATCATTATATGATTTCTTAGGAAATTCACAGACACATCCTTGGGAATGAGAAAAGCACTACCAGACCAGCAAACTGCACACAGCATTCCAGGTGAGGGAAAGGCAGGCACTGGGATTCTGGCTACATGGATTAGAGGTATTGATGATGGAGTTGTCCAACTCCCATGACTCCCATGATTTTTTTTTAATTTGGAAACATCAGTCATTTGAAAAAAGTAAGTATCATTGTTTTATGCATACCTTTATTTTATTTTTTTTGTGCTTCTCTTTCAATTTTGTTGTCAAATGGAAATAGATTTTTTGCATAGTGTTTCATTTTTTTGAAGATGAAGCGGCAATAAAGCAAGATGTGCAAGGTAGTCATATATCATTTGCTTAAAAATCTGTGGTTGGAATAATGTTCTTTCTTCCAAAGAGGTGAGAGGAAGCAGAGAAGGGAAAATGGAGGAACAAGAGAGGAAATTAACATATCTGAGAAAATAAGGACAGAAGTACCATGACCAGTCAGCTACGAAGCGTCCTTCAAGATAAAGACAAAAGTTCTCTGTGGAAGAATGGAGGAAAAGTGCACTGCATGCATGGCTTGTCCAGATGGACAAACACAAGTATTGAAGATCTGTACCAAAAATTTTTATGGAATAAAACAGTGGGATCTGTAGATCAGAGACTGTTTTAAAAAATGAATATAAGCAGCCATAATATGCAGGCGAGTTGTGGGTCACAGGATGGGGGAGGCAGAGCTAAGGCCCCCTAGTCACCAGCAGACTAACCACAGCACTGATCTTGTTCATTTTCACCAAGCTGCTCCTTTACCTCCAGCTCGTGCACTCTCAGGAGACAGTGGGGTGGAGGCAGTATGTAAGAACTGGACTAGGCTTAGCAGTGGCTGCAAAATGTATGCAACTCTTGTTTTCCACCCGCATTTCAAACTGCTGCAGGGAACTGTACAATTCAAATAAGCTGAAAAGAAAAAAAAATCCACACTCTTAACACTGAAAGTAGGTTGTTTAGACATGTTTCATCTTGGATTTTGTTTTCAACTTTAAAGAAACCTTTAAAATGAATGTACTTGTGCTGTCTATGATCAAATTAACACAATAATGCAGCAGGTAAGAAAATGGCATGTCACTATATCCCTTTGTATGCCAAAAAGCTTTAAGCTGCACTGAAATAGAAGTTATATATAAATATAAGTATTTGGGCAGTTGCAAAGAATGAATGAAAAGGTATACTTTCATATTGAACTGCACAAGGACCGATGGGTTTTCATGATGCTAGGTATAGTGGTGTGGCGATAGTGGGAATTATATTTCAGTAAATATCTCAAATACAATTAGCCCACAGGGATAAAAGTGTTCTGGAATGCAGTTAAGAATAAATATTTACCCCAGAGCTTGCCTTTTATCTTTTGCATAAATTCAGTTTCTGTAACAAATGTCTCCAAATTGTAGTCAATTATTAATCTTGTACTATGTTAGCCTAAATTATGTAGTTTGTAATCTTTATTTACACTGAAAATTTGTCTGTGAAGCTAGATTTATTTAGGTCCAGCATAAAAGCAGAGTTACAAAAATGGATTGTAAAAGTCTTTAGCCCATGCACTCAAAAAATACCAAATTTGTTCATGGGACTTCTATTATAACATAACATGAATGGCAAGAACTATCACAAGCAGTAGTAACAAAATTAATTGTAATTTGTGATACCCATTTTTTGGTTCAGACTGTCCATTAGCAGATACACTGCAATTGTAAAAAACCAGCCTTAAAAAAAAAGCCATGTGATTTGTCTTGTAATGATTTGGATTGTAAATCAGGTATCTTTTTGTATGCTTTCTCTTGCCTACTGTTAACTGTATTTGAGTTATATTTTTGCTTGACAAGTACTCCTGTCTCATAGTCAAAACTGGCTTCTGACTTCTTCAGATGTGAATGTTTTCCTATCTGACTTTGGTTTAAAATTGGGTACAGGAAATAAAATTGAGATCAAGGTAGGAATTCAGAACCTATTTACTTTTTATCTTCAATGTCTGTAAACCCCATATTGAAATGCGCTTACAGGGCCTTTTGAATAGGCTCTGTTTGGGAAAAAGATGTGTTATCAGGCTTCAGATTTGTGACTGGCTGAAGCCAAGTGTGAAAGAGGTGCAGAAGTGTATGCTGCATAGAACCCATATACACATTTAGTCCGGGTTGTACTTCCAGAATGATTTTCTTCTGCAAAAGTTTTGGCAGGTGAACTAGATCAATTATGAGCTTGAAAATAGTCAAAGGCAAGATTTTCTAGAGTTCACATCAGTTTGTTGAAAAATAATACTAATTTCTAATGGTCTTGTTCATATGACTCATTCATTCTTTTATTTCCTTTATTCATTCAAAACACCTTCATACTTCATGAAAGTAATCAGAATTTGAATACTTTTCTACTTTAGTCGAAAACTGGTGTCTCTTAGAAAGATATGTTGCATAAATGATCTTTTAAGTTTCCTAGAAAAGAAGAAAATGTCATCAAAATTCTTCTGGGAATGTCTGCTGAATTACTTGGAAAATTATAAAAGACAAACAAAATCCCATGTGGAGGAAGGGAATCCACAGAAAATTCTCTGGGGCTTGCTGCTTCACTCCCATTACACTGGGTTGGACCACAGCCACCAGCAGAGGGGATATGATGGAGTCAGACTTAGTTATTTCTGTAGGCTTGGAAGAACAGCATGGACTAGAACAATAAATCCAGAGCTAAAATTTCTCTGATGAGAACAAATGGCAGGAAAGTAGCTGTGGGAGAACAGTAATAAGTGAAGACCTAAATGTGAGATAAATCATCTCTCTGTAAATGATTGGATATGTATTTTCCAGATAAGGCCTAGTCTGAACTACCAGGGGTGTTTCAGAAGAAAAAGGAAGCTGGCAAACTGAAAGCCATGACTGATTTTCTGAAAATTCCATTACATCTTCCATATAGGCTCATGAATGCAATGAGAGTAAGGACAAATTAATATATAAAGTTAAAGAATAACTTTACACAGATTCACTGTCTCATACATTAGAACATATCATCAGAGATGACAACTCAATAGCCAGGTATCTTGTTTGGGATCTATGCCCAGGGTCAGCATCACAGAAACAAGCCAGGATCAGAGTCCTGATCCATGGCTGAAGGCAACCAGTGTGGCTTAGACTACAGACCTGAGTAACATACCTGTGGATTATCATCATGAAAAGTTACATCAGAAGTAATAATTGTAAGTCAAGCAGGAGTTATTTCAGCACCATACTCAAAGTAGCACCCTTGAACACTTTTCAGAATCACAGAGGGAAATTGCACTATGCAGCTGCAGGAATCCTGGATAAAGAGATTGTTATTGATACCACAGTGTAAAGCATACATCAAACTTGATATTTGGACTGATGGATTTGTTGAAATTATTGGATTTATATAACTTCATCAAATACTTTTAAAATCTCAAAATAGACTGGTCACACTGTCACACTGATCACACTGGCTTTTTAAACCAGCCTGCTAAAATGTGTGTGAAAACAAAAATCCTTATAAACTTGTTATTAATTCTACCTTGTTTGAAATTGGAATTGCTGATCTGGGACATGACTGTGAAGAAGAGATCCATGGACCAGACATGCCAATATGCTCTGCCACAAATTAAGCTCATAAGACAAACTATATTTATAGGACAAGTGTTGACAGAAGTGTACATGTTGGAATAGGTGGAAGACACTGCCATTTGCAGAAAGAGTGTTACAATTTTTAAGCCCATGGACCTTACACCAGGAACTCTGCAGCACTGCTTAGTCTGTTTAGGTAACGTGGGATGTGCTGTGCATTCTCAGCCCCCTGTACTTGCACTTGAATTATTGTTCTTAGGGTACCGTGAGAGAGGGGGCAGTCAGACAAAGGCATGAAAACCAATTATTATGCCCACCTGTAAAGGTCATGTGGATTAACTCCTTCATAACAGTTAATGTGGTGAAAGATAATATTCTGGGAAGATGAACTTGTCTAGTTGCTCGTGTAGGATGAGTCTCTTATATGGTTAACATTTTCAGAACCCACTAGCTCTGGCCGGTCCACTTTATAGCTTTTATTTTTATACATTCATGCAATCTATGACAGATAAATGCTATCTCTCCTGAGAGCTCAGGGTTATACCTCAGATCTACATCACCCTTTAAAACATTAAAGACTACAGTCCATAAAGGCCTTTGACTAGCTTATTTCAGGACTTGTGCAAGTTTCTTGTACCTCTCTGTGGAGAGCTGAGGTGAGAAAGCAAGAGAAGAAGAACCTGTACACATTTACTCTGTGATTTGCAGCTCTCTGCAGGAAAAAGCTGGGTTTGCTTCCTGGATTAATCTCTCTTCCTGCTCAGTGTAAAGACCATCATTGTAGCACAGCTGCACTGTGCAGCACTGCATTTTTCTCCCAAGCTACAGAGACTAAGCTTTTCCTGCAATTTCAGCATCAGGAAAGCAAAAACAAAAATGGAAGAGAACCAAGAGAAATGCACCTTTTTGGTGTTAGTTACTCCATAAAAACACTTGCTTACAACATTACATACAAATTTTCAGGTGCTAGCTGTAAGCTACTGACATAACTATTCTGAGGCTTGTTAGCAAAAGACATTGCATTCTGCTGACTTCCCATGTAACAGCTAACACCTTGGCATTAAGCATTTTTTGTGTCTCCATATTAAAAGACTGTGCTTTGGGGGGTGAGGGAGGCGGTTTCTATTTTTCAAGATGTAAAATCAACTACTCCTACTTTTCTGATTTACTGACCTACATAGCATTTCTTCAGTTCTATGACTGCCTGGCTTATGTGCTCCAGCTCACCTCATGGGATTTAGTTTGTTCAACACAGTCTGATGGTAATTGAAGGGTCATTATGGGTCTTTAAGAGGTGATTCTTTAGTTACTTTAATTGAAAAGGTTTGATTGCAAGGCACACTATGCTTATGACCTCAAAATAACTGCCAACAAAGTAAAAACACTGAAGAACAAATTGTGCCAGCTAGTATGCTGACAAAGGTCATTTTAATACTTAATTATATGAAATACTGAGGGATAATGTCTATCTGTTATCTGATGGGAAAGCACTGTTTTTAAGTAGCGTATTCATTCTGATTTCAGCATTAAGGAGGAAGATTGAAAGAACAAAAGCTTCTGAAATAGAAAATATTTTGGAACATGTTAGATAATTGTTGGACAAATGTTAGTATGGGAACTGAAACAGTAGTTTGGTTTATTCTATTAACATAACTTATTGCAAATGCCAAGGGACAATGGGACTGAGTTATATCAGGTCCTTTTGAAAGCACATCAGAAGATAAATGCTGCTAATGTGGTGTTTTATGAACACCATATCTTATTATCCCGAGGGATGTTGAGATAGCTGTGTTTAATTTATCTTGGGATTGGTGCTCAGTGAGTAACCCTAGCTCAGCCAAAGGTAAAATGAGTTCCCATTGACTCATTTTTATGACTCAGCCCACAACCACTTGCTTATTTCTACCCCCACTAGCTAGAGAACTTGTTTACAGTGAGCAGTATTTAACCAGAGAAGACCTTAAAGTGAACAGACTCTTAGTATTTCCTGATCAATACAAAAACTGGAAGTATTCTCCTATATTTTAGCCTTTTTAAAAATAAGATAATTCAAGTTACTCATGGATTGTCTGAATCTGCAGATGACTTAGTCCTCACATAGCTCTAAAAATGCCTTTCCCAGAACACTTTCTCTCTCTGTAGTCTAATATTTAAATTTTAATTTAAAAGGATCTTCTGATTAATTACATTTTTTTTAAGCTTAGACTTTTCTGCAATTATAGCTTTTACAGTGATTCATTGAGCTTCTCTTTTTCCTAGCCTCTTGTAATTCCTCTGTTGAAAGGTCACTGTCTGTGGGGATTATAGAGACAAAATGGATTTTATAGGTGGGGTTTTTAAAGGGGACCATGCACACTCTCAGTGAGTGCACCTCCATTTGGAGTGGTGCACAGAAGGAAGGACACATTCCCATCATCTTTCCCAGCAATGATGTTCATGTTTTCCGATCCTAAGTATGTGCTGGGGATGTGCAGAGCACTAAGTGCACATCCACATTGCCTCTCTAGCCTTCTCATTGATGTCTTATGTGGAAAGCTCCAGCATGCAAAGCAGAACTTCTTGAGACTCACCCCTGGAGTACTCCAGAGCATCCCACCTAAAAATAATTCACACCACAAATAACAGCCTACCCATGTGCTGACTTGCTAATACAGGTTGACCTGGGCAGCTAGGACAAGAGTCACAGAAGGATTTAGGTAGCTAAACTTAACAGATTTTAATTTTAGGAGCTATTTTCATAATGAATGAAGACATACAAACTGTACCTACCACTGACTAAGAGTAGTTGAAGGCTGGGAGAATACACAGAGAAGCAGCATCTGCACTGGCTCAGCTCTTCTGCACTTTCCTACACTTCCCTGGGCATTGGCATTTGGCTGGTGCTGAGAATTGGATCTTGTCAATCACATCCATCAACATTTCAGCTATCAGTTTTGATAGAGACTTTAGTCTGTATTCAAAAGTGCAGGTTCTAGTGGGAGAGGTAAGTTAGCAGTGAAAGTTTTATGTCACCTATACTTAAATAGATCTAGTCTTCCTGTGTATTTATTGCAAATTTTGTATAAGCCTTAAAACAGAAATCAAAACTGAAGTCTCTTCTTTCCCAGCTGATTGCCTCAAACAAAAGATTCCAGTAATTTTCCTTAATATTTTTTTGGCCTCATGAATTTTTATGTCTGTCTTTTACTATGCCACAGATTCAGAAAGAAGGAGTGGGTTTTGATTATCCCAAACCCTGAAAATGACAATGTTATATAGGTGGGATGTAGAATTAAATCCCTTCAAACTGAAGAGACAAAGAACAATTTCTGTCTCCTAGCTGATTGCTTTTACAATTATTTTTTTTTTGGAGGGGGAATAAGACATGTGTTAACACCACTGAATTTTTCAAAGGTCTAAGCTTAATTCTGTCTTTCAAAATATTTATTTTCTTTCATTAAAAAGTATATATACTCCCCCATACATTTCAGAGACTTATTTAATCCTAAATGATTGATCTCTGGTGGATGGAGAAGATAGATTCAGACATCTAAGCTGTGAAAAATATTCGCAGTTCAGATCTAAATGATAATTTTATCGTTTCTGTGAAAACAAGCATGCCAAGGTTCTGTGGGCTACAGCTGAACTAATATGGTTGGGATTTCAGTTCTCTATAATAGTCATAGATCTATACAACTTAGAATCTGAAGGGAGGGCAGCCTTCTATTTTCTTGGACAACTTCTATTGGTGTTTTGCAAAAGCAATCTTAGACTACTTCTTAGTCTAAGCACCTGTCTCAGGAGCAAAAAATAAGCAAACAGATGCTGATGTTAAATAGTGCTACTCCTTTCCAGTACCATGATTTTTTTATTTAAAACATGTATTATTCTGTAGAAGGATGGGGTGGGTGGATTACTGAGGAGCTGTAATGGCAATTTTGGAAGAGATGTTGGTACAAAATCTGGTTTGGGGGAATAGCAATTATGATTGAAACTGCCATTGATTTACCTACAACACAGCAGAAAGGCATACACCTTTTAAAGTGATTAATCTAAAATTGCTTCCAGGTAGGGGTTTTTTTTAACATTTGTCCATGCTGCCCACTGAATTAGTAGGAGGGTATGTTACTAATTTACCATGTACAGCTCTAAGAACTCACATCTAGGAATCTGACTCTATTTTGCTTTCCAGACAGAATAACCTCAATTACCCTGGAAAGTGTGTTGTAGTAAACTCTCTGCAGGCAGAGCTCTGCAGGCATCTCCTGCATTTGTTTAGTCCATTTTATATCTATATATCTCTATCTACAGAGATATATCTATATATCTATATTTATAGAGATATATAGATATATGCATTATATATAACAGGAAACCCTACTTAACCTGTGGGTTAAAACCATTGCCAGAATTCTGGGTTTTTTTTACCATGGGGCAGTCAGCACTAGGCCTGCAGGACACAGATGGGATCCACCTGTCTAAAAGGGGGGAAAAAGAATTTTAGCCCATCAGTTGGCAGTGCTGAGAGGGCTTTAAGCCAGGTTGGAAAGGGGAAAGACAAGACCAGGCTCACTAGAGATGAGCCTGGGGTGACAAGCCTGTGTTCAGGGTGGCATGGACAGCCCAGCTAAGTGCATCTGCACCAATGCACCCAGCATGGGTAACAAACAATGGAAGCCATTGGCAGCAGGAAGCTGTGGTGTGGTTACCACCACAGGAATGAGGTGGGATCACTGGAGTGCTGCAGTGGATGGCTACAAGCTCCTCAGAAGGGACAGGTGAGGAAGGAGGGGCTGTGGGTGGCTCTGTACACTGGGGAGGGTTTTGGCTGTACAGAGCTCAGGGACAGAGGGAATGAGGCTGAGTGCCTGTGGGTGACAGTCAGAGGGGTGGCCAACAAGGCAGAGATCCTGCTGGGAGTCTGTCACAGACCACCCAGCCAGGATGAAGTGAAATATTCTATCAGTGCATGTTTCATGATCACTGGCCCTTGTTCTTGTGGGAGACTTTAACTTGCCAAATGTCTGCTGGAAACTCAACACAGTGGAAAGGAGGTTCCCAGAGAGAGTGGGAGGTAACCACACACAGCTTATAAGGGAGCCTACCAGAGCATGCCCTGCCGGACCTGCTGCTCACAAACAGAGAAGGGCTGTGGGACGTGCGGTGGTCAGGGGCCATCACAGAGTTTTGGATTCTTGGAGAAGTAAGCAAGAGGGTCAGAAAAATGCTTGGACCTTGGACTGCCAGAGGGTGGACCTTGGCCTGTTCAGGGCACTGCTTCAGAGTGTCCCCTGGGAAATAGCATTTCATGACAAAGGGCTTCGGGAAGGCTGGGCATACTTAGGAAGGAAATCTTAAAGGTGCAACAGCAGGCCATCCCTATTTGCTAATAGACAAGTCAGTGAGGAAGATCCTGACTGAAGAGGAAGCTTTCAACATAATTCAGGGGGAAAAAAAGAGTTTTTATGAAGTCTGGAAGATGCGGCAAGCAACTCAGAATGAGTACAAGGATATTGCTAGGTCATGTAGAGAGAAAATTAGAAAGGTGAAAGCTTAGCTAGAGCTCAGTCTGACTTCTGCTGTGAAAGATAATAAAAGTGTGTTTAAAATACATTAACAAAGAGAAGAGGTACAAGGAAAATCATCATTTATTGGACACAGGGGTGCAGGGGGAATATTGTCAATAAGAATGAAGAAAAGGCCGGGTTGCTCGATGCCATCTTTGTCTCAGTTACTAACAGAAAGCCCAGTTATCCTCAGGGCAGCCAGCCCCCTGAGCTGGCAGACAGGGATGGGGAGCAGAACAGACCCCGTGCAGTCCAGGAGGAAGCAGTCAATGACCTGCTGTGCCCCTTGGACACTCACAATGGGAATGAGACTGGATGGGATTCTCCAAGTACTGAGAGAAGGGTGGCAGAGCTCACCCAGCCACTCACCATCATTTATCTTCTGTCCTGGTTAACCAGGAGGGCCCCAGACACCTTGAGGCTGGTCAGTGTGATGCCCATCTACAGGAAGGGCTGGAAGCAGGATCCAGGGAATACAGGCCTGTCAGCCTGACCTCTGTGCTGGGGAGATTTCTGCAAGAGATTATCTTGAGTGACATCGGGCAGCACTTAGCCAAGGGGTCAGGACAAACGCTGGCCCAGCCAGTGTGGGTTTAGGAAAGGCAGGTCCCACTTGACCTCCTGACCTCCTCCTGTGACCAGCTAGGGGGCTGAGGCTATTGGGCTAGGGCACGGCCCATAGGTTGCTTGCTGAGAGCTTTTCTGCAAGCACACCCACGAGCAGCAGCTGTCTGTGATGTGCTCTGACCTGACCTCACCTGGGCACTGTGAGTGGCAGTGGTGGCTCTGTGTTGAGTACTCATTGTGCTGCCACTTAAGAGGTTCTCATCATGTGCTGCCACCTCCGCTACCCTCTAAGCAATCCTGGAGCCTCCCAAAATATCTGTGGTTGTTGGTTTTGGTGCACAGGTCTGCTTCTGAACAGGTAGGTACCTGGTGCATGATGCTTACTATGCACTCATGGGTTTGCTTTATTGAGAAGTAAATAACTTGTGAGGTAACCCTGCTTTGTTTGGCTGTAGGAGCCAAAAGCAACAGTAAGTGTGAGCTTTGAATATCTCAGAGGTCTCATTTTGATTTGGCAATTATCATTACTGTAAGAATTGCTATTTGTTTATGTTGTTTACTCACAAGTTTCATTATACTGATCTGCCAAAAAGCAAAGGAAAAGAATTGTGTGATTATGGCTGTTATACTGCAGAGCACCAGAGAAGTATTTTGTGTTGCTTTAGATTTTGTTTAGTTCTGTAGACTGAAGTTAATGAATTGCATAGAAAATAGGGAAGATCAAGAAGAAATATTTGTTTTTTCCAGCATTCTTTACATTTTTAACTGTTAAAAAAGGCTATAGAAATTATCATTAACCTTTTAATTAGAAAGGACTTAAACTAGAAATGTATTATACATTTAATTAGGCTTCCACCAGAAATGGAACTTAAAAACATGCCAGTTATAAATTATTAAGAGAAATAGTTCATTAGCAATTCCAGATTTAAAATTGCTGTTTTCAAAATGGCTTGTTAAAATGCATGTAAAAATAAAAATTGTGCTTCTTAGCACATGATTGACATAATTTTTTTATTGGCTAGTCACATGAAGATAAGCAATCTATGTGTAATATTGTTTTCATTTTCTTTGTTGGTCTTATGTTATTAAAATAAGAGCAGATAATTAACTTTCTCAAAAAATAATCCATCTCACTGATTCAGCAATTAAACAAACTGAACCCGTTCAAAGGCATGTAGTTGAACTGAACTCTAAATAAATATACAATGCCTCCTTAATATATTCCTCACACAGAAGATATGGACTGTACTGGGGATAGTAGTAATAAAGGGGATAGTGCTGTTGTGTCATGCATGTCAACTATTCTCAATGTGCAAAAAAGGTGACCAAGGTTATCCTACAGGTTTATATAAAGTCTAATTTTGAATAGATTTTTACTACCCAAAAAGTAATCTTTCCAGAAAACATGACAGATTTGTTTTCATTGATTACTGTGTATCTCCTCTGAATTTTCTGTATTCCGGCTAAATAGGGGTGGGGTGAGGGGCTGGAAGGGGAGGGCAGAGCTCTTGCCTCAGCTACTGTGACAGCTCTTTTTAAGTGAGTATCTGACTTTTATTCAGAATTTCTTTTTGTCCTCAGTCTGTTACCAGATAATCTGAAGAGCAGCACCAAGATGTTGTAGTTGGTCCGTTCCACAGCTGAGCCTTTGCCTGCAAGGGGGCTTGACTGGTTTGGCTAAGATCAGCCTTCCTGAAAGCAGGGACAATTCCGCTACAGTTCACCTTTTGAATTTTCACCCAAGTGAATTTTTCTTTCTCCTGCACATTGAGAAGCCTCTTAGTGAAATCTTGGGTAGGCTGATGTTACAAACATACAGAAACAACCCCGAACCAGTAAACCTCCACATCTGACTGAAGATAAGGGTCATTTGCACTGTGAGGTGTGACTGCATCTTCAAGGCTGCCAGCTCAGATGTCTCATAAGCACATAGCTGGCATCACAAGTACTGTGGGGCAGGCTGTCCATTTGGAAAAATTTTTGACCAGGTCCCTACCACCTTCAATGAACTTGATACCGCTGCTAAAGTCAGCAAGCATATAATCACACAAAAGGCAATTATTCTCTTATCTGCATCTACATGGCAACAGAACGAAAGTGCTACTTTTCTTTATTCCTATCTTCTTTGATACCTCAAGTAATAAAGTCTTGCAGTCTCACAAAGTACCTGCAGCTTGACAATTCTCAAGCAGCAGAAAGATAAAAGGTGCACCTGAGTTGGCATTTCTGTTATGCTTATCAAGTGGGAAGTCACTAGACATAGTTTACTCATGGGAATACCTGGGGTCATTTAGCACTACAATAAAAAAGAGTGACAATCACAACACTGTTGTCAGCATCTGGTCTTCATAAAGTGTCTAGACTGTATCTTCTACCAGTCACAGAGCACTAAATCTTTTTCCCTCTGGTTCCTTGTCTTGCCTAACAGCTGTGTAACATTTTTGATGGTTGTTTTCCACTAGAAAACAGATATTCTTCAAAACTAATCTTTACAGTGTGTCCTTTTTGTTTTTTGGGTTTTTTGTTTTATTTTTAACATCGCATAGCACTAATCCCTGCCTGAGGTATTTTCGTTGCAACAATGAAAGACTAATATAGAACTTTGTGATGTTAAGTAAGATCTGGTGAGTTCTTGACTCATATTTTGAAAACAATACTGTGAATTTCAATATCCATCATTAGTTATGAATTTTCATAGTACAGGACTGAGTCCTGTAGGTTATTGCAAAACATTTGCAAGGAAAGTTAATAGCTTACATTAAGCCAATGACAAACTTGGACAAAGACAAACAAGTTCTGGGACTTATAAACCTTTATCCAGTTCTACAAAAACATTGCTTGTTGTAAACTTTATTGGTAGAATGTGCAATATTCTGCTGTAGTTCTGAGGACTGCTTGTGATTTTATATATTTAATTATTTCTTTTTTCTTTTTTTTTTTTTTTTTTTGTTTATTCAGACTGATTCTAACTTATTAGGTGGCTTGAAATAGAGAGGATAACTAAAAAGGGGAAATACTGCTTTTAAAGTGTTATGGAATATTTTTTCCAGCACTGATATATTCATTTCACATATTGCATATAAAATATGATTTATTTTTATAGACTCTTCCTCAAATTTTTACATTAGTGTATTCTTTTTAAAGTGTATTTTATATATTTGTTACCTCTCATAATGTGTCTTCCCTCAACAGATGGTGTTGTTGAATGCATAGCGCCAAGTTTTTTTAGCACCTGTGAGAATGGGCAAAAACATACTGTCCCAAGATATCCATAACTGCCACACAAAAACCAGTATATTAAATGAAATGGATACAGATACAGTTTGGTTTTAAATCAAGAATTAATTCTATGAGATTTTGAACCAAGTTATTGCTTTTGCAAAATCCATGACTGAGTCTGTGAAACAATCCTGCCAGACACTGATGCTCAGGTTAATGAAGGAAATGATGGTGTGAGCAAACACGCTCATTTCTTTCTTGCAGAGAGGCAGGGACATAGACCTGGTGATCTGTTTTGGCTTGCTCGGCAAGCAATGTGTCATTAAGCCATGGTAACTTAGTTACTTTCAATTATTTGCCCATAAAGTTGATACAGAAGGAGCTTACTTTAGAGGAAAACAGGACCTAATCAACCCAGTGTCCACAGGTGACTTCACTTCTCCAGGTTCCCCTTATGTAGATAAAACCCAATGAAATCACTGTCCACACTGTCAAATTTTGTAGAATTGTAACCAGAAAAAAGCCCTGAAATGTTTACAACGCATCTAGTTTTGTGGCTGTCTCAAGCCTAAAAAGAAACAAAAAGCCAGCTAATAGGCTAGTTAGGCTGGTTGTTATTATTGTTCTCTATTATCAAGACAGTGAAGAAAGATCATTTGCTGTACAAGCAGTTTTGTCTCAGCTATTCTGTGTTCACTGTTATTAAAATTTTCAATGCATATGTGCAAAACCAGAAAACTATTTCTATAAAATAATTTTAATACAGGCACAGGAATAAGCAACCTTGAATTTTGAGTTTGCTTTTTGAAGAGTGTGAAAGCAGCCCATAACATCTGCATTTGCAGAATCCATGCAGAATTAAAACATTGATCCTTTTAGGTACTTAAGAGACTATTTATTACAGGCAGTTCAGAATGTGTAGGTAGTACTAGAATACCAATGTCACACATGTAAGCACATGATTTTTCTCTTTTTGATGCAAAGCATGAGTTTATAGCAATCCTATCAAGCTTTCCAAATTCCACTGTTGGAAACTGTCAAATACCTTCAGTGCTTTTCTTTTAAGGTCACCTTGGTAAACCATTGACATGTAAAGTGATTAGTGCCAGTTTTGCTTTTACTAATTGCTGTATAATTTTTAATCAATAATTTTTAGTTGTATGCAACTAACAATCTGATTTGAATATCTTCTCATTGTACTTCATAGAATTCATTGCGGTTTATTGCTATAGGGGAAACTGAGATTAAGAGTTTAGGCAGATTTTTCAGTGAGGAACACTGAATAGTTTTTCTATTTTGAGCAGAAGTACAATGTTTACTGCTTAGACACACAGCCACCAGGTTGGTGGTGGTGCTATAAAAATCCGGGTGAAAGAAGCACACCCTGATGTCACTGCCTCAAAAGCAGTGA
This sequence comes from Calcarius lapponicus, assembly GCA_039654755.1. Classification (NCBI taxonomy): domain Eukaryota; kingdom Metazoa; phylum Chordata; class Aves; order Passeriformes; family Fringillidae; genus Calcarius; species Calcarius lapponicus. The sequence goes on from CM077481.1 coordinate 42,955,321, forward strand.
CCTGTATTTATAGGATTATATAACATTGATGTAAACACTATGTACCAGAAGAGCACAGAATCTTATTTTAAAGTGCCTTCCCTCAGCAGCTTTCAAAAGCCAAAATTGTGTATGATAAATAGAATTACAGCATTACAGAAATTGCTGAATTGGAAGGGACCTCCAAGGATCATCCAGTCCAACTGCAGCCCCTGCACAGTGCCATCACTAAGGGCACATGTGCCCAAGAGCATTGTTCAAAAGTTTCTTGAACTCTGAAAGGCTGGTGCTGTGAGTGCTTCCAAGGAGAGCCTGTTCCAGTGCCTCATGCTTTTTGTGATAATTTCTGTAGTGGACTGACCCTGGGTGTATGCCAGGCACTCCCCAGAACTACTCTATTACTCCCCTTTGCAACTGGACTGGGAAGACAAAATATAACAAAGGTTCAGGAGTTGAGATGAGGTCTGGGAGAGATCACTCACCAAATACCATCCTGGGCAAAAGGGGCTCCACTTGGGGTATTAATTGAACTTAATCCTAACAAAATCAGAGCAGGATAATGAGAAGCAAAATAAGTCTTAAAAACGCCCTTCCCCCATCCCTTCCTCCTTCCAAGATTCTGGAATGAATGGAAATGAGGGTACACTCAATTCATTACATGTTCCTGATGCTGCTCAGGGAGAGAAGCTCTCTCACTGCTCTGCACTACTGTGGAGTCTCTCTCATGGTGGACTGTTGTCCATAAACCTCTCCAGCAAGAGTCCATCCCATTAGCAACAGTTCTCCATGAAATGCTCCAACATGGGTCACTGTTCCACAGGGTACAGTCCTTCAGGCACAGCCTGCTCCACCGTGGGTCCCCCACAGGGTCACAAGTCCTGTCAGGAGACCTGCTTCAGCACGGGCTGCTCTCTCCATGGGTCTGCAGGTCCCTGCCAGGAGCCTCCCAAGGGCTCAGAGCCTCCTCTCAGGCATCCACCTGCTCCAGCCTGGGGCTCCTCCATGGGCTGTGGGTGGATGTCAGCATCCCCATGGACCTCCATGGGCTGCAGGGGCACAGCTGCTTCACCATGGGCTGCACCAGGGGCTGCAGGGGAATCCCAGCTCTGTGCCTGGAGCACCTCCTGCCTCTCCTGCTGCCCTGACCTTAGTGTCTGCAAGGCTGTTCCTCTCAATACTCTCACTTCGCTCTTCTCTGGGAACAATTCCTGCCCCATAAACTTTCCTTAAATCACAGAGGTATTACCACAATTTCTGATTGCCTTGGCCTTGGCCAGCAGAACATCCATCCTGGAGCCAGCTGGCAATCACTGTGCAAGACACAGAGAAAGCTTCTGGCAACCTCTCACACAAACCTCCAGTGTAGCCCCCCACTACCAAACCTGGCCACACCAACCCAATAGAGCAGGGACGTAGTCAGACATCAGAATAGTTTTCAAATACCTTCTGAGTATCTCTAAAATTAACGTTTCATACTTGAAAAAAATTCAGTGTTCCATTTATTTACATATACAGCTTACCACAATATAATTAATGTTTAGTGGCACTAACAGGTAAGAAGGGCAAATGTGCTAAACACCTGAAGCCCTAACAAGGGTTCAGAGAGCAAATACATAACAAACTGACACTGATTACTGATTCTGTCTGACATGGAGTTTTAAGGTTATTTTTGTTAATGAAAAGCATGAAGTGACACATTCAGAAACAGTTTCTCTACTTAAAGACTACACAAGGATAATCTTTTGGTTTTTAAAACAAAAAGTAAAATACACCCCCAAATTGGATTATTGCAATGAAAACCACAAATATCTTACTACATTGGTTTTTACATTAAGACCACTCCCCAATATCTAAGTTATAAATTAAATGAAAAATTAAGGAAAAGCTGTTTCATACATTTGAGTTATCAACATGTACCTCACACATGGTTATTTCCTTTTTTTTTCCTATGACTCCGAGGTTATTTGATTGATTTTAGATCTGATATTTCTTAATCTTGTCCTAACCAGGCATCCTACTTAATCATGAGTGTTCACCCATGCTAATGGAAAATGCTGAAGGAGAAGGATTCAAGGAATTCCTCCCCAAAAAACCCCAGACATTAATAAAAGATAGCTTATTTAGAAGAAGGGTTTTGCAATTTATCAAAAATCTAAGGAGCAGCAGGACAAAGTTTGTCCAGAGAAGTCTAAGGTTCCCTCTGAACTTTGATGAACTTAATCAGACTTAACCAGAAAACTTCTGATTTGTGAGAAAAAGGATGGCATTAGAGCTACTGCATGTCAAGAGAATCCCAGAACCCTTGGGCTTTTTACAGAAAAGTCTCATTTTATAATGTGTATGCCTTGTGCTCTACTATCTCTTTCCTTACCCATTTAGTAAGAAAACATTGACTTGTGAGCATGGTAAATCATAATTTGGCAAGCTAGCTCAGCAATTTTTTTTACGGACCACTAATTATGGAATACTTCCCCACAAAATTTCACACTGCTTTCTGCAGTTAGACACTTGCAAAGTTGTAATGTCCATTACCTTGGGGAAATTTAGCTTCTCAAGTGCAAATAGTTACATCTAGTTTCTAAGTATAATCTTAGACTTTCACGCTATTTATTCATAGAACATGTGTTGAACTAATCTAGAAGAGAAATTAACTCTACACTTTCAAAGATGGGTAGGCTGGTCCATAGTGGGATTTACCATTGGTATTAATTTTAAAAATGTTGTGCATTAAAATATAAATGTTCACTAAAATAAAATTAAATCCTTTTGAAATTTTCTGAATATTATTTTTGCATCTTGTAATAAAATTTTCATATGTGTTTAAAGGAGATGGCAATATTCATTGATTTTACATGTAGTTGAATCTGATTTCTTGTGGAGGCAGTGGGGATAATCGCTCCTCAGCAGGCAGCTTGTCATTCTTGACCCTCTGGAAATACCTTTCGGAAGACTTCCCACCTCCCCACCCAGCAACAACACAATCAGAATTATTCCTTCCATTGGCATATCTTTTATGAAACATCACCTCTTCTCTCATCCTAGAAGAAGAGCTCAGCAAAAGCAACCATCTCAGGTTCTCCACGGTTGAAATAAGGACTATGAAGACAATAATACTACCTGGCAAGAGCTCATCCACTGCTTTTCTCTCCTTCATCTATTGAAAATGCAAAATGAAGTCCTATTATTAAAATTCATCTCAGGATGGAAGAGGTTAAGCATCAAGAAAACTTAAAATATCTGAGAAATGTATCTAGCTTAACTTTTCTAGAGTAAATTGAAAAATTCTGATTTACAGAATCTGTAAAAACAAAATGACCATTTCTGTAATAAAATTTCATGCTCCCAAATATATGAGACGCATTCCTTCTGCATGAAGACCGTTTATCTAAGTTAATGGATTTGAAGATACTTCAATAAATAGATCATAAATCAGAAATGCAAGGCAACGGGATTACTGCAATGATAATATCAGAATCCTGTTACTGCACAAAGTAATGGAGTGCAATCTAAATTTTCCAATATAACCGTAAAGGACCTAATCAGTCTGTGATGATAACATTGTTAAACACTTTTATACCATGTGACTATTTCTTGAACATACTGATCACCATATCTATATTTTTTGTGTACCTTATAGTACTTCTATGTTTTTATACCACAATCCCCTCAGACATTTTCAACAAGAAAAGTGCAAATTTGTGTGGAATCAGCTTTGACATATCCATTACAGTTTGGCAGAAGTTCCTGTTAATATTAGTTGCAACACTATGCTTGGAGTTTAACTTATGCTTTTTTCATATTATCAAGAGTATTTTAATAGCTTGTTTAGCAAGGAACTGTTAGAAAACAGTATTGAAAGTTACAATAGAAACTATTAGAAAACAGTATTGAAAGCTTTTCTTTTCCCTCAAAATATTTTACTAGTTTTCCAGTTGCAGCTCACAATTAAAGTAAATTAATAAAGTAATTAATTTAAATTAAGTAAAGGTTGGGAACATTTTCATAAAGCTCAGTGCACTCTGGCTCATGCTAGGTTCAGAGCTGTATCTGTGAGGATCACTGGACTGTGGTTTAGGCTAGTAGGGACAGCAAATACCCTGCCATGTTTAAGGTTAAGAAAATGAGGCCTCTGAGAAGTGCTTGTGTTCATCCTGATGAACAATGCCCTTACCACTGTGAGGAGGAGGCTCCATTGGCGCATCCATTGGAAGATCCACAGCACAATCATACTGGAAGTGCCAGAATGTTTACCTGCATTCTGTGCCCCAGACTGCAAGGAGCTATAGGGTCTGAACAAAACTGAGGCAGCACTGTAGCCATTTGTCACTGGCTAGTACAGACTCGTGAACTGGTTTTGCAGCTTTTCTCCAATGTGATAAGCAAATGAGGTTTTTGGGCTAAAACTAGCATAATTTAATTTTCATAGTGGTACAGGTTAATAGATCAGAGCCCCAAGGAGCCAAGTTTAGGTTAAAATCCAGAAAGGCTCACTGCCACTTAAACACTTTAACAGTCATTGCATAGATATCTTGTTCCTTTGAGGTCAATCACCACAGATAGACTTTTTAAGTATCTCTTAATTTCTGTGTTGTACATGCTATCTTTGTGGAAGGTTTACTTCCGAAGACTTATTCTGGTGAAGACCTTATATGATTAAGTCTGGATTTTCATTTTCACACCAGAGAATACCCTAAAGTTGTTATTATAACAATACAGACCACCTCAAATTGACTGCCTTTCCCCTCAGATTCTTCCCCAAAATGCCAATTACTATCACAGGAAGTTTCCTCCTTTATGATATCCCCAACCAGGGCCATGAATTGGGCACAAAATAGTTTTCTAACCAGAACACTGAAGATTGACAATCTCTGCACCTGGTGACATATGGTGTTCAGGTTTCCTTTGTCACAAGGCAAGGGTATTCATTACCCACATTTAGCCAGTAAAAGAGCAGTTCCTTTTTACTGTTGATAACAGAGATTGCATCTAAAAAATGCAACAGAGCTATATTATATTCAGCTAGACAAGCAGAATACACTGCTACAAATAAAGAAGTCTTTGCAACATTACATTCCCTATTTCTAAAAGCTTCTTGAAAACAACTGAATACAAATGCAGCATTTCTTCCTGTTTCTTGCTCCATGCATTAGATTATTTTTGTATATTTTATTAGGAGACATCAATGCATCTAGCATTACTTGTCAGTGAGATGCAAGCTGATAATGGCACTGCTTTCCTTCAGTGGAAGGAAAGCAATTTTAATTGTCAGCAAGTTTTGGAAGTAGGTGCTGTGGTTTTAGGTTCTGCTTGCAGCTAAACAAGGAGATCAGCACTATAAACAGTAAGAACAGAGATTTAACAGAGACCTGAAGATTTAACAGAGCATGTCACAAAGTGTCCTGGTGGAAGAATCAGTAGTGTAGGTTGTCTGAAGGACCCAAGAAGGTAGGTAAGGGATGTGTAGGTGAAAAAAATAATTTCTTCCCTGACCAGTCAGTTCTGTAACTTGTTCCAATTACTACTGGTTCGGGTTTATTTCAGGTACATTTTACATAGAAAATATGATTTAAGTGCCAGGACCCCAGTATTCAGAGCTAACTTTACTATGCTGGAAAGCCAGAGTATAAGATGTGAGCTGGACCTTTGAAAGAGGTAGAGGTCTTCACACATGGAAGCAAAATGGTGCAATACACTTTAGTGATGAGGGTTAGACTGCCTACAGAGACAGAAATCGTTTCACTCCAGAGTCTAATTTCCAGTTTCTCTCTCTAACTCTACAATAACATGTATTTAATTCTATGTTTTGACTGGAATTATTTACAAATATAAAGTTTACCAGAAATCTTTGGCTTGATCCATGGAAATTTCTGTAAATGATATTCACATAAGAATTTATCCATATTTATGATACCGTTTTTCCTCTTTGTGGACCTAATGACCCTGTAGGATTTCCAGGGATAAAATTAATTACAGTTATGCAGGGATGAAATTAATTACAGTTAATTTATTTTTCTCAGAAAATAGTTACTGTTTCAAATACCAATTTGTGCACTTGCTCAGCTTTAAAAATAGAAGTAGTATTACGGATGAGAACAAGCTAAGTACTGTGTATGTTGACTATAATGACAAGGACATTTTTATACCATTTTGACAGACATGAATAACAACAAAGTCCTCAAAAATAAAATTATTCAAATCAGATTTTCAGGGCTCAGTTGTGCTGCTCTTATTCATTTTGTTTTGACTGGTTGGAAGGAGCTGTGTTACTCAATGTGAACAAATGTCTAAAAGCATGGCTAAAAATAAGACCTGACTTTGAGGATATTTTAGTCCGTTTCTAAAACTATTGCTCTTTTTCCCATGAAATCAAATGTTTAAATAAAACAAGCTCTCCAAAAATGTATTTTACTGTGTTATATTCAAGTGGAATGAAAATGAACTTTAGTACTTAACATTATTGAAAAAAATTTAGCATAAACTTTTATATGACAGAAAAAAATTACACACAGCAGCACGCACATATTATGTGCTATCTGTGTGTGATTTAGATGTGTATTTGAAGCCAGAAACACCCAGCAGAGAGGTCTATTGGATTTTTAAATTTTAAAATTTTAAATTCATTTCAGCCACCAAAATTATGTCCGTCTATCTATCTATCTATCTATCTATCTATCTATCTATCTATCTATCTATCATCTATCTATCTATTTGTCTATCTATCCAGCTTGGAATTATAAACTTACAAAGTAATTGCTGAAAAAGTTAATGTAGTGGCTTCATATTTAAAAACCACATGAATCCTTCTAATTATGACCATATTAATGCCTTGTAGGCGCACCAATCTTCTCCTTCACCCTGCTTGTAAGTTTGCAAAAGGCATTTATTGTTACAAAGCCATGACCCGGTGAGAAAGGAAATTTTTACATTGGTCCTTGAACTGAAAAGGATTTATATTCAGGGATATTAGGAAGGAAACAACTACTCTCTCTGTTTTGACCTGAGAGCTTATGTGGAGGGAGATCTAGGGCTGTCACTCCAAGCTCTACATTAACCACTCCAGCTGCCGAATGAGGCACAGCTACTGAAATGCACTGTTCAACTTGAAATTAGAAAGGTCAGTAAAAAGGCTTCCTGTGCTGCATTTCCAGTAACTCCATGAAGTTACTGTACAAAGCTTGTATCTCCAGAGTACATCTATCCTACAGAACTCCAGAATGTAAACTAGAAACTCTGTCTAAATGTTTGTTGAAGAAATTTCCTGTCCCTCAGCCTCTTGTGAATTTCTCTTCTCACTGCTATTTATTATCTTGATACCTGATTGCAGAGAAATATTATGAATAACATCCAATGTCCAGCAAAATCTCATGGCTTATGATCCATTATAATTCTGCTTTACTTCTAACATTTCTTAGCTAACACTAGAACCCATTCAATAAAAGCAGTTGAAAAATGCTCTGTTTAAATGACCACACTGTCTACCTATGAATTTTGGAGGGATTTTTAAAGTTCTTAGCTTTCAAATTCAACTCTTTGAAACAAATATTTGTGAGCAGGGTGCACTTTCAGTTGGCGGCTGTAGCTAACAGATACTGGGACTAGGAATCAAACCTGCAGAAATTCAGCATTCTTTGACCCTTTTTTCCCAAAGTCTTCATTGGTATTCCCACAGAAAATGAGAGCTTTCCAGGGTTTATGGCATGTGGGGATGTTGAAGGCTTTACCCAACATCAGGTACACTCAGTGACTGTAATGCAGATATCTCTGTCTGCTTAGGAAGATGACAGAATTTTGTCCAAAGAAAGCATGTTTGCCACTTATGTACTGGGGAGATCATGGGCTGTAACTTCCACAAAACAGGCTATAGATATAAACAAAGTATCCTTTCTTTGTACACTATTCTATGTATTTTTCATATCTAGGTGGTTTGAATTTTCAAGACTCATTTGTTTTGTTATAAATTTAATAAAATGTGAAATCATCAGTAGTAATATGTAAATGCACCCCAGGACGGGGTTGGCCCTCCTGGCTGCCATGGCACTGCTGACTCATGTTCAACTTTCCATACGTATGCATAATACATGTGTATATATATATATTTATATGTGTAGGTAGGTATAAACAGCATTGTCCCATCCCAGGTGGAGAATTTGCTTTTCTTATGTTTTGTATGGCTGGTGATTGTCCAGTTTCCTATTCTTAGTCTATCCAGATCTCCCTGCCAGGCCTCTCCACCCTTAACAGAGTCCACTCTCAAGAGTCCTCCAAATTTAGTATCATCCACAAATTTACTTGATGTTTTTTCTGGGTTTTTCATGGCCTGGTTCTTGCTAGCAGGGCAGCCACAGAGGTGGCTTCTGTGAGAAGCTGCTGGAAGCTTCCCCCATGTTTGGCAGAGCCAATCCCCGACAGCTCTGAAGCTGGGGATGCCTCTGGCCAAGCCTAGGCCAATGAGAGATGGTGTAATGCCTCTGTGATAACATATTTAAGAGGAAAATCAAACCAAAGGGAGGCACAGCTTTTTTGTTCTAGCCAGAGAAGAGAAGGAAGTGAGAACATGTGAGGGAAACAAAGGAGGCACCAAGGTCAGTGGAGAAGGAGGGTCAGGAGCTGCTCCAGGCACTGAGCCGAGGTTCCCCTGCAGGCCGTGGTGAGACCATGGTGAAGCAGTTCTGCCCCCCAGCCCACGGGATCCACGGGGAATGCCGAGATCCACCCACAGCCCAGGGGGAGGTGCCGGTGCTGCAGTGGGTGGGTGCCTGGAGGAGGCTGGATCCTGTGGAGAGAGGGGGCCCTGAATCCAGGCTGGAGCAGCCTGGCCCTGGAGAACGGCACCCATGGAAGAGTGACCCACACCACAGCAGTTTTGGGAGGACTGCGGCCTGTGGGGGGACTCACGTTGCAGCAGTTTTGGGAGGGCTGCTGCTCAGAGATTTGCAGCCATGCTGGAGAAGTTCACGGAGAACTGTCTCCCGTGGGAAGGGACCCCATGGTCTCACAGGGGAAGGATTCCTCTCCCTGTGCAGCAGAAGAAAACCTCGGGTGATGAACTGACCAAAACCCCCGTGCCCTGTTTCCCTGCTCTGTGGGTGGGAAGGAGGGAGAGGCTCGGAGAAGAAAAGGTGCTTTTAAGGGCTTGTTTTGCTTCTCATTATCCTCCTCGGACTTTGTTAGTAATAAATTCACTCGTATCTCTATAACCTTCAGTGATATATTCTATCCTCTGCCCAGCTGTGGCGGGGGAGGGTGAGTGAGCAGCTTTGTGGATGCCTGGTGTTTGGCCAGTGTCAAACCATGACAGGTATATTCAATTTCTGCATCTGTGTGATTAATAAAAAACATTTTAAACCACTGAACCTAAAACAGAGCCCTGGGGAACCTCAGTGGTGACAGGCTTCTAGTTTGATGCAAGCCCATTTATTGTAATACTTTGAGTCCAGCCTCCTAGCCAGCTGTTCATCATCATGTTATGGACTTGTCTACGTGAGTGCTGGACATTTTTTACAGAAGGATACAGAAGGATTTAAGACAGTATCAAAAGCTTTGCTAAACTCTAAGAAGCCCACATCTTCTGGGTTTCCTTAGTCAACAGGTGTCAGTTACCTTCTGTGGTTGTGGTGTTAAGCAGGAATTCAATACCATTTCACTCAACTAAGTGGGATAATTACCATGTGGCAAATAGTCTGGAATTGTCATAATGTGACTATTTGATTCTTCTGTATACTCTATGAAAAACAAGCCTTAGGATCATCTGAAAATGGCGCTTTTGCACTGCTCAGAACGGCAGATAGCCTCACATGACAGCTTTTGTGTGACAGATGTCCGCTTTTTCATGGCAGAGTTTTAGAGCTACAAGGTGAAATTAGAAAGGTATTGAAGATCGAGGGACAAGAATAGATGAAAATCAAGTTAGAATTGAAGGTGTGTACATTCACTACAGGTCTCCTGCTGTTTAGCATAGTTTATTAGTCCTACTACAGTGGACTGACTACTTATCCCCAAAAGAAATCTTGGCATAAAATCTGAAGTGAAAGAATTCAAAAATTAAATTACAGGTTAGAACAAGTATGAACAGCCTCTATTTTTTATTCTTTTTTCCTTTTAATGTTTGCAAAGATGACAAAAGAAAACCATATCACACTCCAGATTCTGTGAATCTAGGATAATCTAGCAAAACTCTTGTCTAGTGGGACAGACAGTCTAATGACAGAGGAGCACATTAAAATTCCTCTTGAATCTTCCTCAGATTCATTATCATCAGAATCTGTTAATACAGCTATGCTCTAGCTAACCTTCTATGCCCAATAGGATGCTAATTAATTTCAATGAAAATTCTCAGTTAATTAGTATGAAGTGCAATTACATCTGTTATGTCATCTAGGTTTCTGTTCTCCTCAAAAAACATTTAATAATTATAATTTTCAGTTTCCTCCTTAAATGACTATTATGCAGATAATTTTTTAAATGTGCAGAAAAGCAAATTTTACATTCCCTGAAATTTTATGGATGAAAGAGTTTTTTGGGTTTTTCCTTAATTAAGCATATATTAGAACTCAGAATATGATACTTGAAATATCAGTTCAGATGCTATTTATTTTATAATATGGGGGCCTAAATTATTCCTCTTTTCCCTTTTTTCTCTTCTTATAGAGAACTTGATCTCTCTTGACTGTATCATTCAATCCAGAGATCCGTCTGCATCTACAGATTGGAATAAAAATGGTGAGTGAAGACATCTGCATCCTGCTATCCAGTTTATGATTTACTGTAGATCTTTGTATCAGGCCCATCCACACATCTACTTTTTAGTTCTCTTGTAGAAATATCAGCTGATTCTACTTTTGTGCACAGCACATTGGAACACTCGTATCCGCTGGGAACTTTAAAAGAAAAATAATACTCAGATTAAACTGAAGCCAGAGTGACTGGCTTCAGTTCATGTTAGCATGGTATGATTTGTGAATAATATCCAAAATGTTTGAATTGAGCATCATTGTTCTGCAGGACTGTGAACATTTTGTGGGAAGCCCTGGAACTGAGGACAGACTGAGTGGCTGGCTTCTGTGGTCAACTCTGACAGCTGTGGCAGACAGTGACTAACAGAAAGTTTTGTTTTAATGCTAATCATATAATTTTATTAAAATGCCGCCGGTTTATTATGGTTTTTTTTTTGTTATAGTGGAGAACACCTTCCTGTTGTATCAAGAGAAACAGGAACATGATCTGGCAGTCAGATTACTGAGGAAATATGGAGTTTGAGGCATAGCAGCTGAAGCTAGTTGGATTTAGTTGAGAGGTTTCAAGGCCGACTTTTTAAAATTAGTTTGGTTTTGGTTGTTTTTTCATAATTTGAATGTTAAAATGGGGGAGTGGGAGGGGTGTTTTTGTTGGATTTTTTTTTTGTTTGTTTGTTTTAATTTTCGTAACATTTCTATATGGGTGGAGTTTGGGAAGAAGGTCAGATGAGGGAGACTATGTGCCTGGCATTGTTTTTCAAGAAATGTACAGGCTGGAGAACAGAAGGTAGTCTCACACCTAGTAGGGGTATCTGAAATGGAGCTAATTTCAGGTCTTTGTTGTAGCTTTTCTAACAAACAACTCAGTTTGCTCCATGGTTCAAAATTAAAATTTTCAGTAGACAAAAAAGGAAGTTTAGCTAGAATTTATGGCATGGCAAGAAACAGTGAGAAATTTCTGCCTCAATTTTACCAAATTCCTTCTGTAATACCTTCTGTTTTACCTTCTATTCCCTGGGTTGTCAGTCTGTCCTTTTCATGGCACACAGCATCCCGTGCAAGTTGCACAGCACCAGGAGCAGTTTTCAGAGACAGGCTGCACTCTGGTTGTGGAAGCAATAACTGTCATGATCATGGTCAAGTGCAGCATCTAAGGAATAAAAGATATCTAATGCCACCAAATTTGGAACTTATCCATCAATTTTGATTCAGTCACAAATTATTTCACTTTAAATGTGATGCACACTTCCAAAGAAAATGAAATGCCAGCTCCAAGCTATCTGCAGATTGTGGCATGTAGCAAGTCTTACTGTTAGACTCCCAAAGGTCTTAAATGGAAAAAACACTTGGTTGCAACTGCAGCAACGTGGCTGTTCTCCCCTCCCTGAATGTCCAGAGGTGAAGCTCCACCAGAAAAAAAGTATAAGACATTCTAACGCAGAATCAGTAATTTACAATAACAGCTGCTAATTCTGCTCAGAGGAAATAGACTAGAAAGAGTATCTCCAAAGAGCAGTGCCAAAGTAATTATTAACGCTGGGACAGCTGTTACAGTGGGTAATTTAAAGACAAATGCTAATTTCATCCAAATCCCACTTTCAGGAAACCTCAAACCCTTTCTTGTTACTTGTTCATGTAATATCAGGATACAGCATTGCCATGAAGATTCCTCTCTTCCTCAGTATTACTAGGAATTAAATTGCTTCTATAAGCATGTGCCACATGCTGCTCATCTGTGTGGTATTGCAAGCTTATTTAATAAACCAATCCAGTGAAGTATGTACCCAAAATCTTAAAAACAGAAGTGAAAAATTAATTTTAGAAGGTCTATTTTTTAAAGATTTATATGTATAATTGTAAATAATTCCATATGCCTGGAAGATGAATCATCTCTAGATGATTAAATATTTGAGCCTAAGGCTTTGATATTCATTACTCCTAAGAAAAAATATATTGCTTTTGGATTTGAGAGTTTTTTTTAATTCTGCAAAGAAATTGCAAGTTATCTGAGGTTTATTTATGTCACTTAGTCTTCTTTCCTCTTTTTGAAACTGAAATATAAAGCTTTTCTAGGGTCAAACTGTATTGTCAATTATCACAAAATGAGAAGCTCTTGTTTAGGCACAAGGGAGGAACACATAACGTTCCATTTTTGTGGAATATTAATATTCCAGAGGCACTGTCAGGATAGCAGTTATGTATCCGTGGGGTCAGGCAGGGCCCTCTTTAGAGGCCACAGAAAGCAAAGAGTGCGTTTGCACAAATTCCCTCTGCTTTCTGTATTATAGTAACATCCATCTACTCCATGGCATAAAGCCTGAAAGTCAGGACTGGGTGTGTTATGGCAAAGGGAAACAGAGGTGATCAGAAACTGGGGAAGGTCAAGAGTGACTGCCCTCTGTGAAGCACGGACTCAGCATCCTTGCCCACTTTGCTGCATGTTGTTATGCAGTGGGAAAGCTTCCAAGCAAAAACGTTTGAAATTGTTTTGTTAACAGATTTTGCCCATCATATTTTTTCCTTGTTTGGATCCATTCCTCATGCTCCCCAGCAGAGAAGGAAGCTTCAGACCATCACAGACTGTATTTTTTGTTATTTTTCACATGCAGTGTTGATTGAGCACACAGCATTTGGCAAGTGTGAAAGCTGTAAGGAAAAAAGGCAGTGCTATATTTGAGCTTTTTCTTTTCCTTCCTTTTTTCTTCCAGAAAAACAATTTTAGCACTTCAAAAGACAGTCCTTAGAGCAAATATTTTGCCTAATGCTACTAAGTGTTGTTGAGAGGACATTTTCAACTGCAATATTTACAAAGCTCTTATTGTGTACCCTTAATTACAGGTTAAGTGCATATTTAGTTCCTAAGATGGGTACTAAATATAATGCAATCAAAGTGCTCTTTGCAGTGGTTCTTTTCCATTAGCAAAAAATTGCTACATTTCCATTAATTATGAATAGAAATAATAATACACAGGCCAAATAATACATGCTATTTAGAAAGCTCTTTTGGGTAAGTGTAAGCTTTTTTCTGTTGTTGCTTTAATGTAGAATGTCTCTGGCACAGATGTAAATAATGCAGTTTTCTGTAAATCTGAAGATTGTATTTTTCAGTGTTTTACTGCTTGGTGAGAGCAGTGAGTACCCTTGTACTCCTAACATACATCATGGTGCTGGTTGTATCAAAAGTCTGTGGGAATGCTGGTACCTCGGTGTAAATCAGGTTAGATACGTGATTGCTTTGCTTTATGCTGAGAGAGAGATTAATCCCCTCCAGAACGTGGGATGCTCTCCGTGGTATTCACAGGAGGTGTGGCCTGGATCCCACTGTTGCCAACAGTGCCTCATGTCTTTCCCTTGCTTGCATCAACTCATCCTTTTCTCAAGCACCTGCAGCTGGTCAGAAGTTTTGAGGCAGCTCTGGACTGTGGTGTCCCAGCCATGGGGTAGCAACAGAGCTTTTACACATGAAGAAGAGGAGCAAATTTGTACTTTCCAGCACAAATTTGTACTTTCCAGACAGCGCCTGTCAGAAACAACTCTGCTCTCTGCTTCACCAGTCCGGCTGGCTTCACCCCATGTGGGACAGTGTAAAAGGCCACAGAGGATTTCCCCAGATTAAAACATCCACATCAGAGTTAGTGAACTCTCAGGTTTGTGATACACAGAGGACCAGGACCAATGCCAGACTCTCCCAATGGAGCCTGGGCTGATACCCCTACTCCTTGAAGTTCAACCCTTCACCCACTGAGAAAGTGCAGATGAATCTGATGTGAGCACTTCACTGAACTTGAGAGGAATTTTTACAGATCTATACCTCTTACATACTCCTTTTGGCCTCTGGATGCGTGAGGCTGAATGTGCTAGAGCAACTAAATGTACTATGAATATTGCTCTCTTAGGTTCTTAAGTACTTCAGATTGGTAAATTAGGCCTTAAGTGAGTTACTGTTGTGCTTACAATAATTCAATAGAATAAATTCAATAGAATACTTTGTTAAATTATTTAAATTAGACTATCAATTTAGTGCTGCTAGATTGAAGTCCAGTTAAAACCTTTAGGCCTAAACCCTTGGTTAAATCTGGGGCTACATTTGGCAAGGCATGCCAAACTCTGAAACTTGTAATTCAATCGAAAGATCTTCCTTATGCCTTTTTATCCTTTCCCACCTTATCCTTTTTCCATCCCCAGCCTTTGCATAGATCATTTGAAGTTGATTTTGGGTTTGGATTGATTGATTTTAGATTTTTCTCTGAATACTTTAACTGTCAAGTTAGTAGTAGAGTGGACCTTGGCAAAGAACTCTGTCATGCTGTCACTACTATATTAAAACTGCTTTTGCCAACACCTTTGCTGGTGGTTCTTTGAGTGACATAAAACACTCATTCACAACACTGCTACTCCATTTTTATGGCTGACATGAAATTTCCCTTATCTAAGGATGAACTTTTCATTGGTGGCTTCCAGCCTGGCAGATTTCTTCTGCCAGGTTTTTGTTTCCTTTGTAGTCAGAAGCTCTTTTCTTTCTATAGCCACATATTTTCCCCCTGGAAGAAAGAGGACCAATATACTTTGGCTTGCAGAGCAGTCATCTATGGGTATATACAGTCTTCACTTTTTATAGGTTTTATCAGTATTTTCATTAACTAATACACTTTCCAGAAGTGGACTTGCAGCAGAAAACACTTTAAAAAAAAAGTGCCACCGAACAATGACCTTTGTTTAAAATAAAACTTCTTAGCAAGGAAAAGGGACTGATGAATTGCTGAAAATTGGATGTGACAAATAAGCAAAGGAAAGTGCTTGGTGAGGAAGAGTTGCAGCCCACTTTGTACTACAAAGGCTGTCTTTTGCAGAAACCACTCAGGAGATGTTCTGGCAGCAGTAAGCTGTGGGAAGGGGCTAGATAGGGTGAACAGTCTCTTATGGGAGCTCCCAGAAATAGGTTTTCCTTACATCATTCTTGTTACTTGTAGTAGGTTTTCCCATCAGCAAATACTGATCCAGAGACCAAAGAGGTCTAGGTTAGGGTACAAGCAAATTACTAGAGAGGATCCAAAAAAGGAAAGGGAACCTTCCTGGGCCCTGTAGAGCACCACAGTCAGCCTTGCCAATGTAGCTGCTCCTTTCTAATTCTCCAGTGTTTGGAATTAGGTGAGCAAAAATTTGTTACACTTTAGGGTGACTGCTGATATTTAACTTCCACTTTTCTTTTACACAGTGTGAATATCTAAAGGGGAAATGGGATCTCTAAATGAAGGCTGTGACATGGTTAGTACCAGTTCCAAAAGGACTTCTCAACCTAATACCTTAAAATTTAACCTCCTTGACTGGAGGGTTTTTTTTCAGTCAAAGGAAACCCACTGCAAGTATAGAATAAATTAATCAAAAAACTGCTTACTGTGTTTTCTACTTTCATCATGTTTGCCCTAATGATGGTTATTTCTTATTGGTTAGAAATCTTTGTCCAGGGGAAAAATAGCAAGGAAATTGTAGGTCATGAGTTACCTAGAAAAAGGCTGTCAGGTATGGAAAATATCCATAGCCTCTTTTAAAGCAGTTCTGAATGCATTGGCTGCATTCATGCTCATATATTATCAGCTCTCTCTCATATCACTACTGAAAAATATTTCAAAATATGTGTCTGGCCCTCAGAGAGACCCCACTAAAAAAAAAAATCTATTTTTAACAAAAGCATGTCTTTGGAATTTTCATCATCTTAGGAAAACCTTAATCTGTTCCATGAATATCACTTATCAAAAGAATTTTGGCTTTTATAGAATTTCAAAGAGATTCTGAGGAAATAAGAAGGAAGCCTGTTGTAAAAGAATCTTGTGGTAGATGTTTTAAAAGACTATTTTATAACACATCCCTGAAAGCTACATCTTTGTAAGAGGCTTATCTTTCACTTCCCTTTCTTCTATGAAATATTGGTAATTTTCCAAGTACTTTTTATTTTTATTTCTCTTTGAATGTTTTCACTAAAGCATTCAAAGGGCAGAAGATACTAAAAAAATTATTCTGAAATTTATCACTTGCGTTCCTGCTGGACTCTGAGGGCCTAAATAAAATAAAGTAATATTTTTGCACCCTCCCCTTTTTTTTAGAAATTAAGTTGATATTGCAGTCCACAGAAGTTACTGCTGGTATAAATAACTAATAAGCTCAAAGTGGCTTCTGTCCAATAAAGTAGAGAGAGGTGTTGTCTTTCCTTTTATTGTAGATACCAGGGTGTGATTTAGGGTGGGTGGATGCTGTTGCCTACCTGTCTGCCTTCTTCCTTTCCGACTTTGGCAGGTCATCCAGTTTCTTTCTTACTTTTCTTGAGTAAGATTGCGTTAGGTTAAGCTCTCTGCTGTTTGTAGAGGATACATTCTTAAGCTCTGCCAGGAGAGGTTTAAGTTGAATATTAGGAAGAATTCCTTCACAGAAAGGGTGACTGGGCATTGGAAAGGGCTGCCCAGGGAGGCGGTGGAGTCACTGTGCCTGGAGGTGTTGAAGGAAAGACTGGATGTGGCACTGGCTGCTGTGCTGTAGTTGATAAAGGAGTGCTGGGTCACAAGTTGGAACCTCAAAGGTCTTTTCTGGCCTAGCTGGTTCTGTGACTGTGTAATATCCTCTCATGTTTTATACTGAAATCTAAGTCAAACTTGTTGACACTGAAGGTCTGCAAGTAATTTCAGAGACAGCAATCCTTTTACCCTTGTGGCAAATATAGGCTCTGCCTTTTTGCCTCTTACACCTGTTAGGACTGATAGAATGGATCATTTAAACACTGAGATCAGATGTTACTCACCACACATTTAAAAATGAAATTTCATGATTTTGGTACTCATCTATCCTGTGAGAAAACTGTTGATATTTCTGTTACGAACACCAGCCTTAGCTTTGTCATCTCAATAATTTCTAATTTTCCAACACTGAACAATCACAAGCAAGTATGTTATTATTCAGGATGATAACTTTAGATTACTCAAATAATGATCAAATTAGTTAAGATAATTTTTAACTCTGAAATAACACTGACCTGTCTGTTGTAGTAAGTTGCAACATATTTTACCAGCTATAGCTAAATGGAAAATAAAATCCCCATGTTATTTGAAAAAGTGGAAACTAGTACTTTCCTTTTAGTTATTTCAAATACAAAACATTTGAGATGACATTTTACATACTTTACAGATAGCTATTGGGACCAAAACCCTCCTATTTTCTCAGATGCTTTCAATTTATATAATTATTATTTCACTCAGATTGATTATAGGTTTCTCTGTCAGCCTGCAAGTTATCAGTTACTTCAGTAAAAATGTTTGATCTCGCAAGCCCATGAACGTTAGAACAGCTGCCACTGAACATGCCACCCTTGAGGATAGATTTTACATTATCTTGTCTTGCTGAGTTGCAAGGGAAGCAGAACACTTCCTCAGCATTTGTTCACAGTGCTGCCTTGATACAGACAGCACAGATCAAACAGAAAACACCTTCCCTTCCCCCAGCATCACAAGGTACTAAAGGTTTTGCTGAAGATGATTTTTGTATGCATATAGAGATACAGTTTTGATGGCGAATCTTGATTTTCATCAGTTAAAATGTGCGCAACATTTTTCTGTATGGAATTGTCTTATTTGACGGGTAAGCTGTGGAAATAGAGCAAACCTGGTAATTTTCTGTGAGATTCTATGTGCTGCCACTATCTCATGCAAATAGCTACCTGGCCTTTGTGTCTTAAGTCCTTCTGATGGTGGAATGTTCCAGGATGAGCATCTTTACTTGTTTTCCTTTCATTCTCATTCAGTATTAATCTACATTTAGTATTTTTCTTCTCTTACATTTTTCTCTGTGCAGTTCAATGAATTCAGCTTTTGGCTATGTATAAAAGTGCTATTTAACACAAGGGACTACTTTCTGAATTCCCAGGTAAGACTGTTGTGAAGACACATCCTCTTCTGAGTGGGATCAATCTAGTTTCATCTTTGGATATATTCCACTTGGATTTTATGATTCTAAGGATAGTGAGAAAAATAGTGACAGAAGCATGTAGATGACTGACTGTTTTTGGCCCTTGTGCAAAATGCTCACTAAATACTGGTAATTGCATTGTTTTCTGTGTTCTGCATTAGATTAGCTACAATAATAGAGTAAAAATATCTGCAACTTATCGAAATATTTTAAATATGCTTACTTTCTTCCTGATTATAATGTAGAAACGGAAGAAGTCCTGTTGGGAATTATACTTTTAGGGATTATAAATAACCCTGAAATTGATTTGAAATGTAGTTTCGAGTGCCTTGTGGCAAAATTTAAATAAACCTAACATCCATGCAGGGCTGCATGATTCTTCTCAGGAGATATATAAGTGAGGTTTGAAACTGTTGACATAGATCCTATTTTGTTGCTGTCTGGGGAATGATAGTGAGCAATTAGATTCTCAAGTAATTGCAATCTTCAACATAAAAAATGGAAAGCACAATAGTGCTTTTTGCATTTTAATTCCGGCAACTTCTGAGCTTTTTTTCAATCCATGTGACTTCTTGTACAAAATAGTCAGATGCATATCAGTAGATGAGTCGCTTTCTTGGTTTTAGTTCTTGAACTTCACTGAATCTAGTTTAAGCCCTCAATTGTAATTTGTAGTTGTCCACCACTCTCTTTTTTATCTCATATCCAACTTAAATTTTTGACCCTTATGAGAAAAAATTCCTGGATTGCTACCATTCTCAGTTTATTTACCATGTATATCCAGGTATTTCAGGTAGTCCTGAAAGTATTTGAAGTAATTTCATGGAGTCAGTGATGTTATCATGTTTATAGTACAGAAGGACATCGTTTTCAATCACCCCTTTGCAAAATTTAGACCTTCAGGTGGAGGAAGAATTTGTACAGAATTAAAAAAATAAATTATTTATTTTCTACATCCAGATAAAAGTCTAGACTGTAGTTTTCATTGGTTGTGGAATCACTACAGTTAAACTAAAGCTAAAACCTGTTCATTTGTATCATAGCTATTTTTTATAATGTGCTACCATTGTAGCAGCATTTTCACATAGGTTCCCTAGCACTTGCTGAAGCTGTAATCTGGTACATTAAATTAAAAAGACAATCTCTTACATTCATCTTCTACTTCTCCAAAGTTCATCTTGAGTCCAAACTTTTCTTAAAACCATTGCCAGAGAGGAAAGGCCTTTGAATATTTTCTAAAAAGACTTAATTCTGAAGACATAAGGCTCAAGTGTTTGCAAGCACTCAGTTCTTGTCTGTAATGCATAAATAGCTTAAAAACACATGCATTTTATATTAATTACAAAAAGGTGCTAAAATCAGTGTTCAATGTGTGTTTGGGTTTTGTCTTCAGAGGTTAGTATGTCCAAATGATTTGTCTTGAAAATGCATCTTGTCTATTCAGCTCCACAATAATTATTTTAACAGTAGTGCCCTGTTATGTTGTTAGATTTTTAGCTTTCAAAATTAAGGCAATTGTCTAGATCTATGAATCATCACTGGGATATTCATGGATGTCTGTCTGGCTGCTACAGTTTTGAATGCATGCTGGAAAACAAGCTTTGAGAACATGTTCTGTGCAGCAGCATCTTACTTGCTTTGCACGTGAGCATATAGAAGTCAAGTCTGGTAAAATACACACAACCTTGTTAAAATGTCTATAATGGAGCAGTCCTACTGTGCATTTGGAACCAGCTTCTCACATCTGGTTAGCAGCTATAAAGATCATTTAACTTTTCACTAAAAAAAAAAAAAAAAACAAATAAAACCAACATCTGCTCTATTGTTTTGTTTTGTTTTGTTTTGTTTTGTTTTCCCAGCTAATAAAACCAGAGCTTTATCTTAGTTGGAAAAGAAAATAATATTTACTCTGATTTTCTAAAAATTACATAATCTGCCTATTTCTTGAAACAGATTTAGTCCGGATCCACTGCAGCAACCTTTCACCATGTTGATGTAGGGATGTAGATTATCTAAAATATGCCCTTGAAGTCAATACGGCCTTGCTGTATTGGCAGATAAATCCTGGCCTTGCTTCATGGCAGATAAATCCTGCTAACTCAGCTTCCCGGCTAACCTCCTGCTTTCCTGGTAGGCAATGTAATTAATACATGCAATTCAGAGAGTCCTGAGCATGCAGCACAGCATAAAGAGACTCCTACGGAGCCAGCAAATTACCAGCTTTATATGAGTGCAAAGTATCCATTGGCTTTTTATTTCAATAAATGCAGCTCCTATAGTAGTCTGGAAGAGTCATAAAGCAGCAATTTCAATGCACCATGAGTACTCGGTGCTTGCTGCATCATTACAGTTTTCCTAGTAAGCGTTTTTGGTATAATATGCAGCATTTTTAGCCCCATACTGTTCTGTAGTGTGGTCTTAGAAACTGACCACAGCAAACAATCCTATTTATTTGCAAGGGAAAGTATACTTGACTGCATACTGTCTTATAGTGCTGGAAGTAATTTTTGCACAAGCAAACAGGAAAATGAAATGAATTTGTTCATAGATGGTGTATTTCTACAGTATGAGGTATTGGGAAGCAGAAACAGTTCAGGTACAGGGGGGTTCTAGATCCATGCTGGAATAAGAAATAGGCCACACATGATGCCCCACTGCTCCCCAGGTCATGGGCAACTGTGTAGAGAACCTCCAGCACTATCCAGCCACACTAGTGGTGTACCTATGTGCACATGCATTGTCATCTGGCGCTATGAAATTAGACCACTAACCTTTTTTTGTCAGAAATAAGAGCATCTGAAACAGAACCTCACTGGTGCGCCCTTAAGTACAAATGTGCAAAACATAATCTGGACCACTGTTTCAGAATTTGTAGCAGCTGTTTCACTTTAAATCACATTCAAAATCAACAACCATTCCACCGCATTTTATTACAAAATTACTCCCTTGGTAGGACAAGCTCCTAGTAAACAACTTCAAATCTTCACCAAGGCTAAGATATGATGGAGAATCCCTATCCCCTTTTCCTTTTTTCTCTATTTTGCTTTGATCAGAGCTAGTTACTATTCCCTGTATCCTTTTCCCCAAATGGCACCTTGCAATCCTCACTGAAGACTCTGTAACACAATCTGTGCTTTCTGATGTAATGAATAGTCCCCTAGGGCTGTCACCAACCTTTTTTATTCTGTACTAACACAGTATCAGCAAGAAATTAATGAGCAATCCTTGATGTTTTGGCATAATGAGTTACATTTTATAAAGAAAAGATGAAGAACTCATGGTGGGAAAGAAACACCCAAACACCTGTACAATTTTTGGTTAGTATCTCACAAAGACTTAAGGGGCCAAGACCAGGATTTCACTTTCATTTGTTGTTATGTAAAGTAGTCACATAGAACTGAGAAAAGGTACTTAGTAAGAAACCAACAATGCACTTGCAGGAGTAAAAAGAGGAAAAAAGCAAATATGAAAGAGATGAAGATGTAAGGAACAGAGAACAGATATTTGATGTTTACTTGCTAGGTATAATACCAATCTAATGTATCTAATATTGATATATCTAATTTTAGTAAGTAGTGGGTGCCTATCTTGGAGTTATTTTACGAATAATTCTATGAAATACTGTATTGTATACTCTGCTCTGAGTAGCATGAAATAATTTAAGGATATTTTGTGTGATATCTGATGTAGAAATACTTAGCAAAGAGAAGTTAAATTAGCTGAAATAATCCAGAGCAGTCATACTATCCCGGAACACCATTATATTTCTACCACCCACTTCCTCCTATGAGTTTAGTATGGAGAGGAGGAGGCGGTACAATGGAGGAGGAGATAGATATGTGAATGTCTTGAATGCTTCTCTTGAGAGTTTGCAGATTATAAATTATATTCTTCCGCTTTCATTCCCTATGATGTTTATAGCTTCTGGTTGAATGTTCTTCAGACATTCCCACACATTTTTGCAGTGTCAGGCAGTAGGCCCCCTTAACCTGCCAGGGCTGATCTTGAAGAACTGAGGCCTTTCAACCAGACAGACTTCATTTTACTCTGATTCCCTGTAATCCATGTCCTGTAAAAATGTAAAAAAACCCACCAAACTAACCAAAACTAAACAAAAATAAACAAGATTCAAACACACAAACACCTAAACAAAAAAACACCAGAACAAAGAAACAGAACTAAGAAAAAACTCCAAACTCAACAACCAACCCCAAATCACCAGGTTAGGACTCCTGGGACCTGTCTTTTAGATATTTAATGCAAAATAGAAAGATATTTAGGTTTCTTACCATTGCTTTCGCTGTCCAAATCCAGGAATGTAATTAGTTATTCTCAATGCAGGTCTTGACAAGAATTTTACTGTATATCATCCATGTTACGTGGGTCCTTTTCACACAATTCCTTTTTGTATATATAGCAGAAGTTTCACACAGAGGAAACACAGTTGGCTTTAACAACTGCTTAGGCAGTTCTTTCTGTAAGAAACAAGTCCAAATGCACTCAACAACTGCCGCAAAACAATGGTCCCAGTTTTCACTATTAGCATCAATCTATTTGTGTTTTCTCCAGAGATCCATATACATTTTCTCTAACCTTTGTGAGATATAATAATGTCCAGAAGTCATGTCCTCAGCTGGAGTTACACCTGTAATGAAAGCTATCATGTCTTTTCTTTCTTTTGGCTGGGTACTAACTTTCTCTACCCATTTTTCCTGATCCCCCAGTTTTCATTATGTTTATCATTTTATAACAATCTTGTCTTGATATTTTATTTGCACATATTGCATGTGTCTTACTTGCATCTACTCTACTGCCTTTTTACATTTCTCACCAAAAGGGAGCATGCCTCTGCAAGAGCAGAAGTCCATTGCCTGCAAATCAATTTCCACAGATTATGTCTTCAACAACATTTCATAAAAATTTGTTTTCCTATTTTCTAAAATATTAATCATGTCTAAATGCTCAGTGCAAAACATGAAAATAACAACATGAACATCAACCAGTGAGGAAAGTTTCTAGTACCTAAAGACTTAGTAGGTAGTATAGAAACATATCTAACTACAGACAGAATTCAACACACCTAAATTTACATCACAACTAGCAAGCTGACCAGTTGTAAGCGTATTTCTCGATTCTCAGGTTGAGCAGTGATCTTGCTTATGAAGGTAAATTTATGAAGTGACACTTCTGGTTTTGGCTTGTGCCCTCTGTAATTCTCAAAAACTGCTAGGAGTGGTTCAAGAATCAGCAGTGGGAAAAGGCCATGCTATTTGCATGCTGGTATTAGCTAGGAGCAAAATCAGTCTTTGAGAAGAGAGTCAAAGTAGAATGTAAGCAGAAGCCAATGCACTCCAGATTTAGATACAGTATGGGCTGTAGTGGGAGACAGCAAGTGAGCAAAGCTGCAGACTTAGCATCATGTGAATGAAGTTGCGCTGTTAAGTAAACCAACTTAATTCTGTTGTCCACACATTTCTAACATTGCATATCCATCTACATGGAACCTCATTATTCTTTTAATGAAACAACTAATTATTTTCTAGGAAACACATTCATATTTAAAACCCACTGTGATTTAGCTAATTAGTCCCTCAACACATCCCAGGGAGCAAACAAATTAACCAGCAGCTTCCTCAGTTGAAACCTGCAATTTTTCTCTGTTTCTTTGATCACTATAATTACCAAAGGGATTAATGATATTGGTGCTGTTATTTGACTGCCTTAAAACACCCACATGTGGAGTACAAGACTATTACAGTTATATACTAGATGTGTAATTAATAAACTTATTGGGCTAGCTCAGAAAACACTTTTTTTTTTCATGGATCCAGGGAGGGGGAAGTGGCAAGCAGTCACAGAGGTGAGAATTTTCTTTCCACAAATTGGTTTTGTATTCTTGCAGACGAGACCGTGTTCCCATTTGTTTGCATGTACATTTCTGGAACCTTTGAATGGACAGGTTTCTTACCCAAAGACCAGTATAACTGCCTGTACAGCTGCCTGTTGCAGTGAAACAATGCCCAAAAGTGTCCCTTTTGTCCCATGGTCCTCTAAATAGCAGCTGCAAACCAACAGTACTTGAATAGATATAGTGATAAGAAATAATTTTAAAGTATTTTCATGCAGCATTCTCTTGCACAGGGAACGGAGCAGAAGTGTGCTTCTTCTGTAAATACTAACCCACTGGGGTTCCTTTTCCTCTTCTTTTCCTTTTACGTTCCTGGATGCAATTTGTATGACTGCACTTTATATCACATTATCTGTGACACTTCACTTTTTTCCTTCAATTTTCCTGAACCTATTACTTCAGCTATCACCATTACATCACAGTCTAATCATCCTCTCTGAAACACTGAAAAATAGCAATCCTGATTGAAATTAGGAATGGCCATGACCCTGATTCCACTCAGATTAGATCTAAAAGAGCCTTTTAATGAAGATTTCATTGACAGTAGTAGACAATTTGGGAAACTGGTAGCCACAGAAGAGCAACGTGTTTTAGCTGCCCATACGACCCTCACTGTGCTGGTCCCACCACACCACGCTGAGGTTCATATGGGCAGGTCATTGAGTATACCACGTTATGGATTTTACATCTCTCCAAGTATGGCTAATATAATTCAGAATATTTGTAGAAAACTTTTAAAAAGTTCTCAGTAGCCAGTAGGTTGAATTGCAGGCAGCAATTCAGAAATGGTCCAGCAGAGGTAATAAAAAAACCCAGTATCTTTTGCTGAATTAGAAATTTAGGATAGAGAGTTATTTTTCCCAGGAGTATGTTTCTCTGAGAAACAGTTGAGGAAAGAGTGTGATCTTCCTTATTACTGTTGAGTATTTCCTTACTTTCCTGTTTTGTTTGATACCATTGCTTAGAAAGAAACAATTGTTGAGGTTGTTTCAAGATGTTTCTGCGATGAGCAGATGTCCGTATACACCACCTTCTGAGGTAACATTTTTAGTCTTTTTATGTAACTTTCTATGGATCTGTGTTTCTGAGCAGGCATTTTTCTGTAAAAGAGCTATATGGAAGGTTTCAGCATCTGCTTATTACCCAGGACAAAGAGAGAGGAATACTTTTCCCCACAGAGACTTTAGGAGTAGCAATGGATGCTCCCATTTCCTCCCTGCATAAGCACGCAGAAGTCACTAAAATGATCCATAGTCCACACACTGTGATATAGATGTGAGTATTTGTGCTTGGGTCAAATCCAATCCATATCATTTTTAGTGGACTATGACCTTATCTGCAGCACTGGGATAATGGGTATGTAGGTTGACAATTTATCTCAAAACCAGACATATTTACAAGCTGTGTTAAGGCTTAGGTGGCCTCATTGTAACACTTGGAACTGAAAATACTGATTAAATGGCTTTAGTCTAAGACATATATGGGTCCTCAGTCTGGAAACAAGAGTTTCTAACATGTCATCAGAGTCTCAAGGATTCTGGCCAGAGGACTGTAATAATTCACCTGTTGGTTCCTGATACATTTGTATACAATGGAGGAAAAAATGTGTAAATTTCTATACCTTTATAGGCTTGGACAGATGGTTGTGGTCTTTTTTGGTTCTTTTAAAGGTATCTTTCAACAATTTTATCAGGGTAAAACAAGTCTGGATGATGCATGATGGATCAGAAAGGATGCAAGAGGAAAACTGGATTTCAATTTTTCATGCAACTGTTGACAACAGAGAGGACCTAGACACCACTTCTTCTTATTATTGAGTCAAGTTTTCTCCCACTGTTGGCAAAATGGCACATTCCAGAGCTTCTCCTTTTTCTGAAACTGATTTTTTTGTTTCAGCCCATAATACTTTTTTACTTACATTAGTGTTCTGAATCCATTTTATAAAGAATTTGTGGATGCTTAATGATAATAAAAATTCTTTACAGAAGGTTTGTTTACAAAAACATTAACCTTTATGGATATTGCATGCATGTAGCTCATTTAAAAATTAGGTCGGTTATTTAAATGTCAAACTGCATCCTAGTTGACTAAGTCTTAAATTTTGACTTAAACTGCTGGATCCATACTAGCTTTCTGCTTGCACTGAATGTGTGCATGAACTTTACCAGAAGGTGATCATTACAGTTTGTACAGAAATAGTCAATTTGCCTTTTTCTACCAGATTTAAGCAAAAGTTCTTACGAGATAAATAAGGGCATGATTTGAATGCATTTCTTTTTTTGTACAATCATCTATTCTGCATCATTCATAAATGAAAATGTGGTTCTTGTTGTTGGGTTCTGGTTTTTGTTTTTTTTTTTCCTAACATCCTTAAAAAAAAAGAAAGAAAAATTACCTTAGGAAAAATGATAAATATTATGCAATACACTATTCCATTATATGTGGAGTGCTTTCTGGAAAAATGATAGTTGCTCACAATGATGTAAAAATCTCTGTTTTTTATAGATAATTTTCCCTTGACATTTGAAGGACCCCCAGTACATTGTTCATAAAGTAAATTCTTCAGTCATGTTTTGGAGTTCAAACCACTTCAACTTTTCTTCAAGTACCATGAAAGTAGTCTTGCAATTTTCTAGAGAAATCTGTTCTTCAATTCATCCGTGAAGTATCCTAGGAGAGGCTGAGTGAAAAATAACCTTGTTCTAATAGAGTGTGTATCACCAAGTATCTGAAGAGAAGCAGTTTTAACAAGGATTCAATTTTTTAGGGCATTCTCTACTATGAATTTTATAATAGAAGTAAATGCTATTATTTGTCCTTTCCCCCTTCCCAATATAAAGGTAAAGAAAATAAGTATATGATTTTGACCTCTTAATGTATTGCAATGGTAGCTGAAGATTTGCAAATAATTAGACACATAATTCCTGTCTACTTCTCACTCTAGAGTGGATTTTTACAATAAGTAAGCATCTAATTTGGATAATATGAATAACTTTTGAGAATTAACTTACTATACATGGACCTTGATACAAGACCATGAAAACTATGGGCCTTAAAAAGAAAGGCTGTCATTGTCCTCTTCCCTAGGTGCCTCAGCTGTTATATTCTTCCTTGCAAAAAATCACTACAGAATAAGGGATATGGAAAGCCATGTGGTATGATTCTGGTCACAGTTAGAACTGCAAAATCCTAGGAGTTTAAGCATTTTGCTCTAATATTTACCATGGAGGTCTGTTTCTGAGAGTGCACTGAGCATGCCAATCCCAATACTGCCAAATGTCCAAGCATCTGTCTTGGTGTTTGGTGTTTTAATGATATCAAATCAAAAGTTATTTTTCTGGAACAATAGAGGAGCAGACTCAAACCAAGTGCAATATTTCTATGTCTGGTTTCCTTTTTTTTGCAAAACATTAAGTAACTAGAAGGTTTACCCGGGGTGTGGGAATCCTGTGGCCAGCTAACCCTTCAGTCTGAGGCACTTAAGCATTGCCTTCCTCTTGTGAGGTGAGAGTGTGTATAGACAAGTTAGATGTTGCTCTTGTGTTCATGCCCCTTCCATTTTGCACATGACTGCCAAATAGCCTATGGTCAGAAAACAAAAACAGGAGTGAACATAATTTTCTTGCCTAATTATCTTGTGACAGAAGTGTCTTCTGTTTGAATACAGCAGAACATAAGCATAGTATGTGGATATGAGAGGTAGATTGCCCATGCCATTTAGTGCTTCTGCAGATGTAACCTTGTTTGTGCCCTATTCCAACAAAGGAATTGGAATTCCTTGTGTATTGTTGTAATTACTGTGTATTATTTGTAAGATAATTTTTGTAGGACTTCATTTTTTTGATACTTTACCGAAGCTCTTCTTGTGCTTTCAAAAAATTTAGAACATGTGAATGACTCTTAATCGATGTGATTTCAAATTATATAATTAAAGAAAAATATTTCTATTTGTGGTACACAAACACATGACTCATCTTTTCTTGTTTTCTCTGTAAGCATGAATTTCAGAATGCATCCTTTTAAAAACATATTCATACTTTCTAGTAGTGCAGTCTTGTATCTATAAAGGGATGAGGAATAAAAGAAAAAGATGAAATTTTGAAAAGATCAGCACATTGCCAGGTAAAGGCAAGCTGATTGTGCTGCATTGTTAAGCTGAGATAAAAGTCATGTGAGTATATATTTGTTTGGGTGGGGTTTTTTTCTGGTTAAAATCATGCTTTTCACTCTGGTTCCTGTTACCTAAGCAATACATTTCAGTGCATTGGTTGTTTTTTTGGTTTTGTGAGCTGAAAGTTAGGATGATGATAAAGAGCTCACAGAGGTTCCCTTCTTTGCTCTGAGTTCTCAGTGACCCCAGAAAATTTTCTAGCCCCTAGCCCAAATACAGTATTTCTTGCTTATTCTCATCTATAGGAATAAGGAATATAGAGAAAATAAAGGCCATACTCCTTATTTACTAATTTATTAATGTAAGGACTATAGGGGTTGATGCAGTATCGCGAGAAATTTTTCTGAACGGTGTATGCATAAAGATTGTAAAATTTCTTAAATCTGAACTTACACTCCTTTTTTGTGGCACTTTTATTAACAAGTACCAAAAAAACCCCCAAGATTATATCTTGTTTTGTTAACAGATTCTTTATATTTTTCTTAGCTTTATTTTCTACTGCTGATAATATCCTTGCCTATTTTTCAAAGAAACACTTCCTCTTTTCAACTTAATGACAAATAGAATGAATTCCCTGTATAATCCAATTACTTAAAGCTCACTCAGAGGAACTCAGCCAATGGAGGGAGCTTAAACTGACTTAGATATGAAACCTCAAGAAGCTGACTGTGTGCTGTGCAAAGTGCTGACCCGTACATAATGCAAATGATGCCAAAAAGGCCTTTCCTTTTTCAAGTAAGAGACTGTACCTTTTAGAAAGTGGCAGGTACATTTTGCAAAGAAGAGCTTGCATTCCTGCTTCCTGTGTCATAATGCATAAGATTTTAGTGATGTCTTCAGGGAGACAAATAGTAGGTGAAGGTACTTCTTAAAAGTTATTTTCTACTTAGAGGCTATATTCAGCTAATTGGTTCAGCTTCTGTGCTAGAAATTTAGCACCACTA
This sequence comes from Calcarius lapponicus, assembly GCA_039654755.1. Lineage (NCBI taxonomy): Eukaryota > Metazoa > Chordata > Aves > Passeriformes > Fringillidae > Calcarius > Calcarius lapponicus. The sequence continues at coordinate 42,985,006 of CM077481.1, forward strand.
AAGGGCTTCATCTTTGTTACTGGCTGAGTCTATTTAAATGCTTTTCTGATGGGCCACATTAGAAAGCCTGGACTTCTGCTTATGCTCACAAAAGAAAAGAATGTTTTTCAAAAGTTTGCTTTCAGGATGCTGCTGCGTAGTCCACCCCAAATAGCAACTTCAGAGACAGAAGCCTAACCTTGGGACTGAGCCATTCAGTCCTATGAGGTCTCTGGAAGCCATTACTTTCTGTGTATAAACAGAAGGAACTGTAAAGAATGCAATGTCATCTGACCAGCTTCTCACATGTAAGTTGATGTTTTAGTTATAACACTTTATTAAATGCCACTTCCATCTTTGTCTCTGGTAGTCTCTAAGATGTTCTACTTCAGCTACATTTGGTAAAGGATATTCTTCTTACTTTCACCTTTTTCAGTTGGGAACTAACTGGATTTTATTACAAATAAATAGCATCTGCTAGGTTTCTAAACAAATTTCATCAAGGACAAACAACAACACAGGTCTACAAAGGAGGATGCTAAGCCTGCAGGTTAGGGACCAGCATGCCACACAGGTTGGGAGGTGTGACTGAAATGCAAAAAATGGACTACAGCCCTACATCAGACCTAGCTGGGCTTTCAAATGTTTCTTTCAGACTAAGAGTGGAAGTTAGAGTTTCAAGAGAAGAATTAGCCCCCTTTTTTTTTTCTAAATAAATATATTCTGAAAATGAGAAGTGTCAAACTCTCTTTCTGAGAGGCCTACCTGTTGAAACAGCTTGCATGTGAATGTATAGTGAACATGAAACCACCTAAACGAAAATTTTGTTCTAATACTATAGATATTTCAATCTATGCTCATCAGTTCTATTAAATGTGTGCTTCTTAACTTAGACCTATAATATATTTTCACCAAATTTAACATGGTCTTTATACCATCTCTGTAAAAGTTTCTTAACTTTAATAAAAAAACTCCAAACCTAAAAAAAAATAAAAATGGAGCCTTTAGTGTCTCTAATGCACTTTTTACTGTAAAACTTTAAATGTTTATAAGTTTTAATTAAGATATGTTAATTCAATTATATTAGAATTAAATTAAAATTTATTTCTTAAAATACAGAACTCTTTTGGCATCTTTTATGATTTTAATCCCTCTTCATTGTTAATGGAGATGTTTAATGCTCCTTCAAGATTGGAAAAGATCCATCTTTTCCAATGGATGCACAAAGGATAGGTACATCTGACAGAAAAATAATATAAAGGTAAATAATGGTATTTCAGTACTGGCTTAGTTAAAAAAATAATTAAAAGATGCATATTTGATTACAGAAGATGTCTTTGCTGCTAACTGAAATTATGACTGTAATAGAGAGGTGTACGTTTTAAAGAGTTTAACTAATTTGTGTGGCATAGACTTCATGGCTCTGGAATCACCATGGCTGAGCAACCCTGAAAACCATTTGGATAAGAATATGCTTAGCTAGTTTATGTTAAGGTCAGTGCATCAAGCCGTCTCTGCTACTGTTTGACCTAAGCACACATGGTAAATAACCATGGGAAAACACCTGGGTGTTTTCCTTATATCTCCAGAGTTTTGATGTAACTTAATCTTGTGTTTGAGAAGTCCTTTCAAAATGAGATGACGTGGACATCTTCTTTTGGAAAACTTATTTTAATCTTAAAACTACGCATGTTACTTTTCCCACTTATGGGTTAGTTCCTTCCTCTGCGCAGCATTCACACTTGCTATGACAACATTTTTTTTTTTTTACAGCTCTGCTGGAATCAGTCATCCACCCCTATTTATTTTTATAAGTTTACTGCTATGGAGTCCGTGCTCCTTTCAGTATCTCCTGTGAAACAATATTCATTCCAATGGGTAAGAGAAGAACTGAGTCCGTAGACAGAAAAATATTGGAGCTCAGCCTAAGAAGCTTCAGTGGATTTATCTTCCAACCAACTTCTGCCGATATGTAAAGGCTTTGCGAAAGAATAATTCTTCAATGTTACTATAATAGTACTTAAGGTAGAATAATCCCAACAGTGTGAAGCAGTGTCAATTCAAATTTTATCAGAATGTTTTAGTTGACACAGTTACTTTTTGCAGACTTTTCCCTGTGAATAATTTTGAAATGCATGTTTCTATTCCAAATAAAATCAGGCTTTAATAGAAATGGGATAAAATGTAAACAGTATCACAAAAAAGAAAACCTGTCAGTCTCTAGACAAATCTGGAAAGCACTAAGGAAGAAAAGTTTCTGTTGCCTTGTCTTACCACAACATTTCTTACTAAAGGATAAAGTCCTTATCAAATAGAGACATTATTCAAGGAGTTGCTAGGTGGGACAGAACAATTTCCATCTACCCAATGCTCAAGATGAGAACCATAAGTTCAGATACAGATTTCCAGACTCTCTTCCACACATTTTTCTGAGTTAAAAATGTGCCTCAGAATAAAGGAGCCTTGCTCTCTGAGATCACGCAGGAATTGACTGGATGCTGTGAAAGACGGCATCATGCTAAAGCATATATGGTGTCATATCAGCAGATATTTTTTCATACAACGTCCTGAATTATTGGTAATTATGGGTTGAAGAACAGTTGTTTTCTTTTAAGACAGAGATACACATACGGGAGTGTGATTTTGCATTACAAGTTGAAGGGTTTAATGGAATGCAATGGAAGTCAAGGAACAAAAGGAGAGGGCTAGAAAAGCTTTTTCTTCCTTCACTAAGAGTGGAAGTTAGAGTTCCACTGAGTGGAAGTTTTGTGTGGCTTTTTAAAAATGAAGTTATTTAATTAATTGAATTTAATTTTTAATTTTAATTTTATTCTATGGTTTAATTAACTTGCTTATTTCACAGAAGGAAACGTGGTGCTAAGAAATAAAAAGAACATAAGAAAATATGAGGTGTCTGCTGTCACTTTGGTTTTTTAAGATTCTCTAAGCCTTCTGATGTTGACATTCTTGTAGGGAACTTTCTCACACACTTTCTGTAAACAGCTCATTGTTTTTCATTCCTTTATAGAAAAAGAGAGAGTTGATAGACTGTTAGTTTGACCAGTGTCATTGAAGAGGTGTCACTGTCACCCTTCAATCCACTGTCACTTTTGGAAAACTATAAGTGTTAGAGTCAGAAAAATAAACCTCCCTTTTTTCTTTCACCTTGAGAACGGCAGTGAGTTTGTGTTCTTTCGTGTCCTATAGCGACAGTCTGCAGGATTTTTATTTTCTTCTACTTTACCCTGTATACAGTATTTCAAGAGTAGCAAGTATTCCCTTTCTCTTGACAGTCCAGGCTTCTCCTGCAAAGACTAATCAGATATTTGCCAAGATAATGTGCCATGCTTGATGTCGTGAGCCAGTCAGAAAAAATCACTTCATCAGCAGTAAGTTATTTAAAGTATTCATACATATGTCATTTCTGTTTGCTTTGCTTTCTGTCCTGCTGGAAATCTAATTCAGTTGCAACTACCGCGATAGTTAGCAGTGTGTGACGTAACATTTCTTTCCCATTCATTTTGTTTCCTTAATATGTGGGGATGACTTGGGCATGGCTACCCATTCTTTCAGATACAGTTTGGCTTCAGAAAGGAATAGGAGGAGCAGTGGCCATGATCTGACAGAAGTGTCCACCGCTTTCTTTAAAACTCTTTCTGCTGTCAAAACTGAGGTGTACAGGTGAGCAGTCATTGGAAAGGAAGGACAGCAAAGGTGTTTAGATTGAATTATTCCTTATTGCACTGCTTTTGTGTATTGATAGTGTGCCAGACCTCTCAGGGACTGGCTCAGCTCTTCCCTCCTGGTTACTTATGCTGCAATTTGTTTCTCCAGTTAACTCTTTTCTCTGTGTTTCATGCTACGTCTTTTTCCTTTCATTTTTCCTTTCCTTCATTTTCACACAGAGTCTCTGAACACCATCTACCAGAAAAGAGGCAAAGGTGAAGTAGAAGAAAGAGTGGCTCAGAGGGCTGCTTAGTGAAGTGGAAATGCACATGGTATTCATTTCCCTTTAGTTCTGTATATAACAGCTATTCATCAGTAGCTACTATGCTGAAAGTCATTTTGGTATAAAGCCAAAATTAAAATTATACTTTATATTGTCATTTTATGTTCTTCTTTTGTATTATTTTAATTAAATCCAAAAATCATCAAGAACTTCATCCTGAATTATTTACTTAAGTATCACGTAGCTTTACTTAATTAATCTCTCATGTAAGTAGATGTATTTAATGCAATGATTATGAAAGGCCTAAATGTGATATTTGTGAACATACAGTTACAATTATCATGAGTGCAAGTGCAATTAAGGTTGCATCATGTGCTAACTTAATTTTTATGCAAATACATTTTCATCAACAGCCTTAAAAATGTAGGCATTACGTATTCCCCTCAGAACTGGGTTTCTCTATACCATACATATTTTAAGAAAGTATTCCTGTCCTGAGAAAGTATAATCAGCAAAATTTATATTGAAGAGTGTGCATTCAAGTTCCAAATGAAGAGTGGAAACTCCTATATTTCCACTTTTATTTTGTATATGATTAATCATGCATGAACACAAAAAACCCTAAATGGAAATGAGTCCATTTACTCATCTCAGTGTGACTTTTAATAAAGACAGGTCCTGTGCTTCTGGTAGGAGTTTAGCAAGCGTAGCACAAATGAATGAAATTCAGTGAATACTGCCAAGTGTTGAGCTTAAATGAGAATACAATGGTTATATGGCATACCAGGAGTAGATGACGGATGGAAATGATGGTGTACTGCTGCAGGTCACACATACTGAGACTCTTGGGGCTCCACAAGTCATAACTAGACCCATACTTCTCTCCTAAAGTAGGAAATTGAGCATTTGGCTATATTCAAAGGTAACTGTGAGATAATACATTCAGAACTCAGTGATTTACTAGTTTTACTGCTGTCTAAATTAAACAGGTTTTCACAGAAAAAAAAAAGGTTGCTATTCCTTTTTCCTTTAAAGGGAAACATGCCTTTCTGTATATCTACACTAAGCTGTATGGCCCATTCTTCCATTTCTTTTAGGGAAACAGGTTCAACTTTGTCCTTGAAGTTTTTCAAAGGATCTTTCCCATAGAACAGAGAATTTGGAAGATACTCTGTCATGCTGTTTTTTCTAAAGTTTGAGTCATTTTTGTCTGTGGTTTTGTTTTCTTTTATACAGAACACAAAATTTAAAGAAAGGTCAAAGCCACAAATATGCCTTCATGCATAAATTTTCACTAATCACTTACTCCTGAGGCACTAGATGTTTAATCAGAAGTGTCCGTGTGTGGCGGTAGGGAATTAAACAGGAGTGTTGAGCAGAGGCTTTCAGTAAAGCACCCAGTTTCACTTTCTTCTTTTTTGTAGTACTTATTCTCAAATTACAGAGCTGATGGTTGATAGTAGCAGATTTAAGGGCATACCAGATGTGACAGAGCTGATATGTGGGAGTAGTTAATCAAATAAGATGTGGTCTTCTGAAACAGCTCACTATTATTTGAGTTCTGTTTCCAGTGTGAAATCTGAAGCATGGTGAGAGGTAGATGACCCTTCCAGGGGAGAATTTAGCAATAGGTTTGGTTCAATTTGTCTGGCCCATGTTGTCTCTGTAATAGTATTTAATGGCAGTATCATAAATAGAAATTGTGAGGTACACCTTCTACTAAGAACTTTTGTTGTCATGATACGTTTGGTCTTATGATTTTTGTCACTATTTGATCCTTTTAGTGATTGTTTTAATGAGTCACCAAACTTTCAGCAATTGCAACACCTTGGTTTGATTTTAGTGGTTGCCTTATTACAATTATTAATTCAGCAAAAAGTAAGATAAACAGATTTTTTAAAAAAATCTGTAATTTAAGTGGTGAGAATGAACAAAGTGATGTATGGTTGAGGATTTTAAACAGGTTATATCTCAAGTAGATCAGAATTGATGCCTGCCCTTGTGTCAGGGTGTGGGGGCACTTAGTCCATTGTGGGACTAAGTGGGCAGTGTGGGCATGGCCAGGTTGTTATTCCATATCAGGCACATCATCGCTGGGGACCCTGGTTTCAGGGAGAAAAGTGAGCGCCCCACCAAAAGCGTATCATTTTGCCTCCTCCTCTCCAGCAGAAAGGTCTTGACACCAGACCCTTCAACAGCTGGTTCCCACTGCTGGTGCCCCCCCACCCCCTGGCCATTTTCTCCAGAGCACAGCTACAAGACATGTTGCTGAAAGGAGAGCAGAAAAAATGAAAATTCCCACTAATGCTGAACTGACAGCACTGGCACAGAGCTTGCCACAAGAAAAGGAGTGGAGGGCAGGGACCTCAGCCCAGGTGAGATGATTGAACCAAGTGGAAGGGAGCCCAGATGAGCCCAAAAAATCCAAGCCAAAAGGAATGCATCAGAATGTCTGGAAAAAGGGGCAGCCACCCATGGGATTGCCCTCCAATGCAGCACAGTAGCAAAAATGGTGGTGCAGGCACCTGCATGGAACTGAGCTCAACAGAACACTGGTATGACTGGGATGACTTAGGTTTGGGGAGCTTGTTTGCCGTTGTTTGTCATTGTTTCAGGCTGGAGAGTGGGAAGCTGTGGGAGTCCCCCCCCATCTTGCCCTAGGTCCCCATGGCCACGTGGGTGGCTCGTGGGGACAGTCACCATAATGCCTCTGTGTGGGGAAGCCATACAGACATGACCTTCAGGGGTGTGTGCCATCTTGGCTTTGTGCTCCCAGCAATAAACGCTTTTTGGTGCATAAAGCACCTTCTCTTTCTGTATATTTTTTGCTTTAATGCTGCTGTTGTTGTGTGGATCTGATTCAATTGCTTTGTGCTTTCAGTAAATTGTTATCTCAACCCATAGTCTCTGCTTTTGTTCTTCCCTTACTGGAAGGGGTGGGTGAAGGGGAGTGGCTATTTCAAGTCTATTTTCTGCCTGGTATTGAAACCAGCATAATGGTAAAATTGGCTCTCATTAAAGAGCATTATTTTGTGGAAAAAAAAAATGGGAAAGAAAAGCCTATCTGATATTATAAAAATATAATTACATCCTTTATGATAAAAAAATAGCAAAAGAATATGTGATGTCTTTCTCCATGGAGCATGAAGAGAAGCAGTTTGAATTATGCATACATATTTCAAAAGACAATACTTTTTTTTTTTTAAGACAGCTTCATTGTTTTTAAATATAGGAAGGAGCAAATGGCATACTTTGCAGTAGGCCTGATAATTTAATTCTGCTTCTTTAACCTTATCCAAAAATGAAGTGAGGATAGTCTCTTAGAAGGGAGAAACATCTTTGGATGTAGTTTTGCGAGGAGTCAGATGATCTTCTCCCGAAGTGTTACTGACATTTCCTGATGCCTGAAAATAATGTCTGTATTTTTTGCAAATATTAATATCTATACACATTCTGTCATTACTTACTGTAGTGGTTTGACCTTGGCTGAGTGCCAGGTGCCATGTGCTCCATCACTCCCTTTCTCAGTAGGACAGGGAAGACAGAGATGGAAAACAACTAGTAGGTTGAGATAAGGCAGTTTTCTAAAGCAAAAACCAGGAAAAACAAAAGTCTGTGCTCACATAAGCAGAAGGAAAAGTCAATCTTTACCTACCAGTGATGCTCAGACCCTTCCTGGGAAGCAGGGCTGCAGCACACACATAGCAGCTGTTCTGGAAGGAGAGCATTGTGGAACAACAAAGGCCTGCCCAACCCTCCTCTCTCCCTTACCTTTTCTATCTGAGCTGGTGAGATATGGCATGGAATATCCCTTTGGCTAGTTGGGCCAGCTGTCCTGGCTGTGTGCCCTCCCAGCCCTTTGAGGTGGGGGAATGTCAGAGGGACAGCGCTGCTCGGCAGCAGCCAAAGCAGGGGGGTGCCGCCAGCACCCTGCCGGCAACCAGGGCAAAGCACAGCACTGTGAGGGCTGGGAACTTTACCTCAGTCACACCCAATGCACTTACTAAATGTGCTCAGCAAGAAGTTAGACGTAGCAGCATAATACAGGAATGATACAACAGGATAATGGCACAATCTTATAAATTAAGTCTAATTTATGATAACTTAGCAACATTGTTGCTGGCATTAAAATACTGATTATTGGTAAAATAGACATACTTCAAAGAAATTATTGGGTTTTTTAAACATTTTGTGACTATAAGGGAAAAGACTAGTGTACATAGAAGACTGCGTATACATAAATGTGTATAACTGTAAACAGAACTTCATTTAGTAACTCCTCTTCAGTGAAATGGTAGTGGTATCATAGTTCATTATAGGAAGAACAGAATTCTCCACTTCCTCTTTTTCAGAGATTTAAAAACCTTCTTGCCACTGATGTTTTATGGCATTTGGCAAAGCATTCATTTTTTCCTCTCTTGTTAATGTGCAGTAGAAGTTAATATTTATCAAGTCTACATTTTCAGAGTTTTGTGCACCAGAAGGATGCTGACTTAGCATTAGTTTTGCATACAATTAATTTTCATCAGCAGATACTAATGCCACAACCTAACAAGTACTGCAGGTTTGTTCTCTGCAATGGGACCAAATCTAGGTTCATTGACTTTGGAAAGATTCCCACTGACTGAACATAAGCCATGTTCAAGCTGCTGGTTGTACTTTGAAGAGATGCCAAAATCTTACACCACTGATAAAATCTGTCAAACCACCATCTTGTAAGAGACATCCAGGCAGCTAGAGTTCAAGTTGTCTGTGTGCTTTTATTGAAATACAGACTATGTTGCAGAGCCTCTATCTTGCTATGATTTCAGGAGTCCTTATTACTTTCCCACAAGATACCCCAAGGTCTTTGAAAGCGCTGATATGACCTGTCTTTCAAACAATGAGCAGAAAGGAAGCTTCAGTCATCAATTGCAATTAGTTTTGACCACAAGCTGTATAGGTGATCTCAGGCTTGAGTTCCAAAGAAGGAACCAAAGATGTTTGTGCTGACTTTTACCTAAATTGACCATAAAGCAGCAGCTTTCAGAGCTGGGATAGGGCACATCTCCCATCTTTTGAAGAGCTCACAGAATTAGCTGAGGTACACAGATCTGTAAAAGCTGCCTATCATCTAAGAAAAAAGCATTTTAATTGGGTTTTTGTTGAGCATTTTATTGGTTTATTGTTGGGTTGTTTGGGTTTCTTTTCCATCTAGTTGTTTACTGTGGATGTTTAGAGAAGAGCCTATTGAGATACTTGGGTACTTCCCTACTGGACCTGGCTAAATTCGGAATTGGGGGTGCTAAAAATGAAAATGAAGAGGAAATAAAAGTTAACCACAACTTTTTCAGATCTTAGATATGATCAGTCTTGAATCTGAGTCATAGGGTAGGGAGATAATCCCAAAACAGACTATCCTTTAATATACATGAACCAAGATTTATTACCTTGTAACAGTGCAATAATATTTTAATATTTCTATTCTCTTATTTTGTCTTTCTTTCTCTCATTCTCTAACAGAATACTGGCTCATCATCTGCAGGTCTCTTATGTACTACAAAAACCAAGTCTAGAATTTTCACTCCACTGTATAAATTATGGCTACATAGATGTGACTTCAGTGACAATGCTTCAATTTAAAACTTGGGTGAGGAAGAACAGTCAGATCTTTTTGTGTGTGCTGAAGAGAAATCTTCACTTCCTTTCACACAGCAAAAAGTTCATGCTGTGTATTTTTTAATTCCCAAAGTCATTATCATAATCAGACTTCTATAACATATTTTCTTAGCCACCGAGAGTTTCATTCAGAGGGGAAAAAATATGAACTTGATCTGTACAGAAAATAGAATTAAGTAGAAATGAACTATTCTTTCACTAATGACTTTGCTGTAGGATACTGCTGTCATGATTTCAATTAATTAGTCCTGCTTGAATTTGTAGCTAATATGTGACTTTATATGATTTTATATTTTCTGACATGGCTTTTTCAGATTTCATGTTTTGGTTTTTCTCTCATCATGTTTCTGGAACTTAACTGTTCAGAGGGACAGACTATCATTGTTTAACTCAGAGAGTCTAAGTAACTGAGTCAGCTCAAATACAGAAATTATGACTTGTTAGAAGTATTAGGTGACAAGGGTATACACATTATCACTAAATATAAATTCCTGAGGAACAGTAATTAATTGAGGAACTTAAATTAAGAAATACAATTTAAGATCCACAAATAAAATTTTTCTGATATATGCAGGTGTCATTTTTAGGCTTCCTCTACCATGAAAAATAGATATAGAGTTGAAGAATATATACTGAATTATATTAGTATTAGGGGGTGGTGATTCATAACTAATTGTCTCAGAATTGCTAGTTATAAAATTATTCGCTCTTGAAATGTAAACATGCTGTAAAGCAACATTTTTTCCCCCAATGATGCAAAACAGTCACAGCTTAGCCCTACTCTAAATCTAAATAAAATAGATATTCCAGGAAGAGATGTAATGTTTTTAATTTTCTCAGAGTCATAAAGAAATTGAAGTAAAATGTAAATATATGATATAATTAAAATGCATTCAGCTCTAATTCAACTGTATCTAGTACCTCATAAGCAAATACTGCTTTAATAATAGTATTTCATTACTTTCATAAGGTAGTTTTATATCAATATGTATTGCAACTAACAGTTGGTGAATATATCTATCTCATAATTAAACAAGAAATTCAATTTTTAGGACAATTATAACTACAAAGTTTATAGTTCATTTCTTATAGTCATGAAGCATCAGGGCTGCTCAAATTGAAATGAATATTTGCATGAAAGAACCTCAAGTCTTGTTCCTCAAAGCTGGTACTTCTGTGAGGATGCCATATGCCTACACTGTTCTTTCAAGAGCAAACAACTAATCATTAAGATTTATGAAGTCTATTAGTCTTACAATACAAGGAATGAAAATATTTAGAATCCTCAGCTAGAATGATCCATTAGCATGTGAACTTCTCAAGAAAAAAAGATGAAAATTAATTATGCTAGGTGATTACTTTTTCTAATTTTGCTCTAAAATATTTTAATCTGATCACCAGCAAATAATTTATTAATTTTTAATTATTTTTCTTACGCATTTATCTCCTAACATTCAATATTTAATAGTTCTTTTATAAAAGAGTGTACAGATTTGCTGCATGTTGTGAGTTTACTCATATTTGTAAAAGATAGATGCTTGTGATGTATGACTCTGAAAGAAGGTACCACAGTGTTTGAGAGCACAAGGAAAGAAAGTGTTAATTTTTTAAAATTTTAGGTAATTTAATTGGTTTATACTTTTTTTTTTAAATTTACATCTAAAATTATATAATATTTCCTTTCTGTCTATGGATATTTTAGTTATTTTAATTAATTAAAATATTATATATTATTATATATGGAGAGTTATATTATAATATTATATATATTTAGTTTTTTTAATTCATGAATATTCTTCAACTTTGTTCTTTTCACATTTTGCCTCTGTTTTGCTTTTTTTTCTTTCAGCCAAGGAAGAAGATGAATACTTCTTTCCAATTTAATTATTAAATAGCACTCAGAAAAGACAGTTATTTTTTCCTTATTTTCTGAAAAACATAGAGCACCATGGCCTTAAGTACTGCAAGGAAGCACAGGGACATTTTTGAAACTTAGGGTCCTTGGGGTCATGCCTGCTCTACAAAATGGGAAGGGAAATATTAGGGAAGGAGCAGGAAGGCAAAAGAAGAGACAGGTCAGGTAGGGGGAGATCTTGCAGCAGATCCAGAATTTTCAGTGTGGTGGGAAGCTTGGGTGGCACCAGCCAGGTCCCAGGACCTGAGGGAGTCTTGCAATAAGAGTTGGTGTCTCCTTGGGAAAGGACACTGAGCACTCGCCATCCTGAGGAGAATGCACTTTGTACAAACTTTTAATTTCAGTGCTATTCATTAATTTCAGAATTACGCGGTTGTCCTTGCTCCTTTGTAAAAGTTCATTAGGCAGAAACCAAGCTTCAAAACCCTTCAGTTCTTGTGGTGGAAGAGATGAAAAAGCAAAAAAGCCATTTCACAAATGAAAATTATGCCAAAACATGCAGATTTAGCCTTATGTTCCCATTTTATAACATGTATCTTTATAAAACTTAATCTAAATTACTCTTTTAGCGAATGGACACAGCAGCCTAATTCTGACCTAATAATGAAGAGAAACTGTAAAAATTGAGCTGATCTCCTCAAACTGGCATCTGCTTTGGTAGAAATCCAGAATATTTAAAAAAAAATACTTCAGACAATTATTTAGTCTTAATAAGAATTAGTCAAAAAGTTCTTTTGTCTTTCATAGGAACTGTTTATTATGACAAGATTTCCTAGACAATCTCCAGTTGAGCTGCTTAAAGTGTATCAAAGAAACTATTACATAAAGCATCTCTTTTTCACAACCGTAATACCACATAAAAGCAAAGAATAAAGCAGCGGTTACATAAAATAAAGGAATTTTTATGCTGCTTCACCAGCCATTTTCCTCCTTCCACAATGGAGTGAAGGGGTTTTGATGAGAAATGTAGCCTAGTGCATGAGAACAGGATGTTACTCATTCCAACTGAAATGAAGCCCTCTGACAGATTTCTAATGTATGCAAATGAAAAAAAAGTATTCTCATTATTCTCATTATTATCAAACATGATGGTTGCGTTTAGCTTGGAAAAGGGTGTAAAATCAACAACAAAAAAATTTAACCTAAGGTAAAGGATATCACATGGGAGAAAATAGGATTGAGCATTTGTTTCTGCTAGTTTTTATTAGAGCTGAAGTCTTTTGTCAATAAAATGTGCTTATTTTTCCACCAGTAAATTATTAATTCTTTGTCACTTTCAGGAATTTTTTGTTTTTGTAGCAGCAAGAAATTCAGTGTTCCTAACTGAGAAGGCATTGCAAGGGTAAAATGTGACATTTTGTTGTAGATGAGGATAGTGATGTTTTCTCTATAATGAAGTAGGGCTGTGTTGTGCTCCTACAAAAACTTAGCTAGAGCTATTTGTCTTTTTTCAGGTTTACAGTGGATGACATTTAATGATGCATTGTCAGGTTACATCACATTATTGTCAAAATTAGAGCTTTTATGCTCCCTGCCTCAGGAGGAATATCTCCATGGCATTTCAGAAGTGCACGACAGAATGAGCAAAAATGGGCAGAAAAGAACAGGGCAGGTTCTCAGTCACATTAAAATAAGGAAATGCTCAAGAGCTGAGGCCATGCTACAGAGACAAAATATAATGACATTATATGTCAAAGCATCTTCTCTATTTCTGCTACCACAAGCTTGGAGTTCATAAGCCTGAAGGTGACTTGAGTTCATGAAGTATTCCAGCATAAGAACCCAGATAACTTCCACAACAGATTAAGAATAATTTTTCTGTTTCTTGTGTCATATAATGAGACAAGAAACAGAAAAATGTTCTCTTGAGGAACGGGTTCACTTCAGCCACAAATTGATGTTCAGATCACAATCTTAAATTATGATATTTAATAACACAGTACTATTACGCAGATAGGCCTGCTTAAAGCTAATGAAGGATTTTCCCTGAGAAGTTATGCCTTTCATTTGCTTTTGAATGGCAGAATTATTTTAAAACTTAAAAGATTTATGCAGAAAATGTATTTCTTCAATTTGAAGTCAGACCTGAAAGCAGGTTTTTTAGTTGGCACAACAATAATGTTTTCTGATTCCCTCCCCCGGCCCCCAGGTCTGGATTAGATGAATAATAAATTTTAAATCTTCTGTTTCTTCTAGAAAGGCTGTTACTTGTGAAAAAAGCAGGTCAAAGTTCTGGAATTGATACTATGCCCTTTTATCTTTTTTCTTTTTTCTTGCTCCTGAAACCTATGGCTTTTATAGAAGAAAAAAGAAAAAGAAAAAAGAAAAAAAAGTAAAAGGTAGTAAAATAATAAGGGGAGCTTTATTTAGAAATTATATTATTTCATTTATCATATCATTCTTTCCCTGCCCACTGCAAGGGGATTGTACCAGATGTGTGGTAAAATAGGCATGCAGAAGGGAAGGGATACAATCCAGAGGGACATTGACAGGCTTGTGAGTCAGGTCTCTGAGAAGGTTCTTTCATGGAGCTGAAGAAAGCCAAGTGCAAGGACCATGATCAGAGGTGCAAACATAATACAGGCTGGGCAAAACAGCCCTGATGGGAAGGCCATGGGCACTCCCAGCCCAGAGAGCCAAACGTGTCCTGGGCTGCATCCAAAGCAGCGCGGGCAGCAGGGGAGGGAGGGGATTCTGCCCCTCTGCTCTGCCCTCGTACCTGGAGTACTGTGTGTAGCTCTGGGTTCCTCGGAATGAAAAGGACATGGACCTATTCAGGTGAGTCCAGAGGAGGGCTGGGTAGATGATCTGAGGGTAGAGGACCTCTTCTGTGAAGAGAAGATGCAAGACCTGGAATTGCTCAGCCAGAGAAAAGAAGGATTCAGGAGGACCTGATAGCATGTCCCAGTACCTGAAGGGGGCCTACAACAAAGCCAAAAGGGAAGGCCCTGGAAGTGCTCAGGGGCCAGGTCAGACGGGGCTTTGGACAACTTGATCTATTGGCAGGGTGGTTTAAAGCAGATGACCTTTAAATGTCTGTTCTAACTCAAACTGTTTTATTATTCTATATGGTTCTGATATATACCAATCTTACATTCACCTCTTTATTATTTCTTTGGTTTTCTTAAATGGAGATTTACAGTGCTTTTCTCACACTTTGGTATGCTAACTGCTTCCTGCGTGGAATGAAAATATCTCTCTGCATTTCAGTACACAACTTCATTAAAAAAAATAAATACTTAAAATTAATGTGCCATTGCTTTGTGGCAGGAGACTTCAGTAGTAATTTGGCAGAGAAATCTCTGAGTATGGTATTTGGCTACACACACTTCTTTCTCTGCTTTAGCCCATCCCTGCTCTAGAGCTGGCTGGTTCAGCCAACTCATTTGTGGAACACACAGTGCGTATGTCAAAGCTCATCATGTTGTTCATTGAGTTGCTATGTTCCCCCTAACTTTGCTGCCCCAGTAAAATCAGTGTTGTCTTTCTGGAGTCATGTCTCCAGTACAAAATTTTTTTGTGAATGTAGACAACTCTGTGTTGAAGTGAACATTGATGTATAATTTCCATGGTTATTGATAGGGATCCTAAGATGAAGTCTAAATATTTAGATTCCTCTATTTAATATAAGATGGTATTTATTTTGGTTATTGGTTGGGGTTTTGTTGAGTCAGTATTTCATGACAACTATCATTTCCAAAAAGCAGTTGAAGAATCCCTGGTCTCCTCAAATTCTTTCTTGGCTTTCAGGATTTTGGCTCCTGGGGCCACAGCAGACTCTCTGGAAGTCCTGAGTGAGCTAGATCCTTCTTGAAGAACCAGAAGACTTAAAGCTCCTGGGACAGAGCTTCCTTATCCTTACCAGGGTGTATGTATAGACTGGATGCTATGAAACACAAACACTCACACACACATATACAAAGAAAATCTTCTGATAAATTGGATCAAAATTGAAAATACTGAAATAAATTCCTTGCAAACTAGAAACATCACATTTCATCTGTCTTGGAAGACTACTTTAACGGATGCATAACCCCCCTGCTAGATGAAATTAAATTTCTTTTTTTCTAGTGAGCCATTACAAACTGCAGTTAGGGGAAAGTAATGTTCTTTTTACAAATGTTTAATATTGACCCTGTAAAACATTCTTACCAAATTATTCTAACAAAATGTGAAATGTATATGCCAGCAGCACAGACTAATTGTGCAAAAGTAACCCATGCAAGCAATTTTGTAATTTAACTGAGGGCAGTGGTAGTCCAGGTTTAAAATTATGGAGTATTAGGGCAAGATACCCCTTTCAGAGCAAGTATGGGAATACCAGCATTATTTGAAAAGAAAGAAAAAACTGTGTGGAACCTAATCTTGAAATCTTTTTCTGGCACTTTTTTTAATTTTTAGTCATTAGGCTGGGCTCCAAGTGCAATTCAAGCAAGTAAAAAACATATTATAAGCTTTGTAAATTTTGTTCTCATCTATATAGTATGTCTTGCTCCAAATTCTATGCTGAAAATACACATTCATCAGTATGTTAAAAATGCAACATGTACAGGATGTGAGATCACTCTCCTTATGAAATCTCCACATGGTCATGTAAAAATTATGCACTCTTTGAGGCAATTGGAATGTTGCAAGATATAGAGAATCAGAGTAACCATTTATACATTTTAATGAAGTGTGAGACAGCAGCATTTAAAAGAGAGGTTTTAAATCCAAAACCCAAAGAAACACTTCCATGATTTATGGCCTACATCCAGTTTGCATGAGCCAAGCCAAGTAATTTGGAAGAGTGCTTCTTCTACCTAAACTGAAAGAAGTACTTCTTGGTCATACGAAGCTGGATGTATTAACCAGTGTGGTCCAACTTGGCTCAGAGAGGGGACTCTCACTGCCCTGCTGGCATCTTTGGCAGCATTTTATTTACTGGCTCCTTGATGCACCTAGCTATTGGGGCACACTCAAAGCACACAGTTTAGCTGCTGTGTTAGAAGGAAATATCAGGATACCTGGGTTTAAATTACATGCTCCACTGCATGACAGAATCTCTACCCACACAGCATACATATTCAAAAATAACAAGGCTGGAATAGTCAGCCGAGCTTTATAAGGGGCATCATGTGTGTGACCAGCCTCAGTGGCACTGCTTGGTGTGTTTGCTGACAGGTGGAAAGCAGCAGGTATTTTTTACCTTCATTGTAGCTTTTCAGAAGGATCCCTCCCATGCTCATAACCAGGGAGAGGTACAGACTGAATGAGTGGACTGCTTGGGAGCTAGGAAGTGGCAGGTTCATTATGCTCAAAGGCTAGTGCTGACAGCTGGAAGGTAGGTTACAAATGCTGTCAGGCATGTGACGGGCTGATCCTGAGGCCAACACTGTTTAATGTCTTTAGCAACTCACATGATGGGATGTATTTCCTTGGCAAATTTGCAAATGAGACTCACCTGTGTGGAGCAGTTGATAAACTAGAGAGTAGTGCTGTTTAAAGGGACCAACTAAGGTCAAAGGGAACTCAAGACTTTTATCTGAAGAGAAGACAGGAATTGCAAAATGCAGCAACACTGGCAGTCATGTCTGTCCATCCAATGAACAAATTCAATACAACCAGATGACAGCTGGAAAGGGACTTTGAAGAAAAAGTTTTGAGGGTCCTAGTGGACAACGAATTGGAAGATGGGTCAGCAGTCTGTCTTTGCAGTAATGAAAGCCAACTGCAAACTGCGTTGCACTGACTGAATGTAGGAAGCAGGTTTAAGGAAGTGGCTGTTTGCCTCTGTCTAGTATTCATAAAATTCATAAATGTATAGTGAGATCCAGGCATGCCAGGAGGCAGAAATATGCAGCAACAGGATGAAAAGTAGCAGGCTGAAGCTACAGTAAGGGAAAAAGAAAAAATTCCACTGTAGCACTTCTAACCTAGGAGATGTGGAGATTTGACTGAAAAAAGGTTTTAATTAACACAGTGCACCATTGAATTTTTGCTTTTAGCAGGAGATGGGACTGGGTGACCACCAAAAGTACCAACTGATGCTTTCTGTGATTATGCACTGCAGCACCCTCAAACCACACTCCTGGTGCTACAGCCAGTGGCTGTCTGGATGAACCAAATTTTTGATCATATCAGCATTTCCCCATCTTCATCTGCTATTTCCATCTCACAGACTTCCATAACTCATGTGCTACTACCACTTGCATGCTGCAACTCTCTTCAGCATTGCAACTGCTCCTTCCAGCCAAGAAGGAGGTTTTCACAAACGGACGGGACCATAATTTATGTAATTTCATCCTTTGTCAATCTCTGTACACAAATGAACCCATTACCTGCCCAGCATATAATTGTTCCACTTGGGATACTAATTTCTGAGCAGATACTTGTACAAATATGTTGTACAGAACTTCCAGACTTAAAAGCAAAAAGCTCTGAAAATAGAATTCTTCTTTTACCTGTAAATTGTACCTTGAATTCCAGTTGCAATAATTTGCACTTCTCTCTTAGCCTTGACTACTTTTTCTCACCTTCTATGTTTGCTTGAGTGCCAGCACTTACAAAAGACTAGGTTTTACATTATTAGCACTGGCCCCTTTCACAGGATTAACATGTTTTAAGGGTGAAGGCTAATTAAATCTGTAGATCTGCCTCAGAAATAAAGCCTAAAGCATCTACCTCTGGGAGTCAACTCTTTTGGGAGATAAAACGTTTGTGCTACCATAGTCCACCCAGAGCTGGACAGGCTGTAATTTTCTTTTATTTTTTTCTTTACTCTTGTGAAATCAAG
Organism: Calcarius lapponicus; assembly: GCA_039654755.1. NCBI lineage: Eukaryota > Metazoa > Chordata > Aves > Passeriformes > Fringillidae > Calcarius > Calcarius lapponicus. Next base: position 43,003,282 of record CM077481.1, read on the forward strand.
TGCAATGTGCAAGCCACTAGCACAGTAGCTGCATCAGGTCAATGAAAGTCCTGCCTTTGTTTCAGTTTGTTTGTGTCAGCTGGTCCTCTGCCCAGAGGACAATAAATCTTTGTGAGGAAGTAATGGGGCTTCTCTACTCTGATTACATTCGGTTGGAAGTGCTATGAGAGAGATACTGTAGTAGCATTGCACACACCTCTGGTACATATGCACTTCCTGGTTTTGCTAATAGATGCTAAATAAATTGTCTGTGTGAGTATGTCAAGTGCTTTTTTAGACTTAATTTTCTTCCCTCCAAATTCAATAAATAACTTATTTTTTTTCCCTACAGTTAAATTGTAGACTTGTGTTCTAGACATCTAAATAATAAAATGATATAGAACATGAAAAAATAAACAGAAAGAAGGGGGGGGGTGAATCTCACAAACACACATGCTATGCTACAACAGTTTTAATCTGAAAAGCACTATGTTTCTAAGATGTTTTGGATCTTGTTAGACTGAATTTTTCTTCAGTTGATAGCTCTAGCCCAAAATTTATGGCCGTGTGGTGGTTCAGCACTAAAAGTCTGCTGACAATATTCATTACATGATTCTAAATTCTATGTCAAAATCCTTATCTACATTTTTGTAGTGTTATGGCTGTCCCTGGACCGTCAACAATAAGAACAAACTGCTGTGTCACATATGCTATCATATTTTAATCTCAAAGACATTTAAGAGGAAAAAATTAATCTGAAAAATATTAAAGGAAGTGATTTTCCTTAAGAATGTAGCTGAATTATTTGTTTTCAAAAAGAAATCTTATCATCTGTCTTAGTATATAGAAATATATTATCCTGAAATATGGGAAAAATCTAAACTAAGCTGATTATCATGTGATTTGTCACTGCGGGTTTTATGGTATTTTTTTAAAAGCAATCTGTAATGTAAGGCAGTGTCATCCATTTCAAACGTAAGAAAAAATTATTTTCTGGCCTTGAAACAGTGCTGAAGGCAAAGATTGTCAAATTAAAATCTTTAAAATTTATTTGCCATAGCAACTTTTAAATGTACTTATTGGTGCATGCAGTATAGGAGTATTAATTTTTAAAATGTTTCGCAGTTTTTTTCTTAATTTTACTTAAAATCCTGCAGTCTTTAATCATCAATAATCTGGGATTATACCTATGTTGGATTATCCAACAAGCTTTCTGGGTATGGAAATTAGTTTTTGCTATTACATTCTTATGTCTCATTTAAAATGATGCTGTTAAGAAGACCACACAAATTAGTTAGCATCACTGTGAAAATGGAAATTACATTTGTATTTTATTTAACTATTGTTCATGCTTAAGGATTGAAAACTTTTAGTCTAAACCTTTAAGCATAGTAGTAATACTGTACATCAAAGTGAACACCTCATTTTCAGATTTACATACAAATATGTCTGATTTTGCTACATCAATCAAACCCTAGGATTTCCTTATTCATTCTAATAATCTGAATTATATAGTAATTTATTTCCTATGAAATGAACACTTGAAAGTGTTTCATTTTCATTTCATTCTTTCATAAAAGAATATTTTCCTCTGCATTTCTTGTTAATTTGCTTTTAAATTTAAGGTTGTCAGTTTAAAAAAAAAACAACAAAACTCATCATCAAGACTTTAACATAAAAGGAACAAAGTAGTATGATCCATTTTAAGAAAATAAATGGAATTTTTCAGGGCCAGACATTTTCTAACTGCTCAGATAAAGTGATAAAAATCTAGGACAAATCACAATAAGAACTAAAGGTACTAATCTGGTCCCCTTTCATCAAAGAATTTATGCATACTAACAACAAGTACTTCCAGTATTTGTGTTCAATATTTGATTTTAATATTACTGCTGAGATTTGTACATAAAATTTCCAGAGTAAAGTTATTCTACAATAATCACACTTTATCTTCCAACAACTTGAATGTGCAAGTCCATTGACTGTGTATTAAGAGGTATACCCATAGTATTATTTGAAGAGGAGTGAAGATGAGTAAGGGTCTAGAAACCAGCTGGAGGAGCTGGGGATCTTTTTCCTGGAGAAAAGAATGCTGGGAAGGGAACTTATTGTTCTCTCCAACCACCTGAAAGGAGGGTGTTGCCAGGTGGAAGTCAGTCTCTCCTCCCAGGCAGTGAGTGACAGGATAAGAGGAAACGAACTCAAGATGCAAAAGAAGAGGTTTATATTAGATATTAGGAAAGGTTTCCTCACTGAAACAGTGGTCCAGCATTGGAACAAGCTTCCCATGGAAGTGGTGGAACTGCCTTCCCTAGGAGAGTTTTAAAAGTGTGTAGGCTGGGGCACTTTGGGATGTGTTATGACCGCAATGAATGAAAGCAAGGTCTTTGTGTGTGCGTCCCTACACGCACCTTCTGCCAGGGTGGGAGGGAGCTGTGATGGTTGGGACTGATGTTGGTAAACATGAGCCTGCAGGAGGGTGTAAAATGTTACTGGATACTGGGCAAAACTGGATCAATTGTCTCCAGATGTTGTAGGCATTTTCTGTGTGGATCCTGCCCCTGTCAGAGCAAGCCCAGGCTGTCTTTTAAGAGCAAGAGACAACACAATTTTGTCTTGATATCAGCAATAATTATATTATCTCACATCACCTCAACCAACTAAAAATAGTTGAGTTAAAGTAAATCTATTAAAACATATTTAGTTGGGTGATAACGTTCATGCTGTGTATTTCCCAAAGATTTTGGAATAGATGACTGGATGTCCTTCAGTGTTAATACTACTTTTCTGTTTGATACAACAGATTTCAGATTTATTGTGTCTTTTTCCTGACATTTAGCATTATGCTTTGCTGGCCACAACCTTCTCCATGTCAGATATTGTCAGCTGTCCACTTGATTTGATGCCATGTAATTGAATAGGACATTATTTCAAGTGGTAGTATTTTTCAGACAAACTTTTAATAATATTTATTATAGTATTTATTATAGTATTTTTATAGTATTTATTCATTAGTCAGTAAATGGGCTCTTAGAAAATAATTATTTATAAAGTTTTCACATCTTGCAGATACCTAAAGTTTCATTTCTGGCACAGCTGCTGCTCTATTTCTCTCCTTCCCTGAAGAAGCCCCATTCACAACTCAGGATGTGGGATGGTTTTCTAGAAGAAGACTCTATAAAGTTCCTTGAACCTCAGATGTAGTCACTTCCCTATGCCAGCTAGGAGCTTGCTGTCCTGGTAATTACTGCAAGTGTCCCTCAGCTCTTCACCTTTGGCTGTGTTGGCAAGATCAACAGTCTCCCATCAAGGATATCTAAGTGACTGGCTCATGAACTTGCTGGTTTTCTTCAATTTGGAAGCACATTTTTCCTCTATGAGGATGAACTTTTAAGTGAAACCTGTCACCCATGGTGCAATGCTTTGGCTTCCTATTCATTACATCCTCTGCAAAGAAGTTTAGGCAGAAGCCCCACAAAAGGAAAACTGGCTTATGTCAGATTGTGAAGGAAACCTGTCAATGAACTAACAAAAAAGTAGCATCACTGACCACTGAAAACAGAGCGCTAAACGACACAAATTCTTGCTTTCTTCTTGACGAGGCTGGGCCGGTGGGATACTGTATTCCTAACATGCAACTGGGATTTCTCTGTGATCCTCTTTTAAAACTCATATTTTTAAGGATTGCAAAAGAGCATTCTTCCAAGAGCATGACAGTTGTTAGCAGTGCATATTCTGTCACTGACAATAATTCCAGGAGAATATATTGCTGACTCAATTTGTTCACCCCACGTACAAAGTGATGTGCTTCTCTGTGTGGTGGGACATGTCAACCACATCTCATGCTGTCCAGAAATGTGAATCTAAATTTAGGAAGACAATTCATCTAGTCAGATTCAATTATGTCATCTAGAATTTGGACCTAACTAACCAGTGCAAAAAATCTCAATTTTCTGCTAAATGGCATAGTTTGGCATTTTTATTTTTCCCCTGATTTTGTGAAAGGTGTTTTTTTGTTTGTTTCTTTGTTTCTTTGTTTCTTTGTTTTGGTTTGGTTTTTGGTTTTTTTTGTTTGGGTGGGTTTTTTTGTTGTTGTTGTTGTTGTTTGTTTGTTTTGCATGTTTGTGGGTTTTTGTTGGTTTGGTTTGGTTTTGGGTTTTTTTTTTGTTTGTTTGGGTCTTTTGTTTTTGTTTTTTGGGAAGATAGGAGGTTTGTTTTGTTTTGTGATTTGGGGGGTTTTCTGAGAGTTTTTGTGTTTTATCTTGAAAAAAATTCTGACAGTAATACAGTGTGGCATCAAACCAAAACAGCAAGCTGATATTTATCTAGATTAAATATTGCTACTTACATTATTGGTATATTTCTTGATTATCAGTTAGTGACCTTTGAAAAAATATTTGTGAGATAACTCCTCAGGTAATTTTGAAATTTTCTATGGCTATTCTCACCCTAAATCCTCAAAGAGTTGTGCTTTTAGAAGAGTTGAATCTGGATGTTACATTATTTTGCAGTCTGAATACTTGACTAGAAATCCCAAATTAAATAACATGTTTGATTTGTACTTGAAGGTGACATTTTAAGCAGTAGTTATTTCAGCAAGCCCTGATATTACCAAACATGGAAAAAGCAATTGCTTTTCTCTCAGACACTTAAGTAGCAGTGAATAAGGAAGCAGGAACCTTTGAACCTGAAGATCCTGAACATTTATCTTCCTGGTTCTGAGTTAAGTAAATCTTCTCAGCTTTGTAGTTACGTACAAATTTATAAAATTACCTGACCATCTATCCTTCAGATAGGCAGAAGAGCATTGTGAGTGCTGGAAACCATCATACATCTTCTGAAAACAAAGCATGGGAAAATGAAACAAAACCTGGATTTTAATAATTCTCAGTCTCTTTAGGTATCAATAATACCTCATGTAATATACACAGAAGCATTTCATATATGTTGAAGAATGAACCATGGTACAACTCTTATTTTTTTCTGAAGTTTTAGATAGTGCATTTAAATCTGTACATTAAAAAAAAAATGTCATTCTAATAGCTACATTACTTTTCCATAGCAAACTGACTTTCAAAAGTACTAGGTAATTATATTTACTAACCTACTGTAACTAAATATAGGTAACAGAAAATGAGTTTTAGTAGGAACGAATGAGAAATTAATGTACTCTAGCTTTTATTGCTCTCCATAAAAAATTTTTGAACTGTTCATAAAGCAGAAAATCTTTAATCTGCAATCCTGTAGGCTACATTGGTTAGCATTGTCTCAAGTGGAGTAGTGTACACCTCAAAGTATCAGATTATGTGTTTGAATGCACAGCCTCCTTAAAACATAAAAGACACATATAGTGCTGAAACAAGACTTACCCTTTTCAAGTCCATGAAGAATTCTTATTTACAGGAGACAAAAAAGAACCATTGCAGCTAAGCCAGTAAATCAAAAGTTTTATTTTCTCAGTCACTGAAATAAAGCAGAATTTTAAAAAATTAAAATTATCATCCTCAAATTCTATGAGATCTTCCAGGTCCCTTCCAGGCATAATGTCCCTTCCAAGAATGCTTGAAAATGTTAAGAAACAAAAGAATATTTTCTCAAAAATCATCAACACTTTTGAGAGGCATTCAACTTTCTAGATCAGATATTTTGTTGTTTTTACAGGTTTTGCTTTTTTTTTTCAATGAATATCTCATTATTAATCTCCCTTTGAGATTGCTCGCTATACTAACCATATTGTTCATATGGCATTAAAATAATTTATATACTACTAAGATTCTTATTCATCCATGCTTCAGATTTTTCTTAAAATAAACGTGCCATCATTTTTGATGGAAAACACATTTGGGATTCATAAATTACTAAATCCAGTCTATTTTTCCTCATATCTGGAAATACAAAAGTTAACAAAAAAAATCCAGAAAGTAATTATTTGGCAGATACACTTCTTCTCTGTACAATGATGAAATAAAAGATAAAAAAATTCAGTGAAGCAGGATTTTCCTGCCATGCTGCTGCCAACCTGGAAACCTCTGTTGCCAGGTGGGGATTTTTCAATTTTATCACAGTATGTCCAAATGCCAGAAAAAGTCCAGTAACATGGAAACTGCAATTCCCGCATGTATTATCTCTCCAAAGTTTAGCTGTAGAGGTGGGTGAAGAGAGATGGAAACTAATTATGAGCTGTTGCTAGGATTTCCCAGGATCTTCTCTTTAATTGAGTTAGAAACAAAAGGGCAAAAGTCTAAGCAAAGTCTTCTTTTAAAAGAAAAAACAGCATTAAAAATACAGGCTCAGAGTTGCCTTTCTCTTTTTTCCTGTTTTTATTTTTAACAAAGTCTAAACTCTATTCCCCCTGGCATTTCAGCTGAGAATTTTGGAATTAGGGAAAGAAATCCCCTCTCAGTTTTTGCTTCTCAAGACTGAATAGGCCCAGTTCCCTCAGCCTGTCCTCGCAGTGATGCTCCAGTCCCTTAATCATCTTCCTTGCTCCTCATTGGACCTGCTGTAGGAGCTCCATGTCTCTCTGGTACTTAGGAGATCAGAACTGGACACAGCACTCCAGCTGTTGCCTCCATTGGAGAGAAAGCATTACACTGAGACAGAAAAGCTGAATTACATCTGAACAGTCACTAATTTGTAATCCAAGACCAAGTCTCTGAGTGATATTTTCCCTGGGTGTTAAATAATACAAATTTTCTTGTTAGCATTTTGTTGTAGAAAGTCCTATAAAGGTATGTATGCTATTACTATCTCATTCAACTATAGCAACAGAAATTGCTTATATCTGATATTATTATTACTCAAAAGGAAAAAACTGAAGGGAAGATGTTTGATATGTAATTTTCACTGAAGGTCATTGGCCAGTGTTATTCCCAGAAAGAACACCCACTCCGGTTCCTTCATTTGTCTGTCTTTGAAAGCCAGCTCTATGGATGTGCCAAAAAACACTGAAAGCTTTCCCAGTGCATCATGGAAGTTCTGCTTTTGCTAGTTGGGAATATGATATTCCAAGAATAAAGACAGCTGACCTGTTCCCACTAATTTGGAGGTTTTCTATTTATAATCCTGTACAAAGTCATAGGATAAGAGAAGAGGAGTGGTACCCATGAATTTATTTTCTTTTAAATACACACTTCATCAAAGGTGAAGTGAGCTATTGGTCAGTAAGTGCCCATGTCCAGTCAATGAGCAAATCTAAGCTAAAGACTACTTAACTTCTCTCTACTTAAATACTCTCAAATGCTGAACATTTACAATTTACAATTTGCATTACAATTCTAATGGGAATATGGCCTCTTTCCCCGCAGACAATGAATTGAAAGCAAAGTCAGTAGACACCATCCTCTCGTGCAGGGGATTTTTACCATTCAGTTGCTTTCTGACTTTCTCACGTCATGGTGCAATTAAGACATATTGTCATTTTAGTCTTACTTCCCATATGCAAAACCAATCATGCCAATGAAAGCAGAAGTCAATAGGTTTCTGTTGTTGTTCCTTTTGAGACTGAGATGAGAACTCTTCTCAGCAAAGCTATCTTCAAATGAATGCTCAAGAAAGCTTTCATCTAACATGGCCTTTAATCTCTTTTTAAAATTTTATTTTTATGGAAACCTTCTGCAAAGAATACATAAATAACACCATATTTTAGAAACTAAACACATCTTGAGCATGAGAACCATGGGAGTATGCACTGATGTATCCAAAGGAAACAGATTTTCACCCTGTGCTGAAAGTTTGGAAGACATGATAGACTTTGAAAAATTGACAACTATTTCATAAAACAGTATTAAAGGACATAGAGAGATAAAGTTTTCACTTTATATGCTTTGTACATTTCCTGCAACCTCAAGAACAAAAAAAACTTGCTGCAGTTGTATACTAGAGGAATTTGGATACATGGGTATTAGTCATTTTGCTATAGTTCAAATAAAGTTTGAATTAGAAAACAGAAGCGAAAAACATTTCCTAGGAGTCTCCTATTGTAACTTACAGGTTTAGCTGCCTCTTGCATTGCCACCCCACCAGATACAGTGTTATTGAAAACAAACTGGAAAATTTCAGGACAAATTTACTACAAACTAAACAAAGAATAAGTTTGGTCCCTAACATTTAGAAAAATGTGAATTTGCACATACTTCCATGTATTTGAAAGTAAAAATACAAGCTTGTCCCTATTCAAACTTCTGGTTGAACTTCTGGTGCTCTAACATACTTGTTTTAGTGGTATTTCAAACCATAAGCCATATTTGTGGGAGAAAAGGATGATTAATACTGTCTCTACAAATGACTGTTAAAAATTTCTGTTGAATTACAAACTCTTAATTGTCATTGAATGTAATTTAAAGATCTCTTGTTGAAAATGATGTTGATATGAAAGTTTGTTTTCCTAACCTAACTCATATTAGGGCCCAGTAGAAGAACACTAATTTCAAGCCTCTGAGGAAACACAACTTACATGTTAAAACAAATCACAACAATAAATAGAATACAGTTTTAACTACTAGCTTGCATTTAACAATACATTATCTCCTACATTTACATAGTGCAGAATAATATGTTTTCTTGACTCCAACTGATTCTTTAAAATTAGATAATTTGGCTTCCATAAATAGTTAAAAGTGGTGCTGTGTAACTGAATGGACCCAACAATGTTTAGACATGGTAACTTCTGAGAGATGCAGAACTATGTCTTAATACACAGGCATTGAAGGCCATACCATAACGCTGAAGTTTAATATTGCTTTTGATTCACATAATTTTTGAATCCCCTCACATCACCATACTTGCCAACATTATACAAGCATCAGTTATTTATGCCACAAATGGTGCTCTTTTGATTTTTCTCTCTGCTCTATAAATAGTTTCTAGCAGAAAAGTGCGTGCTTTGGCTGCGGCGAAGGTGGTGTGGCTGACTGGCTTTTCTGGCTTTTCCCAGGGCATGGAGAGGCAGGGAAAAGAGACAGACAGATGCACTTCCCTGTCCGAGCCCCACCCTCCCTCCAGGCTGCCAGCCCCCCCCCCCCCCCCCCCCCCCGCTCCATCCCACCATAATAAAATTCTGAATTTGTATCCATCTGGCTTTCATGGTATTTTCCAGATCTACAATGTGGGCATGCTTTGAGTGTGGTTACATAACTGATAGGATTTTGTTTCTTTCATGGGAAGGATTTAACAGAGTGGTTGCCTACTGACCACACATCACTTTATTAATACATTATTTTGAACTGTTTTCTAGTAAATAGTAAACAAATTTAAATTGTTCTCTACCATTGCGAGGTAACTTGGTGTTTTTGCAAAATGGTATCCGGATTTTTTCACTAGGCAAACAAAAAGATGTTGAAACAATTCGGTGAAGGTCAAACTTACAGAATTAAGAAGTCTTCGATTCAGATTTGATTTTGAAAAGAAACAGGAGAGCAACCATGGACAAATATGGCTATGGCAGTAAAAAGAAAGGACAGAATTTAAGACCGTTTCTTTTACCCCAATCTTTTTCTAAGGTTCATATTGACTGCTACTTGTTCTGAATGATTCACATGTGACCTAATAAATTTTAGCATTAGGATAATTCCAAGGATATGTTACCAGTTTTTCCTCGTTTTTTTCAATCTTCTGAAATATTACCACTGAAAATAAACATATTCACCTTTTCTCTGCATTCAGCATCCCCAGAAAAGCCATTGTCTGTAATTCAGCCTCTGTATGCTAACAAAAGGTTTTACCATTTGTTGGAACATGAACATGCATTTCCTAGAGCTACATATAAAGATACTATTATTTGGTCACTTACAGATGAGTTTCCATAGAACTACCTTGCTTTCCCTTACTGCTGTATTAGACTTTGTTGTTCCAGTTGGGTTTTAATTTCATTTTAAAAGGCAAGCCTTGATTCAGTGTGAGGCTTGCTGAAGAAAAGGGCGTGGTGCTCATGGCTGTAGAGGTCGTCTCCTTTCATTGTGGAGGACATCTGGTCTCTCTCCATGTAGTGGGAAAGAGGACTGCCTGGACTAAATAGGTATTATGGCTTACCCCCAGCAGGCAAGTAAGTACCACAGCAGCTGCTTCCTCACATCTGCAACCAGTGGGATCGGGCAGAGAATTGTGAAAGTACTAAGGAAAAAATCATGGGATGAAATGGACATTAATGGGTTGGTAGGTAAAGCAGAAGCTGTGCATGCTGGCAGAGCCTCTCAGGGAATGAATTCAGTTCCTTCCATGGGCAAGTAGGTCTTCTGCTATCTCCAGGAGAGCAGTGATGGTGATGAGATAGTGACGTGATAGTGACTTGGGAAGACAAGCGCCATTGTCCCAAATGTCCCTGGCCTTGCTCCCTTGTCACCCAGCTCTATATATTAAGCGTGGTGCTGTATGGTCTGGTAGGGCCTGTTGGGATCAACTGTTTGCTCCCAGCTTCTCGTGCTTCTCGTGCTTCTTGTGCACCCGTACCCTCCTCACCTGCATGCAGTACGAGGAGCAAGAAAGGCCTTGACGGTGTGCAAGCCCTGCTCAGCAATAACAAAAACATCTCTACATTACCAGCCCCGTGTTCAGCACAAATCCAAAACACACACCCATACCAGCCGCTGTGAAGAAAATTAATTCTACCTCAGCCAAAACTAGTCTAAGAGGAAGAAAAAGAGCATTGAAACCCTGTGGCTATAGAGTGTGTTCTCCTACACAGGCATGTAAGTCAGCCATACAGCTTAAAGTTGCCTTTATCAGCAGTTAAAGATTTGATGAGATCACTGAGGGAGAAGCAATTGCTCTTCTTGTGGAACCTACTGTTGTGATGGTGCAAAGAGCCAAGTTCATTAGTATAGCTCAGCACAACCACTCTATATTGCCTTTTCTTTTGAAAATACTTTTAGGAGTCCTTGCTGATCTCAAATTTTCTGGGAAACAGTAAATTCTGTAAAATGTAAAATTTTCTGGTATTCCAATTTTCTTTGGGCCTACCTCACCTCCCAAATTATAATCCTCCTACTTTCTTCTACTTTGTTACAATGACCCCACTGCACAGGAGACATCTAGTCTACAGGAAAAATCTGGAATTAAATTCACGTGCCTAAGCATACAGCATTATTTTATTGTAATTAAAAAGTAACAAATAGGCCAAGAATAATTTTTTAGGACCATCTTGGTCAGCAGCAAGATCTGAGCCAGTAAAGAAGGAAGGCAAATTCCAAAGGCAAAGTATCTTTTCAATAACACTGAACAGAAGTTGCAGCAAAGCAGATATACATTGGGGTGAATGGCCCCTCAATGGTCATCCCATCTCTCTTTGAAAGATAATGTAGAACATTCTTTCTCCTTTTACATATTAAAAAAACTATTTGCCATACATGCCTTATGAAAGAACATCAATTCTACTTTGTTGCTTTCTCTACTGAAATTAATACGAATACAGTGGTAAGTTCCATGTGACAGACACTGTCATCCACAGCTTTTAGAGCACCAGGTGTGGAGGCTGAGAAGCTGATTTTAGTTTTGGGATGGATTTTGCCCTGCCCTGCCTTTCCCCTTGCCAGCTGCACTATGACCTGAGAATCTGAGAATAGAGATACTCTTGTGGGATCCATTGTGGGCCACTTGTTGGCATCTGAGTGTGAAATAAATATATCAGCCTGTATAACAGCTCCTCCTTCAAACTTCAGTTTCATTATGATTTCATAACCCCTATGACCCATTATGAAATAGGGTACTCAACCAAGATAAATTATATGAAACAGAAGAGTTTTAATGCTTTCTTTAAACTGCAAATACATCTGGTTAATTTACAGAAGAGTCTGCATCCTTCACAGGGAACGCCCACCATGTATTTTCAAAGCTCCGCTCTCCCTCTTTGCAGTTTTAGTGGAGTTAAACTTTGGACACATGAAGAAAATTTGTGGATTAATTAGAAAATGTGCTTCAAAGATGGGTGAAACATGTCAGTTAAACTGCCAGTGAAATAAGTGTGACAGGTATTCACAAATTTGAATGAGGGTATGAGTTAAAAATTAAAATATTTTTCCATTGGGAAACAGGAGTAGTAACCAATGGGAAAAATATTAAAAGCAAGAGAATTTTGTAATGTTTCTGGTATTTCTGTGGAATATGACAACATCTATAAAGTAATTCATGACTGTATTATGTAAAACCCAGGACAATGAATTGGCACATCCACTGCTTTGCCATAGACCGTGTCAGAATCAGGACCAAGAGCAGTAACTGACAGCCTATTTAAAGAAAAAAAAGATAAAATAATAAGAATTCATAAGAGCTCTTTACTAAAAATAAAAAGCTTTGTGGGCTGAGAAATGCAATTACTTCAGAGTAACATTAAATTTGCATTCAATGCTCAATATTTCATCACTGGTTCAAGTGCCTATCATTGTGTCTATGTACTCCAGATTGTTTGTGGATCCATTCCTCTTTTGAATATGAATTATTGCTTGCATATGAAAATAATTAGTTAACTGAACAACTTTGGCTGTATCTTCCGAATTGCAAGAAGTGGTAAACTATTATTTTTGACATTTTTTTGCAACAGGTGGTAATACAGAATGCAATAGTGGGAAGTTTTGCAAGAACATCAGGAATTTTTTAAGAAATGAGCAGGAATAGCAGGATCCATACATTAAGTATTAATTTTTCACAAGCATACAGTTCTATCTGCTGTTATTTTAAAGCAAATAATAAAATACAGACTAGAATTATTTTGCTTCCAGAATTATTTTGCTTTTTGTTGGCCAAAAGAAGCATTCACTGATAAGCTGTTTTGGTTTGGTTTTGTTTGGTTTAGTTTTTTGGATTTTTGGTGTTTTTTTTAATGCAGGTAGATTTCTTTGTGTGTTTGCCAGAGTATAATAAAAGAAGTATTAGGTAAGGTAATACTGCTCCAGTTCTCTCAGAACTGATTTGTACAGCTGAACACTTTGGGACATTGCCTAGCATGTTAGAGTCTGTTTTGATTTAGAAAATTGCCTTTGCAATTTCAAAAAATACATAATATGAATCAAACAAATGCAGGCAACAACAAGACTTCTTCCAAACTTGTGTTAAGATTTAAAACTTTATTTTGAATGCTTAGATCACCACAAACATGGAAACTAGTAGACACAAATGACTTCTTATTCAGTTTTGAAACAAAATATTTGCTAAAGAAATTGCAACAACACATTTTCATGACAAGAACATACCTTAATATTTCATATCTACATATAAAAGTCATGCATTTTAAAGATCTGTTTTGGCTAGATTGTGTTTTCTTGGTGCTAAAATTCAGTGTAGAACTTACATGTTTTAAATATTTTGCATAAACATTTTAAACAGGCTATTACAGTCATACCACATTCCCAAATAAAACACAAAATGTAATAAAGCTTTACATTTTCTTGTTCTACCTTATTTTTCCCATATTAAAAAAAATAATTCTATTTGTAATAGCAAAAGAAACATTTTAAACTAGCTCACATGTATGCAAGATATGTAAAATCTAATAGTAGAAACAAGGATGGCAATGCAAGGGTATAAAATATGCTCTCTTTTGAGTCTGTGGTCCTTGAGTAATATTGCTTCTGTTCTGGCCTTGCTTTGATACATGCAACTTTGATACATGCAAGTCCATGAAATACTTCATGGCTTATTACGTAGCAGGTGAGGAGTCAGCTGGGAACTAAAGGAATATGGTCCTCAAGCCTAAACATTGGCAGGTACTTGTTTTATTTCCATCTTAGCTATACAATTATTCTATTCTTGCTATGAGGCACATTTAAAAAAAAAAAAGTCCAGGGCTAAATTTCAGCCTGTAATATCTTTGCAGTCAGTACATTTTAAGTAATTTAGATCCCCTATACTGTACTTCTGCAAGATATTTTACTATGTAAATAATTCCTCCAGTTCAAGCAATAATGTTAAAAGGTTCTATATATAGCTTTTATTTTTCTCTTTGAGATTCTGTCATAATTCTATGCTGGCTGCTAAGGCATGTGCCCCACATGATGACTTTGGCACTGGTGTGTTAGCGTCTGAGGCCTTGACCTCTGTATGTGACCCATTATGCCTTAACATTGATAATTTTTCTGATTTTCCAGCTTCATCCATGGAATCCATTGCTGTGATGTTGAGCATCATCGGCAATTTTTTTTACAAAGAGTAAATGTATAAACATTTATAAAAGTCTTACTAAACATAGTGCTTTTAAGTGTTTTGCATCCCTGATATGGAAATATTTTTTGATCTATTGACAGACTATCAAGAAAGATGCACTTGGCTGTACAGGTCAAACCAGGCTTCTTTAAGTGTTTCAGGAACTATTTAAGAATGTGAAGAGACAGTCTGACAAAACACAGAATGAGCACTGGACTGTGACAGAGGAGATCTGTTTTTGTTCCTGGGTCTGTCACTATCCTGCTGGACAATCTATGTGCAGTTGTTTCCTCTCTCTGTGCCTCACTTTCACCACCTGAGAAGTTAAGGAAATGATGCCGTCATTTTTGCAAAGTGCTCTGAGATTTATGAAGAAAGAGTGTTGTGTAAGAGCCTGGAATTTACTGTTAATGAAGAGCATTAACTTTTCCATGCTTTTTCCAGTTTTCTCTTCTTAAAGCAATAAAATAAACAGCAAAAAAAAAAAAAAAAGTCTCTTTGAAATCAGTAGGAGTTTCACATTCAATTCTACAGGTGCCAGCATTTCTTCTGACTGCATGACAGAAGTTGTGCTCCTCTCTAGAGAGCACTAGTAGCAATTCTTGTGTATGCTATTACTCTACCTCTGAAATATCTGCACATTTGCTAGAAATGTGGAAGATAAGCAAGCAATAACTTCGAAAGGAACAAGGTAGCAAATTTTAATGCAAACACTGCATTTGAACATCCCCTGGAAAATATTTATAATCCACTAGCATGCAGGCTAATAATAATAGTACTCAACTTCATTTTCCCATGTTTCTTGACATAAACATTTGCTAAAAATATGGTAGGCTCTTTTTATTGGTTCAGAGCAGTTCCTAAGGTACAAATTGAGACTTACACAATTTTAATGTGTCTTTTAAAAATTGTATGTGCTTATTTTATCTTAGATGGCCTTTGTCATCACTAGGATACATACTTCAGTCATTCATATTAGTTTTTTAAAAAGCTTTGGACAGGCATCCAGGAAAGCTCACAAATTTTTTTCCCTTTCAAAGGTTTTGAGAAGAGCATTTTCCCCTGACAGGATGTTTAAATGTGTTTTCTATTCTGAACTTTGTATTGCATTATAACACAGTTCTGACTGCAGAATATTCCAGAACCTGTAGTGCTTATCCCAACCCCCCCCCCCCCCCCCCCCCCCCCGCATTGTGGTCACTAACTTCAGATATATATTTGGTTCTATAGTCACAGCTGTTCAAATCATTAGTTTAAATGGCAAATATAAAATACTTCAGACAATATAAAGGCAATAGATCTCGTTGGGCATGAGCATAAACCCTTCTAACTGGAATATAGTAATGTAAAGAAGTATCAGTCAGCTAATACGATAATTTGTATATTATGCCAGCCCCACTCCAAGGGTGCTGCCAGTTCAAAAGACATTTCATTCATTGACTAACCACACCATGTGTTCATCTAACTGGCAGCAGCATTAGAACTGAGTCTCTCCCACAGAGCCTTTTGTAGGCGACTACCCAGCCAGTTCTCCCTGGGGAAGCTTTCTGGTTTTAGATGTACACCATTCCATCTGGCATTCTCCACAAATAAATGTTTGTTCTTCCGAAATACGTTTGGGCTAGAAACTCAGGTCGTCCTTGAAACAATGAGCCCAGAAAAGATGATCTCCAACTTACAGGACTTGGCTTTTCCACAATCTTCAGTTAAAACACTGCATCATACTAGAAAGAGGTATCATGCTGGGGGCATAGAGACAATATCTGTCCCTTTTCGCTGCTATCCCCACACTTCCTTTTACTGTGCAACAGTTCATTTATTCAGGTGATCCAAGACTGTCATATGCACACTCGCTCACCAGTCAGTAATTAAAATGGCATAGAATTGTTCATCCACAGCATTCTTTAAGGAAATGGTTAACACCACCAGCATGTATTTGTATGTTCTCGGTTTCTTTACTATCACTTTGTTTTTCTTCTGATATTATACATTGTTTTCTCTTGCAATTATATGCAGATGCAGATAATATTAAGTTGATTTTCCACTCTTTAATACTATGTGAATGATGACAATTCTTTTTTGTAAATTACAAAATAAGGTATTCCAGGACATCTTTTGTTTTCTTCATGATATGCTTTAATTGATTGTGAGACTACACATATTTTTATTTTTCCATTTTTTTCAAATCAATTACAGTACCTCATTTCTTCAACTTCCAAGTATTTTTTAAAAACAGATACTAATAAATAGGATCTTGCATGGTTGTTTGCTGTCTATGTGTTTACATGCGTATTGTCAGATGAGACTTCACAGCTGATTCCTGACAGTGCAACTTCACATCACCACACATTTTCCTTTCAGCTTCTCCTTCCTTTTCTGTTGCTTGCTTTTTTTGCCATCAATTTGCAAACTCACAGTCCTGCGTTTCTCCAGGTTCAGCAATTCTTGGAATAACTCTTTCACATTGTGGTTAGTCTTGGCAGAGGTCTCCATGAAGGCACATTTCCACTTCTTAGCCATGGCTTCTCCTTCACTGCTTTCTACCTCTCGATTTTGGTTCTCATCATTTTTGTTCCCAACCAGCATTATTGGAATGCTTTCTATGTCTCCTTTAATCTGACATATTTGCTCGTAGATTGGTTTGAGTTCCTCCAAGGACTGTCGGCTGGTGATAGAGTAAACCAAAATAAAAGCATGTCCTTTAGAAATAGAGAGACGTTGCATGGCTGGAAATTGATGGCTCCCTGTAGTGTCAGTTATCTGCAAAGTGCATATGCTCTTATCACAGCTGATCACCTGCCGATAGGTGTCTTCAATGGTAGGGATGTAGCTCTCTCTGAAAGTGCCCTTCACAAACCTCAAGACCAAAGAACTTTTTCCCACTCCTCCAGCTCCAAACACAACTACCCTGTAGTCGTTGCTTTGCTCAGGCATGTTTCTCTGTGTGCCACTTGCTCAGCTAGGGGGGAAAACCTAGGAGACAAAACAACAAAAACAAGGAGACCGACATTAGTACAGGTACAAGTGTGGAGTGCATGCTGTGATATCTTTCCCAGCAAGAGAAATAAATGTAATGTAAGTGATGGCAGTTGTACTAATTTAATAAGTTTTGCAGGGGGTTACAGAATGATTTATTTCAGTTGTAAATTAGGGTTTGCGATCCAGTCTGGACTGGTGGCAAAATACCATCTTTGTTGCTTCATGGTTGATTTTTAACTAACATTAGGTATTTCAGTATTCTTCCTACTGGACTAATATTCACATAAATAAAAAGTTGCATCTGGGAATTTCTACAAAGCCTTGGCTTGAACAAATTGTAGAAAGGGGATTATCCTTCTATAAAGGGAATTCCTTCTATATCTTAAATAGATCTAAAATAATAGTAAAAACTGATCACTGTATGACAGTCAATTATGCTGAATATTCCAGCTTTTCAATAGTTAAGGAATTTATTCCCACTATGACTGGACTACAGTTCTAAATGACAACTAAGATGTATTTGTGGATTATTCAGCAACAGCACTTATTGACCTTTGTTTTTAACTCCATGGGAGCATGCGTCCCACTTCAGTGTGTTTTGCCACTGGCATTTCAGGTCAAAGAGTACATTCTGATAAACTCAGATTGCTCACATTCAGTCTGCCTTTTTATTCCAATATTTATCTTGCAGCAGATGATATCTGACACCAGACTAGTTATACTTATCAGAGAGGCTCTGCAGACATATTCATAACATTTTTAGTGGCTTGTATTGCCAATGTTGGCAAGGGCCATTGTCAAAGGTCACAAAATTCTGTGATTCCAGTAGTCAGTTCCACTTGACAAAATCATCTGTGTATAGTAGGACCATAGATATGGAAATAATTTTTAAATAACAGAAATGGTGAAATATTCACATGTTTACAAGCTATAGATGTTTTAGAATTCATTTAAATAAAGTGAAGATTAATTTGTCCTCCCATCAGTAGCAGCTCAATAGGTACACAGCACATCAGGGACACATAGTCTTTTTATATTTAGTGAGATTTAAGCAAATAAACACCTTAAAAATGAACCCTAAAAACTGAAGAAAGCATAGGGTATTGTGACTCTTCAGACCAAACTGATATATATAAGGGGTACATGTGGAAAAAAATGCAAAATTTGCTGCATCTGTATTTGTTCTGAAGAAAATGGGCAGGCTTTATAGGGAAATTTGCCCAAGTGCCTTAATGGCACCAAGTGATTAAATTTGCCTGTTGTAATTTTGCCTGGGCAGCGGAAGGAGTCACTGCATTGCAGGGGGGGATTTTAAATTACCTTTTACCTGTCTAGCAGCAAGACAATGCTGATACTTTAGAGGTGTGGATCTTAGTGGACTTCCCATGCCCTTATTCTAGGTGCAAGCTCATGCCAAATTTTCTGTTTCTGCACTTTGATGCAGTTACTCATTATGCCAGTTAGGCTTAAGCTACGGCAATGCATGCTGCACTAGTATCTTCAATTTGTTGTTCAAGCATACCCTGATGTAGTTATCTTCCTTGTATGGGGCATCCTATAGTGTCCTAATTTTAATGTCCGAGTAAGCTGAAAACATCTGTGCTTACATAATTTGTTGGATGAAGAAGTTGTACTTCCTCATCTGCCATACCATAGGCAGAATAACCAGTGCAACTGGGGATGCTGACCCTGAGGCAAAGTGCAGAGCTGCCTACTCTGTCTATTCCAGCTTCAGGCAGAAGGGAGCTTCACCCCTTCAGTCTCTCCTGCCCTACATTCACTGTCACTCTGAGAGGCTTGTTTAAATATAGGAAAGATTGATAAATAAGAGTGTTCATCCTGCGGCAGTGAAGCAAAATTGTTTTTCTGACAGCAGAATTGAAGGAATGGAAAGAAAAGGTAGCCTCAGATAAAATGCTCATATATGTGTTTCTAGAAGATGCAAAACCCTCTGAGGAACAAAGAAAATGAGTGAGCAGCCCATTATGTTAAAAAAGAAAGGAAAAAACATAGCTGGAAAAAAAATGAGGAGAAGAAGCTAGCATAATGCTGTTCCACTGAGAATAAATCTGTATGTAAGAACTGCAGACATGCAAATTTGGAACAGTCTTAGAGCTTACAGTTGTGGATGACTGCACAGAATGGGTTACCATAAGAATTATAGTTTAATAATTTCTTGTAAGTAAAAAGGCAAGAGAGCAATATCTGCAAATTCCACTTCAGAAGCAGCTTAAGCATTGCACAGTCATATTATATGTAGCCTAGGAACTACAGCACTAGGAGAAAAATTGCACTATGAAAACTTTTACTAAGAAAATCAGTGAAATGTGGACTAGAAAAATAAAATTTTAGATGCTAGCTGACTGTACTCCTGCTCTATTACACTGTATACTCTAAACATACTCAGAAATCTCCAAGAAAACTGACACATATGGTAGCCCAAAAGATAGAACAAATTTAAATGGGGCACTTAATGGTCTGAAGTATTAAGCATACAGAAAAGTTCTAAGGGATCCTGAAATAGCATGGTAACAATCTTCAAAACATAGCAAGTTGTTGCAAAGACGGAGAGTGTAGTGGAAAAAAAAAGAGGTTATGTGCTTGCATTGTAGAAGAAATTCACATGAGACAATAGGAAAACTTCACAGTGGTAAGAATAGCAGATCTAATGTGTAGGGAGATTTTGCAGATATTCTTCAGAGATTGCCATAGTATCAAAGGATAATTCCAGCTGGCAGAGACCTGAGTAGTTTCTGGTCCAGACTGCTTATCACAGCTGGGTCCACTGTGACACCAGAGAAGGGTGTCTATCCTGTATAGATGCGAAAATCCCCAGTCTTTCCCACAGTCTCTCTGGGAAACAAACTCCAATGCAAAATTACCATCAGGATGATTTTTTTCCCCTCTTATACCTAATCTAAGGTACTCTCTTAACCCATACCTGCTGTTTCCCCTCCCAGCACCCACTGTTGTGAAGAGTGCAACTCCACCTTTTTGATGGCTTGCCTCTAGGTGTTGAGGGCTGTGCTTTGCTGTCCCTTGAGCTTTGCCTTCCCCAGGCTGAGCTGGCCCTGGTCCCTGGGCCTGCAGAGCTGGACAGCGCCCAGCCCCTGGGCCCCTCGGTGCCCCACCTGCCCTCGCTGCAGTTTCTCGGCTGTTTCCCGGCTGGGGGTGCCCGAACCGGACAGACGGCATTGCTGCTGTCCCGTCAGCGCTGGGCAGAGGGGGGATTGTCACCTGCCTCGGCCGGCTGGCCGTGCTCTGTGCGTACAGACAGGGCTCGGGGGGATTTGCTGCGGCCGGGGGCCACTGAACACCACCATGACCATGACCAGGCCCATGACCAGGAGCACCAGGACCTTCTCTACAGAGCTGCTTCTCTGCAAAGGAGCAGCAATCTCAGGCCATGTTTGGTTTGTCAGTCCTGAAGTTCCTCAGTTTTATGGATCTTCATACATTTTTCCTGCTCAGGAACTAAAAAAAAAAAAAAACAAAAAAAAAAAAAAAAAAAGCCCCCACAAGTCTTTATGATCACACACAGAAAGAATTCCCCAAATGTTGATCTCCTGCAGTGACAATTATTCTATATGAATGGTTGGACTCGCACAGAAGTGTTCACTTGTTAATGCTTTTCGTACCACCCTCTTACCTTACTGATGCTTCTTTGTCTTAAAATCTGTTAACTGAAACACACACGAGGACAAAAGAAAGTATAGCATTATTTAATCAGCTTGAGGCATTATGGTCAGCAAGGGTAGGGGAAAATGAACTTTAAAGTCTGATTTTTCAGATGTACCAATTCAAAAAACCAGTCTTTCATAATCTGCACAGAAAAAAATAGTTGCTTGTTACATGTTAGAATGGACTCATTCTGTAATGAAGCCTCATTTGCTGCCTTTTCTGCTTTCACAAACTACAACAGTGAAAACTTATTCTCTAAAGTGTCAGTTTATCAACATGACACTCATTGGAAAAGCCAAAGCAATTTTCATAACATACATTCATACCCTTCATTTTGAATTGTCTGACTACAAAGGTCAGCAACGAGTCAGAAAACAGGGAGTCCGTACCTCTGCCGACCTAGCCATGTTGCCTGCAGATACTTTGCTAGCACAAGGCTGGAGCTGCTCTAGTTCAGCTGCTGCAGGTAAGCTTGATGGGCTATTCACTGGGGCAACATATTTAACCACTGCCTCCAGTTCCAACTTAGCTGCAGACCTTTATGTAAGTCTGCATGCTTTCCCTAGACATTTCTGATGTGCCAGGTGAAAGAATTGAAATGCTTTTCTGCCAGAAGGAAATAGTTCAAGGTCTGAGTAATTATGACATAAAATCGCTTATTTAATTATATAGTGCATTTTATTATTAAAAATATGCATTTAAAATGTCTAAGTAAAGTAACTCATGTTACAGATTATGCTCTTCATAGTTTAAATTCCTAACATTCATTGGCTGTTTAATTAATTACATGTGAGTATATTAGCATTTAAGACATCATTTATACTGATCCTTTACTTACCTCCACAGTTCTCTCTTATCTTTAATTGGGTTTTTTATAATTAAACTTTTTTGTCAAATGTATTTATGACTTGCCTGACGTGTTGGCATTTAAGCTATATACAGCATACACAATAACAAACAAAAGCTATAGGAAGCCTTAAAAATAACTTCTGAAAAGTAATCTACTTGAGTACTCTTAGAGCAATATGAGATTAGAATCTCACAGCTGGTGAACTCTTTCAGTTTATGCTTGAAAATAAGCACAGAAAAGAAATCAACCTATCTCCAATGTTTCCAGTCTTGGGTTTTGTAGCAAAAGATTTTCACTATGTTTGCATTATTAGACCACCATGAAATGTCACAAATTGTAAGTTTAGCTGATATTTTTTTTACTAGATTATATCTTTTAGTGTAGCATTAATTTTAAAAAACAGTGTGATGTTGCCTTTGCTTTCTGGAGTCAGAGGCTTTGATTGCATTCTTAACTGATCCAGTTTCTTGAGGTCTTATGATGTCCTACTGAGATGTCAGTCTGATATGAAATTCAGCAGTTGTCAGATGCTGTGTATTAATTTCCTGATTTTTTTTTTTCTTCGGGTAAAACCATTTCATGTCAGTCATGGATTTTTTTTTTCTTTTTTTTTAAGCTCTGAGGCGATGTCTCTGTTTATATTGGCATTATTATTGTGAAAAACCAATAAAGTACAGGCAATGCATTTAGTTCAAAATCTTGCCTCAGTTTAAATTAACAGTCCATGAGGCTATCCAGTGATGACACCACTACACAAAGGTATGAGGTGAAAGATGAAAAGAATGTAGCTACAGATAAGATGGATTTCAGCAGGACTGTAAGATCAATGTCCCATTTCCCAATATCAAAGGTGAAAAAATGTCACATTATTTACATGAAAGAGGAAAAGAGAACTCTGCAAGGATCTTTTTCTTGTTGTGCATATAAAGAGGCATTTCTCAGGGAGTATTTTCACCATATCTGCTAATGAATGTGCACTTTAAGAATGGGGGACTTTCCTACTTCCAGTGCCTTCATCTTTTAATATAAGACTTCCTTTTTCATTCTATGCCTTCGCTTGGATTATTTGGTCTTCTCAAGTCAAGGGAAAGTTGGACACATTTGGAGACCAAATGATAGCTGTTAAAACAACTTTTTCCTACAACATGAGGTTCTAATCCATAGGGAAAGAGCTTTTTTTTTTTTTTCTCATGTGAAACAAAATGTTCTTTGAAAGTCTGTTTCTTGATGATCAGCTAGTCTAAATCATGATTTT
The DNA here is from genome assembly GCA_039654755.1 of Calcarius lapponicus. Classification (NCBI taxonomy): domain Eukaryota; kingdom Metazoa; phylum Chordata; class Aves; order Passeriformes; family Fringillidae; genus Calcarius; species Calcarius lapponicus. The sequence continues at coordinate 43,026,156 of CM077481.1, forward strand.
TTTTTCACTGCATAAATGCAGTAGCACTTCTTATTTATGTTGTTCTCAACAAGATTTAGAGAGAAAAGCATTTATAGCTTTTCTTTCCAGCTATAGAAAGATGACCAGAGAGATTTCCTTAGAAAAATGGCATCTTCTTCACAAAAAAAGTACTGTCATAAACCTGCTGATTTTTTCTGACACATTGACTTTATTGTAAAATTTGCTTGATTATCTGAAAGGAATAAAATCAGACATTTTTATTATTCAATGTACTCATAAAAAGCAAAAATTCAAAGTAAAATTTCAATTTGTTTATACCAAAACAGATTTCATTTTAGAGCTAGGTTCTCTGCAATGTTGAAACATTTCAATTTGCATGGAAAATTAATAATTTAGAATCTTTAAACTGAAATTAACATTACAAAGTCTTTCAGAGAGTTCCCTAAGAGGTTTTGTGAGTTTTCCCTCAAGATCCTGGCCTAACATAGAAGAGAAATAGGACAGGAGGCTTTCAGATAAATTTGTTGGATTTTTTTTCTGTATTTACAGGAGACTACTGTCTTAAGAGCAGCTGTATGTAAAGGAGGTAGAAGCTAGCCTCTGTGCTGTCCTGTAGTCATCACACTTATGTTGAAAACCTCATTCCCACAACAATGCCTTTTCAAAATTGCTTGAAACCCTATGAAACCCTTGGTAAAAGAAACAAATCCCACATGCCTAGTTGTCACTGTAAGAAAATCTTTACTTGCTCTTTGGCTAACATATGGCCAGCAGATGTTGTGGCAGAAATAGTTTTGCTAAGCAGGAAAGAACTGGAAAAAAGAAAGGGTAAAGATAGACAATGTTTCCTGTAGGAACAACAGATAGCATGGATTTTTGGAACTAGGCTTAACTAAAGTGGCTTTGCCTGTTGAAGACAGCAGGACTGGTGGCAGAAAAATGAATGACGCAGTAGGGATCTGTTGATTACCTTCCCTGATGAGGGTCCATGTACAGAAAATTAAGAAGGTGCTGGACCTAATCCAACAAAGAGCTTTACACATAGGGGCACACTGAAATTGTTTGCTCTGTTGTTGCCTGAGAGCTCTGTTGCCCCAGAACTCTTTTGTAACAGATATGTACTAATGAACCATTAGTGTAAAACAAGATTCAGCTTCATTAAACACACTTACTGTGTGAAAAAAAAACAAAACAAAACAAAAAAAAACCCTTACTTTCAGTTAGCATCAGAAATATTATGCTAAATTTATCCAGGATGGTCAGGTGAATACATTTACCACATAAAAAACCCTCACTTTCATGCAGAACCAGAAATATTATTCTAAGATTATCCAGGGTGCATAGGTGTCCTATTGGTTGTTACTTCCTATTTAGTAGCTTGATTAATCTTAAAATTTAAAAGGGAGAATTTCATGAGTGTTCCTGTCTAAATTCAGGCTTTGCTTTAGGCATGTCAGATACTTTCTTGATTTATCTACTTGAGTATTTTGGTAGACAAGTGTCTTAATCTCTAAGTGTTTATCATCAAAACTCAGAAAGAAATTACTCAGAAGACTTTCCATATGCATAGTTAGGTAGTTGTTAATGCACGCATAGAAATAAAAAATGTCAAAAAAACCAGAATTCTATTTAGCTCTCTTTGGAACTGCTTTTTTTAAATTTTCTTCCCAAATTAATTACCAAAATACAGAAGTTTTTTCTCAGTTTTCAGTTGATTTAACCAAGGCAAGATGGAAAGATCAACTAAAACATCATATGTGTGCCTTTCAACAAGTAAGAAATAATGCCATTGGACAGAGGAGTATGATTAGAAACCAGAATTTTTCACATCTGCAAATGCAGGATCAGAGACTCAGTATGAATTTTCAGCCCCTCTGGTTTCTAATAGTAGAATAATTTTGGTATTGAGCAATGACTTTACAGGTTTTGTGAACTTCTGCTTCTCCAGCTGTACACTGGAAAAAAAAAAAACAGTTTCTGAATTATCCATCTCAGTATTGTGAGATAAAAAAATCCCAGCATAGACAAAAAGCTATTTCTGTATAAATATGTATCTTTACACAGAAGAATTGTACATTCCTGGAAGACAGCTTTCCATTCAGCAGAGGAAACACTGAACACTGGTGGCCATTTTGCCTTTCACCGAAGTTCTCAATTCCATGATGTTAATGTCATTTGAGACTTCTTATGCAAATCTTCTGTAGAAGCAAAATTATTAAAGGTTAAATATCTTCTTATGATATAACTCCTGTCATTAATTTTCCTTGCCTGGCTGGGAAGGACAGCTAGATTGCTATCCTGACCACTGGAGTATTTCTGATGCTCTTTCATAGCCCAAATAATATTCCATTCAAAGCAATGGCTTAAACAGAACATTTTGCCACTGGTTTGTCAGGCAATAACTTGAGAATAGGTTAATACAGTGGGTTTCAGGACCCAAAATTATCCCTTATAATGAATTAAACAATGTAATATTGTTGTTGATATGTTTCCAGACACTAGTAAGAAGCCTGTTCTTCTACTGATTTTTTTTCTGCATATCAGAGTATTTTGAAAACCAACAATTAAATTATAACTGTGGAGTACAATATAGTAATAGCAGCTTTCTGATTGTTTATAAATCAGTTCAGTACTCCAACTTGCGCTACTTTCAATTCTGAAGTAAGACAAGTAGATTTAGCCTTAAGAGAATTTTCTTCTAGATACGTTTCTTTTCCGTGTAGTATTAAAAAAAATTATAAAAATTATATTTTGAAGATAAAAACATACTGAGTAACATTGTAAGCTTTGCATGTACAGACTGGGAAAGTGGTAATGTTATTTATTTGGGTTAACTGCAATATTTTAGTTACTGATAGTAGCTAATATTTGATTATTTAAATAATTAACTATTTCAGAAGAGATAAAATTTGTCAGCTAAATTTTTAGGGAAGAATATACAAATAAACAAGTAAAAATAAAAGAAGGGCAAGTTCTTTTCTTAGCTTCAGATTAATTACAAGTAAGAGCTACTGGGCATTTTGGGAAGGAAACAACAAAACCCAGTCCAGGAATGGATTTGCCCTTTTCATATGGTTTCTTTAATATATACATATTTTGAATGAGGAAAGGCTGACATAGCTTCACTTTTGAGACACCTTTTCAGAGTCAGCTAAAACCAATTTCATTATCTGCAGTCAGGCTGATGCTGACTGGATTTTCCTGCTATAGCATATTGCGGACCTGCATAGCCAGAAACACTAATTTTAATCTCAGATAGAGAAAACCAACATTCAACTTAAAGTCACTTCATCAAGAGGAGGTGCTCCTAACCTCAGTGTGGGTCAAAATTGCATTTGTCACAGACTTGACACACACTTTTTCACATTTTCTTTTCTTTCTTTGATACCTATCTCAAGAAGTATTCTGTTATCAATACTTTGTGGTTGAAAACTAATCAATATTTCTTTTCTCAAAAAGGTAAATTAAGTATTTTCTGCTTCAATTAGTATGTACATCTGCATAGACACTCAGGTGGTCTTTTGCACTACTCTGCCAGCAGCAAGGTAAGATAATTTAATGCATGTTTTAATTTTAATGTCACGATAAAAATGCAGTGAAAAATATCTGTTTGATACTTGAAAACATCTGTATTTAAAGTTAAAATCCCAAATGGAAAAGAAAATTTCCAGGAACATTTTCTCCTGGTACATTTTTGGATATTGGTCATTTAAAAAGGAAATTAATATTACTAATATCCATGCTTTACAAAATTACCATTTTTCTTCCTCTATTTAATATTGATTATTGCTCAATTAGTTCTAGTAGTATAAAATAATAAGGGGAAATTAATAAACATTTGTAATCAGTCTAGATACCAAACAAAATGTCCCACAGTGAATACTGTTTCAGCTTACATGTACAAATGTCCTGATATTCACACTAAGTGTGGGAGAGGGCACATTCAAGTACAGCTCATTATGTATTACAGAAGAGTTACTGAAGAACACTGCGAATTGAATGCAATCCAATGTAGAAAATAAAACCATTAAAAAGAGAAAAAATATAAGTTTATAAACATAAATAATGAGAGAAAAAGGGAATATGAAATTGGATGCAGTCTTTCTGTAGGAGCATCTTTGAACCAGAATATTGTTTATTGCACATTTATTTAAAAATCTAGTTTTGGGAGCAATAGCACGTACTCTGTCACAATGAAAGTCCAAGTCTGATTTTTCACACATGATGCTGGGATCTCTACATGGGCAGCTGTGTTGGTTAGCACAAGAGAAATCCAGAAAACAAAGTTATCAGGTTATCCTCAAAGGAAACTAGAAACAGTGCTAGTAACGACTTCAGGACAGCAGCATCGGTTCATGTACAGCCCGCTATTTTTATTGGCACTACAGAGACTGCAATGCTGGTGTAATATAATCATGACCACTTGGCCAGAAGGAGCCTCTGAACTCCAATCAACTTCCTAAGAGCTCTGGTCTGCACTGTGAGAAAGTGATATTACTCAGCCTGAGGTTCATCAGCGCTTGTCAGTCTGCTGGTAAACAATAGTGCAGCACAGAGCAGAAATATGCTTTCATCTGACTGATGTGAGATAGCTGGAAAACTTTATTTCCAAAGATCTTCACTCGCTTGCAAAGGGACTCCTTAGTGCAGGCAACTTCCAGAGAAAGTAAAAATGGTATTCAGTACTGGAAGAGACTTTCTGGATTATCAAATTCAGTGCTTTGCCTTTGCAGGCAACCATTTCACATAATCTCTTCCATCAAGTTACAACTAAAAGGTATTTAAAAGGTTTTCTATATATTACTTCAACTAGAATGTAATTTAAGAACCTTGCTGCTGTAATGGTTTGAAATCTTCCAGCCTAAGTGTATTCCCAGCTCAGTTATACCAATTAATTCTCCTCTCTTACCAAGAATAAGGATAAATAGCTGTACCTCACACTCATTCCTCCAGATCCATGTGGCCATTGATTTGTAGCTGTGTGGTTGAACTTGTTCCATGTTTGTAAAGTTCTTCATGCAAGAGCCTCAGATATGCTATGTGCGGTGTGAGAGAAAGCATGAAGCCTGGAGGAATATTGTATTTCATAGCTCCAGGACAATGGTACAAAACCCATTCTGCATGAATTGGGTACTACTGCATTTAGTGAGGACAGATGGGCCCCAGAGAGCAGCTCCTGAGCATAACTGAAGTCCATTAGTCAGAAAAGTCAAAAAGGGAATGGGAGGGGGGCAAGCCAAGATAGCCTTCTAAAGGCCAGAGCTAAATATGTTGAACCTGCAAACATTGTAGATAATGGTAAATTGTAAAGCTTGGCAAAGATACAACAGCAGTCAGTTTCATCAGCCTTGTCTGCCTCGAAAGGAGTGGGGTGTACATAGCTGTACACAGCCTACACAGCTGTATGTGTGTGCATTTATAAACAGGCATATATGAGTCCTCTCACTAGGTACTCGTGAGAACTGGACATTCAGAAAATTCTTCAAAATTAAAAGTCATCCAATTTTGTTGCTCCATTCTGTGCTCAGCCTTCTGTGTCTGAGTGGTGCAGCAGGCAGAGCATCCCACATTTCATGGGGAAGATAGAAAGGGATAAAGTGTTATCAAATCTGAATTCAGCAGCTCTCAGGCACTTGAGAATGGTCTTTCATTATTTATTTTCTTTCATTCAGTTCAGAGAGGGACAATCTACTGAAAAAAATAAATCCTGCCTGTCAGTAGGATGCTGCAAAGTTGTATCTGTCTTGGAGAAAGAAACACCTTGTGTTATTTTATTCAGATTCCACATTTTATATTCTTCTATCAGTTAAGTTAAAACGTAGCTTTCATTTAAAAGAAATAAAAAATTAATCTCTCCTTAAGCCACTGCAGTGGCAGTCCCTATAAACTAGGGCAAAATTCAGCACATCGAGTTTTAACGATAGGCAGCTTGAAAAAAAGGTCATTACTAGCATCCCAGCTCACAGAAAAATGACAGTTAACTGGCCAGTGCGTCTACCACCAGCATCTGACTTCTTGCTAGCCCCAGTTTGCAGCATGCCATGTTCTCCACATAAGATATTAGCTTAGAGCATATCTTGCAGTTGTAACTCAGGCAAAACTCTACCGACTTCAGAGGAAATTCTGCCCGAGTTAGCATTGTGGATTTTGGCTGGAGAAAAGGAAGACCTCTAAATTCCATGAAAAGCTATGCCTATCGTGCAAGATAGCGTACAAAAACAATGGAAAGAAATTTACCTGTGTGGGAACAGAAAGCTTCAAACGCTCTTCAGTTTCTGCCTGTCATTGCACCAGCTCTTCTCCCTCTCTGCCCGGGGCTCCCTCCACCAGAAAGGAGCCCCTGTCAGAGCCGGGGCTGTGGCTCCGCCGCCCGCAGCTTCCCTCCCTCGGCGCCCCCCTGCCCCGGTACCTGGGTCCTGGGCGCTGCTCCGCTGGCCGGACCGCAGCCTCCCTCCTCCTGCTCTCACGGGCGCACCGACTCAGCCTCCGCTGGTGCTGCTGCCTAAATGGCGACTGCGGAGCGCATCGAGGCTTTTAACTGCCACCTACTGAATAGCTGTGGAATATCTGTGTGTACGGGCGTATGTACACATAAGCGCTAATGTTCTGGTTCTCTCAGCCAATGTAGTAGATTTTTACAATTAGTCTCTAAAGCCTCCAAACACGCTGTAGTTTCTAATTTAAAGCTGTAGATTACATTAACCTGAGCTCACAATTCTCCATTGCTTTCAGCTCTGAAACAGAGAACAAGCCTGCCTCTTTAAGTTAAAAAAGCTTACAAAGCCTTTGGTGAGGCTAATCCCCAGGGCAAAAAACAGCATAGCTCTATTCAGATCAATGGAGCTGTGCTGATTTTTATTACTTGGAAATTTAATCCCTTAGGTCTCATATTTATTCACAAAAACCCCAAACCTTCCCCCCCAAAAAACAAAAGAAAAACAAAACCAAAAACCAAACCAGTAGAAAGAAAAATGTGCCTTTAAAAATAGCTTTTGTACAACATAGCACCTCAGAATTTCATTCATCTGAAACAGGTCAGATTTTTTTCTTTCCTGATGGCACTGTAAAGCAGGATTCCTGAGATTTATGGACAAAGATAAATTAAGAGGTTTTCTCCACTTTTAATGGTGTGCAGGGTTTTTGTGGATTTGTTTGTTTGCTTGGGGCTTTTTTGTTAGTTTGTTTTTTGGATTTTAGGTTTTGGGGTGGGTTTTTTGTTTGTTTGTTTTTTTCATTAGTCTGTCTTTTTTGGTGGAAAAATCCAAATGCAATATCCAGTGTCTCCTTCAGCAGTTTATTTTTAAAGCAGCTTCTAACACTTTTCTTTCTAGACTAAAAGTGAGGTCCACTGAAGGTCTTTGAACTGTCACTGCAGAAAGGAAGCATTAGTACAGGGTCTCTCTATGAATCTGGGTGAATCCCCAGGGAAGGTGTGTGGACCCCTAGATCTGCTCATCTGGTGAGAGTATAGTGCTTTAAAACACCAGGACTGCGGGGTCAATCCCACAACAAGTATGTTAAGAGTTGTACTTGGGATCCTTGTGGATCAGAATACTGTGTGATCTGTGAGATGCTACCTTTACAAGCAAATAGCAGGGACTATGGTTCTTCTAAGCCAGCTGCCAACATGTAGCTGAGTTGTGACATAAAAGGGCTGTATGCCCATCTTGAGGAGCACTGCCCTGCGGAGGGCTGGTGGCACCCAGAACCTGTCACAGCAGCAAGGAAAGGATTCAGTTTTTATGATTGCTGTGACTGACCAGTTGAGCAGCTAGCTTCTTACAGCTGGTGTGATAATTTTTAAATGGCACCTTCGGTGGCATTTAAAATATATTTTGTTTGCTTTTTAAAAATGGATTTGTTTTGATTGCTTTTATGAAAGGTTCATTTATTGTGTTAATGCTTTTGTTGAACGCAGAAATGATCTTTCTCCTGTATGTGTGTTAGGATACATGATGACCTGCAAAATATGGCCGGAGGAAATAATTTGCATTAATGTGCAGTTCTGCTACAGATTAATCCTGAGCCCTGTTTCCACAGGCTCCCAGGCAGCAAGCTGCGGAACAAACCATGTGCAGCAGGCCTGCTCCCGGAGCCTGAGAGCAAAGCCCTGCCTTTGGCTTTGTCACAGCTTCTCAGCAATATCTTAATTCTGTGTGCATGGAGATTTAGCTGATTAATATCGCAAAAAGAAAAAAAAATTGTACTGTAAATTAAAAATTGTAGTATAATTACTTCAACACAGCAACGGTCAAACTATAAAATTTATAATATTGCTCAGGGATTTTGCCTCTGATTTTTTCTGATCTGCCCATGGTAGCATGGGTTCAGAATCCAGACCCATTTATTTAATAAGCCAAAGTGCTCTTGTATTTACAAAGAATATGGCTTCTCAGCAATTTTCAAAGGTTAGCAGATCTCAGTCCTCAATGAGTGCATCCTTACTGTGAACACATCTTTCAATTTTCCTTAAAAACAGTGCAAGCATCTGTAGAATTTTAGCATCTTGACTTGCCACAGCTTTCAATCACTCAGTTCATACTACAAATCTGGGAAAATCTAGTTTTTGCACCATATTCTAACAGGTTTCTAACAGGATATTCTAACAGAATATTTCATATTCTAACAGGATGGATGTTCAGACTTCAAAAACATACTTTTTCAAAATTCTGATTCTTTCCAAACCCGAATTTATTTCATATAAAATTATAGGTATATACTGTCTTCATTCTTTCCTAATCTGTCCAAGGAACTGAAATTTTTCATGTACAGGTTGCAGATATTTACCTCACTGAGAAACAAAATGTCCAACAATGTCTACATCTTGCACTGAGGCTCTATTCCACCAAAACTGCCACAATATTTTTCTGATTAGAAGCACAGTACTGAATTGCCATGCTATAATTCACTGTAAAAGAGTCTTGTGTGAGATTTCCCTGACTATCTCTGCTAAAAACTAACATGGCAGTTACCCCCTTCAGAGAGGGTTTTGTAACATTTCTCCTTTAAATGGCATTGTTCAGGTGGGCCAGGCAAGACAGACTTCCAAAACCTCAGGCATGCCTCACTTAATAATATTATTCACAAGGGATCCCAGCAGAGAATCCCATAGAGCTACATCCAGCTCAGTTCCACACAGGCCAGCAGAGACACAGCTCGGTAACTATTTTCCTACCCTAAGCTGCAGGGAGGTTGCATTTCTCTGGATGCTGATGCATGTGATTGTGGGGCAGAATGGACAGCATCTGCTTGCAGCGAAGGTCTCCCCTTCTCCCAGTGGCACCAGAGAGCTCCACTCTGTAAAACACAGAGTGTGCATCATCTGTTATTGCATAGAAAGGAAAGTGCAGAAGGCAAGGGCATAAAGCTCTAACAGAGTATTTCTGTTACAAGCTTCCCTCATGAAGAAAAGTCTTCGGCAAGCTATGTGATTGTCAGGTTTCTGTGCTGCATCCGAGCTAGAGAGGGCATTTAAGGAACAAGAGATCTGCTTAGTTAGCAAAATATGAGCTGCCTAAAGCTTGAATGCACATTTAGCACAAACCTGCATGAGTACTGAAAGTACAGCTTTTGAGTCAAAATTCAATCCATGGCCTAGATACTGCACGGAAAATGAGAAAGTCTTCCGTTTCCCTGGAAAAGTTTAAGATGTAAAACAATGGCTCACATGTAAGGATTTTCTCTGTGCAAGGCAGAACAAAATCTTGGAGAAGTCAGCAGAGAGCAAGGACTAAGCTCAATTTTTTCTGTTCTAGGATGGTTTTCCTCCTGTTAACCTGTTTCTCTGGAATGCTTTCACTAAACCACAAACTGGCTAAAATATATCCCTTTTCTCCTGCATGTTTAGGAAGGTACAGTCTGAGTTATGCAAGGTCATAAAGAAATTTAGTTCTTCTTTCCAACTATCCTTCAAAATGGCAAGCAGTGTAAATTTAAATTCATACTTTGATATCTTCCTATGCTGTATTTAGTTGTACTAAAAAAATAGCTAATCTACATCATCAGTATGGAGGACCTTGCAAAAGATTTTAGCATCAGAAATATTTACTGGAATTTTGTTCAACAGGGAAAAATTAGTCTTCAGAAAAAAAATTATTATTAGGAGTGATTCTCCAGGACAGCTGATTGTCAGCAGTGGATCTTTTAATGCCCTGTATTTGGTGCAGTAATCAGAGTCCTGCTCCTGCCATGGTATGGCAGTAGGCACAAGACTGTACTTTGTATTTGTGCACTACATCTGAATACTAGGCAACTTCCACCATTTTATAAATGAAGCATAAAACTTCCATGGTATTTTTAGTGCCTGCATACTGCTTAGAACCTGTAAAACTCAGAAAAAAACCGACCAGTTATCAACTAACTAATGCACATAATTAAAAAAGAATATAATAATCAAATTATTTACTGTACTTTTTCTATTCATCTAAGTGTATCACAGACAATTTACAATGCACCAGAGGTATAGATGACTACCTCTGGTAGAATTACACCTTATATACAAATCAAATGTGATTATAATATATGTAGTGTGTCAGGTTGCACATGGCCTACACCCAAAACATGAGATGATGGGACCAAATTCCTCCTGGGTGTAATCGAGGTTCTCATTTATGTTGAAAGAACTCCAGACTGCCTCTTGATTTGATTGGATTCAAAAGGTGGGTCCTTACCCAGTATGTTTAAATGGCAAAGTTTCACCTGACAACCAGTGTTGCTCTGTATTGTAGAGAAAGCAATTCTTCTGGACAGGGGCATCTATACTGTATTATTTTCAGACCCTGTTGGCAGATAGATGGAACACTGCTTTTGTTAGCTGTGGACTTTCAGGTCTTTTGTTTGTTTGTTTTGGTTTTGGTTTTTCGTTTGTGGGTTTGTTTTTGTTTTGGTTTTTTTTTGCAAGGAAACTTTGTGTTGCGCACAAAAGTTACGCCTAAATTTCAAAATTATTGTTGCCATAGAATCCTGCCTAGCCCTTAGCTTGCAATAAAAGTAAGCAGCTAGTCCAGGAAAATTGCAGGATGTCATTCTTTACAGACTATAGATCAAATTGGTAGTTTGGAGAAAATATTGTCAGATTTCAGAGTGCCGTTTTCTTCTCTGCTAGTTTTCAGTGGCTTTCAGCCAGTCCTTCTCACTCACACCTCGATAGGATGAATACAGTTGCCATCAGACACCTCTCTGACTTGCAATCTCCATTATTGACTGTTCTGCTCCAAACCAAAATTGTCTAAGTTTTAACCTGCTTCCTGATGAAGGGAATGAACCAAGAAGACATTTTGCCTTATTGTCTGTATGAGGGTCACAACTCTAGAACTTCCTTCTGAGCACTTGAGAGAAAGATATTTGCTGCTGATTTACAGGGAAGGCAACACAAGTTATAAACTTCATCGGTTTCTGGGATGTCAAATATCATAAAGGTGATTGAAAGAGATAGACCATTGAGTACATTCTCTAATATCTTTCTGGGCTATGCAGGGGAGAGTGTAATTGTCACTGAAAATTGATAGCTAACTGCTTTTAACCTGATTTTCTGTGAATGGGTAAGAGAGTGCAGCACTGCTCGGTATTTAACATGATTGTTTAAAAAAATATGGATGGCATTTATAATAACCAGAGGAACAGAAAATTTCTTTGTCCTAAGCATAAAAAGGGTCAGATTCAACGTATTTGAGGAGAAAACACTAACTAAGCTTTGTTAGAAATCCTTAAACCACATTTACTGTTATTAGGAACATTATTAGAAGTTGGTGAAATCTCTAAATTCAGGTTAAGGACCCTTTATAGAAAAGCAGAATATTTTTGTCTTTATTAGTATGCATAAGCACCCATGGCACAATATACTGGATATAAATTTGTTTGTTAAGAACAGTCCTTCCATTTACTGATCACTACTCACACTAAACCCCACAGTGTGCTTGACCCATAATCAGCCAGGCATCCTGAAGGAAAATTCATTGAAGGAGGAAGGTTGAGAAACTTTTGACTTAATAAACATAGATGAATGACATTAACTACATGTCATTCATTAATCTTAACTCTGTTGCTCATGGCTTCCAGTAAATTAACAGAGGTGTTACTCCTCTCTTTCTTGAGGATATTCACAGTGGGAAGTAGAGTCATGTATCTTGTAAGTCATGTAAGTCATGTATCTGCCAATGGCATCTGCTAAGTTGAGCCCTGTGGTCTTTCATTGCTTGATCATCAAGTGGATTGCTCTCCTCACTGTCATGAAATGCTAAATACTACAGCAGTGTTTGACACAGTGAACAAACCTTTCGAAATCAATATCAATCAGAAACTAGACCCTGAGAAAGACATCTGGCAGGAAGCATGTTTAAGAACCTGTCTATTTCTTTTTCATTGTCATGTAATAGAATGATAGACCAATGTGCTTCACTTTCCCTGTCCCATTGTGTCAGCCCTTTACACCACTGAATCAACAGTCCCATCAGCATTTATGTTGTTGCAGAGATCCTGTGTGTCTCTAGAAATGTTTTAACAAGCAGTGTTCCATCAGCTTGCCAAGAATAGCTGATGATTTTACAGCCCCACTCAGCTGAAGAAACTCTGCCCTTTACCTGTTCAAGTGAAATTAATTTTTACCTGTCAAGGCTGAAAGAGGGATATTGAACACCACAGCCACTTGTCTGTGTTCCAGCATGATGGCTAAGTCTGTGGCATTCTCCCAAGTGGCTAGAACATGCAGGCTAGGACAGCAGCTCTGACAATCTGTGCAGAAACTATCTTGTGTTCTTTACTGCTTCTGCAGGGCAGCTTGCTCAGCTAACACTTGTCAGAGTGAAAGCTGAGCAGACTACTCCTCCTCCTGGCATTGATCAGGAAGGTTTGTATTAGCAATGGCAGGAACCACCTCGTGTTACAGGGATCCACCCCTTCCCCTCTAAGATTCCGTACTTGCCAACCAAAGTCAAGAAAAAGGTTGCATTCATTTTCAGTGATGAAAACTGTGTAAATAATGGAAATTAAAAACCCTGTTAATATTACTTTCAGATTCCCCCTTGTCACCTTATTGCTAAATTTTCTGTGGAGTTCCACATAAACAATGAAAATATTTCTATCTGCCCTTTACTTTTAGCTGACTTTTCAGTTTTCTCCACGATCTTTACTACATTTTTCTCTGTGCAATGTACTAGCATTTTTACAGCCTTTGCAGGCATCTATCTGTACATTTATGCATTACCTGTAGAGCCATATAAAATGTCATGGCATCTATGACACCTGATCCTTCTTACCAACTGCCATTGCTCTATGTTCATCATGTTGCTGTGGACTCCCTGCAGAAGCCAGCAGGTCAGGGCCATTTATCCTCCTTGCAAACACAGTCTCTCTTCTGAACAGCTCTGCATGTTCTTAGTATGACACAATCTTGAGCAATTTTGTTAGCCACCCAGAAACATGGAATTGCCACAGTGGAAAATGACAATAGACTTAAGTAGCTTGATCAAGCAATATTAAATAGCATGATGAAGCAAACAAACAATTAATATATTTCCTAATTTTTTTCCTCATTTTTTAATGAATTGTCTTAGAGAATGTAAAATGAAGGTTGCTTAGTAGATATTACAAAACTTAAATCCAGTTTTGTAACAATGTTAGCCAATGTATCAGGAAAAAACATCCCTAAGGACAGTTTTGTCTAGGTAGGCAAAATTTCTTGGCAGCAATTCTATTCATTTGGAGTGAATTCCATTCATTGACAGAAGTTACTTATTCTTCTAATAAGTATGCCAAGTATCTGAAACTATAGGCCTTCAATTTTTAGAATACTGCTCAAGTTTGAATAGATTATAGGCAGAGTTTGCATGTTCTTCACTTACCCTGAAACATGAACAATAAGAGGGGCATTAAAACTTTCCCAATTACATATCAGATCATAACCCAAGGACAAATAGATGTCACTGTACTTTAGTGGGTAGAGCAGTGGTGAATTCACATGTTCAACCTCACCTTCTCCACTGGTAGCAGTGCTAAGAATAGACTTTGCTGAGTCCTTGAGAACATTCTAGTCACTAGCCCTTCCCAGTAACTCTCTTGAACCTCTGTGTGCTGCATATCAGTTGACAGTAAAGACAAAACATAAGCCCCATGGAGAGATTAAAAAAATGCCTAGACAATTCAACAGCCCTGTGTTTAGTGCATTAAAATTGGTGCATTTTTTATGAACTACAAGGTGTGTTTGTTTTCTTTTTTAGGTGATAGAGATCTTGCAAACTATCATTTGAACACTGTAAAATTCATAGTTTTTTATCCCAGTTCTTTGGGTGGGAGGTCTTTACAAAAGAATTTCCATGGCTGTGAGAGCACCACTAATGAACTGCAGTTCTTTATAATGAACTACACCTTCTGTAGCCTTGAAATCAAGGAAATGGAAAAAGACAGTGAGGATGAGGAAGGAGGGAGTTAACAAGATGAGAAAGCAAACATAGATTAAAGATGTGGGTGTAGGTCTACCATCTTCTTGAGTCCTTGCATAACTACAGGAAAGAAAGGCGAGTCTTTTTCCAGAGAAAGAGAGAAGCAGCAAAGGCTGCATCAAGGTCCAAAGCATGATGGAAGGTCAAACACTAATAGAAAATATTGAGCTGCCACCTCCCTTCACTGCTGCGTTAATACTTTTGGAAAGCCCCATTACACAAATCCCTGCTCGCTGGGAATAATGCCATTGGTAGCTGTCTGTTCTGAATGAAACTGTGAATCACTGATTGTATGTGATGAGGCTTCCTGCATGCAATTCATAGTACAGTTACTGAGTATAAAATAGAGCTTTCTCTCAGTACAAAGTGTCCCAACATCAAAAAGCAGAGGTACCTGTATTTGTAAACTGTTCACGGTTATTTAGAGATGCCCATTTATTCCAGCTAGTTGCCTGTTGGTCTGATATCAATAGAGAAGAAAAAAATGTATATGCATCCTGTGGGATGTCAAGAATGTGACTGTAATAAAAATGTTCCCTGCTTGAAATATAACAGCCCTTTTAGAGTAATTTGAGGGCCTGCTGTTCATTCAAATTACCTACTGTGTGGGCTGAGTGCCATTATACTGCACAACATGTAGGAATAGACAGAATTTGCTTTCCCTGAAAGAAATAAGAAATGTTATCCTGCAACATTTTCAGAGTAACCTAATCATATTTATTTAAGAAAATTAGCTCTTTAAAAATAAAGAAAAAAATTAAATAATTATACCACATATGCAAGCTAATTCTGCCTTTTTCTCTGCCACTTTTATTGTAATACTTGTTCTTATAAATATACAAAAATATGGCTTTGCTTGGAGCTTTAAAAGCCTCAAAAGACCTGGACTGTAACTGTGGTCATGAGTCTTTGTGCAGACACCCAGGTAGGCACCTACTAAATCAAAACTTGAGTTGTTTGAACATTTCTGTTGAAGGAAAGTGAGTGTATGACTACTGTTTTTAGGCTCTGGGTCATTTAGAGTTTGTCTCAAGAACAAATTTAGAGTATGTCTCAAGTGCGGAGGGTACAGAGAAACTTGACTCTCTGCTAGGTAAGCTAGCTCCAAAGTCAAAACCAGTACAACTCCCTTGGCTCATCAGTTTTCTCAAAGTAATTCAATCTGCTGAAAAGTGCAGTGCAACACCTTCAGTGACACTATGCTTGCACACCTGAGACCTCTGCTAGTGCCTGGAAAAGCCCACAGCCACAACGACCAAAAAATTCAACGTTTGCCTTGCTCTAAGTAAGAGGTTTACTTACTGTGTAGCCATGCAACCACTAACACTACTGCATTCATTCTGAGGGAGTCATTCAGGTATATATATATGAACCTAAGAAAATAATTTTCCTGAAAAGCCCACTTAACTACTAGACAGAACTTGTCTAGTAACCCTTTTATTTTTTTTTTTTCTGTAATAGAACTTGCTGAAAAATTGGATTTCTCAGAATAAATTGAAATTGTTTTGTAAGAGGTAAAGCACACTTAAGCCCCACTTAGTGGGTGATAGCCTGTCTTCATCAAAATTGGATTTCAAGATGTACTAATTAGCACAGCTGAGACTTTGCACCTTTCTGAGTAAGATTGTTCCAAATAAATGAGCCCTCTCTATCCTGTAACACTGCTGCAGTGCTGGAACAAGGATGAATGCAGGTATATTCTTCCCAAATCATTTGTGCTGGCATAGACAGAGAGAATACATTTGCATTAACTGCTACCACTTCATCATTCTGAGAGTAAAACAATCTTACTAAATCTAGCAAATGCTCTTCCCTTGCTAAATTTGCTGATATCTCACAGATAAACTCTAATTCATTACTGTGTAGACATTAAATATTTCATTTTGTAAAATACTCTTTATATAATTTCAGAAAGAATTGTGTTCATGAATACAAATTGGAATCAGGCAAACATTTTATTAAATCAAATTTTGTCTGGAAACACTATGCATAGAAATTATTTGCTTAGAGAGAGATTCTTAATCTGTAAACGCAAAGGCTTCTCCCTAAGGAGGAGATCTACCAGAG
Organism: Calcarius lapponicus; assembly: GCA_039654755.1. NCBI lineage: Eukaryota > Metazoa > Chordata > Aves > Passeriformes > Fringillidae > Calcarius > Calcarius lapponicus. The sequence goes on from CM077481.1 coordinate 43,042,640, forward strand.
AAAGCAAGAAAGAAGAATAATTTACAAGATTTCATTGAAGTTCTCTATGTACCTTTTAGCAAAAGAGAGAAACTGCTCCTTGTAAGTCTGCAATTTGTTATTTCAATTAAAGCAAAATTTTAAATATATATGCCTGTTTGGTTTGGGGAATCTGACTAAATGCAATATGCCAGCTTCCTTTCTGTTGCTTTGGGCGTGTATCATTACTTTACAAACCTTCACCATGATCTTCTGATCTTCAATCACCACAAAATAACCCCAAACTCACAAAATTTCTATTAGCAACTATCTGGGTATTTTCACAGTTATGAATCCAGTAATCTCACAATTGTTTGTTTGGGTTTTTAAAATAAATATTAGCCCAACAGTGTCAGATCTGGGGACCTTTTCACGGAGTCAAAAGTCAGGAGGTAGTGGCATTGCTATTGTTCCACACAATAAAATCTAGAACTCAGTTCAGGAGTTTGGGCAAGTGTGAATTCTTGTCAACAAGAACTTTCAATCTCATCTTCATGAGGTAGTAACATTGAAAAACATTGGCATAAATAGCCTGGTCTAAAGACATTTTTTTTACCTAACATTTTATAAAGTATCAAAAAACTTCCCCCCTCAACAAAAACAAAACAAAACAAAAAAATACAAAAAACCAAAACCAACAACAACAACAACAACAAAAAAAAAAAAGAAACAAAACAAATAACTACCTTTAAGTCTTTAATGAGTCAGCATCTTTTACCAAGGCATTATGTGTGGTCATGTTGTGGCTTCACATTATTAGTGGTAGGATTATTCTGTGCTCACTAGCCTTGTCTTCTTTGCTCACTTTTGTATATGCCTGTGTACTTCACACCAGTCCCCTGACCTCGTCAACATTCAAATGTCTGCAAAAGTCATGCAAATATGGTGTACATTTCCCAAAACTACTGACTGCATCAATCACTACTTCAGTGAAGCATTTATATGACCTAAAGTTCTGATGAGGTCTTTACTATTGCTCCACTACAAAGGAAATAAACTTCACCACAAATGGCCTGAGCTCTTCACAGCACACTTTTAAGAGCTGAAAACAAAGATATGTAACACGGCTTCTACAATGAAATACACCAAAGTTCATGTAGCCTCAGTATGAGAATATTGTAAGATTTGGAGACTGAAAGCTTCCCCTCCCAGCCTGGTGGTCTTCTTTCAGGATGATATGACTTCAAATATAAATGCCTTGTTTGATCCCTCATGCTAAGAAAAAAATGAGATAACTTTTTCACAACAGGAAAAAAGTGGCCCCAGCATCTGAGTGCAGTCCTGTTCTGCTCAGGAGAGCTGGCTCCAGTACAATAGTTATGGCCACCTTCATTTGCACTGCAGTCTTTTTATGCAGGTTTTGCTGGACATGGTTTAACACAAGTTGCTCTAACTTTTCTGCTAAAGGAATTTCCAAAAACCCAGCATCCAGGCATTTACCTCATGAATCAGGAATAGGAAGCCTCTCAATGAGATTGCCAACATCATTTTTTCAAATGCTCTTTTGATGTTCCTCTGTCTGTCTGGAAATTCAGTACAGAAAGCTACACTGAGAGAGGCTACAGTCACCAGAACTGATTCTTCTCTTATCAATCCCTAAACAAAGCTGTGAAGGGAAGTTTATAATATGTCTTAGATTACACCTTATTAGAGTTCACAGAGTGAAACTTCTCTGTCTGTTCCATTTTCAGCAGTTCATCAGTGCATGTCTAGCCAATAATGACAACCTTGGGTGTCCCCTGGTGCTGCAGTGGTAAAAAAAAATCTATTTGAAACTATCTCACCCAGAACAAGAGTAAGCCTAAGAGAGATTTTTTTTTTAAATGCCAAGTTATATTTGGGAAGATATTAATTTTGGTTCTACCTCTCTAAGAAAGGATTAAAAGCACAATGTTATAAACAGTTAAATTGCAGCTTTGTTGAAACCAATGTTTTTAAAATTATTTATTCCAGCAACAAATTTATCCTATAGCATACATAACATAAATAGTTTTAAAAAATAGAAAACATTACCCAAAAGTGTAATTCTAATTGAAAAGACAAAATGGATCTTAATAGAATCTATCTTTTTATCAAATTTTCTGTACAATTAAGACTAAATCTAATTTCTAGTAGCTTTAAAAAAAAAAGTTTGTGATTTGTTTTTTGTTTAAATTTCAACTTTTTATACTCAGGAACAAAAGTACTGACACTGTCTTAGAAATCTATGAGATAAATGAATGATTCACCAGGAGCAAAATGAAGAAAAATACTTCCAATCAGAAAAATACAGAAAAGTATTGCTAAAATTTACATAAATTTGATAACTTCTTGCGCTGTGCTATATGAAATTATGGTGTACTACACAGTTACACCAGAAATATTTCTTCACTGCCTCTTGAAAACATTCAAGTGTCTGGTAGTTTCATAGAAAATCCAGTGCTCTGAAAACTCATAGGAGTAACATACTACAGCATACTTGCTGGTGAATGTTTGTGAAAGTTACAGAAAAGGAATTTGAATGGCCAGCAGAAATGATAAAATAAAAATGTTCTAATTAAAATAAGTATGGGATGTGTTAAAAATGTATTTGCTAGAGACATTAAATGAGATGTAGAAAAAAACTTACAGGTATATCACTGTCCACCTTTCCTGAAGAAGGCATTTTTTGACACCAGGCCACCGTACTATCACCAGGATTTGTAGCATGTTAATATGCTTAGATTTTTCCAGTAAATGTTGGTTTTGTTCCATCTTTTAATAATTGTGTAAATTAACCAGAAACATTCTACTGTAATAAAATTATGATTAGTCATATAGTTAAGAAAGTGAAGACAGAGGTCCATGTGCAACAAATCACTAGCACTCTGCTCTGCCTCAGAGTTTCTTGGCATATAGGTGCAGATTTCCACACTGCAGTACTTCCTTCAAACTGTATTTCACAAATATCTCCTTTCAAGTCAACACTGCAAATCAAAATCTGATTCTTCAGACACTGCTTTCAGGAAATTTTTGTTTGACTGCATAGCCTGAGTAGAAAACAGAAGCATATAACATCTCACAATAGGTCTATCATGTATATGGGCAATGTGGGAGTGAAAAGATACCCCCCGTCTGGTTTTGGTCAAACACTTTGTAAGGTGGGACTCAAAAATGGCTAGAATACATTTCATGGTGTCTGTCAGTGTCAGGTTTATGCCAAGTGGACTCTCTGACAGCAGCTGGCTGTGGCTCTGCAAGGGACACAGGAGTGAGTGCCATGACTGTATTTGGAAGCCTTGCAGTCTGCTAAGTTCCCAAAAAAAGTGCCTAGCTGGTGCCTGACCTCAGAATAGACAAGGCCAGGGTGACACGTGCTGATGTGACACCTCGTTTCTAACTTGTCCTTCTGAGCAGCAGGGCTGACTGGATCATTTGTCCATCCAATTTTCCTACTTTAGGCCTTTTATGATGCCTGTGCTGGATCTTTTGGGCTTCAAATGGGTGACTTTGCTGTCCAGCTTTTAACCATCACCAAGATGTTTTATCACCAGGCCTATGAGAGACCAAGTTAATACTACAGCTTTCTGTTCTCACCACAGAATAGTACAAGATGTGAACTGAGGCCAAATATATGACTCGGACTCCAGTGGTATTTTTAGTAGTATTTTTAAAATATTATTATCCAAGGTTTTTTTCTTTTTACTTTTTAAATGTGATTTATGTAAATACAGCAGTCTGTGTGAAATCCAATACATGTGGCTAAATGCAATATAACATTTGTTGCCTAAAATTTAGGCAACACTAGAAATTTAAACTGAATTAACTTATATTCAGTGCTCTGTTCTGCATTTCCTTGGGTGGTGCAGAACAGAAACAGGGAAAAGAACAGTTAATGATTCGAAAGATCATTTATGACATATACTACTTGATGAAGTAAAAACAGCTGACCCAAAAATTCAGATTATGATATTGAGTACATGTTTTACAGCAACAAAGACTGTCAGCACCCCTGCTGATTTCTGGTCTTTAAGAAGTGTTGCCTACATTAATGCAGTAGGTTTGGTTTCAGTTATGGGGGTTTTGTTGTTTTGGTTTTTTTCTTTTTTTCTGCTTTGTCTTCTGCATCCTATTTAGAAAATAGTAAATTTCAGCTAATGCTGTACTCATTTGGTCTTTCAGGGATCCATTCACTTATTGTCCTGCTGCAACAATTCTTGCGTTGCAAACCAGGAATGAACAAAGCCTAGAAAATGAACCAGGTCTGTAATTTATCAGAGTGCTTTTTTCATTTTAGCTATCTTTAAATTGCCTTTTCACATAACAAAGTACCTTAGAGTGGAGCAAGTTAAACCAGCAGTCTTATAAGAGCTCTTTTCATTGACAGACTATCACAAGAGTTTTCTGTAAATATGCACCACCTCTAATACTGCAAGTGATGGATAAAGCTTAATCATAAAATGTCTATATTAGTCACAAAAATTATTTTCTACATCTAGTTTTTTCATCCACTTTGTTTACACGTGTAAGGATTTTAAGTATATATGAACAGAAATAGTCAGAAGCTATTAAATCCAACCAACTTTCTGCACAATAGCAAAAGGAAGAGGGGCTTCTGGACAGTCTAAATTGCTTCAAACAGGGTAAAGTTTCATGATCCGGCTCCCAGAAAGACCGAACAGGAGGACGTGTGATAAAGGGCAATCAGAAAATGGAATAGAAATGGGAAATGAAAACTACCATATCTGTAGCCCTTTGAGGGACAAAGAGTGCAGGAACAAAGTTAAAATAGCATCTGTGACTTGAATTATGTAGTAAAGGTCATTCTGCCTCTAACAGAATGTATGAAAAGTGCATTAAGTCAGAGGCTACCACAATTTTAACAGATGATAAAGGAATACTTTGAAAAGACCCTGGAATAGAAGCTGCCTTTTTTGATTACACTGCAGTGAGATCTGCAGGCCAGAATAGGAAGCATTTGTTTTACTGTAGCTAGAATTTCTCTGTAATTGTCTGAATTACAGTTTTAGGTGAACATAACATGTCACCAAGCAGATTTGTACTCCATGTTCCACTGATTTCCTTGTTTTTCAGAAAATACTTATTTTTCACATTCACGTATTGTAATGGTTAAACATCTCAAATGCAATAACAATAATTTATTCATATCTGTGAGATTTTGCCGTTTGATTATACTGCATTTTGAAATTATGCATTTATTTCTCTGTGCATATGTATGTGACTATATGTAACTATATGTAACTATATGTAAATATATAAATAAATTTATGTTTTCAAGATGTACATTTAAAGCTTGAAAACAGATTTTTGATTTTGGTTAACAATACATATAACAGAAATTGATATATCAGACAGATAATTATTCTTTATATCTAACAATGTCACTTGTTACTACTGTACATTCAGGCAGTAAATAGAACATACTATGCTCAAAATACTGTACAAAAAATACCCACTTACTTGTATTCATGGCTACTTTGCCAGCTCCCTACTCCATTTCAAAATTCAGGGCAGTCTGGAACATTGAAATAAAAGGATCTGGACAAATTCCTGGTGTCTTGCTCATTCATTAAACACATGCTGCTGCCTGATTTTTTTGGAGAATCTCAGCTGCAACGATCATTGAATCTATGTAGATTACTGGCCACATCACACTGATTGTACTTATTGGAGAGATTGGGTACTGTGCAGTTATATATTCAATTTCCACAGTCCAACCAATGCAAAAGTCCCACATTTTGAAAGGATAGTTAATGCAATTTTAAAAATTTGTCCAGAAAATGCAATTAGTACTGATCTTGCAGTCTTTTCATCATCTGAGAGGATGGTACAAAATAAGAAAATGCAGTGTTAAGGCTTTTTCTGCTTCAAGCACTGCAACATGGCTGATGTAATTGAATTGGAAGCCAGTGGGCTGCTGCCAACCATGTGCTTCTGAAAGTGATCACATGTGAACACTTTTAGGAACTGAAACCCACATAAGCTAACATTTCCTAAGGGTTTGGAAATTTGCCCAGTAAATACAACCAAAATAAAAAGCATAAAAAACAAAGCAAAATCACCCTAAGAAGTAAATAAATTAAAAAATCAAACAAAAACAACCCCAAAACCAATCCTGCAGAGGAGATGGCTAAAATACATTAAAAAATAGATTTGAGTATTTTTAGGATAGATGGTACCAAAGCCCACCACCATGATCTTCTCATAAAAAGCCTATTTATGAGTATGGAACATCAGAAACCCTAGGGGAATGGCAGGATTTCAGAAATTATGATAATGATGATGATGATGATGAAGAAACATTCAAGTAATTGCTTTGCATGAGATATTTTCATTTAAAACAGCTGCTACTTGTGTGTCAGAACTCACTAACATACTACACTCTCTATTTAAGCTAAATTTATATGAACAAATAGTAAATCCCTAAATGTATTACTCTGACTTTCAGTGTTATTTGCATATTTTGGCAGAAAACATTTAGACTTCTTCAGTAAGTCTTGAAAAGTTAGACGGGAGTTTGAAGCACAAATTGTGCTTTTCAGTTTTCATCTCATCATCTGAGGTTACTGAAGGTGAATACTCTTCCCGAGCTGGAAACTTAACATAGTCTTAAAGTGCATCAGGCCAATTAATCCAATTAATTGTGAACATTCTGAGAAACTCTGCTCTTTGCCCACCTACAACTCCAATTACTGGACAATTCTCAGGCTCCTGCATGGCATTTAAAGGCACCTGCCCCCTTTCAGGCGTAGTCTGTGACCAAAACAAAATGTACCTATCCCAACGCTTCAGGGAAATCTTAACCAAACACCTGCAACAGGCATGCTTCAGATTGAGTCAGTTGTTTTGCACATCTCTTTTTATAGCTATTCCCATTACGTGTCTGAGTTGGAGTAAGCATTAGAAATGGTTAGAAAAAGAACAAAAGAATTTTTGAATTCTCCAAAGTATTGATTATAAAGATCAAATTGTTAAAGTGGCATGATAGTTAGGATATATTTCTCAGCCCCTATTTAAGTGAGCTCAGTTATGTCATGCTGAGTATAATTGAGCTGGACATTTAAGTCCTACTGGTATCCTTCAGAACCAGAAACGATTATGTCCACAGAAAATGGAAAATTATTAACTCTAACAAATTAAAATGAAGAAATTATTTTATGGATTGATTTACCTTCTATTTCAAAACAGTTCTATAATTTTCTAATGAATAATAATTCATGATGACTTGTGATGGAATCTGTGAGCTGGTGGAAGAAAAGAAATGACACTTGCTCCCCAAATTAAAGAACATACAAACAAATAAAAAACAAAAAAATCCAGACCAATAAAAAAGATAATTTATCTCTCTGAAACGGCTCTCTTTAAGCAAGACATCCAGTTGCCAAAGTGCTACTTAGAAATTAGTGATATTTTGGAAACCATCTTAGTTTTTATGAAACAGGTCAACTATAAATCAAGATGCAAAAGAAAAAAGTCTCTTCATTCTCAAGAAAATATTAAAGAGGAGTCATAAATATACAATGGAACAAATCCGTCCTTGGCTCACCTGTTACTGAGTCAGTGCTAAAGACGAAAGCCAGCCAAAGAGAAACACAGTGATGTAACATTTTACTAACCCAAAAATGGAAATTAACAGATTTTATTTACTTCCACATATCATGAGTGTTTTGCTTGCTGTTGCAGTTAATAATTAATAGCTCTGTTGTGGTTATGTCCCAGCCTTATTCTGTTCACTGAAGGAAGAGTGAATTATTTAAGTCCTGAGGGTGTGAATTTCTGCCCATTTCCATGCACAAAAGCCTGCTACTGATTATCAACATTTTCCTTCTGCTGTTTGAAAAACCCAAAAACCTCTCAAAAACAAAATAAACAACTACCACAGAACACTGAACTTCCCCTTCTGATCATGAGAAGAGAAAGGAATTGACATAGAATCTGCTGATTCATCTGGAAAAACAGTTATGAGGAAAGTGTCCTGTTAACAAAGATATTCTTGTCTCTGACCCTAGATCAATGGCTGTGCCACTGCAGATTGTGAAAAAGCTCTTGTTTCCTCCATCAGTCTCCTCCATCCACCTAACACACTGATGATGACATGGAAGGACACTACACTCAATGCTGAAACATTGCCTACTAAGACAAAGACCCCTCAGTCACTATTATCTTCCTGATCCTTGCTTGGCCATGGCAACCAGAGTGTCTCCACTGACATCCTGGAAATATTTGTGGGAGTCTTTTGGCAAACACAGCTGCAATAATAATTGCAGGTCCCAACATTTCTTCTCAGCACATGTTTTATTTAGGAAGCAGAGGAGACATACTAAAAAGTACTCTTTTGCTTTCAGCAAAACACTTAAGCAAGGCTGTTTGCACATCTTTTCATCTCTCTGTATTCTCTGTCTAATTAAATACTGATGAATGCTTTTATGTCTTTGTTTTTGTGCATGCGCATAAAATAATTTGGACCTACTCTTTACTTGTATCACCCAATGTTTTTGTAAGATTAAAGTTATCTTTTCTGAAGATCTCTTCTCTGGCATCTAGGAATTTCATAGAACTGATTAGCATTTCTTCCATAAGCATTAAAATGCATTAGATGAAAAGCATGGAACTAGTCACACAATACTTTAGTCTACTATTGTGGCAGGCCCTGGCAGAGGTTAGGGACATTGTAATTTTCTGATTCTATCCAAGAGAGTTTAAGCGGCATGAAATCAAGATAGATAAATAGAAAGCCAACTACATCCTGGGCTGCATCAAAAGCAGCACAACTAGGAGTTCAAGAGAGCTTCCACTGGGAATACTGCGTCCAGCCCTGAGATCCCCAGCACAGGAAGGACAGGAACCAGTTGAAGTGAGCCCAGAGGAGGCCACCAAGATGACCAGAGGGATGGAGCACCTTTCCTATGAGGAAGGCTGGCAGAATTGCAGATATTGAACCCAGAAAAGAGAAGTCCTCAGGGTGACCCAACTACAGCCTTTCGGCACCGGAGGGAACTTACAGGAAGAGAGCAAATAGTCACAAAAGGCTTGGCATGAGTATCTAGTTGTTTGCAAGAGCACATACTGATAGGAGAAGGGAGAATGGCTTAAAACTGGGCATGTTTAGATTATGTGTTAAGAAGAAATTCTTTACTGTGAGCATGGCAAGGCACAGGAACAGGTTGCACAGGGAAGCTGCGGATGCCCAACCCTGGAAGCATTCAAGGTCAGGTTGGACAGGACTCTGAGCAACCTGGAAAAGTGGGATATCAGGGGGCTGGAACTGGATAATCTTTAAGGTCCTTGCAATTCAAGCCATTCTATGATTCTATGATGTTTGTGTTCACATATGATTTTGGTTTTGACTTTGGCCACAATAACCCACTGCAATGATGTAAGCTAGGGATGGTGTGGCTGGACAGTGTTCAGGTGGAAAGGGACCTGGGGGTGCTGGTCCACAGCCAGCTGAACATGAGCCAGCAGTGTGCCCTGGGGCCAAGAAGGCCAAGGGCATCCCGGGCTGTGTCAGGAATAGTGTGGCCAGCAGGAACAGAGAGGTCAATCTTCCCCGGTACTCAGCACTGGTGAGGCCACACCTTGAGTGCCGTGTCCAGTTCTGGCCCCTCACTTTAGGAGGGACATTGAGATGCTTGAGCGTGTCCAAAGGAGAGCAACGAGGCTGGTGAGGGGCTTGGAGCACAAGCCGTATGAAGAACGACTGAGGGAGCTGGGGTTGTTCAGCCTGGAGAAAAGGAGACTCAGGGGTGACCTTATCACTCTCTACAACTTCCTGAAAGGGTGGCTGTGGTGAGCTGGGGGTCGGTCTCTTTCTCCAGGCAACAACAGACAGAACAAGAGGACACAGTCTCAAGCTGTGCCAAGGGAGATACAGGCTAGAATTAAGGAGGAAGTATTTTACAGAAAGAGTGGTCAAATACTGGAATCATCTACCCAGAGAGGTGGTAGAGTCACCATCCCTTGATGTGTTTAAAAAAAGACTGGATGTGGCACTTGGTGCCGTGATCTAGTTGAGGTGTTAGAACATGGGTTGGACTCGATGATCTTAAAGGTCTCTTCCAACCTAGAATTTCAGTGATTCTGTGATCCTGTGATTTAAAGAACCACAAAGGTGACTTCCTTGAGCATTCATACAACTATGTTCTTGAGTTATATATTGCTGAATTTTAGCATGCCATATGTTTATGTTCTTTAAGCAAGCAGCTCTTCTACAAGCTAGTCATTGTCAGCCTCGTGACAACATATGAGCTAAATCCAGTTCTGGCTCTAGCACCCTTCACCTTTAGCATTTGATTAAGCCATCCTCTTAACTCTTGGAGTAGCCATCTGGACACTGATTCTTCAGCAGATGTATTTCTTCCTTCACATGGGAGCAAATGTACTTTGAGAGATTTTCATGGTCACTGATGATAAAATACCTCCAGGAATTTTTATGCCTCTTTTCCTCATCCCACATTGTCCTGGTTCCAGCCAGGACAAAGCAAATTTTTGCAGTAGCCAGGAGGACCCAGGGATTTTCCTATGCAATCTCACAGCACTTTTTGGGAACAGGTGAAGAGATCCCTTCTGGGTCATACAGTGCAGCAGAGGGAGCAGTTGGGTATTCCCTATTGTCAAGTGTTCCACAATGAGCAACCAGGTGTGAACTGTTCACCTTTGTTTTGCATGCTCTGCTCTATCATTAGTATTGATGTTGTTGTTCATTGTCTCATTTCATTGCTGTTTCCAGTAAATCTTACTTATCTCAGCCCATGATCTTTACCTTTTGTGCCTCCAATTCTCCTTTCTATCCCACCGCAGGGGCATGCAGGGAGAGGGGAATGATGGAATGGCGCATGGTTTGGAGTCATTCAGTGGAGACACTAAATTGTGCCCTCATTCCTAAACCAGAACACATATTTTCATGTTAGAGCACTGAAAACAGCAGCATCTTTGCTTTCATACTTTGTTTTAAAATTACATTTCTCTTTATGTGATATGCCTTCTACAATAATTTTTTTTTGCACTCAGTTCTACAAAATTCTACAAATGCTAAAATGACAGATGTGGATTCCAAAAACTCCCTTTTGCTTAATCAAAATATCCATGGAAACAGATATTGACAAATCTCTTTGAAGATTTCTGTAATATCTCTATACTAGATAACTCTCTTCCTAGAATTTCTACCATTTCATTTTTTAATTTTCTTCTTTTTATTTTTTTTCTCCTTGTTCAACCTGAAAGAAAAAAACCCAACAACAGAGGAACAATTCTGCAGACAAGTAAAAATTATAAATTCTTTATAATTATACTAATTACCAAATGAATTATAAAGTCACTGGAATATTCTGTTACTGTATTGTGGAATGGAATATTTCAGTCATTTTTCCTCAGAGGTTTCTGTTGCAATATTTCAAGAAGTCAAGAAAATTGGCATAAATGAAGCAGAGAGTTTGGCTTCTTCCTTTCATATTTTTTTTAATTAGCAGTTCCTGACAGCAGATTTGGCCTTTGACAAGCATGTCTTTTCTAACAGATGGTTGCACAGAGTAAGGTTTCAAAGAGCGCTAATAAAGTTAGTACTTGATATGTGCATGCAATTCTCCTTTAAAATCAAAGGAGAAGCAAAGAGCAGCTGCCCTGAAAGGGTAGGGGTGCTGCACAGATGGGGGAATGAGAGCAGAACAGGCAGTGGCCTCCCTGGCCACTGGGAGAGCAGGATGGGGTAGTGATGGAAATCAGGATCAGCTGAGAGCCTGAGAGGCCAGTGGGGAAGTCACAGGCTAGTGACACATCCATTCGGATGGGCATGCACAAGAGAAGATTTGTATGCAGTGATTGTATCAGTTTAATGTTTGAAAATCTATCTAAATGGTTATCAATGATGAATACTAATGTCTATAATTTTATAATATAGAAATATGAGAGGAATCCTTCATTCACTCATCTTGAACCATATTGAGTTTCTTCACATTCATGTTTTTTACCAAATAATCAAAGCTATGATGCATCATTTCCTCCACAGCTTGAAAGTAATTCTTCTGGCTTATTTGAGAAGCAACAGTTTGACATTGGTGTCAAATAAATTAAAAATCAGCTTAATGGTGGCAAACAACACAGCAGTACAGACAATAACATTTGAACCTGTGTATAGAGAAAAGTAAAAGAAAGAAGATTAAAACATCAGCACAATGTGGATAAGGATCCTTTCACTTCTCTATAATACATTATTTAATGGCTTTATATACCACGATTTCTAAGTATGTAATGCTGCATATCTGATCCTGAATCTCACAGTCAACCCACCCTGCCATAAAAAACTGCTTTTGAAGAGTAATCTAGTCTAGACTACATTAAAACATTCTAGTCTGAAAACTACTTCTAACAGCCTCATAGACTGAAAGCACGATGTGAACACAATTGAACACTTCAGGTGCAATAAAAGAGGAGAAAATAGTGATTTTAAACTGGAATTGTCAGGGAAAAAATAAGAAATTCTATGTTTCATAACATACAGACTCTGAAAAAATTATATGAGTATCAAGAGAAGATATGATATAGAGACTCCCCAATCAAATTACAGTGTATAAAAAAGTCAATAAAATCAGTGAGAAACCAGAGTTTCAACAGAATGCTGGCAGGGGGAAAAGTCTGTCTAAATTCTAAAACAATAATAAAATTTATTGATAGACTTCCTTCTTTAAAGCATCCATATTTCATATTTTCTTTCAGCGTTATAACTCAGATAAACATTTTTTTCTGTGCTCTTTTTGTCTGCTAGGTGTTAAATAAGACTTTGGACATCAGGAAAATGAGATACTAAAAATATTGTTTTCAGCTGAAGACTGTAAAGTGATGTGCAAAAACACCTACCTACTCCAGCAACTACTTAAAGGAACATATAACCACTCCCGTATTCAGATTTTGAAATTTCTGTGCTAAAAATCCATCATGGTGTATTTTAGAGGAGAAAAACTCACAAAAAAAACCCCAGAACAAAATCAAAAACCAAAACTGAAGCAAAAATATCCTAGGAAAAAGCAAGCAGATACCTTTTAATTTATGAACTTTGAAGACTTAGGAATTTGATTTTTTGCCATGTGTTTGAATATACTCTATCACATAAAATCTGTCCATAATTTTGTTTTCAAACCCCTTTTCAATGCATCAAAAATTTTAGTTTCAAAACTTTACATGATGAGTTTCTTTCTCTCCTTATTATTACTTTACTTGCATGAGTTCCCCTTGAAAAGGAGCTGTTCACAAAAAAAAAAGGAAGAAAAGGACCCACAGAATCTTGCTTGAGTCTTACTGATGTACTTTCTTTGCAAATTTTCCTCCTGTTCCTATGTTCTGCTTTATCCATAGTTTACATGATAGACATGCTGACAATGAAATTACAGTGAATGAAAAAGACAATCAAAATAGCCTTAAAATAAAGAAAAAGCACAGCTTTTCCTGCTATTATTACCATTCCATGATAGTCTGTGTGCAAGATATTGCAGGGGCAAACTCATGTCTCTGATCTAGGGGAGCCTCCGGACAAAGCCTTCTTGCTCAGCCAACAGGAGGCATTGCACTTGCTGGCTCCTGTCCTGCTGGGGCACTTCAACCACCCTGACATCTGCCTGTAAAGTGGCACAGCAAGATGCAGGCAATCCAGGAGACTCTTGGAATGCATGGAGGAAAACTTCTTGAGCCAGGTGATAGCCCTGCTAGAGAGGATGTGATACTGGAGCTGATGGTCACCAAGGGAAGGGAGTGGACCAGGGAAATCAAGACTGGCGGCAGCCCGGGCTGCAGCGACCATGCACTGGTGGAGTTTGCAGTCCTGAGGGAGGTGGGGGTAGGCAGTAACGTTAGGCTCCTCAGCTTTAGGAAAGCAGACTTTCAGCTGTTCAAGTCAGTGGGATCCCCCGGGAGACTGCCCAGAGGATCAAGGGAGCACAGCAGAGCTGGTAGGTATTTAAGGACACCTTCCACAGAGCACAAGAGCTGGCAATTCCCAGATGGAAGAAACTATGCAAGGATGGCAAGAGACCAGCATGGCTGAGTAGAGAGCTGCTGGTCAAACTACAGGGAATGAATCAGGTGCAGGGACAGCTGAAGGTAGGACTAGTGACCTGTGAAGAGGATAGAGATGAATTTCAGCTGTGTAGGGATTGGGTAAGGAAGACCAAGGTGAAGTTAGGACTGAGCCCAGCATGGGACACAGCATGGAACACAAAGAACCTGTAAATTCTACAGGAACACTAACCAGAAAAGGAAGGTCAAAGGAGGTGAACACATCTGATAAACAGTGTTGGAAATCTGGTAACCAGGGATAAGGACTAATTTGAGGTATTCAACAACTTTTTTGACACAGTCCTCAATGTCAGCCTCTCCTCCCACACTTCTCAAGTAGATGGACAGCAGGATGGGGAACAAGGGAACAAAGTCTCCCTCACTCTAAGTAAAGATCTGGCATATAACCACTTGAGGAACCTGAATGTGCATGAGACTATGGGACCAAATGAAATACACCCCAGAGTTCTGAGAAAATTTCCTGATGCAGTTGCCAAGCCACTCACCATGGTATTTGAAAAGTCTTGGCAGTCAGGAAAAGTTCCAGGTAACTGGAAAAGGGACAACAATTTTTTTTAAAGGGTAGAAAGGATAACCTTGGACACTACCAAAGTATCAGCCTTATCGCAATGCCTGGGAATACCATGGATAGATCCTTCTAGAAGCTGTGTCAAGGCACATGGAGGACAGGGAGGTGATTCAGGACAGCCAGCATGGCTTTACCAAGGGCAAGTCCTGTCTGACAAACCCAGCGGCCTTCTGTGATGGCATGACTCCATCAGTGGTCAAGGAAATGGCTACAGATGCCATTTATCTGCAGTTCTGTAGAGACTTTGACACAGTCCTCTCTCTCTAAATTGGAGGCAGATGGATTTGATGAATGGACTGTTAGATGGATTAGAAAATGGTTGGAGGTGACATCCAGAGGGTAGTGGTCAGCAGAGCACCAATGGGCATCAATGACAAACGGTGTTTCTCAGGAATTCATTTGGACCAGCGTTATTTAATAAATTCACCAATTACCTAGACAAAGGGATCAAGTACACCCTGAGAAAACTTTTGGATGACACCAAGCTGAGTGGTGCTGTTGGCACGCCTGAAGCTCCGAATTCCATCCAGCGGAATGAAGCTCATTTAGCCATGGGAACCTGAGAAGATTTAACAAGACCAGGTTCAAGGTGCTGCACTGCACTGAGGCAAACCCCAGTACCAGCACAGGCTGGGGATGAGCAGCTGGAGAGCAGCCCTGTGAGAAGGGCTTGGGGGTGCTGGTGGGTGAGAGGCTGGACATGACCCAGCCATGGGCACTCCCAGCCCAGAGAGCCAAACGTGTCCTGAGCTGCATCCAGAGCAGCGTGGGCAGCAGGGCCAGGGAGGGGATTCTGCTCTGATGATACCCCACTTGGAGTGCTGCATCCAGCTCTGGCTTTTATGTAAAAGCCATATTTCTGTTCTGTTTTTCAAGAATCTCAGGCTGTATATCTTCATTTACAAGCTCCCTTATCATTCACAAGTTGTGCTCCTAGAAGAAAATGATTCAGAGACTTTCAGGTTTCCCTCTGTTGTTAAAAATATTTTAGATTGCAATTTATATTTTTTAAAAAGAAGAATATATGAGACCACACACGCACTAGTTTAAAATCTTGATTACAACAATGTCTAAAGAGAAATGACAGAAAAAGAAAAGAGCCTTATGAAAAGGGCAAACCTGATGAAAGTTTCTTTACTGTCAACTACTTGAGTCTTAGGGATGTCCTGACTCTGACATCATAGCTTCAAAAAGAAAGCCTTTTGTATTAAAAATGCTTCAGAGAATTCTCTTTTGTAGCATCACCATTTTCCTCTTAATCTAGCACCAACTTTTTGAAGTCTACAGCAATATGTATCAGAGCCTCCTGCACCTCCAAAGTTTGTGAAGAACACTATGTGAAGAACAATGCCTTTGTTTTGAGCATGCCCTCTCAACTTCAACTGATGCCCTTACTCACTCTATGCAACTCAGTCTTTTAAAGATCTCTATGAAGAGACTGTTTGCTAAGTTGAAGAGGCTTAGTGACTTTCCCTCTATCTTAGTTACTGCTTCCAAGATAGAGGCCCTCCCTGTAGTAGCTCTCATCACGTAAATTGCTGCATTTAGAGTACAAAATCAAATCAATAAGGACCCAGCATAAAACAGTTAAGTGGCAATATAGAAGGTTTCTCTACAATCATACAAGACTATTCGTAGCCAAAGTTTTTTTCCCCTTAAGTGATACAGAAATGGATAAACAAAATCATAAGGTCTGTGCTTGCCTGTCTACCTGACCTACCTAACCATGAGAGAGAAAATGTCATGACAAATTTCCCTCAGAATCTACTTTTCATGTTTCTTTCTACTTTATCTTCTGATTTTCTACTCAGAGAGCCACCTGAACTCCTGCTGTGGAATATAACAAATAGGATTTTTTTTCTCATTTTTGCATGATTCCATCACATCTTGGCAGCTGATTTAGGACGTAACCACACCCACACAAACACGCACACCTACACACTCACCCAAACATACATGCACGCATTCTGGAAGTGCATAGACATTCTAGATGACTTGTACAAAATAACTATTTTTTCTCAGTGAGTCTCTGGTTGGTAAATAATTTTCTCAAAAAAAACCCCTCTTGATGTAGAACATTAATTTCCTTTCTGGTATGAACTAACAAAAAATTCAAAAAGAATGTTTCATCTTGCAAATGAAAATCAGGAAATGTTATTAAAAAGTAGATCATACATAAACATCTATGTGCAACTTGACCTTACATAATTTTGATTATATAAATATATGCATAACCATGAGTCTAATAATTTTACAGAAAAGCCAAGTAAAAGTGAGAATTAATCTGCAACAAAAATATAAGATACAGCTTCCTCTACTGACCTTACAAAATTATATTCTAGATCCAATGTGGAACATTAATTTTATAACACAATATATAGAAATCATGAAATAAAAGCTTTTCTAAAATGAGTGTGTAAGAGTGGAGAAAAGCCTTCTTTCCTTTTTCAAAGAAAAAAAAAAGTGTGTCAGTTTGTAAAATTGAAAAAAAAACCATTCCATTTAAAATTTATTTTGATTATTCAATGTATGCATCAATGTTCAGTATGAAACTGCAGTTCTCCACTGTGGTGTACTATTTGCAGGGACTATCATTCAGGCTTTTGGAAAACCTAATTTTCTCCTCCATGTTAACATTCAGATCAGACTATATTCTGTATCATTGATCTGAATAATGGTTGAAAGAGACTTTGCATTTTTAGATATGTAGCTGAAGAAGAGAAGCCAAAAACCAAACAGGAACAGAATCCCAAGGCACTCTGCTGATACATGAACTGCAGGCTAATGTGAGCCATTAAATTTTTACAGATTGTTATCAGCCTGGCTTACCAAACATGATTTCTGCTGCTGTGTATACAAGAAGACGGCTAGACTTGTTCACAGAATAGTGGTGCTCTGGGACAATTTATAGAACCCAGGATACTCTCACTGCACAGTTGTGAGGAGCCAATTTAATTTTGATTTGTCTCAACCCACGTTGTCAGAGGCATGCGGAGGAGAGGTGCACGTGCCATGTGCAGGAAGCAACCAGAAGAAGCCTGGTCTGTGGGGAGGTTTTGCCAGGCAGCCGTTTCATATCCCACATGGCACAAGCAGACAGCAGGAGACCACCAAGGACACCAAGAACACCAAGCACCCTCCGTAAAGGCTCTGCAATCTGATGGCAAATTTCCAAGTTTCCACTGCAGTCCATTGGTGGAGACTTGGATGGGGCCAATGGTCTCCCATCAGCAGGCAGAACTTGGGAGGGGCAAGGGGGCATAAAAGGAACTGCACCACAAGCTCTGAGGCATTTTAAGACTTGCTTTTTGGCTTTGTGCTTCTTCCTTTTGAGGCTTGGTGATTAGGGCATTCTGAGAGTTGTCTTTTAGGGCTTTTGGAGACTTGTCTTTTGGCCTTGGCCCCAGCCTGGCTTTTAGCTCTCCTGCCCTTGCTGGCTCTTGTCTCCACCTCCATTCCTTTCCTATTTCCTTCCTTCTTTTTTGGTTTGTTTTTTGGTTTTGGTTTTTTTTTTAGCCCACTTTGTTTTGGGCAGCTCCTTTTTGTTTTTCATTACCAATAAGTGGTTCTTAGATACAATGTTTGTCTTGTTTGACCTAATTTCGTTCTAGAAATTTTAAAAGAACTCACAGTTCTCCACAGTGGAATGTGACAACAGTGCACCAGCCAGCAGGATTTCAGGAGCATATGAGATGATGCCTGGGCACACTTGCACGTAATCAGGTCAAGCTGAGCTTTTTCAGTTTGTATGTGATCAGCACTGGAGTCAAAATCAAGAGGTATGAGAAGAGTATGTCAGAAGTCTTGTAGTTGAGAAGAAAAGGGAGAAATATGAACTTTCAAACAGCTATTAAGTCCTACAGCCCCAGGAACAATTTGGAGGCAGTGAGGCCTGGAGCGCTGGAAGCTTCCTCTGTTGAGGCTTGCATGCACTGAGATTACAGGTTACCTCTCATTTAGTATTGTATTTATCTAACTCTGAGTGGGGAACTGAGCTCCAGCATCACTAAACAGAACATGTTGCAATAGCCATGTGAGCTATCTCCCAGTGCACTACCTGGCAATTAGATTTATTTGCTTTCTTTTCTCTCCCTATGACTTTAAAGAAATTGAGACATATTTTACAACACATGGTATCACAAACCTAATATCTGTTCAATGGATCCATAAATGAATCTCATACCTTATTAGTACATAATTTTTTTCTGGGTATTAATAAGTAAGGCAAAGTATTCTAACTTTCAAAAGGTAACTTTTAATATCAGTTAAAAATATCAAAACAACTCATCTTTACATTTTACAAAATGGTGAATGGAGGTAAGGCACTATATAATCTGCTACCTAACAGTCATGCCACAGCAATGCATTCAAACAGCACATTGCTGAGATCTCTGACAATCCCCCTGCAGCACCAGAGGAAAATGCTGTTCCTGCAAGACATCAAATGCAGTAACAGATCCTATAGCCACTCTGACAATCAAAGGATTTCACATGACTTAAATTACATCAAATGAACATTGGAAACCCAGTGAAAATGATCTGTCTCTGTGATGCTGCTAAGAAAAGTGCAGATACTTTTCTTGGAGTGGGGCAGGGAAAGGACAGGAGGTCTTGCAATGGACTCCTGTGACTTTTAAGGTGAATGAGAAGTTCCTTATTGATATCCAGTCTGATATCCTACTCCTGCTAAAGCTTACTAAGGGTTCATCGTGCTGAGTTTTGCTCAGCACTGAGATATAATTTGCTAAGAAGCACTTCTTATTTTAAAAGGCTTACTTCTGTTTTTCTAGACATTAGAACCTAAATTACCATGTTCTGAATATAGCTTTTGTTAGTAAATTAATTTACCTTTTGACCAGCCTACAATGGTAAGGCATGGATTAAGTAAATGGACTGTATTTTCAGTGGTCATGCTTTATAGCAATATTGATACATTCTGACTAAATACAGCCATTACAAAATGCTATAACTGGATAAAAATGCTGCAAGTAATACATGAAGTTTTTCCACAGAAATCTCAGTATGGTGTCCCCTGCTTGAATAGTAGCTTATGCTCACCCCTCACATAGAATTATAGAGACCAAAAAAATTATTTCAGGCAAATGCTTCCCCACTGAGAGTGAGGAAAGATGAAGACTCCATGATGTCCATTAAGTAGTACTTCATTGATGACAGTATTATAAAATGCACGTATGCATGCAACAGTCAGACATCTGATTATAAAAGTACTTTTTAACCCAGATGAAAAAAGAAATAACCCTTAGAAATGAGAATTTTTAGTCCTCATTTCAAGCTTTTTCTGAATAGCAGCCATCAACATACCTCTCTGTAGGAATAGTGATAAAAGGCTAATGGCTACAGCAGAATATGCTTTATGCTCACAGAGATAAACAGTTTATGGAGCACAATATGAAGCCGTGGACTAATACAAGAGTTAAAGAGCAGGAATTTTATTTCTGAAAAAGCTGCCTGCTAGGTGCCAGGTGGATATTGTATTAATTTCTACAGAGTGTGAAATGCGAGTTAAGATATTGCTTCAGAAGCAGCATCTCCCAAGTTAAAGGAAATTACCTTGGTAGGTGCTGTGGCATGTAACAATAGAGGGATGAACTGAATAAAAATAAACTTGCAGAAGTGAGTATTATAAGAGTTGTAAACCAGGAGGTGAAGCTGCAACTGAGGTTACACTTGGGAAATGAGAATTGAGGATATTTTGATTCTTTACCCAATTCCATTCTATGGATAATATATGCAAGTATTTCTTATTAATTCACTAAGATATTACACTCCATAATACTGCCTTAGACCTTGCACTTTACCTGGAACTTCAAATTACTTTGGCTATCATGTTGTGTATGACAATATTCTGAATATGAATCTTTCCCTGTAAACCAGAAAGAGCGCTACTCAGTATGGTAGTTTAACCCCAGCTGGCAACTAAGCCCATGCTCATTTGCTCAGTCACTCCCCCCAAAAGAGATGGGGGAAGAGAATCAGAAGGGTAAAGGTGAGAAAACCAGTGAGTTATGATAAAAACAGTTCAATAATGAACATAAAACAATACTAGGAATAAAACAAATCCAAAAGCTAACAGGAATAATATTTTAGTGAAAAGGGAAATAACAAAGAGAGAGTGATAAAAGCCAAACAAGATAAGTGATACAGCTGAAAATAATTATTCAGCCCCTGAGCAGCAGCCGTCATGACAACCTCCTCCCTAGTCTGCTGAGCATGGCAATACATGGTGTGGGATATGCATTTGTTCAATTGATATCAGCTGTCCTGGCAAAGTGATCTTCTATTCATGTTAAAAAATAAACATCAAGAGAAAAAAAGGTAGAGAGAGAATAAGAGCTTGTCAAGTTAATTCTTGCAGAGTCTTCTGAATCTCTATTTTTTGTTGACACACCTCCCAGCTAAGACATCCAAGAAAGGAGATGCAATGTCAAAATAAACTCTGTAAACCCATCTGACTTTTCATATAACTACACTGACCTTCTTTCGGATTTCAAGAATTGTAGCCCAATTTTTGGGCTACAGAACACTAAGTATTTTATTTTTAGACAATACAAATCAGCTCAGGCATTGAAGAAATTATAATGTTCCTTTGTTTAAAGTGGTGGTTGTGAAGACTCTAGTCTTCACAACTGCTGATATTAAGATAAATTTGCTTACTTTATAGATAAATTGCATATCAATGCTTACTTTATAGATAAATTGATGCCTTAACTTTAAATAAATATTTAAATGTTTGTAGTCACTTACAGGAATGTAAGTAGCTGACAGAACATGCAAACTCATTTAATTATTGAAAATGGTCCCACACTTCACTGAAAGAGATTAACTCATTAACTCAAGCAAGTTACAGTTTTGTCATCTTAATCAAGTCCCTATCTAAATACAATTAATTTATTCCTCTTTTTTGGTCTCTTTCATCAACTGTTTATATAAAGTATGTAAGTAAGTTAGGACATGATTTTAGAAGCCTAAGCATAAGAGAAACCCACGTGTCAAAATGTACATCCAATAATTTTAATAGGGTATTCTTCCAACAGTGGGATCTACCTTCCTAAATGCTGTAACTGAGATGGCTCCATAGGTAAACCTGTAGCTAGACTTTCATTCATCCAGTTGCAATGAAGAAGAAATCACTGCTTACATAATTTCAGCCTTTTAGAAGTTAGACAGCTCATATAATTTCAGCCTTTTAGAAGTTAGACATTGAGCCTAAATTATTTCCAGTTTTTTAAAGAGAGAAAATAAATTACACAGAAGATGAGTTTTTCCAGTTAAGTAATTGGTCATCTTTCAGCACAGCATTTCTTCTTTGTTGGATTCTAGATGACTTGTCTTTCCTAGATATACATACCATTTAGATAATGAAAGATGTCTGAAATGAGATGGGATGACACTCACCCTTTCTGTGTGCTGTGGATTAACACAGTGTCTTCATGCAGAATATGAACTGTGTGAATTTGCATCACAACACGTGACAAATTATTCTGCTCAACCAGGCTGCCTCCAAGTACAACATACACATTCTGTCTCTCAGAATTTTGTCCCAACAGGTTCATATTTTCACCCAGACATGAGATTCCAAAAGATGGAGAAGTGCATTATTCCAGTACTATTGCTGGAATATATGAGGGTAATAGAAGAAATCTGCAAAAAGTGATGTTATCAGTGTACATGTACAGGGTTCACTGGAACATTTTCCAGTTTATTTTATGCAATTTGTAACTTCTAGATACCAAAATATCACCTTGAGAGTATTTTTTAGGATATGTCTCTTTAGCAAAAAAGACCAAAAACTTCATGTGCAATCAGGAAACAACTACGGATTGTGAACGTTTTACTCTGGCTGGGGCTAGGAGTGCTATAAGCTGCTGCTGGAAACAAAAAGAAATCTATTATGGTTCTTTATTAATCTCAAATTCACTGTAGAAGTAAAACTTAATACTACAAAATGAAACCTGGAGGGAAGAGCAAGAGGTCTTCCATGTCAAGCTTTTGTTCCAGAGGAGGATTGGATGAGGCATATGCCAGAGAATCGTTCTGTAAACCTAAAGAGACAGTAATTCCATAAGCTGCCCATATTATGTACTACAGTTACTCACTGACCTCCTTATTAGAATGTTTTTCCTTATTTCTGTACTTCACATTTTTGGCTGTAGCTTAAGCATATTATTTCTCATACTAGCTATTTTCAGACAGACTGAATAGATTATTTCTTTTCTTCTTCCATACTCCTTCTGTTATATATAGGTCATTGTCTTTAGTTCAGTCTTTTGTTCATGCTAATAGCCCCACAGGTCATGGCTCCTGGATCCCTCGCAAATTCTGTGAACTAGACTGGACCTCTAAATCACTTTGCTCTAGACAGTGTCTTTGCATATTTCTGGAAATACATGTGCTCACAAATGAAAATTGCACTCCAGCCACAGTTGTAGTAATGCTGTTTAGAGTAGAAGTATTCCAGATGCCTTGATTGCTCTCCTAAATTCCAGTACAATGTTTAGTAGTATCATGATATTTTTAACTCACGCTGAGGCTGTTATAAAATGTAACATCTTGATCATTTTCAGAGCAACACTTACCTTTATCTGACTCTTCCTCATTTGCGCCATTAATACTCATTCCTACATGTAGTTTCTGGTATTTCTTTTTGTTGAAAATTGAGTTAGTTTTCCTAAAAACTCCTCCAATCTGTTATCTGTTTTGAAATGTAATAGTTTTCCAGCCTTTCCAGCCTTCCAGTTTCACTTCACCCACATTTTTTTGTAAACACACTTCATATTCAGGCCTAACTGGATAAATACTCTGTGCAGAAAAATCACAATGCCAAGAGCTCTATTGTCATGTGAGCAAAAGCCTGTAGCTCTGTGTAACTCAACCACACCTCTCTAAGTATATGAGATCAGGACTGTAGAAGTTATCACTGCTCAAACCACCCTACGGCTTTTTGTGTTCTTTTTTGTCCCAACTACTTCTTCATCTCAGCTGCCATATTTTGAAGATAAAACAGCAGCAGACAAAGATTTATTGTGATATATTGTGCTGCTGTGTCATACAGCTCTGTGCCTCACTTGCATTTTCAAGGTGATCCTTTCATCACACTGGAGTTTAGTTAAGGAATGCATGCACAGTGAGAAGGCAGACTGTTGTTGTCTCTTTCTGTGACTGAGTAAGGCTTATGGTGAGGTGAAGATGACATCAGGGGAATCCTCCTCACCACACCAGCTGACTTTTCTTCATTGATATTTGCTTTTTCTAAATTAACAAACATTTGCATAACTAAATCTTATATGCAGCCATCTCATATTGACTGAAGTGCGCATCCCAAAAGTAGTTTTAGACCCCAAGGTCTATTTCATCCAATTTTTTTGGCATTCAACATCCAAGTACCTATTAAGTGATCAAGCACTGCCACGCATTAAGAAAACAAATCAAAAGGAGACAAACTGTGGACAGACATAGAAGTAATTACTAGTACTAGTCTGACAGTATGGGAAAAAAGATGCTTAACTGATTCACAGAACAGGGATAATTTCAGTTTATATTCAGCTAATATTCAGCATAATACATTTGAATATTCAGCATATTCAAAAAATGTGCCTCTGGTAAAACTCAGCTCAACTGCTGTCCAGTATACATAGATCCCTCTATCCATTATTCTCTATTTTCTTCAAAACTAACAAATGGGGTATCAGTTAAATACTTTTTGTGAAGGTAATGATTTCTGCAGACACTGTACTTTTTTCAAGTAGACAAGGACTTCTATATAAACCACCAGTCATCAGCCATTCATTTCATGTTACTCATATTTACCTGGTGTATTAATTGCCTCTCTTCAGTTTGAACTCCTGGGAAGACACAGTTCAGCTGATCACATGGTTCACAAATTTTCTTGTAGGCCCTTAAATTTACAAGGAGAGCTTTCAAGAACATTTGCGAAACATAAACATATGAAAAAAAGAAAGTCATACTAAAGACTTAGGCTTTCAATCCGACAACTTATTTAGTTTGTCCTCCTTCTCACATTCAAGTCCTGAAATAATCTCCGAATATTTTTACCCACTGGGGAAAAAGAATATAAACGAAACATAGAAAGAAAGGCGAATGTTGTAGATGGAGTTGCAGGACTGTATAGCACTGAGGTTCATGACCTTTCCAGAAAGCCCTGATGTCAGTTGTTTATAACTTCATCAGACCATGACCTTTAAAAACGATTTTTTGCATGCTTCATTGTCTGCATAAAATTGTATCTTTCATAATTTCATTTAAATTCTATCAGAAGCAGCTTTTTTCCTCCTTAGAATGCTAGAATAAAGGGGTTTTTTTTTTGCTATTCAGCTATTCAGTGATGAATTGTAGTATTTTGTACAGTGAAATAAGGATCCAATAAACGTTATGGGATATTTTGTGAGAAACTTAATGGTTTTCTCATATTAGTCTGGCTAAGTTATGCATTCCAGTTACAAAGCTAGGATCCCATAAGATAAGATTTGAGACTAAAGTCACATGTAACCCACTATAAATCCACTATGTGCATGCTAGGGGGTCATAGTACATGACCCCTAGTTGTATAAACACAATTTTTTTGCAAGACCCCTGCTTCATTCACTTGATGAGGGCATTTTGCAGCTCTTCCATAAGCCAATATTTCAGGTTTTTTATTAATGCTTATCTACCATCAAAATGTGCAGTGCAGTAGGCTATAATCCAGGCTGACAGGACATCAGCTGTCCTCCCCTTGTGCAGGCAGTCACTGAGAGCCTCCCAGCACAGGGAGGGAGGAGGAGAGGCAGATGGGAGGAAGGGCCTTCCTCTCTGAAAGAGCAGCAAACTAACACACAGAAAGACACTCTCAGCTATCGTGAAGCGTAACCACAGAGAAGGCTCAGTGCAGAAATACTGTCCTTTAAAAGTCTATGTGTATATAATGTTTAGCACTTCTTTCACAGGCAAAATCCTCATTCATCAAATAATGCCCAGTTCAGCTAAGAAAACCACATGAATTTCATCCGCAAAATTCATGTCCATACAACATGATTCACCACCAGAGCAAGTCTACCCTATCTATGCTATGAGTCAGGGTTCCTGGAAAAGACAGCTTATGGGCCATTTCAGAATACAGACACAGTCAAGCAGAATGACTTAAAACACAGCATAGGATCTTCAATTCTACATTTCTTACCTTCAAATAATTTAATTTTGCGACCTCAGTGGCCTTTTATTGCATTATTTCTATATGCATGTCAATGCATATTGTTCCTTAGGCAAAATATCTTTCCTTTTTTCTTTTTTCTTTTTTATTTTTGTATTGTTCCTGTCTACACACATTCATATTTGTCATGTTTGTTTTTACATCCACAGGGTTGGAGATTTGCCTTATAAATCCCTGAATTGTCATGTACTTCCATGATGTCATATCAATAATAATAAATGGAAAAAAGAAATCAGAAACTTACTTTGTGGAGTCCCACTATGAAGTATTGCTGAATTTCTGAATTAGATGTCGTTGAAAAAAAAAAGGTGTTGGAAGCAAAAGAATGGTGAGGAGGATAGTAAATTATCTTAAGTAACCCTGTAGATGGGAATGCCAAAGCCTGGAAAATAATAGTGTGAGAAATGCCGTATTTTATGCCTACAACTACTGTTGTCATTTGACTGTTTTGAGAAGTAGAATTTCTGTGTAGAGATAACACTGATGCTTGGAGAGATTTGGAGACACCCTTATTGACAAGCTTGAGCTGCCTGTCTTGGGAAAGAGAAGATCAAAGCTCAGAGATCATAAGAAAGTACAAGGGAGTTCACAGCAGGGTGGTAAACTACAGGTGCATGAGTCCTTTATAAATGGGCACAAACAAGGTCATTAGGGTGGGCAGAGCCTGACGTGCCTCTGTCCCTGCTTGAGCATCTCTCAACACCTCCTGGTGCTGCTGCAGGATCCTCCCACTAGTGAGGTAATGAAATAAACTTACTCTTTGCATTTCAGCCATGGTTTTGTGCTGTGTGCCTATGTTGACTCTCATAGATATTTATTGACTTGGTACAATTAAAAAGAAATGTTTTTTTAATTGTAAATTAAAACAAATAATATTTTTCTGTAATTTATTGTATTCAATACAAAATTATATTGCTTTAGTTGGTGTAATGCAGCACACAGTGCTACTAAGGAAATAAAAATTCAAAGGTAGAAATGCTTGCAGCCTGTATTTATATATGGCCAAATTGTTCAAAACTTGCTGCCCTTTCATGGACATTTACTTCACTGAAAAAAAATTGTTCCTCTTACAAGAGCACAAACGTGACAAAAGAAGAATATATGTTGTGGAGAGACAGGAAGAGAGAAAGAGAGAGAGAAGCATGCTGGCCAGTCGAAATCCTCAACATGTACATGAATGGATATAGGGAGTCACAGATAGTAAATGTTCTCTCCCTATGATCATGGATCCTTATAGCAAAATATATATACATAGCTGAGATCCTAGTAAGTTCAAAACAATGCTCATCACAGATTTCTAAGCACTGAAACACAAATAAGACAAGATATATTAAACATAGAAAATGAAAATTGTAACAATATAAATGCTGTAAACTAAGGCAATAGCAGCTTTAAAAAATATGAACACAGGCCTGGCCTCAGAGTTGAATAAAATCTCTCATAAAAATGATTATTCCATGTAATCAAAATCACCTCAATAGTTCACTGTTTCTCCTAACACATTTGATGAAGAAACCCAGAGGTAATTTCAGGATGCCCTGAATTTCCTGAAATGCTCAACTAATGGAATCGACAACCTGTGCAGCTCCTGAGAGCCACAAGCCATAATCCAAAAGCTAACTAGGGCCACGTGTCTTAGTTTGTATTGATGCATTTTTTCAAGCTATAAAAAGTGTATGAATAAGTTGGGAAAGCAATTACACTTTGGCTGTAACTACTGCAGCCCACAAAGAGAAGCAAATAATTAATTAAGATGAAGTGATATTTTATTCTTATAAAGAATAATAGTTCACTGTTATGTCACTATAAGTGAGGGGGGGGAAAGTAACCAGAATGATGTTCTAGATAGATTTTGAAAGGCCTAAAAGTGAGGTCTGAAAAAGTGTACAGTCCCCAGCAAGAATACAGTACATCTCACAAATTCAATGGAAAATGCCTCTTCAAGCTAGAGTCCAAGGAAAGTTGTTACAATATAAATATTTCTCTAGTCTTGCAATCAGCATCTCCTTCACCCATCCGCATCTTTTTATAAACTTTTTCTTGTATCACTAGTGAGATTGATAAAAAGTGCAACCACTGTAGAGCTGCCTTTAAATTATTTGAGAGCTGCCTTTAAATTATTTGAAAGACCACAAGATGGAAGAATAACTGAGTTCAATCTAGGGCAATGGTATCCATTTGCAATGTCTTTCTAAAATCTCGGTGAACTTAAATTATTTCTGTTTTCCATAGTGCATGTTTGGATAGATCCTTGCACACGCA
Organism: Calcarius lapponicus; assembly: GCA_039654755.1. Taxonomy (NCBI): domain Eukaryota; kingdom Metazoa; phylum Chordata; class Aves; order Passeriformes; family Fringillidae; genus Calcarius; species Calcarius lapponicus. The sequence goes on from CM077481.1 coordinate 43,070,758, forward strand.
CCACGTAGGGGTCAGATACGCAGCTTGCTTTAGCACTCTGGGTTGAGTCACACTGTTGTATGATTGCAAGAGATAAATCAAGCTAGATAGGGACTAGGAAACAAGCATCGGCTTTCCAGGTATTTCAGTGAGACTCCAACACTCCAGATCAGATCTGAGTGTTATTTGGGTGTCTGGAGCCATCTGGAGTCTTTTGAACACATCTGTCTCCAAACTTTTCCCATAGTGTACCTGTTTTCAAACACAAAGTCCGATTTTCCCCATTATATCATAGCAGTATGTACAGTATTCACATGCAGACCTTCATGATTTGCACTTGAAAGAAGTTGTATACAGAAGAGAGATTTTTTTGCTCAACAAAAAACCCCCGACAAAACCACCCCATCTTGCTCCACAGCAGAGAGGCAAAGGAAACCTATTGTTTTAAATAACTCCTAATTTCAAAATATTTTATTTGAATTATTTATGCCTGCTGCATCACGCATTTAGAAATACATTGCAAAAAAAAAAAGAAAAGAAATTTTTAAAAAAGCTTTTGATGCTTCACATACAGCATGCCTTATTTCTTTACTCCTCACTTGCTGTAAGAGGTGCTGTGGTGTGGCTGTGACTCTTTTGGAAAGACATTATTCATATGTGATTAATGTTGAAAGACATATTTTAGTGCCTCTACTTCCACCCCAATGAGAGACACCTGCAGTACAGTATCTGACTAAACACCCTAAGGGCTGTTTTTTTAACTATAGTTTTTTTTCTCTTTGTCACAAGCACATGTCTATATTAGAAAAATAATCTAGAAAAATGTTCCTTTTTCATATAAGGTTTGTTCATTCCATTTCTCTGTGCAGCTTCTTAAGAATTTTGTTTAACTATGAAAATATCTGGAAACAACATATAACATAGGCATAAAGGAAATTTTGACAGCATTAATTAAGAAATCTACCAGACATAGAGAAGTCACTGTTGTATAACATCAATGTAAATGAGATTAAAATCAAGGTAACTTCTGCTTTCTGTTTCAAAACTATGAGATCTCAAATGGTTTCAGTTCACAAGGAGCTACAAACACTTCTGTGTGTGCACTTGGGTGAACTTTGCCGGAAATTTGGTTGAGATTATTTTTCCCATGTTCTTATTTGGGGAAGATAAAAGAGATCTTTCAGCTTCCCATATTCATGATTCATTCTAAGTATTTTTTAAGCCTCAGTTTTATTTTAAATGGATATTTCTCCGGTCTTGTCCCCTAGAGCTCAAAAGCTTTTTTATGGCCATGTGATGTTTCCATTCTTGCACAGAGCACCTAACCCAATGAAAAAGAAAAAAGAAAAAACTTATTACATTGATTTAATTCCTTCTGATAGCTCTGCATAATTCTATAAGCAAGTGTGTTTTTACAGTAATGTTTAAGTTCAAATTGATTTAGTCCAAGATAGAACAATAATGACTGTTTAAAGACATTTTAAAGTGTGTGTGTGTGTGTGTGTGTGTGTGTGTGTGTGTGTGTGCGCATTTGTGCACCTACAGGGAAAAACATGTTATTAGACAAGTGGTATTTCTTTTTTTATCATCTGGACTAAAGAAAAACTAGAAAACTAGCCTCAAATTTCAGGATTATCAATCCCTGATTGTAAAACCCTTCTGCTTTATGGCAGAAAAGCTGTCTTCTTGATGACATGCATTATTATAGCTGTTAGAAGTATAGTTTCTTTCTGATAAAATTCTTTTGTATGCCCAAAATCAGGTAACAAGTATCAGTATAAATGGCATATTCATTTAAATAGCAAAACTTCTGCTCCTCCTGTACATTGAAAGCAATGTTAACATTCTTGCAATCCAAGGATTCCCAAATCAATTTGATCATGGATAAGATAGTGGTGTTCAAAGCTTTTGGAAGAGTTCAGTTTTTTTTTAAACTCATTTTAGTGTTGTTTTTATTCAGACACAGGCTGTGGAAGAGTTACATCACTGCTAAATCAAGTCTCAGAAAATAAAATACAATGGAAGACTGAAAAGTGCCATTTGTGCAAATTCAAGGCATTCCTTAGACTGCATCATCTTGAATATATTGCTTCAGCATGAAGACCCAAGATACCTTGCAGCAGCAAACAAATTGAAACTAAATTATTCATGACAATCTGATATTGACTAAATATTTATTACTGTAAAGGCAGGAATTTAGGTCATGTTAACAGATAGTTAACATTTTGGGTTATAATTTCATTGTATTTTATAGCCTGATTCATTTGACAGTGAATCCTGGATTGGAGGGGCCCACACTATTCAGCTGGAAGATATTTATGACTGGGATGCCAGGTCAGCTCAGATCTGGCAGGACTCATTAGATCAGGTGCAGTGATGTGGAAATGCCTCATAGCTTTTCCAGAGTTGGCACAATCCAGAAATAGTACATCTGCCTTTTGTGTATCAATCAGATACTGAGACAATTATAAACTGGCTTCACAAAAAGACATATTGTGTGTCTCCACAAAGAGGACTGTTTCTTGCTATTTGCTATTCTCTTTCTGCTTCTTCAGAAAATAGTGTGGGTCCATCTCAGATTACTAGTTCTGAGCACTATGGGTGACAGCTAATTCATTTTCTGTAAGTGTTTAATAGATTAAAGCACAAATGCAGCCTGTGCCAGCTCTGCATTTAAGCAAATACAAGACCCTTCACCACAGTGCAAAGATTGAGTGACTGGCTCTGTAGGAAACAGCTGACAAGTGTAACACAGAGAATAAAACCACAGCTGCATCCACGCTGATTCTTGCAATGTCTCTCTGCCTCCTGTCTCGTCACTGCTGCTTGAGATTAGAGAGGGGATCATTGACAAAGGCATAACAGGAAAATTTAGGAGAAATAATATAAAAAAGTCCCATAAGTGGGTTTATACTGAATTGGCTTCTTGTAGGCTTACAATGGGAATATTTTTTACTATTTTCATTTTTGCATCTCTTAAGAACATGGAAATTTCACCTATTTGTCTCTATTTACTTATGTCCTAGATTCAGTATAAATATGGCTGCTTTTATTATCTATATGGATATATAATAGCCTTAGAATGAAACTAGAGATGCTTAAATGCCAATACATATGACCAGGAGGTGTGACAGCTAATAATACCACTCATCTCACCCAGTGCAGTCCCCGCTCACAGCATGTTTCCATCCAGTACTGCTCTGCTTTTGCATTTCTAAGATGGCAGCAGAGGAATGCCCACCTAGGTGTTAATCATCACAGTATGCAAGAGGAGTAAAGGTGGATTACGCCGTCCATTAACTGATGCTGCAGCCAGGAGGGATCACAAATGGAACAGGATGAAGAAAATGAGCTCTCCATGCTCTGTGTACACAACCAATGATGGAAAATAAAAGGCTTCTGTTGATAGTGTAACTACACGTCAATACAATCATCAGCTCTGACGCAAGGGCTGGCAACACTGTTCTGTCTGCCAATTGTGACAGTCCAAGACGGTTGTCAGAGGCTATGGACACATCCAGCACTTCACAAACAGAAGTGCCCGGAAATGGTGCTGAAACAGAATCCCCCCATAGTTATTCAGTCTTCTGACAGTTAAAAGGTGATTATGTATTTTCCCTCTTTTCTTCTTTTTTCACCTTCATTGTGGTTTTCATTCAAAGCAGAGATTGCCAAGGCTAATAAATTCTTCTTAAGAATTTTGCTCAAATCTTCTTAAAAAATAGTTTATCATCTCCTTGTTGCCCATAGTTATTTTCTGTGCTACAATTAGGCAATTATTTTACAGGAAGATATACTTTTTAAAAAACCCTGGTTTTTTGTCCAATCATAACTTGTTATTGTATATGCGTTTCCTTCTTCCAGCCAGTGTTTTCATGCAATGCATCATTCTTTAATATTCATTCAAACAGACACATCATTTCTATAAAAACAAAAGCTAGAACCAGCAACTAGTCATGGGCAAGCAGCGGAGGAATAAAGACCAGACTGGCCTAAATCTTCATTTCCTTTAAGTATTTCCTTGTAAGTCTTTTGTAAAGCCATCTAGGCTCAAAACACATCTTTTCTCAACTAATCTTAGCTGGCATTGCCCCACATAAAATTTAAATTTAGACATCATACCTCCTCACTCTTTAATGTGTAAAAGTACATCTTACAACTACTCTTAATCACTGGTAAGCAAAACTATCAACACTTTGAAGTGTGACACATTTCTTGTTTTGAGGTAAAAATAGAGGAGAAAGGTGATAAATGTGGCTATTGCATGAAAAAGATATAGTATTAGAACAGTTATATTTATATAGATATAAAATAACACAGATATAATTACAATTACTATGAACTGACAAAGAAAATACCTTCACAGCCCTGAGTTTTCTTATTACTCTTGATTTCATATAGCAAGTGACAAAACAGTCATAACTTATAGATTCTTACAATGAGCAAACAATTCAATTAATTTGTTGGACATTTCCAGTTTACTTCTGTTTAAGTGTACTGAGTTTCCCCTAGGGATTGCCACTAGTGTTTTCCACTTATATAGATCTATAAGAGAGTGATCTATAACTTTATGGAATATGTATACTTTGTATTTAAAATCTGTGAAATATTTCAGGCCTATTTCTTACATAAAATAGGGATCTTTGCAATTCCTTGGATAACAGGAGGCCAAAATATTTGAGATTATGGTCCTTACTTTTTGAAGCTTCTGATCAAGTTCAGTTTTTCTGACTCTAATATAGAACATCTGTAGTAAAAGGTGGCTCTGCCTGTGGCAGAGGGTTGAAATGATCTTTAAGGTTATTTCCAATCCAAACCATTCTATGATTCTATGATTCTATGACATTTGCTTTTGTGTCAAAACATTGCTTTCAGGCTATTGACTCGACTTTCTCTAAATGTTGTTCACTGCTATTGTGCTAACAAGGAATCACTGCTTCCATCAAAATTAAAATGAAGCAGATAATAAAGAACTCCCAAATAGAACATATTTTTTCTCAAACCATGAGTGAATTCAATGATCTGTGCAGAAAATTTATAAGCCTTAAGCAAAATGCATCACTTCTTCATTCTTTTTGTGGAGATGTACAGTCCCATCTTACTGACACCAACTTCTTCTATCACAGAGACCCTTTACTGTAGGGTATTGTAGGTATGGTCACATATTGAGAAACTGAACCTCAAATAAAATTGTCTTGTCAGTGACATTGTATCTCTTGTTGCTATGCATTTTAGGCAATTTCACATTTAATCAGCCAACAAAGCATCAGTTTAACTTCAGCGTTCCCTACTATAGAAATGGAGAGGTCGCTGCAGAAAAGACCCACCTTCACCCTGTACTTACCTAAAGGGTAAGCCACAGTACCACCCCTTGTGCTCGGGCAGAATTCTAGCAGGACAAACAGCATCTGCAAAAGTTACCTACACTTGTACGACAGAAACAACAGCTTTGCTGAAGAAAGTCTTATTTCAACATACCTACCTGTATTTTCTCCAAACCACCCAGTCCCTGTAGCAATGAAGACAAAAGGAAGGCAAGAGAAGTAGTAGGAAGGCAACAGAATAGACACTTTATTCAAATTTGCAAATTTTGGAGAGGGTCAATTTTAATCTTATAAATTTTATAAATTTAAATTTTATCTTATAATTTCTACTGATCCTAGAGTCAGGATTGTAAAGAAATGTGGTTTCTAATAAATCATTTAACCAAACAATCATGACTGCTGAAAGCAGAGATCTTTCAAAATTTATTGCCATAGTAAAAGCATTGAAACTCTCTCAGAAACTCCTAAAAAGTATGGAGTATTACAAAGTTAAATGTTGCAGTTATTATACTGCACAACTATTTGGACACCATGTAAAAATTATTAATTTCTACTGTATATATTCATGTTGGGTAGGAAAATCCACACATTTACTGAATCCTTCTGGAAAATACAGATTTACACTTATTAAATGTTTCCAGAAAAAAAGGATGAAATATTTTACTTTACTGGTTGCTGGCCTTAAATAGAGCTGGCCACACATCACAGGAAAGCTTCAGAATGATAATATGGATATGCTAATATATAACATTACGTTTAACACATAAAATAAGACACCCTATGGTTGTAAGCACCTTACCAAAAATCAGTATCACAGAACTCAGCTATTTGTAGGAAAATAAAGAAAATAGCTTGTAGGAAATGAAAGAAAAAGTAAACTGTGGACAACCTAAAAACTCTTTGCTTCACTTACTGGGTTTCCCCTCCACTGTTGCCATAAGCTGACCTGGACCAGCAGCCAAGCACCCACACAGCCAAATGCTCAGCTCCCCCTGCCCAGCGGGACTGATGGCAGAGAAAGGAGATCAAAAAAAGCCATGTGTCAAGATAAACATAATTTAATAGGTGAAGGGGAAAGCAACAAGATCACAACCACACCAAATGATGCAGAGCTGGTCACCCACTGCCTCCCACGAGCACAGTGACAAGCAGCAAATATTAGATTAGTGGCTGCCTTGGAAGAAGCCCACATCCTTCCACCCTCCTTCATCTGTACCCAGTTTTGAGTGCTAATCATGATAAGAGATATCCCTTTGTTCACTTGCAGGCAACTGTCCCAGCTCTGTCCCGTCCCAGCTTCTTGTACACCTCTGGCCCACACACTGGGGACAGGTGCAAAGTGAAAAGTGGAGAAAGCCTTGACATTGTGCAAGTAGTGTACAGGAACAGACAAATTATTAGTGTGGTATCAATACTCTTTTAGCCAGAGTCAAAGATATAGCACCATATTGGCTGCTGTAATGAAAGCTATTCCTTCCCAGCATGGTCCAGTACAATTGCTTATGTAGTAGTGGTGATTTTTTTCACCTATTTAAGGTTAGACTTCCCCTTAAAAAACAGTTCATACTCCAATAATGACTTTCCAAAAGCTTTTCCTGCAGATCTGCTCACACTTGGATGTTCATAGGAAAAGAGCAATACCATAAAAACAGGTCTAAGAATTATGTTTTCTAAGTTATTCTGATTTTTCTAACATGCAGATAGTCCAAATAAGAAATGCTCTGTCATTACAGCAATTGCCAAAAGTCTCACTGAAACAAACCAAAAGCAGAGACCTTTTTAAATGTCATGAAATATGAGAGATTTGTACTTTGGCAGTTCTACTGATTATCAGGTGTACAGTCCATTTTGCAATAAGGAGAGACAGTGTTTTGACTGAAAATAATGCCTGTATCCCACAATACTGCAAACACGAATTTATTATGGGGAAGAAGGAAGTGGATTTTTCCTGTTGCAAGGACTGCCCCATCACGGGACACCACACAGTGTCATGCAGCATAGTCACCGCTGAAGGAGACCTGCCCACTCCGGCCTCACCCAAGGCCCCTCATGCCACCCAGTCCTGTAGGACCTGCATCAGGAGTGGTTTGTGCCTGGGCTCAGCTTCCACAGGAATTAATTCCGTCACACAGGGTGCTAAGGACGCCTTGGGACTTTCCTTCAAGCTAAGTGTCTGGAACGCTGGAGTCTCCTTCACACCTGGAGTTGCTACAAATGTTTGATCAAAATATGGGAGAAATTTTTGTGTGACATACAGCAGGAAGGGTAATACCGTGCTGTGGCAGGCCCCTTTGCTGCTCCAAAAGGAAACTCTCTGGGAGTCCTTTTCTCGGCGAAGTACACACAAAGCACCAAAGAACGCCAGTATTCCAGAATTCACCAATTCACAATTGGCATGTGCACCAATATGCACACACTCGCTTTTTCCCTTTCCAGAAGCCGCAATTGGCACACTCCGATCCTCTGTCCCCAGCGTGGTGCTGAGCGACGACACGTCCATCTCCCAAAGCCAGATGCCCGTGAGGCGACACCGGCGCTTCGAGGAGGCCAGGCCGGCGTGCCGAGGAGAGCCGGCACGGCGGGGTCTCGGGGACAGCCCCGTCAGGCGGCACCACGGGACGCACGTCGCGGCTCCCGAGCAGCCCGTGCCGCGGGGCCCGCCGAGACGGACGCTCCCTGGCCCGCGGGAGAAGCGACGCCGGCGGCGCCGGGGGCTGCAGCGGTGCCCGGCCCTCCCTCCGGGGCCGCCGCCCGAAAGAGGGGTCCGGGACCACGGCGGCCGCGCCCGCCGGAGAGGAGGGAGCTCTCGCCCACACCGCGCTGAGGAAGTGGCCGCGGCTGCGAGCGAAAACGAGGAAGCGGCGGATCCGGCGGCGCTAGGAGAGGGTCCGGCCCCGGTCCGGCCGCAGCCCGGCACGGTTCGGCCCGCCAGAGCCGCCCGCCCAAGGGCTGCCTGCTGGAAGGAGGTGGCGGCGCGGAGCCGAGGGACCCCGAGGCAGCGGTGAGCAGCGGCCCCAGCCGCCAGCACGGGGAGCCGGAGGGCGACCGGCCTGGCGCCACCGCCCCTTCCCCGCCGGGGCCGCGGCCGGGAATGAGAACGGAGCCACGGCCGGGAACGGGAACGGGGCCGGGGCCGGGGCCGGGAATGGGAACGGGGCTGGGGCCGGGGCCAGGGCTGGGGACGCGGCCGGAGCCACAGGAGCGGGCGGCGCTGCCGCTCCCGGTGCGGGGTTGGGGTGTCGCGGACAGCGACAGAAAGGGGAGCCGGAGCCCTCAGCAGCGGGTGGGAGGGAGGCTGGAGCACCTGGGACGCAGGAGAGTCCTAAGGAGCGGCGGCGGAGAGGAGCACTCGTGTCCGGGTGCGAGCGGGCGGCTGGAAACGCACCACCACCCTGAAACCTTGCTGTATTGCCGTGCTTCGAAAAATAAATACCACTAGCCCCGCGTCTCAGGAATTTAAATCTAAAACTTAGGCGCAAAAGAAAATTGATTTTGCTTTGCTGCGAGACGTTACTGTGGTGGCAGGTTTTAAACAGAGCCAAGTGTGCACAAAAGTAGGGCTACTGTTTGAATGGTGCGTATACCCTGTGAAAGATTTATGACTGAAAAAAAAAATCTTTAAAAAAGCGGTGTCTCTTACCAAACTTCCCTGTTTTGTTTCCAAGAAAACAACTGTGGTTATTCACTTGTAGTCGATTCTACAAGCCTGGTGCCAGAGAAATTTCTCTTAGTTTTGTGTTCTGCCAGCATTATTCATTTATCTTTGTTAGCACTGTATTTGCATGCACATTATGTTGTAGCTGTCTAGATTAGTTTGAAGTGATGTTATGTCATGTTTTCTTAGACAAAGTAAAACAAGACTTTTGTTAGATGAAACAATCCTTTAGAAGAGTGGCAAGTAGAGTCCTAGTCTGACCAAGTTACGTGATATATTCTAGAACAATTATTTAAGGCAAATTCAAAACGAAATTATTCTTCTTTAGGGCATTAACAGTTTATAGGATTTTTTAATGTTCTTTTCCATTAGGTTTCTTTCTTGTTCTTTTTATCCACAGAAGCGTAGATCTCCTGAGTCCTTGGGTTGAATCCATGGAGTAATCCATGGACAGCCATGGAGTACAGATGTGTGTAGATTCAGCATGCAGAGCTCTCTATATTTTTATAGGCTTGGAGGCCATACAGTATAACAGTGTAGATTGAGGCAGTCCCATTAGAGGAACTGTGACTTTTTTTTTTCTTTATCCCTCTGTTGAGCATTGAGAGATAAATAAGGAAGTTTGAATGTTCTTTATAGTGTGACAGTTATCTTGTGAGGGAGAAAGATTATAGTCATAGATATGTATATTTTAACTAAAGAGTTTGAAATCAGGTGTGATTCTTTTTAAAAATGGTTGAAATAGATAAAAGTATATAATTCTTTTGGTTTTCACAATCACTTAAAATCACTACAAAATACCATGAAAAATACTGTTGACATGTTCAGGGCTTTTTTCAGTTAAAAATAGTAGCATTCTGTCAAAGTAAGGGTGAACCATGCAGCTTTCCCTTTTGCACATTGTTGCAATTTGATAGAAAAGCAGAATTAGATCCAAAACCACAGGAAGACAAAAAACATATTTATTTTTAGAATTGGCTAGTGGTTTATATTGAGCACAAAATAACAGTTTAGAAGACTGATGGTGAAATTAAAGCTTGTCTTAAGCACCTTTGAAGATACCAGTGGCCAAAAAAAAAGGAAAAAATCTCCAGTAATTTCCTTAGTCTCCCATCTTTTCTTCTGGATCTGTTAGGACAGAAGTTTTGGAAGTGAGAGAAATCACTTCTGAAATATATGTTATGTTCACAAGTCATGGTCTCTCAATGATAATTTTCTGCGTTTCTGCAAATTACACTTCTTTTTTTCTTCCTAATCCTTTTGCAAGATGCAATATTTAACAGAAAACAATTAATCCAATGCCATTGCTGATTTGAATACTATAAGTGTAAGAAATCTGTTTGCGTCTGAATCAACTGAAAATTCTAGACGGTATTATCCTTCTTCCAGCTTGATAGAATTTGGGGTCAGTACCCCAAGATCTGTTGTGTACACATCACACAGACTGTGCCAGAATCTGCCTTCAGTGACATGTTTTTAGCTCCAGAATAGCACAGCTGAAAAGGGGAACTTGTCAGGATTTATATCATAATTACAAGGAATACAAGAGTTATCTATGAATGTGAGTAATAGTCACAGAAAAATCATTCCACATGAGTATTCTCTGTTATTCTGTGCTCAAAATAAACCTGTATCTGCTTCTAAAAACTACCTCTTTTTTGCTTGAATGTAAACATGTGCTTTTGTGAGTTGCTCCACTGGGGAAAGAGTGCTTGTACCATTCAAGTTATCTGTTACGAAGCTGAAGATGGACTTGCAGGTGTTTGTGGGTTTCAGTAGTAAGGTTCATAAGTCATAAGAATGAAAACATCTCATCTTGCAAGGATTTACAGCATCATCTTAATTTCTAATTTAAGAAAAAGTGAAATACCAACTCAGTGTAGCGAAACAATTTTGTAGTTCAGTTTGACAGTAGTTTTCCTTGCATTTGATAAAAGAAGAGAATCTTGGTGAAGGAGGAGAGGGCAGCTCACTAGATGCCTCAGCTGGCATTTCTAGAAATGTTTTTACAGAAAAGGATTCTTGATATCTGTACTACTTTTACAGAAAAAACATTAATTTCTGCTGGATTCTGTTGGATTTAAGCCTTTCAATCATTCTCATAAGAAAAAGAAACCTTGGGCTTTGCAGTATCCTTCCCTAATCTTTTGTATAGTGTAGTATAGTACAATACACAATTATTTATATTTATTTGAGGCACGGTAAAATCATTTGATCACAAGGCTTTTGCTTAGTATTTGCATTGTATTTTAAGGTTCCAGCAGCAAGGGTACATAGCTGATACTGTTTACCTTTTAATTTCATGACATAGGGTAATGTGAAGGCATATAGTTAAGCAGAAGTTAAGCGGAAGAAAACATTTCCTACTGACTTCATTGCATGTTGGGGTGATTGGAAAGCATCAGCATTGCAAATGCAAGAAGTGTGAAGGAGAACCAAAAGAAAAAATGCCAGGATTGTCTGTAGCAAATAATTAATAAATAAATACTATGTTTGACACAGAAATATTGCTTGCCTCAAAGAAATGAAATGCAATTTTGTAGTAGTTTGTGTATGCATTCCAAATTTGAAATTAGGTATAACTTCCTGTGCCTTTGCATACAATGATTAATGATACTTCTTAGGACTGGCTATTCTAAAATTGAAAGAAAAGGTAAAAATGCTTTGGAGACTCACAGGGATCCTAATGTTATGGAGTGACTTCAGAATATCTATATTGTTATTTAATATCTTCATTAATGACAGACAAAGGGATCAAGTGCATGCTCAATAAATTTTTAGATAACACCAAACTGAGAGGTGCAGTTGACACACCTGAAGGATGGGATACTATTTAGAGGGACCTGAATAAGCTCAAGAAATGAGGCCATGGGAACCTGAGAAGATTTAACAAGACCAGGTTCAAGGTGCTGCACCTGGGTTGAGGCAAACCCCAGTACCAGCACAGGCTGGGGGATGAGCAGCTGGAGAGCAGCCCTGTGAGAAGGACTTGGGGGTGCTGGTGGGTGAGAGGCTGGACATGACCCAGCCATGGGCACTCCCAGCCCAGAGAGCCAAACGTGTCCTGGGCTGCATCCAGAGCAGCGTGGGCAGCAGGGCCAGGGAGGGGATTCTGCCCCTCTGCTCTGCTCTGGTGAGAGCCCACCTGGAACCCTGCTTCCAGCTCTGGGGTACCAGCGCAGGAAGGACACGGACCTATGGGAGTGAGTCCAGAGGAGGCCACCAAGGTGATTGGAGGGATGGAGCACCTCTCCTGTGAGGAAAGGCTGAGAGAGTTGGGATTGTTCAGCCCGGAAAAGAGAAGCGGAAACCCACAAGATAGACACAAGAGCATGTAGTGACTGGACAAGGTACAACAGCTTAAAACTGAGTTGGTTTACATATTAGTGGATGGATTATTACATGGATTACATATTGGGAAGAAATTCTTTATGGTGAGGGTGGTGAGGCTCTAGAACAGTTTGCCTGGGCAGTTGTGGGTATACCATCCCTGTAGGTGTTCAAGGCCAGGCTGCGGCTAGACCCCCCAGGATGGGGCTCTGAGAAAACCTGGCCCAGTGAAAGGTGTTTCTGCCCATGACAGGGACCTTTAATCTAGATGATTTTTAAGGTCCCCCTGACCCAAGCTACCCTGTGATTCTGTGATATGCAAAATGCTGCAAGCCTTCCCTTTGTACCAGGTACCAGAGCAAATAATTTAAAATTTGCATGTATTAGAACCTAAATAACCAGCATACAGAGTATGATTACAGCTAGTTTGTCCAGTTTCACTATCACTCAGTGTGTAGGGTATGTTGGTTGACCAGCTAGGACTACTCAGTCATTTCTCCAGTTTTGCCCTTATTTGCTTTGAGATAGCATTCCTCCAAACAGATATGGATTTCCAGGTGCTTGAGTGGAAAAAATGTCCAGTAAAAATTCCACCTTTGCCTTCTTTAAAAATAGAAAGAGGCAGCAGAAGGAATTTTTTAGCACTGACACTGAGCAGAAGTAAGATATATAAGGTGCTAAAAGATTTGATAAAGAAGCAGGACTTTTGGCATGGTAGTATGTAAGCCCAGCCATGTAAATCCCTGAGATAGTATCTAGGCTAGGAGTGGAGTTGAAATTGACAGGAAACACAATTGTGATAGGAGGCAACTACAGAAAATACATTCAGGAAGTGTTAGAGTAGGATATGTGCCAAGGAATTGAGCAATAGCTCAAATATTTTAATGTCATAAATCCTTATCTTAAACAGCAGATTTGGTAAAATGAGTAAGGTGTCACCATTTCATGCATCAGCCACAGCCCATATTGGAGAGACATTCTCTTATTTCCTCCCCGTTTGTATAAAATAACAAAGTAAATGAGTGGAGGGGAAAAAAGAGGAAGAAACCATAAAATTCTAAGATCATAGAAGAAATAGAATCCAGAACATATAGAGATAGTATGTGTCTTAGCTAAAGCCCGTGTGACTGAGAACGTGTGGTGTGCTAGATCTAAATGCTAAAATGTGTGTTGCTGCTGACCACTGAGTGTGTAGTTCTGCTTTTAAAAGTTCTAGTATCAATTTCAAAATTGGCTCAGTTTAAAACAATGGCTAGATGTGTCTTACAAAATTGATTCCTTGATTTTTTGATAGGGTTATCTGAAAAGTTGATTTTCTTAGTCTAGATTCAAAACCTGAGGTTAGAAATATGCTATAAAGACAGTCCTTTCCCCCCTAAAATTCTTGTAAAGTGCATTACAGAAAAGTTTCAACTGAAAAAAAATCGTTTAGTTATTTTGTTTGTAGAGAACATAGAAAAGGAAGCTGGTATGTGTGTAATAAACAGGTGCTTATGGGTAAGTTCTTGCTCTGGGAAAGAGACCAAATTTGATAACTTGAATCAAGAAGATCAATCTATGCAAAAAACCACAAACCTTAAATTTTGTCAAGGTGGTAAGCTTTGATATCATAGAATCACAGAAGGGTTTAGATTGGAAGGGACCTTAAAGATCATTTATTTTCAACTGCACTACCATGGGCAGGGACACTTCTTGTTGGACCTAGTTGCTCAATATCTGAAATATGTGGAATGTTGAGTGAAGGAAGCAGCACTAGTATTGTCAACTTAGGCATAAAGTTATAAATGTCACTGCTGCATTTCATAGAGTTCATGTGAATTCCACAGTGTTTTGCTCAGGAGTTAGTAAAGCAAGCAGGATGTTTAACTAAAGATTATTTTTCCAAGTCGGATAACTGGATTAGCTATCTTTTGAATCAGTGAGCATCTTGGTGCTGTGAAGTGAAAATGATCACTTCCTTAAGATAAGTATCAAGTTGGAGAGCACTGCTGTGAACAGTTCTGACGTCCCAGAATTGAGGTGGTCATTAAGGGAGTCTTTGAGTAACTTTTCCGTCCTCGGTTATCAGGTGCAGCTGGCAAGAAATCTCCTGCTGCCTCAGGTGCAGGGAATAACTGTGTGACAGTCATCATCCAATAAATGCCTCAACAATCTGCTCTGCAGGTACTTCTGTGCACAAAAGTGCAGGGGGAACGCCCCAGTGTGGGATGAGTAAACTCAAACCCACTGGAACATGTTTTCTGAAAAAGATGCAGAGCTGTGTTCGCTTGGAAGCAGCGGTGTGTTGAGGCCATGATGCTGCAAGTGTGAAATCCAGTTGCCTCCATCTCTCAAGAGACAAGTTTCATCAAATGGAGGTGGCTTTTTGTTATCCTGACATAGCAACTATCCATAGTGACAATTACCAGTGGGCCATTTAGAGAGGTAGCTGTTGATGCTGTGTGGGGGACAGCACACCATGAAAAAAGAGGCCTGACTATGCAGCCTGGCAGTTTGTCATGCAAGAGATAGGGAAATGTTACCTATTGGCCCAGAACACACTGAGGCCAGGTGCATCCTCTTTCTGCCCAGACTGATAAATTGGCCTTGTCGAGTATGTAGTTGGTCCAGGGGTTGTTAATGGGCTTACTTTGCAGGATGGGAAGAGAGGGCTTATATCTCTCTCTGTGTAGTGTTTCTGGAATGCTCAATGTTCTATGTGAGTGGAGAGGTTAGGTTTCAGTTTGTTTGCTGGCTAAAATAAGTTCCTGCCTGTCAAGAGACTGTTCTGTCTTTATACCAATGAGAAGTAAGTTTTATCTGTGCTGCTTGTTCTGATGATAAAGGTTGATATGGGGAGAGATACAGACTTAATCTTTTCAGGATGGCCAATGCACTAATTGTTACAAAGAGCCCCTTTTGCGAAGCAGTCTGCTTTCTATGATGTCTGTGTCCTCCTCATAAAACATAGTCAGGAAGAGCTGGCACAATTGTTGGATGATAGTATTTTTTAAGAGAAGCATTCCTTTCCGAACAAAAACGCTGTTAAATTAAAAATGCTTTACTGGGGGAGTGTTGAGGCACTTGAACTGGTTGCCCAGAGAACTTGTAAATGCCCTATCCCTGGCAGTGTTCAGGGGCATATTGGATGGGGTTCTGAGCAACTTGGTCTGGTGAAAGGTGTTTCTGCGCATAACTGGGGGTTTGGAAGTAAGTGACCTTTAAGGTGCCTTCTAACCTGAACAATGCTGTGCATCTATATTTTTAATTATTAGATAGATTTTAGGAAAGATATCCTTAATGCTGTCAACCTGGCTGTGTGAGCTGGTGTCACATCTTTCTTTCAAAAAACCAAAAATGCTCGGCCTTTTTCTCCATACTTCTGTGGTTGTCAATTCTTTGAGTGAAATTTCCACTAAGAGATAATGCTTACAGTGTGTCTAAAGAAGAACATTTACCTGGTCTGTGCTCCTAGCAGAAGTTTTTGAAAAAAAAAAGGTAAAATGGCATGATTTTTTATAGACTCTAGAAAGTGGCACTGAGAAGGCTTGGCCAGTTTTATAGAAGCTTGCCTATTCTGAGAGTATGAAAGGCAAGTTGTTTTTGTTCTTGCAATAATTTCTGTGCTTTATATATAAAGCAGGATACTGCAGACTGTTTCAGATGACAAAATAACCTTGGTCTAAAAGAGGAAGCTGCCTAATTTTGCCACTCTGACTCATAGGGCAGTCCATTGCGGTGTCTGTTCATCAAAGGTTTTAGCAATTCTATAGATAGACCAATACATTTCAGATAAGGAATGAAATATAATGGGGTCCAAGTGTTCTTGCTTAACAGTAAGTAAGACTAATATTCCTGGTTGAGAAACTGAGATAATTTATATATCTGTAGCCTCTAGACTTGGAACTAAGTAGAGACAGACCTGCACAAAGAAGGGGAGTTCATACCTGCATAGTAGCTTTGGAAATGCCAGCCTGCAACAATTATTGATTTTAAAAACGTTAAATATAGACACTTACTGGAATGTAAAATAAACCTATCTTGTGGGTCTGCCAGCTAGTAAGGCCACAGTGGTCTTTATCTGAAACTTTGAGTGATATTCATTCAAATTTCATTTGAATGAAATGTGGCATTTTGTCTTAGTCCTGTAAGCCTACAAAACTTTGAGACTGCTGTAATAATGTCGAATTTCTCCTGGGTTGTTTATTTTAATGGATTAAGCTTTTCATTCACCTTCTGTTTGATTGTAGCAACTTCTAGAATTCATGATGCTTTAGTTCTGACATGTCTTTCTTTCCAGAAAATTTGCTAAAAATATCACAAGGAAGGAAAAGCAAAGTTATGGCTTTGTTTGGATCCATCCACACTTGGACCCTGATC
This sequence comes from Calcarius lapponicus, assembly GCA_039654755.1. Lineage (NCBI taxonomy): Eukaryota > Metazoa > Chordata > Aves > Passeriformes > Fringillidae > Calcarius > Calcarius lapponicus. Next base: position 43,087,405 of record CM077481.1, read on the forward strand.
TTTCTGGATGACTCCAGCCTTTCTCTGAAAATTTACTGTATCGTCAGCTCTCTGCCCAAGGCACTTTTTCTGTGTGTTTGGAAATTGGACAGATATTCCAGGTTTTGACTTCCTGGAAAAGGAGGAATGTTTTGAATAAATGTTTTTGGTCTAACACTCTGATAGATCTTTGGCTGGCAACTTCTTTATGGGTTCTGACAAACAGTAGACAACAGTGAACCTTGAAGGAAGATTTTGGACTAATTTGGGGCTGGGGGGTAATTTAGTGATGGAGGTGTCTTTGTTTTACTGTGCGATCACTATCTTGTCCATAACAGTTTTATTATTGCTGTCTCTGTAAAAACTCTTCTGTAAAAATGAAAATATATTCCATTTGGCAACCTGTTATACTGTCATATTTAATGTCACTGTAACTTTGAACCTGAAAACATGCAGGCTGTTGGCTAAGCAGTTCAATCTCTTTTTAGTGATTTCTTGCAAGAAAGATGATAATTTTTTTTGTTTTGCTCTTCACATATTTTCACTGCCTCTGTAAGTTCATTTCACAGCTCCTTCTGTGCAGTCATAGTGGGATCTATGGTATGCAAAGGAGTTCTACTTTTTACTGTGGTTCTGGGAAGTAAATACTTGTTTGAAACAAAACCATAAAGGAACAATAAGTATACATGTATACACATACATACATATATATGTGTGTGTTTATGTGTACGTGCATATGCATTTATGTATGTCTCAGTAGTTCCTGAAGGGAGGTAATTGGGACTCCCTGAGTAAGACTTTTGTAACTGCACCCCAACACAGGCTTTTTTTCCCCCTCTTTTTTTCCCCCCAGCATTTGGAAGATGCAGTTACACCTGTACTATTCTGCAGCCACTGCAGAGGCACAGCTGCTCTTAGTGAAGATCCGTCTGTGCTCAGAGAAGTTTGTTCACATCTTGTCACAGCAGGAAAACGGGAGATTAGATGGGTCTGCCCGCAGTATCTGAAATGCTTTCCTGCAGCTGTTCCTGATCCCAGTGGCTCTGTTATTTATAGGGTGGTTTAATCACAGCTGAGTACTTTGTCCAAAAGGGAGCAGGTTTCCCCATACAAATGCTGCCACCCATTTTAAGTCTGAAATTCTTGATTTGACAAGAGACATGTGTAGCGAGAGGAAGTTTGCATTTGTGACAGTGTAAGAGTCGAAAAAGAGGTAAGGGAATGGCTGATAGAGCATGATTAAAATGTAGAAGAAAATGTTCACATTTTTTGTGTAAATGATTTTGTTTTTTCTTTTTCTAAAAGGAGGAAAAAATTGTTTTGGTTTTGGGTTTTTTGGTTGTTTGTTTCTATTTTAATATGTGTGAAAATCATAGGATTTTTTATTTCCAGGGAAAGAATTATTGTAATCCATAATAATCCATAAACACCTGGCCTTTTTTTCTTTTTCTTTCACAGTAGCATTCTGACATTTTTAAGAGAGCAAAGCAGAAAAACCTTATTAGAGGAAAATTATGGCATGTGAAAAGAATACCAAATACATGAGAATCCCAAAAGAAAGGTGTTGTATAAGAGAGACAATAGATCCTAGCATCAGTGAAGAATACTTTTTTAGTGATGCATGCTCCTCCATGAGCTGAGTACAGAAGCTTTTATAGAAAAGGCATGAATAGAACATGAATGCTGTGGTACTTTTTCTGAGCATCTGTTTGCCTTGTAATAGGGCAGTAATTGTGTTGACAGGTCAAGTAGTTTTTCCTCAGGAAATACTTCAATAGCTAGAGTGCCTGGAGTAGTCTGATGATATCAGAATGTCAGATGCAATTTAGAGTAAATGAGAGCATTTCTGGCATGTTTCAATGGAAAAAAAAATCTATCTGTCCTCAGTATTAAGATGACTTGAGAAAGTAAATCTATAGGAAAATATTTTTGAAGCTAATAGGGATTTTAGGTGTGCTTGTGATATTCCTTTTTAGTTCATTTTATGAATGACTCCTTGATACAGGAGGGGAGTTAAATGGAGTTCACCCTAAACCTAGTAGATGAAATACCAGTGCCACCTGTTTAGTAGGCAGTTATTTGTTTGGATGTGGCCAAAATGCTGAGGATTTACATGAATGAGGACAAAAGCTGTTTCTTCTTAAGCTCAGAAAGAGGCTAGCTAGGCCACTAACTTTCAGAATAACGATGAAATAAATGAACCTGTTACAGATTGGACAATCCCAAAGCTCACTGATCATATTGTAAGACTGAGGTTTTGAATTCCCCATCAGAAAAGTCTTCTGGGCCAAAGCTACCATATTCCCTACTTTTCCCAGACATATTTTAATTAAGTTATGTTTCTGGTGAAGACTACATCTCAATGTTTAAAAACCTTAGCAGAAACACCATTGTCACCCTGAAAGCACCACAATAAAGGAAAAATATCTGAAAGAAAGAAATGTTTCTGAAACTGAACTGTTAAATTAAAATATGGAACTTGACACCCAATACAAGTATTTTTACTATATGGAAGTGCTAAGGAAAGAGCCCAGTGTTGAAGAAATAATAAAAAATTGACAATATAAGCTTCCTTGTATTATTGTCAATATGAATTGACGATATGAAGGTATAACAATATGAAACTTGCTAAAAACTAACACGTGTTTCATGTATCTGTCAGCACTGGCCAGGAGCATCTGTGGAATAACAGGAACATCTTTGCAGATGAAGGCGTTTTTAAAGTCTGAAGAATAAGGCAAAAAACAGAGCAGCATCACTTAGATTGTCAGTAAAAGGTTGCAGAATTCAGAGAGGAGTGTTTGATTGTGTGAAGAAAACTTTTCTTGGAGAAGCCGGGGAAAACACATGGAGAAGAAGGCTCAAGCATGAGTGATGGGAATGTTGCTGTAGGCTGTAAGCTGATTAGAGACACAATAGCTGCAGACAGACACAGCGTCATTGCTCAGCAAGGATACTTCCCTGAGGAAGGTCAGCAACTCAAAGAAATTTAAGTGTCACTGTCTTAGACAGTACTACAGTACATCCCCATCAGTGTCATGAGTGGGACATTGTTTGAAGATGTCTACAAAAGTTGCAAAATCACCAGTATTACCAGCTGAATTACTCAGGATTTCAGATGTTTTTCAGTATGTCAGTAAATTCACTCTAGTGTCCTGAGCAAAACCTAGTTTGTTTGAATTACTTGATAAAATTATATTCTGCTACATTTCCTGCCCTGATGACTTTCTTTTAGGCACTTGCTGTGTTCTTTTGATTCTGCATTATTTGCTCATAAAAACTCCTCTCCAAAGGTGTGGATAGAAATTAAATCTTCATGTTTATACAAAAAGCTAAGGGAGGCATTTAGAGGTAATCTGATGATCAAATTGAGACCACTGTTCAGCTGCCTACACACACTGGAAGATGATTTTAAAGGTGCAAAAATGAGAAGTCCATTTCCTTTGTTAAACTTCCTCAAATTTAGTTTGCTTAAAAGTGAGGTAGTAGCAATGAATTTGTAATACTTCAATGCTAATTATTTCCAAGTTTAATTCAATTTGGAATATACCTTTAAGGTTCTACTTAAACCCTGAAACTACCAAAATATTTAATATAGTATGTCAAGTCACCATCAAAAATGCATTTATAATTCTATGCATACTGAATTTCTTTCAGCTTTCAGGTGTGTTACGTAAGTTGAAAATGTGGAGAAGAATCTTAAAAAAACTTATACTGCTTTTCTCAGAGGCGCACATCTTGATTCCAAGAATCCTAATTAAATAAGAGCTTCAGAAAAACACACATTCATATTATTCTTTTATTATTTTTTCCTGTGTATAATTAGAGAACTGTTGAAGTTCAGTGGGCGCTTGAAATATCTCCCTGTTCTAGAACGAATTGTTTCAGTAAGCATATTTTCATCATTCAACACTGTCTGGTGTGCCTTGTACGTATGTGTGCATGTGAGACATTTGCTTTAAACCTTACTTCTTTATTTTCATACCCTGATCACAGAATACTACCTTGAAAAACAAGAAAAGGTGAAAAGTAAATGCTCAAATAAGGAACGTTTTTTTGTAACACTTATTTCACCGCTCCACAGCTTTTGGTCTTCTGTCACATTTTAGTCATCTTACCCATGAAGGAGTAAACTTGTAAATCAGAAATCCTTAAGTCTCCCACCACACTACTGTTTGGTCTTTTTAGAAAGATTCATATTCCTATTTGTATTTTTTAATGTTAGAATGGAGATCAGTACCTTGGCAATATTATACTCTTTACTAGGCAAACTTTTCAATATAGCAATTATTCTCCTTTTATCCTTGTCTAAATATGAGATGAAATAGAATTAAACTAAGTGTAGCAGTATGGTTAGCACAGATTTTTTCTAACACCTTCCAGGTGAGTTTTCCTTAGTTTTGCTCATCTGTTTTGAGGGAATGTTTTGCTTCCTAGTATGCATAAAATGTGTGAGGTACTAAACTCTTGTGCTATGTCAGGAGTACCCTGCAGAGTTGATGAGGAAGCTGCCTGAGGGGAAGTGGGTACATAATTTTCCTATGTGTTTGTGCAATATTTTTTCTTTCACGTAGGATAAGCCGGATATTTGCATGCATTTGTAGCTTCCTTAAAGGTCACATTTAATGACCAAGGGGAGAGTTGTACTTAAGCCCCTCTATGGCTGTTATGCTCAAGCTCCTCTCTTGGGTAGCCAGCCGCACTTCCTTCAGCACTCATTAGGGTAAAGCCTGACAGTCAACCGTAGGGTGGGGGCCTAATCTCCATTTTACAGCTTCACATTTGCAACCACACTGGCTCGAAAAACACTGCACTGTTTGTGCACCTGGAAAAACTTACAGGAGGAGGAAACTCTGAATTCAGGCATTTTCTCCTATTCCATTACTGATCCTAGAAGGGTATTATACACCCAAAAGGAAGGCAAGATTTTGAAATTCCAAACAAAGAGAACAGCCATCCCAAATTCAGACATTCTTCCAAAATTTTAAAGTAGTTTTTAATCATTATTTAAAGGGGTTGTTTGGGATTATTTACCTCTGTGCATGCCCAGGAGATGCTGAATCAGTCCAAACATTTCCTACCATTGCTAAACATTAAATATTCTACACATTTTAGAAAGTGGGGTAGAGAAACCTGGCCTGAAATCTACCAACAGTAACTTATTTTGTGAAAGTAGATCAGGCCATTGTTTTCTGAAACAGATACAGATAAATAATTTGTGAAATATTAGAGATCATAAGAATCCTGCTGCTGTTCTTTTTATAACCGAGGAATATTCTCCATATTTTAGAAACTTGTTATATAGCAGGCCTTCTCATTCTGAAGATTTAAGAGACAGTCCCTCACCAGTGCCATCACTGACATTTCATCTAAATTACAAACAGTGGATTTCCCCCCAGGCTCCCTCCCCCTTTTAAGAACTTTTTTTTTCTGGGCAAATCATCCTGAAGATTGTGTAGAAAATACCGAGATTAATATGAGACAAAACAATACTCTGGAGAGTAGCCCGATCTGAAACACATCCTAGTCAAAGTGAATTTAAATTTCAGTAGCCATAAAGGTTTTTGTAGTCAGGGGTGATGTGTTTACCCCCTCTAACCCTGTCCCCCACCTTACTTTTATTTTATTAGCCATTATTTTCATTCTAAAGTTTTTTATCTTTTTTAAGTCTGAAACTAGAAGTATGACAAAAATAATTTAAATTAATTAAATTAAATACATTCATTAAAATAAATTTCTACAGATGAAGAGTATGGTGATATTTTTCTGTTTGATATTTGTTCAGCATGTATTACTGAGGTGTTTTGAGCAGGCACTGCAGTGCAGTACCATTCTTGGCATGAGACACATTATGTGATTATTTCTTCCTTTTCTCCAAGTTGTACATGTGAAGAGCCAGCGTCAATCAGTAATCCATCCAAATTCTTTCCTTACTAAAAACCTAGTAGTAAATCTGTTTTCTTCCATCTTTCCTGAAATTGGTATTGAAGACTTGGAGCCTGCCTTCCAGGTGCTTTGCTAGAGGTTGGATAATGTATATTTGTCTCCTAACCACCAGTATGTGTGGTGCATAGTGGAGTAAAGAAAAAAATTACATGGGGGTGTGTGAAGGAAGCAAGTAAGCAGGAGTGAAGGAAACAGGAACTAGAACATTCAAAACATCCATATTTGTAATGACTTTCAGAATAATAGAATCAAAGAGTCATAGGAATATTTAGATTGGAAAAGGTCCTTAAGATTATTGAGTCCAATTGTAAACCTATCACTACTCAATCCACTACAAACCCATGTCCCTAACCACCATTCTGTAGGTCTTTAAATCCCTTCAAGGATGGTGATTTAAACACTGCCCTGGGCAGCTGTTCCAATACTTAATAACTTCCTCAATGAAGAAATATTTGCTAGTATTCAATTTAGGCCTCCTCAGTACTATAGGAGGCCTTTGCCTCTCATCATCTCATGCGTAGGAAGAGACTGATTCCAGCCCTGCCTGGGGTGTCTTCCCCATGCTACTGTCCCTTGCAGCAGAGTTGTTTTCCCCTGTGCCTTCATAGGTGCCTGATGCCATATCCTGCCAAGACAGGCATACAAAGTGATATGGCTTGTTTTGTGCTAGGAGTAGAAAAGTCAGGAGGGCATCGGAAGGCTTTGGGTGAGGAGAGATGATGAAAGAGCCTCCTGCTGGCTCTCCTTCAAGGCTTGAAAGCAGCAGCTGAGCCCTGGGACAGGGCAGTGAGATGTGGGGCTCGGCTGGTCTGTGCCCCTATCTCTGCACCCCACTGGAGAGCAGGGAGAGGTGGCAGGGATGGAGAATAGGAGGAAAGCCCTGAGCTCCTCCACACCTCCCAAGTGCTCAGGCTGAGATGTATGTTGCATGTGACAGGCTGACAAGATGACAGGAGGGCTTGGGAGAGGAGCTTGTATATTCACAACCCTAAGCCCCCATACCCTCCCCCAGTCACCACCAACTTAGTACAATGTACTTGGGGGAGGTGGTTAGGGAAGAAAGAGGAATTTTCTGAGTGTTCCGTTCTATCAATGCACTATCCCAGGACAGGCTCCTGTGAAACCCGCAGGACTGTGTAGCTGGGCAGGGGAAGGGAAGCCCTGGCAGGGGCTGCGCTTGTGCAGTGCCCAGGCCTGCTGCTGTCCCCTATGCCAAAGCTGTCAGAGCAAGCCAAGAGTTCTGATGGAGCTTGCATGCCTTGTGTGTGCACCTACAGGGACCCTGGACAAACTGTGGGCAAACAGATCCTGCTGGAAAACATCCTAGTCACAGACCTTCCTTCCATAGTGATATCGCAAGGGTGCGAGACACCGCATAGCCAGGAATGCAGATGCTCCAAAAGGGGCAAACTCTACTCCCTTTGTTGAGCTTCATTAAATTACTTTCATTTGAATTCCTTAGCCTTTTCAGGTCCCTTTGAATTGTATCACAGCCCTATGGTGTTTAGCCACTGTGCCACTTTGTATCATTTGTGAATTTGCTGGGGCTGTGCTCTCCCCGCTGTCCACCACCGCAATGAAATAATATTGACCCCAATCCTGATCCTGGGTTACAATATTATTAACTGGCCTCCAGATGTGCATTGTATTATTGGCTGGAGTCCTCTGGCCCTGCATTAAATTACTGAATGAATCTATTCCATTTGAAGAAAGCTTTGTATGGTACGGTCAGAATGGTCATTTTGCATACAGAATAAATTTTTGGTGGTGACTGACTACGAACTGCCTTCTGTGTCTTCAGTTATAACTTTTCTTCGTTGCAATTAGCAAGCAAAAGTTATGTTACTAGATTGGTATGGGAACTTACACCAGTAACTTTTAGTTGCAGATCACAAGAGTAATAAATAATAATGCTGCACAAAGCTCTATTATATAGGTGAAATATCTTTGCAACTTTGAGAACTCCCTTATTTGAGATGGTGGGAGAAGACCGGAAGATCTGCACAGCATGTGGTTTGACATGACTGTGCTCTATCTAGTTTTCTATACTGTATGAGCCTTGTTGTTTTGACTTTGTGTTCCTCTACCTCTTTCCCACATAAACCCTTTATGTATTCACAGCATAGCACAGGTATTTCTCTACTATTTTTTGATATGAGCACAAGGGACAGCAAATCAGCACTGATGGATCAAATATTAATTAAGCAGTAGGCACAAACAGCTCTGCCTGCTTCAGGACTACCAGGGAGGTGTCAGTCTGAAGTACTGTGTGCTAAAAGGCCCTACATTAAGACTTCCATTCCTCAGTCACATCTTTGCATTATGGACCCTTCCTTTTTACATACTTATCTGTAAAGTCTTCTGCACTTTTCTTCATGTAACTCAGTTACACACTTTGGCCAGCTTCAGGACAGATGTGGTATTAAACCTGTTCCCATATAGCTTGAACCATATAGCTAACCTTTTGCTGATTCCACAGATTGCTGCATGGCTTCCCTGAAATGATGCTTAATTTTATTGTGAACGGCTCATATTTTAACTTCTATGTGCTTCACAACTATAGAAGGAGAAACTGAACTTCTGATTACTTTGTCCACTTCTAGCCAAGGTGCTAGGAAACAGGAAAAGAGAGCTGATGGGATTTAGACAAACAACTTCTAACAAGATAAAAATAAAAATGGGATCTTCACTTTAAAATAATTTTTTTAATTCTCAACATATGTATCACCAACAAATGTATTGCTAAAATTACCTCAAGCTATGCCCCCTGGACATTTTCAGGTTGGACAATGGGTGAATTTCTTCACAGAAGGGGTTATTAAACATCGGAATGCTCTGCTGAGGGAGGTGATGGAGTCACCGTCCCTGGAAGTGTTCAAAAAACAAGTGGACAGAGCACTCAGTGCTATGGTCTTGCTGAAAAGGTGATGATTGGGTCAGGTTTGGCTCAATGACTTTAGAGGTCTATGCCAGCTTAAATCATTCTACAAACATACTAGGTGAACTGCCATCTTATTGGTTTATCCTCTTTTTTCTACTGACATTCATATCTCTGTCTTTTTATTTTCAGATACAGTGTTCTAGGTTTGTTACTTGGAAAAAAAAAAAAAGCCATGGCTTCCAACACATCAAACCCTGCTAACCATTTGCCATACTTCTTTGGTAATATCACACGTGAGGAAGCCGAGGAGTATCTGATGCAGGGAGGAGCAAGTGATGGACTATACTTGCTCCGCCAAAGCCGGAATTACCTGGGGGGCTTTGCCCTATCCTTGGCCCATGGAAGGAAGGTTCACCACTATACAATTGAGAGGGAGCTGAGTGGTTCCTATGCTATTGCAGGAGGCAAGTCACATGCCAGTCCTGCTGAACTCATTAACTATCATTCAGGGGAAGCGGATGGCCTTATCTGTCTACTGAGAAAACCTTTCAACCGGCCGCCAGGTGTTGAACCCAAAACAGGACCCTTCGAAGATTTGAAAGAGAACCTCATCAGAGAGTATGTCAAGCAGACTTGGAATTTGCAGGTAAAACCAGAATGATCTTGCCAGTAACTTGGCAATAAGTGTAGTTTTCCTGAAATTTAAGCCCTTAGACTTTCTGCAGTGGTCTAGCATAATCTTATCTATCTCTGCACTAACGTATGTCATCAGATTTGGACCAAAAATTAATACATGTAATGAACAAGATACAGAAATTGTTTGTCTCATTGCTTTTAATTCTGATTTTTTATGGATTGATATGCAGGCAGGCATGGTGACATGATGACTTGTTTTACATCTTACTCTCTTAGTTGGCCTTGTTTCTTGATGCTAATTTATGTCCAAAACAGAAATTGTTCCTGCAAGAGAACAGTTTCTACACTGCAGTGCACTGCATCTTCAGTGCTGCAGAGGTCAAGCAGGAATTTTCCATGTGGAGAACAAGATGTTGGATTTTTTCCTGGGAATGACTATGAAGAAGCCATTCTTAACATGGAAACAGTGGTGTAGGAGGCTGCAAAGAGAGTATTATTTCACCTTGAGATGTCACGAGTTACCTTTATGAATTCATGAAGATACTCAAGGTTCCTAATCTCTTTTGCTGCTAGCAAGTAACCCTATGAATTCTGCTCTGTAAAATATATGGAGCAACCCCCATCTAGGAAAACCTGAAACTTATACAACATTTTCTATAACTGCTGAGGTTTATTTGTAGGTCTTTTCTGATGAGTCTGAGCTCAGTCTAGAGGGAAGTTGATGAACTCTGGTTAAATGCTGGTGAAACTAGTGGGGGTTGCCCTCAGATTCTGAGCCCAATTTAGAAGTGGTAGGTTGTAGATAAGGTTAGAAATGTCTTAGTTAATATTACTCTGAATAATTCACTCTAAAATGGGGACTGTTCTGTCTGGGAAAATTTGCATTGATGTCTTTGACATAGACATGCTGCCACAGTGCAAGGCACATTTGGTTTATTTTAGTACACTGCCATAGGATATGTAATTTGGAGGTATGTTTGAAAGCTCAGACTGACACTAACTTCATTTAGCCATGTCTCATTAGCATAACAAAATGACTTTATTTTAAGCTTAAATACTGATATATCAGTGTTTTTATTTACTGGTTAATTTTCCTTCTTTTTCTCAGAGGTAGAGGGAGAGCCCGAGTTTTGTGATATGTTATTTTGTGGTTTAAAATCTTTATAGCAACCAGGCCTTCACACACAACAAATATGTGCAGATTTTGGATGTCTCAAAAACAGTCCCAAAAGACTGAGAGTCTACCTGTCATCTTTTTATTGCAGAATATAGTTTAACTGTTTCACTGTGTTTTTACTGTTCTCTAGGGGCAGGCTCTTGAACAAGCTATCATTAGTCAGAAGCCTCAGCTGGAGAAGCTGATTGCCACTACAGCCCATGAGAAGATGCCATGGTTTCATGGGAGGATCTCTCGGGAGGAGTCAGAACACCGTATCCTCATCGGGTCAAGAAACAATGGAAAATTTCTGTGAGTTTATTTTTCTGTGGTGTTATTGTTTGCCTCCAGTGTTACTGTACAGCTCTTTTGAGTAAATCTCAAATGAGACTGTGCCCTAAAGCACGGTTCATCCACAGTGAGGGCACCCAGTTCAGCATCATTTACATGGCATGATGCTTCCTGTCCTCAAGTCCCTCACTTAACTTAAGATGGAAAACTATAACAAAAGCCTGGAACATCTGCAGGGGTGTCCACTAGGACCTGCTGGCACCTGTTGTGACCAGCCCAGGGCAACCCCTGGCCTTTGCAGCCCCACTGTCGAAGCTTCACCACCTGCGCCCAATACACAGGCTTATTAAACTGGTACAATTAGAGACAAAAACTCCCTATGTTAGCAGCTGTTGGGATCTGTATCTGTCAAGACTCCCAGGGACAACAGTAGTGCTTTATTTTGTAGGTAAGCAATAAAATGATCACTTCTACCTTGACAGCACTATTTTGTGTCAGGTACTTACCCTCTGCGTTCACTGAGCCTAATGATTTTTTGTTTTCTGAGCACAAATGTGGCGTTAGGATAGTGACTGACAGCCATCAGGGACTAGAGCCAGGGAATCCTTTGGAGAATGTTTGGAGAATCCTCATTTGAAAAATACCAGTGTTTTAACAGAGCTGTCTTTTGTCACTCCCACCCCCACCCAGAAAGTAGTTATATCATGATAAAAAATTTGAAAAATTAGGCTTAAAAGTCAAGGCCATGTAAGGAGCACTTGGAACTGTATAATTTTTGAGGGAAATTTCATCACCTACCTATGTAGTTTTCTTTAGCACTCAGCCTTCTTTGGCTTTTTTTAGAGGTAGTCCAAAATGAAACCCCACAAATGAGTGCAGGAAGGATATGGTGCTTCAGTACCAATTCTTTCACTTTACTGTTTTTCTGTAATTGTGCCATACTAATTGCTAATGTGGGTGCAACCCTTGCATATTTCCATGTTTCAATCTTAGTAGACAGGAACCAGTAACTCCTTTAAATCCAATTCCCGGTAGAGTGAATTCCTATGAGGTCTTAACCACAAATGCTTTGACTGTAGTGACATCTCATTTCTTGAACTCTCATTTCTTTCCTCAGTACTTGAATTTTTTGTGTTTCATAGCCAGTCACACCCAAGTAGCTGTGCATGCCTGTTTTTAGCCTCATTTTCCCTTGTGGTGGGGACCACATCCAGAGGGGTGTTACCCAGTTGCTTTGGCTGCCATGTGTAACAAAACATTGTGATAAGCTTGTCGCAGATTTTGTCATACTTGTTGTAAAAAAAAAAAAACCTGTTACAAAAGTTAAAAAAATTTGTGGAGCCAGATGTATATCTTTTGCTGCATAGGAGTTCAGAGGATTTGATGAACATAGCTGCTGTTACCAATTACCAGCCCAACATCACCACACAATGTCTCCTTTTTCTTGCCCTGTGATTTTGCTAGTTTCTTCTACTTTTTAGACAGAAGGTCCAGTAATTGAAGCAAAAAGCAATCCTTTCTTTTAATGACAATTTTATACCTATAAATATATTGCTTTTTTGCTTTCCATTTTAACACCTTACCAAACCAACTTTGTATCAGCTGAGCCATGATGTTGATCATGTATTAAAACTGGCAGCTTTTCCAGTTTGCCTCGGGCACACAGTGGTTCCTCTGTGGCCAAAATACTTCTCTTTGGGGAAAGGGAGGGAGGGGGGGGGCCCAGGGGGAAGTAATCTAGTTTTTCTTCAAAGTAAAGGATCCACTAGCTATCATTTCTTAACAACAGGGATAGGTTTTGGAGTAAGGGAGTGAAATTTTCTGAGACTTGACATTTTGAGCCTCTATTATAAACACTAGTCTCTTTTTAATCTTCTATAAGCAGTCCTACTGCTTTGACTGGAATTATTTTCCCAGCATTTTCCTGTGTTCCTTAAAGATGGCCTAGGAGGCATTTCTGATGCTCTTTGCAGTGACATGCTCAATGAGTTGTGGGGGAGCTTTCAGACCTTCTCCCACGGGACTGGATATGTCAATAGATCCATATTTACATAGTTTTGATGGAACTTGGGTGGCTACTTTCATACTGAGAGGAGAAGCTCATAGAGGAGAAAATGCTAATTTTAAGGCTCTGTTTAAACCATGAGAACTGCCATTGGAGCTTAAATAATATGAACTGCTAGTGTGTTGATCTTGGGTACCTGTTATTAAAGACAAGACTGTTTACTTCTGCCTCTGTAGGATGCTCTCTGATGTATTAATTGTTCTTGCACAGACTTCCTATCTGGCCATTTTAGAATGTAGTAGCCACTCAGCTGCCATTTGCTCCTATGGTCTCAGGGAAGACACAGGGAGAGAACTTAATCTACCCCACAGTTCAGTAGCCAGTGCAGCAATAGAAATAATGTGTTGTTCATTTGTGTTGAAATAAGTTATTCTACATTCCTGAGCCGTTCTAGCTCTCAGACCCAAACATTTAGAGGCAAAACCACTATCTAATTCAGAGAGGTTTATTGCTTTCAGCAGGAGGTTGCCTAACATGGGCTTGCTCAGCCAGCAGGTGTTGAGAAATAAACCACTCATTTCTGGCTAACTGAAGCAGAAGCAGCAAAACTGTTGAGTGTGAGTGTGGTACATTGTTTTATATTTCAGGCACAGACATCACATGGTTTTACTTACCTAGCAGCAGTGCTTGCCAGAATAGTCTGTACATCTGTGGATTGAAGGCTTTGAAGTTGTGATTGTGAATTAGTGTTTTTCTAACACTGGTCAATATAATTAAGCCCAGTAGCTGACTGAAAAGTAAAACTTTCAGACATGTAAGTCGAAGAGATGTTTGCTTCTTGAGGTAGGAATTGGAACATGGGAACAAAGAGAGGAGCTAGATTTTTGAAGAGATTAGGTACACCTGGGGTTATTTAACAAGTTCACGAGTGAATACTTGTATGTAACAAAAATCAAATTGTTTATTATGGAGAAAATAATAAATCTTAGAAGGATATAATATTTTATATATTATATAAAAATAAATATTTTTAACAAGGCTCTCCAAAACTTCATTACACCAGAAATTTGCTATCCATCTGACATACCTACCTTAAAGCAAAATCCAATACAGTAGTCTGTGTAACAATACAACTAACATGTAGATTTCTTTAGCATTGCTGTGCAGCAGGACAAGATTATCAAATCTAGAATTATTTTTAATGGTTTAAATATGGAAATAGTAGAAAAGATTCCTGACTACAGTTCAAAATATCATGAATAGCACCATAAAAATAACACTACAATGCATCCAAGGAAAAATTCTGAGCTAAATGTAGATGTTTTACCAGAGAGTTTTCAAAGATCCATTAAAAGCTTTTTTCATGGCTTAAAAGTCAGTAAAGTATGTATGTGGACGTTAGAGAGTTTGTTTTCAAAACCAAACACAGAAACTATTACATGAAATGGGAAGTATTTTCTACCTCTTCTGTGAAAATGTTTGTGTAAGATTGCCACTCTAGGCACAAACTTTGAGGGGAAAAATAGCAGTGAAACAGAAGTAAAATATTTCTAAAATTATCAGAAAAGAAACTGAAAATAGAGAACTTTATGTCTGAAGCCCCCCTTAACTACACTAACACTTTTACCTTGTCTATTGGGTGATGGTTCTTGACCAAACATCTGGGGTTTATTACATTTTGTCTGATAGGGAACATTGATCGTAGATCAAACTGTTAATATTGGTAATCCTTTTATTAATATTGCAATAGTATTTTATTAATAATGCATCATTAAATATTTATAATATTGTTGATATCTATGTGAGTTCATGCATGCATATGTGAAAGAGTTGAAAAATAAATTATAACTTCACTTAAACAAACAGCAGAAGAGTTAGTTTCCTCTGTAGTTTCACATAAGAAATGCCTCTGGTATGTGGTAAGGGTTGGCATATCTTGCCATCACTAATGACGACTTAAGTTATACAAGCATGTGATCTTGCATATGTGTTCAAAACCAGGAGTTCTGGAGTTGGACGAGGATAAAGAATATTCAAAAATACTGTTAAACTTAAAAATTCAGTATTAGGGAAATTATGAGTGAAGGCATTGCAAATTAGCGGTTTAGTCTAAAATAATTTTTTACATGTGTTCATGGTTGTATGTAGTTCACATATGAACAGTTGTGTAAAAGGAAAGTAGAAAAGTATTTTGGTGTCATATGAGTGTCTTTGGTAAGCAATGAGAATATTAAAGAGGACAAATCTAGTTTAGACTATTATAATGAGCCATAGTAATATGCCACATCATGGCATTCCATGACAACTAGAAACTAAACTGTTTCTTGTGTGTAACAATACTTAGTACTAGTAACAATATTTCAAAATAATAAGCTTTGAAGTGCAGTTGTCTGTAAGAGTTTTATTGTCTTTTGTCTGACCAAAGATTTTTGTTTCTGGGATATGTAGCAGTATATATTTACACTAATATTGCTGCCTTCTTCTAGGAGTTTGCTGCTACCAGACTGCATACTGAGCAAGGTCATTTTTCTGACCATATAGAGAATTCTTAAGATAATTCTATCAGTATTAATTTTCTATCCATAAAAGGGACTGGACATTGTTGACATCATAGAAGATGAAAACAATCCTGTTAAATGTGATGCTAATTCAAGGATATTAAGTAATGATCAAATTCCTCTTGAAAGTGCCAAGGAGTTGCTAGGCTTAGACAAGCTATAAAAGACCATAAAAGCTTTTCAAGATAAATGATAATACACAGACATTGAACTATGTTTCTGGAGGTGCTGTCTTCCTCTCCACAGCAGCCTGGATGATGGCCATGACTCTTTGGGAGAGCTCTTTACTGATCTTCAGTTAGGTACATGTTGGGTGCCACTTGCAGACCAGTGCAGCAGAGCTGTGGCCTCTCAAGACAGGTTCTGCACTGGGTGCTTCAGCAGCAGAGTGGGTCTGAGGTGTGAAGAAAATCTGTGACCTGAGACAGCTATACTAAGATCTCCTATTTCGGGTGCAGTTTTACTGCAGTGCTGTTTGTTAGGGGTTTGGTGGAGCGTGGTGTATTTTGCTGCCATGGTGAAGTCAACTAAATAGACTAATTTGATGCAGTCCTTCTCACAAAATTATTTTGTAACTGTGCAGCAGACTCACCAGGAGATGAATTTTTAGGTACCATTGTAGATAGCAATAGTGTGAAGCTGAGGTATCTCCTAAATTCTGTAGTGTTCTGACATTTCTGAAACAGCTTTGAATGTGTTAGTGAACTGGGGAGAAGAAATGATGCAAATGAAGACAGCAGTCAATCCACTTTGCCCTTTATATAATTCTTTTACAGATGGCACCAAGTTCATTTCTTATTACCCACAAACTTGGAACATATGCAATGTGCAGCAGATCTTTGAAGTGATAATGAGTAGCCATGTTGTTAATAGCATTACCAGAGAGATAGCCATGGAGAGAGAGGGCAAGACAAACAGAGAATGTCTGGAGCTCTATCAGCAGTGGGGAATGTCAATATCTCTGGCATCAACAAAGCTGTAATTGCTGAGAAGGCAAAGCAATGCCAAGAATAAAATTTAGTATGCCTTTGGATTTAGGAGCAAGGGTAATTTCACACCATTCCTAAAGCAAGCATTTTGCTTGTTTATTTTCTTCATAATTCTCCACTGCAGAATGCTGTGAATTCTGTTTTTTCTACACAGTCAATGAGGCATATTGTGATAGCAGTTTATTTCTTTGACCCTCGGGGATATTTTTCTTTAGAAACAGAGGGATCATTTGGGCTTTCAGATGGAAACAGAAAAAAATTGGGACATTGTTCTTTTTGCTTTCAAATGAAAATACCAAAGGAAGGAATGGATAGCTATTTACCCTAAATGTAATAAAACCCCAAATTGTTATTGGTTGCTGTCTAGGTTGCACTCCCAAAACCACAAAAAATACTCAAGCACACATTGCATGAAATATAAAATCAATACCTAAATATTCTCTGCATTGCATCAGGTAACAATTTTAATTTCTACGTTTCTTATTCTGCTGGTTTAAAAATGTATGTCACAAAAAAATCTAGATACCTTGGCACTTCTCTAATATGGCTTTGTAGCTATGTACTCAAATCTGCTCTCAATGAAGTTGTTAATATTTCTGATGAATTCAGTAGATGAAACAATAGTGTTGTTTATTTACAGGTGTTTATTATCTTTATGTTTTTCTTCTGGACATTTGCGATTCTCTGCAATAGCATGAAATGGAAGACCAGGTGATACCTCACTGCTGGCTTCCTTCCTTGCCAAAATTTTCCAATGAAGACCTTTTTATTTAGCAGTTTTTATTGACAAACAGTTAATATTGTGTTTCATTTCAGAGGCCTTTAAAGCAGAGAGCGCCTTTGGAATTTTGATTTTTTTTTTTTTTTCTTAACATTCTGGAATTTGTTACTTTCCATACAAGGAAGGTTCCATATATGAGGAGGATGATGAGGAGAGCTCCCAGGTCTGATGTGAAGGCCCTGGGTAATGCAGGCAGTACCATCAAGATGTCAAACTTTTCTGTCCATTCAGAGAGGTTTCAGGTTGCAACCTTGAAGTTTGAATAGATTTTGCCTTTTATTCTATTTTTTAAAGCAGCTGTTGACATAGAATGGGATACTGTTACCCAGCTGCAGTTCTGGAGGCTTAGCCTAACCTAGACAGCTATTATCACTGTCTGCAAATCAAAGTGAAATTGTGAGACGTGACTTGGGGCAATCCATGTCATGCAGTAAGGGTTCAGTTTGCCAAAACTAAGACTTAAGCTGTCAATTCAATGCACTTGATACTTCTGCCTTTCAGACATATTTTAAAAAATGGTAGTATCTTCTGGTTTCATGTTTTGTGGGGATCCAGGTTGTGTACCTCCTGACTTCATCTTTTGTAGGGATCTAGGCTTTACTGGAGTTGACTGACTACAGTTTAAAACCCACCTGCTCCATAACCCTAAGGGAGAAAGCGTCCAGCTGGACCTTGACTGATCATGTGTTAGAATGGAGGTGTTTTCAGGATGTGCAGTGATGGAGCTGTCTGACAGAAGTTAATATGGCTGTGAGCTCCAGATGGCTCCAGAGTTGTGTAGCTGTTTGGTTAGGGGAAGGAAAAGCTCTGAAATGCAATTACAACCCTATAAACCTGAACTCCACCTAAATCCTGCACTGAAGAGGGATAGAGCTTTTTGGGTCTGTGCCATAGTCTTCAGAAATCAGGGCTCTCCCCTCCCATGGATGCCTGTGATCTCAAGAAATTTTTGCAATGCCTCTCCTGAGAGTAACAAGTCTTGCAAATGAGAACCAGTTTCAGTAGAACTGAATTGTATTGGAGCCTCCATTTCTTCCTGTGAAACATGAAGGATATTTGTTACTGAGAAACAATCCATTGCATTTTTATAATCTTATTTGTACTATTCTGAACAGAAGCCTAATTGCAGTGAAATGCCATTTGTTTGTGTTTGTGAAACAATGCTCTCTATTCTGAAGATATTTTTCTAAGGTTTATTTGCTTTGAGCAGGTCAGAAGAAGCAGAGCCTGTTGCTCTTCACTGGTCAGTCAGCACAGGAAATCAGTATGCTGAGAAAACACCTATATGCCATGAAGAAACCACAACGTGTTTCAATTTGCTTTAGAGACTTACACAAGTTACTTTGGTTTCAGAAGAGAAAAAACCGACCCTACTTCCCTTTTCTTTTAGCCAGTGTCCTGTTCACATCTTAGGCAGCAAGGATCATTCTATTTGAAAGAAAAAGGTGCATAAGTAATTCAGGCAAAATACACTTTTACTTCAGCCTTGAGAGAGTCAGCTGAGGAGAATACTTTAATACTTGCCTCTGCAATCTCCTGAGATATAACAGCAAGTACCAATGTTACACCAGCAAAGATTCTTAACACCTTAGTGAGAATTTACTGCTATAATTATTTTCAAGACTGTTCAAAAATTCAAGGGAGAGAAAGTAGATTACTGTGCACACAAGAGCAAGAAATGTTTTAGTGCTCCAGAATCTAAGCTTTTCATTAAAAAAAAAAAGAAAAAAAAGCCAGTCAATTATATTCTAACTATTGCTGTCACACTGTCAGCTGTCAGCATGGAGCCTGACTGAAAGAAAAAGCCTTCTTTCTAAAGTCAGAAATGTTGCACCAACTATGCTGGACCTAGTAACAAACTCCTGGATATTCTGATTACTGGATGCAGAATAGATCCCATGTATTCTGCATCCAGTAATCAGAATATGCTGGTCTCAGTGTCAGTTAGCCCTGAGTACACATATAACAACTCTGTCATGCTTTATAGGCATCTCAGAGGGCACTCATGGGTCTCCTGGAAGGGGGAGATCATCCTATCTATGAATTTTAGACAAAGTTTTTTATATTACATTTGGCAATCTCTCCATAGTGAAGTTTAGATGATATATGTACACTTCAATACCATGTTAAGTTTCATATGAATTTTATGTGAAATCTGCAACAGAACATTAATGTCTTTCCTGAAATTATAAGAATTAATGATTACATAAATATATTATTTTCTTTAAATTCCCAGCCACACAGCAAGCTATTTCAAACACAAAAATTTTGCTTTTCACATTATGTTCTTTTAGTATTTTATCTTCTGTTCTTACTGTCATGTCTTTATTTCAAAATAAAAGATACAAGAGAGGCAAGCCAGTACTGCAGAACCTTCAAAATGCATATTTGCCCAAAGAGTGCTTTATGCAGTGTACAGTGTTCTGTAGATGCCTTACAGTGCCTTACATAATTGATTTTTTGTTTTCATCTGTTGTCTTTTTGGAAGAAAAATAAGAGAAACTTTAGTCAATTTACCTGAAAGTTAATTACTCTAAGAAATAAATGAAAGGCTTAAAAAATGTTTTCAGAAGTTGCAGTACTGATTTTGATTTGGTTTTAATTCAAAAGCTTTAAGGAAAGTGTAAATAAAAAAGGAATGTTCATTCCTGGTAAATCCTGGTAGTCTTTCTTATTTTGACAGCATCCGAGAAAGGGACAGCAATGGTTCCTATGCCCTGTGCCTACTGAATGATGGAAAAGTACTGCACTATCGTATTGACAGAGATAAGACAGGAAAACTCTCCATACCAGATGGAAAAAGATTTGACACCTTGTGGCAGGTCTGTTAAATTTATGTCCCGTGGATATCTGTCATCACATTTCTATATAACTGACCAACGTTGTTTTATTTTGCCTTGTGACAATAGTCTTTGGCTAAAACCAACATGTTTTGGCAGGTTATTTGTCATATGTTTCCAACATTGTGTGGTTTCTATAGATGAAGAAAATATATGTTGATGTAGAGATCTATGTGAGTGTAGAGAGTTTAATCATTTTTAAATATGATGTTGCAGCCTGGCCAAGTTCAAAACTGTGATTATTATTAGTTATTATATTATTAGCTGAACATTCTCTAGAATGAAAATCCGTTCACGTTTGCAAGTAACCATTTTCAATAAGGGGTATGCTTGGTTTAGTCTTTTGCTAATGTCATTTATGACAGCAACCAACAGAATTCTAGCAAGCAAAAAGAGGATGGTTTAAGGTGTTGCTCACATAATGCAGTCTTTAGCTTTGAAATTCTCTACCTTCAAGTCTGCTAAAGCATGGCTTGCTGAGGTTTACCACACAATTATGTCTGGACCCTGGTAAAGATTAAACTATGAAGAAGTCCACAGCTGACTATACCATAGTTGATACTAAAACTGAATACTGGTGAAATGGCTGTGTAAATTGAAAATACTAAGGGAATTGAAATCCCTGAAGAAATCTCTTATGTCCTCTTGCTTAAAAATCTATTAAAAGGAATTAAGTGACTCACAGATCTAAAATATGAATCTTTGCTTGCATATATTAATTCTTAGTGTTTTTGTATTTCTTTCCTGATGTCACTAGAAATTTAAAAGCAGTTCTGCTGTTTTACAGTTTTTGTGAACTGTGAACATGCCTGCAACTCTTACACTCACAGATCTTCTCCTTTATACCCAAATGGAAAATAGCAATAACAAACCTGTAAAAGATGTGGGAGGACAATCCAGGAGCACAAATGGTCACAACTACTGGTGCTGCATTTATTAACTGTGCACATCCCATTGCAATTCTGAGGTCCAGAGAAAGCGTTGCATATTAGGGCAACTCTTGCACTGTAATTATCCCCAAAAATTAAAAAAAAATAAATAAAAAGAAAGGAAAAAAAGGAGAGTGGGAACTCAGAGACATAAAAATAAGTTATTTGCTCAGAGTTACAATGCTGTTTAATAGCAGAACTGGGGGGGAATACTGACCCATCACATTGTACATTTATTCACAAGGTTACTTCAGAAACATGGACCCCTGCTAAATAGAAATAGAGGAAATAACATGTGCAGTAAAGATCTGTGGTATTCCAAGGTCATTTGTTGTTATATATATCAGCTATTGTACATATGCACACATTTCTAAAGAGACAATATATTAAATGATACCACCCTTATATTTTCTTACCTTTTTCTCTCATTATTTCTTTTTTTTGCCCTCCCCTCTCGTTCTGCTAGCTAGTTGAGCATTATTCATACAAACCAGATGGATTATTAAGGGTTCTTACCATTCCTTGTCCACAACATGGCTCAGAAAATGGTGAGTTATTCCTATTATTTTTATATGTGTTAAAAAACATGATAATTATGATACATGTGTGTGAATTTTTTCCACTTCCCATATAGGTGGGTGCAGACTTTCCACGTTTTCAAATGAGGTAATATCTGCCAGACTGTGCATGATGGAAGTATCATCCTGTAGCTTAGGCTTACCAAGTCAAATTACTGCTGGGTCTAAATTATTGTTAGATCAGAAATGTGCTTTGCTGCTCAAAGTGGTAGTGTGTGTTACTTGGACCACAAATATGAACAAAGTGGTCTTCCCAGCACTGCTCCAGTGGTCCTTACTCCAAGCTGAAGCAGGCACAGCAGCAATGCTGCTGCAGGAATTCATCATGGGTGCATGCGCCTAGCAGGTGAGTTCCCGTGTTGGGGGGAACAGGGCAGAACTGGCAGCACCCAACACCGAAAATGGGGTCTGAGATCCATTCCTTGATAACTTGTGGGAAAGGAGGAGAAGAGGTGGGGGAAAGTGTCTGTGTGCTTTTTATCCTGTTTCTTCTCTAATGTCCTGTCATGCTGAAGAGAAGTTGTCTCCCCTCTTTCCCCAACTGAAAAGGGAAAAGAGATGGATCTGACTGATCTATGTCCAACTTGTGCTCTTCCAGAACTGGTTTTCTCTCTCTAAGGCCACCTTCTGTCATTCAAAGTGGATGCCAGTCCCATGGTGAGAGGATATAGAATAATAAAATATAATCATAGAACCTTTTAGGTTAGAAAAGACACTAAGATCATCAAGTCCAACCTCGAAGTTTTTACATTTTCCATTTCATTTCATTTGAATCACGACATGCTTTTTTCCACCATTATTTTCATTCTCATTTGAATAATTTAGGCTCTGCACTTACTTTTGTCTCTGTGGCCAGAAGTACCAGAGTCTGCTGCATATAAGAGACAAAAGCAAAGAAGATGGTCCAAGAGAAACACTGTAATGGGATCTAAAATCTTCACAGTTGTTCCCCTCTGTAAAATTCTGTGTTCTTACACAAATTTTTTACCTTGCTCAGTATCATTTTACATTTGATTCTTTTGCAGATAATCTTCGTTTTAATACTCATCCTTCTTCTGGAACACTTCCTAAGGTAGGTGAATATGGTGGTATAGCAATAACATTCAATTGAGGAGGATTACAGTCACATACTATTCTGGGAATCCTAATTCTTGGGTATTATTTAATCTGTGAGTTTATTTTTCTTGGGTTATAAACAGTGATTTGAAAAGAAACTTAGCATTCTGTCATGGTATTGCTTTCATCAATGTTTTGGATGTGCTAATCATAACTTAATTTTGTGAACCTCTTTTACACATATCATGTATGTGATAAAACAGTATTTTACATAGGCAAGATGCCTCATTGATGGTCATATTCTATAATGTTGTATCAGCAACACTAGGAGGAGAGATGCAACATTGCTTATGCTGTTCACTTTGAGAATCTGCTGACTGAAGCAGAAATGGAAGTTCAATTTATTTTCATATTTGGTCTGTGCAGTTAACATCAGACTTTGCACAAGGGTTTCATTTCTTAAGCACTGCTTTAGGGGTGATTCTTTCATCCACTCCATGAAGAGTGAGCAAGTCCACCAATTACTATAGTTACCTAAGTTCTCAAAGTTCATTGACTGCAGAAGCCATCTGAGGTGTGATACATCCGCAGAATCACAAAATACTGTCTTATTCAAGATAGTTGATTTCATCTGAAATAGGGAGTTAATTTTAGTCATTTCCCTGCATAACTTAATCATTTACATCATTATCTTGATGCAGTCTCATATTAGAGAAAAGAAATTTATTCAAATAAGCAATTACCTCTATTTCAATACAATTGACTCCTAGCAGGCCTGTGAAAAACCACTCTCATACCTTCACTTCTGAACATCAGGTACCTTTATAAAGAATTGGAAATTAAGCAACCAAAATCAGTCCCTTTTTAATTAGAAATATTTTAAAATTTATTACTTCTTTATTATTAATAATATATTAATTATAAAAAATATAAAAATACTGCCTTGAGGTTTGGTTCTGTGCCATTTACAAGGATATCTGTGAAGTTTAAGCACACCAGACCACATGTACCAGATCACTTGGTATACATGCAGTTGTAGAGATAGGGCAAGCACATTTAGAGTGGTAATACTGTGTATGTTTCATAATATACACAGAAAAATTCACAGTATAACTGTAAATTTAACTGCTACTGCTTAAGACTTGTCATGATAACTAAAAAGAAAGTCACCAAAGCTAAGTTAAAGTGCATATTTTGCAAAGAGTGTACTAAAACATTGTTTTAATTTTCAATATATTTGATATTTTGAATTTCTTAAAATTGAAATCTGAGTTTTGTGTTTTCTTTGGGACTTTTTAAAAATGAGCCTGCTAAATTACTTTCTTGTACTATAAACATAGAAAATGGAAAATTTTAAATAACTAATACTGTTGGAGCTCAAATATTTCACTTAATATTTCCAGTTCTCACACATTAATACTTGTGTGTAAAAGCAGTGACTCATGAAGACTTTTAATATGCCTGAAATACAATTATTCAGATTACACTAAACCAGAAATTACGCCAGCTTGAAGAAAAGGAATACAATCACCAACATATGTAATACAAACAGAATCTTATGTGGAAGATGTGCAATCTATCTTTATATTATTTACACCATGATAATTAACATTTAGGAATTTCTGACATTTCTAGTATACTGCATAGGGTTTTTTATCTATGAAAAGCATTGCCAAAATATGTAAATTGGAATAGTGAATTTTTTTAATTGGATATCAAAATAATTGTGATGAATTAGGGAAATGTCCTGGAAAAAATAAAAAGGGTGAGGCTCAGAAGAAAGTAGTACAAGATATTGCACTTTTAGTAGTCCAATATAAATCACAGAATAGCGGGCAGACACAGCTTTTCAGAGGATGTTATGCCTGTGATGAATCAGGATGGGAACGAGAATGAGCAACCACCATGCTGGTAGAGGAAAGGGAAACATCAATGTGTTTCCAGCTTGTTCGACCCTGTCAGGGTCTCAGCTGAAAGACTTCACCTGTTTTTGGCACTGTGTGGAAGAATGTTGTCCAGGAGGAGATAATCTAGAGCAAGACAACAGGGATGATCATGACTTGTGAGAAAGGATTGATTATAATAAAGAAGCAAAAGAGAGAAAGTAGAGGAACAAAATATAATGGCCAGTTCTAAGCAACAGTCTAATACTGGTGCTCCCATGCAGATGAATTTTTCAATATCTGTTTCATTTATATATAAATATATATTGCAGCCTAAAATACAGTCGTGCTATTCCAAAGTCTTAGTGGAATAAAATGCCCAAATCTGAAGTTGAATTTAAGAAGGTGCATGAAATGTAGAAAAAAACTGCTGGATGATATGCAAATTGTCCAGTTATTATCTGTGTACCGTTGGTTATAAGAGCTTGGAGTAAAATTTACATCAGGGACATAAATTTACATCAGATTTTTCTAATATTTGCTATTGTTCCATGGACAAATTTGGAGTAACAAAATGCTTAAGTTTAATGTAACATGGACATTTCCTTTTTAGTGATACTGACATGCTTCCTCTGCAAAAGAAATGAAGGTAATTTTTCATGCAGAATATGGAGAGTTGTTTTTTCTTGCTTCTCCCAGAACATGCATGGACGGGGATGTTTCTTGCCTTTCACATGAGGCTCAATGGCTAGATTTAAGGTGATTTTGACCCCTTCCATTTTGTAAATTACTTTTTTCTCCCTGCAATCAGTTTCATGCCAATATATATTTAAACCAGCAGAGGAGATTTTGAGATGAGTCTTCAGTTCAGTTTTCCAGCTGATGACATTATAGTGAAACCGCCAAATTCTGGCCATTTCTCAAATTCTCCTCTTAACCTTTCTCAGTATTTTGTTTAGTCACAGTCTTTTAGGTGGTAATAGTAGACTTAAACTTTATGAGTACAGCCTAACTGTAATTAGTTGCTGTGCCTGATGAGGTACTCATCTCAACATACATTTGTAGGTCTAATATAAATATGTGAGTTAAGCAGTATTATCATAACTACAGGTGGTTGCTTTCCCAAGTGCTGGGAGATATTCTCGTTGAAAAAGTATAATGACAACCATGCTCAACTTGTGCAATGGGGCACTTGACCTCTTAGAGAATTTATCTACTTTAAAACTGCAACTAAGTAGTACTTCAGGTTTCATTTATTCCCAATATGGAAAGAAAATTTCATGAAGTAAAAGAAAATAGCTGATTCAGTAAGATTTTTCAATATGCAGTATACTGAATTTTTATGTATCACTGCTGTGAAAAATGTCAAGCATCAAAAAGGTTTCTGTTCTTCCAGTAGCATCAGTCTACATGGCCGTCCTTGGTCTTGAAACAAAAGACACCTTTTTAATGTGAAATCAGACATTTCATTAAAAAAAAAAAAAACAAACTAGGGAATATACCAACCCTATCAATTTAAAAAGTTACCTTTTCAGAAAATAAGAAGTCCAAATAGGCTGTTAAAAAGTTCAGAACATCTAAGTTCAAAGGCTGTTTAAAGTGACTGAGTATGTGGCTTAGATTGTTGTTTTAGCTTCAGCATCAGACTAAATGTTTGAACAGTAGGTGCTCCATCTCAGTTTTTAATAGTCATGTATGATCTCTCAGTGACCCCTAAAAATGCTAATTTGTCACATTTAATTAAGTTAATATGTTCTTGTAAAATATATTTGCATATCTTTTAAAGGTATCTTTATACAGAACATAAGTGTGTGTGTAAAATGTAAAGCCTGTTCCTTTTTGTTTGGAATTAATATTACCTAGCATGCTTTCTGCTTCAATAACCACAGTATTCGTTGTTTGACCAAGGTGTGCTTCAAATTTTACTTGATACATTAGATACATTACAATTAGGAAGTATTTCCAGACACAAAAGTTATCAACTCATTTCTAAGTATGTTTGGGGGCTGGGGGAGGGGAACTAAAGTTCAGTGACAGAGGCAGGAGAAACATACAGTGTACTCCATAAATAAAGATCTGGACCAAGGGCAGTGCATGTGAATTTAAAAACTGCCTTAAGGTATGTCTACAGGTTCAGGATGGTTTGACAGTAATATAGATGAAATAAAATTTAATACTAAGATTTCCTGTACTACATTTTTCTGATGCATCATATGTGTGTACTTGAAGGCAGAAGCAACAGAAAGTTTGGGAGTATTTTGTTATTTTAGAGTGTTTTTGTTTTGCGAAATATCTTTAGCTATTTTCATGACACATTTACTGTTCCTCTTTGACATTGTGGTTTCTAGAGTTGGGCAGGAGGTGGAATTATCTCAAGACTCAAATCGTACACCTTCCCAAAGGCTGGCAGCAAAAAGGTGCCTCATATATTTTTTTTAGGTTTTTGACTGAGTTAAAAATACTTAAATTACTAATTTCACTCTCTTCTCCCCCTCTTTTCGCTTGCTGTCTTGAATACTAACAATTAAGATTGTTAAGATTTTGTAAGCTTTCTCTATCTATCCTAATCATCTGCATAATTATGGGCTTGATGTTATAACTGAAGCAATGGGTTTGAAGGAGTTTTAAAAATAGGGGGGACTCTTTTTTATTTTTATTCCTGGCATACCAAAATAATGCAGATCTCAGTATTTCTGCAAATGAAATGTGATAAAATATTTTTGAAAATCACTCAGTTTTAATAGAACAAAATTATAGTTCTACTTTCTAATCAGAAAATTGTCTCGCTTACACAATTATGTTATTACTGAACACATTTAGGGAACAATAAAAACAACAACATACATACTTACATCACCTATGTGCGCAGATCTTCTTATGCATTCACTTACATTTAGGTATGATGCCACAAGACCAAGCAGAATGGGAAAATTGGCCAGATGCCAGGGAGCCGAGGGGACCCCTGCCCTGTCCTAGTGAAAGTGCTTTTGCATGGCCAGAAAATGGTGATGTCCAGTAATTGATGTAGTTCTGAAGCATGTAGCTATAAGTTTGTTTGCATGCTAAGAATAATATGTATGCCCCTATTCGACCCACGAGTCTGTATGTTTATTGATTTGTTTCCAGTCGCTCTTCAACAAAAATGAGCAGGCATGAAAAGCCCTAGAGGTATGCTACCGTTCAGAGTGAAAAGCTGTGTTTGATATATACTGTATTTGATAATCCTGATAAATAACAAATATTGTTTTCCTACAGCTTCAGTTCACCTTTATGCTGAAGTGCCAACAGCTGTTGTCAGTTGTGTATCCCTACAGGACCCATACCGCTTTTTCAATGTGTGTTTATCATACAGAAATACAGACACAGTCTTACGATCTGCTCTCAACCATCTGAAATACAATGCCAAACTATCACGCATTTTGGGTTGATTCAGAAAAATGGGTGTCGGGTCTGAACTCTGTAGACATATTTTTGGTCACACTGTCTGTTAACCTGGTAAAACCTGTGTCTTGCTCTGGTCACTTTCTGCTGTCAAATACCTATTTCCTGCCTTCTGGAAAACATACACAGAGTAGAGACTGAAGCATATTGGCAGAGTAAAACCAATCATTTAGGAAAATAATTTCAGAAACCCAATTTGATTGCCATTTACATGTACTTTACCTGGAATACTCAGACCCACATCATACTGCCAGATTTTAGACTCTTGGCAAAAGTTGTGCTTTGAAATATTCAAAGATTTTAACTGTTCATTAGCCCCAGTAACCACAATTTACTTTAGACTTGGTTAATTACACAATTACTTCTACTATGTCAAAAGCTTTCAGATAGTAAACCAGAAAAAAGATATTTATTTTATTTGTTACATTTATTCAATTTGGGGAATTTTTTTTAAATTTAAAATTGCACTATTTGTATTACATTTTCAGATCCTGAGCAAAATTTTTCAGTCTTTGTGTAAAGTTGTCAATCTGGACAATTTAAGTCAAATCCTGCCACCTAGTGGTAACTGAGATGCCGTAGGCAAAGCTTCTCTCCTCTCATGGCTAATGAGATGTTTGTCATGCAGTATTTAGCTATTAGATTTTAATAAAATAAGATGACTTAATGCATTTTTTCAAATCATAGTTATTAACCTGAAAGAATATTGCACTTGCTGTACAACTTGCCTTCATGAGAATCATGCTATGATATTTACGATAAAACTATAATCGTCACTGTAAAAGTCAGATTTAGAGTAGTTGGAGCCATTGAATTCATATGTCACATTTTAAAAGACTCCTCTGGAGGACTGTTTTCTTGTACTCCTTTTTATTGTTTGAATAAATCCTTGGTCATCTTGCCCATTCTCTGTTTCTTGTAAGAATACAAGTTATCCTATACCTTAGATGTGTTCAGACAAAGATCCTTTTGTCCAAAAAAGATCTGCAGAATTATACTTGCTGTTTTAAAAGGATAGGGTGGAAAGGACTCTGCATTTAAATGATAGTTAAATAAAAAGGGTAGTAGGATATTAACATAAAAGACATTACTAAGTTATTAATCAATCTGCAACAATTATAAATAATTCTATATGTATTAACCAAGCTAAGTAATGATAAATAAGGCACTATGATTATTCTTAAACATGAGCAGCTCTCTGAGAAAGAAAACACACTTTGTTATCTGGTGTCACTGTGTGATTTTTCAGTGCACAGCTGCAGAGCTTTATTTGCAAGCATGGAAGTGATGTATTTTTTTGGTTTTATGCAGAGCAAGAGCATACAATCCTTTTGGATTTTTGTCGTTGTTGTTGTTGTTGTTCTTTAATTGCAAAGAGCAGTAATATCTAACGTGTCTAGTTTGAGGACTCGGCTGTGTCTTGGCCAGAGCTATGTTTTTACCGGCAATTCTCCACTGGTGAATGCATTCTTGAGGTGTGCAAAATTTGGTGTACATAATTTACATTTGGCCAGTTCAAAGTATGCCAGTTGACTTCCAGTCTTAATGGGGGTTTGGGATTAGTGAATTCCCTGTGTGAAATAGAGTGACACAGGTCTTGTCAGGGTGAATCAGTCTAGAAAAACAAAACTAGAGCTAAGGATCTTGGTTTATACCTTCATTTGCCTTAAGAATGGTAGATCAGTCAGTTTGTTCCTTGACATATCCCAGAACTGTCTTGGGGTTTTGTGGCTTGCCTTGACAGAAAATGGCCTTTTAACACTGTTCCAAGTCAGAAATACTGTCCTTACTGTGCCTGATGTCAATGTGCTTATCCTACGAGGCCAGAATATTGCTGAAAACTGGATTCCTACATATGGATTGCAGTAAAATCTGTGTAGCGAAACCTTTTCTATTTCATCCATCTGAGTAGATAGCTTAATTATGAATCCAACATCTGTAGTTCCCAGGTCAGGTGTTTTCCTTACTAAATGCAGTTTCCAAATGATAAAACTTCTATTGCATCTAATAGTTTACTAATAGGAAACGTCACAGAATCATAGAATGGTTTGTGTTGGAAAGGACCTTAGAGGTTATTTCATTACAATCCTTCTGCCATGGTCAGGGACAGCTTCCACTAGAGCTTTGTTTCTCTTTGCTTGAGAAAAACCTAACACGCAGAAATAGATCCTGTAATTGCATGTTCCCAACAGCTCACAAACAGAAGTGACCAGATTAGTAGAGTTTCTCTCATCTATACTTTATTATGCCAGGCAAGGAGCTTCAGAAGACACAATGGGTGAGATGGTTTATGTACACCATATTATTTCTCTGTCAAGAATAAAGGCAGAGGAATTGTATTTGAACCAGATCTTAATTAAGTAATCTTGTCCCTCCTCAGAGCAGACAAACAGGCCTGGTATCTGGTCCGTGATGTTTGTCCCTGATGTTACACAAGCCTATGAAAGTAGTAACTTTTTACTACAGTTGCTCCCACTTCTTTAAAATAGAACTCCTCTGTAATATCCACAAGAGAAACAGGAAATTGTATTTTGTTTTCATTTGTGCTAGCAATTTCTCTGTGGCTGAGATAGGGGAAGAGATAACTTGAAGAAGGAGGAAGGACAGATTAAACAGAAATCCTTCTGACTGCTTGTGTTACATGGCAAATTTGTAAAGAACATGTAAATTTAATATCTGCAGAATAAGATTTGTGCATGACCCACTACAGTTAATCCTCTCTTATCTAATGCTCTGAAATATTTGTAATATCTTTCTGTGCTTTTGGCCTGCTCTAACAATAACCTTCAGAATGAAATGACATCATTTGGATCCCTTTCTTTCTGATTCTCACCTATGTGTCTCTTGCAAACATTATGCCAAAATTCTTAGGGGGGAAAAAAGGTGTTTTTAACTTACCTATTCATTGTTAAAGAGAAAAACTTTATTTGTGTGCTACAGCTTCAGTCAACTATCAGCCACCCACCAGAAGAAGCACCTTTTAATCCATATGTGCTACAAAGGAACAGAGGTCTTGCAGGAGCAGAAAGAGGTAGGCAGAGTAATACATATCATTAATGCAATTTTCTTCCTTATGGAAGAGCTCTTTCTCAATCCTTATTTATTTTTTTCTTGCATATATTTCACATTCTGTTATGTATTGGTATAGCCACTATCATAACTGAAGCCAGGTAACTGAAGATGCCAGCTGTCACAATGTATAACAAAAATCATTTATCAGAAATCTCTTTTTCCATTTTGAAGTGGAGTATTATTTCCTGGACTCTAAAAACTATATCCTCTCATGTCACAAAAAGAATTGTGCCCTGTTGCATCTACAGTGCCGAGCATAATGCAGTTAAAGTTGGGTGCCTAAGAATGGAGTACATATAAGGCAGCATTCTGAGTGAAGAATTGTGTGAGCTAACTCATGGGAAGTACCAAGGAGAAGGGCCAACCTTTAGCCTTCCTTTTGTCAAAGAACCTCCTGGTTTCACCCTGCACAAATGTTCAGTAGTTACAGCATGTCACCAGGGGGACGCGTCTGTCTTTTGGTCTGCTCTAAAATGCATATAGATGGACAGCATGTGGTTTCTTTATAATGCCCTTGCAAGTCATACACACTGATGGTCTTGAACATAGAAAAGATGAATATATTAGCTGTGGCAGCAAAAATGTTTGAAAACATGTCTAATTTTTTCATTGTTTGAACTGCAGGTGATCAGAGAGAGGCCTTACCCATGGATACTGAGGTCTATGAAAGTCCATATGCCGATCCAGATGAAATTAAACCAAAAAATGTCACTCTTGACAGGAAATTGTTGACCTTGGAGGAAGGTGAACTTGGCTCTGGCAACTTTGGTACTGTAAAGAAAGGGTTCTATAAGATGAAAAAGTGAGTGTTGCCTTCTATTTTCATGGAATCCAATATGTAGTAGTTGTAGCCTTTACTTTTTGAAGTAGCATGTCATTTGGAGTGACAGTATTTTGTGTGTCATTTGGAGTGATAGACTGTAACTAATTTCAGTTAATATTCACAAGTTTCTCTTTGTATGTACACTTACACTTGTATGTACACTCATTTTTGTTGTAAAGTGGGAAAGTACTGTTTATGACTATTTTCTTTCCTGATGGGGATAGTAGAGTAGGAATCCCCCTGTCTTGCTCCATAGTTTGCAGAAGTACTAATGCTACACAGTATTTCCCATCTGCACAACATCTCTGTCAGAAAACCTGGAGAGTGCCATGGACAGTTTACCTATAGCAAAGAGAGTTTTGCCTGAAGTGTGATAAATACCAGTTTCCTGAAGCTGGAATGTTGATTTTCAAGAAGGCAGAACATATTGTAACATTTTCCATCACATCATGTCAGTAGGAACAGACCTTGTTTGTACTTGACTCTTCATGCATTTTCATAGTAAAATGTTATCAGTATGCTGTTTATGTGCATGGACTGATTATGTACACACTCTCATCTCTTGAAGTTGGAGGCATTTCTTTAACCGAGGTTTTCAGAGGCAGAAAGGATTTTTATTTTTTTAATATAGGATGTAGGAATTTGAAGGGCTCTGATCTCAGCTTGTGTATATTTTAATCATGTTTCACAATTGAGCTATGTTGATCTCATCAGTCACTCACAGTCAGTTTGCTGTATGAATGGAAGGTTGCAGAAGTAGGCTTAGATTCTCAGGGTTTCAGAACCCTGCCTTGGCACCTGGCAGTGATGCATGTTCCAGTCTCATCCCCAAAACACCCCAGTGCTTAGAAAACTCTTTATAGCTTTTCTTGCCAGAAAAGCTTTATGCCATCTTACCAGAGTGGACAAGAAAAATTTTTCCAGTGTTTTTTTTTTTTTTTTCAGGCTTCTTTAGGCATTGTTATGACAATCTGTAGTTTTCTCAGGTTCTTTTCATTCTTGCTCTTTTGCTTAGCTGTCTTCTGAGCATTTGATAGAGAGATGTTCCTGTTATGGCTGGTTTTTTCTCCTCTGAATGTCAATTCTGTCTTTTGTCACAATTTGTACCATGTGAATGGAAATATCTAATGAAGATTGAGTGCATTGGTGCACAGATTTTTCAGCAACTAGTCTCAGAACTGGATTCTCTTTTGCAGGGGTGCCAAGCCTGTTGCTGTAAAAATTCTGAAGAACGAGAGTAATGATCCAGCCATAAAGGATGAGTTACTGAGAGAAGCAAATGTAATGCAGCAACTGGATAACCCATATATTGTCCGAATGATAGGTATATGTGAAGCTGAGGCCTGGATGTTAGTAATGGAAATGGCTGAACTTGGGCCATTGAACAAATTTTTGCAAAAAAATAGGTATGTAAACTTTGATTCCATTCCATAAGAATGGAAAAGTTCCTCTTTTTAATTTCTTTTTCTTTTTCCTTAAGGACAATTAAAATTGATATATTGTTAATGTAATAATTGATGATTGTAGTTATTCTTCACTGGAGCGTGTCTCCAAACTGTCAAATATTTCTGCCAAAATAGAGTATTTTGAATAAATGAAAGACTTCTCAAATATCCTTCTTCTCCTTCTCCATATCTCCTTCATATATCCAACTTCTCCTTTATTAATGTGATCACACATCATCTTGCCCAGGACAAGAGCTTAGATTGCCTTTTCAAATTGAAGCTTAGCTAAATGTAAGTGAATCAGGTTCCCAGTGTGATGTGGACAAGTTCAGAGTAAAGATTTGTATCTGAACTCCATGAAAAGTCATGGAAATGAACTACTGACCTCTTTAAAATTCAATTGTAATTTTCAGGCATGTCACAGAGAAGAATATAACAGAGCTGGTGCATCAGGTTTCCATGGGGATGAAATACCTGGAGGAGAATAATTTTGTTCATAGGGATCTGGCTGCAAGAAATGTGCTTTTAGTCACCCAACATTATGCCAAAATTAGCGACTTTGGACTTTCTAAAGCTCTTAGTGCTGATGAAAACTATTACAAGGTAAGGTCTGAACACAACATGAAAACTGTGTAGTATCATACCTTAATAAGGATATTTTCAGTTGAAATGCAGTTGAAAATGAGAAATATCATGTATCACTCATTATTTTATAACCTGATATTAGATTACCAAATTCAAATTATGTGATCAACATTAAGACATGTAGAGAAGAAAAAGCTTGTCCTTCCTTTTACTTGTCTACTTTCATTTCCTTTTGATAAACTTGTCATTAGAAGATTGAAAGTTATTGTGGAAATTAGATACTACCATATATAAATGGGGGAAAATGTGTTTGTTGCAAAACAGTTCCCATTATGTCCAAGTAAAATGTATGCTACCCCTAATACACTCTCTTACAGAACAGAATTAGGGGAGGTTTTTGAAAGGATACCATTGTTAAATAATAAAGTAACCTAAGCAAAACTTGTTTATCTTGGTTTTAAATTCTTTGGACCTCAGTACACCTCAAGTTATTAAAATAATTGCAACATTTAATAAGGTAAAAGGTGGGAGACAAAGGCTGTTACTATGTCTATATTTGTTTTCCTGATATACACTCTTGCGATTCAAATTAGTTCTTTCTCCTACTTACTCCCTTTTATCAGCTCTTTGAAACTAATAATCCAACCCCTGAAGCACTGCAGAGGAGAAGCAAGCCCATGCTCACTTGTGAAGACCTTCCTCTGTAGGAACAGTAGTCGCTGCTGCCGGAAAAGGCATCTTATATCACTGCCACTAGCCTAGCCTAGCTTCTCAATCCCAGTCTCAGGGCCTTGAGAATTAGTATCAAAGTCCATTTTCTTTACAACTCCACAGGATGCAGTAGGGCCCTGTCACTAGATCTAGCACTGTGCTGGTATAGCTTAACACTTGAATGGTCATAAAGCAGTATTTTGGCATAATTTAGGTAAACTGCAGTTTGCCACAAGAAAGTCATTGTGCTTTGAAATAGAGCACCCTCTTCAACCATCTGGACATGTCTTTTAGCCTTTGTGAGATCCAAATGGAAAAAAATTATTCAAAAGAGCAACTTTAAATTGAATGCCACTAAAAGTGTGACTCAAAGTCATTTAGCTACACTTTTTTTTACCATGGATTTCATTTCAATGCATTTTTTTCAAAGTGGAAGATTAGAACAATTTTGTAACACTTTTAAAGAAGCTGTTACCTATTTTCTCTAATGCTAACTGCATCAGAAATGTTATGGTACTTAGTACAAATGTGTGTAGATCTAAGTTAACATTAATTATGTGGATTCAGATGTTGTTTACTACTTACCATTTTATCTAGTCTGCTTTTTTTCCTTTCTGTTATGACATATTTTAGGCACAAAGTCATGGAAAATGGCCAGTCAAATGGTATGCTCCAGAATGCATGAATTTCTACAAATTTTCTAGCAAAAGTGATGTCTGGAGCTTTGGGGTTTTAATGTGGGAAGCTTTCTCTTATGGACAAAAACCATATAAGGTGAGTGGTTTTATTTGGTCATGTTTTTTCTTTAAAAATTCAGATCAAATTGAACCAATATCTTTTCCCAACTAAAGGGACTTGCTGCAACAAGTGAGTCAAAGGATAGCCCAAAATCAGTTCCAGACCTGTGTTTGATTTATGCTGTCATATGTGCTGTAATCATTTGCAACTTGGATGACTGTTCTGGTCACCCTGTTCCAGGGAATGAAAGGTGGTGAAGTTGCACAGATGATTGAAAGAGGAGAACGAATGGAACGTCCTGAAGTCTGCCCAACAGAAGTCTACAGTCTCATGAAATTGTGTTGGACATACAAGTGAGTGTGCTGGGATGCTCTTTTCATAGAAGCACATTTTAATATACATGATTAATAGCTAGAAAGGGGGTGAGTAGGAGTTACTTCAAAATGCGTCTTTTCAGCTGGAGTTTAGCTTACAACCATACTGCAAGATCAGAAGTCAATTGCACTTTCAGGTGAAAATTATCTGAGTTACAGAGTATACTACAAAAAGCCAATTTTGTAGAACAGAGTTTGCTGGAACAGTTCTATACAAAATACATGGTATCATAAAAAATAAGTACACAAAAATGTCAGTCTAATGCATTTTGAAAAGAATGTTTGAAAGTAAGCAAATATTTTTGTTTCATTTTGAATTGTGGTTCATTTAATTTTAATTTCCAAGTCTTTACCTTTACTGAAATTTCAAAGTCATATTGCCAAAATGTTTGTTCTATTTCTCAATATTTAACTTTTTTGAGCTGTTTATCTCTTCTCTAATAATGGAATATATTCAAATTCGATCCCACACTGACTTCTTATCAGTGAGAGGCAAACCACCTTTTCTGATATGTCAGAAACATTTTTTCCATTTCATAACCATTTAGAAATTAGAATTTTGAAATACAGAAAAAAAATAAAGCCTACCTGATTTTTTAAATTAGTATATTGCTAAAATATATTAAAACTCTTTCATGATTTATTGTTTTAGACTATTCTGCTGAAGTTACTTTTAACTGTAGAAAGCACCCAAAATTACTCCAATATCACTTACTCTTCAAGGTCACCATCAGGAGAATAGGTTTGTCCAAAAGTTCTATGTTACTCTAAAAAGAACCTGCAACCAAAAAGTAATTCCTACCTTTTGGGTTGACTCAAGGAATGCTATAGCAGGTCTACAGTGAAAGGGATCAGGTTTTGTTTTTAGTAACAAACATATCATAAAGCATACTGATTTTGTTTCTATACTAAAATATCTTTATTATTAGAAAGAAAATAAATTTTACAAAGATGGTTCAGTCAGGCAGAGTAACTATCTCAATATGTAATGTAAAATTGTAAGGGCTTGTTGTCAGTTTAATTGTGTTCTCCAAATAAAGAAACAATTGCAGATATAAAAGAAAGATGTTAGTCATATGATGTGTGGGTAGGATCCTCTCAGTGCCTCAACCCACTCTGTGTGATGGTACTACCCATTATAAGGCAGATATTGCACAGCAAATATTCTTTTCTCCTGATTATTACTAAAGTAAATGAAGTAGAAAATTAAATGGAGCTGATTTGCCATTTCTTTCTTCCAGTACCTTCATCAAACACAAACAGGCATGATAGTAAATCCACTGACTGGATGCTCTGTAGTAGTATTTGTCACTTGGTATTAATTTTGTCATGTCATTTTATAGCCTTAATATACTGTGAGCATCTTTAAGTGAGCTGTCACTGAGGTAGAGTCTCGAGGGCTGTAAGGCCTGTGAACCTTGACAGCTCTGTCCTTCCTGCACAGTGACACTTGTCATCTTCCCACAGCGTTGACGACCGACCAGGATTTGTTGCAGTGGAGATGAGATTACGTAACTACTATTATGACATTTCCCACTAACAGCATGGAGAGCAACAGCTTCCTCGTCTCCAGCCAGCACCCTCTGAGAAGCACCACATTTTCCAAAACCAAGCAACCTCGATTTTTGTACTTCCGTTTTCAACCTGCAAAGCTCAGAGCTGAGCCTTGCATCTGTAAGGTTGCCTTTTCTTACCTTCTGCGCAAAATCCAGCCCCAAAAGTTTTGGAAGTGTAACAGTCTCAAAGTGCACAGCAAGGATGTCAGATAAGATGCTTGTACTTTTGCTACATTCCATTTCATTTTATTTACAGCTTTATTTGCATTATATTTTGCAGTCCTGTAAAACCTATTTAATGATTTTGAGCCCTCTTCCTCTCCTATATTGGAATGCAAATTAGAATTTAAATTCTTCTCATCAACATTATTATCCTTTAAATGTATTTAGTTGTTCCAGCCTTCCCTTTCCTCAAAGAAGAATAGGATAAACATTTCTCACTATGAAGGAAATTTGCTGTGCAAGTGTGCCAGATGCTTTGACTGACCGTGTGTTTGATTTTATCACTGAGCCCCTTTAAACCAAATCACATTATTCCTAGTAGTAAGGTAAGCAGAGGGGAATTGGGAGTTCTGACTTCTAACATAGTCACATCCTTTAAATGTTACCATTTTCTTTTGTTCCTCATCTCTTCTTTTGTTCTTCAGCCCAGCTGTTCCTCAGGGAGGTATTTTTTCCTAGTGAAAACTAGGAACTCAAGAGGCTTGATCTCATCTTGGAAGAACACATACCAGCACCTAAGATGATTCTATATTTTAACATAAACTCCAACACTGCATTCCTGAAAATGCACCTGTGGTGGAGCAGCACTTACCTTTCTCTGTGCTCTTCCGTCCTTCCCCAGACATATTTTTTCTATGTATCTATTTGGGTATACCATAGCTCCTTGTGTTGTGCTTTGAATAGCAATTATTTCTATCTTTTCTTCAAACCTGTCTTTAAAAAAGCATGTGAGAATTTCATGACACCTTACTCCCTCTAAATTTAAATTTCACATCTAGTTGAAATATTTTATAATGGACATACAGATAACAAGGTTACCAGCTCCAAAATCTTAGTATTTGTCCTATGGGACAAATCTCAGTGGGCATCTCAGGAAAAGGCATTTGTCTTACCAGTCTTCTGTAATGGAGGGTGCATCTCCATTAAATTGAAAGTATGGTAGAGTAATAACAAATCATTTTCTGATTTTGGAATCAATTTCTGATTTTGTTTTTACCCTTATGCTTTGCTTGCTCAACCTGATTTTAAATATTATCAAAAGAGACAGTTCTATCACTTATTACTTACAAGCAGCTATTTTATTGTCATTTGCATATATCTCAGGAATCTACTTACATTTTGTCTGCTAGATATAGAGTTTTTAGAAGAATATAAAGAATAAGACTAAGAGTTAGATATATTTATTGCATATGGCTGGTTAGTGTACACGTGTTTAATTTTTGTGTGAACAGAGAATTCTTAGAGATGCAGTGGTAGTTTTTTTTTCCTCTAGTAATTAAATTGTGTGAGCAATTAAGCTGAGAAAGGGTGAAATCATTTGCATAAAAGATGGGACTATAAACAAATATAGAAGCTACTGGTATTTTTTTTTTATTTTTACTAAGTTTATGGCCTATTTGTTAAATAATATCTGGTGCCTTTTAGTAGTTTAGTCTTGGCTGTCCAATGCAAGGCACCACAAGCTTCTGGAAGATACTGAGTGTAATAGACTGTGTTTCAATGTGACCAAACATGACTTGCCTCAAAGATTATTTAATTTTGTTTTGTTTTTAAGAAACATTTTTCTACAAGACCAGCTTCTGTAGAAGTCAGCCATAGTTATACGTAGGTGTTTTGTCACTTTAGTTATGTTGCAGAGAATTTGTTATCTCTACATGTGCAATTAGTACAGTTATGGGGATATTAGCTATTAAAAAATCGCACAAATCTCAATGAACCAGCAAGTGACAGTGCTCATTTTTCTAGAATGAAGGATATATTCATCGCTATATCTCACTCTCTTTAAAAGTGATGTCTGATACAACAAACCTGGAGGATTATTTCTTCTCTTCTGAGTGAATGTCAACATCACTTTCTGGAGTTACTTGATTATTTTTAACTTCACTATTACATAATAAAAGTTTACAATGTGAATATAAAGTATCGTGAAATAAATAGATTCAGTTTTGACATTTTAATTAAAGATACTTTTACAAAATATGCTGTCTTAACAAGAATCCTTTCATAATTACATGCTTTGTAAAAAATCCTGATGCTATGCCGTTTGTATATGTACGGAGTTACCATGATTGTTGTGGAAGACTGAGGTTTACCTGCTGGCAGTGAAAGGTACCCACCAGGACAGATAAAGCCACTGAAGCCTGGGCTGCTTTTGGAGCAATTCAGGAATAGCAGGAAATTCCCAAAATATGCACATTGTTATTGCACCTAAGTCTTTTCAAAGTGATTTATAACAATTCTGTGCTGAATCTGGAAGGTTAGAGAATGCCAGGAGTCAATGCACTATATCAGCTAGCTAAGAATTCTGCCTTACAGATGTCAGCTATGCAAGGTTTAAGTCACATTATATGACATGGAGCCTCCCTCAGATGCAGACAACTGTTCCAGGTATTCTAAAATAATAACAGCAACATCTTAGTCTTTCATTCAGCTTTTTTTGCATGCTTAGGTTCTCAGGAAAGTGAAGGCTAGATGAGTGTGTGTGTGACGGTGTTCACAGAGGTCTTAGGTTGAGGGAAGAGACGAGAATTTGACTCCATGTTTCAGAAGACTTAATTTATTATTTCATTATATATATTACATTAAAACTATACCAAAAGAACAGAAGAAAGAATTTCATCAGAAGGCTAGCTAAGAATAGAATAGGAAGGAATGATAACAAAGGCTCTGTCTCGGACTCTCTGTCCAGCCAGCTGGGCCGTGATTGGCCATTAATTAGAAAAATCCAACATGGGCCAGTCAAAGATCCACCTGTTGCATTCCACAGCAGCAGATAATCAGTGTTTACATTTTGTTCCTGGGGCCTCTCAGCTTCTCAGGAGGAAAAATCCTAAGGAAAGGATTTTTCATAAAAGATGTCTGTGACAAGTGTGAATATGAATTTGAATAATAAACAAGAAACGTGGAAAGGTAGACAACTCTTCAAGCACCTTTTGGGGGGGATCAGTCAGTGACTGACTGACTCTGTTCTTCTGTGGATGTTTTCCTGCATAGCAAATCTGGCCTAATTGCTGCATCTTCCCACTTGTAGGGCTGCACCATCAACTGACATGAAGGGACTTTTTCTCTTTTGGCTGTCTGGATCTGGTTGTCTGTTTTTAGATTGACTTGTCTGAGAAATGCCACTTGGTGGTGTAGGCCTACAGATAATTATCATGACAGAGTTAAGGGGTATAAAACTGCAGCATGCAGTTAGGGAGGCTGGTGGAAAAGAAGAACTAGGTGATAACATGCTAAGAGGGCTTTTCACTGGAGGAAAACTGTATTTACACATTTGGTTAGAGCTCAAATTTACAAAATCATGGAGTATGATTTTGAAGTATGGGAAGCATGTGGCGTTTTCCATAAAGACACAGCCAAACGTCCTAAAAGCCCTGATCAAGCCTCTCCTTGCTTCTAATACTGTGCAAAAAGGGGGCATTTAATCAGACAGTGAGAAAGACCCATAATTTTCACCCCTTAAATGAGCACAGTCAGCCCTGCCAGTTTGCCAAAGAACCCATCTGAAAGCGGCCTGGCCTGCAGAGCCAGGTCGTGACCAAGACAGCAGGGTGTCCTCACCCCAGCCCTGCCAGGAGGTGGCAATGCCTAAACACAATTGCAGTGAAGCACTTGTCTGGCCATTTCTGGCACCCTCTACTCTGCCCCGGCTGTTGTTGTGCCTGCATGTTACAGAGGACACACTCTCTTTGCTCCTTGCTGTGAAGCAATGTTGCATGTGAGGACGAATCATCATTTATTTATATGGTGAATAGTCAGCTGGGGATGATTAACCAAGACTTCTGAGACTCAGTATCCCCTTGTATTTTAAATTATCACAGCAATGAGGGATTGCATGCAGAAAGATACAGACTACGCCCCACATGTGCCTAGAAGGGAGTGAGGGTGACATATGGATTGAATAACATAGGGAAACATTAAGCAACCAGTTGTAATTACCAGCCCTAAGTTTAGTGAGGACAGACTCAAGAAGACTTGAAGACTGCAAGGCATGCAGAAAAAGAAGAAAAAAATAGATTCCTGTTAAAAAACAGTCAGAGATGTAAGCCAAATCCTGAGAACAGTCCTCCAATCACTCAGAGTTCCATGAAGCCGAGCTAGAGCTGTGCATCTATGTCCAAATAGATATTTTATTCTTTTCTGTCATGTATGTGATAATTGAGACAAAGACCCACTGGGTTCCTTGACATATTATTAACTCTGCATGGAGTATAACACCTCCTGAGGCAGTGGAGGTGTGCACATTTCTTGATAACCACAGAAGAGAGGAAACAAGAAGCAGCTGGGGAAAGCATTACGCTACTGTCCATTAAAATTCATTACTTCAAATATAAATAGTCCCTGGAAGACCAGTCCAGTGTAAGTGTGCAGAGATCATTAACTCCCCTTGTCTATCCACTGCTGCAAGTGCCTTAAAATGTCACCAAGAAACTGTTAGGTCTTGCTTAACTGTATCAAAGTGCTTGTGGGGGAATGCCACTGCCCTGCACCTGCAGCTACACTGCCCATGCAGCACACTCCACGTGTCAGAGGTTCAGTCAGCTGAGTGCCAGGCTCCCTGTGCCTCTGCCATGTTAGAAATGCAGCACATTTCTGTAACGACAGAAAAAGATAGAAAAAATTTTGCAAAGAACCATTCAATGACACTGTCCTGCTCCATTGCCACCTGCCAGTGGCTGCATTAACATCAACATCTGTTCTTCCTACTTCCTGCTTTAATAATGAGAAATTGTGCCAGTTTCAGCAACAGCAAGACTATAAATGCATGACTGAGCAGCAGAACATGTAGCAGAGAACTTTAATAGCTGTCTCCTGAACAGCTTGAAGACTCTCCTTTAAAAATATTACACAATTATGCACATATGCAGATATTTCTTGTCATTATTTCATACTTGAGTTCAATAATGACTTGTTCCTCAGCTGTTACTGCATGACCATTGTAGCTGCATCTTCATGTCTTGTTCTAATTTATGTGCAGATTTCACCAGTGTTACCACAAGATTTCTCTCTGACTGGTGTATCAGGTGCCACCTCCAGTAATCTGGCAAGAATCAATAATGTTGGTTTTCAGTGATAGTTCTAGGCGATAACAAGAAAACTTGTTATCTTGTTAGATAAGAAGGAGATGGCTGCACGGTG
This sequence comes from Calcarius lapponicus, assembly GCA_039654755.1. NCBI lineage: Eukaryota > Metazoa > Chordata > Aves > Passeriformes > Fringillidae > Calcarius > Calcarius lapponicus. The sequence continues at coordinate 43,130,019 of CM077481.1, forward strand.
CACGAATACATCAAGAAATGCATGAGAGGTACAAGCTCACTGAGCTTGTCAAAGAGCAGCACTTCGGTGTGTTTTTCCCACTCTACTTGGGAGCATATGTAAATTGACTGTGTGGCTAGGTTTGATGTTTCTTTTCCCAAAAGATATGTATTTAGAGTCAATGTTTCCTTAATTTTCCCTAGTAATGACACACCTTTATACCCATAGTTGGGTATAAAAACCTTGATTACCAATATCATTTTGTTTCAGCAAGATTTTCTCTGCTGCCAGTAAATGCCCCAAACGGGGCTGTTTCTATGCATACAGCTACACACCTTGCACTCAGGACCCACCTCATTTTTTGCACACTTCTAATGCACTTGAGCACAAAATCTTTTTTTTTTTTTTTTTATTTCCTTCTGTAAATGTGTTGTTGATTCTGTCATGGATACACATATCTTTGGGTATTTAAAAACTATATATTCACTGGTTTTACTGCTTCCCCAGGGGCATGCAGCAATGAGGTACTATTTTTAAACTCCTCAGTCAGCATGACTTCCTTTTTGTCTGTCCACTCTGTAGCTGCCATCGGGAATGAGCATGGCATTCCTCATCTTTTTGTGGTTTCTACTTATAAGGAATAAGCAGAACAAGTAATGGTTCTTGTCGGTGCTGGAGTACTACACAAGTCAGATTACAGGAAAAAGCAAAGACTGAATCATGTCTCAGAAATTCTCCCTCCAGTGTCACAGTGTACCCGAGTTAATGCAAACCAGAACTCCTGCTATACAAGCACAAGTACAAAGCTCACAGTTTGTTCCCAAAACTCCCACAGCTTTTTCCATGCCAGCTATATAAAAGAAAAAAAAAAACCCAAAAAACTAACCAAACACCAAAATCCAACAACATTTAATAATATGACACATTCCTGTGTTTGTTTGCAGAACTGTATGTGAGCAATTTTATGAGTCATTTAATTACAAGGAAACCAAGGCCTGGACAAAGAAATACACTCAAGGTTTGCTTGGGTTGAGAAGAGTCTCTATCTTTCTTTCCCCCAAAATGAAAAGGTCCCAGTGTGTTTGAAATACAGCTAGAAGGAATGAAGACACAGATGCCACACCAAAACTGGACTCTGAGACAGCTGTGAGACTGGTGGTACCTACACTTTTTGCTTGAGAACTGCCTTATTTGGTGGTGGTGCCAGGCCCACAAAGCCAGCATGTCTCATTGCTTGGCCCCCAGGCCTCAGCAGGAACCTGCAGATTACTACACATTAACAAACATTTGTGGAAAAAAGACCCAAGTACTGCACTCTCTTCATCTAACATAAACATCATACACTGAAATGGTCATACATACATGCATGGGACATGTACTTGAAAGGGAAGGAGCCTTTAAAGGCCTTTAAATTTATTTATCCCAGTAAATACAGCCAGTCTCTGCTCCTTCTTACCCAAGGAGCTCACCTGCTACCAGCATGTCCTGGCTAAATGTTATTGCGTACCTTTTGGAGGTCACCCGGAAATCAGTAACTTCAAAAGGTGGGAAGGGATGCAAAGGGAAGGGAAGGGAAAGGGGACAGACACTATACTCATCTCTTGCATAAAAAAACAATGAAGCACACTCACTCATAGGCTAAGAAATTTAAAGTAGCTGGAGACTGGGTCTGGAACATTCAGATCACCAGCAGGCCTCACCTTTCCACCTAGCAAGCAGTAGCATGTTTGTAGAGGCAATGTGATAGAGCACAATTTTACAAAGGTCTTTCATTTTGTAAAAACAATGCCCATGTAAGATCAAATTAAATTCTTTGGCTGATTTGTTTATTTTCCTTTAGCTGTGCTTAGCAACATGCAACCATGTATAAATATGCCTTACTTCAGAAATATTTTATTCTCACCACTAATTAACAGGCAAATACCTTCCAGTCTTGCTCTTGGTTGCAGGAAGCCCACAGTAGCAGGACAAACTTGGGTCAGACCTACTCATTTCAAGGAAGAAAACTTGCAGATACTGCTACATGCTCACTGCTCCCCTGCTTCTGCATGGCCATTTGTATTCACATTGGGCTAACCATAACCATAATTCCCCTGGCACCCAGAGAAGCTGCTTTGACCCTAAGTAAACTGTGTGAAGGGCACTGCACAGCTGCCAGCCATAAGACACTTCTGTAGGAAAATGCTCCAGACAATGGTGAAATGGCAAACACCTGGTACCACCTTCTGCCACTGCTGGGGAACAGGATCTGGGATCCTGTTCCTTTGAGGTGGCAACAGCCCTGGCACAGCCGTGCAGCACAGCTGTTCTGCAGTACCACTAGCTGCTGATGAGCCAGGGGCAGAGCCTGAGGATGTCGATGCAAACCTCAGATGAAGCGCTGGTAGCAGCGCTGTTTCTGTCTTTTAGACAAGTGCTGATCAGCCTAATCAATTGTTTCCTCTTCCCATATTTCAGTCAGGCACTTTTGTGGCTCTCCCAGTAGGAATTTCAGTCTACCTGTCTGTGTAAAGAAAGCAAGGGAAGAAATAAAGCTCTAGATGTCATCACAGGTATGATGATGTGCAGAGCAAGTTTTCATATTGGTGGGGATCTTTTGTTATATTCTGGAAAGGTGTCTTCTGTGTCAGAGCATGGGTTTTGAGCTGAACTTTTCTCCCCTTTTAGTTTAGATTGAAAAACACACACCTAGCTTTAGATGACCAAGTGAAGCTAAAGGACACAGAAAGAAGTCTTGTACAGTGAGTAGCCAAGTGTCCATACATTCCAAGGTCTATTTTTATTATTATTCTTTGACCTGCAACTCAAAATCACTTCAAATTGGTTCTATGATGCTTAATTGTTTCTGTTCCTCACAGTCTGCATGTGACAATGAGTAAACCAAAAGGTCACTTCCTTTAAAGCTCTCCAGGAAATGCTCTGCAGCCATAAACTCAGCAAGGTGACAAAGAAAACCAGCTCAAACCAACCAAGTTTCCAAAACTGCCAGGACTGAGAAGAGAATGGCCTCAAGAGGTAGTCTCATCCAATGCCTCTCTGACCAAAAGGACAAAACTCCCTTCCAGCCAAAGAGCTCTAGGGTGAAGTGAGTGTGCAAGAAGATCACCAGAGGTCACCAAAGTTTAACAAAAAAAGGAACTGTTATGTCTATCTTTGTGCACACACACACATGCACACATGCACACACACACAGACATCATTGGTAAGGGATACTTACCAGCCAACATGCCTTATAAATAAAAGGCAAATAGCAAGACCTGATTCTGAAATGTCCTTCTCTATACTCATATTTCTCTAGCAAATCTCTGTTTCTGTTGTCTTCTGCAAATTATCTTACAAGTAATTTTTCCTATATATTCAACTCCACAGTACAATAATGAAAAGGTACTGAACCTAACATGAAATTCATCAGATTCCCCTGACAAAGATGGAAAGGAAAAGCATCTCCTGTCATCTGTCACTTTGCAATCACAAAACTCATTTAACCTAGAGGAAAGGGTTTTAAAGACCCTAGAATAATAGCACAGAACAGATCACACAACAAAATTGTTTTAATACATTCCAGATGTATTGCTTCAGTGAATTTAATACAAAGACTAATCTGAATCACTGCCCCTATGGTTGTCACTCTTCAATTCTCTCAGGGCTACATGCCAAATTTTTTCTGCTTTCAACTGCATGGCTTTCAACAAAGTCAGGCCAAGGGAGTACACAATTTGGTCCCAAGTAACTAGTTAAGTATTTGAAGCTGTTTCCAGCCTTTTGTGAGCTCAGTTCAAAATGACATTTAGGGAGGTTTGAAGCATCTTAGATAAGAAAGATGCTGAAGAAATAAAGGAGGATGATCAGCAGAGAAAGAAAAAAAAAAAAAAAGGAAAATCACTTCTACTGAAATAATAGAAATTACATATATAAACCAACATTTACACACGTTATTCCCCTATTTCCTAAGTAAGCATGCACCATTAACAGAAATTTTCAAATTATCAAAGGATATGCAAAGTTGTTTAAATCCTAAACCTTCAGTTGTAGGGGAGTGATTTATTCTGCATCATTAAAATGTTTAGCTGCAAAACAAAGAACAGAATTGAATGTTCTGTTCACAAACTTACATAAATCCACAGTAAAACTGAAAGAGAGCTCTGATACCATCTTAATGGAAGCAGTGTTATTTGCTTAAGGAAAAGCAGTATTTTGAAAAGACTAAAAAGGACCAAAAACATAAGAAAATAAAATGAAGTTTGGCAATGGTAATGGTGAAGAAATCCAAACAACCTCTGCAAAAATAGCAGAAATTCTGAAGAAAATATTAATGCCAGAAACTCTTTTGTAGGAAAGAATATTAACTTCTGCTTTTATGAATAAATTAATTCTAAATTATTCTTTGTCTGATGGATTTTAAGAAGTATTACCATAATCACATAAACTTCCTTTCTTTCATATAAAGCTATGTATAACGTAAGACTTCACTTTCAGTGGCATGATCAGAGAAACTGTTTGAGTGAAGACATTAAAGCAGTGAGATTCCAATTAGAGTATGAAACACTCTAAATCTGTCAAAATGAGCTGCTTGGATTACTGCTAAACCCAGGAAACCCCAAATGATGGGAGATAAAGGTGAACAGAAACTCAAATGTGGAGGTGTACCCATTCCACAAGTCCCTCTCCCCCCATCCTGTTTGATCCCAGAGCATGTCTTTTTGCAGCCAAATTGTCCTTTTCCTGGTCTACAGGTAGATGAAGAACAAAGTTTTATTCAAAGTGAGAGTCAAGGAGAATATGTTACATAGCACAGGTTCGAAAGGCAGTGACTACCTGTCTTGCTGAACGAGTATAATCTGTCTGATGTAGATGTATGTGGAAAGAAGAGAAAAGAGCAATGTTGATGCCTGGGCTTAAAAGAGAAGTTTTACATAATAGCTGAAAGAGCAAGATTCTTGCACTGAAAAATTTGGAGCTTCTTGTCAGAAATTAGCATAAAGCTGAAGAGACCTGACAAACAGCTGTTTCATGTAAAAATGTTTTATGGGATTTCTTTTCATTATTTTCAGTTCTTTACTGCATCTTTTATGTATGTCAGGCATGCACACACACATACACAATCAGGAAACCTTTTATGGATATATAGATCAAATTGTTGTTCAAAGGAGTAAATTAAGACATATTTGACAAGCCTCCACTGAAGTGATGCTCTTCATGCCTCAGTGCATCCCAAGCAAACTCAAGGGTCTTATCCTTTACTTAAAAACAAACATATGGAAAACTATGTTTCTTCACTGTCCTGGAGTCTCTGGTGACCACTCAGCGAGCCCACAGAAAAAATGAAGAAATTATCCACTCTTACCCCTATTCTGAACCACTGACCTTAGTGAGAATATTTCTCTAGTAAGAACAAATATTTACAAAAAATAGATTCTTTCTCTGTCTGTGAAAATCACCTATCTCTCTTTTCAGAGGCCAAGAACCGACAGTGTTGAAGATTTCTTGTTTGACCTGTCCAGAAAATATTTGCTGTGGGGGGCAGACATGAAAATATCCTTCTCCTGGGAATTTTTCTAGGCTGGGTGAAGTTTTGTGGTGGTTGCAGTGGGAAATGCCTGGTCCTGGCAGAGCAAGGCTCCGTGCTGATGAGGGCAGGAGCCAAGGTGTCCCCAGCAGTGACAGGATGGATGGCAGAGGACAGGTGCCAAAGCCCACAGCACCTGTGCCAGGAACCATGTGGGAAAACTGCCTGTCAGGGCAAGTTGCCCATGTGGCTGCTGGACGCACTCTTTGCCTTCCTTGGCTGTCCAACAGGTGACACTGCAGCTGCTGCAGCCCCTTCAGCCACAGCAAGGCCAAGAAGGAGGAAGGCCTAGTATGGAGGGAAGGTAATGCTGCCCAAAGCAGTATTAGACTGCATTTCTTTCACACTTTCCATCCAAGTATTATTTCCTTATTAGAAACATGCACTCTACTCTTTATATGTTTAGAGGGGGCTAAAAAATGTGAAATAAGCAATTTTCACTATCCTCCCTTCAAATTCTGAGTACTTATATGTTTTTCATATTTTCTCAATGTTGTTGCTAGTCTGCCTAGTAGTCATTCTGTGGGCCTGACAGCTCTTGGCAATAATAAGCAAGATCACAAGATCATAAACAGTGCTTGGTACAGACAAATGGTAAGCATGACCTGTGTCATCACTACCCTCCAGGGCGTCCTTGTACAGTTCCTTATAGTATCCAAATTTTATCCTAGTTTCACTTCAATACACTCCTCAAGCTGTGTGTAAGGGGAAGTGGACTAAAAAGGGACAAACATAAACATAACCACAAACACAAATATAAACATAAACAGAAGGGTAAGCCAGTTGTCTTAGCAAGTTTCAGCCACCACTCTCATGTCTTCTTAGGTAGCTTTTGGATCAATGTGTTGACTGGAACAGACCTTAGGTGGATAGAAAAATAAGATTTGCTCCCCGACAGCCATTCCCACATGAGGGATCTGGCACAACCTCCTCTCTTGATTATTGATTTTAACATGTTTCCCTCCTTTGGTTTTCTCTGACAGTAATACCAGTGTGAAATCTTCTGATAGTCTAGATGCACCTCATAATCTTTACCTCTGTGAAGCTGTTTATTGGTTTAGATTGAGTAGTTTTACAAGATTAGTAGTTCTCCACTTTATTTCAGGAGTTGCTGTTAAGCCTAGGCAACGTATTCTGGTCAGAGCACAAATCTTAGTTTTAGGGACACTACAGCTGTATTTTGAAGCTGTTGTTTGTTATCGGGATATTAGCAGAATAATTATCCTCTCTCAAATTAATTTAGAACCTACTGAATGGTCTATGGTATTACTTCAAAATGCTGTAGTAATAAGCAGGTATGTCACTTTGTTGCACCTCTCCCAAGACTTTAAAAAAATTCTTAGATAAATGCTTTTACAACGCACTAGCTAACTCATTAGGAAATATGGCATTTAATAATAGCATTATTGAAAGTGATTACTAACATATGAAAAAGGTCTTTTTCATGTATATTGAAAAGGTTGCGTATATAATTTCTATATGATAAGTTGAGTCATATTCATTGCAGAGTAATAGGTACCAATTGCACTGAAGCCACACTAGGATTTAATTTTGCTCATGACGTCTTTTGTTCCTATTCTATATTAGTTCCATTATATTATCTCCCTCCACAGGCACAATTGCATGTACGTCAAACTTGATTTGATGTAATTATCTAGGAATAAATTATCTTGTTTTGGCTTGTTTCAACAACTTGGGCCATTTCCACCCTGTTCCCACAAGATTTTTCTGCCTGCAGAACTCTCTTGGCAGTTCTTCAACTCTGGTCTAAAACTCAGTCTGAAAAGGTACTAATCCTTTGTGTGTACCTTCTGTACAAACACAGTTGTTGCTTTTTTTTTCCCTACAGCACGTCACAACTTCTGCTGGTGGCTTATGAGAAACATTAAAGCATTTTTTAGGACTAATACACTTGGCATATGAAAAGCAAGAGTATCAATGACATTTCAGGTGCTTGTAAGAAACACACCTTTAGATATCCATTGCAGCTTAAGCTTCTAAATCACTTCCATCCTTATAGAAAATAATCCATATTTGTAAACTATCATTTGTGTGTGGTTGCTCAGACGTATTCTGGTCTATTGACAGAGAAAAAAAAAGGTTAGATTTCTATCACTAGTAGGGAAATTGGCAATCTACTTCAAAACACCCTGCAGCTAGCACAGGAAGAAGCTGTTTTCTTCACTGTCAGGCAATGGTTCAGACTTGAAACATCTCAGAGAAGGCAAAGAACAAAGACAGTGATCTGGGCACTCTCCCCTTTAAACTCCTCCACAGGAAAGTTCTGTGTTGGCTAGCATGCAGATACACACTTCTGTTGCCTTCCTGAGAGTCTATTGATGGCAAGAAAAGTCTCAGTTTTGGCTGAACTAACACCTTCTGGACATATCAGGAGCAGAAATTAATTTGGCAGATACATCAGACAAAGCTCTGTGCTTCGTCCCAGGCCAGAGGTTGCTTCAAAGTGCATCATAAGTTGCTGAGAATGCAACTGGTACTCCTCATTTCTCTGGTTATTGTCTAACAGGTGTTTGTGAAACCTGCATGGTCTAGCACCAAATCAGGCATCCAGCAAATATAGAAAAGGTAAACAATTGCAGGGGCTATCTACAGCACCCACTGAAATCCTCCTGCTCATTTTCACTAAGTGCTCTGATAGCCAGCTCTGGTGAGTTGAGCTGCCTTTCTGCCACATTTGAACAATGAGGATCAAATCCAAGGCCTTTAGGTACTGCTGAACTAAAACTGATCAATATTACTGATATCCTAGAAGTCAGGAACTCACCTAGGACCAGGACCTGGCACCAGCTCTCTGTGCCATTCTAACCTGGAAGGAGGCTAGCAAGAACATCTATATAATAGTAGATGCCACTGCTCCATGGCACAAGACAAATCCCACTCCACCTTACATCTCTCATTTTCACATCAGTGCTTGGTGCTGATATGCAGTGTGGTTCCCTGTGCTCTCTGTGCTTCCATCCTCTTGCAGCAGGCTGAGGAATGCTATCCCCTCACTCTGTCCTCATTTGGTGAAATGGAGAAACTCACCACCACAAGATGCTTTGTGTATCAGAATTATAAAGTTGCAGAAAGCAATTTAGGGAAAGCCAGAGATGGAAGGTCCTTAAAAGGTCTGCTGAAGAAAGAGAGGCAACAATCTCCAGCATGGCAAGTCTCTGACCCTGGCTGGTAGTTAGGAAGTCTTATACTGGCGCATTCTCTAGGAGCATGTGTTTTTTCTGGTCTACGCTTATGTCAGAGGCAGGACATGTGAGTGGATGAATTTTTCTTCTGAACTCATGTGATGTTGGTTATGTAGTGTCATTTCAGTTTTTCTATTTTTCAGTGAGATATTGCAGGAAGAAAATTAGAAGGGCCAAAGGCCAACTAGCATTCTATCTGGCTGCGGATGTAAAAGGGAATGAAAATGGTTTCTATGAATACATCAACAACACAAAGAGAGCTAAAGAGAATCTCCATCCTTCAGTAGAGGCGGAGCAAAAGCATAGAGACTAATGATGTGGAAAAGACTGAGATACTTAATGCCTTCTTTGCCTCAGGCTTTAATAGAAAGGCCAGTGCTCAAAGTACCCAGCCCTCTGAGTTGGAGGAAAGGGATGGGGAGCAGAATGAAGCTCTATAATACAAAGAACAGTGCTCAGCAATCTGCTACATGATTTTCATACACAAGACTGTGGGACCAGAAGGAATCCACCAAATAATAATGGGTGAAGCTTTCACTGAGCCACTGCCAATCAGTCCTGGTCAACCAAGGAGGTCCAAGGTTACTGGAAATTACAAAATGTGATGCCCATCCATAAGAAATGTGGGAAGGGGCTCTCAGGGAGCAATAGGCTTGTCAGCATGATCTCAGTGCCAGGGAAGGTCATTAAACAGATAATTTTGAGTACCATCATGCAATAAAAACAGGACAACCAGGTGATAAGACACAGTCAGGAGGGACTTAGGAAACACAGATCCTCATTGACCAACATGACCTCCTTCTGTGACAGGGTGACCTACCTAGTCACCCTGTCACAGAAGGAGGAATGTGTGGAAGATGGAAGGGCTGTGTGTGTTGTCCACATGGATATTAGCTAAACATTTTATATTATTTCATACCATTTCCCAGATATTATCCTGGAAGAACTGGCTTCCTGTGACTTGGGCAGGGGCTCTCCTTGGTGAGTTAAGGATGGCCAGACCCGGAGACTGGTGAGTGGAGTTACATCCACCTGATGCATTAGTGCTGTTCTCCAGGGCTCACAATCAGAGCCAGTCCTGGTCTGGGTGAGGGGATCACCCTTAGTACATTCTCAGATGACACCAAGTTGGATGGGAGTGTTGATCTGTTGGAGGCTAGAAAGCATCTGCAAAAGCATGAGGACTGGCCAGATCAATGGGCCAAGGCCAGTGGTAGGAGGTTCACAAGGCCAAGTGCCAGGTCCCACACTTGAGTCACAGCAACCCAGGCAGTGCCACAGACTTCAGGCAGCGTCTGGAAATCTGCCAGGTGGAAAAGGACCTGGGGTGCTGCTCAACAGTGACTGAACATGAGGCAGCCGTGCCCAGGTGGCCAAGGCAGCCAATGGCATCCAGGTCTGTGGCAGCAAGTGTGGCCAGCAGGACAGGGCAGAGATTCTTCCCCTGACCCTGGCACTGGTGAGGCTGCAGCTTGAATCCTGTGTTCAGTTCTGGGCCCCTCATTACAAGAAAGACATTGAGCAGAGAAAGGCAACAGAGCCAGTGAAGGGTCTGGAGAGTAAGTCCTGGGAGGACCAGCTGAGTGAGCTGGGGTTGTTTAGCCTGGAGAAGAGGAGGTTCAGGGGTGACTTTACTGCTCTCTACAGCTTCCTGAAAGGAGGAGGTGGTGAGGTGCGTGTCAGTCTCTTCTCCCAGGTAACGAGACAGGGCAAGAGGAAATGGCCCCTATTTCCACCAGGGGAAGTTTGTTAGTAACAATGTCTTCAGCAGACAGGATCACTCCACATGTCAAGCAGTAGAACAGGCCGCTGGGGAAGTGGTTGAGTCACCTTCCCTGGAGATATTTAGAAGACATAGTGCTTAGAAACATGGTCTAGTAGGGTACTTGGCAATCTTAGGTTAATGGTTTTACTCAATAATCTTAAAGGTCTTTTCTGACCTAAGGGATTCTACCACTCTATTAACCTATTAGTTTTTCCTTTCATTGTTCATACTCTCACTCTTGTCCTGTAGTGCTTCTTGTAGAAAATGGAAAAGTCTGCTGTGGTTAAAGATTCTTCTGAAAGAAATAAACAAACAAACAAACCCCTAGCCTCTTGTAGGCTGTGAAGATTATGAAAGTCATGTGCACATGACTGCAACACATTTGAACTTCACAAGGGGAAGCTCAGTCTGCCTGAAAATCAGGTGACAAAGGTCTTGTCACACACAGAACAACAGGGAGGCTGTGATGCCATCACTTTGCTGATGAAGGTGCCCAGTTATTGCTTTTCTGGGTGTGGTGCTTGGCCCATTTTCACAGCTCAGCTTGACAGTACACATCCCATAAAGCCAAGAACAACAAAAACACCAGAGCCAGATCTCACCCAGGTCTGAAACCCCCTGAACAAAACATATGGCCTCTTCTGCCTAAGAACATTTTGTTTTCAAAAGCAGCTTTTTTGCATGATTGCACTGATTTGAATGAAATTGGGACAATTTGTGGCATGATTTTTATAGTGAGACTAGCTGAAAAATATGTGCATATGGTGGTCAGTAGTGGTCACCATCTTCAAATTCTGCAAAGCACAGCTCTGCTGCTGGCAAGGCCAGGAAAGGCCACAGGTGGGAAACACACGACACCAAAAAGAGAAGAATGACCAACAGCAATCTAGACACTAAACATACTCTTGAGTGTGCCGGCTCCAAATTATCTTATATTCTGCAGTGCAAAACACTCCTCTTCTGCAGGGCCAGATGCCCAGACAGTGTAAATCATCTTGCCAGTGCTGCCATCATTGATGTCTGCCAGCTGGCATCAGCTGTGGGTTTGACTACAGGTCCTTCTTTTCCTAAAGCCAAACAACATCCCTAAAAGTAGTCAAGAAGCCCTTAAACCTTGCTGTTTTACTTCTCCTCCCGCCTCTGGTGGCAAACCTACATGTCAGCAGCCTGCTAGGAAAATTCATGTCAGTTTCTAAATGTACAAGTGCAAAAATTAAGGGAAAACTTACACATACCTTTTCCCTTTCCCATTCCCACACAGAGGAACCTTGCCATCCCATGGAAGAAGAAGGCTTGCTGGACAGAAGCCCCAGCCCAAGTGGGATATTTCAAGCCACTCAGTGAAGGGGAAAAGTCCCATTGCTGCCAGGCCAGACCCAATGCACCAACATTTTACACAACTATTTTTGTGGTGGGATCTAATGGCTTGGTGTCTGAGACATCTGCTGAGAATCAAACCCCCTTTGTACACAGCTCAGCCAGCCTCACCCTGCTGGTTGCTGAAGCCACAGCTCTGGACTGCTTCTCAGGTTTTGTTAACAGCAGAACAAAGCAACAAGCCAGCTTGCTTTAAACTGCTATCAATCATGCTTAGTGTTACTGTGTCAGGTACACCTTATGCAAATTCCAAAAACCTGCAACATCCACCACATGTCACTTTCCCAAATCCTATTTTTGAGAGAAGCGACGAAATAAGAGCATGGTTATGGCAGGACATCATGACTTGCAGCCTGTATTTGTAAGGGAATCCTGATCTGTACTAATAGAAAGACACCCTGCCACCCCCAGCCCCCCCATCCCCTCCTCCACACACACACTCTCACACTCACTTTCTCATATATTCAAGTGCCAGTTTCAGGTGCTGGTTCTTTCATGGGAACACAATACAAATACACAGCAATAGCCCCAATGTATTATTTTTCTTCACTCTAACCATTGCATTATTTTCACAGGTGATTCTTAAGGTCAGTTCTGAGGTGTGAAATCCAGTACTTAGGTCCCCTGTCCTAAACCAAGGTACCCATGCTCATTAACCAGTATCTTTCAGCATCAATGGGTGCTCTGAGCAGAAAGGGTGGCAAGGAAGCAGTAGATGGTTTTTTGGATTGCCCATTCTAGTTTTGATATGAGAAGGAAAACCTTGTCACAATCTAATTGCTCTGCTTCTTGCAGAAATGGCGGTTGTCACTTGTGCTCACAGAGAGATAAAACACACAGACAATTTGTATTCAGAAGTAATGCTGTTTGAGGCTTTGAGAAGATAGTGTGCAGTCAAGATCGGTAAGTCCTCCTGAGGCATTTTGCTTTATCTGTGGCACATATTCTAAATGAAGTCAGGGTATTATCTCTGTAAGAGCTGCAGCACCCAGCCTGTCCTATAGGCCTACTTAGCCAAAGACATAGTCCCATATATGTACGTGTGTGTGCACTAAAGAGACAATAACATTAAAATTCTGCTCTGGAAATTTTGTAAAATTCCTCAAGAAAGAGCATCCCAATGTGTCCGCAAAATTATATTTTTAGAAAATGTGATTTAGCTTTTCAACATCACAGGGGAACAGAGTGGTTCCTTTGGCTTCATGACTTAACCACTTGGCTTCAAGTGACATGATTGAGGAGCAGAGTGAAATATGTTGCTTACCTAACATGAAAAGAAGTAGTCTTCCGTTTTTTCCCTTGCTCATCTGCTGAGTAAAAATTTGCATAGTCTGCGAATCAGCCAGGCTGAGGCATGAAGACCACCCAGATCACTCCATGGTTAACAGCCTCCCTATGATCCAACCCATATACTTTGTGGCTGAGGAGATGGCTCACTGGTCTCTGAGCAGTTTCTGAGGGCCCTCAGCTCAAATATACCACATCTTTCCTTGGCAGGACAAGTGGCATGAGATTGGTTTTTCTTTGTTGAACTCTGAATCCAAATCCGCATCCTTCATTCCAAACTATGGTTTACTGAAGTGCAGCTTAACAAGGTCATATGCTATTTTGGATATGTAACAACAAAAATGCAGTTGGAAAATCAAAGAAAATGAAAAACAGCTTGTGACACTGAAATATTCAACAATTACATGTGGGTCCTCTATAATACACAATTTATAAAATAGGAGAGGGTGGGCAGAAACCCCAAAAAATCGTAAATCACAGGGAATATACAGGGAAAGATGGCAAGACTCTGGAAGAGATTTCAAGAAGCCATCCACTCTTTTTCTTAAGACAAAAATCACTATCTCTGTCATCGCCTACAAATGCTTTTTCCTGTTTTAGACGAGATAAGGCAAACACCAAACACCAGTAGTGGGGATTCCACAGCCTCTCCAGGCAATCTGTCCCTGCACTTCACTATCTCTGCTTTAATGCCTTGCTTAAGTCTTTCAACCGTTACTTAGAATACCTTGATTCTCGTCCTTCATGTCATAACCAACAGGGACAAGAGAATCAGTAGAAATCAATTTAGAGAAATTACACTGTGCTTTGAACAAGGGGCAGCAAATGGTTTTCCTTTACAAGTCCATTGTAAGTAGTTCTGGTTTACAGCTATGGGTTTTTCCTTTTTCTTTATAGGCCAAATTAATTTCCACATGCTGGCAAAATTATCAGCTTCAGAAAACCCATTAGTAACAGTAAATCCAAAAAAAGATGTGAAGAGGATCCTGAAATCTTTCCTGAACCTATTTAATAGTGTTCCTGTTAGAGGTCTGAATCAGTAATACCTGATTACTGATTCAGACCTCTTGCTTGCTGGGGTCTTCAGTGGCAACACTTGAAAGGTGATTTCATATTCTTATCTGTAAGGACATATACTGAACTTTTTAGATGCATTTTGGTTTGGCCAGATAGTTCTCAGGTAGTAGGAGTTTTACCACTGATATAATTTGAGAGCTTTTACGAAGAAACTGGTAAGAAATAAATGCAGGCTGTGGCATCATTGTATTGCATTGCCAAAAAAGAAACCATCTCCTATGCAGTGCATAGTAACTTTGCAAAAGTTGTGGTTTTGACAGTGGTGTTCTATTCCCATGGGAGGACATTAGTCACTGTGGATGGGCACATTCAGTTTGTGCCACATTACCCATACAAAGACACATTTGCAGAAGCCAAAAGACAGATCTGCTGCAGGGAATGAGCTGTCATAGCTTCACCAACTTCCACTGGGCAGCAATGAGTCCCATAAATTAAGAAACTTGTTCCCAAACATCTGCATGCTTGATTTCCTTCTCTGTTTACAAAAATACTCTCCACTAAATAAGCAGGCTGGTGTTGGCTCTTTTTGGATGTGTTCCTGAGCATCTTATGGCTGTTCAGCTTGGCATGATTATAAACATTTCAATACTGCTCGTAGTTACAGAACTGCCAGATCTTTAGCAACTGAATTAAGGGAAAAAAACCCCAAATATGCCTTACAGTCATATTAGTTCTGCATTGAAAAGAATATATTTAAAGCAAGTAAATAGTGTGATGTAAGTTTTGGCATGGGTTTGACAGTTTGAAGTGGGCAGAATATCTTCAGCTTTAACATATACATTACATATCCAAAGAAGACTAACAATGCTTATACAAAGACTTCACATTTGTCTTTTATTGAGATCATCCTTAAGGATTTGAACTATGGCATAAAGGTAAGGCTGCAAGATAAGACTGTCAGTCTGTGTGCAAACCTGAACACTTCAAATTTTGTAGATTAAAATTCTGCCTGTCACAAACACTCAGGTTGATGCTGCGAGGCTCAGAGCAGTTGCAGACTCTGCTTGCCAAAGCTTCCTGACAGAAACAGTCTCACACCACCTAACTCTACTAGCTGCATGAAAGCTGGATGGGGCAGGATAAAATCTGCTACCAATCCCTGATCTATAGCAACATGGAAGTACAACTTACCACTCATGATCAGATCATGTGCAAAGTCAAGTCTGTTCTCTTACACAATGCAACCTGAGTCTGAGTTTTGCAAGAACTGACTTTTCATCATTTGATCTTGTAAAGGCAACATATCCATCACCTGTATTGCACAATATTTTCCCTGGACTGATACAAGGAAAACCAGACACTAAATAGGCCATTTTTCAGAAGCCTATGTGTCTTCCTCTCCTCTCCTCTCCTCTCCTCTCCTCTCCTCTCCTCTCCTCTCCTCTCCTCTCCTCTCCTCTCCTCTCCTCTCCTCTCCTCTCCTCTCCTCTCCTCTCCTCTCCTCTCCTCTCCTCTCCTCTCCTCTCCTCTCCTCTCCTCTCCTCTCCTCTCCTCTCCTCTCCTCTCCTCTCCTCTCCTCTCCTCTCCTCTCCTCTCCTCTCCTCTCCTCTCCTCTCCTCTCCTCTCCTCTCCTCTCCTCTCCTCTCCTCTCCTCTCCCTAACTTTCCTAAAGTCTAGGGACACATATTCAAAATCCCACAGCCCTGAAAGACTTTTCTAAGCAAACTGCTCCACTTTATTGTTCTTCAGTATATTGTCTCTGCACAGCTGGAGCAGAATGTGGCCTTGAGTCTCTTACCTCTCATTTCGTGTGTGACTCCTCATCAGAGTTGAAAGGTACTGTCAACACAGCTTTGATTCCTTTTCATTCACTGCCTGACACATTTACAATAGCAAAACCTCAAGATGCAAGATCAGTTTGGCAAAAAGCCAGTAATTGCCAGCACAGACAAAAGAAAATACTTTATACCAAAAAAAAAAAAAACAACCCTTCCTTGTTCTATTAACAGAGGTCCTAGAAGAGGTTTCATTTTTCCTTCATTTCACTACAGAACCCCTCTTTGACCACTCAGGGCAGCCAGATGCTCGCATACAACCTCCCAGTTCCATGGAGAATCCCAGGCCTTGTGTCTGTGCCCTGCTGCATGTTGCAGTGGCATGGGACAGCATGCCCAGGAGGCCGTGCTCCCCCAACCTGTGCTGCCAGAACCCAGACTGAGCTTGGCAGCTAAGGGAAGGAATGCCCCAAAAACCTCAGGGGGACTTCCCAACATTGGTGAACCCATGGGAAGCTCCGCCAGCCTCTCAGGCATTCATAGCAATAGGCAATAGAAAGCCAGATCTAACAGTGTATTTATCACATTAACGTGCAAGGTTTAGTGAATGTGTTATAAGGAAGGAGATGTTGCAAAATAAAAAGCACATGTTTAGCTCAGTTAGCTCAATAGGGCTTCTCTTTAATTTCAGACAGTAGTTCCCAAGCCAGACTAATCTTTGAGACAATTACCACAGCTCTGATCAATATTAAAGATGTAGACTTTCTTTATATTGCTCCTTTCTTTGGTAGTTTCACCAATGTGTCTATTCACACATCCCTAGGGATTTCCTGTAAGCTCCAGCTCCAACAGCTGACTCAACCAAGGCAACAGTTTGTATTTATCTGCCTAACTAATGACATCCCATATATCACAGCTCAGACACTGATGGGAAAATGGCTTTTGAAACACATCTTCCAAAGGTAAAGGGTGGAAGGGTGGCTGAAAGTCATAGAAACTTAGAGCTCATGTAAATTTATGTGCATAACATCTCTGACAAAATCTAGTTATTTATAAACAGACAGAATTAAGAAATAACCTTATTAATAGTGTATAATAGAGCTCAGACATAGGGCAAATAGCTAAGGTTGATGAATAGTATCATTGGAAAGTTGATTTCTAGATAATTTTCTTAGTAAAAATAGGGAACAACCAGTGAGTCTCTTTCCATGGCAACATTCTTTTTACTCCCTGAAATCATCAGGACTTCCTCCCAAGAAACCAGAACAAGGCAATTTCTGACCCATGGACATTCTGTGCTGCTCCCTCTGCCCATGTCTTAGTCACTTCACTTACTCAAAAGGCAGCAAAACATGCAGTTGCCATGTAACCATAAACTTGAGCGGTCTTGTATCAAATTACCCATAATTTGCTTTCAGGCTTTTCTTTTCCAGGTGTAATCAGGACTCTCTTCTAAAGTAATCAAATTAATTAGATTCGCCAATAATGTGAGAAGTTTTCTAATTAACCTTCTCCACAGCACAAATAAAAACATCTTTCTCATCCTGTCCCCATAATCACTGCCCAAGAGGACTTCAGCAGCATCCTGAGCAGATACACCTGGGGAGAGACATTGAACACCTTATCATAATTAATATTTTATGACACTTTACCTGGAGGTCTCTGGTTAATGGCATTAACTGCCATGAGCTAAGTGCTATGGAGAGCTAGAGGAAAGCTACATTTGTCCCAGAGAATATTGTTTATTTCTGCTGAGCAGCAGGGGGTATCCCATGGGAATCCTTGCTTATAAGGTAGAGAAATAAGAAGAGCAGCCACATAATATCTTGTCATTTGTCAATTAACAAATCACACTTGGATGTTGTTCCTTAAGTCAGAAATAAATTACAAATGTGCAAGACAGCTAGTAGTGCCCTAGGGCACCCGTCCATCTCTCCCAGTCTGTCATCCTCTCCCCCAGGTGAAGCATCACCCTTTTTTGATCTCTCCTCTGCTTTGGAAATCCTTGCATCACATCTCTTCAAGAAGGAGGGCCCAGAATGGGAAGGGAAGTACAGGCATATCGCTTCTGCTGTGAAGGTGTTTCCAGACATGAAGGAACTGCCAGGCCCTGTCTCTTAGTTTTAAATTTGGGAGGGGTTAAGGGTCTGGCAGATGCCCAAGTGTGGCTGGTACACAGTTGCTCCAGGTACTCCACAGTTGCTGCCAGCTTTATCCAATCACTGGCACACAGATATATAGATTCCAGTTAACATTTCCACACTTAGCAGTACAGGAATAAAATTATTTCACTTCTGTGCTCACTGATCTTCACCTTCAGCTGGGTGTGTCTATGGGATAGACTCCTTTGTAGTCCATTGTGGAAGACCCTGTCTACCTCAGCCCTTCTACAGAAAGCGCTGTAAGTCCAGTCAGATCCCACGTACCAACTCTCCTTATGTTGTGTCAGTTTGCATGTAAGCATCACCATAACCCCACTAGGCTAAATTTGCCCAAGCTTGGAGCATCTCCAATCCCTAAGCAGGGGCAACACCTGGAGCCTTTGATCTAACAGCTGCTTAAGCTCCCATGTTAACATGACAATGAAGGTGAGGGAGTTTTCTCCAACACAGGTGTTCTACAGAAGATTTCTATGCCATGAGTCATTAGCGCTGTAACCATAACTAGGAAATAAACTCATCTGTTGAATTATTTTGAGAGCATGCTTCCCCCCGACACACCTTACCTGAAGGCCAAAGTAAACTAGTTTTAAGAAATACTGTTAGTACTTCACAGTAAAGAGAGGTACAATTTTGCAAGGAAGAAATGGCAGCTTTCCCTGTGGCTGAATGAAAAAATAATGATACTTGCCTAGGGAACAACCTTGAAAGAACCAGTGTCTTACATGCAAAGATGAAAAAAATACTGTGTCAGATGCAGCTGTTCATCACAGCCTTGTAAAATTTAATGATGTCGTGTAGAGTGTGGCTGCTAATGTAAACTGTAAATAATTCATTGGAAGCAATTTATGTGAAGGGACCTTCCAAAAGTCTTGTGTGTTTTTTTCCCCTA
The DNA here is from genome assembly GCA_039654755.1 of Calcarius lapponicus. Lineage (NCBI taxonomy): Eukaryota > Metazoa > Chordata > Aves > Passeriformes > Fringillidae > Calcarius > Calcarius lapponicus. The sequence goes on from CM077481.1 coordinate 43,149,039, forward strand.
GTCAGTGACACTGACTTAGACCAGAACAGCTGTGCACAGGCTCAGGGGTTACTGAGCTGGGGAATTTAGACCCAGAAAGAACACTGAGCTACTGATTTTCAGGGGTTTTAAGAATAGGGCTATTGGTGCATCACGACGCCCAACACCTCTTGGTTCAGTAACTCTAGTTGATTCTGGGTTTTTTTCCACTTCTCTTCTAGCAGGGAGAAAAGTGCCAGAAGTCCTGCCAATTGGCCAGCTGCTTCATGCACACACACGCAGCAGTGCCATCTCCTATTTATCCACCCGTTTTCCACAGCAGACAAAGCCAAACCCCGGCCATGCTGGCAGTGCTGATAGCCCCAGGGCTGCACTGTGGTCACCACAGAGTTGCTTCAATTTAGAGTTCCTCCTTGCTGTTGATTACAAGTAACTCTTTCTCTCACAAACCCACCACGTGTGGCTATGCTTGCCCTCCATCACCAACAAAAGAAGCTGCATGCTGGTTTTAGTTCTCCTTCCTGCTGCCATCTTCATAACTGATGGCAATTAACGCCCCTCTGGAGCATGCTTTATTTATATTTCTGTAGCTGTAAATACCCAGCATGCAGGCAGGGCAGCTCTCACCTCATCATTGCCTACAAACGTCTCAGGGTTTGCATTTTGTGGTCAGAGGAGAAACAGAAAGTGGGATTAGCTGTCTGTGCTACCATGGTTAGCCTAAACCTTCCTTGTGTGACCATTAAAGCTCTGTTCCTAAAACTGGAGGTTTTAACATGAAAAAGAAGCATATTTCAAACAGAGGTGGATATTTTAACTTCCTCTCTTCTCCACAGAAATATGGGCCTTAAGATCTACCTTTCCCTCTCCCCAGCTTTTTAACCAATAGTGCAAGTACAGAGCAGAAGTCAGTGTTATTTATCTCTGAGACCGTGTCTGCTTTGTGGGGAGACACCTCATTTTTCCTCTGTGCCTCAGCCTCCCCATAACGGCTGTTCAGGTTTCTCAAAGGCTTTCCTGGGAAAGCACTCTCTGTGTGTTAAACATTATGGTAAAGACTCTCTGCTCACATTCATGGAGAGCAGTGCCTTGACCTTGGTCACCCTCCTTTAGCTTAAGTCCTAGGCCTGAGTCCTTTTGTTTTCCCAAGAGGCTCCATTTCATATGTGGTCTTTATCTCTTCAAGACCAAAGTCTCAAGCACAACAACATTAAAAAAGACATTTTGAAAGCAAAAATAATGATTTTTCCTGGCCATGATTTAGCCCCAGTAGGCGACTAAGTACCACAGAGCCACTCACTGCACCCTAAACACCAGTGGGGGAATGGAGGTGGGCTTACATAAAAACACTTTAATAATTGAAATAATAACAGAAACGTAATACTAACTGTACTTAAAAGGGAGCCGACAGAAACAGAAAGAGAAATAAAACCCAAGAAATACAAGTGATGTTCAACTCAGTTGCTCATCACCTGCTGACTGACACCCAGCCCATCTCCCGGAGGAGATCAGCAGCTCCCAGACAACTCCCCCAGTTTACACTGGGCATGCCATTCTATCAGTTCAGGCCAGCTGTCCTTCACTTAGGGTTAGCACTACCTAGCAACAAGCAAAACATAGGTGCTTTATCAACATTAGTATTGTAATGAATTCAAACCACAGCTACTAAGAAGAAAATTAGCTGTATCCCAGGTGAAACCAAAACATTCACTCATCATTTTAAGCCTCCTGCCTGTGAATAATGCATAGATTTATATTTTTTCCTTTCAAAAGGATAGAAAATGGATATTTCATCCATTTTCAACCTGGTGAAACTTAATCATGAACATCTTAAAAGCCCCCTTATACCCCAGTCTAAGGTTCATCAATCAGACTATTCTGACAATTTTGGCAGGTCTGTCCCAGATGCTCTCAAAAGAATGAACTGCACATCCCACCTGCCTCTGAACTGCCTTGTTTATAGGGTAAAGTCTCTGCAGTCCTCTCCTTCCTTCCATATCACATCCTCCTCCTTCTCTGATGTTCTTCTGTGCCTCAGTCTGGAAAGAGGCTGTTCAGATCCCCTGGGCTGTGGCCTCAGCCAGGATCCCCATCTGCCCAGCCCCTCTGTAGTAAGAGTGAGGGAGGCAGCTGTGGGGTAACCTCATTGACTTGACATCTAGGGTCATTCAGGAACTGGGGAGGATTTTTAAAATTATATTTGTGTATATTTGTATCTACTGAAAGCAACATAAGAAAGATTCTGGCTGGAGGATTAGGTATATAGAGGCAGAGTGAGAGCCAGCAGGAAGAAATAGAAGGAACCTGTGGAGAGGCAGGAGAGTAAAGACTTTTCTATTCACTGTAATGAGCATCCTCAATGCTTTTCTGTCTTAATTTTTGTGTATGTCTTAATTTTTAAAGCTAGAATTTTGGAAGGAACATGTTAATGTTGGTTTACATTAAAACTTTTTAATCTAATATATGCAAGAGATATGTTAAAACAAGGTGGAAGCGTATAAATGTAATCTCATTTGATAAGACTCAAATCATCAAATTATCCTCAAAATTTAAGTATTTTCACATTTTCAACACTGCTGAGCTATGTCACAGACTGAACATTTCCACCAGCAGAAAATGTAATTCTTTTCATTTGTTAGGAAGCACGTCAAGAGAGCTTCAACTACAAATTCCTGGCATCTCAGATTATGTGAAACCTTTATTCACAAGTGTGCCCAGAAAAAACAGTAATAATTTCCATTGATATTATGCAGCTCTATTTTAACACTTGAACCTATTGCATGTGGTACTGATGTTACAGGCAGAAAATAACCAGTTCAAGCCCAGATATTGCACTCCTTAGCAGGCACCCTTTCTTTGATTTTCAGTAGTTTTAAAGGCCATAACTCAGGTTACAGGAAGTGCTAAAGAAGCTCAGTACAACAAACCAGATCACATTTTGCATAAAATGAACCCAATGAGGAGAGGAAGAAAAGAAAGAGCAGGAGAAGGAGGGACACTTACAGCCTTCAGACAAGTATGCAAGGAGAAACAAATGCTCTCCATATGCCTGTTTAGAAAGCTGCCAGACTTCCTGCAACATGGGGTTGATGTGAGGATGGCAAGAAACAGCCAAATACCAAGAAGGGGTCTAGAACAGGGAGTCTGTCCTGGTGCCTGGCTCCTTAACCACCAGATACATCAGCCGTACTGGGGTTAGACAACATGTAGGAGAAGCAGTACCCAGCACTGCCCTTACTCTGTTCCCTTCACAGACCTGATACTCCTTGCACAAGTATGGGGTTATTTCTTTGCCAGCATGGCTATGTCCTGAAATGCTGGTGCTCGCCAGGGCAGGAGGCCTGCTGCAGAACAGCAAAACTATCCTGGGAGGCAGGGGAGGCAGCAGAAATCAGAGCACCAGCTGACAGGTACAGCACCTATGAAGAAAAAGTCTATTACAAGTATAGGCAAGGGAATAATTACAAAAGCAAAACAATTTAACATGTATAACTTAACACTTAATTCACAGCATTAATGACAATGGCAATAAGAACTAAATGTTTAGAAATAGGTCTGTAGTCACATTGAAAAATCTTTCTGTATGAGCAGCCCAGTTAATTATTAACAGTGGAATTGGGTCAGTAGCTGTGATTTTATTTCCAATGGTCAGTAACTGACATTCATTGGTGTCCAGCCTGAATCTCAGTTGCAGATAGCCATGCACCGAACTGTTGTAAAAGGCTGAAAGACTCTAGCAGACCCAGGAATTAAGGGAAAAGAGGACATGTTTTTCACAGAAATGCAGGGATCTCGTTTCCACTCTCTTTTCAGAAGGTCACCCTATGTGCCCCCGGAACGAAGGCCAGCGGGGCTCCCTTTCCAGGAGGCCGTGCAGTGGAGAAGGAGAGGGAGGTGAGGCCTGAGTGACTTGGCCATTAGCTGAGCCCTTGCTGCCCCTGGCCACACAGAGCCCCGAGCAGGTGTGAGACAGCTCCTGCAGAGCCTGAGCGGGGCCAGGGCTGCCTCCAGCCACAGCCCTGCTCTGCCCTTGCCCTTGCACTGCCAGGAGCAGGACCAGCAACACGAGCAGCTTCCATGGGCAAAATGAGCAGCTCCTAAGAGCACTGCATACAAACCTGTCTGCAGTTCCTGTGGAGACATTCACGTGGAGACATTCACGCTCCCTAGGCTGATTATCTATGCTCTTTAAAAAACACACACACATATTCACAAAATCCTTGTTTTTCCCAAGTACTGTATTCAAATTAAATATTCATCTCCCTTAAAAACCAATTAAATTTACTCTCTAGCAATTTGCAAATCTAAATAGCAAATGTAGAAAAATAATTAGCATAGTAAGAAATAAGTTACTTCTCTGATAAGCTCATAAACCCTTTTAATTAAAGTCACAATATTTTTAATTGCTAAAGGGAATATTTTGTTTATCCTAGCAAACATTTCTAAGTTTTAATTTAAGTTTCAATCTAATATTTGATAACGGAGAAATGGCCTCCAGGGGGCAACAGTATCCACAAAACAAAATAACAAAGTGCGTTTCAACTTTATCAAAGGACTTCCTTGCATCTATCTTCCTGGGATACGGGAAAGTTAAGTTAGCCTATGCAAACTCTGACTAGCCTCCTGTGAGAAGACGCTGAAGGAAACAATTGCCATTCATTCAAAATTCCACTTATTAAAAAAAGATATTATTAATCAAACTACAAGAGCGTGCTTCCAGTAACTTTATGCATGCAACCTAAAATTCCTAATAAATGTAAAAATGGGCATTATTTGGTTTTTAAGCTTTTAGACATGCTATTTTGAAGACATCTGAAATATCTTGGAATTGCTGCACTGGTCACTTTCCCTGTGGACAGCAACCCACTGAGATGCAAAGGATTTGGGAAACTTTGGTGCTGACAGAGCTGGTGGCCTGGCAGAGGTCAGGGTGACACCAGCCCGTGTGCCCCAGCAGAGCCAGTGTGAGGGCAGGGCCAAGCACACACGCAGGTGTGCTCAGCCTCACACAAACGCAAGAGCTACAGGGAACCCTGTCTTGTTCCCTCCTGGCTAGCTGGGATGACCGTCCCTCCATGAGAAACAGATCCGTGCGCACACACAGCATGGATCCCTCCAGCAGCCGTGGGGACATCGAGCAGGGTCTCTCACACAGTTCCTGGGGCTCTCCACCACTCCGGCAGCACACTGGCCTGCCCAGTCAGGCTGAGGAATCACACATAAGCTCATAATTAACCACATAATCTAACAAGGAGCACATCCAAGTTGTACCTGTTGGATGACAAGAAGCATGTGCTAGGCCACCAACATTCATCAACCAGAAGATGGATTCTAAAAAATTAAAAATGTCATTGAGATTCTGCCAGGGGTACCTTGGAAACTGTCACCCCCGGGGAATTGATCACAAGGTGTTGCTATCAGGTCATTACTTACTGGTGGCTTCCTGACAGTAACTTTGTAAAATGTCATCCTTATTTCAAGTAACAGTCACATTAAAAACCAACTTTTCTATTACAGATGAAAAAGAAGTTGTTCATTATTCATTACTTACTGTGTTGTTATGTTTAAGCGCTTAGTTAAGATCATGCTGCTCAGCTTTTTTGGGAAAGGAATTATCCCAGAAAGCCTGTAGTCTAAAACTGCAAGAACACACATAGGACTGAAGGTAAATGCAGGCGTCACTTTGTGAAGCAGTATGAGACATGAGGTTAGTAGCTGGGAAAAAAAGAAATGCAACTATAGGAAGAATATTGCGATACCTCCAGGTGCCATTTCTTAAAAAAAATTAAGAAAAATATAATTAAACCAGACGACTGACTATACAAGGAAGTTACAATAACCAAAAGCCTCACATTCAGGGAGGGAGAACTCCCATCTTCCTTCTGAGCACTATCCACAGAGATCTGGACTAGAGGTACCTGACAGGAGGAGAGACAGGAGACTCACTTCAGTCCAGGAATATGGTCAAATACTGTCACTTTTCTTTTGACTTTTCAAGATGCTTGAGCAACGATGAGATCCAAAGGTAACATTGCTTAGGCTTCTTGTTGATCTGCCTTCTTCTGTTTGATTTTTCTCTTCAAGGTCTACATGGCAGAATATGATCTTAAATTAACCTCTTCATGTTTAACTTGGCAGTTTTATTTTGGATCTGAGGTGCTCATGGAACATTTTCTCCGATTTTGATCATAAAGAAGGAACTCTATTTTGAAGCACATTTTAAATTCCATTCATGATGTTGCTTTTGTAGTTTACCATGTCTAGGCTTGACAAAGTGTTGATCAATCGCCCATTGAGAAGATGACTCAGACAGGAGAAAGCACAATGAAAGCTGTGTTTCTCTGACTGCAGTTTTAATAAAAGGAAACTGCTCTTTGAAGAAAGCCAACTTTTTTCACCCAATAGCCAAAGGGATGTCCAATAAACCTTAGGGAAAAAAAAAGTCAGAATAACTATCTTCCTTCATATGAGCCAGTATTTCAGAGTCCATTCCAAATGCCTTTAGCAGATATAATTAAAATGATGTTGGATTAAGCATCAATTAGCGTGGTGTTAGAAAGGATCCTCAACAAAATAAACAGGGTTTTATTGTTGCTGTTAGCTAGAAATGGAAGTATTTTCATTGTCAAAGGAGGGAAATTCTTTGTCATGTAATTATTAAAATAATTTTTGCTTTTTAACATAATTCTGTGTAATAAAATATATACACTATTTGTCTTGAGAAAAAAAATTCCACAAAGACATATAAAGGTATAATTGCATTAAGAGAAACTTGTGAGAATAGAATCATAAAATCAATATATTCCTATGTTATTTAATCAAATAAAACCTAAGGTAACCATAGTTTTTTTCCAAGACCAAAAACATAGTGGGCATTTCATTTTGAGAGGTATTCCATAGCTTTCTGCTCTGGTAAATTGTGCCCACTGATCTGTACTTTTGCCATTTATTTGTTCACAGGAAACATTTCTTGTAGCAAGTTTTCATGAATACAAGATTTCACATAAAAAAAAAAATAGGACTTATTTGTGCATCAGCTATTCATAAACTGTTTTGCATAACTTCTGACCTTTTGTAGCCAGATATTAAGATATATTAACACAGTCCTTAATACATGCAATGAGAAAACCCACCCTGTTGGAAGACTAAGAATCAAAGGAAAAGTGAGCCTGGTCAACCAGCTAAGCTCAGTAGGAACACCAAGAAGTGCTGAGAGGTAACACAGAAAACCAAACACATGACGCTGTGTGCATTAAGGAGGAACTTATCTGGGAACAGCTACAGCTGTGAGGTCATTCTCTAAAAACTATTTAAAAGCTGGAAAGTGGAAGCTGAGAACATGCTTTGCTAGGGTGAGTGGCTGGGAGTGTGGGACTGCCTCGCAGGGCATGCCTGCACACATCACGCATTAGTCACGACAACAGGGACCTTCCTTGCATCAAAGCACACCATTGCTGTGGGTTTTCCACCTGATCTTCGCCAACCCAACGCGTCCAATCAACTGTGCAACTTGTGTTTAAGTGATTTTCCATGGACATTATTAAAGTAGAACGTTTACTATAAATTCCGGTCCAGTGCAAATCTTTTCCTCTGGAGAGCCTCCTCATTCATGTTTATTAATTATACTGGTTCTCAAAGCTCTTATTTTCTTTCTATTTCCCTACTTAGTAAACTAGCACTGTTGGATAACAGAATATCTCTCTCATAATTTCCTTTTGGAAATCATCAGTCCAATTTAGTGGGTGTGTCCTTGTGCTTTTTTTTTTTTTTTTTTGTAAGTTCTGGAAGCATCCGGATTTGCTCCTTAGCAACACTTTTTAGTTTGCCATTTGCTTTTATTCAGCTCCCCAAAGTGTTTTTAAAGTTGTAGTAAGGTTGGCCATTTCAGAGAAGAAGCTTTTATTTTTCCTCTTGAATGAATGATGAGATCATGCCCAGATATCACAGCCTGACAGGAACATTCTCCAGTATATTAAAAACTGTCCATGAAACAATGAAATTCTTTTAAACTGAGATAATAGGTGAATTACTGGCAAGAATACTGATAACTTTGTCTATTGTGCTTGGGAAGGGCACAGGAGGAAAAGGACAACTAATTACTTAATATTCTGTATAGAAAGTTAATTTTGACTAAACAAAAGCTTAGACATTTATCTGAGCCTCCAAAGGTACTCCTCACAGTGTTAGTACACATCTAGCGCCTAGCTTTGCCTACCAACACACAGGGGGCAGTCTAGTTACCCAGCACACCACACAAAGGTGCTTGGATGTCCCTGCATACTGGTAAATACCAAATCAACAGCACGAATTTTACATGTAGTGAGAGCAAATCCCTTAAGAGTTGCCCCCTTTGGACACAATGGGTACCACAAAATATACATCATCCGTACAAATAGTGGAAGTCCTTCCAAATAATTCAAGGTCAATATGTTGATGCCTGTCTCTGTACTTTGCAGTTCCACCCTTCATCACACAATAAAGTTACACACTGTTTCAAAGGTGAGTTTTTTCACAGCATGCTCAGACAATGGTAAACCTGAGCCTTTAAAGTTAATTTATAGTGAAATAATAAAACAGAGCAGAACAAGGAGTGCTACATTTGAAGAATTGTGCCAGCAGAAGACTGTTCACCCATTAACTTCTGTGCAAAGGCCTTGAGACATACAATGGGCTGCTGATTAAACAGAGACTCTGTGCTGCTCACTGCCCAGAGTCCCCAAAATATATGGTGCTCTCTTTGCTCCCTGGCACCCCTCCAAGTTTAATGGGTGCCATGTACTACAGACTGATCAGTTTATCTATAAATAAATATATTCCAGGAAAAAAAAAAAAAAGTTCAATTTCTGTATGCAGGCTTCAGCACATTTTCTGACCTAAACTATTTCTGTCCAAATAAGTACATTATCAAAACCCTGCAATAAACAGTCTCTTTGGCTAGACCCTTGTCCTAGTCCACTCCCCCTCTGCTGGTTAACCAGAACAAAAGGCACTTCACATTTCTGAGGAGAGATACTAAGTTTACTGCCCACCACAACTCTTTGTGTAGCTGCTTTGGACATGGTTTCTGGCTGCAGCGTGGAAATTCAGGCAATGAACTCCAGCATGACAAGGAGTAGCTATTCTTGTGTGCAACGTAAAATGGCTTTTTGGCATCACTCTTTTACCTCAACATACAGCATAGAAAAATACAACTGGAGTTTCAACACACTAGGGCATCTATTTCTTGAATCAAACTGAAATTCAGAAAGATGTAAGGCTGATACAAATCTTCCTCCTTTAGACCCACTCTTGTGTATGAACAGCATATCTAAAGATCCTTCAGGAACTTTTAATCTGCAGGGAATTCAGGATGAAACTGTCTTGGAGGACATTTGACAACACCTAGTTTGTTTCTTCTGTTGAATCTGAATCTCTGATGTTCTTACACACAAGTCTCAGCCTTGCCCCCATGTCAGCTATTAATATGGTAAGCATTTGGATCAATAATAGCAGAAGAAGGGCCAAAATTGAATTGTTAACAGCCAGAACTGTAACATATTTTACCTGTTACGGGGTCCTGTGGCACGTACCAGCCCTGCTACAGATAAGGTGTATTGTGCCATCATCTGACACAGCACAGACACAGATAGTCCAGTGTCAATGCTGAGCACTCACTCAGAAGATAAGGAAAATGGTAACAGAGAGACAGACAGGATGGATACACAGCATTATCCTTTTTTCTGCCCCTATCACAGATATTCACCTTCATCAGCTTTCCAGAGTTTGCTCTTGCACTTTAGTGGAATAATAATTGCAACTACTCTCACTCTAACAGAATTCATTACCTCTGAGATGTCTCACTCAAAATTACAGAACTTAATAGTAGAGTCTGGCTTTTGCTCCCACTAAAGACTTGGGCTTTTGTATTCTTCAGGAAGACACTTGGTGGCACTCATTCAACATAATTTTTACTTCCTATACCACAGATTATCTGGGTTAACCTAAAAACATGGAAAAAATTCCCCTTAGTAAGTGTATCCTATGAACTCTGGAACTAAGACCAACTTTTGCAGTCATTACTTACTTTTCAAATTAATCATTAATGATGTAAAGAAATACTTCATTTTTTGGGAAAAAAAACCCCTAAAGATGACTTTGTGATAGAAACTGATCACTAAATTTGAGCTGAGATGCTTTTGCCTACCAATTACTTTGCAGAATGTTTGTGTTTCTGCTTTCATGGGTACTTAAAATTTACTCCCTGTGTAAAGTGCAAATTCTTTGTCCCTTAACATAATTGTTCACTGCAAGTTGCATACAGCCCTTTGAAAACAAACAAGAGAAACAAACCATGACTGAACCATCTGGTAACCAGGATAGTTACTCAAAGACAACTGCAAAGGAGGTAGAGAGTTTCACTGGCAGTACCCTGCAGTCCTTCTAATTTATACTTCTGAGTGACAGCCATTTGCAAACGAATATTCATACTGTGTTTTGTCAAACACATAGGGGAACCACCAGCACTCTTCATTTAGATTAACAAATACGTGTAACCCCACTATAAAATCCAGATTTTCCAGGAACTACCCCAGTAGTTCCTCAGGAACAGTACCCTAAAATGCTGCCAAGGACCACAGCCTTATCACAGACACCTGGCAGTTATTCTTATCAAGGCTGCTGAAAGATCTGACAGTCGGGGGGGGGGGGGGGGGGGGGGATTTATTTATTTATTACCCTTAAGAGCGAGACAGTATGACATTAGCTAATGATAATCCAACACCGTTGGATAGCCCAAAGCTTGACTGAAGGTGCCTCCTTTGTGGAAGGGGGAAGATCATGCCCAGATGTCCCTGCAACTCTCCACTTACCACACTCAAAATAAAACTTCTGCGAAACAGATTACAAATAGGTCAGTGGCCACTCAGTGGAAATGTGTCAAAGCGATGGAGCACAGCTAAGCACGTTCTCAAAACACAGATAATGCTCTTACCCACAGTATAAGTGGCCTTCCTCTAGAACAGAAACAAGGTTCATTGCCCATCCCCACCATCCTTCAACAAGAGCCAAAAGAGTGACCCACAGCTGTTTCTCCAGGGTCACAGTGACCACAGAGCTCGATTACTCCATGGACGCCCATTGGTCCTGAACCTATGAAATACATGCTGCTAGGAAACTCCTTTCCCAGCAGTCTTACTTTTGTTCCAAGTTTCACCAGCTGCACCAGGGAAACTTCAGCTTTTTCGGACAAAGTGACCATGCCATTATCTTCATGTACTTGAATGCAATTTGTTTGTATACTCAGTGGAGTTTACATACTTGAGGAACCACTTTCCTGACAAGTTCCACAGTTGTCTAATAATATTTACTAAAACCCAGGAGACACTTTTCAATGCACACAAAAAAATTTTCATGTTAAAAGGTGTGCACCTAATGCAAATTTTTTTTTTTTTTTGCTTCAGAACATTCTACTTCTGGCCTTTCTAGAAAGAGTATTATATTTAAAAATGTGAAAGTATTATCTTCCCCCTTTCCAGACTTTTGTGCAGTTAAAGGGCTTTTCCTCTAATATTCTTCTAAAAAGAGCAAAAGGCAACCCAGTGTTTTAGCAAAAAACACAAGGAGGCAAAGCGCAATCCAAAAGTGAGTTACAGTTAATCAGCTGAATATCATACTGAGCACTATTTGACCACATTAAGCACATCAAATACAGAGCACTTACAGTGTGCTCTTCACACCAAGCCAGTATTCAGCGTATGCTGTGTCAGACGTGTTTTGTCACCATAATCATACAGCCTTTCCCACACCAGGTGCCAGAGCATGAGCCACAAAGGGCAGAGCCTCTCCAAAACGCTTTGATGTCCTGCCCCTCGCAGGAAGGTGGGGCTGCATCGTACAGAAATGCAAACAGCGCCATTTCTGTGAATTCTAGGTACTTCGTATTTCATTACAGTTATTATTTGTTCTGTTAAAGGTTCGTTAATGGGAGAAACAGCGGAGAATCACGGCGAGCCGAGCGGACGCCGGTCCCGGGGAAGCGCGGGGCAGGAGGCGGGCGGGCGGAGGCGCCGGCCCAGCCCGGTCCGTGCGCGCACTGCCCGGCGGGTGGTGCTGCGGGCTCGGGCTGCTCGGGAGCCGGGCCCGAGAGCCGAGAGCCGAGCGCCGCCGCTTCCCCGCGGGGCCGCTCCCGCTCCGGGGCCGCTGCGCTCCCAAGGGTTAAACGCGTGGGAGGGGTCGGGGCAGTGCGGGGAGAAAGGCAGAAAAAGTAGGTCAGCTGCGCCCAGCGGCAGAGCGGAGCGGGTCGGAGCGGGTCAGGGGGCGCAGGGGGCTCGGGGCTCGCCCTTGCCGGGCTCTGCCGGCGCTCCCGCCCGGAGTCCGCCGCCTGCAGCTTGCTCCCGGCCATTAGCAGGTATTTACATCACAGTATTTACAGCACGATAGCTCTGCCGGTCGGCACACATTTGTATTTTGGTAAATACACAGACACATTCAAGGAATTTCGGAGGGGGAGGGGGAAAAGAGGGGGAGGGGGGGATAGGAGGGGAGGGGAAGGGCGCTAGAAATTAAAAGTGAAGCACAATTTGAAACTCTGCCTACACCACAGCTTTTATAATCAGCTTGTGACATGCTTGGCACCGAACAGTGTTTATGTCCACAATTAATGCAGTTAATACTAGGTTAGTGACTGTGGCAGCCGGCCACGTGCGCCGCCTGGCACATGGGTGCCTGCTCCCGGCCCAGCGGGCAGGCTCGGCTCTGCAGAGCGCACCGCCGGGCCAGTTCAAGCACATCTGGAGCCAGTTTAACCGGGGCCTCTCTCCAAAGCAGTGCTCAGCATTGCCAGTGTATTCTTTCACACAAAATGCTATAAAAGGAGGAGAAGGAATTAGGACAAAAATGTGAGTGAGAAAAGATTAAAAAATTGGGAGCGCAGGGCTCTTTCCAGTGGAAGCCACCCCGGCTTCATAGCCTGCCTGAGCAAGACCCAGCATCAGGGAGCCCCTAACAGGGCCTCCAGAACCAGTTTGACTAGTTTGTGCTTCTCCTGTTTCTCCATGCAGGTGGACATCTCAGCGAGCATTACAAACCTGTAGCTGCTGCTGGACATCTGTTGTCTCCACCTGATGGGGGGCAGTGGCAAGGCTGTTCTTGATAAGAGGTGGTTCACATAAGGGCTGTACACCTACCAGCCATAAGCATGCAATCCCAAGTAAAGTTTTCCAAAAAAGTCTTTCTCAAGACAGAGTCACCATGTTGCAATGGGAAGATTTTTATGAGCTGGTTGCAAAAACCGATTTGTACTTTTTGGGTGGGAGGTGAGTTTTGAAACTGAATTTTTACAAAACTCAAAAGCTCTAGCAAGACTTCTGCATCATGTTCAGGGCTTCCTTGGGAAATCCAGTATCTTCAAACGTTGCTTCTATGTCAAGGCATACGCCTACGGACCTGCTCACTAGTACACCAGGCACACCAGTAGCATGACCTGTTTCTTTTGTGGCCACTTACAGCTCCAGCGAGAGCAGAATATACGTGTGAGCCGGTCACACGTTAAGTCACATCACTATCATCTGTCACGTGTTTGTTCACTTATCTGCTCCCCAGGGAGAGGAGTGTTTGTTTTGAGGTTTTACATGCCTCTAAACATTTATTCCAGTAATGTCAAGGTCAAAGAAAGGTGTTCTTCACTTGCAGTAGGAGCTGGTGTAATCTGAGATGAGGTCCCAGGGGAAAGGAAGCCTACTTCACAGTCAAGGCGTGGCCATGGAAAACACATGCATCCTGCACAGGCACACATCACCCTCCATCTGGAGGGCTACCTCATGTTAGAAGAACATCCCTGTCAACCCTCATGCTATAACCCAGTTCTTCATATAGTCTGAAATGGTCTGTCATATCAATTTCCTCTTTCCTTGGCATGGTAGCATTAGAAGCAAACTCTGTTCTGTTCAAAACAAGGCCACAAGTACTAGAGTCATAGCTTCTTCAGTAATATATTTATCAAAATTATTAGTATTATCTTACTTTTTGCTGAGCAAAGGGGAAAATTCATCTTGTTTGTTGTTTTGATTTTGTTTGGGTTTTTTTAATTAAACTACAAATTCACTAAAGGAAATTAATACTTCACAGGATACAAAAGAATACAAAAGACCACATGTGTTTGCTGTTACTGTTCTCCAGACTTCTTTCCTATATTGCATTCTTAGTCACCCATTACTGCTTTTTCACCTGCTGCAAGCTATAAGCAAGAGGGTAGCAAATACATGGCAACACATGCTTTAAAATGTGCTATTCTTTCCTGTTTCAAGGTTTTAGAAATAACTTTAATGCATACACCTCCAAAATGCAGCAAGAAAACCAACGTAACTATCTCCTTACCAGAAAAAAAACCCCACTGGAAATGATCTTCAGCTGAGACACTTTTCATTTAGCCATGCTTAAATATCACAGAATTAACACTGCATATAGACAATAAAAGGGTCATACACTCCTCAGGAATTAAAAAAATTAACATCTAGCAATGCAAAAATGCAAGTGTTTGAAAAAAGATTGTGTCCAAACAGTGCAAGTATTATGAGGAAAGAAACTTCTATGCCTATTGAAGGGAAATGGCATCCTATGCAGTGTGCAATCATTTGGTATGTACTAGAGAGATATGTCCTAAATAATGAAGAAGGGGGGATTAGTTGGAGTCCCTGTTCATTGCTGACTAAAACTTTCCACTATTTTTTCATCAATGCAAACTTGTGTTTAGGTAAACTCACTTTCTACTTCTTCATCCTGTTTCCTCAGATATGCAGGAGGGATCAAGAGAAAGGGATCATTACAAGATAGTCTTTGACCCACAATATAGAATAATTGCCCTGTTAGTTACAGTTGCAACTGGATTCTACTGTACACTGTGTGGGGTAGAGATGACTAAAATGTGTGCCTTCAGTGATTTGTTGACTAACCCAGTCTTTGTGGCCAACTCATGCACGTTCCACTACAAATGCTTTTGATAATGCTGCTATAAAGGCTTGTGAATGTCAGTGTAGGAGGGCAAAATATTTTGAGCTGCTCAGCTTCACTTTATAAATATTTTTGGAAGCCACCAGTGTGAAATGCTCCATTCACTTTCAGCGCTGAAAAAAATAATGGCTTCTTCTAAAACAAAGACACATCTGTCAGTGCAGTAGAGTATATGAATTTACATAATCTGCAGCATAGAAAAAGTACTTTCTCAAACAAATTAAGTCAAAGCAGGCAGAGAAAGAACAGCATGAAGCTCTCTATGCAATGTCAACAATAATTAACAGAGTACTTTATAGTCTGCCAGTGCTTGCAGTGAATAAGGTACTCTCAGGCATTTCCTATGAACAGGCTGCCCTCCTGTTTCTCTGCTGCAACCCAAAGCTGCAAGTCTTCACTTTTACTGGCTAGCCTATCATAAACTTTTAAATGTTGTATGCCACCCAACATTTCCCCTTAGAAGGACAAAGGACAGAGGGCATGAAATTTCTGTTGCAACTGCTGCAGGGATTCATGGGGTTTGCTTTGCCATGTCATACTGGGAAATTCAGGGAATTTACTGCTTTCTCAGATGCATCAAAAGAACATTAAAAAAAAAAACACCAAAAAAACCCCAAAAATAAACAAACAAACCCAAACATGTGTTACCATGCACAGAACTTGTTAATCCCTTTATTCCTCAGTTTCCCTGTTGATACCTCGGGAGAAGGCAGCTTACTTGTTTCCCTCACATACACATAAAACATTTGGAAGCTTTCTTCAACCCCTACTGATTCTCCAGGGATGCAGAGTGCAGACATTTTGAATCATGGACTTTCTTCTCTTAGGCTGCCCGTGCACAAAATGCAAAACTGATGTGAGGCTGCTTTTGTGCACAGAATAGTATTGTATCGCTGCTGTACCTCTGATTTAATCGCACTGCTTTTGCATGTACTTACAGATTAGATTTCCAGTATTGCCACACAGTGGGACACTCCTGACATCTTTCTCTTTTTGCAAATGGTAAAACTGCAGCCTTGCCTAAAGCAGAGGGATTTCCACAAGATATTTTTTTCCTTATAGACTAATTTTTACTGATTTCTTCCACGTGTAAGAGTGCTCAGAATGTTGTCAGGGAGACAACTGTTGACACAGCTTTACCCTGGTATTTGAAGGGCTTGGGCAGTTGAGTGCTTTTCAGCAGATTGTGCATTCGTGCAGATGCAAGAACACTGAGACTGCAGACCTGACTTATTCATTTGCTGCTTTGAGCTCACCAGCAAGCACTACCTCCAAACTGCAGCTGTAAGAGGAGGTCAGCATACTTCAGCTAGTGTTATTTGAACTGGGTTGAGCAACAGAAAAAACCTGGTGACCAAAAGTCAAGTATAGTCAGTGTGAGACACAGGACTTATTTGGAAGGTTAGTCTGCAGTGTGTACATTGCTAGTAACTCAGCTGGTTGTTTAAACTCATCCAAACCAATATAAAACACTGCAATAATGCTTCTCTGATGCCAGCATCCTTTGTAAAGTACAGCCCTGAGCCCAGAAATTCCCATCAGCCTGCAGTCTGTGTCATTGCCTTCAGCTCCTCTGTGGATCTTAGTGCTTTCTTCCTTTCCTTCCTGCAAGCTGTGACCAAAATGAAATCAAAACCAGCCATCACATTCCCTGAATTGGTGTAAAGGTTGAAAACAAGTATAATAAACTTTGCACTGGCTGTGGCTAATTAGCACACAGGCAATCATTTATGATTAAGCCATATAAAATGTTTGTTATTAGCAAAAGAGCTGAATGCTTCAGTACACAGCAAAGGTCCAGGGCACAGAGAAGTTAAGTGACTTGCTCAGTTTGATGCAGCAATTCAGTGACAGAGGTAGAAATAGGCCACTCAGTTTTCTCTCTCAAAACAGGTCTAATCTCTAGATCATACTTTGATCTCCCTTTAGCAGCAGAAAATAAAACCCCTCTGTTCACGGTATAAGTCTTTACAGAAATTACTTTCAAGTTACAGACTCACCATTATCACATCACTGCAAGATCAAACAAAGAGAGGGGCAGTAGGAGAGGAAAAGAAGGGTTACTTTGTGTCATTTACTTCTACAGTCTGCTCAACAAAGCCAAAGAGGAAAAACAATTTTTTTTTTTCAGACAGATGTCTTTTACAGAACATCAAACACTTCTCATGGGCGTATGTCAGAGACATTTTACTACAAAGGCTTTGTCCTTTGCATTCACAGCAGCCCGGATGTTTATCAGGATTTTCCATTCCCTACATTCAAGATCACACTGGGATCTGTGTTAAGATGGCAGCAGTACATCAACAAAGTCCAAAGTACAAAATTCTTAGCAAAAAGAAAGCATTAACACAAATTGTTCCTGCACTAAGGCTGTGGTGGGGGAGTTCCTGTCATCTCTAAAGGAATGTCTGGAGCAGGAAACAGCCTATTTTCTATGCACTGGCTTGGAGAAAGTCTATAAGAGGGAATGATTGTCTTTCCTAATGGATTTATGTATAGTAAATGTTTAAGCGCTCCATGCAAAGCATGTGGCCACAATATCATGAAGACAACATCCCATTATTTACTATATAACATCTCATACATATATTGTGCTCTCAGTGTGCCTGTAGCAATCCTCTGATTTGTTTATTCATAAAGACAGTTTGTAAGTCTTGAAGTTATCTAGCACAACAAAGAGCATTACACACAAACTAAATTTAATATTGCTACATACTCTTCCTCTCTTAGGCCAGGACTCAACAGCATTTTGCCTTTCCTCTCTCCTCACCCTGTGCTTATAGTGTGCATAATCTCAGTCCACAGATTGCTACAGCATCCTTCAAAAAGCTCTTGTATCCTTCCTTGGTGAGGTGTTCTTCTTTCTAGGAACAAAGCAGATCACTGAGTGTTGCTCTAAGGCAGTTCTCCCAGCCTCCCTGCCTGTAGAACAGCACAGCAGACGATGGCGCATGCTCCCCTAGCAAGCTGATCTGCTCCACTCCCTGGAAATTTGAATCACCAAGACACATCAGCAACAGTAGAAGCACCTGTCCCCAAACCCAATACTTTACTCTTTTCACTTGGGATGACACTGACCTTCCACAAGACATTCTGTTCCCTGGCACCACCGTGGATTGAAATGCTTCACTTGAGAGGAAATTTCATTGTAAGCCAAAAGGACAGCATGCTCCAACACTTAGTGCAGAAAAAGAGGATAGGCAGAAATAGCAGAGATGTCTGAGGTCCCTTTCGCTTCTGTTTGGAATATAAACAATCTCACAATTCTTCTCTGTGCCAATTCTCTTGTAGGTTGAAGTAACTGTTTTCCCATTTTAGTGATCCTAGTTTCTCAAGAAGGTAAGACACCAGGTAATTCTATACTTTACTGTCTGCCTGCCACCAGTGCTACTGTGTAGTCTCACACAGCATTTGTGCACTGCCCAGCATTTGTGCACTTCACCAGCAAGAAATGAAGAGATCCATCCATCAGGATCCAGCAAATGTGTATCTGCAGAGAAGGGAGCTCATGTCTGTTACTGGTGGCAGCATCTCCTTCCCCAGTGAGTCTGAACAGCCTCTCTCTCCAGGTTAAACCAAATGGCTTTGGTTGTCTCTCAGAGATGTGAGTGAATGGATGTGACACCCCAAAACTCCCACCTCTCAGATCATATACTACTTATGTAAAAACAGTGGGTAAGCTTCTGGCAGCTCTTCCTGTTTAAAATGGACTGGGGAAAAGCAGCATGTAATTTTCTGGCACAACACTGGGACAGTAAAACTTATGAGTCCCCACAGCTATTCCCACCTGTTCTTACAGCAGTATTATATGGGATATATACCCACCCATGAGTCTATCTGTGATGTTTTTACAGCTCAAACTGTAAAAAAACCCAAAAACGACCTAACCCAACCCAATCCAGACCCCAGACTTTCCTGTATAGGAAAAAGAGTGTAAAACAGCAGGTGGAAATTTCACCTGTTTTCACATCTCACTTAAGTTGTGTCAAAACTCCTTCCATAGAAGGGAATAAAAGCAGGACAGATGTGTATTAACCCAAAGATGATACTGACCAGAGATACTGTAACACCTGAATATGGAGCAAGATGAGGGTGAGTCAGCAGAAGATGTTTGTCTTCTATGCGGAGTCCTAAAATTTGGCTGTCTGTTGCAGGAAATTGCACTAATACTGAATCACAGTTCTGTATGCATCATCATGATGTACAGATGTTTTCCATGGTGAGGAAGTTGCTGTTAGGTAAGTTTTAAAACTTTATGCAATAATTTTATTTCAAAATGTGTCCTAGAGCATCCAGTTTTTCTTGTGCATGAAAGTATCTGCAGTATTTATGATTTCTATTCTCTTCAGTAAAAACTTTGACCAAGACACTCCAGGGATGGGTGCAACAACCCTTCCATATTCTACCTGGAAAAGACAAATAGTTTGCAACTATTCTCTAACAAAACACACAGAAAAGAAGATGAAAGAACTGAAAAGGATCAGTGGAATGCTCATAAAATGGAGACTTATCTCATGACAAATGCACTAGGATTGCCTAGGATTTTTCTTAGATTTCTTTAATTTTTTCCACATGATTTTTTTGTTAGTTGATGTATCTTCAGAAGGAATATACTAATTTAAAAATGCTTCCATTGTGATTAGAATAGGCAAGCTTTCTGTCCTCTAGAAACTTTTTTAAATGTCTTGGGAAATAACTTTAAAAAGTCCCAAAGATTCTAGAGGTTGTCAGGGAGTTAATTCAACTCATCTGTGGCAAAACATATTTAAAATTTTCTTTCTTTTAATAGCTATTATGTTGACAGTGCAGTAAAGAGATATGCTGATAATAGAAAAATCATCCTTTTTGCAAATAATAACAGTAATGAGGCATTATTGTACAAGGGGAAAAAGAAGCATTTCATCCTGGATACTCGTTCCCCTCAGATAATATGGTCTTTGGCAAACGGTGAGGCTACAGGTCTTTAAATAGTGAAGTTTCCAAACAAAAGATTGTGTAAAAAAGATTTGAAGAAGATATATTTATAATTAATGATGGAGCTTAGAAGAAGTCCAACAATGAAAGCAATTCTTGTTTTCTAACCTGAAGCACAAGCTTTCTATAAACACACAGAGTGAAGCTTACTCCCATAAAGAAGCAAAGTGATGAAGTAAAACAGGGTACACATACCATACTTTAAAATGTTTCAGACTTTGAGATATCCTCAACCAAGATGTAAGTTATCTATCACAGATAAATTTGGGATGTAACATCAATGGAAGTCTGTGGAGACAACTTTGCAACTACATCAATACAGCCCCAAAAGGTCCTGCTTCCTTTTGTACTTACTTCTGGGTGGAAACAGTTCTACTATCTTTTCGGTAGCCTGTAAGTCCACATTGCATAGAGTGAAGCAGATGAATTGCAGTTGTTCTTTTAGTATTTAGTGTTTTGTTGTCTTGGTGTGTGCTGTTTTTATACATTCACTGCTCGTTCTCTGATTAAGGCTTTAGCCTAAATATAGGGGGAAAGGGAAGGGGTGGTTTGGTCTTTGCAAAAGCCAAACCAAAGCTGTTTCAGTTCCAGGTCCCATTTTTTCTGAGCCCTGAAAGTTAAAGCCTGGATGGCTTGGGTAAGTGCTTCTAATTCTAGCCTATTCCTATTTAAAACAAGAGGGAGGATGTGTTTTTAAGAAGCTATAACTAGTATGGCCTGGAATGAAGTCTCTGAAGACATTTAGGGAGGATTCAGATAAACAATTCCATTCCTCTCCCCACCCCTTATATCTCTCATTAATTTTTACCCTATCCCTTCCTTGCTTTCTATCTCTCAGATATTGTTTGCTTCCCCTCAATTTCCAATGGAGCTTGAAATTACATTTCTTTTGCCACCTCACTAGTGAACAAAGATCTGAACCGCACATCCTGGTGAAAGTTAACTCCCAGACTGAGTCACTGAGTTATCTTCCACCTCTGAACGTGAACTGGCTGCAACCACACAAAAGAAATTACTGTGTAGTTCTGTGTCCAACTCACACCATTGTTATTTGATTGTTGAAAGGATAACTCTGAGTTTAGTTGGACAGAAATAGAACCACCCAATTGTAATGGATTTAGTCTCCATTTATGACAGCAGAAATTGGGCCACACTGTTACTGAAGATAGAAACAGCACTCATTGTCACAATTTATAACTTCACCAGGAGTTAACTTGGGAGCTGCAAGCTGGCAGCAATAATTCATACATTGCTGCAAACTGTCTTTTCATAATTTCTGTTGATACTGGCAAAGTACTTGTTTTGGCTTTCTGCATGTTGCAGTCATTAGAATAATATAACATAGCCACTCAGATATATTTAGGGGAAGGTCATTTTTATACAAATTATTATGTACTGGGAAGTTAAATAAACAACCAAGTTAAAAGATATCAACAATCCCACTTCTTGATCCATGCCAAAGTGAATTTTAAACACTAGTTGGTTCAATTGGGGGAAAAGTCACACAGTGATTATGTCAGTTGGAAGACAGAGGACATTGGACAGAGGACAAAGGACATCTCCTTTTATGTGAGACCTGGAATGCTACTCCTTGAAAAGGGCTAAATACATCTGTAAAGTTGAAATGCTTGGTCACTTTACCATTAGCAAGATTACTCATCCTGTTCATAATAATGAAAATTCCTACTGAGACTTCACTGAGCAAAAAGTACAGTATCCTGACTATTTATTAACTGCTCTTTGGAATGTGTTTTCAAGACACAAAAGGACACTGACCTTGAAAATAGTATTTGGGTGGAAGGAAAAGTCCACAGTTTTCATTTTGCAAGTTTGTAACCGTAAAAGTTACAAAACAAGTCACTTTTGAGAAGTACTCATCTTCTACGCTCATTAGATTGCAATCCAGCGATGACTGAACATGATATTTAAACAGTAGTGTTTTTGCCAATGAGTTGCATGATCAACACGAACTGCTAATGTTTTCTATTCTAAACCTTCTCAAAATGTCAAGTGTTCTTGTCAGCTGAGTGGAAGTGGCATAAAAGTAACTTTTGAAGTTGATGTTGATGAGATACCCTTGGGAAACTCAGTATATATACTGAAATGATATTCACAATATTCTCTAATCTCCCCTGCTGCAAAAGAATTAGGCTCCAAACTCACATTTCCATTGATGGTAATGTAGCACCGTCTGGGTCTTCCTTCCAAAAAAGACACTGAGCATTCTTAAGTAACACAGGTCTTGTGTCCTGAATTTTCTTAAGTGGCAAGAAAATAAAGACCTAAATTAAAGAAACTCATTTTGAAAACCTATACCTGATAACTACCTGTTACAATCCTCGTAATTCCAGCACTGTTAAGTTTTAGGGTTTTTTTACACAGCATATCATCAGGACAGCAGAAAAATTCACAGTTGTCTGAGTCACATGGGCTACATCAGATTCACAGATTTCTTCATTCCCAGTTTCTTTTGTGCCTTGAACATCAGACAAAGGTAAGGAAACTGGTGCATTACCTAAGAAGACCTGGGCTTACTCCCTGTTATCACACGGTTAACCATGTTCACACATGGTTATCATGTGTGAACCTGTACAAGCCATGCAGAACTATTTTGAATAACAAACTGAGGCAGAACTTTGATGTGCCTGTCCACAGGTCTCGCAGCCTCAGTCAGGTGTCTCCAGAGCTCTTTTGGCTCTTGTAGGGCACAGTTGCCCCTTCTTGATTTCATCCCATTGCAGCAGGAAGAACAACAGGCTTCTAGGTTTTTGGCCCAAAGCAGTGCTGATAATGTTTGTTGCACCATCCACAGCAAAAGCCATGAATTAATTTGCTTCTAAAGTTCCAATTCAGTCAAGATCATCACCAACACTGTATTTCCAGTGCTATGGGTTTCACATGTTGCAGTTCAGGTGTTTCTTGGAGTCCCCTTTTTGACTACCAAACAAAATTTTTTTACTCAAAGTACTTCCCAAAAATTTACTTAGACAGGTGGAACCTTATGGACTACTAGCACAGGGACTGCAAACTAGTGATTGGTGCTTGGTACTTTATTCACACATCAGAGAGTCACAGAACGCGTCAGGTCAGAAGGGACCACAGTTCAACTTCCCTGCTCAAGAAGGGCCAACCTAGAACATGTGGCACAGGATTGTGTCCAGATAGTTCTTGAATATGTTTTTTCCTCAGAAGATGCTGACATGCCCTAAAGTCTCTGTTCACTTGTGGAAAGACAGGTTGGTATTTTATGCTGCTGTTCCATGCACAAATGTCTGATTGCAATAATAAATAGTATTTTGGACAGAGAAACTCAGTTTTCAGCACACCACAGCAACTACAGTGGTACAAAGCACAGGTGTTTATAAAGATGAGCTTTTGTAAATGGCACTTTATGGGTGAAGTGAAAAGAAGCATAAAAATCTAAAAGCTGGGTAGAATTTGGTATGTATTTTTATTATTTGATTTTGTATCTGCATTTTTCACTTGACCTGTAGCAAGCATTAGTTAGGATATCAGTTCCATTAAATAAACATTTCAGAATTTGAGTGCTTTCAAATTGCTGACTGCTCATTTGTGATCATTTAGTAACACTCAGTGATGATGTCTCTATAACAAGTAATTCATGTCTAAACTGGCTTTCACACTGCTGAAATGTAAAAGTTCAAGCATGCTGGTAGAACAAGTTGGCCTCCTAAGAACATTTCAGGGTCATTTCACATGTTTGATTGCATCTGGTCTTGTAACTATGACACTCCTGGATCTAAAAGCCTGTTTTCACCCAGGTAATATACAGTACTGCAGCCTCATTTGCATTGTATTCACAAACTTAGCAAGTGGGTTGAAAAATGCACAGGGATATTCAGCAGATAGGGTAACCCACATCCAGAGATATCCAGAATGTGGGTTATGTACAGGTAGAAGAGGTGGAAGAGTACAGCTGCCACATCCAGGTCAATGAGATGCATCTGGGTTCTCAGCCCATCCTTGCCTCAGCTGGCTTCCTCTGTACACCAGGCAACCAGGCCAGTTGGAGAGGCTGCTTAGCAGCTTGCCCTGCAAGGAGGGCACTTTCACTATTAACCCAAGCAGCTCACACAGTCCTGACAGTTGTAAAGCCCAGAATTTTGCAATATTGACTCACTGCCATGAAGTATTAAATCAATCTTTAGAACATGAGGTAGGAGCTTTCTTAGTTACTAACAAGGACCACAAACTCCTCAATGAAGTACAGGGACATAACTGCAACAAAAAAAACATCCTATCAGTATGAATTTTTAACCAAAACATCAGAAACCAGGGGACTGATTAGAAGCAAGAGGCTACTGAATTTTGTATAAAGTAATAGTGACTTTAATGCTTATAATTTTCAGGTGATTTATTTAATCTTCACACATATCCACAGTGAAGGAAGGCAAAATAATTGTCTGTGCTACATGGGGATGACAAGGCAGTGAGAATACAGAATCTGCCCAAGGCCAGCATGAAGAGTCTGGAATGCCTGGCTGCCAGCCCCATTCTCAAAATACACAGTTCCTTTCTAGAGACAGCAGCTGTTTGTTCTCTGACACTTATAGAGCATCTAAGATTATTTCCATTGACGTTAATAATCTGTGCAGTCCAGTGAGAACAAAATTGGGTCATAGGTGTTTAAACTGACCCAATTTCACTGAAGACTCCTGGTAAACTCATGGTTACACACAACTCTGTAATTATCAGGTTCAGTTTGGGAAGCTGAGCGGCACATGCAGAAGGCAGGGGCAGTAACAAAAAAGCTGTGCACTCAGCTTTGTTCTGCCACAAGCATGACCAGTCTTTTGGCCAGGACAATTCCTGTAGCCTGAAATGAAGCTGAGGGTTGCATGCACTCTGTGTATCCTCCTATGCCATTGCTAGAGGTGTGTACCTTCTGCAAGGAAAATCCAAGCATTTCCCCAGCTTGTGGCCAATGCAGGCACCAGAGACGTGAACACAACAGTACCTTGGGCAAAAAGGCTTCCTCTAGGATATATGAGTATCCATCTGCCTTTCAGCTGGGTGATGGGCTTGTCCATCCATGACAAAGGGAGCATTGTGGGGTTCCAGGGAAAGTGGCTAACAAGGGTGTATAGACAGCAGAATTGTCCCTGCAAAGCAGGATCCAGATTTGAAGCCCATCCCCAGCTAGGATGTCCTTGTTATGCTCTGGTGTCTTTGTGAGACCTTGGGCAAAGCATAAGTATTTAAACTGTTTTCCACAACAAAGCTGAGGATATTATATTTTTTAAAATGCTATGTTCACGAAAATTTGATCATTTTAAAGCAGCAGAATTGCATTGAAGCTGGTGAACAATACCTTGTGAGTGCAAGAAAGACCTCAGTGCTTCTGACTTCCATCAAGTTTCTGCACAAGCAGGACACAGAGGCCAGGGGCCATGAGCCACTGATATTTGTATATCAGGAACAGTAGCATTTAAATGAACATGCTTATTTCCACTGAAGAAATTTGTCCTTATTACTTTTTTTTTTTTGAGCAGTGGTAGGCAGAGTGAAAATGGATGTCAATCTGACTGCTTATTACAAACTTTCTCCTGCTTTTTGTACCAGATTTGGCCCTTACTATATGTCCAGAGGGCATACTGAGACACTATAGGCATTTCATGGGGCAATCCTGAGTTGCTGCGTAGCACTCTGGACATCCTTACTGTCACTGAAGAAATGCAGGTACCATGAAATGATAATTAAGCCCACCTAAGAATCCCAAACTGTGTCAAACAGCTAACACTGAGTCTTGTGTAATAACCTACAATTAGCATGTAATGCCCAAGGCATTTGCACATTGACAACATGGTTTAATCCAGTAATAAAGTAGGCTAAAATGATTATTTTAGCTAATAGTATTTTTAACAGAAGTGAAAATACAGAAAAGAAGCTACAGAAATATATTGATCTCAGTTGTGCCTCCTTGACAAGTCTGTATAGATTTTGTTATTTATGGTCCATTTTTTCAAAAAGGACCCAAGGCAAATGTAGAAATCCCTGGTTGTATGAAATGGATGGTTGTGCATCAAAATGAGGGATTTGCATGTTTAACTGCCCATATTTGTATCCTTCTATCCAGTTTGCATATGCAAAGGCAAAGATTGTTATATTTATCAGTGCATAAATGAAAGGAGAAGAGATAAATGACCTGGTTTGCAGAGGTGCTGAGCACATGCAGTTTCCATTTATTTCAACTGGAGTGTGAAAAACAGGCCCTAAGTGACTGGCTCAAGCTCACACAATGCATGATTGTCAGTGCCAGGAAGAAAACCCAGAAATCCTTCCAGTCTAATCCTCCCAGTCTAAATCCTCCCCAGTCTAAACTCTAGACACAGTCTCTCCAAGAAATAAAAGAAAAAAAAAAAAAAAGAAAAAAAATCTGTCCAGTAGCCTGACCACACTCTTATTCCTATCTTAATTTGCTAAGAGAATAAAAAAAATGGGACATGAAAATCTCCTGCATAATCTTTAATGACTAGCAAATAATGCCAAGTAGGGCAAGTAAATATGTGTGAAGCATTGCTCACACACCCATCAACTTGCATGTGTGTCACAGATGGTTTTAGTGAAGAGCCAAAAAGAGAAGGAGAGAAAGGAAAAGGAAAACAAGTCCAGATAAAGAGTAAGCTAGAAAGAAAGACAAAGATATTCTCTGTTATTAAAAAAATACAGTTAAAATGCTACAAAAACTAATGATTAAAAAAAATCACTATTCCCTTTCCTTGATAACGTGTAGGCTAATCTCTACATAAATAGAAATAACAGCCCTTTGAAATGGCAATGATTTGCTTGGAAAACATTCATTAAAAACGTCCTGCAATTATTGACTCTATCATTATTTCTTGGCAGCAGCTGAGTCTCACTGCATCTTGTGTTGTTTCTCCAATGAAAAGCAGAGCATTGTTTGGGAAAAAAACTACAAAAACGGAAACAAAAAAAAATCAGACCAAAAAAACCCACAAGGACATTGTGTTTGAAATATGTGCTTGGTGACATGGAGCTGATTGCCCAAAGGAATCAGGATACATATATTTGTATTATTGTACACGTGAGTAGCTTGAATCATGTACTGCTCGCTCTCTTTGTTTGGATTATGCAGCTTGGCTGGGCAGCCATCCAAAAGATTCACATTAAATTCTAGCTATATTCAGCACAAAAGTCATCTAGCATCAGAGGATCAAAGTTACATCAACCAACAAGCACTAAGGAATTGATAAGCCACTAAAATTAGGTCATCTCCTAGCAGCTGCTTTTGATGGATGAAGTAGAATTTAGCCTCAGGTTTTCTATTTAAAGATCTGTTACAGCATCTTTTCCTGCAGCTACAATGAGAACACAACAAAGTATAATGCTTCTGATTAAATGTTTAATCATTACTCTTTACTCTTCTGATTGTTTCTGCCATGGCACAGATTTACAGCACATACTATTTGCAGCTTTCCTAGCCCTTTTGAAGCTGACATTAAAACAGTCAGGATTTTTAATTCCTTAGTTGAAAAACCTAATAAATTATTTTTTAAAAATGTAGATAAAAATCTTTCAGAGCTGTTAACTTGTCACACTTTAAGAGACAGACTGTCATTTACTGGAACTGAAAATGGATATCTAAGCAATTATCCCACCACTGTGCCCTCTGGAAGAATCACCACATCACTAGGAACTGTATGAATACAAAAGTACGCATCTGTGCATAAGTACATGGGGGGGAGTGGGGGGGCAAGGAAATTCTTATATTTTAATGAATTTTATTTGTGGTTACATTTTGGTAAATGATCTCATTAATCTAATTGACACATACTTTTAAAAGTACTAGCTAGTGCACTAGGCTATCTTTGGTCATTAGCGACTGGCATTTTAATTGCTAGAGTACAACATATGCCCTACCAAGACATGCTTGTGGTATCAGGGTAATACAAATAGTGCCATCATTATCATTATTAGCATCAAAACCATGAAACAGCTTTAGAAGAGAGTTCAAAAGGAAATAAACAAGAAAAACTGAATTAATTTCAAATGCATAGAACTTGCCCTTGACCTGTTCAGAAGGTTGGCCGGCTGCAGCCTGTGTAAAACACTGTTGTGTCATCATTTCACAAATGAAGCTAATGCAGGACTTCATTGTCAGGGTTCTCAATATCACATCTCTCATGTCTGTTAAAATCACTAGAATCTTATTTAAATAACCTTGAGAAACAGGAAGGGAAAAGAAACTACCTACATCCGTCCAATGTAAAAAATGAAGTAAATAGTCATCTGCTTTTTCAAGTAAAAAAATGATAGGGGAGAAAGACTGAAAAATATAGTACATGACAATGCCACATAAGACACATAACTTTCTACAAATGACAGACACGTGCATGCTGCTCTAAAGCAGTCATCCTCTCTGTTCCCTTCTGCCAGCCTTGCAAGTGGGCTGTTGCTGGGTAAGAGTCGTAAGAGGTTGAAACACGCTGTCGTTTCCATTCCAAATTTGGTGTGCCTGGTCTTTATTGCTTGCGAAAGCAACATTATGCACTGTAATTCAAAGTCTAGATCTAGCTTTTTCCAGCTACATGCCTCTTCTTCAACAGAAAGCCTAAACTGGGGCGGGGGGAAGAAGGGGGGGATGTGTAATAATATGTCTGGAGTAGACAACACATCTGAAACTTTTTCTTTTCAAGAAAGAATCTTTACAGGAAGAATGTAAATGAGTTTAATTTATCAGTTCTGCTTAGTACTCTATTCTGCTTGGATCTCAAGCTAATCAGCTTTGTCTTTCACTTGGGGCCCCAGAGAAAAAGCCAGCCAGGGAGCCTGCTTGTAGGTGCCTATCTGGCTCATGGAGTAGGACATCTGGTGAGATGGGGATGCTTTGATGCCATATAAATTTCTGACAACCTCAGCTGAAGGCTGTCTGTCATAACATCTGCTGTCTTGCTGCGCTATGACCATGCTATGCATTGAGCATATCTGATATTACACTATGTAAATCCTGGGAATTCAGTTTTGACTGGCCTAAGTAGAAGTAGGACAAAAATGCTTCTTCGGTGCTCTAGCTGGCCTCCTTGGCATATTTTAGGATTAACATCCTTTCTGTTCATTTGTTTAGTAACAGTTACCTCATCACTTCCTAATAACTGTGTGCTTAAGGCAAAGCTGCAGATGCCAGAAAGCAACAAGAGTGAGTTTACTTTGTGATATTGCATCTCTGCATTCATCTAAAGAAATAAACACAGTGTTTTCTAGTGTTAAACAAAATACCCAACCCTTTTTCCACTGAATAAAAACACGTATTTTCACTAGATCCACAAAGTTTGTTTAACTGAGAGGAGAAAAGAAGAATAACATTTTCAGGAGAAACTGTATTATCCTGGTAACTTCTGGCAGTGGATCTCATTTAAAGTTAAACCACTTACAAATATTTCCTTCTTTCAAATTATTATTATTCTTGACAGTGACAAGCACACATAAATGACAGCGGGAGTTTACTTTACCTAGTATACTGAGTTTGATACTAATCTCAACACATGCATTATTTAATCCATGACCATACACTAAAACTTGATTGTTCCAAAATGGAACTGAGGCACTTCTGAAAAATCCAATGGGCCAATTTATCATTTGACAGTTCAAAAAATTACTTTTTTTATTGTTGTTTCAAAAAAAATCTTTCTTTTACCTGTTTCTTTTCCTAGGGTAACTTGCTTCAACAAATCATGTGATGATCAGAATTTGGGGGTAATCTAAGAAGGAAGAATAGCAGCCCTTCTCTTTTGTTCCATTACCAGCTTTATCCACTGTCAATATTCTTGAAAAGATAAATGGAGATAGAAATAAAACACCAGAAAATAAAAAAGAAGTCAGTACAGTAGTTTCTCATATTTAGGGCATTTTTCTGGTATACTACAATTCCTAGTTTTGATAAAATGCTGTGTTTTTAAATATCAAATGTGTCATTGTAATTGTGAGAAACTGTACTTCGTTAAAATAATGTGAAGAACTGAAAATAGATCAAATCACATTATTATGACCTGTAGTTCTATTCAACAGGTATGAAAGCTCTAATAGTGGTAGGTCTTCTTGCTTTACCACACATAGTTGCTATGCATTATGTTCCAAAACACAAATGCACAAACCTCCTGGCAAGAGTCAGTAAGAAGAGGAAAATTGTGGTTACACATCTAATTGGATGAAAATACCTGCTTCTTTTAGGTCTCTTTGCCTCTGCCCATGTCAGAAGAGTTGTACCATCCTATCTGTATCTTCTTGGAAGGGCAATATGTCCTATTTCCACTTAAAGGTTGAGGGTTTGGCAAGGAATGTTCTGATCTTCCAAGAATGAACAAACATTGTGCAAGATCTCATTACAGAGTTCCCAAGTTGCCAGCCTAAAATGCTTTACCAGGCAATCACTATTTCCTGGGTATGCTTATGTACCACAAGGAGCTTGATATTTATGCAGCTTGCAGTATGCTGAGCATATAAAAATCAGCTACGCGAGGGAAAAAGTGTTTATGGAAGAAGAGCTTGGTATACACTGACACATTTTGATGGGTTACTAATATAAACAAGCCAAAGCAAAGATTAAGCTGACAGTATGAGGTTTGGTTTGCGATCATGTGTGCTGAGGAACCAGCTGTGCCAGCTGTCTTTCAGAAAGTGTTCATGTTGTTTTTCATACCCATGAACTGCACTGGAGAAGAAAACTGTGAAAAGAATAATTAGACTCACAAAATCAAGTCCTTGAACCTGTGTAAATTAAGCAACAGGATTAAGGTTTTTCTCTGCCTCTTAATTGAGCCCCCCCACCATGCTCTCCAAGCTCAGTTCCCATGGCTGAGTTAGTTACACACTTCATAACTATAGCCAAGTAAATAATATAAAACATGGTCAGATATTCTGCTGAAACCTTGCCTTCTTTCAGTGAATGGGCAGTTACTCAATATTTATGTTTGTCCAACTCATTCATCATGAGATCTCAGGTGTCATTTGCATGCTTTTCAAACCCTACAAGCAAAAGAGAAATTTTCTTTTTCTCAGGCTTTTTTCTGGCTTCTATATCATAATATGTTCACATTGTTTCCTGTTTTGATTTTTGTTTTCCCTTTAAATAAGCCTGAATACATTTACTAAAAGTGTGGTGTTATTAGTAGCATTTTTAGATGCACAAAAAAGATGAGTTTCAGTGAGAAAAAAGTTAAATTTGTCTATACTGTAAGCTAATTTGTGTGGCCAGTGGAGTTGCCAGCTCAAATTCTCAGTACTCAAGAGCACTCTGTATTTGCCAAATATGATTCTCACTGCCATCAGTTTCTGCTGTGAGGGTTTAGTATTTCTGCATATCAGATCAACACTTCTAAACATGGATATTCCTAAATCAAGAACCTACTGTTCTTCCCCAGCCATCTAGGTCCTTCTCTTCACCTGCTACTTCTCACCTTTTCACTGATGCATTGCACCAAAACTGCCATTATGCCCTCCTAGCATGTCAGTAAGATTTGGATTGCAGCAAGAGTAGCATCTTTACTCTTGTGCCTAGTATTTAGTTCCAAATAACTGCTGACAGCAGCAATTTCAAGGGAAATTTGCAATGAAAAGTCTCCTCCCATTTGTGTATGTGCATGCATGTGTGTGTAGCAGAGGTGACTGAAGTAGAAAATTATCATTTTCCCTTGTCTTTATCTAGCATCTTGTCTAAAAGCCTTTGATCACATCTCTTTCCCTATCCTGCAGCTTGTTGATAGAGGTTAGAACCCAGTTTGGGGTGCTCTACCACTGCTACCACAGAGATTTGGGCTGGGGTTGCTTATCTCGGGCCAAGACCCATAACTGTGAGTGCTTTAAAAGGCATAGTAAGAATAACAAGAAAAAAGAAGAATGTTCACTAAATAAAAAGGAAAAAATAATATCACACTCAGGAATTATTTAAATCCAGACCAGACTTCTAAGTGCAGTGGTGGAAGACCCATATCTGAGAGCTGTGAAATCAAGTGCATAAAACCCATTTTATGTGTGTTTGTAGGGGATGATTTGAACACATTGTACCCAACCTTTTCCAGCTAAAATTCCTAGAATTAAAGCATATTCTTGTGATGCTGCCAGCAGCCCGTGTAAGTTTTGCTTAGCTGAAGTGGTCAAGAAAGGTACATTCACAGCTACATCAAGGCCTTTCCAGCTTACTTGCAATAGCAGTAATGAGTATACAAAATATTTTACTTCCATTTTCCTTGCCATATATAGCAATTATTCTGTCATTCATCAAATGTACACAAATTTCTTTTCATATGTAAATAGACCATTTGCTTCACAGTTCTAGCCAAACAGTTGTGCAGTTCTTTGTTAAGAAGATAATATATTTAATGACGGAGTGCCTTGTTTCCATTGTATGGAACAGGTGTTGTTTAATGGCACAGGCATTGTAACATTATATTCATTTATTAATGTGAGTGTAACGAACACATTGTAGAGACATGAATGTACTGCTCTCATGGTTAGGGTTAGTGGTTTCTTATGATGTGGTAAGTGTAGGATAGTGGCTTAGATTCAGACTGCAGAGAAGCAGAAGTTCATTATAGCAAATCCAAGTGATGTGGCTGGTTTTGGCCCTTGTTCACTTTTGAAAAGCAGAGAATACATGAAAGACTTCATTGAAAATGTGCAAGTTATTCAGCGTGGTTAATTCTACATTGGCTTTGCTCCCACCTTCTTTCAAGACTGTGTATGTGAACATGCTTTCTGAAACAGCAAAACCAATCTGCAATGCATTTATGTTGCTTTTGGATACATGCACAATCCCTAGTATCCTATTTCATGAAGTAACCTGTCTTTAAATATGAGGGAAGAAGTCTATAGGTGATCCACTAAAATCATGAAACAATACTTGCCTGGATAGTGCAGCTACAGAAAGTCAGTCCTTTGCTCTGTTTCACACATGTTGCCACATTTTAAGAGTTTCTGCTCTGAGTGTTACTTACCTAGAATTGCTGCTCAGCCAATTGGCAAGGTAGTTACAGCTGCACAGGCAAATCAGGTGAATGAGTGAAGTAACTAAAGTATCTGATTTTTCTTACTGTGTGGAATTACTCATGTAGTATCAGTCAGATGGCCAGAACTGACAAATGCAAGTAAATGCCAGCAGTGTCCATTTGCTTTATGGAACTCAAATGCCTACTTCAGTTTGTTTGGACTCATCCAATCTTTTTTCTCTAGTGCCTCATGCTAAATTTGATGCCCTATATCACCATTATGCAGTGCATTAGAAGTATCTTTTTTTAACCTAACTTTTTGGAAACATTGCCTCTAAAAATCAAGGTATGTAATGAAGTGATTCTGTTAAAGTTAAGAAATGTGACTAAATCCTCACCTCTCTACTCTACCTTCTAATATATGACATACTTCAGTTTTTGTTTCACCTGGCAATTTAATAATATTAATAATGTTATTTAGTATTTCATTTCCATCCATAAAGCTAACAGGTCCTTTTAAAGCACTTTGTATACATCAGCCACAACCACTTTCCTAGTAAAGCAAATGACAGCATCCCATTAATGATTTTCATTGCTACTTTCTGAACTCCATCAGTTCCCCAAGTTTTACTTCTAGTGAAGGATCAACAGAGAACAAGGTAGCTATGAAATAAAGTGCTAATGTTATTAGAATATTTTCTTCACTCTTCTCTTGAACGTTCTTCACATTTTTGAAAGCAACTGAACAAATGACCCCATGAAGTTGCCCAGCTTTTCTTTTTGCTAAAACTGAAAAGCCTTATTTTCTTATTATTAACACAATTTTTGCACTATTCTATCTCCAGTTGCGACTGACTTTCTTTACATTTACAACTGAGTAAACAAGAGGAAAAACAGATTCATTATCTGCTTTCCAATTTTCTCCCATGAGGCTTGGGATCAAGGCATGGATTGTTCAATTCCAGCAAGAGAAGAAATCACTTCTGTTCATGTTCAGTCACAAACTGGGGAGAGTGAAAAGCCCCCACACATGATGATCCCTAAGCCCCGGTAGCTTATCCCAGATAATTGTACTTGAAATTGCCATGGGTATGTAGGACAGGCAAAATATTTGGGACCTTTATTTGAGCCACTTCACAGAATTGCTGCTGTATTTTAAATCAGTTGCAAACACTGTGCCTTTGCTCTCAAACCAGGCTCTGCCCCACATCCCACATCTCATCATATTTCATCCTCTTAACTCAGGCAACAGCATCAATCTTCTTGTCCCTCTTATCTCCCCCTCTCTCTCCTCTGAAGACTCGATTTCTTCTATGAAAACTGGTTTTAATGAGCATACCTATTGCAGGTCGCAGAGAGCAGGGGAGTCATCCAAGGGCACATTTGTTCATTTTGCACTCTAATAGTGACACGTGCTACAGATACCCATACATGATAGGGGTTTCTGCCTTGGCCATGCCTATCTGAACATTGTAGAAGCCACCCTGAAACAGAGCCTCTTCTCAAAGCAATTTGTCTGCCTAGCAAGCAGGACTAACAATGGATTTCTTTTGAGTGGAGGCATGGGCAATTTGCTGACTGTTACAAAACATGACAGAAAACTGGGAGCAAATGCATCTTTTGGCTTCCTGACACAATACTGTATCTGACCAGCTATGTCAGGCTGCTCTACTTAAGTAGTTTTTAACCGAATTATTAACCAGAATGAATTCTATACGAAGATGGGAAAAGTAGGCAGCAGCCAGCTGTGGCAGACCACACAGCCTTCTTAGAAGCCTGGCTGCTGCTCATCCCTCTGAGGACACAGACCACAGCACAGGATTGATCACAGAGGTTGCATCAGCTCTTCTTTTTATTAATACCTCAGTTTTTTCACCTACCACCAGAGACCTCAGGACAGCCTTTTTAAGTACATCTGTCATGTATATCAGATTTTAAAAAATCATGCTCTCCAGAGTGAAACTGACAGCACAGCCAGGTTTACCTACCAAATCACTCTGTAACCTGGACTTCAAAAGGAGAGGCAGCAGGGACAGTTAAATTATACATGGCCCTGAGTGGACATTGCTCAGACACCTCTGCTACATAGACCTCAAGGCTACAATACGACAGCTTTATACCTGAACTGGAACCAGAGTGAGCAAAGTAGTTCTCCTATCTCTCCCCTGGTAAAGAGAGGGTAAAGCTTTCAACAGCATCCTCTGAACTAGCTGTCCTGTGACATACAAACGTAAAGCCTTACATGCCAGTTAGAGACACATGAGGTATCACACTCAATTTTTCACAGAGTACACTTCTAACCCACATCAGGAGATCACACTGTTACGTGCAGAAAAATAACATGATGTTGGCCAAGAGAAACACTATTTCTCTACACAGGAAAATGAAAAGAATATATTCTTAAATGGATAAAAAGAAATCTCTGATTGATAGAAAAAGGCAAACAAATTCTGTTCATGGCTCTGCTTATGTCAGTGATATTGGCCAACCTACCCTGAATTGTCAGCAATGTGCTCAGAGCAAATTCTGACCAGTACCTATGTTGCATTTCATCATACTATAAAAAGAATTACTAGCATCAAAGTGATAGCAAATTGCAGCAGCATGAAAATAGCAAAGCAGGTAGATACAGAAGACAAGTGATAAAAGGTTTTCCAGAAATAATTATCCCTGAACAATAGAGGTTCTCTGTGCAAAAGCTTTCTAGTGGGAAGAATCTTTCAACTATCTTTCAACTATTATTTTGAAAACACTACTCTTCCTTAATTAAAAAAAACCACAAACTATTAATATTGCCCTGGAGCACTTAAGTGACAATAAAGGCCTTACAGTATTTTAAGAAGAAATCTTCTGTCTCCAAATTTGTTTTTTCCACCCTAAAAGGAATAATATTATTAAATATAATCAGTACAGACTGTCTTTTAGGAAACTTCTAATGCTTTTTCTTCAAAGGTATATGAAGACTAAAGAAGGCTCAAGCATCTGTGTAGTGAATCTAGAGCCTATATAGCTGAGGGGGATGTAGTAATCAGTGAAAGTATAATTCCCTCTTTCTAAAAATTTGACTGTGCCTGAAGTGATGTGACATATATGGGCACAACACAGCTGTTGTATGGTTTCAGGCAGAATGCAAGGGAGAGTCAAGTCATATGGGTGCTAAAATGATGTCACTAAACATAGCTATCATTAAATTATTTTTAAAGTTTTAATACGGAAACATGATACTACTAGCCAACCGTTACTGGACAGACCAGCTGGGGGGATCTACTAGAAGCATAATTCAGGACATAGACATTCAAGACATTGCATACGAATCTTAAAATAAGCAAAAAGCGGGGTAGAATTCCAGAATTATTTTTAAAAATAATTTCATAACAACATTCTTCACCATGCCAGCAACTCGATGTTTCAGGATACTCCCTGGTAACTGCTGTGGTCTTGCTATCATGATCTCATCTTGAATTGTCATTGCATAATGAGCTAAAAAAAATTATCTTGTTAGTAGTGCAGAAACCCCCTTATATTCTAAACAGAAAATGCACTCACAATTTATAGATATTAGTTGCTGTGTTTTCTTCCATCAACTTCCTAAAAATCAACTCACTACTGATCTCATGTGATTTAAATTTTCCTCTTTGCCTATTGACAGGGTGGCATAGAGACTAGAATGGGTCAGAATGGAGTAAATGGCACAGCAAGAATTTCCACAGCAGCACCACACGTGGCACATTTAGCAAGGAAACTCAGAGCAGAGGTTGTGCTGTGCCAGCATGTAGTATGAGCGTTAGTAGGTGACAGGACTCCAGAGCAGAAGGGTTTCCTTGCAACACCCATCATTACCTGGAGCTACTATGATGCTGTATGGTGAGAACACTACTTAAGAAATACAGCCTTTTTTTTCTTTTTTTAGTGATAGTAATCATGTTTACCCATTCTCACACTACAGACTTCTAGTTAATGAGCTAATGTACTCCTCAAGTTATGCAACACTCCTATAAGATTTTTCAGATAACAAATGGATTTTTTTCTAGGCACCATATTGCCATGTAGCCCCAAATTATCAACTGACCTGCATTAATTCAGAAGTTCTAAAGAGTCATTATGCAACATAGCAACAGAGGTACAGGAGCAGAGGTTAGTCATTACCATGCCCCTAATTGAAGTGACAGCACTAAAAGCGCATTAGGGAAGAATTTCAAAAGGCTACACCTACAGTGTCTAAGTAAAGAACCTAAATGAAGTGTTAATTGAAAGTCAGAGAAGTAGAAAGTTATGAAAATAAGATAGGAAGAGTTACAGAGGAAAGAGAGACTCTGCTGATTGAAGAGAAATTATTTATAAGGCCAGCTGAATTTTGGATAAAAAACCCTCCAGGAGGGTTATCAAATCAGACAATTTGATATTACCTTATTTATGTTGAATTGACCACCATGAGAGATAATTCCTAAAGATGCTAAATCCATACACTGGGGAACTCACCAGGGAAGGCTGACCATGCCTGACATTTAGGATAAAATGCCATGAGGTTGCACTGTTCTTTTCATTTGCCCTCTGTACTCCTCCATTACTGCCTGCTGGTGATATGCTCAGAAGGAAACCTGAGCTGCCCTCAACAGTAATGAAGTGCCATTGTGTTTTAACAGCATGCTTAACTTACATGTTTCAGTGTTATTTTTGGCAGCCATGTGATAAAACCCAAAAACCCTGTGTGTGTGCGTGCGCAAGTACGTTAAATTCAATTCACATGAGCAGCAGGCATAATTCTGTCCCAGAAATGAATGTAGTATCAAGGCTCAAGTTTTCTAAAAGTGTTTTATCCTATCTGATGCTTAGTTGGGCAAAGGGAAATCTCCTTGTTCTGTTGGGAGACACAGCAGCAATTTGTAGTAGTACATCTGCCTTCCCTCCCACCCCAGCCTTTAGCATTTTCCCAGTACTGCTGCACTTCTATATACAAATTAACCACACTAGTGGAAGCAAATCTAGTCCTTGCCTCATGCCTCCTCTACCCCAGGACCCAGAATAGTCTACAATGGATCATTAGGCTTTAACACAGAGCTTCAGTGGTGCAGCAGGACTGAAGCAGTGCTCTGTAGGTAAGGGTAATGCCATTTCTAATACAAATACAAGGTGTTTGCAAACCCATCTCTATTAATGCCAAGAAACCCAAGCTGTTGATAAGCTTTCATCCAGGCAGGTAGCATCTGAAGAAAAAACATGGAGTGTCTCCCATGATTACTCCTCCCCATGGTGTCAGAGTGCCCTTCACATGATGGATAGGTCAGGAAAGAAGAGCAGTATGAAAAAGCATTAACTATCAGCTGCCATATCTAAGGCAGGTGAACAGAGCAGGATACTATGGACAAACCCAAATTAACTTCAAACAAAGCCAACTCAGGTAGCAGGCTGCTTTGGTCCATACCACCTGGACCTGTCTGCAGCGCTACTTTGCAATCCTTCTTCAGCAGCATGGCCTCATTTCTGGTGAAACCAAAGCAACCAGTGGCATTTGGATGATGTTTTCCTTGTCACGGCAACACATACAACATCCTTTGTGGATGGCAAGAGATTGCTGGGCTTAAACAGGAAAGGCTCTCCTCTTGCAATAGTAACAGATGAAAATTGAAGGGCCCAAAGAGCAACATAAAAAGCAGGAATGGAGAGCAGTGATGATCTCAAGGGCCTTGAGGAATGAGAATATTTGGCAGGGCTAGACATATGGTGGGTGAAGATACGTGTAAGCTGCTGGACACATTGGCCTGGACCAGGGCAGTGATTGTCCTCTTGTACTCAGCACTGATGAGGCCACACCTTCATTCCTGTGTTCAGTTTTGGACCACTCACTACAAGAAGAACATTGAGATGCTGAAGATTGTCCAGAAGGACAATTGAGTCGGTGAAGGGTCTGGAGCACAAGTCCTGCGAGCTGAGAGAGCTCTGTTGTTTAGCCAGGAGAAAAGGAAACTCAGGGGAGACTTCTTAATGCTGTCTACATCTGCCTAAAAAGAGGTTGTGGCAAGGTGGGGTTTGGCCTTTTTCATAGATTTTAAGTGGCAGGTTGAGAGGAAATAGTTTCAACTTGCACCTCAGTTTGGGGAGGGATTGGATACGGGCAAAACTCTACAGCAGAAGGGCTATCAAAGTTGGAACTGGCTGTCCAGGAAGTGCTTAAATCACCACCATCCCTGAAGGTATTTAAAAGATGTGTAGATGTGGTGCTTAGGGGTACGATCTACTGGTGGGCTTAGCAGTGTTAGGGTTGTATTTAGGTTTGATGATCTTAAGGGTCTTTTCCAACCTAAATGATTAAACAATTCTAAGCTACCTAAACATCTATATGCTGTACCTGGTTGCTGCTGAGTCATTTGGTGCCTTTGTGCAAGTCTAAACTCTGTGAAGAACGTGTCTCAGATTCTTCCCTTTGAAAGCAGAATAATGTTTACTTAGCAGAGTAAACCTCAGAAACACCAAAAGACTGTCCTGCACTTTGAAGCTCACAGATACCATTTTACAACAGAGTCATTCCCTTTTCTCCAGCTGCTGTTTTCCATATGAAAATGAAATGATTCTCTGAACACTGAAATGAAACCTGGTTACTAATGGAGGTCAAACCTTTGTCCCTTCAGATCTCTTTCCCCAGTCACCTGTGCCCAAACCTGCCTTATCAGTCCGCACTGTGTTCCTTTATGCAAATAACTGTGTGTACAGTTCCACGGAGCCCCATGTCAACTGCTGACAATTTCTTTATCTGCCTTCCCTTCTGCAGAGGTACTGCCTCTCTTCTTCTAGACAGAAAGCAGTTTCCACAAATCTAGTCAAAATATAATTATTGCAAACACTCTTCAAATTCAGCTGAAGGCTGAACAAGCTCAGAAGCTGCTTGCGAGGGCTAATAGCAGACAGACAGACTGATTTTAAAGAAAGATTGCAGAAGCATAATTTTCTTATGAAACCAAGCTATGGTAGAATTAGGAGATTCAACATGATATTCCACAAGGACTGTAATTCGTTCACCTTATTCAATTTATTATTCACTAACATTTTTCATTTCACAGAGCAACACAAAATATTACACAGGAAAAAGAAGACCTGATCCCTCATTATAGTTGTTCTAGGGGTCATGAACCTCATTATGGGTTTTGCAAGCAAATATAAAAAGATTAACTACTGCATTGAAGAATTTCACTTAGAGTTAAAACCTACAGAAAGGTGAATAAACAGAACTGGGATTTGGATTTATCATCAACTCACCATAAGGCTAAGCTACACGATTTTAACTAACTAAAATATCAATGAATCACAGGCACCTACAGGAATACTGGCCACCCTTCTAAATTTCAGTAGATACAGCACAGTCTTCCTCACAGTCATGTCTATGTACCTAAATACAGTTCCCACAGCTGAGCTCCATTCTGCAGCTGTTTTGCAGTGGTGTACATGCTTTACATTTCGTTATTATGCACACTTCACTCTATAATGTGTGAGCTTTCTGTTTAATTTAAGTTCCTCATTCCATTTGTGGTTGCCATCAAAGTATTTAACCTTGTTTAAAACTCACAGAACTGAAGAGTTACCTCAACAATATTGAAGTCTATGCCTTCCTGATGACCTGCATCCAGCCATTGTAAATCAACAAACAATGTCTTTTCCCTGACCCTTTTGAGCTTTTGTTCAAAAGTTTGAAGGCTGCTTACTGTCAAGTGATTTGTTTCCATTAGAACATGCCTCATTCCAGCCATCCGTGACCATTTTGTACTTAGGGCTTTATAACCAGCACGTCTCAACATTCCTAAAATCCCAGAGAGGATCTGAAAATAGAATAAGAAATGAGCATTTAAATTAAAAGCAACAGCACTTGCATGAAGCTGCCAGGTTTTTATGGTAGATAGTGTCTTTTTGCCCACCCCCACTCTCTCTACTCCCCCTTTTTCTCAGGGTTGTAAGCCATGTTTTCCATAATATTTTGCAATGCCACCTAGGGTTACATTCACTCTATTTATAGGGGCCTGTTTTAAAGTGAAACAGGTGTCAGATTGAATGAAGCTGTTGTCAGCATACAAGTCCTCTTGGGGAGGGGATGGGAGGTTTACTACTTTCTGTACTTGGGGAATTTACAGTCTGGTTGCTAATCTCTTTACAGGGCTCAGTAGGAGGAGGGGGAAAGGCAGAAGAACAGTGGAAGGAAAGGTTAGCTTTCTGCTGGAGCTATGCACTGCTGTCTCTCCCCCAGATCCATGCAACCAGATCTTTGCTTTT
Source organism: Calcarius lapponicus (assembly GCA_039654755.1). Classification (NCBI taxonomy): domain Eukaryota; kingdom Metazoa; phylum Chordata; class Aves; order Passeriformes; family Fringillidae; genus Calcarius; species Calcarius lapponicus. Next base: position 43,190,195 of record CM077481.1, read on the forward strand.
TTCATGTGCTGAAACTGATCTGAGTGTTTGTAAAAGGGGCCAGACAGACAGCCTGTCCTGAGGAATGAAATCCTTCCAACAGACATGAAACAGACAGAGCTCAACTGAGAAGGGGGCAACTGAAGACCCTTGTCCCACCCACCCGTTTCTGTTGATTACACCAGGCACCAGTTCCAGGGAAAAAAAGATCAGTGTAATGCTTCCAGGCCTCTCCATCTCCTGCCACCTTTGCCACTATTTCCTGAACAGCCACCATTAACATCACAATCAGGAACGCTGCAAGGACACAAGCTACAGAACACTGTGCTAATAGTGTGTAGCAGTAAATACCAGCATGAAGAGTCCCTGGGGCACTGAGCTCAGAGTCAGACTGAGAAGGCAAAGAGTATGTGAATACACAAAGGGGGTAGCATAGGAAGATGAGGTAACACTTAAAAAGTAGTTTAGAGAAAAGATATCACAGCTTGTTACTCACCTTCACTTTGTTTGCAGGATGACCATGCTTATTTTGCCAAGCTAGTGATTTGTAGGACTTAAATAGAGACCACTAAGACTTCTGACACAGACCAGTAGCAGTTCATGAATTGTTGAAACTATTAATCACTACCTATATCAAAACTAAGGCTCCAGAACATGCCAGACATGCTACAGTGGCAAGGAAAAGAGTTGCTATTTATTCATCCAAACTGCAGAAGTCAACTTGACATAGAGAGGGAGGACAAAGGTAATGTGATAAAAGTCAGACAGCTGACATGAGGAAGGAGAATGGAACAAGAGAAAGCATGACTGGCTTTTCTTGCTGAGAACATTTAATGCAACAATGAGTGTCTTTTCAGCACAGTGTAGAAAGCAGGTCTTTAGGAAGTGTAGGAATGAGAATCTCACAAATGGCATCAGTGTGTAGGGAGAACCTGACAGATGTGCAGTATCAATGCCAGAGGCATGGTGTGCATCATGAAGACTGGAAGCAGAGCTGTGAGAGTGAAGATAGTGTGGAAAGGCAACAACAGAGACTATTTCATAAGCAAGATGACACTGGTGACAATGATTTAGAGGTATCTTGGATTTATCTGGCATCACCAGCATACCAGTCTGGCCATATGATGTACATTTTTTTAAGTATTCACAGGTATTCATCAGTAATTGGAAACTAACTGCTGCCATAATACCTGAAACTGAGAGGATCTTTAAATATTCTTCTCTTCCATATTTTTCTTGAATGTGGGTTAGGCCACCATACTGATTTCCATTGCAAGAAAGTCATCTGTAGTTCTTGGAAAGATGTAAGTCACATAAAACTGCCATATTTATCCAAGGAACAAGGCGTTAAGGCAAATGGATTTACACGTGCAAAAATCCCAGTTCAGCGTGTGTTTGTGGATTTACTGTGATTCATCAGTCACTCATGTTACTTGGCTACACAAATAACAACTCACATTTTAAATTTAGTATTTGTACTTGGAGTTATCACTACTGTATAACTCATCATGGTATTTGTGGTTTCTTTTGAATACTTCTTTACAAATACATGGGGTTTAAATATAATGAAAATCACAAAAATATGAACAAGAAATCACAAAAATATGAAAATCCCATTGCACAGAAATGCAGTGGGACTCTTGCAGAACTATTTAGTTTTGTTTATTAAGAAGGAAAAAACTCTGAAAATAACAAAGAAAAAATATCACATAACTTCATGGAAAATTGGATTGGGAGAAAACACACAAATATTTAAGTACAAAAGGTTACATTTTCAGAAGAGCTCACCAGCTTCCATTCTTGAAAATGAACACCAGACTCATTGGATGCTGAGTGCTGTCAAAAATCTAACCACTTCACTGAAGAGCCTAACTGGGAGCTGAACTGTCTTTGTAATCCGATCCCATTTGGGAGATGTGGCATACCAAATTCTTTGGAAAGAACTAGATCTTATCACTGCCATTCCTGACTTAATAGAACACAGTTGATAGAGCACTTTGTGCAATATAAAAAATTTCCATAACAAATTTGCATACAGCAAAAAAAAAAAACAAGTAAAAAAAATCTCTGAAGAATTGAAGCGGTTTTAGCAGGTTGCTCTTTTATATTTGATAGGCAACTTCAAAAAAGGCAGTTGGATAAATCCCCATGTCTCAGAGACCCTGAACACAACTTCACTGGACTTTGCCCTTCCCTAACCTCCAGAGCCTCTGTTTTTTCTTATGCACAAGAGCAGAGGGAGAGTGCTGGGGACTATTAAAACTGCCATGGCTCTCTTGCCTGCTGCACTATCTTCCAAAGGATGGTGCAACCATTTCTTCCATTCCACCACCTCTAAAGCTCTTGTGCCCAACCCCTCCCTCAGAGCAGGGTTCAGATGTGCAGCAAGTCAATATGCATATATGTTTATGTATATATACACATGAAAATACAAAAGCTAAGACTTTGCAGACAAGTTATCCAGAGGGGAATACAAAACTATTGCTTTCACTCCCTGAAAAGTGTTTGGGTCTTGAATTCAGCTATATCAATGGAAATGCTTTCCAGGCAACGTCTGCTACCAGTCCCCTGCATCCCCTCAGCTTTTGTCAGACCTCATACCTCTAAGGAAATGCTCGTATCTTGAGTTACAGGAAACAGAGATGACAATCCCCGTAGTCTTTCTTGTCATCCTTAGGTTCTTATCCCTAATATTCTTGGCAACTGATCACTTCAAAATTATCACTATCTCTATCAATCTCAGTAAATCTGCTACCTGCTAGCTGTAGTTCTTTGTTTTGCTCTACTCTCCTACAGATTCAGTTTGTTTTGCATTTTTTCTCAGACCACAGTTCTTTCAATTATTTCTGCAAAACATCCTTCCTGTCTACAGCATCATAGGATTCTGTGTTATATTTCCATTGTGTGACAGGCCTGCATTCTTGAGGGTCACCAAATCTGCATTTGAAAATTCCTTGATGGCTAGAGCAGAAGCTTGTACACCTTGTGCTGTAAAAGTAACAAAATAATAAAACCATCACTGTGCAGCAGGAACATCACATTCACCTTTCAAAGGGTTTGCCACGCTTATGGAGTTAATTTACATTAACATAAATATTCCATTAGTAGAAATGTTTATAACATACTTCTCTCTCAAGAGCATTCTGCAACAAGATTCTTCAACCACTTATGTTTAACTAATGTGTATCATATTTGAATAATATAAAAAGACAACTGAGCTAAGTGATTGAATGCCTGGAGAAAACCAATGTTAATTTCCATTAAAAGCAAAGCATATTCCTTCTTTTTGCTGCTTAATTACTGCAGTATTTGGCCCACAAATAAAAAAAAATGGTTCAAGAAGTCTCCAATAATAGCTTGCTGCAGCTTATTTTTGCCCTCACACATACCTCTAAAAAGGATTTTCCATATGCATTATTTCAAGCCTATTCCTGTGACCCAGAGCAAGGCTGGTAAGGTTGAATACCTGCTTTCCAATATGCTGTTGATATAATCTGATAACCTTGCAGGAGCTTGGCATGGGGTGGCTTCTGCATCCCAGGCTCTATTAGTGACAAAAATACACCCAAAGAATACGGAAAACAATCCTCTTCTCCTCAATTCTGATAGGATATTCTTCATGGTTCTCTGGAATTTTTCCACAGAAGCTTTATAAGTAAACTTTAATAATGAACTGATCCCCATGCTATTGTGCTACTGTGACTTGTTAGCCATGTGCTTTTAAAAACAGTAGCAATAACTTCTCAAGGTAGTTGGTTAAGATGAAGGACACACCATTTCATATAAATTTCAACTCACTGATACCCAAAATAGATTGGGTTAGTTTTCCAACCATATAAAAGGCAATATTAAAAAAAATCCATTATGATGAAGAGAAGGCAAAGGCAAGTCAGTAAGTAAAGAATGTATTAAAAAGCTTAACTAGCCTTCTAGTTTATGCAGAGAAAACATATCACTGACAAAGTTCAGGCAAGCTCAGAACAAACTTGTGGCCATGAGCAGGATCGCTCCTTTGACTTCGATAGGATGACGGCAATTTACTTTATCTGGAATAAAGTAGTGTACTCATGGCTTACATAATTGCTCAGCAAAGTTGTAACCCAGATTTCTACTCCAGGCATCTGGAAATTTATCATAAGAGTCACTTAAAGTGTAATTATTGCTATTTTATCATGGTTACAGAAAGTTAACTTGTTTTGTATGAACTTCTGTGAAATTTCTAAAACCCAGTTGCTAAAAATTTAGTTCTAGAGACTGGTTTTCAAGCAGTCAGATGAGCATGCAAGAGAAAAACTGAGAAAGATTAATTCGAGCCCTGTAAAGCTTTAATTCTTTCCTTTAATGCTCTGGCTGTTAATTATTTCTTTCTGTAAGTAATAAAATATTTGATTCTTCACTAAAGTATGTGAAAAAATCTGCAAAATGGCATTAGCAGGAAGCAAATGTTTAATTTCAACTCAAGCTTCAATGACTTACTTTTAAGAAAGAGGGTATATTTCCCTGAATAGTTCATATGATCTTGCGTGCTCTGCCCACCCCAATTCTCTAGTCTCTTATCTTTGTGTTTAGAGTCCACACAAGTGCACTCTACAAAGAATTTACAGGACCACCCTTTAAGGCAAGTGGACATTCACCTTCTGGCAAGACTTTTTAAATTCCTGGTACTCTGTGGTACATTGAGATGGCTGGTTTAGATTATTGACTTCTATGGACAATGCATCTTGAGAAACAGCTGAATGGCAGTTCTCAGAGGGTTGTAATCAGCGGCACAAGGTCTAGCTGAAGGCCTGCAATTAGTGGTGTCCTCCAAGGTTCCATACTGGGCCCAATATTATTTAGTCATCAATGACTTGGATGAATGGGCAGATGCCTCCTCAGCAAGTTCCCTGATGACACTGAGCTGGGAGCAGTGGCTGATAATCCAGAGGGATGTGCAGCCCTTCAGAAGGACCTTGACAGGCTGGAGGAATGGGAAGGGAAGAAACCTGAAATTCAACAAAGATAAATGCAGGGCCCTGCACCTGGGGAGGAACAACCCCAGGCACCAGCAGAAGCTGGGGGGATCTGCTGCAGAGCAGCTCTGTGGAGAAGGACCTGGGGGTCCTGGTGGACAACAAGCTGTCCATGAGCCAGCAGTGTGCCCTGGGGGCCAAGAAGGCCAGTGGAATCCTGGAGTGCATTAGGGTGATCTTTGCCAGCAGGTCAAGAGAGGTGATTCTGACCCTCTGCTGTGCCCTGGTGAGGCACATCTGGAGTGCTGTGTCCAGTTCTGGGCTCCTCGGTACAAGAGAGACATGGAGGTGCTGGAGGGGGTCCAGTGCAGGGCTAGGAGGATAAATTATTGGACTAGGGAGCATCTCTCTTATGAGGAAAGACTGAGGGATCTGGGCCTGTTCAGCCTTGAGAAGAGATAACTGAGATGGGAGCTGATCAATGTCTGCCAGTATCTGAAGGAAAAGTGTTAGAGGATGGATCCAGGCTCTTCTCAATGGACCCCAGCAACAGAACAAGGGGCAGAAACTGATGCATGGGAAGCTCCTGAACTTGGGGAAGAACTTCTTTACTGTGCAGTTGACCAATCACTGGTATAGTTTGCTCAGAGAGGGTGTGAAGTCTTCCTTACCAAAGATATTCAAGAACTGTCTGGACATAACCCCCATGCCATGTGCTCTTGGATGGCCCTCCTTGAGAAGGGAGGTTGGACCAGATGACACACTGTGGTCCCTTCCAACTTGACCCGTTCTGTGACTCTGTAACTGACTGAATGCAGCACGGGTAAAAAAAATGCACAAGGATAACATCCATTAGGGACAAAGGACTGATGAGAAACAAAGGAATAAATGTAAAAAAAATAGATGTAATTTATTTTTAAGAGCCTCCCATTTCTCACATCTAACATGTGAGGTCAGTTTAATACAAAGGCACAGGCAATTTAGTTATTTGCCTGCTCATACAGGGGGTTATTTGAAGCAATCAAGCAGTGCTGAGAATAACTACAACACCCATGTAGAGATTGATTGTCCACAACCATGGGCAAAAGTGTATTTATGCAGTTACTTTCAATTATAGCTTTTGTGTGTGTGAGTAGGATTTTTTTCTAATTTGTAGAGGGTTCCACAAGTTCAGAGATCCTCCTTATTTCCAGATGTCATGCCAATTATTATCTGCTGATTGAAGCAGATGCCTTATTTTTAAGAGCTGTTGAAGGAAACAGGAGTTATATCTATATGACTCCTACCCAGTATTTTTGTCTTTGGGCATGTTAATTGGATTAAAGACCAAACTGGATTTGCTGTTCTTCTGAACATCAATTAAACAAGGAATCTACGCATATGGCTGATTTTACACATATAAGTATATTGATGAAATCTGCTCATATTCTTGAAGCTAGACAGGTACTTTACATGAAAGCTACAGGTACTTTACATGAAGCTAGACATTCTTTACATGAAACCAATTTCTTAATGATGGTGGACTGAGACTAGACCTTGGAAGAAAAACTTTGGGCATTTGGATGAAAAGCTCAATGTGATTCAGCACTCACAGCCCAGAAAACCATCTGCATCCTGGGCTGCACCCAAAGCAGTGGCCAGAACGACAAGGGAGGGGGTTCTGCCCCTCTGATTTACTCTGGTGAGACCCCAGCTGGAACTCTGCACCCAGCTCTGGGGTCCCCTACAGAATAAAGACATGAACAGATCTAGACAAGAGCCACTAATTTGTTCAGAGGTCTGGAGCACCTCTCCTACCATAGAGAAGAGAACACTCTGGGAAGACCTTAGAGCAGCCTTCAAGTACCTAAAGGGGGCCTACAGGAAGGCAGGAGAGGGACTTTCACAAACACATTTAGGAAAAGGAAAATGGGGAATGACAGCCTAAAGGTGAAGGAGGGTAAACTGAGATTAGATATTAGGAAGAAATTCTTTATGTGACAGTGGTGAGGAATGGAGCAGGTTACCCAGACAAGTTGTGGGTTATCCATCCCTAGAAATATTTGAGATCAGGCTGGATTAGGCTCTGAGCAACCTAGTCTTGTGGAGAGGGTCCCTGCCCATGGAAGGGGGAATTGGAATCAGATGATCTTATCATCCCTTCCAACTCTAACCATTCTATGATTCTGATTAAATTTTTATTCTCGTGTATAATGCTCATTTAAGTACACTACCAAAGACATTTCAAAAGAGTAGCGGCATGTTTCAAGGCACTTCTGCAGACACCAGATACTTCTTATCGGCCAGCTAGGTAGAAGAATACTTATTTTGCAACTGCCTTATTTTGCAGCTGCAAACATCTCCGCATTCGACAGCACACAGAGTTTCTCTGTTTTAGTGATTACTGGAATCATTAAAATGTTGCCATTAAGAATGAACAATGCTACTTGCATCAAATGTTGGATAGCACTGAAATCAAATAAAAACTGTGATGAGTGTTAATGGAAGTAAGAATTGGGTTACAGAAGGAAAGAAGTCCTCAATCTGATTTGGTAAAACACAGGGCAATAGAGAAGAGTGAAGGGATTTCTGAGTGGGCCTCGAAGTAATCAGCATGAAGCTGTTGTGGACAACTATCGATGCCAGCAGGGCTTTCTAGCATGGACGGAGAGGATGCACATCAGATCAGGAAAAATGATGGTACAACAGACAGCTGGGGAGAAATATGGCAAGATTCAGAAGAGCCAAGGGGCAAGGAGACCTATGCACCCACCTCTGCACCATGAACCACATTCTTCCTTTTGGGGAAAACAAACAGTGAGCTCCATGCCACAGCATCATCCATCAGACATCAAAGAAAAACACAACTGAAACATATAACCACAAAATAAAATAAAACACCAATTCTAGCACTTAAAAGAGTACTGACAATTAATACCTGTAACTGCCTTCCAAACAATAGACTTTGTGCAGCCAGATGTTCATGGTACACTTGATCATAAAGAGCAGAGAAGCAATGTCAAAAAAGCTGAAGCCTTCCAGATCCTTTGTAAGCAAGCCTGATGAAAGATACCTGTCTGATAGCTATGCGAAGGATTTAAGCCTCAAATTTATCCCAGCAATGCACAGGGGTACTCTGCTCTGGAAGCTCCCCTCTGCCCTAGCTGAAGGGAAGCAGAAGCTACAGTTGTTGAAAGGACTACACACACTTGAAACTCACATATATATATATATATATTTGTGTGTGTGTGTGTGTGTGTGTATTTACATATATATGTACATACATGTAAAACTACCATTATCATGTGGAGTTACTCTCAGCTCTGCTCACAAAAAGGGAAGCATAGAGCTACCTGGCCTTCTCTTTACACATAAACTTTGCCACTGGAGAACCACAGCCTTAGGAAGAATCACCAAAGTGCCCTCCTGGAGAAAAGTATCTATGAGCAGATATCACCAAGAAGAAGCTACCTTCCTAACAGGCATACTTCTTTCTTTATATTATAGGAGAAATATATTCTTAGTATTCACAGTAGTACTTTTTCAAAGACAGGTTATATAAAGCGATACAACACACACACACAGAAGCACACAAAAATAAAATATGAATGACTCACGGCACTTATGCAAACTAAGTTGCGTAAGCCTGTTTTTCTCAACTCTTAAAAAAACCCAAAACAGCACATATACAACCCTACAAAATGAGCTGAAATGCTCAGTTATGAAAGCTAAAATTGTTGAATAAAAGCAGAACTCCCTCAGCTTCTCTGGGTCCTTCACACCCACATCTGGTATAGTGTTTACTAATGGATAAAAATAGAAAGCTGAAACTTAACAGACCCTAACATTTATCACAGTATTTAGGAATCAAAACAGAAAACATCTGAGAAGTGGCATTCACTTCTCAGGCAAAAGAAACCTAAAGAGGGAAAGATCAACAGCTGCGTTTTGAAAGGTATCCAGTTAACTCTCACTGAAATACTGATCTCTAGGTACTTAGCAAGGACAAACTGGAAGGAAAATAATCAGCTGTACTTCTTCATTTCAAAAGGTAAGTAATTTTAATGTAACCTGAAAATAATTTAATATTTTTAAAAAATCGTGCAGAATTTCTTCTAAACCATTACATTTGATCTGTTGTTGGCAGATGACATCACAAAACTTGATTTCTTTAGACATGCACAAAATGCTTTTTTCTTGAAAAAGAGCAAGTTATTTTCTTATCTGCCAGAAGCAGCAGACGACAACATGAATGGTAGAGGTGGGACATGAGCACATGGGTCACTGTTCAGGGGTTCAATAACCATTATCTGTCCCATGAGCAAGGTATCCCTGATCAGCTCATAAAGCAACAGCTGTTCAATTGCAGATTTGGAAAAGTCTGGCACACCAACTTTGAGAACTGCCAAATCATGCTTTTGAACAGATAGGCCACAACATTTAGATTAAATAAACCCTGAATTAAGGAAGGTGTAGCATGAAATGAACCTTCTAATCTATTCTCAGAACTGTGATCCAAAATAATCGGAGAGCTTTTGCAAATAGTCCTTTTAAATTGCAGTAGTAGCATTACTTTGGTGAATTATTCAAATCTACTGCTGATGAGAAGATGTCAGGCTAGAAAATTGTATGAGTCAGCTAACTCACTCACAGGATCCTGCTCTCTCTGTCTCTCAGACACAATACACAGATACATAGCACAGAGGTAGAGCATGCCATTGATTAGCCATTGGCTCCTATGAGCACCAGAATGTCATAGAATCACAGAATGGCTTGGGTTGGAAGGGACCTTAAAGAACCTCTTGTTCCATCTCTCTGATATGAGCAGGGTTGCCTCTTATTAGGCCATGTTGCTCAAACTGGCTGTGAACACTTCCAGGGATGGGGCATGCACAGCTTCCCCGGACAACCACCCTTACAGTAAAGACTTTTGTCCTAACATCTAATCTAAGCCAACTCTCTTTCAATTTGAAGCCACTCCCCCTTGTCCTGTCACTATTGTTCCTGAAGAAGGATCCCTCGTTGGCTTTCTTCACCAGGCCCCTTTAGATACTGGAATGTTGCTATGAGGCCTCCATGCAGCCTTCTCTTGTCCAAGGGGAACAGCCCCAGCTTCCTCAGCCTGTCTTCATATGGAAGGTGCCACTATCAACTTTGTGGCCTCTACTAGACTTGCTCCAGCAGTTCCGTGTCCTTCTTATCTTGATGGCACCAGAACTGCACAGATGGGGTCTCACCAGGCCAGGGGGGAAGAATTACCTCCCTTGACCAGCTGGTCACACCTCTTTTTACACAGTCCAGGATGTAGTTCCCTTCATCAATCAACACCCCCAAGTCATTCTCCTCCAGGCTGCTCTCAATCACTTTGTCCAACCTGAAGCTGTGCCTGGTACTGCCACAACTCAGGCATAGGACCTTGCGCTTTGCTTTGTTAAACTTCATGAGGTCCAGCTCTGAAGCATGTCCAGGTCCTTGTGGATGACATTCCTTCCTTCCCATGTGACTACATCACACAGCTTGGTGTCAAACTGCAAAACTAGCTGAGAGACCACTCAATGCCTCAAAGTGTGTGTGAGTGGTCAGAGGCTGAAGCGCTGCTCAGAGAAAGGGCAGGCGGCAGTCCTGAGCGCAGCACTGTCCGTGCTAGTGCTGAGAAGAGCTGTAGCACCAGGACAGGCAGACCAGGAGGACCCTGGACATGATGAGAGAGAACACTGCACTGGTCAAGGACAGCAAAGGGAACAGAGAAGGGAGACTGCAGGATGGCTCAGGAGGAACCTAAGGCAGCACAGCAAGAATTTTTAAAGGTGAGGCTGCTTTACAGAGAATACTGAGCAGGCACTAGAATAGTACATATTATATGTAGGAAGAAAACTCTTAGCACATCTTGTGTTAGGAGTTGCAGCTCTGTCTCAGAATTCCAGCATCTCCATTCTAGCTCTGTGACTGCAGAAAAAGCCCCTGATGGCATCTTAGCCTCACAATTGAAAGAGCTGCCTCTTTTGTTTCACATGATACATGGGACACAAGGCCTGGTTCTGTGCCCACTGCCTGTTACTTATTCAACATGACAGACACATAGAAAACAGAACAGAGTATATTTAGAGGAAATAAAAGCCTAGACTTTACAGCCACAAGCCACAGCTCATTGGTTTTGTAAACTATCTTTAGAAAAATACAATTTTCTGTGTTGTGGCAAATTAAGAGTTTCTGCTTGAAAAAAATATTGATTTTTTGAACTACAGAGTTGGCAATAAAAAAAAAATCTTGCTCTCTGTCACAAGAGCAATCAAAGCAACCCTGATTTTTCAGAGAGCTCATAGATGACCAGACTTCAGTTTTAAACTGAAGTACATCAGCTTTGAAATACAGGTTTCCAGCACACTGGTAACCCAAAAATCTGCCTGCACTACTGCCTCAGCCACAGAGACAGACAGCATTCAGGAACCAGTTCTGTCTGCTCTGTAAGACAGCCTAAGGCAGAATCAGGCAGCTCCTCTGTCTTCAAATTAATCTCATTTACCACTAGGAAGGCAAAGAATAATTACATTCATGGACTCCACTGTTTCCAAGATGCTCCTGGTGCTAGAGCAAAGTGTCCATCAAAACCGAAAACTAGCCTAGCTTTGGTTTCAGAAGAGAGTCCCAGGTATCGCACAGTGTCAGCTGCTGCATGACTCTGCCTCCACTTGAAGACACTTTGGGTCACTTCCGGGTCAGGTGGAGCCAGGGGCAGTACACCATGCTAGGCAGCAGCAACACCAAGACAGTGTCTTGCTAAAGATCTATCAGTAAAACCCTGATGAACCATATTTCAATAATAAAACCACTGCAAAATATTCCATTCTGGGGAACCACATGAAGGCCAGTTTGTACTGATGACTGCTTTAACATCTTTTAAGCAAGTTGTTACAGGTATCAGAAACTTCCAGCACTGCAACACAAGTTTTGCCTGGGTGATTTATGATACACTGTGCCACACAGACCAGGTCCAGAAATTATATAATCTTGTCAGCTACAACAAACAACCAAACAAAAAATTCTTCTGTTAGTGGAACTTAGGTGCATAATCACAGATAAATCCAGCTTGACTGATATGAACAATACTATGGTTGAGAAAGACTCAAGGAGGAGCTAAAAGAAATAAGGCGACACAAATCTAAGACCTATCATCTAATCTTAACTGTAGCCATTCTGTCCTGTCAGCAATCATATGAATAAACTTTCAGATCTTAAGATGCTTTTTAATTCTGGGGAATTAAACAAATCAGAAGAAAATTCTAGTCCTACCAAGTGGGTGGTTATTTTTGTTTCCACAGTTTGTCAAGTCACATAAAGTCAAATTATGCATAAGTTTTTGCAAATCACAAATTTTTCAATGTTAGCCTTTTCAGAGAAGGAAACATTTTGAATAACTAACACAAGCCAGAATATTGTGCATGTATAATTAATACTATTTCAGTATATTTGGATTTCCATTCAACTTTGGTCTTTCAATAGTGTCACAAATAATCAAACCAGTTTATTTCCTTCATTCTGTCTTTCAAACAACAGGATAGAGGACAAAAACAAAATGCCCTGTCAGACAGGGCAAAATTCAGTTTTATAAGAATCTATTTTACTGAAATCTGCTAAAAATATCCACTTGGGTTTCACAACTTCATCCTGTCCAATGACAAGGAGTTCTGAATTCCAGTGGAGATGGAGAAGATTACATGCTGGTACTCCATAGTGCTTACACTGATAAATTAACTTTATTTTTAGGAAGTACAGGCTCTACTTTCAGAAAGTACCACCACCACTACCCCCAGGTTCTATTTTTGGGGACAGACAAGAATCTACAAATTCAAACCAGATAGTTATGCCACTGATTCAAGCCAAAGGTAGGGATTTTTCCCTGTCTTCTTTACCAGTTCTTCCCAACTTCCTGATCTTCCTTCTTTCCGAGCAGGAGGATAAAGAACAGGAGTAACATTTTATTCACTGTGAGACTACATGAGTGCAAAGAAGCAATGATGACTGAAAAAGGAATTTGACAAAAACTCAGAAATTTTGTATTTGTATTTATCATGGACAAAAGGTTGCTTTCTCTGAAAATGACAGTCCAGCTTCCAGATTAGGCACTGGGGTTTTGCTGAGGCTCTAAGCTGAGTAAAAATTAGCTGACATCACAATTACAAATGCTAAATGATTGGCCCAAGTCAGATGGCAGACACCCTAACCCTGAGAAATGTCAGTCTAAGTGAAGCCCAATAGCTGGAACTTAGTAACTCACACACACAAAGTCCCTGCTGTTCCATTCCAGCCAAATTAGGTAAATCAGTTCCTGACCAAAAAGCACCCTTCTCAAGCAGACAAGCCCAAAAGAACAATGATGAGAATTAAACTGTTTTTCTAGCCCCAGAGGCAGGGCTGTGCCACACTGGCAGAGCTGCTCTTCAAAGATAGAATAACTCTGGTATTGCCAGTCTTGGTGTTGATGGAAGATGCTGGGCTCAGCAATTACCCTGTACATGTCACACATGATATCCAAGTTCACTTCCTGCTCCTAATGAGATAGTTGAAAAGTCTGATACAGAGGCTGTTTTCTTTCATAAAAAACATTTATAGTATGCTCCACACATGAGGGTATGATAAGAACACAGGTATATATGTGACTACATTAATTACATATTAGTGTCTATATATGAGACATTCTAAACATATGGAAGTGTAGTAGGTTTTGCACATATATTTCACAGAATTACACATCACTTCTTTCTGTAATCATCACCTCAGTACACACTCAGTTAATGCTCACACAAAGAATGCTTGTACCTGTTCTTTTGAAAATTATTGTGCTAAATTTAAGGTATACTTAATTTTTAATGTTAATGAAGCCATTCCAGATATTAAAGCCACTTATATCTGCTGAAGCTATCAAGCACTATGTCCCGTAGAGCATTTATACTGTTTAAACAGAACCTTTATCTAAGAGGAAGAGGTATAAATGAGACCCATGTACCTAAGTAACCAAGTGCACTGCACAGGATACTCTTCTTCAGAGTACTACTAGCAGCTTAAGCAATGTCACACAGAGCATTACTTGTGGCATTGGCGAGTTGTGCAGAGAGGCTGCAACTGAGGAACAGTAACAGCAGAGAACCCGTCTATAGTTTAATAAATTTTTTTTGTGAAACAGTATTTGCTTAGCATATGAGCACAGATGGGTCTATTTTTTGCTGCACTGCCCTATGCCACTAACAGAAGCCTAGTAACATACAGCTACAAACTGGCACAAGAATTATTTTCACCCTTTTTATAATCTGGGGAGTAAACTTTAGCTGTGAGTTCATTGTAATTCCAATATAAAAGGACTTGGATAACAAAAGAACAGTAACAGTTTGTGTGAATTCTGAGTTTACAGCTATTAAATAGGCAGAGGCATTGCCCCTCAGACAGCTGGTATATTATGTGACATTTTTAATATACACACCTTTATATTCTCATTTTCAGGGATGAAAACTGATAATATAAACAATTGTATGAAAAGGTGTCATCTATTTGAATATTGAAACAGTTGACAAGTGCAGCCCTACAAGTCAGCTTAAATACTGTAAAGGAGGCCTACTCAGAGGAATGGTAATGAAGTGGGTATGTGCTGGCACATCATATGTGCCATGTAAGCAAGACCCCTTCTCAGCTGCTGCATCTCTAGCTCCCTTCAATCACTCACAAATTAAGTCTGACTACCAGCTGCAGTTGCAATTGCAAGTTCTTTATAAAGACTTCTCAGTAGCTCTGGGTAACTTGACCAGTCCTGGAGTTTCATCTTCTCTCCTATTTGCAGAGGTATGCTTGTATTTAGGGAAAACAAAGAAAGAAAGATGTGATAGACCAGGCTTGAATGACAAACAGGTAAGACATGGTACACCAAGTTACAACTTTGATCCACCTCTACCAAGTGAAAATATGTCCTCCATGGTCATACAGATGGAAGTCTTCTGAGTGGACAGTCAGTCAAATATTGTCTTGCAGCTAGCTGAGATGTGAGCTCCTGGAAGGAGCTTTGGGAGGAAGGGTATATGGGGACCCACAAGGTAGCAATCATTTTAAGATATAGATCAGAGGTGTGGGAAATATTCAGATGATGCTAGCTGCCACAAAATCATGCAGAACTTTTAGCCATGCATTTCTATAATAACATCTTCTGATGTGTTTCACAAGAAGCCTGTGTTATGTGGAAACAGGTAAATGAGCACAAGCACAAACTATTTCCCAGCACAGCCCTGCTAAAGTAGTACTTACTACTTTTCTTTGAATTAGAAAGCCTTAAGATGGCACACAGGAATTAAGTCCTGACATCCTGGGGTGATGTATTACTCTTTTTTTTGCATATGCAATGCAACAGGAAGCTCAGAAACATCTTGTGTATCCTGACTGCTAGTGTCAGTTATTAAGTTTAGGCCGAATCTACATACCATAAAGACCCCTCTCTCAACAGACAATTCAGCTGGAGGAGAAAGATGGCAGCAGAGCACACATCAGCTCCCAAGTTGCCTTATGACACTTGACCAAGAAGGGACTTCCTGACCTGTGAGGGGAATTCCTCTGACTAACAGTAAACTTTCCATTCCATCAAGCTAACTCCCCCGTTCCAGCTCAGCAGGTGAGAATTTAAGGCAGTGGAACCATGAAAAGGAGATCGCGGACAGTGTTCTCTTGGCTGTCATCCAGAGCCTGGTTTGCCCTCTGAGAACACTCCCTTGTGCTGGTGTTCCATGAAACGAATAGAAGGTCCCAAGAATGGCAGAGGACAAAGGGTCTCAAGAATAGAGGGACAGAAGATCCCAAGTATCACTCGTAGGGGTTACTTAGTTTGATTCTTGGGGGTTTATTTTTTAGTTTAACTTGTATCAATGTAGAATTCTGGAGAGAAGAATAAAAAGCGATAAAAGGCACTTAAAAAATATTTATCAGATCAGATGCATGTTTCAACTTAAAAATCTTGAGGGTCCATTGCCACAGTGTGCTAATCTCCCACCTCTACACCAGCCATCACTGTTGTCTTCCAGCAGAGTTCCTTGCACTTTGCATAATCTTTTGTATCTCATATTTCATCCCATTAGGATCACAAAATCACAAAATATGCTGAGTTGGAAGGGACCCATCAGGACCAGCAAGTCCAACTCCTGGCGCTGTGTAGGACAACCCAAGAATATATCACATCGTGTGCCTGAAAGCGTTGTCCAAAAACTTTCTGAACTCAGATAGGCTTGATGCTGTGACCACTTTTCTGGGGAAACAGGAAATTGAGAAATAAGCCCTATTCTATAAAAGAATTACACCTAAGTGTGTATAAAACCCAGTGTTTTGCAAATCCCATTTGTGCAAGCAAAGTCTGACTCTCAGAGACAAAAAAGAACTATGTATCCACGCTACAATCCTCAGAACTAAAAATCCAAAATGCTTAATCGACCCCTAGTCCATGAAAACACCTAAAGCCTTACAGGATTGTGTTGGATTCTGCAATCCAGAATAATTTAAAACTGTCTTGATCAAGCTGATTGGACACCTCATTCATGCCCAATCCCTTATCTTAATATATAGAACCCAGATGTTCCTCCTGTCAACCCATGAAGAGGTTGAGTCCAATACATGTCAGTGTGCATCAACTCCACTCATTGGTTTAGGCTGATGTAAAAAAAATTATAGTCACCACTTTCTTCACTCTCTTTTTCAGCACAGCTGCAAGTGATACACGTTTTACCCTGGATATGGGATAATCATAAGTCACTGCCTCTTTTCCTGAAGTGCTTAAGTCTTCATTTCACAGGAAAGCATCCTGAGTGGTGCCTCAGCCTAGAGGGCCGACTTTTCAAAACCTCTGAAGTTGCATTAGTGACTAGCAAATCACTAGTGTGGTTATGGGATATGCATGAACACACGTGAAAAAAAATTAGTCTAGATAGGTAGCACACCCACCTGAGGGTGATGGATTCTCCATTTTGGTCACTAAATGAAGTATGGAAACAATCATATGAGCAGGAACAAGAGCACAGGTCTTCTTCTCACCAGTCATGAAAAAAAAAAAAACCACCAAAATTCTATACACTGAAAAAAATCTCCAGCAAGGAAAGGCATAGGCAGTAGCCAAGTAATTGTACTATTGCCATATAGCAAGAAACAAATATGGATTTGAACAGAGGAGAGAGGTAACTGAATTAATTTGTATCAGAAGCCAGCAATCTACTTGCAGTAGAGAGAACGCATGTTTAACACCTGTGTCTGGATTCCACTTAGAGACCCAAGTATCTGCTCTTCACCAAAGTCTGACTATGCCTATGATAAACTTTCACACAGCTGCTTTCCTTCCAAAAGAGCTGCTTTCCCCTCGACTGAAGTGGCCAACATCACCCCAATAATCTCATTATAATCAACCATGCTGGTACTTCCTGCATGGCTTCTGACATTCTTGTATGCTGAAACTCCTCTGACCTTGGGGCTGTATCCCATGGATCCTGCTTTAATCCACCCCTATGTTTTTCCATATAAGGTTCCTATAGCCCCACATAATAAATACAAGCACACATACAGAGAATATTTTAAATAATTAGTAGCTTTCCCTTAAGGGTAAAAATGTTCTGTAATAGTATTTCTTTTTGTTATGAAATAATATAAACGATCTTGGTGCGGTAATATTTTGTAATATGTCTGTGTTATGCAATTAAAGCTGTAGGATTTAAATTACTTACATGCACCTGGAGATACTGACAGATAGTGGAGACTTGGAGCTGTTGAAAAGCACTTACATATCCTTGTGCTTATACAGATACACAGATAAACACACAAAACAACATACCCATCATCAGTCTAGATCCTTTTACAAAAAAAAAATACTTGGTACAATAAGGTCTGTGTAGTTGTATTTCTGCTCATTTCCTGTTTTCTTCAAATTAAGACCCCTTTGTAAATCTTAAAACTTAATATTTCTGCCTCTTTTTTAGGGAGGTAGATCTCTTGCCTTCTCTTCTGCTAAGACATGTAAATCTTGTTGACTTCAGCTAGACCAGAGCAACTCAATATCCTCAACTTTGATTTTGATTCTTTATGTCAGCTTTGAAATCAGCTTGAAGAGAAAACGTAGAAACTTGCCAAATGTTCATGTTTGCAAAGCAAATCGTACTGGCCAAGAACATAATAGTTTGTTAGTTTGACTTCTTTCCTTCTAAAATCGGTTAAGGTGATCTGAATGACAATATTAGCATGAAAACCAGTTTCACACTTCATCTTCCTCTTTTCTTTAATTCCAGCAAAGACAGTGGCTGACTGTCTAACCAAAAGTTTATCTCAAAATCATCACAGACCATGTGGTCATGCCTAGGGAAGTTAACCCTTAAGCACCAGTCTGCTTCTTGCCTCAACACAAGCATGAGAGTTAATCACATGCCTGCTGTGGCAGCATCAGGCATTTTTTCACACTTTCCATCCTCCCACGGATTCTCTCATCTCAGTATTGTGGAATAGCAAATCTGTGTAGGAAAGGTAGGATTTTAATACTCACCAAAGAGTTGGTGTGAGAAAGGAATTAACTTGTTACTGCAGGGAAAGGCAATAGAAATATCAGTGTTTGGAGGATAAGGAAGATGATAAGAAGGTTCAGGATCAGTTTTAGTAGAACATACTGAGACAATGGTAATTGTGGTCAAAAAGTGTCAAGCCTGTGCAAGATTACAAGGTAGAGAAGGGTCTTCTTAGAACAAAATTTTACTAGTTCACCACTCTAAAAAGAAATCAGACTGTTTCCATGTGGTTTGTGTTTTTCCCCTCCAACTCACAATCTGTCCCAATCAGTCCTAGGGTTCTGGGCAGGGCCAGATCCAGGTCAGGCCATAGCGTGATTCCACAACATAAACAAACACACAGATGTGTGTGGCACCAATTACTGCACAGTTATAAATCTGAAACACAGAGCAACAAACTGACACCAGAGTATTTATATATATGTACCTCACCAGATATGACCATTCCTTGAAATGGTCTGTAATCTAGAGCACTTCCATGACCCTAGCACACTTCACTGATGTCATGCACGTACAATCCACCTGTCCTTGTAGCAAGCAGCATCAGGCTCCTCTGGGTAGGATCTCATACTGCACTGTACACTCAGGGCTGGGTAGTGTGAGATGGATCCGAAAGCCATAGGTCAGGGCAGAGTTCAGTGTCTTCAGCACAGCACCTACACAGGAGTGTACTCTTCGGTGCACTACAACAGAGTGGTCCCAGTGTATCAGAGGCTCTTCTCCCACCTTTCCTTTACATGACAGCCTGCATGCTCTAGAGCTTCTCCCCAGGAGTACTTCAGTCAATTTGGTTTCCAGGCCCATGGATTCCACATTGCAGTGCCACGGATGCCAACATTACTGATAATACACCTACAGAGAGAGCTTTTCTAACTGAAACATTGCAGCTGAAGTTCAGGAGCCTTGAGGAAAGCCTGCGACAGAGCATATGCTGAACTCTGACAAGATGTGCCACACCACTTACTGTAAGCATGTAACTTATGTGTGAATGAGGACCAAACTATGGGGCTTCCTCAGGAGTCAATGGAAAGGAGTTGATAGTGTCAGCAGGGATGATGCACAATTACACCTATCTCAGCACCTCCAGATAGGAAGTGAACATTCACAGCACTGTATTAGTAAGATAAAGTATTGATCTAGGGAATTATTGATATGGCCAACCTCCAAAAGAAAATAAGAATGCTTAATACTTCACAGGATTTGGCTCTAATGAGCTGCACCTCAGAAACAAATGCTGCTAGCCAAAATATTTTGTACTGAGATCACTAAAATGAAATACCTACCTAAGAGAGCTGGTTTTGGTTTTCTGCATCCATCTTTTTAGAATACATTCATGTGATCTAGAGAAAGCAGAAACCACATTCTTGTACCTGTACCCTTATACTTCATCCTTATGCCAAGAGTTATGCCAAAATCATCTAATACTGAAAGTACTTCTGAAAATACTGTACTGTCAGTCCCTTATTATGTCAATCACCTGCACTGGCAATCCAAAAGTCTTATTCATTTCCCATTCAGTAACTTTGTCAAACCACACTTTTAATACAAGAAATGTATTAAATTATAAGGTAAACATAAGAGCCCTATTTGACTCAGATGCATTACCAGTGGCTTTTTTTTTTTCGGCATGAATAACTGTCATTCTCATTTTCATTTTGGTAATTACAGAAAAGGGGCTGATTTTTAATGTCTGTTCCAGCAGAGCTGAAGATGTTGATTTCAGACTGATTCAGACTTTAAAGTCTAATTCATGCAGTTGATCCACAAAATTAACCAGAGTATAGGTTTCATCAATTTGGTAGAGTGTCTTTTATAACAACAGATGGTAATTTTTTGATATGTAAAGCATTAAATGTACTCTGTTACAAAACCACTTTAAATTATTTCTTTTTAAAAAACCACCAACCAACCAAACCAAAACCCACCAGGAAACTACAAAAATTGCTCCCCCCACAGTGCTCAGAGACTTTAACCCAAAGAAATTGCTGACAGATTTTTTGCAGCACAGCAGAGTAAAGAGCTGACAACATTTTTTTTTTGCTGGATATGGTAACCTAGGTCTATTTTTAAGGCTTCTTTTCTTTTTTTAAAGTACACCAAAATAGCAGTGGGCTTAAAAATCACCATCTGCTTCTAGGAATTAAGTAATTCTCCGAAGAATAGATAATAGGCATAAAGAGCCTACTCTCAAGTCTCACATCTTTCACAGCACGACTGAAAGTCACATGTTACTTGTAGACATCATTTATTTCATCAAACAATACTGCAGGGTCACAACACCCCTGTAAGTGTTCAATATACCTATTTATCAGTTATCACCAGCATAAACTGTTTAGATTCTAGTCATGAATGACTGACTAGCAAGTGCTATTGCTATGGGGTTTACGACTTAAGACTAAAGCTGCTGATATTTACAGCACAATAAAGACTCTCCACATTTCTTTCTTTAACTTTGATTTAGTTAAGGAGGGAAAGATTCTAATTTGTAGGGAGATTTTATTTGTTTTTGTAATGCCCATTAGAGCTATTCTGCAATTAGCACGTTAGCATTATTTGCAAATGTGTGTAAAGAAATCCAAGTTTGTTTGCATCCAGCTAGTTTGGATTTTGCTAACAATGAATCACTAAGTCAGTTCAAGATGGCTCAGGACCTGGACACTTGCTTGCTGGCTGAAGCCTGTCAGCAGTTTCCCCATCCTCAGCATTCGTGCCTCTGACAGCTTGGATGACTTACTGCTCAACAAGAGAAAACCTGGCCCCTATCTCTTATGCTCTACCCATGCATCAATAGTCTTAGAAAATAACATGGTACCATTGCTATCTATGAGTCCCGACCCTTGTATCTTTTGAACCTTACACTATGTAAACTGAGCTTGAAAAAGGTGGAAAAGGAGGATCCATTAGTTTTCCATGAAAAGTGGTTTGATGAAAGAAAAAAAGGCTCATGCTAAAGTCCCTGTTCCACTTCCTTTCTGAATTAAAACACTAGCAACTTGGTCATTGCACTTTCTCTGAGGGCTCCAGACACAAACAGCACATACCCAAGATTAGATGGCACATATCCCCTCTCCTCAGCAGGGAATACCAGGGAAGTGGGAGCAGGGATTGTATGAAAGAATGGTCAGAAGGTGGCAAAGGCTAAAGAGGAGGAGAAAACCAGTTTCACTAGTATGTGTGCTAGTGGGATGGTTTTCCCTAGTTCTGTGATTTCAGTAAAGATGACAGATTTTCAATTGCAGTAATTTCAGTTTAAAACATTTCCATGTTTTGAACCACGGAAGAGCATTTATCTTTTTAGTATCATTTTCAAGAAATGTAATTTGGTTTGCTTTTTTTCCCCCATGATATTCCGTTAAAAAAAAATGTCTTTTTCAGAGAATAAGACTAAATCTTCTAAAATAGAAAATGAGATAAGACACTGCAAGATACTTTAAGTGACACATAGGATGAGTAATAAACAAATTTACAAAATGAAGACATTTTGGAAGTAGTAGTATTTAACATCACAACAGGTTTGTCTTATTGTAGTTGTTTAAAATAAAAGTTCACAACAGAAACAGTTCAAAAAAGGAGATGTCTATTATTAATATTTATACTTGGCGGATTAGAATTTTTGTGAAATGAGTTGTCTAATATTTAAAAGGCCTCCTAAATACTGTAGCAACAGTATTTAGACTAACACTTTGATAAAAAGAGAGCAGAAAAAATCATGGAGAAACATATGCTTTGTTGGGATACCCTGCTTTGGCAGGGACAGGAAGTCTTCCAAGTAATGTGCAAGAATCATCTATTTCTAGTAAACAATTAAGAAATATGTTATTTGTGAGGGAAATCCATTCTTATTTTTTTCTGAGTTATTAGTAACTAACTAAAGAAAGGAAATTTTCCAAAAAAGGGAAGAAGAAAGTAATTAAGGCAGGCAGTGGATTGGAAAACTTTAATGTTCTTTGGACATTTTCAAAGGGGACCCTCTTTACTGAACAACAGTTGTAGAAAAAAAGAAAGAAGAGATTACGAATAGCCAAGATTCCTAGTGATCTCACTGGGAATTACACATGTATTTGGAAAGCATTAAAGGAGTAAGATTACAGAAGCAAAACCTGTTCCAAATTCCATTATGTAAATGGAAAAAGAAAATTTTGTTGTCTTAAAAGGAAATTGAATTGAGCCTTCAGTTCCCAGTTAATGAGATACTAGTGTATCTCAACTACTAAATGTTGAGAATTGCAGGGGAAATGATAAAGGACAGATGCCATTTTGGGTTGGGTTAATTTTTTTTCATATTAAATACTTATTTAGGTTGCAATTTACTCAAGACTTATCATCATAAGACTCTTCCTCCTGCTGACTGTATGTATCTAAAGTACTATTCAGATACAGTGGAAATGGGGCATACGACAGATTCTAAATGTTTCATTAGAGTCTATGGGTGAGCAAAGAAAACTATTTAACCTGCATAGGATCCATTCCTTATTCCAGACAATTTATTCCTTTCTTCAACTGCACACTGTTATTGCTGGTTCTAATGGTATTACCTGGTTTGAAACAAACACTGCAGAGATTCCTCCTTCTTTTACAGTTGAGACACTTTTGTGATTTGTTTGATTCCACTGAAGTTGCTTTTGTTAGAGCACGGAATCACCTAAATGAGTGCCAAGGCTGTAAGATCTCACAAACAGGTTTTCCCACCCCTGCTAAGTAACACTTAGGCCAACTGGGTTCATACTCTGCACACATGCCCTAGAATCTGAACCCAACTCCAGGATAAAGGATTAACCTTTTGTGCTGCAAGATTCTCAAAACTCTCAGCTTTTGCTGGACCTAGAATAAGTTCAAGGCACTCAGCAACTGAGTCTGCACAGCAGGATTGTTCTAGCAGCATATCAGAGGCATGAGACTTTTTGTTTCTTCTCTGAAGTTACAGGTACACATAGGGGACTACAAATAATGTGAATTTCAAGAGAGAAACAGAGACATTTTGATAGATTTTTCTTTAAAATTAATAAATTCAGGCCATGTATAAACTATCCAGTCATATCCTGTAAAAGTTTAAACAGTGAAACCACAAGGGAAAATAAACTAACATCTCTTCCCTTTTTATCTTAAAAGTGTCTGAAATGAATTGGTTGCTAAAGAAACCTGATATAATTGTGACAGAGTGTTTTGAAACTCTTAGTGGAGTTCATCTGAAACCTCAGCATAACAAGTGGCCTCTTATCTGCGTACTATTCCAGGAAGAAATGCATGGCATTTCGTCATCACAGCTGAAAGAGTAGCTGGCTCTGCACGTAGGCTAAGTGAGAATAAGAGCCCTCAGCTATAATGAGGGCATGCTGGTAGCTGATGCTTAGTCAGAGGCCATTTCCTTTAGCCTTTGCTACTGCTTGCAGGAGTTGGAATGCAGGAAAAGGCAAAAACTAAAGTGAACATACTGAAGGTCAATGTTTATCTTCTGTACTTTTTCTCAATGAAGATTAATTCTGAAGACATGGCACATATGCATTAATGTGGTGACATCCTAAACCATCCCGCTCATTACAAGAACTTTAAGTGGCTTTATTTAATGCAGCAGTTCATGAGCAGAATTACTTAAAGGAAGAGAATCATAAAAAAGCATATGTCTCTTTTTTTTTTAGTCTGACATTTAAAGGCAAATTAGTAAGTGGGAGTTTAATATAGATATTTCCTTGTGAACACTGATCTTGAATTTCCAAGCAGGCAAACTGACTTTCTCCTTAATAAAGCTCTTGAAACATAGATAACTTGTAGCAATTACTTCAAAATCAGGGATGAATCTTCATATGTGAGGGAATATGGTAAGGAACATTTATTTTTATAGGCTTTTCCTCTTCTGTACATCCTGAAGATGATAATACGAGTGATGTACTGACATGATGCTTTTCAACATAGGAATCTGCATAATTTGAACATGGAATGATTAATCATTAGAATATGAAAATGTTAAATATGAATGTGTAGCAATGTTCAGGCTGTAAGTTTGCAAGACACTTCATTTGAGACCACATTTTGTTTTCTTACTCTGCCTGCAGGAACATCAGCAATTATTGTGAATTTAATGAGCTATCACTATGCTGATTTAAGCACACAACTGTATGTACTGTACTACTGAACACACTGGACTGAGTCATTTTACATACATGCAGTTGCTGGTCTAAATAAGGGCTAGATTCGACTTGTTCTGTTTAACTCCCTGGCTGAACTGAAAATAGTTGGCAGAGATTTTTCTCAGGAAATTCAAACTTACACAAGCAGAGGAAAAACATTGCAAATGAGATGCTGCTGTGTGCAAAAATTCATCTTGGGTAAAACTTTAAACCCTAGAAATAAATCTTGTTTTCAGTTCTCACAAATAGGCTATTCTATTCAACTCTGAAGGTTTAAAGCAGTTGTTAATCAAATACTGTACACAGTACTAAGCAGCAACGTGTTTGGTTATTTCTGAAACACGTTATTTTGAGGCTATGTTTGAATCTTCCATATTTATGTGATGAGAGTTATGTCACAAAGTTAATCATTCCCAGGATGCTAGCATTCGGGGTAATGAAAAACTTCTTGTGCAAGCAGTCATTAATCAGTGAGTCTAACATTGCATAATGCTTTCTGAAGCATGTGTTATGTGATCAGAGTACAAGGCTGCATAATACAGCAAAGTGTTTATGCCATATGCTGACCTTTTCTAAAGCAGAAATGGAGCCATGTGATGTGCTGCTCCTGCCAGCATTTGCTTATTGCCAATAATTAAGTTTGATGATATGAAGAAACACAAACTTGTATTGCTTTAGAGTTCTAAAAGGAAGAAGCTTTGAAGTTTTTGGCACCGTAAATCACAAAGATAGCCAACTTGGCTTGGATACACTACCGTTGTCCATTATAGGCACCACCCATCAAAACTGGAATCAAGTGCCCTGCTCAAGTGGTTACTGGCATTTGTGTAAAGGAAAACATGTGCATCGTTACAGGACTGCTGTACTAACCAGAAGAGCATAAAGGTCACAGGAGCAAAGCAGCCAAAAGCATCTTGGTACCTCAAATCTCAGAACATCATTATTACATTTGATGTTCTTGTGCAATAGCACTAGTAAGCAGCTATTACTTAATCTCCTACCAGTATTACACAAAACTATACTTGCGAAATACTTCAGATAAATATGCTGTAATTATACGAAATACAAAAACATGTATAGGGCAAAATGTTTTTGTAACTCTCAGCACACATACCTGTGGGGATGTGGTTTGAGTGAACTATTTTAAAAATTGAATCCATGCTTTAAAGCTTCTATGAATAACCTTAAAAGTATGTGCTGGAAGAAGAGTGGACACATGGACATATATTTTATATCCTAGGCATACACACATGCACACACACACACATACACACACACACACACAGAGTGTAACCAAAAGCTCTGTCCTGTATACAGCTACTTTGTGTCTGTTGGCAGAATCAGGCTACTCAGCTGGAATAA
The DNA here is from genome assembly GCA_039654755.1 of Calcarius lapponicus. Classification (NCBI taxonomy): domain Eukaryota; kingdom Metazoa; phylum Chordata; class Aves; order Passeriformes; family Fringillidae; genus Calcarius; species Calcarius lapponicus. Next base: position 43,216,154 of record CM077481.1, read on the forward strand.
CCAGCTTCATACAACTATTTTAGCACAGCCAATGTAGCTATGCCACTGTTGCTCCAACATCACTACTCCTTTCACTTGCCAGTGCTTCCTTCCCTCGTACTGATGACTGTCTTTTCTACTTAGGAGAGCTGATAGAAGAGGGTAGTTAGTATCTGTGAGTATTACTTGCTAACAGCAACTCAGTTCCACCATGTGATCTATGATATGGTACTAATGTCTGAAAAGTGATTTCTGATATCCCTTGCTTACACTGAGGAAGCATTTTAAAGCTTAACTAAGAATTCTGAAGAGTAAAGCACAATCACAAAACTAAGACATCTCCATACAGAGACATAGGTGTCCTAGTCCAAAATTCAGATTCTCAAAATTCCTGCTGAGATTTTGCATCAGGAAGTGATGATATCAGGCAACTGCACTTAAAAAGTACTGTATCCAAGGTCTTTTGGGATTAATGAATTAAACCTTCCACATCTAAGGAGTCTGACTCATTAAGGATCTTCATGTTTAGCAGACAGGAATCTGTACAAAGAAGATGCTGGGGACAAGAGCAAAGTGAGCAGGTCTCCCATTCTTGCTACAGCATCTACTATAAAACCAGTGGGGTACTTGCTGCATGAGGGAACTGAAAGACAGGCCTTACCTCTATAAACTATTAGGTGGATGTCATTATCTCTACATCCCAATAAATTAACTTGTAGAATAAATAATTAAAGCAGAGAAATTTCTTCATGCGTAAAGAATCCAGTGAACAGGTCACTACTGTAGGAAATTTTGCCTCAGGTCAGTTAAGTGAGAGAGCAGAAACTGAGTTCATTCAGTGTTTCACGAGTCCTTCAACTACTTAGCAGTTATACAGATAGAAGCACGATAGCATATTCTCTTCACTTTTTCAAAAAAGGACTGATGTCAGCTAAGATTTGTAAAATCCAAAATAGAGACAGGAATTTCATTCCTCCCAAAGTGGAAAAAACCCATGTCCATGTGTTATTTATGAACTAGTAACTTAAACAGAATCCTTGTTGTGCTGGTTTTGTGGCTCCTGTCACCTTTCATACCTTATACAGACACTCTAGGAATCATGTTTGGAGGTTACAATCTCTACTAGTCTTTTGGGTACAGAACTTAGGAGCTGTAACCAACCAATACAGAAAGATCTACTTTGTGGCACTCCTCATGAAGATATTAGAAATTACTGTGTTGAAATTAACTGTGGCCTAAGAATGCAGTCTGAACCCACCCTGCAAAACCTCTTTCATATACACTCTTCCAAGACCCACTGCTTCTTAGAAACATGCTCCCTGGCTCTCTTCTCCTTACACCTCTACTTGGACGGAGCGGCCAAAAGATGGTAACTATGGGACAACATGAACCATTCCCCTGAGGCGTCACTAGCTGGGGATACTCACATGCATTTATAAAAATATTTCAGCATTGAAGACAACAGTCCCAGCAGTAAAGCCTTATTACACAAAAGATGGAGTCAGACTCTTTTCACAAGCCTACAGATGCATTATTAACATTTATAAGTTGTGAAAACACAACCTTCACACCTCCATCCTCACAATTATATATTTTAACTTTGTCTTTCTAAGCTGCATGGAAGAGACACATTTAAAAAAAAATTTGTACAACTGGCATCAGAATTTTTAACATACTAAAAAGAATTGAGCCAAAGATGATATCACAAAGTCCCTTATGCTTAAGGGAAAATGTTAAATCAATTAGCAGTTGCCAGAAGAAAGAAGCATAAATTTGATGTATAAATTCCTTACAAAAATAACAAACTTTCCATGTTCTTCTGAAAGTGGTTATATTATGAAACGAGAAAACTTCACCATATTATTAGTTCTTTAATGTTACAAAAGCTTTATTAGCATACGCTTCAGAAATTATAATCAAAGGATTGTACTCACTAGCCAGAACTTTGAAGAGTTTATAAACATAAATGTACAGACTATGCCTTAGAGGGTTAATGTACTATTTTGAACTCAAGTATTGCAAATGGGAGTTAGCTTTGACACAGAATGTTCACACCCTCTGTAATAAATTCTTTTAACATACTTCATATTTCTTCCCATGTGAATGAGTGTCCTTGGAAGAATTATCTACTAGATAAAAGCTGAAGATGAAATCTAAGTCTAGACTTATTTAAAGGGGGTAGACACTGATCTTATAATCTGTGACAGTGGCTGATTAATGAGCTGCTCATGATTGCTGCAGGCCTCTCCAAACTGCAGGAGCAAACCATATTGTAGCACTGGGAGGAATGTGCTTTCTGGGTGCCACACCTTTGTTGAAACTTTAGAACTCACCTCGACTCCTACTACATTTATTCTAGCCTTGAACTGCCATAGGTACAGGACCAGATACATGGTAACACATGCGCATACCCTCACTCCTTGCCTGCTGCAGAAGCAGCAGAACCGCTGTGCCACAGAACACACAGTAAGCATGCTCACTTGTAGCAGTCATGGTACGTGCTGTGTGGGGCCCACTGTTCTCCTGGTTGTGCTCTTGCATAAACAAATGCAAAACTTCTGAAGCAGAATAGTAGTATCACATCCTGAGGGCTTGATTTGGTCTTGCCTGACAGTCTGGATAATTTTATTTACATGTACACACATACATAGGTACATACACATAGACATGCATGCATAAGACACACCAGTATACACACACATATATTATTAAGAATAACAAACATGCTGTGTAAACATAGCACGTTCTGCATAACTAGAGAAACTTCTATTCAACTGTGTTCCAAGGTTATAACAGAGCATGATTTAAATCTATAATAAAAAGGCATATTACCTAATCTTTAGTGCTAACACAGTAATTTCTGATTATATCTTTCAAACAACTTTCAGGAAAATTTTTTAACCTCTACTAACTTTGTTTATAAAATACCAATGCTCTTAAAGTGAAAACAACCCATACAAATTTTTAAAACTGTTCCCTGCACATTCAGGTCTGAGACTTAGAGGAAAGAAAAGCCAACAGGAGAAAAGGGCAGAAATAGAAAAAAAAGTCATTGTAATCCCACAAAGTAGACAAGAGAAATTTTATTACCTTTAGCTGAAAACAACCCTTCTTTTGGTTTATCTGCTTGCCATTTTTCTTTTTCTCATTTTTGGAGGTAGCTCTCTTTCTAGAAGTGTGCAGAAAATAACATCTTAACCACATAATCATGAACTTTATCACACCTTGAGTACACAGACTGTATCAGCCTCAGAAGACAATGAAGCGCTATAGCTTTTCAGCAGTGCCATTGCGTTCAAGAACAAGGCCAAAATTCCACAAATGACACATGAAAGCACATTGAAAGCTCAATGCACACCACTCAGATGAACAATGATTTTTTTAATGTATATTTTTTTTAATTGTAAATAAATCCCCTCTCTAATCTCAGCAGATATCTCTTCAGGGATTTTCTTGCATGAAAAAGGTGTAGGTAAAGATTATGCAGTGATAAATTAAGATTTCAACTACCCTTTTCACTTTGCTATGAGTTGGGTTTGGTTTGTGAAGTGACACTATTGCCAAAACCCTTTACTCTACTCCCTAAGTTTCCCAAAACCAGATTCCAAGCAGTATGATATTTTGCTCTCTCCTGTGGTGATCTCTTCAACAAATATGACTATGATTGAATGCATCAAAGAGCAATGACTGAGTAAAATATGAAGCAGTGGAGAATAATCCTGATGTTTACTATTCTAAATGAGGCTGGTTAAAAGCAGTTCTAGAAAAGCATTGACATGAACACTGATGTAGGATTATGACTTATTTAACATAGACTGACAGGATTTCAACAATAACTGGGCACCAAGGACTGCAAATGTCATAAAAAGGTTCATAGAAAACATCTCCAAAAGCACTTAACTGTATCATTACATAAAATTAGAATAAACAAAACACACCTTTTTTTCATTACAGGTGATCTACTCAAAAGCATTGAACTGACTAGAAGCATGCAGACAATCATGAAAACTTTATCAAGAAATTCAGTAAAACTACTAAGAATGTGAGTTACTTCGGCAATGTTGAAAATATAAACAGTTTGCTACATTAAAGGCTAAAATTATATGTATTATATAAAGTCACAGATTAATTTCTGCATGAAACTGAGAATTTCTAGACAACTCAGAAAATTGACTTACAAATGCTGAGAAGTTATTAGCTGATAACTAATAATGGGTAATAGACCTACCTGTGTTATAACTTTTCAATATCCAAGTCAGTGAAGTGCAGAAGAACTCACTACCCACTTGAGCTCAGCAGAAGCAGGAGAAAAAGGTGCTTATGTCTAGGAACCATGAGATAACCTTTCAGAACACCAGTGGAGATAAGGGCTCATGCATCCATGATGTATTATAGAGAAAAGCATGGCTTTACCAGGAACTGGAAGAGTTGAGCATAAGTGCTTGAAGGAGAATTTGCCAGATTACACCTTTCATAAGGAAAAGTCAGTCTTTATAAGAGCATTTTTGTTACAAATAACCCTCTCATGGAAGCAGAGTTCTAATACTACTATTAATTATGAGCACTGCACCCATCATAACATGTCACTTAATAAATGAGATAGTAAGTGATTAACACATCTTTTGCTAAAATATTGTTCCTCCAGAACTGCTTCAACATCACTCCAAAGTACCTTTAAAAACTGTCCTACTGATACTCACTTTACAATAATATTCAAACTGTTCACTTCAAAGAAGGAACTCAAATTGCTATGATATGGCACTGTCTTCTCTTGAGAAAAGGAATGAAGAGACCACTGTGACAGTAAAATTATTTTCTGAGATCAAAACTCCTAGTTAAAGGCATGAATCTATACAGTCATATGCCACAGTATTTAAAGTTATTAGATGTTTTTAAATAGATATTCACAGAAGCTACTTAATCAGTGCTTGGTAGAAACAGAGGCAGCTCAATAAGCAGAATTTATATCAAAGTTATGCAACAGAAACTCATCAGCAAATGCTTAATATTTTTTCCTATTAACATAATTATTTTGTAGTCAGTAAAAATGAAAATGACATGTTAGCATTTCAAAAATCTGAGAAAATTACCCTCTAGGCTTTATATAACTATCAAAACAAGTACCAATACTTTATTTGCAAATTATTGTGCAAGAAATGTTCGACTCAGCAAGTTCACCAGTAAACAAAGTGTGAGCTCTACCAGTTATAATCAATTTACATGTAATGATATGTCTAAATATGAATTTAAATGAGTTCTTGTCATTTCACGTTGATGAGCTGCTTTATCATCATAGATATGGACAGTGACCATAGCTAATGTTGCAGAAACAGCAAAGCATGCGCAAGTTTCATGAGCCAATGGTAACCCAGCAGGAATAAATTTGTTTTCATATAAAAAGACAGCCTTGGACTGCTAAGCCATGTTTATTTTCCAGTCAAATTAACAAAAATACTTTCTACTAGGTTATTTCAAGACATTCACTATATATGCTGCACCCACTGCAAATACACAGCATGAATCACAAGTTTTCTTACCTTGAAACCTACTGCATTTCTCTTGCAATGCATGAAAAGAACTCTGAGGCCAACACAAAATAAAGAACCTTTCACCATCATCCCTGTTGTATTTAAATATACATTCATAAAACTTGCAAAAGAAATATTCTGGAGATTAAGATAATTCTAGGTTCTATTACAGCACGTTGGTCATATCCCCGCACAACCATCTTTAATATAATCATCAAAAATTTAAAACAACTGGGGCAAATGAAATAAAGTTCCATTGTAGTGCTGATCAGATGATATGTTGGAAAAATGCAAGACAAAGACAGGTTTAACATACAAGACTGTGTAATTAAAGGCTGGCCTCAAAAATGTCTTCATTTAATACAATTAAATGAATATAATGGCACCAACTTTATCAAAAGGACACCATTAAGTCCTAAAGTGATTTTCATTTTGTTTGCAATAGAGGAAGTAAGATAAACAAAGCTTAACATTTTCTAAATTATAATCCTTTTCATTTCCCCTAGCTTTATTAATAATATAGATATTCCGACAGAATACTCAAATATGATTTTTACTGATATACAGAATCATTTAAATGCATATTTGGTACAATTTCTTATTTTTGGTGTTCAGTAGTTGCTTTTGTTTTGTTAAAATGATACAGCAGATTTATGCTTAACATCACAGATACATTTTTTTCTACGTAAAGAATTACAGAGCTTTTTCAGTTGTGGAATGGTATGTTTCTACATGCGAAATTTTAAAAATGCTGCATGAACCTGTGACTTTGCCATTACACAGATCAACCATCAGAAACTGTAATGAGCATGAGGTGACACACATTTCTATCTTGGCTTCATACAAGTATGGACACATTCAAAATGTTGTAACATCTGTATGATTTGCTGTTACTTTGGTGATTGTGATATTCCAGGTGCAGATGCAAAGTGCACCTTAATGGTCCTCATAGAAGTACTTTTATCCCCCTGTATTTTAAAGGCATCAGATTCTTTTATTCTCCCTTGTAGCGAGGAGGTCTCTTCTCCTTAAATGCAAGAAGGCCTTCAATTCTATCTTTTGTTGGGATAGTCTGCAATGAGCAGAGTAACAATTCATTATTGACACCAAAAACAATGCCAAGAAAAATATTTTCATACAAATCCTAGTTCTGCAATTCATCCAAGATGCATCAGAAAACTATAATAACTATAATACAACAGAAAAATTAAAACTATATAGTCAGATATAGGAATGTATCAGACACTTCAAGGGCGTGACAAAAGGCTGATGAACAATTTGGGTGGAGAAAGTAGTACCTTTTCTCCAAACAGATGAGTTAAAAAAATTCTGTAGGGTTTGAGGTTTGTTGTGGTTTTCTTTTTCTTTTGGGGGTGGGAGGTGGGGGGAAGAGAGGAAAGTGGGGTTTGGGTTTCTTCGAGGTTTTTTGGTTGGGTTAATTTTGGGTTTTGGGAGGGGGGAGAAGGTTAATAATCTGATTACCACATCTTAAATAAGCATATAATGCTGATGGTTCTATTTCCATCATAAAAACCTTGTCTCAAAGTCTAAGAACATATAATCTCAAACACATCATTCCCATGCTTCATTGGCTAAAACGTTTGTCTCAAATTTTTATTGGTTAACACATATGCCACTAGCACACGTGTTAGTGAAGTGTCCTTTGTATTCTTTCATGTTAAACCAAAACAAAGCAAAAGCAAGGCAGTTCTTGGACTGGCATAGTAGTGTATGACTGGCTAGGTGTATGGCTGGTACTGCTTCACTAACTTCACCCAAACGGTACTGGTAACGATGTGTCCTGAACTACACCTCCTCCCTTAAATTCCTTACAAAATCAGACCAAGTAGATGGAAGTTTAAATAAAATGCTTAAAAGTTTGCAGAAGAAATCAGAAAGCAATTTCCAGTTAAATTTCTGCATGTTTCATAAAAGGCATCACAAAGCCTGTTTTCTGTGTTTTCTTCATGTAATCATATTTACATACCTGAGCATAACAAGCTTCTTCAATTGCTAAACCTGTTACTAAGTCGACCTGAGGAAAAGAATACAATGGTTTTTACAAGAATTTTTATTTATTATATATTATTTATAATATCTAAATTACAACTCACAGCTAATGTAAATATTGTGTTTTTATATGCCATATACTAAAATACTTATGCAAAGTTCTTCTACTACTACTTTAAATGCTACACTGACATGTGGTAAGAGTGGTTAGTATTTCTGTAAAAGACTCCTGATTTAGCCATACAACTAGCATGCACTACACTCAAAAAATGTCTGCTCTTTACTACAAGTCATCTGGTTAGGTAAAAACCATTAGCTATTTGTACATTTATAATAATTTCATTTACTACAGAGGAAAAGATGCACTGTATGATTATGTAATTTTTTTTCTGAAACAATGTACCTTCAAAATGTCATATAAGAATAGGATAGCATGCCACAAAATAAACACAAATTCAAGTTCAAAAGTATTTAAAACAGAAAAATAGAGGACCATGTCTGTCCTGCATCATCATCATCATCATCATCTATTTTTAATACATTTAGTTTCTTTGTGAGCTGTCCTGAACAGTTGAAAAGGCTGAATTCTGGCCTCATGATTTCTCCATCTGTCTTAAGCACCAGATGCTATAGAATGCACTAGCTCTTCCCTTGACCACTGGAAGGACTAGGGCTATGCACCACAAGCAGTTTTCAAGGGGAGATAAGTTATAGCATAAGTTATCAAATGAAGCCATGAAATCTGTGCCATGGTAGTTTTGTAACAACAGCTTGGACAACCATTTGGCTTGATTGGTTTTGATATAGCAGATCTTGTCTTGGGCCTCAAGATTGAACTAGAGATAATCATTCAGAGTCCATCTAACCCTATCATCCCTAATTCTCTAAACACTATTATTTTGACCTTTCAATCCACTATATCTGGTAGTCAGGTAACTTAGCTTGTAGCATTTTGAACCTTGGGTATTGAAATCAATCTCAAATTCCACCATTACTTGCTGTGGAAACCTAACATACTCTGTGCAATAGCATCTGAGTCTGAGTCTCAGGCCACCACTTACTGGTATTATGCTTTGCTGAGCTCACTGGTTGTTTTTGTGACTTTTAAGAAAAAAGGACAAATTCATCTTCTTGGATTCATATGCTGCACATGGTGTGATCCTCTTTCCCTTGTAACAGGTTGAGCTACAAGGTATTTCGGTGTGGAGCCTAACTAAAAATGAACAGACCTGCGCAACTCAGCATTAGGATATGTAAAACTAAAGTAAAACACATGTCCAGATGGGATTTTAGACGAGCTTTAGAGCTAGGTTAATAGTGTGGCAATGGAGTGGCAATCAGAATCAAACATGAAATCAGGTTCCAGGTACAATTTTAACACTAACTGCTATTAAGCTATTTTTAAAAAACAATATGCCCTTCAGCCTTTAACTTTATTAGTTACTAAACACTGAGAGCTTGACAGACTTAACAGAGTATGACTTTGATCATTTTTCCCACCTGGGATTTGAAACACAATTTGTTCACAGTAGTTTATGTTTACTTTCTACTATTAATAATTAGCAGATTACACGACTCTTGAGGTTACTAAGCCTTGTTACAGAAATCAGTATCTCAGGAGCCTGAGATTTAAAAAATTACATTTCATTCTTTAGAAAGTTTTGACCAAACAGACTTTGAAAGGCTACACAATGATAAAATAAAAACAGTTCTAGAGAAAGAATTTCACCGCAGTACAACTGTTGCCAACCTGACTTCCAGGCTTCTCTCATGGAAAGTACAGATCCTTACCTCCATTCCCTGATTGATAGCCAGTTTTGCAACTCTCATTGCTACTGGTCCCTAAAATGAGAGAAAAAGTTTATTTACATGTCATCAAAACCTGCAAGATTTGTAACAGAAGAGTCTGCACATCATCCTAATCTTATATTAGGATCATCTAGACTTTGTCCTTTGTTAAATTTGCAGTATATAAGTCATATATCCTAGATTTTATCATTATAGTAGACATTTGCTTCTAAACTGATAGTTTGAATATTAAGAAAAAGTAAAAGTATACTATTTTCAAAAGAACCTAATTATTGTGTTTGTTTTATGCTTCAAAGGTGCTGACCATGTCCACATTTGTCAAGCTTTATCAATTTCCTTCAAAACAAGGCTCAGAATGGCCACTTTAAGATACATCATTATAGGTCTTTGCAAGGTCAGTCCTATATCCCTACTATTGCACAATGGAGACGTGAAAATATATAATCATGAAATAAAATTAACTGATGCAAGCTTCAAACCTACAGTATGCTATTGCAAAGCCTGCTCTGGTCAAGTGATGACACTCTCCCATGAGTAGCTGAGATCCCCAGTAAGCAGAGGGATTCTGACATTTGCCTCCAATGTGCTGCAGAACTGCAAGACATCTTTGGGAATCATCTCAGTCCTGCGCATATCCATCAGCATCAGCTTCTGGATATTCAGGTCTATTGATTTGGGAAAAGCCAAATGCTTATGAGACAGTACTAATAAAAAGTTGTAACCATCAATCAACTTTCCAGAACCACTGTATGTTAAAATTTTTACTGCACTTTTAATTGTCTTTCTATCAAGGTGCTTAAGACACATATAACCACCAATAAATGCCATACCTAAGCTGTAACATTTTACATTTCAATGAAAAAATTTTAGCTGTTGCACTTGTGATCCAATAAAGTGGTTCACTAATTATCTTCTTTTTCTGCCTTCTATGAATTTTCTACCGAGGACGTTTTGCCTCTCTTCTGAGGAGCTCCACAGCAACAAAGTAATCCATTAAAATAACTGCTGTACTAAAAATTAAACCTGTATAATTTTTTTTCTTGTTTAAAAGTTGAAAGCCAGAATACATAATGAAAACACAGACCAGATCATGGCAAGATGAGGACTGATGGAGGTTTTTTCCTTCACTATGAAATAATTACCAAATAACAGCATTCAATACAAGAGAGAAAACTTCTGAATACTTGTTACATAATTAGCACAGCTTTTTGATACATAATTCTGTGACAGTTCTCTTTAATAAAGCTGTTTCTTTTTCAGTGCTATTGTTTGGTAAAAACAAAAAATCGAAATAAAAATAATTTGTAATACCTGAGGTAAGAATTCTCTCGCCAGAGCTAATGCTCTTCTGTATGCAGCATCCCCTGCTTCATTCTGTTCTACCACATGGCTAATCAATCCTATCGATTTTGCTTCCTCACCATCTACAATGCGTGCAGAGAAGATTAGTTCTTTTGCCAACGACACTCCAATTGTGCGAGGTAATCTTTGTGTCCCCCCTAGAGTTTGTAAAAAGACAAAATGCAACTATCAGTTTCCCATGTATCTATACCACAAATGTAGATGCCTTGCTCATCTTAGGTATTTTAATTTTAAATTCTATAAACAATTACACAGATATACAGAAATTCAACTAGTACAAAGGCAATATTAAGTACCTTCTTCAGTTTTTCAGACTACATCTAAATTGAAATCAATTGCCCTGTTTCTTAGAAAGACATGTAAATAACTGAAAATAGGTACTATTACTAGAGATTCTGTTCTATTACAGACAAGTTACCTTACATGTATCAGCCAAAAGCTGAAGAAAAACTATTTTACAGTAATTAACATATCCAAACCCTCTGTTTCTTTTGAACACTACATATTTTTATGATATAAATCACCACTTTCAACGAACTACACTTAAAAAGAAAATATACCTTAATAAGTCCATTCTAGAATTTAGCCCCTTAGGGACAATATTTACATGTAAACTAAACTAAAAGCATTACTAGACAAGGTCTCTAAGAAGCCGTGGTTTTGCCTCATCTTACTGCCACATAATTGTTACAAACCTGAAGCGTGATTACAAAAACTAGGGAAGAACAATTACAGGTGGAGATCAGTGGAGAAAAGCATCTAACTTTATAAGAGTTAGCATTTCTTAGCACATTTAAAACTTCTTTGACTTATCAGCATTTTCAGAAGGTCAATAAGCAGTAACTACATTAACCAGAAATGAAGATTGCTTAGCTGGACTAACAATTAACTTTTGAGAACTAACAAACAGTGAGAATGTGGGAATAACCATTATCAAAATGAAGGATGTAGATTCAAATCACTGAAGCACATGTTTATGAATTAAGACAGCGGAAATAGTCTTCATCCAGGAAAAAGGATTTTGAAAATCACAAGGTCTATCACTGTGACATGGATCTGAAACAAATACTCAATTTACAAAAATAATCTGTAAGCAAAAATTTCTTTCCCAAAGATTATTTCTGCAATATCATGTTAATATATTTAAATGTAAATATATGTATATATGCCAGAGGAATATTTATAGGAGTTGTTCAAAGCTGGGCGGTATAACATTTTGCAAATGTGTGTTCATCTAACAAAATATTTTAATTTCTACTACATAATGTGGACTAAGCCACCAGTATTTTATTCAAGCCATTCAGTTCTCCATGATGTCTCCTGAAAATACTTTCAATACATTATGAGATAAATAAACGGACTGGAAACAAACATTTTTTTGTGATTTAATAATTCAGCTTTCAACTATTATTTTTCTGAACCACAAGCTTCAGTACTACTGTATTCTTTTCCTTAAAATCAGATCTGCCTTTGAACACCTTATAAAATTCAAAATTGTAGATAGTTTGGAGGATTTCTGCCTTTCTAAAATAGTAGAAGATGATGGCCTATAACAAAAACTGAGTTACATCTTCCGGTCAAAAACTGGAGGAATGAAAGAAAATATTATAACTGTTAAAATAAAATTTGTACAACAAAAGCACTAGTAAATACAAATAATGTGATCATTCTCTATGATCCTGCAGTGCTTGAGAGGATTTTAGCAAGTCAGTCCTAATGGTCAAGGGCAACTGATACTCAATAAATTCTGTTAATTCTGCTGATTTCTAAAGTTAAGCCACTGATAGTGCTAGGGGTAAAATTTTGCTACCAGCACAATTTAGAGACATTTTTAAGAAAGGGGCAAGGGATGCACATACATGAAAGCAATCCCACACTGGATCCCAAAAAACACTACAAACTCTGAAGTACAAGCCATCCCTTCGGCCTTGGCTTGCCTCACTGGTGACATTCATGGAGAATGACTAAAGCTGTATCTATCAAATTTATACCAAACCTACATGCCAAAAAAATGTGATCTGTGTTTTCAAGAAACTCGCTGATTCTGATACTGAGTTGTTCTACCACCACCATCCCCACCAAACATTTATTGGGTTTTTTATTTAAACATAGAACATCTTTTAATTTCTCACCCAAATAAGCTGTCACACTAATCAAGATCTATTCTTATACACATTTTAAGCACACATTGGAACATAGCAAATGTCTACCTTCTTCTCCTTAAGGATATGTTAGTCACAAATTATTCCTTTCATGGCAGCCACGGAATCTAGAAAAGCATCCAGTTTGGCTTTTGATTAAAGAAAACTATTTGTCCAAATCATAAGACCTGAAACCATTTGAGGCTGCATTTACTGACTCTGCATCTTCTGCTTCTTTCTTGCACGTATTCCTAGTATTTTTCTTTACTTAATTATCTGCCCCTTCCTTTACTGTTTTATCTCTTCTATTACTGCTTTACCAGGAAATGCTGAAAACAAAGTTTCATTGAGCAACAAGATTTCATAACTTTGACCAAACAATGGATATGTTGAAGCATGAAAGAGTGTTTATAGATTAAAAAAACTGTTCTTGCCAGTGTCTTACACAATAATGATTAAAGAGCAAAAAAAAGCAGACTACAGTTGTTTGGCTGCCTCCTACACTGAAAAGCCATTTAGCAGAGGAGCATACTCTTTGATTAATATTTACAGAACAGAAACCAACAGTTCACTGCATCAATCATATATATTCAGTAATAGGAGTAACAAACTTGCACACACAAAAGCTGAAAGACCAAATTAATCAAATGCAAACAACACACTATAATACATCTACCACACTGAAGCTGCATCCATTTATAAAGACAAGACGGAATATGCCACAGATAGATGTTCTGTTTTGGTAATACACAAAGAACACATAGTGTCTGCCAACTATAATCAGAGCTAAAGGAAGTAACACCCAGTCTTCAAAGATGTTACTTAACCAAGGCATTTCATCTAAATGTAGTGCAGAATTTGATGGGAGAATAGTTGTTTCATCTTCACAAATTTAATGACATGTTATTTCAAGGACTAGTGATCTGGTATTACTCACTGTGCTGATAAAAGTATTTAACATACAGTTGCAATGTAAATGTGTTCTTACCTGAAATGGTATAGAGTCAATGTTGTAATAATTGCAACTAGCATTTTTAGATAAATTATTTCATATTTAAAATTTGTTTACTGTGAAAAGACACATTAAACAAAAGACTACTAATTTCTGGTATAAAAACTATTAAACAGTATTTTTTCAAATTTAACAAATAGTTGATTTTGTATGAATATTTATTTACTGTGAGTAATTCATCATTTACAAAATATTTACACAACTGGTTTGAATTAAGGGAATTACGTGATAAATGCCCAAGAGTATATCCAACAAGATGAAGCAACCAGCTTACTGGAAATAGATTCATCATTCTGGCAGAGAATATCTACAGTCAGTAGTTTCTCATAGCGGACGACACTGTAAAAACATATTGGAAAAAATTGTGTTCTGACAAAAAAAAATTCCAAAATTTAATTCAGTAATAATCCTATTTACTAAATCAAGTAAAAACCAGTCCTCCTATCCTATCCTATCCTATCCTATCCTATCCTATCCTATCCTATCCTATCCTATCCTATCCTATCCTATCCTATCCTATCCTATCCTATCCTATCCTATCCTATCCTATCCTATCCTATCCTATCCTACCCTACCCTACCCTACCCTACCCTACCCTACCCTACGCTACCCTACGCTACCCTTTGTTTAATTCACAGCAGATGAATTAAACTGACAGGTTTCTAGCTTTCTTCCTTTAAAGATAGCACATCTTATATTTTATTAATAATCAGTGGTAACAATCAGTGGTGAAACCAAAACCAGTCATCCACAAACCTTCTAATTAGAAGTAAAATGTATCCTTGTGATTTTTTTTGCAGAAAACTCTTAAGTAGATTTTTTACTGTCCATTGAAGCTCATAAAAATATGGAAAGCAGAAAGCTACTATTTATAATAGTTAATCCTCAACAATGTAAGTCCACAAAAAAACCCTAATATGGATAAAATTATTGTTTTAGTATAACACTTTTCAGTCATGTTATGTCCTATTTTAAAAGTCTGTAAGCAAAAATATGTAACAAACACAGCTTCCACTTTTAAAGTACCTGCCATCTGTTGCTAAGTTAAGAAGTTTTCAAAATACAAAATATGCTAAAGGTTTAAACATTGTACCCAGATAACATTTAACACCAATTTTCCAATAGACTATTTCCAAGATGAGATCTCGATCCTGAGAAGTTGTATATGTTTTAGTTAATTTAAATCCAGGTATAAATCTTTATGGGCTCAGGCATTCCCAATTTTGTCCCAGAAGAAAACATCAAGAACGCTTCTCCAGCACAAACCAGAGAACCAACTAACAACCAAAACCAGCTTAGACTGGGAAAGACACTCATAAAGATGCAAAAAGATGACAGGGTGAAAATGTGATGAAGAAGAAAAGAAACAAAACACTATTTCTGTAAGAGGAAGAAAAGCACTGAGATGACAAAGAGCAGGCGGTAGGTAAGACCACTCTTATACATGGCCACCTAAGTTATTTGGAAAAAGACTGGAGATCCGAGGAAAGACTGAGACAGTGGCCTGAGGCTGACTCAGAGGTTGCTCCAAGGTTTGCAGTGACTGAGGAAAGAAGTTTTTTTAACAAAATTTCATAGCAGGTTGCCCAAAGGTCTCGCACAAGTCTGGCTTGTTAGTCAAGCCAAAGAAAGCTCCACAGGCATGCCAGACACAATCTCCCTAGTCAAAGTCCAAGAGGCAGGACAACTTGCTGTATATGCCAGCCTGGCTGTGGCAAACCTCATCTCCAAAACATCCCACTTAATTTGCAAATCAGTCCTTAACTTTCACAATCCGTTCTATTCATCTGCATCTGTGGATTGGTTTATTTAAAAACTGATCTGAAAAATAACTACACCAAACCGCCATGTGTGGGTGGCTTGAAGATGACAGCTTAACTCAGAAGAATGCAGTACTTGGCTTGAAGATGTATGAATGCTAAAGATGCATGAGAGGATGTGTAAATACACTTTAAGAATTCACTAGCAGTTAAATAATTATAGCTTTTGTACTGAAAGACGAAAGGGTCATGTAAATTAGAACAACTAATTGATTTTCAAATAAGTAATTGTCTTGTAGATTGATAAAATAGAAGATGGCTTCCTAGCAGATGGCTGCATACGTGAAATGGATGGAACCAAAGAAATGCATCTGGAACCCAAAGTTTATAAAATGGACTCCACTTCAAAAGGGATTCTGAACCTGGTGTAAGGAGCTCTTCACATTTCACTCACAAACACAGTACAAACAACTCCACTGTCAGACAAAACACTGTTTGAGAAGCACAGATCTGTTATTCCCCATAGACACCCAGGACCTGCGACTCCAGGCAAAGCTATTGCACACGCTGACAATATTATTGTTTTTAAACTGAAATTATTTGAGGGGAAAAAAACCCCGAAACAAACCAGAAATGCCAAAGACTGTTCATCTACTTATTAACTTTTACTTACGTGTACACAAGTGCAACAAGCATGAGCACACAGAGATACTCAGTAAGACCACATGCCTTCCTGTTACTCCATATAGGAGCTTGGTATTTTGTTTGATGATGCAATCAGTCACCTTAAACAAAATTCAGAAGTAGATACACATTAAAACATAAGTCTTCTTGCTGCAGATAGATATTAATGGCCCACAAGAAGGCATTTTCCAGTTTCAAAATTACACCCACAGATTTATGAAGTCATTACTCAGCTGTAACAACAGGTAGGAGGTTTAGATCAGTGCTGCACTGTATGATCATACTTCATAAATCATGTGGGATTCATGTGTAATATTAAGTAAGATTTTTTATTTAACTTGAATTTTAAACAAATAATTTTACTAGTCCATATTCTTATACTTTTCAATCGACTATGACAGCTAAATTTAATTTAATATGAAAATCAAGACAAGAAAGAAACAGACATGAGAAAAACTTTTATCACTACCTATGGCAAGTGAAAGAGAAAAATTAATTACCATGGTAGAATCCTATTTTACTTATATTTTTAATGAGATCACAGTCTGAAATTGGGTCAATTACTATAGTTTTCTATGGACAGAACTGAAATGAATAAACAACAATCAAAAACAGACTAATAAATCTGAAGTCTTCACTGCTTAAAAGTGACTTGAATGTTCTCCTCGCTTGAGTGCTCTTCTTACAGAAATCTACCATTTTATTCATCCACATAGCAAAGAAATCTGCTAAACTCCCCAACCAATTCCTATTCCTTAACTCTATTCTTTCTCCCATCCTGACTACTATCAAATTAATCTGCTTTCAACTCTTCCAGAGTAATGGGTTTTTAAGAATTGATGTCTGAAATTATTCATCCCTGAAATTCTGTGACTTGAGTAGCACTGAAGAAAGGAGAATTGGTAGTTTATACAATGGAAGCTCAGGGAAAACGGCAAAGTCAGTGAGACAGCAGGAGGATGCAATCTCACCTGGTTCAGCTACCAAATCCCAAGAAGGCAGAGCACTCTCTCTACTGATAAATATATGCCAAATTAAGTTGCACATGCAAAGCACATTTTTCATCTTAAGTAAAATGTACTCCCAGCAGAAGACGCATACAATACAGCTACACTGCCGCTTACCTAGTACTTAGGCTATAACATAATATCTACAACAATTTGGGGGTGCCTTTGAAAACACAGATTCTATAAAAAAACTGGTCAAATCTTCCAATACTGGCATGCATTAATATAGCAATAGGTAATGCAAAAAGGAAACTGTTCCATAAATTGGAACATGAAATACATTAGTATCAACATTTCAGTTTAAAGCCAGTTCCTGTGCAACAGTAGACCTATTTCAATAAGCACAAACTGGTATTTTAACACTTTATTGTCTGGGACTGCTCAAACATTTTTACTTAACTTTAGCTCTTCCATCACCTTCTTCATTTTTTTAATTCTTGAAAAAAACCCCTGAAATCAATATGTGAGAGGAAATCAACAAAGAGACTAAATAAGCAATTATTCCCAGTAGTCATCTGACAGATGGTTACAACACTACAGGAATAAAATACATTAAGAAAATACCTTTTATGTTCCTTTTGCCTGCTGCTGTGACATAGAAATACAGGACAGAAGTCACTGTTTTTAGCATGCAATGCAACACATATTGTATGCAATGGCAAGTCTTTCCCTCACAGATGAAGAAACTAGTGCTAATTATATTCTTCTGTCACCCAATCAAGCACAAATGAGTTGGATTTAATGGACCTTTACAGTTTTAAGGATCAAGAAATTAGACACTAATTTTGTTTTCCTTACATCCTACATCCAAATTCCAGGAAGAAAGACATTAGGGGCTATATAGGCATGAGGTAATGAAGAAATGAACCCCTATCAACAGCAAGAGCTAGAATAGCTGCCCTGCATCTGTGGGGCCCTTCACTGCACTTATTAAAAAACTTACAAATATATTTTAATTAACATAAGTCATTAAGAATAGTTTGTATAAAAACAACTAAGCCTCAACAAGATAGGGAACACCACTCATTTCTGACTAGCTGGCTTCATCCTGCTCTTCAGCCAGGACTATTCTGAAGTGAGCAGAGCCCACCGCTGAACACTGTGCTTCTTCTTGCGGCTACAGCCCACCTGCTGGCTCCTAGTTTCTATCAGGGCACTCCTACATGCAGATCCTTTGACCCTTCTCTGGCAGCAATCCATCTGCTCGACTAAAGATTCAGTGCTAGAGCTCTCCCAAATCCTCAGCAGGTTAGAAACATTTTACTGGAGCCGGGAGACATCAAAAGTTCTATTACTGCCTAACTCTTTCAGAGAACACATGGCATTTGAGCAAGAAACTAAAATTTAAAAAAAAATCTTTAAATATAGGAAAATTTTCTCTTGAAATTTGAAGAGAGTAATGGAATCTTTAAGGAAAAAAAGGTTAAATGACAGGCCTTGTAAGAGTCCATTAGCCTGCACGGCCAGAAATTTGATGAGCAAGCATAAACCTGCATCACCTTCTTGGCCTCATTCTCTTTTCTCTTTTTTCTCAGATAAAATTGTATTTTTAAAAAGACTGACTACTTTTGTTTCATTTTAAGCCTGTGATGTGTTTCACCCTAGCTACTGCCAGCCTTCTTCCCTATCCAGATTCAGCTGTAACATTTATTCTTCTTGGAAGTAGACTACTGAAACAGCTCAGAAATTGAAAGGATTTATCACACCTCCATTTTTAATCCTAGTCAAACAGAGTTGTATCTTACCATGCACATGTAATTGAAGGTCACACAGAGAGCTGTAGGTGTTCTGGGGAGCTATCTGGTGAAATACCAAAAGTAAGATAAGCTTGCAATGTGTTAGCATGGCCCTTATGCCTTTTTATGTAACAAAACATAAACATCATTTTGAGACAGTCTACTTTGTTCTCTCAGTCTCTCTCATCTATTTCCTTGTCATACATCTTTATTTCTTTAGGTGTTTTTAAGATTCTAAAACAACATTTTTGGTGAAGGAAAAAAATAATAATTCGGAAACAAAACAAACATTATAGTTTTACAACTTGTTTTCAGTTGATAACTAAGTACAGGTATTGAACCCTCCAAATCTTAATGGTCCTACCTACACTTGGAAAAAATAAAGTGAATTTATCCCTCCCTTCTAACCTGTTGCTTGTACTCAGGCCATGTACTAATTCATACCAGTGAGACTTGTGTGAAAGAAAACCCTGGTTGTTTGAACAGACAATAAATAAAATATAACTAATGAAAATGAGACCATTAATGCCACAGTGATCTTACACGGTAGTCACACTGAATGTGCGGAGTATCCTTGAACAGAAGCAATTTTAATTGTTTTGCATGGATAATTCCCCAGTCCTAGTAATAAGTACAACCTTATTAGTTCATAACAGAACAGAGGGCTAGGTGCAGCTGTGAGCTCTGGCTGCTAGGTTTGAATCCCACAATCTCATCCTCCTTTGAATAAACACAGTCATGATACCCTACAATACTATGGCTTGGGTCCCTAAATATGAGAGCAATGGTGTTTTCTTGCAAACATGCTGAATGGGAAAGAAACAACTACTTCCCCCTCAAAAATTAAGAAATGTTTTCTGCAAATATAAACTATATACAGCTGATGCTCAAGGCATGCAGAAAGGAAGGCAGGGTATGGGGAGAAAGAAATTTTTAAAGTAAAAAACTCTGGGAAACTGAAGGTAGTGAGTAAGCCTGAAATTGTAGGGAGTTAGAACAGATGACTGTAATTGGAAAAAAAAAAATTCAGTGATCCTGTACAGAGCTTCTAAATGTCTCCTTTTTGTGCTTGATAATCACTCTACTTCCTAGAAACTGGGCAAATAAGGGCTTCCTTTAGCTTGGTTGTTTTCTAGAAATGTCCAGAAAAAAAATTCTTAGGACCATCCAAATTCCCTTTGGCCCATAAATATATTTCATCATTCTGCACAGTCAAGGAAGCCAAGAAGCTATGAGGACCACATAAGGCCCAAGATTAGAGGAGAATTTCAATCCATCCATAATAAATTACAGAACTCCTTCTATCAGGAATACTTCATATTAGCATATTGAACTAAAAAGTCAAAATTAAAGTAACTTTCTTCATGCTTTTTATTTAGATGAATCAAGTTTCGAGGTAGTTATTTGTATTTCTTGATGTTCAGGTGCAAAATAATGTCAAAATATGCACCATTCTTAAAACTGTGTGAAGTACATTGCACTCTATTCCAGTTTTCTTTACAGTTTCACAAAACCGCCAGAGCAAGAATTAGCTTAGAATTACTCAAGAGAAAACTTAGATTAACTCAGTCATCTGATTAACACTGTCTTCCAGATTTCAATTTCTTATTAAAATATAAATAATATTAATATAGAGTTATTAGCATAAAGTTACAAAGGATTAACAGCTTTTGTTTTCATGATGAAGAATGGAGGTAAAAAAGGAAGACAGGAATCTACTATTTCTGGAATTCAGAGATTTACAATAGTTGGCTCAAACAAATCTCCAGAGCCAGAAAGGTTCTGTGAAATAATTAATGAAACAGTACTCCATAAATCATTTTGTTCAGCTTGTTTTGTGATGAACCAACTTGTGCAGCTGTTCTTCTGAGGCAGACAACACAATTGCCATTTCATTTGTTGAATTTTCTGTAGGCTGAAGAAAAATGCCAGACGTAAGAGTGAATTCATTAGGAGTTTGGAAACTATTTTTCTTTCTCATATAATACAGTCATAAATGAATATAAAATAGAAATAATTAGATTCTGTATGATTATTCAGTAATGACAGATCTCCAAATAAGTAAACTACTCAATTAAAACAGAGGTACACAATTCATAGTGATATAAAAGATATATTTTTAATTTCCTTCAGATTTAACATTGACCATATTAGACCAAATTTAGTGCTCTGTCTTACGTTGGCCTGACACATTGATGTGACTTACTTCACAGTTGTCAATCCCATGGCAGCTGAAAATGGGGCCAAAACAAACTACTAAGCTGTGCTCCAACATCAGAGATGTCAGATGTTTCAAATATCTTTATATTTCCTAGCTGACAGATAAGGAGATGGCTTAGTTGTGTTTTCCAAGTACCCTTCAGTGTTCTATAATGCCATGATGGCAACTACACAATATATTTCAAATATTTTTGAACAATTGCATTTTATCTGTTACAAGATAAATGACGCATAACTGTATTTTGTATGAGTATCCTACTGTACCTCTGAAACAAGTTTGATTATCTTTTAAGCTTAATCAGGTGGCTTTGGTTTTGTTTATCCTTTTTAGTAGAAACAAAAGATTACAACTTTTGATCTTCTGTTCCTCAAAACCTTTAAGTACTTTATAATGTAGCAAAACCAGAAGTTGAGGTTAATATTTTCTATCTTCTATGCCTCAAAACTCTTTAGTAGTAATGGTTCTTAAACACAGAAAATGTCCACTTCTAATATTCATAAATGAATAGTTGGGAGGGTTCCAATTTTTAGGTATTAATTGACACAAAAAAGTGCTAAAACTTGTATGCACTGACAAAAGCTATTTTCCTCCCCATTTCCTCCCCCTCAGTAACAGCTCATACTCTTACAGCTCCCTACATGCAAAGACATGGATTTCCTTTGCTTGAAGGCTAAATTTTCGCATTCAAACCAACTCCTCTAGAAGTATAAAATAGGTTTAATATTTTCAGTTTGCTCTAACACATTATATCCATATCTGTGAAAAAGGGAAGTGAGACACATCAGAATCTGTTTTGCAGCCTCTGTGATCATGACTAATCCGAGTCCGGTAATCACTGTGGAAAGGCTAAATTGGCTTTTCTAAAAGCAGAGGGGTGGAATCTAATATGATATGTTACAGCAGATGTGGAAGTTTCAAGCTTACAAATCTGATTACACCTGTTAAAATTTACAAACTATCCAGGAGAATACCGCAGTGTATCACAAATTGACTAATGTGAGTTTATTTAGAAAAAGCGATATTAGTATTTTTATTGCCCACTTAAAATCGTGTCTAAAAAGTCAGAACAATTAGGGGATAAAGGAAGCTGTTTTCTGGACTTTTTACCTTGTTAACAAAACAAAGCTGTTTTTACCTCTTCACTACACAGAAGTTTTGGAAAAAGCAAACTACTTATCATCACCACAACAGTTTCCTCACAGATACTACTGAAATCTATTTCCATAACATTCCTGTCGGATGAGGCATTATCACCTTCATGTACTTTTTATATGGAGAAATGAATAATTGTTTTCCCAGACCTAGGCTAAAAAATGTAAAGGAAAGAGGGAATTATGTTAATTTTACATAAGCAGAAAACAAAATATATAAAATATTGAGTATTAGATAATCAAAGGAGAAAGATCTACTTTATGAAAGAGGGGGTCAGTGAAAAAATGTATCATGATTCATAATGCTTATGCACAAAGGAGATAATTTCAGTTAAAAGACACTAGAGTGACAGCTGAACTTGTTACAGTTTTACCAGTAAGTGGAGTATTCAGACACTTTTCTTTGAGCAGAACACACGTGGGTTTTCTGTAAAAGCAGCTCTGCTTCCTATCAGTTAATGTGTGTAACTCAAATGAGTTCACCAGACTCTTCACTCTGAGGAAGCTTAGCCAAGATGATGGCCTAGTCCCACACTGAAGTATTGGCAAGATTATAGCTCTGCAGTCGACTGACCAAGATAAATATGTTAGGTTTAAGAAGAAAGAAGTACTAGGCTACCTGGACAGTTGACTGCAGTGCAATCAGTTCATATTGCTAGACCAAGCTCTGGCCAAAGTGAATGCCCAAGGCCATTAGCCAAAGGAGAAAGTTGGCCAAGAAGCCTGGCAGCTCTTCAAGGTCCTCCCAGTGCGGGGCCCAGGATCAATGGCTGCTACATCAGCAGCTCCAAGGCCCCATTTAAGATAATTCTCAGGCTTTAGATGTGGCATGGAAAATCTATGTATGAGGTAGAAAGGTTGTATAAACAGGTAGCCAAAAGTCTAGAAACTCGCAGACTTCATACAAATTATTTCTTACCTTTTTATTTCATTTGTATCTTACTAATTCCTGTCTTAGCTTAATGTGTCAAAAAATTTCCTACTTCCTTCTGCCATACCAGCTATCATCCTTAGGCTTTTCAGTTGTCTTTATCATTCACCACAAAATTAAAAAAAAAAAAAAAAGGTTTCAGTGCATTATACACAGCTTTGTTTCCCTCCTGGAATTACTGTCAATTTTGGCTCACCAATCTGATTTAATTATGAGATTAGGTTTCCCTTGTAAGTTTAGCAGGTTAAAGTTGAAGGTTAATACCTTTCCTGAGTTCTGCCGATTTGTAAGAAATGGGCTGAGGCAGCATTTCACACCCTACTGCTCAGACTCTGGAAGTGAATATGAAACCTGTATATGGGGATCAGGTAACAGTAAGAGAGTCTGCAAAAGAGTAGATGTTAATTATCTCTGGCAGGAGGAGAAACAGCTAAATGGTACTTGGTTCAATTTTCTAGTACCCCCCGCAGGTTAATACAAAGGAGTAGCATTTGGCTTCAAAGTGAATGGCATATATATCCTGCCTAATTAAAATGAAAATAAGACCAAAAGTCTTTTATGTTGTTATTAATATTTAATAAAATATTTCTAGGCTTCTGTGTGAAGAGAATACCAAAGGGAGTTCTGACTGCATTTCACCCATCTCCTCAATTTCAGGAAATGATAGTATCTTTTGCACAATACCATAGTACCTACTATTATTGTTGGGATTATACTTAACAGCCTTCCTTGTTTTCAGTTTCCTTGCATACATAACAAGTTATCCAGACTACTCACACTCCTCTGGTCAAAGAGATAACATTGACAGTTCATTTAATTTAGCTACTTTAAGTGCAAACTAATCTTCCTAAGATAAATTCAGGTTTCAAAAGTAAATATGGAATTTTGTGAGCTCTCTGAATTAAGGTGCTATATTTTTCATTTCTTATAGCACTGTCTTAACAATCTTGAGCTTTCTACTATTGTGCAGTTTTCATTTCACACCCATATTAATTTCCTTTGTATGAAACAATAGTGTAAGCAGATTATTACAGATCTCATTTTTCTTAAGTGCTAAAAAAGTTAAAATCCATTTAAAAGTTAACAGTTAATATAAGGAATCTTAGCAACATGACGCATTTATATTTCTATCTCAGGCAGTGCTTGTAACATCATCTTTATTATGATAATATAAAATTTCCCAATACAAAATTGTATTTTTATTTGGGCATAGTCTGTCAAGTTTTTTAAAAGTTCTTCCCTTTGTAAGTATTATAAAGAGTCCAGGAATCAGTTCATATTGCTAGACTAGTCACACATTTTCCTAATTCAGCCAAAAAAGTTCAGCTGTACCTAAGAATGAAGCTCATAGGAAAATGTGATTTGCTCAAAAAAGAAATGAGAGTAAAGAAAAGGAAAGGAAAGGAAAAGAAAAGGGAGGGGGTGGGGAGAGGAAGAAAAATAAAGCCTTGTTTTGAGTCACTCTAACATTTTGACACTGGAATACAGAGTTATATTTGGCCTGACTTTGGTAGGAGTATCATTTGCAAGTGGCACAATATATTTGGAGAACTTTTAGTCTTCAAAAATTTCTTATTATGAACTGCACCAGTATATATGCCCATGAAATGAAAGAATATACAGAATAAAGAATGAAGAGCCGGCTTAAAACTTTACAAGCTATATTGTACAGTTTTGTGCAAAATTGTATCTAAGTAGCTAATTTTTGGGTGCTTCAATTTTCAGTCTTTGCCAAAATGCATTTTACATATGTCTGTATAATTTTCAAGGCGTTGTCCCTGTTTCTGTTTTTTCAGAATCTGTATGAGGAACCATATAATGTAGACTTTTTGACGAACCATATAAGGCATATTATCTTCAGCTGCAAGGTCCTGGATTTCTCTGCTGCTAAAAGAGAACAGTAAAATTTTCCTACAGCAATAATGAATGCCATGTAGAGCACAGTACATACTGCAGTTGGGACTGCTGATGACAGAAGAGTAATATAACCTGCAGGATGACTGTATGGGAGGATTCAAAAATATCAGACTGATTTATATTGAACTAAGGAAACTCAAAATTAATTAAAGAAAGCAAGTTAAGTACATTCTAACTGATAATCATTTGTGTCCACTCCACACAGCTTAAGTAATACTTACATAAATTTTGAAGTCACTCCTCTATTCCAGCATAGTGTCTTCAAAAAACACTAGCTCCATTCCCAGCTCCATAAGGGACTGTGTTTTAGCAGGCACCATCGTCTCTGGTATGTTCCCATTCAAATGTTTTTGAGGTACCATCCATCCATCTGGACGCTCTGTGCCCTGCCCTTTTTCTCATTTCCTCACTGAGTTATTAGCCCAAATCCCCTCCTCAGTGTTGCTGCTGTTTAACTCCCTCAGTTTTTCTCTCCCTCAGCTACTAGTTCCTTGAAACCTTATCCTTCAAGTTCCAGGATCACCTACCTATTCCCTCCTCCTGATAAAGCTAATGTAACTCCTCCCAAAACGCCATTTCTTCTCCAATTTTGCTTCCTGTTGAAGTACAGTTTCCTGCTAAAAAGGTCCTGATCTGTGTGTTCCTTCCATACAGTCCCTATGAGCTGTGAACATGCATGCACTGGGGTGCTCTGCATCCATCCATACACTGTAATATGGTGTGCATTGCAAAAGGGTAACCAAGAGCACAGGCAAACACCTAAGATTTCTGCCCTGGCACCTGACTTCAGCCTCTCAATACAAGAAGAATAATGCTCAGGCCTGGACAGAAACAAATAAATGTCATTGGGAAGCAGCAGACAAATAAATAATACATGAAGACTCAATTGCTTTGCTTCAGTCTTCAGTGGCAGCCTCTCTTCCAACAGCTCTTAAGTGGTCACACCACAAGACAAGGATGGGGGACCAAAGTTCCTCCACTGTAAGAGATTGGTTCATCACCACCTGAGGAACCTGAACATACATATAAGCACATATAAGTCTGTGGGACCTTATGAAATGCTTTACAGAGTCCTGAGGCAATTGGCTGATGAGACCTGAGATGAGAGCAGCTGGTTAGAGCATAGTGCCAGTAACACGAAGACTGTGGGTTCAATCCTCATATGGGCCATTTCACTTAAAAGTTGGTCTTGATGATCCTAGTGGGTCCTTCCAACTCAGAATATTCTGTAATTCTCTAATTATGTAGCTGCCAAACCACTCACCATGATATTTGAAAAGCCATGTCATTCAGGTGAAGTCCCAGGTTGGTGAGAAAAGGGGAAACAATGTACCTATCTGGGAACAGCCTCACTTCTACTTCTGGGAAGGTCATGGAATGGATCCTTCTAAAAGCTCTAAAAGAAGCTCCTTCTAAAAGAAGTACATGTGGGACTTCTACATGTAGGACTTGATTTGAGGGAGCCAGTACAGCTTCATCAAGGCAAGTCCTGCCTGACCAACCCAGTGACCTTGAATGATGGAATTACTCCATCAGTGGACAAAGAAAGCTATCATTTATCTGGACTTCTTCTATAAAGAATTTGACACACTCCCCTTTAACATCCTTCTCCCTAAACTGAAGAGATGGATTTGATGGGTGGACTCTTTGGTGGATGAGGAAATTGTTGGACAGTGGCATCCTGAGGACACTGGTTAACAGTTCAATGTCCAGATGGACATCAGTGACAAGGGATGTCCCTCAGGGGGTCTGTACTGGGACCAGTGCTGTTTATTATCTTCAGCAACAACACAGACATCAGGATCAAGTGCAGCCTCAGCAAATATGCAGATGACACCAAGCTAAGTGGTGCTGCTGACACACCTGAAGGATGGTTTGAGGACCTAGACAAGCTCACGAACTGGACTCATGTGAATCTCATGAGGTTTAACAAGACCAAGTACAAGGTGCTGCACCTGGGCTATGGAGACTCCCAGTATCAACACAGGCTGGGACAGATGGAGAGCAGCCCTGTGAGAAGGACTTGGGGGTGCTGGTGGGTCAGAGGCTGGACATGACCCAGCCATGGGCACTCCCAGCCCAGAGAGCCAAACGTGTCCTGGGCTGCATCCAGAGCAGCGTGGGCAGCAGGGGAGGGAGGGGATTCTGCCCCTCTGCTCTGCTCTGGTGAGAGCCCACCTGGAACCCTGCATCCAGCTCTGGGGAACCAGCACAGGAAGGATATAGACATGTTGGATTGAGACCAGAGGAGAGACACAGGAATGATCCAAGGTTTGGAGTATCCCTCTTATGAGAAAAGGCTGAGAGAGTTGGGGTTGGAAGGCTCCAGGGTGATTTTACTGTGGCCTTTAAATACTTCAAGGGAGCTTATCAGAAAGAGAGATTTAGCAGGGCTTGTTGCAGCGGAACAAGATTTAATGGTTTTAAACAAAAAGAGAGTAGATTTATACTAGATAGAAGAACTTTTTTTTTTACAGTGAGGATGGAACAGGTTGCCCAGAGAAGCTGCCAATACCCTACCACTGAAAGTACCCAAAGCCTGGCTGGATGAAGCTTTGAGCTCCCTGTTTTAGTGGAAGGTGTCCTTGCAGCCTTTCCAAGGAATCTCATGTCCTCTTCTGAATATCTTAAAGCTTAAAGAGAGGTAACATTCAGTCAAGCTATTCTTTGTGGGTTTTTTCCATATAGAGTAGTTCTCTATCACATATCCAGAGTTGTTTCTTGCAATAATCTGACTTCTTTAGAGATGAAACTGAACTACACAGCAATCTCTCTTCACCACACACAGCACTACAACAAGAATCAGTGTCACAGACATTATTCTGTCAAACAACTCAACTCATATATATATATTTATTTCATCATACCATTTTAATAGTTTCAGATAGAAAAAGTTAAAACAGAGTGAAAAATAACTATCTTTAATTAATTTAATTTAAATAGATTAGTCAACTTGTAGTGTACTTTTCAAAATCAATTCTGAAACACCAATGCCATTGAAATATTAGAAAATCGACTTTGTTTTCCAACTGCATGTGTCTGTCTTTCCAAATCTAGAAAATCACAGCTGCAACAAATATGTAATATATACACATTATGTATATACACATATTTGAGTCACTTTGAGATAGCATTACCAATTAGGTTTGTACAGAGCTCCTTCTGGCTTTCTGAAATTCTCTGTGCCAAGAAGAAATTATAATTTTTATTGACATTCATAAACAAACAATGGCTTATGTTTAAAGCAAATTAGTGAACACTGCACAGAGAAATGTAACATCATGTTTGCACTCGTTAAGAGCGATTACCCTTTGCATTTGCAAAGTACATCAGTGTTTGACATGAGATGTTGGAGATGCATAGAACTACATCTCCAGGAAATCAGTTGGTACCTTATATTCAAAACAATCACTTGCCTTAGCAATATGTTGAATTGAAGCACCCTCAAGAGCACCACAGTGAAAGTGATGCACTGCTTAAAAATATGAACTTTTTAGACCACAGAGTTTCTCAGATGCAAATTGTGGAAATTCCAACTGGAAAACTAAAAATATGGCATGAAATCCTGAATATAATGAGCAATTCCTTTTCCCTCCTGAGCAGTCCCTCAGACAGTTTCCTCAAAAACCTTACTTAAGAAAGGTTCGCTCTTCACCACGTAGAGATTTGTATCCATTGAAGTGTTTCACTTTCATTTCTGAAGTTGAGATATAGCAATATTCTCCAAAGTTTTGCTCTCTCAGTCAGGACAAAAATAACACATGCTAACGTCATACTTAAATATATCATGTCCCTAGTACAATCTTGACATATATTTATGTAAAAAAAACCATGTACCTACTGGTATGATAACCTTTCATGCTTGCATTCTGTATGTGTCACAGAATTTGTCAGCACTGGGGGCTTTCCAGTTATTTTCTTATTAAAGTGAATGGAAACGGAAACTTAAAAGGGCAAGCTCGACATAACTGTGGGCATAGTGATGCATATGTTAACAGGAGGTACTAAATATCTTCCAGAACAAGCTATACAAAGTGCATTTTCCTATTCAGTACAATCTGCAGCATCACAGTTTGATGATAAAATGTCATCCATCTGCATGCTTCTCTAAATGCTCCAATACCCTCCTGCATGTCAAACACCTTCTCTTCAAACTTTTAGCTTCTGTTGACACTTGATTAGGGAACATTTTGAAAATCCCCTTGATTTTAAATAGATGCCTTTTGAAACATAGAGTCTCTGGAAGGCTTTTAGCAATTCTCTCTTGATTTTGGATATGAAATTTATTTTGCTTCTTTTAACTCTAGTTTTTGTACACTTGAATAACACAAAAGCCCTCAAATGGCAACTCAAGGAGCACTCTAGAGCCCTCCTAGTCTCCTAGCAATTCATATACTGATAACAGGGCTGAACTAAGGACCTTAAGGCCTCTGAAATCCATTCCTCTGCAAAGTCTTGGCATATGATTTTTAAGCCGAGACATCAAATTCATTCAAACTCCCTGCTGCAGAACTAAGAAATTTTAGACTCTACTATGTATTTACAAAGCATGCAGACTTCAGAAGGAAAAGATCTTAGTCAAGCAGGTAGGACACCTAAACATATAATGGTGCGCATAAGCTCTGACCAGAAAAAAAGAAAAAGAAAAAATTTTAAAAGAGCTAGCATCTTTGATGGTCAGCTACATTTCAATCCAATTCTGATTAGGATTTCATTATTTTTACTCACATCAGCCTTGCATGTCATTGCTCATCTCAGAGCTCGGTGAAGTCATCCAGGAGTGCTCCCCTAGCAGCACAGTGTAGGTCAGGATGATCATGCTACACAACTGAGACCCTGTTTGCCCTGATGTTCAGGTCAGGAATTGTCAGAATCCAGAACTCAGAGTTGTGCTAAAATGTCTAAAATTTTTGATGTATCTGGTCCAGTACTAGTTTTCAATTCTCTGATAAATTTGCTGCAGTTTTTTCAAATTCCACAGATAATTTCTGAAATTCTAATTTTCGTTCTGACACATCATTACTTTCCTCACAATCATTTAAGATTTTTAACAGATACACTGGACATATTCATCTACTGCCGACATAAAGGTAGTTCCTATAGAAAATCAGCAACTGAAAGGATATTTTAGATAGCTGTATATTATTTGCATTTTCTGTCTATCCAAGACTTTTCTTCTGGTCATTACTATCCTAGCTGTAGTGTATTTTATATCTGAATATAACTTCAAAAACTATTCCTATAACTCACAGATGAAACTGAAATGAAAAAGGGTACACTTTTCAAAAGTGACAGGACTAAAAGTACGCAAACACCAATCAGAATTCCATAGCGGCAGATGTCAGTATTTTATCATTCATTTACTTCTAATTCAGAAGTCCCTGACCGGGTGACTGAACAGTAATATTTTCATCATCAGTTTCCTTCTTATTCCATCTCTAAAATTAACCTTCCAAAAAGAGATTTTTGTGGTCCTTAAAAAAAAAACCTAGTAGATTAAGCTTTTGACCTATATACAAGTAGTTACATCTTAGGATCAACTAGAAGCTGAAGAATGAAACAACATACTGAAATTCTTCCTCTGTTCTTGTTACATGTCAAATGCAATTTTCTACAATAGTTACACTGACTGTATTTTGTTCCTCTATCACTGAAAGATCATCAGGAAGGGATTTTGATAATTAGTCTAACACACCTGTGCTTTAAGTAGATTACAGAAAGAACAAGTAATTTAAAAGCTCTGAAATATAGTATATCTGCTTCTTAATTTTAAAAAATTGTCAGTTTTGGCTGATTATGAGGGTAAGGTTAACCATTAAATCACTAATTATTTGAACTGCGAATACAGTACAAAAGTTGTTTCACTTATTCCTACAGACTTCCCAACATGTAGCACCATTCAACAAGTTACTAAAACCATCATATTCTGAACCACAAGTGAGTCATCATACACATTCCATCCCAGAGGATCAAAGCTGAAATTTTACTTTGTTCAACATGAAGTCACCAGAGTTTAAAACTCATTTTAATTCGCCACATAAAGCTTGAAGCTGTCACTGAACATCCTACATGTCTGTAAACTATTAAATCAAACCATTTGAAAAATATGATCTGTGCCTTCTAAACTGTTTTACACCAACAGTGCAATTTGCCTTTCCAGACAAGTCATCACCTCATAAGACAGTATTAGAGAACACGTTCTTTTTAGGAAGGGCATGATTAAATGGCTTTGGATGCAGTTAAACTCCTAGTTTAAAAAACAGTAGAGTACCCAATTTAAGACATTGACAAAAAAAGCTCTGTACTTCTTACAAATCATACAAAATGTAAATACACAATTATTGTACATGATAAGTGCTGCAAACACAATAACATTACAAGAAAATTATGATGAGCCCATTAAACTGGTTAGTGAGCCCTGAACTCTGTTAAACACATATCCATTACATCTACAGATTGCAGTAATTAAGTGCTCTGCATTTTATTGCCATAAGATAACTCTTCATGAACAGTACAAAATTTTATAAATTTCTTTCAGTGAAATAAAATTAAATATACATTTGCTAATAAAGCCACTATAATAAAGATATTAAAAGCTATCTTTCTAATTCTCTGAATTGCTGTTAAAAATAAATTTACTCATCACAGAATGACTGATTGATTCTTTAAAAAAAAGCTATCAAGCAGGTATTCAGGGCTGCTTATCTTTTAAAGGAATGAAGGAATGTCTCAAATGCTGAAAAAAGGAAAAGAGATAGAAAACTGCTTAAATACACATTTGAAACACCTGAATGCCACTCCTAAGGTTTGAACAAGAAGACTTAGCTTACAATTGCCTTTGTCCATTTTATGAGCAGACTAAACAGAAACAACCATTCTAAAAATCAAATTTTACTCTTCTATGTAAATTGATAATTATTATATGGTTTTGGACTGCACCCTAGCTCTCATATTTCAGAACATCTAGTATCACATTCCCACATGAGTTAGCAGGAGCTGCAATTCAATTCTGTAACACAGTCAATTACTCATGAGAAGAGACTTCAGGTTATTGAACTATTTGTTCAAAGATAAGTATTTCTCCAACTGAACATAATGAAATTTCAGCAGCAGTCATCAAGTAGAAAAAGTGGGCATGCAAAAAGCCTCATGATAAATTTCCTCTGCAAATATAAATGCAGCAAATACAACAACTCAAAAGAAAATGAGGAAAAACTCCAGAATGTCAGAAAGTGTATGTAAAGTAGAAGTGGGAACCATCCACTTAAGAACAATACAGAAACACCAACCATATGAGCACAAATGGAAATAAGAGTTGGAGCTAGAGGGAAACAAGAAGATCTTCTCTAAGCATGTTAGCACCTTAAAAAATTTAACAAAGTGGTAAATTTTGACAAAGTGTTACATGTTTCTCTGGTGAATAAGGTATGAGACCAAGCAAAAAATGACAGGGAAAAAGTACAGCAAAGGTCACAGAAAGGCTTCAATATTATTCAGTGCTTTCTTTGCCTTGTTTTTCATTGATCTGCTCCCTGGCCCATCAGAGTTCCTTCTGAGCATTACAGTGGTGTCTGTGGGACTGAAGTACTGCACACAGTAGCGGATGACTGGATCATGAGCAGATGCAGAATTGGGCATTTCCAAGTCTCCAGGGACAAGATGGAATGCATCCAAGGGTGCTAAGAAGTTGACTAATGTCACGGCGGTATGAATCTCTTCTTCCAAAGATCACAGCAGTCAACAATGTATCCTGGAAGTCATTTGTTTTTCACAGGAGAAGTGTCTAACCAACCTGACACTGAGATTGTTGACTCAAAAGATGAGGGGAGAGCAAAGACTGTAATTTACCACAAATTTAGGGAGTTTTGGCAATCTATCACAGTGTCCTTGTTGTTATCCTCAGCCACCTAAATGATAGTTATAGAAAAAACAGAAACCATCTCATCTCAGAGATACACAGCAAGACTCAGATAAAAACAGCACAAATTGCAACAAATTAAATTCTAATAAAATAGAAGGAAAAGGTCTTCATAAGGAGGGGGATTAAACCATTAGACCACTGGTTGGCCAGAGAGGCTGACAAATTGCCTATCTTTATGATTTACCAAATGGCAACATAAGGCCCTGACTAACCTGATCTAACTTCAGGGAACTGATCTAACAGGCAACTGAAGTGTATGTCCTCAAAAGTACCTGCCCAACCGAAGTTACTCTATCATTCTAGAATACACAAGAGAAATGCATCTCACATGGCACCAACCTTAGTGAACCTGACAGGTCCAGCTGTTCCAATAAAAGTTTCCTGCTTCTCTAAATGCCCATGACGTTGCTTCTACAACCGATTCCTGGACTCAGTATCAGATTCTCCAAGTCTGCTGTAGTCAAAATTAGACTGGACATCTTAAATTGTAGCTCTTTTGTAGACCTTTTTTTTCTTACTATCATAAAGAAGAATTTGAACAGGCTGTTCTACAAGTAGATCTAAATGGGTGATGACTTCTGGCAGAAGGGCAAGACATGCAGCTGAGGGTATGACAGCAAGCAGTAATCTCTTGACACAGCTGCTTGTAATATGCTGACACCCTTCCAAGTAACTATTCAAATTGTTTAACCAACCACATAAGGAAAAAGTGCATCATGACTAGATCGCCAGAGCTAGCATTCAACAAAGCAACTGTTCTTTGTCAGGTAACACAGAGACTCAAACAAGCTATGTGAGTGAGGTAAGGAGCAAAGACTAAGAGCAGAAAATCAAAAAATGCATGAGTTTTGTCAGCACTTCCCTTACTGCTCAGAGAATCCACAGTTGCAGGCACTGGCAATGATGTAATGGTCATTTTGAAAAAAGTAGTACTTAGATCATTCAATCACTTAACTATCAGGTCACTGTTACATTAGAATCTAGAGATCCCTCTGTGCAAAATCAGCTCAGTGGTACAAATTCTGAACAAAGCTTGTACAAAGCAGGGGCTTAAGGGGAAGAAAGATCAGACAAATTCATGGAAGCAAAATCCCACAAGAGTTATTAAATATATATAAAACTCATCTAGCTCAGAAAAGCCTGAATCAAAAAAACAGAGACTGGGAAAGTAATAAAGTGAAGTTTCATTTATAGATGTTTGCCCTGTGGGAGACAAGACACAAGACTAGTCAGACCTTTGGGGTATGCAATACAAGCTCTTTGGTTCTAAGGTCTCACTTGCTCAAATAAGCCCCATCCCTAAGTGGAGAATCATATGTGGAAAACTATAACCTCTATTCATCCTTGTACTTGAAAGTTTAAACCTGAGCTTATAGACTTCAACTAGTTCTTAAACTGCTCTGTGGACCAATCAACTGTTGAGGAATGTTAAACTCTGTGTACATCAGGAGATAATTAACTCAAAAACATTTAGTCTATTGCAATTTCTTTAGCAATGCATTTTAAATTCTGTTTGATTTTAAATTTTATTCTTTTTGCAATATAAAGAAAACAAGACGAGTGTACAAAATTGTAAATCTGTGTCAGAAACAAAAGTTCTTATAATATCTTTATCTCTCCCCTAAGGGGCTCATTAAGGGATCAGACAGAAAAAGGAGGCCATGAAATGGTTTGTACAATCACCTCAACCAACGGAGATTCATAGCTCAAGCTGTATTTACTCAATCAAATATACTCTGATTTCCTTCAGTAGTTTCCTATAAGTCCTTTGGCAGTTCAAAACCTTTTTTCCGTACTTCCACTGAGCTTCATTTCCAGCATCAAAAAACTATTCTTCAGGACAAAAAGATTTGTCATAAAGATTGTAAGTAATGTATTGAGAGAGTATAGAAAACAGTTTATTTTTTCTCCACCTAGAATATCTTGGGAGTGTCAGAGGCATTCTTTCCTGGTCCTGTTGAAAGATACAATGGGTTTAGATTACAGTATATACAATTATCTTTAACACCTTTGCTGATCAGTGTAGGAGGATGAAACTTCAGCAAATTCTCCATTCTCTAAAGGTCAAAGACAGTCTGTCTCTGCTCTGTTTCTGGTCACAACATTCCACTCTTTGCACTTCTTGTTGACTCTACACTGCTTCTATTCAGTAAAAATATCAATGTAAGGCTCTCAGGTTTTTGTTTTTTTCTATCCATGAAGTCTCACTCTGTACTGTGAGCTTTAATCTGCTCTTTGAACTACAGGAGTAATTCCAGCCTCCACCATTCACTTCTTGTGTGGTGAAACAAGCACCTTTGTGCCTTCTTCCTTCACACCCTTTATGCTGGAGAATAGTCTTATGGACACACTAACTATCCTCTTCAACTTGGGCCTTAAATTTTCTTTACTATGACGCCTAAAGAAAACTGAAGAGACTCAAAACATTACCTATCACACATATTACAGTCTCATGGTTTACTTATATTTTGAAACAATATATTGCATTTTTTCTACATTTATACTTATAAGTATTTTCTATCAGGAGCAACCTCCTTCCTCCTACTTTGTAGCTTGCCTTAAAATACAGGCTTTTCATCTTTAACCAGGGTATTATTGTGCTACAATAGTAAAAATTAATGATACCAAGTAATTAGAAAAGTATTCTTTGATATTACAGACTTTAGAAAATATTCAAAATTATTTATTTCTATTCTTAGTGTGTTGGATTTACAGTTATCAGAAGAAAATATTTTTTTTAAAATATAAAAACAATTGGTAAGTTCATTTAAATCCCTCATCTAAATACCATAAAGTAGCACATAAAAATGATTTGGGTTTGGATAGGATCAATTTTTTAAAAAAACATATTAAAAATCATATTTAAAAAATCATATTAAATAATATTGAAGTGGTTTAATAAACTTAAAAGTAAATGGCAAATTAACAGACTGCTGCCATTACATCATTGCAGAACAATTGTCCGGGTACAAATACATAATATTTTTCCAACATGTAACACAACAGCCTAATTCTACTGCACTGGCTTCATGGTATGAATAATATAATATCCAAACACTGCTATAAAACAAGAATCTGCTGTGGATCACAGTTCAATGAGCTTTTATTCCACGGAGACAAAGTGATTCATATAATAGACATTTTCTAAACTTCTGAGAAACTATGCCACATTAACTCTTCCATAAAAGAAGGATTAAAGTATGATACAAAGCTTTAACTGTGCAGAAGACTTGATATACAGATGTTTGCTAGGGTCAAAGAAGTGCTCTAACACAAAAGGTATTCAGTAAAATCTGAAAACTTTATCACTTCTCGTTCTGCCAGTCATAATTTTTTTTTTTTTTTAATGTGAACATAAAAAGAAACTGGGATTGTAGTAATAACAGCTATTTGGGTTACACAGTCACATTGACTATGTTTCACTGATGGCCACATCACTGACAAGGTTTCACTTTTCACAAGTTTTACCGAAGTTTTTCAGCTCCTCCATTTCAATATACAAGGTTCCATCTATAAGGTTTACTCAAATATGAGAAAAAAATTCTGTTGTTTATCAGATTACTATAAATCCCTTTGAGCTTCTTCCTTGATGGTCTTCAAAAATTCATGGTTTATCTTTCAAGTTTGATAACAGTTGTAAGGTAATTGCTGTTACCTGCTGAGAAAAGGCAATTGTGCTCCCTCTTATAAAACCAAACACTGAATAAAATGTCTCAATCCTGAAGCTAGTGCAAAAATGTAACATCACTGGCTTAGAATGATAAGCAATAAATGTGATCAGTGATCACATTTATTACAGCTCAAATAAAAACAAACAAGCTGCATGTCATAATAAGGAAATACCACTACTAACATCCTGCATGCAATGAAAGCAAATACTTCTACTATGATTAGTAGTCCAAAAACCTAGAAAAAAAAGAAAAAACCCACTATCACTTTTGCACCTATTTTAGGTTTGAAATTTTCACATGTAAACTTTTAAAGAAATACAAATATCACATAGCACTAGTCAAAACCAGACACTTTTCTAATATTTTTGAATGTTTAATTGTCAAGAATTTAACAAAGCCATTATTAATACTTCTTCAACGTCAGCAGAAGTTGATAATGCCCACTGCAAGCCTCTGCATTGGGCATTATCTCTGCAAAATAGTAAATCTATTTTCTTTCCAAGCAAACAGATACTTTGGTAGCTTACTCTTTCCCAAAACACTTATAAGAATTTTGGAGTCATTGTCATTTAGATTTTTCAAAATAGTTCTGAACTGTTTCTAAAGCAAAAAATTCAAGCTGGAATTATGTTAAATTCATCTACAAAAATAACAGTTAAGAAAGAAAAATAAAATTGTAGCTAGTGAATTAACTAGCGACATTCACCAAAAAACATGACTGTATGGATGCATTCATGGGTGTATAACAGGTGAAAACAGAAATTATTTTACTGTTAATTCTTACATTTACAATTAATTAATATGTTTTGGATATAGTACCAATCCCTTCAACGGGATCCTTTCTTCACATTTAGAAAATTGCATGAGCTGCTGCAGAATACTAAGTGCAAGGAACTAGCAAGACATAACTTTATTTAGAGGCATTACAAATTTGAACTTCCATAATTAAAAAAAGTATTTTTATACACTCTTGTCCTTCAAAGTGAATACTATTTCTAACTAAATCACAATATATTACACTTTCTTTTCTGCACATATCACTTTATATGTCTTTACTACAATAAATCACTCAATAGTAAATAACCACTAGACTTGATCTTAAAAATCTTTTCCAACCTGAAGGATTCTGTATTGCAGCATTCACCAAGCATTCACTGAACTACTTTTTATCACCCCTACTTAAAGTAATTTAAAAGAGCAAGTACAATAAGCAGTAGTCTGTAATATGACCTAGGCATCCTACAGCATAACCCTAAGACAGGGAACACTTGAAATTAGAGTCAACTTCAGTATCCAACAACTAAAATTACTTAGGTGCAGTGTAATATTATGTATATATATCTTCTTTACTAAGTTATCTTGTAAATCTACATTTAGTTAGACTCATGAAAATACAGCAACTATGGTATCACCTTCTACAATATTAACCTAGGTTAAATAGTTCATTGGAATCTCTTCCATGTAAATTATAGAGTCCCTAGTTGTGTGAAATTCCATTCTAACTACTTAGAATCATTTGCATTTGCCTAGCATCACAAGGCATATCAAGCACAAATAAACAGTAAGAACTTTATAGTAGATAGATATATTCTTGTTTATCTTACCTGCAAAGTTCTATGGACAAGTTTTAATGACTATTTAGATGTCTGGTTTCTGAGCAGAAAGGAAGTAAAAGACCA
Source organism: Calcarius lapponicus (assembly GCA_039654755.1). Taxonomy (NCBI): domain Eukaryota; kingdom Metazoa; phylum Chordata; class Aves; order Passeriformes; family Fringillidae; genus Calcarius; species Calcarius lapponicus. The sequence continues at coordinate 43,254,673 of CM077481.1, forward strand.
AAAGTGCACCGAAGACTAAAAGTATATTTTTAATGTTCTAAACATAAACTGGAGCAAGAATAATTAAATAGGTAGATGACTTCTAGCAAGCTTCTCCATTTTCTGCAAGCTGTAGGATTTTCAAACTGATGAACTATTTCATTGGTTACTTTCTGCTTCTGCAGTATTAAACTACATGTATGATGGCAAGGAATGAAATAGCCTTTGCAACAACAAAACATTACCTACTGTATAAAGCCAGATTCCATCTAGTTTCATATTCAATATCATATTTCTTCCCCAGAAAGACACAAAAAGGAGTGTTGAATCAATGTGGATTTTCCTTAATCACACATTGCAAAAGATTGACTTAGTTAGGCAGAAAGGTTTGTAACTTTTTCTAAGTATTTGGGAGTCTACAATACAACAAATATTTTTTTAAAAATCTTCCTAACATCTTAATAAAATAATTTCGTACAAATAAGTACCTTGCTTAATTCTGATTGTGTTTAAAAGTGGTACATTTTAAGACTTTTACTTAACCAGACAAATTCTTGATTATGAGCCTAAGAAATGTGCAAATCAGCCCTTTTTACCAACCATTAAAAGAACTCAGTAAATCACAGTGAAAGATGGCAGAGAAAACTGCCAGACTGACCATAGAAATAACTAACAAGCAAGTGCTAAAAATATTTGACTCATCATATGATGCAATGAAAAACAGAATAAGGCTCTTTTTTTGCTTTTTTTTTAGTGTAGAGGCTAATACTCAAGATATGGAATCAAAACCAACTTCTAACAAAGAATGTCAATGATTACTAGAAATGAAAATATCAGTCATATGGTGGTGTGTTCTATTTAGATTAAATGATATTCAAATGCAGTTAATTCTTGAGAAAAAATTTCCTCCCACACATTCTTAAACCTGACTTTTTCATTGTGGAAATGATTATGACTATTATATCACTTCCATATTTCTACTTTGCCATCTCAGTGATTGATGTAATTTACTTTAATCAGACATTCAAAAATCAATAAGCTACACCGTGAGCAGTTTGTGTTCCAATATCCCAATTCTGTGGCAGTGCAGGTTAGTCTGGAGTTATTTTACATTTTCAAGAATAGGCAAAAAAATTCCTACTCATACTTCACACATACCTGAAGATCAAAAATGAATCAGTAACATTTTTTGATGCAAAAAACTTTCAAGTTATTTAAAGATACAATATTTTTCATGACTACAATAATTTAAAACAAAGTAACTATCTCATTATACTTGGTTAAAGCTGACCTGTCATGGCCTAAATTCTCCGAAGATATTATGTTCACCTGCTTAAATCTCTACACAGAAGGGAAGTACCAGAAAGAAAAATCAACATCATCTCAACTTTTCCCCAGAAATTATTTCCATTTTAGTGGGCATCACTATATTGCAGAGGAAAGGAACAGTAAAGACCATGTATACAGCTGCAGAAACTGCCAGACCTGCCTCAGTAAACGTCAGGTCATATTTGGTAATGTAGAGTCAGCTTACCAAACTCCGCACTTGGTCTGTGCTTATGATATTATTATCTAGTCTACTAAAAATGTATCATTAATGTAACCTTACCATCTATTCAGATGGTAAAAGATTACCATCTATTCAGATGGTAATCTTTAGTACACTAAAGATTAACTGTAAAATATTATCTACACTCATCCTTTCAGAAATCTGTGATCTGATAAAAATGTTACTGGAATAACAGAAATATTTATTATATTATTAAGCATTCATTTCTCTCAGTGACAAAACAACTACATCATCAGACGGAGAAATGATGGATCTATGATTTTGAAAATGCACTTCCCCTAAGCTAAGTGCTTATTGATCTGTTTATGTAAATGCCTCACAGTAACACTGTCCCTGACAGAATTAGACTATGTACCTATAAATAAGAGATTATTCCTTTAAGCAAGGAAAATTTGACACTTGCATTAGTTGTGGGTTTTTTCATATCTGTTTACTTTGGCATTCTTGATGGATGTCAGTCACAATTCTTTAGCAATGCAGAACCTTACCTCTATCAATGGCTACTTCAGAGAATTATGAAAATTGCAAGAGCTAAACTACATCCCTGATAAGAATAAACAAATAAAACCAAAAAACCTCTCATTTTTCTCCTGAATATCAAAACAAAGCAATTATCTCAGTATTATTTTCAAAAGATAACCTTTTAGTTAAGATCATTCCATATACTCTTTGCATCTGCAGAGGCACTATACATATGCTAAAAGAGAGATTCTTACTTGGTGTTTGGTCTTACTTAGAAACAAATGCTAGAACAACCAACCCAACATGACCCAGCAAAATCTGGAACAAACACCCCAAGGCAACTCAGTCAGTAATGTCAGACACATTAGAGTACAGTAATGCTAAGTTCAGATAAACACTTTTTCAGCCACATAAAAGACCTATTATTCCAGAAATTCACCAACAATCTCAGAGTCCTTCTTAGCAGGCTCTCTACAGTCTCATGATACACTTTGAAATCAAATACTACAGCTTGACCCTCACATCTATATCCTCAGAAACACTCAAATCAGAATTGGATAAGGTACTGCACCAGGGTGTCTCCCCATTCCTTTTTATATCTTCTGTCCTGCAATCCTCTGGGTCGAGAATCACTGGACCTTGTGATTCTCTTGTTCCTTAAATGTGACTGTTCACAATAATCACATTTTCAGATACAGACATTCTTAGGATAATCTCAGAACATATTTTACTTTTAAGAGCAGGAAAAGATCTTCAGCTAAACAGCCAAATTCAACCCAACCTTAGCAGTAGCAGTACTATTACTTCACTACTCTGAATTTATTTCTAAGGAAAACTTAATTTTCCTTCCTCTTACTCAAGCTGGCTTCCTGATGCGACAGCATAAGCCAAACTCCCTTTGGCAGCAACTCAGTAACTGCACTCATCTTACATATCTTATCCTTGGTTACGTAGGAGTACACTAAAGATCTGCAGCAAGCCTATTACAATCAATAGAAGAACATGATAGTGAGCTTATTGTCCACACCACACAGAGTAAGAAGAAAGAGGGTAGAAATCAAAAAACACCGTTGTTTCAAAGACTAAAACTCCTTTCTTTTAAAGACTAAAGTATGAATCATACATGCAATAAATCCTTTGGAGTAGGGGTTTTATCAGAAGTGATAATATGAAGTACTATTACATCAGGAAACAAGAGAATGAAAAAAAAATAACAAATCAGAAAAACAGCATGATACTGCAACAATATTTTGTTCTTTGAATGATGTTTTCAGGAAATTCAATGATTTTTCCATTGACACATCATACTTCACCACTGTGAAGCACTACTTCCCTTTTCTATGCAAGGAGCAGGGGAAAGGAAAAAAAAACCAACCAGATTTAGACTCAAATATATATTTAACATGTTACTTTATGTTGTGCAGAGAAGGAAATATGTTTCTGAGAAATAAAAAAATCAAAACCCAAAATAACATGTTTTTCACTGTCTTTTGATACTTCATTGAACTGCTAAAATCACAGAATCACTGAATGCTAAATTGGAAGGAATGTCTGGTGATCACCTTGTCCAATATTCATGAAAGGTCACCTAGAAAAGGTTCAGGACTATGTCCAGATAAAGGAATTCTGAAGATCTATTTTTTTCTAAGGCAGTAGCTAGCTTCTGGATGACAGGATAAGCTAACAGACATCTACCTAAATCTGCTAAAATATATGGCACATGAAAAAACTGAAACATAAATTAGGGTATACTAGTCTAACAATTATTTTATTTGGGCCATCAGGCCAAGAAATACAAAAAATAGCTTTCACTGATTTTTTGTCCTTATTTTTTAAATAAACACTTATTTTCGTGGAGGAATAAACACTGCGGCTTGGGGAGCTTTTTTTTTCAGGGGAGTTGGGGTGGATTTTTTCAAAAGATAACAATTGAGAAATTTTGTCACTATTCATTGGTTCCATTAGGTATAATCACTTCTTCTCTAGGAATAGAAAAGTATGTGTCATTGTAAATATTCAACCATACCAAAATAAATTCAGGTTTTAATAATAATAATAATAATAATAATAATAATAATAATAATAATAATAATAATAATAATAATAATAATAATAATAAAAGGTATTGTAAAGATAAACATTTAGTAAAGGCCAAAGTAGAGTAGACCTCTCTGACCTGGAAAAAAGGTGCTGTCTAGAGAAATTACATATGTATTGCAGGGAAGTTCAGAGTAACAGAAAATCTTTAGCTACAACACAATCTGCAGTTATATTCCATATTTTAATTTAGGACACCACTTTCATAGAACATGGAAACAATTTACTTGGGGTTTAACCCCTTTTAAAATGGAGAAGCAACAGAACTGACAACATATCAGCTTTTTTCACTATTTGGAACTTTGACATTTCCAAGACTACCTTAAATCCTTCTTAATTCACAGAGGCTTATTTTTTTCATATGAACAATGACTAAAGACAACAATAGCTGCTTCCTTTGCTGCATGTACTATTATTTTTGTACTCCCAGTGTTTCTTTCTTCCTCTGTATTTCTCACTTCAAGACTGAAGAAAAGAAAGCTTTTCAATGGCAACAGTGTTATGCTCTGGGTGACCTCCTATTCTGTTGAAGAGACGGATATTCAGAAATCTGGCACCTCTAAAGTGTTCAGCATGAAGACTTTTGATCATCTGTAGTAGTTATAAAGCCAGCTAGGCATGACATCCTTTTGAGCAACTTAACTATCAAAATTCAGACACTCATTTCTGCCTCTAATCTTAGAGAAGCAGTAAGAAATCTTTCATTGCTATGGGTTCAGTTCTGTAGGAAGTGATGGCCAATATAACTGGATTAAAACTGTCTATTAATTTCCTAAGGTGAAAGAACTTTAAAGTACATGCTATATATTGCCTTGCTCAAACTCATGGCAATTAGTACACAAATCCAGCATCACATTTAGGAATTTCAGTAAAAGATCAATAGGTACCAGCTAATTTTCAGGTAGAATTATCATAGCAGAGAGCATTTGGTCTTCAAAGGATCATATTTCTCTCCCATATTGGAAGCAGTCAGTTCTGTATCAATTCTTTTCTTTCTGACCCTTTTTTAATTTTATGTAAAATGAAGACTGAAATGGAAAACAAAATAATAAAAAATATGAACATTTACTCTATATTTATGGCTTATTACTTATAAAAGAGTTGCTAAAATCTTTTATGTGAGCTTTTATATACCAAAATTCAAAGGAAGTAACTGGCTACGGCCATGCAACATACACTTACTAAATATTTATTCTTAAGCACACTTTTTCCTCTCAGATTTTATCTGGCATATTTACAGTGGCTATGTGCAGACCTATGGTATACTTCTGTAACTGCATGAGTTTGTTATCAGAACAAATCATACACACAAAATTGTATACTGCCTGTCCCTTTTACGTATAGAAAGAAATTTTAAAAAAAATAGAATCCAAACACAGACACATCCATTTGAAAGAACATAAAATCAATTTGCTCTTACATTCTATATTTTACAAGAAATTCCCTTTAAAGCCTTCTGTGCTTGAAGCCTTGTAACACTGAGATCATGCATGGGATTCAACTTAATACACCTGAAAGTGCTTTAAAAAGTGCTTTTGGATGCCACAGTATCTGTAAGCTCCTGCACTGACAGAAAGACCACAGAAGTAACCAGAGGCCCAACCAAACACTCCAAGGCATAGGGACTCCATGTTTAGGGAAGTGAATTCCATGTTTAGGGACTCAGTTCCATGTTTAGGGAACTGAGTTCCACATGCTATTTTCTGCTGGCGAGAACAACCTTTTAGGAACTGCCTGAAGGGAAAGGCTGGCTTCTGCTTCAAGGCATGAAAACTCAGAAACACTTAGGTCCTTTTGCGATTGTGTACCTTTCAATCTCAATTGTCCTGACAATTTAGATTGACCTAGTTACCAGATGTCTGAATTGAGAATTGTCCAACCAGGTAGTAGGGTACACGGAAAGAAGCTTTAACTTTGGCTTGCCTATGTTTGACTCCAGGTGTGGTAACACTCTAATATTCATCCAGAAAGAGGAAATTAGACAGAAAATACCAGCTTTCCAATCAGAGTAGCTACTGTTCATTGATCTTTTCTAAAAGGATAAATTCTCCCATGTATATTGCTACACTGAGACAGACTTCCACTACAGAAAGCTGATGGGGAAGTCTGTGATCTAAGAGGAATTTACCTGGATTTTTTTTCTTCTAATTCTGCTAATATCCACCTAGCATCTCACTAATCATATAGGCGAGAAGACATGACTTGAAAGATGGTTTAATTTTTCCTTCTGTTTAGAAGACATGTGAATTCACTGAAATTTTAGATGCAAGACTACTGAGAATGGTTTGATGATTTTGAAGGCAGAGTTACAACAATAATGTCTTATAGCATACAGTGAAAATTCAACACATAAAATGTTCAAACCCATGAAAACTTCCAGTATTTTTAATAGGTTCTAATTCATCTGCTTTCTGCAAGACTTACTTTTACTCCACGTTTGCTGGGAGAAGTATCACCTCCTGACTCTTTACAAGAAAACAGAGTTAAGAGAGAGATTTTCTGGAGAACTTTCCCCAGTAAAGAAAGGTGAAAAAGGTGACCTCATGACAGAAGATGGAAAACTGCGTTTAGCTTATGTCTTAGTAAATGCAGACATTTGGCAAAAGTGTCACAGAAACACATTTGAACAGTCAATAAAGCAGATGCCAAGCTCAACAAAATGAAAAAAGTTAAAAGTTCTGTCACAATAACAATAAAAAAACCACCAAACCCTTAGCATACCGGTATCTTAAAGAACAACATTCATACATATGTTTAGATGATTAAATTGTTCTATTTTATGTATCTTACAATACAGGTGGACTAATAATTCAGGCCGAGGGATTTTCCAATCATGCCAGTTTCAACATTCCAAAACAACTGCAAGTTTAGAAACATTAACGTATTTCTCTAGTTCTTGCTGAAACATAAAACTAAACAACCCCTCCCCCCAAAAAACAATCATGTGAATCATGACCACACTACGTATTAATAATGTAATAGTATATGAACATTATAAACTACCAAAAGAAATTTCCTAAAAGTAATTTAAAAATTAATACAACTAAAAAGATTTCAGTAGTATGTTTTCAAGAAAAGCACAGGTCTCAAACACAGGGAGATGCATCCAAATCATTTTCATTTGATCTACCTAGCATAAAAAAACAAGTAAGTATGTCCTACATCTATGTGATTTACTAGATCAGAATGTTCTTTCACATGTTCATCTCTAGTTTTTGTTTTATGGTTTATCACATTAGAAAATGAATCACTAATAATTTACTTTGTTTTTACTCTTCTTTTATTACAAAGGCTTTGGGGAGCAGTCAGCAGATGCAGGGAATAGAGAACAGCTTAATTTACTGTCACTTGAAAGAATCTGAAAACAAAGGAGACATCAAAAGATGCACTGGACCAAGTCATCAAAATTTGCTAGTATTCCATACACTAAAAGACTGGATATTATGCAAAGCAGCCAGACCTTTCTTTGTGCCATTCAAGGAAATCATATAGTTAGCAGTCTGATAAGATAAAGATCACAAAACAGAGGAGTATGCAATAACTACTGCCCTTTATACAAGTCTCCAGTGAAAATACTGGCTTTAGCAGGAGTCAGTGAGAAAGCTAATTTTTCCCCCATTTTGTCATCTTTTTAATTAAAAAAAATGCGTTTCCTATTAAATTACAGAAAAACAACTAGCTTTCAAATTGGATTTCATAAATTCTCTTCCAGCACTATAGAGGTGTAGGGTTATACTTCAATGGATATAACAACAAGATGTTTGGCCCTCAACAGAGTTCAGGTACATCATATAAAGTTGGAATTTTAAAAGGTACTCCATTTTAACATAAAATTACTGTTAAAAAAGACCTCTAGTGTTTTTCCATCCTCAAATGAGATGTTAAGACATTTAAGCAAGACTTGGAGAAAATCAGATTAGAAATAAAAATAGCTATTCACTTACACCACCTTTCCAAGGCACTATGAAGAAGGGACATATTTTCAACTATCATTGCTCAGCCATGGAAGTTCAGGCCACAAGTTTCATCTGAAAATAAAACTTCAGAAGAAAACCACTACTGATTATGAAACCTGAGACCAAAAAAATGGCCACTCTGTCCACGCTTGCAATGGCAGTGATAGCAGATCAGCACTATACTCTGTTGTATGTTCCATCAGAAATTTAATATCTCAAATATCACTAGAAGTACCCTAACTGAGAAGCTCTTCAGCTGTATTAAATTACACCTCAAAATCCCTCAAAACTACAATCCTCCCATAACAAAAATAAACCAAAGAAACAAAAAATCAAAAAAATCCTATAAAAACCTTTTTCATTATTAAGCTTTAATCTGTGCCCAAAGATCAGTTTTGCACAAGTCTAGAAAAGCTTGTCCCCAAGAGTAGGGTTTACTACTTGCAGTGATGATGCCTGATACTTTAATCAGAGCCATCTTTACTGCTATAGGCAAAATTTAATTTTTCAAGATGGTGGATTAAGGGCGAGGATGCTGTGCAGCTTGTACCATGGGGAATGGTAAATGAGGAACAGGAGAAATACTCAGATCTAAAGTAAGGTAAAAGGCTCAGAGCTAGGATGCACACAGTGGGGGGTGGGGGGAGATCTCTGTAGGGCTAGGTTTGATGCTTATCTACAGCAGACACAGAAAAATTGAAGATAGCAGCAGCATTGCTAGGAATTGCTAGCCAGCTGTGTCATTGCACAGTAAGAACTGTTTTCTGACCATTGAACTCTTCTCCCTCACTGGCAGCATCAAGCTTGTCTCTCCAGGGATCTGGCTCATGTGAGGTAGAAAAGGGCTAACAGCTATTTTGCTCTGCAGAGTAACCCACTGCCACAAGCAACTGCCTGGCATGCCTGTGGCAAAAGACAATCCTGATTTCAACAAAAACATTATAGAGATGGGGATGAGAACAAACCTGAAACACCAGCAAACTCAAATTACTAAGCTTCTTTTTATTTGACAACACTGCTACAATGTAATTTTCCAAGGAATTATAAATCATCTACAGATGCTAAATTTCTGTACTTTTTAAAAGGTAACCAGAATAATTCTCAGATATACTGTAGTTTAACGCAGGGTATACCCACTACTTCAATCTCTCTCCCAGATTTACTAATTACATTCATTTTCCTTTTGATTAAGTTGCTGGTTTGTTTTCATTAACAGTCAGACTCTTCTGCATGATCAAACCCAAAAAATGTTACATTGAACAGCAGTCCTGTAACTGATCACCTGGTAGGGTGACCATGACTATTTCCAGACACTTCCTCAGCCTCTGTTAAGCCAGTGACAGATTGCAGTTATTAACAGGTCAGTGAATAAATTAATTCCAGGGCACTGAAAATGATGTTCACGAAATGAAAAGTGGCCTTGCTGACATTGCATCACTATTTCTAGACAATGTGCTTGAACACCAAATAAATCTCACAACTTGGATGAGTGCCAAAAACTAGTGACCTAGTTTCATTAGTGTGGGAAAAGACTAGCAATTGGTCCTAAGAGAGCAGATTACCAAAATAGCTTCACACAAAAACATTCCATAAAGAATTTTCTTTAAATCAGACATTTTCCAATCTAACAAGTCACTGAAAATCCTGTCTGCCTTGAAATGTCAGTCTGAGACCCATTAAATTCTAAAGTTAAAATGCATTTATATTACTCATGCTGACATTCCTATACAACATTTCGATTAAACAGAATAAATATTATCTTCTTTCCATCTCATTATCTCTTTCCAACTCATTCATAATAATTTAATACTGTTTTAAATCAAAACAGCTTTTGCATTTTCAGTGAAATATGTAACACTTCAGGCTTAACAAAAAGTTTTACTAATAAAAGTAAGTCTATTTTTAAGCAACAGTAATCTGCTCAGTAATCTTCCTTGATTAAAAATTCCTTGGCTCTTCTTCAAAAAATACACTGAGCATAGATGAGCTCAACAGCTGTCAACATAATTTTTAGGAACTTACCAAGTATTGTTGCGTCTATACTAGCCCCCATTTATACACTCCAGCTGGTCCACCAGAGCCCCACTCCCAATCCTTCGCCTCCAGTAACATCTATATTGAGATGAAGACATTTTGAAGAGGGGAAGAGTAAAGTAAGAAGATATTTCATTTTCTTTTCATCTTTCCAAAGTCTGTTGCTTTCTGTAAATTGCTTTCCATTCACTAATACAGCAAAGTGTAGAAGATAAACTGAAATACTGTAAGAAAACTATTACAGCACTGGTAAAAATCCCAGAACATTCTTTCCTAAATCAGACTTGAACATGACATAAGTAATGCAATGCAATTAATTTCACGCAGCAATCCCTGCTTACAAGTTCTTACTAACACATGCCAATGACAAAACCGCAACTGTTCTCTGCGTGCCATGCACAGTGAGGGTCACTTGTGCAATGACTTACACAAGAGGTCTAGAATTTAAAAGGCTGAAAAAAAATCCATGATCATTTAATCCCCTCAAAATGTTGGGTTTTCTTTTATCCTCTGGATTCCCTCTGGATTCCCCCTGGATTCATGGCTACTGAAAAAATCCTAAAGGATGATCATAGCTTTTGCAAGCTTTACTGTGGCAAGCACTCATGTCAATGGAAACTTTGAGCAAATAATGTAATGAAGACTGGTGACTGAGTTTTGGAAGGACATACCCATCACTTAAATTTTAAAAATGCTGTGGGAACATCTGAGGAAAAAATAAACAGAGTGAAACCCCATACTAATAACTTTCTTCTTAATAAACCATTTATGTAAGAGTATCAATAGGAAAGTTTCAGCATTTTACTTCTTTCTCCTCAGTTATTAAAAACTTTCAAAATCCTCATGTTTGTATCTCCAATCCATTTTGTTTTTCTGCCAATAACTTCCTGATCAGTGTGCATATTTTTTTACTGCTTTTTCTCTCCTACACCTTCAGTCTCTGTGTCTGTGAGCAATGTCTTTGTAGGCTATGATCCCAGCTATGCGTACAGCCTTTGGCAGTATCATAACTAGGTGCTGTCAGCTGTAGACTTAAAAATAATAAAGGGAAGGCATGGGGACAAGGGGATGCACCACAGGAGCTGAGTCACTTTAAACCACTTAAAAGAGGGTAATAAGCTGTTTGATGCCAATTTATGAAGCTTGCTTATCTCAGCCATAAAAATCATGCAAGTCTTCTACACATACTTTTTATCTCACAACTAAAATCCACATTTGGTCACAGAATACTGAAAATGACTAAGAAATATGTAATACGATTAGATACATGGTTTGCATCCAATGTCCCATCTTCAGCATCTTGTACTAAATTGTGTCTATCATGGTTACAGATTAACCAGGTTCTTAACACTACAAGGAGTATTTTCATCACCATTTTTACACATCTCATTTAGTGACACATCAAGAACTAAAATAAAGAGTCCGTTTCTAGGGCTGTCAATGCAGAGAGACAAGGTAGGCACTGAGCCTCCCAAAATTACCTAGATGAATAATCTTCTTTATTCCTTTTATTTTGCTGTATTCTACTGCCCTAGTATGTTTTTTATGCATATATACTGGTAATTTGGTAATAATATATATCTGCTTGATTCTATACTAAAAAGAATCTGCTTGATTCTATACTAAAAGATAAAATTAGATTTTTCCCCCACCACCTCAAGTTTTTAGAAAACTAATTCCAAACCCAGACTGAATTCTTATGCATTTTCATCTTCATTCTCCATTGATTCTCTAATGTTAATAATTTTCTGTACTTCACTTACCCATTTCCTCTACCTCTCTTTAAACTCCTAAGGAGTTCTTTCTCCTTACCACTTTTGCTACTGTAGAGATAGGAAGAATAGAGAAAAAGCTGTTTTAGTTTGTAAAATAGAGTTGGCGCAGCTGCAGGAAGAAAGGACACTATTGAGACAATATTTAATCTCTGACAACAAGCTGAAGCAGCAATGAGGCTCTTTATACAGGAACTTGGAAACGTAGTCAGAAAAGATAGAGAACCTTAATATTCAGAAATGCTCACTGTAGAAGAGGCTGAGTCTAAAAATCTAAGCTGAAGATTTTTGGTTTAGCCTCTAGGCCACCAGAAGGAGCCAAGTCCTTAATTTGTCCAATATTTACTTCCGAAATGCAATATTTTTTTTAATTTAAAAAGAGACCAAACAACCAAACCATAAATTTTTAATAGAAAATTTCATGCAATTCTGTTTTCCATGAGAAATTTTTATTTTTCTCATGCCCCATTTTTCCCGAGAAACACCAGTTACTATTACTTGGTCTTCCTTTTGTTTTTGCATAAGCTTAGAAATAAGATATTGAAAGAAAATAATTAAAAAACTTCACATGAAAGTGTGCCATTGGAAGTTTCTATTATGATTTTCAGTGGACAAGACAGCTTAAGACAGACACTAGGTTCTGGTTTTAGGACATGTTTGGGGAGCAAAAGGGTGGTCTTCTACAAAGTAAAAAAGGATGGTCTTGTACAAAGGCTTTATACAACTTTTAAAATTAAGTCCAAGCTTAATGCAAGGGGCAAATTATTTTATCAAAGGCATTCAGGAACTCTGATAGATCTGTATTAGTCAATAGAAAACTCTAACTGATTACGCGCAAGTGTGTACACAGGTAATTTTTATATTTTAACTGGCTTTAAATTACTTAAAATATTAAGTTCCTTACCAGCAGCATTTTAGATCATTCTTTTCTCTATTTACTTTATTCTTTCCATGTCCTCTTCATACGAGCACCCCAAGTGAATATAACCTACTTTGAACCTATGTTAAGAAATTCAGTGTGAATTTCATTCATATTGTTACAGTTGGCCCAGACCATAATTTCTATTCAATGTCATACTATTTTAATATATGTGTGAGAAAAACCAAGCTGCAAAAGAAAAGTTTGGGTTTGCTTTGTTTTCAAAGCTTTACTGCATAGTTCCCTGTAGTACAGAGATGGTCTGGAAAAGATACAAATGTGACAGTACAACCCACGCTCAGTGAAAGGGTACCTGAATGGGGCTTCAGTCTACATTATTTAACGAGGACAGAAGAAAACAAATAACTTGTTGCAGTTTTTCATTTTTCTGGCCGCCATTCAAAAATGCACAATCCATGAAACATTTCTCCAACTCATGAAAGCTTTCTTATATATCCATGATAATTAGGAAAGTAATTGATAACATTGCTCAGGTTGTAACAACAAATTTTAGTAAAAATAGTACTCCAAAATTCAATCTTGATACACCAAAAATAGTAATACTTTAATTTTTCAGCATTTATCAAATGCTATTCCTATTGTTGATTTAACTGAAATAGAAATCTAAAGAATATCTTAGCAGTTCATTGTAATGTATATTGGATTTCAACTTGAAATTGACATTCAATTTAACCTTTACATTTGGCTGAATTGGACAACTACTTCTGTTAGCAAGAACATGTTCTGTGTGAGTTTTTCCCATGCAGAAATTCCCTTGACATCTTTGTCATCCAAAACAGAATTATTTTTTTTAGCTTTCAAGTAAGTACTGCAACAGAGACAATAAGGATGTTTTTAAATGCAAAGAGTTAAGGAAAATATACTATGATTACCCAAATTTACTTTTCATTCTTACATAGGTTTTCTTCCTATGCAAAAAAGCCTAACATTTCAGTGTTCCTATCTCTTACTTTATAATCCTTTATAAATTTATAAATTATAAAATGTCTTATAATCTGCAAGCTCTATAGGTCTCCAAATACAATCTGAAGTCTAGAAAAACAGCCAAAACAATATTGTTATCACAGTAACGGGAGAACAGAGAAATGCTGTAATTTAATTTCCCTTGTTCTATATTTTCAAGACAAAACCAGTCCCATCTCCTACAGTTTGAAGCTGCAGTTTCACCTTTGGAAAATAGGGTTCAAAGCAACTTTTAGATAGAAAGGACATATAGCATATTTACAAAGACCTTCTTGGAGAGTTAGTAGAGTTTCTTTTTGTTTCCTTCCTTTTTTTAAAAAAAAGTCTTCTTCATAAAATATGCTTTTCATCTGAATGTTCTCAAGGAAAGCACGATCCCAGGGCTATGTGCTTGGTTTTTATTTTAATATTAAACAGTGGAAGACAGCTTGGTAATGAAGTAGTGGGATTTCTGGGAGGAGCATAGAAGAATAAAAGCAAAATGATGATGAAATTAACAAAGCCTTGCTAATTAAAATGCCTTTATAAACACAACACAAAAAAAAAAAAGGAGTGACAGCTGTAAGTATGCAGGCCAATAGCCAGTTTTTATCTAGCAATGTCAAATTACCTGCTTACACAAGTGCATTAATTTCAATGAAGGCACTTTTTTTTTAATGGAAACATAATTGTTGATGTATGCCAATACATCATTTAGCTTACACCGAAATCTTTTGTATAAATAAACTGCATAAAGAAAAGACAAATAATATTTCATATATATATGACTGTCTTTTCTACTTCTTGCTATCACAGAACACTTCCCCTTCTGAAACCAATGTATCTTGTTCTATTATTAGAGTAGGAAGTTTATGTATGTTCTTTGCAAGTACTTTTATCTTCTCCATAACAGATCTAATACTGAGTGGTATATAAATACAACACTAATAAACAAAAGCAGACCTGCCTGAAAGGCATCATCTATCAATTGCAGGCTTAGTATGACATCCATTCTGAGAATCTAGAGATAAACAATTACATCACAAATTGAGACAGTTTTAAAAAGTAACAAAGCAGAAAAACAAAGGACTCCAACACAAAAAAATGCTCCAAAAGAAAATTTCTGGCTGAGGAGAAAGTTGTCACTGAAAAACACTTCCTTTGCAAGCTGAGAGACATCAAAAACTACATTCAATTAATGACAAATATTTGCACTTTTTTACATGTCAGTTTGGGAAACAAAACAAAGAGAATGAACACAATTTTCTTGTGTAAAAAGACTTTGCCCACATTACTTTGAGCTCTGTACAGACACAGGATTACACAGAAAATAAGTTGTTTAAACAGCTTTTAAGTAAAAGATCAAAAAATAGTAACTCCTTTTAGCAATGAATATCTTTGAGAAAAGTCACTCTGACTGATAACAAGCATCTCCTTAAACTGCAAAGCTAATGGAGTCTGGTTTCTCATGAAATTCTGTCTCATACAAACTACTTGCTGTCCATTGCAATGAGTATTCTGACTGAAACATTATCCACAGCTAAGACACACAAAACAACTTCCTCCTGTGCCCTTTCTTGCATGCCAAAGAACAGGTCAGTTCATGATGAAACCTTTTCATCTGAGGCCAGTACAATTTTCCCTTCATCTGTCCACCTATTTTTAATAAAATTCTGGGGACTGTTTGTTTTTGCAACCTCTACCCTGTAAACCACAAATTCTACCACAACAGGCTAACAGTCACTGAGCTCACAGTGAAGAAATTTGAGGAAGAGAGGGGTTGAACAAACCCATACATATTCTGAAATACAATACAGCACAGAAGAAACAGTCTAAGAGATCTTGGACTACATGGAAGATGATTTCCTGACAGAGCTGGTGAGTGAGCCAAGAGGCCAGATGCCCTACTGCTATTTATGAACAGAGAAGGATGATTTGCTGCTCGGAGGCCATCTAGGCACAGGCAACTATGAAATGATAGTTTTCAGTTCTCAGAGCAGTAAGGAATGAAGTCAGCAGACTGGCCACCTCAGACTTACAGAAGACAGACTTTTGCTTGTTTAGGAGACTATTTCATAGGGTCCCATGGGAGGCAGTCCAGAAGGGCTAAGGCTTTCAGGAAGGCTGGACATTCTTCAAGAAGAAAAACCTAAAGCCAGAGAAGCAGACCATCCCTATGTGGCAAAAGAAGAGTCAGTGGGAAGAAAGACCAGCCTGACTGAACAGAAAGTTTTGCTGGAACTCTGTAAAAATGAAAAGACACTTGGGAGATAACCTCTTGCAGTGCTTCAGGCTTGAGGCAGAGTGGCTAGAAAGCTGCCTAACAGAAAAGGACCTGGGCTGCTGGCTTAAGGGAGGCTTAAGGGAGACCTTATCGCTCTCTGCAATGATCTGAAAGGAGGTTGGGGTCAATCTCTTTTACCAAGTAAAAACGCTTCAAGTTGTACCCAGGGAGGTTTACACGGGATATCAGGAAAAATTTCTTCTCTGAAGGGCTGTCAAGCACTAGACAGGTTGTCCAGGGAAGTGGTTGAGTCACTTGGGTGGTGTAGATGTAGCACATAGCAACATGCTGTAGTGGTGAATTTGGCAGTGCTTATTTGACAGTTGGACTTCATGAGCTTAAAGATCTTTTCCAACCTAAATGATTCTATGACATGGTTTTTGTGTTGGCATAAGACCACTTTTACAATGATGATTGGCAGACTCTCCTTAGAAAACAAAAACCTTCAATATTCATTCTCAGGTAAGTTTCCCATCACCAAGTTACCGAGCTTTTCTCTCTCTTACATATTTCAACTAGTTTCAAGACTCTTTGAATCTTTCCTTCCTTACTAGAAAGTGGGCTGTACTCAAGAGGAAAAACAGAAAGTTTTTCTGCTTTTCCTAGTTCATGTTCTGGCAGTTTAAGCTTTTCCCACAGTGCAGAAAAACTGGGTTTAGATTTCCAAATGCAAAAGGATAATCCTGTTCCCTCACAATGTGAACAGCAGGTCTGTAAACATAACTATTGTATAAAATGAGGCACTGCTGTCATCCCACTTGGTCTTGCTATGTTGTCTGTCATGGATCAAGTTTCTGAGGAGATTCAACCTGCTGTAATACACAGCATACTTTATAAATGCCTACTTGGTCAACACCCTCAGCAGACTTAGAAGGAACAATTCATTTTGGTTAACTCAACTAGCTGCTGTTCAAACTTAGCCTTTAGAAAGTTGCAGTACATCTGTGCATATTCAAAAGAAAAATTACTTGCACCTGGGAAATCTGTGTTTGTCAATAGACAGCACCTCACTGTGTCTTTTGACAACCACATTTTATTAAGAATGGAATAAATATAACATATAACAAGGTACAAAATGTAACAGCTGATATGCTATGGATCTATATTTTAATTCTATTGAATTCTAGTAACAATCTTCTAACACAGCTCTTTCATTATAAATTACTGGGGTATTAAAAAAGCAAACCCTCACAGTATAAATATGTTTTCCATATAGCTTCAAACACCCATATTAATCATCACCCTACTTAAAGTTACATCTATCACATACACCTGGCAGCTGACAGACAAGAATAAAAACAGTAGCTTGCCACAGTACAGGGACCTAGTTCAAAGAAGCAACTCAGTTTGCCAACAGATTTCAGGTGTACTAGATGGCAGCAGAAATCTATGTAGGCCTCTTAAGAGCTACAGCTCACTCTTCAGCTCCACTCTGCAGTTCTGTTTTGGCTCAGAGCAGCTTGAAATAAACACTTTCAGAAAATATTCCATTAACTCATGAAACCTATGTTTCAAGTGTGTATATCTGGCTTCTCTACCTAAATGATATATCCAAAATTCCTTCACTCATTCTTCACTTTCTTCCTGGCGCCTTTTACAAAAGGCACAATCAGTTACTATTTGGATGATAAGAAGCAAAAAGACTGAAACACTGTTATGGCTCAACAGGACTGGTGTAAGCACAGGCTGATCAGAAAAAAGTTGTTATTACCTCAAATATATTCAACAAAAATAGTTGTCAGAAAGGCTGATAAGAATAGGGGAAAAAAATTCATCTCCGAACGTACCCCAAAATGTTGTAAATTGGAAAGTCAATGTAAAAAGATTAAATCTGTGATATTTTGAAGAACATACACCTGAAGACATACACGTGAATCATTATTTTAGGATGAGGGAAAAAAATTAATTTCAAACCTCAGTCTTTGAATAGCAGTAAAATATTCTGAATGAAACTTATAATGAATCAGTTAACTAGCATTTTAAGGTAAGAGCACAGAAGTTTGAAATATCTATATTTAACTGAAGACAAAGAAATGAGACAACCTCAAAAAGTTGAATACAGAGAATATATGGAGAATTTGAGCTGAATTTCTTGAGCTCCAGAGTATGTTTCCAATACTGTCCTACAGAATTACTTAGGAAAGGAGGGAGTGGGAGGACAAAAAGCAAAAACTGACAACAAAGATAAACAACATAAACTTCTGTCTTTTTATTTACTAGGACTTGTTTCCAAGGCATATTATTTCATGGCAACACCACTATCAGTAAATACATCTTTAAAATCATCTGCATTATTATCTGTATCCTCCACAAAAAAGAAACCAGACGTCAATCATAACTGTTTTCCTTATGTAAAATGCAGCTCTGACCACAGAAAGTGTTGATTGAAATCACATCTCAACAATTACCAAAATAATACAGCAATTGAAATGGTACAATAATTGTCCAAATTAGTCATAGGATGGGACAGTTTTATACAAAAAGTTCAAACCACTACTGCCATTACAGTTGATTTTACTGGTTTTTTACGTGACCTCCAATGGTATCCACTAGAATAGAATATAGTGCTTTCAAAATAGGTTCCACCAATTAGAAAGAAAACAGGAGCAAAGAAACAGTATAAAGTTCCCGAGAACTCCCAGAAATGAAGGTAAAAAATGACAGGGATGCACTTTTTTCCCAGCTACTGCCCTTTTTCCCAGAGCAGCAAATATCTTAATTCAAGTAGCAACGATTTATACATAAAATAAAAACATAAGGTTTCATAACAGCTCCTTGAAAATTATTTATTACATAACTTTCATTCACCTTGAGTATGTGAAAAGCAGGTCAACTGGCCTTTGAAATAAAAAAGAAGTTTTTGACTGAAAAAATCTTGGCAAGGTAACAGATTTATCCAGAGCTACACTTCCAATTCTTAAACTCTTTACAACCAATATACAAACAGCTTGAAAACAGAATTTGAATCCTAAAGTATCAAATGTTATGTGAAAGTGGATCTTGATTAAAATAATTGTTTTTGTACATTGACAGCAAATCCTTCTTCCTTGCTTGATCCTGTGTAAAATTATTCAGCATTCAGATCAAGACACTAAGTGTCATTTTACAGAATCACTCAATGTTGACTTAGTTAACAAAGACTTTGCTTAAAAACATAGTATACAGGTGACTATTTCTGAAGATAAGAAATACACTTTTTAATTAATTTTGGTAAATAATACAAGCAATAAGGTGTACCACATGCTATAATACTTAATAGAAATATAAGAATAAGCATCATAAACAATTCAAAATCTTACACTAAGTATGCATGTTATTTAGCTATCTGTGGTAGCAAAAGCAAAACATTCATACCTGCACCTGGAATGATCGCCAACTTTGTTTCAACTAGGCCCATTTTAGCAGAAGATGCTAAAAAACAGAATATAAAGAAGTTCTTATCCTAATGTAGAAGGAAAAAAATCAGTGGAAAATACATCATGATGACCTAGAAGTTTGCTAATATATTAAGTTTTCTTCAAAAAGAAAAATAAATCACCTTTTAAAGAATTTGTTTTTTAAAAAAAACCCTTCAAATAGATTCAACTGATCTGCTTTTAGTGAAAGATCCAACTACTTCCATCAAGGCAAATTCACTACTTCAGTCATTTTCACATAGCAAGTAAGCAATAACAGTGTGTAACAGAGACTTGCATTCAAATGGAAAGTACTAAAAGAAAATGGATGTTATTGCTTAACATCTTAGAATGGGATAGAATTCTGTATCTGATTATTTGAATTCTTTAGGTGACAGAATATTCTCTAAAGTCAAACAACATTATAAATCCTAACTTACTGGCTCAGAATGAATTATCCATTTACTTTCCATCAATAGGCTTTACAGTTCTGACAGCTCATTAGCTCAAGATTCCTCTTTTCAAGAGTGGTTGTCACTTTTAAAATTTAATTTCTTATGTAATAATACACTTACTAGCAACTTTTGTTTTTTCCCTGTACCCTGTTTAGATAAAATCAAGTCTCCATCTAGAGCACTTCAAATGCACAAGAATAGAAAAAAAATTTAAAATGAAAAAGAAAATAACTGCATGACTGTTTTGGCAAGACTGATAAAATTAGGGTCAGAAGAATCACAAAAATGTTTAACAAAATCAACCCAGCTAAGAGAGTTAAGTTGTTATAAAGGAAACATTAGCAAGTACTTAGATAGGTTTGTGCTAAAGCCCTTTAAAATAACGGGTTATAAACAATGTCAAATATCAGGTAAATTTTATAAGACTGTTGCCAACAGACAGATTAGTCAAGCCAGCTATAACACTAATAACCCTACATTCCATAGCAGTATTCAGACCTACCTGCCACCCGAATATCACAGGCTAATGCAAGTTCTAGGCCACCACCTAAGGCAGTTCCATCTATTGCAGCAATAGTAGGTACAGGCAGATTAGCTGAAAAAGAAAGTACAAATTAACACCAACCTCATCAAGAACACCTCTGGAAAGTGTTTCATTAGTTTTGCTCATTCTACAGTCACACGTTTCAAAGCTAGAAACTGTGTCTTGATATTCTCAGACCACCACTGGCAATAATGGCCACCACCATTGTCCCTTTTCTCCTGCAAAGCAGCAGCTAACAGCTTAATAGAGGTGGGAAACTCTTCAGTTTGATAAACAAATGCACACACTGCCAGCACACATGACAGGTAGCAGGGCTCCAGAGGCCTGTGGGACCATGGCATGGTCTGTATGTAATTTATCATCAGTGTTCTGACATGAGAGTCATTTAAACAATCAGCCTAAAGTACTGCTTTTCACCTTCTGGAAATTCAAGTTCTCTTCATCCCTATTCATCACAAACTCAAAGTTTGATGAAAAATGCATTTTAATTTTAGAAATACATTATATATTACAACTTTAATTATATTTAATGTAAGAGTTAACACAAGATATCCATTTTTAAATATACTCAAACAGTAGTCCAGCAGTACATTTTGTTGCTACTAAAGTTTCAAAGATAGCCAAAAGCAATTAATTAGGTGGATACTTGGGTGTACAGCTTGTTGAAATGTTAAATCAGCTCCTGACAACAGCTTTTTTGTAGATGTTAAAAAATATTTTCTTTGTTTTAATGTTTCAGCTAATTTAATTCAATGACCAGTTCATTCAGTTTCATTAGCCAGAAATAGAAAAGAAAAAAACCTCTTCTACCAACATATAAATGAAAATGATGCATGAAAGACTTTAAAAGACTTATTTCCTTTTAAAATCTAGAAGGGTAATGTGACAAAAATTATTACTTTAATGTATTAATTAGAACTGTCCTAGTGAACTAGCTAGTTCTCAATTCAGAAATTGTGCTATCTAGCTTACCTTTTTCCTGTCTGACAAATAAACTTCAGATAACTTAATTCAACAAAAGAATCAATTAAATATTGGTATACATCAGCGTGACAATTATTATACAAGCCAGTAGTCTCTCACTGGGTAACAAATAAACCATGTAATTAAACAAAGGTTATTTTACCTGCAAATTGACCTGCTTTTATGATTAACAGCCAATGAAAATCCAATTGTCTTTAAAAAAAGAACAAAAACTTAGCAATGCTTTTCAAGATTCTAACAGATGCTTTAAAACAAAGTTACTGGTTTAGATCATTATTAATAGTGATTATCTGAATCAAATCTAGTGCCAAAAGAGGCTACTGATTACTGTTTGCAAGAGCTCTTTCAGTGACTTAAAAGAGCTCAAGGTATCCATTATACCTGCCATCTGCCACAGAAGGCATAGGAGACAGAAATAGTAGAAAAATCTGCTCTTTCTCTATTTACTTCTTCTTAGTTATATGGAAAGGCAACTCTCATTTCCAACAGGGCACGGTTCCTGACAGAAACTTATAACCCTGTCAACACAACCAATTTGCCAAACAGTCTTGCAATTTTGCTAGCTGACACAGCTACCCTTCTCTTAAAGAAATGTGCCTTTGCCTTGGGTAAATAAAAAATAGTTTGCCTGAACATGAAGGCAGGGTCATTGTTAACTGCAGTTTCCAGCAGTTACTGCCTATATAAATGTTCCATTTATCAGAGACTAGCAAACACTATCTTGAGCACTGTTTGCATGGCTCTTGCAGTACTCCAAGGCAGAATACTTTCCTAAGATAAGCAACTTCTGGAATTAGCTATGGTGCAATTCAAGTAGACTATTACACATGAAAATGGAAGTTACAAAATGAGCATTATAAAACAGCTTGGTTTCAAGAATTACAGCCAGCTTCTATCATGAAATAATAAAAAGTCATAATTCAAGGGGATAAAAAGCAGTTTGACAATGTTAGAATCATCACTTCCCAAGGATATTAATTTGAAAGGATCACCTGATATTAGAGCTGACAATGAATGAAAGGCAAAAGACAAATCCCCTGTAACAGCCTTGTGTGTATCTATTAAATGAATTTAAGAAATTAATCCTTTTAACACGTTCTTGTAAAGCATCAGAAAAACTAGCGTAAAAAAAAAGTTAGTAATCACTTGGGATTGCAAACTGAGTTTCCAGGCTACTAGAACTTTTTAACAAGGGTGAAGTTTCCTGGAGTATTAGTACTTTGTAGCATAAGAAACACGTGATCACATTTATCTGCATGATTTTAATGTACAGCTGCCAAAACTGTTGAGCCCATAACAAAAGCAGAGATGATGTTTGACAAATAATGCCCTGTAGGCTTAATTGAGTTATATGCACTCAAACTTTAAGAACAATAAATTACACATATAGACAGGTCAATCTCCACATGATTCTACATGATAAGGCTCATTTGCTATGAGTGATAAAAAAATATTTAAAGCTTTGCCAAGAGGCCTAGTGGTTTTATGCTTTAACATTCCACATTTTTGTCACAGTTCAAATAACAAGATATAAATTTTAGGCAACTGTTGTACGACTACTCTAGTTCTAAATTCTAGATGTGATTCAGGTTTATCAGGGTGCCATCATGAGCTGCATAGTGAAATAAAAAAGGAGTTTAAGATATATAAAAGAAACAGATTAGCTAAACTAAATGAGAGAGGACAACACAGAGACAAGAGTAGACCATGCATATATAAAGATTAAAGTTGTTAGAAGTAATTAAAAAGACTAAGTAATGAGCAGCATTAAACTTTAGTTGGAGAATTTCACTGAGCACATCAAAGTGTGGACTATGAACTACTAAATAATAAGGTAGTTCACACAATTAATTCAAAAAGAATTACTTCACACTTCGATTCTAATGTAAAACATGCTGCTTATTCTGTAAATACAGTTCTATTCTGCACATAAAACATATCCCAAGCAAATGCCAAAAGTCACATCCTAATGTAACATCAATGCTTAATTATATTACAGAAAAGTAAAGTTCTAAGTACAGTAAAGAAATAGAAGGGTCCAATTCAGTTTATGTTATGTCAGCAACAGAGCTAGACATAAGACAAAAACACATCCTTATATTCGAGATCACAAGAACACAGACTTCTAGCTGAAGAGAAGACAAATGTGAACAAACAAATAAAAATAAATTTCATGCATAAGTTGTTTAAAGAATAATCTCTTAGCACAGAAGCTGACAAAGCCTGTAAAAAAGGATGTTTACTGGTCATTCAAGACATGACACAGGTAGATACGTGACCATCAGGTAAACTGAAGAATAAGAGAAAATAAACTTAGTAGCATTAGATACCTCAACTAAACCCATAAACAGCTCAAACAAAATAGAAAATATGACATACAGCAATATAAAGAAATGAACGTGCTTCCTATTCTGCAGTAACTGTGAACTTTCAGCTCAACTTCAGAAATGCATTCCTGATAAACATAGATGTCACATGTAGTTTCAGATTAGGTGAACTGGCAGCATCTTGTAGTCTTGAGATACCCCCAGCTTTCCTGTGACTCTTCATTACTAAAAGGTGTAGAATAGAGTAAGTAAACTCACCCACAGTTTTGCCGTGAGTACAGAATGTCACAGAGGGAGCACTTTGCAATTAAGCATATAAAAACACATGTAATGTGTGGAAAGTAATTTCAAAGAATCACAGTTGTTCTGAGGCAGGTAATTGTTATTTCACCTTGAAGTGACTTTCCACATATGTCTACTGCTGCTGACTAACAAGGGATTTCCTTCCTGCTTAGAGACCATGATATGACAAACAACAGGCCAGCATATGAATACAGGCACCTGGTCTGGAGGATTTGACCACTAAATAGTTTCTCAGATGTGCGCCGTAACACCCACACAGCTGAGTCATACTACTGCAGATACTGACATTCCCCAAATAGAAGGCAGAAAATGCCTGGATTCTACTGACCTGAATCATAAATGACTGTTTAGTCTTCTCACTAATTTATTAAGGAAGTTCTTATAAAATTACTGATATGTAAGATAATAGCTGGGAGGAAACAGGACTACATGTGACACTTTCTTAGTAACTGTAACATAGCCTTTTTTTATTCCTACACAACCTCAGTTTCTCATTACTGACAATAAAATAAATGGTCTGATCAACAATGAAAACCTACATTCCAGGTTAGTAAGGATGAAGGAAGTATAAAGAATGAATACATACAGTAAAACCAAAACAGCAACAATTCACATATGAAAGTAGCCTTGTTTTTATGAAACATTATATACAGTAGATTTCATATAATAGGCAAGAAACCACATTCTTTAGCTGGTGTCCCATTACTCAAAGGAGTCTATTGCTAATGCTGATCCCTTACTGGGCGTTCCTGAAACAGGCAGAGGAAGAATAATATGGTTATTCAGAATTCCAGACTCTGTAATTTGTGTTTCTGGCCAACCTGCATGAACTTTTCCCAGCTGATTAACTTAAGATATTTAACACCCAGGAAAAATAATTACAAATTCAGAATATATCAAATTCAAAAAGACCAACCTCCTAGGAGTGTCCTCCTTGCTTGCTAAACAAATTTATATATGTAAGATTTTCTGTAAGCAACTGTACCACATAGTCATATAAATGGAAAAAAACCCCTTCCTGAGCTAGAAATAAGATTTTGAGATTTAGACTATTCACATGCCAATGAAGTGTATGAGAATCACCCAATTGTAGCCTGGCAGCTGTTGCAATTAACCTGAAGAATACCTGCAGTACTCCCTTCCTTTAGCTAAGATGTAGGAGTCATCATTAAAGAAATAAAATCTAATTGACATAGAATTCTGCTTCTCTAAAAGTAAAAGGTCTGCACTGTTACTGCAGTACCACTTCATGATTCCCATGAATCAGAAAATTCCATGAAAGTCCACTCAAGCCCTAATAATGCAAAAATTCTATTATAAGTAGAAACAATTAGATATAATGGGATATAGATATAGATATAATTAACTTCTTATACCTTAGTTAACTTAGATATAATTATTTTCTATTTTTGAAGTACTTTTTACAGATTAGGGCAAATATTTTCAACTCAACTAATTATAGCAGCCAGAATTTCGTATCTACAAACATTCAAATGAAGCCCCAGTTTAAAGCCTGCCTTTTTACGCATTTGACACAAAATATTAATGAAACAAAAGACAGTCACCTTAACTTCCCTTGCTATTATTCCTGTGTTGTCCTGTACCTGGACAATGTTCAAAAAAGGTCCTTTTTGTGCCTTTCTCATCTTAATTCAATGACTCTGGCAACCTTCAGAAAGAACAGCTATTCAGATATGAACCAGAAGCTTGTCAGTACCTCTAGTACCTACCGAACCAGATTCAAAACCCTGACTTGTCTTTAATTATGAGCAGAAGAATTCTTGTTACCCAAAATGAAACTGAAAGTAGTGAGCATACTCTACTTGCCTCAAAAACTGTGAGTATCCATCTAAGACAGAAGTAGCTACAAAATTCAATTTTAAATAACAACACAACTGAATTGCCACAGAACAAAGAAAAAGATTGTCCAAGCTATTTATTTCACATGCGCATTTCTGATTATTTGACAAGTAAGGTTGATTAGTGAACAGCTTACTAGGACAAGCAACTTCAGGGGCATTTCCAGCAAGTAGTTTTCCCTTTTGAATAATGGATTTTATAAATCATAAAGCCAAGAGGATGAATTGTACAAAAGTATCTTGCATACTCTCAGTATCACATGGATTACTAGAGGAAAGTATGCTATAAATTGAGGAAGAGAGTAGCGGTTCCAAGATTTGTTATTTAACTCTAGCAAATTAAGAAAGTGTGGCAAACATCTGCCTACGTATGTCTGCAGCAGGTGGGAAACCCTTAAATCACAGAATAGCCAAGGCTGAAAGAGAGTTCTCACCTTGAACAGGTTGCTCAAGCTCATGTCCAGGTGATTTTGGAAGATCTCTAAAGAGGGAGACTTCAGAACCTCCTGGGTAACCTGTATCAATGCTCAGTCCCTTCACAGTGAATAAGGACTTCCTGATCTCAGGGAGAATCTTTTCTGTTCCGGTTTGCACCCATTGCCTCTGGTTGTGTCAACAGACACCACCAGAGATAGCCCAGCCCCATCCTCTAACACCCTCATATATTGCTGAGATCACCTCATGAGCCATCTCTTCTCTGGTCCTAGCTTGCTCAACCTTTTCTCACTGAAGAGAAAAGGTCCCTTCAGGGCCTTTCACTGGACCTTCCAGTAGCTCTGCGTTTTACTTAGGAGCCTAGAACTGGCCATAGCACTCCAGCAGTGGCCTCACCTGTGCTGATAAGAGCAAAAGGATCACTTCACTCAACTCTTGGTAACACCGATCCTAACACAGCCCAGGGTACCACCATGCTTCCTGGCCACAATGGCACAGTGCTCTCTCACATCCAGCTTGCTGTCCCACCCAGACCTGCAGGGCTTTTTGTGCTGCTGCTTTTCCTATCATTACCCTCATAATGTACCTGGTGCACGAGATTGTCTGCATTTTCCTTTGTAGAAATTACTGAGGTTCCTGTTGGTCTATTTCTACAGCTTGCTGAGTTCCCTCTGAACGGTAGCACGACCCACTCCTTATGATTTTATAACATCAGCAAACTTGCTGAGTCTACATTCTATCCCATCATCCAGACCATACACAATGTTGAACAGGACTGAATCTGGCGCTGCCCCTGGGATACAGACTGGCTATGGGCCTCCAAGCAGACTTTGTGCTGCAGATGCACAGTCTGAACCCATTCATTTAGCCAATTTTCAATCAATTTCACTACCTTTTCATCCAGTCCATACTCACCAGTTACTCAACAAAAATTTTACAAGAGGTACTGTCAAAAGCCTTACTGAAGTCAAGGTAGACAATATCCATGTTTCTCAATCTAACAAACAATAAGAAACAATGTTTCTCATCTAACAAACTCTCCTTTCATCATACGTTGTCAGACTGGTTAAGCAACATTTCCCTCCTGTGACTCCACCTTATGACTTTCTTGTCCCTTGTGTGTCTAGTAGTAGTTTACTTTCCACATTTAGTTGTTCCAGAACCTCTCCAAGGACAAATTTTAATCTACAGATAAGAAAGCTCCCTCCCCATTTCTTAGTGCATTTATTTAAATGTAGTAACAATGGAAACTTCCAATTAATAAAAAGAATGGTCACATGCTCCCAAAATGTTTAAATACCACTAAGTGCATACGTGTAGATAGATTCTATGATTGAAGGTCACCCATTAGGAAAGCAAGAAATAGGCAAAAAGAGTCATCTCTTAAGAGTGAGAATGTCAAATAAAGAATTACAAATTTTAGTCTTGCTATTACAAAGCAATCCACTTATTTACATACCATTTATCTTTAGTGTATATTTCAACTAAAAATAGCTTAAACCCCTATAATACTGCAAATCTATAGCCTGATTCCTACACTAGCATTGAAAGGTTTGAGATCTGTTACTTTACAGAGTTTCTTTATGAACCCAAAATCTCCAAGTTGTCTGGTTACAAGTCATAAAAGAATTTTCAAAAGGTCACAGACATAAATAGGAATTTTGAATCAGCAGCAATGATTATTTGAAACTACATCCTGGCTTGCATAATAACTGGGAATGGATTTTTACTTTGTTTTTTAAATAATTAAGTTTATACCTAAATATTCTTATTTTGTAACTCAGAATAAATTTCTCTTCCATCTTTTCACTACCCAGATTCATGATGTCTCTTGGTAATGTGGCTCTTGATTATAAAAACTAAGATCTTTTAACTTAAAAAAAAATTAAGGGGGAGGGGGGGGCATAAAGGGCATAAGCTATGCCCCTTGACTGGCAATTAGAGGCGGTCCATGCGCAGTTCTGATAACTGGAATATTCTTTATACTCAGAACATTAGGATGACAAAATTACATTTAATATACTAAATAATTTATGTCACAGGAAATCAGAAAAAAAAATACGACAGAGCACAGTATCGTGATTTCATTTTGGGGACCTTTTCCTGAAGAACTGTTTTGTGATGGCATATAACCTTTGCAATGAGTTTTGTTTCAGGCAGTTACCTAGCTTTGCAAAATCTGTAATCTAGCAGCGACTACATGAGTTCACTTTCATTTTCAGTTGCAAGCACTACTGTCAAAAAAAGATTCTTCTATGAGGAAAAAAGCTAACAAAACCAAAATACTTCAACAAGTATTTTCATCCATTCTGTAACACTAAGAAATCCAAACAGCATATGCAGCAACATTTGAAAGTGGCTGAGAGAGACTGTCAGGGTAAAGAAGATTGGTCAAACCATTCTTGCACAGGGCAAGTAATCAAATGTTACAAATCTTTACCTCTCATAAGTGCAAAAATAATGATAAAGTGATTACTCAATTTATTTCTATATCTCTGTATGTTTCAAAAATATATTCATCTGCAAAAATAACCACACTTTAAGTCTGAATACAGAATTCTGTGCCATACGTTTGCTTGTCACAACTGTGAAAGGCTTTTAGGTACCCTCTAATTCCTGCGCTTTTGATAAGAAGCTTAATAAACTACAATTGTTGATAGACTTGAACATTACTGTCTTTGCTTTAATACCTTCAAAGTTCAGGCAGAAATCAACAACAGTAAAGAGCTGCACAAGAAAACCTCATATTTTTTAGTATTTGTAAAGAAATTATGCTTTTTAATGAAAATGGTTACTGCACATTACATCTAATTATTAAGCAAAAGATATTAATAAAGTTTTTCTTCCATTTATTTTGACAGAGGCTAAAGCACCTCACTCAATCCTATTAATTTCCTAGTTTCCTCCATTAATCATTCACTCTCATATATGACATAGAAACATGCGTTTTTTGAATTGAAAAAAAATCTCAACTTTAATAGAGGAATAATATATTCTTTATTTTAAAATTTTCTATTTGGTACTTTATTATGGACAGGTAAAAGAGACAGCGTGTTCTACATTCTTGATAAAAGAAACAGAAACTGGGAAACTAATGGGAATGAAAGAGGGGGTTAAATTAAACCCCTGAGCTACTGTTTGCTGTATCCAACTCTTCTATGATTTTTTTGTACTATAGAAAATCATTTGGGTATTTCAATCATCTCTCAGTCTGATAAACAGATTCTTCAGTTTCTTCAAACAGATTCTTCAGTTTCTTCATATTTACCAACATTTCATCTTGTAGTCTCATTCTGCCCCCAATAAGACAACAATGAAGTAAAACCTAAATAACAGAATTCACTTTCTGTAAAAAAGAGTGAAAGCGTCGGATAGAAGAAAAATGAAAATTACTTATTTTATTTTTTACTCTTACTAAATACATTTAAGAACTTATTATTCACACAAAAACAGCACAACATATAATCAAGCAGTGGATTTATGAAACACAGAGAAGATAAATTAATTCAGTTACATTTATACATTCTACTTCTATGCAAGTTTTTTTTTTTCTTTCTTAAAGAGCGCACAAAATAAAACTCCGAACTATTGTCTATACAATATACAGACACAACTATAGTCTCTAATATAATCTCTGGTTGTTAGGAGAATCAAATTAGATAGGGTTTTTTTTTTTTATTGTCTATTTGTCTGATTTACAGGATGAAGAAAACACATACTCTATTATTACTACTGTTCTTGTCTGACACAATACATTCCCTAGTCTAGTGCTAAAATATTTTATTTCTAAATTAGCATAATTTACCAAGTAATGGTTTCAAGCCAGTTCACTTACAGAACACTGCAGAAGAAACAGGTCCTAACATTTCACAATAAGCTTTTTTCTTTTTTTACAAGCTGGCTTAGTAATATCATCAAATCAGAGTCTACCCAGGTGTATTCACTACAAGATTTGACAATTCTGAAGTCAAAGCCTCGTGCTTGGCCCAATCAGTGAGCTCAGGATTTCTCCAATAGAAGAGCAACATTATGCTTTCAGTACCATGTCAACAGTTGCTACCCTTTGAATATCAATTCGTTCAAGGAACAGAGCCACCGACCAAGACAGGCAAAGCAAAGTGCTAACAAAAATACAACAATACAATAACAACAAACTTTTCTTCCTCATTCAGCGATTGAAACATGCGATTTCAAACCTGAACAGGGTGAGGAAAGGATAGTGTTACCAACACATCAAACATGCAAGAGTATGGCTCCTGGGAGAGGGAATGGAAGCCCTGGACAGCAAGTGATGCTGGGGGCCTGTTTTAACACAGTGCAAACTGGCTATGCTGATCTCAATAAACCATCTGAGTAAGTAGCATCCTACTTTTGGTAGTTACCTTGTGGAAGAAAACTTAAAGACCCATGTCCAGTCCATGTTCTATTGTCCTCCAGAACATTAGGAATTACTGGCAGAAGAAAAACTAAACTACTGCTGAGGTTATGTTGATTTTTGTCATGACTGTACAGCAGCACCAGGATCGGACAACACTTAGTCAAAGGCTATCTTAAATTATTCAATATCAAGAGAAGAAATAAATCTACCATTGGAAAACAAGCAAGAGTCTATCAACACACTCAGAATGCTGGCACTCAAGGGCTGTATTAGTTATGCTGTACACTTAATCAAACAGGCAACATCATAGCACAGAAAGCAAAATACTGTGCTAAAATCTATATTTCACAGTTTCAGCAACACAGAAAGCATGATACCTGAGGCCAGCTGTTCAGCATGGCTCTGAATGGTAGCACAACCCACCTGTAACTGGTTCTTTTTCAAATTTGATAGCTATCTGAAATTTCATTCAGCTTCCCAGTAAACACAACTCATAGCCTGTATCTCTCTTCCCCAAGAGAGAAATCTACAGTTCTTATCACAGGATTTCCAAACTAGAGTACTACATTTTTGATGGCCAGATCTACTTCCAGCAAACACAGATGGACTTGGTCAATTTGGTAAATTTTGAGTGTTCACTCCTAAATCAGGATTGAAAATGCTAACCAAACCTCCACAGAAGCCTCAGAGATTCAAACAGTAAAACAAGACACAGCGCCAACCTCATTAATGATAATTCTTGATTATTTTTAAGCCTTCATAATGGGAAGGCGGGGTAACAGTTAGCAGACCAGCAATCAAGCGAAATTTTTTATAATCATTTCACATCATTTTATAATGATGTGGGATTCTTGGGACCACTGAAATAAATTTTTGACAGCCAGCACCCAAAACCAAACTGTAGCATATAACGTGGCATCAAAAAATGCATGTTTGCACAATCTTCACTAGTCAAACTAGGAACTTTTTTGAAAAGAGGATGCTTGTCCAAAGGATGAACAAGTGCTTTCTTTTAGGTAAATTAAAATTTGGTGATGACTGAAAGGCAAGACAGAAGAAATGTTAAAGAAGGGGAAAAAAATCTCTAAATATAGAACTGTATCTGCTCTGAATAAAATAAAAAGCACATAATAAAAAACACAAATGCAAGCAACTGACCACAAGGTGCTTTCATTCCAGATGATCTCATTCGAAGTGGAGTGTGTTAAAACTAACCATATCTGATAGAACTGTGTATAAACAAAGTTACTAAATAACACCCTTTACTGAAGTTGTATCACAGCTTACACATAAAAACTAATCAAATATTTTCTACAAAGACCTGTAAGATTTGTTATATTGCAACAAAACCAACAGAATACAAGTAACCTTAGTATTTTATTAAAAAATTTGTTCTTAGCTTAGTTCAAATCAAAGTTCCATCAGGCCATGAGTAAGATGCTTTGTCTCCAAATGTGAAAAAAACAACAAAACAAGCTTAACCACATGGTAATTTTAAGAAGTAACCAAGAAAGTCAGTTTCCAATTTTTATTCCCCGTTTATGGGATTTGTGCTTATATCTACGTTCCTTGGAAAAGCTTTGCTAGTCAATGATGTTTCTCACTTAATTGTTTAAGAGACTAGAGCCAGATGTCAATTTGAGTAATTGCATGTATTTGCTGAATTAAAATTCTTTCTACAGCTTCAGTTTTTATTAAATATGATGTTTTTATTGAGGAGTGTGTTTAATGCATTCAGCTCCATACATAGCCTCAGTCTGTTTTGCAACTGAAATCCCAAAAGATAACATATACACACTATCACAGTTCTGACCCCACAGCCAGTATAAAGAACAATATGAATTTAACAAGAAGTATACTATAAAACACATATTGAGGATCTGACTCACAATGATGGGGTTTTTTTCCTCCTCAAAGCCTTGAAAACAATGCATCTGGAAATCACTGTCATTTGACTTAATTTACCCAGGCCTGTCTTGTTGTGCATAGTTACAAGAGATCTATTAAGTCTTTCCTCTCACAATTTCTTTAGGGTAAAGACAGCCTTACATCAGTAACAAAGTGCTTCAAGGCAGAATATAGTAATGGGCAAGTAATCTTATAATTCTTACTATTAAAAGAAACAACAACAAAGAAAAAAGTAGAAAAAACCCCAGACACACAAACCCAAACCCCAAACAAACCTCCACAATTCTGGTATAATTTTAGCAATAGCAACCACTGCTAAAAATAGAGGCTGTTTTCATTTCCCCCTCCCCAGCTTAAAGCTCCAAGTGCTGCAACTGACGGGGCTCCATTCAATTTTTTCAGCTCTTTTTTAAAGCATTTATTTATAAACAAAATCACATTTATTGCAGCCTTACTTCTTCACCCAAATTTAGTAAGAAGTTACAAATTATTCCCATATAAATAAATGCAGTATGCTTTTAATTTTCAGAAAATTCCCTTCTGCAACTGTATAACAAAATGATACTACAGCTTTTTACGGAACAACCAGTGTAAGGATTTTAAATGTAATGACATCAACAGAAACTAAAGAAAGCCAAAGGATGTCAATTCTAAAAGTTAAGTTTATCTAGTTGTTCAAGACATAATTAACCTTTACTGTAATTTGTCTATAAAGGTAACTTAATGGTCTTCTTTCTGAAAATATAGCTAAAAAGACATAACTCCTTACTAGGTCACACATCTGAATAAAAATGCAATTATCAAAACATGACCTAGTTCTGAAAAGCAGTAAGTAGAATACATTTTAAATGAGATTATAGTATTAAACTCGGATAGAAAAAAGAACAAAATAGGAGATTGGAAATATTGTTCCCTAGCTACATAACATTCTGTAGTGGTAAATATTAATTTGAAAATTGTTTCCCCTCTTTAACTATCTCACAGCATCCTAGTTGTTGCTGGGCAAGAAAAATACCATTATTATTTTCAACTTACAGATTAACTGCAGTGACCAAACGCAAATACAATCTCCCTATATTTTGTAATGACTTGATGTAAAATTAATATTCACTTCTATTCATCAGGGCATGACACATGGGACATCATATGCACTCAACCAATCTAACCTCCTGTATATATTTTTCTTACACTGTCTACCACTTCCTGATGTAGAGAATGGCATAGTAAGACCCCACCTGGGGTAATGCATTCAGCTCTGGGGTACTCATCACAGGATGGATGTGTGATCCATCCTGTCACATTGACCTGCTGGTGTGAGTGTACTCTGGAATGAGCCCAGAGGAGGGACACCAGGTTGATCAGAGGGGTGGAGCACCTCTCCTATGAAGGCTGAGAGAATTGGGATTGTTCAGCCTGGAGAAGAGAAGGCTTTGGAGTGACACAAATGCAGCCTTCCAGTACCTGAAGGCAGCCTAGAAGAAAGACGGATAGGGACTTTTTACAAGAGTCTGTAGCAACAGGACAAGATGAATGGATTCAAACTGGAATAGAGTAAGTTTTAGGAAGAAATTCTTCTCTGTGAGGGTGGTGAGCTACTCGAACAGGTTGCCCAGAGAAGCTGTGGATGTCTCATCCCTGACAGATTAAAGGCCAGGCTGGATGGGGCTCTGAAAGTGGTCTAGTGGAACTGACTGAGGTAAGTAATTTGCTGCAAGCCTTTAACATAACACTGAAAATTTGCTTACATATTCAGTAGTTAAATACCCTCACAGGAACTTTAATGAAGCTGAAAACAATCAAATATTTTTCTCAGGGTTTTTTCAACCCTGAGACAAAACAAAACATCAAATAACTGAACATTTTCCAGTCATTCAGTGAAGAATGCCAAATCCAAATATTTCTTCAGACTTTAGAAATATTCTCACTTAAAAATTTGAAAATAATTCATTAAAAAACCCTATTTACTAATCACAGGAAAAGCTTGAAACCAGCTCATATTTAAACACTAATAGCAGCTTAAAGTATTCCCAGTAACTTCAAGCCAAGGAAGGCTGAAAAATTACTACTTAATGATAAGAAAGCCTCCCAAAATTCTTACAAAGAGAATGAATGGAACAACTTGTCGCCACTTGCTTGGCATTCCAATAAAAGGACAAGTACTAGCATGACATATAGTATCAGCTGCAGGAAATTAATGATCTGCTCATGTCATCTAGGTATTTTACAGATTTCACTTATTTAAACAGCCTTGAGTGTCTACTTCACTTCAAAGACATGACAGTCATTTCAGGACATAAGTATCTGCATGAATTACCTAATCAAAGTCTCATTCTTCAGCAGGTTGTCATTTACCTAAAAAAACCCCCACTATCCATTCATAACATTCTGCCAAATCAAAATGTTACATAGTGTTCTTAAGGAAATGCATCTAAATAAATTTTAGAAGTTAAATGTAGAAAATTAATTCCTTAAAACATGGAACACTTCACTTCTCTTTTCAACAGATCATATTGGCAATAACTTGTTGAAAAGTAACTATATTTAAACTGATCAGCAGAGATGTAGAAATATAATTATTTGTCGGTGAATTTCTAAACTAAAATGTACACAGAAATTATTATCCTTAAGAATTGGTAAAAGTTGATTAAAATCCAAAACTATTAACAGGTTTTACTACACCAAAACATATTAAACAAAATTTTTGAAGACCTTAGTAGCTAAATTTGTATTAGTAGCTGATGTTTAACATGTATTAGACTGTAGTAATTATAGAAACCACAAGAATGAAACAGTAAAAACTGAATTCTAAAGTACTTTGATGCCACTGAACAATCTATCCTTTATGAAAACAGCAGGGCAAATCATCTCTATTTCAGTTGAGTTTTAGCTTCTCTAGCATTCTTTCAGAAAGTTTAACTCAACTTGGAACATTTTAAAGGAATAAATGCACCATGATTCACATTTATCAATATACTTCATAATCCTTATCATCCAATTCAAGATCTGTGATATAATACTACACAGTTAGGGATACTCTACTACCTCTCAAGAATTAACTGTGCATGTTTATGTCATTTTTCTGATCTAACATTCTCAGGTTAAAGTTACAATAACATTTTTCAAGGGAGAGGTTACTTACCCAATTCATTAATAGTTGCTCTTGCTCTGGAGACAAAAGAACTAACTTCACTTGAGTGCATTTTTGCCCTTTCCTTAAGGTCAGCACCTGTAAGTGACATTTCATACATATTTAGCAAACTATAAACAGCATTGTAGATGCATTTTTAAAAGTAAAATATTTCTTCATTTATAAAAATTATAAGTCTACTTCTAAAACAAGGAGTTTAAATTGGTCATATAATTTTTCCACCGATTTCAAGGAAAATATGAACTATTTATCAAGGAAAGACAGAAACAAAACCAAAAAGCACAAAACAAACAAACAAAAACAAATTATCAAACAAACAAAAATGAAATTATTATAAAAATATTTTCAGTATATTTTTCCCAGTGACATCTCTTTTTCCCTTATTAAAATAGTTTCTGAACAGTAGCATTTATGCTTATAGTTCATCTGTTATACTATTTATTTTCCCAACTATGTCACGAAGTCTGATAAATACATGTTTTTCACATTGTACTCTTGTTATTCTCTTATTGGTAGATTATACAGCACATACACTGCATGGTTTTACATTAACAGACTATATATCTAAATAAAAATGCTATGGTGGACCAATTTTTCAGTTCACTTTCCACTCATTTACTTATATTTATTTTGGAATAAGTTACATACCATCGTTTTTTGTCAAAAAAAGCCACATCTTAAACATTTTTACCTATTTTTTCATGAGTATATAAAAATCAAGTTTCTTTAATAAGCATAGATATGGACACAAATGTGTTTTTAAAATCCCACTTATAGAAAAAGCTGACATTTTCTCGCATGAGTGTGTAAAAAAAAAGAAAATTAACAGTAATAGTAATAATAATAGCTAAATATAAAAGTCTATCTTTCATAAAGATTAACAATATACTAAAAAGGCAAAACCTGCATAGACATATTTATTCTCTAAAGAAGTGAAACAGTCACAAGGCAACTTAATGTGCATTTGTTCCATTTGGTAAAAGTTAACCTATTGAGCTAGTTTTTTTGCATGGCTGAAAAGGCTAAAAAAGACAATAAAAGAAAAATGAAAAATAAAAAAGGTTTATGTTTCTCTACCCTGAGAATACCATCCATTCAGGAAAATGCACTGAACCCAGATTAAGTGAAGACTGTAGCTCAGAATTTTAAATTATGCAGTCATAGGTTTCATTTCATCTTCTAACGTTCTGGACTTAACTCATGATAGGCCATCCTGACCCTCTTCATCAAACATAGTTTTAGACACACTTTTGTTGACAGCATTAGTTGTAATGCTAAACAACTCTAGGCTAGTTCTATGATAATGAGTATCTCAATCTGACATTTTCTGACAGACATTCAGTTGTTGCTTTAAAGTACCATGTCTAATAATACAGCTCTACATCTTTCCTTCTTCTTCTGCCATAGCAAAGCTTCTCATTTAACCGTGACTTTTGTTCTCCTTCTATATATGTCAATATGAAAACAAAGTAGCATCAGTCCTGGCTGTATTTGCATATTTCCTGCTAAGCAATGTTAAGCCTAATTTACACTACCAGGTACTTCACCAAAAACTTCCAAGCAACCTTCTAGAATGTGCCCCAACTGAGACAGTAGGACAGGCCAGTTGACCAGACAGTACAAACAGGAATTATTACAGTCAAGCCTGCTCTGCCGAAAAATTGCAACTACTAACTTAGTAATTCACAATCAATGCATAAAGAAATCTTACCAGGAACCCAAAAAGCAAACAAAATTTGCACCCATAAATCTGGATATAACCCCAAATCAAATAAAACCGCAAGCAACTTTCACAAATCCATTTACATATAGAGTTCTGGAGCTAAAAGGAGCTTTTGAAATGTCGTGTTTAAGAACCTAATTGGTAAACTGCTTTAGAAGTCACATCAGCAAGGATGCAAATGAAAAAGTATCATTTACTTGATATCAGTTAAAGTCTGGATCTAGCTTCTTCAACTCTCTTCAAATCACTGCCTATGTAAGAAACTGTATGCTTTACATACAAAAACCTCTTTGGCTGTGCAATCTGACTCAAAACTTCCACACACTGAAATCCTGCTCACTGGGCAGTTCCTTGAAAAACATATTAAAGAAAATATCTAGCATTACGGCAAAGAAAATCTTCTGTCAATATAAGATTAAAGCCATTTTTAGGGTTTGATTTATTCAGACTAGAATATATACATAGAAAAATGGACTCAATCAAAAGAAACCAACTCTTCTAAAACAAAAAATACACTGTAGACTTCTTCCATCAGTTAGAATATGCATTTCCTTGAAAACATTTACATAAATTGATTAAATATTTAACAAAAACCTTATTTAGGAATGGATTAAAATACAGTTGCTAATTTAAAATTAACAATATGGACTACTGTAAAGAAATTTCAAGTACATAGCTGATCTTAGTGCCTTAATCAACTTTTGTAAACTAACATTTCCTTTTTTTACGTGTTTCTCCCTCACAAATGTCAAGGAAATAGAAAGTGCCCTTTTGGTAGCCCTTTTTCTATTTTAGCTCTCCAAAGAATAGTAATAGCAACTGAAGCTTTTTCAGAGAGAATTTTAGTCAAAGCCATTCACTGCACTCCAAAAGAACATATGCCTTGGCATCCTCTGGGTCACAGGAGATGGAACTACCACCAACTTAACACTTTTGTTCCTGATATAAGATTTGACTGCTCAAAGAATTATTGATGAATTCTGACTCACATAGCAAAGAACTGTTCACATATTTCTTCAAAATCTGTTTTTAAGTCAGTAGAAAGGGTTTTGTTTCTGAAGCTAGCCATGAAGGAGAACGCAAGCTGAACCAGAGAGTTCTCTCTCAGCTACTAAAACCAAAGACCCCCTCTTACCCCGGGCTTTCTACTTCAAAGTAGCTGAAAATAGTCTTTGCTTAACTGCTGAGAGCAACAAAGTAGCTAAGGTTTTCAAACCACAAAAAGTCTGACACAACCAAACTGTGATTTTTCTATGGGGCACAGCTGAAATCTGTGGACCGTTTGACCTATCCGCTCCCCCACATCCACTCCCAACAGACTCCAGCAACTCTAATGTGGGTCCATTCCTTCCTGCCACACTGAACACAGAACCCCCTAAGACCTCCTACCCAAAAAGGAAAAGAACAAGCCCAAGCTATCAAGGAGTGGAGGCATATGAACTGTTGCAGTTTTGACGGTACACTGTAATTATGTCCCCACATCCATCCGGTTTGTACTGGAGCATGAATCATTGCCTTCCCCACATTAAGCTTCCTGGTATCTCGATGCTTTGTCCCACTAATTGATTTTCATCCACCCAGAACAATAACAGAAGCTGTGATTTCAGGAGTTACGCTCACCAGTTCTCACCTCACTGCTCCCAGCATTTTATGAACCACATTTTAAAGATTGTGAAATGACATTTTCAAATTATGAGTTGCTATTGCAGGACAAAAGAGAAGTGCCACAGTGAAAGACTTCATTGACAGTACCATCAACCACACCCTCCTACAGCTATATTAGCATTCAGCCAGGTACTCCCCACTTGTGAATAAACTCTTCTTGAATCAATTTAATTCACAGAAGTATCACTTGAAAACTTGCACAGCAAACTGGTAGAAGAGAACCTTCCTGATGACCTCCAACGAAAAGCTATGTTTGAAAAATACCAGTACAAACAGTTGTTTAGTGGTCAGCTGTGATTTGGTCTTTCCAGATCAATTCTTGAAACTGATGCAAGGAAGATGAATATTGTTTTAAATACTACCTACACTTGTATTAAGGTTGGTCAATCCAAAAGAAAATCTCTGCTGGATTTTGATCCATCACTTTCTCACTTTCCTCCTCCTATATTGGAAGAAAATAGGAAGGTTAGTTTGTTTGCCTTTTTTACCTTACTTTCCCTGAACAAGAAAACCCTGTCGAAATAACTCTCTTTTGCATGGTTTCAAATATTCGGCTATTCAATGGTTGGCTGTAATACACTGTCAGTTGAGAGAATTATCGCAGCATGTGCCTGACTTCCACTTCACAATGATGCCAGGGAAAATGTTTATTTGAGAAAGCCAAGGGCAGCCCAGCAAGATAGGGATATTGCTGTTATTCACCAGAATTTTCCACGTACACATACGTATGACAAGGATGGCTTTTAACTCAGAGAACATACCAAAGGAAACCAGCTTTCATAGTGATTACTCTGACCCCATGCCTCCTGCCTTATTTGGATATTTTTACAAACTTACTAATCAGAATTTATATACTGTTGAAAAGCTATATGTTATGTCTGTAAAATACATTCCAGCTATTAAGCCTCACTTTCCAAATAATAAAAATGCCTAGAAATCTTCTTGTACAGACTATTCTATGCAACTTACAAAACACACCCAAAATCTCTAAATGAAAATGGTATAAAATGTAATATGTGAAAGAATTTACCTTTATTCAATAAATAACTTGTATTAAAAAGTAGGTTTTTTAGAAAGCTGGCACACCAAAACTAAACAGTGAAGTTATTCTATCAAGTGTCTAAAGGTGCTTGAATTGTTTTTTGTCTGGGAAGAGGAAAGGAAGTGACACATACACAGGCATTTTCGGTAGAATAAAGCATTAAATTCTTAGCGCAGCAATGTTATTGTGAGCTTGCCCTTTGATCTTACCAAACACAGATCGACCAGTTCTGTCAATACACCAAAATTTCAATAAGGACGTGACACTGGGGAGTATCAGAAGATATTGTCTTGAATACTATAACCTATTATTCTATATCTTGTCAGCAAGAGCTAAGAACACTGCAAACAGCAAAAGACAAAAAGCATCACCAATCCACTCAAACAAGTTAAGGAATTTATGAAGGAAACTTACAATGCTTTCAGCTAGAAGTACAAAACAAGCACTACCTCACCGATTAAAATGCTATGAATTCCTATGAACCCACATCTTATTCCCACACAATGCATTTAAGCAGGCTGTGAATAAATATTCGTCCTTCTCCACACACACTGAACTAAACAAAATACTGAGGGCAAAGGGTCAACTTTGACATACATTATAGATTAACTTTATACCACTGACAAACAAATCCATTAAGGTACATGGAAATATCTTTATTTAAAAGCAGATGTGTGCAACTTCCAGAGAAGCCATTCCAAGAAATCCAAGAAATCATTAGCAGAACACCAATAAACTTCTATGAGGTTAAAAACACCTCAAGAGGAAGCTGTACATACCTATGTGAGCACAACATCATAGTCCACTTACACGCAAAGCCAGAAAGAATTATCCACATTTCTTTTCTCCAAATTTCAAAGAACTTCAGAAATAAAGGTTTTAAGCCCTGAAGTCTATTTAGGACAACTTAGCTCCCAATTTTAAAACTACAGTACCTCATGAAATGTCACAGTTGAGACGGACACACAACACAACACTAGAGGTTCACGCAACCACAGACAACTTTTATTGAGCTCCCTTTATACAGTTTTTGTAAACCCTCACAGTTGCCCCTGACTGGCTGAATTTAGCTGCCACCTGGCCCACTGGCCAACAGTTGTCTGCATCCCCAGTGGTCTAAACTGGCTCCGTAACAGCCTAGACTGGTCAAGTTATATAATTAGGGTTATCTATAACTGTGAGGCCTCCAGGCCAGCTGCTAGCCACCACAGTTCCCCCTTTTTGTTTTTAAATACAAAGGCAGCATTTGTCTTCCTCTGCAGGGCCCTCACAGACTGGATGACAAACATGGCACAATGTACAGAATAATGATGATGACACAAATAATAAGCCTAAGTCGAATGAAGATCTTTACCCAACATGACAAGTCTAACCTTACCAGCCACTGGTTTATGCCACATACCTTCAAGAGATTTTACAAGCATGTCCAGGAGCCATCAAGCAGAGCTTCGAAGTGTAGTACGCCCCAGGCTATTTACATCTATGGCCTAATTACACGCACTTAAGAAAGTTACAAATGAGTCAAGTCAAACAACTGTCAGAGAAAACATTCAAAAAGCTGTCAGGGGTAATGCATTGCTGTCTTGTTTCCACTATAAAATCCTTCTACACAGTCCCGTCTTTTAAATGTCTGATTCTTGAAGTCATAGGAAGTTAACGGCAAGTTGTTGTATCAAGGTTATATATCCTTCTACTTAGTCTTGTCCTTAAAGAGTTTGATTCTTCAGGTTCAAGTGAAGCAATGGGCAAACTTTTCCACAATTGCTGACAACATCCTGCATCTGACAACAGTCAGCTTGTTAGGCCATGATTGAGAATTTTAAGAACATCCAAGGCTTTCATGGGAGTATATTCCATCCCCACACACACCCTTCTTTGTTTTTTAAACATGCATTTTGAACTGCCAGGGGCATGGTCAACAATGTCTTCCTTTTAACTACTACTGTAATTGCATTTTCTTGTATTCTTTCTAGAAGATCATACAAGAAATCACTAGATGTTCTCATCCTACTCCATTTTTTATATAAACAATTCCATAACTGCTGTTTAGTAAAGCCTGGTTTCTTTTAAACATGCATAGTGACATTATTCAGCTGCCTCTAGCACTCATTTGTGGTACATAAATCGGGTTGGACCGAATTAAGTTCAGGTAAAAGACCCTATCTGTAGTGGTAAGGTACAGTAATTTACTGGCATATTTTTCCCAACAAAATTTGTAGCTCTCACAAA
Source organism: Calcarius lapponicus (assembly GCA_039654755.1). NCBI lineage: Eukaryota > Metazoa > Chordata > Aves > Passeriformes > Fringillidae > Calcarius > Calcarius lapponicus. The sequence continues at coordinate 43,297,104 of CM077481.1, forward strand.
AAAGGGAGTTGTATGTTAAGAACATTAGGGCAGATACTGAAATCAATTTAAATTCAGTAACAATTTTGTTACTTTCTCAATTACCTTTTGCAGATGCATTTAATAGATGCTCTGCAACCGCACATCTGATACATGCAGAACATTACTGCATGTTCAAATTTAACCAGAATTATTATAATTTAATGGTTTTCAGTGAACCTCCTCTAACTGAGTTTGAGGAGCTGCCCACTGTAAACTTTGCCAATTAATTTATCTGACATTTGGATCTTACTGGTCTGAACTTGCTGAGGCTGAGAGATTCACTGCTGATGGCATGGATTGTGATGGACAGTCTACCAAAGAGAAGAAATAGTTAATGCTGTCCATTGCAATCAAGGAGAAAATAGTTCACATATCAGAACTCCACTGATATTTTAGTTCTTTGACAATTAAGGCAAGTACTGTAAAAAATTCAGTTCAGCTTTAGTGTTATAGGTAAGGAGATTCTCCTCACAGGTCAAGGCAGCTGTTTCATGCATGTTCAGCTGCATAGTCTGATCCAGGTGAGTTAGTAATAGCATCTTACAATAAACAGTTTGGGCTACTGAGATTAATACATGTGACTTTTGGGTAAAATTTTGTTAGTCAGACTCACTGATAAAAAAACTCCCTGGATTATGGTATCTTTTGATAATACTTTAAGAAGCCTTAGACTTACATCCAAGATGAATGCTGGCTGTCAGGCTGGAGTACAATAAGTTTATTAATAGAGTAATTTCAAAGGTTTCAATGCTCATGCAGGCCTTGACCTGGTGAGCACTAGTCAATCATAATACATATTTGTATATAGTGCCACTTATATGTTTTCAGGTTATCAGTATCCACTTTTGTTCTCAGCCTTACTAATTTAATATTATTAATAATTATATTATAATAATTATAACTTTGTTGATAATTATGTTATTAATAATAAATATTAATAATATCAACATAATTCAACCTATGAAATTCAGAAGGGTGTTCAGGACAATAGGCACCTATCCCATTATGAACAGTGAAACAAACTTTCAGCAAAATAATAAGCACCACTGAACAAAAATACCTACAACTGCCTAAATGCTTACCATCACCCAAGGTCTGCCATAGCTGGGGAGCCCCTTTTCCTAGCAAGGATTTAGAAAGCCCCTCCTGGGAAAGGTCTCCAAGCCTACCTTGAAAAAGTTTTTATAAGACCAAATTTACAATTCAAAATGACTTCATTTCATTTTTAGGACAGAAACTCCTGGGTTTGATGGCATACTTCCCCTGCCAGCCAGGGCCATGACTTGGCCAGAGCCAAGACCTTGGCTAGGAGGTTTTCCCTAACATATCTTAAAAACAAACCTCTATTAATATCTACTGAAAAAGTTTCTTAACATAAATATCTTATGAATAATCAAAGGAATGCACACAAGTAACATTAAATAATATGTTATGGCTGGATCCCTGTGTGTGCCAGGCAGTGAGCTTAAAGCTTAGTAAAAATACACACTTAAGAGACAAGGTGACAGATTTTAATTTCAATTCATTTTTAGATGTTACTAAATTTTGTAAATGCGTCATCAGTATACTTAACAACATCCCTCCCTGGAATCTGTAGCTGACGTGATCTCACACCAATTCCAAAAAGGCACACTTATAAACTTTTAGCTTATTTCTATGTGGGTAAATATTAAAACTAGTTAGCAGAATGAAACACCAGAATCTTCGAAGTTATTCTCATGCATTGTTAAATGCTGCAATATAATTTCACATTTAATAAAGCAGATTTTCATTAGAGTTGTGTAGGTCATAATCAAATCTAGGTAGTTCTTGTTAATTCAAACTTTATACCAGTATCAAAGAAGACTTGGCAAACATCAATAGCAATTGACAACTCACAGACAAGGTCCTTAAATTCCATAATGGCAGGCATTTCAAAATTTAGCTGAGCAAGCTGTTGGTTGTTGCTGAGTGCTTTTAATGCTGGAAACTTCCTGGCTATGAATTTTTATGGTAATCACTTGCCTTGCCATGTCCGATTATCAATTCTTTGGAAGACCTCACCAAAGGAGCCTTCCTCAATGCATCCCAACTCAGTAAATAATTCCAGGCCCGCCCTGCGCGTCGGGCACCTGCCCCACCACAGGCAAGCAAGCCACAGTGGGCTGCAGAGCCTGGGAAGGCACCACCCGCAGCTCCCACAGCTTGGCTATGCCCCACTCCCCTGTCCGAGCATGGGGCTGGCTGCTTGGGGCCCTCCCAGGATGGTGGCTCTCAGCGCAGCCATGGTTGATTCAGAGCTCTGTGTTGGGCTCTGGCTGTAGACAGTGGTTGCTAGGCGATGTGACTCATTGCCTGCTCAGGGGCGGCTCTTGGTGGTACATGGCTCCACTCCAGGGTGGCTCTTGGTGGCATGCGGCTCCATTCTGCTGGTCCCTGGGGCAGGGTCCCCCAGCCCCTCGGGCACTGACAGCAGTGCTGGCTGCCTCGGTGTTCTCGAGGCTTCCCGAGCCCCGCCTGTGGACACGGCAGAATGCCGCATTCCATGGTTCTGGGCGCCAGCAACCTCCCACCGACACTTCAGGGTTTGGGCACACGTAGCTCCACGTCAGCGCTTCCAGCGCTCGGTGCCACTTCATTTCCAGGTTCCACCTGCACGCCAAAGCTGCAGGTGGGTGTACCAAGCGGTGGCTGGGGTGCCCAATCCGCCACAGGCAGGGGCGTGCCAAGCAGATTGACAGTAACGTGGGGTGTAAAACAAGGCTCATACGGCTCCAGCAGCCACATCACAGGTGAGCTTGAGCACTGTGCCTGCATGCTTGATGCCAATGGCAGCAGTCAGGCAGTCACAGCATGGGCAAACCCATTCCCGATGCAGACGTTGCTGATAGCACCACCGGCGGGAGAGCTTCAGCGGCACAAAAGGCAGCACCACAGGGACATGGAGCTTGGATAGCAGTAACTTACCCCTCAGCTTCTGGCCCTTCCTCTCGGCCTGCACACCCAAGATGGCATTCACCCCTGCTGCCATTCCACCCCGCCCTCCATACCTGCTGGATGTTCCAGCAGGCAGTGCCAGCGGCACCTCAGCTGTGGCTCTCATCCGTTTTAAGGTGTCCAGCACCAGCCAACAGGCCATTAAGAAAGTCTTTATCAGTTGGGTCCACTCTATGGCTCATGACAGCAAGGCTTGTAGAGCCTGTTCATATACGTATCTTATCCCCTGTCCACATAAAAAGAGGGTCCATACCTGTACAACAGCATTTTCTTCAGTAGAAACTTGTGTCCCCATGTCCCCAGCAGCTTCTTCTGCTTATACAGTCCGGGCTTTTGCTGCTCCTGGCAGCTTTACCCCGCTGCACTCCTCCACCAGGGTTCCATCTCCACTTCTATCCCCATGGCCTGGCTATTACCGATCATGTCGGGATCACTACTTGATGCAGTAGAGATGGACACATGACACTCGAGGTTCATGTGACAACTTTTATTGAGTGCAGTCCCCTTTATATACTTTTCGAAAGCCCACACAGTTATCCCTGACTGGCTGAGTTTAGTTGCCACTCGGCTTATTGGCCAATAGCTGTCTGCATCTCCATCAGCCTAAATTGGCTCCTAACAGCCTAGACTGGTCAAGTTATTTAATTACGGTTATCTATATCTGTGAGGCCACCAGGCCAGCTGCTAGCCACCACAATGAGACAAATATATTTTTTAAAGATAGTGTCAAGTCTAACACAAGTTGAACTTTGTTAACACAGTAGTAAGTCATGACTATTATTCTGTTGATATAATTCCAATTTACATCCTTAAAATCCTTTTAAAAACACATAAATGCATAATTTAAAATTGATCATAATAAGGTTGCCATATAGATTAATGGCAACATTATTAGATTATAGATTAATTACTTTGCTTTCAACTAACATTCTTCTGCATGTAAAGCTACATGCTTGACAAATCACAGACAAAACAATGTCAGTTGCTACTGAAATCTCTTGCCCACATAAAAGTAAAACATATTTATGCTTTGCTGACAATATATGCATGCATACCAGTAGTAATTTCATTGTACCTCCAGCTCAGCCAAACCCAGGATACTCAGACCATTAACCTGTAACCATTAGAGCTATTACTGACTGTAACCCGGAACACAAATGAGTTCAGGCTGCTCGATCAAGGACAGGCAGAATGCATCATAACTGCTGACACTCTGGAACACATTCCACAAAGTAACAAAAAAAAATCACCTATTTCACAGAATAATAGACAAGTCTTACCTGGAGATTTTATTTTTATCTTCTCCCATAAAATCCCTAGAAATGACCTGGCCCAAACTTCTATCAAATGCACAGCCCTAGATTAGGTTGTCCGGGGTCCTTCTAAGTCTTCAATACTCTTGGCAAGGGAGATTCCACCATTTCTCTGGGAAAGCTATTCATATGATTAACCCTTAATTAATCTTCTTACAATGATTTTTTTTTTTTTTTTTATTTGCATGGTATTCCCCTAGAGCAACCTGTGCCCACTGCTTTTTATAAACCCTTGTAAATACCGTATTTTTCTCTGAATCTAGCTGGCACAGGAAGACCAGTTATCTCTCCCCTCTCAGCAACCTCCAAGCCTCTAATCATGTTATGCTGGCCTAGGAAGGGCTGAGTAGAATAAGCACATGCCTTGATCCACTGATGACTGGACTTCCTGATACAGTCCATGACACTTTTTGCCTTCTTTTCGCCGTATTATACTACTAGCTCATATTAAGTTTGCTGTCCCCTTGAACCTACAAGTGCTTTGCAACAGAGCTATACCTCAGCCAGCGTGTTCCCAGCCTGTTCTGCTACTTAAGCCTCTTCCTTTCCACATGCAGTTCCTATTTGTTTTTGTTAAAACTCATGCAATTCTTGTTGGTCCAATTTTTCAGCCTCTCAAGGTTTCTCAGAACGAATGGTTCCTCTTCCTTACCAGACACCTCCTCTCCTTCCACTTTGAAGTCTTCTGCAAACTCAGGTATAGTTCAGTCCTATCATTAAAGTATTTACAAACAGCACTATGAGACCCAGCATCAATTTTCAAGAAACTCCACTGCAAGGACCAGTAACAGTCTGACTTTGAGCCACTAACATCACATTGCCCTTTGATCTCTAGAGATGAGACACATTTCACAGTCCGTATGTCTAAATTATATCTTACCAACTTATCTACAGGAATAGCAGGGACAAACATGTCAAGTGCCTTTTTAAAGCCAAGGTACAGAGCATCTGTAACTCTTCTTTCATCCACAGAATAAGTGGTTTCATCACAGAAAGCGTCATGTTGGTAAAGCACAATTCACCCTTGGTAAATCTGAGCTGGGTTTTCCCCACCATTTTCTTTCTTGTCTTTCAGATTCTTGGAAAAAACTTCCATAAACACTTGTTCCACAACTTCTCCCAAAAATGTAGTGAGACTGACAGCTCTGCATTTTCCCAGATTTTCATTTCTGTAGATGGGTATAATATTTGACTTCCCAGTCACTTAGGCCTTCAATGACCTTTCGAATAAGATAGATGGTGGACCAATTCAGATGCATCCCACCAAATCCTGTTCATGTGAATCTGTCCAACTGTTACAGCTGGATCTTAACTCAGTCCTACTCAAACAGTGTTTTGCTGTTAACTTCATTATTGCTTCTTGGCATAGAAACTTGGGACTGAACTTTCCCATGAAGACCAAGGCAAAGAAAAAATGGAATTACTTTTACCTTTACTGTGCTGTCCATAATTAAGCAGACCTGTGCAGCAGCAGACCTACATTTTCCTTAACCTTATGTTTGGTACTAACATACCTACAGGAGTTTTTTTGGTTACTCTTTGAACTAGCAGCTGAACTTCTTCCATTCTAAACATATTTCTGCACAACTGAGCGCTTTGGAAGTCTGTCCCATTTTCAAAGGGATAAACAACTTCTCCAAAAAAACAAAAAGGATATTCAAGAGATTAAAAGACAGGATTTTTTTTTTTCCAATAAAAATGAATATTCAAATCTAAATGTTAAAAGGTAAAGAATACACAAAATAAACTTAGTGTGCACCAAATATTCTATATTGTATTTCCAAATATTTTCAAGATTTTAGATTCAAACTGACTCTACCAATACTCCTACATCACTTACAAACTCAGAACATTAAGGAGTCTGTACTACTTTTAGGAGTACTACTGAAAAGGAAGATCTCAAAAAATGGTACAACTTACTCTATATTTTCTGTGCTCTGAGATTTTATACTTAGATTTGAAATCAAATGTGCATGTAACAGGTAAAATTTATATCAAAATATCATCTCCTCAAAGAACAATCTGTAAAAGAATAATGTATTGTTGTTAAGACCTGGCTTTGCATAACTTTTTGTTTGTTTTTGGTTTGTTTTCTAATTCCTTAAGGATTGATTAAAAAATTCACGTTAAGATTCACATTAAGTTTCCCCGTGCTGCAGAGTACCTTCAAACTTTGCAATGAGGAAAGAATCTCACAACATTTATTCTAAGTTTCTTCACATGTTTTCCTGCTTAATTTTTTCTTTATATTTATTTTTTAATTTGAAGTTAAACAGACATGAACACCATTTCTATGTAGCAAACATGACATCGATCTCTACATTTTAGTGCATTTCTCTTGTGGTTTAACTTAAGTTAGCACCTAAGTATGCCACACAGCCACTCACTCACTCCACGTCCCTTGCCAGTGGGCTGGGAACGAGAATTAGGAAAAGAGTTAAGGACAATTAAATAATGAGAGTAAAATAAGAATAATTGTTTTCATAATGATTACAACAGTAGCAACTGATATAATTAAAAAGAGAGAGAAAAAATGAAGGCCAAGGAGAAAAGCCACATGATGTACAGTGGCTCACCACTCGCCCTGCCTGTCTCCCAACAGCAATCAGCAGCTCTCAGCCAGCTGCCCCCAGTTTATACACTGGGCATGATATCCCATGGTAGGAAATATCCCTTTGGCCAGTTTGGGTCAGCTGTCCTGGCTGTGATCCCGCTCAGCTTCTTGTGCACCTGCAAAGCCTTTGGCTTAGGGTAATCACTACTTAGCAACAACCAAAACATCAGTGTGTTGTCAACATTATTCTCATACTGAATCCAAACAACAGCTCTGCAACAACTACTAGGAAGAAAATTAACTCTGTCCCATCCAAAACAAAAACCATGTAATGATTTCAACAAAGGTAGGAAACAAAAAATACAATGGTAAAAAAATCAATATATCACAAAATATTAAGCAAGTGCTTAAAATCTCATATAAGATAGAATGGAGAACTTCAAAAGTTACATAGAAGTATGTGGAACTCAATTTTTCACACGCACAAAATTCTTAGAAAGTCAGCAACTTGCAAAGATCCAAAACTATTTGAAACTAATATAAGTCAGGCCACATATGTTCATGGGCATTAGGAAGATATTTGAGTATGCAAATATGCAAACATAAGCACCCAAAAAAGTAAAACCATAGCAATAACATGAAATTCAGCTTTAACAGTGAATTAATATACTAAGATCAGGCTCTGGAGTGCCAAAGAGCTATAAACAGTCACTGGCTCAAAGCACAGACCTTGGCCCTATGCCTAACTAACTGGGTTATCTCTCAGCCTTTGGTACTGTTACAAACACATACTAAGGAGATTATAAGATATTTTTCACAATTGCCTGTTAAATATCACTTTTTCTAAGAAATTAGTTCGCAATATGTAGTTAAAGCATCTTTCATAACTTAAGAGTAACCATCCACTTTCAGTTGTAGCCATTTGCTTTACTTAAGAGCAACCATCAATCCTGTTGCACACTTGTATAGACACAAATCTTTGCAAACACCACTTGAACTGAGTACAAAGGAAAATGCATTTACATATTACAAGCTGTATTCTATATTTCAAAACAAAATCGGAAAGATGCTCACTGCAGTATTTTAGTGCACAGAAAAACAGTCTGGCATGAAGGCTGCCATGTACATTTCCTACATAAGAAAGTAATTTAAATTAATAAAGACAATTTTTTTCATGCGTATTTCTGAAGTTATCTAAATGCGGATATATGATTTTTAAGCCAAAATGGATATTGATATTCTTCCATGTAAGATTGGCTATCATAATTTATTAGCATGACTTGATATCTGCAGTTTTTGCACATATGCCCTCTGCGTCACAGAAACATTCCTGAGAACCCTTCAACTGTGAAAAACAAACAAAATGTCTGCAATTCCTATATATTTAAGCCTGTGGCAATATGCCAGTCCTAAACATTCCCTGTGGTAAAATGGCAGCACTATAGCTCCATTTATGTAAGTTATCTTATATATCTTGCAATAATTTACACGCAGATCAGCATATTTAAAGCACTATCTGCTATATCAGTTCTCCTAAATAGGATATATCAAAGGTACAACTTCAGGGATAGAGGGGGAGGGGTTGCCTAATTTTTTTTTTCCTTTAAGCTTTTGGATTTTGAGACTTTCTGAAAGGCCCAGGTGCTATTTCACACAGGTTTCCACCTAAAATCCAGGAGTCCTAAATATAAACAACAAGTTAGTTTATTTAAAGGATTAAACATATTTAAAGGGTTGACAATCTTCTTCCAACTATGAAAATTCAGACCAGCCTATGAAAATTCAGACCAGCCATAGATTAAAGTCAGATAGCTCTTTTTCCATCCTGTGTGTCCAGCTCTAAATTTAGACACACAGCAATATTCCTCCTGCTAACCTCTTCAGCTGCAAAAATAAAAAAGACAGTTTACACCTCACACCTGTTTCCTGAACTCATCTTCACTTGCAGAAGCGGGGGGGAAAAAAGAATCATTATAAAGATATAAACCTTGTCTCTTAAAAATGAAGTCAATTTCTTCCCAAACACCAACTAGCTTTCTTTGTCAAACTTCCAACATCCAGTCACTCCCCAGTCCCTATTCTCTTACAGCTCCTTTTACAACAGGACTTCCTAAAATTTCCTCCATGAAACATGAAATAGACCACTTGTGCTGGTTTTGGCTGGGCTAGAGTTAATTTTTTTCTTTTCAGCTGGAATGGGGCTGTGTTTTGGATTTGTGATGTTCTTATTATTGCTGAGTAGGGCTTACACAGACCCAAGGCCTTTTCTGCTTTTTGTACTGCTGTGCTGGTGAGGAGACTGAGGGTGCATCAGGAATTGGGATGGGATACAGACAGGACAGGTGACTATAAATGACCAAGGGGATATTCCAGACCATATGACATAATGCTCAGGATATATAGTGTGGTGGAAGAAGGAGGAAAGGAAGAACATTTGCAGTGATGCCATTTTCCTTTCCAAGTCACACTTGGAAGTCACACTTTCCAAGTCACACTTGCCATTTTTCTTTCCAAGTCATACTTGATGCGGCCCTGCTCTCCTGCTGAAGGCTGAACACCTGCCTATCCATGGGAAGAGGTGAATGAATGCCTTGTTTTAGTTTTCTTGTGTTTCTTTTGATTTCCCACTTACCCTGTCTGTATTTCAGTCCATAGATCTTCTACCTTTTACTCTTCCAACCAACTCTTTAATTCCACTGGTGAGGACATGAACAAGCAGTTGTGTGTGCTTAGCTCACAACTGGGGTTAAACCACAACACCAGTAATGGTGGAAAAGTATGACGACAGGACAGTTACATGTTTCCAAATAGTAAATTAAGACATTATTTTTGATTCTGTACTATGTCTCAGTTCTACTGATTTCTGTCAGGCTAACAAATTAGGACTACCAAAAGACCAGCACAAAGGTGGCATAATTTTTGACTCTCGGATGAATACAGAATCAATGGAGAAGATCCACAAAGAGAAAATGGTGGTAGCAGTAGTGAACATCAGCTGTTAAGTTGCTAGGACCCCCAACTATGGACCTTTAAAAGAAACAAATCATGACAAGCTTGTGTGCTCCAAGCGTAGAGTAATATCTTATAAAATATCCCAGCTACAGGACAAGATTGTGAGTTTACAACTCACCTCATAATAAAGATAACTATAAGCATTTAATAAAAAACAATGCATGTGGCAATCATTATTCAACACAGAGCTTTTTCTTAAAAAAAAAAAAAGTAAAGCTTTTTCCTATAACATTTGTATTTCTATGTTATTTCCACAACAAGCATTACAGAAGTACTGAGTACTTCTTTAGCCATTGTGGTAGCATGAAAACTCAACTTTATCTTCCCCAAAAAACTTTTCATTTTCAAATTCAACCTTTACTAAGCAAACTTCTATATTAAACATAACTGAATTCTTAAACAGAATAGCAATGTTCAAGCTAGACAACCACAACAGCTGTATTTTTACCCTACTCTTTACCTCCAAACTAATAGTGCACTTATTACTCGTGATTTTTATTAATACTACATCTTCCCAAACAAAATTCTCTGAAGAGATCAGTACCAACGTTGCTTTTTTAAACAAAAAATTTTAACTAATTTACTGAATAGAATAATTATATATGGGTATTCTGACAACACTACCACTGAAAAAAATAGCATTAATGTAGTACCACATCTCATTTGTATAAACTGCAACAGCTTTGCAGTAAAGTCTGCTAACATCTAATCCCTATAATAACTGACACACAGCTTTCTATCTTCTGATTCACAAGAAAACATTCCCAAAACTTGCAAATGGTGTGACTCTTCATCTTTCTTTTCAAACCTTAAATGAATATTCAGAGCAAATATTCTTAGTAAATACTATTAAGCCTTTCAACTCAAAAACAAAACTATGAAAATACCTAAAATTCTCAGCAACCTGTTTGCTCCTTTGCAACTTTGATTTCTAGTAAATACAGTAATCAACAAAAAGACATTTCATTACACTATCACAGATGACTGACTCAAATATTTTGCATATACTGTACATCTGAGCATGGCAGATATGGGGTTTTAACATTAAAAGGAATCGATACTGATGGGTTTATCTTTTTTTGATTAGCAATACTTACAAAAATAGTTTACTGACAGCACACCCAGTTTTATGAGCTGTAAACAGAAAAGGAGGAAGTTCGCTATGTGGAAGAGAAAGAATTTCTTCTGAAGAAGTCCTGAAGTCAGTATTCTAGCATAAATGCTATTTAAGAAAGAAGGAATTTTTCCTGATAAAAGCCATGGTTTGAACTGCTAGATCACTTGAATGCAGACAAAGACATGAGTTAAATTCTTTTTCTTCTTTTTCACTACTTTTCATTCCTTCCCTTGATTTCGCAGGCATGGCCCTGTATCTCTTTTTTTCCCCCCAATGGATCTGTATTAGTCATGATGGTATATTTATTAGCTGTAAACTTCCCACAGGTCATGATTCAATGACAATGAATTCTGTGCTGCTATGCAGCAAGTGATACTTTCAGTGGAACATTTAAAGAAGCTGGTAAATAATACATACAGTATATGAAAATACAGACACCTTCTAAAGAATATCTGCAACAATAATCATATTCTGTTGTCTCCAAACTGTTGTCCCCAAATTACCAAATAACTGTTCTCTGCATACATCAGACTGCAAACAAACTAGAAGACTTGAAGTAATGGCCTTAGACTGCATGAGGTGAAAACTGAGTTTGACTAGAAACCTTTTCAAGCTACACTAGGTAAGAACAACATGGATTTTTGTGGGAAAACCCAAATGGGAGAAGAAGCACCTTCTGGATTAAAGATATAGAGCTCAGCTTTGGCCACTCTAGGTCTATTCAGAAAACTTAAATTTTGGACTTAAAAAAAAAAAAAAAATCAAAAAACATTAAAATGGCTGGCACTCCTGCAGAAACATCTCTGGCTCAAATTAATACTGGGGCGGCACTTAAGGACAAAGTCTTTGCATTCTACACAGTAAAACGTGTTCTTCTGCATGAAACTAAGGACAAGTAAGTATTTGAGCCATGAACAGGAACATCTCTTAATTATCCTTTGTTCACACAAAACTCAGACATGAAAACAGCAGCTGCAATTCTATTTGTCCGTACACCAAGTTAAGCAGTTCACAATCAGTACTTCCCCTTACTCCCAGTGTCCCCAAAGGCTTTAAAATGACTCAGAAAAATAAATCAAAGAGCTTGCAAATAGCAAAATTTCCCATCCACTGAATATATTTTCAGCACCAATATTGCAAACTGAATTCTATTTTCTAAGGACTTGTTATTTTAAAGTACTTCAGAGATATTTGATCTCTTCTATTTATGAAAGACCATCCAATAGACTTGTCAGCAAGTTACTTTAGAGAAAGAAAGGAAAAGAAAAGGAGATCCAACATGGGAGTATTACCTGTGATCTAAAGGGATTTAAGAAATTATACAGATGGGTGATATTTGCACCCAGAGCTCAATCACTTAAAAACCATGTCCATCCATATGCATTCAGTAAGTTCCAGCTGGTGACAAGAACCCCACAAAGAAATCTTAAAATATGAAAAAAGTACTATTTTAGATCTAATTTTCTTATATCCTACAAAACCCTGATGCTTCACTATTAATATGAACTACGTACATTAAATTGGAAGATGCTGAGGGAAATTCTAGACTTCTAATTATCTACCTGCTGACAGACAGCAGAGAATAGAAATTTTCAGTTCCTGGAATTTGCAAAATAAAGCTCAAAATTCTAACTAGGAAATTAGATAAAAGAATATAAAAGCAGACATACAGAATGCTAAACTAGTAGCTGAAACAGATAATGAGGAATAAACAGATAATGAGGAACAGAACGGGTTTTTGTGGCAAAGTTATATAACAAGAAACAACTGCGCATGACCTAAGAGAAGTTCAAGGCAAAGTCATTACAACATTGGGGGCACCCAGTGACTACGAGGACCAGAGACCACTATGGATGGGCCTCTAAGATCATAAAAGGACTTCCAGGAGGATGCAGATGCATGCAAATTAGTTCTAGGAAAAGTGATGTTTATGTATTACCTAGGAAGTATGCTGTAATGAATATGTATGATCACGATGGAATAAATACCCTGTTGTAAAGTTTCATGACACACATTCAATTAGAGGAAAAATCCTCCAAATATGTCCAGACCTGCAATAAAGAATGCCTGCTCTCTAATACCTCAAATTGTGTTAGAAGTCCATTCTTAGCCAACTTCAGTATCAATGCAGCTTTTTATCATTAAATATATTTGGGGGAGCTGCATTTTGTTACAACAGGCAGGATCTGACTAGAAGTTACAGCATTTCTTTTACTTGTCTTATAAATTTGGTGCAAGACCACAAAAGAGTCACCCGATCTGTATAAAGAGAAGCACCCGTGTATTCGTATTAATTAATCACACACATGAAATCAGTGCTTAACTAGGAAAAAAAGTAAAAAGTTTAGAAGGAGAAAATCAAAACAGGAATTTCAGAATTTCTTCATTTTCATACTACCTGTGCTACTTTTAAAAATAAATTTTTTATGTTTTAATAAATTTTTGAATGTTCAAAACAAATGTCCACAGATTGCACATTAAAAAAAAATACCTACATACAAAATTCAAACCATTTTCAATATGGATAGGTCTCTACATTTTATTGCATCACTCCATGATCATATTATAATGGTGATGTTACACATGTATATATATAAGCAACTCCATTTTCCATTTATGTAAATCCAGTTGCCCTTTTCTCCTCCAGCTTTCAAGAGCTACACATTCAATTAAGATGCTACAAAAAAAAATCTTTTACTGCAGTAAATATATAACAAAGGTATTCTTAAAACGTTAACAAGTGTCAGTTGCAGGCCAAGACAAGAGAAGAGAGTAAAAAATTTTAATTATTGGAAGTCTTTCTTCATATTTGTGGCAATTAACACACATATATAGCTGCATTGTGTCCAATTCTATGCCATTTGTAAAAGCGGGCGTGAAACTGACTGCTGCAAAGGGCCTTAAGATGAAAATGGTATAGATTCAGATATGTCTAAGTACCTCTGCTACATGCCACTTTTATTCACTCTTTTCAAAAGAAAATGGGAAAGAATTCTTTACCATGTAATAACTTTTTTGCCATGTGTTGCGCACATGTATTCTATTTCCAGCACACTACCACCAAGCACATGAGATCAGATTATTTTTGCCAGCAGGTCTACTCTGCCAAGGATATAAACGGCTAAGCAGGCTCAGTTCCCTCACCAGTAAAGAAATCAGGTGTCACAGGCACTTAGTATTCCAGAAAAAAGGCATTACTTCACTCATACAATGCACTGTGACAATCTGCCTCAGAAAACTGTGAAGAAAACTAGCATCCTTTCTTCACAAATCAACATGACAAATACCTGCAGATGTGAAATGAGCATTTCAAATGGAAGTAACTACTTGATTTGACTTTATATTTATGGAAGAGATTTGGACCTTAGACACTGCAGTGGAAAGTCAAACACTCAGAAGTACATAATGGAAACAAAGAGGAGCAAAGTTCCCATGTAAGAACAAATGCATTTACCAGAACCTCACCAAATTTATCTTATCAATTTAGTATGATCAGGGCTAATCAATAACCTGTAACTTCCAGTTAAATGACCTTCACATGGTTTTAGTCCCTTTAAAACCACAACGTTTTAAACCACTGTATATGGATCGTAGATGAGTGAGTTTAAGATCTGAAAAAAACTGATCTATGACCACGTCATTGCTCTCTTTTTAACTAAGATTTGAACAGTGAAAATTACATTAACTAAAGTAGCTAGCCTCCACCATAATCATGTCAAAATGGCTCTTGTATCATGAAATCAGATTTAGGCTGAAAAAGACCTTCAAGATCATCAAGTCCAATCATTTACCTTGCCCATGTCCCTAAGTATCATATCTACACATCTTTTAAATATCTCCAGGGATCTTACTGGACTCAGCCAATTGTTCAACATCCCTACTAACCCATTACAATGATCGTCAAACCACGAACACGCTATTACAAAAAGACTAAATTCTAATACAGTCCTCTGTATTTTCCAGGCAATTATATAAAACTCTATTTCAAAATATACAAAGTTGTCTTGGAAATCTAAAAATGTATTTATTACAGAAAGTGCAAGTAATTTGAAAAGATAAAGTTCTTGGATTGTCTTAATGCCAGTTATGATTTTAACCCAGCTCTCAAGAGAACTGATAAAAAGGAAAAAGAAGTGAAAAATTAAATGCTTTGTATCTTAAATATAGACAACCTTTTCTCTATTCCAAGATTTGAAATGAAAGGCTTAAAACAAAACCACATTGCTGATGAAGGTCTACAAAGAAAGACAGTCAAACAATATTTTGTGATTCAGGAATATATCTCAAATTCATAATCAAATGTCTAATATTCTAAGGTGCTACAATTTCAGACTCCAAGAAAAAAAATGCAGTATGTGAACCAGTGAGAATAACAATACCCACAAATCATCTCTCAGAATTTCTCTAGCTGCTAACCATGAAGGGCTAGAAGTACAGAATCTTTTTCCAAAACTCGGGTTTCTACCAGAAGAGTGCTAATTGTATTTTTGGATTAAAAATAGCTAAAGAGCACCTCCCTAAATTCAAAGTTCTAAAAACTAAGTTCTTAATTAAGAATTCACCACTGTTTTCTGAAAATGGAATGGGGAAATAGAATAACCCTCTTGGGCTGTAACACCTGTCAGAACAGGCTTAAAATGATTTCACGCATCCCTCTAGCAAAACTAAAATGAGTACAGTAGCCTTATAGCAATGCTGGTATTCATAAACATACAGGACATTTTTGGAACTAACCCAGCTAATGACTCCAGATTTCATGTCATACAAATCCATAGTTTTGTACTGCTTGACTCTGGATAGCAGGTAAGCCCCCATTCAGTTGCTTTCCCATTACACAGCAGGATGGAGAAATGAAAAGAACTGCAAAAGCAGGGGGGAGGGAGAGGGGGACCCACCTTGCAGGTTGAGGAAAAGGCAGTTTAATATGCACAAGGGGAAAAAAGAAACAAACGAATTATGCAAAAGCAGCCATTCCCCACCAGCAGACCAATGTCTCTCCAGTCCTGAAAAAGGTCTACTTTGGAAAAACAACTACCCAATTTTACTGCTGAGTATGATCTCACATGTTACGGACTATCCCTCTGCTCAACTCACATCATCTGTGCCAGCTGCGCCCCGCCCCAGCCTCCTGCTCACCCTCAGCTGACTGACTGGCACAGTGAGAAGCATAGGGGACCTTGATGTTGCGCAAGAACCATTCAGTGACAACTATGAAACACTGGCATCTTTTCAACACTGTTCTGGTCACCAAGCATAACACAGCACCATACGGACTGCTGTATGCGAAGCGAACTCTAAACCAGACGTGCCCAGTACAAGTTTTAAAGATAAGACCACTAGTAATTAATGCAATTGTTAGTACATCAACCACAGAGGAAAAAACTCATATACTTCAAAATAGCTACAGAGAGATACAGAAATCTGAAAGTTGATATATACAAGGATATCAGAGGACTCATCTGAACTGCCCTGTGACTTCAAAGATCTTAAAGATACCAACAATAACTATAAAGTTACTCCTGTAGGTTTAGATATCAAATCAACAATATTTAATACACCTGCAGGACACCGACTATAGCTTAAAGATGACAAATTATACCATACTAAGAATTTTTATGGACAGGAGACTCTCAAGAAGACTTTACTCACTTCCATGGAAACAAAACTGTTCAGATACAGTATCCTGTCGACTAGTGTACCCTATCAAATCAAGGACTTCAGCAGCACTTAATTCCACAGTCCTCTCTTCGATCCACACATAAACATAAGAAGCAGTCTCATGATAGTTATGAAGGTTTCCAGTTAAGTCTTTCTTTACCATGGTCAAGTTCATCTACACATCTCTAACACATAAGCAATTACAGGAATTTCTTACATGGTGTCATGTATGCCATTAGTCTTCTAATTACATGCTTCAATGATACAAGATAAAAAAGAAAGGTAAAAAATAGTGTGATGCATGTGAGTACTTATTCATGAAATTCAATACGACTCCCGGGCAGTCCTAAGCAGTGCCACAAGGACTATATTCCAAAAGTCAAACGTAACTGTAACAACTATATGAAATATAGGAATTCATTAACTCATGCAACCTGGGAAATATGGGTTTGGATAAACCTTATAGAAAATGTATAGAACAACTTTTTAAAATCAAAAATGAAAGGCATTGCGCTTGCAGCACATACATAGCCTTTAAAGATACATTCCCAACCAACCAAAACTGCAACAAGCCAGTGACATCACCAAAGACATCAGAGGAGCAAACCCCTGAGAAGCATATTTTTAAAAAAAAGACAAACAAAGGAAAGTATTTTCTGATTATTCTCAAAATATTTACATAAAACATCCAGAAAGCACAGACTCTTTATAAGAGCAAATGGGAAAACAAGTTGTCCAACCATCTAGGGACACTGCACAACACAGTTTTCCCAATATAAAATCTTCTGCATCATCTGGTATCTTTTCAATTTTCATTTAGTCTGTTCTGGTATATCCACTCCAGAAAATATTTCACTGTTTGAAAACTCATTATAGCATTATAAGTAAGGTCTGTATGTGTGTTTCTCTGTTCTAGGTAGTCAGGTGAGGTACTCCAGTGAGGTATCTTTCATTGCTTCATAATCATCAAGATGTCACTTTTATTTAAATTCTGGGATATGCTGAAGTTGCATATCCCAGATATTCACCGCTCCTGCCTGTGTCAAGTTTGGACACCAAGCCACTACAAATTTCTACTCTGGAAACTTCTGTATTATTTCTGTAACAATCCAAAATATCTAGAGCATTGCATTAATTTCAAGCATCTCAAGAAACTTTAGAAGTTCTCCAGCTGTTCAGGATGATACTTGATTTACCTATTTGTAAGCTATATGGTTATACTTATTTTCATTCATTAAATGAGTTTCAGTCATTTGGCTATAAAAGTCTTAGCTCTAAAGTTAGACTCAAATCCTCAATTTACCATTATAAAAAGCAAGCTACACCTCCAAAATTTTTACTCAACATAATATAAACAAGATGTAGGAAGGCAATCCAAAAACGGCCAACTGTTTCCTTCAGACATTTGTCTCCCTAGGTTTTCTGTACAGCTACCTAGAGGATACCCCAAGCATGATTCTGATTGCCATAGACAGAGTCGAAACAAATAAACTTCTCTTATCATCAGTATATTTATTTGTAACTACTTCTCCAGACATAACAAATTACTTTGTACCAAATATTTCAATTTAACAATTTTAGGCATTCAATTTGATCAATTCTTCCCATGCTTTTATAATTTTTCATAGCTTTAGGAAAATCACTCCCTTTCTTGTTACCCTCCTCTGGAAAAAGAATTAACCAAATAAGACTACCTCAGAAATATATCTTTTACCTAGAACTTAGTATTTTAAGGATTTTAGGCGTCTTTCACTGGAAAAAATATTTCCATAAAATACACACATTAATTGTGTGCATTTGTTGTAAAGGACTAAAAGCCCACGGCAATTTGTTAAAATACTAAAACAGTTTCTTTTTTAAATGTTATTTTTTAATCAGGAGGTAAAACACCATGGACTCAAATAGCCAAAGATACATTTTAATCCTGCTTGTATACTTCCCAGAACACATAAGCCAGCTGAATGATACCAAATATAGCATAGCATTCTGTTGCTCAAAATGAGTTCTAAAGACAGGATATCCATCACACAAAATAATATCTCATTTCCAGTGACTGAAGTAGGTGCTGTATTTCCACATAACTGCATTGCAGAGTCCAGCGTTTGGTAAACATTATATCAGTAAAGCACTAGCTTGATCAATCAAATTAGGTAACTCTACAAAATGTTGATTTGGTTCGGCAAAGCTCACCACACAACCAGAGAACCAACTCAGACAGATTTGGATCTTTTTAGTCAATTTTAAATAATAGCATGGATCTCAAGGTCAAGATGGCTTCAATCCTATCGTGGAAGGAAAAATAAGAATGCTTGTATCATTGGAATAAATAAACTTCTACATTTCCATTTTTTATCAGATGTCACAAGCCACAGAAGAGAAGGAATGGTCAGATGTTGTTTCACCATCTTGAAAAAGCAAATCTCAGAATTGCATCAATCAAGGAAAAATACTGTTAAAAAGATGACTCTCTAGCTGAAGCTCACAATTTATCTTTTACTAATGGCCTGATCTTAATTTTTTTTTATTTGTGTGCACAAATCATAATAAGCTATGGTCCACAGCTCATTCAAGACCAAAAAAGGAAGAAAAATGGCATAGAAATATCCACAACTAGCATTACAGCTGAATATATCCAATTGCCAGAAGCTTTTTTTTTAAAAAAAAAAGCTTTATGCTATGGTAATATTAGCTATGAATTAAGTTGTCTTTACTTTCACTAGACCCTCAGAAATCTTTGACACAGGAGACAAGTACACACTGGTTGAAAGTACTTTCAATTCAAACTGTCTGTATTCAGTAAAACAATGGAATCCCTTCTCAGACAGAAATACAATATTTTTATAAAATGCTGATGATCTAAAGGAGTAACTAAACTGAAGTTGTCATTAGAGAACTTCCAACCGGGAGAAGGACACACAATATTTCATACACAAGTCTTCAGAGCACACAAGGTAGGAAGACTGAGTCTTCTAAACAGAAGCCATACAAAAGCCTTAAGAAAAAAAATCCTGCCCCTCAAGTAAGGGATAGAAAAAAGAACCAAGTAGTTACAGACTTAGTCTTTCCTCTTGAAGTTCTTCCACTTTAACTTTTATAGCATACTTATTACACAGCTCTGGTCACTACTCACTCAACTGGAGAAAAATCTTCCTGACTACTTTCATTTTAGATTATTTTTTACACAAGTTCCTCTTAGACTTTATATAACTAATCCACCCTCAATTCATAGCTCTTCAAGAATAAAGGTCTTCCCTCAATCTTACTTTGGAAAATCTGCAATAACTGGATGTGTAGGCTAACTTAGGCTCTCTGCCAGTTCCCCTCCTCCGTAAGGTAGAGGAAAAAATACAATTAAAAGCTCGTGGATCAAGGGAGATCACTCATTTGCTACCATCATGCCCAAAACAGATTGGACTTAGGAAAGATAAATTTAATTTAGTGGCAATAAAAGGTAGACAGCGAGAAACAAAACCAAAACCTTCTCCCTACCATTCTTTCTTCCTTTTTTGTGGGCTTAACTTTGTTACTAACTCCCCCACCCCTCCCCACTGCTGTGCAGAGCAAAAGGGAGGCGGAATGGGGCTTGCAATGCAACCATAACACTTCATCCCGGCCACTCTTTCCTCCTCACTCTTTTTTCCTGCTCCAGCGCAGAATCTCTCCCATACAATACAGTCTTTCCCAGGACTTCCCATGGGAGACACAGTTCTTCAGGAACTGCTTCAGCATGGTCTTTTCCACAGGGCACAGTCCTTCTCCAGCATCGATCCCCCATGGGCCACAACTGCCAGAGCATCTGGTCCGGTACAGGCTGCTCTCCCACAGGTCACAACTCTGCCAGGACCCTGCTCCTGACTGGGCCTTTCACGGGCTGCAGCTTCCATCAGGGTGTGTCCACCTGCTTCAGCCTGGGATTCCTCATGGCCTGCAGTGTGGATATCTGCTCCAGATTGGTCCTCCATGAGCTCCAGGATGACAACCTGCTTTGACATGGTCTTGTCTTTGGGCTGCAAGAGAATCTCTCCTTTGGCACTTAAGCACCTCCTCCCCTCCCCTGCTTCTGATTTGGGGGTCTGCAGGGCTGTGCCTCTTCCATTTTTTTCTCATTCCTCTCTCATGGCTGCTGCGCATGGTTCTTTACAATTTCTAATATATATGTGATCACAGAGGTGCCACCAGCATCTCTTAAAGACTCAGCACTGGACAGTCACATGTCTGTTTTGGAATTGGATGCAACTTGCTCTGTCAACTACCAGGACAGCTCCTGCTCTTTTCTCAGAGAGGCCCATGTGAACTAAATATATTACTTTAAAAGCTCTATTCTCATCTGAAGAATAACTTTGAGGAAGCTTAACAAATAGAAACCAAATTCTATCATTTTCTCAAGTAAGGCATTGCACCAACCAATGAGAAGACAGACAAGTGATTCATAACTTAAAATTTCCTAGCTGATTAGATGCTGATTTGAAGACTGCACTGCTGAGTACAGTCTCACCCAATTTCCTATCATATTCTTTGTGCCTGCTTCCTCATCAGGAATGGGTCAGTCTTCTGCAAATCAAAAAAAAAAAAAATGAACATTGTTAGATTTTCATATTCTTACTGAAAAACCTCCTGGAAAACCCCTCTTTGCATTTTTTAGCTCTGAAAAATCCACTGTCATTCTAATTACTTCTGAAATTTAGTATGTGTTGTCAAGTAGTAGAGGAGCATTTGGAATTAGATGACTACGGTACTTCCAAAAGAAAGATACTTAAACCAGCTTTTCTTCCTGGGATTTTTTTCTGTGTATAAACTAGAGGATCAAACCACAATCCTAACTGCACTCTCTATTGGCTCAGTTGTTCAACATATGCTCTAGAAAATAATGAAGGGAATTAATTATTCCAGAAACACAGATTCAAAATTAAGAAGCAAAATCATCTACATCAGACAAAGCAAGCTGTAGAACTCAAATGTAACAGATGACTGTGCACACTCACAAGACAGAGCTGCCACATGGCTGACCAATCTAACATATTTCATGTCACTGATGTTGATCTAGGAGAAATGCAATTGTTGCTAAGTCTAATACTTGGCATCTGAACACTGGTGAAAGCTTGAAATGAGAAAGAGGAAAGAACCTAGCTACAGTCTACATCATAAGGCATTTATCTGGGGAAATGAAAGGTACATGCAGCAACAGAAATATTCAGAAGACAGTACAACATTTTCATGTGTGATCTGAATGCTTAAGAGGGAAGAGTGGAGTAATACACAAAATCTTTTCTCAGTTTCTGGTGTAGGAGCTGAAATCTGGAGAACCAAATATGGTTTGGGAAAGTATACACTCCTCCTTGCTTGCATAACAGAGACTGCAAGAAAAAAGGAGATTACACCCACAGTAATACCTCCCTACTACTCCTGCTAGTTCTATAAAAATAAGAGTAGGTCAAGTATTTGAGAGCTATTATGAAACTCCTCTACTCCTCCATATTAAAACCTCATAAACAAAGAAGTCTCCAAGGATCTGCTCTACCAGACTTGTCTGCTTCATAAACTTCTGCCAGAAAAACTGCACCAGCTGGAAGTGGCAGCCGGGAATTAAACTCCATATAGCCAATTCAACTCTGATGGAAACAAAATTTTGATGCAGACAAATTATGCCAACAGGAAAAGCATTTGGGTTGACTTTACTCATACCACAGATTCAAATGGTGATTTTTTTCTGGCACAGAGATTTCTTCTGTGTTTCCAAGAAGGGACTTTATTGGCCAAGCTGCAGTAACTTTTAGGTCAAAGTGGTTTAAAGAGCTCAAATACCAAAATTTTTCAAACTGTCTTGAAAGCCTGTTACAAAAATAGCGAAATGTTAACTGTCTATATTCTGATATGTCTCAAAGATTTTTGAAATAAGGTCTCCAAAGAGCAGTAAAAATTGTTCCAAAGCTTGCTCTCTTTGCATGCACACATCTACAAAGCAAATAACCCATCAACTTCACAACATCTATCATACAGTCCAGTTCACTTTTGAAAAAACAATCCTGAAGAGAGACAGTTCTAAAACACCCTCTAAACAGTCACCACAAAAGTGTCAAGAAGTTACAAGTTATCACAGAAAGCTCTCCTAACTCTCCCAGGCAAATCAAAATCCAGAAGCAGTGTGTTCCTCTAGTCCTTTTCTCCTTTAGGAGATAGTAGGCTTTTTTCCTGCATATCAACAGAGAACAGATGGATGCAGGGAAACTGAGAACAACTCACACGTGGATTTTTAAGAGAAATGATCTGTGACTGGACTTGGACAGTAGGAGTTATCAACTGTCCTGGTTGTTCAGGCACCACAGGTACTACTCTGAATGGTAAAACAGTAGCAAGGGGTTTCATTTATTAGCATGAGCTGCAAATTGAACCAATGGACTACGGGCCAGTAAGTTACTACCTGAAACAAATACATGAAGAATATAGTTTTTTATGCTTTCTTGACCGGACATGAAAAGAGGGGTGGAGGAACATGACATAACCAAGAAAACAACAATACAAAGAACAGCAAGCAAAAAGGTAGAAGGAAAAGAATATAATCATAATCTGTTTCTTTAATCACTATAACCATCAACACATAAAACTGTTTAAAAGGAAAGATTATTACTTGATCCCATAGTTTTCAATTACAAAATATAGCATAATCCCTATTTCACGTCATCAAACACACTGACAAGAGTGGGTGAGCTAGGAAAAAACAGAAGAAAGCAGGAGACCTAGATCCATACAGCAGTCTTCCAGCTTCAGCCAAAACATATCCAAAGGTAAAATTCTATAACTGGAAGTTCTATAAATATTATCTCAGCTTCTATTCAAAGCCTTAGAAAATTGAACAACAAAAGCTTTAAGGTGAAATATTAGCTTGTTCAATTCTTCAGACGAAAGTCATTCTCAAACACTCTCTGAAAACTGAAAAAACTGCTCTTAAACAAGTATTTTATTTGTACTTTTTTTTGACCTCATGTAGTTAAAATCAGAAGAAGCTCTAAGATTGTTTCCAGAATAACTCTGATTGAGCAGTGAGGTTGGACCAGATGACATCACTGAAGTCTCTTCCAACCTCATCCACTCTGTGAACACACCAACACAAAATTAGATTTTGAAACAACTTGTGGATACTGCTTCCTCTCTTCCTCACAGTACTGTATCATCCAACACTGTTATGCAGACTTATCTCTACAAATATTTTGAAGATGAAAAAAGCCTAAAAATCTGCTTACAAAAAGCACCTTAGCTTTTTTATATTATCATTAATATACATATGTTAAAATTATATTAATAATGAAAAATCAAGCTATTCAAATTGCCTATGTGAATGTAATTTGGCCCCTTGTGTGAACACAGCACAGCCCATCATTACTTGATCACAGACGTTTTACACACAGGACACCTGCCTTATTCCATGCATAAGCCTATGCCTTCCTCAAGAATGGAACACTGTCAGGAAATAAAAAGACTCCTTTATAGACTCACCTACTTTGGCCACAGACTGGTGCAAGTACATAGCCTCAGCTTACATGGGCCAGGACTGGTCATACATCTTCACTCCAGAAAGACCAATACTTAACTTACTTCATTTCAGATGTAGAAAGAAAGGAGCCAAGAAGTGACTGAGTGCCAGAGCATTTCTAATGGAAGCACAAGAAGCCCTTACAGACATAATTACTCAAAGGCATTGCCTATGCATAATCACAGACACCCTTAACCCCAGACATGCAAGGCTTTGATTTCTGGATGTCCCTTTTGATCAGTGCTAGAGCATTAATGAGGAGCTTTCTGCACCCACAGATGTATGAAGCATTAAAAAGGAGACACAAAGAAAAGAGTAGGTATTATGTATTATATAGGTACTATACCAATATAAAATTGAATTTTTATGCAGAACTGAAAGGATATGATTTCTGTCACATCTCTACATTCTTTTATAGAATTCCATTTTTGTCCCCCTCCTATTTCACTGTGTGAAAATATCATAATTTGAAATCATACCAAATCTACATCAGTCATCAATAGAGTTTAAACATTTTAATCATCCACACTGTTACTTTCAGAAAAATGGTTGGATGTCATGTTTTGTGGACTAGGCCTTAGAAGGAAACAAGACACTTGGCTTGTGGCTTTCACAGATATGTGTTGATAGCTAAGGAATGGCAGGATTTAATGATCTTGGACTTCATTCCACACATAAAAGGGAACTACATTCTAGGACAAAGTTTCCCAATATGCGCTCTGTAAAACATCAGATGGTGGTCCAAAAAATAATCATAAAAGTGTATTTTTAAAAACATACATTCCCATACATGTTAGCAAGAAAACATTATTGAGGAAATACAAAAAATAAAAACATTCCAGGTTTAGCCTAACTAAATAGCACTATGAGGCATAAGAAAATGTGACATTTCACAAGATGATCCTTGCATTTTTTAAGGAAATTATATGTTCTTGAAGTAACATATTCTCCTTTAACATTTAAGTTTGAAAGCACTTTCTTCTGTTCTACTGAATTTCCTGAGTCCCCTCCAGAAACTGCCTTCTTACATCCATTATGTTTCTCTCCTCATCTTACTTCCCTAAGCTGTTAACCTGTTTTTTCCAGATGTCACTATGGTTCCTTTATTATCGTTCTCTTTAGAGACACCCATTAAAGTCACCCACTGAAGCAATCCATCCATCCACTGTGCAATTTTCATACATTTTCATTAACAAACTCTGCTCAGGTATTCTGTTTCATTCTAAATTTCAGTTACCACTGTTAGAACACCATTTATTTCAATTGTTCAGCTACAGGAATCTCCTTTCTTAGGACACTTGTTTTACCCATCACTTTTTTAAAATCAGAGCCAACTAGTTCACACCCTGTCTCTACTCCCCGGGTTAAGATCCCAGTATAGCTACCCAGCCCTTGTCTTTCACAATCTTCTTTTCAGGACTAATTTTCCTTCCTAAGGTCCTGGTATCTTCTTTGTTGTTATGTCTTAATACATACTCTGAATTGCTTGGCTTTCTAAGCCAGGCAAACAAGCAGCAATGAGTATGTTAAATCTTTATGCTAAAACAGCTCAGAAAAGACAGCTAACAAAGAATACTGGAAACATACATGGAGCTCATAAGTACAATAATAGAAGCATACCTCAGATACTCTCCCTTAAAATCAGTATTTCTGCTCTCCTATTTCCAATATACCACTACTACAAAATTCAAGAATGTCAAATAAAAAACATTACTAAAAAAGCCCAACAGCCATCTTTTTATTTCAAGCACATAACATTTAACTTGAAACACCATTTGCATGTGTTACTCTGATGCTTCATTCTTCATCAGTTTAAAAACCAGAGGTTTTTTTCTGAGATGACTAAAACTTAAAACTTCTTGATTTAAAACAAGATACAACCTTTAAATTAAATATGCTGATT
Source organism: Calcarius lapponicus (assembly GCA_039654755.1). Taxonomy (NCBI): domain Eukaryota; kingdom Metazoa; phylum Chordata; class Aves; order Passeriformes; family Fringillidae; genus Calcarius; species Calcarius lapponicus. The sequence continues at coordinate 43,323,186 of CM077481.1, forward strand.
AATACACACACATTTAACCTATTTATATGTATTACTAAACACTAAATTTATTATTCCCTTTTTTCCAAGACAATTATTTTCACAAGTCTTATAAGTGAAAACTGTATCAGCATGAGAACAGGCTTACTAAAAGCCAGAAGAAGAATTTTAAACTCAACTAAAAGTGCTTAGGTACACTACATATTTAAAAACTGGAAAAACTATTTTGCATTTAAAACTGAACTAATTATGTTATTTGGGGCTATTAAGAATAACAACTACAAAAATGATCAGAAAAATAAAATTTCAGAACTTATCTCCTCCTTCTTGACAGTTATATTAATGTATTAGAAAGAACAAACTGTTTTACTTCTGTTTTCTGTTTCAAATGTATGTAAATTAAATTTGAATAAAGTAAGATCTGGTTGAAACATTTTTAAATAAGACTATTCACTTGATATTCATAAAAGATACTGCTGTATGAATTGATTTTGACATGTCAGTGAATTCTGTTTCCCAGCATCTGGTAGCTGAGAGCTTTTACTTTTCTGAGCACTTTGGCAAGATGTATATACTGTTGGATTTGTGGGCTGGGATGTGTGCTTTTTGTTTTGATTTGTTTTTAATTTGAGAATGCATTCAGCCTGCAGTAACATACATATTCATAATGAAATTTTAAGTTTACATATGTTTCTTTAATTAAAAGTTCAAGTTAATGCATTTAAAAGAAAAGTTTGATACAGCTTTCTACTAAGCCTATTTATATGGCCTCTAATTATTTGCACCTTAATTTGACATACTGGCAAAAGTTTCTAGATCGATTAAATGATTTTTCACTACCATGGCTAAACTGTTATATATTTTGAAATACTTTATGACACAGAAAGAATAAACCCAATATTTGATTTGTGTTAGCAATTGAGGAAAATAATTTTAAAATGTTTTGTTTGTTACTGAGATTAGTATATGAAAAAGACATGTTTCCTTGGAATCTGGGCCTTTTTTTTTTTTTTTTTTTTTTTTTTAGTGCAATAAGAGAATACAGATTTCCAGCTTTTTAGGAAAATTAAGTTTGCATACCAGCACAGAATATCCCCGGGACTTCACTCCGGAATACAACTGTTCGTACTTTCTTATCAGATTTCAAAGCATCCACAGCTTTTGACATCTACAGAGAAAAGTAGGAAGGGGAATCACCAAACACTTTCTAAAGTGCTTCATTCCAATATTTCACCTTTATAGTAAAAACTATTCTTTTCACTTACCATTTTTACAAGATTTTTGCTAAGTGCATTCTTGGCATGAGATCTGTTTAATCCAAGCACCACAATTCCTGGAGAGGAAGAAAGATCACATCATTGTTACAATGGAGTGAAATATGTATAATCTATGCAAATTATTATTATTTTGAAATTATATTAAAGGCATTGAGGACTGAAAAAAAATGTTAGTGTCATCACTACTGAGTTTCTGAAAGAAAATAAAATATTTATTCTTTTCAATACTCAACAGAAATTACACTTACTTTGAGAACAAAAATAGGGCCATAAATCGTTGTGTGGAAACAGTGCTCACAAAGTTTAAATGTAGAACTACACAATTGCATGCACAAATTTTATGTTTCTGCATGAAGTGCTGACGCGCCACGAGGAAAGACGCTTAATTGTAAAGCACATATTTCCATATTTAGAGAGACTGTCTCCAGAGACTTTTTAAAGCATGAAGTGCTATCAAAGCAAAGACCAACAACTCTGATACAGGTAAAAGTAAATCATAAACATAGAAAAAATGCCACCAATGGGGAAAATTAGTCTTTTTGTTTAAAAAGGAACAAAATAAAAAAAAAAAAGGTTCTCTCTGAAACAAAAAAATCAAGCTCGGTGCTTGGTAAATGGCTCCAAAGATACAGTCACAGCTCCATTAGTCCAGTTACAGATCAATTGTCTAACTGACTGATTACCTGTGCATTGGTTTGAATGTTGCAGCAGAAACAAAAATTCTCTTTATTATGCCCCACTCACCTTAACGGGCATGAATATCAAAGAGGAAAATTCTGAAAAGTCTATTTTGGCAATGCCTAAGTTTATCACAATTATAGCAATCTTTTAGACAATTACTGCCTAACCCACACAAGTGCCTGAGTTCAGAACACCAGCACACAGTCCTGACCTTGCCCAGGTAACATTTTATCAGTCAGGACCTTTTATGCAGAAAGTGCAAGGATAAGGGGGAAGAAAGGACTAGGGCAGGACCGGGAATGAGAGGCAGAAAGGAAGCTCTGTCTCAAACAAAAGTGCCCACAGTATTGCCACCAACCTATGATATGAAAAGACAGAATTCCAGAAATTCATTGTTTGCCCAGGTGATTACTACTTCACCACTCAGCTTTGAATGCACAATCTACATAATTATGCTCTTGTAGCTTCCTTGTCATCTCAGTGCATAGCGCTTCTTCTATTTCTGGAAAACCTGTCCTCCCTTAGAACTGAGCTCCCTTCCTCTCCCTTCCTCCTGCATGTATGTTGCACACACATGCATTCAAGACAAGATTTAAAAGAGTTCCTGTTCCTTCTGCAGTTACCAATTTGAAGACAAAGTCTTCCATTTGTCAGCTATCGCTGTCAAGATTCAAATAAAAATAGTATCAAATGCAACAATGAAGCACACATGCGTTTCTTGCTCTTAAGGTACTGTCAATACCTCCTAAAAGGGGAGTGGAGCCAGGTCAACCCAAATGATATTCATTCCTTGTTCTACAAGCCTGAATTCCCACACTTATACCTATGGCTGGAGATACTCATAAAGGACCACCCGCAAAGGTCGCTACTCAGCATTTGCATAGGAATCTGTTTACATGCTGTTAAGCAAAAAGGAGTGGTGCTGTAGCACTTTTCTTCAGCTGTTACAACTTCTTCTCCAGGAGGAGGATCACTCCAAATTCAAATATTCCATATGTTCAACACAAGCAGATTAGGCAAAAGCATCATTCTACATTAAAGCAACAAAAAGACCCTTCACCCTGACTTCACTTTGATTTTCAGGCACTACAAATCCCTGGCTTGAATAAACTAGAGACGCTATTACCCCAAACCATACTTCAGTCAGGAAATAGCATCCTTTTCAGAAGCATATTATACTCAATGGCAATAAAACTTAATGACACTTGAATTTTTCTTCTCCCCACTGGAGCCGAAAGACTGCTACTCCACCATCAACAATAGTGTATTCAGAAGGAAGCTCCACTTAACACTAAAGCACTGTAAAGATTTTTTTCCTACAAAGGAATTATCCTTGAAGGCAAATCATACAAGTCAATTTTTGCTTAACAGTGTTGTATCAAATCATAAAATTATCACTTCTGCTTTCTTCTACAGAAGTAAAAGACGGCACCCACCCAGTTGTTCTCATTTAAGTATGCAAAAAATACGAGGTAAGAAGTGCAAGAGGAAAAGTACAAAAGGTTTGCAAGGGATACCTACATATTGCAGTGATATATATACAAAAGACATGCCTTACAGTCACATTTGAATAATTATTGTTCTGATATGCCATTACTACAAGATCTGAGCATCCTGAGGATGGAAGAGACCTTGAAGATCATTTAGTTCCAAGCCTCCTGCAGGGACACCTTGCACTAGACCAGGTTGTCCAGAGGCCCACCCAACACTGCCATCCACCTCCAGGGATGGGGTATCCACAGCTTCTCTGGGCAATCATTTTCAGTCCCTAAAAGTAAAGAATTTCTTCCTAATATCTAAACTAAACCTGCTCTCTTTCAGTTTAAAGTCCCTCTCTATGTTTCTTACAGGCTCCCTTCAGAAAATGGAATGTCACAGTAGGCCATCCTGAAGGAAGAACAATTCCAATTCCCTCAGACTTTTTTTATAGAAAAGGTACTCAATCCCTCTAATCATATTCATGGCTCTTCTGGACTCACTCTAACAGTTCCATGTCCTCCCTGCGCTGGTACCCCAGAGCTGGATGCAGGGTTTCAGGTGGGCTCTCACCAGAGCAGAGCAGAGGGGCAGAATCCCCTCCCTGGCCCTGCTGCCCACGCTGCTCTGGATGCAGCCCAGGACACGTTTGGCTCTCTGGGCTGGGAGTGCCCATGGCTGGGTCATGTCCAGCCTCTCACCCACCAGCACCCCCAAGTCCTTCTCACAGGGCTGCTCTCCAGCTGCTCATCCCCCAGCCTGGATTGATACTGCAGGTTGCCCTGACTGAGGTGCAGCACCTGGAACTTGGTCTTGTTAAACCTCTTGAGATTCTCATGGACCCGCTTCCCAAGTTTGTCCAGCTCCCTCTGGATAGCATCCCATCCTTCAGGTGTGTCAATTCCACCACTCAGATTGGTAACATCTAAAAGTTTGCTGAAGATAAACTCAATCCCCTCATCTATGCCATCAATGAAAATACTAAATCACAGTGGTCCCAGTACAGACCCCTGAGGCACACCGCTTGTCACTGACGTCCATCAGGACCCTGAGCCATTGACCACTACACTCTGGATGCCACCATCCAACCAACTTCTCATCCACTGAAAAGTCCATCCATCAAATCCATCACTCTCCATTTTAGAAAGAAAGGTGTTGTAGGGAAAAGGCTTTCCAGAAGTACAGATAAATGAAATGTGTAGCCATTCCCTTGAACACTGATGGAGTGAAGGCCACTGGGTTGGTCAGGCACAACGTGCCTTTGGTGAAGTTATGCTGTCTGTCTTGAATCACCTCCCTGTCCTCCACATGCCTCAGCACAGCTTCAAGAAGGATCTGTTCCTCACAGAGGGGAGGAGGCACAGAGGCTCATGAGTCACTAGCTCCCAGATTTCAGCTTTCTATCCCTTTTAAACATGGGTACAATGTTTCTCTTTTTCCAGTCATGGGGGACTTGACCTGAGGGCCGTGACTCTTCAATAATACCTGTTACATTGCCATCTGAAGCATTTAATCATGGTTCATTCTTCCTAAAGCACGCACATATATAAGTGGCTTCCAAAATCCTTTAAAATAAACTGTTTGAAAACTCTGCTTGTGAAAGAAAATATATTAAAAAGTAATCCTTAATAAATAGAAGTAGAAATTAGTAGTAGTACTATAGTAGTAGTAGTAGTCTTTGCTTTGTTGGTGTATCTGTATGGTATCAAAGACATGACAGATCTACTAAGAAGGAATAAGCATTCACATAATGCTAAACCAAATATTAATGTCATAGTTTTTCCATTGAGTCATCCCCACATTATTTCTGGGACATACTTCGGCACATAATGTGCATCTATTAAAAATGCATCTGCATACTGAAAACTAACTTCATCTTAACAGACTAGGCTCTCCAAGAGACAATGATTCCCAGTGCTGTCTAATATAAGCAGCAATATTCCTGTATACTACTTTCCTAGCCAGCCGTTAGAGGCAAAGCATACATAAATGTACAATATATTCTCTACTTACAAGTTGCCCCTGTCAAAAGAGAAAGCTGCTTGTGGTATAATTATCACTGTTCAAGAGAAAAAGGAAATGCAACTTATATTATAAAAGTTATATTATAAAAACAAAAGTTATATTATAAAATGAAAGCATAGTAAAAGAAAGAAATGTCTTTCACTGAAATAAGAATACATTTGTATCTGGAAGATAGTTTTAAAATATTCATAAATTTCCAGAAACATCCTGGTTTCAAAGCATACACTAAATTTAATACTTGAATAAAGTGAAGAGATTAGATCCTGATTTAACTACTGTTTGTATCAGCACACAGGAGATCTTGCTTTTAATAATGTTTTTTATCTCTTTTATCTTGCACATTTTAGAGATCAGAACATCATCCTCAGTGTTTGGTAGAAACACATTTAAATGGTTACTTAAAAATTAATCTTTTCTTTAAACCAATATTAGACATTTTGCCAGAGTTTGAAAGATTCACTATATCTGCATATAAAGTACTTGCAGAATTCTTTTTATTTCTATTTATTTTATTATTTATTTGCATTAAATACACACACAAGTCATTTTCCATAATTAAAAAAAATCTTTTAAAAAGTCTGAATTATGCTTTGAAAAGTGGAAGGGGGACCAAATAAGTTATTTTTAAGCTTGTTTCATTTAACTACTCAGATACACCAAGGCAGACAAGTGGACTTAGATGTTTATTATTCTGAAGTAGTTTCTTAAGCAAAACAGGAACATATGGTGAATATATAATGCACAATTCTGGTGGCTTTCATTAATTATCTTATCAAGAAGTATTAAAGTGAAAAATCACACAGATATGTACTAACCAGCACTTTTTAAAAGCACTAGAACACTCTTCAAAATCCCCTATCTGAGCCTGTTTCATCTCTAAATTCTGATCTAACCCTTTTCTGCACTCCTTAAGTTAGTAGATCTCACCTGCTCAACCTTGCTTTAAACATGGCAAAGGGATGGGAAGTTTTTCCAATTTATCAGCTAGCTATCAGTTTCCAACCTCTGAGCAAGCAAATTCAATCAAGACTGTATTTGTTTTTGCCCATTCCATGTACATTAAAATCCCAACTGATGAAGGCCAAAAGCTGTCTTTTTCTAAACTGAAACAAAACCATTTGACGATAAGGAGTCATTCTAGTGTAAAATCTAAATTTTAAAAATATTTCTTTCACATTCCAGCAAGTGACACTGTCACACTGGAGTCAGGACTAAAAAGGTATTTCTCCCAATGGCACCTATAACTTAAAAATCCAAAGCACCAGAGTCATTTAAATTTGTAATGGGATCACTAATGTAATTTGGCTAAGTTCTGAAATGTCAATAACTGTAATACATTTCAGCCCTAGTGAAGATCAAATAGAATCTCAAATAAAGTAAAAGATATATGTTTAATTAAAAAAAAATAATACACTGACAGTCATCTTTACTCACAGAAAACTGACACTAAGAGGTTTACAAGTTGCAACATGGGCAGAATATACAGGTATTTTTCAATCACATTCTTCAAAAATCTTACACCTTTTGTATTCTAGCTCTGGTCAAATTTCAAATTTGGAAGCTGGGATGCCTTGAGTTAATATTCCAATAACTAGCCTTTGCAAACATAGTCTCATTTTACTTCATGTTTAACAACTTCCCAAGGCCTGGGGTATGCAAATCACATGGAAGTGATATGAAGCAGAACAGTTTGCTACTTTGCCTACAGGCAAAGATTTGTCTAGTGCTACAAGACATGCATGCGCCTGTACGTGAGGCAGGTACAGCCAGTTTCCAGTTTTCCTTCCTCCCCAGTATCCACAGTCCTCTCTGAGCACCATGGAAATGCTCGGCACGTGCAGGAGCACAACCACAGCATCAACAAGCATGTGCGTGTCATAGAAGGCAGTCAGCGAGCAGGGTCTGAGCATGCATGCACCAAGTCAAGCAGTATGTAATGGGATGGTGTGATGAGGCCACGGGGGCACCAGAGTACCATGTGGGGAAGTCAAGAACACGAAATGGTAGATCAAGGAACGGCAGGGTAGAAAAGAGCAAGAAAGACCAGAGGGGTATTTACAGAGCTGGTGTCCTCATTAAGCAGAGATATTAGATGCTGGAAGCAGATAAATATAGATGAACTTCGTATACAAGGTGAGGAGGAGAGTGTGTGCTAGCACTACAGGGAGGAAGTAGAGCCATGTTTCTTTTGTAGAAATGTTGCCTGCTCTTTGCGCTGCTGAAGAAGATATATGAAGTTAATGTCTCCTTCTGGCTTATTTCTACACCCTTGTTCTTATATTTTTCTAACAAACTGTTTGTTTCTGTGTCCTTCTGAAAGACAATACAAAAGAAAATTCCTTCCACTTAAGAGAATTCATTAATTAAAAATACATTGATTGAATCCTTCCTTATGATAGCAAGAGCTGCTTTAACATCACAAATACTATCTCCAAGTTTTGGGGCTTTAAGCTACATATTCAGTATGAAACACCTTCATAATGTTACAAAAACAACGATTTCTAGCCGATTCAATAGCCAAACACACTGCCTAATTCTATGTTTGTCGTGTAATAGAAATAAAAGTTGATTACTATGTAAGATTGTGATATTTTCTACCACTTCTTGGTAAAGCACAAAATAAGCAAAGAAAAACACTCTTCTAACATTTTACAAACTCTTCTTTTCTCCTATCTTGTCTCTTAACTTAAAATAATCCCCAAAAATCTGAAGAGATGTTTTAAACTAATTCCAAGTTTCAGAGTCAGCTGGAAAAACAGGACTAAAGTAGTACATTTTAAAGGAAGTGGAAAGAGTTGGGAACAGAACTATAAGACAGAAGATAATTTCAGGACCAGATTATATCATCTTTACTATCAATCCTAAATAATGACAAAAACCTGCCCTCAAGATGAAAGCACAACATCAGTTTTCCCTTGAAAAATAATCATCTGAGCTCATACTAAAATTCAAAGTTTTAAAGTTACCTCTCTGTATATGTATACAAATCTATGTACAGGCATACTCACAGTCATTTGCTTTAATTGACAGTAGGTGTGAAACAGCTGAGTTAATGTGTTCAAAGACATAAACTAAACTGTACATCTCAACACATGGTGTTTCCAAGATATATTCTCCATGCAAAGAGATTCACATGCTGCAGATACCAAAATCCTACACTATGGCTCTCTCCGTAAAAGCAGGTGTAACATCATGGCTAGAGAAATAAATCCTCAGGCACAGAGTTTGCACTTACTTCTCCTCCACCATGCCTAGACCTGCTGCATCCACATGGGAAGGAAGTGACAAACACCAAAGGAAGTGGAACACTTTCAAAATCCAGAGAGCATCACATCAGAAGAGGAAGTAGAAAGTGTCTGTGCTGTGCTGCACTGGCTGCACATCATTAAGGAGCACATATTTTCTTTTTTTTTTTTTTTAACCAGGTGAGTTAAAATAAGACTCTTGGTGTAGCTGAGTAGAAAAACTGAGCAGTAGATGACAACACTAAAAGCAAGGAGGAGGATGAGATAAGAGAATACTGAAGCCATACCTTCCATCACAGAAAACATGGATATCAGTTTTATGCCCTCTCTGTCCCCTGCACACAAGCACAAAACTGATGTCTGAAGCAGCATGACTCCAGACATTTGCTGCTAAACTTCATTTTCTCACAATTAGAGTGGCAAACAGATGCCAGTTCACAGAGGTGTACCTCACAAACATAGTACGTATGCTGCAGTACTCTGGAAAAGAGGATTGATGCTGTTGACACACCTCAAGGACAAGATGACATCCACAGCAACCTAGACAGGCTCACAAAGTGGGCCCATGGGAAACACATGAGGTTTAACAAGACCAAGTTCCAGGTGCTGCACCTCAGTCAGGGCAACCTGCAGTATCAATCCAGGCTGGGGGATGAGCAGCTGGAGAGCAGCCCTGTGAGAAGGACTTGGGGGTGCTGGTGGGTGAGAGCATGGACATGACCCAGCCATGGGCACTCCCAGCCCAGAGAGCCAAACGTGTCCTGGGCTGCATCCAGAGCAGCGTGGGCAGCAGGGCCAGGGAGGGGATTCTGCCCCTCTGCTCTGCTCTGGTGAGAGCCCACCTGGAACCCTGCATCCAGCTCTGGGGCCCCAGCACAGGGAGGACATGGAGTTGTTGGAGTTGGTCCAGAGGACGCCACCAAGATGATAAGAATGGGACACCTCTCCTACAAAGAAAGGCTGACAGAATTGGAACTCTTCAGTGTAGAAATGAGAAGGCTTGGAAGTGACCTCTTCGCAACCTTTCAGTACCTGAAGGGAACCTACATGAAAGATAACGCAAGACTATTTACAAGGGCATGTAGCAACAGGACAAGGTGGAATTGGTTCAAACTGGAAGAAATTAGGCCTAGATTAGTTAACAGGAGGAAAATCTTTACTGTGAGGGTGATGAAGCACTGGAATAGGTTGCTCACCGAAGCTGTGGATGCCCCATTCCTGGAGGTGTTCAAGGCCCGGCTGGATGGGGCTCTAAGCACATCTGGTGTCCCTGCCCATGGCGGAGGAGTTAGAACCAGATGCTATTCAAGGCCCTTTCTAACCCGAACCGTTCTACGATGCAGTGAAGAGCCAAGAAGGGCCAAGCTGACCCAGTTCTGCCACTGCCATATCGGCAGCTCCCAGCACACTGCGACGCAGCCCCGGCCGCGGTGACAAGAAGGAGGAGTCGCCGTTCTCTTCCCGCCCCTCGCCGCCGGGCAGCTCCCCCAGGGCCGCCCTCTCTCTGCCCCGCAGGGGTCACCCCGGCCAGGCCGGGATGGCAGGTGTACAGCAGCCTTTCCCTCGTTACCTTTGTGCTCATCATCCAGGTACCGGACGCGCAGCTCCTCCTCTTCCTTCGCCTGGGAGCCGTAGCTCCTCCCGGCCGAGGGGAGAGCGGCGGCGGCGACGCCTCCGCGCAGCGGGGGCGCGCGGTGGCCGGTTCGGCCGAGGGCGGCGGAGGTCGCGGCGGCTGCGGCTGCGAGCCTGAGCCGGGCGCGCAGGAGGCCGAGCCCGCCCAGCGCCGCCGCCGCCATCGCTGCTGCCAGCGCCGCCTCAGCCTCTCGCGGCCCCGGCCCCGGTCCCGCCGCCCACGTGACCGGCTGCGGCACGCACGGGGCGCCGCTCCCCCCTCCCCTCCCCGCGCCGCCGCCGCCGCTGCCCGGGGCCGCGGGGAGGGGGCGGCTCGGCCCGGCCCGGCCCGGCTCCTGCCCCGTCCTGTCCCGGCTGGGGAAAACGCTTGTCAGTCAGGGGAGATCTGAAACTTGACAGAAAACCAGCCCCATCCTGGGCCGCGTCAAAATCAGCGTGGGCAGCAGGGCGGTGTTCTGCCCTTCTGCTCCGCCCTGGTGAGACCCCACCTGGAGCACTGCATCCAGCTCTGGGGTCGCCAGCAGAAGGAGGACAAGAAACTGATGAAGTCCAGAGGAGGCAATGAAGGTGATTAGGGGTCTGGAACACCTCCTCTACAAAGACAGGCGGAGGGAGCTGTGGCTGGTGAATAGATGGGGAAGAGAAGGCTGTGTGGGCACCCCATAGCAACCTTCCCGTATCTGAAGGGAAGTTCATCAGGTTCTGTAGCGATAGGACAAGCAGTAATGGGTACGAATGAAGAGAGCAAATTTAAGTGAGGTTTAGGGAAGAAATCCTTCACTGTGACAGTCGATGAGACACTGGATTAGATTGCCCAGGGAAGCTGTGGGTGCCTCAGCCCTTGCAGCACTGAGGTTGAATAAGGCTTTGAGCAACATGGTCTAGTGGGAGACTTCTCTGCCTGTGGCGTGGGAAGGGGGTTGGGACAGGATGATCTTTGAAGCCCATGCCAACCTCTTGACATTCTGTGATTCTCACACAGACCTTGAAATATGCATGTGCATAGACAAATTTCTCATCAGTAAAAGCAGATGTTTAGTTTCATCAGGGCTTCATGATACTGCTGGAAGTTATGCAGCACGTTTATTTGCAGTGAACTTGAGAACATCCCACCTTAAAGGTAACGTGCTGAGGCTTTGTTGTGCTGTGTGTGGTGGCACCAGAATGAGCACTCATGAGCTCTGCAGCACTTGATTCTTCCCCCACATCAGCCATGGCAAGGCCTGCTTGTGGCATCAGCACTGAACAAAGAAAGGAGCTATGGTCAATAGCAGAAACAAGGTAGTGCATGGTTCTGTATGCTGTGATAAAAGACTGCTTGAATTGGCCATCCTCCTGTTTTGGGGCTCTCAGAACTACCATTGTGTTGCAAAACTAAGGATCAAATTAATACGCCTTGGTGTTTAGAGTTGAGTTTAGGTCTCTAAGCAATGCTGCCATGGTGTCTGCTTTGCCCTCCATGCACACCAGCAGACATACCAGCATGAAACAAGTCAAACAATAAAAGCAGTAACAATGGAGGTAGGAGGTAATTGCTATGTTTTGTTGTAAGTTCACATGATTCAAGACTGCTATGACCTGTTTCAAAATGGTTGAAATTTCAGCAATAATCCATGTGTTAATAACATAACAATTTAGTTGAGCCAGAACATGCATTAGATATAAAAGAAGTTGACTTGTTTCCTTACACAGGACCTGGCAAAGGTTGTTATAACTGTAGTTAATGCAGGTCAGTAATGAGGCTCTTAAAAGTTGTGAAGTTTGTCTTCTTCAAGTTTATTTCCTTCAAATTAGCCCTTGAGAAGTGAAAACATGCCTTTGAGCCACCCTGTGCCATTTACATAATTCAGTGTTACTTAATCAGGGAATAAAGCTGTACTGCTTCAGAGCAGAGGCTCAGGTGGAGCCGTTTTGGTGGTTGTTTTGGAGAACTAGCTACTGCATTCCTTCATGCAGTTGCTCAGCAGCTCCTCCATGCCTTCCTTCTGGAGAAGCGAAAGTCTAAAAATAATGTCCTATTTGTTCGTGTGGAGCACCATGAAGGGCAAATGTGCTTATTGGGGGGAGGAATAGGCAGCCTTGCATTTATTATGTTTTACTGTTTAAACAGGGTGATAGCTTGTGATTCACAGCCCTTTCCACTATAGAGCCTGCAGTATGCCAAAGACTTCCAGTAGAAAGAAATGTAAAAAAAAAATTGTTTGCAGTTGAAGAACATTTTAGTTTATGAGAAGGAATTTTCAAACATCATATCGAATTACATCAATAGAAACAGAGAGACAGCACTACTCTAAAAGATGCAGAAGATAAAAAGGCATTAAAAGCAGAACTAAATCCACTGCCACATCGTAATGTTGTCTTGAAGCTGAAGGCAGACATTTAGTCATATGCAGTGGCTCCCAGACTGAAGAACTAGTGAACGTTTCTGAGCAAAGGTCAATAAGTGCAGTCAAGCCAACAGATTCATCTCCGTTGTAGAAACACCCAGTCATTTTTAAAATGAAGAATTTTGGAAATGCGGTTTTCTTTTACATGCCACTGTCTGATTTTAGTTTCTTTGTGTAAGAAGTGAAAAGAAAATGTAATTTCTGTTTATTTTTTCTCTATTAATGTGTAAAACTGCATGATATGATATCTATATGTGTGGTTTATATGTGCATACTACGCTGCATTTTGTAATACTGTGTATTCAGTTCCTCCCATTCCCTGACATGCAAGCATAATTCAGGACTCAAAGTTTTCCATATTCACTTGTTCCCTGATTTTTTCACTGTACTTTACTTCTAAAACACAGTTTGGGGTTGTAGCAGTACATGAAAGGTAAAGTATGTTGACATGGAGTTTATTATTTAAAGATATATCCAAATTTTAAAAAATGGAGCAACTGAAAAACAATTGTAAGTAACTACCTGAATAAAATATCACACTTGGTAGCCTGATTGCTGCTACACACAGATATCCAAGTGTTGATACTTGGTGATGGGTGAAATAAACTGATTATTATAAACCTTGATTCAGCCTCCCTTATGTCCACAGAAGCAGGGAATGAAAGTAGAACCAGTGTAGATGGAGACTAGCTCACCAAATTCTCTGTACTCAGCTGCAGCTTCTAGTACGGTCCCTCAGTCATCATCTAATCCAAGGGGGAAACTTGAAGGTCCTTCACCCTAATTAATGTTACATTTGAAGTTGCCTTGAAAAGCTTATTTACATCAGGTTACAGGTTCTCACAGTGTACACGACTGAAACTGGCAGGTGAAATGTGCAGCCCCTTTGGTAGCTTGATTAGGGCCTTTGTTTGATAATGTAATCTGGAGGGAGGTGGTTGTGGCTTGGGGTCAGGACAGTACTGTTGCAATTTACACAGCACGGGGCAGAGGTACAGAAATTGGGAGACTGATTATGTGGTTTATGGAGAGAAATTTCTTCATAATACTATTCTGCATGTGTTGGTGCATGGCACCTGCCATGGTTCATTTTCTAGAGGAACAATCTCACTCTTAATTAGGTATGACAGAAGCATGTGATCTCTAAACTTCAGATCTAAATTAAGTGCCTAAAACCCAAGAGTGTGAAACTACTTGTAGATGTTCAGTTAGGGATCTAGTACTATTAAAAATGCTAATAAATAATTTGAAATGAGACAGAAAAATAATTGCATGTGTATTTATATAATATGCAGCTTTAATGTGAACGATGAAAGGGTTCAGACAGTATGTACAATGAAGCAGGAATATGGGAAAGGAATCTCACCTAGTTCTAAGTGGTTCTAATTTCCTTACATTCATGCATGTAGATGAGGTATAACAAATGCTTTCATTTTCTCTGGATGAGCATATCAGTGTCAATGGGTAAAGTAAAAAGGGAGCAATTTTTAGAGGAAAATGTAACACCCAATTTTGGCTTTTCAAACTAGGTCCTTTGTCTGTCTTGCGAATTGAAAAGTAATCATCTCTGTAAAGGGACTGTGATATTTGAGAGTGAGATCCGTCAGCTATCCGTCCTCTAAAGTTGGTTTGCAAAGGTTGTTTCAATTTCACACCACCCACCAGAAGCATTTGTCTCTTCTAGTTTTCACATATTTGCTTTTTATCAACAGCAGGATTTTTCTGATTATTGTGTTATGCCGTTAGTACACTTGCCTTTCCAATCTTGATTTTTAACTTTTTGTAAAACCTTTTTAATATTTTAAAACTGATAATGAGAAAGACATAACCCTTATTATGTATTTATTATTAGTAAGCATATAGCACACACAGCATGTTCCCTTTTTGGCACTAAGCCTATTCAATATGTTTTGTAGGCAGCTGTTTCCTTAGATTGTCTATTTTCTTTCTTCTCAGTACAGCTTTAAGACTGTAATGCCAAGATATAGGATGTTCTTACAGCTTATTTTTTCTCTTCAGGAATTACTCCAACTAAACTTAATCTACTTGGGTATCCTCACAAGCTTGCTTACTTGGGACTTGTTACCCAGCTCCAGCACATGTTATTAAGAACTCTGCCTATGTGTCGCTCATGTCTTGGAGCCCAGAGCAGATTTTGGCTTTGAATAATGTCAGCCCCATTTATTTGTGCATATACTCCTTCATCTTGAAAATAGAAGACAACTGCATTGGATTAATATAGTGGAAAAGTGCATGGCATATGTGAGCCAATTACAGGGACTTCTTAAAATCCTACTTCCCAAAATTGTCTGCCCATTCTCTTCAGATCACAAACAAGACATAATGCTAAAACAATTGCAGGAACACAAACATGCTGAGCAAGGCCTCTTCCATGAGTAAATTGGCACTAGCAGCCACAGGGCTACAGCTCTGTAATAGTAGATCAGAGCCTAGGGAGGCCCTTAGGTGCTTGAAACTGGAATTGAGCAGATATTTATTAAATAAAATTTATAGAATACTTTACTTTGAGGCAAGGTGCACAGTTTATCCTTAAAGGACATGAAACGCTTTTATGAAGTTAGACACAAACACAGATACTGAAAACAGAGAATTTACAGACAGTGAAGATTCTTAAAAAATTATATCTTTATATGTAGGTACAACTCTCAAATATGTGCATGCTGATACATCTCCTTCCACCAAAGCTTTTAAAAAGCTTTCTTGTGTTTTTAAAGTAGCTCAACACATTAGAAAATTTACAGAGCAAGCTAAATAACTATGCATTCAGGCAAACTGCAAACCAACTCTAAGATCATTGAGTGCTTTTCTTACAGTGGATGTACCCCGTTCTATTAAGATTGTTAAAATAATTTCTTTTCTTTGTGATCAGGCAAACCTTTGTCTGAAGCAGTACTTCCTTTTCTTATCTATATCCTTCTAAGGAACTCCAGAGCCAACAGTGATGTTAACTGTGCTGAGAGAATCTTTGCTTTGGGAACAGGCAGGGCAAGCTCTCCTGCAGTATAGATGGGTCAGTGGAAGCTGCACAAGAAGCATCGAAACTAGGGAGAACACAAGTAATATAATCAGCATTTGATTTAAGGTATCTGACATGAAATTCTAGTAGAAAATGGATTTCTCAATTTTATCAGGGTACTTTTATGTGTGGTGAAAGGCTATCAGGGCTGCTGCTAAGGAGGCAGTCAATATTGTCAAATCTGTGATGTCAGGAAGGATAAAATAGAACTAAGTGTTAGCCGACAGAAAGAAGCATTTTGCAACAAGCAAATAGTATCTTCATCAAAACCATCAACGTTGTCTAAATGCAGAGAGTGAGGTTTTCAACTATGCAAGCATTTGGTGAAATAAAAGGGAAAATTCATCTGAATTATATATTTTAACACTTTTTAATTAAAGTAATAAAGGACATTTGAGTACAACTCTCAATGAAACAAATTAAAAATTTCTATCACCTTTACAATGAGGAGATGAAAACTATTTTAATACTTCTGTCCTCATGTAAGGTGATTTCTAGTGAAGAGAAGTTACCAAGAACTTCTGCTCTCTCTGAAAGCAATACATTTGTCATGAAAGCCAGCTCACTATGAGGAGCTAAGAGAGACCTGGTCTTTTGTGCTCAAGTAATGTAAAAAAACGTCACAGAAAGATGAAAAGCACTACATAGTCTGTTTTTGTCAGCTGTAGTTCTTTATTACTCTCCATGAGCAGGCCAAGAGTTAAGATGTATACTACATCATAGTATTTCCTTACATCATATAATTTCTGTATATGATGTAAGCATACCTTACATCATAGTATTTCTGAATACCATAATTAGATTTCCTTTCTGTTTAGCTGATTCTTTAATTTTTTGGGGGGCTGTTTAAAAACAAAACTCAGTTTGCAGTCATTGTACTATAGATAATACATGAAGTTTAAGGTATTGTTCACTTTTTTGCTAAAAACTGCAGCATTTTTAAAGAAGATAATTGCATAGTTACTGCTTGAAAATATGCATTATGCACAAATCACTCTAAAAAATGTAAGCGTACATTTTATGGTCTAAAATGCGTTTGTGTTCATTACCTTTCCCTTTTAGTCTTTTATGATTAACAGTATGCTGTGCAGAGTTTTAGTGAATACATTGCATTCTTTCTAAAGAATGCCTCACATTGATTTTCACACTGTATGGGGAAAACATTGGAATCTTTTTTGATCTTCTCTTCATTCTCATTAGACTAAATTACCTTTTACACTCTACCCTTAACTATTTTTCTCTGCATTCTTTATTCTTTACATACTGATACAATTAAGATACTCTGATAAGCTGAATAAGCATTTTCAATGAAAGCAAGTTCAGTCCTATATAGAATTCTTCTAATGTCACAAACAATCTGCATGACTTTATGACCCAAATTTCCCGGACAGAGCAAAGGTTAAATAATCACGTTCTTCACATCTCACATGGATTCAAGAATAGATGAGTTGGGAAACTACATAAGCAAAGGACTCTGCTTTGTCAAAATGGATTTATCATAACATTTTTTCTATTTAATCACCCCCTTGTAAGTCACTTGTCTGTGTAAGAAAGCAGGATCCTTAAGATCAAAAATGATGAACCTAGCAATTGGTATATGAAAAACAAAGCACATGAAAAACAAAGAAAAATATGCACTAGCTGGTTAGCATGCACTTATGTGCCTGGCCACAGAATCAATGCAGTTATTCACCAGTGCCAGTGAATAGCCAGTGAACTTCCAACACAGCATTTTTCAGATTTCTAATTTCTTAGCATTCTGTTGCATGTAGGTAAAGCCTTATAAATAAGGGGCTTGTTGCCCTTATAAAATCATGGCTCAGGCCTGTTACTTAGGCTAAGTGGAAGGGAGCTGTGGGAGAGTGACTCAGCTGGAATAGGGATAGAGAGATGTGAGAGATGAGCTGGGTGACTGCCCTGTGTCCACATCATAGTGGTGGTTGGTTGTGCCTTAAAACTGTGTAAACTGATAACCAGCTAACTGCTTAAAAAGGCCTGGTTTTTGCAATAAAGCAATTCTCCTTTGCACCTGCTTGGGAACTCTGTGTCACTTTGCTTCATACAGCATTCTATAAGGAATTTGCTTTTGTAGTTCTGTAAATAATAGGATTTCATATAGGAATCAATTTTTGCAATTTTTTAAAATTAACCACCAATTAAAGAAAACTAAAAAAATCAAAAAAGACAGACCTGTTTGCAAAGTCATAGCATTTTATTTCTAGATGATGTATCTTTTTGTGTATATCGTTTTATGTCTGGGAGGTGAAATTATAATCATATTCCTTTGTGCACGATGAAGTATGTTTTACCTGCTAAGCAGAACACAATATACCATATCTAAGACTTAAAAAAATGTAAACCAAATTTCCTAGACTAAGTCAGTATGTTAAACTAATATTGCCCACAGCCTTCTGCTTCAAAAATGGCCCCTAACGTTCAGAAACTTTGCAGCATATGTGCTGTTTCAACAGTGTACCTGGGAAAAAAGTTAAGAATATTGTTTTTCTCTTCATTGAAGTCTTTCAGACATGCCATTATCCTGTGGAACATGCAGTCTACCAGTGGGTGAAAGAAGTAAAAGTATGAATAAGAATGGGGCATTTCCATATTCTGAAACAGTATTTTAAAACTACTTAGTGAAAAAAAGGTTCCCAAGATGTTCAGAAGAGCTAGTAAACTGTGAAAATTGAAATATATATTTAATACAATTGGGTATATTGGGACAGTTCTACATATTATTCTTAATCCATGTATTAATCAGGCTCTAATCATGACTTAATATTGATAATTTTTGCAATGGAGGTATTGAATGTCTTCAGCATCTTTCTACTATCTCATCTGGGCATCCTCTGCCAGCAAAACTCACAAGAAATATGTTATAATTCTCTGAATTCATGCATCTTGAGCTGAGCAAGACTACACAATCCTCCCAGTAGCCACTGCACAGAAACTTAGAATTCACCACAGAATGAAACTTTTGTAGTTTTCTTTGTAGTTTTGATATCAGCACTGCTTCTAGTTCCTCAGTGTTACTGTGAGTCTTGTCAGTATAGTTTCAGTTGTATGCACTGTAGGATCAGGTTGGAACAAGATGAAACCACTGAAGTCTGCTTTGACCCTGGAATGAGATTTTTACTTAAATTTCTTATGTCACTTGTAGCTCTTTAGCCTGGAAAACAAATAGTAGGAATTTGACCCAACAGAAATCTACATCCATGTGTTTGTCTGCATTATACTCAAGGTCCTTCATAACAGAATTCAGCTACAGAGAGTGCCATTTACAGAGGACAGACCTTTATTTTCCCTCATTATGAAAATTGGATTGTGCTGAACTAAAAAATTTTTTTAAAATAAGTGCTTTTTTGATTCATTATATTAAACATGTAAAATTTCTTAACAAAAACTTACTAAGACAAATTAATCTACAGCCATATTTCTAAATAGTTGTCTGTGTTCCAGTTTTTCAAAGTTAAGCCTGAAATGTTCCCAGCATGATTTTTCAGAGATGGTGAGAGCCTACTACCTCTACTGAGTCTATGGAGCACTGTGACAAGTCATGAAAACCACCATGTTTTGAGTTAAGTACACATGAATAAGAAAAATGAATGTGTCTGAAATTTTTGGCAATGTCTAAGTTCCACAGAAGTTACATCAAATATTGTGAACATCTGAAATAAATAATCACTGTATGGTCCATCACACAGAATTTTAATGCTAAAAAGTGGAAGTATACTCAGCATATATATTCCTTTCTCCACTTTTTTAACAGTCTAATAAAATCTAATGAAATCTAGACTCTAATGAGTCTAATGAAATCTTGCTTGTTCATGATCTTGTTTCCCTTTTACTCAATCCTGTGTTGGATTCATCATAATCCTGTGTTTAAAGCATCGGTCTGTTGTCATGAAGTGATTGGTGTTACAAATCCACTTAAAACTTCATAACACGATCAAATATTTTTTAAAAAACTGACTAGAGAAGAAGAAAATCGTTGTTCAGATACTAAAGCTTGGATAACAAGATAAAAGGAAAAAGTACATAGACGTCCACAAAGAGTAAGTGTTTTATTACTGAAGTCTGTTGGAGGAAATTTCTCTTTCAAATAGTGTTGTTTTTAGAGTTGTATGTAAAATACATGTACAAGTGTATCAGATAACCAACATTGAACTATTACATATACCAAAACAAAAATACACAAAATAGACACAATAATCAACAAGAAGTGAAGATTATAAGTGGGTTTTTAATGTTAATGATTAGAAAATAAATGCATTTTAATTAAGAGTTGGTACATATACTCTTTATTCATTACTGGAAAAGTTAATTGAAGTACCATTTAAAGATATATTCAAATTAATGTTGGTATGTTCACAAAATGACATTTCGCTAAGATCAGATTTTGCATGTCTTTTTAGTCATTTTTACTGTATCCAAGTCTTCAATTACATGTGTTGGCTGAAACTTCTTGCTAGCTATATTATGTGGTCTGTCAGACTTGTCAGATACAGTATGTCTTTGAGTAAAAATGCACTTACAAGATGCTCAGTGGCACCAAGTGAGCTACATTCTCATTCCCACCATAGGATGTAACCAACTGTTACACTTTTACTAATAGAAAACTAACAACAAAGGTAATAAACAGATAATTGCAACAATTTGAAGACAGCAATTTTGAAAAAACTTCAGGAGTTGCTGCAGCTTTCTGAATATATTTGTTCAAATCCCGTCAAATGGCAAAGCAATTTGTTTCTTCATAACAAGACTAAACAGCTTTGTGGATGGGATAAAGTATTTAAAATATATTTCATCAGTATTTTCCTATTGTCTAACTTAGATTGTTTACTGCTTACATTGCTTTTTTGGCTATTCCAGTCTTAAAATGCCCACTTTTCCTCATGGAGGTTCCAAAAGCCTGTGGAGCCCAGCAGTGCACCTAGGTGTCCTAAAAATTGTGTGTTGAAATATTCTCTGTCATGCTACCTCTATCATGTTTGTACAGAGTATAAAGGCCAACGTGCTTAAATTAAAGATGTGTCATACAGGCAATCCTTATAAAGGGTGCAGGTGGAAATGTAGAATGTAGACCTTTTTTATTCTGTACCTTTTCTAAAAAGGTACAAATGCCCAGATCTTGCCTAATCTTGGAGCCAGGAGATAGGTGGAATGTGCAATTTGATCTGAAGAGGCGGAGAACCATCAGCTACATATGACCTGCAAAATCTAAGAAAAAGGACTAGATGTCCTCTTGTTTCTGTTCTACCTCCAGGTTAGATTTTTGTACAAGATAAATGTATAAACCAGATAAATGTATCTGGTACTGGTTTTGTGTGGTATTTGAATACTTACCCTGTAATAGCAACAGCTGCACATCTAAGACACCAATCCAAACCTCATTTGAATCAATGGAGGGTCCCACTGAAAAAAAATAATTGGCAATGTTTTAAAGTTGGGAGGTCAGGGGTTGCTGATAGCTAACATAATCCATCTTCGTAATAACAAGGAGTTTATGATGCCTAAACTTATCTTATTAGTATTTAATTGGAAGTCAGGCATAAACTTCTTTCAGTCAGCACTTCATTAAATTCACAAGCATTCCCACACACACTTGTGTGTGGGATGCAGAGTAGATGAGAGACATTTGACTACTTGGAGGCTGACTTTGGCACAGAGCTATTCATACAGACACACTGTTTCTTTTCCATATTTGAAGAGAAAAAGCAGAAAACTATTTCATGCTATGCACCAATGCTGCCTACATTTGTCCCCCTGTACACACTATGAAACAGTTTACTCTTGTAATAAATGCAGCCATTCAAACTAAGATTTGGTATGGTGCATACCTGCCACAGGCTTTGTCCAAGTTTAAACCCAAATGGCCCAGTAATTTCTGAGATTTTTGCAGGAAATTAATTATCTTGAAAGATATGCCAGCTAGCCCTTTTATCATCTCCTTGTCTTGTTACAGAGTACTACACTTCATCAGTGACATCATTGGAGTGCAAAGGATGTGCACTGACTTTTGCTGACTTTTCATCCTTCTGTCAAAAGTCATGCAAACAGGCTAAGTTTTAGTATTTACATCTTGAATGACCTAAAATTTAGAAAGCCATATTAAAACACAAGTGTGTCTTAAAAGTGGTGCCATATGGTAATATTGAGGCAGTATCATAGAGGTAATTAAATGAATGCAAGTATCTGCTAAATATGTTTGAAAGCACTTTTGAAGCTATATTTTCTGTATATTGACTATAAGGACCAAAACAAGGTACAGACTGTGCACATTTGCGGTTTTTTTCCCCTTGGAGGAACAAAGAACTGCTCTAAGGTATAAAGTTATTCATTCATGCAAGATTATCAAAATAATATGAATAACATTGTATGATCTATTAGCATCAGTTCAGGCCATGTTCTCACATAGAAAAGTTGCCTGAGTAAGACATAAAAGGAGAAAAAACCTTTTGCTTCAAGGTGGCATAGCCACCTGTATGAGAGGCATCAAGGATGGAGGAAAAATAATTAGCAAACTGACCCTGACTCTCAATTTCTGTTGTCTAAACACACCCGTAAAAGTTTTCAAGAAAATGGTGTAAGATCAATTAATTTTCTGAGGCACTGGGCTAATTGGTCATAAAGGACCTGTAAAATTTCTCAGGTAATTTTTAGGTGATCTTTCTTTATTCTACCTCTCTAAGAATACCTTGTGTGCAAGAATCGCAGTGGCAAGGTTTCCATGAGACCAAATAGAAAGTAAATGCAGCCTTGATCTCAACAACTCCCAAAACTGCTGTAAGACGCTTGCTACAAAGGGAGAGGAAATTTCTCACCCTCTCCCAGGAAAATGCCAAAATTGGCTGTAAGACCTGCAGTTTTCCCTCCTAAAAAGCACTAAAGATACAGGAACAACTTTTCCTAAAATTGAACTTTCACCTCTGACATATTTGTTTTTCTCTTCTTAATGACAAATTATACAAGCAAAATTATATGCATTTTGCTAACGCTTTTTTCCCCTAAATGGTTTCATAGTGTGGTCAGATTCAATTCCCCAGTTATGCCCTAACATTGCTGGCTATCATTTTTGTTGTGCTATAATGCTACTGAATTATTTTCTTTTATACATGTAGGAGTTTCCAAAGATTTCCAAAGAAAGTAATTACTTTTAGAAGACTTGGCAGACAAACAACAAAACATTGGAAGAGAAGGAAAAAAAAAGAAAACAGAAAAAAAAAGAGAGTGCTGTTTTTTAACTGATTGAACAGAAAGAATATATATTCAGTTTTTATATACATCAGAAAATTTTACTACAAAACAATAATTTTTTTTAATTTGGGGGTTTAAATTAAATCAGACAACTGAAATTGGATTATTGTTGTATAATTCATAAAAGATTACATTTTTATTCATTCAGCTGTCTGAAAAATAGTTGTAGAAAACCTCCACAGTGTTTTCAGCTGAAATTAAAAGTATTTAATATGTTTCAAGAATTAACGCAGTAAAAATCCTGGTACCACTGAACTGAATGTCTGTATCCCTTTTGACTACATTAGGGAGAAGATTTTACTGTATTTCACCCTGAAAAAAAGTTTTCTCAATTTTTTGCGTATCATTTTAATCTGAATTATGAATATTTATTCTGCGCCCCATGCCTTGAAGTTAATTTAGATGTATTTTCTCCTTAACTGTGTTGCTAGAAAGACATCATGGAATACCAATCACCTGCATTTGGAAGTGACTATGGATTTTAACTGCTTTAATCTGAGTACATAAAAAGGTCTTAATTTTAGTAATTTTTAGTTCCTCGCTCTGAGAAGCCCATGTTCCCTAAAAAATAAGGTAACTGAGAAGGGGTGACTCATAAAAGCAAGGAAGGATACTGAATCTAGGTAGATCTGTGTTTACAATGGTATATGGTACAGTCAGAAATAGAAAATTTGTATTTAAATTGTATTAGGAGAAATGGGATTCATGCAATGAAAACAAGGGCATTTCTACAATATAAACAGTGCAACAATTTGACAGTTTTTAGATTATCCTGAAAATAGTGAAGAATATGTCCTTTTGGATTCGTGGTAGATCTGACTTTACTGGATTTTTCCAATGCTGGTGTCTGTGATTCGTTATCTGAAATCAAAGTAAGGAAAAGAGTCGTAAATAAAAAATTAATGTCTAGTTGAAGGTATTACAAATACCTTGTCTTAACAATGATATTTTCCAAAGTAATTCCTATGTATTTCTACTACTACAGCCTAAGTAATGTTTCAAAAACACCTTCATCGGACTGTACAGATTTTTCACATCATGAATATGAGTTATCATAGCTTTCTGTTTTTCTGCATTTTTTAAGTAAATTAACTTCTTTCTTAGATTTGTAGGTAAATTTTCATCCAGTGAGCTAAAGTTTTTTAAAGAGATTGGGTTTTCTAACTAATATAATGCTTATTGTTATGCAATTTAAAATAGCAATGATTTGACATTTCAAACAGGAATTGATGAGGTGAGATAAGTGTTTCATTAGGTAGGAGTCAGACACAGTGTAATAACAAGTCTTAAAGATAGTGAAAATAATTTATAAATCAAATATTCCCTTCAAAAAGTGTGATTATAAAAAATATGTATTTCTAGAATAGAGCCACAATTCAAAAAGCATTCAGAGAGCAGAGATAGCTGAACTACTGTTTTTACATGTTCTTGTATTATAAGGGAAGAGTAAATTTTCAGTAGTGCCCAAAATCAGACAAATCATAATGGCTCTATATGTATTTTTACATGCTATAAAAAAATAACATGCCATCCAATTATACTAAATTTCACTCTGTAAGTTTTTATTTATAACAGTAGTGATAAACTGAAAAAAAAATTATGAACAGGAGGTAGGAATAAAAGTAAAATGCTAAGACTTAGTGTAAGACAGTCAACAATACAACCATCTTGCCCCTCTTAGTAAAGACTGGGAATATTCCTTTTTCTACATACCACTGACTTCCATGGCATCTCCTCTACTGCATATAATTTGGTCATACATTTATTTTTATGTAATTCTATTTTGAACAGGGAGTTGGGCTCCATGATCCTTATGTGTCTTTTCCAGCTTGAGATGTCCAGTGAGTCTGTGAGTCTATGGCATTGCTGTCAGTGGTAAATCCAAGTACAGCTGAGCCTATTTTCCCAAGTAGGGTCACTCATAGTTTGTATAGCTGTAGATAACTGCATGAGTTCCTTGAAAATTATCTAAACATTGATTCTTTATTGTACTCATAAAACAGCAATCTGATTAGCACTGTTCCCAAGTACATTGCAAATACTGATTTTTATACATTCATTCTGAGGCAGAGAAGGTTAGTTGAGATAAACAACTAGGGCAAAGACAGATTACAGAACTGCACAAAGGTTGGTCTGAAGGAGCTTCAAGAAACAAACTATTTATCCCCTTTTCCAAAAAACTAACATCCTGACAAATCCTTATCTAAGGTGCCTTTAAATATATCCAGCAAGGGAGACTTCATAGCCTTCACAAATAATCTGGTCCAGCACTTTTCAACACATTCTTAATGTGAGTTGCTCTTATTGAATGTTTCTAACTTTTCTTGTTTTTGTTTTTGCCCATTGCTTCTGTTCTTATCGTCATTGAATGGACACTGATTATCTTTATCTTTGCAGTAACATTTTATGTACGTGAAGGTTCTTGTCTGTATTACTCTTTAGTCTTTTTTTTTTCCAGGTTAAGTAACCTTAGTTTACCCAGCTTTTTGTGTAGGCCCTGCATTTGGTGAGCTTTTCATGGCTCTGTGCTGGGTTCTCTGCTGCTATTTGGATTTTGCTTTGTATTCTTAAAAGTACTGTCCAAAACTGAAAAAACCCAAAGCCATAATAATGCAGAATTTTTTCCACATCTTTTAAACTGTTCCTCTGTTCATATGTCTCAATATGCTTTTCTTCCAAAGTCATGAATTAATAACTCATGATCAACTGGTAAGCCAAGTCACAGGTCACAGCCATGGAAGCTTGTTGTTAGGCAGTTTATGCTCATCACACAATTGTGCAACTGAACATACTTGTTTGAATGAAGTGTCTTGTGTTTACTGTTGAGTATCATCCATTCACTTGCATATCCTTTTTGGAATTTGGCAACTTCATTTTCAGTCTTAAATCTCTTTCACTTTACACAGTCTCTTACAGCTTCAGATTGTCTCCAAATTTTATAAGCACATTATTACAATTTGTAATTTTACTGAAAAGATTTGACATAGGAAACTAGGTGCAGGCTACTGAAAAATACCAGGTTTTGTTTAGATTAAAAAACTGGTAACTCTCCCTGAGTTTTCATGTACATGCTTTTGCCATCCCCATCTTAGCAATTTCATCTTGAGCACATATCCCTAGCCTAGTATACATCTCTCATCTGAGAAAAAAGACCCTTACAATAGTCAAGATATATACCATCTATTTATTCTTCCCTTCTCCATAACCATTAGGGGCTGTAGTAGAGTAAGAGGGATTCACGTGTTTATGATGATCTCCTGTGTATTTTCACCTATTTCCTCACTAACTTGGTAGTGTTGGCAAGTAGATTGATTCATAATTTTTCAGTGTGCCTCCCATTTTTAAAAGACGGAATCTGTTTGTTTTTTTTCTCCCTAGGGTTTCACCCCATTACTCAAGAATAGCTCCTACAAATTCTGAGATACCTTCAGATGATTGTTTGAGCAAGGATTTCATCAGTCATTAGTTTGAAGTTGTATTAATGGGTTGTATTAACAGGTGAAATACTTGGTGGCTGCTAATTTGCAAGTATCAAGTTCAGTGAATTATTCTC
The DNA here is from genome assembly GCA_039654755.1 of Calcarius lapponicus. Lineage (NCBI taxonomy): Eukaryota > Metazoa > Chordata > Aves > Passeriformes > Fringillidae > Calcarius > Calcarius lapponicus. Next base: position 43,349,735 of record CM077481.1, read on the forward strand.
TTGTTATTCTGTACAGATACTGTCTTGACCTCATGCTTATCATAATGTTGTTAGAGAATACTAATCAAAAAATATGAGACCCATGAATTTTGTGCATTATGTGTCATTATTTTCTCTTCTTTTTCTTGCAACAGGGCAGCAATTCTCAGCCTTACAGTGCTGATGTTCTTGTTCCTGGTGATGTATTTCACTCGTTTTCTACCTCAGATCTCCATATGTGTTTACAAACCTGAACCTACTTTCCACCTTTGGTATGTTTTGCTTATATTTGATGCCGGTGAAATCCATCATTAGGTAAATTGCTCCCTTCCTAAATTTCCCTTCTTTCTGTTGTTAGTATTGCTGCTTTACCAGTTTTACTAAAACTTCTACTTCTTTGACTTGATGCCCTGATTTCTGCATTTTTTTTTCCAGTTTGCTGATTTCTTGTTACATTGCACTATCTTTTTTAAAAATAAATCAGCCCTCTTGTGACAGTCCATAGTCCCTTTACTTTGCACTCTCAACATTCTCAAACTCCTTGGTGAGAATGAAACTTTAAATCTCTTTCACTACTGCATACGTCACTCTCTGCACCAAAACATTATTACTAATGCATTCCAAGAACTTGCTGAGCAGTCTGCGTACTATTCTGTAACTTCCCCAAAGTCACACCAAATTTCTGCGGAATTTAGCTGACTTTACCTCTGTTAACCACAGAACATCTTTGTTGTGTGAAAACCCAAACAAAGGTAACCGTGCATTCCTTGATCTAATATGCACTACACACACCTACATTGCCAGATCCTCCCACCCCTCCCCACAATTTGTAGGGTTACAAGTAGAACCATTCTTCACATGTTTGGAATTATTTTTGCTTCTTCCATACTATCAGCCCTTCAAGATGAAAGGTAAGGGAATGTGAGTAAGAGAACTTTTGTCAAGCCTAGAAGGCACAGAGGTTGTTTGGGCTCACTTCCTTCCTGAGACATTTTGAATACAAAAAGGAGAGTACAGTGCAAAGTTTAGAAAACAAAACCCTTAACTCTACATCCATATCATATCTTTGGTAACAGCAATATGAGACAGAATACAGTGTTCAGTGTACTTTCATAGGTTTGATCCACATGTTATAAAGATGGCATAGAAAATTAGACCATTTGGTTTTCCTTACAGCTGGAATGTGCCTTACTTTGTAATTTTCACAATGAAAATAATGAGATGATTTATCCTACAATTATTTTCTTAACTATACATCTCATTTTATCTCATTTTATTCAGTAAGACAAGACTTTAACCTGGGGCCTGAAAGATTATTAAGTGGGCAAAATCCTCTAGTTAAAATGTACTCTTGTTTATAAAGTACTCTTAATGTTCCCTAATTCTTTAGCTGATGATTGAAATATTTTTTGGATAATAATATATGCTATTTTATCTAGTTTAGAGTCTTTTTCTCTGTAAACATCTGTGAAACAGAAGGGATGAGTCTTCTCTTAAAAATTGTGGGAACACATAAAATATACAGTACACTTCCTGTTATAGAAGGCTATTTATTAGTCTAAATACTTGTGCAATATTTGGCAAATGATCAAAACTAGTTTCCCCTAGTTTGTTTACAAAGTTCTAAATTAAAAGCAAAGCCCATGTTCAAGTGGCATTTGTCATAGAAACTGAAATGTTTCTCTCATGCTGCATGTCGTTGTACTTTCTACTTGACAGGATAAGCTCCAAATGTTGAGCATAGAAATTGCAGCAAAGTTTGTAACAAAGTTCTTGAGAGAATTAGACTCACCATCTAGCAGTTCTTTTTATAAGAGCCAAAGGAGTCTTTTCCCCAGTGTAGGGTCTTTTTTTTTTCTCAGACGGTATGTTTACTTAACTTTCTGCCTGATGCTGTACTTAATCAGCTATACTGAGGGAAATTCTTTTGATTTCATTGCAAATTCAGTTGCTCTTTATCCCATTTTAATGTTCTTTCCCATAACCTTTGAGTGGTCACAGACAAGAACATCAGAGCTCCCATTTCTCTAGTGAATGCTTCAGAAATGTACTGACATAAATTTAGCAAAAGTTTTGAGTAGACACTGCTTCTGCATCAAACTCTGAAAAAATAGGTTGGAGAGCCACAGAAGTGCACTTTCAGTGAAACAAAAATTACTCCCCGCAATTCTTTTTTCCACTCAGGTTCAAAACATGATGGAACAATAAACTGGTTTATTAATTATCATTATTCGTGTTAAAGGGGTTTTCACAAGTTTGAGAGAAAACTGGGTCTGTTCCTAATAGCAGCTTTTGAGTATATTTCACCATCACCAAAGTATTCAAAAGCCATGCAACACTTAATAAAATGTTGCACAGGAAAAATGTGCTTGGGTCATGTTTCATGTTATAAATAGACAGATAGGCAAACACATACACTGTACCATTTCCAAGAAAAACACCTCCTATTCCAGTAACCTGTCTCTCTTTTCATATCTCAGATTTAGTAATCTTTTTACTGAATTGCAGACTTCCCTTGGACTTCCAGTCATCCTTGAATTTAAATAAAAATTATTGGCATCTGTAGTTATACTTCTTTTTTTCCTTTACCTAAGTACCTTAATAACCATGAATAGTCCTGACTGAAATTCCGATGAGACGCTCTACTGCACTTCAGGAAAACTGCCATTTGCCATATGCAGTCAACTGGCCTATGGCTATTTTAGGACTGCAGCTTCAGCTGAATAAGGGGTACTTGAAAAGAGAATGAGTAAAAAATGTGTGTGTGCAGCCTTCTAAAAACAAATTTGCCTTTTGTCCAAACACTTGAGTACCTTTCTAAGGAGTACCTGCCTCTCAAAGGAGCATATTTTGCTTCATGATCTAAAGGATTCAGCTGGATAAAAAAAAAGAAGATACAGATGGGAAGCATTCCATGTAACACACTATAATTCTCAGCTTGATATTGAGAGATATAGTCTGTAGAACAGGAATGAACAAAGAGGTCAGTTTTCTTTAGGATCAACTCCAAACATTTTGAGTTTTAAATTAAACTGGGCTTATTCATATATGCTTAGAACCCATAAATGCTTTTTGAGGAGAGGTGATAAGGATCATAAAGATAGCTGAAGAAAGAAACATTTCAAACTGAGCAAGGATGCTGAAATCAAGACAATAGGCTTTGGCTAAACTGAGATTTTAATCAGCAGTTAGTCATGGGGCTGAACTAATGACTGTGATTTCCTTATTTCAGGAGATAGCTTCAGCAACCTGTAGAAAAATTGAGCATATAACTAACTGCAAGGCATGGGAAAGTGAAACATCTTCACATAGTTCATTACTGCTACAGACAGAAACTCTGAGATCTGCCCGTGGGAATTGACGGGAGAGAAACACCTCTTAGTCAACAATTGTGGGACATGTGGAAATCACTCTGGAGTGGCAGCAGTGTGTCTAAGTCCATTGTTACCCAGATAGACTCCAATGCTTTTCCAAGAAAAAAGGCCACTTCCAGTCAATTTTGAAGACCTAGTATGTACAACTGAAGAGAGAGAAGACTGGTGTGTAGTCTCTGAAGTGTTTCTGTAATCTCTTAAGGCCACACTTGAACAAAAAGAGAATATTTTACTTAAGAAACATTATCACATGGATTTAAGGTGAGCAGGATTATCAGAAGAAAAATAAAATTAACAAAAGCATGAAGCAAGCGAGTGAGTGAAAACATCAGATTCACAAATGTCACATCAACAGATTGAAACAGATAGTGATAACATGGAAGCAGGAGGCTCTCAGGCTTTTCTTAATGCTTGGATTCACTATATTACATCATATTTATAATCTTCTGAGAGCAACCTGACTTTTTTGTACAATCTGATGTCGTACTTAACTGTTTATTCACATCAAACATAACACATGAAACTGAGAAGTTTGTAGAATTTTTAAAAAGGGCATTTTCCTTCTCAACCTGCACTTGTTAAGAAGATGAAGGACATGAAAAAAACAGAGTGGTTTCTAAAGAATTCAGACTGCAGAAGTGGTTTTCCTCCCTCTGAATGTTACCTACATGCCATGCTTTTGGTTCTTTATATGTGGAGAGACTATCGCAGAGATATTACATGAATCATATTCAGGTATAGATCATACCATAATCTCAGTATAGAAAGAGAAAATTCCCTAGTGGACTCTGAGATACAGACCATTCCTTTTTATTTCCATGTATATATCACTGAGTTGTGAGGACTTACAGTAAGATTTATTGTTGATACAATTTATATGGATTCATATTTAAACCAAAAGACTGTATCTCCCTTCCATACCCTTTTTAACACTAGCACTGAGTTATTCTATAGGCAATTAAGATAAATCTCTGGTTTGTTAGCCCTTGTCCTCGTGGGAGACTTCAAATTCACAGACATTTACTGCAAATACCGTACTGATGTTACAAGCAAATCTGGGCAATTCCTGGAGCTGCTTCAAGATCATTTCTTGCCACAAATCCTCCAACTAGAAAAGATGCCTTCCTATATATGTTATTTGTTTATAGAGTGGTACTCATGCGTGTGATGGTAGGTATTTGTCTTGACCACAGTGATGATGAAATGGTCTGAGTTCAAAATTCTTAATGTAATGAGAAAAAAGTTCAACAGTGTTTCTACCGTGAATTTCAAGAGAGCAAATTCTCAGCTACCCAAGGGGCTACTTTGCAGTGTCCCCTAGGAATATGCTTTGGAGGCTCTATGAGTGCTGGTCAGTCTTAAAGAACCACTGTTGATAAGTGTGGAAGCAGGCCATCCTATTGTGTCAAAGGTCAAGCAAGTGTGACAGAAGACCAGCTTGGCTTAACAGGGAACTCCTCTTGGAAATCAAGAAGCAAAAAAAGATTGGATGATATCTAGAAGTAAGATCAGAACTTGCAGGAAGATCATATATGTTCACAAACACAGGAGATGGCATGCAAGGCCAAAACTCAAAATGAGTTGAAAATGGCCAGTTGCACTCGACAGCAAGAAAGGACCTGTAAAACATGTTAGTAGCAAGAGGAGGCTTAAGGAAAACAATGGACCAATTCTTGTTGAAGATGGTCCTGTGACAAATAGAAATAAAAAAACTGAAGGTATTCAGTGGGTTTTTTTTCCCCTCAGCCCTTAGTAAGGTAAGACCTCAGAGTCAAAGGACCACAACTGCAGGAACAGTGACTCTCCCTTTGTGCACAGAAATTGTAAGAGGTCAGCTATATCACCTGACTGTTCATAACATCATGAGACCTGCTGAGGGTCATCCCAGAATACTGCAGGAGCTGTTGGATGTGACAGCAGGACGCCACTCAAAAGTCATGGCTGTCTAGAGAGGTCCCCACTGACTGCAAGTTGGCCAGTCATTGCAATTTAGAAAGGTATGCTGGAAGACAGGAAACTACAGATTTGTGAGTCTAACCTCAGCACCTGGAAAAATTGTGGAGAAGATACTACTGGTCATGAAAGGCATTTCAAGGAAACACAAGCATCAGGCATAGCACGGGTTCACAAAGGGAGGCCCTGTATGACTAATCTGAGATGTTTCTACAATTGGGTCACCTGCCTAGTGGGTAAAGAGACAGAGGTGGATGTGGTTTTCCTGAATTTTCATAATACTTTTGATACTGTCCCTTAGAGCATCCTTTTGGACAAGTTTTCCAGCTGTGAGATGAACAGGTGCACACTGTGCTGAGTGAAGAACTGACCTGTTGACATTCAGAAGCACTTCCTTACTGAGAGGGTGGTTGCACACCAGAAAAGACTCCCTAAAAAGATGGTTGATGTCCCATACCTGGTGATGCTTTAAAAGGAGGCATTTGGACAACACCCACAATAACAGGCTTTAACTGTTGGTCAGCTGTGATCAGGCAACGGGACTAGGTGAGTCTGGTATGCCCCTGCCAACTGGAACTATTCTATTATCTCCTAATTAAAAATTTGTGAAAGACGCTTAACCAAATGCAACTAGAAAGTAAAAAACTTCTCAAAGCTGTTGCTCCTTTGCTGTGTTTCCTACTGCCAGTGCTTTCTCTTCAGGACTTCGGCCAGCATCCATTCACAGGCTTGTGACTCTTGTGCTCTTGGATATGGCCACTCAGGACTTGAAGACCTGGGCAAGTCACTTCAGTGCCTCATGATTCTTACAGTAATTTTGTTTTTATTCCTTTATCCTTTGTTTTTATTCCAGCTTGAAACTCTCTAGTTTCAGTAGGTGCCACCATCTCTCACCCTCACATGAATCTGTTCCCACCCTTTTGATGTGGGATGTCCCCATCCTCAGAAACAATGGATTGTGCTGTGAGATGTCCCAACACCTTGGTTGGGACACCTTTGCTCCATGTTGAACCAGCCCCAGCTTCACAGAGCATCCTTACTTTGAAGAATGGAGCCTATCTTATTTGTCAATCTGCCTCCAGGACCCCGAAGAGGACACAGAGCCTGGATGAGGTCTGATGCATGCTGAGAAGAGGGAATCACCCTAGTTCCTTCCAGCTGGAGAACAAAGGTAGAAGAATACATGCCAGAGCAAGGCAAGTGCTGCCTGTGACACATTATGAGAGAATGCAGGAGAGACCAAAGGGGTGGCCAGCAGTGTGGAGTGTGTGGAGAGGCTGTGGGACTTTGTCCTGCAGCCTCCCAGGGAGGCACGAGTTGTTGCTGAGTGAGCAACATGCTTCATGTGCCTGGAGATGTCTGTCAAGGCCAGAGCAAACTGGCAGCACTCTGGGGAGGCACAGCCAAAGCCTCAGTGGCTGTCTTGTAACAGCAATGTGAGTATAAAATAACAAGATGGGGAATGAAGTTGACATCGGTGTAGAGGTAACCCCAGATGCATGTACTGAGGTGGTGTACCATGGGTGTTGATGGCCCATTGTGATATCACCTGGAGATGGATTGTGATGCCCTTGAGGGGTGGATTGTGACCCAGCATCCCTCACTGCTTACAGCTGAGCATCAAGTTTCACCCAGCAAACTCATGCCCAGAGACATCTGAAGGACAAGATGACATCCAGGGGGACCTAGACAGGCTCACAAAGTGGGCCCATGGGAAACACATGAGGTTTAACAAGACCAAGTGCAAGGTGCTGCAACTGGGTCAGGACAATCCCCAGTATCAACACCGACTGGGGATGAACAGCTGGAGAGCAGCCCTGTGAGAAGGACTTGGGGGTGCTGGTGGGTGAGAGCATGGACATGACCCAGCCATGGGCACTCCCAGCCCAGAGAGCCAAACGTGTCCTGGGCTGCATCCAGAGCAGCGTGGGCAGCAGGGCCAGGGAGGGGATTCTGCCCCTCTGCTCTGCTCTGGTGAGAGCCCACCTGGAACCCTGCATCCAGCTCTGGGGTCCCAGCACAGGGAGGACATGGAGCTGTTGGAATTGGTCCAGAGGAGGCCACCAGGATGATTTGAGGGATGGAGCACTTCACCTATGAGGAAAGGCTGAGGAAATTGGGATAGATTAGCCTGGGAAAGAGATGGCTTTGGTGTGACCATCACAGCCTTTCAGTATCTGAAGGGAGCCTGCATGAAAGATGAGGCAAGACTATTAACAAGGGCATTTAGGAACAGGACAAGGTGGAATGGGTTCAAATTGAAAGAGAGTAGGTTTAGATTAGATATTATGAAGGAATTATTTACAGTGAGGGTGATGAAGCGCTGGAACAGATTGCCTAGGAAAGTTGTGAATGCTGTGGATATTGTCCCTGGAGCTGCTCAGGACCAGGTTGGATGGGGCTCTGGGTAAGCTGTTCTAGTTGAAGGTGCCCCGACTATGGCAGGAGGGTTGGAAGCAGATGATCGTGAAGGTGTCTGTCCAACCCAAATCATTCTATCAATCTGTGACTCCTCCTGAGCACTTGGCAAGGTTTGGAGTGCTGAGTGAGGCCTTTGATGTTGTTATTGTGCAAGGAGAGTTGTTTGTTGCAGCTCTCTGTGTTCAACTCCAGAGCCATTGAAGGATTTTCCTCCTCCCTGCCAGGTTCAGGCATCTGGGACATCTGCACCCAGGAGGTGCACTTGCAGCAGCAGAGGTGAGCTGGGAGGTGAAACCTACTGGGGAGCTGAGGTGCTTCCCTTCCTGAGGACCAGGGCATTACTGTTGCTCTTTCTGGGTCCGGGCAATAGCCGTAGTTCTTCTTCCCCTTCTAGAGTAAAACTTGCTGATACGATGCTGGTGAAAGGGACAACTCATAACCCCAGCTCCCCTCAGGCCACTGCAGAGAAGAGCATGGCCACAGAGATGGACAGCTGCTGTCCCATCTGCCTGGACAGCTTGAAGGAGATCAGCTACATATTTCCATGCCTGCACCAGTTCTGTTACACCTGCATCCTGCAGTGGGCAGAGAACACACCCAAGTGCCCCCTCTGCAAGAGGAGGATTCTATCCATCCTGCACTCCATGGGGACAGAAAATGACTACATGGAGCATGTAATTACATTGTCTGAGGCACCATCCATCATTGTCCGCCAGGCAAGAGGAGACCCCCGATACATTGACCTCCATTTCTCTGGAGCATCCCAAACATGGTCTGCAGAAGGAGTGCCCAGGCATCCCGTGGGCAGCCTCCAGCCTGGGGAATGGATGGTACTTTTCCGGGACCATCCATGCTTCCTAGAAACCTTGGTGCTCTGGGTCCGACCAAGGCTGAGGCAGATCTTCAGGAACAACTGGATGGAGGCAGATCTCGTGGAGGACACTGTCCTGGACATCCTGACCAACCATGGAATTGATGAAGACCAGCTGGTCCAGATGCTGGGGGTCTCCCTCCAAAACCATGCGGCGACATTTGTGCAACAGCTTATCCGTGTGGCTGTGCGACAGTGCAGCAGGGAGGCCTGTCGTCTGCTCACCCACCAGCCCTACCTCCCTGCCCAGGTCCCAGCCCTTCTGACAGCCTTGCAAGATGCACCGTGGATGAGGTGCCCAACACCACCTCCTCTGCCATGGATGGGGATTTCAGAAGCTACCCCTCTGTACCCATTACCATCACTGTTGGAGCAAGAAGAGCCCCAGGAGGAGCCAGAGGAGTCTGTTCCTGGGTCTCCACTTCCAGACAGGGCAGTGACCCCTCTCCTGAGGGGCCATGGTGACCTCTGAAGAGGCAGGCAAGTTGCCCTGAGGACTCTTCAGCCACCCCTGCATCTGTGGCTTTGGAGGATGCCTCAGGGGTGAGCCACCAGCTGGGGCATGCACCAACTCTCTAGGGCTCCCAGCCCCCTATATCCAGCTATCCAAATAAAATCAATCATGGAAACTCAAAAAAAAGGTCTCAACGTTACAAACAGGACAGGTGCCATTTCTGTCCTTTTTATTCTCCCATCAGACATGTAATGGCCAGCTACAGGCCCATTGCTGTAGCCAGCCCCAGGGCAGGTATTTGCAGCAGCGGGGTCTCCAGGTGCAGATTGTGCCCCACAGCCCATCACCCCAGGCCACTCATGAGCTCTTCAGTGCCAGCCCCTGCCCCCACATCCTGGTTCTCTGCTCTCCTGCCAGCCTGTGCTGGCCGGTGCAGCCTCACTAGGGCCGCGACCAATTCCCTCCCCTGCCTGGAGTCACAACTTGGCGCTGCTCTCTGTGTCACCCAGGGTCATACCCTGCCAAGGCAGGAGCCCCCAGAAGTTCATGAAGGGGAAGTGTAAAGTCCAGCCCCTGGGAAGGGACAATGCCAGACTGGTACATGCATCAGGCTGCACAGGTGGTGAGCAGCCAGGACAAGGCAACCATACTGCCCTTCAGCACAGATTTTCCTCCACTGGTCCAGATCCAGCCTCAGTGCTGGTATTTCTGCTCTGCTTAGGGAGAGCCTACCTGTGCCAGATGGATGCCAAGCAGCTGAAAGCTTTGTGTTTGTTTAGTTTGGAGAGAAAGAGGCTGAGGGGTGACTTCACTGCTCTCTACAGCTTCCTGAGGAGAGAAAGTGGAGAGGGTTTGCTAATCTCTTCTCCCTGGGATCCAGTGACAAGACATGTGGGAATACTTCAAAGCTGCATCAGGAGAGGTTCAGACTGAACTTAAGAAAATATTTCTTTACTGAGAGCGTGGTCAGACACTGAAAAAAGCTCCCTGTCTGCCAGTGCCTTTAAAGGAGGCATCTGGACAATGCCCTACATGGAGCGCTTTAACTTCTGGTCAGCCCTGAAATGGTGAGTGGGACTAGATTATCATTGTAGGTCCCTGACAACTTGAAATATCCCATTCTGATATCTGTCAATGCTATCAAATAATTGGTGTTTTCCCTCTTCCTGTTTATTTTCAGTGACATATTCTTTAAAGAAAAAGCTAAGAATTTATTGCTTAAGTAATCTCATTACAGAAAATGAGAAAATGTAACAATTCCTTCCAGTCCCATGCAATAGTGATAGTTCATATATGTTGTCTGTTATTGTTACTTGTCCAATATAGTTTTCCTTACACAAAATATTTGTTTGCTTGTTCACATTTTTAATCATGAAGGTTTTATAGAACATATGTCACCAAGTCTTTTACTGAGCACATGTATTATCTATTAATGTCTATAGTGTCAAGAGCACAGAGAAAGGGAAACAGTGTTCTGCTACAATGAAGGTCATTGCATTTTATCATCTTTTCAGCTTTTAGGTGTGATAGAATTATACTTTGATATTTTCTGATTTTTATACAAAGCGTTAATGTCTCAGCTTTCAGGGTTTCATAACAGAACTGCCATGCAAATGAATGCATTATGTTCTCAGTATATTTATATACCAGACTTAAGAGAATTTTTGGAGGTCCAGATTGTTAGAAGCTTGTTTAGCATCATGCCTCAGAATGTAGACATAATGGCTACCAACGCTGGCACATACAGATAGCGGGGTAGCCTGATTGTTTTATATGTGTAAGTCATTAAGTGAGATGCCCATTTGCACATCTAAGAATCTGAATAACATGAAAAGGTCTAACAGCTGGCTAATGTTTTGAGTTGTGCATTGATTTGTCAGGGGAGTGAGGGATGGTGGAGGAAATACTGACCTTGTTATCTGAATGGTAAGTATTAGACGGCCATTTAGCTTCCTCAGAATGTTTGGACTGATGCAGGCTTTTTCAGATAAGGTCTTTTTCAGATGCACTAGAAGCAGGGAGGATGCTTGCATGCAGGAGACAAACCCACATCAAATCATGGCAAAGTCCCATGCCCTGTGCTCTTCCCAGGCACTTCTGTTTGTAATCCTGTGGAGCTCCATAGTGTTTCAGAGGGAATTACTATAACTCTAGTGACAGCACTGTGGTAGCGCATAGGTAATAGCTGGTCAACTCATAGAAAGCTTAGAAGCATTCCCACTATTTTTTGGAGTCCTAAAACCAAATGTCTTTTGACACTTTCTCTTCCAAGCAAATAAATACTGTGCCTCTACTCTGACCTTTTGCTCCTAATTCACCAAGACCTTCTAGAGCTGTCATTGAATAAATAATAGTTGAGTATCTGGGTACCTTCTGTTTTGTAGTGACGAAATTCTCTACAGTTCCAGTGATATGTATAAAGTGACTTATATATCACTGTTTTGTCATGAGAGGTAGCCTTAGAGATAGAACAATCAGTAGGAGTTTGTGCCAGGAGGGAACTGTAAAGTGTCTATCCTGGTGATGTAACTTCTCTTGAGTGAGTCCCTTATTGTACACAGAAAAAGTCTACTTCATCAAGGGAAGTAGAACTTAACACTGAGTTAAAAGCTCTAGGATTCTGCCTGGTGTTTTTAACTTTTGATTTGGCACTGAAATGGAACAATATGTTACTTATTCTTATGCAAGATACACAAAAAATTCTTTTGTTGCATTCTTGTAGTTACCAATCCTGTATTGTGCAATAAGCTATCAAAGTATTTTTCAAACAATATGGTAATAATAAAGGCCACATTAATAGTATTCTCAGAGTTCCTTGCTAAATTCACTGTATACAATTTTCAACAGCGTATTCATGTACCAGCAAGTAGAAAAGATTTTTAGCAGTTGTTTTAACCAAACTTCAGGAATGTGTTTATTGCACAATTTTGCATTTAAGTTTCAAAGATGTGGTTTTGGTCTCATAAACTACTCAAATAGACATTAGGGACAAAATAACAAGAGAAGAATAATCAGGAATTGTCAGTTACCTGTCTCCTATTTTTGAACAAGGGCATATTGGGCTGTACAGAATATTAATAAAATTTAAATATACCCCATGCAATACGTAAGTTTTACTGAAGATAGAAATTTGAGAGTATTCAGAAAATCATAACATTTGGACTCAGTATATGTATGGGCATATATTGGCATTGATAGATAGAACATGGGGCTATATTACTGTGTTTATACCCAATTAAGTTAGGCAAATTTAATGAACTAGCTGTATTCACACTTTGCATTGTTAATTAGCCACCAGTCGATATCACTTGGAAAAAGTTTACTTTGCTAATCAACAGTCATTTTTTAGACTTTTCTTACTTTCCATGAAGGCATTCACACTAACAATTATCATTAAAGAGAATTTATACTGAGAAGTCTCAGAATTACCAGTTTCTGTATGTGGCCTTCCTCAACATTTGTAATTGAAGACACTAAAATGAGAAAGATTCCCCTTTTGCCATGTTTCATGTTGTTTTGTCAAATTGCCAAGTTTACAATTTTTGTAAGTTAGAGGATGTTAAGCCAGTTTATTCACACTTAGATAAAGCCCATTTTGTGCTCAAAACCAACCTTCTGATGTCCCATTGAGAGACTAGGTGGCCAGCCAGGGATACTTTTTCCACAGAAGGTGACCATGTTTCCTGCAGTGCAAGGACAGCAGATTGGCAGAGCACGGCTGTCAGGTCCTACACTTAGATAACTGTGTACCAGCTGAAGGCTGGAGCAGGGTAGTCCCACTGCGCTCTCTCCCTCCCCACCCCCATAGGGTGACTGACACTCCATCTTTCCCATTTCACATCCCAAGGGGAAGCAGGCTAAAGATGAGCAAGCAGGGTGAGGGCTCTGCATGAGGAGGCCATCTACACAACAGTTACTGCAATTGAGCAATTCAGAGTCAGTAGCTGTAGCCAGTAATGGGGCTTTGCATGTACCACCCACACTCTTGCAGTTTGTACCTTTAATAGGTATGTGAAAGATATTCCAAGTATTAGATGGAAAAACAGCAACTTCAGCTTGGGAAGATGGGTCATCAACCAAAATTAATGCCCCTGTGTTGGACTATGATGATGAACATAATAGAAAAGCATGTGGTAGGTTAGATCTGGTTTTGAACAAAAGACAAATTATTTATTTCTTTCTTCAAATGAAGCATAACACTAAGGTATAAAGGGAGTATAAATAACATCTGATTGTGCTCCTAAGCTCCATGCTATAACTTTCTTGCAATGACATCCTTCAACAAATTAACTACATCATTACTGTTAAGTATTAATTGCACAAAACAGATACACAAAATATATAATGAGCTAGAAAGAGGACAACATTCTTCCATTATGACAAACAATTCTAACAAGAAATGGAAAAAAACCCAATAGATCTAGGCTTACACTGATGGCAACACTGAGAGTTTTAAGTCCTCTCCTTGAACACATTACATGTGATAAATAATATGCAAAATATTTAAAGAATTTTATTGTTGCTTACAGAAGATACTTAGCAAGCAAGGAGACAGTAGCCATAACTGCCTCATGTTTCATATCCCCATCATTCAATGCAAATTTTTACATTTCATGCAATAATCCTGAGCTTATTTTCAGTAACATTGAAATGTCATCTATGTTAATTACCAAATACATACAGAGCCCAGCTATGGGGTCTATTGTATTATTAAGGCATGAAAAAAGAATAGCAGTTTATCAACTCTGAATGCCACAAATAAGCACAGCAGTTAGAAGGCTCAAAAAAGCTCAGAAAGTACCAGTGATTTCTGTGCGAAGGTCCTCCCAGAACACAACTGAATCATCAGTTCCTGAAAAGGCACAGAATCAAATCCTGTCCTCACTGACATCAGGGAGTTCTGCCATTGCCTTGACTGCTGGACCAAGCTTCAGAGCTATCAGGAGTGACTCAGACTCCTCTTCATATCCCCAAAAAATTGACAAACTTCCTCTCACTCAAGTCAAGTATTAATTTAAAAAAACAATACCTACATATTGTTTTGTTAATTAGTATTTTAAGCCTATGGAAAGGTTCAATTCATTATACAGTATGGCAATTAATAAAAAGCCTTTTCAAAAAAAGCTTATTTGTTAGTCTGATTTATTAGTACGTTAAAAGAAGGGGGAAGTATCATGAAAAGAACCTCTGCCAAGTTTATGCTCTGTTTATTAATTTTAGTTTTAAAATGAAAGATTTTGGTAAGCCAAACCAAGGATATGCAATACAATTGTAGACTCCATGGTTCAATGGCTCTTCTGAAAGACAAAGAGCACCACAGCCCTGTCCAGTCATCAAGTGAAGAACTCATCATCTGCATAAGTTGTAAGGGGCTAGCAGTTTCTAGATTGTGCAGTTCTTCACACAGCCTCTATTTTACATGTGAGAAGCTCTTGCAAAATGCCCTTTAGCAAGCTAAGGTATTCCAGTTCAGTTAATTAAGCCATTGAAACCAGGGACAAATTGCTGGCAAGACTTACTTCATGCATAATTGCATTATGTCCCATTCTGGGAACAAAAATAGCAGATGATCTTCAACTCTGCAACTGCTATTGCCTAGCCTTTGTGTAGGTATTTACCTAGCTGAGCTCAGAGTTTACAAATCCAGTAGCCTTATACTTCATGTACAGATGGCCCATGGTCTGCCATGGACAGAATGCTGGTATGCAGGAGGGGTTGACTTTCCATGCCTGCACCCCTTGCAGATGCAAGCCACCCCTTGGCAGAGATGGTGCTGTCTAATTGTGTCACTGCAAGGCTCTGAAAACTTTGCAGATGCACAAATCTGACTTAACTAATTTCACCTAACACACCAAGTTATAATATTGAAAAATTGTTTGTCACACTAAAACATTCAGGAAACTCATTACTGTCTCGTTTGAGATTGAAGGAGGAAAAAAAAAGTTGTTGATATTAGTTACTGGGTTAGAATTTGCAGGGCTTTTGGTTAATTTCTACTAAGAAATAAGTTAAAGAAGGCTAAGGCTATAAATTGGTACTGTTTCATTTATAAATATTCACTTTACTTCTCTTCTAAAAAACATGTTAAGGAAAAAGGTGGCCAGAAGGATCACACATGTTGTAAATTGTAATTTGGTTGTTAGGCTGCAAAAACCAAAAATGTAAGTGAAGTTGAGCACAGTGTAAGAAAAAACCCAGTTTTTAATTAACAACTTATTTACAAGTTCATAAAATCAACTGAACTGGAGTAGATGTTCTATGTTTGTCACCAATATTTTATTGTAACTGGTAACTTGCACGCTTTGTAGTAGAACAAAAAGAAATTAAAGTCCACTATATACAGCCTTTGTACAGGCTACTTGACTATACTCAAGGCATAGTGATCATAGCACAACCTAGTCTTCATAATAATTTGTGCACAAAAAGACACCAATCAGACATTATGTGAACATTACAGTGAAATGACATCACAAGTCCAGTGAAAATTCAGCATCATACAAAACATATTGATCTACTGCAAATGACATCCTTTGAAACAATAAGCCTTTTTTCAGTAGTAAATTAACCAGAGTCTGATGCAGAGATTTGTGTAGTTATAAGTCTTTTAAGTGAAGCGACCTCTGCAGATAAGTTTGCTATGCCCTGCTTCAAATAGAGATTCTCTGACTCAGAGACATTGTAGATATTGTCTTTTATTTCAACAACTCCAGTTTTGCAACCACTCTGAATTTTAACGTTGAGTTCCTTCTGATGCCAGAGTTCTGGTTTAAGTGACCAGTCTTGGATATTAGTCACTTGAACCGAGAAAGGAGTGTGAGAAGAATGCACCAAGTTCTGCGCACTGTGTTTTTCAAGCTCAAAATGTCTTTTTGAGGACATGTCAATGGGTGACGACAACTTCTGCGTTGCATCATAGTCATTATCCATTGCTTCCACTTTAACTTGCATGGCTTTGGCTTTGATGCGAAGCTTGTGAGGCAAAGCTGAAGAATTCACTTCTGGAACTTTAACTGTTGCATGAACATTTTTATGTTCAACTGGGGAATGAATTGGACCCTTAGGAACCTGCTGTTCATCTTCTCCATCAGAAGACTTTCCAACTACACCATCATCAGTTTCTGACGTTCTTGGGGAATTACTGGAGGACCTGTTAACTTGCAAGAGAGGAGGAGAATGTGAGTACACATTAAAGGTAGCTCCCATGTAGTTTGGATATATGGATGCTTTATATGAACCTCTGTCATCTCTTGGTTCTCTCTCTAATTCCATGGGCTCCTGCTTTATAATCTGGAACTTATTTTCAGGACTTCTACAGTTGTTTTGTATACGATTTGGTTGGGTATGCTCTACAGTTGATGTTTCAGATACATCTGACATTGAACTTTGAGGAGAGTGTTTAATGACAGAAATACAACTGCTACCAACTATAGATGGTTCATGTTCATCTACAAATGAGTTAATATTTGATTTGGAACTCTGATAATCTTGAAAATACACAGTTGTTGAGCTACTGAGTTTCTGTATCTCTTGGGCATAGGCTGCAGAACTAATTAAACCAAACTTTAACTTCAATGAAAGCAGCTCTGCCTTCAAAGTGGCATTCTCTTCTCCCAGTGCAATTAGTTTGTTCTCTAAGACAAGGTCATTCAGTCGTCGCTTTTCACGAGATCTTTTGGCAGCTTCATTATTTTTCCGCCTTTTCTCCCAATACATAGCATCTTTCTTTTCATCTGGAATGAATTCTCGCTTTCTCCGGCAAGCTGAAGATTTGCTCTTTCCACTACTTGCTTCAGTAAGTAGTATATCTTCATTTGTAGACAATTCTTCAGATACTTCTGCTAAGGTAGACTTAAGTACCATGATTTTGTCCACATTGCTACTTGTGTCAACAGGTCCGTGCTCCTTTTTAAGGGTCTGCATTTTTCTCAGCTGCATCAGAAACAATTTGTAGAAGATCTACAATAAGCAACAGAACAAGCTATCTCCCCAGTACTTCTCACTCCACAACTTGATAAATACAGTAATTTTAAATCCACACACATTCTTCCTTTTCTTTCATAATCTCAGACAGAAATGTCTGTCTAGAATCAATTTTCTTAGCAGATTCAATGGGAATCTTCTTAAAAACCTGAAATAAATAGAGAATTTTATTACTATTTCGGAATTGCTGGATCAAAACACACAGAAGTAGCTATTGACAAATATTTTATACAAGAATTTAGTTCATTAAACCTGCTGTGATATGAAGACAGCTCAACACTGAAACTACGGATATTCTAAATTTCATGCCACCTAGAGGAAGCGGATTTGCTTCCAAAACAAATATTATATGATCCAAGGAAGAATCAATTAAAAAACATTTGAGTTTTGACCCTACAGTAATGCTGTCACAGAACCTTCCATGACATCACTGGCCAAACAGAAAACCTTACAACACTTTAAACTGCAGGCCACGAAGCATGCAATATATGACCAGCATTGCAAAGTATCCTGTTCCACATTAAAGCATCTCTTCTGAAAACAGCTGTGGTGTATGTCTTAGAAATGCTATATATTTGGGTCCTTCAAGGATTAAAAATAGCATAAGCTGATTTAGAGAAGGAGTGCCTTCTATTGTCTTAAAATACCACCATTGTCCATCATCTAATGCTTATCTATTAAGTATTTAATTGCTGTTTTTGAATCCAATAAATATATATATTTATAAGTGTTTGTATCCATCATATTAATTATAACTAGCAAGTTCACACACATAATTTGAGAAAGTACCTAAATAAAAAATAGTAACAAAAAATTATGTAATTTTTTAGTATCTTACAAAGAAAATGTTAAAGTCCATATTGAAAAATACATTAGAGAAATAACATTTAATTCCAAATTTGCATTTGACAAATAGTTGTATTATGTCAAAGTTTAATACTGTTGAGGCATGTACACCTCCAGGAAACAGTATTCACATTGAAGTAAAAGTTTAGACCCAGAAGTGTTACCGTTAACAAATAAAAAATAGCTTAACCTTTAGCTTCAGACATTTTAATCATTAAATTTGAACTTAAGAGTTTATATTGGCCTTTGTTTTATTTAGTGCCTTTTAATGCAAAAATGCTAAGATCACTTGGTCTTGATTTTAGACACAGCTTCTCAGTATATAATTTTCTACAGTCAATCATGTTCCTGGTGAAAAGAATGTAGTATGCCAAGTGCTTTTGTAGAACTGACTATCGAGTCAGCAATGATTCCTGCCTGTACGACCAGAAAACAAACAAAAAAAAATTAAATAATCAGCCACTTCAGATTAATGTCTCTATTTACTGGGAATGTTTTTACAATGACTAATGAAACTAATTTTAACATTATCAGTCAAGAAAGTTATAAAAGAATTAATTAATTGTATTCTGCCAGTTTTTCTTGTCTTTTCCAGAAGGCAAAGTGGAATGAGTGATGCAGTAACAATTAAGCAGGGTCATAAAGACTAAGGTTTCAAGCTGGGTTCTGTTCCATCAAACCATGCCAATTCTTCTGTCATGACAAAATTAACACATTTAATAGAACAACTAAGTAGAATTTCCTAAAATCCGTGGTTAATTACTGACATGTAACTATTTGTCTTTGATAATACAGCCCTAATGAAAAAAAGAGTTAGACACCAACCACACCAAAGACATCATCTAATATTTTAGTGCAAAAGCAGCACCACAACTCAACATGTTTGAAAAGAAGAAATGTACCTCTAATACACAAACAGTTACATAGTTAGACCCTGATCCAAAATTTCAAGTAGAGTCAAAAGGGAGCTTTCTGTCAAGACTGAAGGAGCTGGATCAGGTTTAAAAATAAAATGAACCCTACAGCAAAGTAACATCTGTTTCTCCAGATTTTCAGTACAGTTTGATTTGCTTAAGTAGGTGTATAGATGCTTTGTCCATTTCACTGATTCAGGGAATCAATTATTTAATTAATATGTATATAATTTTAAATGTAGTGTAACTCAACACTTTGAAAAATCATCGCTGAAACTTTAAAACAACAAAAAAAGAGAGAAGACAAGACCACTTGTCTTTTTATCACATTTGTAGAATATTTAGTCTCTGTAGCATCATTTTACACTAATAGAATACTAGGATTTAATTTCATTATCCTGCAGAACTAGGACTACACAGTAACTGATCTGTAATTGTCTTGATCCACTACTATCACTCTATTCACGTGTACCAGTAGCACACACATTCCATGGCATGCAGCAGGAAATTGTATCATGTACTCAATACCTATGAAATCATTACTTGGCTCTTAGTACGTATCTCAGCCAACTCTCACCTAAGCAAAAAGTGCTCAAAACAACTTTTGTGAAATTTCATGTCCTTATCAGTTCACAGCTCTTACTGAATTTAATAATACCAGAGAGCTACACTCAAATCAAAATATTTGGTCTCCCAGAAAATACACATTAATATGCATATGTCAACATTATTATTACCATATATATATATGCACCATATAGCCTAAAACATCTACACTTACTTGAAATGGTAGCATAAGCAAGGAAATACTTATAGAATCATTGGATATTTTAGAAGAAAAAAAACATACCTACATTGATTAAATACTTTTTTTTTTGCCTATAATATTCCCATCTTTTATTTCCATGGGATATAAAAGCAATGTTTAGTCTTGAACAAGACCGTATCAGGATAAGAATTTGGACCGTATCTATCAGTATGGTCTCCAGCTCAAAGCTGTTCCACTTCAGTGTTTGTCCAACACTGTGGTCTAGGAAAAACACTAATAATGGTAATAATAATTAGCAAAAAAGTTTCTGGATTGTGGGTTGTTTTTTCCCTAAATGAATGTAGACTAATGACATAGTTCATCAATATGACCATATTGATAGATAAAAACTCAACTGCATGTCTGAATATCCCCCTGCAAGCCTAAGACTGGCACTGAGCTGAATTTAGCCCAACCAGCTGCAGAGCTCATGTCCCTTGTTCCATGGGACATCCACAGATTGTACACTGGAATGGCCCAATCTGCTCACTGTAGCACTGTTAACTCCTGTTTTGGCCAGTCTCCCTCCTGTACACATTGTTCCTGGCACAATCAGACAGAATGTAAGTAGCATGCAATCCACAGCAAATATTAAGCATTTATCAAAATGATTGTGTTTTTGCATGCACTATTCAACTTTGCTCCCTGCCAGTGTAACCCACTAACACAGTCATACAGGTTTGATATTTATGCAGTCACACCTAATGCCATGACTTTTGTGAATGAACAAAACAACAAAAGATCTTTAACTCTTTCTGTATTTCTTGAGCACTTTTATTATTGTGACTGGAACTGTGGCCTTACAAACAGGAGTCAAAACCCTTGTTTAATAAAATTTCTTCATGTGGATCAGTCCAATGCTGAGTGTGTAAACAAATTAAATTCCATCTGATGATAATGGCAACATGCCTTCAATGGAACCAGCCATTTCCCTTCACTTGCATTTTATAATTCCATTGGAAAACATGAGTATTTAAACATAAATTAATGAACTGTAATGATTCCTCTGACTACATTTCAAATTCCAATATTTTCCCTTATGATTAATTTTTCAATTGCTTTATCACTCCCTCATAAAGTGTTATAAAACCAACATTTGGTTGGTTGATGTTAATGGCATTGAGTGCCAATTCTACAATGTAATAACACTCGACCCTATTAACTTAATTACAAAGCCAGTTTTGCTCCCCCAGCAATTTTGCCATTGACTTCAGCAGAAGCAGAATACAATCACAGATACAAGTATTAATGAGACTGTTGAATAGGACTCATGCTATTGAAGCAAAAAAATATGCACGCAGAAATCACAAAAATTAATTTATCCATGGGACTTCAAAAAATACTGAAGTGACAACATGGCACATTCAATATCTGATCCTGGGGATTTACATATTCACACTATAATAATGGGAAGGTCTCAAAGTTTGGAGGACAAGGCCACAAGCTTGCGCTCTTCTGTGTAATTTAGTTACATAAATAATCTCTGTTTTAGAGAATGTATGGGAGCCTCCTCATGTACCTATGCTTCTCCATAGAGAAACTGCATGCTTTCATTTATATTTAGCAAAATAATTCAAGCTATTTCCCAGCATAATTTTTCAAACATATCCTAGGATAAAATGACTGTTAATTCTACAGCACTAGCATTTTGATAGTGATTCTACCACACTAAATGAAATCCCATTTCTAGCATTGGACACTCAAACACAATTCAGTTTTGTATCATTGTGTCTACAAAAGGAATAGATATCAGACCTCAAAAATGGAAGAAAATAAAAGTTACGTATAGCTTCTTTTGTCCTAGGGAAAAAACCATGCCTCTATCATTACCACCACTACATGGCACACTCTAGAAAAACAATTGCACTCATCTTAATGTCCCTGCTTATTTCTAGTTGATGTTTTTCATGTTTTGCATAGGTGTCTTTAATTATATTACTGCCACCATTCTGCCCCAGTATATCAATTTAGATAATCTAGCTACATACCAGAAAAACTACTACAGAAATTGTTCATAGATTCAAAAGTTACCAGTTTGCCATCCAAATTTTGGAAAATTGAAAGATATATTTTGCAGTTTATCTTCAAAGTATTCCAAAACCAGATGTTATCTAGCTCAATAATTGTATGAGGTATAGAAAAAATATCATTCTCATCACACACATGGGATGGGAAGCTGAGTTTAAGCTCAGGTGGTGCATGCACAGCCTCCCTAAACACTGCTGAAAAATTTGGTGATACTCTACCTCTACTGCTTTCCATGGACAAAAATTATGCCCTGAAACTCTGCACCTATCATTATCCCTATCATAATTCAGAAATCCAAGGTATTTCCAATTTCCACTGAACTCCTTCAACATACTTCTTCTTGCCCATTACCTATAACAGTTTGTGAGTTCATGTCCCTGTTGAAGAAAAGCTTTACTGCTGGATACATTGAAATAGTGATATCCCTGGGACAGATTTGTGGGCCAGAGTGTCTAGACAACAATGAACAAATGAAGTTAAATCTTTGTGAGCAAACCTAGGTGACTGCATTTTATGCTATGATGGACAGGTTATCCACAGTCACAAAGGGGAAAAGCATTTACACTACAAATATCGCCACCAATTTCTGCTGTTACGTAGTAATGCACACGAGGACCATGAATATGTGACAACAGCATTAAGAAATGCACAAGTATTGCTCCTGTATGCAGCTTCCTTTTCCTACAACTTCATGGACATCCTAAGTGCTTACTGTTTCAGGACCAATGTGTAATTAGGTCAGTGGAACACTGATGATGATAACTTTGTACAAGATGACCCACTTTTGCTAAAATGTTGATCGTGTTATTGAAGGAAAAAAATGGAATATGTCTACAAAATATATTCCATCGGGCACATCAGAAATCATTTATTATGACACTATTCAATCAAATTTAAGGAAAAAATAAGTAAGATTATCATGGAACTTGAAATACTATTGCAAATTCATATTACCCGACCCCATGTTGTACCCAGAAAGCCGATGTCATATGTAATTTTTACAGGAGGCTTTCTTTGTTAGAAAAATTACTAAAGTTACAGTTTATCTTAAGAACTACAAATTAACTCATTAAAGTATGGCCTGCTTACCGAAGGTAAATGACAGAAATAAAATTTCTACTTGGAGAGCACAAAACATATGTTAAGGGTAGCTGTTATTCAGAAAAGGTCAGGGAAGCTTAATAAATGCCAGTTTGCCCCACATTTTCTTTCATTTCCTTGTGAAGACAGTATGATTCACCCAGATCTGTTCACGTTTCCCAAAACAAGCTATTTATTGTTGTGGTTCAAATGGTGAAAAACAAGATCTAAGAATATTACTGATAGCACCAGGTAAAAATTTAAAACTGAGGAGGAAATAAATATATCATGGGTAAATATTTAATTCCATAAATATTATATATATAGTATACACATGTAAATATGCAATTTAATAATACCAAATCACTTTCTAGTATTTTAATAAAGCCTCAGTAGAAACAACTGTTACTGAAGTTACAGTACTATGACAGTATGTTTCTCATTTCAATAGCTACTTGACAGCAGGAAGAACTAGACTGTGAAAAGCTATAACTTAATAGCAACCATGTTCTGGTAATACAATCTCAGGTTTCCCTTAGTTACAAACCATTAAAAAAAAAAGCCCACAAAATAAAATATTAATTATTCTGACAACAAATAGCTTTCTATTATTGAACTGTGTTCTTAAAATGCCAACCATGGACCAGACCTTCAGCTGACCTAAATTTATATGGCTCTATTTAAAGGCAGCAGAATTATGTCAATTAATCCCAGCTGATGGTCTAAACATGCATCTTGTTATATAACAACTGAAGTAAATATATAAAATAAACGCTGGCTGTAAATTGCTTTTATCTACCACTCACAGCAGACAGAGCAGAGAAATAGCAATATTTAGTGCTCCAATTCTGTGAGATGGTCCAGACCACTGACCACGCTGAGCATTATTTTCTTTGCTGGGTTGTATTCCACTTGCAAAGAGAAGTCTTGCAGCACTGGCATCTATATTGTCAGCTGTTGTGCAGACACCTCTATAGCAAAAACTGGTTAATTATTCAAATACTGCAGGTCAGACTAGAAATTACACCCAGGTGGAGCAACTCAAGAAAGGAAAAAAAAAAAGCCATGTCTTAAATAAGGCATTATTCCTAATAGAATATATATTAAATATATGTCACAAAATTCAATCTCATAGTATGCGATTTTGGACAAGGACCAATTCAACAAGTGAATTAGGAAAAAACACAAGGTATCGAAGATGGCTTTAGTTTTATTTCAGCTCTACCTTATAATACAATTTTTTAATAACACTGCTTCTACCACATTTTTAGTCAAGACCAATTATTCCCTTGTTTACACAATCTTGTTTTTGACAGTCATGCTTATCATGACTATTAGACAGTTACATTATCTCGTAGCTACCAAAAAATGTTTTCAAATGCTGTAAGGTAAGGCTTTAATACTGTAAAATACTAACACGGAAATCAATTGTCATTTTCTTTTAGATTGGACTGCAGGAATTGGCCATCTATTTGCATTTTTTTTCTATTACATAGCCTAAGCACATTTATATCTCATAACTGGCTGTAATGATCATGGCAAGGTCACCTAGAAGAGTCAATTAAGCTGATGAGTCAGATACATTGCTTAACAGTGTGTAATAAGAATCAAACAGAGGATTTTATTGTTCATATTATTGCATCACAGTGATGTTATAACAGCAGTGAGATTGCCGTCTGGAAAAAAACTATTGCATAAGCCTAGTTTGCATAACTATTTGTTAAAATAAGTCAATTCAAAATGAGTTAAAGGTTTATTTTATTTAAGACTTTTATTCCAAGATAAAGGATTGGATAAAAGCAGCATGGTGCTGAGATCCTTCTCAAACTCTCTTTTGACTCTGTTGCAATAGACAGAATGTCTGTGTGTTCTATAAATTTCATCCAAAGCAATGCAAATACTGTTCCTTCTTAAGGAAGGAGATAAGCTGTTTGGAGGTCATGTAAGTTCATACTGCCCATGGGAAGATTCTTAGCTTCTTGACACCTTCACATCAGTTTCTCAAAAACAAAAACAAACAAAAAATTCCCACCCCAAACCTCAAAACAAAATGCAAAACAACCCCCATCAAAACAGCAGAGACTTGAGGCTTTGGATGAAAATTCAGGAAGCTGGATATTTTGAAAGCTAGTTAGGGGTCCTTTGGAGCAAGAGTTAAAAATATAAAGTAAATAAAAGGGGAAGCAGAATATTCTAAAGCTTATTAGCATTTTAACAGTCAAAGTGAGATCTACAAAGTGAGAACTTTTGTAACAGTAACTCTCAGTGCCAATGTTAGTAACAATCCTTATTCAGTAGTCCTTGAACTTGTCGGTTTAAATCAGGCTTTTGGGCCAAAACACCAAATCCTTATTCATTCGAGTTTCCCATCAAAGTCAACATTTTGATTGAATAAGGACTATAAAAGCAATGCACATAGCAATATTTCAAATGAGGCTCTGGATATAATTAATTACTGAAGAGGGCAAAGATAACTCAAAGTAGGTTACATACACACTGGAGCAAACATAACGAAACTAAGTGCAATCATTCAAGTTACAAGGACAACAATAAAAAAAAAAGGGGTTGTTTTTAACACAACAGTAACTCCAAAAGAGCCTCTGTGTCAAGGCTGTACTTGGCCCCGACAATCAAGTAGCAGAAAAGTTTATGCAGTTACTGAAAATATTACATTTTTAAATACTTTGCTGCTTCTTCCTATAGCAGGTACAATGGACAGAAAGCCTGTGGCTGGGGTACTCATCGGGAGGTTTTTGGTCAGAAGCACAGTGATGTTAGTTTCACGTATTGGAGAACCGTTTTAGTAATTTAAAAAAAATAAAAATGAAAAATAAATATCACCTCATCTTGAAAGGCAAGTTTTCGTCAGCAACTTTCAAGCTATGTGCCTATCGAGGACACAGCACAAGCTGGCCCCAGAGTACAAAATATACAGCCACTGCGACGCCAAACTGACTTGGGAAAAAAATTACAGAATTGGGCAACGACGATTTTTTTTCCCCTTTATGATGTTGTCGTTCGTTACGTAAGAAACGACAGAAAACGCTCAGCTGGTGCCTACCTGCGAGGGCCTTTGTCTGGCGATCCCTGCCTGCAGGCGACGGTGGGACCGGGGGGGTGATGGGCAGCGGGGTGGGGACGCTCGGCGGGGCGCGGCGCGGGCCGAGCCGCGGAGACTCGGCGCCCGCCGCCGGCCCCGCACCGCGCCCGCCACAAAGGCTGCCCGCCCGGCCCCGCGGCCCCCTACGTGACCGGCGGCGCATGGCCCCGGCCCGCTCGGCCCCGCGCTGCCAGCCCGCCGCCCCCCCCGCCGCCGCCGCCGCCCCAGCCCAGAACAAAGGGCTGAGGGGGAGCGCCAGCGCCCCCAGCCCTCGCTCGGCCGCCGCCGCCGCGCCCCGTCGGCCGCCGGGGAAGGGAGGCAGCGGCGACCCCCGCCAGCCTCAGGGAGGAGAAGGCGGAGGACTCGTCGGGCGCCGCGCACCCGCTCCGCTCCGCCGCCCATCGGCTCTGTCACACTGACCTACTAGCGGCGGCCGCCCCGGGAGCCCGGCTCCGCTGCTGCCCCGCGGGGACCGGCGGCACCTGGCCCCCCGCCCGCCGCGGCCGTCAAGGCACGGCCGGGACGGCTCTGCCTCTCCCCTCCAGCGCGGCTGAGATCTCCCGTAAACGCCTTTCTTCCTTAAATTAAGCCGTTCCCGTTTGGTTTGTTTTGGTCTGTTGTTTTGTTTGGTTGGTTTTTTAAAAATTATTTTTCATTATCTTTTTTTTTTCACTGAAAGCCCGTACCGGAGAGATGCCACGGCGTCTAGGCGAAACGCCTTCCCTAAAAAAATAAATACAGCCTGATCTAAAACGCCTCCGAAGGCGTAGAGTTAAAAATCCGAGCAAATGCCTCGAACGTCTTACACACGCACGGCTCTGAAGAAAAGACCAGAAATAGCACATGAAGCCACAATTGCTAAAACGCGAAGGGGCTAAATATAGACCCAACACAAATCTCGTTTTAAGGCACCCGGCACGCAGCCGGCGAGCGCGCCTCGCCTCCCCACTTACCCAGTTGTCTACTTCCCTTAATAAACACACTTTAACAAAACCTGTTACAGTTACGGGTTTGGGGAGGGGGGGCTTTTTTGGGGGGGCGAGATTGTCCTAGTTTCTTTGTAGGGAGATTATAAAATCGCATAATTAGCTCCCTCTTCCCAGCCCCGCTGCCAGCATATTTTGTGGTTACATAATGCAACATTTCCAGGAACTATTATGCGATCGGTCCCGCAGCGCCTAAAAAACAGCGACAAAAAGTGACGGAAAGGGCTGGCTGAGACAAGCGCAGCGCCGGTCCCGGGCCGCTGCCATTGATCCCGACTGCCCGCGGGCAACATGCCCCTACGCCGCCCGAGAGAGGACCGGCTCTGGCCGGCGGGCTCCAGCAGCAGCTCCCGGTGGTTTTGTGGCCGAGGCACGGCGGGCGCTGCCCGGGACCCAGCCCTCCGCCCCGCACGGCGTCCGCCGCGGCAGCTCCGCTCCCCACCGGCACATTATGCAACGGGGGAGAGCCGCTCCGGCGGCGCTGCCCGGGGCTCGCTGCGAGGACACGCGGGGGGCAGCGCGGCACGCCAGGAACGAGCACGCCCCGACAGCGAGAGCCGTCGGCCGGCGTCTCCCGGGCTGCCTCCCGCGCCGCCACCCCTCCGCCGAGCCGCCCGCCGCCGCGCAGAGCGGGGCTGCCGACGGACCCTTCCCCGCCCGCCGGCGGCCGGAGCCGGCTGGGCTCCCCATAAGCAGCAGCCGACCCCCGCCCGAAGCTAGAGCGGAGCACCGGGCGGGCACCCCAACTTTGTACGCGCGCCTTCCTTCCTACCTGCAGCGCACCGCGGAGCGCCGAGCATTCCTCGCCCCGCGCCGGTCCTCGGGCTAGGCGGGCGGGCGGGCGGCGGAGCGGAGCGGGCGCGGTGTGGTGCCGCGCCGTGCGGGCGGCGGCGGAGCGGCGGGCGGGAGCGCGCGGCGGCGACGCGGAGGGATGTGTGTTAGTAGGTCAGGGCTGCGCGGCGCGGGGCTCATAGCCCGCATGCCGGCCGCGCCGCGCCGTGACTGGCGGTCGCGACCGGCCAATCGGCTCCGGGCGCCGCCGGGAGCCGGCCAATGGGAGCGCAGGGGGCGGGGCGGGGCGGTGCGCGGGGCGGCGCGCGGTACAGTAGGTCTGTGTGCTGCGATTGCATAACCGCCGGCGGGGGCGGGGGGGGGGCGGCGCGGGGGGTGCCCGCGCTTACGTAACCGGCGCGGCCGCAGCGCGCTGGGGGGCGCTCGCTCCGCGCAGCCTCCGCCCGCTGGGGCGCGGCGCCTCCGCTCCGGCGCTGCGGGGCCCGAGCACCGCCTTCCCGCCCCGCGCCGCCGCCGCCGCCGCCGCCTCGGCTCCCGCCGCGGTGCCGGGGTGCCCGGCGTTACGGGGGTGTGTCTGCGCGGCGTGCGGGAAGCGAGCCCTCGCACCCGCCGTCTCCGCGCTATCGAACAAGGACGCGGGAGCCGCGCTCCCGAGGCGCGTTCCCGCCGCCTCGCCACGCGCACGGGCGATCCGCTGGCGGGTCGCGCTGCGGCTGCTGTCACTCGCGGAAAGCAGGGGTGATAATCGTAAAAGGACGAGGAGGAGAGAAATGGCAAGGGGGAAGGAGCCCGTGGCGGCCTTGCCGGGGCGCCGCCTGGCCCTGGGCTCCGCGGGCGCCAAGGTTTGTCCGCCGGCCTTCGTGGCCGTCAGGGCTGAAGGATTTCGGTGGCGTTGCTTCATCTCCGCCCTCGCCTCTGAGCCGGCAGCGCTGAAGTGCTGCGCAGAAGCGGGGACGCACTTCGGAGGAGCCCCGTCCCGCCGTCCCTGCCGGGGCGATCCCCGCCAGCAGCCCCCGTCCCCGCAGCCCGAGCCTTGCCTGGCGGTGAGCGGAGATGCCGTGGGGAGCCTGCTGCTGGTTTGCCCCCTGTTTAACCTCCGTTTTAGAAAGTGACACATGGCCGGCAAGAAATCCCGTTGTCCTCCCAGAATGGGTTTAAAAGCACGCATTTGATTAGGTGTGAGATACGTATCTTCCTCTTTTCTGAGGAAAAGGAAGGTTTGTATCTCCATCTCTTTTTTTCTTTTTTTCTTTCGAAGTAAGATTTATGGAGACAAGAGAAAATTTTCTTTATTAAATCCTAGTTCCAGAACGTAAATGATTCCTGATTTCATTCTGCTAAACACTTACCGAAATAGTATAGTCCTCACCAACATTATCCTGGTACATTACTCTGTCATCCTGTATTTATATGTCAAGAGAGATAGCCCTCTGGAGTAAAGCAAACCTAACAGAAAGCAAATTTAGACGATTTTTTGTTTATCTCAGCCCTCAGTGTTTTAACACGTACCCATAATATCCCTCCACAACAAAATCTAAGTGCCTTGAATCCATTTCTGGATTATTTCATGGATTATTTAATATGAAAGGTCTAATACCCTTTGCTCACACTGGTTTACCCCTCTTCCTTTCCTATTTCTAATATCTAGCATATGCAGCCTTGTTAAAGGTAACAGACTATGGAGCCCACTATAACAGAAATGGGGATTCAAAAGCAGCTCGAGTCCGAGATCAACCACTGCCTCCATCTGGAGGCTGCACAATCAGGGAGGCTGCACAATCCACTTGCCAGTGGATAGCAGACATGCAGAGACAGTTGGCACACTACTGGAAATATCAGACATGAGATCCAGCAATAAGCTTGAAGACCTGCTTGCTCATAAATGTTGGTGGCTTCCTTAAGGTCTTAGGCGCACTGAAGAACCTCTGTGAGGGGTCTTGTGCAGCACACATTATGTCCCTCACATATTGTACCAATCCAGTGCACTGAGTTCTCAAGACTGTCAAAAGCCAGAGTAATTCCTGAAACTTCAGGCAGCTTTTTAAATTAAATGGTACATATTGTTTTCACCGTGATAAGTGGTTTCTTATGAATCCTGGGCATACACTTTTAACAACTTTAACTCTCGTATCTAGAAGGGGGGAAAATAAAGCAGTAGTTCAAATTTGCCTTCATGACTCAGGTTCTTGAAATTCTAGAATTCTAGAAAGAAGTCTCCAAGGCAAATAATATCCTTCCTATGTGGGTGGACAGTCTTGGAAATAATATTCCAGATGGAGTTTGGTCACCTATTTGCTTATATGTTTGTCACTAATTATAATCAGCCATAACAACAGACCTGATCTTTCTCCCAGATTAATAGCAAAGATATATTCTATATTTTACATTACTTCTATTTGGTGAAGGTCAGGAAAGTCTAAACTTTTTACAGCAAAATCTGGTCTTACTCTTCAAATCTTACAGTGGGCACTTGACAGATTCAGGGATAAGGTGGGATGCAGGGCTGAATGCTTATGTGGTTAAGGAGCATACCACTTTTCCACCTCTCCTGAGATACAGAAAAAAATAGCATGGATGAAAGACATAGCTTTGTGTATTCTGCACAAAAGGAGTCTAAGGCTTTTGGGAAAACTAAAAAAGAGAATCATTATATGATTATCCACCTCTGCTGATTTTCCTATTGGAGGGATGAAGTAGGTCATGAAGATCTTCAGCTAAATTCTCAACTGATTCTAGCATGGTATGATTTATACTTGCTTTTGGACAGCACAATATTAACTTCAACTCCTTTAGAATTTATTGGTATTTATTGCTACATGACTTAAACTCTCTTAACACTACCTCTGATTTTGGCTTAATGAGAATTTCTAAGGCTTACACTGAGTCATAGTACTACATGCGAGTCTAGAAAGGCATTTGAGAAGCAACTAACAAAAATATAACAGAAGTAATGCCTGTCATCTCAAACATTGGTTAACACCTTGGCATTCAGTTGTGTCCATGCCTCTTGGGCTTTCCATAATATCAGCTTTGAATATGACCCAACTTGTAATTTAGAATCAGATGAAAATAGAAGTTCCAATGTGTCCAAAGGAAAAAGGCTTTCATTCCTCACTTTTATTATAGTCCACGTACAGTGTAATGTAGTAATACAGTACAATGTAGTAATTGAAATAAATATGGAGCAAAATAAGAATAAAATATTTCTTAAGATTATGCTCTAGTAAACACAATCTAATGATTTATTTATATGTGTAGACACACACACATACTCTCTGAAATTAACTGAAGAGATGGTGACTTCTGCTGTTACCCTTAGTTCTCTTGTATTGCTTTCTTTATATCTGTAGGAGGTTTACTACATAGCAATGCAATTACAGAAAACTATATTCACCAATCTTTTTATATATTTAATGTGATCAGTGCTCAAAAATGTTTGAAACTAACTGACTCCTCCAGGGCTTCCTGCTCAAGAAGAGCAGAAGTGAAAATTCCATAAAATAGATGAGATTGTGATTTTATAAAGATCAAAGACAGAAATAAAATGCACTAAAGAAAAAGGCAAGCCATTTGACTACAGTTGAAAGTATTAATCAAAATATTTCCATGCATCTGGGAACATTTGTGGAAACTGTTCTGGAAAAATATTTGTGCTGTAATGTACTCTTGCTAAAAGCAAACCCAAGAGAAATAGATGTTCACATTGTAACTTAGGCAGACATAAGTGAGGCAATGTTTACTGGAACTGTTAAGTGTGAAGAAACACCAAAAATTTCACAATAAGAGCATGGACTAATAAAGAAAATTTACATGATACTTTTGCACTGCAACAGCCTACTTAAGGCTTCATAGCTGCTCATATGACAAACTAAGAAGGTTATGGGGTTCAAGTATTTTAGATGAGTCTAAGAGCAAACAAAAATATCCTGTTTCTTATGTCACAAATGCCAGTTCTACCCATAGAGCATGTTACCCACTTAGATTGAAAGACAATATCAGGAACAGCAATATCTCCAGGACTGATGGAAGTATCTGATTTCACCTAAATACTTTAAACACAAAAAGAAGTGTTTTCAAATGTTCTTTTCATTAATGAACACATATACTACTAATGTGTATAACACTGTCCTTACTGAGGCTCTTGAGATAACGCTGCCAATGTTGTGGAAAGTAGAAACATGTAACACCATTCATTTTCAATATTGGACTGGGGAAAAAATCACTGGAAAGCCCTCAAGAATGTGAAAATGTGCCATTTTCTGAAGTGTATAGTATGCATTTAGAAAGTGGGAAATGCTAAGAATATCACTGAAGAGAAAAAGAAAGAAAAAAAAAGATGAGTCTTAGCATCCCTCTTCCCATGACTGAGTAGCAGACATGATCAGTAGGAAATCTGGAGCGCACCCCATAAAAACACAGGAGAAGGAAAGCCAGTAGGCGCTCTGAGTGACTGAGATGGCAAGGCACACCTTACACCCACATTAATTTGAAAGGAAGGTGAAGATGACACACGAATAGGAAGATCAGCAATTTCTCATGGCCAACAGCACAGAAGGGAGACAAGTGACAAGTCATTGCCATTGGGAACTGCTTCAGGATGGTGAAACAAGCTCTCCACACTAGGTTCTACTTTGTGGCACCTTGCTCAGAATTTGCCAAGGACCAGTGGGGTTTCACATGTGTACTTACTCAGAGCTGTTGACTTTTGAATCACTCTGATTAAATGAGACAAGCCAATAATTTGGAGGATTTTGCTGTGAAGTGAGGATTTCTTGAGAAGTAAGATCAGTTCTACTAGAAGGGACCAAAGATCCTTCATGTCCAGAGGCTCTCCTGGTCTGCAGCAACTGAAGCAACTGATGGTAGCATCTTGTCTAAAGCCCCAGCAGATGAAATTTTGTGACAGAAGCAGGCAAACCACT
This sequence comes from Calcarius lapponicus, assembly GCA_039654755.1. Taxonomy (NCBI): domain Eukaryota; kingdom Metazoa; phylum Chordata; class Aves; order Passeriformes; family Fringillidae; genus Calcarius; species Calcarius lapponicus. The sequence continues at coordinate 43,382,243 of CM077481.1, forward strand.
CCCTCCAACACCTTTTCACACTTTCCCTTTAAACAGTTTTCTGTCCATGTGGATATGAGCAATCTTACCTCCAAAACAAGATAAAAGTGTCTTGCGTAAAAGTTTCCCAAATGACAGAATTAACACAAACCTCATTCAGTTAGTCATCTAAATGCGATTACTCAAAAAATGATAATAAAAGTCACAAAATTCACTGCCTGGTCTCCAGCAGAGCCAAGACAAGGGAAAGTCAAAATTCTTAGTCAGAATCTTTTCAATATGACCTAACACTATTCACTGCTACTTTTCTAGTCATCTATTTTTCTGCTTCATTTGTCATGCTCCAAGGTGAGAAATGTGTAAAGAAACCAGTGGGATGGGGGGTTTTGGCAGTCATTTCTTAAACACAGTTGCGACTTGGTCTTGCCATTTAATCTTTGTTCACATTAGTCATCCCACTGACTTTGATGATTTACATTTGTGATTAATCCTGACTCCAATTACAGCACTAAATCTTTAAGAAATATACCTCGCTTGGCTTACCAAGATGTTTGGAAATCAGTGTACTTGACCACTGCAGGCAGAAAGACACTGGAGACAGATATTTTTCTATGATGTTGTGTTTTGAGATAGGACGCAGAGAGCAAACATCTCATGATGGGTTTTTACAGCCACCATAACTAAGAATGGTAAAATGCATATTAACATACTGAGCAGTTGGCTCTCCTATCACAGTAATTATCAGTGAATCATTTGGTGAAACCGCTACACTTTGCAAAATAATTGAAAATGTGTTCTACTGAATAAAAATTTGAATAGTAAACTTTAAGACAAGAACTATAAAAAGTCTGTCACACAGCTATGATTATCAGAAGGACAAGAAGAAGCCTTTGTTCTGTGCAGGGAATGATTCTACTACTGTTTTATGGTTATTGTACACTAAAGCTGTGCAGGCACTGAACATGTTAATTATAGCCTTATTGAGAGAATGAAGTATAATTCTTAGTCCTAGACCCTTTCTCTCAAGAACTGTAAAGAGTCTGCAAAACACCCTTAGCAGAGATCGCTGAGAAGTATGCTCTTGCCTGTTCAACAGCTGTTGTTGCATGGTCTTTACCATTTAAAGGTTAGCAGATAGATTAATTCAAAGTTTTGTTCCTGAAATTCTCTGCTCTGCTGCTTGGTAACATAGGAGAATGAGACATTACATTGCTGTAATTCCTTTTCATCCTCAACATGCTCAGGTGACTGAAGTTTTTCCTTCTACGAAAGCAGAAGGGAAGTCTCTTTCTTGCCAATGAGTCCAACTCAGACTGGGACCTAGAGGTGTGAGAAACTGGGACTGCTACAACTCAAGTCCAGAGCAGGGCTTTGTCTGACAGACATTTGGAGAAACATCTACCAACCACTGCTGGTATAAACCTCTTTTGCACCAGTGACTTCCTACCTTTTGAGCCGCAGAGTTGTAAATCTGGCATCCAGAGGGGTGGGTAGATAGTGGCCTGATATGCAAGAAAAGACACAAAGAGCAAAAGTGAGCTTGCCTTTTGTGGCATACCATCAAGACACTGACCATGGGAGAAGGGTATCAGTGTATATTACTTCCAGGGCAATTTGTGCATTGAGCGGGATGGACCCTAACCTGAAGAATGTCCTGTGTTAATAAATATACCTGTGGTAATAACCAGTCAGTCATCATGGATCTTGAACCATGGATTCCTACAACGGTATGTGGGTAACCCTGAATGGATGCCAGGCACCCACTGAAGCCCCCTCTGCCTCTATCACTCCCCTCTACAACTAGGCATGGGAAAGAAAGTACAGCAAAGGATTCTTAGGGTTAGATAAGGATCAGATGAGATCACTCACCATCATGCACAAAACTCAAAACTCACATTGGGGATAGTAATTGAATTTAATGCTGTCAGAGCAGGATAAGTAAAATATATCTTAAAGACACCTTCCCTCCACTCCTCCTCATTCCCAGCTCTACCTCCTCCCTCCCAGTGAGAGAAAGGAGAGAGATAGGAAAGAGGAGTTAGAGTCAGTACATCACATGATGTTCCTACTGCTGTTCAGGGAGAAGAGTCTTCCTTCCTGCTCTTTTGTGAGAGCCCTCCCACAGGAGATAGTCCTCCAGCAGCATCTCCTGTGTGAGTCTATCCCATGGAAACAGTTCTCCATAAACTGCTCCAACATGGGTCACTGTTCCACAGGGTACAGTCCTTCAGGCACAGCCTGCTCCACCGTGGGTCCCCCACAGGGTCACAAGTCCTGCCAGGAGACCTGCTTCAGCACGGGCTGCTCTCTCCATGGGTCTGCAGGTCCCTGCCAGGAGCCTCCCAAGGGCTCAGAGCCTCCTCTCAGGCATCCACCTGCTTCAGCCTGGGGCTCCTCCATGGGCTGTGGGTGGATCTCAGCATCCTCATGGACCTCCATGGGCTGCAGGGGCACAGCTGCTTCACCATGGGCTGCACCAGGGGCTGCAGGGGAATCTCAGCTCCAGCACCTGGAACACCCCCTGCCCTCATTTTCCACTGACCTCAATGTCTGCAAAGTTGTTCCTTGCATGTATTCTTTGGCACCAATTACAATCTGCCCATTAAGGTGGGTTTTTTTACATCTTAAATGTGTTATCACAGAGGCCTTACCATCACTCCTGACTGGCTTGGCCCTGACCAGCAGCTGGTCTGTCCTGGAGCTGGCTGGCACTGGCTCTGTCTGACAGGGAAGCTTCTGGCAGCTTCTCACAGAAACCACCTCTGAAGCCCAAAACCTGGCCACACAAACCCAACACAAATGGTTTGAGTTGCAAGGGGCCTTAAGGATCATCTAGGTCCAACCCTCAAACACTTGTCCAAACATATCCTGAACCACCCTTATTCCTTCATAAAGCGCCACATGGAAAAATCTACTTACTAATGGGCTAAAAATAGTTCTCAAAAAATAAGTATGATAGAGACTTACATAATAATGTATACACCATTTTCTTCATTGTATTTCATGCAAGAAACAAATGTCAAATGTAAAAAATAGTTAAATGTAGTAAGAGAGCAGGGTTGGAGAATATGTAGTCCAATGAAGCCATTCAGGCTCAGAAGCCTTTAAACAAAGCTTTTTCAGGGATACCTTATGTCTCAATGCCTCTGTATGCCTTTAGATAGGAAATGGAAATATAGTTTGTTTATCTGTTTTGACAATCATACTTTCCTTCACACGTTCTTCATGCATAAACACCAGTACATCAAGAATATTCAGTACACATCTCTTATGTCAGAACAGATAGACATGGATAAAATTTATTACAAAATTAAACTGGAACTAGAGAAAAGGAAATCCTGATTTAGTGTTGCATATACCTATGTGGCTGCAAACTTCAAAGCTAAAAGTATCTTCTCTACAGAAAAAAATTAATTCATTTATGACTTCAGACCTGCTGCTAACAAGAGTAACATGTGAAAGAAAACACACAAGGAAACATTAAGCTTGACTGTAATCTTGCTTTTACATTGAGCTGTCATCAACACAAGACAAGGGTTGGAAATAGTACACTAATTTGAGTAATGGTTCAAAATGTCTGTAGTGTTAGTGGCAAGCTAGGCTTACCTAGTATTGTTAGTGAAATATTTTTATGTTAAGCAATTTGAAAAGTCCTTTGAATTAGCTCTAAAAGCTGAGCTGTGGCACACCAAGAAGGAATGAGGCAACAAACTGAAGGGATGGAGGTTTTTTCCCTGCTATCCCATTATTGTTGCCTGTACATGGCACACACCCTTGCAATCCGCCCAACCTCCCCTCAGAACCTGGCAGAATCTATTCCTTATGTCTGCTAGTGATGACACATCCTGGAAGAAAATTTTCTTGAGATTTGTTAAGTTAGCTTCTGAGATGCCTTTCCTCATGTTCAAACAGAGGAGAAACCAGAAGGGGAGAATGACAGAGCTGGGAAGTGTTGATGTTTGTCCAGGGGCAAAAGCAGTTGTAGCCACATTGGTTTGAGCTGAAGTGTGAAATATTATCTGTGAACTTCTTACTGAGCAGCGAGAGAGCCATGGTCCAGAATTAAGTCAAGGGAACCAGACTTCCACTGCTAGTGGTGATGAGTAAAAAAGATCCATAAACTAAATATTCTCTCAAATATCCCCAGAAAACAGTCTAAGGAAAATAAGGGATCAGCAAAGCAAGACTTCCTGAAAATATTTAACAGCAAGCAAACATGGAAAGAGTAAGAGATTATTCCTTTATCTAGGCCAAGTCTCAAGTGCTGTCCATGCAATTTGTGTAAATAAGCATAGAATTTGCCTCCACAGTCTACAAGTTCTATGGACAATGATTCTACTGATGTTTAGTTCCAAACGTTTTTGAGAAGTAAAATGTTATTTCCTTGATAGTAATAGTCTTCTCAAATATGAGCCTTTTCTCTTTTAAAATGAGTATATTTCTAGAAGGAACAACACAGACCACCTTAATCTGTGGGAGCTTAGAAACACAGTTTCATTACAAACTAAATGGTAGTTGATGCAGCTGTACTCCTGCCCTATGTACCTGAGCTAAATTCTGCTTGGGCTAATTAGCCATGAAAGAACATCGTCAAGTCTCAGAAGAATAAACATGGACAATTCCTTCCAGACTGACATATTATTCTCTAACACAAAGCTGTTTTAGTTTTCTGTCAACAATTCTCATGGAGATGAATTGGTGTTAGTTAAGTCCCAGTGCCCAGTAACAGCAATGCAATAAAATGGTCAAGAACACTTGTCATCCAAAGCCTCAATTTGCTATTTTGTTTACTGTTCCTCAGCTATTATTCTTAGAATAGAATATATTGCCTCATAAACAGAAAGAAAACAATAACACCTACTAAAAAGGATAATTTAAAGAAGTGTTTAGCAAGACCATTTTCTCAGCTGCAGGGTGTCAGCCTTCATTCCTATCCCAGGCTATAGGTAACATGCTTACACAGTTTGTGTACTGGTTTGCTACTGAAAACTTGAGATCAAGCAAGCAGCAGATGATGGGGATCCTTTTTAGTATCCTACTAAAAAGGATAATTTAAAGAAGTGTTTAGCAAGACCATTTTCTCAGCTGCAGGGTGTCAGCCTTCATTCCTATCCCAGGCTATAGGTAACATGCTTACACAGTTTGTGTACTGGTTTGCTACTGAAAACTTGAGATCAAGCAAGCAGCAGATGATGGGGAAATGTGTAGTTTGAGACCTGACAGAAGTGCACTGATACTCACCAGCCTTTGTAGAGGTGCTCTTTTCCATTACAGGACAAGAGCACATCCTTTAAAGGATGAAGAGAACAGTGAGACGCTCCAAAGCTGCCAGTAAAGATAGACTACCGCTATGACTACCACTATCAGAATGCCTTACTAAATGTATTTCCTGTTCCCTTTTGCATTTCTGAGTTCTTCTTGAGAAAAAAGAATACAGAACAAAAAAATTATTAAATATTAATGAAAACAATATTAAAAAAAACAAACTCTGAAGAACAAAAAAAAAACCAAACAAGCAAAAGAAAACAACCTACCCAAAACCACTACAACAACAACCAAAAAAGCAAACAAAAAACCCTCACGGAACAAAACAAAACAAGCCAATTAGGACAGCTTCCTTGAATTTTCACTGACCTTCTGGATGGTTCTTGTGGCAATCACAAATCTGTGAACGTGGTGAATCCTCTGTGCTGGAAAGAACTTGATCTACTATCCAGATGTATGAAGTCACTCTGCAGTAAACATCAGTAAGCTGGGCTTGCTACAAGCACACCATATGACAAAAAAGGGACTCGGCAGTTCCATCCACCCCAGCAAAGGAAAGTGTTAAACTGAACCTAGAGAGAAAAAAAGGTCAAAACACTTCTTTACATGCACAGACAGTTTAATTGATGGGGGTCTTCTAGTAATTTAGAGAATTTATTGCTCACCTTCTCTACGGGTGTTGGATCCAGAACAGAAACTCCCCCAGAATGGGGTCAGTTGCAGGTCTGATCACTAATTAGAGTAGAAGGAAGTGGATGTTTCACTGTCCTTCATGCAGCCTGGCTCCTCCTCACCCTTCATTTACTTCTCCCATTACAGAACTCCTAGTCAAACATCTTTCTTGCCCTTCTTGAGGCAGGCAGCTCTGGTCTTGCCTGCCTTTAAGGTTGATGACCATTCTAGCTTTGTGATGAATAGTCTGCAAGACCAGGGTCACCCAACACTGAGGTACTTAATTCAATGGCCTGCTCTAGCACTGGAAAATCTCAAGACCTGGCACTTTTTCTCCCCAGCAGACTGCTGGGCAGACTGCTAAGGAGCTGGGTTGGCAAGCTGGCGTGAAACTGGGCAGGCTTTTGACTGAAACCTGCCTGGCAGGCGAGTTTGGAAATGTGCCTGTGTTTTGTCAGAAGATTTGTTAAAACAGACACATTCCCACAGAATGTTCTGATTTTGATTAATCAGCATTTCAGGGCGGGTAAAGTGTTCCCCTGGAAGATTTCTGACTATCTTTGTCTACAATAATGCTGCACATTTGCAGCATTCCCAATTGCAATGATCCTTCCGTGTCTTCCACTCAAAATGCTCATGCTGATGATAGTGTAAGTGCTTCCCTTCAGGAATGCTAAGCTCCACCATGTCTGTCATGAGCAAGGGCGGAGTGCGACACAGACAAGGACCCCAGGCCTGGGCTGTTTGGTATTAGAGCAATATTTTGCAGGCAAACAGAGAGAAAATGTCCTTCCCATAACTAAAGTGCTTCACAAATATTCATACATATGAATTGCATTGCTCAGGTTAGTTCATCTCACACATACCTGCTCCCAGTTTACAATTTAATATTATGAATTACAGGCACTAGAACTGCTGAATTAGAAAAACAAAGCAAGCATGCAGGTTAAAGAAAAGAAACTCATACCATTCTCTGCTCTTCTTTCTGTGTTCTTGCTTCACATTACCACTCTGCCTTCCCACCCACCCCCTGCCTTCCTCACCCTCAGTGTGCCTGGTAAGCATGTTAAAAGCCAATGTTATTTGTTTTCATCCCTGTCTTTTTGAGAATAACAACAAAGTTCTGTTTGCTCTGACAAACTGAACTTATTATCAGGCCCTTAATTTCAAAGTGGGATTTGACACACAGGAAACCCAGCGGAGTATAAGCCTGTCACACTTGTTTTTGGTTTTGGTTTAACTGATTAATTTATTTTAAGATATTATAGAGCATGTAATGATTCTACTGCCCTTTTGTGCATCTGTGAGTCATGAGATAGACTGGGTCTAAGAAAGGGCCAAGTCACAAAGTTCACATGCAGATTTTCTTTTACTGAAATCTGAGAAATTTCAGATTTGAGTGTTTGGGTTTGGACCATCTGAGGAACATCCAAGGATTCAAAGATTCCTAACCAATTAGCTGTGGAACATTTATTTTTCCTTCCCAGATTTTCTTTTACTGAAATCTGAGGAATTTCAGATTTGAGTGTTTGGGTTTGGACCATCTGAGGAACATCCAAGGATTCAAAGATTCCTAACCAATTAGCTGTGGAACATTTATTTTTCCTTCCCCTTCCATTCCTACCACTTTGGATTTTACTTCAGTGGTTGTGTTTGACATGATTGGAAAAATGAACAAAAAAGTCATCACTATTACATTTTCCTTCTGCTGGGATTAGAAGGAAGAAGGAACAGAAATGTCCCACTGAATGATAATAATATTTCCCACATTTGCAGTCACTGATGGCTAAGTAGTTGTCAGTAATATCTGAATTACTCAGAGGTAATATCAATAGCAGTGACAAACTCCCTAGTGGATTTCATGACCAAGGATTTTCAGGCTCTTATTTTTGAGGTCAAATATCGCTTTCTCGGGAAAGTAAGGAAGCTATTTGACAATTAAAATATATATCTGAAAGGAAACATTTATGTTATAGAGGCTTTCTTAAGGTAGAGAGTTGCTTCTGTTTCTGAAGACTCAGGGCTTTCTCATCTTCTCTACTGATATTAATTAACAGATGATATTTTGTCCCTCGTCCATCAATGCTTATCTTGTACTTCAAATTCATCAAAGACCAATCTTTTGATGAAGGGATAATTTTTCTCTGATTGTCCCTTCTTTTTGTTTTCTTCAGCTCTTGCTAATCTCTTGTTGCAAAATCCAGATTTACCACACAATGTGAAAGTGTTGCTAGCTCTTTCACCTTTCTATTTCATTTCCTGCATGTTGCTATATAATACTCTCTGCAGTCCTTTCTCTTAAAAATCATACATTTGTATGCATACTTTTAAAATATGGAATGAACATCTTCAGGCACAAAACCTTCTTCATTTGTTCTTTCACAAGCTGGTGGAAAATACGTTTTCAAGCAATATAAACCTTGCCCCTACTACATAAGAAGGAAAACGGGGGCAAATGGAAGTTTAAGAGAGAAGAAATGGAACGGTGTAGAATAACATTTTGAAACACAGTTGGATATTAAAATCAAGAGAATAGTTGATTCTGATAACTCAAAAGAAATTTAGTTTACTAAAGGGCTAAAGAACATGTTATGCTTCATATTTAGCATTAATAGAAAAATACAAACTTGCTTTTTTGGCTAATGGTAGCAGCATAAGGTTGCTAGATATATGAGAAACTACAAGTGTAAAGATTGATATATCTAGTAAATGAATGGTGTAAATGTGCAGATTGTGACTCTAACAGAAACATACTTTCAAATAAACAGTCATACTATGGACTAATATGATCAGTTGGTTGATGGCCTACATCACGAACCTAATGGGAAAAGGAGTCAGGAAATCCTGCACATTGATGACACCGCCAAGAGGTAATCTTACAAAAATAAAAATAAAAATATAAGAAATAAAAGCGAAGATAAAATTAAAATAATAAAATAATAAATTAGAGGAAGTAGGAAAGTGATTGTAGTAAAACAAGGAAGGAGGCATAGCAGGAGAATGAGTAAACAGAGGTTAGGGCAGTCAGTAAAGATGTCAGAAGCAAACTGGATGCACAGATTAATGGGGCTGGACTGAATGACATTGACTAATGTCACTATTTTGGGTAAGCTACAGAAGACAGAGTCTGACTGTGAGAACCAGTCCAGTCTTCAGAGTGCAGGAGGAGCCTGGCATAAAAATATCAAAGACATGGTACAGGAGAACCCTATGCCACCAAACAGTGGCCAAGCATGAACGGCAGGTGTTTATTGTTAACACCTATCCTCAAATAATGGGACACAATAATCTAGTTTTCAGTTAAAGTTTCTTAGTATGGAACTGATATATTCTTTACATGTTCTCTCTTCACAGATGTGGTTCATGACTTAAATTGACCCAGTTTATTGCAATCATAAATGCTGCCTAAATATCCTTCTGTAATTTGAAAAGAATTAGGCACAGTCATTCTGAAAAAAATAAAAACCCCAAACTTTAGTAATAAACCACATCACTGGATGTAGAAATACCATTTATTATATTATTATTTTATTTCAGCTGGAAGATTAACAAAAGCATAAAATCATTTTTCTGCCATTCTGTTCAACCTCCTTCCTTCTTTCTCTATTTACAAATAGAAATATTTATTTCTATTTATGAGTAGAAATAAATCCATTTTCATCAATAAGCCCCAGATGTTTCTCATACAACAGTTTTCTGCAACAAACCAAACAAACCACCAGTGCTGACACTTTTGCCCTCACTGACTCTACCAACCAAGCGAATATTTAACTGACTGTTCCTATGGAGCCTTTTTTCTGAACCTTATTCTACACAGAATGCAGCAGCAAGAGAGAAAGAAATGTCTTATGCTCCTCTTTGCAGAACCTGATGGCTCAGAAGTACACATTAGAGAAATCTTCCTTTTTGCAGAAGATACAAATCTTTTTGACAAGGGTATGCCCAGGTACCCCAGTGATTGATTTGTCATCCATTTCCAGGAACATGCTCTGCTAGTCTTCAGTTCACTATCATCCTTTCTGAATGCAGAAGAGCACATCTCATGCTTGTCAGTAGTTTTTCTTTGATTTCTGGCCTCTACAGAGCAACAACCTCACCTTCTCAGTGGAAGAAATGAGGGCAGGCTCCTCTGTACAACAGCATATGTAAAGGTTTAACTCCAAAAGCACCTCACACCTAAAGAGTCAAAATGAGGTTTTTTGAGATTTGCACACTTCTTGGCAGATAATGGTGAAATAAAGCTCATGGAAGCTAACTTTATATGAATTGGATAGGGCTTTAACTGCACTCTACATGCCTACTTTCAGACACATTTTGTCCGTGCAATACTGCCAGTTTTCATGCTTTTACTGCTAATGGGGATTTATGCAGTGGCCACTGCACCAGCATCGAGTGTTTTCTACTCCCCCAAACTTGGCTAAAAGCAAGCAGCAGCTCTCCATGTTACTGCTTGACATGGCTACACTCTGCACACAGGATCATGTCTCTCCCAGCTGAAAATTATGTGTGTTCACTGCTGGCTATGTGCTGAGCAGGTAGGTGTTTCACAGCAGAGCAGAGTGAGCTCAAATTTCCCATTGTGAAGCACCAAAGCTTTTATTACAGGCTCACTAGAGCAAAAGCTTTGTGGGTTGTACAGCCATAAAATAGTTCTTGATTAGTGTTACTTCACTGCTAGCAAGTTGTTGGTGTTTTTACTGCAGCTGGACTTTGGAACAGAGCCAATTTGGTGTTAGTACTTTCTTTTTAGGAAACAAGTTTTCTTGCTTCCTTCTTTTTCTATCTGATACCAATTATGCTAAATTCCATGTCTGCTTATCTTGTTGATGAGTAGCAGGTGATCTGTCTATGGTTATAGTCATAGCTCACCAGCAGGGTTTTCAGGGAAAGGGACCATCAAGACGAAGCTTGTCCAGTCATCATATAAATATCTGTATGCTGCTCCAAATTTAAGAGAGCTACAAGTATCCAGCTTCCCTATCAAGTTCACATCAAACTTTGCAGTGTCTGGAAGTCCAGTCCTTGATTTGAGGAGTGAAGCACATTAGCCTCTGACTTGGAGCTAGAAAAACCTCCGTAGTACCTAGGGTCAGCAACTTGTGTTCCCTGGCACATTGTCTGCCATATTTCTATATCCTGTCTCTTCATAGAGTACATGCGTGGTTTTGAATATCATGGGTTTAAGACCATTTTATTTGCTCTCTAGAACAGTATCAGGTGTGTATTTCCATTTCCAGGCTCTGTTTAAGTATCTGATCATCACCCATGCACAGATGCCAACAGTTTCTATTTCCTTTTGCAAGATGCTTAAACAAATCAGGTCAATACCAGCCGTCCGTGTTTGCTGCTGAAGCTGCAGTAACACGAATGAACATTACTGGCAAAAAATCTCCAAGAAAAAGGTTTATCTTTGTCAAGGACTGACATATGTTTCTTAAAATCATACAAGATTCACTTTCAAAGCATTTTGCTGCTGTTACTGAGCAGTATCAGAGTTGTTACTGCGCTGGCAAAGCTCAACATTGTGCTGGGCTCAATTTTGTGGGGATGCCTGCACTGGCATGTGCAAGGAGAGCTAGCCAGAAGACTTTTATTTCCTGAACCCCAAGGTGCATGTGGAGCCTGAGTGGTGTGCAGGGCTGGGGTCAAATGGCTTCCTGCCCAGTGCCACGCTGTGGGTAGGATGTGGCACCTCAGGCACCCAGCAATGGGATGTCGCAAGCAGCTGCCTCAGCACGAATCTGTATTTTAGTAAGGCTCATTCCAGGCACTATTAGGCATTGCAAGGAGATGCCCAGCTAGGAAAAGCCAGTGTCTGGTCCTCACCACTGAGGTGGAGTCCCTGAATCCCGAAGAGCCACTTAGGCCACTCTCTCCAGTTTGCCTCTTCATCAGTTTGCTCAGCTTCTTCACTCTTCCAGTTATATTTCCTCCTTGACCTTCAGCAAAGTGTTTGAAGAATAAGGATTATTACACTGGTTTTACATTAAAAACTTTATTTTACATCACAAAAACTGTGTGTTTGATATAAGTTTAAATAAAAGGTTTAATTGGATTGTTGAAAAAACTGAAAAGCAGTGGCATGATGGAGACAAAAATAAGGAAAAAGGTGGAGTCAAGAAACAACTGTGAGGGTGTAAAGAGATCTCTACATCTGGTTGCACAGGTGACACACCCTGCCCAAACCAAGCCTTTCTTAGGCCAAGCATGCATGCAAACTTCACTGGTTCTGTTTGGCCTACAACAAACCTGCAAAGTAATTTATATCTGTACAGAGGAGCTCCAAGCGCATGCAGCCTGTTGCAGCTGAGTATGCTTTCTACAAACCTAACCTGGCTGGTGAGTAGTATCCTAGAGCCAGTTTCAGTGGGAGGACACTGGTGTAAGGGTGTGCATGTTTCAGGAACCCCCTGCAATGACAAACTGCCATTTTTACACACTACTGTTTCAACTCTAGTGGGGGAAAGCACCATGAGATGACAGAGGTTAGGTTTGAAACGCGAAAAATATTTGTATAAAGTTGTGTTTTGTGATAGCCAAATATCACAACATACCAGACACAGTGTGTTCTCCCACCTCCGTAACAAGGGGTCTGCTAGTAGCTTTGACCTTCACACCACAGGCAGTTTAACATTGCTAGATGTCTGTGTCTCAAATGTAGCCATATTGCTGATGGTGATTTTTGTGGACCAAGTGGTATTAGTTCTGAGGCTAGATTAGATGCAAAGAGCTGTTGGAAGCTGCTTAAGATAGTGACAGCTAAGCAAGTAACTCCTACTCTTCTCTTTAGACCAAACAAAAGCTTCAAGTAGTCTTGCAAGTTCTCTAGTTTTAAGCACATATAAAGAGCAGCCTTCAGAAATTACTTCAAAAGAGAGGTAAATTTAAGGAAATAAATTGGATTTTCTTTTACCATTTTCTGTGTTCATAAAAATAAAATTGCCATAATATGAACAGCAGGGGGAAAATAAGCAGTGAAAGAACATCACCATTAAAGCACTCATCGTGAAGCTGACAAATGTATTTTCATAGTATTATTTGAGTTCCAAAGATAGCTCTGGAAAAGGAGGTCAGCCTGGAATTGGGGCATTAAAAAAAGTTGGCTAAAGACAGGAAAGGTCATGACTGTTTGCACATGCTCTACTTTCTCCAGTAAAAAAACTGCACCAACAATAAAAAACAGTTAAGGAGAGATGATGATTCAGTGCTGGAGGAAAAAAAAAGCAGTGTGTGTGATTGGTGAGCACACTCGCCCCATCTATGAAATCATCTACATGCGTGGCTAGATGAACATCTGCTGCATAAAGTCAGCACTGGTTTCAGTATGCCACAAAACAATTTGGCTTTGCTTTTTTCTGAGGAATGGTACAGGAAGAATATATACTATACCCGAGTAGCTAATAATGTAGCATTTAATAATGACATCAGTGAGCAAGCAATGCTAATAAAATTCAGCATCTTTGTCTCAAATGTGTTGTTAATCCAACATGATTCAGAAATGGATGAACGGGGGTGGGAAAGTAATCAAGCATACTTGTTTATGTTATTTCCTCTATTCTTTATCAAGAAAACTAAATGCCAGCATGTGATCAGCTCTGATTCCAGCACACAGTCGTTTGCAATGAGTGTTTTAATGGACTGCTCGAACTGACGGCAGAAATGAGAAAGATCATGCCACAAATTCAGCATATACATAACAATATAAATCTGGCCTGTATTTATCAGTGATTAAGTATGACAGGGAGTAGTAGCTTATCCAGGAAATTCCATATGCTATGTGGGCCAGATCCTCAGCTGGTACAAACCAGTTTAGCACCAGTGAAGTACTAGCAGTACAGTAGGGATGACTGTAGCTGCCAAGTTTGATGCTGCACCATGTGTGATATTCTATGCCAATTATTTAACAAGCTTATTAGGTATTTGCATGTAATTTGCATATAACCAACTTCCTTTTTTGAAAGCCTGCACTCTAGTACTGTGGGGGTGGAAAGCAGCCTTGCCACACAAAACCTTCAGCCTAACTATTGAGCATGTAAAAATTGGTGGAGGTTTTTATAGCCACTCATGTTCTGTAGTTCCTTACATATGACTGACAAACTTGTACGGCATATTCTAGTAACTAAAAATGGTGGCAAGAAACTTGTTTCTAGGAACTGCCACTGAGAGTCTTGGCCTCAAATCCTGCCCCAAAATCACGTGCCTTAGACCAGCCAAAAAACATCAATAACATATGAGCACGTTTAATTCCACAGATCCAGATGAGATTTGTGCTGGTATATTTCAGTCAAAAGATTATAATCAACCATGCTTCTAGGTATTTAGTCTTCTAATACAATGCTATTAACTTTCACTAGAGAATTACTAGGAGGTGCTTGGGAAGTTCGTCTGTGAAAATGATGGCTGAGATTTGGTAGCCACCAGTAGGCAGGCACACGTTATTTCATTTCCTCCACCCCACCCAGTTCCTAAAAAGTCAGCTCTCATCAACTCAGTGTTAGTCGACTTCACATGCAAATTCACTTCTCTAATGCAATATTTACATCAGAGGAGTGTAAGTCATGATGCTGACATTTACACTTTTTTCTTTGACGTGGCTTTGGAATGGTAAACTAAGAAGGCGTTGCACAGTCCTCTTGTATTCTTTCTGCAGAGGAAAGGGTGGAGAAAGTCATGCCACTGTCTGGTGGAGAATGCCTTCTGAGTGCAACAATGTTTAGGAGTGTGAAACTTGGACTGCAGGATTTTCTGGGTTCTTCCCTTAGTCCCAGAGTTCATTGTAAGGAGTTAAGAGTCAGAGATTCTTTGAGGTTTGGGTTGACTGCAAGAAGCTAAATTCAGGACAATTCTCTTCAATCCATGGATTTCATCGCTTGGAAAGAGCATGCACATTAAAATGGAGCCTTACAAAAAGCTATGCATCATATAACCTGCTCAAGGATGAAGTCACATCCTGCACCATGAGCTTGGTTCCTTACTCTGAGAGGCAGCATGACAAAGCAGGGCAGAATGAAGCCTAGAATGCTTGAAAAGTAACTTTTTAAGCCCCTCTGTAATCTAACTGTAAAATAGATGAACAGCTGCTGGTTTTCTGTTTTGGAGCAGGATCTACTGATTGGCAAGATCATTAAGTGTCCAGGAACACAAGAAGCTCCTTAAAAAGCTGCGGTTTCCTGACTTGTGTTTCATTACACTTTCTCCCTGAAGTTAGAGAAAGGACAGAAAAGTACAGGTCAGCTGAAGTGAGTGGCTGAGCACCTGTTGCAGATGAGCTAAGGCACACTAGTAAAATGGGAATGTCATATTGGGCTTCCAACTGCTAGCAGATTTGATGAGGGACCAGGCTCTGATGCACTCCTCAGCCAGCAAGGGCATCACACTCTGACCTAGATGGGAAGCTTGCCTGAGAGGATACCAGAGTGACGATAACACCCCACTACAAATTATTACTGGCAGCATGAACTGAATGTTTTACAGCACATTCTCTAGAATAATGAAATAAAGTAAGATTAACGCAGCACAGATTTTCTTCAACAAGTGCAGAGACTGTATGCTACTTCACTTGCTCCCCTTGGTGGTTTCTAGAACATCCCACAAAGCCTAGGTCTCAGGCAATGCTCTTTCTCTTCATCTTAATAATTTTTCCTTTGCTGCATTAATTTTCACTGTGTTCCTTCTTCTGGCTCTTCATTAATTTGAAAGGCCAATATCAACACGTTTTGGCACTTGCTGTGCAAATACATACCCAAGGTGTGCTCAGTGTGGTATTAAGAATTTCAGCTCCAGTGCTGCCATTAGCTCTCTCAGTGCAGACATCAAACAACAATATATTATCTTAATGCAAAGCTGTCAACTGCTTACTACATTATACCTACTGTATAGTATTCCCAGGCCAAGACTATATTAACAGCAGAGTTAGGACAGAAAGCATAGATTAAAAATGTGGAGAAAATAACCATTGCAAGAATACTGCAATTATTCCCAAAACAAACATTAAAACCCCTTACAATTCAAAGTTCAATTTATACTAATAGAAATTCACAGTAAGGTCATCAAAACTACCTCAGCCGTGACAAATAGTGACAGCCTGCAATAAACAAGCATGTCGGTCTTACAATACCACAGCTGCAGCAGCATCAAATATTTCTACAGTTTAACAGTAATTATTTCTTATTCATATGCTGTCTTTGCAGTGAACTCATATATGGACAGCAAATACATGCCTTTTTTTGTAGCATGTAGAATTGCCTTCTTCTATAATAGAGTGGAAAATACAGGAAAAATGTATTTATGTTGGACATAGAAACAGCCTTTATCAAAACCCATGTGTCTTAATGCTCCAGAGACTCCAGAAAGAGTCATAGCTCTAATGTAAATTGGATCACCTGCTTTTGTATTGTGTATTTTGACTTGCATCCACAGAGTTCATGACAGCAAAATAGCACACATCCTTAGCATGTAATTACATGTTCCACTGCCTACAGTGTAAATCATATGCTCTTTAAAAAAATTACTGGCATATAACTAATTAATGAAATTATTCAGGGTTATTGCCCATGTACCAGCAATATTCGTTAGAGAAAGTTTACATTCATGTTTAACCAGTTTGCAGCCCCGCTGGCTTACCACATTATTTTCCATGATAATGGTTTTATCTGGCTTACAAAAACCACATTTTAGGGGGAAAAAGCTGTGGTATAAAATAAGGCTGGAAATAAACAGCATTTAGGGCAGTGGCATCATGCAGCATCACACAGCTACAAGGGAAGAGCCTGTAGCCCATCAGACTCAGGCAGAAAGGCTGAGAGCAGCTATTTAGGGAGAAGGAGGCCTAGAGGTCACTTATGCTTGGCAGCATATTTTGAGAAGTTACGTATGATCACCCTTCTGGCTCCTACTGGAAAAGGAAACATCAGCTGAAAGGAACCAGGTGCTATCCCCATAACCTGGCACCTGGGGGGTGACTTTGGCTTGAAAATGGGCCCCATTCCACGTTGTGTGTGTTGCTCTGACCTTTCTTTCTTGTTTAGAGTCTAGCCTGTGAAATTTTGTCCCTTAACACCCCAGCCCCAGCAATGTGAGTTAAAGTTATGCCACTGGCCCTAGAACTGTATTTCCTTTGTTTGCAGCTGTTTAAGCAAATTCCTCTTAATCACGTAATTTATACGTATAATTGTGGACCACATGAGTATAAAGAAGTAGGCATGGCACCAGAAATGTTCGTTTGCTTACACCAAAGGCTGAATTTGGTCCAGTATTTTTGCACAGAAAGGCAATGTGTAATGTTACTGCAACACATATTTTGCTCTGGCACTGTCTCGCTGCTGCTGGCACAGGCACAACTCTTTGATATTGAGTAGGTAAATGATTTTCCTTGCCAGCTTTCTATCTGTAACTTTGACTACCAGTAATATTTGCTGGCTACCATCAGTATGGCAGCTTTTAAGTTTCATTTCAGTTGTAGCTCAGACATTAAAACAAAGCTAGAGGCAATGCCTGTCCTAACAAGTCACGATATTCTGTGATGATGCACTTCTGCGTCATCTCAAAATGACAGTATGTTCCATGAAAAAGAAAAGGAAGGGGGTGTAGGCTTATGTATGCATTTATCAGAAAGCATAAAAACACATTTCTGTCATCATTCCTGTGAACAAAATTCAACCACAACTCTCCATCAAAGAACAGACTGCAACATTGTAAAACAGTCAGTAAAACCTGGCTGAGGCTGGGGTTAGGGATGGGAGAAGAAAAAGGTGAACAGGTATATTAATACCAGATTTTAACTCCTAAATCTTAAGATTTTAAGATGTTAACGTAGGATAGTTTTTTACCAACAGCTACCCAGAAACGTCAGGGACCAACTTGTACTTTAATGATACCTTAATTTGTATTTTAACTTTATATCAAAAGACCAACAAACGTGATTCAACCTATAGGGCCGACTGGACAAATCCTACATAATTTATTGCCTCCTTTCTTCCATGCTGGCATATTAGTCTACTGAGTAGCAGAACAGCAGCGCAAAAAAAAAGGCTTTTATGAGTGTGTAATAACAGAAATAACAATCTCAAACAATTAGAAATAATATTCTACTCAAAACATGGGATCTAGATTAGAAAGGTGCAGTGCTCCTACCTATAGATAAGAGTATGCCTCACAAATGGGAAGGGGTTTGTGCAGGAGAAACAGGGAGGATATTTGGCTCCACGTGCTTTGCTCGATGTGCAGTTTCACACCACAGCCAGCTGAATGCAATGGGGAGATTACTTCAAATGATCTCCTACTTCTTGTCCTCTCTCCTGTATTTCTCATTTGCTCCTGCTCATAACCCATTTTGCTCTCAGGAGCTGCAGAGCTGGCCAGTGAGCAGCTCAGACAGATGGTGGATTAGCCCCTGTGCTGGTTCAGTGAGCTGATCCAATGCTCCCTTTGGCAGAAAGATCACTGGATCTGCTGTACTTGTGCCAGTGTTTGCACCAGAGCTGTTAGCCATCTCTGGCTGTATCTCAGACCCAGCATATGAAGCACCTCATAATCCTGTGACTTGAATCTGTGGGGCTGACAATCAATCAGCTATTCCCAGCCTCTGCTAAATTAAGTTAAACAATGACAGCTAATTTTGTAATTTAAAGTGACGGTATTGACGTTACACCCAGTGCATATTTCTTTGAATGCTGCCCATCAGACTGCCCTACTTTCTGAAGGTTGTGAGGGTGCTGTAATGAAAGGGATGCAAATGTTTCATAATACCAGCAGAACTTCATAAAGACACTGTTTCTGAAAATTACCAATCATCAGTCGGGGCCTGTTATTGCTAGCAGCACTTGGGGCTCACAGCCTGAGGAACACCACTGCTGCCTGTGCTCCTTTGCATGACTTGTTTGTCTCGTATCCTCCCCTGACAGGTCAGATTGTAATCTTGGGTGAATTGTAAGCAGCACTATGTATCTGGAAATGTCTGCTGAGATACATGTTTATGTATGCTGTGTGCCCAAGATTAGTGCTTGGCCCAGCACCAGGAGTTAGGAAACCAGACCCTACCCAGGAGTTAAGAAACTTGCTTACATCTGTTGTGTACTATTTAAAACATAAGAACAAAGAAGAAAACACTCTGCACTGATCCTTGCTGATGTGGAAAGTCAGACTAAGACACCTATTTAAGTTTCACAATGTTGAGGAATATCTATTACTTCAGGATGACAGTCGTGCTGAGCTTGTTGTGCAATAGGGATTTACAAGAACTTCTGCAAACTTACCCTCTTAGGTACCTAACGAACTTAAGCCTCCCCATGTTTGCTACACAAAGTTCATTTTAGCGCTGAAATAGTTCATGGCACTCTCTGTCCCATACTTGCTTCACACCCTTCAGCAAGCAGCATGTCATGCAGACCTGGAGGCTGATCCCTGCTGACACATAGGGAATGGTCTTGCAGTCAAGAGCAGTGTCTTTTTCTGCAGGATTTTTCCACAATTTTTTTTTTTTTTTTTACTTTTCTAAAGGGAACAGAATAAAACCAGTTAAGACTTTGAATTTCCAGGACTAATCTTTACATGAGGCAAAACTTTAAAGGGTCCCCTCTTTCATGTCAGAGGTTCAGTGGGGCTCTGGAACTGAAATCTGGTGGTCCCTGGTCTCTCAGAGGCAGTCATTGAGGGCTAGGGAGCTGGCCTAGGTTCAGGCAGCTCTCCCTGCAGCCTGGAGAAGCCACTGCCTCCAGATCACAGCATGCAGATGCAAACCCACAGCCCCAGATTGCTCACCTCCCTGAGACATGTTAAAAAAGGCAGACGAGATGAACCCCAGCCTGCCAGAGGGGCTTTGCTGTTAATTAAACAGCAGATAGGGCTCCACTCAAGTCAGCAGAGAGTGCAAGACAGATGCCCAATTTTGAAAGGTGTCTAGGCAAAGCAACATTGAGCCCTTGTAAAACTAGGTGCTGAAGTTGGGCTCTTACCACAACAATTAGTTGCTTACATAAGTGACCTGATTTTTCAAATGTGCTGAATATCCAACAGTTCCCATGGACTCCAATTAGGGCTGCTGGCTGCTCAGCAGTTTTGGAAATCAGACCATTTCTTTGGATGCCTTAATATGGGCCTGGGGATGCTGGCTCTAGCCATGCCAACTTACAAATTCTGGTCATGCTATTTCTGCAACACAGGCAACCCCAATTAAGCTGAGCAGAGCTAGAAGTCATTCTAGAAAAGGAACATGACAGCACTTGGAAAATCTTTCTGGTCTGCTGACATGAAAAAATGAAGTTGAAAATCCTGTGTTATTTATTGATAATCATCTGTAAGATAAAATAAGGATGCACGTGTCCTTCATACTTCAATATTTGCCATTTTGCTTGCCCTTTGAGAGAAGTTGCAGAACACCAGGAAGCGATTTTGAAAAACTGTTAATTTAGTAGACATTCCACTCGCCCATCCCAAAACACAATGTACTTTACCACAGGGAAAGACTTAGACTTCTTTTCATAACAAAGGAAAGAAAACAGCAATAAATAAAAGAACTAGGAGGCAACGGTCAGTGTTGAAACTTGTTCTCAGGTTGTTCTGCAAGACTTCCTTCAGTCTACCCCCTACTTCTTACCCTCCACAGGGAGAAATGCTTGGGGTGACAGGTAGCAATGAGCTTCAGAAACATTCTGATAATAATGAAAATTTTGCATTCCCCTTCAAATTCCATCTAATCAAATGGAAGCTCTTGTTAGCCATTGATAACACTTAACAGTTGTCCAACAGTCAGAAGTGATAGTCCAATAATCAGCAGGGAAAGTGTACAGCACAACCCGAGTTTGCTCAGGTTCCTTGTGGCACTGGTATGAATGAGACAGGCTCTGTTAGAGATATTCATAACTCTGTACCTTAAGCAAGCTCTTTCTAAATGCCTCCTGACATCCCAGTCACTCTGCAATCTCTTTCTCCACCATCTGTTTAATGTGCCCCCATGTTAATCTGGAAATGTGAAAACAACGTTGAGAGCCAACACAGGTTGTCTGAGCAGTGCTTTTGTTAGGTATTCAGCTTAAGCTTCTGTATTAGGCTCCCCAAAATAGGCATGCTTGGCAAATCTGATGTTAAATGAGTTACTAATACTGGCTTTCAGCAAATTTTCTGTACGTTTTTACACTGATTTATTCTCCTGGCAAGCATTTTCTAAGTTCTGAAAACATATTTAGATATTATCACTAACTTATGTAACACTTACAGAAAGCATGGCAAGTAGTATGGAAAGAGAGCTAATTTTCATTTGTATAGCTGATAGAATCATGTAATTATATATTTGCCTGTGGCCTGTTTGCATGCTGATTCCTGTCCCCATAATGTTAATGTAATTATGTAAAATCTTCACCATGAGTCACATAGGAAACTTCAAAGACAATGAAGTTCATTCATTTGTACACTATGTATTTCCCAAATTTAAACAGGAAAGTTATCATCACAGCATTCCCCAAGGGGTCAGCCCAAGTGATAACAGTTCCCTTCCCTTTCCCTTGTAAGTATTGCTCAGCATATTAAGTAACTTTCTCATGGACATTCCAGAAAGAGTAATGTGTAATCTATGACTTCACATAAGACAAATCCCTGCTCATCTCCTATAATGGATCCCCACTGAATAAAGACAATTCATTCTTAAACATATTTACTTTGATGTAACAGGGGCACTTCATAGCCTGTGATAGCAGTTTCATAAAAGTGTCCATTTACTCAGAAGAGCTTTCGCTACAGTACTGGAGGTAATGATGCTTGTAACACTATTTCTCTTTCTCTTCTGTTTTCACTCCACCCTAAATGCCTAAACACCGATTGCCCATCTTCTGGAAGGTGTTTCTTCTAAATAAACAAAAGAAGGAATATTAGTCTGGGGTTAGCTGGCGTAAGGCTGTGTCCTTTGAGAAAAATCCTGGCATCCATTTTTAAGATACAGTGGTTGAAGGGTCCTGGACATGCCATAGAAAAACTATCTGTATGGGTTGTCCAGGAGCTCCATTGCTAGAGTTTCAAATCAATCTCTGCCTGAACACTTTGAAAAATAAAAAGGAAAGAGTTTTGTTATAGTGCTGAGTGAATCTTACTATTCAGAACAGGAGAATTCATGTATTTCTTCCTTTCTGTTGCATCAGTGCACTACAGAGTTGTATTTAGGATTTGATTTGTCATTCCTCATTAGTGACAGGAAGGGAAGTTTTCATTTGTTAGTCATAAGAAGAATAGAGAATGCTGGACTTCACAAGATATCAAAAAATCTGGTTGCAAATCCAGAGGATTCTATCAATGCTACACAAATACTCATAAGTCATCAGTGATGTGATTTTCTCAGATGGGTGTCAAACTGTAGAGACTGAGCCACTGATTCTTGAATTCAAAAGGCACCTCCACTTCCTGGACTACTCTTGAGTCTTTCTCATCTGTATGCCTCAACCCTGAATTCCACAGCGGTTTTGTAGGTTCAAAGCAAGCCACAGCTGGTGAGAATTTTCAGCAAGCAGGTAATAGACATTCATTCTAGCTAGGTAAGGACTATGTTTGTGTATAAGAAAGATCTTAACTTGATTGGGGACCTGGAAAACATATCAATTAAAAATTATTGTTCTCCAACTCCTGCATAGATCAATGTACTTAACTTCAGTAAGCATACTAATGAAATGTAATTCCAGTTACTATTCAGAAATAACAAAGTCAACCAAACTCATCCCAAAAAATATTTCGGTCAAACATTTGCTATGATTTTTCTCTATGGATTATATATCTGATGTATTAAAGCCCACCTTAATACTGTTCTTCTAAAAGACAACAATGTTAAGCCTTTGGGATTTGGGAAATCCTGGCAATTAAGGCTCCCTGTGCAATCTTAATTCAACCTCTGTGGCACATATGTATTGTCATCATGTATGGTGAGACAGTCACATAGTGGTTTCTTCTTACAAGACCTCTGCCTCTTTCAATTACTTAGGAAGGACAGTGCCCTGTAGGTTTTTAATATTTAATTCTTTCCTCATGCTGTACACTGTTGCCTAATGCGTTGTTTATTTAACACTATTCAAGCCTACTCTGAAAAAAAACACATAAAATTTCCTCAAGGGCTTTTCTGTGATGCTTACCATAACAGTGCTGCACACAATGATACACAAATGTTAATGAATCATTTCACAGGTTAAGAATTGAGGCAGAGACATTAAAACCTGGTAAGCAATTTCAAATGTCTGCAAACTTTCCAATGATTATTTAGCATTGTATTTTCAAAGCTCATCTTCCACTAAATACAGCTGCAACTGTGAGCATTCAGCATTTCTGCAGCACAGTCTTACAGCCTTCAATTCAGAAGATCAAGAAATATGAGGGGGAAAAAATAATGACCAGGCCTGGGAAGTCACTTAGATGTTGTCTAGGTAGGGCTTCCTTCTGGAACAATCCAAGTTTTCAAAACTGGTCTGAACCAACCATAAATTGACTTTCTAATTGTAAAGCTTCCAGTCTGGACTTCAGAAAAGTTATGTCAAAACTGGAATGTGTCCATGAGTGTCTTTGTTTTGATAGACTGGAGTTTTGTGACAAAAACTTTGTGTAGAAAAATTCCCAAACAGCTTTCTTTGCAGTAAGGACACGCCAAAAACCAAATTAAGGTTGTTCCAACATTCATTTTCTGGTATTTCTTGGCTTTTTAAGTGCTTTAGAGTGTATCCATAATAATAATATTAATCATTTACCAGTGTGTGGGGGCACTCTGGATCAATATCAGTGAATGCAGATGTTCATATTGACAACTGCATGTAGACACATATGTGCTGGGATACTGGAATGCATTAAGTGTCAGCGTTCTTACTTTCATTTGTGTACTGCAATTAAGCAAGATAGAAACAGTATATAAACCAAAGATAATCTGCTGCTTCTGACATTTTGTATAAGCAGTGGCAGACATGTCACTTAGGAATATGATTTAGGGGTGGACTTAGCTGTGCTGGGTTAATAATTGCACTCAATGATCTGAAAGGTCTTTCTCAACCTAAATAATTCTATGTTTCCATGAAGGTGACTCAAGCATTAGCTTACACTGTAGAATCAGGTTGTTAGCAATTTTCACAGCTATGAACAACTATACACAGAAAATAAATAGATTTTCAGAATATTGCTGTATTCATTGATGTTGTATTATTTGCTTCTCTAGACAGGTTTCTAATTCATTCAGGAAGGATATTAAAGGAAGGGTTAGGAGATGGGGAGGACTTTGCAATGGGAATAGGCTATACTTTTATGCTAGGTTTTATAGAGAAAGAATTTTAATAAAACCACCAATTGTATTACATCAGTGCATCCTCTTAAATCCCGTTGAGATTTTCCTAAAGAGAGCTAAGCCATTTGCTTCAAACATCTTATCTATTTCTGTCACTACACAAATCCCCTAAATATTTCAGTCACTGCAAGGCCACTGAAATGGTAAATTACCTCGTATACTAAAGGGAAAAGTGTTGAATAGCACTAGGTTTGGATCCTGCTGAAAATGAGGCTGCTGGGATTGAAGACAACTGCAGGAAAATCAGAATTATAAGCAGTATCATCCCTGTCCAACTATTACACTAGTGCCTATTGGTAACATTCCTTTATACTTCTCCTTGCTTTTATTTTGTCTGATGAGACATTGCTATTTTTCTACGTGCATGTTGAAAGAGAACAGACAAAGGATGGCCTCAACTATTATTCTTTGCAGTGGAACTGTTTGCAGACAGGTCATCAGAGGCTATTGCAGCTTTGGAAAAGCTGACGATAATACAATGAAAGCATTTCTGAAACCTAAGGCTGCCTCTGCTGTACTTTTCCTTCTTTATTTTACAGTGTCAAATGCTTTTCTTAGTGCCCTTTAACTAATTTTAGAAGCAGAGACTTTTATTAAATGGATGGTTTTAACCTGGGAATAAAGCTAGCAACACCAGGGCACAAACCCAAGTGACTCAGATAAGGTTCAAATTCACTTACAAACTTATTCATAAAATTCTACAATGAAGGACAAATCCAAAGAACAATTAGCCTCTGCCACTACATGAATTATCTTTCTAACAAAACCACCAGAGCGTTAACTGTAATCCCAGGAACTGACAATTCATAATGGTGACATCAGCCTACAAAGGGAAAGCAGAAAGAAATGCATGGAAAGTATTATTATCCTCCCTTATTCTCTAGGATTATTATTGTGGTTTTTGGTACCATCTCACTTGGGACACAGCCTTTCAATTGTAAGCTTTGACACTGGATTTTTTTTAAGATGTCCTTATCAGGAAAAGACATAAGGATTCTATTTTCAGCAAAGATCCTGAGTTTTGAGGCTTTTCCACACTCTTTATAAATGATTCTGAAGTTTAAAGACAAGTCAGGAAGTAAATGACATCTTTGCTAATGGGGAGCAAACTCCAGAACACACGCCTGTGATTCTCATGTACTATTCAAGCACCTAGAGCTGGATATTATTAAATAGAGCAGGGATAATTGAGCCACAGAATTTTGATTGATCCTTCAAAATTTGACCTTATTTACACTGGTAAACAACTTGCTGGCAGCTCTAGTGTAAAATGAGCTCTGCTCTCAAATCATGGAGGAGACCTTCAGGAAGCAGCTGGTCATACGCTTTGCTGTATGCCAACAAATACACTTCATTATGGAGGAGGTTCCAATGTTTTGGACTCTGCCTCAATACCATACTATTTCTGGCATGGGCATCTTTTGTCCCTGACCACCTTTCAAGAAAACAGCAAGTCACAGTCACACATTAGATACACGGCATCAGTGTGAAAATGGATCTCCATGGCAGCACACTGTTTTGCTTTAAAGAATTCCGCCTCTCCTTCTCATTTCTCTAGCCTGCTCCTTGCCCCACTAGCACTGGCCCCTGCATTGGCTTGCTCCTCTGTAACTTAGGAAATTTGGCATCTTCATGTTAGATGCCAGAGGCGTCTCCTCCTGTCCCAAACAGCCCCCTTCACCTGAGTTGCTGCACTGCCCCTCCAGGAGACAAATGCATGACTTAGAGCTGTTCTGCTTGGTCTTGTAACAAAACTGCTCACAGTTTGCCAGGGACTGGCCTTAAGATCTTGGAGTGTTGCCATCCTGCTGTCAATCCCACCCCCCTGTCCCCACCACCACCCCGTCTTTATTTTCACTAATGTCTAGTAGTTTAAAGCATTAAGTCTGCCTGGGTATGTATCAGATGTCAAGTGGAATGACAATGTAGCAATGCTGTCACAAAGGAAAATTAACAGCATATTTCTATTTTGGCAGAAACCATTTGCTCATGTGGGACTGGAATCTCATTGAGTTGTGGCTTGTGCCACTTGGACCTTAAGAGCAAGCAGCACAGACAAGATGTTCCTGGTGGCACGCTCATGCCTGCTTAGCATCTAGATTTTAAAATACAGCTATGGGTGCACTAGAAAAAATACACGTTTTCCTGCAAACTAAATATGGTGCTTGGATTCAGAAAATTCCCTGCTGGGCTTTTTAAAATAGGCTGTCATATTTACATGCCTCCAAGAAGAAACTTCAAAAAATTAAAAATAGTTCTTTCTTGTATGACGATGACGCAATGATACCAGCTTTCTTTTCCTGTTCTGAATTGAAACTCATGCTTCCAGGGAAGTGGAATGGAATCTTCAACTCTCTTTTTTGAAACTTTCTTGATGACTGAGACCAAAATGTATTTATATGGGTTGGGCGCATTTTTTCCTTGAAAGAGGTCGGAGGGGTGAAATCCCAGTTTCCTCTGACTTCACTGTAGAAAGAGGCCACAGCATATTTCTGCTGAATGTTTATACTTTTCTTGGGAAATTTCTTTCTTTTTCTTCTTTAAACAATTTATGACATTTTCTGGAAATCAAGGGCAACGGCATCATGTTCAGACCAACTTAAAAAGCTAGCAGATTCACACAGATGTTGGGACAAAAGTTTTCCAGTTCATTATTTTGAGACAAAATCAAACAGAGGTCTAATGCCACACAGTGGCAGCCTCTCCTGAAGTGGAACTTAACTAGAAAATGAGGATGAGGAAAGATTGTCATTTCCATATGATCTCTGTGCACCTGCATGCATGCACGTGCAAGCTGTGTTTACAGATGTGTGCCTCCAACTGCAGTGCTCCAGGCAGGTCAAGAGAAGTGAAGAAGAAAGTTTGGTGCTGCAGTGAGCACACACTCTCCCAGCTGATGGGGGTTGCCTAGTGAACTCCATTCTCCTTCTGGCACAGCTGGAATCTTCAGCCTTCCTAAATGCTGTAGTCCAGCCACAAACCTGGTAAACAATGCTAGAACTATTATAAAAAGCAAAAGTGTTGTTGCAGTTACTGCTCAAAGCCAATTCAATCCACTATTGAAAACACTGGTGTTTGAAAGAAAAAGCTCCCTGTACCTGAATGTAAGGAGATAACTGAAGTCAGCCATAAAAGAAAGATTAGCTGACCTGTGAAGCATTTACTGAATTCCCCCAGCTACAGTATACTGTTTTCTTCCATTTAATACCTTAATTGCATCCACCATTCCTTGGACACAAAAGGTTAATGCAAGAATGGTATATCCCCTGATGTGCAGGCTGTTAGTTCCATCTCTTCATCTAACTTTCCAAGTGCAAATCTGTTCTTAGATATGGAAGAAATGAAGATCTGATTAATGGTTGAAGCTGTTCTCTAGTTTCTGTTCTCTTGGCAGAGGCCAGAGCAGCAATGATCAGAAATATGCCAGTCTTCCTGCATCACACTTTGCACAATCAAAATCCCCAAAGATGTGGTGTAATCCACAGAAATCCTGGAAGACTGTATTTAAATCACTGATTTCTGATGTTGCCTTTCACCTTTAGAGCTTCAGTATTTGGGTTTATTTTCCATAAGATCACTATGAGTTAATACAACTGTTCTCTCAGTATACAATGTGCAAACATTGGAACCAAAACTCATCCTGAATAGTTTTCATTCTAGTGCCACATTCTAGTGAAAGATTTCAACCACTTTGCTAAGCACTAATGAAATAGCCAAGACTCACAGCACTCCTTGGAGCTTAACAGGATTCACTCTTACCTTTTCTGATCCTTCCTTTCCTCACGAAGCAGATGAGACGCTGTAGTTACAAGCAATTTGGCCAGCTTTTGCAGCTCAGAACAGTGGAATGCTGTCTATGAAGAAACATAGCCCAAAATGGCAATAGAGACCTATACTCCAGATACCGTAGCTCACACTGACTCGTCCATGAATTAGTTTTAACTTAGTCCTGAGAGTTACCACTTGCACACAGGTTGTAAACTAGACTTATAAAACTAGATATGACTCTATTTCAGTTTATCCATGCTTGGTTTCTCTCTACTTCTAAATAAAGCCTGCGATGTTATTTTTAGACACCAAGCAATGTGTTTCAAGTATTCCATCACAGTCATCATTTAAAATGGCTGTTTACTATTTGGTGTGACTAATTAATCTAAAAAAAAAGGGAGCAAAACTGATCAGCAATATCAAAAAGTATTGAAAGCAAGCCTCTCATTCTATTCACATGGAGGCATTTCTTAGGACATTTCTTAGCACCTTAGGAGAAGTAATAAAGCAGATTTGACAGATTAGAAATAAACAGTTGCAGTTAAGAACTTTAAAATGAAACTTAAGTAAAAGTCCAGCACAAGAAAAAATTTGGGCAAACGTTGAGGCCATCCGACTAAACTTACACCTTGTACAAAGATTATATTTTTTCTCACTAGTAGAAATACCTGTCTGGATCACTCCTGATGGGAGAATCCCATCCAAGTTAGATGTAGCAGCTTAAACAGGAGACAGAAATTCTGCATCAGGAAATTAGCCAGTTAATTAAGTATTTGTCAGCAGGAAAAAACCTACAGGCAAAGATGGATTCCCAACTGAGATTTTTAAGCTTTTGGAAGTAATATCATCTTCTAAGCTGTTTAGAGTCTTTAATGATGTTTTTGAAGTCAAGGGCAGTTAAAACTGAATGAATCTGATGGAAATACTGTCACCTTTAATGAAGATAAACCAGTGAGCCTGTTGCCATTTGCCAAGATATTTCAGTACAAAAAATACCTACAGATAATTTGGCAAACAGATTGGAAAACTGCATAAAGCACTTGATTGGCAGACATCAGCTTAGTTTAAGTTCTGGCAGGATAACATCTGGCAGCTTATGGATTGAGTTGTTAAAGTAATGAAAGTGACACAATTAAATGCTGCAAAAGTTTTTGTTACAGTCTACGAGGATAATTATTATAAGCATGACAGAATATGGAGAAAGAGCAGATCTGAACAGCTGGACAGCAGTAAGATGAGGTTAACCATTTTGCATGAAGGAAGAATTGTACACTTTGGAAAGAACATGTAAGCAACATAGACCTCTCCTTCACACCTCTGATTTTCAATCTATTAGAAAAGAACAAGTGCAGCAGATCCAGAGAGTGATAAATAAGGAAACAATAATTAGCAATAATTAGCTAAACCAGATTAATGAATTACTGCACCAATGAAGGCGTAACAGGTATGTTATATTAATGTTTTGAAAAATCTACAGACAAATATCTACTGATAGCTGACTGATAGCTGGTTAACACTGAAGAATAAGCAAGCTGCCTTTTTTAGAGTAGTGACAAAGGACACAAGTGTGTCCACAACCGTAACACCTGATGCGGCTGAACTGCTCCAAATTGTTTTAGGCTGATGATATCCAAGATACAAAACTGCACTAGTGACTAACTTACCTACTATCTGGCAAGTACATCTTGGCTGCATGCAGCCAGTGTTGTCTCCATGATCATATCTTTCTCATATTCCCAAGTATTTTTAAGCAGCAAAAATAAATGCAGAATTGGGCAAAGAAAATGTTGAACACTTGCAAAGATACTAAGGAGTTTTTGATTACCTTGCTTTAAGAAACAAGAGAATCCACCCTATGGCATTTTCAAGATGTCCCCAGAATCTGTTAGAGGGAGAGATACCAATTGAACTCATACCAGACTAAATACAAATAATGTAGCTTTGCTATTCTGGTAGAGAAAGTCCTTAAATATTTCATACAGGATAAACAGTATTAACTGGCATTTTCAGAGGAACCAAATGAACTAAAGTGTCTAGATACCATTAAATTTTCTGCCTAACTCCATTAGGTTCTAAAAATGCCATCATTTGGTACAGAGAGATAAAAGTTACTGTTTCCCCAATTTCATTTAAAATCATGTTGCATTTCAATTGAAATTCTCCTCAAAGTTAAGAACTTTGCTGAAAGTCATGCATTAAGAATTGAATTTTCACCAAGATTTAAAGTTAAAACGCAAACGTATTAGTTACCCTTTAGTCCTTTCCTAAAGAAAAGTACTAGCACCAATATAATGAAGATATCAGGAATTTTTTACTAGAGAAATGGGAAGAAAGACCCTAGAGTAAAATATTTTACCTTATTTTTTAATGTTACAGTTGGAGGGATTGTTTTTGTGTTGTTCTTTATATTAAAAAACAAAACAAAACAAAACAAAAAAACCCACAAACAAAAAAAAAAAAAACAAAACAAACCCACACAAAAAAACCTCAACCAAACAATATTTTGAGGACCAGAATAATGAGACAAATACAGAATCCAAATTGTAATAAAAATTCTTCCTTTTTACTTTAGCCCCAGGGTCCAGCAACCTTTTGAACAACTCCCAGTTCCCAAACAACTATACACCTTCCTTTTTTTCATAAATGGGAAAAAGCAGGACTCCAAAGCACAAGAGAATTAACTAAGGGAAGGTTGGATTTTGAGATATCACAAAAGCATTTATAGAAAATTAATTTTAAAATGCTGTTATTTCAAACCTCAGAGAAAGGGTAGAGTTTGCAGACCACATGCAGAGGCAAAGAGGTGATAATTAATTCTGTGAAAGGACCATGGACATAATTTCAAAACACAGCAGTGAACCTAATAAGCCTGGTGCAGGAGATGAAAGTTAATTATAGGAGTAAGTAGGGGAAAGACTTCTGATAAAAGAATTCCCATTGTGTTTTGGACCCCTAAAGTGAAGGAGGTTGGCTTTCTCTACAAGATTTTTTTCCTAGCAGTGTAAGAAAATAATTAAAAGTTATTAATGCAGAAGCACCAAAAAAATTTCTTCTTTCAAGATAATTCATAAAGATGTGTATCACTGGCTATCAGAGAGAGTGTGGGCTGAAAGGCAGGTAAATTCTATGCAGATTCTACCAGGCCATATGGACTTTAATTGGATGATAAAATGATGCAATATTGGATATAAGGTAAAATTATCATTTCCTGAATTTGATGCTATAATAAGACTCATGAGTATATGCCATAAAAAGAAATGCCTTTAGCAACAAAATGTGAGTAATAAGCCAAATTTTATTAATTCTGGACATTTAGCATGCATGTTGAAAACCTGGATACATAGATGGCAATTCAAAGCTCTCTTCTAGAGAAGGAAAAATATCAGAGCAATGCAGACCTCCTCCAGTATTTTGATGAGATGGTAGCAAGAGGGGTTTTGTTGTGGGCATATGGAATCGTTTTGCAAAAGAAATATGTGCAGTACACCAAGAACTGATTTACCCTGCAGTGCACGTAAACACATGGGATATCATGATGACATCCACACTACGCAAAACCTAAGCAAGTATTGAGACACAGATTGAGCTGACTCAGAGGAGAGCAAAGATAGTAAACCAGGGCTATGTTGAAATATCCTAAACTCAATTAAAAATTGGCTGCCAAGAAGATACCAAACACAGAAGCAAAATCTTAGAATTTGGTGCATGCTACAAATAAAAAGTATTATTAATGTCACAAGCAGTACTATTTTGTTATTTTGCTTCTATCTTTCTATCTTATTATTTCATTAATGAAAATTGAAATCTGCAGGGAAAAGAATAAAAAGAAGTTAAATATGGAACAGAGACCTGTTTAAAATATCTATTAGTCTGGCAAGATAGTTACTGTTTTTTCCTCTGTGGTTCACACCTTTTCTTCCAAATAAGATTATTGGTGTTTCACTTCTTAGAGCCAATTTGGAGTGCACTCAAAGAAGTGCATTCACCAAGCATGTCTACATCTTGTACTTTCTCCACTAAAATATTTGAAGTGCTCATACCCTTGGCCTTATTCAATGTTTTCATCCTCCTAAACTCACTAAATATTTTTAAATGTTGTAGAAGGCAGCACAAAAAGCAGAAGCAGAATTTTTCTGACAAAGTCACTCTGTCATCTGTACAGCCTAGTATTTTCCCAGGAAGTGCAAGCTTCCATTTGTACAAATCACACTTGAGAGCGATATGCAAGATACTTTTTGCAGATTTTTTTTTGCTCTTTGCCCCCTCCATTAGGAAGAGTGGATTGGAAGGACAGGAGCATACAGGCAGCAAGCACTTTGGCCATGCAGGTTTGCTCTCAGTACACTAGGAAGGATCACAACCAGTAATCAACATTACAAACCACCATACAAACTGCACCAATTCCTCTTTTCAACTTTTTAATAAGCATTGTAGCCCTTGCAGCTCAAGAAGGGGCTCTGGAATTATTACTAAGCATCCCCATTATCCTAATCAACCCCCCTCCTTAAATTTTCCCTTTACTGGGCTTGCGCTGCTCAGCTTGTAGCAATAAACATCCTGTATCATACTGTTCAGTGCTGCCTTGCATCTCCCTGACGCCTAGCCCCAATCCTCTGTACACACCTACAGGCCCTGGCTACTGTTGGTACTTCTAGTTCAGTTTCATTGGATGATTTCCAGTGGTTAGAGTGACTCCAGATTGTGGCTGACTCCACAGACTGAGTCTACTTGGCCCATTTTATTTTGTCTGCCTTGCCACTAGTGCATCTAAGCTTCAGCTAATGAAGACACACTTGATAATGGTCTTGCCTTATCAACAAGTCTAGCACACAAAGTTACTTTTCTTCAGCTGATAAACACTGCTTACAGATTAGCAATTTATTCAAAGAAGCCAGTCCATTCCTTTTTTTTCGCTTCTCTCCTCTTCTTTCCTCTGCCTCTCCGTTTTTGTAGTGGATTCCATTTTGCTGGGTACTTCCTTCTGATTTTCAGATGTCCAGCGGAAACATGTGAAATAATGTTTTTGTATTTCAAGGTTAAATTGTTCCTCCTGTTTCTTGAAGCACTGCCTGACAAGTAAGTCTCTAAACAGCAGAAATGTAGCTGTTTGTTCTAGAGGGAAGTGAAGGCCAAGCTGATCTGTCCTCTAGGGTTCTTCTTGTGTCTTCCCAAGCAGCTGAAATTGGTCTTCATAACAAGCACAGGCAGCAAGACTATTTTTTTCCAGACCAGAAATATCCCAAGAAAATATCTGAATTGTGGAGGGAGCTTTCTTAGTGGGTGATTCGTGTTCTGCAGTTTCTTTCATGATGATAAATGCCAGAAAAACCTTGGGTCACTTGCTGGAGGTCAAGACAACTTTCCTCCTCCTTTTCAACACATGAAGGACATTAGCAGTCTGTGAGACTGTGTGATTGCTATTTCCATCCTCAATTCCTGAACTTGAATAGGAGCTGAGCAGGAAGGAGATACATGCTCACATGAATAGTGAAATTCCTATACCCTGCAGTCCACATTTCACTCCTTTACCAAAAAGAGAGCCTCATAAAAGATGAAGGTGTATCCAGAAAAACAAACAAGGGCCCTAAATAAAAAAATTGTTGCACATGCTTATATTCTTTAACTTCTTCTATTTCTTTGCAGCCTCCTGCACATGGCATCTTGCTCTGTAAACAAGCTTGAGACATTGTTAAGTGCCTTCACTATCCAGGCTGTAAAGGAATTCAATGGGGTAACAGACAGTAGCTAACCTTGAAGAGAAACTCTTTTAAGCCTCTGTGCTATTCACCACCTTTCATATTTGCTTGTAATACCCCAGAATCTGTCACAAGTTGTCATAGCTACCAAGGGGGTAGATTTTCAAAGTTAAGTGCGTGCCAACATCCATCTAAGAGAAAGACATAGTACATTTTAAATCTGCAGTTCTTTTCAGCAGAAGTTAATGATGCAGCCAATTTGAGTATCACAAGGCACACGGACATTAAAAATGTAATGATTTAAAGAAAATAAGTTATGACAAGGCAATTTTTAAAATGTACTTACAATCACCGATCCAACCCAAAGTAAACAAAACCACTCATTTCACAAAACTGAAGCATGCGCCACAAGTATGTTCTGCTGGCTGGTGTTTTCAAAAGAGTTCTATTGTTCAAAGTAGCTGACACTGCCAAAAGATACAATAATTTTATTACATTTTCTTAGTGAACAGTAAACTCCTCTGTGTACTACAAAATGGAGGAAGAGCTGCAGAGTTTTGAAAGGAAGAAAAATCTGCATACTTTAACATCTCTGCTGCAGGCCCCTGCATGAAACAGTTCAAAGAAAATACAAAATACAGAAATAAATTACCCAAATTTTACTAAAGGATTGACACCTCAGTGTTTGTTTCTCTGATTAATTACCAATAGACAGCTATAAGAGCAGAAGTTTATAGGTCTGTGCTTAAGGCAATTGCAAAAAGCATGTAAATTTAGATAGCTAGTCAGTGGAAAAAAAGGAAGACGTGATTAATCAACAGGATTAGACAGAAAATTTCTTTGCATATAAATGTAAGGAGCAACTGTGCTTTAATTGTAGCATTGAGAGAATATGTCTTTCAAATGTTAAATTATTCATCGTATTACATACTTGAATGATCTTTTCTTAAATGTTCATGTAGGAGGTAAAAATTCTACAGACAATACTTTAAGGAAGATACTGTAGGAAAATTTATATAAAAATTTTAGGAGTCACTTATCTGCCTAGACTGATAAATAGTAAATATGAAAAGATAAAAAAATAAAAAGAATGAAAAAGAAGTTTGAGAGACATCGTTTGAGAAGTCTGTTTCTTAGAACAACAAATAGTGAGTCATCACAATAGAGAAAGAATTAGTCATTCTTTGCAATGCTACAGTACATCCTCTGCATGAGTTATGCAGAAGATATGCAGAATATGGACTAGACTCTAAATCAGGACATAAATGGCTGATTTTTAACAAAGGTTCATAAAACAATCCACCAAAGGATGAAATCCTGTGCTTTATATTGTTCTGAAGCTGCAGCATCAAGCCAACAATGGATTATAAACTGGATTCAGGCAGGCAGCTTGGAGATGCAGTTAATAGCAGAATCTAATCCTGACATGTCACACAGGTAAAGCTACCCTGGGTTATACCAAGAGCTCTTTTCAAAATGAGGATGACATGAACAGAATTAGGCATGCCTTGCAGAAACCAGTGTACTAGCAGATAGATATTATCTATCAGGATTACACAAGTAATTTTGCTCCCTGGCACCATTTTATAGGCAAATGGGGCAAAATTGAGCCAAATGATCTTTTTTTTTTTTCCTTTTTAATGTGAGAACCAGTCTAGATTAAAATGTGTAAACCAGAATATTTTATTCCACCCTAAAATATCATCCCATATAAAGTCAGAACAAGCGCCACCAAAAAATCATGGAGGGTATCAGTTATTGTTGACTGACAGGCATAGAAGTGGCCATTTTTCATCTGGATAACCTCTCTAGAGTAGTTTGCTGCCTACAGAACACAGGTGAGCTGGCATTTGGGATGTCATAAAGAAGATAGCAAGCCTGCTAAAAGCTGAGGACTATCACCCATTCCTATTCTTTCATGTAGGATCAAATGATGCCACGACAAAGAGATTCCAAAATATCAAAAGGTACTTCATGTATCTCAGAAAGATGCTGAAATAATCTGGAGCACAGACAGTATTACCTTCCATCTTCCCAGGTGAGGGGCTGGGACCCAGGCAGTTAGACAAGTGGATGGGGTGAATGACAAGACCAGCGCCTGTTCAGGGCTTGGGGTTCTTTGATCTGGGGCACGCCTTCAAGAGATCAGGGATGTTAGCAGATGGGGAACACCTGAACAATGGGCCATGAGTGGTCTGGGGAGCAAGCTGGCAGGACTCATTAATGGGGTCTTAAACTAGATTTAGCAGGAAAAGGGTAGGTGTCTGTGAGGAACCAGAAAACAACAGCATGTTGGGGAACAGCAGGGAAATACTTGTAGATCAATCCAAAGGAGTTAGAAAGGGCTCATCCCAAAAGATGAAGAGGTTGCCATCCCAGATGAACTGCCTTATCACCAATGGGCATCGGTCACAAGCAGGAGGAATTGGAAACTGTGGTACAATTAGAAAATTATGACATAATTGCTGGCACAGAAACATGGTGGAAAGAGTTACAGGACTGAAGCAATTGAGCGTTACAAACTTTACAGAAGAGGTAGGCTAGGAAGGAGATGCAGGACCGTTGCACTCTAAGTTTAAGTGAAGAGCTGCCTCTACAAACCAGAGAGGAACAGGTTCAGAGCCTGCAGATGGCAACCAAGGACAAGACCAAAAACGGGCATCTTGCGGTAGGGATCTACTACAGGCTGTCTGACCAGGGGGAGCCTGCTGAAGAGATCTTTTGCTTCGGATACAAGAGCCATTGCCATTGGATACAAGTTTTCATTTCAGTTTCAACTGGGATTTCAATTGCCCAGACTTCTGCTCAGAAAGCAATACAGCTGGCTGCAAGTGATCTAGGAGACTCTTGGAGGAAAACTTCCTGGTATTAGAGAAACCAACCAAATGTGAGGTGATACTGGACCTGCTGCTTGTCAGTGGGCATGAGTTCATTAAAGGAGTTGAGGTTGATGGCAGCCTAGACTGTAGTGATTGAGCCCTGGTTGAGTTTGGGATCTCAAAGAGCAGGAACCTGGAGAGGAGCAAAGCCAGAACCCTGAAGTCAGAAGAGTGAAATATCAGTTACTTAAAGAGCTGGCAAATGACATCCCCTGGG
This sequence comes from Calcarius lapponicus, assembly GCA_039654755.1. Lineage (NCBI taxonomy): Eukaryota > Metazoa > Chordata > Aves > Passeriformes > Fringillidae > Calcarius > Calcarius lapponicus. The sequence continues at coordinate 43,419,014 of CM077481.1, forward strand.
AAATTGTCCTCAGAGACAGAGAGACTGACAAAAGCTGGCAGCTCTTTAGGGACAGTTAGAGCATAGGAGCCCTCTGTCTAACCCAATGTGTGGGAAATAGAGCAAAGCAGGCCGGAAACTGGCATGGTGGAGCAAGGATCTGATTCTCACACTGAGGAGTAAGAAAGAAATGCACAGCCAGTGGAAGCAGAGAACGTGACCTAAGGAGAATACAGGAACACAGTTTAAATGTGTAAGGATAAGGTCAGGAAAGACAAGACAAAGGTGGACTAAGACGTGCAAAAGGACTTTCAGAATAACAAGGGTTTCTGTAAGTGCTCAGGTGACAAAAGAGAGGCCAAGGAACATGTACGCCTCTGATAAGCTTGAAGGATCAACGGGCAGCAACTGAGATGGAAAAAGCTGAGGTACTCAATGGCTTCCTTCCCTCAGTCTTTACCAGCAGTCACCTTTCCCATTTGTCTCAAGTCCTTGATCCTTTGTGTGGGTATGGGGGAGTGAAATCTGTCCCACTAAGTGAAGAGCAGTTTTGGGACCACTTGTTGAAGCTGAATAGCCCCAACTCTCTGGAACCTGAGCAGATACGTTCCAGAGTTCTGAGGCAACTGGCTCATGTTCTTGCCAAGACAATTTCATCATATTTGAAAAGTCAAGGCAGTCATGGGAAGTCACTACTGACTGAGGAAGGGGAAACATCACTTCCATTTTTAAAAAGTGGAGAAAGGAAGACCTGTGGGCCACAGACCAGTGAGCCTCTCCTCTGTGTCTGGGAAGATCACAGAGCAGACCATCCTAGAAGATACACTATAGCACATAAAAGGCAAGGAAGAGTTCTGAGGCAGCCTGCATGCCTTCACTAAGGGCAAATTGTGCCTGACCAATCTGGTGACCTTCTACAATGGAGTGACATCAACAGTCAACATGGAAAGGCCAACAAACCTCTTCTATCTAGAATTCTGTAATACCTTAAATACTGCCATGTTTTTTCCTGGCTGGAAGCCATGCCCTTGTTCCCAGAACACAAGGAGTCCCTTCCGCCCACCCTCAGCAACGACCTGATGTGGTCTTAAATAACATCTGGGTTCTAAACATGCTTCCTCCCAGCTGCTGCAAAACATTACTGCATTTCCTGTCCTTGGCTGAAAGCAGGACAATAGGGAATGTGTTATACCCACTCAATTCTGTGCTCTCTGGCCCATGTGTCTGTGGGGCTGCTTTTGAAATGAGTCCCATTAGTCCAACTCATGTTGCTGCAGAAGTTGCATCTCAAGGCCCAGGATGGTGTTTTGGGCCTTGGTGGGAGGCACAGGGTTCATTTCCAGACACCCAGTGGTTGTTTCCACCATTGTAAGCACTTGTATCACTCGCCTTGGCGGGTTTGCAGCAGTGTGATGTATGTAACCAGTTTGCCAGGCTGCCCCATGTCTGTGTTTCAGCCACCTGTACCCACTGGACCAGAGAGGCCTTACCCGCCTGGCCTGCTCCATGGCAGCGCATGTTTCACAATTATGGTAACTGAGAGGCGTGGCCCATGGCCACGTCTGCCCCTTGGTCACAAGCCCACATGGATGTTGTGTCTCTTCTCTGATAACCCGAGGCATCTTGAGCCCACTGAGCCAGAAATAATTGGCTCTTACATTGCCAGTGCAGATTAACCCGAACTGCTTTAGTCTTGGTGGCCTGATCCATCTCTCTCTCATTGCAGTGCTCTTCAGCAGCCTGGCTCTTGGGCACATCTGCATCTCATGATGTTCTTCTACAGCCAGCTTCCCTACCAGGGCAGCAACTTCTTGCCAGGATTCATCTGCCCAGATGGGTTTCCCTCTGCACTGACAATTGGCCTTTTTCTGTCAGTCCTGCCACCCCAACACAGCATTTGCCACCATCCACGAGTCAGTGTAGAGGTAGATTGCTGGCCATTTCTCTTGTTCAGTGATACCTAAAGCCAAATGGATGGTTTTCAGCTCTGCAACTTGACTTGATCCAGCTTCTTCTTCAATAGCTTCTGTGACTTGTTACACAGAATTTGTCCTTGTGATGCAAAAGGAACCGTCATTTAATAGAGTGCATCACTTTTAATTTTCAGGTAACTGATTTTATGGTGGGGCCTCCTTAGCATGTGTCACCTTCTCCACCTTCTCCTCCGATGATGATGGCAGTCTGAAATTTTCATCTTCAGGCCAGTTAGTGATGACTTGTAAGATCCCTGGACAATTGGGGTTTCTTGCTGTGCGATCAGCACAACCACTTACTCCAGGTAGCACCAGTGGCATGATGTGTAGAAAGGACTTTACTTTTGAATTTCCAGCCTGGCACTGGCATTTGGGGCAGCAGAAGGATTGTGCTTCAGTCACAATCACTTCTGAGGCAGCTTGAATCCCCTTATAAGCTGCCAGTATCTCTTTTTCAGTTGGCATGTAGCACACTTTAGATCCTTTGTATCCCTGACTCCAGAACCCCTGGGCTCATCTTCCAGTATTACCTGGGTCATCCTCCCTGGGTATATTTTGCCACAGATTCCAGGAAGGACCATTCTTTGTGGCTGCAGGGTACAGTGCATTTTTAATATTTTGTCCTGACCTGACTGGCCCAAGGGCAGTAGCATGAATCCTTTTAAATTTGCTCAAAAGCTTCTTGATGGTCAGGAAAACTTAAAATCATCCTTCTTCTACATGCTAGAGCTTGCTAGAGCTTAGCTGGAATATGCATCCTCCAAAAAACAACAGCTTCTAGGAAAGCCTGTATTTCCTTCTTGCTGGTTGGTGCTATTTTGTTAACCATGTCCACTGGAACATGACAATGTCCATCTTGCCATTCTACTCCTAAAAATTGAATTTTCTGAGCAGGTCCTTTGACCTTACTTTGCTTTATAGCAAAACCAGCCTTCAGGAGGATTTGGGTTGTCTCCTCCCGTTTCATAAAAAACTTCCTCTTCTGTGTTTTCCCACATGATGATGCCAGCAATCTGTTTCAAGTGTTCTGGAGCTTCACCCTTTCCCAGTGCAGTCTGGATCAGCCCATGGCAAATGGTGGGGCTGTGTTTCCGCATGTGGAGCAGAAGGTTCCAGGTGTACTGGATACCCCTCTAGGTGATAGCAATCTGTGGCCTGCACTGTCCTGCTAAAGGAAGAGAAAAAAAAAATTATGAATGTTGATGATGGCACCTCCTCACTGCTTTGGACTCCAGCTCATACTGAAGTCCCAGCATGTTGGGCACAGTGGCACTCAGTGGTGGTGTGACTTCATTCAGGTCATGATAATCTATTGGTCCCTGGGCTTACACACTGACCATATAGGACTGTTAAAGGGTTAACAAGTCTTGCTGACCACTCCCTGGCTCTCCAGGTCATGGATTATCTCATCGATGGAGGTCACAGAGTTCCAGGTGGTGCAGTATTGTCCAAAATGCCTTTTTGGGTCCTTGAAATACCCTCTGTTGGGGTAACCTATGCTAAGGATGCACAGGGCCTCTGGGCCAGTCCCGGTGGGGTGTTTTTGCCATTCATTTCCAGTCGTGCTCTCTCCGCCTTCCAGTGCAGGCGGCTGTTGGGATCCCCTTGGCACCCCAGAAAGAGATGGATTCTGTCTCCACGTATCTTGGTGGCATCAGAGTACATCGTGTGCCAGTGTAAGATAAAGCCTTACATCTGATGTGTCTGATGTGCCAGAGCACTGGATCCACACAGTCCAGTAGATCTGACTGGCCCTTTCTTCTGAAACCTGGCTGGAGTCAGGGTCCCTCTAATCACGGTCATAGCTCTCATTGCTCACTCCTTGTAAATACAAACTCAGGTCCCTTCAAGAGAATTGTAAGCAACATCAGCCCTCCTATTCTGTCTGAGGACTTGCTCATTTATCCAGAACTTCCCATGGTGGCTCATCTTCCTTTCAACTCTCATACCCGTGCTGCAGGAGCAGAGATGGATTTTCCATCGCATTTCCTCATGTCCTGTCTGGGGTCATGTAGGTAAAACCACAGATTATCTTGTGGCATGGACCCTCTTTCTCAAGCATGGGGTGCGTACTTCCAATGGAAGATACTCTAGTCCTTGTTGGTGGGGCATGAGACATTTTCTCTCTAATTTGCTTGACACTTTCAAATCTGTCTGTGGCATTGGACAGTTTTTCCACAGTTAAGGAGCATGCCATTAGGGAGGAGAAAAGATCATCATATTCCTGGAGGAGGGTAGTCATTTGAAATACTGTTGGTTCTCCTTTCATTGACATCAATGCCAATGAGGTGGTTTGCAAAAATGGTGCACTCCTGTCATGGTTTGACACTGGCAACCATGCCAATGCCCCATGAAAATGCACTTTCCCTGGTGTCTGCTGTGAGATTTCGACCAGGAATAAGAAAAAACAGGCTCTTACTTCAAAAGGAAAAAAAAACATTTATTAACTACACTACAAAAACAATAACTAAACTACACACAAAAGGAAAAGAAAAACACACAAGGAAAATGAAAACCTTACAAAACATTTCCCTCCTCCTCCCCTCAAATTCCCAATACAATGCACTTCCCAAATCAGCAACTCTCAGTCCATCACCACTCTGTACATAATCAATTCTCAATTCATCAAGAGGAGAGGAGTCCTTCTTGTGCCAGGATGACCTCTTCCTTCTTGTCCAGGTGCAGCACTCTCACCACTGGGCATGGACCAGAGCTGCTTCTAGGGTTGTCTTTTAAGGATATTTTGTCCCATTCCAAAAAGAGCACAGTCACAACTTTGGGACACCTGTCCCCCCCATATTTCACCCCCTGAGGCTGAGGGGCTAAACACCACCACTGAATCTTCTTGGGTCTGGGGCATTTCTCCCCCTGGACTCAGTCTCTGTATCATAAGGAAGCAGGGCTCTGTCCATGGCTATACAAAAAGAGTCCAGCAAAAGCCACTCCAATCATCTCTCTTCCCACCAAGATTCTTCTCTCGCATCCACAATCTCTCTCACTTGCCCATTTCCATTCTCTCAATCACTCTAACTCCTTTCTGGGAAAGGTTAATGTTCTGTAAGTTTTCATTGTCCAAAAAAAGGTTAAAAGGTTCAGTCTCTCTCTCTCTCGAACTCCCACGGCTGCCCTGCTGCTGCTCCGCAGCCCTTTCGCCTGCACCCCCCTTCTCCTTCTCAGCCAGCCGCTATCAAAACTCCGATGCCGGCTCTCTCTCTCTCTCTGCCGGGGAGGGGGGGGGGGGGGGGCTGCCCGATGGCTCTCGGGGTCTTTTTGGGGTTCTCCATCTCTCCACCCTTCCATGCTCAGGGCCTCCTCACTCCCAACCTCGGTCTGGGCCCAGCCTACCGCGTGGCTGCCCCTCCCCCCGCCCAGTAACGGCGCTGGGCAAGGGAGGCATCCTCTCTCTCTGCCGCCGAGTCCCAAGAGAAAGTGCTTGGAGAGATAGCCCTGATTTTAAGGTGTTCTCAGAGGGTGACTCAAATTCCCAGAAATCCCATTTCCGGGTCAAACCATCACAACTCCTTATAAAGTTCTGCCACATGGATGTCTACGCTGGACCTCATCTGGATCTATAAGGGACTGTTCATTATTTGAATCCTTATAGATTACCTCCAACACAGGTACTGGGTACTTTTCTCCATGGTGCTCCAATGCCTTGGGTGCACTATTGAATCACCCTTGAGACAATACCTTTCTCTCATGCTTGACAGGAGTCACCTCCAAAGGCTGAGAGTTTTTGTCCTCTTCCCAATCCCCTTCTCAATGTCCACATCCCAGGACAGATATCCCAGTTGCTTGGCTTCACTACCACCTAATTTCATATCATGAAATGGGCCATGATACCCCAGCATCAGGTCACTCAGGGCTCATTCAACACGCAGCTAAAATCTGTTTGTATCTCTTGGGATCACTCAGGGATAGACATAGGGTGATTATCTCTGGCCTTGCCTCCTCCTCCTGTTCTGAGGGCTCTGCTTCCTCTCATCTCTCGCCACACAACCTGTTCTTGAATTTCTTCTTCTGTCTAGGGGCAGCTGCTACCAGCTCAGGTTGCTCCTCTGGCCATGTTTGAGTGGCCATGGTACCTATTGGTCTCCTTCTTTCTCCCTATGAGGGTGCTGTCTGGTGCTCAGCAGTGTCCAATATACAGTAACCAGGGCACAGTATGTTGCATAATTTTGCCCCTCTCTGGAGCTACCACAGCATTTTTCTTTCCCATTTTTTATCAGTCCAACAGGATGTAAGGCCCCAAATGACTCACTGAAAAGGTGTTTATAATGGTTCCTGTACTCTGGGTTAAGCACTCAGGAGAAATATTGACTTGGTGTTCTCAAGAAAAGTGTACTTACCATAGAAAAATCAAGGAACTTCGGCAAAAGGTTTACTGCAACATCCAATCAACATAAAGCATTTCTCACAGCATTAATTTGCCCCATTCAACTTAGCAAACTTTAAAACTGTTCAATGTTAAGGTACTCAAAATGTTTCAAGAAGAGGCAATTAGAAGAGAAATACACAAAGATATGGGAAAGTACACATATAGCTACCAACGCGCAGGCGCTAGCAGTGCTCAAAGAAAAACTCCAAGAGGAAGGTAGGTTCAAGGTGCCTTTAAATACCCCTGGGATTTTTTGGGCCCTCCCTCCACGTGGGACTTCCAGTCATTTGGCCCCTCAGGAGCTGATTTAGGGAAGAGTGGAGCCCCGACTCCAGTGTGCCAGTGATTGGCAGCTCTGCTGGGCTGGGATACAGGCTCTGGGATGTGGGGATGTGGAGGGCAGGGCAGTTCACTATCTACCCAGAGGAAGGAAGGCCTGACCTACCCTGTCGCCCTGACACAGGCATCCCAAATTATATAGAGACATCGGTCCCTCCAGGCTCTGACACAGGACCCTGTAGATTTTCAGGGGTGAATTCCAAATCACTGGAGGAAAGTCTTCCAAATACTGGTCCATGTCCTCTCACATTTCATGCCACTCAGGACTACCAGTCCTCAAGGCAGATCTCTGAAAGGCTTCCCTAAAAATCTCTTCTGTAACTCTAAATGTGGTATGGACAGCACTAAGGAGACCTGGCAGACCTAGCAACAAGAACATGCTTTCCTTAATATCCAAGGGAAATGAAAAGTTCTCAACAAGTGTTGTAAGAGGCCTGAGGGAAAAAAAAAGGGGGTGAAAAGCTGGGGAAGATAATCCTCCCATGTTCCCCCTACAGACTGAGTATTTGCAAAGGTGACACTTGAGGTAAAGGTACAGAGAAGAACACTGAATACACATCCCAAATAACCCTCATTGCCCTTGATATTATTGTGTTATAAGCTGATATCACACACAGTACAATAACAAAGCAATCCTGATCCCTCTCCCTGCTCTGAAAAAGAACAGCACAAGAGGCATGAACAGGAATATATACAGTGTTGGGTAGAGCACCCGCATGAACAGACCAAGCAACATTGTGACCAGTGGCGCCCTAACACAGAAAATGCTTACCTCAAAGCCACCAGACGTATTGTTATCTTAACCCTTCGTGCCACACATTGTGTGACAAATAAGCTTGTAGCAGATGAGGAATGGTATTCAATTTAGTACTCCCACTAAAATCACACATTATTTGCTGCACCCTCTGCTTCACCTGCAGTACCCTGGAGAGGGGAATTGGAAGCACAGGAAGGCAAAGACATAAGGAATAGAGAATAACAATTTACTGGAAATAGCAATGAGATAAGAAAATGAACAGTAACAGAAACAATACTAATGACAGAAGGTACAAGAAAAGGAACAATTCACAGGAATCTCCTGACAACAGACAATACTGGATGGCTCCCACCACTTGCCCAGACTAGAACCCCTTCTCCCCTTCTCCTTGACCCCCAGCAAAGACATGAAATGGTATAGAATAACCGCCATGTCATAGACATGACCCTCCTGGCAAAAAAATTAACCCTGTCAGCTGTACGCAGGACAGATGAGTATCATAGAGACACAGAAAAGTTTCAAGGTAGTGTATTGACCCATTATTGTATTCCTTAACTTCCACATGCTACCTACATTAATTCAGTAAATAAGGACATTTATACACACATGTTTGTAACAGCAGTATCAGAAAAGTATGATAACAAAATACAGGATTAAAAAAAAACCAAAAACAAAAAAACCACAACAACAATCTCCCCCTCCCCCCCCCCCCAAAAAAAAAACCCCAAAAAAACCCAAACCAACAACCAAAGAAACCCAAAACATGCTTAAAGAAGAAGTGATTCACTGCCCTATTAGTGAACAAAAACAGGTTTGTCTGGCTGTGGAATACAGGTTGCATCTTGCACTGCAGACATGAACTCAGTAAATACAAATTAAAGTGAATTTATAATAGACAAAGAACACCCCAGAGACCCCAGTCTTTTCCATGGAAGAGGGACATGTGCCTTTTAGGAATGTGTTGAAAGATTCTTGCCTTACTTTACTTTCACTGCCACTTGAAAGACACATATTATTCCTTCTTGTCACTCTATGTTAGCATGCCAATGTCTCCTGCTTGTTTCCACTAGAACTAACACAGTCAACAAACTAAAAGGCTGCTGACTCAGTCTGACATGGGGTGCCTTTCACAAATTACACTTATACTTATGACATGTTCACATTTATGTTGTGCTCAGTATCTGTTCCAAAATATTTCAGTTGCCCATATTCAGAGCCAAGTTTGCCAAAAGAACAGTTTCTTTAGAGAAAGAAATAATACCTGGAAATCCTGCCAAGTGAGAAAAAGGTCATCCATTTAAGCAAAGAGTGAAGTTGACAAGTAGCCCCTCTCACACAGGCCTGTTCAGATCTATCGTGTGGGAACTGTTCATCTGAAGAGGCACAAGCTAGCATTACACTTGACTTGTGTAACATGACCGTTTCACACCTGACTTTTTGTTTTTAATGGGGGCTCATTGTAGACTGGGATTTTTTTTTCATATTTCCAAGGCATTTTATATTCTAACTTAGTTTTTCTACACACATAATGGCTCGAATACAAGGGAGGTGAAGTGCCCTTTCTTTAAAATACATCTTTTCTTGAATGACTTCATTATCAAACAACTTTTCAAAAGTTAGACTACTGGGGAACAGCCTCAGGACTTAGGCAGAACATCCAAGATGCCAGACTTTGGGGCTCCAGCTCTGAACCCCTCAAGTCAGGCCTCAGCAAAGCTTGGAGCTATCTAGTGCATTCTCTGATTCCCACATTTCCAGGTACCTACAGCAGTAACACTGTGGATGGCCAAAACCACCCATGATTTTGGTGCCAAATTTAGCTGCTGATCAAAGTAATAAGAAATCAAGAATAAGTTCTGCTTCTGCCCAAGCCGTCTGTGAGATGTACATTACAATAGGCATTCCTGGAGCTCACTTAACCTTTAGCAACAAGTCATTTTACAGTATCCTCTTACAGTGTTTCTCTTGTTCCTAATGCTTCTTGTATTTCTTGTTTTGCAGGAGAAAAGGAAGGGTGGGGATTGCCTCTAGCCAACTTCAGGACTAGTCTGGTGCTGACAGCACTTTCATAGAAAAGAGGTAGGAGATAAGGTTTTTGGCAGCCTCAGGCTGAGAAGGGGAGAGTACATACACTCTCCTGTTTCCTAAGAGAACATTCCAACCCCTTGACTGCTATGTTTAAGGCAAGCCCAGCTACCATCTTCCTTCTTCTCCATCCAAGTTTCAAGTCCTTCTAAACAGCCACTTCTCTCTGAAGAGAGTCCTAACCTGTGAATCTGAGGGGAACAGATGAAGTAGGTGCTTAAACAGCATGCCTTTGCTCCCTGCCTAGTGAGGATTTCCAGCATCTTGCTTTCTGTGAATATTTCTGGTAGTTTTAGGAGACAAGTAGCTCAGCAGGAAGACTACAATTTTCCCCAGGTAGTTTTTCCAAATGCCCATTTCTCAGCATGAAGGCCTTAGAGAGCTTATATGCATTATGTAAAGTCCTGTGTGGTTTTTCCCAGGCCAGAGAAGCTTCACTGCTGGGTGGATGAGAAGATCACCATCCCATGTCTCTTCCATGTCCACCCATTTGACTGCTGCCATTGTGCATTTTTCCACACCAAGCCATGCAGTTACAGCTGTGCATCCTTCTCCGTTAGAACTGCAGCTGTGTCAGTCTCTACTTGCTCAGCTAAAATGAGACGTTTATCCTCAAGGCATTTGTCAATTTCATTATTAGGAAAGTCCAAAACACATTCTTGAGTTCAAAGCTAAAAATGACACACAGAAAAATCCTTAACAAATTAAACTTCTCCTCAGAATGAGTTTGATATATCATGCAATTAAAACCACCACCCCTAAAATAGTGATTAGACCAAATTGCAGTGATTTGATAGATTTCAGTGGACTTAAAACTGGTAAATACTAGTTCAGGTTTTACCCTAGACAGCATAAAATATTAGGCAGACCACTGTGTTGAAAGCAGTTAAACTCTGTGTGTTTGCGTGTGTGCATATGTGTGTGTGTGTGTGTGTGTGTGTGTGTGAGAGAGAGAGAAATAGGAAACATTAATAAGAGTTTGATAATTAGAGAATTGTATTAAATTAAATCCCTCATTGAAATGTTAGTGCCCACTAAGGTCAGGGCTGTATTTCAGATTAATTAGCAAATTTAGTACTTTGTACTGACTCCCAAAAGAGGATAGCTGATAACTGAAATCAAAATAATAATAAAGGAGCTATTCACTTGTGGTCTGATTGGGACTTGAAATTCTCATCAAATCAGGAGCAAATACAAAAAGTGAATTTGATCGCTTCTATTTTAGGAGTTTTTTGATTTGTATTCAACAAGCAGATAAGGAAAGATGTTGTTGTCTTTTTCAAAAACATGACTCGATTTTGTTGATTGTTGAAAATTAGCTTCATGAATATTTCAGTATGGAAAAAGCATTTCATCAAGTATTCACTGACTTCATAGAGCTAATACACAATTGACTTAAAATAACTTCTGTTTACAAGGCTGTATTACATGGAAAATGTGCAATCTGCTTGGTCTAAAGTGGGTATTATTCAACCCAGATATCAAATCAAAAGATCTCTGACCATTTTGTGGCCAGTCAGTACGAAAAATACTGCAAAGGGTGTTCCTTACCACCCTAGATATTTTTAAGAGTATTGTGTTTGAGACAGGTCCAGAACTTCTGAACTGAGTTTCTCCGTTTTGACTTCTGAATGCATTTCAGTATTTCAGTGAAAGAACTAGACAAACTCAGGTAAAATGCTGAGAATTTTTAAAGATTTAATTTTAAACATTTAATATTAAAAACAAAAATCGCATATTTCTAGATTCATAGACTGTAGCAAGATTTCCTTGGGAAGTCACAAATTTGTGACAGACAACCAGAACAAATTTGGCTAAAAGGGATGACAAGTAAGTAAGTAAACGTCTGAAAGCCCATTTACTAGAAGTTCCTACCATCTTTACGTTGATTTACTAAACACGAGTTTACAAAAATTCACTGTGTGGGTTTGAATTCATACATTAAATTTAGAAGGCACAGAGATTCCAAATACAAAGTGCTTGTGTCATGTACTTACCTTTATTTTGAAGACACATATAATAGAATTCATCTGTATCATGTTTCCTAAAAGGAAGCCACCATCAACTCTACTACTGTAATGGGATTGTTCTGAGTCTAGTTATAAAAGAATACTTTAATAGAAAATCTGAAATTTGCCTTTTATACCTTGCATTTTGTCAGTGGTTATAAACAGCAAAGTTGCATTGAACAACAGTGATTTTAACTGCTTACTTTAACAATTTTCACTTGTTACCTCTTAGATTTCATTAAAAGAAGGATGTGCAAGGAACATTTTGTGTGTATACAATACATTATGGAAGGCCAGGGCAGACTCCAGAGATCTGATTGACTACTGCAGAAGTAGCATTTAGACTTGGGCTTTTGGATTTATGCTGCTGAAACCAAATGTAAATATACATAATTTCATTTTTATAATGTAGGTCATAATACCCAAAGTGTGTCAATCTCATAAAACCAGTTGATCTTACAATTTTTCCCATATTTAAAAAAAAAATCTGTCTAGAAAGATATCCCACTGTAGATATGTACAAGTATTTTCAGTCTCACCAGAATCTGCTCTAGCTTAAGTGAATAGGAGAAAAAAAATCTTCCATTGCACATAAAAATCCAACTTTCTGGATAAAAAAAGTCAGATTAAACCCAAGAATTATTTTAATTTGAAGGCACTTCTAGGACAGCCTTAAGGTTCAGAAAAATGTCAGTTCTTATTACATACAGGAAAGGTTACATTGATAACTACAGTATATGTCATATTTGTGTGGTACTACTAGGGGCCTCTCTAAACTGAAGGCAAACATGTCAATTACTAATAGTTCATACAGTGTAGCCATAAGTGCTAAGTTTGTCTAATGGAGTATTTATTTTTTTTTTTTAATGAAATGCATACCACATAGACATTTACACAATCTTACAAGTAAACATGTTAGCCAGTTGATTTTATCTGCTAAAGTTTTAGATGATTTCCATATCAAAGCCCTGCAAAAGCTTACTGATTGATTATCATTGGTATGCTTGACAATTGTTATATATAAATTCTTGTATTTCTGAAATTATACTGTGCCAAATTTTTTAAATTTTTGTCTTTGATTAAAACATGATTTTTTTTTTTCTAATTAAATTTGAGAAAGATTTTGGAGAAATGTCATTATTCTTAGTGCATATTTGGCAGAATGACAAAGAAAAACAATACAGTGTTCAAATACACTTCACAACTAGCATTCAGTTGTGTCACATGGGCTCAGCTGGGCTCAACTACAGAGACAAGTGGTTATCTCCTTTCTTCCCCCCATAGCTCCTCAAAAATGAGGGACAGTTGATGCAATCAGCAGTGACAGTATACAACAGAGTTCCAGGTCTATATGCATGCTACCTGAAAAACCACACCACTGTTATGTGGGAGCATAGGTTTGCTATGAATGCAAACATGAAGGTTTTTAAACCAAAAGAAGGCTATTAAACACTAAAACAGAGCTGATTTGCGATACCATTGAATAGTTTGTGTCACATAAGTCTTTAATGAAAATCAGTTTCTTTCACAGTGAGCCCTAAATGTTATCAATCAAAATCCAGTTTCCTATGGATGTGGACACCCTTTGAAATTATATGCTATCAGGATAAATAAAGACAATTCCATTTCTCAGCATCAATAGAAAAGTGCTCAAAGCTTTTGGCTGTCTGTTTATGAATTTTAATGAGGCCTGGATTTGTCTCAGAAGGAGGCAGCCCTAATTTTCAAAGTGATTCAGACAAGTCAGTACAATATTAGAAAACAGTACAAAAAAGCATGAGCGATAATATAATAAAGCACTTTGATGAAGCTATGTTGAGGAGGGGAAGGCGGCTTATATAAAAATCACCCCCGCTGTTTCTCCTCCTAAACTACAAAATTACCAACTTTAGATCTCAGTTTCCAATGTCATTTTCACCCTTTTTTTTTTGCTAAATAGTCTGTGGTATGAAATGAACAGTAAAAATAGAGGCTCATTGTTATATTTTAGTCTCAGACAGAGGATGATTTGACATTTCTCAGCCATCAATTACAGGACAGACACAAGTTAATTTTGGTTTTAGAAAATGTTTGCCTATTTGAATTAATTTACCAGGATATTTATGTGCAGAAATTGATTAATCCTTAGCAGAAGCTACTCCATTATTAGCAAGGCCTTCAAAGTTCCTAGTCTAAACTCTACGCATATATCTCTCAGACACATGCTCACATCTACGTGCCACGGCAGCCTGGTGGCCCTGTGGCCACATGTGAAGGAAAAAGCTGCCCTGGCAGGGCCCAGGATCCTATTCCAGCCTCCCTCTTCACTGTATTTCTAATATTTCCTATGTGTCTTAGCTGTGGGCAGGTGTATACATTGTTTTCTTACCTTCAAAATGGAGAGCATCACTGCCCAATGCTGCAATACCAGCAGGAGGCTCATTTATGCAGCATCCTTGATCTCTTCAATAAACCAGCTTTCAAGGCTCTGTGAAAACCTGTATTCTGTTTTGTGTGGCCTTACAAAGAAGCAATAGATGAGAAGAGTCAATATTTGCCCCACAGAAAGGACCTGCTTATAAGTTTTCCACATCCTGGTGGGTCATGTGGAGTGAGAAAGGTCACTTAATTCATTACAAACTGATGGATTTAGGTGAATGCTGTGGTGGCTAAAAGAAGTCTGCATTTAGAGCAAAGAGCCAGTTCCTAGGTGATCACTCCGTAAGCCGTGGATGAGTTACCAAAGACCAGGGAGATGGAGGAAGGAAGGGTATGTTTCATGTTCGCTTAAGAAAGACGCAGCCCAGGACTTTCATGAGTTGGAAGAACAAACTGATTTCTTGCACTCCTCCAGCTCAATCTCCTCAACTTTCAGCACAAGCAACATTGTCCTATTGCTTCTGCTGGAAAAATGTGGGATGGAAGGGTCCCTCGTTCAGACACACTTCTGCAGTTCTTTCTGCTGGATAAATGGCTCTTCAGTAAGACATAGCAGGAGAGCAGACATGAAATAACCTAACAATTTGTATCAATGATAGGGACTAGAGCATAGGTTTGTTCAAAGTTTCTCAGGGAAGACTTTCCTTTGCTCTCTCATCTGAGCTACTTAGAGTTTGTTGTACTTATCTTTAGGATCTTCACTTAGTGTTCTGAAGTCAGACCCTTAAAAGCAACAGCAGATGAAGTCCCAGGTTGTTGGGAGCCTATGTGAGTTTTCACATGTTCAGATAAAATTGTCTTGGTTCTTCTGTTGACCTTACTGGCATAAACTTTTAAAAACATTTAACATTATATAGAAAGGAATTAATTCACACTAACTCAATGCTGTTGTTTTTCTCATCTTTTTCCCGCCCCCCCCCATGTTGTTTGCTCATTTTCTTCCATCTCCCTGTTTTATTCTCATCCTTACCTACTGGATTGCTTTGTTTTCCAACTTTATTCCATTTTATCATAGTCTTTGGTTTTTGTTTTTTTTTTTTTTTTCTTATGTAGCTCTTCAAAGTGATATCTATTCTTCTAATATCTATTACCTTTAATTTCCATTCTGCTCCCATTTACTTCAAATTGCTTGCTTATACTGAGGCCTAGCTTTCAAATTCTTTTTAATTCCCCTACACCTATCTTTAGTGCCAGCCCCTCAGTTTATCTATTTCATATTATTGCGTTTCCTTCCTCTCTCCCATATTTCATACGTTTGTTGAGGAAGATTCTATTCTTAGAATGGCAAAGACATGAACAAAACAACTCCACATTTGCAAAAAACATGTTCCTTTTAGCCAGAAATGGCAGACTCTAAGCCAGGTATTGTCATAATAGCCTTTAAAAAAAAAGGTGAGAAGTAGGTGGGGAAAATTTGATTTACTACTAAGTTAAGCATTGGTTCCTACTGCATAAGACCACATGATATGTTATATTCATCACATCCAGATAATGAGATCAGTTAATGACAAAAACAACATTTAGGAAGTGTACATTTACGCAATATATAAAATGCTTCTTTTGGCATTGAAACACTACTACACCCAGAAAAAAAGGCTTTCTGCTTTTCTGCCTTGCAATACATTAACTATCAACCCTATACCAGAGTACTTGTTATCTGACTCCGTTTACTAAATGGGCAGGTAATAACCACACCTATAGATGATGAGAACCCTTAACATTTTCCTGAAAGGACCATAAAGTAGTTTGGATTTCTGAAACTTTTACCTTTTACCTTTTTACTTTTACCTAGGAATTTGTTACAGGCACATAGCATACTTTCAGATCACTACCAAAAAAACCCATGATCTCAAAATTCCTTCTACCATTTGTACATGGAAAATAGATTAAGCACTGGCCTCAGAACCACAGAATAAGTTGTGCAAGTGCAAAGCATCATAGCCAGCAATTGGTCAGACAATACAAAGTAAAGGACACTTTTGGATGTAATTTAGTAGTGAGTCGATTTTATCCTCCTTTTGCTCACTTGCTTCCATAGCCATTGGCATTTCATGACCTACATTTGGATTCTGCCCAACAAACTATTTTATATTATTTTAACTTAGTTTTTCTTAGAGCAGTTATAGGGTAAATTGCAAATGTGAAGGTCTTAGTAAGCTTTGCAACAGTAACTCTTGAAACACACAGCAGTGTTCCAGTTTTTCCAACAGATCACAAACTTGGGACATTGCTACAGGACATCTAAAGAGCAAGCCTGACTTTCTTGAATTTGTGGTGTTCAGACTGTAGCTAATAGTCACGGCCCTTTCATGTTTTTTAATTCCCATTATTTTTTGCATTGTCCTAGGAGTCACAGTCATGGACTTTTGTTACCTATGTGCTGGCTTGGGAAACACCGTGCAAGATAATTAGTCATTGACTCTGAAATGTGAGTATAAGGAAACATGTTCTGCCCCCAGCCTCCCAGTGATACTTTTTGTTGTCTACGAATGTATACCACAAAGCCTCATCCGCCAAGAGAAGTGTGTGTACACATATATATATATATATATATATATATATATATATATATATATATATATATATATATATATATATATATTTATGATCAGAAAGTTCCTTCACTAAGTAGGTCATACAGCTAAGCCACACAGAAAGGCTGCACACTGGTCCAGGGGACAATAAAGAGAATTTCTGTTTATGTGAGAGTCTTTTGCTCAGGATTACTGATCTGCTAATAAAACGGCTGCTTAAGAATGCAGTAAAGATTACGAAATCAGATAAGAATGCACAAAGATTTCAAGCAAGGTTATAAAGATAGAAATATATTAAAAGACACATTCTCATGCATCTCTGAGCAACCCATCCAAGGAAAACAATCAAAATATTCAACAAGCATGTGAATTTGAATCTCAGAGGTCTGATGCTATCTCAATATAAAAGTGACATTTATTGTCCAGCAGATGAAAAAAACATTTTATATCCAAAAATGGCGAATCAGATCATCAAAATGCTCATGAGATGCAATGCCTATTTTACTAAGAAGGAGACTGTGGGGGTAGAATTTATACAATAACATGACATTTCAAGCCTAAGCCATGGATAACATTGATGGTACCTGAGATTATACATCAGACATTCTTGGTTCTGAGTCCCACAACAGCATTTGGAAACTTGTGTCCATACACTGAAGAGTAAGCAGTAACTATAAGCTTTGCCAGAAAGTTCTTGAATATCAAAACAACTGTCAAGCTCTAGCCTCATCATGTGGGAATGAAGTTCAAAACAGGAAAGTATTAAGAAGCACAAGCCCTAGAGCCACATTCTCTGTCTTGAGACAAATATTATGAACCACAGAAATCCTGTGTCATCAAATCTCAAATCATGTCACGCATGCAGGGAATAAAGAGATTATCAAAACTAGGATGAACTAAGCCCATGACATAAAGCCCTGCAAATGATCTGCTATTCAACAGGTGCCAGCGGAGAGCTTTCAACACTGGGGACAGGTGTTTGAAATGCTTAATGGGAGCAAGAAGCCCTGGCCCTGCATGTTGAACCTGCTCCTGAAGCATCCACAAGTGCTTAGCCAGACAATTTCACCAGCAGTTTAATTTTCCATTCCCAGAATTATGACTTCCTACACAAGACTTCCTACTAGATCTAGGTGAAATGTTCAGGCTTCATGCTTTTGAATAAGCAAGTCTCTGGCAGCTGCATGAAATTTGACTGTTTTTCATATATACAAAAACAGCAACTCTAAGTATTACAGCTAAAAGCAAACATGAAAATATGTTACAGGGGATGTGTATTCACAGAGTAGTGACTACCTATAAATTTAGTCTTATAGTATATTAGGAAAAAATAATGTGTTTAGTCAAGATCTATATCTTAATTAAAATACAGTGGTACATATTTCTAGCACTACAAATAAATAATCTTAAATATAGCCTCTTAGGTATTGGAAAATGGTGCTCTTTTCATCATCCCATTTTACTGATGAAAATATCGAGACAGCAGCTTCTTACAGGAGGAACTTGTCATAATTTACATCTACGAGAAAACTCTTTCCAGCTGTAACTTGAATTTCCTTTGTTCCTGTTTTGGGTGTGCATGATTCTTTCAGGACCTTGAAATGGGAACACGATCATTTGAGCTAAGGCTGAAATTATCACCTGGATTAAATAAGCATGCTTTCCTCTGTTTGACTGGACCAATGAAAATATATGCAACCATATACTCTTTTATTTTATGGGAATCTGAAAGTATTAAAAATTTCTGATTTGCCTTTCTAAATCATTATCATTAGGAGAACTTCTTTAAATGAATAAAAGTATCAAAACAGTAAACTTTATTGGCCTATACAGTCTGTCTTTGCTGCCAACTGTTTTTTCTTTGCCATATCCATTGCTGGGTTTTTTAAGGATTAATTTTTCTAGATAATGTCCTGTGCTGAGGTTTTCTTCTTTGCCCCATAAGTTCTGCCCCTATAGATTTTTCCTCTTCACTTGGAAAGGAAAATTGAAAAGGCTTAATTTGATCTCAAAATTAAATATAAAATAGGAAATGGAGAGAACATACAAGTACTGCCCTTCTCTCTACGTTGTATCTTGAATTGTCTGTAGAGCTGCCTTGTGGACACTATAGTTTTTCATACAGATGCTTGTATCATAGCATTCTTGTACCAGAATAGAGAAATCAGGAAAATATTTCCATTTTCAGAAGATTTTTTTACTTTGTACTTGTAAGGCCAGGCTTCCCATCAAAGGAATCTTTGGTCACCTTTTCCCCATCATGATAAGTACTAAATGAAAAGGATTCATTATAAAAGGAAAATGAACAGGTTGATATTCTCCATATCTGTATACTGATCTTCTCTTACAGAAAGCCTTTAACAGTGTTTAGAAAGAGAGGACACCATTAATTCTTTTTGGAGCTTGTCTTCCACAGAAAAGGGCTGTTTAAAAAGCATTGGATTTTTCCTACTGAACTTTCTATGACCTGCCTATTTTAAAATGTCACCAAAGCTACAAACTGCCTTGGATATTCACAGAAAAGTCCAAAAATCCTTCCTCTGGATATTTGAATAGAGGTGCCTAGGGATCTTGAAATTTATGTAAAGACATTAATGTCTGCACAATGAAAATAATTTTTCAAGCTTCCAAATGTTTTTTCTAGCTTCTCACATTTCTCCAGACCTGTGATTCCAGACTTCACTCATTCTTTCCCCACCTCTTAAAAACGACCATATTAGACTGCATCACATTCTTTATTCTTTATTACAGGAAAAAAATACAATTGCTCCTGCCTGAAATATTCTTTTTCCCAGTAAGCCACTCCTCCTCCCTGTCCAACACTGAATTTAGATCTGATAAACATGGTGAAGAATAATACATTTTGTGGGATCCCAAGTCATTAGGGAATCAGCAAGTACTCTTCTTGTATTTTGCAGCAGTGCTAACAAAATACATAATTGCTAGAGTTATTTTTTCTTCTTTGTAATCAAAGGCAATTAAACATTATTTACTGTGTGGTCAGTATGAGCCTGAATAATATGAATTATAATCACAAAAGAGCTTTTAGGTGAGTGGAAAATAGCAGCCATGATTTTTTTTCTCCCTTAAAAAAAACTAACAAGCAAACCCAGGAACACAACAAACACAATGCCATTTTAGAGCATTTCTGGGAATACTTAATTAGAACTACACAGCACAAGTCAATATTAAAGCTCCATAACAAATTTATACCTTTTAAAATTTTGCCAGGTTTCAAATCCAAACAAAAGCTGCTAAGTGACAGAGAAATAATAGAATTACAGCTGTATGCTAGGATACTGGCTGTAACAAAGAATCATGCCATTCCCTGTTGCCAGTCCCACAGAGGTTCCAGTAAAACTGATTCCTCTTGTGCTCCAGAAGAGAAAAACAAAAATACAAATAATTGCAAACCTGTTCCAGCTGTACAGGTGTTACATACTTTCTAAATGAAGTGCTAGTCACACAGTTTGGGAGGAACAGATCCTATACTGACAAATATCAATACTTTGAACTAATTTCTCTTTTTAAAAATATAGGGGGATATCATATGGCCTAAAAATGGCAAGTACCTTGTTGAAGTATACATATAAACTGTTAAAAGGCAAAAATTTTAATACTTATTTGAGCTTTTGCACATCACAGCTTCATTAGCAGCAACACCTCTTCTACAGACATCTCCATTTTCATAATAATTGTTCCATTTTGTTTCAATATATTCAACATATTCAAATTCAGTCAGCTTCACGGGGAGACAACCTAACATTTGTATTACAAAGTGAAATGACCAGCAAGAAATCTGGTTCCAGTTAATCATATCTGTTTGGCTTCAGCTTTTTTACATGATATTATTATTACATAGAAACATTTTTCTCCTACCCATTCAGTCTTAAAAATTATGTCTGGCCTGTTTTTTACAGCTCAGCCACTGACAGGTCTTTCTCGTGGCCCTTGACAAATGCTGCAACACATGGTCCCTGTGCATTCACAGCTGCTCCTTCTGACCTGCCTATTTTTCTCACTGACTGTGTTTCACATCTGCTGCAGCTTTTCTTCTTCTCACACGCCAGCCTACGATGAGCCCCCTGGCTTACCTACAGTCCATCCTCTCCTCATCCCTCCCTGTGTCTGACTCCTGCCTTCACACAGCCAGCTACACCAGGCATTACTTTTCCACCAGTGCCATCCAGCTTTTCCAAGTTCTCCTCTGACAGATAGAAGGAGTGCACAGGGAAGGGGCAGCAGCCACGTCCTTTGTGAGGATGCTTGGCAAAAGGCTTGCCATGCTTGTCAGCACTGTCTCATCAGCATTTCTTCTCCAGATACTGCTGACTTGCAAGAGAGACATAGTGTTTGATGTTGCAAGACCCTACCAAGTGACCTCTGTGCTGCACCATATTCAGTGATTTTTGGCTGGTGGTTGTCCCCAGCACCATGGGACTGATGATGTTAGTTGGCATTACTTTATTAACAAAGAACCCAGAGCAAGGGTAGCAACA
The DNA here is from genome assembly GCA_039654755.1 of Calcarius lapponicus. Classification (NCBI taxonomy): domain Eukaryota; kingdom Metazoa; phylum Chordata; class Aves; order Passeriformes; family Fringillidae; genus Calcarius; species Calcarius lapponicus. The sequence goes on from CM077481.1 coordinate 43,439,985, forward strand.
ACCCAGAGAATTCAGACATGATTTTTTTTTTTAATTCCACGCAATTTTTTATTTCCTTTGGTCCTATTAACTTTATAGCAAAAAATAAAGCTGGTTTTTAAACTTGATGATATTACAGGGCTGTGAGAACTTATGAAAGTCACTATTGGCTTGCTACAGAATGCACCAAATACTTTAAGCATGATGTTTGCACAATTCTTCCACAGTGGCTGGTTAAGAGAAGACATGACATAAAAGCTATGTTTTTTAAATGTCATATAACCAAAAAATTTTGTTCAAGGAGTTAGATGGCAGAAGCATTAAACAGTTTTCACATAAAACAAAGAAACCCTGACTTTGATTAGTACGTAGAAGTGAAAGCTATCCCTAGGCCACTTCTTTGAAACACAGGCATCAGGAGAGCAGAAGATCATCTTGTTAGAGACAGACTACGCAAAGAAGGTGGTAAATGAGAAAGACCTTTGCAGACCCTTAGTGCCCAGCACTTACTAGAAACCCAGTAAGTGTCTCAATCAGCATACTTCCATGGAGAAAAAGCATTTCATAGTCTAGTGTTAACTATCCCTTCTTTTATATTAAATTCTACATCAGTGACCTTGCTGGTTTTCAAAGGAAATGTGAATAAGAAAAGGTTTTGCATTCTTGCTAGCATTCATATTTCATACACGCCCTGAAGTCTGAACATGTTTTTAAAAATTCAAGTATAACCAAGATGTGGCAAAGCAGATCATACATATTAAAGTGCACTGTGGATTGCATATACTGAAGTCTATGCATCTATCTAGGCACATAGCTGGAAACCAGCCTCTTGTCAGAGATGCTTTGACTAAGCACATGATATTTAAACATTCTGTGGTGTAGATTTTCACCCTTTAGGTTTTGGTGTGTGAATTTAATTTTCAAAATAAATGTTTGTGGATTAGCTTTGGTCTGCAGACTACAATTTAGCACATGGATGAAAATGAGACAGACTCAATTCTAATTCACACTATAAAATGCAGCTGGATGTACTGAAGTACAGCTGGGATGCATAGGCATGGAGTTTTTCGGTGGTTACAAATATTGTGAAGTATATGAGCATTTCCAAAACCAGTGAATATAACACTATGAAATCACATTTTGTATTTTCAGCATTCTGTGTTGAAGAATGAAAGGTGTGTTTTGTCTTTCCCAGCAAAATATTTCTCCCCTTTTCTATAAAATTTATGTTGAAAAGAAATGATCAACCTGATTTGATTTACTTTTTTAGACAAATCATATATCAACACAATCCTGAACTGAATTTTATGTTCCATAATCATGTCCAGAAATGTTTTTATCATGACAAAATAACTGCTTTCTTGAAATTCAAATCTATAACACATCATTGAGACATTAACTCTAGAACTGTAAGAGGATATGTGGAACTATTTTCAGCTGCTATCAATTGCACATGACTGTGCTTCTGAGGCACTTAGAACATAGGGATTGCTAAAACATTTTGTGAAGGGGATAGGTTTTATAAAATTATTATTTCCATAAAGAGATACATTGAAGGTTTTTGCCTTCACTTTCTGCAATGCAAACAGCAATGCCTGGGAAAGTTAAACACATTTTAAAGAAGGCAGACCATACAAAAAAAATGAAACTGCATTTTAAACCTGTTTTACACTGGCAGTGACATTGCTTTGTATATCAAGAACACAGGATGGGCAAATATTTTCTCATCTGGCTCCTGAGCTGAAGATAACATGACTGGGAAAAAAATTGCTTATACAACTAAAATTTCATCTGAATAGTTGTGTGTGTGATTCATGCCAAAAGTATAATTTTAGACTCCTTTCATTTGCCCTTGAAAAGCTTTTCAGGAAAACCTTAAGAAAGTCTGAAAGGGAAGGAAAAGATGGGATGTAGAAAAATATCATCATCTTTGTTCCCTCTGTATTTAAAGATGCACCAAAAGAGTTTATTGTGATTATAGGCCATATCCAGTAAGAGATGAACTATACAGTAATTTAGCCACAGATTAGGTGTCTAAATACTAATCCCAAGAGACTTTCCTGTCCAACTCCATTATGTCTTCATTAAACACTCTAATGTTTCATGTGCAAAGCATCAGGCTTGTCTTGTGAGCCATGGTGCAGGATGTGTCCTATCCACAGCAGCAAGGGAGATGCTTAGTGTAGCACCAGGCTTGGCTGCTCTACCACATAGCATCAATCCACACTCCAAGGAAAGTCGTGTAGGTGTTTGGATGGAATGTCTTTTAAAATAGTTCTTTTCCTAGTAAAATGTGGTTTTATGGCTATTGCTCTGCAGACTAAATATTAGATTTCATATATATTTAGCATATTGCTGCAGATCAGTTTAGTGAACTTTGCTGAACAGCTGAAATTTTTGTGATGTGGTTTGATGTTTACAAAATACACACCTTTGACTTTGTAAAAATAGTAATGAATTCTGTAGCATGGGTGCATTCAGTATGTGGAACACAAACTTTGTCATTATCTTCATTAAAACAAATTTTTCTCTTGAGATGCTCCACCAGAATTCTCCTACAGGTTTCCCTGCTGATGCAGGTGGGTTTTCTTGTTGTTTGGTTTTTGTTGTTGGGACTTTTCTAACATCTCCTCTTTCCATGTCTCACAATGACCTTTGTAACATTGCCTTTAGGGCCTCAAAATTGTTAAGCAATAGAAGGAGTAAAATCCAGCTTGCCAAGAACCAGCCAAAACTTTGAACCTGTCACAGACTCTTCTTTCGCACTGCTCTCCTTCGTCTCTTCTAACAGGCCACAGACAGGGCATATTGTAACTCCTCAGGGGGAGCTGAGTGTGCTCATGGTACCAGTCCACCTACATGTGCACCTGGATTGGCTGGACCACTTCTGCCAAATATCTTGTGTCCTTGTAGGGAAAACTCAGCTACTACAGGGACTCGAGTCTCTTCCCACCTTCCTCCTATGTTGTTTCAGACACTAATTTCAACAGACATTAAAGGAAAAGTCCTTTGAAATGTCTATTCCAAAGCTGATAAAAATTGGTCAACAGATTCAACTTTCTTAAGCAAAAAAGAAAGACAAGTAGAGATTGCATAATTATAATTTCATCAGGAAACTATGTTAAAAACAAGTTCCTGAGTCCTTAGATGCAATAATTACAGTTATTACTATATAATACACATTTCTATAAGCATTAATTCACTAAATACAAATAACCTTTGGAATTTTCAGGGGATCACACCCCTTTTAGGTCACTTTAAAAAGAACTAAATTTGAGGCAATTGCAAAGTCAGTAAACAGGGACATCCAGTTTCCAAATCTGAAGGCAGAAGTTAGCAAATTTTCTCTATTATGTCTTTAACCAATGTGTGAGATGGTACTTGTCACATACCCAGGTATTTTGCCAGAAATTTCAAATTCCAGATATGTTCTTGGTCTCCTTAATTCACAGAAAGATACTTGTATAGAAAAAATATATCAAATCTGTGTTGGTTATACTGATTCCTACACCAATTCTCAATTTAAGGGTCTTACATTTGTCCAGGTATTAAAAACAGTACTGCCTGCTTATGATAAAATGTGTAACAGATCAGATAGGGCATATCATAATTTTATATGATCACAAGCAGTGGAAATGTATTGAATAATTCCCTGTTTAAAAACTGGTGAACTTCATATGAAATTCGTAGGTGGCAATTTCAAAGCAAACAGGAGAAGATGCTTCTTCATCCAACATGTATGAGTTCAGTGGTTGAAGTTCTCTCTGAAGATGATTGAAGATGCTAGATGCTATCAGACAAACTGACAGAACCACTAATAGTCTGCAAGCCACAAATTATTCTGGAAAAGTATCTACTTCTCGGGCATTTGCTGCTGACCAGCATTTCCTCTGTTTCTTTGTTTTGTGAAGAAACAAGATTTTATTCAGGCAAGTATCCGTGCAGTTGGATGTATCCGTCAAGGATCCCAGACCTCAGACACAACAGCAGAGTCCTCTCTGCTCCCATGCTCTGTGGCCAAGACCACACCCCGGTAGCTACTTGTTACGACAGCATGGAAAATACTCAGCCCATCTTGGCTATCCAGACATCAAATTTTAGCAAGCAAGCAGAACTGGGGTGAAAGACACCAAAACAAGCTTCAAAACAGTTCTCAGATTCTTGTGAGCTGAGTTTTCAATCTATTGATAGAGAGGCCCCCGTCCTCATGCCATACTGGGACCTGGTACATACTGATAGCAAACCACAGTATACTTTAACATCACTTTTAATTAGCTATTTTATATTAAAGGAGTATTTTATCTTGTTATTAATTTTCATGCTAATTATTTTCATGTAATTTCTGTTCTTCAGAAGTCCTACTTCATAAGGTATTATGTATATTTCCTTACGAAAGTTAGCACTTCTGTAACTGCTGAAAACACAGCAGTCAGAAGGCATCAAAAGCATTTTTTCATCAGAACATATTTAATTCCTTAAATACAGCTTCACATAGCCCTTTCACACTAATGCTTTGTAAATTAATTATCATGAAAGGATGCCAAGTAGGTTATATATTTTCTTGATAAAGGGGACACACAAAAGGCCAGTCTTTTATTTGTTCCAAAAAAAAGACCTCCTGTTTATCTTATTGCCTATTTAATAGGAAATATTCTGTTTGTATTTTCAAAAAAGTTCCCATTCTATTCCTATGTTGCAAAAATGAGACAAAATTTCTAAATTAAATGCACTTAGGCTGTCCTTGACTTGAAGCGTGCTTGCTAAGTGTGCATCTATAACTACAAAGAATATCCCATGCACATAGTTTGTTTGTACAAAGCAAATTATCTTTGGGCAAATAAATGTAGAGTAATACAGTACAGTGCACTTCACAGGAAGAAACTGGAAGTGTTTTTCAGATATTTTTTTAAAAATGCCATTTCATATTTATGATAAGTGTGCAAATGACCTCCAGCATAAGAAATACCAAATACCAAAGGGATTTTGAATATTTTTAAATGAATGCAACATTTCATTGTTTTATCTGGAGAAAAAAATAGCCTTTCTAATTTCAATTACATTTTTTACAACTTATTCTCAAAAAGAATATTTTAGTTTAATAAGAATCACTGTTATTACCTTGTCCAGATATAAAATTGAGTAAATAATTATCTGTAGAGTTTGGCATATAGGCAAAGTTGAAAGGAGCCATTTGCATACAACTACATAGAACTCATTTCATCACAACCTGAATATTACCATGATAAACTTCTAAGGCCATACCTACCCAAAAATAGTCAGAATTTACTTCTGTAGAAGTCTAAATCCTATCTAATGTTCATTAATTTACTTAAAAGTGAATGGTATGCCTAGAGAAGGTACTTATACTTGTCAAAAAATGTATGCGACTTCATTATTTTCTCAGGTCTCTTTAATTTTAGTGATTTATAAGTGCATGAAACCCAGAGCATATGGAATAATTTTGAACTTTACTTAATACAGATTACTCTCAATTTTACATTAGATAAAACAATTAATTTCTTGCATGTCTATATTCAGAAAGGTAGCTTTTATGTATTGCAAAATTAAAATTATATAAGAGAATATCAGAATTGTGTGGAGATCCTACAAAGACTTGCAAATTAAAACACAAAACCTTTATGCTCACTAAATTTCCTTTCTCAAGTAAGAAACAATATCTGTTTTCCATCAAGGTTTTAAAAACCAAATGCAGAGCCAAGCAGCTCCCCTAGTAGTACTGGGGTAGTGAGAAATTTTTCTTCCAATAAAGAGAGAACATCCTATTCAGTTTATCCAACTAATTCAGACCAATGCACAATAATACTGATAGCCTGAACAAGATACTAAGAAGAAAAGCAACACCACAAACTAGAACTTTTTCAGTTTATACGAAAATAGGCTATTAAACCTTAGATCTTCTAGTAGGAGGTCTTGGTGATGAGAACAATTCTTTCATTTTCATTTCTGTACACACTGCTTAATTGTTTGACTAGATACATTCATTTAGTGTCTAAATAATAATTTAACTTTAGAAAATGTTTTACATAACCAATACATTTATGGTAGTGCTATTACTTAATAGAAATACTTTTTTAAACACCATTTGTGTTCATTTTAAGTGAATTCCTGCTCTATTCAAAAGCAATTTGGCATTTGCCATAAAAAAAAGAATAATCACGGAGTAACTTAGAAATGCATTATTGATTATTTTTAACAAAATTAGCTACAAACTGTTTAATAAATATGCACAGGTATATAATTAGGTTTTTGTTAGCCTTATATATAAATCTCAAAACTAAGTTCATTAATTTGATAATCAAAATGTTTAGGTTCTTACCAAACAATAACAATTTAATATTCGTGAAGAAATCAATATTACTATTTTAAAAAAACAAACAAAAGCAAAACCCCCCCAAAGCCACAAAACAAAAAAAAAGAAAAAAAAAAAAACACTCCAAAACCTGCAAAAAAAGAGACAAAACAAAAACTCAAAAGCACTTACATCAAGTATGCTTGCTTATTGATCTAAATCAATCTATCTGCAAAAAAAAAAAAAAGCTTTGGACTGCTTTAATGTCTTGTGAGCTGATCCCTTTCTTTCTGCAAAGGAAGATGCTAATTTTCAGAGAGGCCACAACCATGCAGATTTTTTGTTCTGTAGGTATAAAAAAATGGTGTTGACTCTCCTGTGTTTTAAAATGGGACTATTATTTGGAATGTTTTCTGATAACTGAATCTTTACAGATCATCATAACATGATGTTGGAATTGAAAATTACATCAATGATTCTGCACCATGCATTGTACATGACCTGCATACTGAGGGAGAAGAGTACAAGCAGGAAGGAATGCTTTTTGCACTTGCTGAAACTCACCTCATCTCACTATATCCACTCTGGTCTAGGTCACTTTGAAGACAGATGTAAAATCCACATTCTACATGCTGTCCCTGCTTAAGTTCTCAAGAAATGCTGAAGTAATGATGAAATAATCTGAAATATACTGCTGAAAAACTCCAGAAAAAATACTCTGACACAGATTCAGATTTGAAAAATGCTCTCAAGATATTTAAGATTCAAGCTAAAGTTTCAGATGTGAGAAAATGCAAGTGAATTACTTAAGCAAAATTGGTATGATTTTCAGAGACACTCAGCAGTTTCAGCTCCCATTTAGTTCACCTCTAAAATTGCATAAAACAATCTATTTGTGTAATCTACAGCCTTGGAAAAAAAAACGGTCTCCTGTGATCTTTCATAAAAGATTCTTGGCAGATAAATGTGAGTAACTGAAGAGACATTGTCTCTTTCCTGAAAGAGAGTGCTGAAAGTCCAATAGCTTTTCCAAACACATTGTTATAAGCATTTTGTTCAAAGAGGATGAAACTATAACACTTTTAATGTTCTTTTTGCCTCAAAGTGTGTTTCTGTTTGCTGGCTTTCCTCCAAGTTTTTTCCAAGTTTCATTGTGATGAGGAATGCTTGATGGAAATAGGAATAGCAAATACTACACAGAAAAGACAGCAATGACTCTGAAGTGATTGATAAAAGAAGTCAAATCTGTTCCAAAATAGAATTTTGTTTTCTTTGTAGTTAAAAAGGGCAATATTCTGCTTCCGAATGTTTTGTCTAAAGAGGACATACTATATCTTCTGGGTGAGCAATTGGATGGCTTGAAACAGACACTCAACAAGTGTGTATTTATATGTATACACGTCGACAGACATACACACATATATGTACCATATATCAGTGTGTATTTAACTGCTTCCCACTGAATGCATGAACAGTTTAGTGCTTCACAATTTTTTTTATTTTCACTCTTACTTCCACATTTTCATTTAAGAAACAGAAGCCATGGTCTTTGAGCACAGAGTACACTGCAGATTCTGAAACTCAAGAGTATGTTTCCTCTTGCCACCATTAAATGACCTGCCATTAATTAAAGGACTAGGAAATTATGACATTGCCTACAAGCTACACAGTCCCTGGGTATCAGTGTGCTTCCTCACTTTCAAATGCTCTTCCCTTGGAGCATTTCTGCAAAGGGGAGCACCAAATTGGAAATGGAAGTGCACAGTATCTCACCAAGGGAAGACCTCATGGCAGTACAACAGGCAAGCCCTGGGACATCCTCCCAGGACGTTGCAACATTTTGCAGGGCTTGGGAGCAGCAAAAGAGCTTGGACAATGCTCAGGGTGCCAAGGTTGTAGCATGGGTGCCAGAGATCATGAGCTAATGTGCTTGTAAAATCTCTTCCCACATAATGCCCAGGGCTATGGGTTTACCTCGGTCTTGTGATTGACATAGAGATTACAAACAAGCAGTGTTGTAGAGTCACCTGGGCAGTAACCAGGTCAGACCACAGCTTGTCATCACTGCAATTATGGTCCTCTTCTCATAGGATGGGCCAACACTCCCACCAAAGCTGTTCCCAAAGATCTAATCTTCATTCTGCCAGCTGATAAAATTAAAAGAGAAGTATAAAAAAAATTGCCTAACAGATCTTAAATGTGTTTTAACACAAAGTGCCAAAGAATATTTAACTATTGATTGGTACCCTGCCTGCAGCATCTGGAGAAAAAATCAGTTCAGAGTAGACTTTAGGTGAGACCTCCCCACTGGGCTGTGGGAGATGCATGTCAGTCTGAGGATCGCAATAGGCAGGGGAGCAACTTGATCCTAGGTGGAGCAGATCTCAGTGTTCCTGTCCTTTATAGTGGAAAGGGAAGGAGCACAAAAGAATTCAGTTTTGTCATATTGCAGAGGAGAAAGGCCAGAGGAGAGCAAACCCTTGCTTCATTTCACCCTGCTAAGGTCATTCCCACCAGGGCATGCACTAACACACAGTGCTTCCTTCCTGCCAGTTCTCCTCTCAGACTTTGGAATGTAACATAAGTAACCAATTTCATATTAATCTGTATTGGAGTATAGTAGCATGTTAGTCTCATCTACTTTTTATAAACCTTTAATAAGGGCATATAGGAAGACTGAATGAAAGGTCAATGTTTACAACTGCCCTGAGCCAGGATATTCTGTGCCCAGCCGGAACAACACCCAGCTTGCATGATCTACACCTTTGAAATACAGACGGAATTAACAAAGCTTGTATGCTCTTATTCATATAGTCACCTCAGAAGAAAATACTTTTAATGGAATGAATCCCAAGTATAATTTAAGATTTCCCCAATGACTACCTTCAATCTTTGTTTACAACATCACCAAAAAACCCCCAAAAACATATGACTCAATTATTTATCTACCCATTATTTATTCATTCTCCTAGTAGTATCTCAGTAAACTAGCATGTGGTTTGGCTGCTCAGTTATCCCCTAAGGATTCTGGCCAAACACTCCTGCACAAAGAAAAACCAGAGAGTATTTTCATTTGAAAACACAAAGAACACAGACATATCTTTTCTAATCTCTTTCACTAAAGCTTTAACTGGTCGTGGACATATTCCAGACAGTCTAGTTCAATCTTGGGTAAAGTCTTCAAATATTTGGAGACTTCTGAAGTACCCTTGTGCTCTATTGTGCCCCTGAAAGCAGGTCCTAGAAAACTCCTTATCTCTGGAACACACTGAAAAGGTATATTTGGTTACACATTCCAAATACAAAGAAGAAGAAATGAATGTGGGTTTACACACACACACACACACACACCCTTGTTCATGTAAGCCAAACTGGTTAATTTGAGGATATTTTTATTCTCAGAAAGTGTAACTTACAACTCCAGTGGGCTTGCTCTGTCTCACTTTGAGTTCCCCTTTTCTGATTTTTGCCTGACAAACATAGCTCCTACCCTACTTATGCAAAACCTGCTGCTTTCACTTCACATCATTTCCTCAAAATTCATTTCTCTCTCTCTCTTATTTCTCTTTAGTGAAGAGGAAAAAAAGATCTGTCACAATAAACGAAGTGTCAGGTTTTGTATCTCATCATTGTCAAAAAATGGCAAAATCTGTGGGTAAGGAAGGATTTGGATAAAATTTGGTCAGGTTCCAGCAAAGAAAAATGTTCAGAGATGTGGTGAAATCCTTCCATAAGCCTGGGCTAGTTTTCACCATTAAAGGATCTCACATCTATAGTCTAACTACGCTCTTTTGTAAACAAACCCCTTATAAGTAGAGTTCAGCATGAATGCACCAAAGCTCAGCCACCACAGCAACTCCCTATTAGAGTGAACAAAGAGGGGAAAAAACACCCACCACCACCCCCACACACATCTTCGAACTAAAAGAAGTCAGAAGCTGGTGGCTGGAGAAAGCCAGCTTTCAGTGCAATAAATGTGGTGGGGAAGGTCTGAGAGGCAGTGACATGCCCTCCATTCTAAAGAATAGAGTTGGTAAAAGGCAGAAAAATCTAAATAACCTGAGAAAGCATAGCAAAAAACAATTTGGTGAAAGAATAAGACCTGGGGTGGGCCTGACCTGTAGTCAACCACTAACTTTAGCAGTCTGTACTTTAAACACAACTGGTATGTTCTGAGAACTGTGGTTCACTAAGACTATATTATTTGGGTATCTACAGGCTCTGAAGTATTAGAAAATTCTGACAGTCACTTAAGTATGCAATAAATGTTATCTGTTTGATAGGTTATAAAAATCCTAATAAAAAAAATTAATAAATTGTACTTGGAAATGAAAATCTTCACAACACTGGAAGGAAGAGTCGGACAGCTAACTATGACTCTCTAGAGTATGGCTAAAAAAAAGGTGTTTTTCAAGTCATCACCTTCACAAGAGGAGACAGCAAATATTATGGGAAGGCACACAGAGATGTTTTCATTTATAGCAAGACAAATTAATCCATCTACATTTTTTGTGACTCTTGACACTTCACTTTCCAATCCCAAGGTTTAATTGCAAAGTTCCTTGAGATGCCAGGAGATAGGGTAAGGCACCCAAGTCCAAAGCACTACAATAGTATAAAACTGTAGTGAAAATAAATTTCACCACAATGATAATTGAAATCAAATTTAAGCACTGAATGCCATTCTTGTGGCAAGATGGTTTTGTCTTGGCTTTTTGTCCAGCGCTGATATTTACTTACTGTAAATTTATCAGAACAAAAAGAATATGTCTAAAGAACTGAAAGAATTTCAGGATTTGTAATAAAACAAAACTTCTCTAATGACTCTGCAATTAATGTAATGTAATTCAGGAATTCAAAAGATCTAGAGATTTTAATAAACCGAAACACTTCACTGCATTTGCTTTTGTTCAGGCATGTTCTGCATTTACTTTCTCATAAATCCTCTTTAGACCGGCAATTTACCTAAAACTAGCATAATTGAGCATATTTGTAATAATACACATGGTAATGCTTCTCACTGGGAGACTAAGGCCTAAATTTTCTTACTTCAAAAAAGGAATAGTAAGTGAATTATTGCACTTCAGAGGATGAAGCTTTTAAATTTTACTCATGCACCTCAAAATTTGACAACATAGTGGCCAGATATAAGCCATGACAAAATTAATTTCTAGAGAGACACGCATTTTTAGTATGCACTGGAATGTCATGGGCGGCCCATTCAGACTCTACAAACAGACCAGCAATACCAGCAGGACTGGAAAAGAATAAAATAGCTTGCTCCTGGATCACAGAACAAAAGGGAGGCAGATTTGTTCCCTTGCCAGTATGACTTTTTTTTTTTTTTTTTTTTTTTTTTTTAGTTAGAACAGTTAAAATAAAATTTTGATGCTCTAGTGTTTCCTGTAAAAAAAAAGTCCATTCACAACCTGGAATATGCAGAGGTGAAGACCAGCCTGCAAGGCAGCAAATAGTCCAGTGATTATCTGTCTCTGAAAAGAAGGCTCAGACTGTCCACTTCAGAAAGATTGGACAAGGCTTGATTGCAACCCACTGTGATTTCTCATAGATGTCATTTAAGCCATGCTTGCAGTTTGCCAGTTGTAAATTGTACTCTTATCATATTCTTTATTATTCCTTCAAATCTTATCTGACAAGGGAAACCAAGAAATTTCATCGTAGTCGGTCAAGAAAGTATCTTTCAGTGGAACTTACAAAGAATTTGGATTGAAACCGGTACTACTTATGCCTTAATTTTTTTATTCCCTCATAAATTTATGATGTATAAACTTATTATGCTTAATATTTCAGAGACTCCACTAGGGATTTATTATAAATTTTAGTATCTTAGCCACATGAAGAGGGATTGGTTTGAGAGGGTTTTTTAGATGTCATTTTCTAATTGAGCATTAAGGGCCCATTGTAGCACTAAGTCCCTCATGGTGTAACAGATGCCTTTGTGTTTTAATTCATGTAAGTTCCATGAATATTTATGTATATTAGTTAAAAACAATTCAGCTACAGCAATACTATTCTGTGTTCCCTCATCAACAAATAAGAAGTGCTCCCCTTACCACATGCTTATCTCTCAGTTATTAATGTACAATAACAAATTCCAAGCTCTCAGCTGGGAACATTATACTGTAATTGCTTAGTAGGCTATTAGGGCATACCTGTCTGTCAGAATCAAAATACAGGAATTAACTCTCCTAGTGTGGTAGAGAAAGATTGATTTCTTGTGCCATCTCGTGGAAAAGTTATTAATTGCAAGACAATCTTAAATATTGCACACGGTTCTGCACATGAAGAAATCTGAGGAATATGGCTCAAGACAGTTTTCTTTCCTACACCAAAAAGTCTGCTGCTTATGAAGTAGTAATCTGGTTCGGTAATGTCTTATAGTCAAATATTTTCAATTAGTCAACCTAAACTCAGTGGCTGATCTTTCTGTATGCTGTGTGGACTGTACATACAAATTATTTTTAGATCTTCCTTCATGCTCACATTTATACAGAAAGATACTGTGCTTCTTTTAAAATTCATTGCACAACAGAAGCATTTTCACCTGGACTGCTGGCTGGAATCTGTTTTTTTCCCCAGTAATTTTTTGAAAATCACAAACTGATTGTTCTGAAAATAAATATTCACTGATTGCTTAATTAAACTTATTAAAATGCAAATTAAAATCCCAAACTAATGACAATAATTAAAAAAGAACACATTACCACAATGATGAAAGATCAGATTTAACTTTTTCCATTATCCAATACAATATCAATTAAGTATAATTGGAAAATGAGAAAGCACAAAAGAAGTCTGAAAACAGCTTTTGCCACAGAAACTTAGACAGAAATGAGTTACTTTATAATAGCTCAGAAGAAGATGATAGTGTGTTATTCTGCAAGGGGGTTTGGATACTTTTGGGTTCTAAGTCCATTGCAGTCCATGAGAGTTTGAAACACAGGCTGAATCTTTCTGTCTTCTCCCCTCCAACCATAATGTTTTGGCTGTAGGAAACTTAAACGGTTTTCTAGATTCCATATCTTTGATCTATAACCACTTGCTAAACTACATTCACAGAAGAATACAGGTGATAAGCTCCAGGAAACCCCAGCGTGTGTGTGTGTGTGTGTGTGTGTGTGTGTGTGTGTGTGTGTGTGGTGAAATTACAGTAATACTTGAGGATTTAACCATGCAGCTCTTTTTAACATTAAGGTGAATCAATAAAGTAAATCTCCATATTCCACTTTGAAAATATGTGTGCACGGGTTTGAATTATTTCCTTTTTTTTACGGTTATCCTTTGATATCCTTCAGCAGCTAGCAAACAAGATGACAATGGAGTTCAGCACCATTTACTCATTGCAAAAGAAATGAAATAGAATTGCCTGGGGACAATCTAATCCAGCAAACATTTCGGTAACTGCTCCATCCCACTCTCAGAAGCAACAGGCCATTTTGCTACATTTCTGATTCTTTCTAGAGTAGATATTGCTCTCTTACACTTCTGCATTATATTTCAATTGGTCAAGAATCCTCTACAGACAATGTCAAGACCAACAAATTGAGTGTTTATCTAAATAAAAGCCACTTGATGTGCAAGCTACTGCTAAGATATTGCTGCGCAGACCTCCTTCAAACTGTACTATTTACATTCCTCTGGCCTCTTAAATGCTGTTTTGTGCTTTGATCCTGCTGCAATACCTGTGCTATAAAGCACAGTGGACTCTTCAGAGGGACTTTGGAAGAGTTCTTGTGGAAGAGAGCAGTTATTCTGATTGTGTTAAGCTCTCTTTTAATGTAGGTCAGTCACAATAGGAAGAAACACAGAAGCATCAACAGTTAATCCACTGCTGGGAGTGTCTCAGACAAGAAACAAGGTGGTGTCTCAGCCCCTGTTATCCTGGTCTCAAGCATGTGGTACATTAGGAGACTATACAGCCCTAAGCTTCTATCCAAGTGCTCTCACCACCTTTATTGCATGCTGCTGTTTCCAGAGAGTTTGTGATCTCAATCACAAGGTTGCAAGCAGCAAAGTGTTGAATTACAAACTGTCAGTACAGGCCTAGTCCAAGTCACGCTAATTCAAGAGCTGACATGAGTCAGTTTTACTCTGACACAAATCATTTTCTTCTTAACATGGGTCACAGCTTACATACTGTTCTCCATACCATAAGCTTATGGAAATATTTGCTCCAGTACCATCTTTCACGTCACTATCAAAATTGGACCTCTTGTAGGCAGTTATTGTTGACTTCTTTCCTAATAGGAGGAGAAGTCTTATTCCAGTCACATAAAAATTAATGAGACTATAAAATTAAGTGCTGACAAAGTACAAAAGATTATGCTCTCTTCCTTTCAAAATGTGTCATGTGTGTTCCTTTGTAGCAAGGGTTCACATAAGCATGCTTTCCTATTTGTATATTTTGCTGCTACTGTACATCTGTTGCAAATAGCATCATCTTATGGTCAAAATCACTCACCCATTATTCGATCACTATATTAAAACCTGCTGTCAAAATGTTATTCCTGATTATCTCCTGAAGAAACTTTCCTGCCTTGCCTCAGATGTGGCCCCAGATCTATCCATGCTGAGGATTCCTACAACACTCAGCGTAATTTCCAGACATTGGATCCATCTCTTGACCACATGGACTCAGATGGCTTATGGATTGGGTAAGAGAACTGGCTACCTGGAGTTTCTTGCATTGATAGCCCTAAGCTTACAGAAACAATAAACACGGAAAACAAGAGTTGAAAAAATGGAGTTCATTCAAGGGAACTTTCTTGGGTCTGAGTTTGAAAATCCTGTTAAATCTTGTCTTCCAAGCAGTCTTTGAAGGATTAAGTACCTTTTCTTCAGGTACAGGTTCTTTTCTTCAGGTTTCAGAATTCTGCCAGATACTATGTGTGGGACTTGGTAAAACTGTAGCTCCCACAACCCATTACAAATTAAATCTAAGTACCCTTAACACAGTGAAATCAATAAAGATTTCCGAGGTCAGCTTGAGACAAAGGACAATTTGGTAGCTATGTTAATGGACCCATATTCAAGGAACTCAAGTACATAATCAGCAGTAATAACAATTCTGCAAGACAAATTAGATGGTTAATAACATGTAAGTAGAACCACGGTATTCAGATTACGTCATTAGTAGTGGCTGTGCAACTGCAATGTCGTCAGAGGGAACACACACACAGACCTAGATGGAAATTGCCACATTGTTTTGTTGATAGGGAAGAAAGGGAGGAGAGCTGGATTCCACCCTCCCAGCTGTGTCGGTTGTATAAGGTTAACAGAGCGGAAAGTACTACAAATTTAATTTTGCCTTGGAAAGCCTGCCAATTTTCCATATTCACACTTCTTTTATAGACAATGCCTCACTCTTCCTCACTACTCTCTTACTTGCTGCTAGGCATTTCCTTTTCAATTTATTATTGCACATGTTTTGTCTCTTCTGTTTAATCTCCTTGTAAATAAAGCTATGGTAGCATCAAAATGTCATCACTTGCCTCAGAGAGGACATGGAGGTGACACACAGATCCTCTGGAGCTCCTTCCACAAGGAGCTACAACTCACTTTGGTGTCTAACCTGTGTGAATAAAGAAGAGGATATCACCACCTATGTTCCCATGGATATGACATTGGCCACAATGCCCTTATCTGTTGCAGTGGAAATGGTATAAGCTTCAAAGTTAAAGATTCTTGTTATTATAAGCCTATGCAATGACAGGACAGTAATGCATATTTACTCAGTGTTTTGGTGATCCTTTCTCAGACAGTTATAAATTATTTCTTAGATGAGAGCTTTTTATACTTAATGAATAGCAGATGATAGTTACTACTTTACTGTTTAATTTTTAAATTAATTTGAAGTATAATTCTCCAACTATAAAGTGCTCTGAGACTACTAAGAAATTAATCACATTAAATGAACTTCATTATAAATCAACCTTATATGACTCTTATATGACTCTCAAAATCAGGCACTGGAAGAAATTAATGCATCAAAGCAGGATTCTCAAGGTTTCATTTAAAAAGAAAATGCATTTCAGAACTGAGAAAACACTACTTATGTATTAAAATTGTGGAATTGTGTGGAACTCCTCTATCAAAGTTATGTAAAACCCAAGTTTATACATAATGAGAGCATACAAGTTTGTAACACCTCTGAAATTTAAACTTATGCATTAAGTTCATATTTTAAAAAAAGTTTTAAATCATTATCGATCTGAGCAGTGACCTACAGTCTTAGTCTTATACCACTGAAAAACTTCCAGTAATTACATTTAAGACAAAAAGCCAGTCATGCATGAATAAAAGCAAATATGGTGCACTTTCTATAAAAACCAAGACATCTCTATATTGAAAAGAAAAACACCAAATACACAAAATATAGTTATTAAACTTGCAAAAAACATGCAAAATTTTTAAAGAGACCTTAGAAGATAAAATATGAAGAACATATCATAAGTTAGAGTTTGTAATTATAGTTTGCTTTTCTGATAAAATCCAATCCTTTGAATTGAGAAAGCAAAAGGAATAAACTACTTCTGAATATGAGACTGCTGATTTTTATAACCACACAGATATTTGCAAGTCTTAAGTGCAATGTCAGAAGCAAGGCAACAGGCTAAATATCCAAGCTATTCATCTGGGCAGCCATGCAGAATATTCAAACTGGAACAGGAAATTACAAATTATGAAAACATAACTTTCTTTTTTCAAGTACAGTTTTAAATTACATTCAAACAAAGTTCAGAGGATTTGAACTTGAGTAGGAGGCTTCTTGTGTTAGTCTTTCTGCTAAATGCTCAACTATCTAGAGGTACTATCCAGTGGCCTACACTAAACTCTGGAGACCACTATTATGATTAGTTTAGGAACTTGCCTCTGCTCAACTCATCTATTTTTTCTAGCACCTGCTAGGCTGTTGTTTTGTTGTTTGTTTGTTTGTTTGTTTTTACCACACAGAATATGAAAGGAAAATACAAGCTTGAAAAGCTAAGTTTGTAAAAATTTTGTAAAATTTTGCCAGAACAACAAACAATTGCTGAGAATGAAATGCTACAGTGAAATGTTGGAATACAACAAAAATTAAATTTTAGATACTTCTCAGGTCTTCAGAATTATTTTAAAGAAACTGATATATAATACACAGATTCAAACCTGCAACTGCAAATTTAAGCATCTTTTTTTTGCAGGGAGCTTCAGTGTCTTAATTGTAAAAGATATGCTAAGGCTAACCAAAGGGGATCTATTGAACATATAGAAAACAGAATGCAAAACAAAAATTATCTGCATCCACACTAACTAGATTTAAATTTAATATGCAAGATAATTCTTAGACTTCAATAAGGTTTTAGACTCCATAGAGGTTAAAATTTTTATCCAGCAGGTTTTTGAAATTTCAGGAAAGTTTTGGAATTACTGACAGACTTTTCATGAAAAGCCAAAAAGTTTCCAGAGTCTGAGTGAACTCCCTAAAGTATTGTCATTTTAAAAAGGCTTGGGGAAGAGTGGAGTTAATTCTTCCGCACCCTTATTTTTCTACACATGAGCAGACATTTCATGGTCAAGAGCTGAAAGCACAAAACACTAATGCACAGAGCCCAGACAGCATACTCTTAAAAGGTTTGTTATTCTTAGCTGGTTTATGCCTACTTGATGAGGGAAAGGTCTACAAAATGAGTATTTTATGACCCCAGACCAAAAACCAAAAGGCAACTTTGCTGCCCCTGACCCTATGCACCAGAAAAATAGAAGTAAAAAAGAAAAAAAAAGTGTGGTAGAGGGGCTGCCTTCATTTTGCTCCAAAATAAACATTTACTTGCTTTTTAAAGGAGGGAGGAAGGAGGGAAGGAAAACATTGACTTAATGGAGCATAAAAGAAAACAAAGTTTGTTAAGTTCCTTTGTCCCTCTCTAGAGAATTACCTCATTTAAATGCAAGACCCATTTATAGATAATGGGAAAAATAAAAGCTTTGTGAATGTAGGCATGAAAAATTCTTACACTTGCAGAAAACATTGATGAGTCAATATCTGTTTATTTGGAAGATTTATTTAGTGTAACAGATAAGTACTTTAATTAAAGCTTCCATCTGTGGAAGCTGACAAACACTGCACCTTTACTGTTTCTGACTGTGATAATACTGAAGGGGAATGTTTCTGTGCAATAGTGTCACCAAGGTCATTATATGGTGTTTAATGACTATGTTGAAAAAATGGAGTATCGCACACTTATCTCTGATGTGAATGTAAATGTGACCTTTTCTAAAACTAAAAAGGACATGAATATAAAGAAGAAGCAACATACTCCACTTATTTCACAGCAATTCAGCAAGAAGGCAGATCTAAACCAAGAGTTACAAGTGGATATGACACTGCTGAAAGTGTACTTCAGTTTATAAAAAATAAAAACTGCAGATACCAGCTGCATAGGTATATGGGTATTGAAATCTCTGTGTGTTCTTTTGGATTACATTTTAGTTATTTAATTGAGTTTAGTTTAGCATTTTAGTTATATATGCTGTATGTACTGAAACTGCTTAATAGAATGCTCCTTTGTCACCAGAGAAAGTGTATCACCAAGATGCAGAAACAAAAATTCTTTAATTAAACAGAAGTAAATGGTAAACAAAAGGCTTTATAAGTAAACCTAATTGAGATACAAAGAAAACTGCAGAAGAAACATCAGGTATAATAGACTATATATAAATTGTAAAATGCGTATATAGGATGCTAATGAAATGTATGGGACTGGCAATAAAGGTGGACATATACCAAAGCATCATCTGCAATAACAGACCACTGCCACTAGCACGAGAGACAAGGCGCAGAGGTGGAAGACTGGTAGAACTGGTGTACAGGTAAATCAGAATTACTGCTCAAGCAACTGTATTACCCAAGAAAAGAGCTTCATTATAGAGGAGACAAACTAGGCAGTAAACGATCAACACAATTACCTAGTTTTCCATAAGGTTGTCATACAATTGTCAACACAAGATGTTTTGTTACATAACAAAGGATTCCAAATAAACTCATAGTTACAGTGCCATCGTGGGTAACACATCTTAATACTCCGCTGTTGGCAATGCTATGCTCATACAACACTTTAACCAAATCAATAAAAATCATTGAGAAAGTGTGAAATGAAACATATGGGCAAATCTGCCTTACTATCACAACTCTGGGATATTCCAAAAAGCATCTGCCTTGTTCAGTGCCCTTCATTTTATTAAATCCTTGAGGTTCCAAGTGTTCTTTTTTATAAAGACTGTGAAATCAGTTGACAACATATAAATATTTATTTAATTGTTTTTACCAAGAGTGTCTACTTTCAAGATTACTGATAATAGGCTTAAGCTTCTGAGAAAAATGCATGAACTTTGGTCTGTTAGAAAATTTACTACGAATCTGCTGGTGGATCAAGGCACAATGACCCACAATTATATAAGTGGTTTCATCCCCTTATGGAACAGGGTATTTTAAGTTCTCAGTTATATGGAAGTACATGTGCCAACTGAATTTCAAATGTACAACCATGAAACACTTCACAATGTATCTTGCTTATCATACCTCACACTTGCAAAAGAGCTGGTATATTTCTTAGAAGTGTTTCTGTGATTTATGATTTCTAGAATCACATCTTCTTCATTGCTTCTACAGTTACCCAAACAGTCCTATTGCAAGCACACTTGCAAAAGCCTGCCCCTGCAGACATATAACAATGTTCAAAACCTATCCGTATTTCCATGAAAAATAGTTTCAGTGATTGCTGTTGCTACAACTGCATATTCATGTTTCAAAAGCAATTACTTAGAGACACCCGCATTCCTACTTCATTTGATAAGCAAAAAATGCTTATCCTCTCCAGCCAAAAAAATCACAGGTCAAAGTTGCACTAATGATTGCAATCACATCCTCGAGTGATGCCAGCAGAAAAATAAAATGTTGCTACAAAGGCTGTTACTGTCTCTAGCTACACATCTTTTTCCCCCTGCTTGAGTATGTGACCAATGGCCCATTCTGCCACCTGTGACACAGTAAACAGGGAAGGCCAAGAAAGCATGGCCATTACCTTTAGTGAGATGTAATTTCTGCTCTGGCAGCAATATTCAGTAATGCTCAGTAACATTCCAAGGTAATGGAGAAAATTAAATTTTTTTTAAACATGACTCTTAGGACATTGTCCCCTCTCATTTCATCACAGGTCTCAGTCTTGAAGATTGTGTTTAGAATTTGTAGTAAGAACTGGCACCAATATCTAATTTTTTTATCTTATGTTAAACATATACTTACCAGTCTTACCAGATGCAGGCTCATATGGAAAAGAATAGCAAAGAGTAAATGTCAAAAAAACCCCCAAGGAATCTACTTCCTCCTAATCCATTTCCTTGAAAAATGAGACCTACACATGGTTTTGGTGGACCACCAAGGTTAACTCTTTGAAGAGTCTTTTATCACTCTTTTAGTGTTACTTTAGTTCTGATATGCCAGGTTTTTTTCTGTTTAGCATAAACTGAAAATCTCACTTCTCTTACCTAACAAGACCTTTATAGGACCTGGACATCTGTAGGCCTGAAATGTAAGATGTCTTAATAACTGTGGGCCTTCACAAAAGATGTATTTTGAAGTACTGCTGTTGCCAGGACAAAGAAGAGGGCAAGATCAGAGTCCAAGACCAAACCAAGTTTTACACTGATTTTCCTTTATTTGATTTTCACTGCCAGCTGGAAATTGAACTGCAATAAAATTAACCAGCATAGCTTCTTTCTACTGTTTTCTTATAAAGGAAAGTCAGCTGTCAGGATTGGAAGATTTTCAAATTATATCTGATTGACCAGAAATGCCAAACCTCGTGACAGTCAGGACTCACTCTAAAGAACTGGTGGTAGAGCATGTCTCCCTAAATTCAACAAAACTAGAACAGTTCTGGCAAAGTTTATCAGCACAGTTCACTGCTGCTTCTCACATGCTTGTCTAATGTGACTGGCATCTCCTTGCAGCGATGAGACCATGGCATAAGCAAAACAATGCAATACAAAAGAAAATTATTCTTGAGGTTGGTTCCTAAATTACTCTGGAGGTTGGTTCCTAAATATGATTTTTTTATCTTCTACTTAATATCAGTGCAGAAAGCTACACTGAAAAGAGAGGTTAGGATATATAAAAGCAAAAGGCCAAGTTAAAAGTTTACAATTTCCATAATTCATAGGAATTTATAATGCCAGGTGAAATGTCAATATACTGCTCAAAACACAAGAAATTCTTTCTCAATAGCTCATTGGATTTCTTTCTTGAAACTTACAGCTCACTCTTTTCCTTGAAACTTTTCCAGGGACATTGTTTAATTTTTATATAGATTTTAAAAAGCATTAGTTTTAAAATCCCTTTTTAAAAGTGCTGAAAGTGCATCCTTTATCAAAACAGAATTGTATTGGACTGCATTTTTCAAGAATTACATTCAGTTTTCTAATACCGCTTCTAAAACAGTTAAAAATGTTGGCCAGTTTTGCAAGTATGTATTCATTCAATAATCTGCTCAGCCCTGTGAGAGTACACAGCTATGTGCATGCATATGTGTAAGGCAGGAATCTAAATAAGTAAGAATTTAATGGGCAATTCATTTCAAGGTCAGGCTTAAAATTATCCTGGCTTTAGCAACATTTCTGTGAAAAAATATTGAAGAGGTTTAGCATTTCCTCAAAGGCTTACCAGAAATATAAAATCTTGACTTGCAACCCAGTATTCACAGAAAAACCTACCTAGAAGAAACACTAAGTGAATGTGTGCCCACATATTGGTTACAGTGTCTTGGAAAACTGTAAGTCAAGGATAATAACCTAGGCAAATGTAAGGTCCACATTAAGCACTAGCCTAAGAACCTTGTGTATTAAACCCAAAAAAGATCATATGAACAGATTTTTATTTAAAAAAATCATCAATTCATCTAAACCCTGCATTTTACTTGCACAAAATGTCTTCTGGGACCCCAGAAAGTGTCTCCTCCCCTCACTGTGGAATGTTTCCCTGCTTTCAGGAGCCATCCAGAAGCAGAAGTGCTGGAGTAGCAGGAGTGGGTTTGCAGGGCTGTAGTTCTGTCCTGGAGAGAGGGAGCACCAAAAACCCCACCTGAAGCTTGCTGGCAGAGCAGATTCCTGACAGGATGAAGACAAGTATCTCCTTACTGTGGGCGCATTTTCTGGAGTGGGACAGGTGAAATGTCAGGAGCCTCTGGGACGGGGGCTGTATCCCCACCCAACATGACGCCCTGCTGCAGTGCTGGGCAGTGTCAGCATTCCCTGGAGCCACACAAACATGGTGCCCTCGCAGGGCTCAACTCTCAGTGCCATGGGACACACACCAGGTATCAGGCGCTTGGAAGGAAGGTATAAAGGCTCTAGAGACTCCCCCCTCCAGCAGGGAAGCGTCAAAGCTGGCAGGAGATACTTGGGTGGGATGTGGCCGCTGTTTTATCCCTCAGGCTCCCTGGCCCACAGACTCTCCTATGATGTTGTCTGTTTTCAGTAAATGCTGCCATGGGACAAAGCAAAACCTTACTATCTCCATTGCTTGGGCATAATCTGTCAGAGCTGCACCTCAGAGTGGAGGTGGACTTCTTCCAAAGAGGCAGAATTCCAACTCTCCCTCCCCCTCCTCCAAAAGACCCTCTTATGTTAGCACATTTTAATATGCATGAACAAAGCAGGTATATTAACTCCCACTTATTAAAATCCGATAATTGTAAATGTGTATGTGGGTTTGTGGGTTTCCAAGCAAAGTCGGGAAAAAAAAGAGGTTTTCATGAATGTTATTTTGGCAAATATTTTTCCCAAGGGCATAGGCTAGTGAACAAAATGATTACAAGAAATTACAGTATGTACCATGAGTACTTTTTGGTATGCACAAAACAATTTAAGGCATTATAATGTCACACTGCAACACGAAAGAAAACCTTAAAAAACCCAAAAAACCCCCAGACTTTATAATTTATTCAGAAAATCATACTCTCTTTGCCACCTGATATAGAAGCTTTAAAAGCAAAATAAGATTTTTTAAAGCATGCTTTATGCACAATGTCAATTACAAGTTGGAGAGTGTTTATTTAAAAAAAACAAAGTGAAAATTTCTTATGGCTTTAATCCAAATCCCTTTGAAGTTGCAGTTTTTCCCAATGACTTCAACTGGCTTTGGTTCAGGCCTCAAAACCATTTGTCATTATAAGATGCAACCACTCATTTCAGACCAGCCCACCCAGAGGAAGTGCTACACCTACAGATGATGCACCCACAGCCAGGCAGCCTGCACCAAGCCCAGGGATGCCAGCAGCCTCTTAATCCACTGATCTCCTGGGGAACAGAGGATGCCTTTGATAATGCCTTTGTGCCATTTCTTGCATGAAGCCTCGCCCACCATCAGGGTGCTGATCTTGCCTACAGTAAGAATTACCTGGTATCCCATGTGTTTCCCTTCACAATGCCTGCAGAAGCACCCACAATTTTTCCGTTTACAGGAGAAACAATAGAAACCTAAACAACTTACATGGGGTCCTACACAGCGCCAAGTGACAGACACAGGCATTCAGACCAGAATTAACCCCATTCCTCAAACAAAAATGATTAGGAAAAATACTCAGTTCCAGCCCCCTGCCCTCACGCAGCACTATCTCAGTGTCTCAGCACCTCCAACACAGTCGGCCCAAGTGACTGGCTTGAGGCTGAGGAGAGTAAGGAGTATTCACACCATTCCCTGCTGTGGCTTTTGCTGGGTGTCCCAGAGCAAGAGGATCCCTGAGATCAAAGCATTCCATCTGTTTTGGAGATGAATTCCTCATTGGTTTGGTTGGATTTGCTTCTCTTAAACTGGGAAAGCTGCCTCCACAAAAGTAGCAGACATCAACAGCAGAGGACTGCTACAGCAGATACCTGGATAAAAGAACAGGCAAAGAAATCACAAAAATAGTCACTAATTATAAGGAAAGACATGGAAAAACATCAATGAACATCCAGCACTTACATTTAATGGGATGCAAAATTGCAGGCCACAGCAAAGTGAGGAGCAAACTTGTGCTGAAAACCAAAGATCCACACACCCCATTCAATTGGGAATGTTTGAGTCTGCAAGTTAGTGAACAACAAAATTCTTACTCCACTGGCTTTTCAAAATGTCAGGACTGAGTCCATTGATAAACATATCTCTTTATAAATATATAAATTTTGTCTTTTAGTCTGCCTTAAGAACACAGTATTTCCAAGTAGAGGAGATGTAATGGTGAATAGTGCTGTGGTTGTCCTCTGAGAAATATCTAAGAGAGGACAAGGGAGAGGGATATAATAAAGGCATAGGGAACAGAGGAAGCAAAGACATATGCTTCCCTTCATAAAGAAACAACTATCTTCAAACACATACCTTCCCTTCACAAAGAAACAAATTTTTTATTCCTAGTGCTCTCAATGTTAGCAGTAAACAATTTGAAAGGTTTCCTCAGTATTTTGTTGTAAAATTATCAGCTGAGCTGGGAAGAGAAGACTTCACTGAGGAGACATGCATTTGGCGTGGACACAAGATGATGGAACAAAAATGGAGCACAGCATCCCTTCCTTGGTAAGAAAAGCACATGGCTGCTAGCACTTTGCAAGATATTTCTCCCACCACCTCAGGTTAACTGTCATAAAAATATTTAAATCTGATATGAAAGTAATTAAATGGAAAACCACATCAAGTTATGAAAATGTATCCGTAGGATTAACAACAGAGCAAGGCAATGATCTTTATCATAACTGTAAAGCCTCAGACTATATTTGAGAATAATCAGCCTCAGCTAAAGTAATATTATATCTAAATTAAATTATTGTACCTTAAATGTTTCTGGTTTAAGTTACTTAGATATTCACTTCTTTAGTTTGCTGTTTTCCAATCCACCACCCTGTCTGTTAATTATTTTTTCATTCTGGAAGGAATTTCTTTTGTTTCATAGTGCTGGTGGTTACCAAATAGCTACTTTGAAAGCAGACTAACAATTAAACTTCTTGATAAGATTTTAAAAACTGATTGTTATGAAGCAAAACTACAACAGCACCAAACATCTCCAGTGACTAGTTTATTAGTTTGAAAAGAAATATGCAAGAAGTCTTTGTGGAGGGTGGTTTCTACAAAAAAAAAATTATTCTTCAGTAACAGATATAAAATATGGAGCAACAAGAACACTTTCTGTAATTCTCCATGATGTTTTTTTATTACTTGGTGTATGGAATAAGCATTCATTTAAATTAATGTAGTAATTTTAATTTAAATTCCCTCCTCTAATTCCACTGCTTTTAAAGTTAACAACCTACTGAACAGATGGATTATTTCAGTTTTAGACAGAGGTTTTTAAAAGGACAGTTAAACCATCAGGTACACTGTAATCGAGATAAAGTAAAGTTCCTCTTTTAGATCAATAGAAATGAGAAGTAGCTACATGGGATTCTGCGTTCCCTCAGTATTTTATTATTTTAAATTCCGACTCTCCTGGAGATTTACAGCCCTCAGAACCCCATACTATTTCCAGCTCCTGCCATAACCTCTGTTACATTACTTCCCCCTGCTTGTGCAATCTTGAGGTATTCAGCTAAGATTTAGAACCATTTTAAATTTTAATCCAAAATGGGGCATGGATAGGACAAGAGGGACACAGTGACAGTGAAAACCCTCTCAGCAGTTCTGCATGGAGGCAGTGCTCCATGGGTGCTGCTACAGGATTCCTCACTAGAGTTTGTCCTGCTCTTGCCACAGCCTCAAGGAGTTTGACTGAGTGGAAGCAGGGCCCAGTACACACCAGGAGAAATTGGATTTGGAATCAGAGCTGCACAAGATCTCACACAGCCCTGGGACAACAGCATATCACGTGCAAGTATGTTTCTTCATTTCATTTGAGGCTGAACAGAGAGCTGTGGCCTTATATTCCAGATATTTTTTCTTGCAAAATCCGGCATGTGTGCACACAAACACATGCAGGGGCTGCCTTTTATTTGAGGTCACAAAACAAGCCAGGTGGCCCAGTCTTCTGCAGCACCAACCCACTGCTAGGAACTCCCACTGTGGGGGGGTTTAAGAAGGAGAAACTGTTACAGAGTCCAGACTACAACTTTACAACATCAATCATATCACAAGCCAGGAACAGTAGGTGTAAAAGGTTTTTACAGCATTCTTCTGGAAAGGAAATCCTGCTGAACCAATTTTTCTGTATTTTATCACAGTAGACACAGTACATTTTGGTCTAGAGAAAGATCTGACTAACCCAGATAATACAGACTTGGTTTATCTTGCCAAGTGAACACATTTAGTATTTCTTAACAGTTCTAAGATTGTTTAGAATTCATACTGGTGATTGAAGGAGCCCATACTTGTCATATCTGGGAGCTGTGCAAAACAAATACTATAAAAGGTCCCTTTTGAAAAACTCGAAACAAATTCAGTTTTCTGGTAAGGTGTAACTAAAACTCATTCACTGAGTCATGCCATTGCTTGTGCCATATGCTACTACTATTTGTGCGTTACTATCCAGTTTTCCACTGTTTGAGCAAATCCCCCAAATTTGATTACAGTCATGGATTCCACTAATATTTATAGATTTATTCATAGAAAAGAATATATTGTCATCCCTTACAATATGAATTTAGTCCCTTTCCTCAAAAAGAGGACGGTTTTGCCAGTTCATTTTTTCTTCATATTTTGGGTAAATGAAATGCTGGTTTGGAGTACAGCTTACAGTAGCATTTGCCTGTCTAGAAACAGAATTACTTTCTACCCATGGTGAAACTATGACTTACGGTTTATTTGGAGATACTACTCTCCATGCAGCTGTATGTTTCTCTCCTTACATCTGTTTTGTCAAACACCTCAAGGTCTGACATCATTTGAGATTGTCCAACTCAGGAAATAATCTTGAGCTCTCTTCCAGAAATGTCAGACCTTTTCCCTTTACTCCCACATAGGTGAAGTGAAATGATTCCTCTGAACACAAAACCAGTGAGTGACATCTGATAAACTCCTTAGATAGAAAGTGAGAAAAAAAAATCAAATTCATCTCTCTAATAAAAGTTTGAGGTGCTGTTGCCATGAAGAAAATTCCCTATGACTCACTGTGATGTTCACAGCCACGACAGATACAAAAGCAAAGGACTCGTATGTCAGCAGGGAGCTTGCTCCTCTGGATGAGTCTTTAGGGAAATCACTAGATGAAACCAAGAGTAGTGACATTCAGATGAAGGAATGAACCTATCAAAGTTTGTAGTAATGTCTGTTTGTAGTTAGCGTTGTGGGTGAATCCTCATATTTTATACAGCTGCCTATACTGCACTCTTTATAGCTTTGTCCTCCCTATAGTCTCAATGGGTAAAACAGAAGAAAACCCTGCAATAGTGTAGATCTTGGACAGTATCAGAACAGAAGTCAAACCAGAGCTAGTGGCACATCTACAGTCAGTTTCTCCACTCAGACTAGGAGCCATTACTCAGTTTTCCTGCCCTATGATTGTAAATCCATTCTCCATCTGCCCCACAAGTTTTTCGAAACGGGGACCTTCCTGCCTCACCAGTGGACTGCTGTGCACAGTATCAACACCCAATCCACTTCTTCTAATGTCAGACCCAGTCTTCTTATGAAATCTTATAGACAGAGCAGAAGCAAGAGAAAACTTTTGAACCAACCTCACAGTCTTCTCAAAAATACATTGCCGTTTACTCATCCTCCAGACATGTATTTGCTGCTAGAAAAGCCGTTCTGCCCTCAAGAAAAATTCCAGCTTTGCTAGACCTGCCGGGGAGAAGTACCTTTGCAAGCCCAAGTGCTGGTTTTGTTTGGACCCAGTCCCAACCCTTCCCTCACTTACTGCCACCTTACCATCTTGTCCCATCCACTTACCTCCTCATCCCTTCCCTGCTCTCCCTTGGTCTTGCTTCCAAATATTGGGGAGGAAAGGCAGACTCTGACACTGGCTGGAACTGTGCAGCAGACACCACAGGCTAGACTAGTCTGGGAAGTTGCAGAACAAGAAGTCACTGCCAATCCATATGACTTAGGAGTAGCCACTAACATGCTGGGGCTGGTGCTTGTGCAGAGGTGCTCACCTGAAGTGCATAGAAGGCGTTTGCATGCCATCATGGCTCCAATCTTGGCAGCTCAGATCCGCCCACCCACATCACCAGAGGGGGAATATCCCTCTCCAGTACTGTGTGTATTGCCAAGACTGGCCTAGAAAATTACGTATTGCTCCTCGACCATCTCTTTGAGAGCACATCCACATTAAGAGGGGATGGGAAAATCAGTATAGAAACCTGACCCTTTTTTCTGTCTGTAGTGAATTTATGAGGCTTAAAGAAGAGAATTAGGAGTTTCCCAGACGATATTGAAAACAGCCAAAGTCAAAGTCATAATGCTCTCTGACTACTAGAAATAGGCTGAACCAGACAGCGCTGTACAGAAGCTTCCACTGACTGCCATTCATTTGCTTACTTATCTTTTCTCTCACTGAAAAATCTGTGGTATAACTGGACCCTTTTCTCTCCATTTACCCTGAAGTAAGTTAGCAAAGGAACAAAGACAGTGCAGTTGATTAATCAAGTTCATTTATCTGAGATAAGGAAACCTAGAAAAAAACAAAGAACATCACATAAATAAATGTCACCTTTTTTATTTTTTATTTATCCTTTATTTAGTAAAAGCACCCAAAGCTGCATTATATTAACACAAGTAATAAAGCTTTCATATTTTATTCCTACCAGTGCATTTCCAAGTCCAGATGAAATGCTGGAAATAAGTAATGCTGCCATACCTTGAACACAGGGTGTAGATCACAATGATACGTGACTTACAAGTGAATCCCAATGTCATAAAATAAAAACTTGTAGTTTAAAGTGTGAAACCTGTAACTTAAGCAATTGAGGCCATTTCTATTTCTGCAAAGTACCATAACAAAAACAGTAGGATAACATACCTCATCATCCCTTTTGCATCACTTTTTATTGAATACTCCGTGTTGGATGTAGAACTTATAGCTATAGTGTGTGTTGGCTACAACGCTACAATGAGAATGTGTACCGCTTGTATTACAGAAAGGGGTCATGAAATGAATGGACCTGTCTGCATGTTTAACAAAATGGAACAGCAATACCATAAAACTGCACCACATGTGAATATTGTGAATGGTTAAGTTATACAGTCATTCATTCAAAAGTCCAAATATTCCAATGAAAAAAATGTATATAAAATGTAGTAAAACATAAATTACATTTAAAGGTCTGTACACAATTCATCCTGCAAATAGAAGCACAAAAACAGCACCTTGTATATTATTGCTTATTTTGGTCTTCTAAAGTTCAAAGATCATTTTTACTAAAAAGTCGGGAAAAAAACATGGTATCACATGCAATCCAGCAGTAACTGTAGTAAATCAAGTAAGTCTGTAACCCCGCACAAAACCCAACACTTTAACAATGTAGGAACACACATGTGGAGCCCTTTTCTGTACTTGATAACCAATTAAAGTTGGATTTATTAAGTTAGTGCACACCTATAATATCCCCTACAATATCCCCATTTTTGGTTAACAGTGTATTAAGGCTGTTTGCTGTTGAAAATACACAGCAGAGAAGGAATACTTTCATCCACAAATGCAGTCAGATGATCTCATTTGGAAGCTTCTGTCAGTCATTCACCCAAACTGATGAAAGAAAACCATCCTTTCTCCTTTCATGCTACTCCACAAGCTGTTGTGGATACTCTAGCTCTATGTGAGTTCAAAATCATTTGGAAAAATTCACGGTAGAAAATTCCATCAAAGGCTATTTAACAGAAAAAAAATTCCACTTCTGTCTTGGGAAGGCCTTTAGGCATGAATTACTGGAGGCTGGGGCAATACCCTGGGAAATTTCTGCGAGTGAAATTGCCCTTGCAGTCTGTCCCTTGGCAGGCATTATTGATGGTCTTTCAAGACATGCTACTGGGCTGGACCCATGGTCTTACTCAGCACAGGCAATTTTATGTTCAGTTTCCCCCTTTCCTTCTTATTGTAATACAAACACAGATCATTATTCTCAACTTAGATCTTCAGACTCAAAAAGCAAACAACAATCTCGTGTCCATTATGTTGAAAAGATAAATACTACAAACTAAGCTGTCCATCACATCCAGGGCACTTCTTTATGCTTAGAGCAATTCTGCAACCATAGCTGGATTCCTTTTTGTGTTATTGGTTTAAGCATAATTCACTAACATTACACTCATGTATCATGATATACATGATGTGCAATGCTACTCTGCAACATGTTGCACAGCAACAGTACATATTTAAAAAGCAGCTCCTCTCAAGAACTCTAGGACAGTAAAAAAGATTAAACTCAGCAAGTCTATACCACCATATTTGAAAAATCTGCCGGTGGCAATGCTCATTAAACCTGGTATGTCATTACTGCTGCACTTTTAAATGGATGTTGCTTTTTTTTAGTTTTGTTTCTTTGAGTCAGATCAAAATCACTCTACTTAGCCTAAGGATCTACTGTCTCCAAGCATGGAAGCGACGTGGAATTCTTAGCAATGAGGCCAAATTCCTTAGGCTTCTGATTGAATTTCTGCTTCATCCATCTGAAGTGTGTCATTATCACCCAGCAATTCTGTTTCAGGCACAGAGACCTCTTCCTCCTCCTCCTCCTGGACAGGGTTCTGGGCGATATCTTCTGTTCCATTGTGTGTGTCATCCGTGCCTTCTGACAGCAGAGCAGCCCTGTCGGCCACCGACGCATTGGAAGGTGCTGTTGTTACATAGCCTGTGCTGGTGGATCCACTCCCGCTGTGGTGGGAGCCTGGCTTGGGAATGATCTGGGGAGGTATTTGCTGAGGAGCCATTTGCATTGGAATTTGGACGGGATAAAAATTTGGCAAGTAAGCACCATAGGCAGGCATTGGCTGGTAACCATTGACTGGAATGTAGAGCTGAGGAGGCGGGACCATTGGTCTCATCTGGCCTTTCATTTGTATGAACTGAGGCTGAGGGAAGGCTGGAGTTTTCTGCTTTGGTCCAATGTATCTAGCATTGCTGACATTGCTAACAGGGCTTGTGCTGAGAGAACTTGTTTGTGTGGTGTTGCTTGCCCCAGAAGTTTGCGCTGAACTGTTGTAATTAGAAAGGTTCCCCCATGTTCTTAGTCTGTTATGTATATCTTTAAATCTTGGTCTTCTGTTGGGAAATTCATTCCAACACTCCAGCATCAAAGTGTATATCCATGTGGGGCAGTCATCAGGACATGGCAAAACTTGTCGGTTCCTGATCATCTCAATGACATCCTGGTTGGAATAACCACAGTAAGGCTGCAGGCCATAGCTGAAAACTTCCCACAACACAACTCCATATGACCATATATCCGAATCAATGGAAAACTTGCCATACATAATAGCCTCAGGGGACATCCACCGGATAGGAAGAAGGGAATTTCCCATCAGTTTGTAGTAATCAGCAGCATAAACTTCCCTGAAAAGGCCTAAATCAGATATTTTCACATTCAGTTTATCGAACACCAGTATATTTCTAGTGGCCAAGTCCTTGTGGACAACATGGTGGCTAGAAAGATATTCCATTCCTGCAGCTATCTGAGTCACAATGTGAAAAAAGTCTGCTGGTTCCAGAGTGGATTTTACTGTCTTGTCATCATCAGTGCTGCCAACATCCGAGTGGGGAGATCTCATCACCAAGAACTCATGGAGATCACTGTGGGAACAATAACTAAATATCATACTTACAGGTTGTTCTTTTGTCACTATTCCCAGCAAACAAACAATGTTTGGGTGCTGTAATCGTGATCTCATCATTGCCTCATGTTTAAATTCTTCCCGAAGAGCCAGTTCTGCTTTGTCTTTAAGTGTCTTAATGGCAACGGCTTGTGTCTGTTCACCTGGTGCGGTACCAAAGAGATGCCCCTTGTAGACTTTTCCAAACCTCTCCTCTCCTAGTTCTTCCATAAATCTCACAGTGGACAGATTAATTTCTTTAAGCTTAGCCTGAAATGAAGAAAAGACAGTCAGTAAAAAATCACAACATTTTCTCAACAACAGGATCTCTTATTAAAGAAAATCTCCCAGTGGTTAGATCTCCAAATGGAAGAAAAATTGGGCCAAAAGGATTTTTCTGGTTTTTTGTGTATTCACATCAATATATTGATTTCACAATTAACCTTGAAATGAGTTACACTATTATCAGAAGTATAAACTGAATTATATTGCAGGATAATGGATATAATTATTTCTATAAAGGAGTGGCCACACTTCCTGAAAGCTAAATGAATATTGGGTTCAGAGTAAATCTGGCAAGCAATGACATCTATTAACTTCAGCTGTACTTTTCCTGCAGACCAGTCCTGAGCTGCCCAGAGGACATCTGTCAGAAAAGCAAGGAGGCGAGGAGGTGGCAGTCTCAGAGTGAACTGAAACATCCTTTCCAGCAGAAGAAGGAACAAAATCTCTCTCTTTCAGCTCTGCAGTACTATATAATGACCTTTCTTCTCTGTTTCACTATAGGAATGGCCCCTGCCTATGGGCAGCAGTGTATAGTACCACTGCTGAGGAACCTTGAGCTAGCTTCAATAAAGATGGGAGAGGAATTGGAGAAGAAAGGAGAAGGAATTTCTCTCTGGTACTTGAAGAAAAAGGTTGCAAATCCAAGAGTGGGAAATCCCCAGATCCCTCCCTCTGCAGCTGGAAGAGAAAGCAAGGCAGTTTGTGATGGTGATATAATGCATCTGTCCTGACCAGCATGGGATGGAGGAGTCCCTGTCCAAATGAGGTGCAGCTGGCACAGCTTCACATACAGGGCACCACATCATGAGGGAGCAGGGCAGGCTGGGAAGATGTTTTAGCAGGTGATTTGGGAACAACTTCTGATTTTAGTGTCCAACAGCCTATAGACTGGGCTGGAAAATTTCCTTCAAATGTGCAGATTAACTCACAAAATCATGGCAATTAGTTACAATAGGTAATATTCATCAAATACTCTACGGTTCCTGAACAGATGCTGCCAACTTCCAAAGTAAGCACTGTTTTTTAGAGCTTGCATCTTGTAAATGCTGTGATAAAAATTCAACATCAGCTCTGAACAGGATTTTAGTGGAAGAGATCAATTAGCTGACCTAGAAAATCCTATGCAGGAGCTGACATATGTAGACACAAATTTGAAGCCACTTTCCTTTCACCATCCTTTGTGGTTCATAGCCTTGGAAACATGTTGCATGCCATCTCAGCTCTCAACTCACTTATGGATCAGAACACCAGAGGTCTTCTGCTGAAGGATTAGAACAAGAAGCCCCAGGGTGCATCATGCTTTAAACAGGCAAACAGGCCACATCATTACCAGGAGCAAAAACAAGCTGCAGGCTGAAGACTGGATCAGAAATGACCACTTTTCCAATCACTTAGACAACAGGCAGAATGGCAATTGATGGGTAAGGACAAATACTCAGTACTGAAAGCTGTTGTCCAAGGTCAGGATTTCTAGAGACACCTACAAAGTGCAGGATCTGGTTTTCCCTGAAGTAGATGGCCTGCACACTATGAAAATTAGGCCCCCAGCAACATGGCTCAATTTGAACACAGACAACATGAGATGCTGAAAATCACTGCACTTTGAAAATACGTGGGCCTAGTCAAATTGTGTAAGAAATACCTGTTTGTGTTGATTAATGAGTGGCATTTCCATGTCTTGGCTGGGAGATGCCATCAGCTGGCGGCGCTGTGGTGTAGCAGCAGATGCCTTCTGCTTGTTTCTGCACATGCAGACCAGGAAGAAAAGGCAGGCTATCACCAGAGGGATGGCTATGCTGGGAACAAGAATGTAGAGGATTCCCATTTTGCTGTTGTCACGTGGACCTGTCAAGCACAAGAAATGGTTACACTAAGCTATTTTTAAGCTATTTGATAGTAACACAAATGATTATTAATACTATATTTTAAATCAAAAGTAAACTATGCCCTGAAAACAGAAGCCACATTATCTTCTCCCCTTTCTTCGTAATTTTCCATTACATATTTCAGAAAAGCTTGAATGTACATAGCAAATGGCAGTATGAAGACAAACTAGGAGCCCCACATTTAATGTGTGGGCCGTAACAGTATGTGATTAATTTTATTTTATTTTTGAGATTTCCAGTTGAATACAGACCAGGTATCACTGCATTATCCTGTTCAGGGTATAAAAAACAAGTGAGCAATCTCTTGTCTCTATCACAATATATAAACCAGTGAGTTCAATGTGACGCAGAACAACAACACAGTCTGACCCACTCTCATAGATTCAGTAATTTCATCAACACTTGGCCCATTCTTTACCTCTACTGATGCTACTTCTGCCCAGAATAAAATAAGTTGCACTTCTCATTGGTAGAGATATTATTTGTTCTGTACTTAATAGAATTGCAGAGCTTTTAAGTTAGATTGAGAAAGACATGAAAAAGCCACCAATACATTTAGGTCTGGAACCTTCCTAAAGATTTTTTCACTTAATACTTAGAGGCTTTAGGAAGGCCTAGTGACGTCAAAAATGTTCACTGCAACTGCCTGGGATGTTTTCTGTAACCTGTGGTTTTGCTATTAGTGGCAACTGCTTTCACCACAACCACATCCCAGTGTTATCTTTACCCTATGGTACATGCAATGTAGAAATTTATTATAAATGTCAAATCATGTTACTGCAAAAAAGTGAAGTAACTAAAGAATTTTGTATTAGTTCTGAGCAGTTTTAGAGATCCACATAATCCACTTTCATAGCTTACATGACATATCTGTATCTTGCTGCAGGAAGCATGCTTTTCTTCCTAATGAAGCACAGTTTTAGCTGTCCTATCCAAACACACTGTCATATCCAAACACAATTACCAATCTGTGAAGTCTACTTGTGTACACCAACACTGGGAAAATGAGCAGAAAAATCTATGAGAACTGTACTTTTTATTTTTGCAAACAGTTGTGCTGTACAGAGCAGCACAATTGGTGCAGGACTTTTCTGGTAAGATCATTTGCTTTATGCACTTCAAACTGCTCTGTTTCTGCAGTTGAAACGTTTTT
This sequence comes from Calcarius lapponicus, assembly GCA_039654755.1. NCBI lineage: Eukaryota > Metazoa > Chordata > Aves > Passeriformes > Fringillidae > Calcarius > Calcarius lapponicus. The sequence goes on from CM077481.1 coordinate 43,475,363, forward strand.
TTTCCAACCAGGCATGGTGCTATATCTCCCTCTATAGGATTTGAAAATACTTGCTGCCTGCAAGATGTCATACAGAGCAAGAGAATGTACCTTCGAGCAGCATGAGCAAACCAAGCACATAATGGTGATTTGCATGTGCAATCTGTCATTTGACAAGTCAAAACAGAAACTGCAGCATCATCATTAATTATTACCTCAGACTAATCCTCCAGTATATAACAAAAAAGTGTCAGAGTATCTTACAGACTTGTTCTCTAGAAATCATTAAACAATTACAACACAAAACAAAGTTGCTGCAAGTTAAACATATAAAAGTATAACCCTCCTAAATGAATTGTACTTATAATAACCAGGAACATTCAAAATTATGCAGGATTCAGAACAGTAGTAGGAGAAAAAAGAAAGAGAATACATACTACAAGAAGGTATGTCACACAGTTCCATGCGTACGTTTTTATTCTTTGTAAAACACCAGGGACCATTCATTTGACCGCCAGGATTTCGACAATATGCATGTCCTCCACCTAGCTCTGGAAACTGTGTGCTTGTCAGATCATGGTTGTGGGGACTCTGTGAGTCCCAGAGTTGGCAAGTGTGGCCTGACTTGGTAACACTGACAGTCCCTCTGTAGTCAGCTCCAGAACCATTGTAGCACTGATGATCTAAAACACAGGGTTTGGGAAAATGTTAGAAAAATCAAAACAATCAAGGGACACCATGACTGAAACAGCTGAAGTCCACAGAACATGTTTGCAAACAAATACTTAAATTTAGGTACCTTGAGATTTAATGAAAGCTGTTTGCTTTGAAATTTCAGTTCTATATGTATCTGTACTTTTACACCCAGTTATTTCTGGATTATGTCCTGGAATATCTCAGCTTTCAGCTTTATGGTACACACATGAGTATTCTTAATTCTGAATTTAAATGGAGACTAAGAAGCATGTATGGACCTTTAGATACAGAACATGATAAGTTAAAGTAAATCAGAGATATGAGTTTCCCTTCAGTAAAAGTCCCCAGATATCAAAAATGAAAACTTTTGCTTCTCATAATCTTCCCATTTTCTTCACACTGCTCACTTGCTATAGAAATCAGTGCCATATTTTCTAAAGCCTCATACCTCTTTTTCCTTATTTTCATCTTTAGAAAGAAAGGATTTAGGATCTTCCTCTCTTTAGAAGCATCATTTTCATATCTGCTGGACCCACATCTTTATTCTTTGTTTCACTGCTATCTTCTCTTCATACTTTTTGAGCGCTTGTCTTCTACATGCATCATCTGAGGTGAATCATGCATTTTTGCAACATTACCTTCTCCATTTTTCAGTTATCCCCTCTCCAGCCCTCAGGAATCCAGCTCTCAAACCCCACAAATACTCAAGTTGCAGCTGTTCCATCAGCAACAGCACCATTGGCTCTGAGAATCACGGACAACTTTCACCAGACATTTTATTGATTTTGTTCTCATGGCTTTTGCTTGGTATCTCTTCCCTGTCTGATTTGTCTCTGTCATTGCATTCTCAGTTACTTCTGTTTCTCAACTACACTACATTATTTACATAAAAGCACAGAACTGGTCTTTTATATCCACCATTATGCCATGGCTCCTGCTCCTAACTGTGGATTCAGTCAGAATAATCTTATTACACATTGTACCTTAAACATCTTTGGTGTCTTTGAGTTTTCTTATTGAACAATGTAGGGGGTTGTGATTAATCGCTATGAAATGGAGCAGTTAGAAAGACTGTCTGCATATAATTAGTGACAACAGAACAGCCCTTCTACTTTTGAATGTAATACAAATTCATGGAAGCAAGATCAATGTTTTCACCCATCCCGTGTGGGTAAAGGAAGATAACTGCACCCCATGTTCAATTTACAGGATTAATATTCCTGTGGGTTCCCATACAGAAAGAATGAATACTAGGTGGTTAGTTTCCTGACAGATCTTCCAGTGATGCTTCAACAAACTATATGAAGTTAACCAACAGGTAAACAAAACTCTTAAACAGATGTATGGGCTCACCCAAAAAGGCAAGGACTGAGACACAGGTAAAGGCAACACTTTGAAAATCTGCATCAAATCAGCCAGGTGAACAGGAAGTTCTATATCCCTGGGTGGTTGATGTAACACATTCTGCTATACAAGCAGCATTCTTTAGGCTTCCTTGCCATCCTAACTCTACTTTACAGCACTGCAAGATTATGGTCAGTATTAACAAGATAAAAATGAGTAGTTCAGCACTTTTTTTACAAAAAGAATGCCCGATAAAGTATTATCTCTCTGGCTCAATCAGAAGAAGCATCAAGCTGTACTTTTTCCCAGTGATGAAACACATGGACTTACATCGGCTCAGTCTCTCCACGGGGATCCCAATTCTTATGCAGTTGGCCGCTTCCAAGGTGTCCGGTCGCGGGAGGTCCTCACACTTAGGCAACTGTAGCTGCATCAAGATGAGGGGGTTTGACCTAGCAATGTTGTACTCCTGCCTACAGAGATCATTCTCCAGAACTTCACATTCATCCCGGCACAGCTCCCGTGGCTTAGGGGTGCGAGAACGCTCATCGCACAGGGGAAACACAAAGTGGCAGAAGGAGGGAATGGCGAACTGCGAGCACTGATCAGACAACTGCGTCGAAGTGCCAATCATGGTAAACGCAGCTGCAGAGGAACAAAAATACAGATAAGTATTGATTCATAGCATGAGGAAAAACTTAATTTTCACATCATTTGCCTTGAACATCTTTATTCTTTCCTTAAGGGTCTGAAAGCCTACTGGTAAATGAGGTAATTTCTGCTGTAAAGGAGGGTTGTCAAATGCAGGAAGAAAACCCAGCATCCCAGTGTCCCTCTGACATCTGCACAGAGCTTGCAGGCCTCAGTTCCCAGAAATTAACCCACATGATTACCATTGCTCAGACTACTGGCTAATTTTAACTTATAAGGATCAAAAGCAAAGAAAGGCAAGATACACCTGCCAGGATACTGGTATGTACTTCCAAAGTTCCTAATTACATAAAATCCAAACAAGGATTCTTCCTAACTTCTTCTTCCTGTAGACATTTTGATAAATAAGCAAGCGTTTTTCAAGGCTTGTCAGGCAAAAAGAAGTGTATCATTGATATTTGGGAAGACATGGCTTTAAACAGACATGAGAAGCCTAACAGGCAGCAGCTTTGTGGAAAATTAATGTAATCAGTCTCAGCATGCTGATCACATTAAGATGAATGTCATAATGAGTTAGGAATGTAATTCTGCCCTTCAGCTCTCAGCACCTACACGCAAATATTTAGCTCAAAATTTTCTTGCACATTGCAAAGGAAAGACAAATGTGTGTGTGCATCATGTATCTGGTGCTGAATCAACCTTTAAATGTAGGAACATTCACTCCCCCAGCAAAGAATCATTCATGAGTGAGAGCTGCTAGACTGCGTGTTCCACCAACTCACACTGTAAAAAGAGAGGAAATGTCATTCAGCAGTCTATTTACAAGTTACAAATAAAGTCTTTCTCTCTTGTCCAGCTCTCTCCTTTCAATCAAGTTAATTCCTGTGGACACATGGTACCACAGAATCTCTTCCTGAACGCCAAACATGCAACAAGCAGCTGCAAATCAAGCTTTTTAGACTGTTTACACCTTTGCTTATTTTAATTCAAAAATATTAATGCAGGAATACAAACGTTTATCAGTCATATTGGGAACACTGCATGCAAGCAGACCATCAGGCCTCAAAGGATAGTTGTAACATATCACAAAGACTAAAATGGAAAAAATAAAACTGAAGGACTGAAGTAGTCACTGTCAGTTGTTTGAAACTCCACACTAAGTTTTGTGAAGGCACTGCATTACAGAATTTAGATCATCATGACAGAAGAGTGCACAATTTACAATTATATCTTTATTTTGATGGAAGGTGCAAAAGCCAGAAGTACTCTGTGGTAGCATCTAAGGGGTTTGTATTTTATTTATTAAACAGATGTTAAACAGCACAGCTGAGACCTTGCTAGCCAAACACATATAGACGGGTCAGGCATCAGGTCTGTGTGCTATTCATTGTTGGCCTTCCAGTCTTCCAAGCCACATCTAAAGATTTTCTCCAGAATTGTAATTATTTTTTTAACCAAAGCTTGCTATTCTCACCCAATCACATGGCCAGGACCAAAAAGCACAAGGGGCTATGGAAACAAAGAATATGTATTTCTCACAAGAGCACAGCAGGGAAATGAAACTCCAGAATGAAAATTCCCCACAGATGTAACCTGGCTAAATGATCCTTGAGTTGGACAGTAGGTGTCCCCACTTCCCATGCACATTGGAACACACCATTAAAAATTGCAGTTAGGAGGTATGGGCAAAACTGTCAGCAAAATCTCAGCAGCAACTATTCAGCTTTTTTCAACTATTTCCTTTACCTGACAAGTTACTGCAATTTCAAAAGTATCCTGTCATATGGGTATAGAACACCCAGTCTCACAATACTTGCTTTACATATAATATGGCTTACAAGACCCAATAATGCTATGAAATCCTCAGGGTACTTTTGCATAAGATATCTAGTATGATCTTCAAAAGTATACAGTTTGAAAATGCTATATTATTAACAGACTGTTGTAACTGCCTAGCTAGGCAATGGGCAGCTCTATATGGTGGTTCTCAGCATCTTCCAGTAATTCCATCAGGAATTCTCCTTAACTGCAAAACAGAGAGTTCCAACACCCTAGCTTTGGATATCTAATAGATAATTGGTAATATTAGGAAACCAGCAGACAGGTCATCAGTGCCCATGTTCCATATACCAGAAACAAGTACAGCTCAATCAATAAACATTTTCTGGATAATATCACAGTTTTTTGTTGTTGAGTTTGGTTTTGGTTTTTGAAGAGAACATTATGAACCCAATTCACAGGATTACAGATTTAGTAATTCCAGATAGTTAAACACTTCCATATTGCTGAAAAACATCCAGACAGGACAGAGATTATGTAGCTGGTGAAAAAAGAAAAAAAGTATCAATATGTATTAATTAATAACATAATGTTTAAAGAGGCTGGAGTTACAACAGAGTACAGGAGAAGGGCTGGAGGAGAATGTGTTGTAATAGTGTAAGTAAAGGTCAGCACCTGGATTTTGCCAGTCCCGGAACCTGGTCACCATTTCAAGAACGGGGGAAAAAAAAGGACTTGGATTCCTGGATTAACAATCAATCTTCAAGGTAATGTCTTTAGGGAGTTAGAGTTGACAAGTGAAGTTAAACTCCTTTTGGCAACTAGTTATGCTGAAGTTGGAGAGTCCATTAGTGAGCTGTATCTGGCCAGATGCAAAATCAGCTCCTGCTGGACTGACCTAATTGATATACACTATGACAAACAGTTCACTCTATTCCATGGGCTCATTTTGCTTGCTCTACTTTGCGTACATCAGAGTCACAGCTGCTAAAATCAGCTAGCTGATATCCAGTGAAGAAAACCCATGTTGACGTACAGCCCATTAAAAATCATTAAGGTTTTGGATGCATGTTTGCAACTCCGTACAAAAACTATGCTCAGAGAAAGATTAAACATAGGCAGAGCACAGGAAGGTCAACTCTTGTTTTATATAAATCAATGTGAAATCCAGACTCTGCCAGAATTATGCAAAAAGGAAAGAAGCCCAAGGAAAGGCCACCATATGCTTTATCAAGAAAATAAAAGATCAGTACTTTTTCACTATATCACAAATCCATTTAAAGAATCAAAATCTTTATACTGGAGCAAAAAGCTCCAGTATAAACTAGAAGCTGTTAAAAATTCACTACTCTGACATTTCACTTAAGGACACTGAAGAAGCTTTACTTATTACTACGGATACTCATCTTCTTTGCTTCAAATTTTACTAGCTGCTCAAGTGGGAAACAGGCTCACCCCCTCAAAACCTTAATATAAAGATGTCTTCATCATTGGCTGACAAAACAAAAAGGATGATAGCACTGTTTTTACCTGAATTGGATACTTTTATGAATGTTTCTTTCTCCCTGTTAAAGAGATGTGTAAGCTTACCAGTAATTCGGTTTTCAATTTCCCCTTGCATCTGGAGGGAGTCCACATAAATGGTTCTGTTTCCAATGATCCGTGCACACGCAATTCCCCTATATGGCTGACAGAACCCATCTTCATGGTAATCTTCTCTGCAAAAGACATGTTAGGATTTCATATACAGATGTCTCTCTGCTGCCAATGGATTTTTACAAAACATGTTCTTATAAAAGTGGAAAAAACTCAAAATACTGTAAACCTAAAATTGTCCCATTCCTAAGGTACAGCTTTTTCCTCCAATTCTCTCTTACCTTGGAAGTCTTAATGAGGGATCCTGTATACAGCTCATTACAGAAAGAAGAAAACAAAATCCAACATTAATTTTAAAATAATAAACTAATAATGGAATTTGACAGATGGATGTCTTAAAAAGCCTTTAGACTGAGACAGCAACATAGATCTAGTTACATGTCCCCATGCATTTTTGGCATCCAGCTGTACTCCATAAAACTAGGCAGTTTGTTCTCTTCTCCCACTTCTCTCTCCCGCTCTTCATTTCCTGTAGTGGATAGCAGAAGAGATCTTGCCAAGTTGAATTAAAACATGGAATAAGTGTAATCAAGGCTATAACCTACTTTCCTTTTCTCTCTAGTAAAAGTCAGTGCCAAATTTCTCTTTCAATATGCATTTCAATATAGTTTTCAGTTCAATGAAGCTTTGGGCCTTTCACTCCCTTACATCAACATAAATATTTTGGCACAAAAGCCCGAGCCTAAAGGCTCGGTGGTTCAACACTTCATCCCCAAAACCCCTGTAAATAATACAGAGCCAATCTGCAGCTCTTAACTGTCAGAGCACTGAAAAGGGACTTCAGAGAGAGACCACTCTCAGAATAAATATCCAGTATGTCATGTGTTTCCTCCAGCATGGCATTGCCTCTGTGCTAGGAATAACGAGTCCTAGCCTCTGTGCTAGGATTCACATCAGGCCATATACTGCATGATGGACCAGAAATAGGTTAAAAAAAATCTTTAAAAAATGTGTCTCTAGAGTAGGACATCTAAAAACTTAATTAGCTTTTGTAACTAAACGGTTCAAAAGTCTGAGATACCTCTCCAATACCAGCAACATTTGAAGTATGACTTCAATGCTCCTCTGCACATTGTACTTTATTATCTTTGTATATTAACACCTGTTTTGGTCATGTAAGTTCCCCATTCCCTTACAAATACTTCCACCCTTTCTTTGGATACCACGTGAGCAGGAGAAAACTGTCAGTGACTACATGTAAAATTTTGTAACTTTAGCTTTGAGAAATCAGCATGAAAACCCTCTGTCTGACAACAGCTAGCCAACATTGCCTGTGCCTACTGCGGCCCCTCACACTGATTTCTTATTCTGTCTTAGGAATCGTCTAATTTTTCCTCTGCTGTGCGTCCCTGATAAAGCCCACCTCTTCAGGGGAATGTTACCAATATTTCTTACACTTTGGCCATGGAAAGTTGGGCAGGACTGTCTGTACATGTAGCCAAAAGCTGGAACTAGCAATCACCACTAGAGCTGCATCTCTTCTTTGCCTCCCAAAAAGACAACGATTTAACAGGACACTTGAGAAGTCATGGATATAAAGCATATCATGCAGTTGTTATCCAGATATGCCCTTAATTTCCTATCACACTATTATTTTTAAATATTCATAAAGCACACTTTTTTCTACAAACTCTGAAACAAGTTCTACTTCCTCAAAGATACGTAAGTTTTTGATTAGGGTGGATGAAGTAAAGGAGGAGTCATAGGATCAACTACTCCCTGCAGTGACATTCTTACATTCTTACAACAAAACCTGTAATTTTGCAACAATTGCATCATGCCTGAAGGGACAAAAATATCAAAGCATTTTGTCTGTGCCTGTTTTATGATCCTTGACCACCTCAGTAGGAAGTCAGCAATTCCCAAAAGGAGCTGAATGAATATGAAACCTCTATTTGACCTCTTTCTGAAGAGTAAATTCATACCGCTATCCTGCAGAACAAAGTCTGCAATGTATCTTACTGAAACTGCATCTCACACTTCAGGTCTCAGTTCAGGGCTCTCTTGCCAATACCAAAAGAGAAAAAAAAAAAGCACACTCCAAACAGCATGGGTTTGGTGACAAAAGCAGTGTGATCTCTTACTTAGCTCCGTTTATTTATTTTTGTCAAGAACTTTTAAACACAGCTTAGATATTATAAATACACACATATGTTCCCCTCTCCCATGTTACAGTCAACTGCTGATTGTACTAAACTAGATATGACCATTATATCTAGGACACAAGCAAAAGTAAACAGTAACCTGACGTCAGTTAACTCTGACAGAAGTGTGGCTGTAATTCTACATGCACCTTTGTCAGGTCAGGAAACTCAGTGAATGCCGTTTGACGAGTAGTGGCATTGAGAGAACAAAATTACATTAGTTTTCTTAGGAAAAAACCTAATTTCAGCTGCCGAAGTGGCAGCAGTGAGAGTCTCCTGACAGATTATTCTGTCCTTCAGCTATACGTACCCTTGGGACATGGCAAAAAATCTGCAACAAAAAGCAACCTGGGGAGAGTCTGACAGAACAGCATAGGAGTGGTATAATGCGCAGTTCAAATGGGAGCCCTTGGAACCATGTGTGGCTTTGAATCATGCTCCAAACAACATGCCAGCAATTTAGTTGCTGATCAGAGCATTAATTAAAAGCTGCTGAAAACAGACAGAAATACTGACTCTTCAATTTCCTCCTGCTTGAACTATAATGTCTGCACTGACCAAGAACCCTGTTGAAAGAGAAATCTGACTCCACAAAAGGAACCCAGAAGAGTTCAATTTGTTCCACTTGCAAAAATCTTACAAGCTATCCATCACAGGTACTTTTTTACCTTTGTTCTTTAGTTTGCACATTTCAAGATAGCATTACATTTTCTCTCCAGTGACTTTCATCCATTTTTTAAGGTTTTTTTTGGTTTTTTTTACAAAACAGAGTAAGGCACATGCTAAGCGTTGGTGTTTTTTGCACCTTTGCTGGAAGGCTGAATTAACTACATTGCTCATGGAAACTGAATTTTCTCAGCACTCAGTTAGAATGGAGGTCAGGTATTCTCTTACTGAGTGAACTCTCCTCCCAGTTACTCAATGTATGTTTGACCAGAGTTTGGATTAAAAAATAAAATTGTGAAGAATATGACTAAACAGACCTTTATTCATAAAACCCCAATTTCCACACTTCAGGTTCAGTGTTATCAGTTTTCCAGACCCAGAAGGTAACTTTCTGCCAGAACAATTCAGTTAAGAACTAGGGTTTCTAATCAAAAGCAAAAGTAGAAGAACCCACTTCAGTCACACATAAATAAAACAAAAATATTGATACTATTTTTATGTACAACATGGAATTTGTACCAGGTCTGGAAACATCTTGACAAACCAAGCACTGATAAGCATTTACAAGCTCCTTATCACACAGGCACTGCAACACCTCATAAAATACAGCTTGCCTTCAGGTTTGTGGGCAGAAGTCCATATGAAATGGAGAATTAACCAAGCAAGCAGTGTAGAAGAAAGATGCAGATTCAATCATACAGTGCTACTTCTACCATTGTTAGAAATCACAACTTCCAGAAACATCTGGGTCTATAAAGGAAGAACTGGATGAACCAGGTGCCTCTGAAGAGGAATAAAACCTAGCATGATGAATAGAAAACTCTCTAGATGGAGGTCAGGCAACTCTTCCATAAGATAGCTATCTGCTCTAGAAATGCATAAAGAGATTTCTAAATGTCCTGGAAAAAAACATAGTGGACATCACTACCCCCACCCTCTCATTAAGCATTACTTTAATTTCACATATGACACAGAAAGGACACCAAACAAAATACTACAGAAGGAAACACACTGACAACAAAGACGCTTTTCTTCATGGAAAATTTGAAATATGGAAAGAATATGTCTGGGCACAATACACTATAAGCTATCTCTGTAACACCACCTCTTATTTGCCACTGTCACAGCTGAACAGACTAGAGGACCTAAGAAACAAAAAAGTCACAGTAAAAGAAAAAAAGGCAACCATGGAAACTCTGTTTAGTACTAAAATCGCCTTCTGAAGCACCTGAATTTGATGTGTGTTTTCAGTATGTACTTAGTGCCCCTGAAAGCATAGTAAATGAAGACCCTGTGGTTTTCCTTAAAAATAGAGAAAACACATGAAGCTCTATTTTTAGCAAGGATTCATAAAGGTAATTATGGAAGCAGAACTGAGAGGAATCAGATATTAATTTGCTAGTGAGTCACCTTTATTCTGATTGCATACCACAAGTTTTACTTACAAAGACAGAAGAAACTTCTAAGATAAAACTATTTTCCTGAAAATAGAAGAGACAAAACACCATGCACCAGCCATAGAAAGAAACTCAGAAGTTCTCAAGAAAATTCAAAAAGAGTAAGTTTTTCAATTTAATACATTGAAAAAAAATCTCATTTAATAGCACCCTACCAACCTATCCTAGCAGTAAGATGGACAGACGTATTCTCAGCCTACACTTTACCAAAGTAAACAACATAAGCCAGTTCATAGATTATAATAGGATATTCCAAAGGTTAGCTATCAAAAAGTAGTAGAAACTTTCTTGTAAAAGTTTCCCACAAGCAAACTAAATGCAATTAAAATTTCCTGTAAATTTTTCCACAACAAATAAACCTGAAACTTTGACCCTCTTCCATGTTGTCCAGGGATTATGCAGCTTTTAATCAAGAACTGTTAAATATTGAGACCTCCCACTAATGTTCCATTACAAACAGAATGGTAAAGCAAGGACAAATGCACAGAAAACCAGAGACTATGATAGATGAAGGAAAAGACAAATTATGTATGTCAGCCTATTTGCTATTCTTAGAAAAATACAATATTTGGTATACAGTTGCTCATCTTGTCAGGATGCCTCAGGATTTCTGATAGTTACAACTTGATCACTAATGTCAGAGAGACTGTGTAAAGAGAATGATCATGACGGGCAGCAAGATCAGGGGGAAAAGGATAAGCATCATATTTCAGATTATGAGTTTACTTAGCCTAGCATGTGGCTGCTTCATAAATATAAATCCCAGAAATTTCATGACCTGCAACACTAAAAAGAATAAAGGAATAAAGGGTCTATGTTTAATTAAAGAGAGGCAAATCTCTCTGACAGGGAAGGGCATTATAAAGGGCTGCAGTAAAAAAATAAGGTATTTCTGACACACACACACATATATATATATATATTTACATATATATGGTTTGTTTATACTGAATCTTAAAATCAGGGCATCTTAAAATGCTGAACTACAGTCTTTGTAATTTGTTACCCCTACTCTTGACGTGTATCATATCATATCATATCATATCATAGTGGTGGGAAGTAAAGCCTATTCACAAGAGGATCACTATTCAATGGTTAAAATGATTTTACATCCCCAAATATTCCCTCCCCCAACAGACCACAATGAGATTTGAGAGAAAAGAAACATACTATTCTTGTCATATGCCATATCACATCTATAAGATTTGCCTCCTTTCAAAAACAGTGAATATACATTAATGTTACCATAGAAAAATACCACGTACCTTCTGGCCAGGTTTGTATATTTGCCTTTGAGAAAATATTAAATATAGCACCCAATTTCTTGTTTTACCATGAAGAAAAATTTTTCAAGAAATGCTGTCTTTTAAACAACGGGCTTTAAAATTGCTCATTCTCATAGCCTCCCATTGTCACATATCATCAATGGAAGTTTTACTACTGACATTCAAGGCAATAGAATTAAGGTGTAAATATTTGAAGGAGAAAAAGAATGTAATTTTTTTTAGAAAGTATGTATTAACTATTACTATCCATTGAAGGGCTGGGCTAATGCCAGGTGCTTCTGACATCAGCCGTAACACAGGGCAGAAATTCAGTAACACACACAAATAGGTACTTGCTTTTAGTGCAGTTTCAAAAGCCCAGGTGTACAGGAAAACCTCAAAAAACCCCCAAACCCACAAACCATGAAACACCCAGAACTCCACAAACGCACATTTGTGCCCTTCCTGCTGAAGCCAAGAAACTAATGGGTGGCAGGGACAACCTGACTGCTGCATTGGGCCCTTGCCTGAATGAAGGCCACCCTGCACCCACATCATGGGAGAAGAGCACAGGCTTCCTGCCCTACCTGTATCCATTCTCTGAACAAACAGTTTCATCCTCTGACCAAAGGTTTCTGCAAATAACCCACCTTTCCGGCACTTAAAATCATTGTTTGCACATCTTCACATGCGTCTGAAGATCAGTGATCCTGGGATATCAGGAAATCCACACTGATGTACTTAACTCCTCAAAGACAGACTTAGAATATGAAATATTTAGAATACAGTCAAACTTTTCCTTTGCACTAAAGGAACTTGAGAAATACTATCAGAAGAGAAGGGGAGACTAGTGTTAAAAATAAAAACCTAACCAGCAGGGGAACTTGTATAAATAGTCATAGCTCAGTTGAAGTTAATGGGCCTATGACAATTTACACTCTCAATGGATGTGGCCCGTGACTTCTGTTACCAAATGCTTATTGAGTGTAACAACAAGCCCCAAAAGAAAGATTCCCTTTACATTTAACACACAACATGGACAAACATTTTGTGCTTTATATCTGAAAAGTAGTACATCGCAGAATCCCTAAAGAGTTTACTGAAATTTCCAATTACTGAACAGAACAATTGTGTTGCATTTGATTTAGATATTTATCTACTAGTTACTAAAAAATACAGTGTGAACTGAAACTCCATATTCAATGCCTAAAATCAGTAAAAAATAACAGCTGATCTTTATTCTACTGTTTCTATTAGATGGTGTATTTGTTCATATTAATCATAGGACCTGAGAGAGCATTTTAAGCCAGCTTATAGATAAAGGAACTAATTCAAATGTCATCAGTAAAAACACAGCTACAAATGAAACTATTGTTTGAGACAAACTAAAGAGAAGACATTCGTCAAAGACCAACTTGTAAACTTTAAAAACAACCTAATATGTAGGCTACTGAAAATATTGCCAAAATGGATTATGAAATCAGTATTTTTAAATATGAAACTCAGGTTCCAAAGTCTGTCTCTAAAACATAGTCTAAACAATATTTTAAACATATATTCTAATGTTATTTTGGAAGGAGGAGTCTTTTGCTGCTAAATATTTAAAAATCATTTAAAGACAAGAAAGGGAGAGAACATCAATAGGGTTTAATCATAGGCCTTCACTGACTCATGACCCAAATTGGTCTCCTCAGTAGGCATTGCCTTAAGTGGGTGTCAGCACTCTTAGCCGAGCTGTGTCCTTGATAAAAGATACCACAACCAATTATTTAAGTGGATTAAACCAAGGGAAAATGGTGTTGCTTTCCTTTCTTTCACATACTCATCCACTATTTTTCCTATGACATGAAACACAGCCCTCACAGGCAAACAAATACAAGAGAAAGAAACGCATGAAACAGCGGCAGGTTGCTCATTAGATAACTCTGCATGCTGCTACGGTTTCTTGGTATCATATCTGCAGGTATTTATTGCTGCTTGGCATCTTTAGAAAAGTTTTCATTGTACCAAAAAATGTTGTAGTTCCCAATTACAGCACATAGAGAAGTATAGACATAGGTGGCAGGGCTGCTTTTACTACAATAACCTGGGTAAAACAGTCGAGGAAGCAAAACTAAACAAGGACATCAATGTTCTGAATTTCTGTAAGAAATAGAGGATTGTCCCTAGCTGTATAACCAGCCACAATCTTCTTGATTAACACATGTAACTTCAAACAGGTGATCTAATATTCTCCCAACAACATTCTACCTTCTGCCTACAAACTCTCTCTTTCAGTTAACTCAAAGGACATTTTTGTAAATTCTCCCTCTGCTTTCATAGGTGCTAGCACGTTGGGATGAAATCTTGAAATCACATGAGTCAGCTGGCAGTCCAGAGAAGGCTGCAGATCTGTTTTGCTGAATGTCAGGTACTTTTAACAGAAACATTTCTGTTACAACCACGGTTAGTAAAAATTCGAAAAGAAAAACCTTCAGAAAACTAATTTCAACACATGGGAACACGAACCTGGCCATGCAGCATTCCACCTTCTCAGTCACCAAAGAAGCCATTATGAGCCTTCTTCCCCACCCTTTTTTTTCAAGGTATGTTATCCCCCTCAATGTGTTATGACTGTCTAATAAATTGTCTTATTCTGACATCTCCAAGGAAAGTGAGCAGGGCCAACAGACCCTCTCTGAAGAGCCTCTAACAAGCAGCTCCCTCTTCCCTCTGCAGACAGAGGAAAGTAAAAATTCTTAGCTGTTATCCATCCTCATCCTGCCATGCCACCCTGAGTGAGTGTGTACACACAGGTAAGCTCCAAAAAGGTCTTAGAAAAGTCCACCAGCTGAAAATCTCCGAACTACTGCTGTATCAGAAAGCAGAAAAAAACCCCAGCAGGGCCATCCTGGGCAGCGCAGAGAGGGCTCCAGCAGTGGGGTTGCTCATGCCTTGGGGCCAGTGCAGGGAACCAGGCAGCTCCACCCCCGTGGCTGGGCTTCAGCAAAGGAGGGATGTGACTAAGAGATCATGTCAGCTACCAGCGAAGATGGGAAAGCCATGCAGGAGAAGGAGAAAAGAGCTTTGATGGCTGCATTGCTGAGAGAGAGGGGGAAGGGATGTCTGACCACACCAAGGGGACAGGTCTGGGAGTTGGGGTCCCTTCTCACACTGTGAATGGGCGAGAGAAGGGCAGCCCACCTCCCACCAGGCTTCTCTGACCTTGCCTGGTGTGATCCTCACCCCACTCTCTAAATGCCATCAGAGATAAGCTCGATATGGTAATTTTTTTCTTTTACAAAATCCTTTACATTTTCTGGTAGACCTTAATGCATTGTGATTTACCTACAGAAGCAGATTTTATGTGCAAACAGGAATTTTTTACTATAGTTCAGTTGATTCAAAACACTGGTAGAGCTATATATATATGCCAGGAAGACAGGCAGGAACTAGAAAGTCTTGAAAGAAAAGACTGTGCAAGCATGGCTGAAAATTGCAAGTTATAAAAATCCAAAGAGGAGGGAAGGTTAAAAGAAGGACAAAGAAATAATTTAAAACATAAAAATTAAATCCTATGGAAATGTCTTAAAGCTTTTCATTTCAGTTGGCTTTTTTTCCTCTCTTTTTTTTTTATTTTGAATTATGGAGAATATAAGCTTTCTACAAAGTACTTTCTTCCTTTTTATAAGAGGTTAAAAAGTTAGAACATTTTTGTAAAAAGTAAAAGCATCAAAATTCATTATTAAATGTTTTAAGTGTCCATGCCAATAAAAATGTGATTATTTCTGGAAGAACATGAGCACATGAAAAAGTGAAAATAACTGTACTGTCATCATTTTTTTTTTCTTCTTTCTTCTGTTTATTTTTTTAAACAGAACAAAGATGGCTTTTCTATCTCAGTTACCACAGGTAACTGAGATATACATCTGATTATACATCTGATAGCAGAGAGCTTTGTAAAACAGCTAGAAATGATCACAGCATCAGCTATAAATTTGCTATATAATTATATGTAGAAGTGTGCATCTTCAAAGTGTTTTGCAGAACACTTTCATTCAAACTACAGAAACATCAAGTATTTAAGAACATATAATACTGAAGTGTCAGTTTTCCAGTCTTAAGGAAAAATTAGCATGTTCTATCTACTTGAAAAAGTTGACATATTTTAAATTATGTCTTTAAAAACATCTAAGTGACAATATGAAATATTTGTTAGTTTTCCTGCTACTTTTTATGAACACAATACAGGATAATTCTGGGCAACGTTGCAGAAAGTTAGAGTTTGTGAATGCTTCCCAATATTAGAAACAATTATCATACATTCCCTTCGATATGGCATATTTGAGATTAAATTTTCCACAGTCAAAAGATAATTTTTACCTTTTTGATTTTGGTTACTTTTAGGGAAATTGTTAGATGCTTCACAAAATAAGGGCATGGAAATTTTTTTTTATATTTTATTTCTCTGTAGAAAAAAAATAAATTAAAGCCCCAGGCACAACCGCTGATAGTAGAAGGAGCAGCCACTTGGTTGTGATGCTGCCACATTGTCTTGCTATTGAGCAGACACATGAGACATGGAACAGACTTTGTCTCTTCCCATGAAACACCGCCTGAATTTGTCCAGCCTTTATGTAATTTCCACCTAAATGCACTCATAAGCCCAGTCTACGAGTGCACCTGATATTCTCCAAACACTGTGCCTACGGCAGGCTTTGCACCCTTTGTGTGTGGCACAGGAAAACTGTTTGGCACCCACAGTGTCTCCTAAGGTTAACAGGCGCTGCCGTGAGGAGTGTGCATTGGGCCCTGGAGGACAGAGACTGTGGAATGGCATGAAGAGTCAGGGCAGGGATGCATACCATGGCTACCACCAGGGGAGCACGTCTCCCTCAAATCAACAGCAAAACCTAACAATTTTTGTGTCTCACCATTTCTGTCTGTCAATGGACGAGTAAGGATGTGTCTCCACCTCTGGGCTGGTCTTTACTGGAGACAGCAGTCTATTATTAGTGTTATCCACTTGTCATCTGGTTCCAGCAGCTGAGGTCTGGCTAGCATGGCTAAGGAATCCAGAACTCATCAAATAATTTTGGTGTGTCGTAATAATTTCACATAATAGGTTTGTTGGTTTTTTCCAAATTAGGAAAATTAGCTTTTTCTCCACAGGAAATTATATGACAGTTTCAAGCAAGGCCTCTAGAGTTCTCAAAAATTAAAAAGAAACAGACACACGTCTGCTTCAGCCACTAGAAGAGGGTGAAAATGAACAAACTTTGGCTCTGTAGCTTGCCTTTTCTGGAGCTGGGGTAAGAGTGCCCTGAATCACCCAAAAATGCTGGGAGGCTGGAGTGCTCATCCAGCTTTGACATAATCCCAAATGTATCTTCCCCCTTACATTTCTTCCTTTGGACTTGAAATTACTTACTGAATGTTTATCAGACTGTATTTTAAAGACCCCTTTCCTCTTTCTCTTTTTTTTCTGTGCACAAACAATCCTGACTGTCACATTTTTCCATTTAAATCTTTTAGCATTTAAATCTTTCTGCATTATAATAGTGTATGCTGGCTGCCTTGTTCCATAGGCAAAATAGCTCATATTCTGAAGTCAGAATTAATTTATTTTCAGATGCCACACACACGATGCTATGCAAACATCATTGGCTTGATATTCTTTGACTAGCAATTGTGCCAACACCACAGCTCTGTAAATTAATGTAATTGGGTTTAAAATTAATAAACTGTTCCCAAATCAAAACACGTGGCATACTCAATTAGGAGAACAAATGTTTGCGCAAGTTTAGTATTTCAGCATTTAGTTCTTAATGCTTAAAAAGTGAGATCCTGCATATACTGATATACCTGTCAGTCTGAACCACAGAGTATATAAAGCTACAATGATCACTCACAGCACATTCTTGATGGAGTGTCTGAATCCTGAAACTACTGATGTTGTGTTACATTTTCACTTTTCTCTCTATTCCCCAACCCTGTAAAAAAATATGCAGCTAACCTTCATTACACACTGAGATTGTATTTTCTACAATAATTATCAAGTGCAGTGTAAAAATGCTACTTTGCAGCTATCTACAAATGAGTATCACCACAGCAGCTCCAACCTGAAAACTGACTACAGCTTCAGCTCTGTAACATGGCACATCTACAAGCATGCCTTAGCTCTAAGAGTCAAATTCCTGCATAATTTAGCAGATATTTGAGCTGAGAGTATGTCTTTATGTAATGTAGCATTTTACAGTTGGACTCAATGAACTTAAGGGTCTTTTCCTACTTAAATGACTCTATGTCTGGGAAAGCCATTGAAAAAGAGACCCCCAGCCCTGCCAAAGGGATCTGGGGGTGCTGGTGCTCAGGGTGAGCCAGCAGTGTGAGCCCGGGCAGCCAGGAGGACAAACCCCATCCCGGGGTGCAGCAGACACAGCATCACCAGCTGGGACTGGGACCATCCTGCTGGATTCAGCCCTGGTGCCCCTCACCCTGAGTCCTGTGTGCAGTGCTGGGCCCCACTCTCTGAGAAGGGTGGGAAGGGGGTCCTGGAATGGTCCAGAGGGGGACAAACAGAGCTGGTGGAAGGGCTGGAAGCTATGTACCTGAAGAGTGGCTAAGGATTTTAGATTTGGCTGCTTTTGGAGAGAAGGAGGCGGGCGGGTAACCTCACTGCTCTCCATGGCTTCCTGAGAAGGGGAGGAGAGGGAAGCGCTGGTCTCTTCTCCCTGGGTTCCAACTACAGTGCACATGAGAATGGCTCAAAGCTGCATCAGGGGAGGTTCTGAAGGGACACATCAGGAAACATTTCTTTATCAAGAGGGTGGTCAAACTTAAACAGAGTCTCTAAAGAGGTGGTCAATGCCTTGTGCCTGTTAGTGCCTTAAAAGGAGGCATTTGAACAACAGTCTTAATGAAGGGCTTTAACTTTTGTCAGTGGAGTGATCAGGAAGCTAGAACAAATGATCATACTAGGTACCAGCCAACTGGAGGCACTGTATTTTATTGTGCTGTATTGCTCTGTATTATACTTTATTGTATTGTATTTTATTCTATTGTTTTCTATTCTGTGTGTTGACTCCTCTACTAGTTAAGATTAAGCTTTCTGAGGAGTATGAGAAACTGCTGATGACACATGCTTCTTGCAGCCCTACTTTTAGAGTAATAATATCTCAAATACTTCAGACTTTAGACTTAACAAAGCAATTTAAAAGAACAAATTTTTCTTAATGAATTTGCTTTTGCCTTCTCAAAAAACAATCCTCTCCATCACTGTTAATGCTATTTAGTTTTGAATAGAATTGTTCAAATATTATTGGTTCGCACCATCTGTTTGACTTTTTCTCAAGTACAGATTAGCGGCATCTAGGTTTTTTGGCTCTTTCAAACTGAAATAGAGAACATAATAATACAAAAGTAGGGAAAAATCTAACCATAAAGCCATAAAAATAGAAAGGATGATTTATGGTGTGGTGTTTCAGCATTATCTCATTTTGTTAAATTACCTACTTTTCATCAGAATAGTGTTCCTTTATCTTTGTGCCTAACTACAACATTCACCCTTTCCTTGTATGCACTTAAAGGCTATTCAGCATCCTAAGGAACTCTAATTAAACTCAATGTGGCATCAAATGCCTACAGGAAGTCTCAGGGACATATAACTGTCCTTTTGTAAGACATACAATAAATACTTTGAAAGCCATTTAAGCTACTGAACAAATGAGAGTAGGGGAGGAATAGAAGGAAAGAAGTAAAATCGAAACACACTAAAGATTGCTGGTTATATCAGGGATGTCCAACAGCTGCAGTAGCTACTTGCCAAAACCCCAAGGGCCATTACTACTTTGAATATCAATTTACATATATCCTTAAAAGGAATAACAAGTGTTTAACTTTGCTTGCAACTTCTTTGGTAGTTTAATACAAACTGTTTTTCTGAGCTGCTAAAACCTAAGCACCTGCTGCTGATGTGGAATTTGCTGGAAGAGGGCGTGTTGGGGTCACAGATTTACAAAGAGCTGTAAACTGGCTCTTTGCCATGTATTGCACAGCTTATGAGTCACACCTTACAGCTCGCCTGATATGACAGCCTGGGCTTTTTTGGCTACCAAAAACCTATCCACTGTTCTGCAGAGTAGGAAGCAGGTTCTCCAAATACAAACAATTCTCACCCACAGAAAACACCAACTCCCTTAAATATTCATATACAAGCTAAAGGCCTAAATTTTTGAAAAAGAACCCTCAGGAAAGGAAGTGTTTGTGTTATTTGGTGCAGCGCATGCTTGTAGCCCTACGTATAATGAATTACATTCAGTACAATGCTTGAGCCAGCCCATTTAAAAGTATTTTAAAGTATCTTGACAGTACTGCTAATAGCAAGTGGGCAAGTACTTCTGACATTTAACCCTAAGTTAGCTTAACTGTAAGAAATGTAACTAAATACTACTTCTTCCTAAGGTATTTAGAAACCTTGCCCAAATACAGGTCAAGTCCTGTAGGGTCGCTTTTTTGTCTTTGACACCAGTCTCTCTCAGTAAAGCAGTGCATCTGCAATACACTTTAATTCACACAAGGGCATTTGATTTATACAATAGCAAAAAAGAAGGTAAAACTTTCATGAAGATTTATTTTTAATCACCTGTGCATATGCTTGGCTTCCTTTGTTTTTGGGGAGTTCTGAGCAACATGGGTTAGTGAGCATAACAGATTGAAGCAAGCCATTATAATTTTTTCTGCCTATATATTCCCTGTAAACATCTTTTTTCAGTTCTTCCCTTCCTCTCACAGAAAGGTAGAAAACCTACCACTTGTAATAGTTTCCCAAGACAAAAAGTGGCAGAAACACAGACACTTCTGTCTACTCCAAAATGGTATGTATATTAGTTTAAATACACATCTGGCTTTTAAAATTCATCAACTTTGTAATCACACTGAATTTCTCCTTCTATCACTAAATAATATCAAATGCATTAGATTGTTCATCATTTATTTACTTGTGATTAGAAAGCATTTAAGTGGAAGATTCAAGCTGAAGAAACAATATCATGTGGGAAGAAAAGAAGCTGTGATTTGGTGTGGTGCAAAACAACCCAAAACAGTATTTCCACTGCTCTTTAACTCTGCCTTGAATGACACATGTTCTGTGGTTTAAAAAAAAAAAGGGGGGGGGGGGGAAGTATTTTTTGAAATGCATGAGCAACATTAGATTAAAAAATTGGGTTTTATTACAACATAGCCTCTCAGCTTCCTCTCAGCACACCCTACATCTCCGGGCAGAATAGAGTATAAATTTTAGTTACATGTTAATTTGTGATGTCATAAACATCTGAGCCTTTCTAGGCTGTATCCAACATAATTAGAG
This sequence comes from Calcarius lapponicus, assembly GCA_039654755.1. Taxonomy (NCBI): domain Eukaryota; kingdom Metazoa; phylum Chordata; class Aves; order Passeriformes; family Fringillidae; genus Calcarius; species Calcarius lapponicus. The sequence continues at coordinate 43,496,346 of CM077481.1, forward strand.
GAAAAATGGAAAAACTGCACTCTAAAATAGATAAAAGAGAAAAAAAATTAGTGTAACCTTGGTTTTAGTTCTGTCCTTCCTCCAAATTTCCTGTCTTGGCCTGAAGGACTGTCAAAGGACATTTAAAATGATGGAGTCAAAAGTAGATCTGAGACTGTGGATCAAAATCCCCTGAAAGGAGCCCCAAACCCACAGGAGGGTGAAATACGGCCTCTCCCTCAGCCTTGAGAGAAAAAAAGGAAACTGACACACAGGGGCTAGGAGGGAATTGCAGCATGTTTCAGCCAGATCCCCAAATTGGATTGTCAGGGAGTCAGGAAATCTGCCAAGACAAACACATGCTGTTTAATGTAGACCAGCCCAAGATAATCTGTGCCTCAGTTCCTCACTCATAAAACAGGATAACATTCCAAACTTTATGGGGAGAAGGACGTACCCAAAACACTTTGAAATAATCTGATCCCATAGCAGAAGAAGGCAAAAAATTCCCAAGATCTGCCATCTCCATTCGATGTACAAAACATGGAGAGACAAAGGTTAAACAACTTGCTGCAATCACACACAGAGACAGGAATATAGTCAGAAATTAAATCCAGACCTCTGAAATTACAGTCCTGTGTTTTAATCACAAAATTCTTTTTTTTTTCCTTGATTAAAACAGGAAATGAAAACACAAGTATGAGCTTATTCTGTAACTTCAACATATTACCACAAGCATCTTAAAAAAACATACATAGCTCAAATATGGTTGTCTCAGCCACATGAATATTTTGATGAAACAAAAGGCATGCATGTCATTCTGGAGGAAGCACATCATCAAACACCTGGTCCTCATGGGCCTGAATAAACACTGTAACTTCTGAGTTGAAACAACCTTGTATTGTTTGAAAAAACATCTGTTTATGTGAATTTTAAGATAATCTTGTATAATTTCCAAGATTAACAACGTTATCTGTGGCTAAACTACGTTGAGACCAAAGAAATTTGCCACACAACCTAAGGAAAGGAAGAAGATATAAATGGTGCTGCTATTTGACTGTAAAGGAAGCATATTTTCTTTTAGTATGATGTTAGATACTTTTGGCTTGCCAAAGAGTTTTGGGATTGATGAAGATTCATCACATGATGAAATTTAGTTTGTTTCCATCATAACGATATATGAGTGCCCCTCACATCATGGAGAAATTTCCTTTTGAGGTCACAGAAAAGGTGTGCTTTGGGATATGCAGACCATGGAGGATAAATTGCTCACAAACCCAACCTCCTCACTGGAGTTTTAACAGAGCCACCTTACTGGTTTTACACATTCTGTTTTTCACTGTTTGAAAGAACTGGTTCTTTCCTAACTACAGGCGCATCATCAATTTTCTTCAATGGCCCAAATCTTAAAAAAAATTACTGTTGTCCCAAACTACTTGAAAATCAGACATAAGAACATGCAAATTTATTCTGAATAATTAATATCTCAAAAATTCCTCCACAAAGTAATGATTGTTTCTCTTTCATGGCAGTTCTTCTTCTCACCCATTTTTCCTAAGCATTCAGTATACAGGCACCAAAAGTTGCAAACCCATAGCAGATCTTAGTCAGAGTTCAATAAAACAGGGACTTCTCAAAGTTTTTTTAAAAACACAGTTCTCCTGCACAGGGCTCAGCTCCTGGCATCCTAAGCAGATTTCAGAAAGGTCACACACGGAAAAGTGCAGCAGTGACAACAGAGCTGTTTCCCATACGCTTGGCTGAGCTTAGGGGAATTTCTTTCTGCCTGCATTCTCTGTGCCTTCCTTCACAGAGGCCTCATCATTTCCAGAAGCCCATAAGAGCGAACAAACAAAATATTTGAATATTAGATATCTTCCATCCCAAGCTCCCTTCAAGATGGCACTACTATAGTTAAACTGCTTCAAAAGTGGAATTTGCCCAATGGGTAAAATTTAATCTAACCATTCAATTCAAAAGAAAAATATATTAGACTAGAGGACATGCAGTATTTTAGAACAATGTTATCTTCTAAGAACAACACTTCTAGAGGACAACTGCCCTTCTGCTCTTAGACTCCAAGATATTAATGCCTATTGCTTTGTTTTAAATAATGGTAAAAAATCAATCTCTGGTATTTGTTAAACATTTATTTTATATTCACACACTTGTATCTTTCTGAACAGATGGGATGTCACTCTTTTGAGAGGCAAAACTAAAAATACTAATGATGCAAAAAGTAAAAGCATAATGCAGTGAGAGAAAGGATTGCTAAAGGGTTGCACTTTAGTAAAACAACCCTTTTGTAGCACAGTCATCTGGACAGCAAAGGCTAATCAGAAACTAATTTTTTTACCATGTTTTGAATTTATTTCCTTTGTCAATTATCTGGATTATCTATTACTATTTTTGATAATTTTAATACTTTTGATAAACAAGATAGATTGTAATTCTCAATTTCTCCAGAAAAATCCCCAGAAATTTTTAGACATGTGGACCTCGACAGAAAATAAAGACGTCTCCAAATAATCTACAGCAATTTAAGACAATGTATTTGGTGGAAAGATTTTACATTTAGATTTTTATGAAAACACCTCAACTTCATTACCTGAAGGTCAAGATGTTTTTTGCACTGGCAAGTCTGACTGCATAACACACATTTTCTCTCTGGCAAACTTTAATTGCCAATTAATTCTAGGAATCCACAGTATGAACTGCATAAAAATACCTTGCTAGATGGTATCTACATAGGTAATGTTTCTTATCCCTTAATATTCAATAGGTATAATCTTAAACCAAGTTACAATGGTTTTATGTTTCAGGTTTCCACTGAAGCATGTCATTTTTGAAGCACTAATACCAGCAGCAATGGCTCTCGAGTGGCTCAATGTGAGGCTGCACTGTGCAGACAGTGAATGGAAGGTGTCCTTTGTTCCATGGGACCTCCTTCCAAGCAGTTAGGTACTTCTTTGCCTTTTTACGCCCTTCCTCTTTTCTGGCTTACAAACTGACCGACACCATTTTATGCAAAGTATTCAATTTTTAAAAAATCAGGGTCAGTTTCTGAAAATAAAATAATTCTACCACCAAAACATAGCATTTTATTTGAAGGACTGATTTTTTAAAAAATTGAAACAGAAGTAAGCATGCAATGAGGCAAAGATCCCTAATCCCTGAAAGTTCCTGGGACTCATATGATAAGACCCTCATGACTTCTCACTAGACCTTTGACCTGACCTCGTTTTTCTAAAGTTTCAGGTTTCTGTCCAATCTAGTGGATATTAAAAAGAAAATAATCTACCAGCAGTGTACTCTTCACTTCACCTTTTAATGGCAGGTCCAGAACAATGATGGCACACTACTGCTTCCAATACTAATGGCACAAGACCCATAAGCCAAATGAAAGGATTTTTAATTTTTTTTTCCTAGTTATTTCTTTATTTTAACTTAATGTTCCAAATCAGCAAAGGTTGCATAGCAAAGCATTAAAAACCTAGGAAAATAGGATAAGGAAACCTAGGAAAACCCAGGATAAAGGATGTCTTGGGAACCCTAATTTACTTCTACTTGAGGAAATCATGAAGTAATTCTTTTTTTCACTGTATCAGTCAAAATGTTCTATTTATGCTGGTATTTGTGAAATATTAACAAGTTCATTCTCAATACAGGAGAAGCACTTGGAAAATACTAGGGAAGCCAAAAGAAATAAAATTAATTACTTTTTTCTATAACATAAGTGAATCAATGCAAAACTTGTTTCCCAGGCTTATTGGTATGACATAGGCCAGAAAAGAAAGGCCAAGGAGAATGTACCCCATGATAAGCAAGAAGGAAAAACTTGACTGATAGTGAGAAAGATGAGTTATTCAATGACTCCACTGGCAGTCACCCTTTCCATTAGAGTCCATCATCTTCTGTGTGGGCATGTGAAGCCTCTCCCACTAAGCGAGGAGCAGGTTTGGGATCACTTGATGAAGTTGAGTTGTCCCAAGTCTATGGGACCTGATGAAATATATTCCAGAATCCTGAGGGAACTGGCTGATGTTGTTGCCAAAAGAATCTTATCATATTTGAAAAGCCAAGGCAGTCAGGAAAACTCCCTGGTAACTGAAAAAAAGGAAACCTTACTTCCATTTTTAAAAAGAGGAGAAAGGAAGATGTGAGCAACCATAGACCGGTGAGCCTCACCTGTGTGCCTGGAAGAATCATGAAGCAGATCCTCCTGTTATCCCACAGCATACAAAAGACAGCAAGCTTACCCAAGGCAGCCTGCACAGCTGGCATATAACATATTGTGTTATATACCAACATAAATAAAACATTTTGACTGATACAGTGAAAAAGTAATTACTTCATGACCTTCTCAAGTGGAAATATATTAGGGTTCCCAAGACATCCTTTAATAAGGACAAATTGCACCTACCTCATAAAGTTCTACAAGATCAAGTACCAAATGCTGCACCAGGGTTGGGGAAATCCCAGACATGAACACAGACTGAGAGATCAAGTCACTGACAGCAACCCTTTGAAGGGGTTTCTTGTGGATGAAATGCTGGAAGTAACCCAAAAATGTGAGCTCTCAGCCCAGAAGGACAATTGTACCCTGGGTTGCATGCAAAGCAGCATGTCCAGCAGGGTGAGGGAGGGGGTTCTACCACTCCATGGGGCCCTCATGACACCCCATCTGGAATCCTAGGTCCAGCTCTGTTGTCCTCAGCACAAAAAAAGATGTGGACCTCTTAGAGTGGGTCCAGAGGAGGCCATGAAGATGGTCAGAGAGCTGGAGCACCTCTCTGTGAAGACAGGCTGAGAGAACTGGGGCTGTTGAGCCTGGAGAAAGAGAAGGCTTTGGAGGGATCTCACTGCAGCCTTAAAAGGTTCTCATATAAAGGAAGCAGGGGGTTTCTATACTGGGAGATAGTGCAGGACTAGGGGCAATGGCTTTAAACTGGGAAAGGGCAGGTTTAGATTAGATGTTAAAAGGGCATCTTGCGGAAATCACCAAACCACTACTCAAGTCAAAAATCACACTAACAAACAGAGGTTTTTCCTAGCTACTCAACGACAGGATTTTAGTCTTGTTTTACCTGGCTCTTCAAGTTATAATCATATAACATGGGTAAATTTGCAACCACAGCAAGCTAAGCATTTTACCATTCATATTTAACCACTTTTCTAGCCCATACTTGCCCTGTAAACAATTACTGTTCCAACATGACTTTGTGGTAATTTGTTTGTTCAAAACATTAAATAAGCAAGCAGAAGTTGCTCAAGAATAGTCAATCAAATCAAAACCCATTGTAGCCTCTGTCTAAAAAAGTTGCCTCCATTCTAAGAGTTTTTGGTCAAATTAAATACTTTTAGCAAGAACACTGTGGTTGCAGGCAGTGTTTACTGAGTTTATGAACTAAATTCTGACAGAAGTAGTCAGAGCATGTTAAGTAATTTTCCAAAGAGTACTTACTGAAGATTGTGATTTGGGCTGTTTGTTGGACCTGCAAACATAAAACAAACAAGTAATGCTGACAAGTTTAGCTCAAGGACAACATAATAAAAAAAGTCAATAGCAATCTAAAGGAAATTGTCTCTTTAAGGAAGGTTTATCTCAAGATCCAAACAAAACCCTCTGCATTCCTGAACGTAATTATATATTGTCATTTTCAAAGCCACAAATAAAAATCACATTAATCTACTGTCTGTTCCAGTAGCAACTTGAATGGACTTAGTTTTTTTCATAAAATATTTTCCACCATAAAGACACAGGTAATTAGACAAGGTGTTACTTTAACACATCACTTACCTTTTAATAAGCTCTAATTGTGCCTTACTATCAGAATTTAGGATGTGGCAAGGAGATGATCAAATTTTGCAACAGCAGGAGCAAGGGTCAATACTCATCATTTCAATACTCAATAACTACAAACTGTGGAATCCATTATTTACATTACAAAATAAGAAAAAGAAAAATTAGAAAAATGCGTCTAGAATTTTTTCTCCCATTCCTCCACAGGCAAGCTAAACAAAAGGTTAGCTTCCAGATTGGGCTGTCAAGTCTCGAAAATGTAATATAAGCACTTGTTCAAAAGTGTGGTGTACCTTCACATGTCAAAGGACAGAATTTGAGGCCACGCTCCACACAGCAGTACAGAACTGATACTCACAAGGACAGGCCCAGAACTATAAACATCACACAAAAAACCGCGTCTTATTCTTCTCATCAGTTTTTGGGTTTTTTTCATAGACTGAGTTCAGCAGTAGAGTGAAAACTTCAGGCAATGAAATGTTACGTTTTTGTACTTTTTACCAGCACTTCTTTAATTTTTTTTCTTCTGTGTATTTACAGACCTCTACATCTGTATTTACTTTCTTTTATTACCACTAAAGGGGTATCAAGTTCAACTGAGAAGTTCTGTGCTGGGAGAGAGGCCCCAGGCGCTGACTTTATTTTCATTTGTGTTGAGAATTTTTCTTAAAACATTAAATTCATTTGTCATTATGCTATGGTAAAAACTAATACCTAGTATATAAAGCAGTCTGAGCAGTCATAAAAGCCAGGAACTCACCAAGCCTGACAAACAGAACTCCTGTTGCAGTTATTGTCTTCATCCCATTTGAAGCCACGCACTGGTAGTATCCTGTGTCTGTGGTATCCAGATCCTGGATTCTTAGACGTGAACCATAATCTGTTTTTCTGATGATGATCCGTCTTGGCTCCTGAACCACTGGAGCGTCATTTTTTAGCCATCTGACATTCGGGGATGGATTTCCTGCTACCTTGCAGTGGAGGATTGCTGTTTGCCCCTGGACTACAGTGATATTGTTTACTGGTTCCAAGAAGGTCAGGAAATAACCTAAGAAGATAAAAGGCCATAAAAGATCAAACTTTACTTGGGCTGAGGTAAAAGCCTGCTCAAAGGTACTTTTCTAAGAGAGAACCTTAAACAATTTCAGTTTCCTTTCAAGATTTAAAAAAAAAAAAATGCAATTCACTGTCCTAAGAACACCACAGCATCACACTCCAATTTACATTTCCTTGTTGACTTCATGCTTGTGTGGAGGTAGGTATGCAGATTCAAAGGTCAATCATGAATTGATACTATTACACTCCTAATGTCTATTTGAAGCAGCAGTGACTTTTTCTACATGTGACATGCTAAAATACTAACATCCTAACATACATATAGTGCTGTTCTGTTCCAACAGCAAAAAAACCCCTTGCTCCATAAAAGAATAATCCCAGTTGTTACCATATTGGAATATCATTGTGATTTTACCACATAATCTTACATGATCGCAGATTTGTCTCAGAAAGAACTACAATTGCAACAATTACTTTTAGATATTAATTTGACTTGTTAGTTACTCAACAAAATCTTAAAATTGGGTTCATTTGGACAGGCTTATATTATAATAAGTTTTCAAGATTATATGTCTCACATTCAATTTAAAAAAATAATGTCTCCGTTGCAGAAGTAACCTGTGATAGAGAGGGGACCCATAAGCTGATTATAGACTGCCATTTTTACATGAAGTCAAAATATATGGCCAAGGAAACATCTGTATGGATGGTGTGTAATAACATTTTGTCGTTATTTTGTAAGTGAAAACTACAAGTCCTAATTAGTGGTTTGTTAAAAGCAAAAGGCTTGTCAAGGCTGTATTTGTGATCTCTAGGGATGACAAAAAAGAAAAAATTTATGAAGAACACTGTCAAAACCTGACAATCAAATCTTTTTTAGGTTATTATTTATAAATTTAATTTGGTGTTAGGAGTCCTGCAACTGATACACATCACATACTGAAAGCTTGGCAATATGTAATTCCACTGAAACAATAATGTTGTTATATTACCTTACAAAACAGGTAAGAAAAGTATCTAGCTGTCGTGCTCAAGTGTTTGTTCCAGTGAATTTAGACCTTCTAGACATAAAGCATCAGGAATTCAAATTACATTATATTTTTACGGCAGCTGGATAGAAATATCAAATAATTTTGATGGATGCCCCACATGTAGACCTTTCCTATCACTCAGATTATTTTGCGTCTGTTTAATTAAGTAATAGCATATTATTGTACACAAATCCAACACTAGTTGAAGAAATGCTCTACATTGACAGTCCAATTGCTGAAATACCTTAAGAAAATTGATGTTCTGCTTTGATTTATATTTGACAGGACCATGAAAATCAGCTCCTCTATAATAGCTAACATTGGAGAAGGGGGCAGTAGAAACATCAGAATATAATGAATGTACAAGCCAGATATTGCTGGAAAACTGGGTTTTCCTGTGAGTTACGTTGTTCTCTACCACTGGCCTTTCAAGAGAAATCCTGTTATAATGAATAATATGAACATACAATGTATGCAAGTGCAAATTTAGTTTGTCACTAAATAGAAAATTATTAGAATAAGTCTAAATAGAAAATAAAATAAATCCAAGTATATAAAATCTCCACACAATATTGAAAATTTATTTTATTATTTTTTGTAATGAAATAATAAATTATTGTTTATTTAATTTTATATTAGTTGTCCCTATTTTTAATTTAAAATCTTTAGCAGACTTCAAAAGATTCTGACAGAATACAAACAATATTTGTTTTCAAATAACTTCTATAAAAGGGATAAAAAGTACATTAATGCTTTCAGCAATGTCACACCACAACAATGTAATTTATTATGTTTTTAGCTACATTTCATAGCTGAAAAAATAGAAATACTATATTGACATTCTGGCAGGGAAAACAAAACCAGTAAATTTACTTCCTGATATAGGTTAACTGAAGCCATTGATTAAAACTTCTCTTTAAGCCAACATTTTACACACATAAGCATTTCAAGCAGCATGAAAGAAAGCATGATCAGTCCTATCACGTGTTAGAAAAGGATTTTCTATGGCTACTTCACTCATAGCTTGTTATTTCACCACTTTTTTATAGTCCTGTATGTAGTTTATTCTCATAAGCACCATTGAGATACTGGGGTGTTACCTAGCAGAGACAGAGATACCACAGTCCCAATCTACTCAGTGCCTATCGGGCCACACTTGTAGTATTATAGTCCAGTTCAGATCACCAGAATTCAAAAATAACACAGAAAGACGGGAGAGGATTCAAAAGAGGGCTATCAAGATCATCAAAGGGCTAGACAACATGTCCTATGAGGAAAGATTTGAAGTAGTTAAGTCTCTTCTCCCTGGAGAAGAGAACAGCCCAGGGAGCATCATCACAGTTTTTCAGTACCTAAAAGGCACCTACAAAAAGAACAGAGACACTCATCACAAGGAGCTGTGGAGAAGACAAAGGGCAGCAAGTGAAAGTAGCCAGGAAATGTTTCATTTCAATAGAGACATTTTTTGCAGTGAAAACAAACATTCCCCATAAAATGAACTGCCTAGAGATGGGGTAGGGTCCTCATCACTGGAGGTTTTCAAGATATGATTGGACAGAGCACTAGATTGTCTTGTCTGAGCCTTCTTTCCCCAGAATTGTTGGATTGGATGATCTTTTGAGGTGCCCCCCAGGCTAGAATGTTCTGTAGTTCTGTGGGCCTCTGGTTCAACAATCATGGGGACAGGCTGAATGTGCTCATACAAGGGAGGCAAAACAGCTTAAAGACCTTTTTGGCAAAGAAGCTGGGCCCCTTCAAGCATGGACCCAGCGCAAGAGGTATGTTCATCTGGCTCAGAGATGCTTCTGATACCCAAGAAATGAAAGAAGCAGAGATCTGTCTAAAAGGTGAGGCCAGTTCAAGTCCTGTAAGATGACAGACAGGGATTGTGGTTTGTCTGGCTCTGATATATTTTTTGCTCTTCACATGCAAGTACATGAGAGGGCTACATTGTTCTTGTGACACTGATCAGCTTATACCTTGCTCAAACCCTTGTCATTATTTCACTTTTTCTGATTTAAAATGAGCTGGGTGAAGTCCTCTTTTTGGGATAGTCATGGACATTGAATTCAAATACATTTGGATGAAAACAGATAGTAAATTTACTCATTAGGACTCATTAACTCAGGATTAAATCCATGCTAGAGCTTCCTGCTTTACTAATTAAAACAGAACTACTGCAGGAAGTAATTAGATCCGTATCTTTAAGCCATCAAAAATATTTCATATGAATCTGTGAATCTGATCCTAATAACAAGAACAAAACTATTACCATGGAAAGCAATGCCAAAGATTTATGGGTTAATTCAGACCCAGTGCAATTAGATAGACTTTGCCTGAAGTCAGCGTCACTGCATCTATTTCCTGCAGGTCAAAATTCAGCTTTAGTTCATCATTACTCTTGCCAATTTTACAGGTATTTTCTGCAGTGTTTTATATTACCTTGTTATTACAAACCAAGTAATAAATATTTTAACCTAATGAACTTTGAAGCATTTGTGTTTTCCAAGTTCTCCAGAGCAGCCTAAGAGCAGTGGGGCAGCTCAGGGCCTCTTCTCTGCCTCTCTCCACCCTGAACTGCACACTCTCTGTTTGCTGGTTTCATTTCCTCTTTGAGAAGTGATGTTTATGTCCTCACTGGTTCTGAAGTATTTCTATGACAGAGCGGGCAGCCATTTGTTAGGCTGCTCTGTTATTTGGTGTCCACTTTAGATAACCCATAATTGCAATTCTTTCAAACAAAGTGGAAAATTTAACCAACCATGTTCTAAAGAATGTTTTCTTTATTTAATTTCTGTGGTGATAATCAGCAGTTACTTTTTTGGTAATGTACGTCACACCACAAACACAATGTAGATGCCAGTTTGACAGAATGCTTTGGGGAAAAAAACAAATTTTCCCAGGATAAATTAGGACCTCAACAATGTGCAAAGCAATTTTTTTCCCAATGTACTTCTCCTTCTGTCTTAGTAAATCTTAATTTGGACAGGTACGAGGGAAAATGAAATGTGAAAATGCTAGAACTTGTATTTAACTTGTGTCCTGTATTTCGTATTAAGCAGTAGTCAAGTAGAATTTTTTAAAACTAGAACAGAATTGTTAATCTGTTTTAATACTAACGTAATTTTGAAACAGAGAATAAATACTCTCTATAAAATATTTTGTTTCTTTAACGTATTGACAAATCTGTGAATGTCCTATTGTAAATAGATATATATTTCATTTGGGAGATGGATATCAAAGATAATTTCTTTAAAAATACAAGTAAAATGTCCAGAAATTTCCTATGTTGTGAAATTAATATTGTTATATAATGGTTTTTATACTCTGGCTTGCTTCCAAGGGTCATTGAAATGAAGGAAAATGCTTCCTTTGGCTTCAGTGATCTTTGGCATGGTTCAACTATGTCAAAAGGAAAATCCATCGAGTAGATATTTCTGCATTTGCTGTAGGCAAAATTGCTGTAAATTAAATTTCTCTTTCATTATGGTTTCCAACACAGTCTACAGCTAATACTAGTATTTATTTTGCTTGAACAGATTAAAAACTGTTCTGTCAAGAAGCTATGAAAGGACAATGCAACTTAATCTATATATTATGTTTTGCTATCATATTCTATGTACTCTAAGAATATAGCTTAGGGAAATGGTTGACATGAATTCCAGCAAAACTCTTTCATATTTGGAAAACCTTTGTTAGGTTGCCAGTACTTCATATTTTTAAATTGAATAAATTTGATATAAATATATCAAACGGAATCCCAAAGCACATCAACATTAAGATGACAGGTCTATTATTCATGTTTTGGCAAGAATATAAAAATAAGCTTTTCCAGAGTGTGTCAAATCATTGTCAAGATATGCACAAGAATAGATACTAAACTAAAAACCTAAAGGGTGCAACTATCACTAAGACCTCACATGTGTATTATATTTCTTAGTTTTATTTACATTATTCTGAGACTTACATGTCCAAGTTATTGGCTCAAACCATATGTGTTATTCTTGGCATAAACACAATATAAAATGATTGTTCTGCTTTTGTTATTTTAAGATCTTAGCTGTGATTTTGAAGTTCATTCTAAAAAAATATTTTAAGACTTCTTAGTTACTTTAGATTATGTAAATTCTGGCTTAATCTTTTTCAATTCAAGTTTTAGTTCCTCTTCATTTTTTATTGCTTTTACTCTTTTTTTTCTATGTGATTTTAAAAATATTTATGCATTCATAATTTTAAAATAAGCTTCAATATGGCAACCATGAATAGTACTTAGTAACAATTTTTTAACCATTTTTAGCTCAGAACTTCCAAATCATTTATGAATATTGAATTCTCTTGAGATGGGATGATACTATCACGCTTATTTCCCAAAAGCAGAAAGTAAAGCAAGGGGAGTCTAAGTGATTTGACAATTTACACATAGACTAAGTGTCAGTACTGATGATACTACACTGAGATTCACATCTTTCTGTATTCCTGAGACAATGACGCTCTGAGATAATCATCCATTTTGGTTCCTATCCAAGTGGATTCGCCTTTCTTTCTGCACTGCACAGGAAACACCTACACGGAATACCCAGTTTTTGAGAAGAAGAAAGGAAAATTTTATTCATAAATGGCTAGATACCTGAAGATACAACAGTCTTTTCAGACCAAGTAGTAATAATTGTATATATGTTTAATCACATTTTAGAATACTTATTTCCCCATAAGATGTAAATATTTATTTAATTGACTTTATGCAACAGTCAAAAAAGCCCATAAAGCCAACTGAACACATCACAGTTGACAAGAGTCTCAGTTTGAGATACTCAGAATTTAAAATCACCTGTTTAAAAAAAAAGGGCAAATACCTTTTTTTCTGCATAACTGCATACATTTAGACCATTTTCAGATTCATGGAATAAAACACTTCCAATGTTCAAAACCCCTATGAAAATATGTATATTATGATTTTGTGTAAAAAGTGATGTAGGATTATTTCCCTAAGCTTTCTTACTTTTTCTTTTTTAATACCTTCCCAGCTTTTTTCATTTTTGTCTTGAAATAATCTTTTTTTCTTAGGTGTAAATAAAACAGCATGATCTTTCTCACCACAGCTCTTTATTATGGCAAATTTCTGCTCTGGCATTTTTAGACTAATATAAACTTATGTCCAACACAAAAGGGTTTGGGGGCAGTATTTTGAGAAATTAAACTAATGATATTTCCACCATAAGCAAAGTCACATTTTCCCACAATAAGACATAATTTTTCACCTAGGATGCATACTTTGGCTTATGGAATGCCGAGGAAGACACCACTGTTCCAAAATTTACTGGTTTATGGTAAAATTTATGGTACTAAGCATAAAGTGTTCATGAAATTGACAGGTAATCTATAAAGAATATCCATGAGATACAGAGTTTCCTAGGTTTATAAAAGAGCTGAAGACTGGAGTAACAGAAAATGCATGTGAAAGTTGCTGAAATGCAAACTATGTCTTTCTAGAGGTGTGTATGACAACATTGAGCTTAGGGGACATCAATGGCACTGTAACATCTTGCCAGGTGGTGGGAGTCCAGTAAAGTGACTCCTTCCACGTAAATCAGAATTCCAAATAAACTGAGAAATATCATCCTACTAAGGAGGGTAGACTGAAGCCTAAGACTCACGATTACTTGGACAGAACATTTTCCTAAATAAAAAACAATCTCCTCAATTCTTCATCTCCTGTTTTATTTAATCCTGATAAGAAGATGAGTGATTTACAGTTTATTTGAGTCACATTAGAAAATGGGAAGAGATGTTGGCAGATCTCCCAAAATACACATGAGTAGCTAAGGAAACTGCACTACTATATATGCCACATAATATTTCCAAATGAAATTATACCTTTACAGCCTAATTTAATCCAATTTGCATCTCATCCTTCATCCTATTTTTTTCTCAATGTAGAAAAACCATCCAGAAACATACAAAATAAGTTGATTCGGTTCACATTCTCTTGAAATGACCTTAGGAACAAGGAATGAACAACTGCCAATCCAGGAATGAAGCAGTATTAGCTTTGTAACGCTGTCACAATGTGCACATTGTCCTCTCCTCTGAGGAGGAGAGGATCAGGGGGTTTTTAAGACCAGGTGAGAGTATGTTAGAATGTTTGTGAAAAAGAGAAAGACACCAAGCAAGGCTCGCTTGAAAGTAAGACTGGTGAAACTATCAACTTTACAAGGACTGTCTGGACTGAGAGGAGATTTGGACTGCGCTTGAATGTTATACTTTTAGTCCAAAGCAGACCTAAGTTCTTCTACAGCAAACACTCACTGCTCTGCACTGGTTTTCAGTGAAACACTGCTCAGACACAGTGCTTTCTAGTCATTCAAGTGTCTACTTAAAGGAAACAAGGGAAAATAAATTCTCCTCAAAGGCCTAGCCAAGCTATTGCCCCTTCTCATCAACTATCAGAAGGCTAGCTTCACTTGTAGGAAGAGACTTGCAACATTTTTGTAAATGGGCATTATTAATAATACCTTGCTTAAACTGGTTTTGTCAGTGGAGACAGAATCATTTCTCAGGACTTCTGGAAGATTCTAGACAAGAGGATGACTAATACACTTGGTACTTTTAATGTGGTTTTAAATTTGGGTATTATTAAAGCTGGTTATCTCCATGCCTGTTTTGGGTCTATTCCAAAATAAGAAAAACTTTAAAAATAGAAGGTTACAAGCATATCAAAATAACCAAAGATTTCTGAAGGAAGGAAGTAAGAAGGTTGATGGGATGGAAGGGCTTAGGAACTGTTTCTAATGATCTCAACAGTATGCCCAAACTTTGAAGTAGAACTGTCCAGTATTTTTTGGTAACAAAACCTGATGCCTTACTATGACACAGAAACACCTGAGCTAACATTCCAACTAGTTTTGTTTCTATGGAGAATTTTGTGCCCACATTAAAAAAAAAAAAAAAAAGGGAGCAAATGAGGCCATTTCCTAGCTAGGTATGCTGGCAACTATCAACTGATTCTATACCAGTGAATAACTTAAAAACATGGGGCTCTTTTTTTTTTCTTTTTTTTTTTTTTCTGAAGGAAATATACAGTTCGTATGGTGTAGAAATGTTCGAGATGTGATTAATTACTTCCTCAGACAGATATTGCCTGTGGCTCTGCAAAGGAAGGAAGCAACTGGAACTCCTTTTTCAGCAAGAAATTAACCAAGCACTGTTACATGGGGAAAAAAAACCCCAAAAAACCTCCCTCTTTTATGTCTGTAGCCTTAAAAGCTCAAACATAACAAAAGAGAGAAGTGGGACCAACTGGCCAGGCAAACAAGCCTATTAGTTGCAGTTAAAAATTAAACATGGCCCTTTTTCATCAAAAGTAATGTGCACTTCAGTGAATAAAACAACTGGTAGTAATACAGTGCTACTGACAGGAATACTACTACAAATTTTTTTCCCCAGAATAAATGTCAAATTCTAAACTTCTAAAATATTTCAGCAGTTTCAGAAAGTAGCCAAGAGTTGAGAAATGGAGCGTACCAGGTCTTCTTTCCAAATAGGAGGGACTTAGTCCCATGCTGATAAACAGTAGCAAGGTGGTTACATGTGCAAACAGAAACACATCTTTGTTTTACTGACTTATGGACAAAATTTAAAGGAAGATTCCATAAAAAACCTCACAATATGCACATTTAGGGTAAGAAATCTAACTAATATTCAGGAAGACAATGTGGATTAGATAACCTTGGATATCTGTAAGAATAGAAACTATATTCCAAAGTACCCCCAAAATTCATGTTCCTCTGAAAGACAAACTGCAAGAAGATCTGGTCAATACCACAGCTCCGTTGATTGCAACATGACCTCATTAATGCAGCTGACATTATTATCTTTCTCTTCTTTAGCATGAGTTGACATTACTACACCAATGCATCCATAAAAATATAAATTCAGTATGCAACTGAATAAAACATTGTTCTTCAGATAGAATACTGAAAATTTCATGCTTTAGAAAGTTGCACCAAATTGGAAGCACAATTTGCAGTAAATATGTGCATCTTCAGATCCAAGAATATCATTTGGATCTAGAGTTTTAAGTGGTAAAGTGTCACAAAATTTATGTTAACTAATAAATAACTAGAAATCCTGACACTACAGTCAGTTTAAAAAACCAAAGCATTAATGCTCAGATCTACTTAAAAAGTACATATTCCTGTGTTGTAATGGGCTAGATTTAATTACCTCAAACTAAAGACACCAAACTTATCATTTACCGGGAGATGCTAAGTGTGGCACTGTACAAAATCAAATCAATTTCATGGCAACAATGTGAAATAAAATATGCTAAGAAGGTAATAATAGTGTTTGGATTAAAACATCTAACCCATCCATGTGGGGGGACTCAACATGCTTCAAAATTAATTTTTATAGACTCCTTTAACCTTGCTATCCCTGCTTGGAATCAAAAGTGCTAATTCACGAAAGGAAGGGTTGCCTTCCTTACAGACTATACGGAACATACCATAACAGGATTTTGCTGGTCCTTTCTGAAGAATGTTTGTACTTAAGCAGGGTGATGAAATTACAATTCATTTTACCTTTAGGTGTTGGAATTGGTCTCTCAAGTCCATCCACATGACCTAAGGGGTCGTTTGAATCTGGAATTTCCATTTCACCTACAAAGAAAAGAAGATTTTGTTGAATTGAGGCAGTGAACTAATCTTTCTGTTAAACAGCATTGTAATAGTGAGTTCAGCACATTCTCTCAGTCCACACTCTGCCTCGAGTTGCACATGGGAAAACACAGCACACAGGAAACACATATTGACAAGGTCAGGATTTATCCATTGCAGATTAGAAAACGCTAGAATAACTACTTTGTGGATTACTTGATGTTTGGCAAAATAGAAAGCATTAAAAACTACACTCCAGTTCTTAGTAGAATAAAGTCCACACATTTTTACAAAGAATGCAAACATTTCCTGGAAGCAATGGTGGCTTAGCAAATTAAACAGTACCTGAGCTTTACTGATAGCCTCAGTTACAAAATGGCATAAACTTGCTTTTACACTTACACTATGGTAATTCAGATTCCATCCCCAGAGGTCAGACTCATTGTCGCTACTGACTTTCTTACCCTACTTTCAGCCTCATAGATAAAAGACATCTTTAGAAATGAAACTATAATAACTGTTTTCCAAGGATTTCAAGGTGTGAGGAAATGGACACACATCTTCAGTATGGGCTCTTTTTTTTCTGTCTAATATATCAGTACAAGCTAGCACACTGTAGACAGTACTTCGAAGTTCCTTCGCATTTACATGTCTTGTAAAACTCCAACCATTATATATCACCTGTTTGCTCTCCCTTTAAAAAATATTAGATAAGGAACAACTGAAGTTCTAACTCAGATAACAGTAGAGATGTGATTTAACTAAAACAGCTTCTAAAATGACACCTCCTATTTTTTTTATATTTTCCAATTTATATTCAGTCATCCAAATTCCTTACATCCTTAGCATATCACAAAGATATGTAAATCTAAGGCCATCAAGATCTGAATGAAGATCTGGGATTCATTGTAGGTCTGTTAGGGGTGTTCATGGTACTGTTTTAGGTGAAATGAAGCTAGAGAAAAGACTCTCCTTCCTTCTTTTGTCCCCATTACACTTTCTTCAAACTACAATACCACTCTGAATGCAAGTAAAATACAAGTAACCTTATCCCTATCTTACACCATATTATGAAAGAAGAAAATAATTGAGACACTTTTTTGTGTTTGTTTATTCTTTCACCCATTATTTGATAAGAGATTCAGCTAACTTGCCTTTATCAGGTAAAACAGAAATCGGAGGCGTTCTCCACAGCAGGCTGGATCTGAAAGTATTTCTTTCATCACACTACTGTCACTTGTCACTACTTCATCTCTACCTTTATCTCCCATTGCTCAAGATTCTTTGCCTGGCAACAGTACAGATTCCCCTTGATTTGTGTGCTCATTCTCAGACAACACAATTAGAGTGATGGTGAAGATGGTGTTGTACCCTTGGTAACACACTCTATTTGCAACAGCTAAGGCTTGGGCAGACATTTTCCATCTTCTGCCACTCCCAACACTGGCCAGTGGAAATCATGGATAATATCCACCTGCAGACTGGAGGCAGAAATGGAGATAGGTGGCCAAGCTGGTTACTGCCAACCTTGCCATTGCAAATCCCAACACGGTGTGTCTTCATACCCCTGCAGGCATAGTACAGACTTAGCACCTGACTTTTAGCTGCATAGAACCTTTGCTGATCTTTTTGATTCTGGGTGAGGTGGTAAATGCATGACAGGCATATTCTGTCAAATTTCAGCAGATACATCACATCTTGTTCTTACCAAGGGGGAGCAAGACAAGTTCACCTCTATCCCTTGCTCTTGCTTGAGCTTCTGTGTCACACAAAGTTAAGAAGGGGCAGCAGCATTTACTGGCCACAAGAAAGACAAATCCAAGATGAGACAGCCAGAGCAGAAAGAAGAGTAGGAAAAGTGACTAGTTTTTTAGTCCACAAATACCTGCTAATATCTTCTTCTGGTGATCATAATCCACCAGCATTCACAGGGTGGAACATTATTACAAAACAGTCCTTAAGGTTATTTGATAGCTTAACACTCCAGGTTGCCTGAGATCTGAGTGGCACTTTTGGTTTAATACCACATCTACAACTTTAAAATAATTGTTTCCATTTCTTCAGTAATCTCATGGGACTTACAACAGAAAAAGACATTAGAAGTTCAGATAAATGAACACAGAAATGTATTCCTCTCCCATCTCTCTTTCCCAGGCCCATATCTCTTAATCTTTCTAAGTTTTTCAGAACAAAGGTGTAAAGAAACAAAAGCACTTGCTGTTTTGAAAAATTCCAAAAATAGTTTTATGTGATTCACTCTTGTACTTGATATGCTTCTGTCTGGAAAAAACATCAATCTTCATATGCGCTTGACCAGAGAACAATTACAAACCATAGATGCCAACCATCATCAAAACCTCCAGAACTAAGCAAAGTTAAAATTAAAATCCTTTGCATTCTTTGCAAATCATAAATACAAATCAGATCTGTCACTTAAACTTGCTTTCATGAAAGAAACATGTATGTTTTCTGTAAACTGCAAAATTCCACTTCAACCACATTTATGAATTCCAAGCTTTAATCCTAAAGTTTCTCTACCACAACTTAAAACACAAAAAATTTATTATGAATTTGAAAAATTAAGTTTTAACACTATAAAGACAACCAGCAAGTCACTAGAACAAAATCTTTTTTCTCTTGTCTTGACAGAATTTAAATATTCTGAAGTCAAGAACTTAGAGCTGTGTACTCCTCTTGAATATTATTTTCTTTTTATTATTTTCAGAGCTTTCTGATTTTGCACTAATAACACAGTATGTTTTTCCTGCCAGGAGTGAATCCATGGTGTTTACCTCAACACCTAGCAATTTTTGTCCTTTTTTTTTTTCCACAATTTTCCTCACTACTGTACACATGGACCCTGATCATGTCCCATCATCAACTCTCTGCTGTCTTATTCTTTTTGAAGATGCATAAACAACTATGCTCCTCTCTACTCCTGATTTGTTGGTCTGAGAAGGAGATGTCTGAGTTCAATGACTATAAAGCTCTATGGAGTTATGAGAGTCTACAGAGTGGATGGACTCTCTTGCTAAAAATGGCAGTGCTAGAGAAAATAATTACAATCAACTTCAAAACAAAGGTAAAACAAGGTAAAGTTTTCTCAGAGGATATGTAATTAGACTGAGTGCAGAGTTCAGATAACCTACAGGTAAGACTGGACAAGTTCAGTGAGACCTCTCTCAGAGAAATTCTGCGCGGTCATACTGAAGTCCCTGAGTTAAAAATGGCTGGAGGCTGGGTAAATACCCAGCACAGCGGAGTACTACTACATACTTGTATCTCTTCTTACACTTTTACTCAGCATTACCTTTTTTGCTGCCATCAGAGCCAAGACAGAGCACTGCACAGATCTCTCATCTGCTCCTGTATGGTTATGCCCACACTTTTCACTAGCATATATTGTCTCGACAGACATTAAGTGTATCACAGTTAATTTCTAAAGACACGCTTCTTTAACTTATGTTTGCAATGGGAGTGGGAGATAGAAGAGATCATGAGCGCCCTGTTCTCCTTCCACATTGCATGACTAGATAAGACTTCAACAGAACCAGAACTCAGCCTGAATGCAAATGGCCAGATGCGCCACTTGCCAGATACTAAGGAATACTTTATTAATCTTCTTTTCAGGGAATACACAATCAAGTAAAATGCAGATACTGTAAACAGTGACTCTTTTAAACTGCTCACCCACACAAAAATGATTTCTTAACTTTTCAAGGCAGTAAAGCGAACTATTTCAACTTATGGAAAAAACCACTCCAAAAGAAAACCCCTATTTAAAATAATATAATAATCTATAATTTTGATGCAAAAAATGCATTCAGTTCCTTTGACTTACATAGTGAACTGTAGCAAGGAAACAGCAGTTCCTTTGACTTACATAGTGAACTGTAGCAAGGAAATAGGTGATACAGAAAATTATTTTTCTACTTATATATAAATAATTCTCACTTATTTTTTTAATTTCGCTTCTTCTGAAAACATGAGATGACTTTCTTACTGACAAGACCCAACAGGTAGGCCCACTGCTCCATTTTATGCACCAATGAGCAACAAAATACAGAACCAAATATTCAGAGTTATTGGGCCAGAAAGGCTCTCTTACACTTTTGAAAACTAAGTTGCCCAGCTGATCACAGTATCAACTCACCACTCATCATAAATAACTGATTTTTTCCTCTGAAATGGTTATGACTTCGCAGATCATTCATTACTTGAGCAGTAAGTGCAATAAACGGATTCCAAAATGCTTATGGCCATAAGCAGACATCAAAACAACACATTAATCTTCATCAGAAAGCCAGTCACAAGGAGGGGGTTACCATAATTGATACCAGGAACAAAACAAGGCCTCAGTCTCACACAGAAAGAGAAAAACAGTACTCAGGTATTTTCAAACAGAGTGGCCTGATTGATTTAGAGCAGTTAAGGGCTGGCTGATGCAATACCATGCAATGTTATTAACTGTCTTTCATGATTTGCAGAGCACAGAGGAGATCTTAAAATACGAGAAATCACACGAGCATTTCCTATTATTTATTCAAAAGCGTAAAAAAAAGGTGTGCCAGAGAATTATAGAGCTATCAGCTTAACTTCAATTCCTGGAAAAATAATGGAACAAAGGAGTTATTTTTAAGCATTTACGATAAAGCAGAGAGATGAGTAATAACTAAAATAGAAGCCAACATTGACTTGGCTGACACTGATTAGAATCAGACGTAAGTCAACAATTGCAAGGTACTGCAAACAAGGCAGACTTCAAAAATAAAAAGCAGTAATCTTCTCCCTTTATTCAAAGCTAGTAAGGCCCTAGAATACTTTCTTCAATTTTCTGTGTTCCATTTCAAGATAGAAGAGAGTAAAAGTAAAATACAGTGACTAGCACCATGAAGATAGTCTACAAAACTATTAAGAAAATCAAAACCATAATGATTACTAAGCCTGCTTCGTCTGAAGAAGATTAAGCTATGGACTGAGAACAAGTATTCCTCAAACACAGTGGTCTCAGTAGATTAAATTTTCTGGTGTGGCAGATTTGGTAACAGTCTAATGCATATGATACTGCACAGGTAATAGACGCTTCTTCTTCCAGATGAAACAGGACTTCTTAGGATCTTTTCCAGTGTTATGATTCTATGAATGAACCATCCCTCTGCCATTGTATTTTAAATCTCAAAGCCTACAAACAAATCCTACAACACTAAAAATTGCACAGCCCTACAATTAGCAAAGCTGCAGATTTTTGTTCTGACATTTCTTCCACTCATCAATTATCCTGTTTCTGTAGCTGAAACTATTTTCAGATTTAAACATCAATATGCAACCTTTGCTTCCTGTGGCTGTAACCTTTTAGTCGAGTTCTAACTTTCTTCCAATAATACAAAACTCCCAAACTCTCTCTCTTCAGCCTAATACCCTCTAATATTCTGTTCTTTTCTTCATAAAACTTTGTTGACCTTCTGTCAATTACTAGCCTCTGGAGCTCCCAAACAAAGGGCCCACTGTACCCTTTGATTCAGCTGCCAATCTGATTACTTTAGCTGGGGGAGGCAGGCTGCTTGGGTTGCTGAATCAGGGTCTTTCATTGAAATTTCTCTTTTCCAACATCTGCAGCCCCTGGCAACCAATTGCAGAGTGGGCTTGGCAGACCTGTAAAGGGTGGTGAATAGGCTACAAAAGATGCAGTTTGTAGCATAAAATCAGTGCACCCCTTTCATAGTGATGGCAGATTAGAACCTTCACAGCACACGTTTCTTAACTGCTGCAGCTTCACATAAAAAAGCTGAAGGTGAGGAAAATAGCCTTCACTTTCTCTTGCAGTTGCTCTATTGAGACAACGGTGAAGTCTGCAAAACAGTCACTTCTTAGCTGGTTATCAGCTCACAAAACGTACTGTTCATAGGTTAGCATGTTAACTAATTAAATGTGTGCTTTGGCCATCCAAAACTCTTTCAAATTACTTTCAGCTAAATTCATAGTAATAAAACATTCTCACCACGAGACCATTAGAAAAGGAGTAAGTTCTTCTAAGCCTGCTCTGTTACAATATCAAAATAACATTTAAAAAGTATATTTAAAGTAAAAGCAATAGCAGCCTAAAAGTCAAAGAACCTTCAGAAAGCTGGTATATAACACAGACAAGAAACCTTTTAAAAAAGCCTGGGTTGAGTTATACAGAATACATTCCCACAATTCATAAGCATTCCCTGTTAAAGAAAACATCTTGTTTCATTAGCTTGGATTTTCCCTCTATAAGTTTTTTTCTGTTTTACCTAATAGCTATATTGAAATATTTTCATTTCAGTAAGTATGAGGAAAAACATTCTATTGCAAAGTGTGGGAACTACACTACAGGACAAAAGGCAGACACAAGGTTTATGATCTGTAGCAATAAAAAGAGTATCATTATTTGGATGGAAAATTCATCAATTTTAAATAAAATATTAAAAACCCATAGACATTAAATCACTTTCATTCTGGACAGTGAAGACTCGTTTCTCAAACACATGTTAAGAGAGATTCAAAATTTTGTATTTTGTCACTTAGGGCATAAAGAAGGAATCTGCATGTTGCATTAATCTCTGTTGCTGTGAATGTTTGTTCACAGATTTATCCAAGACAAACTAGTAGTCTGTTTCAGAACACTTGTTGTTAAGTGCATGATGAAAAAAACACTTTATAACTTTCACAATGTTCCTGCAGGAACTTCTTAATTTAATTCTACCATCAAACCACTCTAAAACACCATAAAAAAAGATCAGAACTATAGAGAAGGACTGCTTCTTGATTTTCACACAGAGCTGCAACAAACCCTCAAAACAGAAAAAAGTATACTGAAGATGTAGTTTATCTTCTTAATCATCAGCCAGGCGCCTTAGAAAGTACAATGAAGTCAGTGTGAGAAGAAAGAAATCAGATAAGTCATTTAAAATATTATTAACAGGGATTCAAAAGAGACTTCAATGAATACCTTGATTTATTTCAACACCTCATATTGTTAAAGCATATTTTACATTAACCACACAGCTGCATTTTCAACTGCACTGTCAATCTTTATCCTTTCATTGCACAACTTTCATCACAGAGCTTAGCTATTAAATAACTTAGATTCTTCATCCTGCAGCTCCTGTTTGCCACTTAAAATGAGTTCAGAAATGCTAGTGAGACAAACCAGAAATAAAGATTTGTTCTGATTTCAGTCACAGAAGAAGCCTCATTAACAGCTGTCAAAACATTACAGTGAAACAGACAGAACCCATGGAAAAGAAGATACTCATTTTAAGTCAATATTTTCAGTGTGCAGCTAAGTTTTGAAGATGTTAAACTTTGGATTACAAATTATTCTATTAATTCACAGCCAAAACACTCTGATTAAGTTACAATAAAGTCCAGGTCCTCTTATTTTACAATGTAAGTGGAGAACATTTAACAGAAAACAGCCTACATGATGGAGGAATATCCAAATCCTATTTTCAAGTCTTAGCGCTTCCTGCAAAGTCCTGGCCAAGTCACCTTAGGCCAGATTAGTAAAGAATTTGATGCCAAAAGATGCAGACAGATGTCTACCAGGGTTTTCAAAAGCATGTGGGCACCTGAATCTCGTGTCTGCAGTAAATATCCGTTAATCTTTTGTACCTCAGTAGCCCAGAGGCTGAGAGGGGAAAAGGTTAGCTCCCTGATGTGGTTCCCAGTGCAGCTGCACGAGTGTTTCAAAGAAGGGAGAAACATGGAAGCAAGAATCTAAGACAGAAAAGGAGGAAGAGAGTTTTTTGCAAGACTGTTGTGATTTATATCACTACAACTCATCACAGAATTTCAGACAAATCTGTGACTGAGGAACTCCACAGTCTCCCAGAACCCTGGTTTTGCAAGAGAAGAAAAACATAAAGCACTCTTTGGAAACAAATTCAAATAATAAAACTGATCTGAGTGTTTAATAAGTAAGAATTAGCTCCATGATACTTACACTGATTTCTAATTTAGCAGAAATGTAACTAAGTTGACTAGCTATCACAAACATAGCTTTTCTGTACAATTATATGCTGAACACTCAGAGACAATATACCAGGGAGCATATAAAAGCTTTGAATCAAAGGAAAAAAAACCCAAAAGTAATTATGGATTTCATAATGAGTGGTATTTGTTGCTAGCCCATTATGCTTTGGGGGGAAAAAAAAAGAAAAAAAAAAAAAGGAAAGAAAAAAAAAAGCAATTGTGAGTACATTCCAAAGTTCTTCACAACCTCAGTTGTAAAGTCACAGTTTAAACACAACCAGTAGAGGCTCTGAACACACCTGCAGTAGCTCAAAGAACACCAAGCAACATGATAATTATCCATGGCATTATTACATGATTGATTATTTTACTGCTTCTGGCTGTGAAAACAAAATAATCTCAACCAAAAGGTTGAAAATAATCATGATTTATGAGTATAACACTCCATCAACTGGGATAAACAACGATTTTCACAGTGCTCTTTTTTCTGAAAGAAAAAAAAAGGAGTAGAATCCAAAAATGCCAGTCCTGTCTGCAGCCTTAGGCTGAAATATTTAACACTTCATTTCAGGAAAACATCCCAAGTCAAAAAAACACTTGAAAGTGGGCTTATTTCTAAGCACTCTCTTAAATTCTTTCCTATATTTGAAACAAAGCAACGACAATAATTTCCGTCATCCTAAAAGGCAAAATAAAAATAGCACAGATCACAAAAAAGTGTAACAGAGTAGTAGAACTTATCACCTATTCTAATAATTAATCTGACTGGGTTGACAACAGTAGAGGAACTGTCATAAGTGCAAAAAACCTTCCTACAGGTTGTTTAGTTTCCACTCTGTAATTGTACTTCAAAAGCAGGAATTGCAGCACCAGTCTTTGATGGTAGGGAGGTTACAGCTAGCCATTCCCCTCTCTGGAAAACAGTGAGAGTAAAAAGCCTGCTCATATTAATCAGAGCACTTTTCATATTATTTATGGTAAGCATTATAAACATCTTCCTGACCAAAAGGATACCATGAAAATCAAAGAATAATTAATTCTCAAACACTAGGAGCTGACTAATTTGAGAAACCTGGGCACCTGAGTGTGACATTTGGGTTATCAATACTTTAAGAAACCAAGGCTGGCAAGTGAACCAATGATAGGGGGCCTTATTCATCCTTCAATAAAATCATTAAATAGATGGTCATGCTCTCTTCTACCACCAACTATCACAAATAGATGTCCATGGTCTTTCCTATCACAAAGCATCAATTATTTTTTAAAGACCCAAATAGAACACTATACTGGCTATCTGAAGTTTTATCTAATTACTTGGGGTTTGTCCGCCCTAAGTCAGAGCAGAATGAAATTTTACAAAATTACACTGCTAGAATTAACATCAAATACTGTTTTCAGAGAGAAGGAGCTGATCACAAGTAAAGTTTATTTCTTACTATTGGTTTGGATCATTATGAGTAAAAAAAAGTTAATTATACAGATTCAATTGTTAGAGAGGGCAAACTTCTCTTCCTCAGAAAGTATTTTGGTTTTTGAGTTTAAAATTCACAATCTTCCACTGGAAGTTCTCTTCATAATGAGTTATTAGCTATAGTCTGTATACACAGAAAATATTGACTCCTCTCCCCCAATAAACCGTACCACTCTGATGGCCATGGAGAGAGAAATTTGATGTGCAGCTGGTGTGGCCAGGGAGGTCACAAGTGGGCACTCCCAGCACTTCTGACCAGATCAAGTATTGCTGAGGCTAAACATTACTGTGTGCACATGTGCATGTGCATGTGTGAATATTTGCCTCTGTGACTAGAAAAGGGAAGAAAAAGGTAAGAAAGTGTTCTAGGCTGTAGAAGAAACAAGCATCTGATCTATACTTTAGCCATTGAAAAATGGCTAAACTGTTAAAACAGTTATTCTAATTGGAAGTTTTAAGATATGTTATTCATTTGTTTAGTAGGCTTCGCTACATTTCCCATTATGGGGTTGTTTATTTAAATAACACTACTAGTAAAGTTTAAGTAATACTTATAGGTCTTCATTTGAAAGTAGATATCTAAACCACAGATTATTTCTGTTGACAGGTTTTGTCCAGTCTACACTGGAAATATTCTTCTTCCTACTGCACTGGTTTGACTTCTTGGATTACAACTGAATGCCTACAGTGAAGTCATAACAGTTGTCTGCTCTGTTACAAACTCCCATTTCTCTTCCTGCTTTTATTTAAACTACCTTTTGTTCTGCAGAGGAGTAAAAAAAGCTCAGATGCTAGGTAGACTTTGATATGGTTCCTCTTTGTTATTTAATTAACAGAGCTAAGCAACAGTCTTCTGGACAAAAAGAGATTTGCTTTATTATTTGCTTACGTTCTTCAAAAGGCAAATAATAAAACAAGAGTAGAGCCCTGAGGTGAAAAAGAGTGTGTTCAGAACGCTACCAGATGTATACACTGTTGTCAGCGAGTGGACAGTGAAAGAACTCAATGAAAACTTGGGTTTTCAAAGTCCCAGTGACAATAGCTAGCACAGTCATAAGGATGCACAAGAACCCCTTTCTGCTGTGCCCGCCTGAAAGCAAAGCAAGGAGCAGCTTCAATAACCCTGCAGTGCAGACAGCCCAGGCATGTACCCATCAGCAAGCAAGCTCAAAGCATGTAGCAGTTCCTACCCAACTCACCTATTTCCCTATACCAGGAAGGAATTTCCCAAGCTCCCACTATCATGCTCATTACTCAGTTTAATAACTGTAACTGGTCACAAGATCAGATTTAACCACTGTATTAATATTTTGTTTCAGCTACAACATTCAAGGCTGCCTTGCTGCCATTTTAATGTTCTGAAAGGAACACTTGGGCACAAGTGCAGCACACTTTCAAAGTTTTATCTTCTCCATCAAAAAGCTCTAAATCTTACCTCTATAAACTCTTATTTTGCAACCTACAATGTTTGCCACCTTTTTGTTACTCTGACAGCAGGACTGACATTGGTTTTTGTTCATCATATGGTCAGCCTTGCTTCTATGTCATAAAAAAATACTGTGGCTGTAAAACATGTGTTTTCATGACATGCAAGTGAGAAGCAATTTCACATTGTAAGGTTAACTCATGGCCCAATGCCATGACCTCAAATTCATGCCTACATACTGAAAAAACTTGTCAGAAAGTCACATACAACCACAGCTGAGTTATCATTAGATACGTCTTCAGAAACACACTCACTTGAAATTATAGCCTTTTATTTTGAATAAATATAACAAAAAAGCTCACATGTCTGATCACGCAAACATGATCATAGATGGGAGTGGAAGAAGCTGTGTGGAAGAAGCAGCAGCAGCTACCACTGGAAAGTTGGTTGGATCCACCCCAAAAGAGCAAAGTGCACAGAAGACAACAGCAACTGTGCGCAACCGCCAAATATGATGGTCTTAGTTCTCAACACTTCTGAGCCATAATGGTAATTCTAGTAAGAAGGAAAGGCTGCTAGACACAGAATATATCTGATTTCACAACAATCAGAGCAGCAATTATAATGGAGAGTAGCATTAAGAAATGACATGATTTTAGGTACTTGTAGGAATCTGAGAATTTGTTGATAATGAAGCTTCAGTGAAAGCATCCCATTTTGTGTGATGTAAATGGAAGTAACATTTGCATAGCTGGCACTTACTGTACAATGTAAAGATAGAAAACTAAACTTAACAGGCAATTTCTTAATGGCAAATGTTCTTCTTTATTCTCAATACTGGATATTTTGTTAAATACCAAGTGGGTTTTCTCTGGTTTAAAAAAAAAAAAAGTAGAATTAACTATTTCCCTCATTCCTAGCACATGCAGCAAAAACCACTTTGTCTGTGCTCTGTGAATGTCCCAGGTCTGGCTGGTACAGAGCCCGTCAGATAATCACCAGCTTGTTCTGCACTCCTGTGCAGGCTGTGATCTGGGGTATTTGGCACAGAAGCAGATCCAGAGAGGGAGCTGCCAGACATGGAGAGGACAGCATTTTGAGCTGACCATGGACAACTGAGGGGCTCAGTCAAGACTGGGAGGAGCTAAGCTGTAGGAGAGTCAGTAGCATGCCCAGTCAAGCAGGATGGAAGAGAGAAACTCACCACAGTACAAGACAGCTGGCTGGCAGGATGACTTGAAGGTAGAGTGCTTTTCTCCTCATTCATCTGACCATTTTGCTGCCCACACAGGTCAAAATTCATACAAGGGGAACAGTTGTTTCCTATCAAAAGTCTAAGACTGCCTGATATGAAATAAGACCAGTCACCTGAGTTTAACCTGGCAAAGGTCACAACAATGGAAATAGTTATCTAATTGTTGCCTGGGGGGCTCAGCTTCATTTGTGGCAAATAACCTTTACATGACAAAAGACTACCATAAAAATTAGCAACCACTAGCTATCTTTGCTAGCAGACCAGTGATGCCGTTATTTAAGTGGTCAGAGTGATCTGTCATGTTGTCTAAGACAGGGAGACTTTATTACATGTGCACCTGTTTAATGAAAACAAAGCTTTTTCTTCTCTAATATTATCAGGCATTAATTTCTCACTTACCTCCTAAAAATGTTTTGATATTTACAGCCTTTTTTTCTTTTGTGAACATATACTTTCTCTCCCTCACTCTGTGATTGTGAGAATATACATCCTCATACAAAAAAATTCAACTACAGCTAAAATCTTGATGGTGTACGTGCATTAGGTAGCAGTTACTGTGTTAACTAATTGTATGGAAGGTTATTTTTCCTGGTACATATGCATGTTCTCATGCTTTGGGAAAACATTTAGGAAATTTTGTTCGAAGCAGGAAGTGAGATGCTAACCACAACCTAACCATTAGCTGTCTGCTGTGGCACTGAAGAAAAGCATCTTTGAAAAGTCTGGAGTGGTTATTTGCATGTGTTGCACTTTCTGTTGGTAGATATGAAATTAAGAATACAGTGTAAAAAAAAAGGTCCTGCAAATCCTCCACTATGTCCACTACCTACTGCCTCTCGGACTGTCTACAAAGCAGCCAACTTGAAAGAGACTGGGTGATTTACAGTCCAGCTCCATGAATGTAGATAAGATCTGGTCAAAGATCTAAAACAAAACAAAGAACTCTGTATTACCCTTGGAATGGATTCTCAAATATTTAAAACTAGTGTGACCCAGAGAGCCAAACGATTGATATATTACCCTCGACCTTGTCATTCTCGGCTAGTCTGTTTTGCTCTGCTCTGTCTCTGTATTCTGCTTTGTATATATTAATCTGAAATATCTAACCTCTCTTTTTTGATAAAGTAAGCACTGTAGAGATAATTGGTTATTAAGTGTTCTGCTCAGTTACTTGGCTGTCTATAGGTATCTCCTGACTATGCAATACAGCAGAGACATTTTGTTAGCATCACTATTCAAAAGAAAAATATAATTAGAAAAGCCTATTACAATTCCTTGCAGGATAATGAAAGCAATACCTAAAACATATTCTCAGATTATTTCTTTTCATTTTGTATATTGATTCAGTGAAATTATATATTATTTCTATTTTCTCCTACTGGGAAAAAGTGTACAGTGAATTAGTTTATTAATCAAAAAAGAAAACTCTCTTATATTTATAAACATAACTATCTTGAATAATACTAAATGCTAATCAAACTGAAGGAAATCTTATTTATAACACAAGGTAAATGAACTCCATTTCTCCTTGTGTTTGCCTCACTAACACAGAGGTGAACTTGAACATGCAAACTTAACATGCCAACCTCAAAATAATGGATGAAAA
Organism: Calcarius lapponicus; assembly: GCA_039654755.1. Lineage (NCBI taxonomy): Eukaryota > Metazoa > Chordata > Aves > Passeriformes > Fringillidae > Calcarius > Calcarius lapponicus. Next base: position 43,526,625 of record CM077481.1, read on the forward strand.
AAAAATCATGTGTATAGAAGAAACAAAATGGACTGCATTACATATGTTTCTTTCTCCTGTTTTTCCCTTCTTCTTCATGAAAATAAGTACACAACAAAACCCCAGCCTTCCCTGAAAAACCTGCGAAAGAATCTAAATTTCATACCTCATACAGAAATTGGAAAATAAGCTTTGCGTATTTGCCACTGCAATTTGTGCATGTTTATAATTTTGCTAACAGGAGTTTGAGAAAAGAACAATAACAGATGAAGTCCTTAACTGGCATGAAACACTTTTCTGGGTTTCCTGGGAAAGGTCTACAAAATGGTAAAAGTAAGACTAAGTTACAGTTATGAAGAAGGACATTCACAGACTGAAATATTCAACTTAGAAGAACACATATCCTGGCCACAGCACTGCCACTCAACTTTTGGTAGTCACAGAAGGACTGAATTAATTTACCATAATCCTCTTTTCCACCCACCAATTACCATGAGACAAAGGCTAACACAAACTTTCAAGCATTTGGCTTGGCAGGAGTTTGTGAAATTACTTCATATACGAAAGAAGTAGGATACATGCAGTATTATGTTACTGTAACAAGGATTCTAAGCAGATTTCAAGTGACCTTATTGGCCTAAGTCATAAAATGGTAATCCTTAGTAGACTTAAAATTCATGGAGAAATTTGACATGAGCAGCAGCCCCTTGCTGCTGTAGTTAGTAAAAAAGGCTACAGCACATTCTGATTTATTGTGTTATAATGCCTTTCAATTTATTTTTAAAAGAGATTTGTAAGAATGTTATTAATAGAACTTCAGTTGAATAGCAACAAGCAAATCAATAACCAAACAGTTTCATACACACTTTGCTTTCCAAATAATGAACACAACAGTCAATACTAACCTCAAAGTGGTATCATATCAGCTGCAATCATTGTATTAGTCAGATCACCCTAAGGTGCAGTTATGTCAGAGTTCACTGCAAGTGTATCTAATGAGGTATATTCAGCAAAATCTTTTATTACAGAATTCAAATATTATTAAAATACCTTTAGCTTTCCCACATTCCAGTGACTAAACTTCCAAAAGTAAATGCTTAGGAGCATTTAACACAGATTAATAACATAAGGTGAAGCCTTTGTGTTCCAGCATTGGGAGAAACAAACACTGAAGAGAGAGATGTGAAGAGACTGAAGTGACTCTGTGACTAGGGTCACAATCAAAATGTTGCTACTTTTGATGCCAGTGAAATATCTCCAAAAAATTAAAAGTGGTGTTTCTCCACAAAACTGACACGGCCAACTGCCCTGCTGAAGTGTCTCTACACCAGTGCATGAAGCATGAGCAGCAAACAGGATGAGCTAGAAGCCACTGTGGTGCTCAACAGCTCTCATTTGCCATCACTGCAACTTGGTGGGATGAATGCCGTGCGTGGCTCCTGAGTGCAGCTATCAATGGCTACAGGCTGCTCAGAAGGGACAGGCGAGGAAGGAGGGCTGGAGGGCTTGATCTCAATGTCAGGGGGTGGATTGAGTGTGAAGAGACCTCTCAGAAGAACAGCCATGAGCAGGCTGGAAGCCTGAAGGTAAGCATCAGAGTCCGAGGCAGCGAAAGGAAACTTGTGGATAGCTCTACTACAGGCTGTCTGATCCAGGGCGTTTTGTGGATGAAGCCTTCTTGTTCAGGTTACGGGAAGCATTATGATCAAAACTCTCGTCCTGCAAGGAGACTTCAACCACCCTGATATTCACTGGGAAAGTAGCAAAGCAAGCTTTAGGTAATCCAGGAGCCTCCTGGATAACTTCTGGAGCCAGGTAATAGAAAGCCCTGCCACAGGGGGTGAGATACTGGACCCGCTCGTCACCAACATGAGCAAGCTAACTGGGGACATTAAGATTGAAGGCAGCCTGGGCTGCAGTGGAGTTTGCCAACCCAAGAGATATGGCAAAGATCAGACAAAAAACTTAAGAAAGCAAGCTTCCATCTTTTCAAGGACATAGTCAATAGGACCTCTGGGGAACTGCCATTAGGAGCAAGGGAGCAGAAGAGAGCTGACAGATCTTTAAGAATGTCTTCCATAGAGTGCAAGACCTCTCAACTCCCAGATGTAGGAAATCAAGTCAGGAAGGCAGCAGACCGGCATGGCTGAGTAGGGGAGCAACAGCTGGTAAAACTAAATGGCAGGAAGTGAATGCACAGGCAATGGAACCATGGGCAGGTATCTGGGGAAGAGTATAGGGATGCAGTCCAGTTGCATAAAGACAAAGTCAGGATGACCAAGGCAAAACTGGAGCTGAACTTGGCAAGATACACAAAGAATAAAAAGAGGGGTCTCTACAAGCCTGTGACCCAGAAAAGGAAGGTCAGAGAAAATACATTCCCCCCCCCCCCCCGCCCTTCCCCAACAGTGGTAAGCAAGGTTGATAAAGTGCTAACAATGGAGGAAGAGAAGGCAATAAAGTGGTAACAATGGAGGAAGAGAAGGCTAAGTAACTTAACAAATGTTTTGCCTTAGTGTTTACTGGCAACCCTTCTCCCCACAACTCTTGAGGCCACAGTACACAAGACAGTACTGGGGGACCAGAACTCCCTCCTACTGTCCCACTGTAAGAGAAGATCAGCCTTGTGGCCACCTGCGACCAGCCTGCTTTAATTCTGTCCCTTCTCTCAGTAACACAGCACAGCACCTTGGTAGTTTATGATTGCTTGTATGGCCATTTTCAGATTAACCAGCAGTAAAGGCTGTAGCCAGGTGTGGGTCAGCCTCTTCTCCAAGGCAAGGTACAACAGAGCAAGACACCGCAGCTTCAAGCTGCACGAGGGGAGCTTCAGGTTGGACATCAGGAAGAAATTCTTCACTCTCTGGGGGTTGTCAAACTATTGGAATGTGCTGTTCAGGGAGGTGGTTGAGTCTATGTCCCTGGAGGTGTTCAAGAAATGACTGGACATGGCACTCAGTGCCATGGTGTACTTGACAAGGTGATGTTCAGTCATGGGTTAGACTCAATTTTGAAGGCCTTTTCCAAGTTTAATGATTCTATAATTCCTTCTATATACATCTGTGTTTCTGTAAATATTCCAGACAAGAGCCATAAAAAATGGACCATTCTCTGTGTATTCACAAAATTCCCATGGGTAAGGATACAATTCACCTTGGTAGGCTCATGGTCAGTCAGCCCTCTCTCCCTTTCTGTCCATATTTCCCACTTTTCCTCCCCCCTCTTTCTCCCTTTTTCCTCCCACTCAAGCTAAGTTCTTGATTTTCTTCATGTTTTCACTTCACCAATTTAAGCCAAAGGAATTGCATTAAGCACAGAGAAAAATATTTATATTTACTGACATAGGAAGTTTTATTCTTACTATAATCAACAAAATTTTAAGGTAAGGTTAAGCCATTTTCCATTGTGCTTCCCTTGGGCAACAGGTATGTATGTGATTATTTTAGGGTAGAGAATAGAACTGGCCTGCCTCCTTTTATGGTCTTAGATATGGGGTATTAAAGACTCAGATCCAAAGGTCTTAGATCTCTCAATTTTCAAAGCATAAGAAACAACAAACCTGTTATATTATGATTTAATTCGATGCATAGGTCTGACTCAACTACTTTTTAGAATTAATTTTAAATATTAACATGCCAAGAAATAAATTTCAAATAATATTTTTCCCCTCCTATTTTATCCAGGGAAAATATGTTTATGACTAGACTTCTCTAAAATGTTGACTTGTTACTCATCAAGCAGTAGAACATTGGGCTCTGTTTACACTACTGCAAAGCTTAAGGCATTTTGTAGAATTTCTTCTGCCAGATGTTGCCCCATTCAAAATTTGTACACAGCAAAAGAAACATAAAAGTCAAGTCCTGCCTTTTGGCAAAATGACAAAATAGACATACATTAAATGTCAGCTTTCTAGAGTTTACATCACTCACACCCTTCAGTCTACAAGGACCTACAAATTACAGCTGTCGAGGTTTTTGCATAACCTAAACTTTCAGCTCTAGAGAACCCTTACTTGCCTACATTTATTTATATTCTTGGTAATGGAGTGGTTCATTATTTATACTAGCTGTTTAAACAGTAACTGGGTTGTTTTAGGAATTGTGCATTTGTGCAAAGACAGGCTGTGCATTTTATGTGTCTGAAGGAAATCAAGATTCCTCGACAAAGAAAGTAGAACTAAAATTGTGCAATCATAAGAGTAAAATATTTTTCCATAAAATGTTTTGCAACAGTTTTTGCAAGGAAAGAATGTACTTCCCACATCTACTAGTCATGTTTTTTGACTGCTAGGATTTAACATTTTTAAATCTGTAAACAGACACTGCTACATTTTCAACTGTCCTTTCATTTTTAGAAATGTGTAACTTTGCTCATATATAAACAGCTCTGGAGACGTGTTATGGAAGAGTTATTACCTACACATTAAACAATCTCCTAACTGAACTTAAAACTGAGACTGGTGTTCTGCAGACCTTCAAAAATAGAAATGGGTGAACCTTTTCAAATAGCAAGCCTTTTGATCTTGATAATTCAAGAGTCCACAGAAGTAGAAACTCTTACATCTCTTATCTCCAACATTTTCAATGCATGTTTCCTTTCAAAATTGACAGCATCAAGAGAATTGATCATTATTTGTAGGCAACTGGAAACCTGAACAATGTGTGAATGAAAGATAGTCAGTATTACTTAGCAAGGAGAGCATTAACATAGGAATAACCTGCATGTGCATAAATATGCACACAGTAAATATTAATTCAGAGGGTTTTTTTCTGCAGTCCCACTCCTCCAGCATCTTTTAAGCATGCACATTTTAAGAGATATTCAACAATGTAGAAATTTGAGTAATTTTCTGAAAACTAGCTCAAAAAATCAAGAAAATTAAGAAAATTTAAAAATTCATTTCAGACCTTACATGCACTTAACAAGAAGTTAAGGGTTTCATGATAAAACACTGGTAGTGACCATGTACCTCGCACAAAGGTGAGTGTTTATGACCTTGGTGAGATGGGATTTCCATTTCCTTTAATGAGCCAAGACATCAGACTTGCACTCTTAACTCACGCAAACACAGGACCTGCCCCTGGGACAATACGTCTGTTTCTGCGGAAGCACAGGAAAGGAGGTGCAGAGGAGGGGGGAGAAGGGGAGATGAGGACTGGGACCCGTGTAACCAGACCAAGACAGAGAAGGCATCTGTAGCTTAGCTGATCTTTGGGCCAGAAAGCAGAGGAAGAAAGTACAACTGTCAAGTTTTGCACTGGGAGTTGACGGCGGCACCCCTGGGTAGCACTGCATGCATTTTTGCTGCAGAGGCTGACACCATCAATAGCTCTGATCACTGCAACATACTTTTTTCCAATTTGCTCTCTCTGGAACAATGGCTCTCAAAGGCACAAAGCACAGTATATTTTTCAGAGCTGTTTGGGTTTTGAGTTTGGTGGGATGGCAGAAGCCTCAGCTTCGCTGTCAAAATATTTAATACTGGCAAAGACAGTAAAATCAGATGTCAACTATACCAGAAATCGCCTGCAGTATTTAAAGGCATCTTGTTTATTCACCTGCTTCTTCGCAAAGTCAACAGACACATATCAAACCTACAACATGTGTGGGGAAGGTTAAAACTCTGCCTTTCCCCACTGACAGGCAGAATGTGGTGTTTAGCCAAAGGATCACAAAGCAGGTAAATCCGATGGGATAGTGGAGCTTGGTTGCTGAGTGAGGAAGAGCATATATGCCAGCTGTACAGCCCACATCTGGCTGAGCAGCCACACTCCTTGTCCAGCAGCATGGACAAGCACATGCTTCAATCTGGCAAACCAAACAGAGCAAGGGGAGGAAGTCCATATGGAGATGAATTAAAAGACAGGCAGGAGGGAGGGACTGCAGGACTCAAGAAGAACAGGTCAGATGTAGTGATATATGGGAAGAGGGGAAAAAAATGTTCCATCAGGGAAAAACAGGAAGTCAGCTGATAAACAGACTTCTAAGAAGAACACCTATTCACATGCCTAGTATAACACAAACTACTTTAACCACACCACCTGAGCCTCCATTTCTCACATATTAGAGACATGAAGGCTAAGAGTAACCCAAGTCTTGGAAAGCATTTCAGAAAATATATGAAACCAAGGGTTAAGGGAAAAAATAAACTGTGGCATTTGAAATATAATCTGGAGTCACAAATAGAAATCTCTTGATTGATAAGACACAGATCAAGTGCACAACTTCTTTGCACAAAGACATTCATAATTTGAAGTGTACATTGTTTTTACTTTTAAGCACAAGCTGAAAAGATCGAATCTGCATGAACACTAACATTGAGATGGTTTCTAGAAGAATACTCTAATAGCGTAATTTATAGAAGAGAATGAGAGATGTTCAGGTAAAATACTTTTTAACTACAAAAACAATTAAAGGTTGAATGGCTAATCCTCTTCCTGGAGATTTTCAACTTCTTAGTATCTATGAAAAGCTACTAACTGAAACTCATTTGTTGCATCTGTAAAGTGCCATTAAGTGCCAGACTGAGTCACGTCATTAACTCCTGTTTCTGAAAGAACAGCTTGCTAATTCTGTAAGTCATTCAACCTCCTGGTAGCACATGTGAGGAAATATAAGCCAACCCAAAGCTTTCCCAACCACTCTCTCTGAGAACAGTCTGGCAGTAACAGAACCAGATTCAGGCAATGGAGGAGCCGCATGTGGCTTTTATCTGATCCCTCAGCCTTTGTCATAAGGAAATGTAATCTGCATATAGAAGAAATGGCACTCGAGTCAAAATGCTTGTTTATGTATCCACCTCAGTTTTGAGCAGGGTTTTAGCTGTAGTCTACGAGTTCGTGGGACCAACACAAGCCAGTGGGTTCAGAATCAGAATAATGGAGCTTATGCTGTTACAAAGACTGAAAACATTGTTTTGGAAAAAACAGCCAGGTAGACACAATAGTTAATTGTCTCACTTATGTAACCAAAATGCAAGCAGAGAGAAAGGAAGACAAAAGGATCTTAAGGAAGCAGAAACTTTAAACGGCTTTAATGCTTAGCAGCCTGTACTCACCACTCAACACAGAGGAAGGAGCTGTGACTGATGTAAGAAACAGGTATTTACTCTTTTTAAATCAACCCGCCCAGATCTCTAAAGCTACACATGGCTCGTTTATGTGTGAAAAAGGACTACAAACCTTCATCATCCATTGTAATAACCTCACACTCCAGTTATTTTCTTTTGAAAAACAACTTTATAATAAGTAAAGAGAATATTTTAAATCCACAGCAGCGTGCCTCAAAGCACCTTATTTCATTAATACAGTTTGTCATTTTACAAAAACATATACTAAAGCTGTTTGTGTTCTACACAAAGCTAGAATGTAGGACTAAAACAAAACAATCATCATTTAAGAAAAAATATGTACATTTCAAATTCCAAATGAGGCACTAAATCAGCCAAAGCTTGTTTCTGATGGATTAGTGATAAATTATAGGATTTTCAGTCATCTTCCAGTAAACAAAGTGAACGCTGTTCTTCACACAGAAACTGCTGGTTAAATCACACATGACACAGAGCTGATATTCTTGCTGGAAAATATGACATTGCCTTGATTGTCAGACAGCCTTCTAGAAACACTCGATTTTCCAGCTTGCCTCTACGTAAGCACAGAGTTTAAAAGAAAAATTATGTGATAGAAGTCATAAACATACAAAGACCCTACCTAGCAGTGCAGATCTTGAAAGAGTTTTCTGTACTCTGGATCAAAGGAGAAAAATACTTTCATAAATACACTGTGAAGGAAGGAAGAAAGATTATATGAAGCTGGAATTATTTTGCAGAAGAAAATGGAGCCTGTCATCCTGTTCTAACAGGCTGTAAAGATGCCTAACACTAAAACCAGTGCCTCACCCCCAAGAGGTAAGAGTTCTGCATGGTATTTGGAATAAGACCTGCCTTGCAATGGTAAGCTCCCTAAATGTTTGGCAGGGAAACAGTACCACCTGCAGTATATGGCAAAGCTTGTTTATTTGTGTACAAAGCCAAGATCACATACTCTTTGATGAAACATGTCTATTTTAAACATGTATCTGGAGTAAAAACATGGTGTATTTAGTGCTCTGTGTTTTTAAGTGAAAGCAGGAGTCATTCACAAAAAATAAGCTCAACTAGAACATCTACTTTATCTTTCATACAAAACAATTCTCTTGTATAAATGGCACTTTGACAGAATAAAACTACATTCCATCCCGCATCTGTCTGCTTTCAAAGTGATGAGCAGAACTATGTTTACTGAAGCAGAAAAAATTTATCATTCCTTTCTATTAAATTTATTTTCTACAAAATGACACTTTCTCACATCTCTGAGGGGTATGGGCAGAGTAGATTATTCTTTTTAAACAGCTGCTTTTCTGATCTTTATTTAAAAAGATTTTGTTTTCAAATGCTCTATTTCTATATAAATATTAAAATATTTTATTCTGTGCAAAGCAGTAGCCTAGTAAAAACAATTAATTTAAGCTACAAAAATATTCAGTAGGATTTAATAGTTCAAGAAAAAACAGATCTCTGAAGAAACAGACGCCAAAGACAAAGGAACTGGAGCTAGAGTAAGCTGAAATGCTAAACCAGCTTTTGACAGAAACAGACTATTCCACAGGTGCATTGTGTGTTTTTGCTTCATTCCAAATTTCAACTACTTCATTCAAAGCTGTAAAACCAACTGGGATTTTAAAAGCCAAGAAACCTTATTTTTCTCTTACAATCCATGAATAAAAATGAGGTGAGTGGCTGAGATCCAGATTTAAAATCTCAAAGTCCATGGTAACGAGAAACAATCAGTTCAATTCACTACTACAGATAAAACTGCATTTACTAAGTCAATATGTTTCAAATTAAAAACATATTTTAGGAAAGTAATTTTCTCTTCCATATGAATGTTAAGGAGATTTTATTTTACTGTGTTTTTTTCCTATCCTTGTTTTATATACAAATAGCACAACCATGGATAATAAATGCTTATACTAACATTATTTAAATCTTGGGAAATAATAAAACATAATAAATGTGTACTAAACCATACTACTTATGAAGTAGTATGCCTTGCCCCATCAGAAAAAAAGGATACTAGTAACGTACTCCTAAACCTTTAAACTGTTTTAACTACCAAAGACAACTATTACCCTAACAAAAACAAACCAATACAAAAGAAGATTGAAAGTAACAGTTTTCCAATTTTCCAATTTCAATTATAGTCAGAAGCACTTACATTAATTTTTTTCCCACCCTGTTTTTCATTACCTAGAACCTAGAGGAAAAGGGAATGTGTCACACTGCTTGGAAATTGTATGGCACAAGATTTTATTTTCTTTTTTAATAAAATATGGCAGCATTGAGCAGACAGTGCAATTTGTAAGTTTGCACCACCCTCCCCATTATCTCAACTTGAAAAAAAAAAAAGAGCTCATTTCTGGTTTAAGACAAACTTGTTCCCTTTCTCATATAGGGTATAGGAGAAGAATTTTCACTTCATCTTTTAACAGCAAGGCATGGTGAACAGGCAGGACAATCGAGGGAGTTTCCCCAAAACTGAAATACATCACTAAAAGTGACAAGAGAGGCACCAGCCTACCTACTACATCTGAGGCCACAGAAATCACTTGCTTTAAAGCCCTGGAGTAGGAGCATGATATCTGCTTTGATATAAAACAACTCCTCCATAACTATGCAGATTGGATAGTGAAAAGACTTCATCAAGTTGCTTTCATTTAAGTCATTTACTGTTAGGAATTCATCTTCTCTTTCCCTAAGAGAAATGAGGAGGGAGTTGAAAGGGTTGATTTAGGCTACAAAATATATGTTTTCTGCAGCAGTCAAGTTGTCCAGATGAAGTCAGAACACTTCAAATTGACAGTATGGGCCAGGTGCCTAGCTGGCACTTGGATTCAAAGAGTCTGATATCAATCAATGTTAGAAAACAGGTTAAAAGAATTATTTAATGTAAAATAATGACACAAACTAATGTTTTTCTTTTCCTTTTTTGTACAAACATCTAACAAACTGCTATGGCTGCGTTTATCAGCAGAAGCAGAACTAGCTTAGCCACCTTTGTAATTACCTAAAAACCTGTATCACTAGCTCAGTTAATTTCATGCACACCTGATCCCAGTCTGAAGGTCTATATTTTAACCAGGTAGTTACATCACTTAAGCAAAATGTAGGTTGCTTAAAAATGGAAGTAGCATGTTGGGATACAATATAGGTGTTCTTGACCAAAACCACAGTACAAAGATAAAGGTACTAGCTTTCTCCCAGCTACTTTGCCAGTTCAGTCAAGCTTTCCCCCACCAAAATTCACTTCCATGTTAATACTGATTGGTATAAAATTTGAACATATTATTCTGTTGTACTGTTTATTGGCACTTACTTAATGAGATGTTTTCCTCACAGTTTTGATCTGTGATAGCATGTGATATCTATCATAGAGCTTATATACAGTTCCACCAGTTCCATTGAAAATTTTCAGTATCTTCTTAAGATAAAGTTATTTCTATTCAAATAAATAAAGTCCATACAGACAGCCACCTGGTAAGGTAGAATAAAAAACACCAAAGCTTTTACTGCAAATATACTCTCTAGATATGTTGTTGAGCCATAAATATAGGTATGTATCATATATAATTATATATGTAATAAGTACTTTGCTTATTACAATCATATATGAATAAATTTTAACAATTCTAAGTTATCAGGGAGAAGCAAAAAGCTTATAAAGCCTAATTTGCTCACAAACCAGAATGAGCTACCTGAAAGGTATGAAGCTGATCCTGTTTGGTTATGCTGATATAATTAGCTTCAGTTGCCTGAGCTCTGATACCATATTAGGTAGTAAAAATGTTGCAAAATGGATAAGCGGCTACTGTTATAAAGACATTTGTAGCCCCAACCTCCTCAGTTATCAGTGGCCCTGATAGATATTCTGGCAGCCAGTGCATAGCCACCCCTGTCTTCCAGCTATTTGCTCACAGGATCAGTGAAAGAGGAAACTGAGGACATATGAAACTGTACCAAAGATAAATGTAGTATGACAGCAGTAAAAGTTCTTTTTCTGGCTTTCTAAGCTTTTTCTTTCTGCTCTACCATGAGATCCAAGTACATAGTAAAATCACAGAAAAACAATAACCACAGAATAGTCCGAGTTGGACGGGACCCACAAGGATCACTGAGTACAGCTCTTAAGTCAATGACTCATACACAGATTGAGTCTGTGACCTTGGCATTGTTAGCACCATCCTCTAATGAATTGAGCTCACCTCAAAGAAGTCTGGCTGCTCCCAGCAATAAGCATTTTGCAGACACTGCACCATACCAGGCATTAACCTCCACTAGGGCAGGAGATGGCTCAGCACTAGAACTGGTGTTTTGGGGCAGAGGATGCAGGAACTGAAGAGCTTAGCAAAGTCCTGAGTGATGCTCTCTGTGAACTCCACCTGTTCACCTTTTCCCCTGCCCCCAAGCTTGCTTTCCACTCATAATCATCTTTCTCTTCATCTTCCTTTAGAGACCTATGCACTGGCCTTCCTCAGACTCAAGGCTGAGCAAATGAAACATCAAAATCAGGAAACTCTGGCTTACTAAAGTTCATGCAGCAATAACTTTAGACAACATAGGAGCCTCACTCTCCCGTTCACCTTCAGTATCGTGCAAGGTGGCTAGCTGCACCTTTGGGTTCCAGAGGCTGACAGGAACATATTGCAGTGAGTTGGGCACCTACTCAGCTTGCTAGGGAAGAGGTTTTCCCAGTCTTTCCTGGGAAAATCGTGATGGTCACAGCACTGAGAAGTGGTGACACAGCATCTGACCTAAAACTGAACATAGCTACAACTGGTTGGAGCTAGATGCAAGGGAGAACAGCGCTCTTTTCTGGTACCCAGAGACTTATCCTTTTTCTCCAGTATCCAGCATAGAACAATAACAACAGAAACAGTCTTCTGTTGGACTGGAAAAGGGAGACAAGGAGCAGAAGTATTTGGAAACATCTATCCTGCAACAGCCGAAAGCTGTTTGGGATGGGAAGGTTAAAGTCATCTCCAGCTGGGTACAAATGATATAAACCCTACACACTCAGTTCAGAAATACAGACATGTTTGTTAAAAACAAATCAGAAGTGATAGGAGTATTTGCCTAATCCCAGACCCTACATAGCTCAGATACATACTGCTAAAGCCAAGTTACTGTGGTTACATGGTCAGCATTTGAGGCAGTATGCATTCTTCCAACTTCTTCACATTAAAAAAAAATCATGCCACACTTGAGCTGAAATAGAAATGTCTGTGATACATTCTACCAACTAATGTCTCTATTCATATGGGTTTTTTTTTAAATGTGGTACTTTCTCGCAGTGACCACTGCCCATGACTTAACATATGGACAGGGTCCACAATGATGTCACACTGGTCTAACAGTCAGTGAACCATCACACTTCAATTTTCAGTGCTTTGCCAGGCATGTAGGTTCTAAGCATACAAACCCTGCAGCACTGTAATTATGCAGTAGCAACAATACAATTTTAATTGCACTAACCAAGCAGGGGCAGTTCTGGGGAAGAAAAGAAATGGCAAAGCACCATCATTATGTAACAAAATTGTAAATACAGGATCCAACAACGTAAATGTTGGATCACACAGTATCTATCTTCTGTCATTCAAGCAGAACAGGCCATAGCAATCCAGAAGACCTGACTAGAACTCACTTTAAATGTACTCAGTTCACTGTATTTACTACAGATTTCAGACTGTCTGGTTAAGCAGACTTATTTTCTCTTTCTCTATTTAAAAAGAATGTTTTAAAACACAAAAATGAAAACTTGATCCTTGGTAAACACTGCAGAAGCTAAAGGCTGAACTTTAAAAATAAGTCAGCTTCACTAAACTCCATTTTCACAGCTGCTCAGAATTGAGAATATGGCAATCTTACCACAGGGCTTTTATTTCCAATTGTAAAATTATGCACTGCATCTGCATCTGTGTTCAGAAATAAAAGCTGGAGGATCTAATGATGCTGTGTAATACAGATTTATTGGCTCAAAATGATGCTAAACCAAGTTTCTTGGAGATTTTGTACTCAACAGTGCCTCTGGTTTTGCTCTCATTTATACCTTTGATTTATGTTTCTATATTCTGAGCAAAGCTTCTTCAAAATTCTTGAATCCTGTCTTTAGCACAGATATGTGGTGGCTACAAGCTTTGGAATCTTTAACACTCTACCACCTCAAGAAATCTCAATAGACAGAAACAGAGTTTTGGTGGTTGAAACGTGTTTCAACTGATAGTCAACAGTTTTAGAAAATTTATTAGAGATCTTTCTAAAAAGATCTCCTCTTATTAGATAAATAGATTCCTAAAAGTATTGACCAGACTAATTGGGAACATCATTATTAAATATTGATTCTGTTACTTTGTATTTTTAATGAGAATTTTAAGCTTATTTCTGCTCATCTATTTTTTAAAGACCTAACAAAACATTATGAATCTTGTGCTACACTACCTCTGTGAAATGAAAGAAACAAACCAGCTAACTCTTATGCTACTAGGCAGATACTTTGAGAGAACCCATCCCAAATATACATTAGAAATGTTCTTCACAAGCCAAAAGCAGATAACTAATATGAGGAAAGAGAGAGGTTTTCATGCCATTTATCCATCTCTTTCTCCTTATGTCATTAGTTATGTCTCAGAAAGGTTAACTTAATTAAATCTTCAGTGTCAATCAACAGTAGCTATAAACATGGGTGGAAAAGTGACCTTGAGTTAAAGAAAACTTAAAGTATCTATCTTGATATTGAAGACTTTCTGTTCTGTTCCACAACTCTGTCAGCAGAATCACCTGAAACAAACAAAACTTGGAGCACTACACAGCAAGCAGGTGAATTTCAGCTGTTTCAGGTGAATAAAGTGCTTTAAGAAAAGCCTTCTGGGAAAGTGACATATTTGGTGACTCAGGTACCTCAGAGACACCTCTGCTCCCCTGAATTCAGCTGGGGATATTTGACAAGAGGACCTCAGTCCCTGAGTGAGAGAAGAACAGCAGCATTCAGTTGCTAACATCTGTAGGGATCCAAAAGAAAACCCTGTCTCTGTGGCAGGGGAGGCCCTGGCCAGCTCAAGCTTATCTCCTGAGCAGCAGCAAAAGACCAGCATGGATGCCCAGCAAAAGGTTGCAAAGTCCCAGGCATCAGAAACTGATGAAAGAAATACTGGAACCAGCTCTTCTACAAAAGAACTAGGGTGAAAAAACAATTGTGTAACTGAAAATGTGCAAGGAATGTGAAGACACTAGGCTTAGAAGGACAGATTGAGACTGCAGGTCCAGATCACCCCTTTTATTTCAGAAACAACCTACAAGACTCAAGAGTTGCCTCATGCTTATCCACTGGATATGATCTGCTCCTATAACAAATTTGCTTCTGCAAACAAAGTCGCAGCCTCATTTTTCAGTTCCCTGCTAAGCGTCTCTGCCCTTACATGTTCACTGAAATCCAGAGCATCCTTGTAATGCAGGCACTGGGCACCTCTTCACAAAAATGTCATTCAGAGATGCAGAAAAGTTTCTTTAGACCTTTATATCCAAATGAAGACCAGGATAGCTATCAATGTACCTACTTCTCACTAGCTTGATGGTCTGTTCTGTTTTCTTACAAGCAGTGAAAAACTATGCCATGTTTGCTTTTCTGCTCTCATTTGTTTTGTTTCCTATATTAAACAAAAACAAACAGCAAACAACAAAGTGGTAAGAAAGAGGCATGAAAAAATAAATGTAGTAAAAAGTACCCAAAACACAATAGTCTAGTTAGAAAGTAACCCACTCACAATAAACCTGGACATCTATGACATGAAGGGTTAACAAATCTGTTGCTAGCCTTACTTTCCCCAAACAGATGTTCCACACAACATTAAACAGGGGCTGGAAAGAGGGGGGAGGCAGAGAATGAACTTTGACGCAATATGGAATTTTTAAAGGCATTTCCTTTTCTGTAAGAGCCAAAAGCTGTGATCACTTAAATCTTTGCTTTTTTAAATACATATTCATTTTGTAGCTTTTGCCAAACTAAATGAATCCAGTCTTTGAAAGCCCCCTTTAAAAAAAAAAAAAAAGAAAAAAGAAATCATAGTTTCCTCAGTCATACTTGAAGTCTGAGTTTTTTTCCAAGAATGCCACCAAAAATGTATATGAATTTCTCTCTCTCAACAATGAATTCTTAAGTATTCAGGTGTATAACAACATTAACTTAGTGTTACAATTCTTAAAACTTCCGTATCTAAATAAATTCATTTTACTTAATAATTTGGAAATTTCTTTATTGTTTAGGGGGATTTTTTTTTGCTTGTTTGTTTGTAGGATGGTTTGTTTTGATTCATTGCTTGGGGTTTTTAACTGGTTGGGTTGGCTGATTATTTTAATTTGCTAAAGATAATATCAAGCAATGCTAATATAGCTGCCCATTCTGAAATTCAAATGTTACTTAAGAGTGCAGAATAGTATTTTAAAACTTTATTCATCAGCATTTGAGAGTATTTTTCTTAATGAATAATTTAAAAGTTGATTATATTTCCAAACATTGATCCAGCTTTCTGATGACACAGGGGTTTGATAGACGTTCCTCTTCCTTTAAGTATAGTCTGTAAATGAAGTAAAAATGACTCAGGAAAGTGGACTCCCAAATGAAATATCTCTTTCACTCCTGAAGAACTATAAAATATTTTTAAAAACCAGAACTTAAAAATGTTAAATATGTTTTAAAAGTTTCAGAATCTGAATATTGTTATTTCCCAAGTCTCAGTGTACCTCAGAGATCCTTGCTATGGGAGAAATTTTTAATTTATTGCAATAGTTATACATTTGCTGAACTAGACAAATGATACAAGTTAGAAGAGAAGAAATTCAAAATAAATATTAAAGATGTATGTACATTACACATTGATTGCATTTTCCACGTTCTGCTTTCTCACCTCCAACCTCATGCCTTTTATGTATGAGAAAATTAATCCTGGAAAACATTAGCCCATTTTAACAGGCATAATGGGAGGCAGGTGGTAAATGAAAACAACACTGATAAATTATGAATGATGTGGTAAAAAAATTTTGCTAGGCAGGGCCCCACATTTATGTGTATGTTGAAAGTATTCACTATAGAAACAACCTTTAGTAAACTAATAGTAGTAATTTAATGGTGGTGAACAGGACCACAATGTAGGAGAAAAACAGATAAATTAGTTTAATACTTTGAAGTTATATGTTCAAAACAACCAAAATTAAAATAGCATTAGATAATTCCCATTCTGTGTTGGTGAGGACTCTCATGTAAGTGGGGACTCCCAATGCTGATCCCACCCATGCATAGAGCAGGAGCCAACACAACACTTTTGTTCTAGCACAGAAAAGGTACATATCCTGGAAAACAAACAGGAATTCTACTCTGTGTAATGCAGTGGTCAACCCTTTTCAGACAAATTTATTTTTAATTAATTCCAAAGCATTAATGGAATGAAATTCATTGTTTGTTATTTTCCCTTATTAATTTGTCTAGAAACTATGCTTTCATCTCCCTTAATCAGTTTGCTGTGTGTTGGGAATTGATTTGTGTCCCAAGCTTCTCCTCCAACAAATGAAGTATTTTTTCTCTTCTACACAGTTAAAGAGTAAAGATATTTATTTCTCTTTTTCTGCCTATATGCTTGATTTATTTAGTCACTGTATATCCAATAGCAAAAGTCAAAATAAACAGAAAAATTATCAGTCTCTCCGTAAATTGAGAATAAATTGTGATTTTCTGAATGCTACATAGTCCAGCACACCAGTAAATGCTCTGAAGGTCTGTTAACACTACCACAACTTCCAGCTTTCTTTTAATACATCAGATCAGAAACCAAGGCATTGAAGACAGTGAGGAACTTCCTGGTTGTATGTAGAAAATACTTAATATAATAAATAATACTAATAATGAAAATCAACATTATTATTAAGTAAATTAAGATAAATTAAAATAATCACTACTGACTTGGCAGTATATGGGATACCAAAGTTCCTGATACTGTAGTGCTACTTCAAACGCCAGAAGAAAAACAAGTACATGACACAGATTGGGCAGATAGTGTTTAAATTAAGTCCTCAGTATCAGATTTGCATTAAAATTATGTACTTTCTAGAAACATAAGTAGCATACTCTGAAAACAGAAGCCATTATATTATAATGGAAGTACCAAGCCTGAAGTCAGATAGAACTCGATCCATACTCACAACAGGGAAACCTTAACATCCAACTCTCAGGAAAACAGGCAGCACAAAGCCAGAATTTCTGGGACTCAGATAAGAGACAGTTACACTCCCTTCTTCCCAAGCTCTTACATGCCATTTTTCTGTCAGTACCTCAGACCTGAAGGAAATGTGGGCTTTGTTTCTTCATATGCATCACACATGATGAAAAATAACAGCAAGGAAAAAAGTAATACCCAAAACACAAGCTGATTCATAAGTCACTCATATTTCAGATTGAAAGCATACACTTGCATCTTCTGTAAAACAGGGAGACATACCATTTGCCTTTTAACTGTAAGGAAATTCAGCCCAAATAGTCAAGATTTTTCATCAAGCATAAAATAAAATGACCCTCACTAAAGCGACAGTTTGAAAGTCTCAAAACCCTTTTTTCTGTTAAGCATGTGTAAGGAACTTTGTACTTTCTGGTGATGAGAGAGGTAGCTGAACAAATGCCAAATACCATGAAGAGTTGTTTCAAAATCTCTAATCCTCTGGAGATTTCAAAACTGGTTCCATAGACACCAAACGGGGCTGGTTGGCTGCTCATGACAACACCCCAAATTCTGAGTACTTGGTTACAAGAGAAATTACTGGTAATAAACTATGATATTTCTCCAAAAGCTTATGAAAATAGTCTTCAGGATATACTGGAGATTAGTAAAAATGGAAATTGTGTTCACTTTTCAGCAGTGTTGTGGCAAAGGAATAGTAACTACACATCTATATTTTGCTCATTATTTCACATTAAAAAAAAAAAAAACACACAAAGAAACAAAAAACAAACCCCCCAGCCACTGAACAGTGAATAAACCGATATTTACATGAAAATTACTAGAAACTTGACAGTCCTTTCTTTTTTTCCCCCTGTGCTGTTTATACAAACATGACCCTTCTGCAGGAGAACAGTTCCCAGGGGAAGAGAAAATGAACTATGTGTTCAGTGCTTTAAGGCTGTGATGTCAGGGCCCTGCTGTGCATAGGCCAACATTTGTATTACAGCCATTACTTATTCTTGCTAAGCATCAAGCAACACTGAAAAGATAACAGAAATATGCAAGATTTTTGAATTCTTCTCAAAATTCCTCCCAGACAATGCACTGGTAGATAGCAGAAGTAAACTGTCCTTTTTAATTCTTAGCAAGGCAACTGCTTTTCAAAATATTTGTCCTCTTAGCATGAGCTATTTTCATTGAAATATTTTGGGGTACCCACTGCCTGCAGAGCAGCTGCACTTTGTCACAGTGTGATAAAGCAGACCTGCTTTGACAGAGAGCAGGGTTACTAAGGGCTGTCATTCATATATGCTAAACCGGAGCAGCAGATCAGTCATTTCTGAGTCCATGCCCTGCTCTTTATAAATATTTTCATGTGTTTGCAATTAGTTAGTAGGCTATTCTGGCAGCAAAGGTTATTGAAGGCTGTTTTCCACAAGTGGGTTGTTTCTCTTTTCCTGGTCTGTACGACTAAAACTAAACCTTAGCATGTTTAATAACAACCCAACCAAACAGTAGGCTCCTGTACATATATATCAAAAAACCCCTTAAATGGAAGAGTTTATCTGCCTTCCCTTGCAAAAACTGGATGCGCTTTAGATCCAGAGAGCTGTTGAATGCAATTGTGAAACTTTTAGCAACCTGTGAAAAGGAATGGAAACCTCACAAAGGGGAAAGAAGATTTCTGAAAAATGGTTTGAGCTGCCATAGTGTTTAGAGGGCACTAAACAAGGGGAAGGACTTGACCCCTGCTGATCTGAAATTTCATCGCATTAATTGTTTCATTAAGAAATTTAGTTATTTAAGACATGTATTTGTCTTAAGACCCTCCAAGACATGTATTTGTCCAGTTAATGATGCATTTAAAGTGCCATCTCAGAAAAACATTCTTTTGTGCCTGACAGAAGTGCAACCTACATCCTCCTGGAGTAAATCAACGCAGCCTTCAGAAACACATGGAGTGACATGGCACACATATATGAAAATACTGATTGTTGTTCTACATTAGATGTTAACATATCTATCAAGCTGCATCTCATGAATTGCTTCTTTTATGAACAACAGTGGAATAACACATAGAAAATATCCTCAACCACACACAGTATTCAGGACTATTCATAATACACCACTACAACACTAGGGAATATGTGGGTTTCAGAACTAGCACTGAATAAAGAAATATAACAAGATTAAGTATCTTTGTAAACAATGCTTGCATTTCAGCAGGCTGATTCTATTCCTCAGTGAAATTAAAACCATAGTGCTTACTTTAAAATCCTTGGATATAAAAGGTAAAAATAAACAAACTGCAGAGTAAAGGGCTACAGTCTTAAGAGAAAGGTCTTATGGGACTACTGATTTACCAACCAAACCACCCTTTACAGTCTATGTGGCTCACAAATTCAGTACAGTAAGAACTGAAGATGCAGCATAAAATAATTGGTTTCTTAATCTAACCTAACCATGTGACTGATTCTCTCATATCAGAGAGTACAGTCCTGTAATGGCTAAGAGCATCCAAAGAGAATTAGAATAAACCTAATTTAACAGCTAATATAAACCATTATTTCTTGCCCACATCATCCTATTATTAGGGTCTGCCTCTTCACTGCAGCATAAAGAAAGGCAACTGAGTCAAAAATAAGCAGCAGATACACAGTCAGTAGTAGCAGAATTAACTCAGGTGGTTTTATCTCTTACAGGAACTATTTAAACATGCAATAAGCCCCACAATTTTCAGTTTTTATAGAAATCAAAAGGAATTTAAAATATATGAGACTATGAATACCTGTGCTGGTGGAGCTATCAAAGTCAGGACAAGTCCAACACGTTTCTCCTTTCATACTCATGCTTACAAGCTAGGCCAGAAACAAGTAACCACAAGAAGAAGAAAACAGGTTGTTCTTGTACAGCACCACTGATACATATCCATTTTAAAGAAAATGATCGTGAGAGAACAGAGTCAAAAGAGTTGACTCTGAAAAGATCTTTCACGTTGAGTTACAATCAGTAGAATTATTCACACAACTACTTAAAACTTATGTCATGGATTAGGTTTCAAATTAAGAAAATGTCAGAATTAGCTAACACACAAGAAGGATGAGAAATAGGCTGGATGAAAGGGAGGACTCTAAAACAATTAAATCCTCAAGCATACCACACTGGTACAGTAAAAAAGTCTGTTTAAAGAGAAAATCATTAGATGATTCTCAAATTCTATAGCTACACATAAACCATAACCAATTACATTTAAACCATATCTCCATATTATATATTTAATACAGATGTTTTAAAAAGCAAGCCTACCACCTAGTCCTTTTCAGTGCCAGGAAGGAAATAAGGTTTCATCCAGAAACCAAATGCAATCTAATTTTTCCAGTACCAACTCAAATACAGACATAACCTTATGAGATATTTTGGTTTCAAGATGCTTTTACCATTGGGAAATGAAATAGTCTGATAGCAGCTTCTAGGAATTCAGCGTAATTAAGCCCAGGCACAACCAAAATCAGGATTTGGGCTTCTTAGAGACTAGACCATAGGTGAAGTATCATTCCATTTGGCCCTTCAATTTCTTCTCCAATATTTATATCATTAAGTATATAACAGGAATAAACCTGACTGGAAATATAAGGACATTATGTGGAATTGAATTTTTAGTAGTATTTACAGCTGCGATTTTTTTAAAAAATGCTTTAATTACATAATGAAGGAAAAAAAAAAAAAAGAGAAAATCAAAGTATGTCCCTCATGGACAAAAAGATCAGTCAATACCTACCAGACATTTACAGTCCTAGACTACCAAGACTGAAAGTACTCCACAGTGAAGAGAAAATCTTCATTCCTGGTTCAGTAGAGGATTAAACTTTTCTCTGTCCACTCTTCTATAAAAGCTAAAAACCATTTCACCATTGTACAGGAAACTAATTGAAAATTCTTGTCTCAAAATATTCCAGTTACCAGCAACTCTATCAACACAAGGAGGATTGCTTTATAAACAGATAGTGTAGCTTCACTACAACACTCTGACCTCTGAAGTGAATTCAACCCTCAGTGGAATCCAGCCCAGCATCTCATTCATAGCTGACTGTTGCGAAGGAATTCTCGAAATATGAAGGAGTAAGAGCAAGCAAGCAGGTAAAAGGTAGTAGGTATGGCCAAAAACATGATTGCGCAGCATTCTCTGCATCTTGAATTTCCCATCTGAGATGCAGTTGTGGTCTTCAACAGCATTTGCCACCTTTGATTCACAGTTGCTGAGGTGTAAATGTGTAACAGATCACAGCCATTCATCTCTCTGCCAATGGAGAATTACTTCATACAGTATGTTTTCTAGTTTTTATCCAACTCAGCTTTCACGAGTTCCAGGAAATTGAACCTCCTTTAAGAAACAATTTCTGACAGAAACCGAAACCTTCAATGCTATGATACATTGCATTGACAGTAAAAACACCAACCAAAAAAGACCAACCAAACCCAAACCCAGATAAGTTTATTGATATTTTCCAGTATTTTACTGTAGTCCTTGTCATTGGTGATGCTTACACCATTCAAGTATTTCTGCACTTGCACCTTCCTATGCCACCCTCACTTCCTACAGCCACTTACCCCGGACCAATCCCCTTGCTGCACTTGTACACAAATACACAGATCTGATTATTTTTGCTGCTTTTCTTCAAGCTTCTTTCAATTCATATTAAGATCTCTCTATTAATCGCACATTCAGATCTGCAACAACCTACAACACTCCTGTGCAGTCTGCTTGCCAGCCTAGCCCTTCTCAGAGGAGTCTTTATCTCCCCTATCCCAACTCCTTTTTCCCAGTAGGACTCTGGCAGCAGCGTATCAGTTTATCCAGCCATGCTGTGACTTAGGTCAAGCAACTAACCGGGCTAAAAATAACACTGCAAAAGATTAAAAAGTTATTTTTAATGCAAATCAGTCTTCCAGTCCAGTTCACTGCAGGGCTGCACACCCTGTTGTGCCAGTTGTGATGTGATCTCTAGAGACTGGAATAAGCAGTGGAAAGCAGTGGCTGTAGTGCAGAGCAGCACTGCCAGAAAAGGATATGGCTATGAAACTATACAGTCTTCCTGTGAAGAACCTCTTGTCAGGCAGGGAGTGCCTGGAGCTGCACATCATCGCCTGCCCAGTGAGTCCTGTGCTGTGACGAAGTGTGAGGAAACACTCATTGGTGTTAGTGAGATACTGGCTAAAACAGGTCTATTTTTATTCTCCATTCCAAATAAAGCAATGTATATCTTTAAAAGTAGAATAAGGCAGTATATTTTCACTGCCAGTAAAGTTAGCATAAGAATTTCTATCCTTCCTCTCCACAGAATATTTTCCAGGCATTTCAGCTATGCTCATGCAAGCCGGATCACTGATACAATGGCTTAGAAATATCCCAACTTTGAGAAAAGACATTGTTCACTTAAAATCTCATCTTTTAATAACTATGACCTTCAAAACAAAAGAAAAACCTTGAGGGGAAAAAAAACCCCAAAAACAACAACAAAAAAACCACCCACTGTTTCCCATGGATTCATTAAAATAGTTATACATTTAAATGTAATTTGTGGTCCAAGTGTCTGTGGACTGTACTGGATACAGCAAAACTTTGACAGAAATTGTTCTTCCAGTGACAGGACACCAAAACTATAATAATTCACACTGGATCAATTAATTTCAGTAAATAAAACAGAATCTGATCTGAGAAAGACCCAAGAACCTAGAGGTCCTCACATTTCTCTCATTGTCTTAAGGTTAAAAATGTACCCTGAAGTTACACAAAGTACAAATTTACTATCAAAAGGGAAAGTCACCTGCACACACTGTCTTTCAGGAAGTGGCCAGTTGCCAGTGCCTTTTCTATCTCATGCCCTCATCTGGCAGGAAGGCAGCTACTCTGTTCACACTTCCTGCCATGCCTCTCATTCCTTATGCCAGATTCCTCTCCTCCTTTCAGGCTTCTAGACACTATGTTCTCCATTTACATCACAGTTTTTTAGTTTCTTTCTGCTTTCATTTCACTCTTAACAACATATTGTTCTGTATTCTCATAAACTCTCACTACAGGGCCCTCACGAGAATTCCTGCTGTGGCCCTTCCTCCACAGCCTTCCAAATGAAGGTCAACGCTCAGAGACTACTTAACCCCCCAAATTCTCAATGTAATTAAACTTATTGACTGTCCTTCCCACCAGAAAACACGGCCAAGATAGGAAGTATCATCTTTGTGTAGAAAGCTGAATATTTTTTAACTCCACACCATGCAAATTAGCGATTTTGTTTGTAACAGAGTATTATTGTTGAGCATCCTTTCACGTAGAGAAGGACAATTTCATCTCTCCGCTTCACACCCTCAAAAGGTAGTGACTGAGTTTTAGTTCTGCTACTATGAGTTTTTATATTCATTTCACTACTGTGACAAAGCATTTTAATTTCTGCAGTTGAGAACTACCAAAATTCTACTGTGACTAAGGGAACTTTATTATACATTCATTCAAGAACATCTAACTTCCTTGACAGGATCTTTGAAAAAAAAATATATTTATAAGAAGAGAATTTCAAACAATTTTAAAGTATACAATTGTAAATAAATTTGAACAAATACTTATTTTAAATCTGCAGTGGGATCAAAAGCCTTGCTTTAGCCAGACGTCCAATCCAATTATGTCAAAATCTGAGATTAAAAAGTTAAAAAATAAAGGACAGCACTACAGGAACTCACAGCCCCTACAAAAAAAAAAAAAATTATCAACTTGATCAACCATAAATGAAAGACTGATATCCAAGAACTAAAGAACTCTGCTCTGCACCAGCTGAAACAACCTCCAGTTTTGATCCAAGCACAGCACACAGCTTACCTGACAGGTAGTAGAGGCATGACATATCCTCACTCACCCAAAGATGACAGAATATTATTGAAAGGGCTTTGTGATTATTGAGTACAAAGTAGACTGTGCCATAAATATATGCCTGCTCTTGCTGCAAACCTTCACCTGTATTATTTGGAAAACAAAAGCTATGAACCTAATGATGTGCAGGAGGAATCATCTAGTAAAAATCTAACATATCCTACAGCTGACAAATCTGGATTTAAAAAATACTGCAAAGGAATCACTGCTGATCCTGCAGAGGTAGCTTCTTCACTTTCCTTTATGCTCCTTGTTCCATGTTTTGACAATACTCTTTAGAAAACCTGAAATTCTCATTGTATGTGGCTTCTTACTTGTTCACTATAAAATTCTGCCTCCTCTATTATTGTATTTACCTTAACACAGAAAGTGAAAATCTGCTCCACAGTTTTCACAGCATTATCTGCATTCCAGGCACCTTCTTTCCCTTCCTGAAGGACATGGGGAAAGGAAAACAGCAATTCAAGGAATAGCAGGCTGAGTCTTCAAAAGACTGTTTCAAAAGACAAAACGCAGACAATGCCATAGTACAGCAAAACCCTTGCTCTGATCAAATTTATTCTGGTACTCCTACCCTTTCTTTTTTGAACAGGATGAACAGCAGAGAAGCTCTGCAATTCTCCCATTACAGAGGCTTGAATACTATAGGAAGGGAAGTTACATTTTTTGGTACGATTTGGATTACCTTTGTGTTTACAGGAAGCCAGCCTTGGAAAGCTAGAAATTACATAAACATGAGCAGAACAAGAGGCTCAGCTCAGCCTGGGGATACAGTCTTCTCTAAGTAAGGCTGGCATGACTGACATGAGGAGCTTTACACTAAGCAAAGGGGATAAGGTTGAGATACATCTCTGTGATTTCTACACCTATTACACAATAAATGGATCTGGCAGATAAGAGTACAGTAAAAATAAATAAAAAATAGTAAGTAGAGAAGAGAAAGCAAGTCCTAATATGGATGAGAAAAGCAATCAGGTATGCATAAGAAGTGATTCAGAGTGCTGGGACTTATATTGTAGCTAGGATTTAGGGTGTAAACAATCAGAAGGAACCAAAATGTGATCAAGGAATTTTCAGACCTGGATTTCATTAATAGGCAAGACTTCAGAAAAGAATTTTAATGAAAGAATAATTAATATGCAGATCAATTGCAAACAAAACAAATCAAAACAGGATCTATAATCATTCTATCTGTTTTACTGGGGAGCCTTTTCTAATAAAAGCACTATATTTTATAGACAATATCTGAGCTTTGCTTAAGTAAAACATTTACATATGGAAATTTATATTCAGTGTCAGATGAATGATAGGTACTACAAGAGCAAGATGAAAAATAGATGCAATAAGTAACAGATCAAATGACTGGCAGGGGATCATTAGAGAGATCCAGCACTCACTGGTGCTTCGCCCAACCTTGCTTAGTACTTTCAGTGATAAAGCTAGAAGAAATATCATAACTTTGACGTGAAATCACTCAATCACAGTGCACAGTGATGGATACACAAAATGCCTAAGAAGAATGGCCTTGAGATCTGGATCAGAAGAATTGAATGAATCAGTATCAAAATAATGAGACCAATGATTAGGGAATAACATAAAATTTCACAATTTATTGGGAGCTCATAATTTAATCTAATTAAGGACTGGTCTAAATGCTCTAGTAACACTGATGTAAAACAGAAAAATGAAATTCTTAAACACATCAGATGAAACACTGCAACACTGCAGAATAAGTAGAAGTTCTGTATAGATCCTTGAATTTATGTCACATACATTAAAGAATTAAACAGAAAATAGAATGATGGAGACAAAGGAATTGAGACAGAACTTACTGAGTACATGAAAACCAGATTTGCTTGTTTCCCACAGAAAACAAAACCAAAGAGAACTCATGTCTGGTCTTCATGGGAAGTTCAGGGAAGGTAAGCACAGGATGAAAAATAGCTTCTTGCACAAAAATAAACAGATAAACTGAGGAGTGGATAAACTTCTGCTCAAAAATGAGGGTTCCTGACTGTTAAAGCAATCAAATCCTAGGACAGCCTTTACAAAGGGAGTAGCAGAGGCAAGAAAACTCTAGCTGGTTTTCATACTGACTTTTGTAAGTTTAAGGAAGGGACCATATGGCACAGTGCCCTCAACAGCAGAAAACAGCTCAGTGATGCAAAGGTTCCTTATAGTGCTAGGAAACTTACTTTTTTCCCCTTGGGTTCAACAGCTCATAAAGAATTTGGACTTCTACTCTTTCCCTTCCAGCTGATCCCTGTTACAACTTATTGGCTGTGAAAAAGGAGTTCCTGAGACAGTACAGAGTATGACCACCAAGAACCAGAATGATTAATGCCAGAATGAGGAGGAAATAAGAAGCCAGCAATACGCTTCACACTTCATCCTACAGATGTGGACTGACCCAAGCAGGATATTCCCCAGATAGATCTTTCCTGACTGAGAAGGTGACGAGTGTGTCACCCCCAGCCACAGGGTCCTGTTTCATATGAGACTCTAGAAAAATGCTGCTCTGAAAACATCACCAGAGCAAAACAGCTGGGGTCAGAGGGAATGTGACTGCCCCTTCTAGCAGCAGCAATATTAGATCAACTGTAACATCAAATCTAAACATGTGCTGAATATGGGCTAATTCAGGGCACCACCAGCTTGGGTGGCTCTGCTCCATGCTTATAGCAGTGGTGCTCTGGGGTGTATCATCTGGACACAACCAAACACTTCTCTGGAAAGTCACAGCTCAGTCTGGCTGAGGTTACCAGCTGATTTCAGCACTCCTAGTGCAGATCTATGCAGCACATCTGAGGATAAAAAGCCTTGGCTGGATGTAATAACTTTTGGGCCTGGGAGTGAAGAGGCTAAAGAAAAAGGTGATTCTATGAATCCCATGCACCAATGTTTTCCTCAGCTACACCAGAGCAAGCACTGCTGTAGAGCACATAGGTCATGGGTTTTAGTGTTGTAATAAAATCTGTACACAGGCCCTTTCTCTTTCCAAAAGTGTACAGCTTAACTTTCAGAGAAATACATCACATAATTTTTAAGCTCATCTATCAAAGCAGCAGTGGGCTTCTGAAATGGATTTACTCTTATTTTCTATATTTTTAACACATTTTTTGTCAAGAGGCAATTTCTGAATTGACAAGAAAGAGATTTCAAAATGAAATGAAATATTTCTCCCCAGTCCCATTCTTCATAAAGGCAAAACCTTTAGATGCAGCACAAGCGTTTACCTAAAATTTCCATTTCTCTTTACTCCCACAAGGCCCAAGATAAACAGTACCCTAATAAAAGTTGATAGCACGGGCTCTGTTCAAGTGAAACCACTTTATAACTTGACCAAGTTTGTTCTCTGCCAGGAAATGATTGCTTTTCCAGTTCAACCCAAGAATGCTGCTCTGCCTTATGTCTGCTGGCAACAACTTCTCTGTTTATGGGTGGGCTAAAAAAGGAGGATTCAAAGACTAAGTTTAGGCTTCAGCTAATGGTGCTATGATTAAGATTTGGTCCTATATTTTACCATACCTAACATGCTGGTTTGGGAGGATGCGCAGACAAACAAGAAAGGTACAGTAATATACAGCATAGTTCACTATCCTTTTGTTTTCCTTTTCTTCTTACACTTACTTCAGTACATCTCCATACAAATCAAAAGCAGATCTACAATACAAATGAAACCACTAGCAGATTTGATTTTCCTATACTGCATTAACACTAGCACATTTTACTTTTCTGTCAGTCACTTACTTACTTGTAAGCAAAATCCTTGTCCCCTACTGCAGAAGATTCTTCCTGTTTTGCAATGCAAAACCACCACTGTAATTGGCAAAAGTATGGCAATGTACCATGGCACTGTAGTGAGGAGAAGGAGATCTGTTCCTCCCAAAAGGGAGTTACTTAGGCAGCACTGCTGCAGTACACCAGGCAGCACCCGTGGCACAGACGTGTGGTGGAACACGCTGCCAGACAGTGGGGGACCACACCCCAACAAAGGGAGTGAGTCCTAAAATTAAACTATGCCCTTGACCTGCAACCAAAAGCAAAACACCTCAACATTAAGCTACATACTTTAAGTGCATTCATAAGAATTGTTCAGGTTTGAGGAATTACAAAGAAAATCTAATATAAGACAAAGTGTTAAAGTTATACTTCCGCGCTTGAAAGTTTTATGTAATCATCAGCTAGAATAAAAGAGAAATTGTGCTACACAGTCACACCTCATTTATTGTTTTACCTGTACACTGACTTCTTCACTTGGAGAAAAAAAAATAGCAGCTTTTTCAGAATAAAATTCTGTTACAGGCAAAATTGTCTGCAGTTGAGGAATTGTACTTTAACTAATTTATTGCCATGCTACACAAATCTCTGATCACTGACTTGAACTCAGAGAAAAAGAATATAAACTACTACATTTACCTAAAGAAGTAACTTCTTCCTTCCCCAGTACCAACTTACCTGACTTCCACCAGAGATTAAGTTCAACCCATTCACATGGATCTAGTGAAGCAAAAAGCAGTTTAAGAGGCTGAAGGGCTGCACATGACAGATTTAGCCTGCTTCTTTGCTCTTAAAATTTCTGCTGCCAGATGCTAAATAGTTTGTTTCACCCTCCTATTATTGTTTCTACCCTTCTGTTCCTCAGTGCTCCTGCCTCATCATGGGTTGTTCTGGTCTGGCTGTGGGCTGCAGTACTTTGAGGTGTCCTGCTCCATGTGGCCCACCCATGGTTCCCCCAGGAGTGATCTAGTACCACTACTGCCCCGTTCTACTTCAGCCTGTGACATATTTGTATCCAAGCTACCACCCTCACCATTGCCAAGAACATCTTAAACCCTTGGTAACAGGAGACAACATCCTAAGAGCCTGGACATGTTTTTACTAGATACTTTTTGGAGCAGAATTCTTTTGGGCAGGACTGCCAGAACAGTTGCAAGAAGAGTGACAGATAAGAGAAATAATCATCACAAAATACAGCTTCGAAAATATGCACAGAGATGAAATGTCTAAGCAACTCCTCTAAGTAGAGGTGAGAAGAGGGAAACAGCTCAAATGAACTTCTACAAAGAAAAACAAGATTTGGACATATGAATCTAAATGTGTCAATAACTATCTATCAGAAAAATGGGTTATCATTGAGCCTTTTATACATCAGAATCAACTTCTAAAATAATTCCAGGGTAGCAATTCTTACCTTCATAGTCTGACCAAAAAATACCCCAAGCAAACAAGCATAATTAGAGAGCTTTCAGCAATTTCAGTAGTTTCAGCAGGGAAAGCAGGAAAGTGAGCTTTCCATACTCACAGCTCTTCAGGTCTCTGCTTTTGGATACTCACAAATGAAGCTCATTTGGAAGTCTATCCTTGGAAAGAAATACTTCCTACAATTTAGTACAGCTGCAGGAAGACATGTGAAAGTACTCCTCATTAACAATTTATTCAGAACTGAGAAACACTATTAGAAGAAGTCCAGAGATGCATTAAATCAAAAAGAATCAGAATATCTTTATGTCAAATCTGTGTCAAATTACAGAATTGACCTTGATTTATAAAAACTGTGTTTACAAGGACATAGAACCAGTAAAACCAAAAAACCAACAAAACCCAAAACAAAACAAAAACCAACAACAACCAAAAAACACCAGATTCTTGAAGTAACACAAAGACATAACAGACATTTGAGAGACGTGTCCAACAAGCAGATACCAGCCTTCTTGAACTGATACTCGGAGGCATTCATTTGGCTTAAACTGTTTGCTTACAAGCCCTTCTGCATTATTCAACTTGGTAATGCAGACTACTCCTGGGAAGCCACTCTTATACAGAAAAAGGACTTTCTTTAAATCAAGCCTTGCTTGGGCACACATCTGACAATAGCTTGCCTCAGCTGTCACTAGAATTTTTTAATTGTTTGCAACAGAAATCTTATTATTGCAAATGAAGAACAGGGAAGAATTAGCCTTGAGTATAAAGACTGTTTGTAGAAGAAAGACATATTATAGACTTAACCTAAGGAATTTAGGATTTAATAGCAGAAGAGAAGTATCTTCTCAGAAAGGAAGATGTAGAGACCAAATGAAGACTCAACTGTCAAAGGAATTAATACATTAACCATGTGTTTCTAGAAGGTTTACATATAGAATAACTAGGCAAAGTGAAATTTTCAAGCACAGGGACAAAAATATATCAAAAAATATACTTGTGGGGGAAAGAAAACCATCACAGCAGTAATATAATAAATTTCCAAGACATGACAATAAAGACAGAAAAAATAAGGTATCTCTAGTGTATGAAGAGCTTTTAAGGTAAAGAGAATAATCAATCTATTTTTTAAAGACTCTTAATGGCCTTAGTAAAAAGGTTAAAACATTATAATCTTAAAATTCAGCACCTTGTAAAGAGATAATGTAACAATGTATCTAGAATGTGATGCAGAGGAGGATCAGAAAAGAAAGATAAAACCGAAGAGACGGGGAAGAAAAAGAGGGCTGTGAAGAGAAATTATAAGGATTTAAGGAAGAAAACAAGGCCTTTTTTTAGACCATTGTAAAAAGCAGCAGATTAGCCATAAAACATGTCAGAAGCTCCATTCAGGAAACAGTGGCAATCTAATCTGATGACCATACAAACAGTACTGCCAAACAGAAATATTTAGAAATTAACTAGGAAAATAATCACATGTTTCAAAAGTATTTGAACAGAGCCTTGGGAAGCATGAATATTTTTAGTTTATTTTCATTAGATGCTATTGACATTACTGTGGCTATGTTTGCTGTTGAAAAACTGGACAATACTGCTCCAGATGTTCTCACTCCTCAGTTGCTCTTCAGGCAACTTTAGTAAAGTCAGAGTCACTACAGAAATCTGTGGTTAAAGGCATCCTATGTTTTTAATCTCAGCTTCTTACTGATATATTGTAAGAGCTTGCTGGTTGTTCCAGCTACAGAGCTCTGATCTGATTCCTGCAGCAAGCAATTGTGTCAGGATATTGCTGTACACCTAAAAGACTTGCCGAGTGGTTGGAATAACAATTTTTGTAAGAAAACTAACTTCTGTAACAACATATATATAAATATTTGGTTTTAATGTCTGTATTACACAGGGGAGTCATCACATTCATATATTCCTCCCAGCTGAAGACTGCTCAAACATATCACTTTATGACAGCAGTTTATCATTTCTGTGATTAATGTGCTTGGAATGAGGAATATCCAGATGATTTTCTGGTCTGTAATTCAGTCATCAACCCAGTATCCCCTATAAACAGTCTATGTCACAGAGTCCATAAATATTAGCCTAAGGGCAGCTACTCAAAACCTACGAAAGACAGTAGAGAAATAACTGTTTGGAAGGAAAAAATACTCAATAAATTTACTAAGGTAGTGCTTGTTCATTTGAGAGGTGCTGGAATGTGTCCAAAAAGCAACAGAGCTGGTGAAGGATCTGGAGCACAAATCCTATGAAGAGCACCTGAGGAGCTGGGGTTGTTTAGCCAGGAGAAAAGGAGACTGAGGGGTGACTTTGTGAGACTCCACAACTGCCTGAAAGGAGGGTGCAGACAGGAGGGAGCTGGTATCTCCTCCCAGGTAACAAGTGACAGGAGGAGAGGAAAGGGCCTTAAATTGCACCAGGGGAGATTTAGATTGGATATTAGAGAAAATTTCGTCACTAAAAAGATTGACAGGCACTGGAACAGGCTGCACAGGGGTCACCGTCCATGGAGGTATTTAAAAGACACGTATGTAGTAGATGTAGCACCATGCTGGATTTATTTTGGTTAGGTTTAAAATTGTACTCGATGACCTTAAAGGGTTTTTCCAACCTAAATGAATCTGTGATTCTCTGATTAAGCTCTTGTTAAGTCTTGCTATACAGCACACACAAACTCCACAGAGAGCAAAGGTACATTTTCTTTTTCTTTTCTGACAGGGAAAAAAAATTACCTGGGCTCTGAAATTAAGAAACTGTCTTTAAAATTAACTTACATTTCATTTCCATTATGTACTATTTAATTCTGTTTAGCTGAGGATATATACCAGTGAAACTCATTGACCACATTCATGAACCAGCAAGGATGCCTGTAAGATCAAAGCAGCTTGAGTTTCATTGCCTGCTTATTCATTTTGGGATGAATTTGAAGTTCTGATTTACACCACTCTCAACAGAGAGCTCAACACACACAACAGAAATTCATCAGGTCTTTTGTCAAATATTAAATGCTACTTCTAAAACTCTGTATCCCAGCAGATCATACAGTTACATCATGTTCAGATGTAAATACTCTTTCTTAGAACCTTCCCTTATAATGGGATGTTACCATAAAAAGGAAAAGAGAAAGAGAAATAAGGATGGAGACAGCAAAGAATGATGAAGGAAGGACCATGCACACCACTTGGTACAGCTCAAATTAACCTTACCTGTAGGTCTACAACAAGATAAAAAAATGCACTGCGCCTTTTGGGCATCTAATAAATATATTGTCAATGCCAGCTGGCTTCTTTGTATGATGAAGTACATTTGTATCAGTGAACTTCTGTGGAAGCAAAAGACACAGGGACGCCTTCCACATTTTGGATAGTGTATATTGACACTTGACTACTGACTGCAGCATGGCTTATGCCAAATTCACATGACCTGACGCTCCTCAATAATCTTTCCAGCCAAAGAGTCTCACTGCTAAACTGTGACACCGGGTGATGTTGAAGACAGTTTCACAGCAGATGGCATGACCAATTAATCTGCTGAACACACAATAAAGAAGCACTGAAAGAAAAGATGATTTTTGCTTTTCCTACAGAAACAGATTTCTTAAATCCCAGGTGACAAACCAGATAAGGAACTTCATGGAAAAGAGATCTTCCTACACAAGACTTTATTTGTACTA
This sequence comes from Calcarius lapponicus, assembly GCA_039654755.1. Classification (NCBI taxonomy): domain Eukaryota; kingdom Metazoa; phylum Chordata; class Aves; order Passeriformes; family Fringillidae; genus Calcarius; species Calcarius lapponicus. The sequence goes on from CM077481.1 coordinate 43,559,702, forward strand.
CAGCAGCTGAATTCTTTCTGCAGAGTTCTGAAGTGCTGATGTCTAGAAAAAGAAACGTAAAACTCTCCTTGGGATTCATGTTTGCAAAGGGTATCATTTCACAAATTTAAAATGAGAACCAACTCAAGATTAGTTCCTAACAATGGTAAACCATTTGAACATTCAAATCATTTAAATAGTTTCAATTTGTATGTTTTTAAAGAGCACTTCAACTACTCCACAATACACAAACTTACAGGGAAAATTTAACACAGAAATAGGATTTTTTTTTCCCATTTCAATTATGTAGTCTTCCCCCAATATCTGTTCTACAGCTTTTCCTGGTCCCTGAGATTCTATATATAATCAGGTCTCCAAAAAACAAATACAAAAATTTAGAAAGTAGTCCCTCTAAATAAATACATATAACTTCAAGCAAATGAGTGGAAAAGAATATAAGTAGTCTTTCCTAATCCCACTTCTTTTTTCTTTCTTTGGAAGCCATCAACATCATAATTTGCAACCTGGAAAATTATTTAATTATTTTTTGAAAGAAAAGCAAAATTCTCCAATAAAAATTTCAGTCACACTTTGGCTTTGGGAATAAAGCTTAAATTATATTCATAAGCAATTTTCTTCTTATTTTGGTGACAGAACAGGCTGGGAACTGAAAGGAAGAATAAATTTAGAACTGGATTTAAAGTGCTTATTTTTAACTATAAATTGCTTATTTTCATTTCCAGTGTGCCTTCCATAATAAGGCCTTTCCCCTGCAATACCTGTTCACAATGCAAAGCTAACAAAAGCAATTGTTTGAAGAATTGGGACCCAAATTCTTCCAATAATTTTTTGTACTTTTAGTTGCATTCATGTTTGTCTTTATTTCATGAAGAAGTTCAGAATCTAGCAGCAAGACAAAACAGCAGTAAAAGAGAAGAAATGCACACAAAATGACCATTTTTGCATACCATAACAAGAGATACTAAATTTAACTGTATATTGATAACTTCAACTATCCCAGCAAAAATTAAAAGCATAAGCAATCCTGAAGAGTTCTGAAGAAAGAGTTCTGAGAAAGTACTGAAGAAGGGTTGCCTTTTGAGTTATATCTTTTTATAAAGAACATTTCTTTGCTTGAAGAAAAATGTAGCTTTCTTAATTGAAAATTCTCTTCATCCTTCTCACATTATTTTGTGAACTCCTTATGTGAGCACACCTTGAATATTTCTGGAGTTTTCCATGTTATTATAATTTTCTTACTGAAAATGTAAGAAAAAAATAAGTTATTAAAGGACATCCATTAAAATTTTACTGAAATCCCTCAGCTAGGTAATTTCAATGTATTCTGTTCTTTTTTTCCAATGTTGATTGTAAGACTTCTGTCTGGCTCATTATGTATGATGATGAACACCCTTGATTACAGTCTCTTATCAGAATGGATTTAAGCATGGCTCTGCTCTAACCTTAACAGAAAAGCATCTGTGATTTTCCCCACAGCACAGAGGACATGTCAATTCAGCAGTTTAGTTCACTGGGTGATCAAAGACATACCTATGAGATAACACAACACAGCGGCCAGTATAAAAATCACACAGCCCAGCACTGCATCCCTCACTCTGGTAGAGGGCAGGGAAAGGCTTCTGCTGCCCACAGACATCAGGGGTGCCTGAGGTGTTTCTGTATGGCATCACCTCAGGCTGTGTTTCGTAGGCATGTAATCACAGACTTGTCCCCTCAGACTGGTGAAGAATACAAAAGTTCTCGTTTTGAGCTCAAGCTGTCCCCCAAAACCAAGACAGAAGACAGGATTTTTTTCCTCAATGCCCACCAAATATTTACTGAGTACCTGGTTATAAGTAAAAGCTGCATCAAACATTAAAGGCAGTGGGGATATACAGATGTAGCTGTAGTATAACACACTGTTCTCAACAGCATAAGAAATGTAAAGCCTGTGCTTCAGTCTAAATCCAAGCCCAACTCACAAAACTCATAGATGTTTGCGAGTCTTTGCATGTGCACATACACATATGTGTGTGGTGGGATGTTCACATTGTGTTTTGGTTGGGCTGTTTTTGAATTCACATGGCTGAGGAGGTAGAGTGTGTTTATGTGTAGGAGGGAGTATACATGGGTAGGTATTTGTAGATGTGTGAGTGCAAGTATGTGTGGGTATAGGGGTGTACATGTGTGTAACACTGCGTGGAGGTTCATGCGTCAGTGGAGGGATGTAGAGCTATGTGTGTGTACGTGAGACTGTGGAATTACTTGTATGAGTGTGTGAAGGGATTGGTGTACAAGACATGTAGCTACAGTGAGTATGGGGGAGATGCACAGAGGCCTGCTAGGGGTGTGTGGTGCAGCACCTAGGAATTAAGTGTGCATGCACAGGTGTGGGTATTGCAGGGAGGTGCAAAGGTGTGTCTGCAGATGGGAAAGCACCAGGGGGTCTGTACTGTTGTGTCTGCAGGTAAGAAGATGGCAGAGGTGTGGGCGTATGTGTGCAAGTGCACACACAGCATAAGACAAGTACATGTAACAGCATTTTACAGAGCACAGATTTTCAATGCAGAAGTCCATTTTTAAAGAAACATTTTGGACAGAACTTAATACTATCTTGTAATGACTTATACTTAAAGCTAATTTAGAGTTTACTGTAATTTCTGTGACTTTTATCACAACTAAAGAATTGAGTATGCATTTGGAGAAAATGAGTACACGCGGCTGGGAATTCAGAGACTATCCCGTGACACTGATTTATATGATTACACATGGAAACTGTGAGCAGTCAATTCTTTAGAGAGTCTTCATAGTCCTGATGCCTTGTTTAGTTTAGTGCCTTGTATTAGCCTTGGATTTACCCAGAAAGGAGAGTCAGTGTATTTTTCAGCACAATGTCATTTTATAACACAGAATTTTATAATGTACCACCACATTAAAGTGAGGACTGTCTTCTGAGAAGCTGTAAATTTATGTCTTCTTGTTTGATTTATCAGACTGCCATCTATCATGTAACTGAGAACTTACCATAATTATGCTGAAGATTTTATTCTCTATATTATGCACTACACTGAAAGAGAGTAGGTTTAGACCATGTATTAGGAATAAATTCTTTACTACAGGGATGATGAGATACTGGAACAGGTTGCCCATTTGTGGATGCCTATTTCCTGGAGGTGTTTAAGGTCAAGTTGGATGGGGCTTCGTCACCCACTTTAATAGAATATACCCCTGTCAATTGCAGGTAGGTTGGAATTAGATGATCATTAAGGTTCTTCCCAACCCAAACCCGACAATATGAAAAGCAGTATCTGGTTTTGAATTCACTTGATGATATAACTTAATTTCTGGGCTTTAAATGTATCATATTTAAAACACCAAAATCACCCTCAAAGCTCTCCCTGTCCAGTAAGAAACTACAGTGTTTTCAGCACAGAAAGGAAATAACTGTATGACAGCAGGATTTTAAATAAAAGAGTTTATCTGTATATTCAAAAACAAAGTTAAATAAAATTTTGAAAAATTTTGAAAAATTTTGAAAAATTTTGAAAAGGTGAAGACAATGTTGAAGGCACTGCTCACAGGGCCAGTATTTTCAAAGGAGAAAAAAATCATAGCATCTAAAACTGGAGATCCATTTCTGGAAATACAGATGTAAATCCCTCAGTGCGGTATAAGAGGTATACGAAGCATAGGAACTGCACTATACAGCAGCTAATTCTACTTGCACTGGTTTGGTAACTATGAAAACATACACATCTGAACCAAATTGTGCAAGGAATTATTGACCTGAGTGACACAGCAGAAAATTCACTCTATCTTACTTTCAGCTGTCAGGCAGTTCCTGCTAAGTATTAAGGATAAGGACAGGATGTTTACGCCAGAACACATGTCACAGTTTCAACTAGGGTTACTTCACATCATTACCTCCAGGAACTCAAGGGACACAAAGAACTCTGCCAGCAGTGCAGTGCTGTGAAACCTCCACACTATACTAACTCCAACAGCTCTCTCATGAAGACAAGGGAATGGGACAGTGCTTCAGACATGTCAGAAATAAGAGATACTCAGGAGCCATTCTTCTCTTCCTGTGTTGCTGATTTTCTCACTACTGAGTTGCAGCAAGTATTGCAAAGTTAATATTGTTTTCTTACTATATTTTGCCTAATATTGAGGGTCATGGCTCTTATATCCTGACTATGAGCAAAGACTTAATATTCAGAACATTCAGAAGGGGTTTTTTTGATGATGAACAAGGAATGAAGCAATGAAAGAACCATAAAGCAATTTTGGTGGGGGCGGGGGGAAGAGAAAAAAGAGAGAGATAGATAAGAAGTTAATAACATTCCAGACCCTGTTACTCAATAAGAAAGATGAAAAGAGCAGGGAAACATCACTCCTCCCTTTTTCAACTGTTTTTTCCCTACACAACCATTTTTGAGGTTGGTTGTGAGGTGGGTCCCCACATTTAGGGGAAAGAAGCAGTACTTTCACCAGGAATACAAATAAATGCTTTTTCTTCTTGCTAGAACGCTCTTCTCCTTCAGCCCATGCATGAGCATTCATGATTGGTGTTAACAGATAAATTATTTACAGTGAAGAGTAACAGATTCACCACTACAGAAAGAATATCACTAGATAATAGTGCAGCTTCTTTCACATGGAGGGCAGGTGGTAGCTGCACATGCACAGAATTTTTTTCATCAGAAAGTGACAATTAATCCAATGTAAGACATGGATTCTTGTTGCAGTGTGAAGTAATTTCCTCCCAGCCATCCCAGCCCCTCCCAGGTGTGGTAATACCTTCCTCCTCCCCCTCCCTTTGTCTCCTCCTAAGTGCTGTCAGTCAAAGCTAACATTCCTGCAGGGACATCCTCTGGTTGGCAGAAGTTCAAAAGATGCCCCTCAGTGTCATGGTCACTGGCCTGTCCTGGGTGTCACTCTTCCCCTGAGACCCTGCCTCTCCCACCGGATTGGAGGCTCACCTGTCCCTTCCCTCCCCTTGCCCGGGTCTTAAAACCGACTGTGAGCACGTGGTTCTCTGTTCAATGGAGCTGGTTCCTGAGATACAGATGTCGTGACCTTGGAATAAAAGTCTGGATCATAACCCTCCGTTGAACCCGCTCCTTTTCCTCTTCACCTCGCCTAAGGACTTTCTCCCAGAGGTAAACTGAGTTCCTCTAAGCCTGGGTGGCCCAGCTGCAGCATCCGGCCGGCCAGCCAGAGGTGTCTCTGTGGTGAAACCACCACAGCTGCTGTCTCAGGCCAAGCAGCGAGGGACAGAAGAGCCCAGGCACTTTCCATCCAGTGATACTGGAATTTTATTCCAATAGATTCTTACAATGCAACATAAACTGCTCTCCTTCTGAAAGCATTTACTCCATAAGATTTTGCACCTTATCACTTTGGTACACAACATGCAGTTTCTGACATGCTGATCTTTTTTGCAGAAGATCCTAAAACCTGTCTGAGGATGCTCTTCAGTCATTAAAAAAAAAATCAGATTTCTGTACTATGGACTACAAAGAAGAGGCATTGCTGAACCCGCTTGAAACCCACACAATTATCACTAGTGAGGCACTGCCCAGGTGCACTCTGGTACATGAAAAGCCAGGTCATGTCAGACAAAGGATCCATGTCCTAGAACACCTTCTCTCCCTCAGTAGTCTACAGCAGTTATTTTGAAAGAAGTATTAAAAAATAAATGGTAGTTTATAATGACATCTCCAGTACACTCTCACATCGATTAGCTGCCTACAGCTAAAAAGCTTCTGAGCTAAATATGGTTTCTTGTCTAATAGCTTCTGGAAATTCTGGAGAGCCCTTAATGCGTAGACCTGGAACGAAAGGTAAAACTTATTCCAGTTTATATCTATGAAACATAATCACTAACAAAGAACGAAAGCATACAACTGACCACATTAAGTTAGATCAAATGAACATTTAGCCTAAAAAGTGGCAAAATAAGGTTAATATGTTCATATGTGTTACTTTTCCTTAAGTCTTCCACCTTCAAACTCCTTTCAGTCTCAGAAACTTGCTGAGGTGGGTGCATTCTCAGTAACCCTCAAGGGATTTCTCATCTATAACCTTGACCAAAGCTTCACTCGAAACTACATTTTGGCAAATAATGTTCCCAACATGCTTCGGCGACAGTTTTCAACAGAGGTTCCAACCTCTACTGCCAGATGTGTGATGACACATCTCCTGCTTGGTAGGAGATGGTTCCTAACAGCTTTATTTGATGCTTCAGATATTCTGAGCCTAGAATGAACAACACAACTTCACATTTCTTTAAAGTGTGAAATGGAGAACAAAAATTACATTTCAGATAGAAAGACACCACAAAATTCAAGAAGTGGATATATGGTCAATGCAATTTTGATAGTATGATTACAGACACCATATCTGTAAGTTGCTTTTGCAAATGAAATATTCACAGATATTATGTTCTCAAACAAAAGAAGTGTGTATAAATGAAAACCATTTAACTACTGCTATATCCTTTACAGCACTTCACGAAAACTACAGGAGGTGAGGTATCTTTGTGTGATCTGAAGTGGAAACTAGATTAACTTCTGTTTCAGTATGAGAGGAAAACCTTGTAACTAAATCATGGGCAAAGAGTCAAAAAATACATTAAACTACAGATAGAGAAATCACACTGTGCAGGATCCTGGGGATATCCATACTCCTCACAAGCAAGGCATATCTCAAAGCCCAAAATGATGCAAATATGGAACAGTAACACTGAAAACTTGAATGTAATAAAATATCAAGCAATTTTTAGTGAAAAATAAAAAACAAAACAAAAAAACATCTCCCGCCCCCCGCCTTTGGTCTGATTCCTGGCGCCACTGGTTGAACAAGGAACCACAAGCATAGCATATTTACAGCAAGCTTTCCCAATTGCATTGCAAGAGCCAAGAACCTTTTCTGTAAACTGAGGCTTCAATCTACCCCACACACTACATATTGCAGCTATATGCCTTTAATAAAGCTTCACATTCACATTTTTATTTTCTCGTTACATTCTTTATATTACTCTGTATTAATTTCCTCTTTGTAAAATCCCCAAAACTGCTCATAAAACTGCCATAAAAAGAAGTAAAGTGATACAGCTCAGAGATCAACAAAGAGAAGTGGGAATATTTTTCACTGGAGACGCAAAAAACAGAGAAGAAAAGTAATGTATTACTGATTCCTGTACAAGTCTGGAGAGCAGATAAAATTTTGGGCTTTTTCATCCCAGAATTTGTCCCAAAATGGTACATGATGGTGTTTAAGAGAAGGCAATCATATTTCAGAAGGCATTTCTGAGCACAGAAATAGAGGTATGCATGATCCTCCTGAAAGTATAGCTGGAACAGGAAATCCATATACAACCAAATTTTGGTATCATGTGTTTGAAAATCAAGTCAGACATCCTGAGTTGTCTTTGACAGCCACAAAGGTATATCTCCATGAACCATGACACTATGACAGAATCACTCATATGGAAAATGATGTAACGTGTTAGTAAATAACATTTAGAAAAATAACTGCCACCATCAAAAAAAATCAAAAAGGGAAAAAAACTTAAAACTTATATTTATTATAAAGGAATTAATACACAGGCTAGAGAGACAACTGTGTTCATACAGCTATTCCATATAGATATTTATCCTAAAATCCCTATTTTCATAAATCTTCTTGAGTTAAAAAAAATAAAGAAAAAAGCTAAAAGCTTAGGCTGATGACAAGCCCATTTGGCAGGAACTACTATAAATATTGCAAAGTTTCCATTTCTTTCTATTTAAAAAAAAAGCACAAATATAGCCCTTTTATGTTCCCATTTAAGTAATCACTTCCAGGTTCCATACAGATCCATCCACATGAGTAAGACTTAAAGTCTGCTATTATGAACAAAAAGAATAAAACTGCCCTTTGGCAGAAGTATTATTTTAATGTAGTTAAAACTTTTGGATTTCTACCACTTCCCTTTGTTGGCTTTCATTCTTCCACCCATCCCTACTTGCTTACTGGACCTTTAACTTGCACTGCCAAGCAACCTCCCTGCAAAGAGTACATCAGGGGAGAGAAAAAAGTGATAAAAAAACAAACCAATTAACTTTGCTTTCCAATAATCTGTAACAAACAAGCCACAAAAGAACATTAAGTCAGCAGAAAACAGGCGTATTACTGTTTATCCCCTGGAAGAGGTCTATCTTCTACCCAGAAGGGAAGCTACACCCACTGGAGCTCCACCTATGCTGCTCTGGCTTAGCTGATTCTTCTTGGCTGGCAAGTCACCATAAGCATTTCATAGGAACATTCAAAATCATACCCCAGAAAACTGTTAATCATAATACAGTAACTGAAAACTCATCATAGAACACAAATCATACACTCTGAACCACAGAAGACATTCAAGAGCCAATAATCATCAAAATAAATTACTATCAAAGCTCCAGCTTCTGCTTCTGTACTGACTTACACTAAATTAAGCCACTGGATTCCTGTTCAATGGAGCTGGTTCCTGAGATTCAGATTCCTGAACTATAACACTTTTACAGAAAACAAAGCTAACATTAAAAAAATTAACTAGAGTTCACTTCAGATTTGTAGATGTTAATTTCAAAACTAATGATGTTGCACACCTTCACATTTGAATAATCAATGGGACATATTCTAAGGAAAGCTTAGTTTTGTAAAAGCTACTTCATGAAAATGGGTTCCTATGAAGTATCCCTACCAAGTATCAAAAATAACTAGATTTTTCAGACAAAATATTGTCTGAGAATCATAGGAGGGACAACTGGGAGAGTAACAGGGCAACACATTAAACACTTGAGATGTTTCTACAGAAACATGAGAAATAAGGAGAATAAACAGGAATAACATTAAACTCTTCAGAATCAACAGAAATTGCCACTTAATCCACCTCACACAGACTGAGGATAAATCACAAAGCTGGAGTTGGTGAGGAAGGGTGAAATGAACTTGCTGGTATGGGGTTGAAGAAAAACAGATAAGGTCTTATATCATTAATCAAGAACACATACACTTGCTCTGAAGTTCAGAAGGAGTTGTGAAGCAGATTACTGAGTATCTCTGAACAAATACAAAATGTGAAAGGAGTGAGGTCAATCACATGTTCTTGAAAATCTGCTATATATCACTAATCAGAGACAGGAATGCATTATGCTTATTCTTTAAGTAACTAGAAGCAGCATCCAGAATAAAACAGATGATAGTATGAGATCTTCACTGAGAAATCCATGGATGAGGAAAACAGACAAAAAAGAATATACAGATAATCCAGTATTATATTTGAGGAGATTTCTTACATGAGGTTGACTTAAATCTGAGTAAAAGAGAGACCAGTCAAGAAACCTAAGTCAAACTAGTGGTTCCTTATTCTGTGGAGACAAAAAAAACCCCAAGATTGACACATATATTAAACTTTTCTTAAAAATTAAAAAAAATTAAATAACCCAAACCCCAAAACAACCTCCAAAACTGATACAATAAGGAATGTTGTATTCAGAAACACACAGAACAGCATTCTAAGGATACTGTAAGTGCCTGATGATGAAAATCTTGAACAAAAAGAAGACAGAATTTGTCCCAAAATAGAAGAAACAAGAAGCACAGTATGGGACCAATGCAGCTATGTAAGGGCCTCTTCATAACAAGGAAATATAAAAGCAATATTCTTTTTAAAGTTCAAAAATAAGGGCCTGTGATGAATGATTAGTCATAGTATAGAGGAATTACATAAACACATATGGGTAGAATCAGAAACGCCAAAGCACACAATGAGTTAGAGTTGCATGGATACAAAAAGACAGTAAAAACGTGTTCTCTATAAGCTGTATGTTTAAAGAAAACATAAAAATTAAGGTCCTTAATTAAGTGGGAAAGAAAACAAATATAAGAATAAAAAGGCAGAAGTTGCTTTCTCAAACAGCAGATTTCCTAATCAGTTTTTAAAAACTGATTAGGAAATCTGCTGTTTGAGAAAGCAACTTCTGAATGTTTGAGAAAGCAACTTGAATAAGCAAATAGTATACAAAATGAAGTTACTGTCAAGTCATTATCTCTATCTGATCAGTCATGTCCTGTCCCACCAGATTCTTTCTTAGGGGCCCATCAGATGAGGGCAGTGTCCCCAGGTTCCCACCTCATACAATGGACATGACCTCACAAGGCAGGGCCACGTGTGCGCATACAAGGTGAGAAGAGCAGCAGCTGCCTCTTTACAGGGTTATGGGGATGTCAGAATACAGAAGGATGTCTGAATAGCAGTCATGCAATATATCTTCAGTAGCACAGCTTCTGACCTTCTCTTCAAAACAGGCAACAGAAACACAAGAAGAAGATAAGTTAGGTGGACTCACAGCAAATTGAAAAACTGTCTGCCCAAAGAGTAATTATGGCTGCTGCAGAAACTAGAAAGGTAGGCTGTAAATGCTTAAGACCTAAATACCCAATAAATTTTACTAAGGTATTTACTGAGGTATCTGGGTAGATTACTTTGTTCTACTAGATGTTTATGAGAACTGGAAATAGTTACTCCCCTGATTAAGTGCCAAGGTCCTTGTCCAACTTTGGGCATCACTGAAAAAGCTATGATCACCTGACAGCTCCAAAAGCAAACAGGGAACATGAATCTTAAAAAAAAAATGCATGACTAGATCTAAGCATAAAAAAGACACAGGTAAGCATTTTTCCAATGTACAAAAGTTTGCTATAAAGAATACAAGAGAGTATCTATTTTAATTTCTGCTGTATGAGCAAGAAGGTGAAATCAAGGCAATTTGCAGCCTAGAGGATTTGGGTTAGAAACCAGGAGAGGATATGCTATTCTGAGGACAGGTGAGCAAAGGAACACACAGTTCCTTCTCTGGAGATTGTGAGGGCTTGAAGTACACAAAGACTGAACAGAACATAAGCCTGAACAGCATCGCTTCTTGTCTGTTTTAAACTTTCATTTTTCCTAAACCTTTAATTACTTCTTTGTAGTTTTTATCCTACAACTGAAATGTCTGTGAAGAACAGACAATACTTTTAACATTTATTTTACAATAAGGTGTTTAAGTTCCTAATATTTTAAAAGTTCCTTCCTAGAAAAATCCTAGCTAATTATTATTCTCTTATTCAACCTTCTCTTTCCAGGAAAAAGCTTGAAAGAAATTAAACAGCTACATATGTTTTTCTTGAAACTGAAGGAAGACAGAGAAAAGATATAGGCAAACACAAAGTAGCTGGACACAAAGTAGCCAACACATGGGCAAGGGAAAGGCAGGAAAAGGAAGGTAACAGAAAGAGTAGGGCTCAACTATGGATAATTCGAGGGACCTGTGGAACTGACAAGTCTGAGGTACCATTTCCCAGGTCCCAGAGAAAAGCACTCTGATAGATCACTCTCATTCAAAGGACATAAGCAAAGCAATCAGTAAAAGGGTCTTTGTGCTGCCTGAAGAGACATGAAGCAGTTTAAAACAAAAGCCACAACCTGGAATGTCTCCTTCTTATGTTTGAAGACAGTGACCTTCTTGTATAGACTTTCTTGATTTATCATGCTTGAATTCAGCTTTAATAGCTGTTAAAGAGGTGCTGTCAAGAGGTGTCTTTTCCAATAAGCAATAATCTGTTGTCTCTTCCATTCCCTATCCCTACCTAAAAGAGCAAAACTAATATGCATTTGTCGCCTGCAGACACCCACTGAGCCTAGATTAGGCCTCAAGTCTTACTGGCAGGAGATGAAAGTAAATTCTGGTCACAGTCCAGAGGCTGATTTAATCTGGGAGAAGAGAGCAGAGCTAAATGAGCATGTTAATTTCAGAACTTAGTTTTCTCTGTTCATCTTTACAGCAGAAAAGAGGTGAAGCTGGAAGATGGGTGAGTATACTGGGAAAAAATTTTTAAGCACAGGAATCAATTTTCAGAAAAAGCATTCAGTCTTACACTGCAGGCTTGCACAGACTAGGGAGAAATGAAAAGACACTAAGTCTCTTATCTGAAAATGCAAATGTGGAATATTAGTGCCTTCAATGCAGAATTTCTTCACTGACAAATAAAATGATACACCAAGATAATACAACCAACAGTAGTAAAACAGAAATTAACTAACTGTGATTGTCTTCTATATAAGGGGTTATAAATTTGCAAAACTGAATTATATTATTAAATAGGAAAAAAAATCATATCTAAAGGTACTTAACCTTCACTTACATCAATAAGCATCACTCTGGTATTTTGGTTGCCTCTCCAAAAACCTTGAAAACCTTGAAAAATTTACTTCCACTACCGTAGCAAAGATTCTATGATTATTACAGAGGCATTATCCCCAAAGAAAATAAGTTAAACATGAGTCTATTTACGTTCTGTTCTATCTTCCTGTTAACAGAAGTTCTCTTTCAACAGGACTAGTCTATCAAAACTACCTGGTTGATACATCAGACTCCTCCACAACCTATTAATACTTCTATATTTTCTATACTAACAACAAAATACAACTGCAGTTGCAAAAAAAAAAAAAAAAAAAAAAAAAAAAAAAAAAAAAAAAAAAAAAAAAAAGGTGTTTCTGCTATGCTGCTATTTAACCTTAGGAAACTTCTTCCAAGTGATCCAAACATGAAGAAACACATATGCTTTTTGTACTCCCAAGCACACTTTCTTCATGTCTAATTGATCAATGGGTGGTCTAGCTACATGATGGCACATTCCACAACAGTCTGGTGGACAGACAGAACAGGAAACACATGACCTGACACCTACCATTCACTGGTTTTTATACAGTTAATTTCTCTCAGTTGCTGACATATCTCTTGTAATGTTTCCAAGAGTTTTCTTTGGAAACCAGTGAGATTTTTTAAAAGGACATGGATCTTAATCTGAAAACACTTCACTGAAGCGTGTCTATTTCTAAGACATGCAGATTGAAATACAAACCTTCCACAAATCTGAGGGCAGGAAACCTTTCCCCCCTCAAAAAACGCATTATTCTCATATGATGAGCTACCCACATTAATCCACTTTAAAATTACTGCTAGTAGAAGACTTTCAGTACATATCTAATTCATCACTAAGAAAATTTTCAGTAGGAAAATTCTACTATTCACCCAGAAGGAAGGGGTGTCCATAAATGTGTGTGTGTTACATGGTAGTAATCATTATGCTTTGCTTTGTTTCAATTTACTGGCTTTTAGCCCAGATTTTCTAGCCATCTAATTTGTCAAAGTGGCTAATTATCTCACTGTCATGAGCACTTAATAAACATTAGAATAATTGCTTTCTGCAGAGTAGGTAACCCTGAAATGATGACCTACTTTCTTTCCTCCCCCAAGATGAATCCATTACTTATCATTTTGTCTGCTAACATCTGATAGCACCATGGAGTTCAAACTACAAATCTCCAAACCACAGTCTGTGCTAGACAGTTTAAAAGCACAATTCCCTTCTTAATCAAAAAATTAACTCTGCAGACAGGCTATGCATTACAAACATAAGTGAAGTTGGGGTTTTTTAAAGTAATTTCTATATTTGCTGCCCATACGTATGGAGATGTCTCACCTTCTAATGTGGCAAAGATGAAGGTTACTAAGCTACTACCATTACAGTAGCTATGCCACAAAATAATGATGCCAGTGTAAGAACACACAAAAGAAATCAACCTTAAACCCCATATTCTTCAGCCAAACTCTGTCCAATTCCAGAACCGTGTACAACCACATTACCACTGCTGTCAAGCAGCGATGCTGCTGTGCATGGCCACCAATGAAGTCATGCCTCACCTCAACTACTCAGGCTTGTCTGGCCTTGGCTTCTGTAGCCCCTCAAAGCTGGGCAGGGGCTGAAGCTGATTATGTCTCGCCAGAGCAATACCGCTCTCTGCAGCAAAGAGCCAGTGAAGACATTGTGCAGTTGAGTAAGCCATTGTGCACTTCTGGTGATGAGCACCTGAAACTTAGGTTAATAATGAGCTGTAGAATTCCACAGCCCATGGGAGAGAAAACATATCCCAAAGTCACTAGCAGGGCATCTTGGTGAAGAAGACAACCTTATTCCCTTTGTTCACAAGGGAATCAATCTGCTTGGGACTGGGAACCAGTTAACAAGGGATACAGGAGGAGGAAGAAGAAAGAAAGAAGAAATAAGAAAGAAAGGAAGAAAGGAAGAAGAAAGAAAATAAGAAATAAGACTTAATTTTTTATCTACCTCCTTCCAGAAACTCATTCACCTCCAAGCAAAAGGTTTAACAGAATACCAATTTTTTTCATGCTTATTATGGCAAGTTCAAATGAAATTCCAATTACCTCATTTCTAAGTCAAATACTCCTGAACTGCAGGGGAAAGAGGCCAGTTATCTTCCTAACCACTCCAGAACAAAATCAGAGTCCCTCCTTCTCTTTTCCTTTTTTTTTCTCTTTTTACTTATGCAATTTCTGTGTTTACACATTGAGCCAAAGATAAGCCAGAAAAGGTTTGTTCTCCCAAAACTGACTTATTTTATTGCATTGTATCATAACAGAGACTGAGAATACACAATTAAAAAGAAATCCTGAACACCTTTAATTCAAACATCATGACAAACATCACCAGCAGAATATTATCTTTCATTGCTGAACAATTACTACCAGTTATATCCCAATATGATCAGAGTAGGCCTCTATGGCTCAGAGCTCCTTTGATGTTGGTGGAGATCTGCTTTTCAATTAATTCATAAGAAGAGAAGCACATATATTTCCACTGCAACTCCCACTTTAATATCTCATAAATAGTACATATACTCTCTGGTAAATGCGAAACAGATGAGCTTTAAAAGAATGTTATTGGCATCACTGAACACTATCAATATCATTGAGTCTTTCAGTCAAACTGAGAACTAATGTTGACCTATCACCTGTCACTCTCCATTAATGAAAGTTGAGTATGGATATTAAAATTGTGCGTGTGATGGAGAAAGAAATATTTTTAATGATAGAACTCCTACAAAAATCTAATGATAATTCAGATTTGTAAATCCATAAAGAGCAAGTTAACAAGAAAAACAATAAATGCAACAACTTTTTAAAATGTTGGAACACAAGAACAGGTGGTTTAAATCTTCTCATTTTGATACTAATTATGGTTCCACTCTGGGCAACTTCATAAGAGGCATCACTTCATTCTAGGGTTATTGTCTTAATGATTTCCAAAGCAATCTGTTCAGTTTTCTTTCCTGCTCTGTAAACTTGAATTGGAACCCAATCATAAAACTGAAGTACTTCATCCCTGTATAAAAATCAAGAACGAAGATGAGCAAAATGCTGCCATAGTGACAGAAAATCTATCACCACCATCAGCATAACAGATATTGTATTTGCTGCCAGGAAGCCAGGTGAAAGATGAACCATAAGGAAGATAAAATCAGCTCAGGTGAATTACAGAATTGCAAGTGTAGGGTGTTACTGCTTGAGGAAGAAAGAACCATCTCGGATGTTAAACTTCCAGGAGACAGAAGAGCAGATAAGTTAAATCATTACATGTTCTACCAGATCAATCCATCTTGCATCCAAAAAACACTCTGCCATACAAACTCTCAGGAACAAATTGAATATAAACTACTAATAATTTGTTACTCTTGCTACAGGAAAAAAAGACTGAAGGTACCAAAATCTTTCCTCTGAAGCCAAAGATAAATCCTCAAAAATACTGAAAAAACAATATCTAATCTGTCTCATGCATGCTTTTTTTGAAAAACTTTCTGATCTGTAAATGAATTATGAACTAGAATATCCTGCTGTCAGATATGTACCAAACACCCATGACAGAGTAGAAAGGGGAATAACCACAAAAAAGTATCAACAGCGGTCCTCACAATTAGCCTTGTACTATTTGTACTTCAGAGCTTCAAAAATGGCAATACAGATTTGCACATTCATGAGTAGAAACAGAGGATATTATTTCTTAAGAGAAATTTTAAGGTAATGTTGTTGCTCAATTAGACTCAAACTGTAAATTCTTACGGTAAATTAGCTCACACTGTGTTGAGAAATACTGTGTAGTTGTCTTCACAGCATTAGCTGATAAAGCCCTGATAGAGACCAACCATCCTCTATGGTCTGGGCTATATTGCATCTCTATCAAACACTGTTGATATATATAAAGAAAGAAAATGTGTAAGAGATGTATTTATTTCTATTTAAATTTCTAGGTAGTGTAAGTACAAAGAATGAAGCCAAAGCTGCATACAAAAAGACTTCAGAATCTGTTATTTGTTCAGCTCTTCCTTGACTTGATAATTGGAAACAGTTTTTCTTTGACAGAAATTATATCAAACTTTAAGTTAGACGCTTATTTCGAACTTTTAAAATCAGCAGAACACAAGATTTTTCTGAATTGCCAAAAAAGAGTGATCAACCATGGAAGTTCTATTACAGTTTGTCAAAATACACCATTTTGCTAGAAGGACAGAATAATCTAGCCATTATTGGCTTACATTTTCTCTTCCCTTTTTAATGTTCTCTTAAAAATTTTTATCCGGCGTGTTACTGCCTGAAAGTAACTTCAAATAGGTGAAAGCTGACAGTAACAGTGGAGTTTTCTCTGCCAGGAGTATACATTAAAAAAATAAAAAATTCTGCAAGCACACTATGCTGTTTAAAATGAGACTCTAAGGCACCACAAGAAGAAACCTTTTATAAATCAAGGGCACACTGTATACATTAATTCACTTACAGTCCTGAAGAGAGAGATTGTTAAAATCTACTAATCCATTTTTGGCATGAACTGCAAACAGGCGATATAGTTTACAAATACAGATTATAAGCACTCTTGCTAAAGCTGCCATTCTTGTGATCTCAGGCAAACTCTGAAGCATGTTGCTTCTCTTCTGAAAAGCTTAAACATGTTCCCTCCCCCTGCACACCCTTAGTCTGGATAGTTGAATCATTCTCACAGCAGATAAATCTTTCTGACTGCTGATTATTCTGACGAGGGGAAAAAAAGCCACTTTGTGTGACAGGGTCCCTTTTGTTTCACTGCAGGCACAACAATCTGTTTTCCATTGAACAGAGGTTTTAGTTCTCCCTCCACAACATTTTTCTTTAATTATGATAAAAGACAGTAACTTAATCAGGCATAAATCCTGTTCAAGCAAACACATGAAAATAAAGGGGTTAACTTTGGAGGCAAAACGCTAGACATGTGACTTCTCAATTACAACTGCAGATAATAAACCACTAAAGCACTGACAAGTGAAAATTTGTTTTTTCCTCAGATTTGCACTAGTATCACTACAGAAATTAATTAAAGAAACACACAATCATGCTTATTTTGTTTAACAGGATTGCTGACTGAATATAGCTATAGCTATGCAGTTTTAAAATTATCTTGACTTTTGCTCCAATAGCATAACTCTACACAGAGTTGCTCCCAAAGAAAAACATTTTCATTTTAATATCCTATTTCAGAAACTCTGGAGGACCAGCACCTCAATATGCCAAATAAGTTGGTTACAAATTAAGATGTTGGGCCTGGTACCAGGAGGGAAAGATACTGCCTTCATTCCTTGTCTGACACGTGTAATACAGATGCATGTGCAGACTAGGATCAGCATCCTCAGGGTACAGTTGGTATTGTCACCCATTATCAAGTCCAAGGACTGCCACAGTGAACTGCAGCCTTAACTTGGAAGCAAAGTTCCAGCCTTGCTGAAAGCAAAACACAGCTAAACTGCAGCAGGACTGTTCTCTGCTGACACAGCTACTTTTCAAGACGTCAACAGGCTGCCTGTATTTTAAACCATGACAATGAAGCAGGTTGAAGCAGGAGTCTACCTCCACTCATGTTCTTGAGGAACTGAATATTGCAATAACCCAAATGACTCACCTATTAGGATTCTGAATATGGTGGAAAAGGGAGAACATGGTTTCAGCAGAACAAAGTGGGAAGATACACAAACAGACCTGGTGTGCAAGGAAGCCTGGAAGTAGGGACAAATGAACAGGAGGTATTAGAAAGACATGGAGCGATAGTGTGACAAACTAGGGAGTTAGGACATTTTCAGGAGGAAGGCACAAGGTGTTGTTATACACAAAGAGGAGACAGAACAGGAAAGAAATTTGAGAGCTGAAATTTGGAAGCCACTGGAAACACAAATAGAGTGTACCAAATATATTCTAACTGAACAGAGGTTGGATCTTTCTAGGCAGAAAAGGCCAGAGAGTTTGTTGGCCCTGAGGACAATTTAAACAGCAGTGGTCACGTCTATACATCTGCAACCTCTCTTCTCACCCCCAAAGAGGCTGGCCACATCAAACCTGAGCCTAGGAACACACCTTTCCACATGTTCTCCTCCCCATCGTGCTAGTGCAGCACTACAGTTAGACCCACAGGCCAGAACCATGGCAGAAATCTCCCCAGCAAATTGCAGACTGGTGTCCAAGATTCAAACAGATCCTCTGTAGTTTATGGTAAGAATGTAGCCCAAGCTGCTGTTCAAAGGTGGCTGATGCTAGGGAAAGAAACCTCACCACTGAGGTTAATCTAAGAGCACAGGGAGTTCCCTAAATATGGTGGAATGGTAGGATCAGACACAAATGCCTTGGTGGACAGAGTAAGATTTAGGCACCAAGGACATAATACATTTATACACCAAGGACATTGGGCAGACCCTGCAAAACACACAAGTGCTTCATTCCTCCTGTAAGTAGCAGTAACTGTCGCCAACAATGAACATCCACAATCATCACAGTACTATTTCATTCTGAGTTTCTCTAATCATGCCTGTAGCTAGTAGCTTCTTTGCTTAATTAGCAGGGAGATATTTTCTGAGACTTCAATCTCACAATAAAAACATAGGTTTAGTTATTGAGTTAAAAACATTTCTGAATGAAACATTCCAGATTCAAATTACAGATTGGATAAACCCTTTGGTTGGGCGTGCATGGGTTTTTAGGGGTTTTCTTGTTTGTTTATTTGGGGGTTTTTATTTGTTTGGTGGTTTTTATGTGGCGGTGGGTTTTTTCGGTTGGTTGCGTTTTGGGGGTTGGTTGGTTGGTTTGGGGCTTTTTTCCCTGACCAGTCTGGAGTGCATTATTTTAGGCACCATGGAACTGCCTCTGGCTATAGTTACAGAGTAGATTTTAAATGAAAGCTGGTGTTGGTCTGCATAATATTTGGTGCACCTGGGGAGAAGTATTTATCCAAGCAACAGCCAGATCTGTGGCTACCAAACTTGTTGAGGACTCACTCATATTATTTTCAATGGAATCTTTGAACACACCAACAGGTACTTGTTGCATTTAAGCAGGTTTCTTACCTTTGAAATATAGGAACAAAATTCAGCAAAAGAAAAATCACATCTAACTAACAATTAGGATATCACACAATGCAATTAAATTTGTTACACAGTCACTCTCATAGTATGCATTTTCAGTATGACTTTTACAATTACAATTTAGGTTTACAAACATCACATATGTAATTAGTTTTACCTTATTAAGCATTTAGTATGTTTAAAAATGTGAACACGTATTTAGGGTTTTCATATCTTAGTATAAATCTACTCTTTTTAAAAGTCTTATACAGACTTACTCAAGCATACCAATGGGGTTTTTTTCTAGTGCAAGCGTTCATGATAAAGCACACCAGTTTTGCAATAACTCAACATCCAAATACTGGACTTTTTTGGTTGTGTGATGTTGTACAGAATCAAGAACAGAATCAGCAGGCTTCCTTATCAGGAAAGCAGACACTTTAAAACACCAACATTCTTTGTTTATACGGAAAGATTAATATATAAACTAACATACATTCCTATGCTTCCATGCAGTCCCAACTTCTCCCTGTTCATATTTGAGGCAGTGGGGAAGTTTCAGTTAATACCAACTTAATCTGAACCATTTCAAGCACAGTTCACCATATATTTTTTTTTTCCTGGAGTAAAATAAAACATGAGCACCATTTCAAATACATCCAGAGCTAAATTACAATTTAAGTTGTCCCTCCCCCTACATGTTGAAAGAGCTCTCTTTGTAAAAGAACTCTACTGAAGAAAGTGTCTGTTGCACAAATGCATTTAGTTACCTTCCTAATCCTGAGATAATTAAACTCCGCTAAGGTAATAAGGTACTAAGTCTGTAAACAGTTTCTTGGGGAAATGCTCTCTGCATTCTCAACAGCATCTACAAAGTTTCCATTGACATTCACAGTTTTTTTTTTCCCCAATCAAATAGAAGTACTTCTCAACAAGAGCAAAAGTGGAATTGCCAATGGAACCACAATTTATGCACTAGAGCACAGCTAACTCAAGCCATGTCAAAAAGCATCCTCAGCACATCATCAGCACTGCATTGCTCTTTAGCCACATGCTCCTTGGAGTAACTGCTTTCTGAAAGAACTCAGACTATAAATCACCTCTAACAAACTGACTTTCATTTTGTCTCCTAAAGTAGTAAGACCAGAGATGCCACTTAAAATTACATTAAAGAGATTATTTCTTCTTCCCCAGGGACCACATTGCCTGGACTATGCCAAATGCAGTATAGAAGGCATCTTTTCCTACTTTCTGACATGCAATTTATTTTACATCCACAGGTAACCCAAGCTGATGCAGAAGAAAATTGCAATGGACACCTGAAAAGATAGGACAATAACATTTCTCCTGTGAAAACCATCACAAAAGCCCACTAAAACATATAAAAGTTCTAGGGAACAAATACAAAAATGAAAGTCATAATTACTCTGAGGAAATTTGGTGCAGCAGCAGGTCTATTCTGAGATCATCCAAACAAATTTAATTTTCCAGAACATGCAATGTCAAGAATGAAAATCTTTTTTAAATTTACCATCTACACTGTTAATAAAACACATCTTTAGTTCCAGAAATTAACACTGCATAATGAGAGTAGAAAATTCTAAGCAAGAATATTTCTTTCAAATTTCAGTTCTAATTTACAAAAATTTGTAAGCACTACTAAATTTATGAAAATCCTTTCAGACCAGTCCATCTCAAAGTATTTTACCACTTTTATACAGCCACAGTGATTTATAAAAGCCTAAAATAAGACAAAGTGGATATTTAAAATATTGATTCCTTTTTCCAACGTGACAATGCTTTACCAATTGATACTTTTCAAGATGAGGGAGATGCAGGGCTGGACAACACAGTGAGAAGTAGAACTGTTTTTTCCTCCTCTGTCTAGTGAACTTGTTTTGTGGGATCACTAATGAAGGTTTTGCTGCTGAGCAGAATTCCATGAATCTTTTTCATCATTTATTATGTGGCAGAACACACTATGTTCAGTACATGCTAGGTCCAAAACACAAAGCACCAACTTACACTTTCAGCTCTTTAGTCTCCTTTAATTTCAGAGTCTGTCAGTAGAAGAAGGATTCTTATGCTGGCTACTTGCATAAATGTGATATTACACAGTCCAGAAGTGTAGTTAGAAAAAGTGAGGAGATGCCAATGAGCAATCTTTGATAACTCACTAGGCTAACAAAGCATTAGCAGATTAACACATCAAAGATATGGAAAACTCAGCCCTCCCTCACCCATGAGTAGAAACTATTGCATACATATAAAATTTTATCTTTTATGGGAATGCTCTAAAAAACATTTAGCAGAAACACTACAGAAATCATGAGAGCTACAAAGTGAGGGTGACCATTATCTCCACTATTTCACCGCCTTACTTTACTTCTCAGTTTTCCTTAAAGCCTGACACTTATCCCCGACCAGATATATCAACAACCATCAAATGGGTGTTTGCACTTGAAACATGACCACTCCAGACCAGATGCATAAAAAATACTGTTTACAATAGACAGATGAAATGCTGGATTTAAAGCGAAAGGGACCAATGGCTAAAACTGGCAAGTCTGAACCAAAAGTTGCTGACAATTTATTCTCAAAAATAATCAGGACAGAAATGTTCTTGAACATCCCTATTGTTTTTAATTCTCCCACCCTATTCTGACATATTACCACAACCGTTTCTGAAAAAAGACCTGTCCAGTATTAACATTCTGATTTGCTATTTCTTATTATAAATTTCTGTCTGCTACCTTTTCAAATCCTTAGTCAACTGGGAAAGAAATATTACAATTGCATTTGAATCTGTTATTACCTTTATTTGTTGAGAAATTGTTGGATTAAAAGCAAAGAAAGGTTGGTTGGGGTTTTTTTACTGTCTTAATGATTCATTTAGCAGAAGAAAGAAGCCTTGAAACTTAGCAGTGAGAAATGCACTTAGAAATCTGTGACTGGCCAAAAAATGTCACTTCTAGTGCAATAATGGAAAACATATATGCATTGTTGAGGAAAAAAGGAACCAAAGGAAGAAAACCCAAACAAGCCCCGCTTCCTTAAAAGAGAAAATCACATTATCTTCTTTTTTAGAAATTCTTCACACCAATTATAAATTAAGACTAACCAACATCCTATCTCAGTCCAGAAAATATGGTTAGAAGGTTTTGTGGGTTTGGGGTATTCTGTTGTGGGTGGAGGGAAGGGTGTCCCATTGTATTTCTTTTTTCCTGAAATTTTTTTGCTTTCATTTTAAAGTGTATTGCCTGTTCCTTCTCTGTTTATCTTCTGATTACAAAATTTCAGTCTTATGGTTGCACAGGTAGTATTACAAAAAAACAAATGCAGTACGTGCACCCCAAATTCCCAGCTGCAATAACAGTTATCAGAGTCTTAAAAAGTTTAGAACTGCTTCCTGCAACCCCACTTGGTTACATGGCAGTAAAACCGCCATGAACCAAGTCAATTTCCCATCGTTTACAAAAGCTGTGCAAAGATGTGAAATTGGGAGTTCAAGTTGCCATCTAAAAAGAAACACCCAAGAGATACAGGCTGGGGCAGTAATTTTTTATCTCTGTGAGCTTATCAATATCCTACATGTGCCAGCTGCATGTATTGAGCTGTACAACTTCTAGCTCACCCACACAGATACTCTCTATCTCCTGCAAATCCTGCAGACAAAAGTAATGTTTACAATTTTACTAGGACACCATCATCCCACAGACATGCCTATGTTCATGGAATAGAAAGTGATGAGACTGAGAAAACAGAAAGTCACCATCCCCCCCACAGCCCACATCCAAAAATGTTTTCTCTACCTTCAGACATGTACAGTTAATTCTTGATCAAACTTAACCCATTCAGCATTTCAAAACTGCAATTTAAGGTTTCTCTCAAACTGAAAAGAAAATGAGTTAGAAGTATATGCTGTAGGTTTCAATTCTCTGGAGCTCTTAGCACTTCAAGACTAAGCTGGTCTTCGGGGTTGGGGGAAAAAACTGAAAAATTTAAAAAAGCTAATACCCACAAACCACATACCACAAACAAACTGGCAAAAATTTGTATGATTGTTACTAGGTGCAGGAATGATCAACTCTATGGCAATCAACTCAGACAAGCAAGGTTTTGGCATTTATGGTTCTTAATCCATAGATATTTAGAAGGAAATGTTCATATAAAAATAGAAGAGGGGTTGGAGAGGGTTTTATTACATATTGATTTCATTAAATATATGATGAAATACTTGCATCATGTTGACATGTGTTCTTAACTATGAACAATGTGGAGGTAAAAATATTATTATGGCCTTCCATGCTTACATGGAAAAATGTGACAGATAGACATGCTTAGAAGAAAGCAGTTTGATATGTTGAAAAGAAGAATCTGCAAAATTAAGAAAAATTTTAAAATTCTAAATTCTCTGTGCAAAAAGCTTATTGAAGCTTTTACAAGGACAGAGGTAAAAAAAAAAAAGTTACATCACAAAAGAAAACAATTTTGTCAGCTACCAAACCAAACATATCTAATTAGTTTTAAACCACCAGTAACAAAATTACACTAATTTACACTGTATGAAAGAACAACGCACATTTTTTTTACAAAAGGGTTTCAAATTCAGGTTGATAATTTCATTTAAGAAATAAGCTAATATAGCATAATTTATCATGAATAATTCATGAAGTCCATGGCACTTCAGTTTCAATTAAATTTTTCAACATATTTTAAAATTACTGTAGACATGGAGGACCATAAATGTTTTTACCTACACCTCAGATAGCATTTAAAACAAAGACACAGATGTTTGTACACTATCACATATATATTTGAGTATCATATATACATATATATGAAATATACTATCATGTATACTTATTGTATACTATCAAGTTTCCAGACCATACTTCAACTCCTATATCCCAAGAACAACTGAGTTGTTCACTTTTCAGTTGATACTGACAATTGCCTGCAAGACGCAGGAGTTTTATAAATCCCTTTTCCCAGACCAAATTAACTTTCTGAAATAGCTTGCAAACTGTAATAAAGTTATCCAGGAATGTACCTTCTAACTCCATTTCCTGTTGTATTTAAAATCCTGCCAAAGGAATATTTCAAAGCAGAATGCAGGATGTAAGTGTATGACGGAAAGTTTGCTGATGGTTTCCAAAATCACAGAAAAAGTCATACTAATTTGAGATGCGAAATTCTCTATTAAAGAAACATGGACTTCTATTAAAGAAACTTCTATTAAAGAAACACAGACTGTGATATTCAAGTGGGTTTAAGAAATAATGCTTACAGCATTTCAGCTCCTACAGACTTGTTTTTGATTTTACACAAAAGGTTGTAATGAAATAAAGGACAAATGTTCCCAACACTGTTTTCTTCCCATCACTCTGCCCCCTCTACTATCTGGAGTGAAACAAGTTTTGAAGAAACCACCTTTAAAACACTGTTTCTGCAGACTTTGGACAGAGCTGTATTTGGCTAGTGCTGTAATTCACAACGTGTAGCAACAACACCACAGTGCATCAGTCTGCCTGGTTTGTGTGGCGCATTAAAGTAGCAGCTCAGAGAACTGAAAACTGTACTTCAGCAGCATCACTTGACAAAGAAGATCTCTGAAGGTATCTATTGACTGGAAAGATGAGTTAGCCATCCTCCTCCAGCAGCAGCTGTGTTCTTGGAAATGTAATCATTCTTTGTGAAAAGAGAGCGAGCTTTCTTTCTCACACATCAGCAGTGAGCAGCACCTGGGCCTGGCACACAGCTTCCACCAACAGCTTCTGAAACTGACAGCACTTTCTCTCAGCATGGCAAGGTAGGTGCAGAGCTCAATGGATTGACACTGCCACCCTTCAACAGGCTGGAGACTACTTACCTCATAAAATGAAAAAACATGTGGATCTATACAGCAAGGAAAGAAAATCCTGTGTCCTTTTATGACCAATACAGTTTCCTTCTGAAACCCTCAAACTTACAGTGAGAAGGAACATAAATAGGTCGTACTTGGAAAACCTTTTTTCCAAGTGATCATGAGCAGAAAGATGCATTTAGATATTGGATTCACTGAGGTACTACTGATAGTAAGAAAAACAGTGCAGCAAAAAAAAATGACTGAATGAAAGAAGCTGCACTGTTACAGAGGAACAGACCAAACTCTTCAAAGTATACAAAAAAGGAAGAAAAAATTATATGCACTGACATTCTGAAAGCATTAAACTTGACAGAATTGAGTATGCTGGCTGTCTTTGCTAATAAAAAAATATTCAAAAATACATATAAGAGAAACTGATTTCTTTTCTGGTTTGCTGTTTTCCACAGTATTCTAATTTACACAAAAGCACATGCTCTTCCTAGGATGGTTAACTATGCTTCCCTATTCAGCAAAAAACACCTGTAGAAACTTTTAATTCTGAACTTAGGCTAAAGTTTGGTTGCAACCCTTTGGAATGACTGGCAGTAAATATGGCCTTATAAGTGATAAATAAAAATGCTTCAATTTTTTTATTATTTGGTTTTGGTTATTTTTGTTGTTTTGTTTTGCTTTATGTTAGCTGTTACCTGTATTGAAGGAACAAATATTAAAAAAGGAGTAATTTGCTAGGAAAAAAATTGCCCAGGATGGTTAAAGAATTGAATGCAGATGTCAAATCAAAGGTAACACCTCTATTGTAATCACAGGTCTAGTTCTTCTAATTTTCCTTTGAAGAGTATGTTTTGAATAATACTACTCATGGCTTCTTTTAAAGAGAATTTGTTTCTGACAGCTGCTTTCATTTTACATACAGGAATATTAAAGTCTTTTATTATTACAGAGAACACACAATTACAAAAAAATTAGTATTTGCTTTCAGATGGTCCCCAGATTTCCCCCATACATCCCCATCATCTCCACTACCATGCTATTTTCATGTAAGAGGCAAATAAATACTACACAATATAATTTAAAATAGTTCAAGTTTAAATTATACTAACTTGAAAGAATGTCTTTTACGAAAAGAAAAAAAAGTTATTTTAATCCTGCTGCAATTCTGTTTTTCTTTAGACTTAGAATTGATTAAAACAAAATAAATGCTTTGTCCAACTGCATTCTTTTCATCATTTTCTCATCCTTCCATTATCATCATAAAATACCATACTCTTACAATATGGAATTCTTTAATCAGTCGTGACATGCATCTACTTTTTACTTGGCCCAGCCCCAGCAAACACAGTTGTGCTCTACTACACATTATTTCTCTCCATAACCTGTTTTCCTTTGGGTAACATACTTCATTTCAAACCTTCACTATTCCGTAAGGCTTAAATTAGAGGTTGGGTAACTAATGCATAAGCAGAATTCTGGTTTCATTCAGAAATACTGCTCTCATTCAATCTGAATTTGGGCCAAACCAGCTGCAAAACCAAGCTTTAGTCTGCCTAATCAGTTGCTATACCCTGAAATCTTTGTTGTTTTTTTAAAATACATAAACTCAAGAGTATGTCCCATGATCAATTATTTTTCAGGATCTTCAACTCTTATGTGGTTTTTAATCAAAAATATTACAAAATAAATAGATAAATACTAGTCTAAATATTACTTCTGCAACAAGTATGACCATTTGAGATTTCAGCTCAACACCACCAGTAGCAAACATAGGTAATTTTCCAGTACCAAACCACTGGGAAATCAAAAGATTCACATCTATTTTTCTATTAATGCTAATATATTATGGAATCACTGAATCACTGAAGTAGGAAGACACATTCAAGGTCATTGAGTCCAACTGCTAACCCCGCACTGTGAAGTCCACCTCTAAACTATGTCCCTAAGTGCCACATCTACATGTCTTTTAAATACGCCCAGGAATGGTGAATCACTGTGCAGAAGCACATCCTTTCAGAAAGCAAGTCTTCTAACAATGAAGGGAAAAAAAAAAAGGGAAAAACAAAAATTAAAGAAATCCCATTTAAGAGAATAGGGATAACTTAAACCTATGTATAACTTTCCTACACCAATGGGTTTGAACCAAAATCCACTAAAATGAGTCACTCTTCCTATGACTTTAAATGAAGTGCCACTAGTCACAGCAACATATTAAATTATGTGAAATTTTTGGGCTCTGTTTTTCATCCTCCAAGCTGAAACCCTGAACTTTAAACTTGAACATGCTCACTGTTCTGGAGAAGAATACCGACCATACACATCTGTTTTGCACACAGAGTTTTCAGAAGTAACAGAAATGTCTTCTTCTGCCATCTCCTCCTCTCTTTCTGGAAAGCTGTTCCACTGCAGATGAGATAGCATCCATTAGCTCTAATTTAATGATATTGTGCTCTTTCATCTCAGATTAGACCAAGAAGCATAGATACAAATACATCACAATAGCTACAAGACTCAGAGAAAGGCTCCAAGGAAGAAATTTTGAAAATACCTGGTCAAAGTCAGAACAGCCTTAAACAACTGCCTTGGTGGCTGGAAAAAAATCAGCAACCAAGAAAACCCCAAAAAACAAACCTAAAACACCAAAACACAACAAACCAAACACAATGGAATTGAGAATTAAACTTGCACAGGAGCACATAAACAATCCATAGCTTCAGCAGGTCACATGCTAAAAATGGGATGGATGCTCACAGTCATGAATACGCACTGTGTTACTAATCTTTTTTTTGCTCTACACCAGAATGCTTTGATGGTTATATTAGACACAAGATTTACATAGGAGCTCTGATTTTTACAAAGCATCCATAATTCTATTTCTGCATAACAATAATTTTTAAAATATCAATTTGAGATATTCATAAATTCTTGATCCATCTCAGAAGTAATTCTCATGAAGCATTTTTGTGCTTAGAAAAAAGTGGGTTTAGAGTCTACTTATGCTAACACTTACACAACACTTTCCCCTCCTGTGATTCAGGGCCAGAGAAAGAAATTTAATAATTCCCTAAGAATTTGTACAAATCAATAAATTGAATGTCTCTTATACAACTGTATTTTGAGTAGTGTTTTTCCAACAAAATACGTGTGAATCATTAGAGAAAACGAAATCCATTTTCTAAGGCTCTAGAGCCTTAAGTCCTTAAAGCATGTGGTTAATATGCTTAGGGCTGTATGTTGCCTCTGCAATAAAAGGTGAAATGCATCAGCAACAGGAAGAAGCATGCACATCTTATGAATAATGCAACAGATAAAACTGACACTACACACTGTTGACAGTGGAGCCAGAAACCCCCTCCAGGCAACAGGGATGGAAACAAGGAGCTCCTGTTTTTGAGTTGCACATGTCCTTTCTAAAGGTTTTCTTCCTCCTGGATAAAGGATGGTAAGCCACACAAGTCCTGTATATAGGTGGTGCCTCGTTTGCACACTAGACAGAGCAGCTAGCTGAACAAACAGAGCAACACTGAGTCGCGTCACACAGACTGCTCAGGTTGGGACTCATTTTCTCATACAGTTTTTGTATCCAAGTAAAGAATAGAAGACACAGCTCACTATTCCTTACATGTGCAGCATTACTTGCAACGCTTTCCAAGACAAAGTAACTTCGATATTTGGCAAGCCAAACTTTAGTCTGGCGCCGAATGGAAATCTCTTTTGATCACAGCCTTTCCACCTCATAGGTTGTCCTTAAGAAAACAAAAAAAAAAAAAGAAAACTGCTCTTTGCCTTGACAAGTCAATAAAAACAAACCTACTTCTAATACTGTTAAGCAACTGTAAATACTTAGGAACATAAGAAAATGGAGATTAGTTTATTTTAATTTGATTACATAAACAGATCAACACACACATCAATTCTTTTTGTTTAGGGAAATCTTTAATATTTTGTTTGCTTTGTTGACAAAGATAACATTTTTTCACTCAAGTTAAAGATAAACCTTATGGTTCTTGTTCAGATAAATGATCAGAATTCCAAGCCTGATGTTTGACCCTAACCAGTAGGACCAGCCAAGCAACTTAGATATATAGCTTTATTAAATCAATTTATGCTAATTTTTGCAACAAGATTTATATAAAAGTAAAGGTCAATAAAGGCAAGAATAAAAGGTCCATTATATTTGCCCTGAATTCAGTGAAACTTGATAACAATTCTGTTGAAAACACCTTCAAAGCAGAACAAGAAAATTTTTTAACAAATAAGAATGTGAAATAAACTATATAAAAGAAACTAGAGTTTGCAATACAATAGGTAATGTTCATGGATTAAAAAAAATGAGAAAAGCTACCTACATTAAGTTAAAAAATCTTACATTAAGCAAAAAAAATGTTTTGTTGTTCTGTTAAATATTTTCTGTACTACAGTCAAGAATGCAATAGGCAGGTTATGAACCCAAGATCATCTTCCCTGTAACATGTTTAAATCCCAGGAAGAGAGTCTGGCCTTAGACTGACAGTCAGCATGAATCATCACCAATTCCAAACACCTCTCTTGAAAAAAAAAACTTTGCTTCCAGATTTTTGACAACAAGCTTTTTCCTTATTTTGTAGACTGCTTTGAAGGGAGGGAGATGCTCATCATCTGAAGGCTTAGGTAGAACCAGAGAAGATGTCAGAGGCATACCATGAAACATCCTTGTGGTAAGTTTGCATGGCCACCTACAAACTTTTTCCATTTTCAAGTGATCCTCGGGAAAAGTAAAACAAAACACAACAACTAGATTCATTTAGACCTAATCTTAGAGAAACATTTATCTATTTCATTCCATCATGACCCTATATAACTCATCAACAATGTCCAAAAGGTGATGGAAGAATATCATGCTTCACAAAAGGATCTAGCGCACCATATGTACGGTTCGAACCAAAAAACAGTGGAAGAAATTCTGAGATCCCAGAAGGCAAGCAGCGCTAAATGTCTTCCTCTAAGGCTTTCTTTAGTATGTAAGGTAGTAGGCATCTGCACATAAAGACTCTTGAGTTCCCAGAAACTTCAACAGCAAAACTAATAACTGGTAAGTAACAATTAAAGAAAAGTAATTCAGTCTGCAGGTCACAGGTAAACTCCTAACAGAACAAGCAGTAAAAACGGTTCAACTCAAGTAAGACTCAGCCTGAAAAACCAAGCACATGGTGTCACAGTAACATGAGAACCCCAGGAAATGCCGGAGTTGTCAGACCCCCACCTTCTCAATAACAGTTCACCCAAATTAGAAACTGGATACACTAGGTCACTAGCTGGCAAAACTCCCAGCCTCAAATGATGGCCTGTCAAACAAGAGAGAAGGGCACTCTTCCATCTCCTGCTACTAACAGGAGAGCCTGACAGTCCCCGGGGAGTAGAATCAGCCCTCCACCACAAAAACACCACAGCAACATATTTTGTTTTCTGTAGAGTACTGCATGCCCCATCAAGCCAAGTTCTTCAGAATACACAAAATGAATCTTCTTTTTAAGTTGTCTCACTGTTTTAGTGATGGACAACTTGATCTATTGCTATGTAATACACTCCACTGAAACTACAAGTTGCAGCTAGAAGTTCATTAGGAGAAAAGAAATCTGATTATCATGGTGATAAAAACTTGACAGTAACTCTGTCATGGGGAAGATGGTGGAAAATGGAGCATTAATAAATGGTCAGTCACGCTTTTTCTAATGAAGTTCGTGGAACAAGAAAAACTGCTGATTTTAAAATCAGGATCTGATGTCAAGGGTTCCTTTGGTCACTTGCATCCCTTTCCTTTCTAGCCCTGAAGACAGACCACTGCTGCAAAAGCTTCATCCACACAAATTACGAGAAACACGGTGCCACAGTCACACATGGTTATCCAGTATGTCTTTGTTTTAGCTGGGTCCTGAAATGTTTATGTAGCTCACTGTGACAACACAAATGCCGCAGCCCCGATTCACAGGAGGGAGGCATGATCTCTCTGCATCATGGGCAATGAATGCCCTGCAGAACACTCTGCAGCTGTGAGCACCTCGAGCCAGCAGAGCACAAGTTTCACCTATATTTTCATTTCTTCCCTGCCCAACAACCTTTCCAAAAGGAAACCAAATACACACGACCAGTGCATATCTAGTCTGATCCTGACATTGAATCAAAGCCCCCTGAGAGGCACATCAGGAGACCAGAAGGAACACAGATGTCCTGCAATGTGTTTGCTGCCAGGTGCAATAAACAACCATTGAAGGCAACAACGCAAAAGGAAAAGGCAACAAAATCATTTGCACTGCTGAAAATTCAGATAACCTTAACTAGGCTGTGGTCTATTTCTACTTATGGAAAATGGGATGTCAAAATCTAAGGTGAGACTATAAAGCTTTCTGCAACAGAGATTCTCCTGAAATGCTATTTTGCACAAACACACTGTTCCCATATACTTTAAGTTAAACATTTACTACACAACTGAGAGAAATGAAACAGTGACAGAACTAGGGAAAAAGAATCTCTTAAATTCTTTCCAAAGGTCACATATATGGACTAAATGTCAATCAAATCCTTGTTCTGATAGCCAGTAGTGTAAAAATCACCAGAAAAAAAAAATAGCAAGATCCTAACTCACTCTCTCTCTAAAATGAAAACCAAACACTCATTTTCCTTAAGACTGAGTAATTCTTGAAATCTATCAAGACAAATCAATTAGCAGATCTCTTTTTGGGAATATTTACTAGGGTTCTTTACCCAGCCAAGCTGAAATTATAATACTCAGTACAGCAGAAAACTGTTAGAAAGAATACATAGCACAAGAATTTCAAAAACTCCATTACTTATGTAGGTATGGGGTTTTTTTTATTCTTTTGGATATAAGCATGGTATCTACTAGAGATTGCACGTAAAACAGGATTTATAAAATGTAAAACATACACATATGTAAGCTTGCATCATTAATTCTTTTTAGTAACAGTAACATACCAAAAACTCATGAACTATACAAAAGGTTAAATAAAATACTTGACCTATTCCAATGGCAAAATAATTTGTACTAAATCTCAGTGAAATTACAGAAATGGCACATGCTTAGATGCAGTTTTTGGCATCTATAGATCTGGTTCTGGGATAAACTCACTTCACCGAAGCCAAAGGGGGTAGCCAAGCCTTTATCTTGCACAAGGTGATTGAAGAGACAGACACACTACTCTGGCAAACCAAAAAAGTGACTTTTGGTGAAGAAAAGCAGGCTGCTGGAGAAGAAGAAGGTGAGGAACAATAGAAGGGACTGCATCACAATGTCATTCTGCTAGGCAAAACAGAGATTGTAAATATATTGGCTGCCTGCCCCAAGATCACCCATCCATCATCACAGGGGCAGCTCTGGAAGAAGGATCAACATCTTCACATAGACCTCTGAAATATGTACAGCACCCAGGATTAGGAAAGAAGAAAATATTAAGCAATGCTTGAACATTTATCTCACGAATATCAGCATCTATGACAAGGGATTGCTGGGCATCTTACTGCATTACAGCCAGTTCCTTCTCTGAAAGAAGGGGAGCAAGGCTGGAAAGTGTAAGGTGAGAGCTTGTGTCACAGAACAGAAATACAGACCTGACGATAAGGTGAAGAGGTGCCAAAAGGGGCAACAGTTTAGTGAAATCCTTGAGGTAGCAGGAGTCAATGCTTCACAGGCAACCTGGACCGACCTAGCTCACTTTCTCTTGGTCTGTGCCTGATTCAGGGGCCTGATTCCAGGGTAAGCAGGCACGGCTTGGCACAGGGCTGTGGGCTACCCCCCACCCCACCCCAGAGCTAGACACCACCGTCACCTGTTTGAGGAAAGGTGCAATGTGAACTTGAATTGCTGCGAAGACAGCAACACAAACCCAACCAAACCCGAGATGGACACCTCCAGCCCTCAGCTGGTGCCACTGCTTGGCCACCTGGTGCTTCTCCTGTACTACTCCCAGCCAACACCCACAACATGGGGCAGAGCAAAACCCACCCCACCCCTTCAGTCTTTCCAGTCTACACAGCACAGACATCAGATCAAAAAAACTGGTACATAAATCAGAAATAAACTGAACACTGGCTAAAGAAACTTTTTTAAGCATAAAGGCTAAAGGACAAGCACCCAGGCTATGCAGACAAATGATCACCCAAAATTTGAAAAAGTGTTTACATCCTCTCACTACATGAACAAAATTTTCACCCAGTATTTTCAAATTATGACAAACAGAGCTAAGCTTAATTAGCACTACCCTTAAGTTATCTTTACTAAATCAAGTACAAATAAGCTCAGTTAGTAGACTGCAAGCTTCATCACAACACTTAACTTTCATCTCAGCAAAGGCTGAATGATTTTGTATTTCGAAGACATCTCTTGCCACTCTCCAATAATTAAATGTGGAGGCCACTAGAGAGAAATACAGAGAGCCATCCAGGAGACCTTGGAGCCATGAAATAATTTAACTCTTGAAATGTGTTCAAACAATATTTCAGTGTGAAGAAACAGACATCTTTAGTATGCACTACATTCCTGCCATTCCAACCTGTCCACAGGTTCCTGTTCATGTTCTTTTTCCTGTATATACAGAAAGCCTTCTTTCTGGGAATACACATTGCACAGGGAAGTTTCAGAGCAAGCTACACTTTCAGATGACATGCTTGAAAGTTTGAATTATTGAAAAAAATACTATCCTTTAAGACAGGAAAAAAAAAAAAGAGCAGGAGAAAGACATAGACCAGATGGTGTGGGAGGCAAATCAAAACAGCACAAGGGTTATTAAATTGCATCCACTTGGAACTATTAACTGGCCAAGAATCCGCAAGACAGGTTTCCAAGTGAGCCCGAATACTCAAGGCTAAAATCCAGGGCCTTACTGCAAAAGATAGTTGAAAAATCAGTATCAAAATAATAATGACACTGTAAATACACAAGAAAAAATAATATTTTGTGTTTAATTTAGGTGCTTGTCACAGTTACAGCAGTATATTGGAACTGAGCCATCTTTCTGAAGGGAGAATATGAATGCTGACTCCTATGCAGAGTACAGTCTTCTACTAGAAATATTCTTCTTGTACATGGTATGTCACAATAGGACTAAAAGCCATAAAAATACTTTAAAATTTAAAAAGCGTGTGTTTTTTCTGAAGCAATCTGCAGATACTCTGTATTTCTGGAGTTACTTAAATTTTACAAGCAACTTCAAACATCCACATTAGAAAATTTTGGCCAAATTTCACCACTGCATACAATGCAAGTGTTTCCCAAATTTGCAAATGTTGCTTCCCAAATTGTTGCAAAATGCAACACAAATCACAACACCACACATTTAATGAAATGCAAAGAAGTCATTATTCCCTTTTGTTCTTACACTCTGAACTGCACAACTTTACAGACTGTCTGCTGATCACAGAAAAAGAGGAGAAGAAAATTCTTCTGAAAGGCTGAAGAGTAGAGTAATAAACCTGAAAACATTTTCAAATTTGTCAGAAACACACAGGAGCTAGGAGCTAGGGCATTTACCTAAATTATATTAGGAAAATATAACAACAGTTCAGATTCTACTGGTCAAGGGCAACCAGAAAATGCAGATGTTTAAACAGAACAAGTGTTGTTGAGGCTGGACAACACTTCTAAACAATTCCTTTTCAAATGTAAAGATACAATGCAAATAAAAGAAATCATAAAGTAATGCATTGCTTACTAAAGGGAAAGGGCTTGGGTCGGGTATTATCAGCAATTACAGCTATATAACCTCATCTTCAAAGCACTAAACAAGTAAGATCTCCACTCCCCACTGACTCAGAGTATCGTTCCTATTATGCATAGAGAGAGAAATAAAATGCTGATGGTAACCTCAGGCTGTCAAATCAGTCCTCATGCAATCAAGCATTACAGGTTAAAATCTGACTCATACTTCTTTTAATTCAAGACACAATTCTTGCAGAGTCAGAAAAAAGGAGATGTGAAAGACAGTGTAAAACATGACTGCCAAGAGAAATGAAAAATGCCTTAGTGATATCTGTTTTTCTTTGGTGAGGTAACTTAAAAGGCAGAGTAGCCACAGAAATGCTAGCCCTGCTTTAAGGCCTGGATCCCACGAGGAACTGAGGTCCCTTCCAACCCTAATTTTCCCCAAATGGTGTGTATTTCCACTTCATTTTCCTATTTAGTGTCTAGCCTAACTAATGTTCAATTATTTTCATTTTCTGTCATTCCTTGCCCTATTATCCATCTCACAACTGAACATCAGTCTCTTCAGGATGACCACACTGTCATCCAGTCTTTCAAGCAAAACTGCACAAATGACCATTGGCTGGGCTGTGTATTTAACTACTCCAGCACTCTCAGAATGCCCTTCCTCAGTAAAAATACCAAGATCTACCTGAAGATAAGCAAACTGCAGTAAATTAAAGCAGATTTATAAGCAAAATTTCCAAGGACACTCGATCCAGTGAAATAAAAAGTGAAATCAGGTTCTATCAATAGGACAGGACAATACACTATGAAACAAAGTCAGAAAAAAAGCATTTAGGCAAATGAAAATTTTCAAGCTTCAGAGAAGACTACACTTCATTTATATACACTTCTACATACATAAAAATATATATATATCCATTAAAATATCTATCAAGGTGCTACAAATTAGACACACAAAGCAAAATTTTTAAACTTTCTTTCATTTTAACCAGTTTGCCTTCAGAAAGAATCCCTAGCCTACTAGTGGTCTAAAATATTCCACCTTTCTGATTTGACCTTGGAGGGAAAAAAAAATAGTGAATGGCTATAAACTAGTCAAGCAATCCAAACAATATCATTCAGCCATCATTTAACTAAATAAAAAGGGAAAAACAAAAAACCAAAACCAACAGACATCTTGAAATCCAACAAGAAGCAATTGCAAAGACGTGCAAAAGTGCAAGACTAAATACTTTCCTGTATTTTGACAAGAAGCAATAGGAATGTTGCTATTTACAACAACTATGTTTCAAGGGAAGGCCAATTTGACTGAACACAGACTTTCTAAGCTAAAATATCTTCAAGACACAGAAATATCATCAGTCAAGTCTAAGACAGTCTAAATTATTTAATAATACCCTCACTGTAGCTTCACTGCAACAGAATCCTGCCATTTTATAAGACCTGAAGATGAGCATTACACTTTTTGTAGTATTACCTTATAGCCAGCATCAGCCTTTGCATTCTACAATCATACAGAAAAGGATAAAGGATGAGAGAGGAAAAAAGTAACTGCAGACAAAATGCCCTGGCAGTGTTTGGTACTCCTGTGGTCAGCAGTATCTTAAAATTCTTGAGAAAATGAACCGTTCCATCACTTTCATTAAAGATGTGCAGTTTCTTCTGTAAAATAAAACTGGAAAAAAAAAAATCCCAAACCAAACCAAACTAAAAAAAAAAAAACAACCACCCCCCCCCCCCCCAGAAACAAACAAACAAACAAAAAAACTAAACCGACCCTCCCCTGAAAAAAAATTTACCATGAACAAACCCAAAAAACCTTCTACACAGTTATGGTAAGTCCTTTCTACAGCAGCAATGTCTGGACGAGGTTTTGGCCTTCTGGTCCCAATAAAACTCTCCACTATTTCACTATTTCAATTTCTTCCTTCAGACCAAATCCCTTCTCCTATGTCTACAAAAATGTCAGCGTCTTCTGAAGCCTGGAAGTCTGTCCATCACTAAAACACTTTAAAAGCTTGCTACCTGCTTGAGTGAATGATGGCATATAGAATAATTACTAATGGAAATCTAGTAGATAAAGTATTTTAACTTTCTATTCACTGATATAAATTAGAATTATTCAACTGTTCATGTACAATTTCCTATCTTTTAATAAAGCCATTTTAGCAAGAGATGATGTGAGATTCAGTCACTTTAGAACAACTGTTGGTTTCCATCCAATTATGAAATTTTAGTTTCAATATTAGTTTTTTCTATACTTTCTGTTTTAGAAACAGACTTTTATATGTCTCTTTACAATTCTGATTGGAATAACTTGTTCATGACACTGCTTGTTCATAAAATGCTGTTAGGTTTTTGTCATTTATGCTGTGTTATCTGTTCCCTCCTTTTAACAACTAATCATTTTGAATGAGCCACAGAAATTAGTCAGTTACTTAAATGCAGTAGGGTATGTGTATTCCAGGAAATGTAAATTCATAAGAGCTAAATTTTGTATTTCCTTGGATAAAAATGTAAGCAAGCTAGTTACTTGACTACTTGAATCCAAACCACGTAGTCTGACATACAGCTTTTATTTTAGCATCTTGATCTTTCGTTTTCTCTTCACAGACTTTTGCAAGTTCTCCATTAAACACCATATTATTGGCAAATGCACAATCATGTCTGATGCCATGTGTGCATGGACACACTGTAGAAGAAACTCCTGCTTTCACTAAAACTTCTCTTGCTCTCAGCACACCTCACACCTCCTTCTGCCCCTATTTTTCTCATAAACAAGACTATCTCAGTTTCTCCTATAATTTTAAAACTAATAGCCTTCATTATTTTGTTTGCTGTGGCAACAGGAGTTTCAGAAGGTGTTACTGACTCTACAAAACAAGATACCACCAACAGCTATGTGTCAGTGAAATGAGACTCCCTGTTCCGTTTTGAGAAAGTTTTGAACAGAACAAGTGTTGTTGAGGCCAGACAACTGAACACTAATGGGTGCAGAGTAACACAAAAGTGCATATCTGGCAAGTGAAATGTTTTTCAGTTCAAAAATTTTAAAGGTATACTACGATCATTTAGGTCTGACCTTTTATTTTTTTTAAATCTTTTATTCAGGTTAAAAAAAAAAACACTTCATGTTCACAAGAGAATATGGTTTCTTACAGAGAAAGAAAACTTACAAATTTACAAACTTACAAACTTACTCTTACAAAGTCATTATTAACCTTTTTCAAAGAGGTAAAAATGCTACCTTAATTAATAAAGTTTAATTATCCATCTTATAGAAAAAAGGTAGAGACTGCTTCCAGAACAGCACTGCTCCTTATGCAAGTTATAATGCCACTACATGAGAGACAAAATGAATGTCTTCATCCTTCAGGAAGACAACTGCTTAGAAGTAAATAAAATGGAAAATATGCTCATGAAACCAAATCTTTTTTAAGATCTTTCATCCCAGCAGACAGCTGCTTGGGGGAGAAATTGCAGAACAGTCTATAGATTTTTGCACAAACAGTTTTGTGGGATCTTAGGTATGAAACAACTCATGGTTCACATTCTTCCTTAACCAAGCAGTCTATGGAGTCATAGTCAAGTTTGTCTTTAGATGGTTCAGGTTCACTCACTGTTGTCCCAGCTCAACATAAACTTACACTGAACTATAAACTATCTTAAAGCAAAAATACACATTAGTCAGGAAATCAAATCTTCATGAAGATTTATTTTCATTCATACGTATAATTATACAAATGAAAACATAAAGAAAGGAGATTAAAGCAATTATTCTATTCCAAGCTACACTCTACAAAGATCTGCCTGTCTAGATGAAGCCAGAAATAGGGACTCCATAGAAATGGCTGTTCATGTAAATTAAATACAAGGAAAAATAAGTTTCTGGAGAGTCCAATCATAAACTATTTCCACAGAGTTGGGGTGGCATCCTAGAGCTAATGAAACATGGTCAATGAATTAGTGATGTAAGTCACTAATTATTCACTTACCCTGTAAGTGCTAGTCTATATGTATTGCAAAATTCAATGCATCAAAAATCATGCCTGACGTAAGGTCTACTGATACACAGCTGAAGAGAAAAGGGCTCACATACAATTATTTTAGTAAACATGAGAGACACAGAAACATACCACTGCTGCTTCAATAGACATAAATGAAATATCAAACAATGTTACTTTCAAAACTTTTATGGTGAAGCAGTGGTTCACGCAGAATTCCTTTTAAAAAGTCCCTATTTACACTGTATGTCTGGGAAACACATAGAAAACTAATACTTCTGCCTGTGCCCCTTACGACTAGGGCTGTAATTATGTTAAACACCAATAAAAACTATGCAGAAATTAGGGAAGTATCTGCTGACAACCTTGTTACATGGCAGACAAAACAATCCCAAGCAAGTATCACAAATACCAGCTTCAAATACTTACATGGATTTAGCCCAGTAATTGATAAGGCAGTAAAATAAGTCTTGGGTACCGAAAAAGTGAGCTCAGGAATATGTTCTTAGTCTTCAGCTGTGTTTACAGTCTGCACATACTATAAAAGTATCAACTTGGTTTCTAAATAAAAAAAAAATCCCTTCCTTGGATAGCTACTTACAATATTAATTCATATGAAATGCTTTTTCTACAGCAGATGTCAAATTACTGAAGTTTTTGAGCAGTTCCAGACATTCTACATATTTAGGGGGTTACTAAAAGATTAAAATTGTTGCAGTCAACTTTGACATAATTTGAAGTTGAACTGCTTTATTTGCTAGTTAAATAGCATTTTGCCCCACTCTAGAGACTAAATTCACCACAGAGCAGAGAATTCTTACCACTTCATAAATATCTTGTTAACAGCTAAACTATGACCTAGATAAGACGCTTCATCATTAAACAGAACATTAAATCAACTGAACTCATTTTGTTAAGGCAGCAAAACAAACTTGTAGCCTTTCAGGAGGGAGGATAACCCTAATGGTGAAGAGAATGATGACTAATTGTATAAATTAAAGTATTGGCTTTTTTCTCTTGGGATTCAGAAAGATCCTTTCCAAATTATGGTTTTAAATTAAAGACATTTGGAGGTCTCAAATCTTGTCCCTTTTGGACATATAACTAAATCCCTAAACCACCACATATTTTCTAAAATCTTGGCAGTTCTCTGCACAGAAAAGCCCAGAACTGACCCAACTGACTCAGAGTTACCAAAGAGAGTGGTTTCATCAGTTCAAAGGCAGGAAGGAAAGAAGGAAAGAAGAAAAGAAAGAAGGAAAGAAAAAAGGAAAGAAGGAAAGAAGGGAAGGGAAGGGAAGGGAAGGGGAAGGGAAGGGAAGGGAAGGGAAGTGAAGGGAAGGGAAGGGAAGGGAAGGGGAGGGAAGGGAAGGGAAAGGAGGGAAGGGAAGGGAAGGGAAGGGAAAGGGAAGGGAAGGGAAGGAAGGGAAGGGAAGGGAAGGGAAGGGAAGGGGAAGGGAAGGGGAAGGGCAAGGGAAGGGAAGGGAAGGGAAGGGAAGGAGGGAAGGGAAGGGAAGGGAAGGGAAGGGAAGGGAAGGGAAGGGAAGGGAAAGGGAAGGGAAGGGAAGGGAAGGGAAGGGAAGGAAGGGAAGGAAGGGAAGGGAAGGGAAGGGAAGGGAAGGGAAGGGAAGGGAAGGGAAGGGAAGGGAAGGGAAGGGGAAGGGAAGGGAAGGGAAGGGAAGGGAAGGGGGGGAGAAAAAAAATAAAAGGTTAGAGGAAATCAATCCCCAACTAGGAAAAACAGCAAAGGGGAGAGGGGGGAACACAAACAGTTTATACATTAGACATGTACAACAATAAAGGATGTAATGATTTTCACTATTTCAAAAACTATGGTTTTGACATGCAGAAGAACAAAGCATGTTTTTTTTTCCTAAATAAACAGAGAGTATTGTTTTTTTCTACACTATTAAGGTTCCCAAAGGGCCAGAACCTGATGATAAAATCTTCCTTCACACCTCTATTCACTTTGAGTGTTTCAAATTCAATATGGTACTTGAAATACAGCCTGGCCATCACAGCAGGCCCAATTTCACTTCCCTTCTTTTTCCTAAGCAAAGCTTGCTATACAAGCAGGGTGAAAGACATAGCCATTGTTGCACCTGTTATGTCCTGAAAAAGAAAAAAGTAACCATGGTAAGAGGTAGGACTTTCCCAAAGATGGCACTGCAGCCATGGAGTTGGTGCTGCAGCTGAAGTTTCCAATTCCCTGCCGCCTCCACAGTCAGGAGCACAATAAACTCCCCTAAATTTGCTGGCACACATTCTTACAACCCTAACTCCATTTCTACACACCCCACACACACTTCTTTTCCTTGTAAACTGGATCAGTCCAGACACTCTGCTCGGACACGTCCATCCCACACCCACCTGTTCCCATACCACTCTTTCTAACTTTAGTCTTCTGTTTCATGTTAAATGAAGTACAGATGCTGATACCGAGCAGCTTCTCAAGCAACAAGAGTTACAAAGGAGAATGCTAATCATTCAGTCACAGAAAATCATCTCTTTGGAGGCATGTTTTCCTACTTGCTGACCAGGGACCCTTTTTTTCCCAGACAGCTAGGAGCAGCCACTATGGATGACTGAAGTACTTGGTAGACAACCACAGCACATCTGTGAATTCCTAAGATCTAAAGTGCTATTTAATGGGAGTCAGAAAGAAAAACAGTCAAACACCAAAACACCCAAATGTCAGAAGGGAAACATGCTTACAGAGAAAATTATTAAATCAAAGAACAGAAAATTAAGATAAAGAAGAAGATTGGATGATGCAGAGGAAATGAGGAGAATCCTGTAGAGACAATGACAACTACATCTATTTATTCCTACATCAGTTCCAGAATTTTAAACCCATAACTTGTATCATATAAGTATTAATTCTTAAAAATGAATATATATCATATGTTTCCAAAGCTAGAGTAGTTTTAGTTAATTGAATTGCTTTGGTCTTGCAACATGCAACTACTCACTCAACATGGGACTTTGAAGAGTAAAAGAAATAGGAATACATGACCCAGTATGAGATTATAGGATACAATTTTAGTCCATTACATTGATGCAGCATGATATTAAGCATGAGAGAGAGAAAACTGTCATTTGCAAAATTTTCTATGGGCTTTACATGAACTCTGAAAAAAAAAAAAGTTTCTGAAAATAGGCAGGTATGAACTCTCTGCCTTTCAAATTCATTCATCTGGTACAACATGAAAATGTACATTATCAGAGTTATAGAAATGAAAGTTGCAAAAAGCCAAGTTATTTAAGAAGAAACCACCGTAGAAGACTTACACATGTTACAAGAGCTTCTGCTGCTGGAAGTTTAGCTCCTGAAGACCATAATATGACATCTGTTATCCTCTATGGGAGGTGCTAGTGGGGAGGGAGCTGTTCCCTATGACATTCTCACAGGTGAAACAGGAAATTTTATACAAAAGCAAATGACATCTCCCTAGAAAACCATTGGAGTTAAGTCTCTGTGGTCAGTGAAACAATGGAGCTTTGCAAGGTTCAGTGCTACAGATACCTGCCTTACTGAACTCCATAGGCCAACACCAAGCTGTTACGTGCTGCCAACATTCTGGTCTTAGTAAATGGAATCAAGCACCAGCAAAAAAAAATGGTATGGAGAGGGTGGGAATAAAGACAGGCAATAGAGTGAAGACAGGCAGAAAGTTTCCGGCTTAAACCATTTCACTGGTACCAAACAGGGACTTGGGCAACAATTCTTTGTGAAAGATCTGGAGTGGATCAGAGCTTGAGCAAGGCCACCCTGCCACAAAACAGTCAGGCTTCAATCTGGGAAATAAAACGTCATCCAGAAAACATAGGAAACAGTCATCTTCCTTCAGCTGGTCCTGGTACAGCATGAGCTAGAATATACCAGTTTTGGTTAGCAAGCTTCAAGAAAGACATTTTGGAGAAAGTCCAGCAGAGAAGAATAAGCACAACCATGAGATTCAGAAAATATGATGCAAGAGGAAAGGCTAAGAACACAGAAGTGGTGAAGAGAATGTTGAGAGAGAGATCTACAAAGAGACAAGATAATTTTTGGGAAGAATTTCTGTAAAAGTTTGAGGAACTATTTCAGAAACCACAAAAATAAAATCAACTACAATTGCAAAAAGTAGAGGAATAAATTGTAACAGGAAGTAATGCACTTGGATTGCAAACAAGTGTAAGTAATCACAAGCCTGCATGCCTGCCTGTGAAAGTCACTGAATCTCTGCTCTTGTCACCTCTGGAGAATAGGTTATGCCAGCTAAAGTTGACTCTGTCTTGAAGAATAAATAATCCAACCTCTCAAAGTCCTTCTAGATCCTATTTCCCCCAGTCATACTGTGGTTACAGAAGACCTTGATCTTCCTAGAAAATGTAACAGACATAAAGGCGCTAGAAAAATTTCTACAGAGCCTAATGCCACAGTACTGAGGTTTGATTATTCTCTACTTCTAGAAATGATAAATCCCACACCAATATGATTTAGCATCAGCAAAGATGACATTACAAGTATTCCACTGATCAATAAGGCCTTGCCTGCAGGAAGAAAACTGCATCTAGTTTACTCTTTGGTTTCACACTGAACTAAG
Source organism: Calcarius lapponicus (assembly GCA_039654755.1). Lineage (NCBI taxonomy): Eukaryota > Metazoa > Chordata > Aves > Passeriformes > Fringillidae > Calcarius > Calcarius lapponicus. The sequence goes on from CM077481.1 coordinate 43,603,119, forward strand.
ATTTTCTAATAATTGCCTCTGTGGACATAGTAAGTGTTCAGCAAATGTGAGATAACATTTTCCGGGTTTTGTAATTCTGAAAATATGCTATAAATCAACACCTTTGTTTCTGCAGTTATTTCCTGCATAAACACATCATCCTCAATTCCAGAATCAAAGTTGCTCTTGACTTTAAATTTGGCTTTTGGATTACAGACCAGTGTAACTTCTGAAATCTGTCTTTCCTAACTCTGTATGCCCTTGCATTTCACTAGCATGATCCTCTTCGAAACATTTTCTATTTAAGAACATGTGATATGTTCTTAAATAAAACACTAGCAAAAATAAGTGTATTTTTCTCAAGAGCAGCATTATCCAAAAGCTCTCTACACATAACCTTTGAAAGAACCACAATTGGCTTTTTTTCTGTTGCTTTGAAAACCACAGTATCATGAACTTTGTAACAGTTTCTCTACTACCTCTGTTAGAGAATGGATTTCTGAATCATATTTCTACACTGACTCAGAGAGAAAAAGATAAATGGGAGATCAGCTTTAGAAAAAATGGGTTGGATCACTATCTGTAATTTCAGATATAAACATCCAAATTCACTGAGTTTGCAAAACCAAGTCCAAAGAACAGACTCACCCTTTAAAGGTATTTATTAAGTACTGCTTCTGGTCTGGCTGGAAATACTTTAAAAAAAACCCAATTTGTTGTATTAAATTGTTTCCAGGCAGAGCTATGAAGCCCAGTTATTTTTAAAATTTAAACAACAGCAGATATGTTTTTCTCATGTAGGTTTGGTTCAGATCCTATTCAAGCTTGCAATTTTATCTACTACTACCACTTTTCCCTTTTTAAGGTATTCTGGTCTACCAAGGAACGAGTCATCATTAACCACCACTGTAACTACAATTTTTAAAACATTTTTTCATGTTTAAGCTCATCCTTCAACTACCGAGCTCCTAGAGTATCATAAATCATTTTAATTTCCCACCCCCCAGTAAAGAAAGTTCTTATATTAATGGAATTCTCTGTTTTTTCTGCCATAGACTCCTCCCCTTTTTTTCTTTTCAACTTGCTGAAAGAAATGTTTCACATCTACTCAAAAGAAGCATGATCTGTATTTCTGCACAGGGCTGTAAGACTTAAAGAAGTAATTACAGATAGATGCTACAAGATTCTTGGTATTTTCAACTTACAGAATATTCAAGAAGATTTAATAGGTCTTTCAAATTTTCACAAAACTTAGATTCTGTCCATTTAAAAAACTCTGATGTTTTATTAAGATCTTTAATTTCAAAGCTCATCTATTCTTACCTATAATGTAATGAAAAACACAGTGGACTCCTAAAATGCAGCTTAACCAACAACTGCTGAAGATTCAAGAGTGCTAACACAAAGAGAAATAGCCAAGGCGGTTTGTGGTGAGAATCTGACAACTAATCAAACACCTGTTTGCAGACTAGATTTTTGAGATGGGTGAGAATTTTCTAACTTAAACCACACAGGTTCAGCTTCACTCGGCACAATCCATATCTTAGGCAGCCATCAATTACAATAATATTGTGGAATTGTCTCTAAAATTTCTACCTCACACAATAATGTTGATACTTTTGCATATCCAATTTCTGTCTCCAAGAATGAAGTTCCATGGCAATTTAAGCTGCTCTGCCAGGGCTGCTATGTGCTCTCCCTCCAAGCCATCTATCATCCCTTCCCCACACCAATGCTGGTGATATGGGATGCATGGGCTGGAGGGAAGCCAATTCAGGGAGCCTGGCCAGAGCTGGGTTGGATCCTGCAGGACTAATTTTTGTCCAGTCAGCTCTCTGATACACACTTTCCAAGGTTTTGTATTATTTGACAAATATACATCAGGGTAGCGCATGTCAAAAGGATATTTTATTTTAAAAATGCTTCTCTACTTTGTGAGTAAAGTGGGGAAGCCAACACATATTTAGAACCAGAACAGAACTGTTCTTGCCTGAAATAAAAGAGTACATATATTTGGGTTCTCTGTCTACAGCCTTCACTTGCCTATTTATACTTTTGAATTTTAAGAAAGGATAAATTTTATTATATACGGAAACACTGCTGCAACATTAGCGTGCAGTGCAGTAGTCTAGTGTTACTACTCGTTTTTTTCTGTAACACAGTTCTGCTGTGTCACTTTTCCAAACTAGAAACAAGCACAGCAAAACCATGTTTACTTATCATCCAGAATATGTGCTCTCTTGCTTTAAGTATAAAAAAATGTCAGCATTCCCTTTACATCCTGTAATTTCTTCCTAAACTTTCAGATGATGAATGACACAGAAAGTTTTATACATTGTTAGGACATCTTAAGCTTTCAAGCAGTTTTATTTATTATTGGTTCATACAGGAGATTGACAGAACTTATTTTAAAGTTGCTTAGCTGCTGTAGTCCAAGACTGCCAAGTAATACCGTATTTCTTTTTTTTTTCCCATTTTCTCATTTTCAGACCTTGCTCTAGTCAACAATAGTTTTGATATACTCACATGAATAATTTCTCATTCATATCCAAGCAAATTGAATAAATGTTTCTAGGACAGTCCTTCTTGGCTTTTTTGCTCCAGAGACATCTTATTCTTACACAATCAGACCTTTGTTTGTTCTGCTTCCAAAGAGAGCAAAGTCCCACAAGCAAAGTCCCACAACATCTTCATCCAATCTGAGGTGGCACTGCTGCATCTCAGACCTCCTGTCCCCCAATGTGCAATGTTAAGATCTTCCTGTGAAACATGGCTCCAACACCTGAGGTGCATGTACTTTGAATTAACCTGCTCCTAGGATTTCCCTAGGGTGCTTATCTCTGCCCCTGAACTTTGTTCTTCAGAAAAATCTTTTGTGTCTCCTCTACAACCAAGTTAGAGATATGACATCCATCTATTCTGTTGCAGACACGGAAGAAACCAATCTCCTCCATTTGTGCAGCAGCCTGCCACTCTCACTAGCCTGCCTTTGGCAGAGCTCTATGATTCCTCTTTTAGACTTACATACAATAATTTTTGGTTTCTTCTTTATTCATTTGACTTAGGAGAGTGTTTCTGACCAGTAGAAATCAAGTTTATTATTTTCAAACCATAACTTTTATACTTAAAGACACATTAATAAAATTCCTCCTGTCTTTTGTGGTAGATTTTCTGTTCTCTATCTACATAACGACTGAATATGCAACTGTGTTACTGCTCTGGTAAAGAACAATCCGTTGTTAGTTTCATGAATGATTCAACTATACAGTTGTGTAGGTTGTTTTGAAAATTAAGCCTTCAGAATTTTAGAACTCTTACAGAATTTACCTCTTCTTTAAACAACCAGCCAAGCCATTCTTCTTACACAGAAAATACCACAGGGGAAAAAAATAATGTTAAGGTGTTAAACTGTGAAAATCAAGGAAAGTAATTTATAGAAACTACTTCACCTTGAAAACATACTTACCTGATGAACTGTTAAATGAACACCCCAGAGCAGTTCTGATGAAGACAAGTGGCAAGGGATGAAGACAAGTAACCTGAAGTTACAGAATTAAATCTTTATGCCATTCATATAAAAGGAAGTATAACAAAGAAAGTACAAGACAGAAATCTAAGTTCAGTAGAGGTTTCATAGTATGATAATATATACACATGGTGCTTTGGTCAAGAAAGAATACTGATTCTATTTGTTGTTGTCTTAAAATCACACCTGAATAGAAATTTCAAATCCAAAAGGTACATTAGATGCATCCCCCATGTGATATTGATGGATTGCTCAGGGGAAAAATGGCAAATTAGTGATCCAATCTAATTTCCCGATTCAACTACTCACACTTGAAAACCAAACTCTGGCAAATTGTGATCCCAGCAGTTCCCCAAGAATTTCACTTTGCTGTTTCTGCAAGCTGTACCCACACAAAACACCTTTCTGTTGCTTCAACAAAAAATCATTACAGTGGAAGAAAAAAGTGCTTTATCTCTTGTGCTAATTCTCCATCCATGTGTTCTTCCACTTCTCTATGGCTACTTTGCAACGGACCCAACTTGATGACTTAATTAAATAAACCAAGAGCTTGAGGTGTCTGTGAAACTGTGCCCTCACCAGCCACACAGCCTTCTCTTTAGGAGACGTCAGTGAACTCTGCTCTAGACTCAGAGGGACAGGCACACTCATTCTTTAAAAACTTTCTACAGAACCAGTAATACTGTGATACTCTTCCTCTCCCTTAGCTCCTATAGCACCCTTCTTCACCATCAAACACAGGCACGCATTACAGCAAAACCAGAAGGCACCAATATACAAGAAAGCTAATTCAATCAGCATAGAGGAGTATGTTCCTGTGATTCATGAAAAGCACACACTACTACTGACACATGCACCCAAAGGCTCAAGGAGATACACACAGACCGATTTAACACCTGCTCAGAAGGATGGAACCGTCTGTAGGATACTCACACAGGGTCTTCAATGTTGGTGAAATTTACTTATGCCCATCACAATAACAGTGCACTACTTCGTGAAATATATTTCTAGTCTGATTTCTTGTTCTCAGTGATACTACAATGCAGATTTCTTAGTGTTCTTAAATGGAAGCTTTTGCCCATTGCCATCCAGAGGACAAAGTCACAACTCATAGCTAAGAGATCACCTTTTGACTTTTTGAAAAGTATACTTTATGGCCTGGAAAGTCATGTACAGATGTTTTTAGTTTTTTAAAAAAGATCACCAGCTGGCATCACTTGGAAGAGGAAGAAGTCCTTTCCCAAGCTGGCCAAGGAGGACAAACAGATATCAAAAGAAAAAGCTTGTTTGTGAGTCAACTCTGTGGAAAACATCAACAAAACTATCTAGCAGGATGCTGCAAGTGAGTATTGGTGTATGGCAAAGGCCCAGAAAAAGTAAATGCAAAAAGCTGGTAAGGGACATGTCATTACTTACATTTAGACAAAACCAAGAGAAAAGACAGTAATTCAAGTAAAATCCATGTTTTTCTCAAATGATTACTAGGGAGGCTGTAGCAGTCTTTAGTAGAGTAACAACTAAAAGTAGGATTAACAAACAATGCATCTTCTTTCAGTGCAACAAAATCCTGTCGTTCCTTTTCTTTGAAGCGTTAACTACTTTGTAGTCACTGGATTAGAAGACTTGAGTGCTTGCATGCTTTCCAGACATGCTGAGCCTAATGACAACTTCCTTTATAAAGCAACAGCCTCACAATGAATAAACAAACTTAAATAGCAAACCATTCTTTGCACAGAGAACATAGTGACAGATGCTATAAATTAGATGGAATACTGTAAGTAGCATTTCTTCCTTCTGAGCAACCACACAAGGCAACAGAGAACGTCTATAGAACTATTATTTTGGAAAAAATGAAAAAAAGTTTGCTTGATATTTTTACTTCGTCTGCAATGTTAAAAAAATAAATACAAAGAGACCTTTAAAATAAATTATCTCAATCAGAAGTATGATTAAAAGCTTGAGATGCTGAGTGCTTCTAAAAGATATTTTTATTGAATCTAAAATGTGAATTTAAGACTCTGAGAATAAGCTATGAGAAGAGCTCCACAAGTCTTCTATACAGAAGATTCTTACAGCTATCAAACAGAACCCAGTATTTCTTACCATTCTTTCCTTTTACTCTTCCTTCTCACTGGTTGGTGGACTAAGACTGTCAGCTTCCTAATTAGTGGTCAAACATATTTCCATGCCAATGCCTACAAGCTATTCACACCTTAGACAAAGTGCAGTGAGTTTAGGAAAAGGATCAGCTTTTCTGCAAACTGCAAACTCAGTAAATAGGATTAATTTGCCTTGTCTCTCATCTTGTCCTTTTCTTCCAGGATCTTGCATTTATGTGCTGTTAACAGCAACAAAGACATTAAGGGGAAAAGTGCAATTCCACTACAAATGCTTAATTTAATCGAGACACTCAAGGGGCAAAAAAAAATTCAGTGCCAAGTCTTGACTCAGAGATAAATTTCATCACTAAACTGACAACTTAATTAATGATAGAAAGGTTTGATTGAGATTTGACCTAAAAATAGTTAATGTGGTCAATATAATTTGTTAAAAGCTATCTGTGAACTCCTTGTACTAAAAGATGGACTGACTTCTATCAGATGACTTGTGCACAGCTTCCAGAGCTGAATCTCTTGCATTAAAGTCAGGATGGAGCTATGGCTGAATCTTACGCAACTTTCAGGATTTAAGTATTTTACAACTTTTTTCTACTTCAGCATTTAAAGGCATTCAGAAGTAATCCATACTTGGATTAATTTCTCCATAAACATTGTAAAAATATTTGAAATTAGAGGGTTTTTTCCTTTATGAAGTTAGGTAGAAGTTTACAAACTTCAGGGCTCTCAAAATCATAGGCATGAGTTACCATTATGTTTTCATTCCTAGACATTCTGCTGACAGAGTTTTTGTGTTTTGGTTGGTTTTTTGGTTTTTTTTTTAACGCTGCATTCTGCATATTTCTCAAGTCACATGAGTATTAACTTCCAGTTGATTAAACATACTTTCCTATTTAATGGCAAGGGGGTAAAAGTCTGTTAAGTCGGGTCCATTGTGCATCACCACTTTCAACGTGTCCTCTCACCTGGCCATATTCTAAAATTGAGCACTGAAAAGGCTGAAATAACATTTTCAGAAATAAACCTTTAAATGAAATGCTGATTAACAAATACTCCGTTTACCGTTAAGCAAATCTAATTAAACAGAAGAATACCCCTCAACAATAGAAGTACACAAGAATTTATTGCTGTGATTATGGGCTCTCAACCACTGTGCTGCTTATTCTGAGAAGAAAATGGAGTCTCAAACTTCATGCCCATCGAGTAGAGTGAATCCACACTTTCCACAGGTGGTTGAGACGATTATCACATGCCCGTTTATGAGGTAACGCTCAAAAGAAAATTATGAGCCCCAAATACTCTTTTAATGGTTATCACATGCCTGTTTATGAGGAAGCGCTCAAAACAAAATTATAAGCCCCGAATACTCTTTTAATGGTAATTTATGATTTCATACTGCCTCCGAGAAGGCGGAAACCTGACGTGTCTCTGAGAGCATGGCAGTACATTCACGGGACGGGGCAGCACAAGGCCCACAAGAGAAGCCGCAGGCCCGCTGCCACGCTCCCCGCGCCGCTCCGGCCCGCTCTCCCGGCGCCAGGCGCTGCACCCGCGGGCAGCTCCGGAGCTTCCCGGGAGCCCGCACCCCCCCCTGCGCCCTCCGGGAAGCCCGGGGAGGCGCTGGGAAAGCAGAGAGAGTCTGGCTGCGAAGAGACAGCCGCGTCGTGTTCTGGAGCAGCAGCGGGGGGCAAGAGAAGGAAGGAAGGAAGGGAAGAAGCACACGGCACCCTTGTGCACACCTCCCTGCCGCTGCATTCGGAAAGCAGAGCGAGCTGCTCAGGGAAAAGGGGATGAAGCGGGGACGGGGACAGACGGTCCGGCATCTGCTCTCAGAACCGCCGGGGGACGACGGCCATCCTCCCTGCGGCCCCGGGGGATCCCCGGAGCCCGGGACCCCGCAGGAGGGGCAGAGCAGCGGGGCAGCCTCTTCAAAGGGAGCAATAAAGGCTCTAGGAAAAATAAAGGCGACGGGAACTGACCCCAAATCCGCGAGCTGTAACATGCCCGCCTCCTGCTCTCGCCCCGGAAAGCTCCCAGACCTCTCGCTTTCTGCTGACCCTCTCCCTTCATGGCAAAGCAACAAATGGCAAGACCTCGGTCCCAGGAGCTGAATAACAGGAAATATAGGCATCTGTCACCTCCCGGGGAGAGCTAAATGGATTAGCGAAAGCAACAAAGGGAAGAAAAGCTCTTTCAAACGTGCAATTGATTAACAAGTCCCCTCTAATCTGCAGCATCACTGTTTTTCCTTAAAGACATCATCGGTCTCCTCCAGCACGTCGGTGCAATTAAGTTAAAGCCAGGAAAGGCGGGGGAGGAAGGCACTGCTAACCCGCCGAGCTCCCGCGCTGCCCGGCGAGGACAGAACGGGAAGGGTTACAAACCTGGCATGGAAATGGTGCAGCCTTGTCATCTGCTTCTTTGCCTGGGCAAAGACTCCCGGGAAGGACTTTGAGAGTAAAGTTTATCTGCTGCAGAGGGGGGTGAGGGCAATTTTCCAGAGAATGGCTTCATGAAAGATCAAAGAGCTGGATCCGGCAGCTCCTACCTCGACGGTGCATTTCACATCCCCAGAGAAAACGAAAACGTTAAGCCTCCCCTTTCCTGCTCTGAAAGCCCCACACAACTTAGGCGCGAGTGGAGGAGGGAAAAATTAAAAAAAAAAAAAAAGTTTATGCGGCTTCTTTTACAGGACTGCCTTACACCATCGTGGCTCTCCAACCCCACGCGTTCCCTTAAGGCCTCTAAATCACGGCGCTACCCTCGGAGATGCCGGACAAACTGGCATCTATACAGCAGCCGCACCGCTGCTGCCGCGGCGCAAGGTCAGATGTTAATAGGGACAGTTTATTCAGCCCTAAAAACAACGGCGGAGCTCACTGAACCGCGCGTCCTAGTGGTTCCTGAGCTCAGAGCCTGACCTCCTCAGTCCCTGAGGGTCGGCCAGGTACACAGAGAAAATGGGATCCTCTAAAGCCCAAAAACACACAGAAAGAAACCCCGCCGAGCCTCCGTGAGCTGCAAGCACGGCGGCTGCCCCCTCGCCCACTCAACTTTAATCCCCTCCTGGTTCCCGCTGAGATTCTGGCAACACTCAAAGTCCCAAATAATAACGCATTATTATAACCATTCCGAGGAGAGGGCTGGAGGGCGGGCAGAGTGAAGGAGGAAGCTCCGCTCATTGCTATCCACCCTCGGCAATAACAAAACCCCGAACTTTTCCTTTGTTTTCTCCTTCTTTCTCCCTCCACCCTGCCCCCCTCAGTGGCTACCAACCAGCCTCGGAGCGCTGAGCCTGCCGAAAAGAGGCACGAAGCGCTTGTCCCCCGAACCGGGCAGGGGCGCGGGGATGCGCTCGGGGTAAAAATTGTAGCTGCCCTCGCACCCTGCCAACCCCCGCCCCCTCGTAAAGAACACAACATCAGGTTTCCATTGTGCCAAGAAGAACCGAGAGAAAAAAAAAAAAAGAAAGGGGAAAAAAAAGCAACAAATGATGGCGGAAAGAAAGGGAGAAAGTAAGAAAGACAATAAAATAAAGGGGGGGGGGGTGAATAAAAGAAGAGCAAAAAGGTAAGAAAGGAAGGAAAAGTAACCAACATGAATCACCACCTGGGGATGCTGGCGGGTCCGCTGGTCCCAAATGGATACGCGCTACTCTCCCAGGAACAGGAGCAGCTTTCCCTACCTCCCCTCTCCCCACACACCCCTACTCGAAGAGCCGAAGCATCCTCCCCTGCAGCCAGGGGTGCCGCTCCTTACCTGCGGCGCGGAGGCGAAGGAGCGAGGCGGCCGCCAGCAGGAGCAGGAGGCGGCCCGCCGCCCCCCGCCGTCCCGCCGCCGCCGCGGGGTCCATGCTGCCCGCCCGGCCGCCGCGGCACAGATCCCACGGGAGCTGCAGGGAGCAGCGCCTGCGGGCGCACTGGGGTCCGGTGGCGCTGCCGCAAACTCGTCCCGGGCTCCGCCGCCCCGGCCCTGCGCTCCCGCTAACGGACCGTCCCCGACTGGGGGCGGAGGAAGCTGCGCTCCTTACCCCTCCTCCTCCTCCTCCTCCGCCTCCTCCTTCCCCAGCATCCGAACGTCACCCGGGACTCGCACAGGGGAGGGGAGCGGCGCCGGGGGGCGGACGGGACAGGGACAGTCCCATCGCTCCGGCACCCTCTGCCGGGGGCAGCCCTGGCCCCGGCCCCGGGCGAGTCCGAGCACACTTTTCCCTTCGCGCTCGACGATCACCAGGAGCCAGCAGGAGTTGGGCCCCCTCTGAAAGGCGAGTCCTGCTCCCAGAAGCCTCAGGAGCCTGCAACCTTCCTCACAAAAATCCCCAGTAAAACAAAAAGGAGCGGGCGAAAGGCACATCGGCCAAAACCGCTACGGCTTTTCTCCTTTGCCTCCTTCCTCCTCGCTGCACAAGTGAAGAGTTTTTGCACCCCTGCAGCGTTAAAAACAGTTGATTGAACGCAGTTTCTCCTGCCCCCAAAGCGCCCAGGGGCGCCAGCCCCGCCGCACGTACTCCGAGAGGCAAGAGCCAGCGCGGCTGGGATCTTCTTTGTGCTCTACGGGTTCTCCCATGATGGGGTGTCAAAAGTAAAGTTTGCTTTCTGTCTTCAGCAGGCAGAAAAGATTCTGCTGCCACTTTCAAAATAGTTTCAAAATATCTCCAAATATTTTCAAAAAGTTTCAAAATGTCTCCAAGTTATTTACTACCAGAAATTAATTTAAGTAAGCTTTTCGACCCGATGTTTTAGTGATGGGGGGGAAGAAGGGAGGAAGGAGTTGTCCTGGGTTTGCGTTTGCAGTTCAAAGAAATCAGTATTCCAAGATAATGCAGAACTGTCAGCAGGCTTCTTTTAACTGCCTCATAGAAGCTCCAAGGATGCAGTTCAGTCAATTAATTTCTGTGTTTTTAAAGTTATAATTTAACAGCATATTTAATTAGATGTCTTCACTGCAAATACATTTCTATTGTTTTAGAATTCATTTCTAAAATCTGATGCTGAGTAATGCTGAATACATACAAATCCCTTTAAGTTCTTCTCCAAATCAAGCTCTAAATTCACGATAATTTTAGTGAAATTAATTTTCCATTCAATTTACTTCTTAATGCAAACAAAGGCAAACTTTACAACATATTCTTTCTTCCTTCTTTTGCACCCGGCTTCTTTCCTCTCAAGTTTTCAGTTCCATCTTGAAAATTCTTCTGGCACCTAAGAACGACAGAGGGAGGTCCTGATCCCTCTTTGGCAAGAATGTAGGACTGACTGATTCAACCCCTTGCCATCACAACAACACATTTTAAAATCCCTTTCATAAACTTATGAAACCTAAGGGAAAAGTAGTGATGATCCTTTTTATAAACTCCATTCCTTGGATTAAAGGCTGCTCCAGACTTTGCTTCTTTGATAGTTAGGAACATGCTCCTAAATTCCAGACTATATATATTCAGATCAGTTTATATTCCTTCTCTCTTGTGCCACTACTACCCTTCCCATTTCCCCTCTCCATGACATAAAATGACAGATTCACGCCTCAACCTTTATGTTGTTACACTAAAAAAACCTAAATCTTTTAATTTCCTTTGAAATGATCAGTTATGTGTTCCCTGATCACCCTAATCCTTTTTCCTGCCACACTGAATAACCCCTCACTCCTCCAAAATTTTGGGAGTCTGATTTAATCTTTCTGATGATGAGTGGCTTGAGGTCGACACAGTGCTGGAGATGCTTTTTCTACTAGAGCACTTTTAATTTCCTTTCTGTGGTGAAAAGATTGATGCATACCAGTGATTTACAGCACCTTGCCAGTTGTAGGTATACTATGATGTGTAAGAAAATCTACTTCCCTCTTTCTTTATAATTTCCAGTGTATAACTAACAGCAGAGACCTGCATCAAAATCCTGACCTCACGAATCCACCCCACCCCCCTTTTTTGTAGCTCAATTCATCAAGATCAGTTCCCTCTGCACCTTCTTTTATTAGGAACACCTCTTAGCTCTGCAACAAAAAAATTTGGTTGCACATTGATAAAATCAGTGTGAAGAAGTGTCCCCAAGAAACTAAAGCAGAGACAGTGCTATGACTTTTAAAACAAAGTTTAGGTGGTTAAAAAACTGCAACAATTACTTGCTTAAAGTACAAATTCAAACTCTATGTTCCTCTGACATTTATGATTGTACAGCTGTGTTACTTGCCTTCCAGCCTAATAGGAAATAAAAATGCCTGCATAAATTTGTCTACATTTTGCATAATCACTACAATAAATAATATTTTGTTTTTTTCTCTTAGGGTCTAAAAGATCTTACAAAATATCTAGGATATAGATAGGATATATACCCACTTTTTGCATTTGGGAATAAATTAGCATATGATAGAAACTTTAGTTGTGAATAATTTTTTCTGACTTGGGAGGGGAAACTGGTTGTTTCATGAAGGTTAAATGACTTGGCCAAGTTTGCTACTGAGAATTTAAGTCATCTTGAGTCCCACAAATTATTTTGTCACTAACCACAAAAACTGCTATTCATATTTCACATTGCAAGTAAAATCACTACAGTGAAGAAACCACAGCACAAATTCTCACTCTATATTGTCGAAAAACATGTACAGCAAAGACAGACACATGGAACAACTGCACGTTCTGAGCTGGTTCCCCCAATTCACATAAGCCATTAGAGAGATCACATGTGTTGTGCAGCATATGGTCTCAAACTGTTTTGTCACTAGCTGAGAAAAAAAAAGCTGTGCACGTATTTGTTTGCATGACCATATGGTATGTGCCTGATAGGAGCAGTTAAAAGCAATGGGCAAAGCTGGAATTCAGCACAACCTTCCTGGGGAATCCCTGACAGAATTTGGGTGGATTCCCAATGCAGTTTTTGTCTGTTTTCATAATAGATATAACAAAAGTGACTTTAAAGAAAGTGTAAGATAAAATGTGGTTTCAACTTGAAGGTCTCAGTGTGTCTATAATCATCCTGCAAACTTAGATAAGCTTTAATTGGTACACTATCTTTAGTAAAAAAATTAATTCTTCTCCTGATCCTTTTATTCTTGTGATAAAAGCAGCACAGAAAATATTACCTACATGATTCACATTTTCAGGATCAACTCTTGGGCTTTATTCTCCAGTGTTAAAATACATTACAGAGATTCCCACTATCAGCCAAAACTGAAAAAAGGATTTGGGCATAAAATTCAGACACAGGATTCAGACACTAAAGTCCAAATTTGTAATGCAAAAATGCACCTGTTTAGTCTTGAACATCCATTCTTAGCTGAATCCTGTTAGGTGTAAACATTCCTTATGTGATAGGTTATACATGTTCAGAACTGCCCCAGCCACAGCAACCGAATTATCTCTTCCACAGAGATCTAGAAACTTTCTTGCTATAGCCCTTGAGATTCTTGGCTAACTGTGCCTGATTCTGACCACACATACAATTTTAGTTACTGTCTTCTGAAGAGCATATTTTGGAAGAAAACTGAGATGATTGTGCTCAGTGTTATGTATCAGCCCAGCAAATACCAGCCCAACCCATGGAAAGCTGGGTTCTTGACCTTTCTTGACATGTAGATCCTTAGGGAATGACTTGGTCATAATACACGGTGCAGAAAAGCGGGATACATTCTACTCCACTTACTGGAGCTCTGCCATTGTATGCAAACAAACTGGAGAGTTTGGGATGGGAAGGCACAAGGGAAAGCCCAGCTGGATTGTTCAGATACTGAGCATGATGTAGGAATTTGATGAGACTGTTGGTCACCTCATAAATGTTACAGTTAGTGAAACAAAAAGAAAATAGTTAGGAGCAGCTATTCAAATAAAGAACTGCATGTTTAGAGTCTACCTGCATATTTCTGTGGTTTGCTGGTTGTTTGTTTTTTTTTTTAATGAATCAAACCTATTAAATAGGTTAAAATAATTAAATAAAACAAAATTATTGTAAATATTAAAATAAAATACAATTTTAAAACACTCATTAGAAAATCTTTTCCTAAAAAAAAAAGCAAATTGGGTTTTGATCCACATTTTGATCACTGCTTCTTATGCTTTAAATACACATGATTTTGAGAGATTTATGTATGTGTGTATTAAAAGGGTGAGAATAAAAAATTTGAAGGAATTATTTTTACCTCCAGAAGGTAAAACCTACCAGGAGAAAAGTACTTCACCCATTTCTTAGGAACCATGCCTTTGCTTTTGTTTCCAGGTCAACATACACAAACATGTCAAGTAGTACTGCTACAGGAGCCAACCCACCAGAATAAATAAATCTGCAAGCATTCATACCATCAACACTTTTACTAAAAGAAGATCGCCAAGGATATTTCTCATGCCTAGAACCACAGGAAACAATAAACAAAGTGTTTCATTTGATTCATAAGTCAGGATGCAGACAACACTCCCAAAAACAGAGCCAATTGCCCTAACTTGTAAAATCACACTCACCCAATGGTTTGAGCATCCTGCAGTGTCTTCAGACTGATGCACCCTCAAATCTCTCTAGTCATAAAAACTGAAAGGGGGAAAAAGCTGCATCTCTCTTCTGTGTCCATTATTCTGACATGTGAAACAATTACAGAATAACTTATTGAAGATGAAAGTCTGAATAGGGACTGGGGCTTAGGTTTTCATTATATAAATTAAACAAGAACATGAGTGTCTGATTTAATTTAATTTAGGACTCAAATATTCCTTGAAATTGTTATGATTACAGTAAAGGGTGATCTTGGCATTTAGTCTCATGCTCAAAAAAATAAAACTGATGTTCTTTTATCATGCAGTTTTCATTATCATCTTGTTGGTTGTACTGAATTACTTATGTGTATTTATTTTAGTCGTTTATGTCAGCCATCCCATGTCACTAGCATGCTACAGTGTTGTAAATAGCATGTGAACAATTAAAATTGTAGCTATTTAACTTATGGAAACTCCAAGGCAAGTCCTTGCTGTCAGATTGGAGCACCACTCATCAGACATTTGACTGACTGCGAAGTAAAAAAGGCTGACTATTCATCCTTGACACCTAAGTTACTTCCAGAGTTCATAAAGAACTATAAATGTACCACCCAAGCTCACAGTACTGGGATAAAATGTTATGTGCAACAGTTTACAAGGCAAGAGCAAAAATACATCATTATGTCAATAAGCAGACACAACCACGTCAGTTGTTGTGTAAACTACAGCAAAGATTCATACACCCTGTAGGATAAAAATAGATTTCAATTTAAAAATCAGATGTTTGCAAGTCATTACAAAGCTTATATTATTTCTTTTTGAAAAATCATCCGGACAGATGTGAAGGTGTCGAAAACCTGAACTGAACCAAGAATTTAAGTCAGCATCCAAGGGGTATTGACTATGGAGAATGTTGTTTTGAGAGCCTGGATGTACCTGTCAGTTTCTAAAGACAGTTATGGGGGAAGTTGGGAGAGAGAAAATAATAAAAGATGATGATTTTTTTGTTTTTTTTTTTTTTTAATTCAGTGTGGTCTGGTTTTGGGGGCATTTTGTTGTTTGTTTTTTGGTGGGTTTTTGGGTTTTGGGGGTTTTGTGTGGGATTTTTGTTTGGATTTTGTTTGTTTGTGTGGGGTTTTTTGTTGTTGTTGGTTTGGTTTGGTTTTTGGGTTTTTTGTTATTGTTTTGCTTTTTAAAGGTAGTCTTAGCTAGGGAACAGGCAGTCTTCAGGATTGGAACATGGAGGTTCAGGCCCATAGACAGACAGATATACTTGAGAAAGAGGTAAAATTTGTAAGGAAACCAGAAGCAGTCATCACAATTTATTTTTTCTTATATTACAGACATGAAGTTTCTTGCAACTCTTCTGCCTTTGGAGTCCCAAAAGGCCCCCAAATAGACAATAAACAGTCTAGCAGAGGCAAGCTAAACACTCTACAATACTGCAGTAGGGATCAGCCATGTGGTAAAACAAAAACCTTCCATCTTCTCCCCCAGACTTGGGGGTACATCCTGCATGCACACATAAGGGAACAAGAGCAGCCACAGAGAGAACTTAAAGACAGCACACAAAGAGGAACAGGAACATGAATACAGCTAGAATCCCTTCAGTGGTGCTGTGTTCTGTGGCACGGAGCAGGTGAGTGCTGCTGGCTCTCAGTACACATTCCCCAGGTTTTTCTCTTTGGCCTGCAATCCTGATGAAGACAGTCTGCAATATTTTCCCTTCTTTTACCAACAGTATGAACTCCAAAACGTGGAAAGGACATTCAGTATATTGATGAATATTAAAATATTTGGGATACCACATGCTAATAATGTACTCTACAGTGTTCACAGAACATTATACCTAAAGAATAGGAACCTGTGAGTGACTTGGGCTCAAATACATTTACAAGTTTGAATAAAACTGCTTCACACACACACAACTAGTTAATAATATAGAGAATAAAGACTTTGCACTGAAGTACACTAAAGCATATGTGATTATATTGGATTGTACTTTTAAAACATTTTAAAGACAACTTTCCTCCTCAGAGAGATTTGTAAAGCAAATCACCTGGAACAAAACCAAACATCATATTCCAAGCTCCTACATGAATCGTTGAGGTTCACTTCTATTAAAAGCAGTATAGTGCTAACAAGTAAAATTATTTTAAAATTCACCTTTTTCATTATATCCAATTGCAAGGTTTAATTGTGTCTTAATTTTCTCTCAAATTGGTTTGATTTTGCAGTGTTACTACCTTCTATATAGTATTTTTTTCTTCTTTTTCATCTGTGCACCAGTCCCATAAATACATAAGACTTTACAAGAAAAAATCCACCAAAACAAAACAGTAAAGTGAGGTATTTCTGTTTACTTAAAGAGGATCTCTACCTCTTCTCATTCCTTTTACTGGCATTGTAGCAATCTGAATAATTAGTTGCTAAACAACTACAAAAAGGAGTTTGCTCCTTTTCGGGCTTGCTTCTAGAATGGCTTTGTTTTCCTTGAAGTGAATTTTTAATATCTAATTGTCCCATCTCTTTCTCTCTCTCTTTCTCTGTGTAAAAGCAGAGAAACTTTATCTAAATATATTTTTCCTTCATGACCTTATCATCATCCCTTTTACATTCTGTATCCTTCATTCACAAAAGAGACACAACAAGTAATAGTTAGAAAAATGATTCATGTTTTGTCTTACAATTAATTGCAAACTCAGTCTGACCTACCAAGGGAGATAGGCAATTGCCTCAACCTAAGGGCAGATTAGATATCTCTCCTGAGTGCAAAGGTCTTATCTTCATACACAAGAGGCAGTGGAAAAGAGATTTCAGTCAGTAAGTTTGTTAAGGTTTGACACTGGCACTAGCCAATGCCCCATGAAAAAAAAAGGTACTCTCCCCGGTATCTCCTGTGAGACTTTCGACCAGGAATAAGAAAGAGGCAGGCTCCCACTTAACAAAAGAAAAAAAACATTTATTAACTAAACTATACAGACAATAACTAAACTATACATAAAAAAACAAAGAACACACACGGAAAAAATGAAAGCCCCACAAAACATCTCCCTCCTCCTCCCCTCAATTCCCCAACACAATACACTTCCCAAATCAACAACCATTAGTCCATCACTACTCTGTACACAATCAATTCTCCATTCATCAAGAGGAGAGGAGTCCTTTTTGCTTGGCCATGGTGGCCTTTTCCAATTTCCAGGCTCTCTCACCGCCTGGATGAAATCAGGGCTGTTTCCAGGGTCTGTTTTTTAAGGATGCTCTGTCCCATTCCAAAAAGAAACACAATCACACCTTTTGGGACATCTGTCCCCCCCATATTTATATACCCCTTGAGGCGGAGGGGTAAACTCCATCCTTACATCTTCTTCTTGGCTCCGAGACATTGCGCCCCCCTGGATGCAGTCTCTGTCTCACAAGGAAACACGGCTCTGTCCATGGCTGTACAAAAAGAGTCCAGCAACAGCCACTCCAATCATCTCTTGCCACCCGGATGCTTATGCTTCTCTTTTTTCCACACTCTCCCTCACTTGCTCCACTTGCTCATCTCATTTCTCCCACTCACTCTAACTCCTTTTCCGGGGCAGGGTGATGCCTTGTAAGCTTTCATTGTCCACAAAAAAAAACAAAAGGCTCTAAAAACGGCAGGACTCTTTCACAGCGCCTTCTCCCCCCCCTTCTTCTCCACAGACACAAGCACGCAGGCAGCTCATATCAGGTTTCAAGATAACAGTCCCGCTTGGTCTCTCTCGGTCCCTCTCTCCCTCGGTCTCTCTCTCTCTCTCCCTCCGGGGGGGAGAGAACTTCACAGCAGCTCCTGGTCTCTCTCTTCCACTTCCACCCTTGGGGGGGGGGGCCTACCTCTCCCGGGCCGGGCCACATGGCTTCCCTCTCTCCCTTCTCAGCCCGCAGCAGCACACTAGTATCTAATTTCAAAACAAAGGTCCCAGAACACTTGCTCTCCTCTTTGGGGGTCTCCATCTCTCCACCCTTCCACCTTCAGGGTACCCTCTCTCCCGATCTTGGTCTGGGGCCCAGGCCTACCGCGTGGCCGCCCCTCCCCCGCCCAGCAAGCGCCGGGCAGGGGAGAGCTCCGACCTGTGTCCCTCCGACGTCCCAAGAGGCCGTGCCTGCGCAAACACCTTGCTTTTAAAGTGGCCTCAGAGGTGACCTGTATCCCATAAATCCTATTTCCGGCATTTCCGGGTCAAACCATGACATTCCACCCTTCACCTCTGAGACCACTCTTAAAACTTCCTAAAATCATTAACAAACTTACAAAACAACTCTACAAAATAACAAAACCATACCTGCCTTAACTTAATACATGCTTCTTTCTTATTCCTTTTTGGTCTCATCTCACAGCTTTATCTCACTCAACTATTCCAAAACTCGTTTCCCGGTCAGGGTAAACCAATAATGTTAAGGTTTGACACTGGCACTAGCCAATGCCCCATGAAAAAAAAAGGTACTCTCCCCGGTATCTCCTGTGAGACTTTCGACCAGGAATAAGAAAGAGGCAGGCTCCCACTTAACAAAAGAAAAAAAACATTTATTAACTAAACTATACAGACAATAACTAAACTATACATAAAAAAACAAAGAACACACACGGAAAAAATGAAAGCCCCACAAAACATCTCCCTCCTCCTCCCCTCAATTCCCCAACACAATACACTTCCCAAATCAACAACCATTAGTCCATCACTACTCTGTACACAATCAATTCTCCATTCATCAAGAGGAGAGGAGTCCTTTTTGCTTGGCCATGGTGGCCTTTTCCAATTTCCAGGCTCTCTCACCGCCTGGATGAAATCAGGGCTGTTTCCAGGGTCTGTTTTTTAAGGATGCTCTGTCCCATTCCAAAAAGAAACACAATCACACCTTTTGGGACATCTGTCCCCCCCATATTTATATACCCCTTGAGGCGGAGGGGTAAACTCCATCCTTACATCTTCTTCTTGGCTCCGAGACATTGCGCCCCCCTGGATGCAGTCTCTGTCTCACAAGGAAACACGGCTCTGTCCATGGCTGTACAAAAAGAGTCCAGCAACAGCCACTCCAATCATCTCTTGCCACCCGGATGCTTATGCTTCTCTTTTTTCCACACTCTCCCTCACTTGCTCCACTTGCTCATCTCATTTCTCCCACTCACTCTAACTCCTTTTCCGGGGCAGGGTGATGCCTTGTAAGCTTTCATTGTCCACAAAAAAAAACAAAAGGCTCTAAAAACGGCAGGACTCTTTCACAGCGCCTTCTCCCCCCCCTTCTTCTCCACAGACACAAGCACGCAGGCAGCTCATATCAGGTTTCAAGATAACAGTCCCGCTTGGTCTCTCTCGGTCCCTCTCTCCCTCGGTCTCTCTCTCTCTCTCCCTCCGGGGGGGAGAGAACTTCACAGCAGCTCCTGGTCTCTCTCTTCCACTTCCACCCTTGGGGGGGGGGGCCTACCTCTCCCGGGCCGGGCCACATGGCTTCCCTCTCTCCCTTCTCAGCCCGCAGCAGCACACTAGTATCTAATTTCAAAACAAAGGTCCCAGAACACTTGCTCTCCTCTTTGGGGGTCTCCATCTCTCCACCCTTCCACCTTCAGGGTACCCTCTCTCCCGATCTTGGTCTGGGGCCCAGGCCTACCGCGTGGCCGCCCCTCCCCCGCCCAGCAAGCGCCGGGCAGGGGAGAGCTCCGACCTGTGTCCCTCCGACGTCCCAAGAGGCCGTGCCTGCGCAAACACCTTGCTTTTAAAGTGGCCTCAGAGGTGACCTGTATCCCATAAATCCTATTTCCGGCATTTCCGGGTCAAACCATGACAAAGTTTTTCACCTTTTACTAGGGAATCAATATTTTTTTTTAGCTGGTCTGCTACTTTGATGACACCATATTCTATTTCACTTCCGGACTTGTGAGAATACATTTTGGGGTCCAAATCCTAGTTATGAAACTGAATTTCTGCCTAATCTGAGGCTCTGTTTACAGGGATCAGTACCTCTCATCTGACATCAGTCAACATCCCCACTTTAAGCAAACAGGCAAGGATGGATCAGTTCAGTCACTACTGTTGTCCCCAACAGCTGTAATTTGACCAAGATCAAGGAGAGAAAACTTACTTGGGTTTCTATGTTGTTCAGAAATTCCTATATCATAGATTTTGATAGAGGCTTATTTTACTTGCCCCACATCAGCAGCTGTGCTACACAAATGTTTATCTGCCTTATCAGAAAGCCTCTCAAATGAACACTTCTTAATATCTTTCTTTCCCAATCAGCCATAGCAGCAGCAGCCAACTTCTTGCAACAAATCTGTAATTATATTAAATAGCACAGTTAAATTAGACTCAGATGCTCTGAGCTATTGCATAGACGATGATATTTCTGAGACACCACTGTAATTTTTATGGAGAAGAGTTCATCTAAACGTCCCCAGCATGTGCCAGTCTCTGCCTTGTGCAACAGCTAACATTAGGCAATGCTGGCCCAGCAAAAATTAGACTCTGTGCACCACTGTCTTCTGTCAGGTTCTCAGTAACTACCAAGCAGTGTGGGAATCAACCCCACTAAGAAAAATACCAAGTGGAGAAACAGGACAGTTCATTACCAGCTCTGAACTGAAGCCTTCTGAGAATGTCAAAAATAAATGTGAAGAATCTGAACAGCACTTTTTCTGTTGCCTGCAAGTTGTGGATAATAGGAAAAAGCAAAAGACAATGGAGGGTAATATTAGTTCTCTGTGTGGTTTGTTCTGAAGTACTTGGTATTTAATAGCAGCTAAATCAGGCAAGAAGGCGTAGACTGATTTGGCAGAAAGTTTGCTCTAGTACGTAACATAAAACATATGAAGGTGATCTATTTAACCTCTGCATTTCTACCCTTGCACAGCTTTTAATTCAACAGGAAGTAGGGAAAGACAGCATATATATATATATATATATATATACACACTTTTGAAAGGGTAGGAGAGGAAGTGGAAGATTTTGTTCTTTTGTGACTTACAGGGCTGCTCATGCTGAAAAGAACCTCAATGGAGCAGAGGGCTTCTGAGCCATACATGGCAATAGAAATAAAAACAACTAAATAAATATATCTGGTGGAAGGAATAATGAGAAATAATTTTTTTCCACTGTAAAATGTGTGTATGTGTGTGTGTAGCTTCAGTATTTTTTAGCAAAACTGCAGCCAGTAGAGATGGGTATGAAATTGGCAGCTTTCCTCAGGTATTAACCTCATTGATGAATGTGTCCTAGAACACACAGACCATATACTGGGTATTTATTAATGATGTACCAGAGACATGGTCTTATACTGATGTGTATATTATTGAAATAAAGAATCTTACAATACCTTCTAATGCAACCAACCACCAGTATCCTAAACCCACATTTTTTTCCCCTTTTGTTTAAATTCTTTGGAAACAATGCCACTAAATTGAAAGGAAGACGACAACATTAACAGTGCAGTAAGGAGAAGATAACTTAAAACAGAGTTCTGCATATATTCGTTCTACAACCAGTTTCTGTTTACTTTTGGAATTTTATAAAATTCTGTTATTGTATTCCCAGGCAATAAAATTCCCATAAAAAAATAGCTGGAACACAATTATTTTCCTCATCTACAATATGACTGAGTTATTCCTCCTCCTCGAAATTTAATTTTTTCTGTTTACTTTTAGTTAAAACTTCAATATTTTAAATAAAACAAAAGAAGCAACTGTTGTTAAGAATTCTGGGGCAAAACCTAACAAAAAAACCTGCTGTCTTTAGCATTGATAATTGCCAAAGAACTGTGATGTTTAAGGCTTTAAAGTTAGCCTTCCTATTACCTACAATAAACTCCACAGAGTTTATTTTGTTTATTTAGCAATATATAAGGTTGGGGTGACTTCTGGGATGACTTGAAGCCTACAACTTTTTCAGGTTTCATTAGCATTTGTGGGAATCACATAGATGCATTAGTGTCAAGATAAAAGAATTAATCTTTAAATAAGAAGGCACATTTAAAGAGAGATTTCTATCTGGGCATTTTACATGACTATGAAAGATTTTGATTTCATCCACACTCAGCAGGGGTGCCCGTTATTCAAACCATGTGGTATCTGCTTGGTATGCAGGGTATAAATACTGCTGCTGTCAGCATTTGCTTTAAAATCTGATGCAATATATTACAAAGAAGATTTGAACAATCATAACTAAAATTTGTTGGGAAGACTTGAAACAAAGGTTTGAATGAAGTTGAAAACTTATGGAAACAATAAAATCTGAAATGTTATAAAAAGAAACTTAGTATCCACATGGGAACTATTTTACAACCTTCCTAGCAAATTTTAATCAGACATGCCTAAAAAATGCAATACAACCAAACTCTATATAAACAAAAACATGCGTACCTTCCAACAAGGGATTAAATACTGCAGTTTACATTTTTTACAACTACCATATATAGGAATACTTGGTGCAATCTGATGGCACTAAACTTAGAGAAAAATGCACAGCCAATTAGCAAAATAGTTTCCAACATATATCTGTTTATCAGGTCATTTTTCAGTATTTTCCACTGTGAAATCTATATTTACATTGACATTCACACAAGGTCATTCTAACATCTTTATTCCATCTACCTTTATTTGGTCTTTTTAAACCTTATGAGAAATTCCTCTCTCTAAAATACATACACTGACAAGCATAACCACCACAATCTGCAATATTTAAATTTATTTAAAGTTTTACTATCAATGTTGCTCTAATTAGATATTTAGACAGGTCTGTCAGAAGTTATCAAGGAGTTCAGATGAAACAGTTCTTTCCAAAAGAGATCTAAAGATGTACTATAAATTACACGGCTGACACAGGACTTGAAAATAGAGATCTGTGGCATAATAAATATTTTATACTATGTAACTTTTTGGTCGAAAGGTTTTCAAAATCTTATGAAAACATGACTATATACAAGACAAAGTTAAAGAAGCTGTGTTAACAGCTTTTTAGAGATGAAGAATCCATGGGAACATTGATCAACATTTTAGAGAAATTGTGACAATAACAGAAATAAAACCTGCATCTGTGATCAGGATATTAAAATGCATACTACTTTGACATTCAGTCTGTGCTTCAGAAGACTGGTCTTCATCTACGCAAAAAAATGTCCTTCCTTTCCCACTCAAGTGGTGAAGTCTTCTCTGCCAAGCTTCAGTTGCATTAATTTTAACATATTGAGGGTTAAAAAGCAATGTGGAAGCATAAGGGAACACCTAAATATACAGCATACAATGTTTACAAACATAGAAAGAACTCCAAGAAGTGTATTTGAGATAACAAAACATATTTTGCATTATTTATAGTGATATTAATTAAAGGAAATGAGACCAGCACTGCAGGATTTGACTAATAAAAATGTTGTTTTGCACATTTAAGATTATTAAAGATTAAAGATTAAGATTATTTAAGATTATTATTTTCAGAAGTAGAAAGGATGTTCTTAAGATGAGGTTAAAGTCATCTTTCTTATAGGTGTTCCTCAGTCTGCTGTAGTCGGCAAACTGACAAGCTCCTAGGCAGATAGACCTGGATCCAGTATGATTAGTCTTTAATTATGTTCGGCAGAAGTATTTTAGTATGAGATTAAGACTAGACTTTACTGACTATTAATATGTACTTGATTCAGCTTCAAAACAGATTACAGGGCTTCTTGAGATCCTTTCCAGGATAATTTTTATGAAAACAGCAAGATGGGTCTTATTGTTAATATATATATATAAAAAAATACAAAAAAACTCTGTGACCACTTTGCAATGTTAAATTCTACCACCAGAAAAGTGTTTTCCACTGACATAAGCAAAAATGAAAGTTTGTTTATGAAGATGAATACAATGAAGTTGAGTCTGAACTGATGACAATCATCATTATTTTTATTTCATATCATTACGTGTCACCATCAAGTATAGATTCTATCACAGATCATGAAAATAACTTTTAAGGGACATGTTAATACTAACCAAGGATAAAGGTTCTGATGACAGGATGCCCAATTATTCTGATGGCAGAAGAAAGATACACCTGAATTGTGCTTTTGTCACTTTTTCACCTCTTCCTTTTGGCTTCAACACAGCCAATTCTATTTGCCAAGATGTGATATATCCCTATGGAGACATCCACAAAAAGAATACCTCCAAATAGAAAACTCAAATATTTTTGTCAGTTTAACCAATGGCAAAGATTCTACAGAAACTTGTTAGTTCCAATTCTCAACTCTTTCCCTTCCATTTATATGGATTATTTATCATTTCTTAAAGAAAAAGTAATGGTCTATTAAAAAGTAATGATGGTGCAATAATAAGAAAACAACAATGTAGTAACAGTAAAGTCAACTGCTGTATTCACTGCTTCGTTCTCATCATCAGAAGCCAGCTTCCATAACATAAAAGGAGTGGCCAGGTGTGGGGATTTTGGGCTTTCTTTTAAGAATTATTTTCCCTGCCTACTGTGTAGCTAGACTAATGGTGTAATATAGCAAACATTTATTCTTGTGTTAGACAGATAAATGATGGTATTAGAGCACAAAGTTTCTTAAAGAGCAATGTTGCAGGGACTTCACTGACCACAAAGCACAGAACCATCTGTCAGACGTGGTACCAGAAGGCATAGGCCATGTATTTCTGGCATTAGCTTTCTATTCTTTCTAAAGATGTTAATCCTACCTCATCAAAGTTACCCATTTTGCACCAGTAACAAACTTCCTCTCATTTCCTTGCTTTGATGGACCTATGACATCAGTTTTATCCCTAATACATGACACCTTGTATTTCAGTACCTCACTTCTTATTCTGATGGCTACAATAAATCACCTAGAGCTAACTATTATACCGATAAAAGGAAAAAAATTGAGATGCCATTTTAAGTCTCTAAAGTATTTCAGAATAACAGTTTGATGAGCCAGAGCAGAAAATTCAGAGAGGACTTTTACATCCAGTGGGATTCTGAGGGTATGTGAAGTGGTATGTGGGTACTGGTTAAATTTCCCACTTTCCAGTGCTCCACACTCATTTCTAAACACTACCACCCAACACAAATCCCTAAGCATACTATTAGGCGCATATTGGCTAATAATGTGATCTGCATATTCCTCAATCCTGCCATAATATTCTATGTACAATTACAGATCTTCTGTCAAATCAGGGCCCTCAGAAGCTGGGACAATGGTGGTAGACGTTATTCTTTAGGTTTTTTTAAATCACAAGAACTGTGAAAAGACTACAATTGAAGCCATAGTTTGTGCATAAATAATGACTCAGACAACTGTTTTTTATTTTCATTTTTGTTTTCACTGACTGAGAATGTAAATTGAACTTTAGTGCTATTGTGCTTTGTTCTCCCTCTCTGTGAAAAAATGTGTTCTGCATTAAATTGCATGGATAAACTCAAACAGCTCCAAATATCACCCTTCAGCTTTTGTATAACACAAGAGCCAAGAAAAGATAGAGAATGTGGTTTTATGACCAACAGATGGTGTAATTGGTATCATAGATGTTTTTATGTCAGGGGGTCGTAGGTTCAGTCTCCATCTGGAGCCTTCTCAGATCTGCTGTGTAGCCCAATGATTAAAGAAGCTATATTGGGTCAAAGACACAACCACCTGCCTGAGGGTAAAAGAATTGCTTTCTTGATCTAGCTATTATACTACAGTTGCCTCCCATACTACAGTTTTCAAGCCAACCACTGCAGCAGTTAATAACAACAGGACTGCACAAAATATTCAACACCAATTTGTTCCTATCCTTCGAGTTTCTCAGGATCTTTTGACAAATGTCATAAAAGTAAGTTTTAGCTTGTTTACAGGAGTGAAAAGCTATTCTAACTCAGGATAATTATAAAGGACCAAAACCCAAGGAAAAGGAAACAAGTAGGCTGGATAAACTTTGAGAGATTCAGCATTGTTCAGTTGGCCAAGAGGGCTCACACCTCCCAGTCAGAATTAGACAGATGGCAAAATGCAACATCAGTGCTCAGCACAATTAGTCTTAGCTACAGTTTATGGATTAGAATACTAAAAAATGCTCTAATCCTACAGTGTTAAGTTTGTATGTGGTTTACCTAAAGGGTGTACAGACAGATCAAACATAGTAATTATGCACACAATGAGATCATCAGTTTGCCTCCCTTATGGGGTGAGTATCAGCAGTAATAAATGCACAAAACCAGTGAATCTGGGGCTTCACTGGAAACCAATACTGTCACTTCCATGAAGCAGGGATTCTACATACTCAGAATTTGCATGCATACACAGTGCACCAAACTTGCCTGGCATACCTCTTAATTCAGTTGCTCTCTATAGAACTGGTGCCAGAGTATTTACTTAGCTATCTCTGAAAATGAGCAAAATACTTCTGTCTAATTAAAAACCACTCTGCAAATTCCTAGTTTCATGAAGCTCTGCCACAAAGAATCGTATGACCCTTCACAAACTCTGGATAGCAGTACCCCTGTGCTAGGCAGAAACCCATCTACGATCTAAATTTTAAAGATAATGACACAAGTATGAGTAAAATTATTTCATTTATCACATATCATGCACTTACACATAAAAAACCAGTAAAGTCAAACTCTTTCAGAATGTTAAAATATTCCCTTATATTCTGTTTTAAGGATTTTCCCATGCTAATGATAAATTGGTCTATATTAGTACTTTAAGTTTAACACAAATTAAAAGCTAATATTAAATAGACATGTGTATTTTCAAAATGGAAACACAATACCTATTATTTTAACTGGTTGCAAATACAAAGAAAATAACATGTGATCTCATTACAAGCTTTAAAATTTCTCTTCCCCTATATGACTGATAGCCTGCTAGATCAGTGTAATCACTTGATAAGGACTTCTCTGGCAAACCTACATCCCTGATCTAGGCTCAATGTCACAAATTAAATATCACAAATTTAATCTGTTGATAATACACAAGACTATGTGCTTCTTTTTGCAGATCCATAAACATGTCTTTTGAAGATGTGTATCTTCAAAAAAGCAGTTGCAGGTGTTTAACTGCATTTATTTCAATACTAAACATATATTTGCATGGGGTGTTGTTCACATGATAAATATTTCATAAAAAACTTGAGATGCAGTAAGAGGGGGAAAAAGGTGTATTTTCTCTCTCATATTACAAAGAAAATGAATATGCATTTCTATTTATTTTTACTTAACACAAGCAGTGGAGTATTTTCCTTTAACACAAAAAAGATGTTCTTTCTGCTGCAGAGCACTCTTCCTAATAGGCTATGCTTTGGGGAGGATAACAATTGGCACCTCAAAGTAATAATATATATGTTTCCATGCCAGTCACCTCTATGTAGCTAAGACATTTCAAGTAGAGGCAGGATTTATAAAAATGAGTAAATTCAACTGACCAAAATATCTATACTAGCTGCTGAGTATATTGCTTGACTGTGGACAAATGGGAAACACCATCAACATAATCATTCAGCAGCCAAAAAACCAAGCTCATTAATTTAAGTACTTCTGTGTGAATTCATGTAGCCTGTCCTCATGGGTACATTATGTCCTCTTCTTCCAGTTGTCTCCTCAAATCCATCGATACTCCCTTTAAGAGGTGATAGACAACACTGTACTAGCAGTCTAAGATTTTTCTGAGACTACTCTTGTTCATTGAAAGTAAAGGGCTGTGTCCGTTGGTCCCTTCAGTCACCAACTAAGATATTAAAATATTAAATAGCTTGGGCATTGTGCAAATTTCATGCTGCTCAAGAACAGTTCCCCAGTAAACTACACTAAAGGCAAGTGCTTTGCTGCCATTTTATCACCTGTTACAACAAAAACTCCTTCATCCATGAGTTAGGTCACTAAATATTTCTTCTGCCCTGCTGGCTGCAAAAATAATCTCTTTGGCTAAAGCAGTACACATGCACTGAACTTTAGGGTTTTTCCATTTTAAGGCTTGAAGTGGCTAAAACTTGTTCAAACCCTGCCATTTGATACCAACTTTTATCTTTGGTCAAAACTGTTAGGAGGTTATGGAGAGGTTTTTTGTCTAGCTGTTTTCAACAGCTTTTGTGGGGTTACACCAGGCTGATGACTGGTCACTTTGGGGTTTCTCAAGGTTCCACCTTAGGCCCAGCTCTCTTCAATATCTCCATCAACAGCTTGCATTCAGGATTCAAAGGTACACTAAGTGTGCCAGTGGGAGGAGCTGCCAACTCCCTCGAAGGCAGAGAGACCCTGCAGAGACCTTGACAAATCAGAGGACTGGGGAATCATCAGCTGTATGGCATTTAACAAGGAAAGGTCCTGGATTCTGCTCCAGGGAGAGGTCAGCCCTTGATGTACAAACTGGAGAACAGGATGCTTGAGAGGAGTGCCACAGAAAGGCACCTAGGGGTCCTTGTTGAGGACAAGTTGAATGTAAGTCAACTTGCAGCCAGGAGGGCCAGTTGTATACTGTGGGGCATCAGGCACAGCATCACCAGCCAGACAAGGGAGGGGATTGTCCTGCTCTGCTCTGCTCTGCCTCACCTGGAGTGCTGGGGGCAGTTTTGGGTGTCACAATATAAAAAGAATACAAAGCTACTAGAGAGTGTCCACAGGAGAGTAATGGATGAAGGTGAAGAGTATAGAGCAGAAGCCATACAAACAGCAGCTGAGTCCCTTGGTCTGTTCAGCCTGGAGAAGAGGAGGCTGAGAGGAGACCTGTAAGTGGAAGAGCAGGGGAAGGCACTGATCTTTTCTCTGTGGTGACCTGAATGGTCTGAAATTGTATCAGAGGAGGTTTAGGCTGGGTATTAGGAAAAGGTTCTTCCCTGAGAGGGTGGCTGGTGAACAGGATCCAAAAGGAAGTGCCCACAGCACCAGCCTGACAAGAGCTCAAAAAATATTTGGGCAATTCTCTCAGGCATATGGTGTAATTCTTGGGGTTATCCTGTGCAGGTCAAAGAGTTGGACTTAGATGATCTTTGTGGGTGTTGTGCAGCTCAGGGTATTCTGTTATTCTGTGGTCTCTTTTATCAGCCCAGCATAGAAAATGTATTTATAGAAAGATATATGAATATTAAATTCCTCTTGATAGTGTACACCAAATTCTTCCCCCAGGTTGCAAAACACATATATAACTTCACTAATTTTCTGGTTTCTTTGTGATGCAGCTGCATCTAATTTTGCTGTAAGGTAGGACACTATTTTATCGTGCAAACAGCTTCTAATTGTGTGACAATTTGCAGTACAAGCTCACCATTCTACAATGTACATTGTTACTTCCTAGACTTTGAAGGGACCAATAACGGGTGAGCAACAATTCTGGAGAAGTAATTGCAGACAGAATTGCAATTCTGCAGACAAAATCTGCTGCAGCGCTACTGCAGCACCTTGCAGTCAACTTACTACTCTCTTAACCAGCATCTAATGAGCACTTGTGCCTTGTGTTCAAATTGAAGGCTCCTCAAATACTACCAAATTCCACCTTTGTAAAAAACACCATCTTCTACCATATTCACCTCACAGTACTCAAAAAATGTTTACATTTTTGACCTGTAATTCCAGCATAACTGACAAGGCAGCTGTGATAATCTATCCACACTTAAACTCTATGGTTTCAAATTGGGAAAAATATTAAAATATTCTGTACCTAGAGGAGATCATTGACACCTTGCGTATTTGTTTCCACAGACCTCAGCTTACACTTAGCATTCACCAGCACCATGGAAACAGGTCACTATATTTTCATTGGCATAATCAAATAAATCAAATTAAATTGTACAATCATATTAAAGCAAACACTCACTACTTGGGTAATTTTCAAGCATCTAGCAGTGCATTTAGTGTTGGTGTCTGTCCTGAAAAATGAAGGCAAAAAAAGCAGGAAGATGATTGGAAAACAAAAATGCAGGAAATAGCAAAAGCTTAAAGAAACTAGAAAGCAACCTGTTTAAAAGTTTTAGTATTTTTAAATCCTTAAACATTTTAAAATTTTTATTCTCAAAATAGCAATGAAGGTTAAGCAGCTTTTAAAGCTGAGCAGGTAATGTATTTAAAATTTGTTTATTAAAGAATTTTAATAAACAAGTTTTAGTAAAATTATCATGCCAAGTTCTTTTATCCATAAGGAAGTCAGGAGATTTATTCTTGCAGATACTGATTACTGTTTAGTAGTAACTCTTTGTATATAGCCTGTCTTTGAAAATCTAAAGCTGGAGGAAAAAAAATAGACCTATAGTATTTCACCAAAAAATATTTGATCAGAACTATCATAGATAGGAATTTCATTATCACTGAGTACTCCTTACTATCAGCTGCTTTAAAGGCCACTTAAATACTCCCACACTTCAAGCCTAGAGGTTCCATACAAAGGTAAAGGAGTATTGTTGCCTGTTTAGATCTGTAACTAAAGTGAATGTGAATCTGTAACTAAAGTGAATGTGAATTCACTATTGACACTAAGGCAAATCTTAACTCAGTACAAACATGATACACATAACTGAGGCTAGTTTGTTAAAAAATATAAACTTGGACAAAGTTAAAACAACAAAAAGAAAGTCTTTGATCTTTCATCAATTACCTGTTGAGAACAACCATTTCTTTGCCTTGTTATGTGAAAGAACAGAAAGAGTCCAAACTACTAAAAATTATGAGAGGAATTCAAAGTCACCACTCAGATTATCAGGAAGTCCTGGTGTTCCGTTACCTTTTTTTTATCCTCTCAGTCATCAGCCTAACTTGTACTTACTGTCTTGCTCATGCACTCTCTCAACACC
Source organism: Calcarius lapponicus (assembly GCA_039654755.1). Lineage (NCBI taxonomy): Eukaryota > Metazoa > Chordata > Aves > Passeriformes > Fringillidae > Calcarius > Calcarius lapponicus. The sequence goes on from CM077481.1 coordinate 43,633,937, forward strand.
TACTGTGACACTGGTAATCAAGAAAAGGCTTACTCCAATCAAAATCCAATTTTAATTAGACCAAGTGTGAAAAATTATTTCCACTTCCTGTTCTGAGTGTCACAGAACAGGAATCAGAATTACAGTCAGAGTACAGAATCCCAGAACAGGCCAAGCTGGAAGTGGCCTCAAAAGATCATCAGGTCCAACCTTTTCTGAGAAGGGAAGCCTAGATGAAATTATCCAGTATCCTGTCCACCTACATCTTTAAAATCTCCCATAATCCATGAGGAGGTGGTTTTCCAGTAATTGACAATTCTCCTCACCATAAAAGATGAAACTTCTCCCCATGCAACTTGTACATATCAGGTTCCATGCAACTCACCTTGAGAAACCACGTCTACCAGGGGTTCATGGGGTCCATCTGTCAGACAAGAGGAAAAGCATCTTTCTTTGCCAAGTTGGTGAAGAGCTGCAGCAGACAAGGTTCAGGTTGGCTATCAGCAAGAATTTCTTCATGAAAAGGGTTGCCAAACATTGGAACAGACTCCTCAGGGAGGTGGTGGAGTCACCATCCCTGGAGGCATTCAAGAAATGACTGGACGTGGCTCGTAATGTCATGGTCTAGCTGACATGGTGGTGTTTGGTAAAAGGATGTACTTGATCTCAGAGGTCCTTTTCCAACCTTAATGATTCTATTCTATTATACTGCCCATGTAATCTGTGGATGCCCCATCCCTGGCACTGTTCAAGGCCAGGATGGATGGGGGCTGGTGCAACCTGGTTTAGCTGAAGGCATCCCTGCTCAGGACAGTTGGTATTAAAATTATCTTCAAGGTCTGTTTCAACCCAACTCATTTTATGATTCTATTGCCCTTCCATTCTTCATGTGGCTTTTTGTGAAGAGAGCTTCTGCCATCTTTGTAGACACTGTGCAAGAACTGGAAAATTGTCCTCCAGTTTTTCTTTCTTCACAAGCCATGTTCTCCAGCCCTTTGGTCATCTTTATGGTCCTCCTTTGGACCTTCTCCAAACTGTCTTTATCCTCCTTGAATTATGAATACCAGAAAAGGAGCACAGTCTGACAAATGTTGATCAGAGTGAGACAATCACTTATTTTTGGCCTACATAAATTGTAAGCTAAAGGGCGGGTTACGTATTTCCAATTCTACTTAAGCTGTTCCTTTGACTCCAATACTTATACTGGTCTCTGCCAGCTCAGAATCCTCTGCTGGAAAATACAATTCCATTATACAAACAGCATACTGAGCTAAGTGGTAACACCTCTAATAGCAGAGGAAAAGAGAAATCTTATCCATAAAATATGGTAGGCAAAATTGCAGTATTTTATTCTGTAACAGTGTCTCAAAGTTGGGGCATATGTCACCAAAACTCAAGTTTGTTAATACACAGAAATTCTCTTCTGAGTATCAACAAAACTCTATCTGGTCCAGTGTCTAGCTTGCAATAGCAGTTTTCAGCAAGTGTGTGCTATCAAAGTATTAGAAACTGGACATGTATAAACTGTCTTTCCCTGATAGGTACTCTTCAGCAGATTTAGTAGCTTCTGTGACCTCTACTATGCATATTTTGCAACTACCTAGTACATAATGGACAGGAAACCAAAATCTGGAAAATCTATCAACAGCAAGACAGAGTAAGCCTGTTACCTTATTACCATGAAAACTGCCAAAGAACATAAAAACACTAGAATAAATATTATCCAGACATTTCCTTTTATTAGGACACTGAAGCAGTTTAATGTACAAATGCTTTGTGTTAGTTGTAAATATTTCCTCTGTTTAAGCAGCATTTACAGCTCTGTACATTTACATGTGCACTTCTCTAGTCATCTTAAGACGCAAGACACTTTTGTGGTAGCAACTTCATAGATCAGTGAATGCCAACACTCCACAACCCTGTTTAAAATAATAAAGTCCAGATGGAGTGACAGAAAGGAGACAGTACACCATTCTGTGCATTGACTGGGTTCATATTTCAAAAGTGAAAAAAAAAATAAAATCAAAGTTATTCAGCCATACGTCTCTTTCTTTCTTAATACCCTCCTTATGCATTTCACCTCCTATCCAAAAAATAATGATTACTATAATAAACAGAAAAGGCATCTGTAGTTTTTCCTAGAAAAACCATGAAACTACACAAGTAGCAATCAATTCTTTTTAAATATTCAAGGAAAATAAATCTCTTTGTTTAAAATATGAATATATATATCATGTAGATATGTTTCTTCAAGATAAAATATTTTGAAAGTATAAATTCTTTCCAGTCCACTCCAGTCCTCATATATTGCAAAAAATTGGTTTCATCAAGACAATTTCAATAAATGACCAAAGTTTAACAGTTAAAATGCCCTCCTTGTCAACTGTCAGATATTAATAGTCTATTTAAAAAATTAACAACATTTATTTTTCTTCACTATTTAAAATACTGGATTTATTATCCACTTAGCTGAAACTCTGTTCCAAGTACGTGGCAAAGTGAAATACATAAATAAACTGAAACAAAATTTATTTTCAAAAGATACTTTGAAGTCTGGGATAAGGTCCTTGCATTTGATTCATCTCACAGTATCCTATTTAATAGGTTTACACTGAACTCCAGTCTCATGCCCACATCTGAAGAAATGGATGGAAAAATACCAATTCATCCAAATGTAACTACAAAGCAACTAACACAGATTTGTTAATATATTTATCAGCCAAGAGCACTGGGCAATTAAGCACCTTAACAGGCTTCTGATTTTTCAAATGTCAAAAGTTTAATCAGAATCACCTGCTGTCTTCCTAGCCCCAATCAACATTTTTCCCCAGAGCCACCCATTTCTTCATCTGCTTCCCATGACAGAGACATTTATCAAAAAAGTCAAAATGAAGAGGAGCCAGATATGCTTAAACTGACCAGGGATTTCCCCCTCCACCAGTTACATCTCATAAGTGTCTTAATTTCTTACAGAGACCATGCATATAACTGTCAGTAAAATATATATTACAAGAGCACTTCAGCTGCTATCAACCAAGGTATTCACTTTACTGTGATCTAATGCTTCTTTCCTACATATTGGTAAACAATAAAAAAGGACAAAGGCATTTTTACCAATGTTTTAATGGTGGGTATGTGTTTGTCAAATGAATCAGATTATGGCATTTCTTAGCAACATTTTTTAACTTTTATTTCATCAGAGCTACTTAGTCACAGATTTGAAATTGCTAAAAATTTCATTCTGCTTCTACCTTAGTTGTCATCACTTCATTTAAAAGCAAAAATACCCAACAAACCAAGAACAAAAATAACAACACAAATCCATGTATCTAAAAATTATTGTTAGTTCTCTAAGCATAACAAAAATTCCACCCCATTTGCAGACAACCTAAAATAAAATGAGAGAATTAAACACAGATTCTGCAACTAAGGATTTCAATGCCAATGGTTATTTGCTTACCTTCCCAGGCTTATCTTAACTCCAAAACCATTTAATAAGCTACACTGGAATCAAAGTACCTCATTTGTTCCAAATTTATACATCAAAGGCTTGACTTCACTCGAATTTGCAGGTTTCAATTATCCAGCCAAAAATGGCTCAAAAGCTCAGAGTAGAGCCATAACATTTAATTTCCATTTCTTTCAGTCTCTGAGGGCCTTCAAGATGACTATTCTGCCCTTCAGTTCCAGTCTGTAAAATGGGAGTCAGTCTCATTCTGCACATTTTTTTCTCTTCTAAATTGTTGGCTTCTCACTGGCTTTTATTCACAGTTAACAGAGAAAACATAAATGTCATTGAAATAGGGATTCTCTTTCACACTGGGATTTCTTTCACTACGTTACACAGATAATGATTTGACTATTTCCAATGTCAAGCAACAACTTTAGGTATTCTATCTGAATGTACACAGATGAAAAGTTTTGAAAACCAGCACAGAAACAGTCTCTGTGAACTGGAGGCAGCATAGACTATGCTTACCTAATGTAGAATATTTAACAATATATGGTCGACCATGCTACAAAATCCAATTGTGTAAGTAAAAATCTGAATCAAACATGATTATATTTAACAATAATGTTTCTCAAAAATAGTCCTATAATCCTTGTAGTAGCAACCAAAAAGGCACATAAGTACAAAACAACTCAACGCATATTAGGCAGAATACAAAAATTTCAGACAGGCGTTCTTAAAGCAAAATTGTGAAATAAAAAGCTGTATTTTCTGTTTTATAAAAAGATATGTACTTCCTTACCAGTTTCCTGATTGAAATAAAATGTCCATATATGTAATGTCCATCTGTGCTTACTTAAAATCCTGACAGCCCAACCTCCAAACATTACTTTCAAGTTACTTGGGAATCGTATGTGCACAGATTGACTTGTGTTTCAGTAGTATTTGTACCATCTCAACTCTTAGTAGCTATCTGCAAGTCTTTCCTTCTAAGGTATAGATGTTTACAGACAAAACAAAGCACACATCATTTTTGTGCTTAAAAGTAGTTTGACTAAGCTAGATTTAGTTGCTGTTTCAAAACCTTGGTTCATTTTCCATGTTGCCTATTACTCCTCTTCAAGACTGGTACAAAGCTCCCTTATTTGAACATACTACACTGGAATTACAGCAGTTTCACAATTCAGAGGTTTGAATTTAGATATTTTAAAGATAATAGTATGAAAAACCTCACCCATAATATCAAACATGCATATAATTACATATGGAATGCAAAAATTAAATAGTATTTGATATGAATTTACTCTCTGGCCAGGCTTTCTTAAAACCTGGCTACCAAAAATTATTAGAGAAAGATATATAAACAAAAAGAACTGAAGGTCCTCCCTCCTATAATTCAATAATAAATGACATAATATAGCACAAAATTATATCTTAATGTGTTATCCTTTTGGTAATATTAGGAACATTGTATTTTCATTTGGAAGGTGGGGAGGGATAATTCAAATTTACTTGAAGTTCCCACATTCTGAGAAAATGGAGAGAAAACAGCACATTTTACATGGTTTGGGGTGAAACTGAATGTTTATACACATTTTTGAGAACATTTAAGGATTTGAGGAAATAAATTTAAAGCTTTTTATACTAACTTATGAAAGAGTCATGAATTCAATAGTGATATCCCATTTTAAGTAATGTGAGTAAATGGTAGAGTTTGAACTGGAACAACACTATCATTCACTAACTCCAAAATTCAGTATTCTTCCCCTCACTGCATCTGTATCACTCTAGAACAATTTTGTTAGTCAGCTTCCAATGCCATCAGTGGAAGAATCTGGAAGTCACTGTACAGTGTAAAACACTTATCCTGATAATGTGGGGAAAGAGGAATCCAAAAACAGCAGTCTAATTCAACACAGACTGTGCAGCTTCCTTAAGAAGTGATGCAGCTTTGTCCAGTTCTTGCTCTGTTTGTTCCACTGTTATCACTACTCGAATACTAGAAAAAGAAAACCAGAACACAGAGAGTAAACTTTACTCCTAGCCTTTTGCTTAGAATTGTATTGTACTAATTTCAACACATTAAGATCACTATCTGTAGGGAAATTACTACGAATTCAAATTCACCCAGCAACAAGACATATGACTAAACAGATGTGATCAGACTACTTTTTTCCCCTGCTCTGCCACCCCACCATACACACTGCAGAAATCTGTTATCTTTTTCATGTACAGAGTAATTTTCCTCATGGAAATGTGCCTGCTAACAGGCTACATGCTGATCCCCAAGATACAGATAGTTTTGATACAGATATTTCATGGTACTAGCATCCTGTAACAGTCACTGAAAATATATGTCAAAACTGAAGCCTCTCCCATTTTTCCAAGAACCAGCTATTCAATCCACTCTACTGAACAGAACTCCATCGTTGTATGGAAAAGATATGGTCATAGTAAAAAAAAAAAAAATCATGTAACACGCTATCTTTCTGCTAACCTGGGTGGAGGAAGACATTTTTCTTCTTTCTCCAAATAGCGAGCCTGTGTTAACGCAATACCACTATTCATGCACTACAAATAAAAAAATACAGTAAATCAACCTGGGAATTTCTGATAGCATATCCTTTTGATCACCAAATACATATAACTAACTTCTATTAATCCGGTGTCAAGATAAATGCAAGTTATTTCCAAAATGGAGGTTGTGAAGGTTGTGCAAAATCATCTCTTAATTTCAATACAGCTTTAACACATAAAACAGTTTAGGATGCAGTGCCTCTAGTTTTCACCTCCATGTAATCAGGCAAACATATCAGATTTATCAGGCATTTAAATCCTATTTAAGCATATTTACAAGGAAGTTAACTTCAGAATTTCTTTTTATATATTTATTTTATTTTTCTTGTTTACCTGCCACCTGATATATAAAGATATATCCACCCTCACGTCTTCATGTGGGACAAAAATAACCAACGTGTATTGAAGAAGGGAAAAATACTATATACAGAATATGAGATTGTTCACGCATAAAAAAAAGCAAATTCATGGACTAAGAAGCAAAAGTTGACCTTAAATGGTTAAAATACACCTCCAGAACACTCTTCTTATTAACATAAAAGTTGTCTAAGCAACAGTTTATATGCAGATTTGAGCATTAAAATAGATAACGGGAAATAACTATTTCCTGAAGTAAATAGTCTAATGTATATTTTTTAATCCAGAGCTACAGACCTGATTGCAGGCAGCAAGAAATGGTTAGAAGGTGATCTTTAACAGAGCCATATAATCAGCACAGAAACTAAGTTTCTTGCAGCATTCCTGCAAGATCTTTCAACAAGTTACCCAACGAGCCTCTCTACCCTTTCTTCATTATTAACATTCAAAGGCATTGATATATTTTAATTACTATGGTGACACTTACATAATCCACAACTCTTTTGAGTAACTTCACATCATTTTCTCGAGATCCACAGCTCTCCTTCAACTGTAAGTGCAACGCTGGAGAAAAAGATTCTCCTACTACTTTTAAACCAGAAATCCTAAAACAAATAAAAAGGCTTTGATGTACATCCTACTTGAAGACATTTTGAAATTCTAGATAAGCTTTCCAGGTGCTGATAAAAGATGGATATTTCACTTTACTGATAACTAATGCAGACAAAACATATGTGCATTTCAGCTTGCATTACATAAAGATAACAAAGTTATCAAGCAAATGTTTTTCTAAGGAGTTTCAGTAAGTTTGTATAACAATAGTTACTCATCCTTTTGCAAAAAGGATTAATAACTCAGAAATTCTTAGAGTCCTTATGAAGATGTAAGAGAAATGTCTGTTAGGCCTGTAATATGCTGATAAAAACCCAGCTAGCTGGGTCAAGTCACCTTTTTATCACTTCAGATATAACAAAGAACAAATGTTCTGCTGGGGATTTTGCAAGATTTGTCATGATTTATGATTTGATATTATTTCTTGTAGAAACTCTTTACAGCATCATCTGTCAGTCAGAAGGTTCTCTAAATTTAATTATAGGACTATAATTGTTCCCTCATCTGTACACAGGAACAGTTGTTTAACTGGGTTTCTAGAATTTGACTGAATGACTGACATTTGATTGTCATTGTCCTGACACATCACACACATTTAGGACTGAGTTATTCCCATCCAAAAATCCATATTCAATATCCAAGCAAGACCTCTGGTCCCCAAAATTAACAGGTCACATAAACGCATATCAACTATCAGGTGTCATTTTGATTTCTGTACTTTGATAAGCTTGCCTAATACATCTTTTAAGAAGATCAGGCTTATTTTATGGTAGTATCATTCCAAAGAAGCTAATATAATCTATAATGCATTAGAGATTTGTGTGAGTGTTTTTGAGAGTTATTACTTTCTGTAATATGTAACACAAAATTGTTGAGGAAGAATTGTAAAATACAATCGCACTATTACTGCACATTAAATGGCTGTTGAATATCACAGAAATTTCTGCCATCCTTTTAGTATCAAAACCTGACAGATAAAAAAGCAGTTAGTCAGTATAGCCCTCATTTAAAGCATCAAACTATTAGGAAATTTTAAACCTTATTTTTCAGATAAATTCTAGCCATTTTCTCTGTGCCTGCAGAACAATGGGTACTTTATTACATTTTAACATTCAATCAAATATGTAGAAACAGTATTGTATTCAAGGTGATTGAAAAGTGCATTGAGTTCTCTGAAAGAGTATCTGCTAAGCTTCATCCCAAATGCTTTTATTTGTTTTTTTCATTTTCAAAATGCTTAGCAATACTTTGTGTCATTGAGAGCTATCACACTCTCCTAACAATTCCAATGTGTAAGAGATTGCAGCCTTCCTCAATAGCCTTAAGGTATAATCTCATTTCAAAACTTGTAAAGGATTTAAAAAACTTGGACTCTTTTTAGTAGCACAACAGGGACAGTTGGGAAAGAATAATTTTTCTCCTTTAATACATACACCATTGAGTGTACATATCCCAGTCTAAGCATCTGTAAAACCAGAAACAGATTTGGGCAAGAAGAGTTTCTTTAAAGTTCACATTATAGCCAAATAAAAGCCAAAAAGCCCCAAACCCCATACTTACCCCTGTAAAGCTCTGTGAATCCGTTCACATTTAGCCCGGAGAGTCTGAAAAATGTCTATACACAAAAAACAACAACAAAAAAGCCCAACACAAAAACCCCAAAACAAAACAGAAAAAGAAAAGGCTTAGATTTCCTGTTAATACTTCACATTTCTCAAAGATTTCAAATATAACATTTGGAACCAAACTAAGTATGTATATCGACTGAACTTAGTAAGTCTCTTTACTACTCTTCTTAATGTTCCTGATTCCCATTTCTGCCAGGAAATGACAAGCTTTTAAGTCCTGACAAATGCACTACTTCCCTTTATCTCATTACTCCAGCTGCATATGGAGCTGCTGCTGTTCATGACCATATGGAAGGGATGACATGAACACTTTGTAATGGGACTGAAATGGCAGGTCCAGTTTATAAAAATCCATAAATATGTATTGCCATGCAGACTCTGTTCATTGAGGCTTTTCCCAGTTTATGGCCATTCTAAAGAGAAAACTGACTCCTGGATTTGCACACTGCAACTCTTTTCCTTGGTGAAGGCTAACCCTCCACTACAGCTAACAGTCCTTTAATTTACTCTTAATTTTTTCTTGATTCTATTTCACTTAAGACAACTGATCATGGGCTACCAAGTAAATTTTATTTATTTGTCACAAATTAAATAGTTTATCTCTGCAGATGTCCTCCAATCTGTTGATGCAAATGAAGGTTAAAATCAAATTCACACAATTTCATAATTTGGCCAATTTTGTCCTCATGTGCTTCTTTCCAATTCCTTAAAAAAAAAAACCAAAACCCAAAAAACTTCTTTCCCACTAGGTGTTGTAGTGGCTGGGATTTGTCACTGCTGTGGTTTGGCCTCAATTCCTGGTCAGCAAAAAGGTTTTTCGAGGCCGGGTTGGATGGAGTTCCTGGTCTAGGTATCCCTGCCAATGGCAAGGGTGTTGGAACTAGATTATCTTTAAGGGCTTTTCTAGTTTAGACCCAGAGCAGAATCTTCTGTCTGCCAACCTTAGAGAAATACCCTGTATCTGGTCCTGCAAGTCAAAGGCAGTTTGCACCCTGATCATTCCTGAGATTCTTGCCTGAATCCTTAACTAGAGAAGGAAAAAAAGCCTAATTATATAGTGCAAGTGGAAAGGAGAGGGTTGCTCTGTCCTGAGGAAATATATTATCATCTGTTTCTATTTAACTTTCTCTTCCTTCATTTGTGCAGAAGGAATATGTTTTTAAGGAAGAGGCAAAGAGCTATACCATGATCTAATGCTATAGCTCTTCACAGAATAAAAATGTCTTATTTGCTTTTTAAAAACCATCTGTGTCCCTCTTAGCCTCAAATAACTTGCTTATTTTCAGCTAGAAGACGGAAAGGGATGGAAACACTGAAGAAAAAAAACAGAGCGGGAAATAACATTAAGAAAAAACATGCAGGTAAAATTAATTAGCAAAAAAAAAATAAGAGGACATCAGAGTAAAAAGGTGGGAGTAAAAAGTAGGGAGAAGGACAAGTTATTAGTTTGGGGTGAAGAAAGACTGAAGGATAACATTTTCCTGAATTAAGTACCTGGATTATCCTCCATAATATTCAGAGCCTCAATAGCAGCAGCAGCTAACAAAGGAGGTAGGGAGGCAGAAAAGCAATAGCCTTGACCAGACAATCGCTATGGGAGAAAAGGAAAAAAAAATTGATAATAATGTAGACAATGTTTTAAAAGTTAATTCATGTACATATTAAAAACCTCTCCTCCACACCTACAGGTACATGTAAGGATTTAAAACTAGGTCCCCAATTTATCTACAATATTTCACAGGAATCAGACAGTTTCTGTGTAGAATCAAATACAGCATAATCATCTATATCATACTTGCAAATGGATATTAATAATTAACTCTTCACATATAAGTAACTAATAGTGCCAGACTATTTATGAAGAGATCTGTCTTACCTGATGGTCAATAATAAAAGATCTTCCACAGCAAAATCCACCAATAGAAGCCAATGAATTTTCCATGTTTGCACTAATAAGATCTATATCATCAATCTGTCAGTTAAATTAACAAATTATTAAAAGATGCTTTTGATTGCATCAAGTCTGTAAGTTAATTTATTAAAGATACATCTTGTTTCATATTACCATGAATACTAGAAAAGATCCACCAAACTATGACATAATAAAATGAAAATACAAGTGAAATAATCACTTCAATCAATACAGAAAGGACATTTGAGAAATTCAGATTTATGGATCTATAAATAAATTGCATACCATCTCTCTCTTCCAGGCATTGCAATGTGAAGCACACAAACAGATAAAATAATTTAGATGCTGGTGACAATTCCACAATGCAGTCAGTGTGTCAGTGTCCTTTAAGAGTATAAGTAGCCCCATGTAGTCATTAGGAGGTAGAATGTGATAAAAATTAGGCATAAATCTAACTACAATAGTCTGAACATTAGAGACCCAATTGTGTTATTTCACTTGGTAGTTGCAAATATTTTCTTTTGCCAGGCTTCAAAAGATTTTGTCTGTAAATGAATTTAATGTAAAAGTCTATTAATTGGAAAGGATTTAACATAGGTAATTAGCTGCTATCAGCTAATCAGATAGCAGTTGGCATGTATCACAGTAACACTGTTTCCTTTTCTAAATTAAGTGTCTCTTTTCCAAGTTTGGTATTAAATGAAAATAACAGGACAAAGGAGAAGACAGAATGAATTTTCTGAATATGTTGTTTCACTTCCAAGCTGAATACAGACACTGTGAAAATGAAGTGAAAGATGCTCCACACTCAAACACTGGCAAACAAAAAGCATTTCTCCCTTCCCCCAGCCCAGGGGACTGTGGTAGTAAGCAGCTGCAAGGAATATCATTTTGGATTTCCAAAGTACTCCTCAGCTGTATAAACACCATGAAAAGTAGACCCTTAGAAAAATAGTTTGGCTGAATCTGCTGGTAAAGTACTATAATAACACCTTTCAAAGAACCATCAGAAGTTTTATCTTATTTTTCTCAACTGGAGTAAAAGGCAATAGAGCAAAATAGGATGGCTATACACTGCAAGGATTTTTCCTATTTATTCCAAGACCTCAAATATTTCTGTGCCAGAGTGACACTTTCAAGTGTAAGTAGCTGGAAAAGACAGTATTCATTATCTCATGGAATGTCCAAAAAAAAAGGATAGAATTATGCATTGTAAAAATTCTTTTGTTATCTTTGTCACTAAAGATAAGTAAAACTATTTAAAGTAAGCACATTAAAGACTGCCAAGACCTAAAAGCTCTAGGGCTTTTTTAAAATATAGATTTTAAAACCCCCTATATTTAGATGTTTACTGTACACTGCAAAAGTATCTGTTAATGGCACAGGTATTAGGAAACAACTGCACAACTTGCTTTTGTACAAATCTCTCATTCACAACGAAAAAGTACATACATTTATTCCAAAGTGCTCAGTAATTCCTCTTCCATGCGCTCCAAGGACTCCAAAGGAAAGGCTCTCCTCCAAAAATATTCTAACTTTGTATTGATACTTCAATTTTATCTAAAAAAAAGCAGCTTTTATAGAATACAACTCAGAATTTGGTGACAAAATGCATGGGGGAGATAAGATAAAGAAAGACAAGGACAGCATTCTGAATACTGCATAAAAGTCAGTTCTAGAATTCTGTTCTGTCATTATGACATTTTAAAAGCCTTCAAAATTATTCCACCATGTAATATTAAACAAATTTCATAGATGTTCATATATTTAAAAATCCTCTTGCTTTTAAGAGGTTCTCAAGTACTTTCAAGAAAACGCATTCTTACACGATTTCTTCCATCATCTACAAGAATAAAGCCTGCATAAAAAGCCTTTTTATGCTAAATAGCAAATATTTTCCTTGAAGTCACTATTTCGGACATTTCTGTGAAGGTTTCTTTGTATCATACAGTGTAGCTGAAAACACACTATATTTTGCAGGATGAAAATTAAGACCACAGCCAGACATTATTTTTAAGTGTCAATAGCTTCAGTATCCTAATCAAAAGTTTCAAAACAAGGTTAAGGTTTGGAATCACCATTTCATGAATATGTGAGAAAGCAGGAAGGTAAACAAAAAAACTCATGCAGAACTTTTCTGTGTAGGCAACATTACAATTTAATTAGCCACACACTTTCATATGTGGTTTAAAAGGCAAACTAAACCCACTTACCAACTCTGGAAGAGGGCAAATGTCTCCTGTGTTCATATACAATCCTTCCACTACAATAAACCTTCGAGTTACATGGGCCTTGCGAGGATTCTTCAGGGAAAGATATGGTTTTAGTTTATATTACTTGTTACTAAACAAGCCAAGCTCTAAATATTTTTTATAGGGAAGATTTTTCTGAAGGGAATTGCCACTTTTCCAAATAAGCTGTTACTTAAATTTATACTTAGTATTTTTCATCTGTAAGAGAAGTTGAAATTACTCACTTTTGTCTTTTATTTTATTTATTGTGTAATAATTTCAAAGCTTTTGACTTCTACACATGATTTAAGAGGACTTGTTTTGCAACAAATCATAACCAATCCATCTGAACTTTATGAATAAAATTCAACCAATATAACTACAGAACAAATACTACAAATCTTGGTCCCTATTATCCTCATCATTATTCTAAGCATGTGGAAGACATTTCAACAAGTGTTTTGAGCACCAGGATTCAAAATGCAGCACAAACCTCTTACAAGCAGTGCCTTTGTAAAACACAATGCAAAAGTATTCATAACACTCATGTTACAAAGTCCTTGTCTCATCTCTGGATACAATACAGACCATTAAAATATCTATCTCTTGTTTCTGCTAAATTTCAATTGGTATAATTTCAGGTTTGCTGTTTTAAAATGCCATTCCTCTGTTCTTTACTTTGAAGCTTATTAGTATTTTCTGATGAAGGATATTTAGTCACACTACTTTATTTTTCAGTTCTTGTAAAAAGATTCAGAAATATCTATTTAACTTTTCTATGTGGAAGTACCAAACTAGTCACAGTAGGCTCTACAGGCTTTACCAACTCTAATGATATGACCTACCCTTTTCTAGTCAGTATGTCTTAGTTATACACACATGGTCTGTATTAAGCTCATGCCTACCAATTATATGTTCACATTCAGCTAATTATAGTAAGAAACTTTAACCATGTAGCTAACTCAAAGCGCTCTGCTTTAACAAACCAAATGTGTTACACAAATTAGTCTGAAAACCACATCTAAAAACTCATGTAAAGATTATCGGACAAAATATATTTTCCATTAAGGTACATTAACTAGTATGTTATCTATAAATCTGCTATTAATCAGATCCGTTACTGATTTACACCAATGTTAAGCTAATGGACAGTTTATCTACTTTACTTTTTCTAGGTCTTATCACAAAATCAGAATTCTTTAAATTGTCTGTAACTTGCCAGCATTCTGCGAACAAACCATACAATCATGATAGCTACTCAGTTAATTCTTTTAAAACTCATTTAATCAAGTTATCTCTACTTTCCGATCTGAATCTTAGTAATTACTTTTGGACATCCTTTTGCATTACTATCAGAATGAGAAGAAAGCCATCAAACTGAGTCAAATTTTTCATGAGAGAGAATATCTTAAGAGTTGAATGCACGATACGGGAGGACTGAGAAAAAAATCAACCATATTGATTCTATAAAGGACTAGCCATTTTTGTGCTGATTTTACAGTGTGGCATTCAAAGTGACAGCTAACTTGCATGACATATTAGGTAAATACCATTACATAAATTTCTCAGAGATACAGAAAAAACCTCTTCAATAGTTTTTAAAGAAAAGAAAAACATTATCTCACATCAGTCATCTGGCTGTAAAGATATTTCCCTGCTACTAATGCCTGTGAGCTCAGTTCAAAGAGTTAAGAAGACAAATGCAAATAAATAAATACTTTTCTTAAAAAAAATATCTTAATTAAATAAGCAACATTAACTGCTCAATAGAGACTTATGAAAACCAAGTAACTGCCTTTAAGCACTACATCCATTCAATTACACGACTCAGTAAAAAAATGTGGGGGAGGTGGCACAAAAGAGTACAAATATTTCTTCAAAGGAATGGTACCTTTTGATCTTCAGTCTCTTGTTCTTTCAACAGTCGTTCAAGGTCAGCCATATCATTATGCTTAAATAACTTGATGTTACTACGAGATGCTTGTAATCCCTTCTGAATAGCAAAGCAGGCAGCTTCATCTCTGTAAATACAGCAAACGCTTCTAAGTTTGTTAAACACAGTGCAATTATTCAAAGAAAGCTGGCTATTAGGACTTGTCTTTCTTTTGAGCAGATATTTGTACTTAGGTGTAGCCAAAACTAGATGTTTTGAAACACTGTATATTTTATTGACATTTTGAAAACTCATTTCAAAGCTTCTCAATTTTATATGAATTACAGACACAAAAAGCAAGCCATCAGGGTTTGTTTTTTTGTTTAATCTACACTTATCCTTTTGTTTGTATGTGACAGCAGTTCAAGAACAGCATTCCATGGACCATGTAGAATACCCCAGTAATCATCCCAGAAATCTCTCATTTCTTTGCTCTAGGTCTTAGGAAAAAAGTGCAAAGATGTGCCTGTAATATTTATGGTAGTCCTCCAAATACTCAAAATGTCCATTTTAATGTCCTTTGAGAAACAGTATCTCCATATCCAAAGAACTATCCCCCATTTTTAAGCGCTGGAACAGCAAATTTCTGACTATGCTGGGGTATGCAATTTCACAGCTGCTTAGGTGAATTAATCTTGTATAAATGGCAACTAAACCAAACCTGTAAATGCAGTAATTTCAACTGTTTTCAAATACAGTTAGATCTTTTGTCAATGAGAAGCTGAAATAGTATGAGATAACTAAATCCCGGCTACAGTGGCATCCTTGAGTAATGTGTGCACAATCCTGGGCATTTGTCTCAAAAACACTGATTCAGAAGATAATAAAAGACAATCAAAGAACATTATTAAATTATGAAAGAACTTCTGTAAAGAGGTCAAATAGGCTTCAAGCCTTGCACTTAGAAAAGAGAGCACCAAAGAGAGATTTTGGCAGACAAATACTGAAGTATCATTGCACTGTAATTTAACCACAGTAGGCAGCTGAGCCCCACACTGACTCTCACTCCCTACTTCCAGGGGAAAAATGCATGGGGAAAATCCCTGTCTAAAAATCAAACGCATCGATAGAAATTAGTAGATATTATATTTGAAACTGGTATTTCTTCATATTTTTCATAAAATGTTCAAGTTAACCATTTGCATGTCAAAGAAACACTGAGGATATTAAAGACCTAAGGCACTGAAAGAATCAGAGGACAAGAAAAATATATCAACTCTTACTAAATCCAAACCCTCTTCTTCTTTCTTCTTTTGGTATTGTTACATTGTTTCTCTCAGCTAGTGAATCTTCCCAAGACAAATCATGACTAGCTATTCTTAGGTACCAGATACTGGACCTGCCAAATCATTTATTTGTTTCTGCATAGCTATTCTTCTGTTATTTTAATATGCAACAATATTTATCCAACTACTCCATTGCAAATAGACATGAGAGGCTTTTCACCTCCAGCTTTCCTAGAAGAAAGGTGAAAAGCCAGCAGTAGACAGGAGAAAAGTAAGTGTAACGGTATAGTTTAAGAAGAAAATTAATTATTAGAGCTATGTTAGTATTTGAATGCACAAGTTATTTTGCTTCTTTTGCAGCTGAGTGCCCACATCTGAGCTTTCACAATGAATGCAGTAACTGATTTGTAATATTTGGCACAGAAAAAATACTTGAACTTTGTACTACAAAATGTACTACTTGATCAAAACCAGCAATATTTTTAAATGTTCAACAATATGTTTAGCAATCATTAAAATAAGAAGAAAGCAATACTTACACAAACACAATGTCCCCTCTCTTTGAGTATGCAGGGATAGCACTGGCAATTGTTGCAAATCCATATGAGTATATAATAGCTTCCTCTGTTCTCATGAATTTTGCTAGCCGTTCTTCTAATTCTAAGTGTACGTCTATTTGAGAGAAAAATCAAAAATCTATTAGACAGCTAGCTTGTTTTCATATAAAAAAATCTGTCATTACTTTTAGAAATCATCTAATTGAAGCAAACAGAACATTTATGCGCAGGAACAGTATTAAAACAAGTCCCAAAACACAGTTGCAACCATTCCAGCTTCACTTAAACTGACAAGTCACTTGTTATTAATCACAAGTTTTGACAGATCTGAAAATACTTATGCAACATGTTTCTCTAATGTTCTTACACCAAAGTTGTTAAAATCTACTTGTGATTAGACCACAAATGATGCAGCATTCTTGGACTGCGACTAGAGAGCACAGTTAGTACAGTCAGGAAACAAATTATGTAATTTACAGCAATTAATGAAGTCCTATTGGCAAACCATCAGTCCTTCCAAGCTGATGCTTCCCCTACATAAACACAGCTATCATTATAACAGAATACTGCTCTTGTCAGACTACAAGTCATAAACAATTTCCTGAACACACTCTAATCCATTGAAAAGGTCACACCTCCAAGCCAGAGATTATTCACCCTTAAGATACATTGGGTATCCAATCACACACCATTTCCCAAACCAATTTGCTCAAAGTGACGCATATAAAAAATCAAAATACTAAAAATTATAATACCACATGGTGATTGGATTGTTGCTGCAGAAAGTTAACCACAACATTAAGTATTCTGCCTAAGCAAAATAACCTGTATCAGACAAACTGTTCTTTTCATTGTCTAACACTCTTACCACTATCTGCTTCTGCTAGCAATAGATAGATAATTATGCCTTTTGTCAACTGGAAATAAATAAGATCAAAATGCAAATAGAGATCATTACTGTGTGATTTGAAAGACCACTCGTGGCCAAGTGTTACCTTTTTTCAATTACTGGAAGTTCACTGAAACTAAAGTCAAATAAAGCAACATCAGTTATATATGTACAGATTCTTCCAATGCACTGTGGGGCACGGTTATGTCAGCGTTGGCTATTTCTGACCAGACACCAACAGAAAGGGTGAAGAAAGGAAGGATATTGTATAAATTCCAATTCTGCCATACTAAACATATCTAGCATAATCTTTCCCCAAAAGGACAGCTGACGTATTTATTGATTAAAGGAAAGGGTATTTATTCAAACAACAGCTTCCCAATCACAGCAAGAACAATTTTATCCATAGCAAGCAAAATATAAACCCTCAGCAGTCCTTTCCTAATGTTTACCTGGGCATTAAAAAATAGACCAGAAAGAAAGTGGTTTTCCCACTGCTTTTAAATGAAAACAGTTAACCATTCATTATTTGGAACTTTTCTTTGGCACACTATTATTTTGATACACTAGATACCAAATGTTCAGGGATATCTAGAATTGCCTTTCCTCGCCAAAGACTTCAGAAGGGAGGATACTGACTGGAATTCTCATCTTCTTTCTGACTGAGATTGCAAATAGTCCATTTCCAGAATATTTGTGTCTTTTTCTGTGTCATTGCTACATGGACTTCAGAATCAATAAAAAATCTTCAATCAGGCTTCCAAACAGGTGGAATGATCTTTGATTTATTGAAAGAAAAGTCCAACAAAGATGACCAATAACAATATTTTGAAAAAAACACACTGGCCACGCAGCATTTAAAATATGCACTATAAACAGCATTCAGTCCAAAGTGGTTTTTTTTGAAGGCTCATCAGTAGAGAATAAAAAATTAGGGGAAATAAGAACTGAACTACTATATTTGAATGGTCAGTTATTGATACCTAATGAAGAAAAATGTTTTGAGTGACCATTTACACAATTAAGTGAAAAAGATGACAAGACCACCACTGTTCAAAATCAGAACTTGCATCCTTCTCACTGAGCCTTACTCAGAACAACCACCACTACCCTAATCAAGGTCTAGGTAAAAATCAGTGGGCAAAACAAGTATTGTCAGGAAGGGCAGCTAACGAATATATTCAGGTTTGTGCTACAGAAAAGAGTTTTGCAAACCTAAGTAAATTTTGTCAAGGGCAAGAACACGTAAGTTCAAAATGACATGCACTTGGCCTATCATTACATAAGGGTATGAATGCTTTGTTTAACCATGAGGTTGAAAAGTGCTAAGACAATATTAAGATTTCATTGCAATAAAATCCAAATACTATCTAACTCTCCTTTATTGCAATGATTTGCTTTAGTCTGATTACTCCACTTCAATTAACCTAGCTTAAATGAAACTGCAAACACCACCTGAAATACATTTGCACAGAGGAAGACAACACTGAAACAGCTTTCTGTGCAATTATGTAACATTAATAAAGCTAATATTGTTAATAACTGTTATGAAATGCCTGTTTAATGCCTAGTGCATGCTCACATGGAAGTCAAAAAGAAAATAAATGAGAATTATGGAGATAATACCCACAAATATGCAGGTATATGTAAACATACAAATATTTCATGCTCGTTACAGGCACAGATACATATTGCAGGGATACAAGACAAAATAAAAAATGTCTTACAAGGGATTCACTAAATCTATTCATTACCTTCAAAGAGGCATAGATATGAAAAACCAAATCTCCATTCAAAATAAATTACAACACAGTATCTACATTTCAAATAGAGATCTTGAATATTTATATGAAATATCAGCTCCAAAGAGGGGATAAATCTGAGCAGTAACAACAAACAACCATCAGTTAATTTCCACATAGGAATGTAAGAGGAAACTGTGTATAGTTTTGCACAGAACATCACCTATTTACCAAAGTCCCAGTACATGAAAAATTGTGTGAAATGTTTAAGGCACACAGTGATGAAAAAAATGACACGATGTTTCCTCTCATAGATTCATAATCCTGCCACATTAAATATTTAAAGTTAGGTGAAAACAGGAAGACAATTTCAGATTGAACAAGCAGAGCAAGAGTCTGTCTACCATTTAAAATGGAGCCTCCATGATTTTTTGTGGATAAAGATGATACCTCAAATGGGCGAGTACAATATCACTTCTTCTCTACTGATGTCAAGTAGCAATGCCATAGATTAGATTCCTTGCTTTGTGAAATGGAGCACTTACGGAAAAAATTCAGGAGCCAATGAATAGCAAAAGCTATAGTTTACATTTTAGGATTAGCCCTTCAAAAAGGGCAGGAAACAACATGAGGAATCTCTCACTTACCAGAAAAAAAAAAACAAATTTAACCTGTCTGCTTCAAACAATTACTAGAAACAAACTAACTGAAAGACTTCATAAAATTTAAAATCAACTTGGATTCAAAAGGAGATTATTATTCCACAAGGTTTTTTGAGCGCTTCACTGTTTTGGAGGGAAGGGAAAGGCCTATATGAATTCCAACAAACCACTGTTGAACTGTGATCACTGAGGGAATCTAGTTTCCTATAAGCTCTTTCTGTACTAATCAGTGGGCCACCAGTATATTAATAAGAAACAAATTATGGTTCTAAGCTAATGAACAATTTCTTAGATTGATATCAAGATTCAACCCTATTCTGATAGATAGACTTATACCAAATCAAATTAGGCATAGCAACTAGTTGATCACTTATGGAACTAGTTTGACTAACCAAGAAAAGCTCAAGTTTGTCTTGAATTCTAATCAAGGCTACAGGAAGCTAACTCTATGAAAAAATTTGAGTATAGACCCCCTCTGAATTCCAGCATCTCTAGGGAGAGACTAGTAAGTTCACAAAATGCATCGATGGTTTTAGCCTGTAACTGTGCAGCAATTAATGTATAACTCTTTGGTTTACATGCAATATTTCAAAATATAAGTGCCTGTGAAGACTATGTCCAGAACCCAATACTTAAGAACTTGCAACTTCTTAAAAAGAACGAAAAAAACCCCTTTCCTTAGTAACACCTGCACAGGTTATCAATAGAGGAAAACTTCATCCTGGCTACAGCATTAGAAGTCACAGAAGTGGTCACAGTAGTTATCACAGAAATCAGACTGCCCCCTTGTGGTGCCCGTAGAAAGTTTAATTTGCGCTTACATTTACACTTCCAGTCACTGTGAATTATTAAATTCTAATAGGTTTATTTTCTCTTTCTACTATGGTTACCAGAACTAGAACAGATTATAAACTTTGCAATTATTTTCAAAGACCAGCATTAGAAAGAGTAAGAAAAGAGATAAAATAATAAGAAACAAAGCCAGAAAGAATAAACACTGCTAGTCCTCAACAACTACAGTAAAATGTGTGTTAGAGGATAACTGTTCTTCAGAGCAACAGAAATAACTTTTTGCTTAGATATTGGAATATTTTGGCTGGCCTACCAAACTAGTCTGAACATCTTTAAAGGTAGATCAAAGAAAGTTACTCACCAAAAGTACCATAGAATCCTCTGGGTCCACAAGTGCCAACACCGTATTTCTTCAGAGAAGCCTGGGCTGCATTCTTTAATAGGAAAGAATTAGGTGAAATATTTCTACATTAGTTTTCCTATACACTTCACACTGACAATTTTACACTAATGTACAGAGATGACTTTTTGTATCATGTAAAGATGACCTGCTTCACAGAAAGTATAATCATGTACTGAATTCTGTAACTAATTTCACCTCAAAACTACTTTAGATGACTGTTTAAGCACCACTTATTCTAATATTTAAGGACATTAAATACTAATCTAACTTGATAATTAACTGGGTGCGCAGTAAGTACACCAGATTAAACTTCAGTAAAAACAAAACCTGACTACCACAATATTACAAGTTTTATAATCTTACTTCCTGCTTTAGCAGTATATTATTGATGAAGTTCAAGCTTTCAGTATTCTTTATCCAGAAATAATATACAAAGTAATAGAGGAATAATCACACAAATAGAAAAACTGGAAGGAAGAACTCACCTTAACTTTTTCATTATTCAAAAGTCCAAGGAAGTTAAATGATGCAAAGTTTATACATTCCTTGCCGTTAACAGTGATTACATGGGTGGGAGGACTGAAAAAAAATTACAGACCCATTGTTATGAATGAAGAGTAGTCATTTTCATGAACAGTTAATACAGGAGTTCTGTTTTTAACAATAGAAGGCACAGAGGTTTTTTAAGATTCCCTCTTTCTACTACTTCTGTTGCAGCTGCCAAACAGTATTTAAGTTCAATGTCAAGACACAAATATACTCAACAAAACCTATATTCAATAAAAAAACTGTAAATAGTTTCTTGAGATATTTAATGATTCCTTGTTGAAAAGTTAATTCATAGAAAGATGACCCCTACATAAAACTTCTTTTCTAAAAGCAAAGCGGTATCTATTTTCAAGAAGTACTAAAAATGAAAAGGATAACTCATTGCTCTTACTTCCAAATGAAAAATTAATTCAAAATCAATGTTTTTGTCATAAAGCAACCCCAGAATACCTATCTTCTACTGATATGGCTATTGAAATATAGGCAGTATATTTCAATATGGCTATTGAAATATAGGTGAAACTATTGCATTAGCTATCATCTCAAGTTTCCAATTCAGTTTAATCTATAATGGCTTGAGTAATTTATGTAATCATGAAACAGAGAAAGTTTGAAAACACACACTACTAGCAAATGAACAAGAGTATAATATACATGAAACAAAGGGCAAAAAATTTCTGCCCTAAAAAATTGTGATTTAGGTAAACAAAAACAAACAAAAAAATTGGAATAAGTAGCCAAATACAAAACCCTATGTCTGTCCATTTCTATACCTGCTGTCAAGTATTACAGATAAGATTCTATGTTATTCCTCAGACACAGTAATTTCCACAAGCTTTTCCCAAGTGGAAAACTAGCACTGGGCAATTTTCTTCATCAAAATTAAACAGGACTGCTCTAATCGCAAATGCCTGTGCGCAGCTGTTCCAAATCTGGTGGCTGACAATATTTCAATGGGTACATTTTGTGTGCAGAGCAAATAACTTTTAAGTCCAAGCTATTCACTGCAAGTTAAGAAAAACTCTGAACTTCCTCAACCTCACTTTAAAAACTCCATGATCTCGTGTTATATTTGTTCACTTGACAAAATTCAGCACATGTTGCTTCAACTAAACAATTGCAGAAGTTTACTAAACAGCTTTACAAAGCTTTCTACTAACACAGTGCATGTTCATCTTTTGAATGCTGAACCTGTCCCCACAAAGGAGCTGTCCTGCATTACAGCAATGTATCTTCTGCACAGTAGTAGCATTATAGAAATGTGCAGCAAACTGTCTTGGGGAACTGACTGCCATTAAAAATATACCTGGATCTGTTCCTCTGTCTAGCTCATCAATGAGCTGTACCAAAGTCTGGATGTCCTAATGAGTGAAATAATTACTTCATTTCACGGATGTTCACCAGAGCAGACCTGTACATATTTATACATTTTGTCACTAACATGACATTCAGTATATTCCCAGCATACTATCAAATCTGGTAAATTTACAATTTCTCTCACAGCTTCATCTCTCAAACCTAGAAAACACACCAATGTTCACCGATAACCTGACTGTTTTAAAGCTGTAGCCCTCATGAAAACTTGGCCACCCCTTTCTATCAGAATTTTACCCCAACTTCTAAAGAAACAATAACAAAAACATAAAGGGAAAAGGGTATTTCAGTGATTAATTTATATAATATATAATAATATATAAAGCACTGATATTGACCACATCATAAACCCTGCCTTACAACAAGAGTAAGTCTTTGGAAAAGGAAAACCCTGAATAATTTAATTTTTTATCTTTGCATGTATCTCCCTTCCCCTAGTGTAACAGCTCATTAGGTATCATAGTTAGAACAACAGTTATGAGATACTGAATGATCCAGCTTAAACAGTAAATTAAAATATCATTTCAAGCTATATTCAAAGAACATGCAAGCTACTCCTTTAGAAATTGTCCTTTAAGGACTGAGAGCATGTCCACTGTTCTTGGGCCTCCCACTTAAGTGTTTCATATATTGAAAAAAATCAGTCATAGAAGAAAACAAATTTATGAAGGTACTGATGATGTGACTTCTACTTTAAAGCAGAAGAAGAATTAGCATGAAAATTTTTCAGATGTATTGTTCTACAAAACAGATTTACATTTTCTGAGTGAGATCTCATAGAACTAAGCTATTTTGCATGGATTAGTTCTCAGAAAGGCTGCCACAAGGAGTAACTAATTTCTGAACTGCTGAAAGCTGTTGTGGGTATCTTCTTCAGCATTGGTTCAAGATGGATCACTTTCTTGATTAGGACATGTCTGAGGTTTTGGCTTTCCTCTTCATTTGGCAACGTTACTTGACTATGCAGAAAGGAGAATATGAATGCAGGGTACAAAATGCACAGCCTGCTGAGGGAGGAGAAAATCTGCCTCATACACACAGCAAGTCAAAATTTTTACTGAAATACTTAATTTTTCTGTAGTGCTTATGAGCTTTTATAATCCCCAAATATTACTGTAAACACACAATATTACGAAGATAAATGAGAGTTGTGAGGCACTAGAACAGGCTGCCCAGAGAAGCTGTGGATGCTCCATCCTTGAAAGTGTTCAAGACCAGGCAGGTTAGGGCTTGGAGCAACCGGTCTAGTGAAAGGTGTCCAAATGGCAGCAGTAGAAATGAGATAACCTTTAAAGGCTCCTTCAAATACAAACTGGTTTATGATTTGGATTTTTGTAAATCACCACTCATTATAGACATTAAGACATGAAAAGAATTGAAAGAAGACTACCTCAATAGATAAGGTCTCCCTAAAATACTGGTAAAAAAAAGGGGAAATGCCCTTGATCATCTTGAGATGAAACCCAGATCATTTTTCTTCCTGTATTAACTCTGAAATATGTTTTAAGTTTACAGTCAAAGCTAAAGTCTACAGCTGTTGAGCAACTTGTGGGGAAGTAGTCAGTTGGCAGCTTAAATATTACAAGACAAATGTCAAATTTTCCCACAACCACTGTTGAGTTTAACAGCCACAACACATTAACATTCTGCCACAATAAATTTCCTAGCTATAAGCACTAGAAAGTTCTAATAATTTAAACATTTTCTGAATCACTCTAAAAGATATATTTGTTCTATTTTTTTAAACAGTCAACACTTCCTTTAGCTCTACAGTACAGCTTGTTTCAAAATTCTGAAAAATAACAGAATTGTTCACATCACAGTTAATTAAAACAGACATCACTTTTCCATGGGACTTTTCTTGTTAGTGGCACCATCAAAATGGACCTCACTATGACACTAAATTATTTCAAATCATTAGTGTCAATAGAAGGATATTACGAATGCTTACAAAGTAAAAGCTAGTGACGCGCAAATCTGAAGACTGTAAAAAGAAGCTTCAGAGCAATTTCTGAAATAATATGACTCTTGCTTAAGTCATCAGACATTTTAAAAGCCTTGTAACACAAGAAAGCAACACTGAGCCATAAATTTCCTCACAAAACAGCTTTACCATACAGCATTTCCAATTCTGATTGTCCAAAGAAAAACAGCTTTTCATTACGTGTGTGTTGGGCTTTGGGGTAGAGTCAATTTTCTTTACAATGACTGCTGGTATGGGGCTGTTTTGGATTTGTGCTGAATGCAGGGTTGATAATATAGAGATGACTTTGTTATTGCTGAGGAGGGCTTACACACAGAGCCAAGGCCTATTCTACTTTTCATACTGCCATGCTAGCAAGGAAGTTAGAGGTGTATGGGAGATTGGGAGGAGACACAGCCAGGACAGGTGACCAAAACTGACCAAAGGGTCCATCCACATGACATGCTCAGTATATAAAGTGGGGGAAAGAAGGAAAAAGGAGGCCACATTTGGAGCGATGTCATTTGTGCTCCCAAGTAACTGTTATATGTGATGGGGCTCCCCTGCTGTCCTGAAGATGAACACCTGCCTGCCCATGGGAAGCACTGGATGAATTGCTTGTTTAGCTTTGCTTGTTTGCATGGCTTTTGCTTTCCCTATAAAACTCTTCATCTCAATTCATGACCCTTCAAATTCTCTACCCAGTCCCACTGATGGGGGAGTGAGTGGCTGCATGGGGTTTGGCTGTTGGCTGGGGTTAAACCAAAGAAAAGTGCCAAGTGGCAACACACAGAGTTTCTTTTAAAGTGATTTGTGATGATGTAAAAAAGTACTATCCACCTTTGCAGGTCTAAGTCTATATTTTTAGGAAATATTAAACAAATTAATACCAAACAATAGGGAACCACAATGAAGGCAAAGATACAACATTCCTTCTCCCACCCCCAATATTGAAAAAAAAAACCCAAACCAAAGACAACATTTAAAGTAAGAAAGATTTTCTTAGTAACATACTCTTGATAATGTTACAAAACCTCTTCAGAGGCAAATTCAGTCCTGCTCTCTCAAAGTGCAATTCATTTATTAAAGGTTTTAAGGATATGGATATGCGTAATGAGCAATATGCTGCTGAATACAGATATCAAGTATTTGAGTCAAAATAAGTAAACAGAATTTATTTTGGTTACATTTACCCTGAAACAATGTTGTAATTGAGAGCTGGGTGATCTTTTGGTACAGAAGGTACAAGAGGCTCTGGCTGCCATTCTTCAATCAACTCTTCTTTTTCCTGATCAGGAGAAAAAAAATACTGTTTGAGAAGGGAATTCCCCTAGAAAATACATTATGCATTAATAAACAGTTGATAACAATTGTATTAAAAATCATGTATACTAGTACATGAGACACTTAAAATTGGTATTATCTCAGAATCTTTAAATGCGAGGGTCGCAATTATGAAATCAGAAAGGGAATAAGATATAAAGAAACACACACTAGATGTGTCAGTGTATTAAAGATCTTACACTATAACCAAGAGATGAGATACTAACATGACATCCCTGCCAAATTTTAATCAATACTGTTTTATTCAACCTGTTAAATATGAAAATTCTCCTCTACAGTTTATGCAACTGAATATGAATTACATAAAAATATTATACAGATTGCCTCAATTTACATTCTCAAGTCTTCAACAGTGCTGTTTCAAAAATAACGGCATAAAAATATTTAGCAAAGTAACAAATATGTGAGAAGGATACACTGGAGAAAAACTGTCAAATGCTCAAGAAAAGGTAACAACAACTATTAAACCACATATTCTACACCTAACCATGGAGGAATACTGAGGTCACATTAATTTTCAAAGTAGTACCTAAATTCAGGTTAATCTTAAGAGTGGAATACAACTATAGCCCAAGAAAGAAAGTTCCATCCTCACAACATTAGTGGGCATCTCTATACCATATTACTGTCTGGGTGGAAAATAAAAAATCAAAGACATAATTTTACACTACGGGTGCTGATCCACCACACTGCAAGCCGGCAGCTGCTACTGTGCAGTCCTCTCCCATCCAAACATTCCTGTTTCTTTTGCTAGCAGAAGCAGTTAAAAAAACAGACAAAAGCCTCATTCAGATCCAGATGAAAACTAAGTCAGCAAAAGCAGGACGGGATATATATCTAAACTAGAACCCACAAGAGTCCCAATCCCAACCTAGACTAGCTGATGCTATTGGGAAA
The DNA here is from genome assembly GCA_039654755.1 of Calcarius lapponicus. NCBI lineage: Eukaryota > Metazoa > Chordata > Aves > Passeriformes > Fringillidae > Calcarius > Calcarius lapponicus. Next base: position 43,661,015 of record CM077481.1, read on the forward strand.
ACACACCCTGTGTTGCAGTTGCCCAGCAGTATCTTATACCTTTCCAAAAGAGCTCAAAAATACCTTTGACAATCATAAAGCAGGACGTATGCTCATGCAGCTCCTGCAGTAGTTGCAAAAGGCAATCCCTAATGTATAGTGTGTATCTAGACTTAAGAGTTTTGCATTTGTTTTTGGAGCACAGGGCTGTTGGCTGGTGTTGTGTTTAATTTTGGTTTGGGGTTTTAGCAGTGGAGATTTATTGGGTTTTGTTTTTATTAGGCAGCAGAATAAATCAGGTGAGAAGTGGGTGCAGCCTGCCTGTCAGTTATGGAAAAATAAATAAGAAAACTTTATTTGACATCAAATGCCTTAGAGGGAAAGACTTCAGGCCTTTCAGGACTACGTGGTATTTCTTCTGTTTGGGACCTGAACACAGAACATTTTAACAGCTTTAAGGCAGAGCAGGCAATATAAAATTCATTTTCTTCAAAGAAAGCAGAATTAAAAGTGTGTAGGCATGTACTTAGCTTTTTTCATTAAAGTCAAATTTTTGAGCTAAGTGTGCAAAATATCATCAAACAGCTTAGCTACTGAGGACACAAAATACTTTTGTCAAGGAGTTTAGCAGAAAGAAAAAAGTATGTATAGATGAACACTGCAACTACAATAAATTAGCACATTCTAATTACAGTTAAGATCTATGAACATAAAGATAACAAGAAATTCCTAATTAGTATTCCTATCCCCCACTCACATTCATTTCTAAGTTTCTACTCTTCCCTTTAAAATCTTTGCTACACACAAACTGAACAGCACAGGGTACAAGCCACAGATGAGATATGGCAACATCCTAATTTTTCTCTTCTCCTGTTACAGGAGAAATGTAATTTTCCTTTCAAACAACACCATTTCATTAATTCCAGCTCACATTTGTTCTCTTCATCCATTACACAGCATTTTGCTTTTTCATGGACATAGGCAAACATTTGCATACTCACATCTTATGTCATCTGTTTCCAACAGCTCTTAGCAGAGGAGGGGACCGGAGACATTGACGATTAAAACAAGCACTGATATCAATCTAAACCAGCCACCCACCACTGCAGACTAGCCGCTGCAAACCCTTTCCTCCTTCCATTCACCAAATACCCCACTACACTGGCCTGCCCTTCTGACTGTTCAGGGCAAACATGACCATCTTCCTCTCAACAAAAAGATAGGGCAGAAGCAGACTTTCATGTAGTAACCCAACATCAGAGTACTTTTATCTTTTACCTCCTAAAATTTCACACCAATATAAAAAAAAAAGTTAATTTTCAAAGATAGAGAGAAACTATCTTTTTAATTCACATTGTAATGTCCTCAATATGTATTTGATTTGCGTATTTCTCCTTAGTTTGTTGCACTGAAAACATTCCCCTGATGAAGAGAATGAACTCAAAACTTTGTTTCCACTTTCTCGGACTGCAGTGTACATGAACTCATCCCTCAACTTTCCCTCTTGCCATTTTATAATTACTTTTAATTTTATTTTTAATTTATGCAATAAATAAAATATACGTAACATTATAAATGGTATATATTTTCTTTTATTTTATAGCTAAAACATAACAAACATGAAAATATAATGTCTAAAATGCTTATAACTATATCTTATAAATTACAATATACATACCTTTTTACACATTTAGCTTTAGGCTTTCTGGCTCTCTGAACCCTAACCGTAATGGAAGCTTGGTGCAGAGGCTGAAGTCCCCACCTCCATGGGTGTCCCATATTAGAATCTTGTGGAGGCAGCAATGTTGGTACTTTGCTGTGATCTCCTAGGCATGACTTTTCCAGCACCAGTATCCCTTGGACTCTGAACTTTCTGGCTCTCTGAAGCCTAACCCTACATGCAGTAGAATCTTGAATTCGTTTATGCACATTTACACATAAAAACATTTAAAATCTGTTTTTCGAAATACACACAGATACCCACACATACATATACAATGGTTTTGGGTGGTTGCATTCTATTGTGGATTTTACTGTTTGATTGCCATGTACCTTGGGTAAGGAAAATATTAGGGTGCAAACACATTCAACCCAAATTATTAAAAAAAAGCTGCCTTGTTTACCCACGTTCTTAAGAAAAGGTAGTAATTCTGTTTATGAAAACAGTTCTTAGCTAGCATTAGTGTTCTGAAACAATAACATATATGCATATTCTACATTAATATCAAAAGATTAATAAAACTTTTTATTTACTGGTCCTCAAATAAGTCTTTAATTTCACAGTATTTCTAGACTCATGTTACATAATGGAATAAACTGGCGCAAGTAACAGGCATGCCAGTTAGAAATTTCTTTCTTTTAAAGTATGTATGTATGCCCATACATAAGAGAAATTGTACCTACCTAGGGAGTCTCAGCTCAGAATTACTGAAAACATTAACAAAAGCAGACTACCTCTGCTATTCCCTATAGAACAACAACTGATTAGTCTATGCTACCTGCAAAACAGCTCTCAAGGTCAATGTATTTCTCAGCCACAAATTAAACATTTGTCTCCAATTTTCCAGCCTCCTGACTAGTATCACTCAAATAAAATGCACCCCCACTACTACTGCAATTATTAGTGGAAATTCTAAAACCAAAGAAAAAAACTATTCCTCCCATTTGCAAATGGGAAGATGTGTCTTTTAGTTAGTACTTCAGAGATTTTGAGAGAAAAGCTCAGTAACATTGCCATTTATTGCAGAGTGAAAGACAAACAGAACTGTAGGGCACCTTCCTTTCATACACAGCTAAATGCTGCCATGCAAACTTCTACAGCCTACTCCAGTCCTCATTGTCACTTTGTCACTTTCGACACATATTACTTTGTGTGAAAGCCCATAAGAATCTATGTCTAGCACCCTGCATAGCCATAGACTAATTTATGTTTCCTAAAACACTGAACTATCAGGAACTTACAGTATCAAAGAAGCACTCCACCTTTTTAGTTAAAGATTTGGGAGATAATATTTTCTAAAAGAAGCAGTAGGAATACTTACAAACACTATTACCAAAGCATAAGAGTTGGCCAGTTGAAAGGCAATTTCTGCACTGGATTTCATAGTACTCTTGCTACACATTTAACTGAACCTAGAATCCACCATCAGGGTGGATTTCTTCATGATTTTAGAAGCATGACTCCTAAGTGCACTAGGTTGCACAATATATAATTTTCTTCTTGTTCCCCAGGACTGACTTGTCCTAACAGATCACTAAGATGGCTGTGCAGTAATTGTATTCTTCATTAATATTTATTACATGGAGCCAGCTCTGCTCTGGCAGCATTGCCAACAATAACTCACAAAGAAACTTCCAGTACCATTACATGAGTGGCTGGCACAAAAGTAGTGTGTGCTGTACCACCTGAGCAGGCCTGTCTCCAGCGGGTGTACCTGAGTAAGCTAGTATTTCTTTCCAGTGTGGTATTTCTTTCCATGCAGTGGACACCACAGCATGACTCAAACTAGAAGGAGACAGAAAGCAAATCAGTAGCAGTCTCCCTGCTGAACAGCTGGCATGTTTCTACATGTAGACAAACACACAGAAGTCTGGCAGAATGGGATCCCGTATTGCATGAACCAGACTGTACTGGGTCTGGCTGTGATGGTGGGAATTGCCTTCATAGCAGCTCACACAAAGTCGTGCTGTGGCCAAAACAATGTTGGTAAAACACCAAAGTTGTATTTCTTGCTGAACAGCCTTTGCACAGACCACTCTGTTCCCACAGTGAATAGACTGGTGCATGCCCGAGAGATTGTGAAAGAACAAAATCAGGCTTGTACTAATGAAAAATAGGTTTCATACTGTATGATGCCAAACAGCAATAAAAAGGAGAAGAGAGGCTTTAAGGAATTTAGTCACCTTTTGTTTGGGAACTGTCTGATATTGGTCCATCCACTGGAGGTGCTGAGTGCAACATTACTTGTTTTGTTTTCTGTCTTCCACTTTCCTTTGCTTATTAAATAATTCTACATTCACTCACAAGTTTTCTTGCTTTTACTCTTCCTTTGCTTTGTGAGCAGTGGAGCAGTATTTAGGCCCCCTGGGCTTAATCCACAACAAAGACTAGTGCAGATTTAGTGCCAATTAGGTGCAGATTTTTCATGACATTTAAGGAGAAGGCATGTCTCTCTCTGTGTTCACAGCTACTCCCCTACACAAAATACATGAGCTCTCTTCACAAGAATTATCTACACTGTATAAGGAGAAATGGAATCGTTATGTGACTCTGATGTATCAGTTTGCTTAACTCCTCCAACTGTAGAAGATGTATTCACACTATTCACACTGCTGCATTTATGCTTACTTTCAGTGAACCTGTAGACTTCCAAATACAGTTCTTCCTAAAGCAACCACTACTTCCATTTTCAAAGGTCAGTGATACAGTCAGCTACTCTAACTTACACTGTCTTCAGGGCTAGCCAACTTGAACACAGGATCAGAACAAAGAGCATTTCACCCATGCTTTTTTTTTTTTTTTTTTTTTTTTTTTTGCCATCAAGATAAAGGTAACAAGCCAGTGGCGTCTAACAGTCAAGCCCTCAAGCCCTTGGCTGCAAAAAGGGTCACAGCGCTCTGTAACTTTCTGCGTCTGTAATCTGCAGTGTGAATCAATGTATCTAGTCTATATACAAGGTAATTCTTGATGCCCGGTCGCACTTTACTAGTATTCACATTCCTTTTCACCCTTTAACCTCAGGAAAGTTTTTATAAATCTCAACAAAAGTATCACAACAATAACATATTTACATGCTTCTATTTTTCAGAAAGCCTGTTAACAGCCATCCTGACAGAGAATTTTAATACTAATACTATGGATAAACGTCATCCTGCAAAAGTAAGGTCATTTAAGCTTAAGCCATTTCCACATTTTTCCTCCTGACACCCTTCTAAACCCTTTCTTCCACTGTAGCAGACTGGCTACATGTGCAATCTCCCAGTTTACTGCCCTCAGTTAAACAGACACAGAACAATTTTCTTCCCCACAAGCACTACTAGAGATTTGTCTGCGTACTTTCCTCAGCTTCAGCAAAATGGTCAGTCATGAATTAAGATGATGACCTGCAACTGCATGATAAAATCCAAGAAGCACATAGAGATATATGAGCCAATTTCTTACTTTGTACGGAAAAGACAGGTTTCATCTTTTTTGGATCACCAATTATCCAAGAGCTGCAAAGAGTCTTTTCCTGCCTTCTACTGCAGAGAGAATGACTCTTGAAACCAAAAAAAGTAACCTCCAAAATACTAGAAATAAAAACTATCTGATGCACAAAAACTCTAGTAGATGAACTGTACTAGTTTCTGGATGGACAATCTGGGCCTACTTTAAAGGCAGCAGCATGTCTTCCTAGATGATATGAGCACTCAGTGTTTCACCACACTGGAGCTCCCTTTGCATTCATTCCTCCTCTGTATTCTTATCAAAGATGGCAAACTTCAAGTATCCCATGATCAATTCACATTCTTCTATGCACAAAACTGAACCAGCCATTCTTGATTCCTGCTTAGTTCACTTCCTGCCTCCAGTCATAGAAGCATTTGGGTTGGAAAGGACATAAAGCCCACCTAATTACAATATCCTTGCCATTGGTAGGGACAATTTCCACTAGACCAGGCTGCTCAGAGCCCCATGCAATTCAGCTTTAAGCACCTTCCAAGGATAGGGCATCCAACACTTTGGGCAATCTGTGCCAGTGCCTCACCATGCCCACAGTAAAGAATTCCTTCCTAGTATCTAATCTAAACCTGCCACTTTGAAGTCATTCCCCCTTGTACTGTCACTACACAGTCCTTTAAATAGTGTCCCTCCATCTTTCTTGTAGGCTCTCTTCAGGAGCTGGAAGGCTGCTCTTAGGTCATCCCTAAGCCTTCTCTTTTGCAGGCTAATCAATCCCAAATAATTCCCTCAGCATTTTCTCATAATAGAGGTGCTTCATTCCTCTCATCATCTTGGTGGCCTCCTCTGGACTAACTCCATGTCCTTCCTGTGCTGGTTCCCCAGAGCTGGATGCAGGGTTCCAGGTGGGCTCTCACCAGAGCAGAGCAGAGGGACAGAATCCCCTCCCTGGCCCTGCTGCCCACGCTGCTTTGGATGCAGCCCAGGACACGTTTGGCTCTCTGGGCTGGGAGTGCCCATGGCTGGGTCATGTCCAGCCTCTCACCCACCAGCACCCCCAAGTCCTTCTCACAGGGCTGCTCTCCATCTGCTCATCCCCCAGCCTGTGCTGATAGCAAGGGCTGCTCTGACCCAGATGCAGCATCTTGCACTCTGCCTTGCTAAACCTCATGAGACTCTCACGGACCCACTTTTTTGTCTTGTTCCCTCGAGTGTGTCAGCAATAGCACTCAGCTTGGTGTCATGTGCAAAATTGCCAAGGGCGCACTTGATCCCATCATCTAAGCCATTAATTAAGATATTAAATAATGGTGATGCCAGTACAGATTCCTGAGGGACACCACCTGTCACTGATGTCCATTGGGACTCAGAGACAACCGCCACTATCCTTTGGGTGTGACGGCTGAAGTGCTTTCTTCTTATCTACCTACCATCACATCCATTTCTCTCCAATTCAGAGAGAAGGATGTCAAGGGGGACCGTGTCAAAGGCTTTACGCAAGACCAGGTAAATGACACCTGTCCACCTTCTCTTGTCCACCTGTGATGGAGTCACTCCATCACAGAAGGCTACTAGGTTGGTGAGACAGGACTTGCCCTTGGTGAAGCCATGCCAGCTGTCTCAATAAATATCTGGTGAAGTGTTCTCCAGAACACTCTAACCTCATTTAATAAGTGCTCCCCAAATGAGGACACTGCAGTTTTGCTCACAGTTATAGACTTGTGCCTACAGTCCTTGCATCATCCTGTTCATTGATGAATTACACTAAGCACAAATCCTTAATGTGCATCATTAGTGAGAATAAGATCAAAAAGTATGCAAACACATGATATAGATGGGAATTACATATACCCATAAATATCTTTCACAAACTTTCTTTAGTACCATGAAGAAATTTCAGTATTTTATCCTATTTATAAGGGATATCACTACTCTGAAACTAGTCCAGGGACATCTTCAATGTCAACAAACTTTATTCATTTGTGATAGTCTACAGCCAGAAGTCAAGAAGAAATTTCAGTCTTCACAAGTATGGCTTTTTTATTTTCTCAGGATGACATTGCAAAAGAAGAAAACTGCTGCTAAACTACAATTTTTGTGGAACCCACTGTAAACTCTCAGAGTTATTACTCATAGACACCACATATACACCTTGAGCATTTTCCCACCATCTACAATCTTACAGTTCATTTTGCTTGGTGGGCATTTTTAACATAGCTCTTTCATTTTTAAAATAAAGCCCTCCATTGAGTAGAGCTAATGACAGCTTTTCATAGCTTAACAGTTTTTGTCATATCAGTTTTCTTACTTCTCAGACTCTCAAACACAGTGATACTTTAAAAGCACAAACTGACATGTTTAAGCAACAAGCAGTTCCCAAGTCCAAAGTAAGCTTACCCTTGGAAGTTAAAGAAACAAAAGCAGGACCATTTATAATGCAGCATTGGTTCAACATCCAATACATCAATTGCTATAAACTGTTTCTCTAAAGAGAAATATTTTTTCATTATACCTTAAGTGTTAGATCAGATCGCTCTTGAAGCTTATACGTCTTGGAGAAAAGAAGTCTGATTATCCATAGTATTAGAATTCCTTCTAAAATGAGATGGTAAGCTGGAGCCTGAAAACAAAAGCACAAAAATTAGTCTAGAGAGAATTCTATTTGAAGCAGACACAACACAACCACCTTGTCCCTACTAGCATGCCCAGATAAAATCCAAAGCTGATATATTTCTAAATCAGTAAAAATTTTAACTATATGAAAGTGGAATGTTTTTCAGCGACTACTGGTTTGAATGGATTTAATCTGTTGTTCATAGACATAATTTGAATTCCAAGAGTAAAGGCCATTAAGTCATACAGGTTGCACCAGCCAGCACCTGTGAAGACAGGCAGCCTTCAAAACAAGCAGAAGTAACCTGAGAGCCTAAAAGTCTGTGTCATCCATACAAAGCCACTTCAAATCTCCATTTTTGTAACCTACAGTCCACCAGCAGGGATAGCCAGTATTTACAAGGAAAGACAATTCTGTTCTTATAGGCAGCTTCGGTCAGTTTTACAGGCACTTTGATCAGGTTTAAAACAACTGAGTCAGCTCAAATAGTTTTGTCCTTGTGTCCTTTACTCTCTTGTGTGGACACAAAGTGTGGGAATACAAAGCAAATCAGAGTTGATGCAAGTTAAAGTTATCCTCTTTCGGTGATTGGGGGACAAAAACCAGTATGCTCTGGCAGTACAGCTAGTTTGAAGTACATGTGAAGTTATTGGACACCTAGTATTAATGATGAGTTTAGTTATTCCATTTCAGAAAGGCTCCTGTCTCTTATTTTTAAGAGACTAAAAGTGCACACAAACGAGCACACTCCCTCTTCAAGTCAGGGGAATTGCTCCCACACATCAACATTTTTGATGGTATCTGACCTGCCAACAAAGCAGAACTCACCATACATCTAGAAACTAAAGTAAATTGGATGCAAGCTTTTAAAACCAGTAAAGAGTCCTATGGCTCATCAAACTGCAAATAACAAATGTTACCTATTGCAGAGTACTCTTCTGTTTACCAAACATATTAAGAATATGTATACAACATGTATGACACGACATCTAAAGAACACACAGTACACTCCCACTGAATTCTCTGTGCTTTTCAGTGCCTACAATTATCCTAGATTCAGTGCACTAGAGCGTGCTACCTGCTTCATTAGCTAAGCACTTCTATATTTGGACTGCAAATCTTGCATACATTCTTTAGAAGTTACCACCCTTTGCCAAAGGAAGGGACGAAAAAACACCGCCTATCATCAGGACATCCTTTTTAACATCACGAAACAAAGCCTGGGTACAAACACGCACAGCCGATGTTTTCCAGGAGGGAACTCAACCCCAAACATTTAAACGACGTTTCTTCCTTCGCAAACGACATTTCTAAGCTACAAACCTTGACCCCAAGTAAAATCCTGTGAACCTTAAGGCTTCATGCTCTGCTACACGCCCTAAATGTCGTTTTAGAAACCTGGAGAAACAAGACGTGCGTGTATATTTTCAATATACAGCGTGGCGCACTCACACATACCCACGATTCAGCGAGCGCAGCCCGACCCCGCAGCACGGACCCGCACCCAGCTCCCGATTCACCACCCAGCACCGCCCACCGCCGCCGTTCCCGGGGCAGCTCCGGCGACACCTCCCCGCTCCCTGCGCCCCAAGCCACCCTCAGGCCGCCCCGCTCGGGGCGCCTGCCCGGCCGCACCTCGTAGAAGGCCTGGACCATCTCCACCAGCACCCACTGCTGCCCCACGCCCGCCGCCGCCGCCGCCATGGCCGCGCCGCCGCTTCCGCCTCTCCGCTCACGCGCGCCAGGGCGGGCCCGGCGCGACACAGAGCGCCCCCTTGCGGGCGGCGCGGCGCCGGCTGCCGTCAGGCGAGCGGCGCCTCTGGGCTCCGTGCGCGGCCTTCCCTGGGCGTCCCGGGCAGCCGTCACTCCCACCTGCTGCGTCCTGGGGAGAGCTTCGTCAGGGAGCGAAGCTACACTGGGAAGATCAGAGAATCACTGGCTCTCAGAATCGGTCACATTGGAAGGGACCACAGCCGGTCATCTGGTTCAACCTCCCTGTTCAAGCTGGGCCATCCCAGAGCACGTGCATGGGGTTGTGTCCGGACAGTTCTTGTATCTCTCCAATAAGGGAGGCTCCACAACTTCTTTGTGCAGCCTTTTCCAGTGTGCAGTCACCTGCACAGTAAAGTTTTCATATTCAGGGGGAAATTTCTGTGCTTCAGTTTCCACCCATTGCCTCTTGTCCTCAGCACCTCAGCACCTCTGAGAGCAGCCTGACTCCATTCTCTTGCTGTCACCCTCTTTAAACTCATATATATAGATGCACCCGCCAGTGTTGACTAAACGAAATAAGCTACAAATTGGACTTGCCTAAGAAGATAAACATGGATGTATCAACATGTACTTCCTCACCACATTTCAAACCTGGTTGACCTTGCTGGAGTTAGCTTGGTGTTGCTTCCTCCACACACACAGGCCTCCTCAGCCCCACACTGCCCTAGGTGGAACGGGGCAAGGGGCACATCCTGTGCTTTTGTGTCTCATCCACAAATATTACACTTGACAGCTCCGTATCTGTACCTGGTGAATTTATTGCTGGAAGGAACAATTGCTCAGATACTTGGCTAATGAAAGGAGCAGCAAAAGTAAAACCTGAGTATAGTGGAAATAATGGGTAAATTCAAGAGCAGAAATTACTACATTAAGAGTCTTGTCAAAGTGAGCGGCCCTAGAAGCCAAAGACTGTTGGGGAGAGATAAATGCCAAAGGGCTGTTAGGGAGAAATAAATGCCACGAAGAAAAAGAATAGTGTTGAACTCTCCCCACAGATGCACCTGGGTGTGGGGAGATGAGTAAGTCACTGTGCATAGCTGTGCAGGACCTGAGCAACTGGCTAAAAGTCAGTGGAGAAGAGGGGCAACTGGAAAGAACACTGCTTGGGAAGTGAGGTAGCTGTTAAAGGCAATGTTTGAGAATGGTTTCTGTGGAGCTACACAACTGTGGAGTGTCTCTGATGGTCATCTTGGACAACACAATGGAAGCACACCTCTTGAGTTTTCACTCACGAGTCTTCACTGTGGTTGGGTGAGAGAAACCTGGGGCAACAGTTGATGAAACAGTTGATAGCAAAAACCTTGTGGCTGTTGCTAAGTACAGACAAACAGTAGCTTACAATTTTACAGTAGTGGATAGTTAAAATCAGTGAACTTCACTTTCACACTACTTGAAATGCATAGTAGTTAATCTCCCTGAGTTTCTGAACTTAATGATATACTTGTCAAATTCCAATCTCTGCACAATAAAGAGAAATTTATGGTTTGAGGCTATCTGAAAAGTCAAGGGAGACAATAAATGTGTATTTTGGCTTTTAGCTGCATGAAGACTTTTGTCTTCACTCTTTAATACTTCTGTGGCCATTGTGTCATGCTGGAGTCTTGGACTCTTGGGAGATGGCTGCTACTACCAGCCTCAAAAAATGTGTCTGGTATGCAGTTCCAAATTGCCCCCAGAAGAGTGGGCCACATGAGTTGTCTTGGTGGGCAGCAGATTGAGTCACATCTCTGCTCTCATCAGATTCTGACTTTCAGTATTTGACATATATATGTACCATCGGGTGACTAAGAAATTGATTTTCTGAAACACTGGATAAATTGTTTCCAGCATGAAATGCAGTGAAGTTAAAAACATACTAGCCAGTAATTGTTCTGGCAGTGGATTCAGAGTTCCTGGTCTGGATTATCGTAGTGCTGGGTCACTCCTAATAGTGAACCTATCCCTATTGCTCAGCAGTTTCATTGTTTCTACACAGTGCCACTGATGCTAATTGCTTTGGGCTGCTTTACTTCTGACAGTAATAAAGCGAGGGAGGTAAAGGGATAAGTCCTTCGCAATGGCAGTTATGACTGGAAAGAAAGGGAAGAGGAAAAATATCTCTGAAATTAAAGCTATTGATGAAATATCTCTGATGAAAGCTATTGAGATAGTGCCCTATAAGAATTCCTGGTCAGTATGTTTCAGATTCTGTATTCCCCCCATATTCTCCATTTGCACAATATTTCTAAATCATTCTTATTCTGGATCTTCCTTACCAACCCACTCATTTCTCACGCACTGCTTTGAATCCCCAGCTCAGTTCCCCTGGGTCAACACTGGAATTCCAGCTATCTGCTGTAGATCTGTGGTCACTCCAGAAACTGAATAATAGGACTTAGTATGGCTAAGAATTTAATTTTTTTCCTATCATAGGCATAGCCAGTGCCAGTTATCTTTTCTGTCCTCTTTGCTCTAATATTCTTCCTCTGGCTTCTTCTTTTTTGCTTTGTCAAGTATGACATACACAGTCAGAGCTTCTATTGACCTGGTACCAACTGAGAAGAGGAGAATGGCATTGGGAAGTGGCACATAACTGTGAAGGGATGGTAGTACTTGCTGCCATCTTAATTGTGTTGCTGTGTCAGAGATATCTGTATGGTAAGCAGAGAAATGTGGGAACAGGTGGAAAATATTCCTGAGGGTCATTTACTTCTCCCCTGCCTTCTCCAACCACACACACAGAAGGGGGATGATGGTGTTGGAGATTAAGGACATAAGGGAGTGTTTGCTGCTGTTCTCTCACGTTCTAGGTGATGAAAGCTTAGTTTAGATTATTGTGGTTTTAGTGTGCCTAGTTGTAACATGTTGGCTTTGTGACTACCCTGAAAAAATTATAAAAAAATAAAAGTGTTGGGAAAGCAATCCCAAAATGGCAAGGGGAACAGCAGGATAATACTAGTTAGTCCTTTTCAGTCTTTGAAACTTGATGCTCCACTGAGATGATGCTGGCAGCAAGCACAGAAAACTTTCAAAGTCAGTTGAAAGCTGTCTGTTAAGCCAGAAACTGTGTCCCAACTCCTAATGGGAAGACCAAAGATGTTGCAAGAGTACTGTGCAAGTGCCAAGAAGAACTGGAATATCAGGTTCTGTCATTTACCCAATATGTGGAGGAGCAATTGTGCACAAGGCAAGCAGAGCACAGGATAAACTTTGTGTTATCTAAATCTATTGCATCTTGGAAATGTGCTTAATCCAAGTTCTATAGTGAATTAGCTCTGAATTAATTATTAAATTAGAAAGCAGAAACCTGTCTCAGGTCTGCATGGGAAACATCTGGAGATCTCATCCTTTGCCACAAGATTTGTGAAAGAATAAGAGCACCTAATGGTCAAAGAACTGGTGCATTGTAGCTGTTCTCAAGTCTTTCATGGCACCTTGAACAACTGTAGTGACTAAGTGGCATAAGGTGGAACTGCTGTAATGTTTTCCTGGCATACCATAAGGACCAAATTTAACCTCAACAGTTTGGACTAAATGACTACTGGAACCATGTGAGAATGACCAGAATCTTCCTTTTAAAGTATTTTCAGCCAAAGGTGGACCTTTGCAATGGAAAGCTCACTTGTCAGAGAGATGGATGTAGGCATAGCAGTCTGCCTTCTGTCTACGCCTCTTCTCAATGCTTGTTCTCCATGTGGACTTGGCAGCACTGGATTTAGCATTGAAATTTCCAGTATATGGCTGAACTAACCATCTTAAAATGGAATTTACACTAGGTAGGCCTAGTTCTGTGATAACTAAAGAAAACTTGTATTAGGAATTTGTAAGAGCTGTGGGGACCACTGACAGAACATACACTATTTAAATGAGAATGCTTGCCTTGCAGAGAACCAGTTACCATATGTGGTGTTGCAGTATTTCTGTTGCAGAATTAGGTTTTGTATCCTGTGTGGTTAGATCTCACATATCTCTCATTCAAAACTTCAGATATATTCAGATTGGTATTTGCAGCCCAGAACTTCCAGCTGGGTTAGTTGTCCCTGCTGCAGAACACACTAGATGTGTGACTCATTTGTTTCTCTCTCACCTCAATATGCAACTGAACTGCTGTCCACTCTCTACTTCAAAACCTTAGTCCAAACAGCACATTTTTTACTCCAAATTGTGTCAGTCTAATCTCTTTTATTTTAAAAACATAAGCATTGTATTAATAGAACATTTCAAATTTCTGTTCTCTTCTTCTTGTCCCATTTTTGCTTATACTGAATGGACTAATTGCTGTTTTTCTTAGCACATTTGAATTAGAAACACAGCAATCATTATAAGCAGACTTGTACTCAAAATCATTTTGATGGAGTTAAAACAGGTTGGCCATAATGAAGTCAAGATCACCACAGCAAGAGTAATTCAGCCAAAATAAATAATGCAGCATGTTTTGAAATGCTGTCATCTCATCACATACAAAATATCCAAACTGACTAGATTCAATATGCAGAGTGACAAGTAATAACATCATGTATCTGCATGAGACTGGGTTTTTCTAGGCTGAAAAGTAATTTTCATATGCTATTTCTAAGTGGTATAATGAACTAATCAGATATGAATTTTGGATAACACATAAAAGATGCACTGTAGGCAAGGTAGAGCTTGAGACCTGCAAGATGAGAAATAAAACCACAGTTGGTGGTTTTATTACATAAATCAGGAAGGTGTCCAACAGAAGCTCATGAGGTTTGGCTCCAAAGGTTCATATTCTACATATCTTTTAGCCATTGTCATGCAGGCCTCTTCTCGTAAGAATGAAACTGGAAGAGAAGCAAAAGGATATCAATCCTGTGAAAATTACATTTATTTACCTGAAGAACTGGACTCCAGCCTCACACAAAGTGTCTTAGAAACTCTCTTGTCATCAGTGTTTTCCATACTTACTGTTTTGATGTAGAAATTTCACAGGAGTATTTCATCTGCTGATGCTCTGACTAAGTAAAAGCTGTGTGATTATGGAACCAAACAGACCTTTAGCCTCTGTGTGTTTACATGAAGGTCACATTGGTTTGTACAAACCCCTCTACTTTTACAGCGCTACTATCCACTTGTTGTCTTGTATAAAAGTGGGGTCTCTAATGATTTCTTCTGCGACAACAATGGTGGAACCATTACTTGAAGGTTTTTATGAGGCATAGAGCCTAAAATCTATGTACTGACAAACATGAAAATGTGATGCATGCAGTCTTCACATAGTTGCAGCTAGATGCCTCAGAGAAGGATACACTAAAAATAAGGCGAGATGAAGTGAGAATTTGGTTGTTTTTGTCAGATACAGGTATCTTTTGAAGCAAGATCATTATTTTTTTTCAAAAATGCTGCGGTGTGTATTGTAGATTTTGTTTGCAAATAATAGGAAGATGAATAGTCGACTGCACAATCATAATATTATAGCTAGCAGCTACATTCTACTGCAGTTACAAGAGAACTTACAGAGTCTGTGAAAGGTGGTATCCATATCAGAGACAAGCTCTTTCCTGTACTGGACTGTGATTAACTCCATATTAAGTTTGTAAGTGTTCCCCAAAATTCGGTTTTGGGTGTGGTTCAGATGTAGCAAATCTGATGGGAACTGTGTGTGGATTTAAAGCTGAATTTTTAAGATTAAAGTGGTGATTTTGTCCTCTTGATACACAGAAATGCAAGAGATTCCTATCTTCCAGAACCAGTCTTAGTGAATTGGTTTGGCTCAGGAACCACAGACATGCATGTTAAATTCATTCAGTAAGCTGATCATATTTAAATATTAACAACAGATTTAGCCTTCTCATTCTGCCACAGTTAGCTGACAGCAAATCTTTGTGATGAAAAGTAGAAAAAGAGCTATTGTACTTCTTGAGGCCTACAATATTGCAGAACTCAGATCAAAACCAGGATGAGATTGTGCTCTGTGCGGTCACTATTTTTGTCTGCCTTGAGAAAAAATAGAAAGATGGCAGATAGTTGCAGATTTTGCTGAAAGCAAAATCAGCTTTTGATCATACCTTCATTGTGGCTCATATGGCTCAATATCTGGTAGCTTCTTACATCCATGTAACACTGCAGGACGTTGAAGCCATTTAGAATCCCATTCTCTCTTAACCGCCTCAGTCTAAATGGTTGTTTCAAGTTAAGCATTTAAGCAAACTGTAAATCCTCACAAACCCTTTCCAGGAGCTTTGAGAGTAGATAAAGCTGTCTATGATGACACAATCTTTTTCTCCATAATGACTGGGTTTCGCCACTGAGGTAGGCAGAATAATGTGCTCTCAGTAACATCATTGTGCTGACTAACGCAAGCGTTGATTACTAATGCATTCCCTGACACCTTCTACAAATGGTGGGACTTTTTGTCTTTGTGTCTTCTTCAGTTCAGCTCCTTTGCTGTTTAGGTGGCTCTGTATTTTAATGGTAAAATTGCTGTCTGGAGTGTGTCTTACTAGCATACTTGATTTTAGAAATAACAGCATTCCGGTGATGTTATCAGAATAGAGAGAAGTTTGAAAAGTCATGGAAACTTCAACTTTTCAATGCACAGTGTTCACTCACGGAGTTTGCTTCCCTGAAGTATGTAAAAATATGTAAAAATGCCTGTGGAAGAGGCAATTAAATTTCATCCAGAAAAATACAAGTATTCCTTTGCCAGATCATCATTCTTGCCAATATACTGAAGCACAGAAAAGCACTGTATTGTTTGCTGGTCCATGTAATGCATACCAGAGCACTAGTTGAAATTCTTTGTGGTTATAGGTAAAACGTGTGTTGGCAGAGCTAGTCTAGTCTGACAGGCAACACCTTGCATATATTTGTTACTCAGAGAGTTGCCACATCTACAAATTCAGATCAGATGTGGCTAAAAACATTTTTTAATTGATAAACCAATGCCCTTTCAAGCACTGAAATTCTTACCCGGCTTTTAAATCATATGATTTTACCTGAGCAAGGCCTGAGTAAAAGCACAGTTCTGCATTCAACTGCTGTTTCGTAGTGAATTAGTGGAATAAAATCTCTGTTCTTCATAGTCACCCCAGGTATTTCATGAAACTAAGTAATTGTAAGCAGTCAACATCTAAAAGATAAAATAAACCAGAGAAAACGATAATGTTGGGGAATAAAGCGACTGAGAACCCCTCCAAAGACTTTCCAAACGTAAGTAATTGTTGAAATATAGCTTTCAGAGTGACCTGAACAGGGTATTGAGACAACAATGAAGTCCTTGTAAATGGGTGAATGTTGGTGCCCTTATAAGACAGAATCTCGCCTTTCTGACACCTCTGAAAACCTAGGTCTGCTGAAATCAAAGATAATCTTGTTTTTTGAAGCTTTTCAGAATTTCAAAGTGCATCAAAAACAGTGGGTTTACAGCTTCACTTCTGTAAGATATTTGGAAAACAGATTGCTGTATGCAATTATTTATGCCAGTAGCTGAAGCTAGTAAACAGTTTCAAGTGAAAAAATTGTCACAACATAGCTTGTGCTCCATCTGAATATTCTCCTAATTATTCCTGAATTACCCTAACAGATTTTTTCCCCCTTCTCTTGAAGAAAATGTCTTTAATTTTGTTGTTCTAATGGTAGGATATTTTTAATATAAATTCCCATTTATACCATTGTTTCACTTTAAAGTTCACATTAAAAATAGGACTGCTGATATCTTAGAATAATGTTCTGAGGAACACAGTGGACTGGAGCTCACCTAGCTTGTGCCTTTCTGGTTTTGAAAACAAGCAAGCTGATTTTCAGTTGCTAATTCTTCTTTGCAAATTTTATTTCTATACTGCTGAATTAGAGTCTGAGTGATTATTTTTAAAGACAACAGTAGTCTTAATTAATATGTAAGAAGAAAAAAGCAGCTTATAATCAGTTGGTCTTTGCTTAAATATAGTTAATGGAACAAGTCCAAATATAATGATTGATTTTTCCAGAAGACAGGAAAGGACAAACATGTTCACTCTCGGGGCAGTTCACAAGTGAAAAAGAGTGTGAGATGAGAGCTTGCTTTCATCAGCTAGTGTCTGTAACAGAGATCACGGACTGATCCAAATGCAAAGTTGCTCCTTTGCAGGAGGCAAAAAATTTGGAGAAATGTCTGGTAAATTATTTACCGTTGGGGAAGATACTTTTTGCTAAATTTCCATACAAAGAAGCTGATCAATTCCACCAGCTCTGTTAATTGCTATCAAAACCAGGAAGTAAAGCAACTCAAGCACTTTCGGTCTTCCTAGGTGTGCCACGTTTTTCCAATTATAAAACATTTTCATTTCATCAAAGCCACAACAATTGTATAACACCTAAGAGGTACTACTAAGCAAATCTTAGTTCGTTCTGTACCTGGTAGGTAAAAAGTCTTGGCATGATTCATTGGAATGTGTTTTGTAGTTATGTAGAAAGAAAAGAAAGCCACTTGTTAAATTCTGTGTCATTTAAGTAGTGCCTGAGGATTCTGTGTTCAGTTTTGTGATGCTGTAACATTGCCCAAGTTTCTTTCTGCTCTAAGCACAGCTGTTGAAAGAAGAATAACATTGTTTAATTGTCAATAGTCTTATCATGAAACTGGTGGCTTTTGCAATAGGAGCTTTTACAGTCATTTTCGTATTTCAAGGCTTTTTGTGTATGGATCTCATCAGGAAGTGAGTGAGACAATAAGAATTTGGAATTGTGGCACCAGCATTCCCAGACACATTTCTTTATTCCATATGGAGAAAAGATGCTTAAAAACATTTGCAAAATTACAGTACATTTTCCAAGTGATATTTCTGTTAAATATTTTGACCAAATCGGACATATGTAGCTAGCTACAGAAACAAGACTAGTCACTGCCCCCATTCCCTGCCCTTAACCACACATATGTTTAAAGGTTTGGAAGAATAAGCAGCGTTTGAAAGAATATCATTGTTGCATAGATCCTGAGGTCTCACCAACAAAGCAATTCTTGATGAGTGCTGTAGACTTCTATAACCTCACTGAAGTAGCTCTAGCAGCTAGCAGTAGCTCTAGCAGCTGGTTCAATCAGTGACTCAGCAGGATTGCTCTTGCTCTCACTATCTTAGAAGAGCTCTAGTCCTGGTATCCAAAGTGGAAAAACTTATACTTACTTACATAGTACACACTTGGAAATTTAGCGGCTCTCAAAAATGCAGGGTTAAGTAAAAGACATAAAATCCAAAACTTTTCCAATTTTTGTACTTTCTGATTTGGGTCCTTAATCTGCAAAACCAGGATGTGAGGATTCTGGGGTTTCAAGGGGATTCCAGGTTTCTAGGAGATCAACTACAAAAATTCAGGTTCTGTGTTAGAGATGAAATATACCAGCCAAGGAATCCCAGGGAAGAAGACTGACTAATTATTTTTGAGGCAAATTTGAAAAGTTACTTAAGAATAATCCTTCTCCTTCTTTGTTTGTTTGTATGTATGTTTGAAAGCATGAAGTGAAAACTGAATTGAGATTTACAGAATTTTTGGTATTTTCTCCTGATCCTTCAGTCTTACATCTACACAAACATAGAAGCAACACATTTTGCATATTCCTAGACCTTTGTGGAAAATGAGTGAAGTAAAAACATTATGTTGCTCAGCAGATGAAAACTGTTCATGCCATTTTCAGCTGGGTGTTTTCGCAAATGCAAAATGTTGGGCATAAGGGGACATCTGCTGCTAGAAAGAGGCAGTGCACTGAAGGCAGTTGAACGTTTAGTTCATGCAACAATGTTGAAGGAAAGTAAAAGTTACAGATGTCATCAACCATTGCAACTAAATTATTTTTGAAGTATATGGAACTTGTGTGGGATTGGTTTGCATGCTTGATCCAGTACCTAGAAAATGCATCAATGGATAAAAGGCTAGAATAATACTAACATGCTTAAAAATCTGCTCAATATGTAAAGTGTGTCAGAGGAATTGTTAGGGGAATTTAGATTGGGGCACAGTGATGTTTCACTGAAAAAAAAATGTACTATTTATGCTTGATATTGTGTCTATTTTTAGTTGTGTGATTTTAATGAAACACTGTTATGTTAGTTTTCCATTTGGAAAATCTTACCACACATTAGACAGCTGCTGAAGCTTCTTTCAAACATACCTTTCTCTCTGTTTATGTGTTTTATTCTTTAGGAGGCTAATAAAATGCATTTCTGATCAGTAAGAGTATTTCTATTAATTTGGGACATTTAGTCTAAAAGTCAAGAAACAGACAATGTACAGTAAGGACAAAACTAAAATATTAAATACTATTGTGTTGCCCATATCTGTCATAAGGGGATTTTTCAAATATCTTTTGACTTCCAAGTGCAGCACATTGTCAGTATGTTCACTATAAACAATTATAAATACTATCTCATGTGCTTTGTTGAAAATATTGTAGCAGTCAGGAGCTGCTCAAGCTCAGCTAGTTAGAGCAATTTCAGAGAAGACAAATCAAAATAATCATGGGGATCAGAAAAAAATGTGAAAAACATAACAGAGCGCTGAACTATGTGGACTGGCTCTGTTTAAAGAAATCCAACAAAACAAAAACCAACAAAAAACCAAACAACCTTACAAAAAAACCACAAAACACAAAGGAGTGTAGGAAAAGGCTCCGAATAGCATGCATCCCCTATTTTCTAGACCTCATCTATGATTTAGTGTATCAATGACAGAAAAAATATGCATACACCACAAATTTAGGCTACCATACACACTGTACATGGATCTTAGCCTTAATAGTGCTTAGAAACTTAATATTTCCCTGCTTGGTGCGTTGCACCAAGTCCATAGGTAGTTCTGTTTCCACCTGAAACTCTGGCTATTGGAGCTTTATCTCTGACCCTGGCACTGCTGTGAATGGGGTAAGACCATCTCCCACCCACAAGGTAATACTGCAGTTGCACCTGGAAGACCCTTGAGATGTGCTCTGCCTTGCACCAAGGGAACACTGCTGACTCCGTTTGTCAGGATGAGTCCGAACACATTTCCATTTTTTGGACCAAATCTTGGATAAGATAATTTTTCACCTGGGCCACAAAATACCTACAATAACAATAAAAGCAAACCACCTTGAAAACAGAACTCTTTATGTACATTTCCTCCCTGGGGGAAGGATCAAAGTACAAAGAACATATGGTTGATGTTAGCTATGCTGTTTTAAGCCCTAGCAGAAGCTCAGACAGCATGGGAATAGGTGCTGAGTGAGAACACACAAGCAGTAGAAAAGTGGTCTTTGGGTAAATTCTGAGGGGGATTGCAAGTGCCAAAATGGAAAGACACACTGATGTTGCAGAAAACA
This sequence comes from Calcarius lapponicus, assembly GCA_039654755.1. Classification (NCBI taxonomy): domain Eukaryota; kingdom Metazoa; phylum Chordata; class Aves; order Passeriformes; family Fringillidae; genus Calcarius; species Calcarius lapponicus. Next base: position 43,681,808 of record CM077481.1, read on the forward strand.
TTTTTGCTGGGATTATAGGGAAATAGACTGTGGAAGGGGGAGCTTAACATGTGGTGAATAATCCATTACCTAATTTTTATTATTTAAGTTACAACAGTTGGCCCTCAAACATTTATTAGCTGTTTAATGCACTTACATTTAATGTAAATGAAAGATTTTACTTGGTTTTCATTGCTGGGCTTTTTGAGGGAGGAGTTTGTGAGTTTTTACAGGAACAGAAGAGGCTTGATGTTTTTGCTTTTAGCATTATTGATCTATGTTCAAGTCAAGGGATTAGTAAATATTTTTAGCTGGTGAGGAAAAGAGTGCAGTTGTCAAATTTAATTTTTAATATTTAGTGGACCCCAGAAGGAAAACCAAAATATAATTCTGGGCCCAGTTTTTGGCTGTTAGACAGTAAAGACAGTTTTCCATTCTTATGAAACATGTTTTATATTTTCTTATGTCAGTAAGCATGCCAGTCCTAAAGCAATGAATATCCCTCAAAGGATTATCTCTTGTTATTGCTCAAACTGCCAATTATATTATGCTGTTGAGCAATTTTTCTATCAGAATTTAAAAACAAAAAGCAACTAATTTGTGTAAAAATATCAAGCCAGAAAGGTTTAAATGCTGACACTATTTCACTGGAAAAAATAGAATTCCTGTATATGATACACTATCCTAGATTCTTCTTGTGGCTAGTCGCTTATTTCTGACTGTCCTCCTGTGAAGAATGTTGTCTTAACCATGAGGTCTTCCCTCACTTCTCCACTGTTCGATGTTCAATGTTTCTACTTTTTGTGATCACCATTCACCCTCTCAGGTTTAATACAAATGTCTTGCTACAGCTTGATCCCCACATGAAAATCTTAGTTTGCATGTATGTATGTCTTCCAGCTTCCTTCTCTTTGATCTCCTGCAAAACATTAGCCCAGGATGATAGCAATTTCTGTATTCAATTATGCTGAGAGCAACAGTCCTGTGACTATTTTTTAAAGTCCTTTAGAAGTGCTTCAAGTATGTCTGACCCAATGCTTCCTAAAAACATCAAGTTATATTAGTACTAATCTTACAGTTATGGAATACTACATATGCAAGCAGTGACATAAAAATGTATTAAGTTCAGACTGGTTAGCTAAGGGCAGCCTTTTATATTTAATGCAAATCTTTTGTTGTTGTGCAAGCACTTTTAAACAATACTGTGCAAAAAAAATTACAAAGTGGCAATATCCCATTGTCAGACAGTGTGAGTAGAAGCGCAATCCTTGGTTAATTACAAAAGGTGATGTATATAACTCAAATCTAAGCTACACTGTCACCTTATGAGGGCAGAGCATGAGGTTTCCTTGTACACTTACCATGTGTACATAAACAGATCAGCCAGGGAACTGCAGATACATATGTTTCCTTACCACTTAACTGTCCTGGGTAGTCCAATCAGAATATTAAGGTACCTTTCTGAACTGTTTTGTAGCAGTGATTCCACAGGAAATAATCTCCAGATTTTTTTTAAATTTCAAGTCTCAAACTGTATTAAAAGTTTGTGTCTTTGCATTTAACATCCATCCTGATGTAAATATTTCTGTATTTAAGTTTCATTGGTATCCTTTGATATTATAGTATGACTTTGAGCCATGATAAGTTTAAATTTAGTGCTGCTGGTATTTTTTTTCGTGCTGGAAAATAATGTTGTGGGAAACAGAAACAGGTATTTGGACAGTGGCCATCTAAGATATATCTAGGAGATAACAACAAGATGTCTGGTTCTTACACAGTTGAACAGCTTGCTTCCCCAGGAGCTAGTTTGCCATAACTACTTTTTTTCATTACACAAAACAAAATACCTGTGTCTACTTCACACAGGCCTTTGATTAGCTTTGTACAGCAGCCTTGTCACAGCAGAAATCTGCAAGTACTGCAAAATGCAAGGAGTTTTATGCAAACATGAAGCAATTTTATTGCCCCCTCTAAGTCTCCAGGGAGAGCATCTTCTACACTGTGTGACCATAGCATGTTTTTGCTAGTTAGACTAGTTAGGCTGCTGCTTTGTTATGATTTTGGTTATAGAGACCATTCTGTCTGTCTCTCTCACCCTGGTAATTATGTTGAGCAATTGACACTTTGGTGCCTTAGATTGCTACCTGTTTGGGACAGGGATCAGCTGGCTTTATTTGGGGGTCTTCTCTAATTATATTATAAGGAGTGTGCAGCAAAGGATTATGTGCAGTATTGCAGTGCAGAAATACATCAAGGGGAAAGTGCTAAAGGATCAGCTTTTTATAGCTGTTCTTGGTAGACAGTTGCACAGGTTAGGCATCCATGTGCCTTTACACATGGAAATGAGAAATTAGTTTCTCTTTTGCAAAACAAGAGTCAGGACTTCAGATGATATAAACCTTTTACCACAGTGATTAAAAAGAGGACTTCCAAAAGCTGTTGGTCTTCCTTCCCAAATGTAAGGGCTGGCAATTAAGAAAGTCAGCCTGCTCTATGAAATCTCTGATTGCTATGCAGCACAACCTAATTTTTTGTATTCACCCACTTTTTTCTCACTCTTTTTTATTTTCCTTTTACTGAACATCTGAGAAACCCAGCAAATATCATACAACTTCATTGATATAAGGAGAACTCCAAATATTTCTTAGAACAGTTAAATCCTCTTAACTGTTTATAAAACTCAATTTTATCCTACCAATATGCTCAATTTTATTCTGCCAATAAGCTCTCAAATATCAGATGCCTTGGAGGTTATGGCTGTGGCATATGTCATCACCCACTTTTCTCTGCCAGTCAAAAATGCACACTTAGCTGCTGCTGAATTCTGCATATTAAAATGGCCAGTGTTGGGTAGCATTTACTTTCTGGACTGGAAACTAGTGGTTCATTCCTCACCCATGTATCTATTTCAGCCAGGTACTAACCTGTGGAAATTGTGATAAATTTGGTTATTCTGCTGCAGTTTAATCTACCAGTGTTCATAAGTAAGCACACATCCATGTGTGAATTACTAAAACAAAGAATAAAGTAGCTGACAAGCTGGAAAGGGTTGGGCTACCCAGTCTAATATAAACACAGTCATGATGTCAGGAGCTAAGAACAAGGTGTAAGAGTCTTCGTAGTGAAATGAACAGACTCTAAATTTAGTTGTATTCAAAGTCTTTCTTCAAAAAGACTCCCTTGGAAACCTCTGGTAGGAAAGATGTAATTAGGAAATTATTGAAATGATCTAATGACATTGTTATCTCCTATTTCTATGGTTACTTCATAGTTTGAAGAGGAAGAAATGTTACTGACAGGTAATAACCTGCATGTGCATTGACAATTGACATTCCTATCTTACAAGCTTTCAAGCTTGGTGATTCAAATCTGCTAAACTTCACAATTCACCATTCATGCCAGTAGTAAATTAGATTTTTCGTTTTTTTTTTTTTTTTTTTTTTTAATTTGTTGTATTTCTTCTTATGATTTTCCACTATACCTCAATTGTATCTTAAGCTATATTAAAAGAGATTGACCTAGCACGGATAGAAAAATTAACTGGAATGATCAGATCTGAACAGAATTATGTGCTCTCAAGTTCAGTCACTCAAATATCTATTTCATTAATTTTTTTTCTTATTATCCATTCTGCAGCACAACAATGAATTTACTTAGTTACCTCAGGATTTTTTCTATAAAATTGTTGTGGTAACTTTGGCCACTAGAGGGCAGATTTGCACTGTAAAGAGGAATGCATGCTCCTTTGAGATGTCAAGGCTGGGAACAGCCTCCTGTGAATAGAACTTGGTAATATGCGTATATTAATATCTTCTTCTGAAAGCTACTTTAGATTCTTCCCTTATTATTATAAATTGTTTCTTTCAGAAACTATAGTGGTTAAAAGCTACATGTGTTTCAGGACTTCAATAAAATTCCACAATTCTCTTCACATTAACCTGAAATTCAGGAAGGAATAAAACATTAATTATACTGCTTCAAGTATACTACCCTGGTAGATGCTGTATAAACTGATAGAAGATAATTAGCTCAAATTAGTTTCTGTCTAATTCTTAAATATTTCACTCTCTTAAATCACCTTTCCTTTATTTGGACTTTCTATTAAGGTTTATCTAGGAGCAACTTGGACACACCTTTTGGCTATTGAGGTATGGCAAAGTACCTATGGTGGGGCAGGGCAGGGCTTACACGTTCTGTTTTCTGACCATCTGAAAGGAGCAAGGACTTGTCAAAAGGAGAAAAAGAAAGCTCAGAAACCCTGTTGTGTGTCCAAACACATCACAGAACTGTAATATTCAGGGGGTAAGTCTTAGTTTGTTAAAACCAGTAGTTGTGCTAATTCTTTGATAAAATAGGTGCAAACCTAAGATTTACAGTCAGGCAAATACCCTTACACATGCTGCATCCTTCAACTGAGGACACTTAATAGATATCAAAAGTGGTATTTGTATATAATTTGTATATATTTGGAGATACTGTTTTGATATATATTTTGATATATCTTTTTATAAAAATGTTTATTTTTAAACACTTCAAGATGTTTTTATTGCTTCATTAGCACACCATGAAGAAAAAGTGCTGCTGAACAAGGTCACAAACTGACATGGTCTGTGTGACAACCAAGATTCATGGGCCAACAGTGGTTTATCCCTTACATTATTCTGGTAGTACATACTGGTATATTAGGTAGTACATATTCTACACATGCTGTTTGCTAGCTGAGTTAGAAGCCAAACATACAGTATCCTGTGATCACTGCAGGATGCTTGAAGAACTTCAACAGTTAATTCTTTTTCTACTCAATTTTCTTTGTTGTATTCTGTCTCCTTGAATGCATGTACTGGTCATAAAAGGCAGTATTATAGCTCTGAATATTTGAAAAATATCTATATCAGAAGCAGAGAGTGTTTTAAGTGTCCTATGATCTCATTTAAGATTACCTTATAGGTTCTAAGTACAGAAAATCTGGCCTATATAACAGTTGTGTATCTCTTTGTGAGGTGTGGCTTGAATGTTAAGAACCACAAAAATTTCAAATTAAATTTTAATCACCTCTGAGTTATGTGACAGATCCTTTCTGTGAGGGGATTGAGAGAAACATTTATTTCACTTAATCTTGTTATACTCAAAAAAATGGATGAATATATTCTTGGACATTTTTACCATATGCTTGTTCTCTTTTGGCTGAACTAACTGTGGAAAAACCAATTAAACTGAGATGTGTAAAACATGACTAGGAAGAGAAATTCAAATGCATGTCCTCAGAAAACTTCAACCATAAAATCTTATGTTACTCAGATATTCTAAAATACTTCTGCACTGAATCCATTCTCCCAACTATATTCTCACTATTTTTGCCTTTGTGATTTCTACTTGCTACTGGAGAACAAGATGGTGGGAAACAGGAAACATATCTCTCTACTACCCAGGCAGGTACAGCTTCTTGGCTGCTGTACTGTACATAATTGTTTTTTAAATACTAGGGTTTAATGATAACCTTCTATCATTTAAGCAGGGTTGAAGGTTCCTTTGAATAAAAGAGAAGAATTGTGAAATCCAGTTCTATAATGGTGAAATCCGGTTCTCTTCAGTGTTTCAGAAAGGAGATATGAGAATTATCAGCTATGGCTCAGTCTTGTCATATGATGTGCAGTGATATGATGTCTCATTTGCTTTCTTCCTAAATAATCAAACAGTATGTTCCCTTTGTCATTCCATGTGGTTTATTTTCCTAGATCTCCCTAGTTTCAAATATACTAGGAGATGTCCCTGTCCTTGTCTAGCAATTTCTCCATCCATGATGGGGATGTGAGAATTCCACAACCAGCCCCACAACCATTACCCTTTTACCCTTGCTGATGTCACCTTGACGATGTCCCCTAGGGTTCACTGAGATAAGAACTGGAACCCTCAATAGCTGCTGGCAGAGGCCAGCTCAGCAACTCGGGTCATGGCTGCTTCTATTCCTTTAAAGCAGTTACATTATTATAAACATTAAATAAGGAGAGAAGCTTCAGCAGAACTTGTGCCTGCTACTATGTCCAACTTAGCTATGCTAGGACTCTCAACTGGATGTACATGGTATGGTTTAAGTATTAGCCCTTTGGTTAATTGCCATGCATTCAGCCTAACTACAAGGAAGCAGAATTTGGTCCTAAGCATAGTTAACTCATCAGAAACCAGCTGATCAGAAACCAACTGTTGCCCTGAAATACTTATCACAGTAGGAAAGTGTGTTAGGTGTAAGTCAAAGCAGTATTTCTTTGGGCACTAATGAAGTCAGATTTATAGTGCTGAGTAGGCAGTGTATTACTGGGCTTAATTATAATTACAGTATGTGCAACTACCATTTTTTCCCCACTTTATCATTAATGACAAGAAAGTGGGACCAAGAGGAAGTGTTCTCTGATCAGTGGTTTTATAATTGCAATTTTATTTATTGCCATCAACACAGTGGGAAATTCTGATTTTTTATATCACAGATAGGAAAAAAAAGAAGCAAAACACAACTTCCTCCTTAGTCTGTCCAACTGAATTTCCCAATATTTGCAGTTTTGCAGAAGCTAATATGCTAAGCCTTATGTTTTAGTTCTGCTGACAGAGTACAGCAATTTTTAAAAGACTGATAGAAGTCAGAATATATCTTCTACCATTTGATTGAAAAAAAATTCAGGCTAGATTAATTGACTATTTAGATATTAAAATTTATAATCTAGACAAGTAGGTTGTTGCATAGGGTGATGTTAAGCGCTGAGACGCAGTGGATTATGGAGAGTGGACCAACCTATGCAGTAAGTTTTGAAGCTGGCTGGTGTTCTTGCATCTCTTCCTTCTAATCCATATGCAACTTTTTCTGTCCTCCTTAGTATAGTATTCCTCCTGTTTAGCATGGAAATGCCAAACTCATACTCCCACAGATTTTTGAAAAATAGATCTGTAACTAGTCAGAAGCTTCTGCATATTGCAGGGAAGTGTGATTTCTTCCTATAGGGTTGACTCCTGCTGTGCCAGAATGATCTATGAGATTCAGGGGGAAAATAGCAGGGGCTATTTTAAATGTTGTAATATTAATCAAAAGCTACTATCCAGTACCTGGTTCCAACTGAGAGCAGTATCAAAGTATTTCAGATTCTTTCTAATAAACCCCTGCTTTTCCTATGTGCCAGAAATATCTAGGACTATGTCATAGTATTGACTTTGTGCTTCTCTCTAGGACATATGATTTCACGATATGAAAGAGTAAGTGAAACAGCCTCTGAATAACAGCACTTAAAAATTATAACTCTTTTTTCATGGAGTAGTGCTTGTCAAGAGTACCTTTCAAACAGTGGCTAATATTAGATAATCAAACCAAGACATCTGCATGTATTTCTAGTGTTAAGGTACCAAACTGCAAAGATAGACTGGCAGTGAAATGTAATGAAGTATAAATATTGGGGTGTATTAAATAAATATGTTGTAGATGTTCAAATTAAAGTGGAATAGATAAACTTTAGTTAATAAGATTTATGCAGATTATTTAGGCTGGTTGAAGATTGTAATGTATTTTCATTTCTTAAACTAGGGAAGACTCCAGCAGAAACTTAAGTAAGGATCCCAGCCTTTTTTGCTCCTCTCTAAAGGCCTTCAGACTTCAAGCATAGTAAATATGTATATTTAGTGCAGTACCTTCTTACAGCACTGATGACTTTTTTTAACCTTATGTTGATGTTAGATAAAAGAAGGTTTGTTGTGTATGTGACACTGCTTTTCATTGCTGGGCAACATTAGCCTGGAACTCAGGAGAATGAAGTTGGATTCTCAGCACAAATGAATATTTCTAAGTGCCTCAATCTTACTACGCTTTCAGAGAAGTGCAAGAAATTTTATTTCTCTGGTATGATACATCATAGGATTTTAAGGTGCTCACATGCTAAAGAAGCAGAAAAAAATATTTAATATTGAATGCAAAATTTTAATATTTGCTCAGAAGACCTAGCAGAGGATCATTATACTCTCTTTACCTTGCAGATGTACAAGGATGTGAAATAAGCCTCCTATATTAATGTGAGAAGAAAAATACCCACACATGATATATTTCCTATAAGCTTTCTTAGTATTCATAGCATACAAAAAGAAAATTATAGTTTTGTTTATCTGAAATACTAGTATATTTTCACAATGTTTTCAAATATTAACAGCGGTATTTCTGAAATATTTCTGTCCTGGGACAATTTCAAATAAATAAGTAGTGTTTTCTGCCACCACAAGCAGTCATCTTTTTTTGCATTGCTAGCACACTTCTTTGAATCAACTGTTTATTTGCTTTTATTCACTTATTTATGTAAGTTTAAATTATATACATTTTCCTCTGTAAAGAGAATCGATGCCATTGTTTTGCCTTGTGTCTTAGACTTAAACAGTTGCATAGTTTTGAAGTTATTTGGTTCTTTATGTAGAGCTAACAAACTCCTCAGATGTCATGGTCTTTTTCCTTTGAAGATAGTGGAATAGTTATTTTTAAACCAACATAATTAAAAAGCACTGTGAACTTCCTTTCAAATTGTTCCAGCTTAATTTGTCCATATAACTTTTCTGTTCTTTTTATCAGTTGTTAAAGACACATGATTTACAATACTTATTATTGTGCAATGCTGCTTTTGAAGAAATGCATTAGATTTCTGAAAGTGATTGCATAAAATAAAAGACTCTCTGCCTCTTGAGGTTCATTCATAACCAGAACAGAAGCTGAAAAAAATTTTCTTCTTTTAGATACCTCTCAAAATGTCTGTGTTACAGAGTCAGTTCTGCTTTGTCTTGCCCAGTTGACTTCTTCCGGAAGAGGAGGAAGGGCAAATTTCTACAGGGGTAGTTTTGGGAAAGTCACTAAAAACTTGTGCTTAGGCCTCTAAATAAAAAAAAAAGCAAAAAACAAAAAACAACAACAACAACAAAAAACAAACAAAAAAGCCCCCACAAACAAACAAAAAAAAACCAACCAAACAAACAAACAAACAAAAAAAACCCAAACCAAAACCAAAGAAAATAAAATTTTAAAACAGTCCTCATAGACTGTAATGTCCTTTACTAATGAAATGGTTTACATTTGTGCATTGTGAATTATTCATTATCATAATTTCTTTATGCAAACCCAGGAAAGAGAAGATAAATGCTTATTCTCTTACTACTGAGCTCACTTTAACCAGAGATCTCAAATGTTTTAGCTTTTTGTAGAACCCACGGGTCTATCCTTTAGCTTTCCATTGCATTTAAAATAAGACATATGTAATCAGCATGAAAATCCAGTGCCTTCTTTATTCTGAATGTTGTGTAAGTGAAAAGCTGACCTCACCTGGATGTTTTCACAATTAAATACTTTGAAAGTAGAAAGTGCATTCAAGGAACACTCTAGTGCCAATGGCTCAGCTGGTGTGTTGAAATGAACTGGGAAGCCTGGCTGGTTGAGGCTGTTGAATTAAGCATTTGTGGAATATGGCAAACTACAGGGTCAGTTCATCTGAAACTCTTCATGATAGGGAGGTCCACCTTCACATCCCCCCACTGTTCCCAAGTCCTGAACTTCAGAACTGTAACAAAAAAAAAATCTTAGTCCTATTTACCTCCTCTGACAAGCACAGAGAGCAAATGAGTGAAGAGCAGCATAGCAATACACCCTGAAATACACACCAGAACAGGATATACATCACAGGCATCAGTGGGGAAGAGGATTCTGCCAGCACAAAAGCAGTGAACCTGTATGGGTTGTTGTTGCTGCTTGCTCTTATTGTAAAGGGTGCTGGGGAATATTGTCATCAAGAAGCAAGAGATACGGGACCAAATAAATTTCTGTAGATACTGGAAGATCAAAATAATAATGACAAACTGAATTCAGAGCATTCTTCTTCCACCTTGTCTGGTGCTGCCACTAAGCAAGGGGGAAAGTTCTACTGCCATAAAAAAACCACTAGAACAATCATGGGTGATTGTCTAATCCTGATTGTGAAAAGCTGTGAATTAGGGTTCCAGTTTCCAGCCTCTGGGAATTTTTTTTACTTGTTTGATTGGGTTGTTTCTTGGTTTGTTGGTTTGGATTTTTTGAGTGCAGGGCAGGAGTGTAATTTTGTATTTGTTTGTTAATTTCTTTGCTTTTAATTTTGTTTTTAGAAGTGTTTTGTCCAAAATCAAAATTTAATGTAAATTGTTCTGTGAAGGGCAAAGAAGCTTGAAGACATGACAGAGTCTTCATGTGTTCCAGAGGAGCTAAGAACTGAGAAGAGTTTTAGGTGAAATCCTACTTTTTAGTAGTTTTTCAGCTATTACAGAAAAAAACTATGGGATGATCCTTGCATCCTCTGGCCTACTCCTTTGAGAAAATATCAAAAGTATGATTTTATTGCATTGCAGACCTGGAGGCCCTTCTTCTTTCTTGAGTTCCAAATACACGTGGGGTTTTTTGGCAGCCTTCCATCCTATGCAGGTTTTGAAAGTATATTTGGCTGAAATTTAATTTCGTCTTGCAGCAGTATTTAATTAACCTTTGTCCCTCTGAGATGAAGATTAAAAACTGTCAGTAAGTCTGTTATCTATCTCAGTTTTCACAGTTAATTGCTAAATTGCGCTGACAAAATACTCCATCAGAACATTGTCAATTTTGGTATCAATCTGTGAGGAACTCTTTGGTACTAGTAAGCCTGTAGAGGCAATAACTGATAATACAAACATAACCATCTCACATTGTGTGTTCAGCTTCTACTGATAACTCAAGCTCTTTTCCTACACAGAATGAAGTCAAGATTATTGGCTAAACTACACATGTCCTTTCCCACCAGGCACAGTACTGTAAGCACTGTTTAATGCATAATCCACAGCATAAGGTACTGCAAGGAGCAAGGCTGCTTTGCTATGCCTTATTTATTCTAGCCAAACCACATAAAAGGGTGGATTAAAATGCTGAATCAAGATATCCTTAAATTATGTCACTATTATGTTACAGACTCATCTCAGCAAAGATGACTCAGCTCTTTGGTGGTGCAGTAATTTCCTAAATTGTAACATAGCTATAGAATGTTGCATAGATTTCCCAGAAATTACAGTGGAAGGCAGAAGGCAAGAGAAGTGATGCAACTGTTTTTCTTCTCTAGATTTCTCCCTGTTTTTTTATTTGGTTGGTTTTGGCAGTCTCCCAGGATGTTTCTGTTCAGCTAAACAGCAGGTACTTAGCTACCAGTGTGCAAACCTCACTCCACTGACTTCAGGCTCCATCTTCTCAAAAACTCTGAGGTCAACAGTCAGCTACTGATCTTGGTGACAAGCACAAACCCAGATGGATTTTGTCAGCTGCAGTGGAGCCATTCCAGGTAAACCATGTTTTAATAGATTGGAATCTGGCCTGCTTACTAACTCCTTTTACTCTTTGTGGAAAGTGGAAAGAGAAAATGAGAGAATTCTTGTCCAAGGAGAAGAGTTTACTCAGTTGCCTAGTACAAATATATAAAGGAGGTAAGTAACAGGACCCATTTTTTGCCTCAGTTGCAGCACCTCAATGTCCTGATGCAGGAAAACAACAGAATTAATCACAGAATATGCAAATTACTTTCTTCCAAAAAGAGATTTTACTTAAGGACTTTATTTGGTCAGATAAAAATGATTGATCCTTAAATTTATGTATTTCTTCATTTTCCTTTTTCCTGCAAAAAACATATCAACATACACATGTGCACATAGACTTTCAAGGTATCTGCCTGTCACAGTTTAGAGCTGGTATTCCCAGTATTTTATGTACATCTTGAAGCTGCATTTTACACTAAATTTACTGTCCTTGGAACATCAGCACCATGCTGGTCCCCTCTAAGGCCACTCAAGATACTAATTTTCCATCAAATACCAGGCAACTCTTGTGTGCAGGCATCTGTGTGAAAAACTGGACATTTACAATTGTATGTTGTAACTTTTTAATTAATATTATAAACTTTCTTTCTAATGCCAGTGAATTAGACTGCCATTTTGGATTTTTTTCAAATAATGAAAGAGAAAAAGAAAATATTACAACACAATGCTGAATTTTTATAGCCATGGCCAAATATTTTTTCTTCAGATTCAGTTCTCAGGATCACACATGGTGATGTTGTGCTACAGGAGAAGATCTCTTAGCATTGCAGGGGAAAAAATAGCTCTCTTTCCCTGTTCCTCTGTCTGATCAGGGGCAAAAGGATTCTCTACAAAAAGTGATTTGTTACTACAAGCTCTCGTAAGCCATACTTATACAAACTAGGCGGTATCACATGAATTATGGCAGAGTAGAGGTAGTTCTTTGTACATACATTTTAAATGGGGAAAATTACGTTTTCTATAAATGAAAATCATGTTCACCTTAGACCTGTAATCACATTTAAGCACGTAGGTGTGAATCAGACCTGGGATTTTGTTTCTTATGCTGTATATGGTATACAACAATAAAAATGTGGCGCATTTCCATTCTTGGCAAAGCACATCCGCTTAGTGTGATGGAGCACAGAGCTTCTTCAGACTCTCTTGAATGCATTTAGGCCTTGCAACCAGAAATTAGTTGCCTACTGCAGTGGTATAGATTCTTTTAAATAAACACTTCAACACAATTTGAAAGAAATTTTGTTGAACTATAATGAGTCTTTGTCTGTAGAGAATGAGTTTTTGGGAAACAGGGAATATATTTCTCAGCGTTTGAGCACAGAACTGTGAACCAGTGTAAAAGATTCAGAGCAGACCATGTAGTACCAGTTCTGAGGATTTTGTGGGTATGTCCGGCTGAGTTTATGGTGGGTAGGTGTTGATGTTGTGTAACCAGTGATATTAGGTAACCCTGCAACCAATATGAGTTGAATAGGTTGAGCAAACTCAGTTCTCCTGAAAAGACACCTGAGCTGTAAAACCTCCTGAATGACCCAAGAAGAATGATGAAAGAGTGAGTAAGTTAGGAAAATTAATATAACCCAGGAAGCTGCCCAGGAAGCTGCTTTATCACTTCCCCTCCTAGCAGGATAGTGGGACAGAAAAACAGATGAAAAAAGCCTTGTGGATCAAGACAAAGGCAGTTTAATAAAGATGGAGCAAAGGCTATGCATGGTAGCAAAGGAGAACAAAATATATATTCTCTCCATCTCATCAGCAGGCTATGTCCAGTCAAGTAGGGCTTCAGAACACATAGCACTTGGTCCAGATGACAAACATATAAAGAACTAATGCTTCCCACTCATTTCTCTTATCTTTTATTGCTGAACAGATGTATTACTTTATGGATTATTCCTGGGTCAATTTGTCTCAGCTGTCCTTGTTGAAGGACATCCTTGAGCAAAGGGCAGCCTTGAGTGAAGGGCATCCTTGATTGCTGTGGGAGCTCTGCGGTCAAAGCACTGGTGTGTCATCAACACCCTTCTGGCTCCAAATACAAAGTACAGCATTATCAGGGCTGCTGTAGAGAAAATTAAGTCTACCCCCTACAGACGCAATACACAAGCTGGACATGATACCGCAGTGAGTCAGTGGTGGAAGTTTTGTTTGAACTAATTTTGGTTCAGTTTCCACTATCCTAGCCTTGTGAAAGAATAAATCTGGCAGTTCAGAAAAATTAGATTCCTAGAAAATCCAAAAATGTATCTAAGCCTATAAAATTAATACATCCTAAAAAGGAGAGAGAAATTAGCTGTAAATAGTGTTTTCTACATATGTTATTTGGAATAGCATAGCTCTGTAGCTGGCTGCAGTATAGGGAAGAATGAGTAGATCCATATCCTGGAGTCAAATGTGCCACACTGTAACTAAGTGAGCTCTGTTATTTGTTTGAGAGTAGCTCCAAGAACGTGGGGAAATTATTGTGGTAAGCAACTAAAGAAATGTTGTGTAATGTGGTGCTATCTGGACCAAATTGCTATCTAGCTGTACAAACTTAATACTGTCCATATGCATGAATACTGAAATAGTTCATGCATATGGACAGTATTAAGTTGAGGACACTGATAGTCCCCAAGAAATGCAAATGCAGTCTGCATTCAGCAAACCAGGACCACACTATGCACTGGGGGCCTAGAGCTGTAGAGGAACTTTCTAGCTGGTGCATGAGTGAGGTCAAGCTAAAAAATGCTGATTTCTTCGGAATTGTCAGTGATCTACATGTTTTTCTGTAGAAAATGCTGGAGTATGTGTAAAAAATATGTCTGGAATAGCCTGCAAATTATTGTGAAGCAAAATATTTTGTAACCTGAAGAATATATGTAGAGGTCCCAATTTAATATTTAATTTTAATAGCATTTTGTGTCTAAAGCATACTCATTTTGATCTCTCATGACAGCACAAAGAATTTTAAGTAAGAATTTTTCTCACTGGGAGTTATCAAACAAGCCTTAATAAACTCTGTTAGCTTCTCCTTATCCCATGCAGTTATATCCTCAAACATGAGACCCTCCACAATCATGCTGAGCCAAAAAAGTATGAAAGTCTCACTCGTCTGAATTCATCAACTACCCTGTGTGCCAACACAGAAAACAAATGCATGTTTCAAAGATGTACACTATGTCTTTTTACCCTACTCTCTTTAACCCCAGTAAGCAGAACAGGGCCTAGCCTGTTAAGGTTTTTTTCAGATCAATCAGTCTTTTGATGCATAATGTTACCTTCTTGTACCAGTAGTGAATCACTTTAAAGACAGAGCTGCTGATGCCAGTTCTGCTGGCATAGATATGAATAAGGGGCCTTCAGAGCAAGTGTTTACCCATGGGAGGTCAGGAAACAGGGAAGGCTGGAGGCTAAGGTCATGACAGCAAGGATTTAATGTTTTACTGGGTAGCAGCCAATGCTACACCTGCATGAATATATAAAGCTAAAATTCTCAGAGAAGTAGCAGCATTGAGATGTCTCTCCCAGCACCTCATCTGTTACATCTGCTCTCAATTCCTAAACAGGCTGGTACATCCAGGAAGACTAAAGTGATTCATTCCATCTAAGCTGTTAGCAGAGACAGGACTGTGATACCTGATCAGTCTGATTATTTGCAGTTCTCTGCGCATACCTAAGGAAAGCTCTATTGTCTTTCTACATTTATAAGCTTTCCAAGGATGTTTCCTACAAAAGTATCACAAACAGGTCACAGTGGTTTATTTCTGTGGTTTATTAGTTGCGAGCAATGATCTCATTATCCCAGCAGAGGGAAATCTGGAGGCATTGTCAAAGCAGACTGAGTTTTACAGAAGTGAAAGCAGCCCAATGCCATAAATATACCAGAATTAGCTAGTGAATGTCTTCCTTTTCAATTATATGACTGCAGAAAATGATTTGCTGATGTTATTGCTTAGTATGCACTAGGAAATGTTCATTTTTATGCTGTACTCCCAATAGTAGTATCTGGAACCTTAAATTCATTAGTGGTATCACTTGACTTCCTATAAAAATTACATCGGTTTTTGTTATTCAAACTTCTAAGTTACTGATAGAAGTGTAATATAGTATTTGGGATTTTTTTTCCCTTCTTCTTTATGTATTTTACTTCGCCAAAAGTAGATAATAGTTCTTCACAAAAAATGAAGAAGTTATGCTTTAACATATTAAAAGCATCAGTTTTTATAGAAAGGGATATATATTATTTAATGAAAAATCTTCTGGTGCGTAATAGAAAATTATGTTGTGGACACAAAGATGGGGTTTTTTTCCTTTCTTTTCTCTCTCAAGTTTTCATCTCCTGCAGAAACAAGAGAAAATATAATAGTATCTCCAAAAGGGAATTCTGCTGACCTACTTATGGTGGACAGTAACAGGAATTTCTGATACCTGAAAAATGTACAAGTGACCAAAGTCTCTAATGTAAAGGTAATCATGAGAAAAAAAAGATTCTTGATTAGTCATGAGAGTGAGAAAGAATAATTACTTGATTATTATTGAATGTATTGAAACTAGAATAGGACCACAACTGAGTGGCTTAGGATAAATTTTATCTCATTGTTCTAAAGGAAAAGTCTGGCAAAAACTACGCAGTGCCAAGTTAGAATTATTCTGAAGTGATAGGAAATAAAATATTTGCAGAAACAACCAACTACAGACTCCTACTCAGTTTACTGAGCAACTCTCCTAGGCCTTCTAGGCAAGCCCTTACCACAAAACTGCACTCTAGAATTTGAAATTTCATTTTAATACTGCTAGTTCTGAAAAGGAAAAATAAACATATAAGAAATGGAACCAGAGGCACGCTGCTACTTGAAGCTCAAGAATGCTGACTCACCATCACAAGGAACTTCAACACCAGTGGTTGATTTCTCTTCCTTCCTCAAGCCTTCCCCACAAACTGGTGACCCCAGCACTGCAGGAGCATGCAGTGCAAACATATATCTTCTCCCTAATCTCCTCAGTCATAATATAAACTAAGGTCATCAACAGTTAATACATGTCAGGCTGGAAGCAGTGGTAGGACTGTAAAGAGTATGCCATCCTCACTGTAGAAGTGACGGGTCTATGGATAGCTGACTCCAGAGCAAAGCTACATTTTTTTATTTGCTTATTTAAGAGTTAATTTTAACCTTAGTCAGTTCCTTGGTTTTGTCAATTGTGGCTTTAGAAGCAGTCTCACCAACTTCATAACCACCAAAACTGAGGGAGGACATGACAGGGGGAAGATGCCAGGGGACACGGAGGCAGGAGCTGTTGGCTTTAGTTTTGCCGAGAAGCAAAACTTTGCAAAACTTTGACAGAGCAAAATTTAGCTTTGTCACCATAGCCAGCAGCAGGGCAAGGGACAATGCTGATTGTGGGAACAGGAGGTCTTCTGCGCCTGCAGCTGAGCCTATGGCAAATACAGTTTAATAATGTCTGTCTAGATAGCATGTGAACTCCATAATTTGTTTCAAAGATAAACTGTCCCAGCAGTGTATAGCAATTTGTGTCACTAGTCAGCTGTTCTGCAGAATACCTTGGTAATCTTCCTAGCCCCATTCACAAGTGCCTTCTAGGTGTTAAACTAGAATATTGAATTCAGAAATTGCGTGTTTGAGCACTATCTTTAGGATTTCAATGTTAAACTCCTCATCATCAGCACGTAAATCTGCACTGACCTAAAGATATAGATGAAAAAAAACCAACCACACTGAAAAATCATATCACTGTATTCTAATTTTTAAAAAAGAGAGAAGAAAGAGCAGCTTGATTTTTAGAAGTTGGTTGTAAAGGTGGAATGACTTTTCATTTTCTTAAGCAAGTTGACTTTATTCCTGAGACCCTGAGCCCTGGTCGATAAAGAACTACATGGTCCTCTGCAAGATTCCTATAACCTCTGTATCTGTGAAGCTTGTCTGTTATGTCAAAGCTGAGGTGCTTTTACAGAGAGATGCCCTTTTCCTGGGACTTGTTATCTGGCCTGCATAGCAGGGCATAATACATTGTGCTTATATATAATTGAAGATAAACACAGACAATTTCTGACTTTGCATATATGTCAACTAGACACACTGGCTTTTTAAATTGCTGCTTCACACTGTATAGGTGATGAAGGTGCCACATTCTATGCAAATACTTATGAGAAAAAATCCCATTTCTGCATCACCTCAAAACAGCTAACCATTAAATTATCAAAAAATGGATTACAGGTGAGTCGGGGGAGGAGCATTTTACACCTGCTAAGCAAACCATTGCCAGGCTAAGTCAGTATATTGTCAATTTATTTTGCTGGTGGCTAAGTATTTAGGATAGAATAGTGCTTACTCCATACTTGTTGGCAGGAAGCAATTTTGTCATGTGGAAGTACCGCAAAAATTAACCAGGATGTGCACTTTAAGATACAATAGCTAGATAACAGGCCTTCCTAACTCACAGCGCTGCCCAGAGTTTTGATTTATCTCTACAAGGAATGAGTGTTATATGTGTTAGCACTAGCACTATATGTGGTCCCACAAGAGAAGCCTTTACTCTCTGGACAAAGCCTCTCTCTGATCAGCATTTCAAACCTATCTGCAAGTGCTAGGTCAGCAGGTTAATTGGAAATTTGTGACTGGTTTGACAATCCAGGAAAACTAGAGGAACATCTCACAGGTTTGTATTTGTAAGACACAAGTATGTTGAGGTCAGTAAGTCAAAGGCCTTACAGAAGCATCCCCAAATTTTTTCAATTCCTGTGTCAGCAGAGCACTCTTACTATTTAGTATTTTGAGATTTACTGCCAGCAAGAAACCTCTAATGCAAAAACCCCTGGGGCTTGTGACTGTATAATTCTAAACAGTGTAACAATATATTTTGTAGCTTTTATCGCTCTGATGCCTGAGGCTGACAAACTGCAGTTCTGTGAGGTTTACTTCCTCAGAATTATTTAGGAGAGGGTATTTGACTAGTAGAGATGTTCAGAAGCCAAATGAGAGTGAGTGCTCTTTGTCAAAAAAGGGAACTGAAAGTAAAGGGGTTTGCTTGGGCAGACATCTCATTCTATTTCTTTCTCCTGCTGCTATTACTCTTTTCCCATGCAAAGCAATATGCTCCTTCTGCACAGTGATTTGCTGCTCCTGTAGCTCTTCAATTGTTTCTGGCATATCTTTTCCAGCTGTTGCTTGGCAAGAGCCTTCATGTCACCCTGTCAGTGTCTCAGTCTCTAGTGGAATGTTTGAAATGTGTATGCTTTTGGAAAGACTGATGGCCCAGGCAGCCCCTTGATGGTAGCTTCAGGCAAAAAAAGGACAGTGTGACTAATACCCAGTCACATTTTGTGCTCTTACTATACACCACAGAACACAGTAATGCTTTCAAAATTTCTTATATCTTTCATTAAAGAATTATATTTTGATTTCTTTTATAAGATTCCAGGATGTTCTTTTTCAAAACTGAAAAAATAGTTTAAGCCTTTTTCTTCAAATTTATCATCCTCATTCTGTATGGATTATTAACTTTGTTGTCTTTAACACCATGAGGCAGATAAATTGTTAGGGGACTAAATATATTCATCTTGAGACGCAAAGTTCCCCTCCTTGTTTACAACCTTCCTGCCACACACTAGGCAGGAAAGTTGTAATCAAGAAATGCAAAGGAGTAAAAAAACCCCTTGTGGTCCATCTAAAGAGAAACTGATGCTTTAAGTCATATGCTTTTAAAATTTGCATTCACCCTTCCTTCAAAGACTTACCCAATATTCTGTCTGTAAAATTTCTCTGCTTCGGAGCAATAGCAACATGAGAAATTGTTTCCAGTACATGTTCCATGCTGTGACGTGCCTTGTCTTCCAATAACTCTACATAGAAGAGGTAGTTCTTGCTACCTGCTGAACTTGCTCTGTAGCTTTGGGCTGTTTGGAGTAAATCCATTTCCTGTTCCCTCCTCAATACTCCATTAAGTCATCAGCTTTTGCTAGTTCTTAGATGTGTCATGTTTGGTTAGCAAAATGAAAAACAGATTTAATTCTGTTGTATAGGATTTCCTTGGATATGGTCTGTGTATGGAGAAAAAAAAAGGATCTGCTGCCTTCACTATCAGAAATTTCTGCTTAGGGCAATTAAAAAATTTATTATCAAAAATCATATCTCATTTCTTGGAAGACAATAAATGTGGATAACAAGAGTGAATGGCTGTTGGATGAAACATTTAATTTCCCCATTTTAATATTCCATGCTAAAATTTAATGCTCAGTTTTTAACAGTTCTGCTGGGAATTCACAGTAAGAAAGGACACATTTTGTGGGACAATGTCATTATTCCATCACAGGTAAGCATGATCTTAGCCCAGAATATTGATATCTTTGTCCATCAAGATAAACAACTCCTTTATTGCTTGGATTCTCTGATCTGTATCCTTTTTAATATTTTACTGCAACATAGGAACATAGGAGCTGATTCCTCACATTTTCTTTGAATGCAATGAATCTCATGATCGAATTTATCTCGAGATTTATAACTGTTTTCTTGATGTTCATAAAATGCACATTTTTCAATAGATTCTGAATTTTGTCTCATAAAATTAGAGAACAAATTGTTTGGCTTGGCGTGTTTTGTTTTGGTTTCATTTAAGGTCTTTTGTTTGTTTGTTTTTGCTTTTTCCTTTCTAATCTTACAGATTTGAAAGAAAACTGCTCTACTGAATATGTAACACTTGTGAGTTACCTAATATACTGTTTTGGAACAAATTATTATGACATTCATGACCTTTTCTCCCTTGCTAAGGTGCTGAAGATTTTCCTGACAAACCTGAAATGAGTACATTTCTGCATGTATTTGTGTACTGTCAGACGCATATTTGAAAATATGGAGAAGCTTGTGTTTCAGCAACCTACTCAGTATGCTTTCATCTAGCATTTTTTACAGGCATGGAAAATATCTTTTTGCATGCATGAGAGTAATTAAATCTCTCATTTGCAGTAGCATTTTTTTTGCTGACTGAGTGGTCCAGCATCAGGCAGGCTTGCTTCAGCCTGTGAAAAACTTGACAGTCAACAGAACAGCTGACTTAAGGTACTAAATAAATAAAACCTTTACTAAGTGAATGTTTTTCTGCCTTTCTGTACATACACTCCATTATTTGAGTAAAAGCTACATATGACTGTTTATTGAGCCTTTCTTCAGCCTTAGGACTGGGGCTCATGAAATATCAGTTTCCCTCACTTAGTCTTCTTCTAGAAGAAACTCCTTACTGATACCATTTGTGCATGGATGGCTCTGCCTAAGCTAGACAAAAAAATCACTTTTTTCTTTAGCAAAAGAATTGGAAGGGCAGAAATGCTTTGATGCCTCTGAACAAGAGAAATGTGACACACTGGATCTCTTGATGTAAGGGAACAAGGAAGAAGAAAAAGTAGGTTTGGCTTGTTTGCTATGAGGTTATTCTAACACCATTGTGTAGTAAAATAAGGAAATAAAACGTAAGGAAATTATGAGTGGAATGTACATCAGATCTACCAGATATGAGCAGATAACACACTTCTGAAGAAGGCAGGTTATTTTCAGATGAGAAAGCGTATTGGAATGAACATTCCCTCATCTAACTCCTACTTTTTAAATAGCTTTTGTCTAAGGATTGTTTTTTCATTAGGAAGGATTCCCAAGAGCTATTTCTAGGAGAAATGGTAGAGAAACCATTGTGGTTTTCCTTTAAACTAGCATTTAATTACACCAGATGCCACCTACAATGTACTAAGCCATCTGGCATGTATTTCTTTCATTACTGTAAGTTGGCTTATGGAAAAAAGAGAACTAGATTAATGTCAGTTCAAAGCTTGAACTGGCACACCTATCACCTAGAGAAAAAACTATGGTGATGTTAAAGTTATTAATCCAGCAATTATTGTTCACTGTGGGCATCAGTTATATTTTTTAATAGAATAGAAAGGGAGCAAAGAGGCTTTATATTTCACATGTTTTTAGGACTGGTGAAAGAAAATCACAAGTATTTCTGCATAAATACTTCTCAATTTGGCCTGTTATCTCCTTCATGAAATTATGCCACAACCTAAAGGCAACCTAAATTTTTGGGGTTGAAAAAGGGAAATTCCTTGTATTTTTGATCTCACTCCTAAAAATGATGTTTTATCTCTTGTTTTGTCAGTTCAGATTTCCCTGGAGAGCTTACTCTGACTAAACTGACTATCCAGAGCCTATTGAAAATGGTGTTCTCAGGCAAAGCTGGAGCATCTAGGCATGATTCTAATTAAAAAAAAATATTAAAAATCCAAATTCACTACATAAATGAATTTGTAGATATCCTAAGGCCCTTGTTTTCACTTGAGAGCTATCTTAAATATATTAATTATTTAGCAAGCATGACATTGCAGATGTAGTCTGAACACTGCTGCTAATACAATTCTCTGTCCCAGTGGTTGGAACCTGTCCTTAAAAGAAGGTATGCACTATTCATGCTTGTAAGTCAGGATATCAGCCTACTCTTCTGACATTGTTTGAAAGTTTATTTGGCTTGAGCAATTAATAAAGACTTATAGCTGAGCAGAGACTTCAGAAATGTACCAACCCCATTATTAGCTGGGGACACTATGCTCTTGTATTTTGGGTTTGCTTCTAAGTGGAAAGGAAGAGTGGAAAAACACAGAAGAGGTCAGAATGACCTGACCTGACTCAGTTCCTCTCAATCTTTGTCCTACATTTCTTCCTCCACAGTCCCCAAAAATGTCAACAAGAAACAGTCTCCAAGTTTCACTTCAAAATAACTGTCCCCTCTCAATCTGCTGTTAATGTAAAGTCAACATTACAGTATTCATGCTTGGACATGATAGTGATTTACTCAATTTAGCAAGACTGATAACTGTTCTTATAGATATTTGTTAAAACAGATATGTAGCCTGGTACTGAAAATGTAAAAAAACCCAAACCCTAACAGCTACTAAGGAAAGGAAAAAGCAAACATTTTTCACATTCTTGGGAGGTGCTTATTTTTCTGACCCTCTGGCTCCTATTTTGTCATAACTCAACTTTTCTGTCAGCATATTCTTGCAAAAACATCACAAAAGGTGTGCAACACTTTCAGAAGTGCCTGTAATTAGGATTCACTGTTTATGGAAGCACCAGCAGCTGAGAGTGTATGTGGATCACATGCATTTCTTTCTTACTGCATTTACTGCTATGAGTCATGGAAAAGAAATGAATGTTTGCATGTTTTCCAAAACTGCAGCAGCCAAGTTCCTTTTGGTAGCAATTGCTTGCCTACATATGCATATTGTACATTGACAGATTAATTTTGATCTACTTAAATGCAAAGGGAGAATATCTTGTTAAAGACAGAGAGCCCAAAGGGAGGAATACCAAATATAGGTGCCTTGTATGTCTCATCAGCTACTGGCCAATGAGTATATACTTTTCACCAAGCTGTTCAATCCTGGCTTGCCATGACAAAACTATTTTAAAACAGTTCACCCATATATGAATGCAGAAAAGAAATGAGAGAAGCCTGACTATCCCTGATGGCATTTGCCCATTGTTGCTGCCTTTTGTTTGAGTCCTTATATATAGGTTTTCATTGTGAAGGTTGGAAATTTTTGTTGTTACTAGCTACAGGCTGCATTTAGTCCCTGTTTTCTCTTAGCTCCACACAA
This sequence comes from Calcarius lapponicus, assembly GCA_039654755.1. Classification (NCBI taxonomy): domain Eukaryota; kingdom Metazoa; phylum Chordata; class Aves; order Passeriformes; family Fringillidae; genus Calcarius; species Calcarius lapponicus. The sequence goes on from CM077481.1 coordinate 43,704,792, forward strand.
CCCTCAGCCTCACAGCTGAGTTCACAGCTGTCCTGTGATCCTGCTACATTGTGCTTCATTTATTCCTTCTTATGAGATGTACTGCTGGAGTGCTGTTTCTACATCCCTAGTAAAACTCCTACCTAAAGAATCAAACCACAAAAAGAAAATACAGGGAAGAATTGACTCTATACTTAGGAGGTTGTTTTCTAACAGGCCCATTCCCTTCACTACTGCCTGCAGAAGAGGTCAGCAGGAATTGAGGAAATCACCATCGTTTGCAGAGCATACTTGGAAGTACAAGTGCAAATGCACTATCTATAGTGCTATTGCTTTTTCAGACCCTGTGCTCTGTCATGGACTTGGGAACTCTTAATAATAAAACTTCCTTGCATCTTTCCTCAAGTGTATAACCACTTCTTAACTACTCAAGAACAGCTCATAGATTGAGTATGGGTAATAAAGGCACCCATAATTTTCCACCCCAATATACACCACTTCCTGAGACCTGCCAGGCTGAGGATGCTCCCTTACAGTAGATGGGACCCCAGAGAAGCTTACTCACAGGAGATAATGATTTGTGGAAATAACGCTAGCATCAGAGGTGAAGACACATTTCACCAAAGATTGAAGTGTTCTAGTAGCTGAAGTATTTCTCTGCAGAGCAGCTTTTGCCAAATGCTTCATTGCTATAATGAAGAACCTTAATTATATGAGCAAGAGTTGCTAGAGTATGTAGTTGCTGGTAGCTTATCACACTTATGGGACAGTATACTATTATTGTAGTTCCAGATGTGTCGTTCATATGCTCATTTACTAATCTTCTCCTCTCCCCTGCTATTTTTTTTTCCTCTCTTTTTTCCTATGTCAAAGGCTGAGAAAATAGAGTTGTACTTTGCACTGTTCTTTTGTGGTCATGCATAGAGGAACTAGGAAAAGGGATGCACACCACAAGGTTCTGCAACAACACCAGAATAAAAACAGGGCAAAAGAGAACAAACAGAAAATCACCATGAACAGCATGTGGATGAAAAAAGTAAGGGAACATTGGAGCATGGAGACAAGGAAAAAAGAGCATAAGGTAACAGCATTAGCAGACTAGCCAGAGCTTTGGCCACGGGGTCAGATCTGTGAGGAGAGGGGACTTGAGAAAATGGCTCCTGATGCTGCTGACCCAAGCTCAGAGCTCCTATTCAGACTACAGCAGAGTTTTAAAAGTGCTTTTTTTTGGTGCTTTTGTCCGAGCCTCTTCAGTCATATTTTGTTCAATGCAGCTTGAGGAGAAGATTGGACTTTTTTTCTCATGTATGAGGAGTTTGTGTTTGTGTGTTGGGAACAAGTAGGAGGTTGTGGGAGAAACCAATTGCTGCACAAATATCTTGAAAAATTTCATGCTACAGACTGGCACAAGACAATGGGTTTTATAGGCAAATGAAATGCATGTGTGACAATTTTCATGCCCTATACTTGCAGTGAACCTTGCTCTGGTTATTATATTACAGAATGCTAACTTTACTTTTTCTTTACTGCGGGAAATACAGGCCCTATCTGTGTGATACATGTATCTGACTCCCTATAACAATCCAAGGTGTGCAGACACGTGGAGTGAAGGGAGGGGAAAACTGGGCTATGTGTAAATTGTTGGAGCAATGTACCCACAGTCACGCTGCCACCATTTTCAGTGCGCAGGAAACAGCCAAGATAGCAGAGTTGCATGAAGCACAGAGCAGCTATTCCCTTTATAGCTGAACAGAATAATTCCTTCAATGTAAATGGCTTCATCAAGAATTGCAACAGTGCCCTGTAGACCACCTAGGCAGCTTTAACGTCTGCTTTCAAAATACTTCATGTGTCTGCAGAGCTGGTTTCTTATCCCAAGTGACAATTTGGAGAAGTATGCATATGAGCTTTGCTATTGCACAAAGCATATATTCCCAGGGCTGAGGGATGGGGAACTTACTTTTCCTGGTATTGGAAGGGAACTTCTACATGTGGTGCTAGAAACCAGCTTGTCCTCATGGAGCAGCATTTCAAGGCACAGCAAATCTAGAGGCCCAGAGTGGGAAACGCTCAGTCAGTTTGCCATTCGCCAGTGGAGAGAGACTGGAGCCTTCCCAAGGGAAATGGCAGTATCAGAGCAGCATGAGGCCCTTTGGGATTACCACAGATATGATGTGCTATCTGTGTGGCTCATTCCTTATGCTTTGTGCTGTTCATGCATGTTGGTCCTGCATATCCTACACTGCCAGGATCAGCTTTAGAACAGGAAAGATGGAGTGGAACGTGAGAACAAAGCACTGCAGGAAGACCTAAGACGAGGCTGGAAGGCTAGCTGTGCTTTCTTGCTACTTAGTAATAACTCATGTAACCGCTCTCACAAGCAGTTAAGAGCCCAATGAAGCTCTGAAAACCAATACCAGGCTGTAGCATGACCTGAGAACCAGGCATGCTTATGCCTGTACTGCTTTGTCCTGTGTACACTCTTCTTGTACAGCATGTTTCAAAAACAGAATATTTCCTATCTAGTTCAGAATTGCCTTTATTCCACCTAGATGGAATAAAGGAGGTTGCACAAACAGCTCTTTGAATTTATCTGTAGGGAAGTAATGGAGATGAAAGATGTCAAAAACCAACAATGGTTTCAACAGTGCTTGCCAGGTCAGCTGCTTGCCAGGTTTAAGATGAGACAAGAGATCAAGAATTCAGCCAGTCTTGCTGGAAAATAATAGTATCATAGTTTGAATAATGCATTTTCTTCTGCCTCATCCATATTTTTGTGCTAACTAGGGCTTATTTCTGAGAGCCAAATGCAGCAGAAAATGTGTAACATTTTTCTTGGTCATGCACATATTATTAAAACTTATTTGTCTCTTGCTGTGGGGGAAGGGAGGAAAAAGCATTGTCACTAGTTATTTCTTTGGTTTGATCCTCAGAGATTTGGGACAGTCTTAAGGGACATGCAGAGAAGCTTTTGTATTTCTGAGGAGGTAAATAACTTAGGGCAGTAAAATGTTTCTTTTCAGTGTGTCTGGTGTGAAATGGGTAGTCTCTGGGTGGAACTGGTACTAAAGTGCCTGGGAGCAAGGCTCACAACTAGAGTAAGGAGAGACAGTGCAACAGGAGGTAGGACTGCCAGCAGAAAGCCACTGGCAGTGCCAGGTAGGATTTTCAGCTTTAGCTGAAGCGAAAGATTGGAGCAGACAGTAATATGGCCATATGGCACTGTGTCAAACAAGCAATTCTGTCTTACCCTTTAAAAGGGAACTTCGCTGCCTTTTTACCTCTCCTTTGAGCTGAGGGTTCCCTGAGCATCATCACAAAGCTAATCATAGCGTGTGCTAAACTCTGCCTGTGCTGCCAAAAGGCACAGCCCAGAGGAAGAGGGGCTCACAGTGCAGATGGGCACACAGCAGGAGTCCCAGTCTCACAGTGCTCAACCAAACCACCCACTGTAAGCTGATTTGTAGCAAAAGTTTATAAAGTGTTTGGGATCTACTGGATAATGTCACATTGGGTTTTTTCTTAATTTACATGATTTTTCAGGGCTGTATAACATTTTAAGACAGACAACCAAATGCTCAGTGATAAATGGGGTTGCCCTGTGTGAGACAAGTCTCTGTGAAGATGCAGAGTGTTCTGGAATGGCAAGAAAGAGAAGTCAATGGGGAGAAAAAAAAGCATATAGAGTTTTACTATCCTGGTCTTGATCCATGTGTTTCTATTATTTTCTTGGAATGAGAAACCTATATACCAACCATGTCATTGTGCTTCTCACCTGTTCATGGTGCCTTCTTCCAGAGAGACATGCAGAAGACCAAGGGCAGCAGCACACCACAGAGACTTACATGGCGACTACCCATCACCACTTGCAGCATGCCAGAGGACCTCTGAACCCTTGAGGTTCTGCACCAGTTAAAATCACCATTATACTCTCAGAGGTAGGTCACCTGTTAATATGAATTTTGGTAGCAGACATCTTACACCACCTGCTCCGTGCAATGTTGTGAAGAAAATGAAGCCAGTTCACCAGTTCACCTTGTCCAAAAGAGGGTAATGTCAGCCAACCATATTTTTCAAAGAAGCTCTCAGGTAAAAAGGAGAGCTTAATAACAGGGGTGTATTGGGGTTGTTTGGTTTAGCAGCAAGGTTTGATAGAAGGGAGAACTGCAGGAATGGCTTCTGTGAGGTGATGCCAGAAGCTGCTCCCAACAGTGCCAGTTCCAGCTGGCTCTCAAATGCACCTACTGCTGGCCAAAGCTGAGTCCATCAGGAACACTGGTAGCAACTACATGACAGGATAATTAGGAAAGAGTAAAAAAAATCCCACTGTGCAACAGCAGCTGGGAGAGAGAAATGAAAATATGTGAGTGAAAGAACTCTGCAGACAGCAAGGTCAGTGAAGAAGGTGGGGAATGAGGTGCTGCAGGCACCAGAGCACAGATACCGCTGCCTTACTGCTGCTGGCAAAGGACTATGATGAGGCAGGCTGTCCCCTGGACAGGTGTCAACTGCAGCTTGTGAAAGATCCCCATGCCAGAGCAGCCTGAAGGATGGTGTAACTCTGTGGAAAGCCCATGCAGAAGCAGGGTCTTGTCAGGACCTGTAGCACCGTGCAGGACCACACTGAAGCAATCTGCTCCTGAAGCACTGCACCCTCTGGAAGGGATACAAGCAGGAGTTCTCACAGAGCTACAGCCAGTGAGAAGGATCCATGTTGGAAAAGTTCACGGAGGACTGTCTCTCATAGAAGGGACCACTAACTGGAGCAGGGGAAGACTGTGAGAATTCATTTTGCTGGGGTGGAGGGAGCAGCAGAGACATATGATTTAATAACCCCATTCTCTGTCCCCCTATGCCACTGCAGGGGAGGAGATGGAGAATTTAGAGTGAAGCTAAGCCTGGGAAAACGATTTAGCTAAATTAAACTGATTTCCCCCAAAGTCTGTTTTGCCCTGTGATGGTAATTGCTGATGATCCTTTCCTGACCCTCTCTTGATCCATGAGCTTTTTGTTATATTTTCTTTCCACTGCCCAGCTGAGGAGGGGAGGGATAGAGCACCTTTGGTGGGCACCCTGGTGTCCAGCCAGGACCAACCCACCACAGACAGCAAACTGACACAAGGGTGAAAAGTAGAGGGAATGGAGCTGGACAATATACCTGTTCTTCAGTGTTTACAATTCCTCAGACTACATGGTACGGTGAGAAAACCTGATGGGGAAATCAGGGTTGGAAAAGGACTCCTGCAACAGTCAAAGTATTTCAGTTCATCAGCAGCTATCACTATGTCTTTCCACCTTAGTCACTTCAGCATCAAACCCATCACTGCTCTTCCTGAAGGCAGCTGCTGCTGTCAAAGTCAGTTTCCAGTTGTCTGTGAGATTAAAGAAATTAATGTCACTAAGCCTGCCATCTTCCTTCAGTCTTGATGCTGACAGTTGTGTCATCTGAGACTTTCCAGATTGCCATTTGTCAGTCCAGAAGGACAAGGTGTCTGTCCCAGAAGGCTTCTTCCTTCAGGGACCAGGTGTGGCACCACTCCAAAAATTTTCCCATTTTTCCTCTATCTAGGGCAGTTTTACCTGACCAAAGAAAGTGAAGCCTAGAAGTGCAGTAGCTGTCCTTTTTTCACTCTCAAAAACTGCTGCCAAGGTTGGCTCGTATTTTAGTTTGAGACCTGTGCTCAGCCTCAAAGCAGCTGGACAGCTTCACTTCTGGTTCTTTTGGAGAACTGCTGATTCTGCAACACACACCTTTTAGTGTACTTTCACCCTTTTAGTGTACTTTCACCTCCAGGCAGGCTGGGATTTTTCTGTTGCTTCCCATAACACATGAATGCAAACATCAAACCCACTTGCTGATTAAGGAATCTCAAACAATCAAAATCAATACTGAAGCATTTAGCTCTGATGAGTACATGGTGCCATGTTCACAAAAGCATTTCTCAATTAATCACTCTCTCTGTAAGGAGAACAGGTGGTATGTTTTTCACACCTCGGTTCTCAGAGATAAGAGGTGAAGATGGTATTACATCAGTGACAATATTGTGTCATTGGGGTTGACTAAGAGGATGTCTTACTGTTGTAAACAACTTTTCTGATGATCATATGCAGGTATAGAGCCAGAAATATTTGTCAAAATCATGCAAAGTTGCACAGCCAGAGAGCTCTGAGTCTTGCAAAGAGTTGCTGATATACTGGGACACTATAGGCAAAATGCCAGATGAGCAGCCCTTGCGGACAGAGCTCTCAGTTGCAGCAGTCATGACTGTGACGGCCACCCTCCTGCTCTTCTTCCCTCTCTCCCTGGATGTATTGCTTATAGGAACCAGAAGTTTCCAGTATAGAAAAAAGAAGTATCCCATCTACCTGAGATGGGATAAGTTCCTGAGACTTACTCCCTATGTTTTGGTGTTTCTTTCATTGTGTCAAGATGTCAGTAACAGGACTGTCTCTGCAGAAGCTTTGCAGGGGACAGACCTTGCTCCTGTGTCCCAACAAATGAATAATTGATATAGATGTCACTAAAAGCTTATCTGAAGCTGTATTAGAAGTGGAAGTTTCTTTCTTTTTTCCAGATGATTCTAAGTGTTCTTACTGACATTAGTGAACAAAGTAAATGTAAGTTGCAGTGACCTCTGGTAAGAAAAGTCGTCCTATCCTGGCTTAGTTCCTGCAGTCCTTGTTCGAATAAATCTTTTTACTACAACAAATGAGGCTTTTTGACAAGAATACTGTGACCCTTTTTACTTTTCTCAGTGGATCTATTTTTTCTTGTGTCATAGTAATTGCTTGAAGCAGCAGAGAACTCTCTTGCTACCCTGCTGCTTCTGCAGGAGTCTTATCTTTCTGACTACAGAACACAGGCAAGTGACAAGGCAATTAGTTTATGGGGAAAATGGCTGGTTTTATATAATTATTACTACAAAATAGATGAGTTTTTATTTTTCAAAGTGTCTATTATGCCCTGTGTGCTTGTGCATCTCACTAGGAAGCTCTGAAGTAACCTTACAATAAGTATTACTGATGAAGTGAGGCTAAGACATGGGATGCCAGTCATTCGATGCTATGTTACAAAAGCAGTAATGTTACCCTTTAGAAGGTTTTAACCCCCAAACAAATTTCAAACCACTGCTGATGCTACTGGTTGAAGAGCATTATAGATATTTAGGAGCAATGTTCTGTGTTTGCTGTTTCAAGTCTCTCTTAAATTCATTAGCTCTGGCTGAATATTCCTGACTATCCACTGAGATACTAGTGGCTATAATGCCATTTATGGTGGGAGAATTAAGACATTCCTCAGGTGCGAAACAAGAAGCAGCAGCAGCACACAAAGTCTTTAGAAATAGTTCTCAGGAGCTCCAAAACCTTAAGCAGTACACAGTGAAGTAATAAAAATGCAGATGACGTGATCTATCTGAAATTTGAGCAAAAGGTTGTAAGAGGAAAAAGCAAAGCATTGAAATCCTGAACCACGGAAAATATTCTTAGTCCTGTAAAAATCCTCTAAACTCTTTGCAGCCCTCTGATTCCAGATTCTCTTGGTCTGATTAGAAAAGGCCATTCTCATTTGCAGGTTCATTCATGGTCAGAGGACTGGACTGTAGATTTCTCAGCTGGGAAATAGTTCAGTGTGCTGTGAAACTGACTTTACCCTGAGTCAATAGGGAATCTAAAGCAGTTGCCCATCCAGAAAGGCCAGTGCCCACTTTCTAATTACCGAAATATTTATTAAAACTTTTGAACATATTGTAATGTGAACATCAATATTGCAAATAAAGGGGCAGGGCATGGAAAGGCTATGGGCCCTGTGGCATGGTTTGTTGGACAGGGCCGTGGAAACTTCTTACTTAAAGAGCTTAAATTTAGAAGGCATGTCTGTTCCCTGGAGAACTTTTCATCATGGGTGTGGATAGCTTTCCTCAGTGAGAAAGCTATTCAAATGAGCAGCTGCACATACTTGATTAGTTTTCCAAGCAGTGACAGCTCGGATTATTGTATTGATAATAGACATCTCCAATGGCCCTTCCATGAGCTGACTCTGCTGGCATAACTCTGGTATATGGGGGCAGGGAGCAGGAGTATCTGACTTTTTTCACAGTGTTAACCAAATGCTCTTTCTTAGAAAATGTGATTTGAAAAGGATTTTCTTAGTGCAGTACTGTGCAAATTTGCACATGGAAAGACAGCAGTGCAGCCCAGGAATGTGATGTAAATACCTCACTTAGTGTGTGGGGAGGCTAGAGGAGTCTGGGCTGCCTCAGCTGCCCCTTGAGCAGGGCAGCTGCTGTGGCGGTACGTGTTGGCTGACCCTGCAGGCCCACTGAGCTGAGGGCATGGCACTGGGCATCAGGCTTTACCTATTGCAAGCACTCACAAAAATAGCTGCAAGTCCCTTGCACCAAATGGCTTCGGCACTTCAGCTTGGGATACCACGTCTGTCCTATCAGTGCTGTGCTGGGCTCCACATTGCTTTGGGATGTTTGAAGTGCTGCTCCAAAAAGGATGACTCTCAGAGAGCAGCTGGTAAGTGCCTTGTGCTCTCAGAAATTGCTAGGCACTCCTAGAGACAGAATTATTATGTCTCCTTATGGCACATACATTGCGGACAGTATGGGCCATTGCACCAACATAGATCAGAAAGTTTCAATTTTGCTCTTCGAGACTGTGCAGGTGTGTTGTAAGAGGCTGAAAATCCTACTTAAAATTGTTTTAGAAAGTAGTCATCTTCATATAACTTCACAGTTCAAGGTTTTATAAAGCTGTTGTTTTAGCCACAGTTATTTCCTTCTGTCATGTATTTCCAGTGCTCTGGTTGTGACTCAGAGAATAAGCAAAGAAGCTCTTAAATCAAATCATGGCATGGCAATTTAATTCCCTTCCATGGACTGGGCTGGGTGCATTTTGGCAGTCTCTGAGGAAAACAGCATCTGTGCAACTGCAGTTAGATGTAAGCAGAGAGAAGTGGGTGGTTTTAGTGGGGCTTGAATCTATAGCAGTAAGTCCAAGTATCATCTTGATTCTGTCCAGCTCCAGTAAATGAGTCTGGAAACAGACTTCTGAGTAGGTTTTTAAAGAGATGTGAAGCTGATGGCCTATGTATACTCACAGTAAGAAAAATAATTTACATTTAATACAGACTTTGAAAATTGTCAAAAAGAGTCTCATTTCCCTGCCCTGTTCACCACACAGCCCTGTTGCCCTGGGCTGTTCTACTGCCCATTCTGACAGATCCTGATTATGCCAGCTGGAAACCAAACAAGCAAAGCAACTTAGAGTAATTGTCTTGGAACCTACTACCTAAAACAGTGAAAGATGAATAAACCTTGCTGCACTGGGCTCTAGTTTTTGCAGCTATTGCCAACAGCTCCTTCTCGAAAAGGATGCCATGGGGAACACATACAGTGCTTGGTCATCTATCAAAGTTTAGCCTTCCCCCCCACTTAATCTTCTTTCTTTTCACTTACTCATCATTTATATCTGCCCTCCCTGCTGTCCTCCATCCCTTCAAACCCAATACTGCTTACTGAAATGTGATTTTTTTATTCCTTATTTCCACCCTTGGAAATGTTTCTCTTCATTATAAATGTGAAACGAAATAACTGTGCAGTACCCCCATATCAATGCATTACTCTACTGCTTAATGCATATACCATACATGAGATTATTTTTAATGTTCCAAAAGGTGGAATTTTGACAAGTAAAAAAATCTGCGGAGTGCCAGAATATCCATTAACATCAACCACTTTGAAATAGTACTCTTTTCCAAGGTGCATGGCTCTTTGAAAGTTTTATTGAGAGTGTAAAGATGATTTCCTAAGGAAAACTGTTTCAGATTAGCCATTTCCCTAGAGATACTGCATTTCAAGAAAGCTGAGGACTTCAAAATCAATTTCAAGCAGTACTCATTTTCCTCCTTGAGGCAATGTTTTAAGAACTGGCCTTGCACAACAACAGCCAACCACACACATTGGATGAGGGATCACGGTGAGTGACAGCAGGTGCAAAAGATAAACCCAGGCTCCTCTGTGGTGCATTAGACTTCCTCACACCACTGCTCCGTCAACTGGAGTCACTCACCTGGAGCTTCCCAGCAGGAAGGGCACAAATTTGATATTTGTTTATTTTGCCTGGTAGATTATTTCAAATCAATTAAGACCTACAAAGACTGATGAGAGATTTAAAAAACTGAAAGCCAACAACCCCTTCCGGGAACTGAAGACATAGTATACAAAGCATATTCCTGGAAAACAGGGATATGCTAAGGACTCTGACATGCAGGGCACTGGTAGAAGACTAGTACTTCTAGAATGCTGACATCAATATGTAAAGCTTTCTTACTGCTTAGCGACATTCAGTTCACTTGAAAGAACTGATAAACCAAACTAACACCCTATTCTTGGTTTCTGTGGATAGGCTCTGTTACTATCTTGTATATAAAAGCACACTACCCATTTTTTTTAACATCCCTGACGAACCATGAACTTGTCTATAGACAATGAATGCTATAAGCTCACACAAATGCTGAAATAGCTACAAATGAATGGAGCTTTTGCACGACAACTTATTTATTCATAAATGGACCATCTGCATCATACTGAAGGAAGCAAGTTTGGTACTCAGCAATTTATTGCCAACTCAACCAGTACTTTGAGTTTTCCAGGCTTAATAGAAAACTTGCTTCAAATCTGAACTTACAATTTCTCTTGTCTTGTGTGAAAGTAGAAAGTGATTTCTTGTGCAGTGCTGATAGATGAAATTACCACTGATAGCAGAAATGAATCATACCGCATGATGATGGCTGACCCTTGGTGATGATGCGGTTGTTCTTTTAGCAATGTGTTCAACGTGCTCTGTGCCCCCAAACCAAGCAGAATACTCTGGACAAAGCTGGTGAGCACAGTGCATGGAAAAAGAGCTTTGAAAATGTGGAAGTAGTCTTTCCAATAGATGTACTCACTGCTGCAAAGCCTGCATGTTTTGGGTGGGTTTTCCTTTTGGTTTTGTTTGTTTGGTTTTCTTTGTTTGTTTGTGGTTTTGTTTGGGTTGTTTGTGTTGGTTTTATTTTTTGTTTTGTTTCTTGTTGGTTTGCCGTTGTTTTTTGCATTTGTTGTTTTGGGTGGTTTAATACAGAAAAAACTTGATGCTTTTCCATGGCCAAATCATCAATGTTCCCTGTAACAGATTAGCTCTGATCTCATGACACTCACTCCCCCATGCTCCCACGCTTACTCTGAAGAAGCATTAGGAAACTGATCCATGTTGAAACTAACCAATGTGGTCATATAACCTTCCTAGAAGTCAGTATCCACGAGTTAGCTGCCAAATCAGTGTCAGGGCTAGCATGGACTGTAAGGGTAAGCAGATAGGACCAGTCCAAATCAGTTTCATGGGTGTGCCTTTAAAGTAATCCTACTAATTACTGGCAGAACCTTTAATGTCAGACACTGAAAATGTACATACAGTGGAACATTTGGTCTTCAAAATATACCTTTGTAGACAGTTTTAAGTCTCTATAACCTCAGCATTAAAAAAAAGAACCCTTTAACTGATTGCTATAGCATGGATTTACCTGCATCTTTATTTTACTTTAAAACCTTATTTCCTTCTAGCTGTCTTTCTTCCCCCTCAACTGGCAATTTAATGGATTTGGCATGAGCTAAAGAATTCATTATCAGTCTTCAGAAGAATTCAGCATGAAATTTAAAGTAGTAAGTAAGTGCTTAAGGAATAAACTTTGAGAGTGTCAAATATAAAAATTAATTGACCCAAATAATAGGCAATACTGTGCCTTGCAGGTACTTTTAACGCAGATGAGCATATTATGGCGACAAGTCTTTTACTGACCACCATAGTAATCTGCAGCACAATCAGGAAAGTAACACACAAAATGAGTTGCAGTCAAAAGGAAAGATTTCCAAAGTATTTTTAGGACACTCTCCCTTCCTTGCAGAAGCTCCTGGCGTACATGCTAAATCAATGTGACAATAATACTGATAAAATTGAGGGTTAATCCATATGGCAACAGAAGGGCCAAGTGCGACGAAAAAAACTCAAGCCTGCAATTTATTTATTGGCACTAACAAGTTATTCTTTTCACCACAAATCTGTCTGTAAGATGCAAGTGTTTTTCTAATGCAAATATAATTTATGGAAAAGAAAAAGGGTAGGCCACCAACTGAAAGAAAACATTTATTGAATCAAAGTCAATACTTTCCTTTTAATATCTACAAGCCAACACTGAACTGACTTTATTCAAGAATGAACACAATGTACAAAAAAAGTATGTCTGTTATAAAAATATGTCAATTTTTTTTCCTGGCTATTGAGCTGAAAACATTTTGGCAAGTGCAAGATAGTTTTGGCAAGCAAATTTAAGCTGCTATGACCAATAACAAAGATCAAATAATTTTGTAATAGCTTTGTAGCATATTTAAGAGTCATTGTTAAAGTGGCATTGGAAATGCTAACCCCTAAAAATTGTATGTATCACTGCACCGCCATGTACTTATGCATCCAGACAATTGAACATCTCATCAGGAATCAGAATCTTTATCAGCAAACACTATCCAACCTACTTTGAACTATTCAACCAGATAAGTGACATCTACCACTGAAATACAACCTAGGGAAGGCAAACTACCTCCACAGCTGTGTATTTTATGTGTTGTTTACAAACAAAGAGAGAAGCTTAGGTAGATTCATAGGTATTTAAATCACCAGCTGTTGCAATGTGAAATCAGGGAAAGACTAGAAAGAGAATAAAGAATCATTTATGACAGTAGTCTACATGCATATTTGCACATAGAAATGGATTTGATTAGGATCAGTTATGCCTTATTTGTTTAGATGGTTTGGGTCTTTTTCCCTCATAAAAATCTAATATAACCAGGCCTCAAATAATTGACTTCTCTAAAACCACCAGCAAGAAGCAAAAAAGGGACCATTTATAGAGATAATCTGAAAACAGTGCAATATTAAAATGCAGTTTCACAACGTGTGAAAGAAACATGCTTTGGAACCTGAGCAAAAGGCATTTTACTGACTTAGTAAAAAGTCACCCTGTATGTTGTTTTCATTGGCACCTGCTCTGCCAGATTAGTATGTCGCTCTTAGCAACTTCCATGGCCCTAAATATTTAGTACACAGAAACTGCCAACTACTTTGAAAGGTCTACTAAACTTTTCAGCCAATATTGCAGGCAGTCTGACATGCCGCTACTGGAAATGACTGTACAGGTTGAAATTAATTGTAGAAAGAAAAAGAAGCAGCCAAACATGTTGCTCTTCTGTGTAAATAGACTAAAGCGATTCCACAACACTTAGATACGGTACTACACTGGTTTACAGTCTCAAGGTCAGCTCTTTCAAAATAAATATACTGAACATTTACAACAAATGCCTCATGAATGCAAGCTCTCTCTTTATTATTTCAAGACCAATTGGATAAAAACTAAAATAAAGACATGACTGAAGCAGCTAAGTTACAAGTCCTTTTTCAGAAACAGGCATGACTTGGTGCCACAGCAAAATTTTTCACATCTGCAGTAAGCAATTTTTTTTTTTCTTTTAGCACCAAGCAGGCCACCATAAAAAGCAACCTCACAAAGCATGCGGTCATCTACTCTGTTGATTTTGTATGAAATAATTATTTGTGCTTGCAGGTCTCAGACCTTTCAAAAATTCAGTGAACATTAGGTAATTGAAGACACTAGTGGAAACTCATTCATTTCTAAACTATTTGAGTGGAGAAAAGATTAAAAGACTAAAAAGCAACACAATGTTGTGCATTAGTATTTCTGAGGAATGAGGAAAGCTAAGATTGGTGCTTTAATGTGCCTTAGAACAACTAAAAAGTGACAACCAATCCTAAACAGCTCTACATCCATGATACTGGTAGAGGCCAATGCGTGCATGCCACTGAAAGGCACAGTTGGACCAATCTGATAAGTGGCATCATCAGAGCAGAACAGCAACTTTTCACTGGACTAATCACGAAGGGTGAACAATGAGCCATCACTTCTCTTGTCATGAGCACAGAAAGCAGTCACCAAGGCAAAAGAGAGGACACAGGAAAGAAGATACAGGAACTCACATAAACCTAAAAGACAGAAAACATGCATTAAACCAAGTTTTGAGCATTCTGACCATTTTCCAACTGCAATACTGCTATACATTGACTTAACACCATACATCTTATGGAAGCACTGCAGAAGTGGTACCATAATCACATCACAAACTTTTTATGAGATTTGTTTTACAACTAACTTCACCTGCGAAGATCAGCCTACAAGATCACCTTTAGTTAAAACATGCTTAAGGTCAGACTGACACAGTCAGAACAATCTGCACTCCATTCTGTAAAAAAGTAACATTCTTACAAGATAGCTAATTCTTTACTCAGAAATGGATTTAAAAAATGGTCATCATAAGGACACAGATTTTTACAGGGACATAATTATGAAGCAGTATGATTGTTTTTCATACTGCTCTAACAGTGACTAAGAAGTAGAACGAAATACTTACAGGAAAGTTATCCCCAAGGTTATCCTGCCTTTGTATCTACGAGTTGCATTTGAACATTTGCAGATATGCCACCTCCATAGCCTCCCTTGGATTGCATCTGATTCTGAATTGAGCTGACCTGGGGATAGGAGGGAAAAGAGGGGTAGAGGAAAGACAAAGAACAATGAGTTGTAGCATCTTCTTGCTTTTGATTTTGTTTTTTCTCTAGGTTTAGCTTCCAAGTTCTCCTTTGTTACTAGTAAAGCTATATTACTTTTGCACTAGGACACGTGCATACAAGGCTGCTGAAATTTTAACTTCAGCATGTAGCTCAGCAGAAAAGATCAAAGAAGTGGTGCTGAGGCAAAAGTTTTTCCTCTCTCCTAAGGAAAATTGGCTGACTCATGGTTTCACTGACCCACTTGATTAATAAAAAAATTAAAAAATCAAATCTTTTACTGGCCTTGACTCCACCTGACAAACTAAAATTTATCTTGTTATATGGAAAACGTTCTCAGGCAGGTATGATGAACCATACATTTATCACTAAGTAAACATCATTATATTAAAGGTATAATATCCAACTTGCAATTATCTGTATGGCTAATTCAGATCATTAAAACAGGGCTAAACTAGGATTTCCTAAATCCAAAAATGGACCTTTTAGTTTGTGGAACACATTTTTGATTTATCTATTTATGTGAACACAATACTTGCCTTAATTGATACTGACCCTTTAAATCGAGGACATTTACTTTTTAAACCACAGTAAATCCGAACTTTCCTGAACATAGCTTATTTGAAGGTATTTTTAGTCTGATGCACACAAATCTTCGTGCCCTCCTTTTCATGCCTCACGTTTCAACACACGTACATCCTGCTATGACTTTCACTGTCTCTATCACCAAACAGAAGAGGAACCCATAGCTCCTTCCTGCTTGTGTTGCCTGAGTCAAAATAATCACGTCCAAGTGCCTGCAGGAAGACAACTTGAATCTTAAAGGTTTGGCCCTTTTTTCTCTGCATCCCAGAGCATACATAACAACAACACAAAGAGTGGAAAATAGCATTCATTCAAAGCTATGCCTGCAGGGCACCACTCGCAATTATTTCATTTCATGCTCCTCCTTCACAGAGACCTAAAAACACCACTGGAATATCACTGTGCTGTATTAAAACAGCACAGGAGAAATATTTCCAAGCAGCTTGCACGATATTCCCTGTCTAGCAAGATGAAAGAAATATATTTTCTTTTCCACAGCAAGCAAAACACATGCACACATACAGAATACATCAGCAAACTCATTCTTCCACGCAGTTTTTCAAACCTATGTGACAAAAAAGCCTGCTTTTTTGATCTGTATGTTCAAGGGCATACTGCAATGCTGTGCAAAGGATTGTGGGTTTTTTATGTATTTAAGCAGTGCAATGTAAAACCATTTTATACTTCAGCCTTTTGCTGAAATAAGTGATACAGCTGCAGCAAAGCAATACTAGCAACTTATTTTTCTTCAGGGAAAAAGTGTTCAGGGCCAATTTTCTAGTGCATCTGACATCAAAGACTACAAACTCAGTAAAAGAGTGTGCTGAAGTGCATGGGGACGTATTTAAGAACTTTCATATTTTACCAAGCCACTCATCTTCACTAAGCATCTTTTGCTGCCCATGCTAAAAAACAAAGTCTGAATTCAAGTTTTTTCCTCAGAAAATAATTAATCTACACACAAATGTATTCACAAGAGTGAATATAGGATGCTGGTAATTTTATCTGAATGAACTCTGACTCCAGCATAAAAACACCTACAAAAATCTCCAGGCCACATCACCTTTCCACTTAAAAACTTGCTTACAAGGCTTGAAAATTTTGGAGAGCAGCAAATCAACACAAATTGCAAGACCAAAGTATAGGTTTTCCAGAGTATTTCTAAAAGACTAATTTCTCCGGTTCATGAGTTACACATGAGTAACTGGATAAGGAAGTATCAGTCTTAAATGCAGAGACTCCTGCCCTTAAAACAGAGAATGCAACAAATGGAACTAGTCTGCATTAACATTTCAGTAGCTGTTTTGTATATGAAAACTTTTGCAGGCGACATACAATCTTAAAATTGCTAAGCAAAAAAGGTCTAACATTTGTAGGCTTTTAAGGTGGCATTCTTTCTGAAGCACCTGCCTTTCGAGGCTGAGCAACAAGAACAAGAACTGTGAGATGCAATTTTTGAGTTTTTTTCTTCCACAAAGATGCCCCTACCGTTCTCTGATGATATGCAAGAGCAAGATTCTTCTCTCTTATGTCTAATTTAGATGGGACTTAAGGATATTAAAAATTTTGGTAAGGAAAGAGGATTGTACCCATTAAGGGTCATGCAAACTGTTGTGTTGCTTATGCATCTCATTAAATTTCCTTATTTCATTTTTTTTTATCCTCCCTTTCAGAATTAGGAAACAGCACAGACAGATCTTGAGAAAGAAAACAATGGAAAACGACATGAAATATATGAAATCAAAGACTGAACTGAAGAATATGAAGCATCAGCAGAAAGAAATTTCACCATGAACTGTGAAAGCAAAATAGGGAAAAAAGGGATGGAAAAGAACAAGAAACAGTGCACAGAGGGCTCCTGCTGTTTAAGTACACCTCTGACAAAGAAGCAAGGCACTCTACAGAGAAGGAAAACAAAAAAGCAAAATATTTCAGAAATATTCTGAATAGTCAGAAAACTATTCAGTCAGAATTGTGAGGATGTATAACAAAGAATAATGCTGATGAAAAAAGGCACAGGACAGATAGAAAGTGAATAAAGAACCAAATATAAATGGAAAAACAGTAATTAAATTGCAGGTATTCACCTAAGTTATTCAAAAAAGAAAGCACTAAGAAGTTCCTGAGGGAATATAATGTCCATACTATAAAGTAAATTATGCAGCAGAAGAACATGTGAAGGTTAACACTGTAATCCTGGAATTTACACTGCGAAGGATGAATGTGGAGACCACCACAGAAGAGGCAGAAATATGCAGTGTGATAAAACAGAGATTTGAGCTTCTGAAGCAGGGGAAGTGGGAATGATTATTTTTCACATACAGATACTTTCCATCTAGGATCAGAAAAATCTTGCTGGTCATTGATGCAACACATTATCCAAATAAAAAAAAGAGAAAAAAAAAAAGAGAAAAAGAGCTACTTAGAAGCATTCAAAATGAAAAAGTTTGTGTAGAGAGACAATAATGATTACCTACTATCTGGGGATAAACTGGGTATTATGCAAGAAAAGGATGACAGCAAACAGGCAGAAAGTGAAAAAATAAAGCCTCAGGCCACCTACACAAATCTCAAATGAGGCAGCTCAGCTGTGAGACAGAGGAAGGTTCCCTCAGGAGAAACAACAATTACTGAAAAAGCAAAAGCCGCACTTTAAAAAAGAATCAAACAAGGTGGTCACATTAGTCTATTATTTCAATTTATAATGGCTTTAAATATCAATGTAATATATCCCATTAAATAAGGAATCAGCTTTAACTAAATTTTATCAAGCCGAATTTGTGTTTGGCCATTTAACTTGCTTACAGAGGTTTTACTAAAAATCATTTCCAGCCCACTATGTTGTTTTCGAAAAAAGGTATTGCATTTTTTGACGTTGAATTTTCTAGCTATATCCTTCCTCATTACACACCAAGTTAGAAAAAAAAATTGTGTGATCTCAATAACACCAACTTAAACTAGCTGAAGCTACAAATGACTTCCCTTGCTTACATTTAAGCTTTTTAGCTCTGCTTTCTGTTCTGGTATTTCTGATAGAGATTCTTCCTCTTTGTCAACAAGTCTGTCATCTCCAAATACGTTTTCCTTTAAAGACTATTAATAAAGTCAAGAAATACTTTTCATCTACATACAACCATTTTCTATATTTTATATTATTTACCTTAGAAACAGATTGGTATTTCACAGAAATTTGAAGCTCTAAAACATACACCTCTTTCCATAGGCTCATTTTCATTATTTATCTTAGCTTCTCTTTTTTCACTTTCAGACAACTAAAAATATTTATTGCGGCCATCTTCTACAGGAAGCTACAAAATCTTACTGTGACACTGCTTGCTCTTGAAATAATTCACACTGCAAACAGGGCTACAGAATATAGAAAAACCTCAACAAGAACAGCCAAACATAAATTTGTTTGCACCATAAACTGAGGTAAGTTAGAGTTCTACATGAACTATATTTAAAACACCTTGAGGCATTTAAGCTAAGAAATCTAGTCAACTATAAGACACTTGGGTTTTTTCTATATAATACCTGAGTATATTTTCAAGTAAACATCTGTTTTGGTTCATACATATAGTCAGAGTGGATTTTTAGTTTAAAAAGTATTCTATATAATTGATATAGCATCTAAAATGTGTTATGAATAAATACTAAAAAATAATCCATATTCTTGAATGCAAGTGTTTAGGACTTGGAATTAAAATGCTATCAGGTCATTCTTCAGTTTCAAACCAATGCTTTCTTATAACTGAAAGACTCATTGCTTCAGCTAAAATATACAAATACATTGTTCCTGTATTCTGTCTAATATGAAATGGTGTTCATCCACTCATGCTTACTGAATTCATTCCACTGAACAGGTCTCCAGATCCTACATGAGCTGTGTGAACGAAGTTTGTCGGCTCCCCAATCATGCTTCGATCAATCCGCCGTCGTCTTTTCTGAAAGGAAGGTAAAGAAAATATCTGAGATTCACTGAAAAGGCAAAAACTGTATGTGTCATAAAGGCAGAAGTTAACCATCTATAGGAAGGATATTGCATATACTGTAAGGTATTTTAACGGAGTCAGCAAACAGAGACCAAATTCTGAGGTTAACCAAGACACTAGTATTACTTGTCCTTTTTACTTGGAGGATGTGTACAGACAAGCATGGACACCAAGCCCAGCATTTAGGCCGACAAAACATTTGTTAATAACCTTAATAAATTCCATATTTATTAACCAGTATTTGCAATGTTTCATACAGTAACTTCTGCCTATATTTGTATTTAAATCATGGTGGGACAGATCAAATTTGAGTAATTCAAAACAAGAATTAAGGATTAAAGTGTGTTAGAATAGTCCATGAAGCCACTAACTTACAGAATTTCTTATCTGTATGCCCTGATATCACTGTTTGCAATATACTTCATGGCAATGTCCAGAACAGTGCCTTGAGTTTGATCAGGGTTAGTCACAGACATATCTTTACTGAACTCTGAACCCATACACTCAAGATCGCTTCCAGTCTGCATGATTCTTGACTGTGAGCTGAAGGGGTGCAGTGCAGTACTAAGGCAAAATGCCAGCTCAGGGACTTTTCTGATTCCTATACCATGCAACAGAAGGCAAGAATTGCTTAAACTCTGCTTCCCAATTTTCAGAGTCACAGCTTCATTTTTTAGTAATCTAATAACATGCAAGTAAGAAAATTAGAGGCAGTAAAGAATTTCCCTAGTTAAAGCTGCTTTGGTTGCCTGCCTTCAGCTAAGCATTGCACTTAAAGGATAAAAACAAGAAAACCCTATCCTCATTTCTTAGGTCAGAGCCAGGAGCTTACACAGAGCAATTAATGCAGTGTGTAGTCACCATACGCCCATACTCTGAAAAATGTCTGCATTTGGAAAAAAAAAGCCAAGAAACACAGTTCCAATTTCTCACTTTAAGGTATGTTGTACAAAGTAGAGTTTAAGAGCTAAAAACTTACCTAAGCTCAAGTGAAACTTTCCTATTACCTTAAAGTTCATTCAGTCTTGCTTTTAGTGATCTCTATTTCTAATTGGCTATGAGGCTGTAAGACCACACAGACTCAAGGCACGAAGGTACATGCCTCGAGTGGGCTAGCTACTATTTCAATAGCTACAGATGAAATCTTTATGAATCAGAGCCCATACCTATGAGAATACATCATAAGGTTTAGCCAGCAAGTACAGAACACATTTAGTCCTGTCCTGCTCCTCTTCCCTATTACAAAAGGAGATTTCAGTAGGTTTCAGTACCTTTTTGCATGCTATGAATAGGTGGGATGAGGAGGAACACATAAAATTCTGTGGGAACAGCTAAATACAGTGATCTGATCTAAGCTAAAACTACTAGTTTTCTCTAATTCCAAAGAATTTTGCAAAATCAATCAACTGATCAAATAAAATATTCCAGCTCTAAAAACGCTGTATTTACACCATCCTCTGCTGCAATATACTGTAATGTTGACACAGAAAGATGATCTAGCACAAAATTATTTAATGCCTGCAGCAGTTGCCCCTCTCCCTCTTTTAAAAAAAAAACAGCAACCAAATGTATGTATCTACACAATACACCCATAATTCATTATAATAAATTTTTGATGCGAGAAGATATAGACAAACTCAAAGACTTTAGATTTTTCTTGTTTATGAGTTTTTAAGACAATTTAACTTTTTTTTTGTTCAACTTAATGTAACTTATTTTACTCCTTAAATTGTTAAGATCACTGACATGCCATTAACAAGCGCTGGATCTTGTGAATGACTGAAAACGATTCTTCACTAATCATCAGGTAGTCAACCAGTAACCACTACTTAAACTGCACTGCCACCAAACAATGTCTCTTACCTTAACTGAGTTCCTCATCAGAGGTCATCAGCCTGCTACATCTGCCTGATATTTGCCCACTGATGTGAGCTCCATGAAGCTGTGGAACAGTATTTAAATGCAGTGCCAAAAAATAGTTCACTGTGAAAGTGAACAAAAAATTGATTTACTTTTTTTCCCCCGCAGGAGTACCCAGCTTGCATTTACATTACTGTTTTAGCTTGGATCCTGAGAATGCTTTTGAAGCAACTTCACCAATTGTAACTTACCATGATTCAATTTTAATTTTAGACTAACCCTGGACTTCTTTTTAAATGAAGCTGAACTAGAAGACTACTGATGCTCTCCCATTGCTATCAGACATTGAGGTCAATGAACCAGGTGAGCCAGGCTGGAGTAGATCACAAGACATCTAATACACATCATGACTCCCCAACTGTTCTGCAGCAATAGCAACTGTTCTGCTGTCCCACACAGCTGATCCTACTAGAATGTGCTGTTCCTGTAGACATGGTCTCAGCCACAACCAAACGGACCAATTAGAATGTGTAAAGACATGGAGAGCACTGCAAAAAATAATCTCTTTACGACACAGGAGAAAGCAGAAGGGCAACATGCTTGAAAAGGTTACAAAGCTTTTACAGAGGATACTAGATATTAGCTTTGCCAGAATTTCATTCTGAAGTTGTATTTTTTGAGGCCTTGTATCTGTAATACTACATGCATAACAATGTATGTATGCTAATGTAAGAATTAACACACGAGATTGATTTTTTTCAGTAAACTGAATTTGAAAGAAGCAACACATTAATCTCCTACTTAGGAAGAAATTGAACATAGTTATGCTCTTTTCCCTCCACCATCTGTGGCTTTCCATGCTCTCTCCTTGTGCAGCTCACAAGCCTTCTTACATGACTGATTTGTTGTGGTGAAGGACTAATTTTGTGTTCTGGGAGTTAAAACTGCACTGCTTAGGAAGCGGCCCCTATCTTCTCCAAGGCCATAGAAGTTGTTGCTGATCAGCTGAGATAATCACCATGACTTTCAGGAGGGAAAGACACATAAAATACTTCATGTTAAAAAGAAATAAAAAATGCTGACAGGGCTCAGCAAAATTTAATGCCACTAGGCTTCATCCATACCTCAAACTGCCTGACATCATACCATATGTAAGTACCGCCAGAATACATTTACACACCACTGATTTAGCAACAAGTAGTAATGAAATGTGACTAAAGGTCATCTATAAAACAAATGAATGTTTATGACACTAGTGCAAAGAACTTCAACATACACACCCCTGAGTATTTGTACCATCTAATGCTTTGTTTTCAAGATGTTTCTGACTAAAGAAATAAATGCCCCAACCTAACTAAATGTGTCCTGTGCCCTCTACTTGCATTCCCTGGGCATTTTTTCCCTAGCAGGAGGGAAACACAAGAAGGTTCGCATTATGATTAGCTAACTTGGCTGTTATCTTTCCTGACAGTTTAGGTCAAGTTGCTAAAACACTCAGTATCAGCGGACAAAAAACATTTATAATCTGTATTACAGTATTTTTTTCCCCTTTGCCTTGTGCCAAAGCACTTCTCCTTTTACTAGGAGGGCAAGGAATGACAGGGTTGCCTGCCTCCAGGCAGATGAGATGAGAGGACAAAACCTGTAAAAGAATCCTGGAAGTGTACCATGAAGCGCCATCATTAATGGCTTTACTCAGTTTGTTCCCTTGACAGAAAGCTGAAGAATTTGGATTGTGAAGTACATACCACGCAATCTTTACACCATGAAAAGAAAAACTGATCTTGAAACTGAAGCAGAAGAGATGCAGGCTTGTGTGTTAAATGTCTTGACAGGAATGGAAATAATGTGAAGACCCACCTAAGAAGCCCTGTTCTGAATGTGTACTAGATGCAATGAAACAGGATCACATTTCAGTTACCATAGAAATGAAGTAAAAATTGATCTTTTCTATTCTTAGCCTGAGAGTGACGCTTTGGACCCACACAGTAGCATTTCCTTCGAAATACAAGATTAGAAATCAGGAAGCATCCAATAGCTGCATCACACAAAATATTTTAAGCCTGCAAGTTTCTTGAAACTTTAAACAATTTTAAACTTTTGCCTAAAAAGTTAAACTAATTATACCATGTATTCAACCCACCCTTCAGCAAAGCCGCAAACATTTCACTAAAATGCTGTTTTTCACAGTTCCGAAGACTACTTGTGGCAAGAAATTCAAAACTGTAATTTGTTTCTTTAAACATACTGATGGGTCCAGAAGTATGTAAAATTTCCTTTTGATTCCCCTGTATTTTTGGCTTTCAGGGAAGAAGTTATCTTCATTCAGTATCTCCAGATTTTGTCCAGAGTTCAGGCTGCATTTCTTTAGCTCAAGCCCTTTCGTAAGTGATGGCAACACTTCTGAATTAGGCAAGCTCTCTGTCTGTATGAGAAAGACAAGTCCGGGATTTTTCTCTCCTTCGTGCAGTAATGCACCCCTCTCTGCTCTTCATGAGAGGTCCTCTCATTAAAAAAAAAAGGTTAAGACACAGAGTAACACCAAGGTCTCAAGGTCTCAAACATACTAAAAAAAAAAAAAAAAAAAAAAAGTTATGTCACTTAGATCTTGGGAGGCTGACAATTACTTTCTGGCTAGAAGCTGAAGATGCAAGTGAAGTAAACTTTAGTATGAAGTTTCATACAAAGATATTCCGAAGTCAAGTGCCAGCCTACTTTTGGTGGGTATCAAAAGCAAAGCAATCTGTTAAGCTCCAGAAGAGCACATTCTGCTAATTCTACACCAGATATTTTGAGATGGCTGTGACAGACATTTCAGAAATCCAGGTCTAAGTGAAATATAAGTGACAATAGCATTCCAAAGGATCCTACAACACAAAAGTCTGTGTGGATTCTACCTTCAGCATGGTGGAAACTGAAGAAATTCAGGGGGGATGATGTTTTATGGCCATATTGTGAATACAAAATCGCTGAAAACAATGCTTCTTCATTAAAATTCGCACATATGGCATCTTTCTCCTATTGCTTACCCATTTAATTTATCCCACTTTACAAAACGAGAAAAAGTGCCAACTCTTTTTTCCACAGAGAAATGTTCTTTATCCAGCTGTATGATGTCCTGGCTATTTATACCTTAGGATCTCAGTAAACTTAACTGTAAGAAACCAGGCAACAGAATACCCACTGTCCTCAATGTCTACATGAGCAACAAATCAGTGGCAGGGACAGGCTGGATCTTTGCACCTCACTTTGAGAAGAACACAATTTGGTATGTAAGTCACAAGTAGCAAATCCTTGTTTTAATCACTCTTCTCCGAAACGAACACAGACATAGTTATGTTTGGATTGAGGAGAACTTTAAAAAAATTAATACTTGTTAATATCATCAAGCTAACACATGGGAAGGATAACTTTCCTACTGTCAACTTTTAGCATTTACTCAAATGTTATGAGCGTAATTTTTAGTAACTGTTTTATACACATAATTTTTACTTATTTCATATGCAGTAAAAATACACTGCACATAGCATATTTATAAGTTGCTTAAGTTATATTAATATATCATGCATCTAAAGACATTTTTTATGTAATTTCATATTTATTTGTGTCCCAAAAGTACTGGGCACAGTACAATACCTTAGAAAGGAAATAACATGCTGACCTGATCTATCTAGTCTGATTTTGTGCAAATCTGTTTCCAACCAGATCCAAATCAATATGAAGTGTTCCATATATAAAATGCCAAGTGATGTACCTTCCTTTTTTTAATCAAGACTATCTAGTCTTTCATTTTAACTATCTGTAGAAGAGGAAGTTTTGTTCAAATTTGTCACAAATTCTCCTTATTCTTCAAGACACGATTATTTTTCATGACATATTATTCTGGCTTGATACATAATGAGGAAAAAACAAAACTATGTACCATGCTTTGGGATCTCAACTGATACAGAGTAAAAACATCAGCTTCCAAGATTAATTTTCCAGTCTTGTATCAATTTCTTCTTTAATTTCAGACTATTAAAAAAAATAAAATTAAAAGGAGTGGAGATTGTGTAGATCAAGGTATTAATAACACTCTACATTTCAGTGGGTTATGGCAGGAACATCTGTGGCTTCAGTGGGCCCTGTTCACCTGCTAGGCTTGCCCTCGTGGAGTCAGCAATGCTTACTGTTGGCTGGCAGGCTCAGCAACCTTGCCAAGCCAAAAATTAGTTCTCCCCTTTCCTTAAATGAATACTCTCAAGGCTTATCTCTCATGGCAAATGCTAACGAAAGAAGATTTAATTCCTCTCCACAGCCTTATTTGAGATTTAATAAATTTACTTGCTAACTCCGTACACGGAAACTCTCCCTGGTGAGCAGAGAACTAAATGATCCATCTGCACGCTATAAAGAGTTGCTTTGTAGAATGGGTTTCTGTGGTCAGAGAATAATCACTTAACATTCACTGCCGCCAAAAAGTTTTCTTTTTTAAAAGCAAAAAGATGACTGTGCATTCATAAAAATGAGAAAGTTACACAGCTTTTAATACTTGTCTCCACACATGAGGATGAATTTTGACTGCTAGCTCAGTCACTACACAGGCATCAAATACAATAAGAAAAAATTCACACTCTGATTCTTCTTTGCAAGCCTGCCTTTTAAGGAACAGTATGGTAGTTAGAACATAATGAAATATAGTAACTTTTGACATCATCTAACTCTTTATAACACTAGGAGATCTAGTGCTAATACATCTTTCCATTCTAAACCAATCCAAACCCCAAGCTCTCCTAAAGCAAAATAAATCCCACTGAAGCCACCCAACTGCTACTCTTATGATAGACAGGGCAAATGCAAAGAAGGCTCCTTGTTTTCCTCTGTATCTACCTGCTGTATTTGTTTTCACTATATTTTGCTTTCACACTATATGGGTGCACTGTTAAGACTCTGATAATACAAGTACGATATGGATTTTTTAAAATTAAATAAGAAAGAATTATCAGACTATAGGTTCTCACATCTATTGTGTTTGATGTTTCAGAAATAACCCTCAAACAGCAAGCCTTTTTTGGAGAACTTCTGTTACCACTTATTCTAGTGATAATTTCATGATTACCCAATGCAAAAAGCAAACTCTTAATCTGCAAATTCACTTCGGGTTCTTTTTACCAATCAAGATAAGCACCCCTGAGGACATTTCAATGATAGAACTGTTGAAACAGAGCCATTCGCTAGCTTCGTATTCAAAAACTCAGCTGAAATTTCAAAAGCAGTTGCAGGCCAAAGATTAAAAATATCCCAAAGCAGAAATCTAAGGGAAGGATTTAATCAAAGTCAAGATAGTCAACAATTTCAAGATGGAGGATTTGGATGGTCAGAGGAAAAAATGAAACCCTTCCCTTTATTTTCCTTCTCTGACCTTTCATATTTTTTGTATGTGCTCTTAAAAAATACCAGCAGCAAGATTCCCTCTGCTGCGGCACCCATCTGATCCTCCAGACACTAACACACAGGAAGGGCTAGGTACTTGCTCAAAATAGGAAGTATCAGTTCACCCTGTAGAGGTAGTTTTCTGTTCTCCCACACACACGCTGTTCTACTTCCAAAACAGCATCGTAGACAGAACATCAGAATGTGTCTCAGGACAAGCTGTGGTCTGAATGATGCATCTCAGTTCCCAATAGTGACCCATCAAAATTGCCTAAAAAGGTTGTAGCATCTTGCATCAAACTCTACATAAGAGGGCTGTAAGGGCAAGAGTATCCCTTGCATTTGCGCATTGAATGTTCAAGATGCATTTCTCCACACTTTCCACCCTAATTAGGAACCTATAGATTCATGTCAAAACCAACAAAAAGTATGTATGCATGTGAAGCTGAAAAGCTAACACCCATCTCTATCAACTAGATCATTAGGTAGCAAACTAACACTGTGAAAACAATGGCTGGATGTACAGGATCATCAAAAAGTCAGTGTGATTTTTTTTGAAGAAGAAAGGTTGCACGTTCCCTAAACATTTCCCTGAATATTGTGGTGTTCTCATTTTTTTCAGCTGTTTTAAATCTGTGAGGTTACACTGCAGTCCATCATTTATACAATCCCCAAGTACTATATAAAAGTTGATGAAAGAGACATCGTACAGAGTAATATTAAAATTCCAGTCAGCACTAGCATATGTTTAACATTTCAGTGTTTAATTCAATTTTTGAACCATAAAGTGACAATGAGCATTTGAAGTGTAGGAGCCCACATACTCTCTCAATGAGACAGAGTAGACCTATGAGTTTCAAATGCCTCATGTCAAAACATCTCCCACACAGAAGAAACACAGAGATGCACAACTACAGTAATGTGCAAGATAAATTGAAATGCTAGATACTGCCTCCAAACCACTGAATTTCAGTGACATATCTATTCTAAAGCAGTAACATCTGACATCTAAGCCCAGCATAACGATGTTCTAACCAATGCTATGATCTCCATCAACAAGATAGCAAAGCTGCTGCCCTCACTAAAACACATTTTTCTCAGTCTCCTACATGGGCAGTTTTTAGCAGATTGTTTAAAGATTCCTGACTGATTAAGGATCTTACAAACTGTGGCTTCATGACAACAGAAGCAGGAGGAAACCGGCACAGGCTTTCATGCCAGCTCTTAAGCAAGAGGTAAGTAGCAGGTCTCCAACACACCCAGCTTTCGTTAAGTTTCCAAAAGTTCATGATGCCTCATGATTTCTCTAGCTAAAGGAGTTAGGATATTGAGACTAGGGAATGAAAAGAGGTAAGTTTTTTAATAATGTGAGCTGTTACAACTAGCATATAATAAGCCGATTATCATGCATACACTGGATTTAGCTTTTACAGCAAAATCACTTGGCACATACTGACTGACTCAAGTGGAAAAAAAATGATGCAATATGATTGTCTGAGCTCCTCAGGAAAACAACTGGCAGTTCCATTCATGTATATAAAAAAAGCAAAATTAAAGGAAAAATAAAATAATCTGAAATGTCAGCAAAGATGGCATCATTAAATCTTTGCAAAATCAGACTGATTTTAAGTTTCAATTTCTCATCAAATTAATCTATTCCATAACTTTATACATCAAACTGGATTGCACATTACCTCAAACAGCTCCTTTTTTAAAGCAAATTCACCACCTTCTTGCATCTTTTGAAGTATAAGCTTTTTGGTTTGTTGACACAATATTCCATTATGTTATGATGATGTTAGTCATCATATGACAAAACTGGCAATTGTAGCCTATGTTTTCTAAATAAACAGGAAAAAATTGCCAGATGAGGTCAAATGACTCTCTCTGAAAGACAATAGGTCTTTTAAGAAATGTGTTTAGCTCACATATCAAAGAGAACTTGTTCCATTCCAGATGCTTGAACCACCTTTAAGCTACACAGTAAATCCAAATCTATTCCTTGGCATTAGCTAGGAAACACTATACTTTTCAAAAAAACACATTAGTAAAATTTTACGTTGACATTTGCAACTCTCATCTTGGCTGTCATTTTGTCCACAAATTTACTTATCCTTCTACTAGTTTTATTTTTATTACTTTGGGTGGTTTAATGTCTCTTTAACACAATTTTAAAAAAAGGTATTAAAAAAACCCCAGTAATCAAAAATAATTACACGGATTTTTTTTACTACAGTAACTATACTGCTTTAATGTCTTTAGACCATGAAGTCTGACTGCAGATTAAAGGACAGTAGAGCATGATGAAATCCTAGACTCAGAGAACAGGCTGGATTGGAAGAGACCTTAAAGACCATCCTCTGACCCCCAAGTTTCAACTGCCCTCCCAACACTTTCCACAAGAACACACTGCTCCAAGTCCCTGACAGGGATGTGGCAACAATAACTTCCCTGTGCAACTTGTTCCAGTACCTCATGATCCTCACAGTAAGTAATTTATTCCTGATATCCAATCTAATTCTACCTTCTTTTATTTAAAAGCCATTCCCCCTTGTCCTACCACTAGCTGCGCTTGCAAAAAGTCCCTTCCCAGCCTTTGTAGGCATCTGTGTCAGTCATACCAGCTTTAGTTTCTCAGCAAAAATCAGAATATTACCATATTAACTCTACCCTTTACTGCTGAACAACTTCCAATAGTTTAGCTGTTGCTTGGATTGAGTGCTCATTATCAGCCTGCACAGATGAAAATAAAATAAACCACTGAAACTTCAGAGTCAGTCCAGATCTATGACATGGGTAAGGGACAAAAACTCTGTTGTACAGAACATAGGAAGAGAGACTGAGATACTGGGTTTGCTCATCTGTGAGAAGTGAGACATTTCCTTGTGGTCTTAATGGTCTTCCATTACCTATATAGGGGGGAACAGAAGACAGACAGCCATGAAGCTGCACAGTGGCAGTTTGAGAAGTTACAGCCCAAAGTTACAATGTTACAATTAAACTTATAAATACAATATACAGTTATGTAGGTGGTCAAACACTGGACCAAAAACCCAGTGAATCTGCATGTCCATCCTTTGAAATTCCCAGAATACAACTGGTCCTGCAAAGTCTAGCGGGTTCTGTTTTGAGCAGAGGCATTGCACCAGATGGCATCCAGAGGTGTCTTGCAATCTAGACTACAAGCCTCTAGCTTCAGATGCTGATGAAGAGTAGGCTGCAACTGACTTTCCTGCATATTCTCCCCCTGTTGTATTTTTCTTACATCCCCCATAACCAAAAATGATAGTAACATAAAACAGAGGTGAAATGAGTGATATAACGACTCACCACAGCACAAACTTTCTGGGAACTTCTAACAGCTTCTTATAAAAATCAAATCACAAAGTCTTGATAAAAGCATGCCATGAACTGTATCATGTTGAGCTTTCTTTCCATTCACTTACTGACCTTTCCCAACAAGAACACAGGAAATACTCGCAAGATCATCTGGCATGATGAGAACTGTAGTTCTCTAGAGGATGTAGTCAGGATTACAACATGTAGCTCCTCCTGCTCAGTCAAATGAACGTCTCCTTACTTCCAAGGTACAACACAAACAAAAGCTTTGAGTGTGCTTAAGAACACTGAGCATTGAAACAGTTTTGTTAAGAAATTATCTTCCATGCTGTAGTAAGACTTCCTAGAGCTAGCTGACTAAAGAGGTTTGTCATGTCTTTTGTGTGCAGGTGTCTGAAAACATTTGCATCTTGATGGAAGCACACATGCTGCGTAAGGTACACTACATGCAAGCCTTCTCTACTCCTTTGTACACTCTGCATCTTCTACAACACAATGATATGCACATACAAAATTTCACTGCAGAAAACTAAGAGAACAAAAAATAAGCTGAAATACTACCTTAAACAGGTGACAGCCACTGTCAGACACAGGATCCTCACACACACCATACAAAACCAATCCTTAGTAAGCTTAACACTTTCTCTGGACCAACTAAAGTATCTACTGCACTGAGGGTAATACCCCTAAAGGCACTGCCATATGTTCTCAGAAGCCTGCAGATTGTGATTCACCTTTAACTATGACAATAAATCAGGGCTCACATGGTATTTTCAAAAAATCTCTTTATGAAACTCATTGTAATTCCCTTACTGCAAAACAATGGATTTTCATGAGTTATGGCACTGTTTATTTTTTAGCAGTAGGATTAATGGGTGGAAGATCTAGTACTTTTGCTACATGCAAAGACAAAGCCACAATATTTAACAGCAATATCCTCAGGAATCAACAAAAACACACATAGTGAATTCACGAGTTTTTAACACCTCTGTGAGTATCATCTTAGAAACTTGGCATTAGTTTGCCCAGACAGCAGCAGCTTCTTGTTTATATATGTGTGCATACATATATATGCAACAAAATACAAAAAAATATTTTCCTGGTTTTCTAATGATAGACTATACTACTTACTTCTCAGTGAAGTTTTACCAAAATGAACTTGCTCTAAATGTAGATACCTTCTTTTTTTTTCTTTTCTTTTGTTTGTTTTTTTTTTTTTTTTGTACAAATCCCTTTTTAAGGGAAGTGATCCCATTACAGCTTTCTGTGTCTCAGTCTGAGACACAGTCCTAACAGCTAACTTTTCTGGATATCCTCCCATTGACATTTCCTTGCTAAGTTATTTGTCACCTGAGTGACCTCACCATTGTCTCAGGGTTGTCCCTCCTGCTCCAAAGGCATACTGATCAGTTACAGCCTCATCATGAGTGCTGTCTCATAGCCTTGGATACCCCCTTGTAAGCATGGAATCACAAATTTCCTCCAGTGGCAATCCCATTTCTTGCTCTTGTGAGGACTTCTGCACAGCACCCAAATTTGACTGTCAGTCTGTTCATCCAACTCATTTTAGGCAAATCATTTTGTAAAAAATACATCCCAAAATACATTATTATGCGACAGCCTGTCTTTGCTTGTGCTTGAGGCATCAAAGCAAAAAGGAGTAAGAACTGACACAAGGGAAGGAGGAACAGCCTCCTATGTTCTTCCCATACTAAGAAAAATAGTCACACATTTGAAAGGTGATCTCATTAGTGGACATCGAAATGGTGACACTATACACAAAATTATTAAAATACAATACAATAAGCAGCCTAGACAATTTAGCAAGGGGTGGCCCAGCAGGTATTTTAGAGATCCTTACACATCAAGCCTACACACAGCATGGCTAGAAGCATCTCTGGAAGAGTAGTCTACCAGAAAGTCGTAAAGAATGTTCAAGTCAGCAGCTGTGCTTAAACTTAGATTAGCTTTCTGCTCAGCTTTTGACATATTCAGAATAGTAACTAACACAAAAGCCTATGGCTGACGTGTGGCAAATATCCCCAAACAACAGAAGGGAAGTTGTTCAGGAACCAATTAACAAGTTCCAACAGAAGCATGGCAGCAAAGGAGGAGCAACACAGTGTGCCATTGAAAATCTGTGGGTTCAAAGGACAGATAATAAAGACAAAAGGACATTGTGTAGGAAAACTAGTCAAGCACTGTAAACCTACATATTTTATTACAACAAGGAACATAAAAAGGAAGTCCTTTCAAGAAGTGTCCTGCTTTCCTTGGCAAAACAAAGAAATCTCTACTGTCCTGCCCAGTGTCCCATCAAAAGGAAAACACCCATTCCAGACATGTACAGACTCTTTTGTGTAGTCTTGCTGAGGCATGCCACAATTCCACAGGTCTTGAGTGTAAACAATCACTACTATTTCAATTTCATCACGTACGGAAGAACCCCATATTCCTAACTTACTTGTCCCATTCTACTCCTCTAAATTCAGTGTTGTTGAAAAGATGTATTCAGGAGCAGCAGCAGAAAGAGCTTCTTACTGTTCCACTAGCTGCACTACAGGAATTTTGTTAAGGTACATTCACTACATTCATAATTTACTGCTACACTCACAAGTAGTATCAACAACATCACACCATCATTTCTAGAGATAGTGTTGGCTGTTCATACTATTAAGGAGAACCTTCCTACTTACTAATCCATTACTGTGGCAGCCTATCCTTCCTTATCTTGCAGGTTTTCTGCACCAAGTTATCCATGATAAATTTATTCCTGCAAAAGCAGATTTTCTGTTATTGTCTGTATCTTCTACTTGCATTTTTGATACCATTACATACAATTCCCTCAGCCTAACATTGGCAATTCTGAGGCTGAATTCACTGTAGAAATCCAGGAAATATATAGTGTGGTTTTCTCAGTGTGTCAAATCTAGTGATCTTACAGACTAAAATGAAATATTGGAGCTTCTTATGACAGGAAGAATAGGAAACCATGGTTTCCTATTGACAGCTGCACATGAAGCTTTGGCATTGCAACACTGAGCACCATGGATAAACCTAAGATTTCTCCAAGTTCATGCATTATTGGCAACTTCAGGGCAACTGCTTCCCAGTTTCACAACTGTAGTCAGCTTCTCCCAAACCAAGATACACCCAACATCAGCTTTTGCCTATAGATTTGCAGTGACTGGCAGTTAAAGTCAGAATGAAGAATAAAAAAGAACAATAAACATACACAGCAAAATCAAGTCTTCTGAAGAGCTGTTGGCTGGGAATTTTTAAACTGGCTGCATAATAATAACTGTACATTATTTATAGAAAGTATTTTTCATTTTACTCTTCAGCAAATGGAACCATGTGATACCTAGAAGGACAGAACATAACTCCATATTCCTAACAACTAGAATT
The DNA here is from genome assembly GCA_039654755.1 of Calcarius lapponicus. Classification (NCBI taxonomy): domain Eukaryota; kingdom Metazoa; phylum Chordata; class Aves; order Passeriformes; family Fringillidae; genus Calcarius; species Calcarius lapponicus. Next base: position 43,738,046 of record CM077481.1, read on the forward strand.
ATGAATACAGAATTGAATAGTAATTTCTGGTAGGAAGATAGATATTGTTCCTAAATTAGAGAAAAACACCAACAACCAAGATAAAATATTACCACCACCACTCTGTGTTTCACAATCTGAAACAGGACAGGTACCATTTACTAACACCCAGGTTTTCAGTGGACTGGTACCTACACCAACTAAAAAAAAAGCTTTGAACTACTGGCTTGGCAACATGACAACTGCCAAATCTTGACCATGTTTGATTATTTTAGGAGTTCCCTAAGCCACAATGTCATCAGGCTATATACCACCCAGAAAAGCGCTTCCATGATCAAGGCACAGAATTTGCAAGAACTGAGTTTTCTTCCCAGATTTCCTGCATGGTTTCTATGCCTAAACCTTGCTTCACCATCTCACCAGGCTTCCCTGAACATCTGTCAATGTCCTTGAAGAGAGTCTTTAGAGTAGCCAACTAAAACTGCTGTCATGTAGACATTGACAATGCTTCTCAAAGTTTTAGACTATGGAGATATGTATACTATATCAAAATAATTTAAGAGAATAATTGACTCTGGTTTTCTCTATAACATCATTACAGACAATTTTAAATGTAATTTCTTAAGTCTTGAAGGTTATTTTAATGCATACTGAAAATGCAAATACATTTTGAGTACAATTTTTGAATAAAGTATTTGTCAAAACTCAAGGGAAAAAAATATTCTCCATTAAGAACACCACAAAAGTGTTTGCTTTCCAGCTGCAAACCTAAAAAGAAAATCAGTATTCAGCATTTTCATGAGACTCAACATATCCTCTTAGGGATAACTACATAAAAATATTGAGAAATTCAAACTTTTCTGCCCTTCCCAATTATTTCCCAGCAAGGTTTACTTTCAGACCACTCTTGTGGGTTCAGGAATTGTATAGTTACAGTTCATTTTCTTTTCAAGAAACTAAACCACATAAATCTGCATGTGGGTGTTTACCTGGGATAACAGTAAAAGCACAAACCATACCACAGTCTGCGTATCCTACAGAATTTCTTGTCTTAGGCATTATAAAAATAAGTGTCTGCTATGTTTGGGCATATAAAATACTTTGTCAGTAATACTCACCCCTGCAAAGCCTGCAGAGCCAACACTGCTAAGAACCTAAGCTGAATTCTATTCCTTCTTGGGCATGACCAAATTATTTACTAAATTCCAGTGAGCTGAAGCAGGGGGATTGTTCACAGAAAGCTTTCTGTACCAGTGTGGGAAAAAGATTCAGCTTGACTCTCTGAACACAGTGGGAGCTTGTAGAGCTGGCAAGTGGAAGTTCAAAAGTGATTCCTTGTCAGAGTCAACCACTTGATGTACATTTTAGTGATCAACAAAGAACTTTAGGGTAAAACAGGTTTTTGAGCTGTCTCAGAGCATCCTTCAAATGGAAAAGTTTGCTGGTCATTTAGACAAAAGTTACAAATACACCAATACCAAATAAAATCTCATTCCCTTTATAATTTTTCTTTCTTTTTCACTGGGGAATAATGTGAGCTGACTAATTCTAGAACACTAAATTATGTAAACTGTTATGTAATGTAAGGTATTGTAGGGTACTTGGTCACTATTCTTATAATAAACATAGATCAGACTAGTGTAAGCTCTTCTGTTTTCTTTTACTATGCAAAATGAACTTTATTTACACAGGTGTCTAGTTTAGAGGCACTGAGAAACAGACAAAGATATTGCAAAACTTGATTTTGGTGATACGAAACATGCTACTAGTATGCAAGGAGAATAATTTCACTGACTTGGGGGATGATCAAGACACCCTCACATCTGTAAGGTGTTACAGCATTTGTTTTGCAGCACTTAGGTGAATACTGCTCCTGTCAGAAACTCTTCTTGTTTCATAATCTGATTAGATACAAAAAAGCTGTTTACAATGAACATCTAGTAAGTGTAACAAAAAACAAAAAAAGAACAAAAATCAGAACCAAACCATGTAATCCAGAATTAGCACCATCCATTTTAAAATCTAGCTATAATAAATTCTTGCCTTAGCACCCAAGATGAGCTGCCTTCAAAGAAAACCATGATGCTTATACACATGCCCCATAAAAACTGCTAATAAGCTTCCAAGAGTATCTTTGCAGTCAGCAGGATCCCAGGGAAGCACCAAGGAAAATACTCTGGCAGTTGGGTTTGCTGTAATTCAGCAGATTATCCCAAAACAGAAAAAAGAACCCAAAGCAAACAAAATAACCCCACCAACTAAGCAGCAACAACAAAAAAACCCCAGCAACAGATAAAACAAACCACCACTACCACCAACAAAACCCCAGCCAAAAACCCCCCAAAACCCCAACCAACCAAAACAGACCGAACAAAATCAACTAAACAGCAAAATCCAACCCATAATACAACAAATATTTTCACAAATCAGAAAAAATGTCTTTGCTATGTAGAAGAACCTGAGGTCCACAGCCTGCAGAAATCCCCACAGTATTCAGCTCTTTAAACACTAAATCAGCTAACACACAACTATCTTTGTGCCTCAGTCACTTTTTTCTCCAGTTTTAATCTAGGCGTGTATGTATGAAAAGGTGCGAACTTCCTCTTCATTGTCTTCTCTCTGTAGGAACATTAATCTCCTTTAATAATGAAAATATTGGCATTTTATTCCTGAGATCAAAAGGGCAGCTGAATCTCAGTGATGTGAGATGCATGGCACATGTTTTGTTTCTTTAGGGGTAGGACCATGCAAAGAGGCCTCAACTGAATAATTCCTTGTTTTCCAGCAGTCAGTTTAATCCAAGCTTTCATTACAACCACATCTTTTAAATGTTTTTTAATAGTTTTTAAAAGCAAAAATTAAGGAGCTCACATACAAACCTTGTTTCTTTATTTCCCAAACTACACAGATTGAAGCTTTTTTCCTTCCTCCCCTAAATTTTCCTTTCTTTGCATTATTAACCCAGAAGTAATTTAATTTTCAAAATTTAGTTCCAATGTTAAAAAGAGAAAACACAAATTTGATATTCTTCCATGGAGAGTAAAAGGCCTGTGAGCTCTTTTGCCTGCTACTCTGTGGATCAGCATGCCTGTTCTTGTACTGGCATTTTTCCATGCCTCCCAAGTTCAGCAATGCCAAGCGGCTGCCACAAATGCAAGCAATCCAGTAGGCTGCGCACGTATGTGCGTGTGTGTTTACACATCCTAGCATATTTCTCTGGAATTGTGCCTGGCAGGATTTATTCTCCCATTTTAACAGTAATACATTATTTGACCACCATCCGAGAGCCTAGGCATTAAATGGGGTTTTAGTAACTGCAGTACAAGAAGCTATATTTAAAGTAATATTTGTCCCAAACAGAGTAAAATAGGACATGTCCTATACAGATTTTACTCTAGTCTTTCAAGAAATATACTTAGAGTGGATTTTAGCTTTTAAGCCACCTACATTTAAAATATATATCATAAGAGTAATTTCCTCCATAAGTAATACACTCCTTTGATACAGAGCTCCAATTCCCAGTTGAACATAGGCATATGAGCTTTCTTTAGGCAATTTAATCCCTGAAAGCATCAGCTTTTGAGTTCACAAAATAAAAAAAAAAAAGCACCCCAAAAGATAAGTTTTATGCAAGTATATATAATGAGGTGAAGATTAATAAGTACATTTTATGCAACTGTCTTTCTTAAAATTGATTTCCCCCCTCTAAAGGGGGGAAATGTTTTTAGATTCTGGGCTGCCTAGGTGAGTAGCTCTGAGCTTGATATTAAGTGTAAGTAAGTTCTCTTCACAGAGCAGGTAGACAAAACAATCATTTTCCAGCTTGAAACCAAGGACAACTGTTACAATTTTCAGTCCCAAAAAGCATAAGAGTGGACTGAAGAGGGAAAACAAGAAGGACGGGACGTCCTAATCTGAAGCTGTAATTGGACAATTCACTCCAATTTTCAAAGAGATCAAAACTTTAAAAAGTGTGAGACCTTGTGACCAGTTGCCTATTTTGTGACCATTTTAGGTCCATCTTGGGTGTAGCCCTGGCTGGGCTCTTGTACCGCCCAAGGTGTATTCATTAAGGCCTTTTAATAAATACCTACTTTATTGTTTTAGCTCTGTCTAGCCTCTGTTCCAGGTCAGCCTCCCAAGACATCATTTCCACCTCTAAAATTCTATCATTCTGCTGTAATCTCCAATTAACATTTATTCATAAATCCTGTTGGAAATACTTTCTTCCATTTTATTCAAATTAGATTCATTTTCCACTACATCATCCTGTACTTCCCAATTTTTCTGTTCTTTCCTAATTTAAGGTCACAGGTTCTGAAGCCACTGATGGACCACCATGCAGCTCTCCAAGTAACCTGTCTAACATTTTCCATCTGTAAAACAAGAATTGCAATGTTGAACCTTCAAATGAGTCAGTCTGAACTGGAAGAAAACACAACTCGGCCCCAGAGACAAAACTGGAGTGTTTCAGCGAAGGCGAGATTTGAACCTACTTGGAGCTGTCTGATGCCAGAATAAAAGAATGCTAAATTCTCAGAGCATTCATCCTACACTCAGCAATCATGACAAACTGCCCATGGGAAATGTTTTTGCTTTTTAAGTACAACACTTTTCAAGGCCACAATTTATTTTAACAAACTTGAAGTACGAAACTTTGTGTTACACCATATCCCATTCAGAGAGCTGGATGTAAACCACAGGGCATGCAGACACTGATAAGCAACAAGCAATAACTATTTCCTCCTGTGCACTGTGATGAGATGTATGTCTGGTCTAGAGATGGAAAACTCCAGGTGGCTGAACAGTAGAGCATGAAAGGCCACCCTATGTCAGCAAAAAAAGGGGGGTCTTAAAAAGATAAATCACAATTTGGGCTCAATTAAATTTCTTATTCTCTGGAGATAAGGCAGCCACATACCAAAGTGAAACTATCTTGAGCAGATGAGAAGCACATAAATTGCCAAAGATAAGGCAAAATTAAAACAGTCTGATTTGAGAGCATCCTAGTACCAAAACTTAGGAACTGTGGAGTAGGTAGTCCTTTACGATACACTATCAAGCAGAACATCAACGGTGGTTATGTTCACCCTGAAAAAGTTACACCACAAGCCAGAGAAAAGAAATTAAAACCCTGTCCATTCTAAGGACAATATATTATAAATCCAGACTATTTTCTAAGCCTGAGTGAGCTGAATTTACAATTGTAATAAGAGTGATAATGTCGTTTAAACTATTTTAAAAAAATCCATGTAAGCATCATCCCTTTTAATGTCAAGTAACTTTCAGAGCATGACTTATTAACAAATCACTCAGTGTTACACATTCATTTGAGAGAGTAAACACAAAGAGAGATGGTATCTTTCCCTGGCTACAGTTAACTACAGCTCTCTTGAGGATACATCCAAGTAACAAAAAAACCTCTCTAAAATTATTTGACAAACAAAAAATACCCAATGGGTTCAGAGAGTCATTACTTCCCTGAACCCACATCCCAGGGCAGTTGACAGCTTCAGCTTTTCTGCCCTGCCTCCACTCTTCTATTCTCCTCACTCTGGAGAATATCCTCCTGTAGCAGGATATTCACCCAGAATTACACCAGTCAGCATTTCAGAATGATCAGCTAAGCCACTTTGAAGACAAAGGCAAGAAAATAATTACAAAAGTGACTACCTATTAAAGTCTGACTTAATGGGTACCTTATAAATTCAGGATCTTTGAGACCAATGAAGTTATTATTGTAAGTAAATGGGAACTTTGGTATCATGTATATTTCCTGTGTAAGTAAGTGTCATGACAGGAACTGCAGAATCAGAGGTTTGAGGAACAGTCTGAAAAAGGAAAACTTTCAGCATTGTGAAATGCTAATGCTGGGAATTGAAAATGCAAGTGCAGGCAAAGATCTTTAAAACCGCAATTTAAAAATACATATTTTCTGGGTTGCACATTGGTCTTAAGAATTATCACCAACAGAATATCTGAGATCCATTCCAGAAAAGTTACAATAAAAATACAATAAGATATCAGCAGAGGAAACCTCTAATCTCAATACTCCCTTTCATATCAAAAGCAGTCAAAGCCAAAATGCTGAACATGTAGCTTCAGGGCAACAAGCCACTTCTCTATTCACCAACACAAAGCATACTTCCAAATAGTGTCAGTAAAAGTGCACATCTCTCAGGCTGTGTCCAGATTACCCCTGCCTCTAGCTGTTGGCAAGTAGAAATGCCCCTAAATCTTCATGCTTCCCCATCTCCACTGCTCTGACGTGAAAGGCAGAATGGGATAAAACAACAGAACTGACAAACAACAGAACTAAGGCACACAAAAAACACCAGGGCTTTATAGCTTCAAGTTCCATTAGAAAAATTACAGAAAAATTACAAAAAATTGCATTGGAAATGCTTCAGCACAGTCTCCAAGGGTGTTTGCAAAACTATCAACTTTTGCTAGGCAGCATCAACTAGATCTTGCAGAAGCTCCTTTCGTCAGTGACTCATACCAGGGTTTCGCTCTTAAAAATGTCTTATCACTGAAAAATTTGGAGATTTAAGAGAAATAAGAAACAAGCAATTCAAGGGCTCTAGCTGGTGTCCAGATCAACAAACAGCACAATCAACTTCCTGCCCATGTTTAAGTGGAAAGCCTGAGCTCTGTGGAGCCTGCAGATATTAAAAGCATATTACATCCTTCTTCAAGTATGTTGATCATGGCAAGACACATTATCATCAACAGAAAGCTGGCATAATTCTTGTTTCCAACATCCTTCAAAGAGCTATTTTCCATGTCATCAACTAGTATCATATTAAGTAAATAGCAACAATACAGCTAATGAAGGGCTAAAAATTTCACAGCCTTAATAAAAGAACATAAAATATTCAGTTAATTTTCATTCAGGTATTTATACATAAACACAAAACACTTCCTTTGTTTTCTTTGTAAACAGTTTAATACTTGAACATCTCCAAAGATATTTTAAGATGTGTGGTGGCTAATTTAAAGTTAAAAGAAGAATCTAGAGCAGCTCTATCAGGCTTAAAGCCATACAAGCAGATCAGGTTTTATAAATAAAAGCTAAGCATTTTGCTGCTTTTTTGATTCTGCCCCCTTTGATAAGGTGTTCCCTCAAGGTACTTCTAACAACAGCACTGAATAGGAAAAAGAAATAATTTCAAGCCTCTAAACTGGCAGCTCAAAATGTAACTCTGTAGGGTAACTGAGATCTGAGGGTCTCTGAGGTTGTCATGTTTTACTGAGTCTTTCCTAGGATTACTGAATGCAGTAGAATGAGTGAATTTAGCGAAACAGAAAGCCTGAGTTTTAGGTATTTTAAGCCAGAAGCTGCACTTGCACAGAGCACTTGTACTGAGCACAGAGCCTGTACTGAACCAGTACTTCAGGTAGCAAGGTGGTATGGGTGCCTGATGGGGAGGGTGATCTATTCTGCAGTTATAAGGCACATGAATGTGCCTTGTGAATGTTTAATGAATGAATGTTTAATTCTCCTTTATAAGAGTTGCATAAATTGCAGTGTTAGATGCATCCTTAGCTGTACCTATGACTCCTTCTCCAGAAAGGAAGCTAGGGCTGACAACATCCATCCATGGATAACTTCCTTAGGTAACCAGGGTTAGGATAATTTATGTCTTCTGAAGCATCCAGCAGTCAGTTACACAGCAGTATGTGCAGGGCTTTCCCTGCCTCTCTTTTAACGCTGCCCTCCCCACTCTAAATACCTACCTGTTGATCCTCTTTCACACATCAAAAGAGACAATAAAGAAACTTCACTTTCCAAAGCACTTTAAACATTTATGGTATAGCATCCAACAAAACTCTAAAAGCCCCTTAAAAAAACACAAAATGGAAATAATCTACACAAGAGACAAACAACAAAATATCAACAAATTAACTAGGGAAGGAAGCCTGGAGACAGAAGAAGGGGGCATAGTTTATTCTTTTCTAGCAGAGCAGTAATTTTACTGCAAGGTCAAAGCAAACTGCAAAGCTCAGCTGTACTGGCTTTGGCCCAAATAAGGTGGGAGTGCACCAGATCATGACCAAAGGCTTCTCAGACCAAAAATTAATTTTGCAAGTTAAAAATGGACAGACCAGGAAGAAAGCAGTATAGGAAAATAAAAGATTCCTGGTGTAGGCGACAAGCTTAGCCTAAGAAAGAAACCATGGACACTTCCTCTAAAAACCTGCAAGATTTCTAAGCTTCTGTTATCAAGCAATGCATCTGGTAATGGGAATTTGGCAGAGTTCAGTGAAACATAGCAGTGGATGAGATGATAGTACAGAGGAAGCATGTGAAAAATGACTGATCTTGCACTAGGAAACAAAATCAGCTTACAGCACCTATAAAGGACATAGTGGGAGGTGTAAGAAAACATAAAATCACAGAAAGTGCTACTTTTCCCAAAACAAAGGTCAGATCATAAGAAACTGAATTCAGGCTACTTAAACTACCAAGAAAATCTGGGCATAGTTATTAATAGATTAATATCTCCTCCTTGGTAGCATGAACACAGATATGAAAGCAACTTCTTGTCTGCAGTCCTCATTGTGGTAAAATGCCTTATGAATCAAAAAAACCCAAAACTTAGAGGGTGATACAAGAACACTGTCTCTTGGCTTTTGTTTGGATTCTACTGTGGTAAGAACCTCAGGCTATTACGAAGCCACTACAAGGAACATGCTTCTTTCAGCTGCATCCCTAGTTAGTTTTGCTGCTTTGAGTACCTGCTTTCTTCATTTTATCACTCTATTTCAGAGAAGCTTAAGGGCTTCCAACATGTGTACCTTCCACGATGGTGAGTACTGCTGTTTTGGATACACCAAGTGACATATTTAGAAACCAAACTAACACTTAGGAGAGAGAGTAGAACACTGCTTTCCAAGACAGGTGTTTTATTTCACAGCAGCAGGGTGCATACAGTTAGCACTGACAAAAGACTAAAAGCTGTGCCAAGATACATTTCACTAAAAGATGATGGTAATACTTGATTTGATTTAAGGAACCACAAAGAACACTAGTACATAACTGCAACATTGTTATTGCTCCGCTCTGGGGTATGCTATTCACAAAGCAACGTGTTCTTATTGTCCTTCCATAAAAATGACTGAAAGGGCTCATGCATGTGCAGTTCTCATGTTAAGTGCACTATAGCTGAAAAGCATATAGGTGCTGTATTTGGCCATTTCAAATGTAGTATGCTGGAATTTCGCCAGCAAAATTGTGAAAGCGGTGACAATTCTGGCATGCTTGATTTCAAGAGAGAATGAAATTCCTTAGCTCAACGGATGCTAAAAATACCACAGAAACATGCAACTATTAAGACTTCCTTTTTACTTCCCCCTCCTCTAGCAAGGAGGGTTAACATTTATGTCACTATCCATGACATTAAAGGCGCCTCAGATATCAGCATCTGCCAAAGATACTGAGAAAAAATAATCACTTCAGAACATGTCCCCTGGCAGAAGGAGGGGACCCAGGAGACCCAGGGGAGAATGGAAGCAGGTTACTACTGCTTGCAGTGACAGGCAAGTTCGCTCCCAGCTCGCCTCACCTTCCCAAGTGCCCTTACACAACAGGCATGAGGCCCTGGGACAGGATGGACACTCAGCTGATGATGTGGGCAAGGTTTTCCTGCCGTGCTGATCCCCCTTTCTGCGCTAAACAGTGACAGGACCAGAGAGAACACATGAAGATGTGTCAGGGAAAGTGTGGGCTGGATATAGGAAAAGATTCTTCAGCAGAGGGTGTTTGGCACTGGAACAGGTTCCCCACCAAGTGGTCACAGCACCAAGCCTGAGAGAGTTCAAGAAGCATTTGGACAAGACTCCTGAGCAAACAGGGCATATTTTGGAGCTGTCCTGCACAGGGCCAGGAGTTGGATTCCATGATTGTTTTGGGTCACTTCTGACTCATGATATTCCACAATAAACAGAAGTCTAAAAATAGAAAGAACACTTAAAACATTGATCAGAACATTTAGCAAATTAACTTCCTGCTTTCAAGGTCCATTTTGAGAGGCTGGTGGTTGTTGATGTTGCTGCTACAAGATCACATTAGTCCTTCCCCAGAAGAAGGCCGCTCAACATGCAATGGCTGAACATGAAGTGGCTGGGACACTTAGGCAGGCCATGAAAGTGGTTGAGATGCAGGAATTAAAATGAAAGAAGGCACATGAAAGGACTAAGAGTGAGCAGATTAGGCATTTCTCCTTAGAAACTGAATTCAACTGACAAGTTGAAACGTACAGCAGGGGACAGACTCATAACTTTTTTCCAAGTTTGCATGTTTCACTTGGTCTAGGATACAATGGGAAAATATGTAACACTATTTTGGGGCTGAAAACTAGCAGGTTTTTCAGCAAGTATCTCAAACATGCAAGCACACAACATCTGCAGAGACAGAGAAAACTGCTTGCTTATCACTTGCCCATTTATCAGACTCATTTGCCTCAGAGTTACAGTACATGCTTTGTTATTTGTCAGAAATGGAAAACATTCCTGTACTTACTCAGAGGTAAAAGTGTCTTATTAAACACTCCACTTAGTGCAACCGAGCATGGCAGAACAAGTGCTGTACAACACAACACAGCAAAATGAGATAAGTAACTGCAGGGAAAGGACAACTAAGTGCTTTTCATCAAGCATGCCAAAAAGGGCACACATCTCTTTTTTTGAGACATATCCTGAAGAGTTTTGGCACTTTGTAACAAGCAAGTCTCCTACAACACTTGAAAGACACAATTCAGAAACTAGGTTAGCACTCAACAACACGATATTAGGATCTTAAACACAAGGATGGTTTTAATTATCAAGCCAATGCACACTACTGTATCAGCAGAAACACAGTGCACTGCTTCCCTTTCCTTTGCTTTCCATGTACAATCTCGTCCTGCTTCACGAGTCATTATTCACAGACCACTGTATTAACGTATGTGGATTTCTTGGGCAGTAACTTAAACAGATCACAGAACTCAACTCAAGATTTTGTAAGGACTGAGCCTTGGGATTCTCAAAAGCAAACAGAATATGCCATTTTGCTATCTGAAATACTTTGAACTGTCACATCTTATTCAAATATATGTTCAAAAAAGAGACAATAATTTTGACTCCATATGAGTACAGCTAACATTTTAAAAGATTGCATGGTATTCAAGCAAGAGAGCAGGATCACAGCTTCCCATGCTGGTATCTTAGAGTTCATCTCCCACAACTCTGCTTGACTAAGACTGAAATAAAATTGCACTCATTAATTCAAAATGTTAATGGTCACGCTTTAATATTTGCACGCATCAGTCTGGCATTCAGGCTCTGTGCAAGGACAATGCCTAATGTGAGGTGCTTTTTTTTCAACCTTTAGTTTCCCTACAGCCAAATATTAGCAGCTGAGCATATTAGTGTGAGGTTTCTTTATTCACTCGGGGTTTCTCTTGGTTACTGTAATGCTACCAGTAACGACTGGGGTTTTTTAAACGTGCTTATAAAACTACTGTATGACCACTGTAATTTCTATATGTTCACTTAGCTTGATCTGGATGCCATATCATAAAATGATGCTTTTCACAGTCCTAACCATATTCCTGGTTAATTCCACCTTCATAGGCAGAATTTCTGCCAACAGCACTGGACTCAGAAACATACTCTAAAGGTACTTAAAAATATATGAAAACAAAGAATATTTCTGTATTTTCTGTTTTCCTAACAAGCTTTGAAATTTTCTTTTATCCAACAGTTTGCTTTGTCACACAACAGACATTTTAAATTCTGTTTTTTAAAAAGTATTTATAATGTGAATGCATCCCTTCACTCTTCAAGATTTAATCTAAAAACTAACCAAATAGTTCAAGATTAAATCCTTTTTTAAATTAAGGTGGTGGAGGACTGGATTTCACTTTGGACTTTTTAATGTGATAATTTTCTTCTACCATCATTGTCTAGCCACACCCAAAGGCAGGTCTCAACTCATACAGAAGTGAGGACATCTATACATCTTCACTAAAAAGTTATTTACTCTAGAAAGACAGTTTACATCCTCACCACCCTTTTCCCTTCCCCTCCTTTTCAATTCCAACAAATATAGTCTCTTTCCAAAGACTTTGGATAGATTCAATCTCAAGGAAAGGAAAGTAACAGGAGTTTAGAACAGACTTTTTTTGATTCCCATCAAGGCAGGTTAATTGCTTAATTCTCACCAAGGCTGGCCAAACAGCCCTTATTTAAAAAAAAATTTAAAACATTAATAATTTAGTTAATTATATAAAAACAAAGCAGTGTCAATATTGATACTTACAGGCTGAGGCTGTTCTGCAATACAGCAGTTGAAACACAACCAAAACTCACTCATTGTTTACAGTCTGAAGTGGGAACACAGATGAAAAGCAGGACTCAACCTTTGTAAGTCTGCCTGTTCTTTGAACAGGTTTATTTTTAATGGCTCCAATGTGAAAATTTTCTTTTCTGATGAGCTCTTCTCCAAAGACAAGTCAGTCCCAGGACAAAGAACTTGAAGGCAAAAAGTTATTTTAGAGTCTTCTTCCAGAAGGTTGATCCCAGCACCAGAGAAATATTACGAATGCTTCTTTGGTCCCTAGCGTTACGTGAACCTGAAAACAGAAGTATATGAATCAAAAAGAGAGAATACAAAGAATCTCAAGCTCCAAGCCAGCCACCCACACCATTGATTTCTTGGTAATAACCTGAATCAAAGATTGAAAGACATTAGCAAACAAGTCAGGTGCTTTTTTCTACAGTGACTACCAAAAATGGTATATAACATAAATCCATATGAGACTTCCATTCCAGTTTTTGTTCGACTAAGTGATACCAAGAATTGGTGTCTAATCTTTTGGCAGTTATCTCGGTTTGTTTATAACTTTCAGAAAGTGATAATTACCCATACACCCCTTTATCTCATTAGAGAATGGTGCCTGTTAACATGTCACACTTCTCAATGCATACATACTTCTCATTATATACTCACAGTGTGAGATTTAAATGGTATTTAACCTCAACCCTGTTACACAATTGGCAGTTAAAGGTATGCTCTCCTAAATGTCAAGAAAACAAATACATTTCTCTATATAGAATATTTGCAAAATGGCTGGACCTGGTCAACACGATGTATTTTCTTTCCTTCCACCCTCTTCTACCCTATGCCTCATTTATAGTTTACTTCAAAATAGGGTATTAGTTGTAGACCTTGAAATTGTTTCCTTAAACCTCTAAAACTCCTCAAGTGGAACAAATGAGGCTCCAGATTCCAACCATTCCTTTGCTCAAATAATGTTTGTTGGTAAACCTCCATTCTGGTTTCTCTCAGTAGGAGTGCAATAAAAATTCCTGTGAGACTTCACTTATCTTGCAACATATCATAAACTTTGGTTGCAGAGAAAGCGAAATAATGAATATTCAGAAGTTTTTACTGGTATACTCCTTAACAATTCTTTATACACCTGTATCTTCACTTACACAGATGTTTGCAGAACTTTGCAATTTCTATTTCTATGCAATTCCTCAGAGTATGAAGTGGTTTGGAGGCTCCATGCAATGCATGAAACTAGGCATATATCAGTACACACATTCTGTGGCAGAGCAGCTCCACTTTGCTACCACCCTCATTAGTTTGCTACGTGCCAAGCACATGAGCAAAGCTGTCCCTCATTTATGACACACACACCAAGTCACTGCACTGTGTGGCCATGACTAGCCATGTACTTTCCACAACTACTCTCTACAACAGGCACAAAAAGAATGCAGCAGAACCTTTTCCATACTATCTCCAAAGCTTTTGGGAAGCTCTCACATTTCTTGGTTTTTAAAGACACTATCTGAAGTTCTTTGAGAAAAAAATGCATGCTGCAGTAACAACATCTAAATAGCAAAACCCCATCTAAAGTACTCGTCTCCTAGCTTTGAAAAACCAACTGATACTGTCAAAATTAGGTTTATCTGCTTTCTTACATTCCTTGCTTAAAGATCAGAACAGGAAGCAGCGGGGGGGGGGGGGGATATGCTTTCCTAGGTTATCCTGTTGCTAGCACCATATAAAACAAAGCAACTTTATTAAACAGGATACCTTGAGGGCAAGAAGGAAACATAAACCAGCAAACAATCCCCACTCTGACAAAAATACTTCTACAACCTTTTGCTTGTCAGACACTTGAAAAGAAGGTCTTAGAACAGTGCTAACATGATATATTTTCACTACTTAAATGATGTCTTTCCTTTCCTTTTCCTGGTTTAAAGATCACCATCTAAATCCCGTGAATGGATCACGAAATTGCAATAAAACTTGGGTTTCAACAACCAGTAGTGTGAAACCCAAGAATGAAAACAGAAGTCTCTACCAAAGTTCTCACTCCATACTTAGGTGGCTTCAGATCCATTTTCTCAATTGTTCTGGTGACTGAAAATTTCATTAACTTTAAATAGCAAGAGTAACAAAGAAAAGCTTGACAGAAAAACACTCAGCTGATCTCTACAGGCTCAGAATTTGCACACCACACAATTATTTTCTAAATTTGATTCAGTATGTTACAAAATCAGAAGTAAAATACAGTTAACTCCTGTTAAGCATGTAATATTTGATATTCTAGTCCCATGGCTGTACAGCTTATGTCCCCTTAAGAGCTGGTTAATTCACTTCTAAGACAAGCGTGAAGTTGTTCTGAAACGCAGCAATGCCCCCCACCAATGCTAGTGGTTCAGATTATGAGGAACTGAGAAATCAAACACTCAAAGTTAGCATTTTGAAGTTTGATATACTGTAAGCTGCTAGAGCAAGGAAAGGGTGTTGCACAGTGAGCTTTTCTTGCTGCGCAAGCACCCCAATATTCTGATTTGCGACTCCTGAAACTATGTTACTTGTTGCTCCCTTACAATCTCTGACTAAGTCCAGAACTGACATATCAAATTCTTATTCTCACCGAGGGTTAACTTTGATCTGCGTGTTACGCCCAAGTACAGAAGACACACTCTGAAGCGCAGGGAGATTTGTTTTTTGTTCTTCTGTCTCTGTGTTTGCTCACTCATAGCTGGCACACTCCTCCAGCTCACTGCAGCCTCGGGCACTACGTGGGCTGAAGCCCTGGGAACAAACCTGAAGGGCATTGTGTGGGCACCTGTCAGCCTGGAAAGCTCTTCCTGGTTACAGAACACCCAAGGGTGCAGAAGTCTTGCTCTACACAGCCACTCTCTGCACGCAGGACTTGTGACCTCCAGGACAGTCAAAACTGACTCCCTGCCTTAGATCTAAAGCTTTTGAATGAAAAAGCCAAACTAAAGACGGTAAATAATAATCTCTGATTACATGTTTATTTTAAAAAAGGCATTTTCAGTTCTACAGCCTGTAAAGTGCTACATTTGCCTTTAGTTTGGTGATTCAGTAATCACCAACACTTTTTCAATCTACTGACTTTTAATTAAAACACACAGTTGACATATCAGTATGTATGGAGAAAACTGACATTAACTGCACCTCTTAAAAGGAAACAAATGCTTAGCAGTACTTTTCAGAGCTCTGGAATTTCATACATCTTCCCAGTCTGCTAAACAAGTGATTTTTACAGGAATCAAGTTAAAATAAATATCAGGTATAAATCTCTTGCACCAATATGGAAAGAAAAAGCAATTAAGCTGAAAGCAAAAAGGTGTATTGGTGCTGTGACGTTAATGACAACACACTAAAACTTCTCTTACACTGTCAGTTGCTGGTTTAAAGATCAAGTTGAAACAGGAAAATTCTACAGTTCTTTTCCAAATTATTGGTTATAAAGAAAGAGAGAGAAAAAAAATATCATAGCGGCCTACAGTTTCTAGTCAGGTAATTATCTAATATTAGCGAACTAGCAATCTCGTGGGAAATTGTTCCTGCAAAGCTTGAACTGCACCCCAAGCCTAGCTGAAATTAATGAGGCCTCAAAACACATGCAGTATTTCACATCTAGTTCCCTCCTTTTTCATAGGATTAAGATTTGAATCACAGAACCATAGAATGGTCTGGGTTAAAATGGACTTCAGAGATCATCTTGTCCCAGCCTCCCTTCCACAGGAACACCTTCCACCGGCCCAGGTTTCTCAGGGCCCCATCCAACCTGGCCTTGAACACTGTCAGGGATAGGGCATTCACAGCTTCTGCTGGCAACCTGTGCCAGTGTCTCATCACCCTAACACGGCATGGTTTGCAGTCTCACTGCATTTGTCAGAGCAGACTTGCCAGATGAAGAGCACAACAGAGGCTGAAGAACACACTTCACAGTAACAGTTCTGCCACCCTTTGGTTTTGCTCTTTGCTCAGTCTGTGGTGCTCAGAGTGGCAGAACACCATAGAGCTCACATTGAAAAGACAAGACAATTATACTCTGTCTGAACCAGAAATTTGTAAGAGTGGTGAGTGGTGAAACACCGATTTGTTTTTCCCATGCAAACGTTCTGAACTCTGAGTGCAACTTATTTTAGAGTGGATGATGCACACTACAAAAACACACAGGATTATCATGCTGAACAACACTGTTGCATCTTGAGGCTTTTATACCTTAGGTATGGTATCAATTTCATAACAGTTCTAGAAATTCTAAGTATAAAGAAATCAAGATTTTAAAAATAATACATTGTTTAAAATTTGAAGTGAAACACCAGTAAGGTATTTTTCTTCACTCTAAGGTTTATTTCACAGTGGCTGGTCTAATGCAAAAGCCAAAGCTACTGCTTATTATTAAATACCAGTCACAAAGGCAGGAAGTTCAAGCACTGCATTAATGATTAGTGGGCAAAGCACACTTTATTACAGTATCACCAATTTTTCTTACTAAAGCAGTATTAGCTTTTTGGTGAGAAATATACAGAGCAGGAAAGGAGGAAAGGTAAACTAAGACATCAATTTTCCCTCTGAGCCTTTCACATTTATTGATATAGAACAGGTTAGACAGCATTTACCTTAACTGATCCAAATGGGAATAGGCACTATGCTGTAGAGAGTCAGTTAGAACAAAACTACGTATTAAATATACAGCTTGAGAAGAGCCTGGTCTTTTTAAAAAGGCATCCTTTTAAGGGTGAATTTTCTATATCCTTTGACTGTACGCCGTTCACTGTGGCTTTACACAGGAAATGTGGTAACAACGCTCTTTGACGATCACTTGAAAAAAATAAAACAACAGGAAGAGAAAAACAAAATTACAGATGTTAGCATCTGAATTTAACTAGGCCTGCTCCAAAGCTTGGAGTACTATTTAAGAAGGATGGAGGGAAAAAGGGTAAAAAATTTTTGTTCAAATCATGAACAAAAATCATGCCGTGCCACGGTATGCCCGACACAACATGATGTGCCATAATAAGCACATGTAGGCACAAAGTCACAACCAAGCCCACTAACAGTATTTTAATCTCAAGTACTTCATAAGAAAAAAACCTTCCAGTTGTTCTTACTACAGGAGATTCATCCCATGAAATACATGGGTATTTTGATTTGGTTTTTATGCCTTAAAGGCTTTGAAAACCTGTAATTTCTTTCAGTCCTGCAAGCTGTAAGTAGAAAATTATCATTTCTGAATGTATTTCTAAGACCTCTTTCACATTTTGTACTTTAAATTTCTATTGTAGCCACACTATTTCGTCTTGATGATGACTAAATTAACTCATGTGGCAACCAGAAATTAGGAGAGGAAGAGGATTAAGGTGTGTCCAACCCAAGAGAGAGGCTGAGCTCATGCACACTTACACACACGGCTGTAGCAACCAGAGGACACCTTCCAGCTCTCAAAGGAAGTGAGGGATGTTTTCATTTGCCAGCCTAATTTTTTGAAACAAACCATCTACAAGAAGCAAGAGGTTTTAAACAAAGAAAACCTACAGGGAAAGTTGCTTCCATTCTTGAATTTTGTATCAAAAACTTTATCTCATCAGGGCACTGAACTTACAGAAGCACTCTTCCTCCATTCCCCCCTACAAGAACAGACAATTCTGGGCACTTGGACACTGATTTTAATGCAGCAATTGTCTTCTGCACTTTCAAATCCTGAGAAACTTGAGCTGCAAATAACTCTTGCCACACAAAAGACAACATTCACCATCAACACAGCCTGAATAAGGCTGAAATTCTTTTTTCATTTCATCATAATCTTCCCATATTGATTCTGCCTTAGTGCCTCCCAAGTCCCTTAAGGTTTAGTTTCAATACCTTTAACAGTCTTCTTCAAAGTCTGAGTTAGGCTTTCTTGTGCATTTTTAAACCCTGAATGCATATGTCCTGACTCTGTGAAAAGGCTATTTTTATTCATGTCTTTGTGATACAATTTTTCACATTATTACTACAGTGGTAAGGCAGTAGGGCTTGATTTTGGGATTATTGGTCACCTGGAGTAAGTTCTTATTTTTTGCCCCTATTAATACCAATATGGTTTTTACTAGTATATTTCCTTAAGCAACTTAGAAATAGTTTGTACTCCAAACCAAGCTCAAGACAAACTAATAGCCATGAACAATTACTAGTATTAGAGCAATTTTCTTCTGAGTTTAAGGTTTGAAAGACTGTTGAAAACAGGGGAATAGTATGAAGGTACTATTTACAGCTTACTTAAAGGAGACAGATGGGGTGATTTTTTAAAATTGTAGTTGTTGCTAATAGTACAGAATCTAGCCTTAGGAACAATTGCATCTTTCACTGAACACCTCCAGTTTTTGTGCTTTCGGGTTGTAGGAAGCCATCACAAGCTCCCCTGCAATACATGTATCCACCTGGCATAATACATGGGAGAGCAGCAAAAGATACAGGAAGGAAATCACAGCAAGTTTCTAATGAGAAGTACTAGGTTTTCCTTATCAGGTTGCAGATAGCATAAGAGGGAGCTGTAAAGAAGGGGACAGCCAGAAAGCATACAATTCTGTCAAGGAAAGTACAGCTCAGCAAGTGTGACAGTAAACACATTTGCAAGTGCCAACTGTGACCTTAAAGGAGAAAGGCTTTAAACGTTATTTTTTTTTTCACTCCTATCTGCAACTGTCTGAGTTTTATTCTGTAGCCCTTATATTTATTTATTTCACATGAGGGATCCAGCCCTTGAAAGGTCCTTAGTATTTTGGGCACAGAACCAACAAATGAGACAGTACCACTTAGTCACATCAAAATTCTTCATGTCCAGTTCTTTTCAAAGTTTCCTCCTGTCTTTAATTAATAACTACATTTGATATATATGGGTTCAATGTATCTTTCTGAAACAGTCAATTCATGGCTTATACTATTCCCCACATTTACATGCCCACAGCAACCTACTTCTCTTGAAACCTCAGCACTAATATTTCTGCACTATGAAAATTTAGAAAGACTAATAGAAAACCAATAATCCAAAATTTTTTACTAAATAACAGGAAGGCAAACCACAGACTTAATAAATACGTTCTGTCCTACCTAAGACATAGTCCAGGCTTATTTTGCCCTACCTCCAAAAACAACCAGCTAAGAACAAGTGAGAAACCTTTAAGAATTCATTCCTATGGTTTAGAAAATCTGATTTCATACTGACTTCCTATTTGTATGAAAAAAAATGCTGTTAGACAACGTTTTAGTTGGTCAATAACAATTTCTTCTTAAGTGGCAAGTCCTATAGAAGGAAAAACAACGCTTCTCTCAGCTAGCCTCCTTGTTACTTCTAATAGGTAATATCAGTTAGGGAGGAAAAAAATGAACAGGGCAAAGTAATGGTTCAAGGCAAACCATCAACAATGTACCACTTCTGTAAAGAATGGAAAGAAAGAAACCCCCCAAAAAACTAACATTCCTGAAGAATGCCCAGTTATGATTATTATTGCCCTTTTCTACAGTAATGACGGGGAATCCTCAACATTGGCATCCAGGGAGACCATAATTTTAAAAACAGTGCAACATTAGAGAGAATGGAACAGTCTATGCTCACAACATACTACATGGCAGACCACACAAGATACTGAAGGGACCCTCACCTGTTCTTAAATATGACAACAGATAAAAAGCATTACTCACAGCATTTAAAATGTTCTTTTTTCCAGGGAAAACAGGAAACTAACACATCAAGGCAATATCCAAGAGAAGTTTGGGACAGAGGAAAGGAGTAAGTGTGAACAAGAGAAGAAAGGCCATTTAAAATGCAAAAGTTCACAGAGGCAAAGTCTTAACAGTACAGGAAGTGTTCCATATAAAAAAATATATCACTATGGCACACCACTATTTCAGATTTTAACCAGCCACTGTAAAACCTGTAAGAACTGTGGTGCAACACAAGTCTGACGCTGTACCTAAAGACCTTTTAATGCACTTCAGTAAATTATTGCTGCTATTTCCATTGTCCCAAATGCCTGGTACGCAGCACCAATTTATACACGGGTATAAGGTATTCCTATTTTTTTATTCTAGTTTTGTGCAAAGCACGAGCCAGGTGACAACCCACAAAAGGCCGGCTCCCCAGTCACCAAAACTTTACACCATTTATACATTTCAGCAAAGAAAGAAATCACAGTTCACTGGCTACAAGTTACACAGGGATCTTTCATTAGTATTATACCTTTTACTGGTTAAATAATTCTCATGCTAAGTAGTTCACATGCTCAAACTTTCTCCTGAGTCCGTAGGTTTCTTTAGTTCATGGGCTGTCGGTCGGTGGTCCCCATCTCCCTCTGCCAGAATTACTTTTTACCCAGTTGGAGCTGGTCTCAGCACAGTTGCTGTGTTTGCTTTATTAGTTTCTTCCTTATCGCAGGAGTCATACCAAAAGTCCTTGTGGCACATAAATTCTGCTTTGTTTTTGTCCACTATCAGCAGTACATTTTTCTCCTCAAGCTTTGTCAACCTCCCTCTGGGTCTGAGATCACAGAAGAATGTTGAAGCCTAAATCTTAACGAGGCAATTCTACGTAAGAGTAATTTATCTAATACCTGGATATCACTTCACCTCCCACTTGAGTGCAAAACAATTACGAGACCAAGAGCAGTAAGCAAAAGCAGTCACATTTTGTGGGACTGGATAAGTCAATGTCACTGTTACCCCATGAAACTACCCAGGATTCACATGGGGCCATGTGAAAAGCCAGATGAATTTTCTCAGTTCAAGTCCTCCTGGGCATGTGACAATGCGTGCTTCAAATGGCTAGAATGTATCAGCAGGATGTCTCTACTTTAACTTTCAGTTCCATAGCTTGCAAAAAACAAAACAGAAATAGGTTTTTGTTAAAAATGCAAGAGAACTGGGTATTTTTAATCTGCTATAATTCAAGCTCATTTAGATGACTTGAGCTCTGTATATGCATCCACATGTAAGCACATGGCTTAAGGAACTTAAAAGTTAAGACAAATCAGATTTTCAAAGATACTTTGGGTCACTCTAGAGTAGAAGTGCAATTTAGGACTTCTGGAGTGGGTACTCAGAGAAGTTGTGCCCAGTGTACCCTACTTTCAGAACTCACTTAAATGACCACTCTGCAGCTTAATACCGGTGACATCTCTTGGCTTCAATGTCTACCTCTGCCACTGTTTGCTCGTTTGAAGAGCACTCACACAAGAACCACACACACACAAGTCTAAACCAGGCTTAGACTGGTCTGAAGTGGTATCAGTTTTTCCCAACCAGACACTTGAGAAAAGTATACCGAACACTCGGTTTATTTTATATGCAGTCTATCTTCAGACAGAAATTGGTACAGAAATATCACCCAAGTTCGGCAGAAAAAGCAGGATGTAACTGAGGCATATGGCAGAGCCAGAAAGCAAAGAAATTTTAGAACTTGTGAGAGGTGGCAAGTGCTAACTGGGCCTGTTTAGATTTCACTCTAAAGATAAGCACAGGGAGCAGCACCAGTAGACTCATGAAGCAAGTCTCATAAAGAATGCTCTAGTCAGAAACCTGCATTCATGTAAAAATCCTTATCATAGCATTATGTGTGGTTTCAGACCTGACCATGTGGAGAAGAAGAAAATTGGTAAAATGTTTGGCTTTTTCCTATTCTCCATCAATAACCAGAGATTAGGTAGCACATTATTGTGGAACATACAGCACAAAGTGATGCCTAGACAGGAGGGTCAGGTTTCACCTTTTCCTAGCAGTATACAGCAGTAAACGTTTTCTTCCCCTGCCTTCAGACATTTCTTAAAGTCACCTGAGGCAAAGGAAAATCCAGATATACCTATAGCAACAAATTTAAGTATGTCATAATGCAGGTAAGAGTGTCCTAATTGTGTAACGCTTAAACCAGTGCAAAGAAAACAATGAACTGAAATACAGCCCCTGAGAAGCACACACAGAGAGCTCCTAGGCTTCCACAGCACAGAAAACTCATTTCAGCCACTTCCACACACAAGAAACCCACTAAATGTTGTGACTGCATGTGCATGCACATGTCCACACAAAGCCACACACACAACCTACAATTAGTAACTGCAGCAAAGTATTTCATTCCTATGGCTAAGGCTCTCATGCTATATCCAGCAAGTATGAAAACCACCAACCAGAAAGCTAATAAGCTTTTGCTTCTACAAACTTTAGATAGCCAGCTGGTATTAAGAAGAAAAATTACCAACTGAAAAAAAAAAAGTTTCTAGGGATAACTAATTTAAGAAAAAAACAAACATATATTAGAGTTTTAGTCAGTATGAAAGAAAATTTTTCAGGTCAACTGTACTTTTTTTTTTTTTTTTTGCTGGAAGGACCACCAGTTTTTCAAAAGATAATGAAATTCAGAAAAGGGAGAAAAATCAGAAACTCTTCAGATTTTTTTTATACACACAGTTGCTCTCACTCAGGTATTTCACATGCACAAAGTTATACCTTCTTACTAGCAATAACACCAGTACCCATACAGGGTTGTTTTTCATAGAAGAAATACTGTAATTTCCAAAATATCTTCTTTGGTAACTAATCTTGAAATTTCAGCTTGATTCAGATAAAGCACATCAATAAAATGCACATTAACTAAAAGGAATTACTGTTGTTTGCTTTCCCCTTTCCCAAACTGAAACTCACTGCAAATGATTTTTAATATTGAGTTAAATTTGAATATTTACTTTACTCTTTAAAATAAGTACTTGATCACAGAGAGCTCCTGCTGCTTACACTGATAAAAATGTTTACCTCCACAGAGTATGAAAAAAATGCAACTACAAACAAAATCTTGAAAATCCTCACTGACTTTCATTATGTGATAGATAGATGCTTACTAATTTTTTGCTTAGAGATCTTGTTTTTTGGCAAGTCCATGATGGACGAACCCATTCTGAGTGAAGAGTGCTGTGATCCAGACAGACATCATCAACAAGAAGGTCTGACTGAAGTCAGTCCTGCTGTGCAGAACTCTGCTAGGCCATATCTTCACAGGAACTAAGGAATCTAGGCCATGTCCTACCACGAGCTAACAGAACCAGCCTGAGCTGACTGTGATGGGGTCATTCCCTCAGCCTTATCTTCTCCAAGCTGAACAAATGAAGTCACCATAACCACACTTCAGAATTCTTTCCCTCAAGACCTACACCACCATCTTGGTCACGCCGCCCTCTCTAATAGCTTTAGATATAAAGATATTTAGATATTTAAATTGCATAACCCAAAACTCAGCACTGGAGGTGAGGCTGCCCCAGTGCAGAGCAGAGTGGGACAATCCCCTCTCTTGCCTGGCTGCTGATGCTGTGCCTGATGCACCCCAGGACACAGCTGGCCCTCCTGGCTGCCAGGGCACTGCTCACCCAGATCTCTTTTCAAATCTCTTTCTGGATGGCTGGTTTTCAGACTCTTGCTCCCCAGTTTGGATATTCAAGCAGCATTACTTTGGATCGAACACAAAATGTGGCATTTGCTCATTTTACATTCCATATGGCTGGTGACTGCCCAGCTCTCTACTCTATCCTGAGCTCTCTGCAGGGCCTCTCTACCCTCAAGGGAGTTCACAGCTCCTCTTAATTTAGTATAATTGGTAAAGTTACTTCATGTAGGACAACTTACTATTCAGAGACCATTTCTTAAAACACTGAAGAGCACTGTCCCTAAGACGTAGCCCCGTGGAACCCCACTAGTGACAGGTCACACCAGTCTGATGTCACCCCATTCACTGCAGCCCTTTGTCCCTGACCCATGAGCCAGCTGCTCACCCATCACGTGAAGTGTTTATCCAGCTGTGGGCCGGACATTTTCTCCAGAAGGGTCCTGAGAGAGACAGTATCAAAAGCTTTACAGAAATCCAAAAAGATCACATCAACTGGCTTTGCTTGGTCACCTGGGTAGGTTATCTTGTAAAAGAAAATTAAGTTTGGTAAACAGATCTTTCCCCTCATGAACTCATGATGGTTGTGACCAATAACTGCATTGTCCTTATGATGTTTTCAATAACACCCATACCAGGTACTGAAGTGAGACTGACAGGCCTGTAGTTACCACTCCTTATCACCTTTCTTGAAAATTTGGCTAAATCACTGCTTAGTTTGCATTTAATTACTGCTTAATTGATTACCATTTAATTTCCATTCAATCACTGATTAACAGTAATTTGATCACCATGTAATCACTAATAAAAGCCTTTCAGTTAACATTATAACCATGACTTCTCTTACTTCACCTGCCACTTGGCACTTTATACATTGGACAATATGAACAGCTTTACCAAATTAAGTTCAATAATAACTTATTAAAATTTAGAAAAGTAAAATAGAAAACCAGGTAGTGACGTCTAGCTTTAAGCCCAAAAGACACTATGACATCTTTCCTACCTATGCAGAAAAATAACTAAGTATACATATAGTCTTAAAATAAGTCTTAGCTAAAAATAAAAACACATGGTGCACTAAAAATTTTCAGCACTTTAATGCAATTTCATTGAAGATACCAGAATTATTGACCTAGTTAAGAAGCAAAGTGCTATACAAAATAGGAAATTTCAAAATGTTCCAGAAACATTTTAACAAAGTACATATTCTCAGCAGAACAGTTACTGCTGTTCTGCAATCTGAACCCAAAGGAAACTAGATGGTCTCCTCAGAAATGAGCTGCCTATCTTGCCAAGGAACACTAACTTGGGTTCCCTGTGTACCCAGAAAAAGGTCATTACTGTTAAAAATGTCCATTTGGGAAATGTCCTGTGGGTAATATCTCAGTGGCAGAGCAAAACTCACTGGAGTTCTACAGTCAGTGAAAAACCACTGCAAACCTCAAATGGTTTGACTTTCACAGGAAACACCCACAAACACACTGGTCTATGGCTCACATACACTGACAGGTATCCAGAGAAAGGAAAACCTAGAATAAACCTGTCAAGGCTACAAGCCATTTTTCCTAGTACCTTTAAATTAGCTTGTTCCTACCAGTAAATCTTAAATAGATTCATTTCAGCTCCTGAAACCGAAAGCTGCTGACAAAGCCAAAACCAGCTTGCAGTACTTCTTCACTAAATATGGAAGAAATTTTACATCTCTCAATTCTTAGCTCCTCACTGTAAGGAAGTAAATAGGTAATGTGAAAAGCATACTCTGACACCCAATAACCACAGGATGACACTATTTGAACTCTGCAGTGAACTCCTAGTTATAGTAACGACTCCAAATTGTACTGTCATATAGCAGACAGAAAATACAAGCAACATCCTCTTTAAAAACAAGCATATTCACAGACAGGATATAATCTGATAGATGTAAATTCAGCCTGCCAAAAATACACTAATAAATTGCAGATTATCCCATGTCACAAACTCTCGTATGTTATCCAAGAGCCTACTAACTGAATGTGCTGAAACATTAAAACATGCTTTATAGCATAAAAGATTGTTCTTTTACATTCTGAGTTTTGGGGGTGTTTTTCATAAAAAAAACAAACAAACAAACAAAAAAATCAACCAAACCTCAATTTTTTAAAACTGTCAAAACCACATTCCTGTGAAATAAATTGTGAAAAATGTAATTTATCAACTGGAGAACCCTCTGTTCTCTGTGATGCAAAGTACTTTCTATAAGTTACATTAATAAGCATGAGAAGACTGAGACATTATACCTGGACACTTCTTGTTTTGTTCCTCAGAGCACAGCTAGACAAAGCTAGGATACATCTGGATTCAGCACATGGTCTCTTGCCTTCCCTCAAGATAACAACTTTCTTGATTGTGTCTATTTCACCATTAGGCTGGAACTTTTCTGTGAAACAGAATCATTCGATTTGCTTAAGATCTGGGCTGTGTGACAGCAGGGGACAATAAGCAGATCAGCAGGTACCCTGGCACGATCTGGAGCAGGTCCTTGGCCAAGGGTGCAGCCACTGGGAATCCAGCTGGCTCCAGACTTCACCCCAGGAGGCAAGCCCTGGGTCAGGGACCGCACACAGCCTTCCAATCCCCAGGTACAGCCTCGTGGATGTTATCTACCTCTGCAAGCATCCTCAGAGCAGGTAGCTGATGTTTTTAAAAGCCAAAGGAGAAAACAGATGGATATGTAGATTACCAAGGTTTTATTTTTCTCCCCACAAACAAAAGCTGATTCACCTGAATTACATTTACACATTCATTCCGACCACAGAATTACTTCAGCCAGCTGGCTCTGATACAGTCATGCATCTGTATTTTTAATTTAATTAATTCTCTTCCTTAAAAATGAATTTTGTTTGCTCTTAAGCATATTTTACACCAGAAACACCCTATTATTTTTTCCCATTACATTCCAAATTAAGCTCACCTCACACAATATAAATTATATTCACTGGAGGCAAACATGACATTTGCAAAGTTGAGTCATGACAGCTACTAAATACAATCTCTTTTAAAGAGGATTTAAAGAACACATTTTTTTCAAAATCAATTAATCCAGGGACTGTAAAAGTAAACTGTTAACGTTATTGTTGGTAGAAGATGTTTTCTGTATGCTAAAACCTAACTCACAACAAAGTTAAGTTAATTAAGTTCAGTTAGAAAAACTCTATATCCAGCTACCCTATGCTTGGAAATGGATCTTTTGAATGCAGAGCCAAAGACAGTGCTTGTGCTATCTGGAGTCCTAATTAGACCCCAATTTCATTTAAAAAAAATTAACAAGGTGCCCAGCTCTTCTTATCAGGTTCATGTTCTTGCACTGATCAGACAGCTCTATTCTGAATTAGTAAGGAGCTATCACAACAATATATGTTCCCAAAAAATCTTAACCATGCAAAAGAGCCCACAAAGAACCACACCACAATCCCCCCTGCCCCCAAATAAGGGTATTTAATTATTTAGCTCAAGGCCAGACAGCATTTGCTGCTTAATTCCTTTTAGCTTTCAGTTACTCGTGTTGCCACACAAAAACTTCTGCGTTTGAATGTCTGTTCTTAACATAATTCACAGGTTAGAGAACAATTCTTTAAGTAAGAAATCAGAAAACATATTCTGGAAAGGAGTAAAAAAGAAGGCAATGAAGAACACACCGGATATGAGGCTAGATGTGCCCGTGGTTAGACACGCTATGCCTACAGAAGAGGTAGGTGTTTAGTTGTCCGAGATGTGATCTCATGTGTAATCACTGTGCTACACTTCATCCACATCCCATGATGGCACCTCTGGAGATGCCAGGTGTGGCTGTGTGTGAGGGAGCTGACTTGCACCAGCAGAGCAGTGCTAGCTACACCAGACAGAATTCTGGAGCAGACTACAGAAAGTGAGTCTGGACCAGCTGCTGCAGCTCCCACAGACAGACATGACCCAGACTGGCCAAGCCTCAGAGCAGGGCCCCTCCCAGAATCCCTCCCTGCCCCTCACACATTCTTGTACATCCACCCCTTCATGGCCATCCCCGTAGGCTTGACAGCTGGGCATCCAGAGTTAAATCTAACTTGTTTTTTTAAGATGTGATAATTGCAAAGCAGGGTCATGCCATATGGCCTAGCTAAAAATTAGTTCAGACAAGTGTTTTTTCTCCTGAAAAATGCAGCGCATTGCTATCCAGCACAAAGAAATCAGAGCTGTGTCATGTTGAAACTAAACTATTTCCATATAATCATAACAACAACAATAAAAATAGGTACTTAAAAGATCTTGAGTTTGGCCTAAGTAAATGCTCTACAGTAGCACTGTGCTCATAAATTGCTTCTATTGTAAAATACTGAGTTACTTGTCAATAGCTACTGCATGGCACAAACAAGCTCAGAGCATGCTGCCAAGTCAGACACCTTGTAGGACACTTGTCAATTTCACAGACACTGTTGCTCTGAAGGGCAACAGAGGTGCCCAAGGTGAGCATAGATGTGGGTTTCTCATTTAGTCAATGCTAGCTAGAAAGTCCACTATTAACAGAGTATTTTTAATCACTGTGAACAATGAAGACAGTAGAGTGTTTTCAACAATTAATAACAAAATCAAAGTTAAATTACAAAGGATAAACATGAGATCAAGTTATCCAGCTTATTTATCAAACATAGGAGATTTTTATTTGCATGGTCATGCTTTCGGATGAAAAGATAGAAGCAAAAACCACAACTTTAATTACAGAAATAATTCTTATGTCCAAAACACAAAGGACATGGTTGATATAACTGGGTTATTACTTTCTAAGGCAGGTTTGCAAAACAGCCCTTTTGTACTCTGACACGCAGACTCCAGGCCCCTGCTACTACTCTAACACAGACTTAATCAATTTATCCATTAAATCAAGTTAAATGGTATAGGGGAAAAAACAGAAAGCTATTACCAAAATACATTTCCTCGAGTTTTTTTCTAAATTGTACAACAGTCTCAGTAGGCAAGTAGTGGAAGTTGCAGCCCATTACTCAGTGGGGGAAGAAACAAAAAGGTTCTTGATGTATGCTAAAAAGCTACATTACCTCCCCCCAGAAAAAAAAAAAAAAAAAAAGAAAAAAAAAAGGAAAAAAAAGGAAGAAGTTGATTCATTAATGATTCAAAGACTTTGCAAAAACTTTGAAAAATTGTACCAAGCAGATAACCGAACAGACATGACTCATCATCTTAGATCTAGTGACTTCTTTGATATAATTTGTGGTGTCAATTTTGAGATAGAATTGTCACAGCAAAGGCTGGCAGTTACTGTAAAAGCCAAAAATCATGCATTTATATAAGAACCTTTGAGCATCATCGATCATCATGAATTCTAGTATTTCACAGGAATTAGTTTAATTGCTAAAACCTAACAAACAAGTATACAGGAGGCTCATGGCAGGTATAGGCTTTAAGGAAGTCTGACCTCTCCCAGTTTGTGTGTGGGAAACTAAGGCATGCAATAATTGTATTTTAAGGCAGCAAAGAACATTCATAGTCAACATTGTTCTAAGCACACACATTTCTACCATTTTAAGGATTTCCATGTGTATCTTCTCACAGAGATAAGGCATTGGAACTGCTCACAGATGCTAAAAACAGAGGATCCTTTCCACAGG
Organism: Calcarius lapponicus; assembly: GCA_039654755.1. Lineage (NCBI taxonomy): Eukaryota > Metazoa > Chordata > Aves > Passeriformes > Fringillidae > Calcarius > Calcarius lapponicus. The sequence continues at coordinate 43,767,387 of CM077481.1, forward strand.
CCAACAAATATCTACTAGCTTTTGAAATTCTGTATGTTAATCTTTTACAATTTTACGAACAGACATACTAACAGTAAAATATGTTATTTTTCCTAGAAAGCAACACATATATGCGTAACCAGAAGTTGCTCTATACTCTGCTCACAGAACTCTGCAGTCCATTGAAGAGCATGCCTTGAAAAAACCCCTACTGAATATGCACTGCTGATTACTTTAATCTGTGATGTATTTAAAAAGAACTCTACACATCTGCCTTGCTATCAGTTTTCATTGCATTCTAACAGTACAACTATAAAGACATATTCAGACAATTTCATTACAAGATCTCATTATTTTTAAAGGCAATCTTTTCAGTTATCCAGTTTTACTGCTCAGAACAAACGTAACAAGTGGTCCTCTGCATGTCTGTTAGTAACACACATTGCTTCTCAAGTAACATAATATTAAGAGAAGACCAGGTTTAATCCTTCTTTAAGTGGAAAGACTGACTGAAGTAAGGATATATAACATGAATATGCTGCAGTGGCTGCAGTGTCCATGGAAACTACTTTTTTACTAAATGGGCAAAATTACAGCATCCACCAGGCAAGTTAACAGTATATACTTATCAAGTTTTATGTACTCTTAGCAGCATCATCATTCCCCTTATGTCAGTCTTGTGTATTTATAAAAGCTCTGCAGTATCCTCAGCAGCTCTTTGACAAAACCATCTAACAAACCCCTAATGGATACAGGGAAACTGTTCTTTACGTAACACTAATAAAACACACACACAGTTGGAGCTGTCAACGCTTACTTGCCAGATACACACCAAGCAAAACGTAAAAGAATTGTTCTCTTCATTACAAATAGGCAACAATACAGGACTGTAACTGTGCCAAATAACACTTCATTTCTCACTGTTTATTTATACAAGGGTTTGTGCAGTCACTAGAATTTTGTATTCTAGTTTGAAAGGGTTCTCAAATGGCATAAAAGGATTTTAAAATGCCTCATTTTTTTTTTCTCAAGATACAGACTTTATATTTATAGCTTGAGATTATGTATAGGAGTCAAAAGCCTTGTAAGTGAGACAACCCACAGAAGAAAAACAGGTTAAAAAAACCCAACAACTTTCTTCTTTGGAAAGAAACCTTGGTTACTAATGCTGACCTACGAAGTTACAAAAAAACCTAATAACATCCTGTTTTCTGATGGATATATCTGCTACAACTGCATTTCTTTGCATAACTGCTCTTTGCCAAGCATTATTAAGTTGAAAGTATATTTAAAAAGAAATAAATATATAGTTAAGTCAGTGGTTAATTTGTGGCCACTAACATGCTTGTACTGCTTTGTATTTATCTGAATGTTCATTTCTTCTTTCACGTTTGGGAGTTTTGTCTTATTTTGTAAACTAAGAAGCAGAAAAAAACTCCCTGAAGTTTGAAACTTCATTGTGTGGATAAATACCAGATTAATTAAAGGTAGCCAGCCTTGTCTAGTTGCAAACAGAAACAGCGATAAATGGACAGGTGTGCTTCCCATCTGAAAAGGCCTCCACAACGCCATTAACCACTACTCTACACAAAGAGATATCAAAGTAATAATTGAAGATCTTGAACCTCTAGTCCATTTATATAATTTTTTAAATAGGCATTCAAATGCCATTTGAAGAAAACAAGTGATGCAGTATCCATTAGTGCCCTTAGAAAGTTATCCTGATGATTGAGCCTGAAAGTCTGAAAAATATGCCACTTCATTTCCTTACAGCTCACAAGCACCTTCTCATCCTCCCCTCTTTCCTTAACTTTTTGCCCCTCTTTCTCAAAGAATATTTTCTCTACCTCCTCACTTTTAAAAAGGCAATATACAAGAAGAAGGACAAATAGGCATCTGAATAGTGTGCATATTGGGGAACTAGTGCATCACTAGCCTTTTACTGCTATTTTCATTATGAATGACATCCCAAGTAAAGACATACAACACACACAGTTTTCTTTTGGAATAAATTAACCAAGACTTTGTAGTAATTTTCCCTATTTCACAACTTACCTTGACATTTTTGCCATGAATGCATTCCATATTTTTTGGGTTTTAAAAAAATTAATAAATACTCTGTTGGTCTTGTCTATGGATATAGCTTCTGCAGGATGATCAAACTGGTACAGCTCAAATCTCAAATAAATGAAGATACCAGAGTTACAGAGGATGCAGAACTTGGGAAAAGTAACCCCCAAACTAATAGGCATATTTCTCAAGATACTTGCACTAGTATGCTGCTGTTAATGCTGAAACTAATGTTAGAACTGTGTGCAACTTTTATCTTTCTGCTGGTGTTTCAAGCAAACAAAACTATAACCCTCAAGGTGTATCAAGCTACACAATTCTCAGTCTCCTAGTGCTTTTCCTTCTGTGCTGTCTCTGTTCTTCCCTTTCTGCACTGTGAAGCAGGCATGTTAAATCCTGAGGACAGTAAGGGTAGGAGCCAAAAGTTAGAAAACAAAACAGAAAGAACAAGCCAAGCAGCCCTTTTGTGCTGTGTTCAGCTCTTTATACAGTCATGGTGATAAACAGCCACTGAAAGAGAGCTAGGTTCTTTTTGCTACTGGGTCCTTTTATACTTATGTTCCTACAACTTCTGTTAGTAGAGGAGCCTGTGCTTTCTGCTTCTGCTCCATGTTGTCCAGGTCTCCACACTAGCCCAGCACAATCTTCAGACATTTCTCTTACCTACTTCTTGATTTCTCTTCTCTCCCAATAATAGCTGTTCTTCTCCATTGAACACATGTAGCAAGGAAAAATTATCCATTAAATATTAATTTCTGTACTGGTAAAAATAGTATCTACTTACAGCAGGTGATATCAGCGTGAAATAAAATCTTATTGCTGTAAAATGGCACAGTAATGAAGTTACATTCGTTTCCCCATTGTGGGCACTTCAATTTGGCCATCACATTACCTGGCAATATTTGCTTATCCACACTGAATGAACACTTTCAAGTACAAAGACCTAACTCTGGAGAATTTGTTTGGTAGGGAGGAAAGTGGAGTAATTAGATTATTTGTAAGAAAACAGTATCAACAGCTGTGATACAGATCAGAAGCATATTGTCTCCAAGCAATCTCTCTTGCATTATTTCAGTTAGTTACCTGCTTGCCAACAGGTAAGGAAGGCAAATGAAATAAAATGAAATAACAACACACTTCCCTCTAGTCCCCAACCTTCTGTCCCCAACCTTCTGACCTAAGCAGAAACCCTAAGTGAAGCCTAAAAAATAAACAATGTTTTGACCATAGTATTTCTCATGCCAAAACAATCACAAGTCATGGAGTACTTCTGCTAATAACTTGAAAGTCCTGAATAACAAATGTGAAGTACAATACTTGTGCTGCCTCACTATGAAAAGAATGCTGCTTCCACACCGAGTAAGAATCTCAATAAATATAAGCATGAAGACTCAAGTGTTTCTCACATCATTCAAAACCATTTACCCACTTGAAACAGGGAAATACAAGTTCCTTTACTCAAGATCAACTACAGCCAACACAACATGCAAATGATAGTGATGACTACTGCGTCTCTTTGTATCAGGAAGGATTACAGGTTCCTTCAAGACCCAAACTAGCCGCAGACAGCACAGTAAATTACAACGCTTAGCTCCTGATGGACTTCACATCTGATGCTTTCAAGTTTAAGCCCAGAAAAACTCTTTTCCAGAACCTTCTACACTACTCTCACCATCTGGTATCTTATTCTACTCTTCTGACAAGTAAACTTAGTTAATAAGTTATTTCTCTTGGTGAATACTTAGTTCCTTGGACCACAAGGAACTAAGCATCTTCCTGGCTCCAACTGTTATTATGGTGAAACAAGACAAACCATTAGAATTTCCTAATATACAAATCCACTACTTTTACTGATATCCATGGTCAGCACATGCTTCACTTTCAAAACAGAGATGTAGTCTCATTTAACACAGCAGAACTTGTTCCATGCCCTCATTGCAGCAATGCAGAGATAGAAACCACTGACTAGTACAACAGCTTCATTTTCTCTCAAGAACTACTGTGGCAAATGACCACAAAACCGGCATTACACAAGTCTTGAAAAGACAAAAATAGCCCAAACTAGCACACTGCCTTTTACAAAAGAGGTACAATGAGAGATTTTTTGATTTTGAGAGAAGAGGCACTATTTTCTTTAGCTCTATGGAGACACTTCCCTCGATCTCCAGTTACCTTGAACTCCTAAGAAGCTTTGCAGACACTTTTGAAAAAGACATTGTAGTATCTCTGAAATATGCAACTGGTATTTACAACTGGTAAACATCTCCATACTGAAGGTTTGCTTTAGCGCTGTCTGCACACTACAGAAGTACTGCGAAACTCCATTATCACAACAACTTCAGTTGTAAAATTCAGTGGAAGCCTCTCTATCACAGAAAAAAAGAAAGGTGTTTCCTGCCTTCACACTTGTCTTAATTGTGTCTGGTTTTGTTTGTTTGTTTTGAGTTATTTACTGGCATAAGGGTATTTCATTTATATAATCCTTCCCAGTGAAAGATCTGTTGCTGAGTCATTAGAGTTTTGCTGGAGGGTACAATCAAATCTGCATGTGTAATTGAGTTAAGTAAATAAACTCAAATGAAAGAAGCAACTACTTTGACTAAATTGTCAAACAGCCACATGGTGACAATTCAATTTACCATAAAAAGTTTCTCTGTTTTGAACACGGTCCTATCTCCCCCAATGTCACACAACTGTTCCTTTTTCCTTCTCTGTGTGTGGGTGGGGTGGGAGATATTTTCCTTGTATCTGCTGACAGAGATTCCCTCTGTATATTTGGAAACAAAAACCCCAAAAACCACATACCGATTCCTTTGCCTGGGATAACAGTTTTTATCTGAAAGTTTAGATTAAGGTGTAAGAAGTATGCACTTAGATAAAAGTTGCAGTTGCTCTTGAACGTGTTTTTCCTTCTCAAATAAAGGAAAAGGACTGTTAAAGATGGTGTCAAACTTTAAATCTGTAGCTTTGATTTCACTAGAAACTTCTGAAAAAAGTGCAAGATATAATTACTCAATTAAGTATTTAAGTACAGTCTCAAATCCTCTCTCAAACCAAAATGTTTCCCTAATTTTTCCCGCCTCTTACAAAAAAATACAGAGAATTCTACAACTTGAGTATTGAGGTGTCTCCAAATATTTTAACACTTGACCTTTCCCGCTGCACTTTGCGGCAAGTCAACAAATATACCTAGTAAAAGGAACATGTTCTCCTTAGCTTTCACCTTCAGTGGTCAGGTCAAGAGGCAACAAAAAAGGGAAGCCAAGAAACCAGAAACTAATTCATTCTACCATTAAGCTTCATTAAATCTTGCTTGAACAGTTTAGTGGGATGATGGCTCTTCACCCAGCTCCTGTGCAGGACAGTAGTGCCTGTGTAGCACAGTCAGTGGAAGTAAACCTGGTCCTGGACTTGCATTTGACTCAGGTCAGCATTTTGGCCTGATCAGAAAACATCCAGGAATCACCACATCTGCTGCTCCATTTGCTCTGGGCTGTGACTTACAATCAGCTCGTAGGACAAATATTACAGACTGCATCTAGGAGGTGTGAAAATGTAAGGGAGAACAAACAAAGACCTACTTCATCTGACAAGTACTGGAAAACAGAACTAAAATAACCAAAATTTCCTCATTACAGTAACTAGATGAGCATCACGCAGTCAGTAACAGCGCCCTCACCAGCAAGGTGCACTTGCTTCCTAAGTGGATTTGATTTCCCCTTTTTCTCTGGAGAAATAAGGAGCGAGGGCTCACATGCGAGATTCAGCATGCAGGCCAGATATGGCTGTGGTCCTTTCACACGGAATAATCAGTCACTGCCCCAAAGCCCTCTTTGTCTGCCACTCAGACACAGATCATTTGGTTTAAGGTATTCATTATTCAGCCTCTCCCTCAAACAAACGCCCCCTCTCTCCCAGACATGCAGCCCAAACTGTGGCTTGTGAATCCCTATCCACAGCAAGGTAATTAATGAAGCCTATCGTATTCTCATCAGTAGAGTTATCCTCAACTCATTCATGGAACTTCCCATGGAAATAGATCAGATTGCTGCATCTAAAAAATGAAGTATTTAACATCAGTTTCTCTAGTAATCATCTGTCACAATAAGCATAATCACATCAGAAGCACCAATGCAAATAACCCTTTGAACCAGTTCACTTTTAAAAAGAAATTCCTTTCTTAAACCATTGCATCAAGGATTTTGTGCACCTACACTACAAAAATCAAAACCGACTTCTTTCACGCTCTTTAACTGGTGACAATGAACTGTGCACTGTACCAAACAACACTGTGAATTCTCCAGAAAATGCACTATCAAGACTCTCAAAAGCAACAACAACACTGGCAAGTCTTTAGTTGTTGGTTTATGGATGTACTAAAAGACACTTGGATACATTTCAGTCTAAGCGTCAAAATTAAAACAAAAAAAATATATTCCTAGTAAGAATAACAGGCACACAGGTTCATCTAAATACTAGGCTACCCATTCAATTTGCTCATCCCTAACCCCCAGTCCATCCTGTGCTGGGAAAGCTGCCCTCATTCTCTTCTCCAGGCCCTTGTTGCTAGGGCTGCAGCTGCACAGCTCATTGCTGTTGAAGCTCATGTCTCTGGAGGGGCACACAAAGGGTCTCATTATCTGCTCCTCCCAGCCGCCAGATAAGAGCATTCCGCCCTCTCCCCCCCCAGGAGCAGGCAGGCAAGCCTTAGCCAGGCGTGACCACTGACATGAGGAGCTGCAGAAGGCACAGTGCCCTGCTCAGCTGCCTGTCACCACCAGCTTGCTCCCTCCCTCCCTCCCAGGGACGCACTGCAGGAGCTGCTCATTTATGAGCCAGTCTTGACTTGATGGGGAGCTCACATTGCAATTCAACTTAAGAACTAATGAGATGAGACCTGTATTTTTAAAACTAGCAAGAACAGTCTCCTAAAACACCCAGTCTTCCAGAAAGAGCTCTGTTCAAGACAAGGGGCCTTCTCTGGGGAATACAGATTTGAAGACAGAAAACAGGAAAGGGTTCAATGACCAAACGAGCATACTGTGCTGTGGTCCCAAGCACTGTTCATTCATACTGAACAACCTTCCCATGGTTTAATTTAAGTATTTACTGGCACTAAGAGCTAGATTTCATTCTGCACACTTGTGAAGGAGAGACCTATAGGCAGTGTTTCCATTTAGGAAATGTAGCTAAATAAATAAAACTATAAATATTTAAAAATTCATTATTTCTTGGACAGGTTCTGGTATCTTGTTAATTGTAAATGCCAGAATATTGTCAGCAATTTCCTAAAAGGAAGTTGTTTAGCATTTCTGGTGTCAGAAGAAAGAAAACAAAATTAATTGTTTTCATTTTGGATTTCCCTTTCTCAGGGCAAAAATTCATTGCTAAAGAGCAGAAAATTATTAGAGAAGAGAAAGATATTTACTCTTCATGAGAAACCTGAGTAGCAACACACAATATCTCATTAGATATGGGGGTTTTTGCTATGTACAAGTAATGTAAAATGGAAACAGAATATTTATTTCATGTATATCTTACACATACACTTTAAAGATTAACAGTTCTACATTAATAGCAGATGAAGAGATTGAATAGTGTACAAAAGCGTTCCCACTCAGGGTGCCAGCAAAAGGTGGAAAGGAAATCACAGTTTATCTAGGCCTTTACTAAAGGCCAGACCGGTTTTTCACTTAATGTCATCAAATCAGCAGTCCTGTTCCTGAAGGTCTGTTTCTTTACAACAGTGGACAGTGAAGGAAACATCTAGGATCTGTGCCAGCTCTGAGGAAACCTAGTCTCCATAGAAGGCAATATGAATGCCACTGTTTCCTGCCTGTACGATTACCAGAGCACACTGGCAAGGCTGCGCACTTACTGTACTCCTGAATAGTCAGGGGGTGATGACTTCCAGACAGTCTGAAACCAAAAGGCTGGTACCTGTCCCATGATCTGACAACTGTGACCTGGGCCATAGGCGAAGCGTGCTGTTTTAACTCTGCGTTAACAAATGACAGCCCAGTCTTGTTCATGGCAACTTTTTGAGGAACAGGTTAGATCTTCCCTCATGGGTTTTGCCTTGGTAACTCTACTGAGGTCTTCTAGCCTCACTGTTATTTCTGAAGGGCACAAGGAATGCAGAGCTGAGCAAACCACACTTCTCTCAATGAAATAAAAGTCCACATTCTGAAAAAAAGCAGCATGTTTACAATTACCTATCTCAGTTCTGTGTAAAGCATCTAATCCTGAAGAATACAACCGGTATTATTCAAGGACGCTGAGTGAAATACTTCTAGTACAACAAAAGGATTTTTTCTTAACCTACAATTGTGGGCTTTCTTCCATCATGAGAATATATCGTAAATATTTAAAGCAGGAACAAAACAAGATCAAGAAATGGTACAGATACCATTGTTTACTTGCAATACTATGTATTTCAGTATTTGATTCCACCTGCTCTTTCATCTAGCCTGATCTCATATCTCTGTCCCCCCCTCCTGTTGCACAGCTCTGTAACTGGGATGATAGAACAACTAGGAGAGAGAACTTCAACTTCCATGTTAAAGACATACATCAGGCTAGGGTCCAAGAAAAAAAAAAGCAAAAAACACCACAAACAACACATGTATTTCACATTAGGTAGCCAACAAGGCAGAACTAGAAAAATAAAGAGGGATAAGAGAGGAGCAGTAGAATAACACACAGTGATGCTGAAATAACTTCAGTTCTTCAACAGGCGGTGTAGTGAATAATGCTGACACCTGTCAAAAGAGAGTGAATCTTCTTTTTATGTCACTAGTACATCCATTATTGAGCATCTGAACATAACTAGCAGGTGTGTATATTTTTACACAGCTAGATAGATACCTCAAGCATTTCAACTGCTCTAGTGAGAGGTGCACAAACCTATCACTCCCAAAAAAAACCTGCTGATTTAACTTGCTTTGTACTATAAGATATCCCAGACAGCTGCAAAATTTAGACAGTACTACTGGTAACACCAGCAATAACAGTCAGTGCATAGTGGTCATCAACTTTGACAAATACAGACTGGTATTTTGATGGAAAAAGATAAACTGCTTAGGATTTTTGCAAAAACTAAAAACAATACTCTAAAATACATTCTTTCACTTCTTGATGAATATCCCATTTTACTGTAATATTGAAAATGCAGTTTATAAAAAATTAAATGCTCTTTAAGTGTTATTAGCACAATAATGAGATAGTGAAAAGTCTTTTAGAAGCTCTTCTGAAAAGCTACTGCTCTTAATTTATCAAGTAATGGACTTTTGTTCCTTTTGTAGCTGCATGTTACTAGCAATGTGTTATTAAAGACACACTCAGAATATCATAAGCTTCTGCAAAATAAGCTATTATTTCTGGTATATGTGAATCTTGCTTCTAGAGGATTCTCAGCTATATGAAAAATAAAAAAAAAAAAGGCAGCGAAACAAACAAAAAACCACTTCCACACTTGAGCTCAACCTGAACTACCAAATTAGCAATAGCTGCAGTGCTACTCTATTGTAAAGCTTCCGGTGAGTAAATGCTACGTGACTTCTTTAAACACATATGGGAATGAAAGTATATCAACCTCTAGAGACTGAAGCAAGCATGTGCTTTTCAACAGTTTGTTTTGGGACACAGAGATTTTTCTGCTACAGAACTTCACACTGGGGAATTCAGACATCTGTTTACAAGGGGTTACCAGTCACAGCAAACCAATATGTAGGACCAATACATAGGTTAACAAAGAGTATCCATGAGTCTCCAACACTACCTTAAAGACCCATTTCAGCCCAAACCATTCTGTAATTTGTAACACATATCAAATCCCTTCCCTATAAATGCATGACAGTCAGTATTTGCAAAGCTATCAACTTTTTCCTGGGCTTTAAAACCAGAAATAGTTACAGTCTTTCTACTGTAGCACCCACCACAAAGGACTTCATGATGTAATGCTATCCATCTGCCTTCAAATTCTGGATCGAACTAACACAATCACCACAGTGGTACTAACCTCTGTAGCTATGCTGAGATAGAGGCAGCAGAAAGGAAGAGGCAGAAAGGTAACAGGAAGGGTTAGTGCTATACTGGAGGTAACAAGAAAGGCTGGTGTTCTCATGGGGGAAGAGACAAAGAGGAGAAGCAAGGCAGAACAGAGCAGAGAAAGAAAATTACACTTAGGAAACAGGTCTGAAGTTTACATATGATATAAAATAACTGGGTTGATTTGTTTGGTTTTAAACAAAAAAAAAATTGAAGAATGGAAAGTAAAAAAAAAACCTACCACATTAAAAAGCTTTGCTGAAATATATCTTAATATTCACAGGCAAAGATAGTTGCAGGAGATATGAAGGAGCTAGATGAAGAGCAAAAGAATGAGGGTACAGAAACAAAGGAACTGTTAAAAGAAAAGTCACCATTTAAGGAGAAATACACCATTTAAGGAAAAACTCCATTTAAGGAAGGGTCACCATTTGAGGAGGTGAAGGAGAGACGTGCATATCTTCGGGGCGATGATCATTAGTCTCCAATTTATTGATCAGGTTACATACTTTTATAATAGTGTTAATAAGCTCATACATATTCCGTAACCTAAGCATTCTATTCGTTAAGCTAAACATCAACTCTTCTTCATTTTTTCAGTCTTGCATTCCACTTTCCCACGCCTCTCTGACTCCTTGTTATCACATTTAGAGATGTCCAAGGACACAGTATTTTCGCAGGTGCAAGAACTCAGATCAGAAGGCTAAACACAGTACTTTTCCAGCTTCTAATAATTAGCATTCCCACAAGGAACCATTGTATTTATGAGAGAACACTTGTTGGCAAAATCATTCTATGGACTGGGTTATCTGAAGGTAAATAAAATTTTGACAGTAAGTTGTTTTTCTTCCATAGCAATTCTGTTAACAATGAGAAATTTCAGCAAACCTCTGTTTGTTGTAGTGAATCTGTTTTCACTACAACAAATAAATCAAGCAGTAACACCTATATACAAACTGCTCTGGGGACCTGCACTTTAAAATCAGTAGGGACCAGAGATTCATGTCACTGTGTGGCTTTTCATTTACTTGTTACGTCACAGTCCATTAAAAGACATTCAATACAGCAGTCTCTTGTGGCTTCTCAAGTTGGGGCCTTTATGTTAGAAGCATCTCAAAACTCAGATGGAAAGTTAGATTGCGAGATTGTCAGAAGTGTCATGTACCCTGCAGTTTCCACTCAACGCCTGACAGATTTTTTGAGATGCAGGTGCTACTCAACTACAGCTTCAGCTTGCTACTTTGCAAATCAAACAATTCCTCCTGCCTCCCAGTAATTACAATGCTTTTCTGTGCCTCCCATCCCTCTTCTGCCTAGGGTAATTTATGTATACATAAATATAGATATAATACATATATCTATATTTATATAGATATATATGCCGTAACAAGTAACTATCACCTGTATAGTCTTCCTTAAGAGAAGGTAATTCACTCTTCGTCCTTACCACAGTAAAAGCATCTTTCCCACAATACTAGCACTGACTTGAAAAGACCACTCTTTAAAGGGAGTTAGGGTAGCCTTACTACCCTCATTTTTTAATTCACTCTTATTAACTAAACAACAAACAAAACCCCACCGAAGCTACCGAAACTCCTCACTATTTTCCTGCCTGAGACAATTCAAAAGCAGCATTCCTCATCTGCCTGTCAGTGGGATTTAAAGTTACAGGTTGAGGCCATCCAGTCTTACAGGTCTTCCAACCGTGCACCAAGGAGTGAATGTGCCCAGGATGTACAAATGCAGCCCAGCCTCTGAATGTGATCCATAATTAAGGCCCAACATGACTGACAAAGTAACTGTTGACAAATACTTGAAATCAAGTTAAATAAACCAGCCCCAAACGGAAGGTCAGTCATGCATAATACAGTCACAGAGAGGCAGATCAATTATGCAACAGGAATAATGGAAATACTGGCCTACTTACCCCTCCTCCCAAATTTACTCAGTAACAGAAAACATTCCTGGTAGGATTAATAACTGGGAATGAAGAAAGACTAGAAGGATTAAAGACTGATTTCAATGCAATTGAAATTACATTTCAATGCAGAGGAAGATTTAAGGACAAGACGGGTTTCTTTTGAATTGCCTTGGTCAAAAGAAGAAATCAGATTCTTGCAAAATCTACAGCTACTACTTCATGCTAAAGGGGGCAGAAGCAGCAAGATAATTGCTTCACTCTTTGTATTTTACAAAGAAAATTACATAACTAATTGATGTCCATGCAAAGCATAATATTATCTGAATGAAGCCTATTCCAAGAAAATGATCAGGGTCTTCTGGACCTAAGGTAGCACACAAACAGTCCAGTCAAATAATTCTGAACATGACTAGACATGTCACAGCCAGTAGGTCTCTGTGAAACGACAGAAAGAAGTCTAAAATCTGCACCTCCAAAGCAAAATGTTACTAAAATTTTCAAGACAGTATTCTGAATCTATGTGCAAAACTCTGAACAAGTGCATATTGGAACACACCATTCTTTCAAGGGACACAGGTTAAAGTGCTTTTCCTAATAAGGATGTAAGCTGCACATAATGTTAAGAACAAAGCTAGAACAAAATCCATTCTGTGTCCTGCAGTGTGCTGTACCAACTGCTGGTCTGAAAGACAGCCTGCAAGACTGTTTTGTGTGGCAAAGACAAACTTGAGAATTAATTTCTGCTATTAGCACAAGTCTGTTCATTACTCGTGCCTTCCGCCTTTATACTAGATCATTCATATGGGAGAGAACAGGATCCTTTTCTTTCCTTTCAAGAAAATGGACAGCTGCATGATTAGAAGCTCCACCCAGAATTCAAGAACATTTAGACACGTTAATGGAACAAACAGATCTCTCCTGCTTGTGCTCACTTTCAGCCAGTTCTTAGATTTCACAGGAGCTTTTCTCTGCCTCTGAGAGCTACCTTACTTATAGGTTTTAAGTATTTCAAGTAACTTCATGCTGCAGAATAGGAGTCTTTAATTATTTCATAGCTATAGCAATCTAATCTGACTGTGTAACACCAAGGCACTGTCTGGCAGCTTTAGTGAATGCATAGCATTGCACATACAAACCTGATGTACAGAAGACAAACAGTAAGCACTGAACATAGCAAGGACTATTAACACTCAGTCCAGGCACTCCCAGGAAACAGGATGTCAATGTTCAAGTATACCCAAGACATTTGTCCTTGGCATTCTCTCTGCAGAGAGCACTTTGTCCCAAACATTAAGTATTGAGTGGACTTTGGGGCATTTTCTGTGGAGATGTGATTATTCAAGGTAAGCTTGAATAAGCTTCTTAGGCTTTGTGCCGTAAGTACAAAATGGCAGATTTTTTTTCCAGTATAAAATCACATATTACAAAAAAAAAAAAAAAATTGTTGCAAAGTACAGCGTAATAGGGCAGGACACAGGTTTTTCAGGAAGTCTTATTTCCCACTGCACATAAGATTAGCCAATTTAAGAAAAAGATTATAGCATACAACTTCCAGAAAGGAAAAAAAGTCTTACAGAAGAAAACTACTTGATCTGTAATACAAAGTGGATTCTATAGCAAATGAGAAGACTAATTATAAAACTCCAAAAATGAGAGATCTCTCAGTTGTATATGCAATATTTCAAATTACAGAAACTGGACATCAGGCAGGTGTATTTCCCAGCATAATTCCTCTGGGGTGTTGCACTTTCCTTCTCTTCCCCATTACAGCACAGAGGATGACAAACCAGTTTAAGTATCTAATTTAGAAATCAACCAGTATTGCCTACACACTTTTCTATCCTACTTTTTGTTTACTATTCTCTGCATACAGACAGGTATAATGAAATTTGGTTACCATGACTACAATTGTCCTACTGACAAACTCTGCTAGCTTTCCTCTGTTTTATGGTTTCCAGCCCCACAAAGCTTCAGAGATTTTGTACTTCATGTTCCACACACTGTGAAAAGTGAGAGCAAAAGGACTGTGGACTTTCACATTAATATAGCTCAGCTGGATCAGTATGTTCTATCTTGAAATGCAAATAAAATGTTTCAGGGAAATAAACTGAACCATTTCTGAACACTTGAGAAGCTGGATCAGTCACATAATTCAGCTGCACCCCCGTTTTTTGACCCAAGTTTAACAATGGAGGAAATGGAAGACAGTCAGATACAAATACAGATGGTACAAGAGTCAGCAGTAATGGAATGGTTGCACAAAAGGGCATCTGAAATGGAGTAAAAGAAGGACAGTTTTCTACCTGTGTTACTTTAATTATTCTACAGGATTAATATGACGATATGAATTCAGAAGTTAAAAGTAGTTAAGCTACACTGAAAAACAAAAGTCCTTCATGAAATAAAATGCTGAGATCCCACATCTTATGTGAGTTTCTTTCCCTTCCCTTAGAGTAAAAAGCACTGAATTAAATTTCAATTACGTAAAATAACTAAAATTTCTCTTTTTGGCATTGTTCCAAATTAATGAATCAACTATTAAACTGGAAATTAGAATCCTAGGGAATTAATGAAAGTGTAGTGGATGGAGTCTAAACATTTCCCTACTCAGGAAACTAAAATCTTGCACAGAAAAGCCAGCCCATGGAGACCCAATTTGAAAATCATATACTAAAAAAGCCAGAGAACATAAAAGATATAACTGAGATTTTGAAGATGTGTGTTTTTTCTATGGTGGCATCAAGATGCAGGCACAACATATGAACAGTCCACCAGCATTTTAGGGAAATGACTTCTGGATGCAAGGAGTAATGCATGAATGTTGCACCAGCTTTTAGTTCTAGACATGAATGGAACAAAGGCTCCCTTGACAAACCTAAGTAATTTACAGTTTTGACACTACCTTCACAAGACAGAGGTTTTTTTCCCATCTTTTCCCTCACCCCAGTATTCTACAACTTTAGTGAATTAGCAATTAGAGAATGGAAAAATTGAGAAAAACACATTTTCAGGGTGTTTTGTGGGTTTTTTTCACATTTTTCTGAGCTTCCTCTTAACAGTTGGAAAGTGTATGTTTAAGAGTATCATGAGGCCAGATGAGGAATATACTAACTATGAAGAAGAGCCACAAGCCTAAATACTTCTACTTCACATGACTGGAAGTACATCCACAAAGCACATGGTCAGAGTCATGCAATAAAAGCTCTGGCATGTGAACAAGTCCAACACACAACTGCAGTGAAGCAGGGAAAGGAAAAGTTGCAGGGTTCTAGGCAAAGATGCAGCAGGAAATGGCACTAGAGCACTGTCCATCACTATCTTACATACTTTCAATTTCTGAACCTCAAAACCTTAAAAGAAAAATATTAGGATCTGAGGCTTTTTTTTTAAATCTGGAATAGGCCATATTATAAGGTTTTTAATTTTACCATCACCAACATCATAGCTGCCAGCAAGGCAAATCAGGAAGGCTGCACTTCCTGGTCTATGATTGAAGCTTCCTGGAGACACTCCTGGAGCTTGTACAGAAAGGCCAGCCAACAGGTTGGGAACACCCACTGCACTTCACTTGTTTCTGGCACAAGAATGAAACACACATATTTTTGCACCGCGAGTTCTCTTTGCTTCCTGTCTGCTCCTGCTCCAGTGGGCATCACCACTCACTGAACCACTGCTCCAGAAGTTCTGCTTCTTCCCCACTTGCCTACCTGCACCAACTGTCATCCATTCTTGTGCCCTCCTGCTGCTGCTTACAGTACAGCCCTTACTTCCCTCTGGTTTTAAATACTGCTCTTCTTTTCCTCTGAGTTATCTTCTTCAAATAGATATCATCACCACCATCTTTTACCTATCCTTATCACCCCTACACATGCTACCCAACTGCCTGTCTTCTTCCATCCACCCTCACAGGACAGTATTTTTCTGGTTGTGAATTTTTTTGAGGTTGGCAGTTTATAAAACTACTTTAAAATTATCTAACATTTGGGCTAGTTACTACAATTGGGCTACTATTTCTTTCTCTCTCCCCTTTCCTGACAGAGTCGGAAGGACAGAGATTCCCATCTGCACAGCCCATTCCCATTCTGCTATGAAACATTTTTTTCACATGGTGGGCACATAAAACATATCTGGGAATGTCCCTGAGTCCGAGCAGCAAGCAGCAGGCCAGAGGAGGAGCTGCAGGGTCAGCAACAGAGACTGCAGCTCCTGCTCCCAGTGTGGGATGCCATTTACACTTCAGTTTCTCATGCTAATAATGCAATCACCTTTCTGTCACATGCTTCTCCAGGCTAAATTCCTGCGCAGACTTTCTTCCCCAGACTCCCCGGCAGAAACGTTTTACAAGTAATAGTAAAATGAGAACTAAAAAGATCAGGTGATAATGGAAAGGAAGTGCACAACTCGAAGGATAAGCCCAAACACGTCTGGTATCGCCAGTCATACTGAAAACACTTCAGAGTGTTCAAAGGAACTTGGGGGAAGAGAGACAGAAAGAATGAAACAGAAAATGTAACACTGACCGGTATCTTAAAATGTAAAATGTAATCTTACCTGTATTTAAACAAAATTCAACATACTTTGAGTATTTTTAGAGTAAAGCATCAATTTTTACTGGTACTTGAATTACATACTACATGAATGGTGATTAGAAGCAGAGTAAGGTAAGATAGAAAGACACTTAGCTCCTGAAAAAGAAGTAACAAATCCTGCAAAACACTATATGGAGAGGTTT
This sequence comes from Calcarius lapponicus, assembly GCA_039654755.1. Taxonomy (NCBI): domain Eukaryota; kingdom Metazoa; phylum Chordata; class Aves; order Passeriformes; family Fringillidae; genus Calcarius; species Calcarius lapponicus. The sequence goes on from CM077481.1 coordinate 43,784,138, forward strand.
TTTGCAATATGTTTCACAAGTTGCATCTCTTTCTGGGGAAACAACATGCTTAAGAGATTTTTATGTACATTTCCTAAGGTACTGATATCCTACAGGATTCTTCTCCACACAGTTTGTTTGGATTTTTAAACAGTAAAATATGAAAACAGTAAAGAAAAATATAAAAGGAGAACTACAAGCTTCTAAAATTAAATTTGCTATGTAGAATTGAGGTCATAAAAAAATCAGCAATAGTTTCAGGGTTTAACTGTTTCACTGGTTGTTAGTAATCACAGCAATTAACCCCTTATAAATGTGCTACAATCATTATCAATGAGCAAAGTCAAATAGGAATAGATCTATCTGAGAATTTTGGTGGAGGAAAATTCAGGTAATTAAAACTACTGGCCATTCCTACACATTATTTAACACCACACCAAAGCACATGTACTTGAATTAAAAACTAGAAAGTAGCGAATTAAAGTTGGATGGATCCTCAAAACCAGAGCAAACCAGGATAAACAACCCTGTAATATACATAGTTGGAAACTAAATTATTAAAGCCATCAAAGTTAGTACAGAACACCAAAAGAATTTTGTCATCTTATACAGGAATTAAATATTGGAGATCTCTTTAAAAGCCTTAATTGAAACAAAGGAAGTGAAATATGAAATACATGTAATTAGCAAATCCATCAAGAATTTTCCTTGATAAGAAAATTGGGAAAAGAAATGGAAGTGTATGTGGCTGCACATGCCATGAATATCTGTTCATATCAGAGTCTGTTAGAGCAACAAGACAATAGTCTGTCAAAAACAGTTGGTTAAATTTATTGAGCATTACAAAGTACCTAGACCTCCTATCACATTAGATATAAACATTAATGTATTTTTATTATGAGCACAAAGAACACTTGAATATCGTAAGTCTGCTGGACTTCTTATCAGGGCCTGCTTAGAACTCACAAGAAGTGCCATGAAACCACATTCAGTCTTAGTAAGGTTAAAATCTATATCATGCTTTGATGGTTTTGGTACAATGAGTATTTATAGATCTGTCATAAATATTTGCATCAACATTCAAAGTGAATAGTAAACTGAAAGCATTGCCTACCTGAATTTCCCAACTTCTGTTACTTTCTTTAAGCAGCAAGTTATTCAGTGAAGATATCCCCAATTTTACAGAACGATGAAAAACTGAAAAAAAAAACAGAATTAATTTACTATCTGTTACAGCACCTAATCCAAACTATTCACAGTGAAGAGCAATGTAACTTGGTGATTCCAGTAAAAGAACAGCTACCAAGAGGGAGAGTCAGGAGTTCCTCCAAGGCTTCTCCTTTGCAAAGTACCGCAGGTGTCAGAATAACTGAGCTACTTCTGCTTGTGAATGATTCCAAGGATTACGACTGCCTTGTTTACAGCACTGCTGAAAGAAACATTCACTGACTTGTGCACTCTCAGGTCCTCTTAACCCTTATATGCCAGTATGTTTGCACACTGTTTAAAATGCATAAATAATTTTTATATATATATACATATGTTTGCCATAGTTAAATGAAGAAAATAAGGAGCATGGGTACAAAAGCAGTACCTACTTAGTTTTGGCTGCTTCCTTTGCTAGGGTCAGACTTTTATACTAGCAGGGGTGTGTGGAAATTGTATGCATATTCCAACATTATTTCTTCAAGATTATAGCTAGGTAACCTTTCCTAGTGTTCAGATTTCAAATTACTGGCAATACCAGGTCGTTTGGGGAATAACTGTTTTGTACTAGTTCCCAATAATAATATGTAACACGGCGGTTAAACGCCATGAAGTGTGTGAGGTTTAGCAAACAAGTTTTTTACTGAATCACATCCATGACATCTGCCACCGAGTTCAGCAGTTCTCAGTTAAAGGAAGGAAGAATTACAAGTACTGCAGGCAATAACAGAAAGGAAACATATTCATAAGAGCTAGCGCTGAGTGAAAAGAAGAATCACTGCTACTTGAAGTAGCAGGAGAATATTTAGTGCTGTTAAACCTCTATTCAAAAAACTCAACCCAAACAAACCAGAAGACCCTGGTATTCATAGAGCATCCACCTGCAACGATAGTCATGAAAGCACTGATATGTCAGAGATGGGTTTCAAAACAGACAGAAGATGTGAGGAAAGCTGAAAATATCAAACAATCTAGTTCACACTTCAAATGTGCACATAAAAATAAGGAAAATGTGGTAGTAAATGAAATTTTGTACATCTCCTGTGTTAGAGCAATGTTTTGCAGATTTCACTAAAATAAGCAAAAAAAAAAAAAGAAAAAAAAGAAAAAAAAAAAAACAAAAAAAAAAACAAAACAGAGCCAAACAATGCCCCAGACAAAAAGTTCCAGCTCCCTTCTACACTTGAGATCCCCAGTGTTTTAACCTTCACACTATTTGGCGAGACATTTGCTTGCTGACTTCTACTGGGGGCTTTTCTGTCATACCTGAGCCCTTCCTCGCCCATACACTAGGGAACCAAGTCTTCTCTTTCTTCTCAGACTGACATAAGACGGATTTTAAACATAAAATTAGGGGGTTTTTATCTTTACCCATGTAGTTTTCAGAAAAGATTGTCAGAGAAATTATGAACTAGAAATGAAGAGCTAAGGCAGATGAGAGCAGTTATAACAGACTATAAAGGCAGAAAAATGGTTGCTGGAAAGAAAAATATTGTGAAGGAAAAGGGGAAAGGGATAAACTTGCTTGCATGGCATTGCATGACAAGAGCTGTGAAAGTCCAATATGAAGCAAATAAAATCCTTAAAGCCAGAAAGGCAATCATGTCTTTTTAGAGTAGATGTCAACTTTATAACAGAAGCGTCATTGAAATTTAGCTACCCTCCAGTTTAAGACACTGTGGACAATAGCTGATACACAGAAAGGAGAAATAACTCATTTAGCTGCAGTTAAACACAGACCTCACTCAAATGCAATGCAACTGAAAGCAAAGTGGAGAAAGATTCACATAAGTAAATTTCACTGAGAGAAAACTGCATTATGAGAAATTAGCAAAGAGAACACATTAATAGCACACATAACATCCTTAGCATGTTGAGACCAATTCTGTATAAACAATTTAAATATGTAATAACATTTATACAGATGAGGTAACAGTAGATATAAGAATATCTGTATTTACAATCTCTAAGCCAAATGTTTTCCTCCACCCCTCTCCTTAAATAAAAACAGACTTCAAGACTTTCCTAAACTTCATCATTAGAAATCTAGGGACATGTAAGAGCAACAGAACAATGAAATCCATCCTTGTACAACATCTTAAAAAGTCTGCAAGAAATGAGATGATCTGGACCAGTGGTTCTAAGTCATCATGTCACAGCTATTTAGAATTCCAGATGTATGAATCCTGGAGACTAAACATACATCCTAATGGACAATTTAATTAACAAAATCATTGCTATAAATGGTAGACTTCTGGCCTGAAAGGCTATTAAATGACAGCAGAGTGGAAAAGTAGTTGTTTGCAGGTACTGCCAAGGCACACTACTTATCCAGCAGTGCCAACTCTCTATTAACTCTGGACAGCTTACTGCAGACTTGCCCACATCACATTCACTAAAAAAACCAGTTACAACAAGCACTTGTCTAAGCAGTATCATTTGTGTGAGAATTTGAAGCTGTATGTTTCTCTGAAGCCCTGTTTTCAAGTCTGTATTTCTAAATAATAATTACATTACTGATTTAACCAGTTACAAAAAATCACTGAAGTTGCATTAGTGATTAACAGGTCACATTAACAGTTGATTTCATTGTCATCCTGATATTATCTCTCAGATGATTTCTTATTTTACTTAGTCCATCCCAGCTTACAAGTCATATTTCCCTTCTATGTGGAGTTCACTATAAAACCTGTGTATGAAAACAAAGATGACAAAAACCAATCAATAGGATTGAAAAAATGGGATATGAGTGCCCTTAGAAAAGTGAAATGTATCTATTTGTACAGTGCTTCTACTGAACAGAGATGTTATTTTAGAGACCCTCAATGGCAAAGAAGTATATTTTAGCGGAACAGCTATAAAAGCACCATAAGCATCAAAAGAATTGAGAAAATTAATACTGCTATTCCTAAGTATCAAATTCAGAGAGTAAAATCATTACTGTAGCTCCATAACACCTTCTAAGTTGTTTTCTAATCATACCAAACAGGTTGGAATTTGATACAGAACTTGAAAACACAACACATGTACACTGCAAACTTTAAAGATGTATTCATACAATAAAGAAAAATATTTTCTAAGCTAAATACCCCATGAATTTACAATACATGAACAGGTAGTCTGCCGACATTCAGTCCTGTCTGCTAGAAGAAAAAAACAGTGAACTTTGGCAGTTTAACTGTTTTATCCATTAGAAAATAAAAATCTAAAGTTTGCATTGGGTTTCACTGTCTTCACTTGGAACTTTTTCATCATTTTGAAAGTTATTAAAAACAAAAATGGGAAAAATACCAGTGATTTATCTTGCACCCAAGTAATTTTTGTCTCCATAGACATACACCATATATACACACAGATTTAAAAACTTCATTCTATTCTAGTCAAAGTCACACACATACAGGAAATTACAGACAGCCCATAGAGCCGATTTTATTATTTCACTATGAAGCCTGTAATTGGTACAGCAATTAATTAACCAGAACCATAATGAATGGAGTCAGTAAAACATCAGTGAATTTAGACCTGTGCACAATTGGCACCAAAAGAGACATACAGTATATAACATTAAAGACAAGTTGAAAAAATCTGTGAAGGTTCATTTTAGTTTCTCCCATTCCTATCACAAGGATATAAATCTCAAAATCAGAGCTCCATAGAGGACAAACTAGAGATGGAGTTTACACTTAAGGTACGTCTTTAGGACAAAGACACTCTGTTTCTTTACAAGAAAGATACTTCTGTTCACCAACTTGGTCCTACAAGAGGACTTGGGACAGTAGCCTACTTAAACTTACCTCAGAAGATGCCTTTTCCTCACCTCAAACATTGTTCTCAAGAGATCCTTTGAAGACAGCAACACCAAGACATCTCAATACTTTACAATGTTTGCATTCATCTTGGGTGGCCTCCAGAAAACCTCCCAAGTTGGAAAAAAAAGGCAAATAGTTCTCCCAGAAACTAGTAGGGGTCAGACACCCAGAAGACTGGTGTCCAGGTCCTGTTTGTCTGTACTGGCATCAGGCTTTCCTATTTCTCCTCTTTCTAATGAAATTCCTTGGCTCAGAGCCACACATGCTTGCTTTAGAAGATGAACACATAACACTGTATGAACACACTAGGGAGAAGACTGAAAGATACTCTGGGATAAGAAGCAGAAAGTGCAGAAATTCAGCTACATAAAGGGTGAAACCTTGTATTTCACTTCAATTAGGCACACTGAATTTTGAGTATGGAGAAACTCAGTATGTATTAAAAAGTTTGAGAAACTAAACCTTTCTAAAGTGAAAGAAGAAGTGTCCATGTACTAATATTTCTTTCTCAATATTATTTTACTACCATAAAGGCTTTTTTTTTTTTTTCTAAACAGTGGGAGGAAGGTGCACTTAGTAGCATGCTTTTCAGAGAAGGTACTCTGTTTTCACACCTGCCAATACAGACTTTGAAAACCTGACATGAGTAACTTCATTGATTCATCAGATAAAAGGATGTAGTTTACTTGGTTTTTTCCTTCGAAATCTAATATGAAAAATCTGTCTGCTTTAAATCACTCAGATGACAATCAATCTGTGTGGGACTACAGATCCTGTACGTAACAGAAACAGGTCAAGGGAATGATGGAATAAAAAAAATTCCACCCAAAATTACAACAGTTCACTGTATGAAGTCCTACTGACCCACAAGTTTTGTCTTTTAAAGACATTTAAAGAGAGATAGCCTAGTAGATGGTAAGTATCTTTCTCCTCAAAATGCAAAAAGGACCTATCAAGTCACTAGATATACAAATGACTACACTGCGTACACAGTGATGTTCAGCCCCCGCAGAAACAGCCTTGAAAAAGCAGCTTGTTTTCCTAAGGCAAAGACTGTCAAAGCCATCACTTCCCACACTTGCACTCGCAAAAGGAGGCCTGGCATTTTGAAGGAAAAATATCACAGCAATAAGAGTCATTACTATGACAGATTGTGTACAACAAGTGAATAGCATTGTAAAAACAAAATGCACCAAGTAATGTGAATGCACACACAGATGGCTGAGATCTCCAGATGACCTCCCAAGTTAAGAACAGTCTGAATGTTCACGTCACGCCAGGCTAACAACTCTGCTCTATGGTGGGAAAGGCAGCTCTGATGAACCTCCTGACTCATCTGAACTCTCGATGCAGCAAGAGCATCTCAACTCCCCTCGGATCCTTCTTGGTTGTTTTGCTGTAAGGTTTACCTATGCAACAATATAGTTAAGAAGCCCACTCTCTCAAGCCATATAACAAACATTATCATGACTTGGTCTGCATTTTGAACCCGTATCAATGCCTATAATTCTCAATAGCAGTGGGTCAGTATTTTTAAACTAGTAAGTTATTGCAAGTAATTAAAATTTCATAGACTCATATAATGTGCTGAACTGAAAGGGAACCACAAGGATCATCATCCCACTCCTGGCCCTGCACAGGACAGGCTCAAGAGTCACACCACGTGCCAAAGAGCATTGTCCAAACACTTCTGGACTCTGTCAGGCTTGGTGCTGTGACCACTTCCTAAGAGAGCCTTTTCGAGGAACCAAGCACTAATATCCATGTGCTTGATTTCCTAATATCCAACTTAAACCTCTCCTAGCACAGCACATTCCCTCAGGTCCCGCCACTGGTCATCACAGAGATCAATGCTGCTCCTCTATCCCTCACAAGGAAGTTGCAGACTGCAATGAGGTCTCTGCCTCTCTTCAGTCTCCTCCAGGCTCAGCAAACTGAGTGACCTCAGCCACTTTTTGAATGGCTTCCCCTCTACATCCTTCACAGTCTTCATTGTTCTCCTACTTTGAGGCATGAGGCAATCAATATAGCAATGGGGAATATAAATCATTCTTCATCCAAGTCTCCAATTTTCCAAGTTTATTTAGACTACAGTAACAAAGAGACAAAAAAAGTCAGCTTAAACTTTTCTCTTGTCGACTTTTCCAACAAATTCATAGGTGTTTATAAGTTTATCTGTAATCAGCACTGACTAAGGGCAATTAAGAATCAGTTTCAGAACAGAACACAGTTCTACTTTATTAAAAAAAACAAATTAAACTAGCACTGAATTAGTTCTGCTGTTTCAGAACTAATTCTGTATCTGAGGAAACAATAGCAAGTACAGAAGAATCCAAATATGCTTATCCAAAATCAAGCAACTTAAACATTCACAATGCTTTGGCAGAAATCACCAGGACATGCACTATCAGTAGCAAGTGTTCTTGGTAGATATCTCTAGCTGTAACATAATGACTTTTAAGTCTATCCGTAAGTTCTCAGAGAGGGAACAAAGAAATTGTGAAGCTTCTTTGCTACTTTACAAGATCATCATATGCCATTTTCTGAACAGAAGGAAGATTCCACAATTACCCGTATCTTATTTCAGTAGAGTTGTTTTAGAAACACACATACACACAGGAAAAAAAGATTAAAAAGCAGACAATAAGGGGCTTTTAATTTCATCATATTACTTTGTTTTTAATTAAGCAAAGAACATGCAGTCAAAGAACATGCATGTCAAAGAACAAGCAGTGCTAGTGCCACTGAGCATATGCAATATTAACAGATTCTGTTAATGCAGATTCCAACTTTAGCCTTCCTCCCACATGCACACACGCACATTACCATGGTGATCTGCAAAATTTGCTGCCTGGGACTTCAGAACAGTACAGCATTTGACCTCAGCATCTTTGAATAGATGCAAACACAAATTAAGTTACATTTTAAAAAACATTACGTCACAAATAGTTTGATAAAATTGTCTGTACAGAAGAACACTGACAAAAATATCTGAATACAATCTCAGTAGAAACAAAGCAACAAAGCTTTCAGACCACACTTTCTGTCCTTGAAAGAAAAAGAACAAATTTTAAGAATTTGAAAAAAGAGGTAGCATATAAACAGTATAAAAAGCATAACCTAGAATCACCCATTAGCTCTGTGAATATATCAGTACCTATCTGATCTGTGGAAGCATCACTTTCAGAACAACGTATTTTCTTAAATAGAATTCTTAATTTACATAATATTTCACTAAAATGCACACTTGTTTGGACTATGTCTGTGCTTGCTGTGAGTTTCTCCCAAGTGGGATCACTCTTAATGCAGTCTCCTTTTAACTATTACAATTTTCAACTGATCTAAATAATAACAAAATAATCTTAAGAATTAAGGATCATCTTACAGTGAATACATATACATCCTGTCAACACAGAGGACAAAGGACTGGGAGCAAAGGCGACAATTGTGCCCCAATCAAATAATAAATGCGTTAAAAACCAAATCCACCACAACCTCCAGTACCTGTATTTTTCTGTATATAAACTGATACCGCTCACACTTTGGTTTGTAAGCACCTCTGGATACAACTACCTGCAATTCCACTGAAGAAATACGACTCCACCATAACTGCTGGTTGATGGCCAGGATCACTCTCGCAAATGCATTCTTGCAGAGATGCAGCTACCTTGCTCTGCAGACCTTAAATTGTAATGAACTTAGGATCTCACTGAAAGCTTCACCACTAATTTAGTCAGAGCCAGGGTTTGACCTGCAACCCTGAAAGGAGTCATCACTCCTGCTGACTTCCCGGGAAAAGCTGGTGCTAAGTGGAAGCGCCACTTTGCAATTGTTCATGGAAAGTAAAAGCACCAGTGCAGGGATTGAGTGGTTCTTCTACAGAAAAAGCTTACAGGATGCTTGGACACAGCAGACCCTGGAGGATGGTCCACATGTGAAACTGTCTGTACTGATATACTGCCCCTTCAAATTCACCTCAGTGAATTCGCAGTCTCAAGCTGAACTAAGATTTTTGAAGAGTACCACAAGGCTTTGCCATTTACAAGACAGCTTAGAAGAAAACCAGGTACAATTATAAGAAATAGCAGAGCTGAACACACCTAGATTTATCTTTTAAAAAAGTCCCTATTTCAACACTGAAATAAAGACTTGATTACGTACCAAACTCTGGTTGTACCAGTGACATACTCCTACTGTGAGAGCACATCACCTAAACATTTCTGCAAGATGAATTTTTGATAGGAAAAAACCAACCAACCAAAAAGAAATAAAATAACAGAATGCATCAAAGCTTAGTTTTCTATTACCTCTGCAAATTACTCCTTGCATATGCTTGAGGACAAAACCAAAAAAATCAGATGAGCAAGGAGTGCATGAAACACCAAAAATAACACTTTGGTGTAATTTGGTAAAGACCACTCCCTGCTCCCTTTCTCCTCCCCTTAGATGTTACTTAAAATACACATTATAAGCCTTTCTTCCAGTCCACTGTACACTGACTTTTTGAACATGTCTACACCAAATAAAATGGGTAAACTCCTCTTTCTGAAATACTTATAATACCTAATTTTGGCTGGAGGAAACAGCTTTTACTGTATCTCAAAATCTGTATAAACAAAATCTGTTTATACAGTTCAAGTGAACAGGACTACTTAACTTGAAACTACATTCTCACATCAATTTTAGGCTTTTTTAAACTATATCAAGGCAGAACAAACCTTATAAAACTCAGCTTACTAGAAAAGAACTTCAGTGCAAATATACCAGGGCAGGATACCATTCACTTGAAGGGTTAAGAAAAGAAACAGGTAGTCGAGCTCAAGTGAAAAATTGTTCTCAGGAAGCTTTAAAGGAGTAGGTGGAATTCCTCTATCAACTGGTGTTTGATGCTAATAGCTGCATCACATGGGGCCAATTAAAAGAGGTGTTATCAGACAGCACAAGACTTACTGAATATGAGCTGTAAGATAAAAGCAACCAATAAATGTAACAAGACACTTTCTGCATATAATATTTCAGTACTAAGCAGCATGACTGTTTTGACAAGGAAACCAGCTGCAAATTAGAAAAGCGCTATTTTTGCAAGAGATTTAAACAGTTGGTCTCCAAATTCAGTGAGTACAAAAAAGATGATTAAAAGGCCCCATTCCAAAAATGAAGCATGGGGAAAGTATATAAAGTCCATACAATGATAACCCAGAACTTTAAGACAGAAAAGATACTAAATTTAAGACAGAATTCACAAACCTCTGTGAAGGCACATATTTATTTTTTCTCTGAGGACAACTGGGATTTTAACTGGGGAGGCTTTGGTGAAAACACACTTTCTATTCTGTGAAAAGAAATTTTTCTTAAGGAAACATTTTTGAACTCTTTGTAATAACTGATAAAGTTCAAGGCACATACAGTTAGAAAAAAACAGGTTGAGTTGTACAGCGATTTGTAAAAAAGTACAAGATACCAAAATACCCAGTGAACCATGATGCAGTCCGTAATCAGTTACTGGGTTCATGCCCAGTTTTGCCCTTGTAATGTTCATATACTGATAAAACAAACAGCTCTCTCTTTTAGCCTAAATGGACAGAGATACTTAGAGTATTTTATTCCTGCTTGCCTAAAGTGCAACTCAAGGCACTCTAACTGTTTAGCTGTGAAAAGTTATCAGATGAGAGAGGTCATCTCCATCTGCAATACCCTCCCAGCATTACAAGCCCCTTACTGTTGAGAACAAACTATCTCCTTTTCTATAAAGATGAACTGCAATTTCTCTTCCAGCGCCTCTTCCCCAACACAGAGGCACTGGCTTATACAATGCAAAAAAACCCTCATCACAGGCCAGCACACGTCTGTTACAATCTATATGCGGTGGGGAAAGGATTCAAACTCTGTCCAGTGAAGAACTGAGATAACTGTTTTCTAGTAACTATGGTGTCAGATCAAGGGCTCAGGTAATTGCAATTCAATAGACTTTTGACATGACTAGATGTCAGGCTATAACATCCCTGCTTTCAACATCACTGGAATAAGTAAACCTTCAAACACAACAGAGACCCATTTCAGTTGTTTGTTGAATATTGTTTAGCCATAACACAGAAGCAAGCTGTAGAGCAGCCCCTAGCTCTTCAGGCAGTGCAATTAGCAGCAGCTTGCCTTCTCCCATGCACCATGCATGCACTAACGCACATGCAGACAGAAGGTATCACAGAATCACAGAATATGCTGAGTTGGAAGGGACACCCAAGGATAATCAAGTCCAACTCCTCGCCCTGCACAAGACATCCCCAAGAGTCACAGCCGCAGCTCTCCCTCTGACGTCTCACAACAAATATTGCAAATTTGACTGGACAGAAAATTAAATAAATTAGAAGAGGAAATTAATATAGTTCAGTTATGTTTCAGGAAGAAGCCTGCAACACCTGCCAACAATTTTCATTTACACCTTATGTCTTCCTCCTTACACCCCTGGCCTAAACCATTCTGTTAATGTGAAACTGACAAAGAATATGTACGACTGCTTTGAAGGAGGTCTGCATTCCCTTAACTTTGCCTTCTATAAGGACAAGGCAGCTCTTCTTCCCCTTGCTGTTGAGGTGAAGCAGTCAACAGAAACTACGGTTCCTCTTATGACTACCCTTGGTCTAGTAATTTCATCTTGCACATCCACTTCTAACCACACACAAAACATTCAATTTGAGAAAGACCAAAGGAGTCCTCAGGCAGTTACCCATCTATGTAAACAGGCATTGAGCCAAAACCCTCTTGTAGGATGCTCACCAGCCTAATTTTCCTACATTCACTTTGCTACTAATAGGCATCTTTCTCGCTGCAAAACTTCCTGTTCAATCTGCCCTTCCTTTATGTGAAGCCCCCACTTAAAGATGTTCACTGCAGCTGTTTGATTGCTCTTTTACCCACGTTCAACTGCCTCAGGTTGCCTCTTCCTTGAATTCATCATCAATTCTTATCATTGCTAGTCATACAATAAAATGAGACACTCATCATGCAAGACAGACTTGCTTCATCAAAATAACATGAAACCTTTAAGTGACTGTGAATGCTCAAAAGCCTCTCTTCAGATCAACTGATTTCCTTTAAAGAAAAATTAACCCAATCCACCCATCTCAAGATCAGCATCCTTCAGAGCAGCATTCCTCCTCCCCCTCTCTCCTTCATTTTCCTCCTAGGCTTGGCTATAGAAAAGAACACCATGTGCCTGCTTTTCTAGTGCATCTACATCTAGTCTATTCAAAAAATAAAATAATTTATTTGTGCAGTGATAAACACTTTGCTTCAGTACTTTTTAACACAAAAGTAATACAGCAGCTGTAATATAAAAAATAACTCCTTCATGTCAACCCTGCTAAGTATACTTTGAGCATTGATAAAATTGAATTGGGAGACAGGCATTCATGTTTCAGCAGTCAATTGTCTACAGTCCTTCAGAACACATTAGAAAGCAATTCTCCCACGTTTAAAGTATGAAAACAGTGACAAACACTTTCACAACACCCTAAGCTCCTCTAAAACTCTTTTAGGCACTACACAACACAAGGCCAGTATTAAAACCAGGAGACACAAGATGGCTAATATTAAACAGTTACAGCAGCAACAAACACATTTTAATGAACCTGGCATGAGGAACAAGGGCCACACTAGCCTTCATCCACCGTCTCTATCTACATGCACACAGAGGCGTAGGACGAGAAACACACACCCAGGGGTAAGGCGGTGACCAAAGATAAGTGTTTACATCTGTTTACGTAAGGCAACAGTCTGTAATGCTTGCTAGAATCATAGCTAGGAAATACACTTATTGCACTAATGAATTACATGATAAACTGCTATTCACTACCTGGACTCAGGCTGTCAAGTGTAATCAAGAGCTTCAACTGAGTTGCTGAAAACTGATTTGAATAGGCAAAGCATATCACTCAAAAGTGAAAATTAGTCTCATTCGAATTCTATCCAAGCACTCAGTGACACTGACCAGAACCCAGTGGGTTTCTAAAACGAAACATGATGGAGTATGCGAAACAGACTGGCACAAGATTTTCCTTAGCACTATGGTATGCTAAGTTTACATTTAATTTGTCAAGCTAAGTTCACTGAAAATAAAGTAACAACAATTTAAAAAAAAACTCAGCAGGGGCAGTATCTCAAAGGAGTACTTCAATACCAGGGTTCTTTTTTTCCATTATTGTGTCATGTAATTCCACATTATGCTTCATGCCTAAAAGGTAGGTCTATAAATCACAAGAAGCAGAGCAAGCATCTCAGTGCTATTCCTAACAGTTTGAAAATATAATCCTGAACTTCAGGAAAACTGTCACCTCAAAGATATATCACAGAATGAAATATGTTGTCCCTGTCAGTGGTGTAAAGGAAAAAGTATTTTTCTAATAGTGCACTGTAATTCCAGTGAGGAGAAACTCAAGAAGCAAAAAAAGAAGCCCCTTCACCTCCACCTCAGGGTCAAAAGGTCTGGCACAAGTGTCTTCAGGGTTTGTACAAGCTTAAGTTAATAGGTGTTACATGGACTCCTCTGCAGTGGACACAACTGCTGATTAGCACTATTTCACCACCAAGAACCACTACTCCTAGAAAAGCAGCTTCTTGTTGGGCAAAGAGATGAAATGAGACATTTAATCCTTCTTGTTAGCTGTAACAGCTCTATGGCACATCTGATTTTTTGAAACCATTTTAGGGCTAATACTTTATCACTGCAATGAAACCTCTGATATAAAGGTAAAAAGGCACAGTAAAATACAAAGAAAGCTGGAACACATACTCAATTTCTCATCTCCTTTTTCTGTTTCTAAACCAACTCAACTTTTTTTTTTTTTTTTACTTGATGGGATATTTTGAAACATTTCTGTCTTTTCCCTATTGTGATCAGCCACCATGTCCTCAAGACCTCACACAGACCACCACACTGCACACCAAGCCACCACAGAGCTTCCAAAACACAGCGTCAGAATTACTACCATGCTTCAAAAGAAATTTATTTTGTATGGTTATACGACAGCACAAGTAAATCGACAATTATTTTTTGCAAAACAGAACAATAGATAATTTAACTGTAATATTTCTGTACAAGCTACACATACCAACAGTTTCAGAGTGTTTTGTTCCTCTGGTGCACAAATGCCATATAACATTATATGGACTGTGTGATATAATTTTTAAGCTATAAAACTCTGGCCTAGATATAGAGAAAATTCACCAGTGTTTTGAACACTGAATAACTCATACTTGTTAGCAAAATCACTTTAGATGCCCAGACAATTATACCCAGGTTCCAGCTTCTCACTCAAGCTAATGGGAGAACCCAATTTTAAAAGAGCAGTGATATAGCTATTGACATACAATGAAGTTTATGTATATACTAAATTATCTCATTGTTTGTTTGATCTGCTACTTCTTTTATTAATGGTTGTAGTCATTGCTTGATCCCTTCCTGCAATTCTACCTACAACAGTCCTTTTCACCTTTCAAAAAACCCCATTACAGTATTACAGTAGAAATGTAATATTTGATTACATCTTTCAAAAATGCATCTATATTTTAACACTTGTTGTAAAAAACAACTCAGAAATATATCTATACCTTCAATGAGCTGCTATTAATCAGATCACCTAAGTAAAATACTTGACTAAATATGACTTATGAGTGAGGAAAAAGCAGCATCTAATCTCAGTTATTTCAGTCAAATGTAGGGAAACACACTAGTATTACACTTACCGGTATTTCCTATACACTGATTTAAGTCTAAAAGGTGACTGTCAGCCCTGGTGGATTAAGTAAGATCCATCACCATAACCATACCTAAAGCAAGCACTTAAGGCATCACTTTTTCCCAGATTTTCTTTACTTTTTTATTTTTAACCCCAGTTATTGCAGTCTAGAAGAGACATATATATGCAACAGGCATGGGAAAACTCTGCCTAGGGTCTCACTTAAATTACCTCTCAAGTTTTTACCTCGCAGACATGAAATAATCACTCCATTCATCAATCCAAGTTCAGAAACAAAACTGGAAAACTTACAGTTTAATGCATATCCAGCTTCAGAGTTATATGTCACAGGGCTTCACGTTCTCCTGGAACGTTCTCCTACGGAAGAGTTACAATTCTGGTAAGCGCACAGGGTCACACACACCGAGTATCTGCCTGAAAACCACACGCTCACCCCAGCAGACAAGCGCCGCATTTCAAATAACAGCTGTTAAACGCTAATTTACCTCTCTAAACGTGCACGAAAATCACTGCTGTCGCACCCCAGCTCCCTCCTTCCCCCGCCGGAGGGCCTTACACTGCTCCCGCGGCCCCGCGGGGCTCGGCAGGCCGCCCGGGGCACGGCAGGGCGGCACGGAGGCGTCGCGGCATCCCCGCCGCGCACCACGCCCTGCGCAGCCCGACCCCAGGCCCCGGGCCCGCCGCGGCACCTGCCCTCCCGCCGCACGCTCGGCAGACGGGGCGGGGGCGCACGGCATGAAAAAAGAAACGAAAAAACCTCCCAGCCCAGCCGCCAAAAGCATCACAACAAACCAAAAAATCCAAAAAACAAACCCCACAAAATCCAGGCAACCCAAACCCCTCTAGGTTTTTTTTTTTTTGCTTGTTTGTTTTAATCGCCCACCACAAAATTTGTGGCTCGTTCCTCTTTGTCCGAGCGCCAAGCGGGATCGCGGCTGAGCATCACCCGCCGCGCCCGCGGCACTGCCCGCTCCCGAGGCGGCGCGGCCGGAGCCTCCCCCGCATCGCCCCGCCCAGCACCGGCCCCGCCGCCCCCGGGCACCTCGCTCGCCGCTGCCCGGCCGTGGCGCCGGCGGTGCGGGAAACACCGGCGGTCCCCGGCGGCGGCGCAAGACAGCCCCCGCCATCGCTCCCGCGGGCCCCGGGAAAGGGAGTGGCCGCAGCCCAGCCCACCGGCAGGTACGGGGCAGGGCGGCGAGCGCGGGACCCCGCCGCCCTGCCCCGCCACTCACCGCTGCCCACGGCGGCGCCCGCTCCTTTGTGTGCCCGCCGCGCCCCGGCACCTCCGTCTCCTGCTGCCGGGCGCCCCGCGCCCCCTCCCCGCCGCGCCGGGGGCGGAGGAGGACGCAGCCGAGATCCGCGGAGGAGGCCGCTACCGCCCGCCGGTCACATGCAGCGGGAAGGCGCGGCGCAGGCTCCCGGCGGCTCCCCGGGAGCCCGGCCGGCAGCGTCCGAGGCGAGCTCGGGGGTGAAGATGGCGACCTCGGCGGCGGGGGAGGGAATCCCCGGGCCGGCCCGCTCCGCTCTCCGCTCTGCCGGCTGGGCTGGGCGCGCCGGGGAGGGGAGGGGACAAAGAGCGGCTGCCGCTGCCCGTCAGCGCTATCGCTGTGCCGCCCGCTCCTCCTGCGCCGCCTCCGCGCCGTCCAACCTCCGCCAGCGCTGCAGCGCTCCCTGCCCGACCCGCTCCGCTCCGCTCCCACCGCCCGGGGCTCCCTGCCCGACCCGCTCCCCTCCCACCGCCCGGGGCCCCCTGCCCACCGCAGCGCCCGGACCCCAGCGCTGACCCTTCCCGAGCCGAAATGTGCTGGCATCGCCACGGCCTTAAGGGGTGGCGAAAAACAGGTCACGAAAGCTGGTGTGCTTGTGGTCGGACCAGGAAATGAGAAGGGGGTTTGTCTTCTGACCCCCAGCTGCTGACAGCAGCAAGCCCACTCTGCGTGTCGGTAAAATCCCAGCGTCCTACATTCCCCGTTCCCCCGGCAGCCGCTTCAGTTGCTCATAGAGAGGTGGTGAGTCATCATGGGTGCTCCGCACCTGTAGCTGGTTTACTGATTCAAAATAGGTATAGTGCCACTGCGATTCTCGAAGAGAGCTATCCCTGCTCTGTTCCAACAAATCATATATTGTCTTTTAAAAGTTGTCAATTAGGGGAAAATGCTGAAATGCAGCAGCGATATGAATATAATATGAAACATGAAATATGAAACATTATGAACTTGCAATTTTAGATATTCCTGGCTAGGTGCAGAATTATGGCTGGAAGCTACACTTGGTGACACCGTGTTGCTGCTAAGCCGTGGTTCTTTAGAGTTAGGCTGCCATCTCTCCTGTGCATGACTTTCCCTGGTTTTGCACATCATGCCGCTCATTTGGTGTCATGAGTTAAAGTGAAAAATGTGCCAGGTACTTTTTTTTTTTTTATTGTCAACATATTTATGGTTTATTATTTCTCCAGGCTGTGTTTTTACAGTTTTGGATATTTTTCTGAGAGGGCTTTGTGCCCACCAATATACTTATGCTTAACTTGCCTTTAGAAGGATGTGGTGTGAGAAGTGCCTCCATCAGGCATGCCCTGACACTGATCTTCCATTCAAGAGTCAGTCACCAAAAACCATTTTCAGCTCAGTGCCCTGCAGAAGGTGTTTCAGCTGTGTGTGTTTAGAAGATGAACACCCTTATTTTAGAACCCTAGAATCATCAAGGTTGGAAGAGACCTCTAAGATTGTCAAGTCCAACAATAAACCCAGCAGTACCACTGTAACCCCCGAACCACTAACCCACATCACCCAGCACTGAATCCAGATGTCTCTTAAACACCTCCGGAGGTGGTGACTCCACCACCTCCCAGCACACCTATTCCAATGCCTGACATGTCCTAACAGTGAAAAAATTTTTCTAATATCTAATCTGATTTTCCTGCCTCAGCTGAAGGCCGTTTCCTCTGATCCTCTCACTGCAGTAGAAGAGACCAACCCCCACCTCGCTACAGCCTCCTTTCAGGGAGTTGTAGAGAGCAATGCGGTCCCCCCTGAGCCTGCTCTTCTCTTGACTAAACACACCCAGCTACCTCAGCAGCTCCTCGTAAGACATGTCTGCTGGAGCTTCATGAGCCTTGTTGCCCTTTACTCCAGCAGCTCAACGTCCTTATTAAAGTGAGTGGCTCAGAACCAGACTTGAGGTGCAGCCTCAGCCATGCCAAGTACAGGAGGATGATCACATCCTTGTCCTGCTGGCCACACTGCTCTTGGTTCAGGCCAACATGCCATTGGCCCTCTTGGCCACCTGGGCACACAGTGGCTCACACTGAGCCAGCTCACAATGAGCATCCCCAAGTCCCTTTTTGCCAAGCATCTGTCTCCCCTAGCCTGTAGTGCTGCAGGGGTTTGCTGAGACCCGAGTGCAGGACATGGCACTTGGCATTATTTTATACCTGCAAAGAACAGCTGCAGTTGTTATTTCCATTCTGCTGAAGATTATCATTACTGTTCATGGATTTTACTTCATAAGAATCCTGTTACTAGAGAAACTATTACTGTCCCTGCTTTCAAGATGAGAAATAAAGAGACAGTATACCTTGCCTCAGGTCATATATATATAGTATGTGGTAAAACCAGAAACTTAATCCAGAGTTTTGGTGCAGATCCAGTTAGTTTAAAACCACAAGTTCATTTTTTTTTCTCAAGCTCTGTTTCTCAGGACTCCACTCATGAGAAACTGTTGTGTGAAGGAGCAAAGCAATGTTGAAAAAGACATGCTAAAATTAAATTATTTTGTTGAATTTGTGCAGAAAATAATGTGTACTTACATGGAAATGTTGAGAGTAAGCAAATTTACACATAAAACATCAGCAGAAATATCTGGTTTCATAAGCATAGGAACCAATAAGTGGAACACCATGCAATGTGTTGTTTCAATATTGTACATTTAAGGTATGAGATGTAAGAACTTCCAGTTTTTATTGGTTACGTTTCATGCAGGAGGAGGTGAATTGCAGAAACATCATAAAATCTTTGGCCAAAACTGCTAGCACAGTAATGATATCCTGAAGGACTGCCTACATTAGTAGTACCATTATATTCTAAAGACTTGTGACATTTTCATCAAGCACTGTAATAACACACAGTTTCAACTGTTGCCCACAGCAATTCCTCTCAAATAACAGAGATATGTCAAGTGCATCCACAGTCATCTGTGTTAGATGCTTCTGGTACCACTTCAGAGTTTCAGGCCTCTCCACTGTCATGTGTCTTCGCAGACAGTGGTGTGCCCGAAGTGACATTGTGTAGCTGGCAGCATAAACGTGTGAGATGCCAGCCCCTTCAGACCAGGTCTAGCAGCAGAGTTGGAAGATTCATCTGCATTGTGAAAGCATGCCAAATGCTTGTCAGAGGACAGTGGTGTGCCAGGCTTCTTCTGGCAGTAATGTACGTATTCAGCTGCCATAGTTGCTAACAAAGTACTAATCATGGTGTGTGTGCAAATAAACTGTGCATAGAGCCAGCCGTGCTTGCAAGTGAACTCAAGCCTTCAGAAGATTGAACTGTGTTGGACAAATGTGCCCTGACCAACAGTTTTTATTCTGTTTTATTATGGTTAGTTTCTCAAAAGTGCAGTCACGGTGCCTTAACACTTTCCAAGTATTGTGTCCTTCTGACTACTGACAATTCTCCTGATTTCTTTCTTCAGTGACAGTCTTACCTAACTTACTGACTACTTTTACTAATTACTTCTCCCATATCCAAAGATATCCAAAGATAGACAAGATTTATCTTTCAGAATCCTCTTCCTCTCCTGCTGTCCTCAGGGCCTCATGCCAAAGCCTGAAAGAAATGGTCAGGCAGAAATAACTCAACTTTTATATGAACCCTTCATGGTAAATGACATTCTTCCCACTCTGTGGTCCAGAATGTTTGCTAGTTAACACACCAAAAAGCTGGATAGAAACATCTATCATTACTGGGATTGATGGTATCTGTGAAAAAAAGAAAAGATTGATTTTAACAGGGAAAAATTAGCTTATCATTCCAAATTTAAAAATGTGTTGTCTACTTTTTCGAATGAGCAATAAAAAGCACACACTAATTATGACTAAATAGTAGTGTGTAGGTATAACGCTCATGAACACAACAGGATTCCTCCATTTCTGATGTAGCCATGTACATGTCAGTGAAGGTGTCTATCAGCAATTAAAAGTCATCAAGATAGCTACTCACTGAGTTCCATTAGCTGACCATAGCTGCATTTCTCACCTGTGGCAACTATCTACCCTCATACCTTCATAAGGAATTTTTTGATGGAATGGGTTGTTAAACATTGGAATGTACTGCTCGGGGAGGTGAGTCACCATCCCTGGAGATGTTCAGGAAACTACTGGGAGTGGCACTCAGTGTCATGGTCTAGTTGGCAAGGTGGTGGTCAGTCAAAGGATGGACTCCTTGATGTTGGAGGTCTTTTCCAAACTAAATGATTGCTGATTCTGTGATTCATGATGGCAGCCTAGGCAAACTTCCATTGCTCTGCAGCTGCCAGAGGCAAGGAACCAGAAGTGCAGTCTGTTAATGTAGCTCAAGAGGCAGTGTTATGCTCTGACTGCTCAGTTGGTTGCAAGGGTCTGTTCGTGGCCAGTGCAGAAGGAGACTGCAATCACAGCTGCCAGTCTTAAGGGGAGCTCAGCCCAGTGAATGGGGGTGGTGGGGCTGGAGCAGAAAAGCTATCTCCTTGCTTGTCTCCTTTTAGGGTAAAAGAGGAAGCTGCTGAGGATATTCACTTTCCACTGTTTCCTCTAATTGGTTCTTCTCCATGAACAAGCCAGGGTAAGGAAAAAACTCGGACTTTTTTCCAGAAAAGGCAGAAGTTTCATCTAGAAGTCCCAACAAACTCTCTTAATCGATATGTGTTTTTCATCCAAGTCCCTGTATGTGGCTCGATAACTACTCGTGGAAGCTGATGCACCATGTGCACTCCCTTAAGGCTTTATAGCTAGTATATGTATTTTTCTGAATTAGAGCCAGACAACTAAAACACAAGCTGAGGTGCTTTTTCACCAAATAGTGTGAGGCAGATTTACTACTGACAAAAAAATTGTGGGGAGAATGGAAAAGAATGTGTGTCCTCTTGACTCAGTAACTTCTCACTCAACATGTAAAGACCTGAACTTGGCAAAGTGGCTCAGAGCTTTTCTGCATAATAAAATGAAGATCCTTAAACAAAAGAAACTCGCCACATAGAAACCCAATGGGATTTTCTCAGATAATAGTACTGTTTCTATCAAAAAGGAACTTTGCTAAGTAGCTGCAGTGATATACTTGCTTCATTGTGAGCCTGCAATGAAATATCTGCATACCTTCATTCATAGTCCTTTTTTTCTGAGAGAAACGAAACTCCACAAACAATAGCATTTTTTACACTTGCAAGAACCCTGATGGTAATTAGGTTTCTAATATATTTTCTTTGGTAACTTCCTTTGGTTTTTATTCTGGCTTTGGAAATTTGTAATTATTTAGCACGCATCTTTGTTTCCTCTCTTACCCTCTGGGTGTCTGGTCTGTTTAGGTTGCATATTTCTGGGATGTTTGTGCTATGTTTGCACATTGCCCAGTATTAAGCAACTCACAATTTGTTTGGCTTCTGTACTTGCTATTGTGACACAAATTATAAATATTTCCACACTTTTAAAAATCATTATTATTTCTGAAGCTCTAGGGATTCACTTTGGTTTCCTGTTTATGAAAATACAGTTTTTCTGGTTTAACCATAGATTGGGCATTCCATTAGGCACAGTAAAGAGCAGGCTTTGCATTTTACTGGCTATGCAACATGCTACTATAAAAACAAGTAGGATAGTCTGGGAATAGGAGGAAACACTGTGGAGTCCTTTGTGGCATCTACTTTTTCTTGCTGTTAATATTCCTAGTGCCTTGCTAATGGCGCAGAGAGTTTTACAGACTTATCTCATTAGTGCTGCTTGCCGGGTTTAAGTATTTTCCAAGGAAACTTATTTGTCTGGGAAAAACTCCTCTGACTTTTTAGCATCCAGCCAGCACTTCTTGAAAGCTGACGTGGATTAAGTTCTTCAAGTTAATTTTCCTGCTACTTTTTTTTTCTTTTTTAATTGCCATTTTTACTAAAGCTGAATTTTCACTCATTTGCGGTTTTTTCCATGCAACTGCATCAACCCTGTTCTGAACTGCAAACCAGGCGTACTCACATTCTAACCACTATTAAATCTACCTGTCCCTGCAATAAACCAACTTAGTGTAACTGAGGATTAAGGACAAGTTGTTAAGCCTTCATCTAATAACGATATAAACCTCCATTGCTTTTTCGTACTTCAAGCTGTTTGAACCCATTCTGCGCCATCACCAAAATGAGAGGAACATCAAAAGGAAACCAGCATTCCCTGTACATTCAGAATAGTTCTATTTCTGACTTCTAAAAAGTAAAATAGGATGGTGTATCCAGTGTCAGAGGTATTTTGTACTTTTTTTATGAATTCTGTCATACCCATTAAATGTTCCCTGGTTCTTAAACACAGGGAATTATCTCAGTCTGATCGTGACCTTAAAACTTGAATGACTTAGTGGAAGACATGCCACTCTCTTTAGTGAGATCAGTTTTTTCACCTTGTAAAAAATTTCGGGTCTTAACAGAAGGCTGTGTGTGTTTGGGTACTTTTTCTTTATACCAGGGGCTTTCATGTTCAGTCCCACCTTACAAAATACAGTGTATCTTTTACTTTGATTTTGTTTTTCTTGTCCTACACTGTTTATTGTAGCTAGTTAAGTTTTAATTATTTAACATTAGGCAGGTGAACAGAATCTTACTCAGCTGATGGAAGGGTAACTTAAATGATGGGTTAACTCTAAAAGCCTCTTGCAGTAGTATTTGCTGTGCCCTCAATCACTCCATTAAGATTCCTTCCTGGTTTATGTAACTTGCAGTAAGTTGCATCAGCTCATACACTGATGGTATTTTTGATCTCTTGACAACCTGCTAGATTAATTTGGAATTGTTTTCAGTTCTAGTCCACCAGATTGCCAACATTTATTTTGAACAGGATATTCATATTCATGAGAAGAAAACAACCACCCTCAGCATCTGAAGAGTGACTATAAGCCTGAAGCATATGCTTTGAACTTGCAACTGGGATGTCAGACAGTGATGAGTAGAGGTGTTTATTTCATGTCCACAGTACAGGTCAAAAGAGGTGGGGCTCACAACAGAAATAGTTGATGTGCTTGGAAAACCATGCTTATGTTTTCCTATAACAAAAATCCCACTAACTGCTAGCAGAGTTGTGAGTCTTTCAGAAAACTCTCAAGTCACCTCAAAAATAAAATTCAGCTGCTGTTCACACCCAGAAAATGTGTGTGAGGTTACTGAGGTTTTTTATCATTTTGCCATCAGCCTACCTGATTCACTCTTGGGGAAGGTGCAGTTCTGCACGTCCAGCTGCACTGCCAGACAGACAGAATTTGCCACAACAGGGCATAGGTGTCTGCACAGGCCTGTGCCCAAACACCCGCCTTCTAATTCCTAAACCAAACAAGCCCACTGATAGCAAATAACATTGACAATGGTGTAGGAGAATGTTTTCCTGAAGCTGAAATGGATGTTAGTATTCATTCTTTATGCTAGTCTCAGATTTGCAAAGGGAAGAGATATCTCTGTCTGTGCCAAAAGTACAAAAGAAGACAAAAGTATGCATATAGGTTGAAATACGACTAAGATGGACTATCAATAAGAGAACAATAGTTCCATGAATTCTGTAACCCATGTTGTCTAGTTTCTTAAACTTTCTATCATGTGATTGATTCCCTGGTGTATGGTAAAATGTCAAATGACTGAAGTATTTCTTGTAGAGGAGACATTCAGTAAGTCCCCACTATGTAATTTCTGCACAGTATAATAAAGGGAAACAAGATGGTGTTGGTTTCCATCTCCTGGACAGTGTTTCTCTTATCTTTTGGGCTACCTATTTTGCTCAAACTTGTAGAGTCTAAAAGTCTGGGAATTTACCTTTTATGATAAATGTACAGATAGGTACAGCATGTACAATTTGAACTAATAAGACCCTTACTTATGTAGACCCCCCAAAAAAAAAAAAAGAAGGGGAAGAAGAACTCTAGCACAATACTGAGAAGGAGAGCAAATAAAATAAGAGGAAAATAGCTGTACAGAAATCCCTATTTCCACATTTATGCACTTGGGAGAATTGGCCTAGAAAATGGGTCTATCCAATTATCCAAATGATAGCATGAAAATCACACCTGCCATAGGCAGCCAGAATACATTTTTTCCAGCTTTATGCCTGTAGCAATATATAGTGGCAATAAGATCTGCCATCTAATCACACTGTAATCCAAACATTCTGTTAAACTCTATTTCCTCTGTGTGTTTACTTACTGCCTTTTCTTCCCTGTAGCACAAAGTTAAGAAGGCATCATTTAATCAACTGTTTTCTTTCCCATTACTATATAGTTAATTTATTTCCTTTTGTCAGAAAACCATGCAAAATGTGGGAAGCTTTTCTCAAATGTAACTGCTGATTTCTCAGTAGCAACATTTCTGTCTAACATATCAGAGCATCATGATATTTAACCTGAATTAAGTACAATCTTACTATTTTGAAGAACAAAAGAAAATACAAACATATTTCTAAACTAAGGGGATTTAATGCCTGGGAAATTGTGCTGGAAGAAAACCAGTTCAGCTGTTTGAGTTAATTGGTACATTGCAAACTGAAAGATAATCAATTATGCCTTCCTGACAAGTGTCAGAAGAAGCAGGTTTCAGAAGTATGAGCACTCAGTGGAAGCATTTGCTGCTGTGCCTTCAGGGCTCTCCCTGGCAGCCAGGAGCAGGTGCAGTGCAGTAGACTGGTACTGGTGTAATGAGAGTGAGATGACCAAAGCTTCCTTCCTGCTGCCATGGTATTTGTATCAGGTGTTCCTTCAGCGAGACAAGACTTTAAATAAATTTTATTATGATAACAAATGCTTCAAATTTTAACTGATATTTATTGTTCTCTGTTGTATTGCAAGTATTCCTGGAACCTTCTTTTTTTGTGGGACATCAACAGTATCACAGCAGGAGGTGATTGCAGTGCTGAGAAACATCTCTTCCCTTCTATTCACTCATAGAAATCTTGGAACATTCAGACTTCACAACTTGTCTCACAGAGGTCTTACCTCCATCTTGTTCTGGATCTGTTTAAAGAAAATATTTGAGGTGAAAGTAATTAAACAACCACACTAACTCATACAATTAAGTTTCTGTGGGAAAAAAAAAGTGAAGGAATGCACACCTGATTTTCTCCTTTAAATAGAAGCATTCAGCTCCTGCTAATTAGCAATTTGAGTAGAGCTTGGTGGACTCTGAGTAACTGCAAAGAAAAAACAGGCACAGCATGATAAGATTGGGTGAACAAATTTAAAAACAATCTATGCTTTAAATGGATAGTAAATATAACTCAGGTTCCAAATTAGATCTGGATGTTCTCCAGATATTGAACTCCCACTGAAATTTACAGCAACTCCAGGAACATCTCATATTAAAAAGCAATAGAATTTTTATTGTGTCTGAGTAGATTTCAGCTATTCAATCCTGTATGGTTCATTTTGTAAGCATAGCACACTAGTGTATGAACCAGTTCGGTATTCTATCAGACCAGGTTCAGCGGTTTGACAGGCTACCCTTTGCTAAATAGCACAAATGATACTTTTTTTAAACTCCCAAAAACAGTCCGAGCAAATTCTTGATGAATTATGTTCCAGTTTAAAAATCCCTGACAAAGAGACTAATTACAGTGCACATAAGAAACCAAAATCAAACAAAAATAAATAAGAAGAGTTATAATGAAAATGTTCAGGATAGCAGCAGGGAACAACTATATAAAATATCCCACTCATTTGTATATTTAGGAAAGCATTCCAAGGACTTCTGTGCTGAATACCTGACTGAAAGTGTAAAAGGTCTTTTCCTCAATCAGCCCACAGCTGAGCTGCACGTGGAAATGATGTCTAAAGAGGACTGTGTCCTGGAGGATATAAGGACGTGTAATTTTGGCAAGTCCATATGTACTGTGGTGCTTTGTCTCTGCCATGTGATTGCTTCCCTTTTGGTTTTTGTGTCTCTAACCCTGCAGGTCCAAATACACACTTGGAAACAAGTTAATCACCACTTACTTCACCAAGGGTATTGCAGTCTACCTGTGGGATAAAACCAGAACTGGCTGTGACATCCTCGTTGTTGACACACTGCATTGCCCTGTCCAGGAGCAAGGAATTCAAAACATCGAGGAGTATCACAGGGCACAGGCCTGTGCAGACACCCATGCCCTGTTATGGACTTTATTGGGTAGAAGAGAATGTGTAGAACACCAAAAGCAAGAGAGTTGTGAGAGTAAGACTGGGAATGATATTCTGCTTCATAACTGCCACCCCCAGTGTTCACAGATTTGTCAGCAGCTGGTTATATATTGTAGTTTCATTTTGAGGCCCTGTCCCCATGGCACTTCAAGTGCGGATAGCCAGATCTCTGTTTAAATCACAATCTTGCTGGAAAATAGCCCAATTTACCCATGCCAAGTAGGATCATGTTTAAAAACTATTTAAATCCTCTCAGGCACTGAGCTTTTGTTTAAAGATGTTTTTTAGCCTGAATGCTACCAGTGCTAGAGCAACTTCAGTAATGTGGAAAACAAGTGGGAGCAACAGCAAAGACATGTTGCTGGCAAACAGTGCTGCTCAAACCTGTTCCACATAGTTGCCAGAGCTTTCAATGTAATGTTACACCAGCAGATTCACACCATTCAGAAACGGTTGGAATTTTTTGACAAAAAAAATATTTCTAACCTCTAGCAAAAGTTTACAGATTGGTATTGCAAGATACTTTATAAGATATTTGCAAGGGCAAATCACATTTAATGTCTAGGCATGTGTTAATGGGTGTTCAAACAAAAACAAGTACTAATTTGTAATTTGGGTTGCAGGACAGATTTGGAGGGCTCCTCCAAGTTTTTTCCCCCAGCTCATTCTAGATTTGGAAAATAATGTAACCTTTCCTGGGAAATGAAATTCTTTATCTCCCATGCCACTTCAAGAAGGCAGATGACATAATGTGATGAAATAAAAGAAAATAAGTAGCAATGGAAGGATATATCCTAAAGGCCTATTTCTGTCCCCAGTGAAATAAATTTAACAATTCCCATTTACTTCAGTGGGACCTGGGTTAAGCTTAAGATGTATTAAAGGAATTTTAATAGCAGAATAGTGATCTAGGCAAAAAGAGAGTGGGGGACTTTCAAAGTATCAAATTAAGTGCCATGGGGTTATATTTATTTTATTGTCCATGTATTATGCCCAGACAATCTGGTGCAGGAACAGAATAACTAAATATGCTTTGGTCTTCCTTTACAAATTTCCTACTACCAGTTCTCTCAAATGAGACTTAAAAAGAACACAAACACATACACACACACACACACACGCACAACCCCAAACCCTCCTTTTGAAGCTATAAAATTCATCCCTGCCTTCCCAAAACTACCTCTGCATTAAACATGCAAATTTATAATCCAGGAACAAAACAGATTCAGTTTCAGAAAATGTTTGAAAAAGACAGCTAGTGCTGGATCCTCATTTGTCAGTACAAAAATAAACCTCTTTTAATATACTTGTTTAAGTTTCAGATAAACCTGTTATGATACAGAGATCTCAAAATATAGTAGAGTGCCCTAAAAACTGACTTAGGCCACCTGAATTCACTGATGTACAATAAAAGATGTAAATTGAACAGCTATGCATAGAATATTTCACTTCAATATTGCTCAGAAATGTTAGACTGTCAGACTCTGGCCATACAAGGACAGTTTGATTGTTGTATTTATATTCTCTACGGAGAATTAATAAATATTTAGATCAAATCCACGTGCATGCATGCATGGTTAACAGAGAGAAAGAACCATTTCCATGAGGCTTCAACAACCCCATACTGCTGTGAGGATATAAAAAAATAGAGATGTGCCTTCCAAACTGAGTCAGTGGTATGTACTAGCAAGAGCACATTTGCAAAAAATAGTGTATAAATACAAAGTAATCATAAAAATAACCTTTTAAAACTGCCTGTAAAAGAGCAAGTGGTTGATTAAAAGCATCCCCATTGTTCTTGTTTATTCCCTTTTGGATCAGTGGTTGTGCTGCAATTCATATTGTATTTTTGAGGCACTGCCAATGCTGCTATCTGGAGAGAAACAACTGAAGCAACTTCAGTGATTGCTGTCTTTATATAGTCACAATATGCCAATAGTGCAAGGCTGCTAATTCTGTAAGCTGACTTTTTATCATTTTGTGCTTCTATTATACCGGATAAAATAACTACTGCAGAAAATGTTGTGAATAGCTCTGTAATGGCTCCCAGGCTGGCAGCAGGGTGCTACAGAAAGCTGTGTTCTTAGCTGCTGCTTCTCCTACACATCTTTCCCAGTTGTCACTTCTCTCTGCTGTCTTTTTGCAATTGCCAAGAGTAATAAACCTCTTGCAGCAATGCAGAAATGAAAGAAAGATATCTACTGGCAGGGAGGAATGAAAGTACCCATGGAAGAAGGGCCCTTTCCTCAGAATCCTCTTCAGCAAGGGAATAATCTCCTTGGCTTGTGATTTTTATTGGGTTAGACTGCATGAATGTCCATTCTTTGATGATGCAAAGGGTCCCCATATCTGTTAACCGGAGAACAAGAATAAAACCCAAATTCCCTAACTTGCTTGAAACACATACTGTAAACAGACAAAATGCAATGCAAGCATGCCTCTGTGATTCGGGCCTGCAAAGAAACTCAAAAGATGGTATAGTACATTGCTTATGTTTGAGTCTCAGGAGATATTTGTAGGATTTAGCTTTCCCTTTTAGTTTTTCCCTGAAAATATAGTTGCAATAGCTCTAATACATTGCTAAGGCCTTGGCCCTTCACACATCCATGTCAAACTTCATAAAGACAAGTTGTCTCATTCATTTAACAAGTCTGAAAGTGCTAAGCCACTTGTGTCTGACACTGCCTGTCACTGTGCTCCTCTAGCTTTGTGCTGCTTGCACTCACCACGTGCCTGTTCTGAAGGGAGTGCAGGTAGCCCAGCAGTTAAATGCGGCTGACATGACCTGGTAGTCCACCTCCAGAAGCTGCAATTTTGCCTTACAGATTGCCTGTGGGTAACTCCAGAATGGCAATCTGCCTCACAAACTAAAAATGCATATTTTTCTTCTTTATCCCCTAGTGTGGGAATAGTTAGATTGCCTTCATTAAGACTGTTCACAAATTTGAATGTAGATTGATGTCCTGCTGTGCATGGAGAAGAAAATACAAACTGCTGATACTGCTCTATGCTTTTTCACTTCTCTGTCTGATAGAACAATTCAGATTAAGAGTTTAGGGTTTTATTGTTTTAGACTTCAGTATGAGGAGAAAATTAATTGTGGAGAGAAGAAGCATTCACTCCATTCAGAGTTCAGCTGATGAAGATGAGAGGAGGCTCAGGATGTTGCAAATGTTTTAAGTCTTAAAATGTCTTGTTACTAGCCAGAAGCTTTTATTATGCAAAGAAATACTTTTCCTGCCTCATGTAAGCTGACGTACTTTATTAAAAGTCTAAGTTTAACAAAGCTATTTTTATTTTCAGGAAGTCATAGTTTATATGATTTAAAACATGAATACATGGAAGACAGCCCTGGGGAAACAAAGCCCATATCTGGAAATGCAGCAAAAGATCACTTGTGCAAGTTTTTAATTTAACAAATACGATTTGCAGAAGCCAGAACTAGTAGTGTTCATGCTCCCAGTTTACTCAACATAGCAGTCTCTCAGCACTAAATGTCCTCCTCTGTTTTATTAATGATTTTAGCCTTGTTCTCATAATTTACCATTTCTTATAGTTCTCTTTTTTTTGTAATTAAGTATCTCTATTATGCAAAAAAATAAAAAAAAAGTGTGAATAATGAGATGCCTTCCAAAGACAGTCACTTAGATCAAGGTCATGAAAATTAGTCTTCTTGAAATACTCTCAGCTCTGCCACCAACTTTATTTGAGACCTTCAATAAACCACTTAACCTCACCACATCTGTTATTCCACCTGTCAAAGAAGAAAGGCAACACTTTCCAAGCTTGCAGCTACATTTTACTATGAAAGTATTTTTGCAACTCATGAGTACAGAACATCTCTTAAGAGCCAGGTGTTACTGCCCAGGCCTTGATGGACTTGGCACAGTAGGAGGGACAGACATAACCCTGGTCTGAGCTGGGGGTTTGTGCAGCTGGCTGACCATGGCTACTCTGCAGGTCAGTACTTATAGTGGAGGCCTACAATCACTTTATTGCAGAATTTACCTCATAGGTTTGTAGTCTAGGGGTTATTTTACAGGTAAATTTGTTAGCCGATGTCCTATACTAATTGCAGAGGATAGTTTAGAAACCCCAAAGTAAAACTATTAGCAATTTTTTTCCCCAAGGGTTTTAATCTATTAAAATTGTCTGTCTGGCTCTTTTTTTTTTTTTTTCTTTTTTTTTCTTTTTTTTTTTTTTTTGTGCATCTTGAAAATGAACATAATTTTTAGTATGTATACAAGTTGACTCTCAATATGAAGATTTTCTGAAGTTGATAAATATATAGAGCCTTTGGGAAAAGTGGAAAATGGTCTTGAAAAGGGGTAGTTGTCACTCTGCCAATCTGACTTGTTCTCCTGACTCACTTTTCTCTTTTCTCTTTTTTTTTCTTTCTTTTCTTTTCTTTTCTTTTCTTTTCTTTTCTTTTCTTTTCTTTTCTTTTCTTTTCTTTTCTTTTCTTTTCTTTTCTTTTCTTTTCTTTTCTTTTCTTTTCTTTTCTTTTCTTTTCTTTTCTTTTCTTTTCTTCTCTTTTCTTTTCTTCTCTTTTCTTTTCTTCTCTTTTCTTTTCTTCTCTTTTCTTCTTTTCTTTTCTTTTCTTTTCTTTTCTTTTCTTTTCTTTTCTTTTCTTTTCTTTTCTTTTCTTTTCTTTTCTTTTCTTTTCTTTTCTTTTCTTTTCTTTTCTTTTCTTTTCTTTTCTTTTCTTTTCTTTTCTTTTCTTTTCTTTTTTTCTCTCTTCTCTTCTCTTCTCTTCTCTTCTCTTCTCTTCTCTTCTCTTCTCTTCTCTTCTCTTCTCTTCTCTTCTCTTCTCTTCTCTTCTCTTCTCTTCTCTTCTCTTCTCTTCTCTTCTCTTCTCTTCTCTTCTCTTCTCTTCTCTTCTCTTCTCTTCTCTTCTCTTCTCTTCTCTTCTCTTCTCTTCTCTTCTCTTCCCTTCCCTTCCCTTCCCTTCCCTTCCCTTCCCTTCCCTTCCCTTCCCTTCCCTTCCCTTCCCTTCCCTTCCCTTCCCTTCCCTTCCCTTCCCTTCCCTTCCCTTCCCTTCCCTTCCCTTCCCTTCCCTTCCCTTCCCTTCCCTTCCCTTCCCTTCCCTTCCCTTCCCTTCCCTTCCCTTCCCTTCCCTTCCCTTCCCTTCCCTTCCCTTCCCTTCCCTTCCCTTCCCTTCCCTTCCCTTCCCTTTCCCTCCCAAGGCTCTTTCTCAAGAGCTATTTAATTGAAGGTGCAGTTCCCTTTTGCTACAACATTGTCAGTCTTCCTGACACTAGCAATTAGTTTCAGCTATTGTGAGCTATATTATAGCACTGTGCTGCAACACTAGAGGAGTAACAGCTGGTTGAATAAAGGATACATCTAAATTTCACCAGTTTTTTAAACAAAAAAAAAAAAACAAGATGGTTTAGAAGAGGGCTGTTTTATGGAAAGGAGTCAGGAGAGATAGCTAGTTCCTTGGAGGTCCAGTAAAAGAGAGAAAGTCACATAGGTGAAAGGAAAAGGCTAACCTTGGCACTAGATTTCTCCTTATGTAATTCTGTGTCGAGAGCTTACTAATGATGGCCTTTATGAGCCCCACTTCTTAGCACATAGTTTATCTGAAGCAGTGATGAGAAAGCCAGGGGTACAAACTCCATTCCACCACTAAATTAGACATCAAAAACATAAGGGATACAAGATTCAGAAGTGCAAAGGCATTGTACTTCTGTCTAGATGCCTCTAGTTTTTTTCACAAGTGGCAATAGCTGGAATATCTCCATAGCACAATCTAGGCCTTATTTGGGTATGTTATGGTAGGGAAGGGAGAAAAGGAAGGAAACGTATCAGTCATCAGAGTAATAAATTTCATTTTTATAATTGATCTAAATTCCATATTATTGGTATTTATTACTAGCAACTTCTATATGTGGAGGCAGCTGTTATTTCCTTTAATGTGCTTATTTTACTCCTCGGCCCACATACTTCCTTTGCCTCAAGCATGCCTTCCTGGCAACATTGATTATGAATCAGTTTACTTTTGACAACTGTTCTGAGTACAGCTTTTAGAAAGACATGAAATCCTTCCTTTCCCAAGGCATTTTAGGTACCAAAAACGTGCTAATAATATAAAACTTGATGTTTTTAACAAACTTGTCTACAGCGAAAAAAAAGAAAAACTGGTTCATATTGCTACTAAGGCAGAGACAAGGTTATTTTTATTCAATGCTGTTCGCCACAAGGTAAATGAAGAAATTTTATGTGATAGATATCCATAATAACTCTCTGGGACCAGGCAGGCAGAGGTCATAAAGCAAGACATCAGCTCCACAAAAATATATGCTCAGATAATTTTAAATGGGAGTGTGAGCTGTGACAGCTTCTGGGAGGGCTGAGATCTAATTTTCATTTATTTCCCCCCTTTGTTTTCCTTCAATAACGAGCATGCAGCAGTACCAGTTAGTGAAAATTTCCATAAAGACCACTAGTACCTTAGAGGACTTGAAGCCAGTCTGCAAATGTCCCCAGCTATAACTGAAAGAAAAAACAACCCAAACCAAAAAACAGTCAATTAATGAGAGTCACATCCAATTGTAAATCTTCTAGGAAACGCAGAGGTGTAAATTGTGTGTAGCTTCTTTAAGATCTTTTTCAATCCAAACCAGAGATTCCTTACGAAACAGGACAGTAGCTGTTTTTTTCCAAGTGCTCCATTATTTCCAAGTGCTGTTAAAAGAAGAAATTCTGCTTCCCCTGTGCTATCCAGCTGCTCGAGCTTGCTGTATGTTTGCATGTTTGTAGGGGTCCCTCAGCCATGAGACATCAACTCTCTGATCTCACTGAAGGCCAATATTTCTTTCTTGAAGGCACAGTTTTCAACCAGATCTACAAGCTTATCTCACTTACCAAATAATTTCTAATTTTGATAGGAAAGAGAACGTGTTCCTGAGACCAAGGCACAATCCCCATTTTCAGTGGCAATTCCATCAGAAGCTTAACCCAAGCTAAGAAAGTGTCTTGAACACATTTTGCATGACCAGAAACAATTGGTTTTATGTCTTCAGTGTTTCCTTATGTAACTTCCTTTAGCATTATGGTTGTTGAAGTGTTATTTTTGTCAAACAACACAGCCTGCCAGTGTCAGCATCTGGTTAAGCCAGCTTCAAACACAACTATTGCAGTTGCATGAGAAATCTACACATGGCAGCAGGAGGTGTTTGTCCTTGTGCCCCTGCAAGAGCACTAGTCCTACACTGAGGCAATGCCCAGTTTGTGCTGTGGAGCAGGAAACCCACAGACATAGTTCACACCTTCAGCTGAGCTCAGCACTGACAAGGGAGCTGCCCAGTGCTAGAGCCTTATAACCTAAGTCTCACCTGATAGCTCAAGACATTCAAGCATTACCTATATATAAACATGCAAGCACACAAGATCATGCACCATAATCCAGGCATTTTATTAATCACATAATCATACTTTTCAGAGCTTCTTCTAGGACAAGCTAAAGGCAATCGGGCTGTGTTTTTTCTTTATCTTGTAAAAGTGCATAATATCAAACACAAGCACACACAATTATTACAGTGATATATAAACTTCCAGCAATTTTCTGTAATCTTTCCTATCTTGTTGTGGGCACCAGCAAATTTTCCCCAACTTTATTCTGGATAGTGCATGTCTGACAGATAGTTATTGCTCAGAAAATACATTCCATGTGAAATATTTCGTAGCCAGTGGTGCTGTATGTAATTCATCAGAGAACTGTAGCATCGCACCATATCTCCTGGGATTGACTTTAAGGAGTGATTTCTGATGAAAATTCCTGCTGTGAGAAGCAGAAAAATTGGAGCAGTATTGGTCCCTACAGATGTATTCTTCAGATCCCAGATTTCCCATTCCAGATACAAAGCCTAAAAACTACTACTGTTTCACTGTAAAAACCAGTAGAAAGTAACTTCTCAACCCTATCAAGCCTGACCTATGACAAGATGACAATAAGGACTATCAAATCTTTTCATGTATGTGTTTGTGAGTGCATACACAAACATGCAAATCACATGCATAGGTATCAGTCTACTCATATAAGGGAGGAGGGTTCTAAAACTTGGCATTACAAGATGAATAAGACAAGGCACAATTACTTGTACAAGAAGTAGACTAAAATAACTCAGTCATGACCTGTACGAGCAGGACCTTTCTCCCCCAAAGGACCTTTCTCCCCCAACAATATTACATTCATCTGGGACATGCACTGTGAAAAAAAGGACTTGACCGCCACAAGATTACCCAAAGTCACAGGCCTTTGCCTCTCCTCCAGGCCTTTATATGCTAGTTTTAGATCTGCTGACATGTCATGGAAAACCAGGTTAAAAAGGCAAAGGCAGGTGTTTTCTTCTTACCAAACTAGTGAAACCCTCCCCCCCCGCCATGCTATTTCACACACCTTCCTCTTTGGGGGCAAATTAATTTAAAGATGAGAAGTGAGAACTGCCTCTGCTGATATGTCTTCACAAAGCTGTGCAGAGAAGGCCGCCCAGGTGCATGAGCAGGTCCTGGATTGCATAATGAAAAACAGCACTTTTAAATAGATACCCTCACTCCTGTGCCCTGGAGGGCCAAGTTTTTGATTCCATTAATATGGAGGAGACATTTCCCCCTAAGGAAGCTCTGCAATGCCACTATAACATTTCTCTTTTTTCTAGCCCCCTTTCACAGATCTGCTTGTGGCTAGCTGCAAGGATGTGCTATTCATGCTGTATATTCTGTTCCAGTTGAAGGAGAGTCCTCTTTGTTGTGATTATGTGCATAGATGCTGATCACTCATACTCACTTTTCCCAGGACTATCTCTCACCCAGTCCCACCTGTGTGTCCTGACATTGTACAAGATATTTGGGTGAAAACAGAGCAATCTCTGGTTATTCTGTACAGTCACTGTGGTGCACACTCATCGCCCTACTGCTTTTGTGCTGTGCATGCAAACACATGCCCAACCCTGCTGAATTTTGCAGTGGCCCTGTTCCTGCAGCTAAATGCAGAAGACAAAAGAGAGACGCAGTCACTCTGAAAAGCAACTGTGGTGTCATGCAGACAGCAGAACTTGACTGTGGCTCTCTAGCTTTTTCTGCCTTTGGGAGCTATAACCTGCTCTAGTCCTTTCTGCTGACAGCATCTCTTTTTTTACCCTCAGCTGCCTTTAACGCATAGGCCATTAATGCACTGTGGATACACAGCCAACATTCATCCTCTCACTCAGCCAGACATCTGGAGCTCTGTGGCATTTGACCTCTTCTTCACTCTGGACCAGGCAGCGTGGGCAGGTTTCATTACACTCCCTGGTGCCTTTATGTTGCCACACAGATGGACACTCCAGACCCTGACGTGGATACCTCACTCCTGCCTTGGCTCCAGATGTTTTCTTTAGACAGGATATGTAAGTAAAGGAATCAACAGCTAATTTCATGAAGGGAGGAAAGGAGGGGAGTTATTACTATGAAAACAATATTGTGCTTGCAGGGAAAATACTTTGGACACGGGAACTTCAAAGTAGGACAAGAGTGATAAGAAACAGATCTCAATCAGAGCTTAATTTCCTGTTTTCTGTTCAGAACAGTCCTATGTTACAACCAGAGCAGTATTTCTATCCTTGCTAGGTCAGGGAGATTTTATCCTAAACACTGCTGATTGCTATGATAAGAATATGAAGAAATAACAACACACAAAATATTTTTTTCTACAAAAGATTTTGACCTGCTCTCTTTCTGCTGTTCTGGTAACCCAGCTGTGAGTATTCCACAACCTACTACCACGATTACTAAAACTTCTTTCTCTTTGGCTCCCCATTGTCATTTAATCTATAAAGCAGATCTTAGAACTGTTCAACTTGTTCATAAACCTGGCCTTGTCAGCCTTCTTCATTACCTTTAGCTCAAGGCTGCTGTTCTGATCTCCCAGTCAAGTGAGAACCTTTGAGAATTCCCCTCTAGGAATTCAGCCTCTGATGCATCTCACCCTTTACACAACCAGGCTGCTACCCTCACATTATGGTTTTCTCTCTCTGGAGGTGCCCTCAGTCTCTTTTTGAACATCTCTGGGTTCTTTTCTTCATGAAAATCATGGAATCACACAGAGAGAATCACAGAGTACCTGGAGTTGGAAGGGACCCACAAGGATCATAATGTCCAACTGCTTGTCTGGCACAGGATGTTCCCTAGAATCACACCATATGCCCAAGAGCATTATTCAAACACTTCCTGAACTCTGTCCAGCTGGTGCTGTGACCACTTCTCTGGGGAGCCTGTTCCAGTGCCCAGCCAGCCTGTGGGTGAAGAACCTTTTTCTAATATCCAACCTAAACCTCCCTGACACAACTTTAGGCCATTCTCTTGGGTCCTGTTCCTGGGTACTGAAAGAAGAGATGAGGGAAAAGGAAAAGGAAAAGGAAAAGGAAAAGAAAAAGGAAAAGGAAAAGGAAAAGGAAAAGGAAAAGGAAAAGGAAAAGGAAAAGGAAAAGGAAAAGGAAAAGGAAAAGGAAAAGGAAAAGGAAAAGGAAAAGGAAAAGGAAAAGGAAAAGGAAAAGGAAAAGGAAATGAAAGGAAAGAAAAAAGAAAAGGAAAAGAAAAGAAAAGAAAAAAAGAAAAGAAAAGAAAAGAAAAGAAAAGAAAAGAAAAGAAAAGAAAAGAAAAGAAAAGAAAAGAAAAGAAAAGAAAAGAAAAGAAAAGAAAAGAAAAGAAAAGAAAAACCAAAATAGTGTCTGTCTTAGAGTACTGTTCCTAGCAAGATGGAAGAATGAAGAAATTTTCAGTATTCTAGAGCTGCAACTAGTCCTCAGCCTCTATACTGGCATCAAAATGCAAATGTAATCTGCATAGTTATAAAGTATTTGCAAACTAAAACCAATACACGTCTACACCTAATGAAATAACAGGGACAAATCTGGGCTTCTGAGCTGATTGTGGCTTGCAAACAGTCCAGCTACAGGCAGTACCTACTGCTGACAGATTGCTCAACAAGAGAGGGCTCTGTAGGCCCAGAAGCTGTTGGATCACATTGAATTCTTTGGCTAAAGGAAGCAAAATTTTAGCCAAAGGAAAGAGCTTCTATGGCCAATATAAATTCCTTTTCCTAGCTCTTCCTCTGGTTGTTGCATTCACCTCATCTTGCTGATAAGGAAATTCCAGGCAGGAAGCTGTTATGCTACTGAAAGGAACTAAAAAAACCCTGTGGATTTCCAGGGGTCTGGAGGCAGCCGTTGAGGAGCATCATGATCTTTTCAGAAATCCTCTGCAATGTTGTCTTACCTAGCTGTTCATGTTGGAGTGATGTCCCTCTCCCACAAAACACCAGTCACCTCCCACGCCTTCCCCAGTAGCTCCTCCCTCTGCTCACGCTCAAACACCGGGAATGGCCAGTGACCCTGGAGCTGGTCACTGCTAACCACTCCTGCCCAACAGAGCCAGGGGCCGCCTACTGACCAAGGTGCTAGGTGATGGTGGCGGGATCCAGTCCTGCCCATTGCACTGTGGGAGAGGCTATCATGGCAGCAGCACTGTTTGGGATACTGAAAGTCTGCAGATGACTGTGCAAGGAGGTTAGGACCCTGAAAAGTGCAGCACTCCCAAGTCCTGCACAACCCCTCCCAAGGGCCAGTAACAGCAGCTGCGGGCTGAGTGTGGGTACAACTATCCCTCTCTGCTCCCATGCCATGCACTTCCCTGAGCAGTGCCCTAGGGACTGCCACAACTGTCCCTCACCTGGCTTCATTCGCTGGGCTCCTTAGGGTCAGCTGGAAATAGGCCAGAGTACTGTCTGCCATTTGGAACTCTGAGAAGGCACTTCTTATGGAATCAGGCTTTTAACTAGAATGCAAACAATCAGTTCTCCATTCACATCTCTAGCTTTCCTGTTTTTCCTACAAGGACACATTATTACATTTAATAAAGGAGCCAAGAGCACAGGGGAAAGCCATAAGACAACTGTGTTAGTGTTTGTGTCCATCTAAGGCTGTTCAGGGACATAGATGGGCAGAAAACTAGAATACTTTATTGTGTCAAATGTACAATTCATAAAATCAAACACATTCAAAATACCCTTTCAGCCAGTGCTACCTGTTAGAGCATTAATATGCCATATGTAAAGGCATAAAGATGAGCATAACAAATGAGGGAAGTTACAGTGTCTAACTTGCCTTTGAAGCAACATGTCCACAGCTGCACAGCTGTGGAAGCGAAATGCCATGTGCAAGCACAGGTTAGAAAGCCTGAAAAAGGCTTTGTTGGTGCTCTCTGCAGTTGGTTCTATGACTTATCTTTTTAGACTGATACATTACACACACATATGTATACAAATGAGTGTACTAGATATACTTAGATAACAGCAACATTGTCAGTAGAGATAAAACACACAAGACATGAAGCACAGAGCCACTTTCTCTGAAAGTAAATCAATCACCATGTTGAAGATCTATACAGATATTTTCCAGGGTAAAATTTAAAATAGCTTCAGAAATAAAATGAGAGGTTATGCATTCTTTCTATTGATGATTTTGTATTGCTTTTAGATCACTGCATACCCAAAGCCATGCAGTGCACACATGAGCTGACATGCTTTGAAGATTATGCCAAATTCTGCTTGCTTTATGCAAGAAGGTGAAATCAATGATATTACTCCTGTACACAAGACACAAAAATTTATTCCAAAGTTCCTCATTTCCTTGGCAAACTGTCCTTATAAAGCATGCTGCCAGTTCTGCAAGCTTTTAAGCAGTGGATCTAATAAGGCTGTTTATATAAGCAGAAGCATGTATTTGTTCAAATGCTGCCCAGTTCAATTCTATGCCACAGCTGAAATTTTTGTATGAAGTCATGCTTTAAGGAAGTGAACCACTCCTTACTGAAAACCCCTCTCCCACTGCTGTGGCAGTAATGGTGTGGGCGAGGGCCTCGCAACTGGGGGCTTTAAAATTGTATTTCCATACAGCACCTTTCTTCTTCTTGGGAGATTGATGAGCAAAGATAAGGCAACAAGAAGCACCAGCCTTACTGGTTTTAATGGACTCAGGATATCCACAGTGATTTACATGTTGCATATATAGCTATCTGACATGGAGTAGGCTGCTGTTAACTCTTCTTATAATTCAGGGTTAGCAGAAACATCATCACGCAAAAATAATCATCTGAGGTATCTGGTACACATGGTTAGCATCAGTCCCTATATATTGAAAAAAAAGAATTTTGGTTCTCAGCAAGAAATGAAAAAAATCATGATGGAAAAAAGACAAGACAGATAGTGGCCAACAGACAGAAAAGATAGAGAAAAAACACTCTTTTCTGTAAATAGTCTAAGTCTGTTCTGACTCTTGTACCCAAATCAGAGTCTGCTGTGGCCAACATTACATAGGTAAGCAGAACCAGAACTTCATACTTACACAGAAATTCCTCTCACATTCCTAAATAGCTTTTGAATGAACCTGAAATGTGGAATGGGAACAGTGAATCCCACTGATTCATGTAGATTGAGTTTTCTTATGTTTAACTTCATGGAAATACCAGGAAGTCCCTGCAAATAATTTTTAGACATTATCTTTCAGGAGTAGTATGCTCAGAATCCATCTGCTGGGTAAGGATTAAATAACCCATGCTAATACAGTGTTAACAGCCAGTAACTTTACAACGTCTCTGAACACTGACTCTGGATGGAGTTCATAAAGAGTGTGCTGCATTGGTTTAGCACAGTAAGATTTTGGTGGCTGGGGGGCTTTTGTGAAAAGAAGATCCAATGCCAGTTGGATCCAACCTGTGGCCAAGGTCAAGCCCATCAGCGATGGTGGCAGTGCCTGCAGAACAATGTACTTATGAAGGGAGAAAAAACCTGTGCAGCAGCAATCACAGCCAGAGAACGGAGGAGTGAGTGAGTGCACATGACAGCAAGAGCCCTGCAGACACCAAAGTCAGTGAGAAGGAGGGGCAGGAGGTGCTCCAGGGGCTGGAGCTGGGATTCCCCTGCAGCCCCTTGGTGCAGACCATGGTGAAGCAGCTGTGCCCCTGCAGCCCATGGGCTTCCACAGTAGAGCAGAGATCCACCTGCAGCCCACGGAGGACCCCACTCTGGAGAAGATAAATTGCCTGAAGAGACGGTGACCCTGTGGGAAACCTGTGCTGGAGGAGGCTCTTGGCAGGTCCTGTGAAGAGAGGAGCCCAGACGGGAGCAGGTTTGCTGGCAGGACTTGTGACCCCACAGGAGACCCACTACAGAGCAGCCTGATCCTGAAGGATGGTACGCTGTGGAAGGGGTTCATGCTGGGATAATTTGTAAAATCTGTGAGAAAAACTCATGTTGGAGAAGTTTGTGGAGGGCTGTGTCCCGTAGGAGGGATTCTATACTGGAGGTAGGGAAGAGTGTGAGCAGTAAAGCATGAACAGGACCTATTCTCTACGCTCTGCACTGGCGGAAGGGGCAGAGAAAACCAAGAGACAAGTCTGAAAGAAGGGAAGGGTGTGGGGAAGGTATTTTAAGATTTGGGTTTGTTTTCTCATTATCTTAATCTGATCTTATTTATAATAAATTCAACTGCTTTCTGCACATGGATCCTGATTTACCCAGGATGGTAACAGGTGAGTAGTCCCTCCATGTCCTTATCCTACAAGTCTTTTGTTACATTTTCTCTCCCCTGTCCATCTGAGATGGGATGGGTAGGGCTGCTTTGGTGGGTACCTGGCATCTAACCAGTGTCATCCCACCACACACAGGTAGAGGTCCAATGTGCAATGCTCATATAAAAAACCATTAAGACAAAAAAAAAAAAAGACCAGCATCTCGCTGGATTTTCACCTTTTTCACCTTTCAGGAGAACTTCTTACTGTAAGATCATGGACTACAGATGGGTATAGGTATACTCCCACCAAGTGCAGCACAACATCTCTTTTGTTCTCTCTTTCTCCTTGTCTCCTCATTTTCTTCTAAGCAGTGGTGGAGATGTAGGATCACCTTCCCTTTCAGCTTCTGCTGCCTTCAGTGTGGTTGAGCACATTGCTTCTAAATTACTTTAACTAATATGTATCTTAGAAATCTTATATCTGGTATAACTCATTATTTTGCAAGCTTCCAGCTGAATCCTCATTCCTACTCATTCTAATGTTCTATTGAACATGCTCTGATACTGTGGGTGTTAAGATTTCAAACATCCTAACAAAAAGGGTGTCTGCCTTTACAGGAGACAATATGTCACTATGAGAAGTCACAGTCTAATTGACATCAGTGAGAGCTGCATTTCATGCTCTTCTTGATATTCTGTCTGTATTTTCCTCTTTTTCTCTGGTTATAGCTGTTAAATTGTCCCAGCCTCACCTTACCTTCTGAGGGCTTTTGCAGAGTATATATTTGCAGAGTAATCATGGCACATAAGTGTGCTATTTTACACCGGCCAGCACTACAGCTCATTCTTCTTATTTCCTTATGTATTTGGATACTGTCTTGGAGATTTATTTAAACTGTTTAATTTATCTTAGTTTATTCCTAAGTTCAGATTGGAATGAACACAAACATTATTTCTTCACCCCGTTAATAACTTTTAAGATAGCTTTTCCACCTCTATTTAGCAGCTCTTAGCAGTTTCTATATATGAAACAGTCCTCTAAATAAAACAAAAATAAATACATAAATAAAATAAACACAAAAATTCTTAATTTTTTTCTTGTTGCTAGAATTTGCAGAGCCCCATTACTTCCAAAAGGCGGGGTTTTTTAGGATTTAATGGGATTTTAGTTTCAAATCTGTTCCAGATATTACATCTGGTCCAAGGCTATCCAGTTCAAGTGCTAGTGCAGATATTTTTTTGTTTATGTCTTTAAGCTTTTGTCTTTCTCTAATTTTCCTTCTTTGACATGGAATAGAGGACATAGCAGAAGGAGAAATCCCTGAGAGACCATATGACTTAACTTTTCTAGAAAAGTGAGTTTTAAATGAATGGGATTATACAAGAACAAAATTATGAAATCTGCAGCAAGCTTTACTGGATGTCTTGATCACAGACACTGTGTTGTTTACTCTTTCCCCAGGTTTTGGGAGCTTTTTTGCACTCCTTTTCTCCTGCATATTTGGTGTTCTGCCCTGAAATGGATAAAAACCATCTGCCAACATTTGCATGTTTCTTCTCTATTATAAGTGTTTGTAGCTTGAAATAGTCATTGAAATGTGGTTTAGAAAATACTGAAAGAAATTGCAACTTGAATCTTAAAACAGAATTTCAAACAAATCTCTCTTAGGGCAATGGGAAGTACATCAAACAGCATGCTTTAAAGTATGATTCATCATTTGATGTAGCTGATGCATCTGATGTAGCTGATGTTTCCCATCTGACAAAGGCGGGTAATGCACCCTTTACAGCTATGTGTCAAGTGTTTTGTCACTGGAGCCATAGGTTCCCTCAGTTTTGCCTTTTGCACAGCACCTAAAGCAAAGCAGTACTGAGAAGCATACCTGTCACGGTTCTGCCCACCTGCCCACCCTCTGAGGCCTTTCTGACATAAGTTGACATGTTTCATTTTCTTGCACCTAACAAGCTTATAATGATTCAATTCCATATTTTGATGAAATTGTGAGAAGCTGAGAGCTTCCTACCCAATGTGTGAACATCTACAATATTATCAGAAAGTAATATGGGTAAAGATTTGATATGATCTTCCTCATCATAACATATAAGAGGTTTATAGTCCTCTTTCTCTTAGAGGGGAAATTTTTTTCCTTCATTCTCCAGAAGGAATAAAATATACAGCCAGAAATCTCCACAAGTTTTTGCAACTAAGTAATTGTTTATGTAAGTCCCACTAAATGCACCTGAAATAAAGCAGAAACAGGTAAAATTACACAGAAAAATGACTGCAAAACAAGTAATTGATCCTAAACCTTTCTGCTCAAAGAAATTACTTTCTGAACATGCTGCAGTTCTAATTATGACTGCAATGAAGTCATACAACCAAGCACAAATTAATATATTCTTTGCCTTTACTACTTCTATATTCAGTCCTGTGTTCCTCTTTAGTCCGAACATAATCAGTCTTCTTTCCATCTCCATCCTGCACTGCAGACTATAATTAAACAATGAAAATCTGACATTTATCTATAGAGGGAAATTGTTTAAAGAACCACTTAGTACATGGAATTTTTTTTTTCACTCATGCAGAATTAGTCTTTAATATTCCTTTATTCCATTTACTCTTCCTTCTATGCATTTTAATGCTCTTGCTCTCATTCCTATCATCACTCATTTTGGACTTTATTTATTGGTTTGACAAAAGCCAGACTTACCTCAGCTGCTATTGTACAATACTGCAGGTCCAGTGGGACCACTTGACTGCTTGTATTTCCATAAAGCATATTTGGGGAAAAAATTACTGAGGAAACCACATGCATAATCAAATAATAGTGACCAAAAAAATTAAAAATCTGGCATATTCTTAATATTAAAGGGAAATTCCTTCAGGGGCTATTTTCAGGTAGGTAAGAATTCCTTCTTTGCTCCTTCTCAGTACTATATGGGAGATCTCTTCTGCTGATACAGTGTAATATGTGCAGAATACCAAGGCAAACTCCTACAAAGGTTACTATATATATAATGTAGCCTTTGAAATATTATCGGGGACATTACAGCCTGAAAGCCACGCTTTTCCCCTTGTGAAACAGATAGACACAGCTATGTGAGAAAAATCCAGGTTTGTTCCTCCCTTGTCCTTAAAACCACTTTTTTTCATGGGTAGTTTGTGCTAAGTTGCCAAAAACCCTCCAAGAAACTGACTTCAGACTGTATCTCTGAGCATCAGGAGAAAATCTGAAGCAAAGGATAGTGGCCTTCCCAAGGACAAAACACACAAATGGATGGATAAAAGATCCACACAACAACCTCAGTGCTGGCTCATGTGCAGGTGGACAGCAACAGAGCACTTAATAAATGCACACTTGGAACAGTGAGGAAGCATTGCAATGACCTTTTTGTTTTTTTCCTTTACAAACTGACAGGGGAAAGTGTAGAGTATTGTACAGGTCACTGCTTGTTTTGACTAGCACAGTTCTGGTGCACAGTGAGCAGAGTGACAAAATCCCTGTGCTCGGTTACGGAGATGACTTTCGGCTGGAAAGGGTGGTTCAGGGCAGCGAGTCAACCTTCACCCACGGCCACTGGCCTCAGAGAACAGGGCAGCCACTGCTACAGCAGCAGGTGTGACAGCAGGACTCTTCCCACTTTTATGGCCCAACACAAAGCATGCTGTCCTCTCCCTCAGGTTCAAGAGGCCATCATTTCACCAGCTGTTTATTTAATCCTGACTAATCCTGGATTCAAGCCACGGCCTTTTGTGTAGATGAGATGAAAACCTGAAGGACACACCACAAGCAAAAGGAAAGCATAACTTGAAAAGTAGGTGCTTTTACTCCACCATCTTGAGGCAAACCAGAGTACTGAAGCTCTAACTAAATGGAAATATTTGTTTCTAAAAAGAGCAAATTATTTAAACTTATTGCTCTTTTCCAAAGTATAAAGACGTGACCTTTCTCTCTTTTCCTCTCTGCAGACTTATTCTTGCTGGCAGAAAAAAAAAAAAAAAAAAAGCCATGACACACAAGCTTCACTAGTGAAATCTTTCAACAGAATAAGGTATTTAGATATCTATGCCACAGATTTACCCTCAAATAAACTAGATGTACTTTACCCTCAAAGATGACTGGATTTGGACTATCAAAATATCAAACATGTATAACTGT
This sequence comes from Calcarius lapponicus, assembly GCA_039654755.1. Lineage (NCBI taxonomy): Eukaryota > Metazoa > Chordata > Aves > Passeriformes > Fringillidae > Calcarius > Calcarius lapponicus. Next base: position 43,828,968 of record CM077481.1, read on the forward strand.
TAAATCATAGAATCATCAAGGTTGGAAGAAACCTCTGGGTTTGCCAAGTCCAACCATCAACCCAGCACTTCCATTGTAACCCCTAAACCACTCACCCGTATCACCCAGCACCAAATCCAGATGCCTCTTAAACACCTCCAGACATGGTGACTCCACCTGGGGTGGTAACTCCCAGGGCAACCTATTCCAATGCCTAACATGTCCTAACAGTGATTTTTTTTTCCTAGTATCTAATCTGATTCTCCTGTCTCAGCTGAAGGCCATTTCCTCTGGTCCTTTCACTGCAGGGACAGTAGAAGTGACCAACCCCCACAGCCCCCTTTCAGGGATTTGTGGAGAGCAATGGGCCTCCTCATGACTAAACAAACCCAGCTACCTCAGCAACCCCCACAGGCAAGTTTCCTAGACCCTTCACAAGCCTTGCTGCCCTGCACTGGCCACACTCCAGCACCTCAATATCCTTAATACCAAATACCAACCTTAATACTCAATTTGTGTTCCTATTTGTGCTTTGTTTTAAATTATTATCTTCCCATAAAACTAAAGATCAAAGATTTGACAGCCTACCAAACTTCAAACGTAAGGACTGAATTTTGCAAGTAGTTTGGAAAGAGTTATCCGAAGCTGGGAAGTTTTAGGTCTCAGCTCTTCCTGTAAGCTGGTCAGCCTTTATTTTTAGTTTTCAATTGTCAATATTTCTTTTCCTTTTGTAAAGGAAGTTTAAAGTACTGCCAGTACTTGAAGCTGTATTTACAAGTCCAGTGTGATACAAACAGGGCTGATAATTTTATGTAGCATTCAGACTACTTCAGCTCCTTCAGCTGGCAGGACCTCTAAGAAAAAGACTAAATGCTTATGTCACTGAAGTTGCCACAGGTTTGCTGATCTCATGTTAGCTGAAAAACTGAGAACTCAGCTCCTTAGGGAAGGTACAAGCCACCTTTCCATATTAAACCTTTAATGGTACTTCCAGATCAAGTCTTTGTAAAATCACTTTGTGGTTTAAAAGCATTCCCTTGTAAAATTAGCAACTAAATGCTTCCTTTACCAAAGTGCACAGGACCAGAGAAGGGGATTAATTTTCCCCTGCTACATTAGAACAAACACCTTGTTTCACCTGAAACCGTTAAGAGTTCAACACAAATCCTACTCACACAAACTGAATCAATTAATAGATTAAATCTATCACCTGTGTTTTATGAACAGCAGGCTATAGGAAACATACTAACACCATGATTGATCCCTATCCTAATCTTGCTGAAAAACATGACTGAAAAAACCTTTTATTTTGAAACTATTAAATAAAGAAGAGGGAAAGGTGGTTAGTACAAGAGCAGAACTTAGTGTTTAAACTGGAAATACACTTTGGATTTATTTCATGCCCTCAATAAAGCTACAGTGTATATGAAGTCAATGCTTTGTAAAAGAGAATACCAAGGCAGAAGTCTCTAACAGCTGCATTTCTGGTACATGATGCCAAAAGCTGGAGCACAAAAGAATTGTGCTACATGGAATCACCAAGGTGGCATCTGTTCTGCCAAACTCTGCACACATGTGACTACCTTCAGCAGACGTGAAACTCGCCTGCACAAGCCCAGGTCTTGCTAAGCAGCACTGCTGGTGTCTCTGTGCAGGTCATGGACACACCCCAGCACAGCAACGGGGGCTGGTCAGACCGCACTGACCTCTTGGCTCTGGCAGCTGGGCTCTAGCAGATCTGAACAAGCACCGAGGCTTTTCCAAGAGCACCTCCTGTCTGCCTGCAGAAGAGTTCTATGTTGTTTTTTTTATACAGACATAATAAAACTACAGTTTAAAGAACTGTTTACCTTTAAGGCATATCTTTTATGATTCATGATATATACTCTAGAAGGAAAGGCACATGCATTTGCTTTAAAAATTCTGCTGTTCCAGTAAACCTAAAAAACTTAAATGTGATTGAATTGTGTTATTGTGAGCCTGTTCAACTACAGTTTCTGTTGTAAACAGAAAACCCTTTTCCCCTCCTAAGCCATTAAGTGAAAACCCCTGTAATGACTTGAAAAGTTTCAGCTAAGACTTCAACCTTTGCAAAGAGAGATTGCAACAATAGTTCCTTTTTATTTTTGATTATTTGTATTTATATATATATATAAACACAATCCTAGCAATATCAAGAACAGATTCATACCCAGAGTGAAATTAAAAAGGGAAATGAAAACTGGAATGATGGCTGGATTCTGGAATGCAAACCAGCAGGTAAGCATGAAATAAGGGGAAGAGGAATAGTCACTACAACCAACTAGCATGAAGAAGCCTTTAATTACCCTAATAAGCAGCTGCTCATTATGCAGGTTTGTGAGATTTTTTTTAAGACTGAACAGTTAAATTCAAGAAAGCAAACACCTACTGGGCCCAGACAGCAACCAAATCTGAGATACTTTTAGGCTCAGTAACATATCTGGATTCCCATTTACCCTGGTCTAGATATCCCCTGGATTCCTATTTAAGATCACATTGAGCACAATAAGATCACAATAAGAGCAAGGAATAGGCTTGTCAACCTCTTATGTCAATAGCCTTTTTTGTATCATCTTGATTTTCCTCATCTCAACACTGCAGAATTTGGTTTGTCTTTCCTGCCAGGAATGCACAAGGACAGCAGAAACATGGAATGTTAATGCACACACCATAAAGATCCTGCACAGGAGTGTAAAAACAATCATTCTGAAGACCAATAAACTGTACCACCTATTTTTACAAGGTACTTTATTTTCACCAGCTGTCTATGTTATTCAAGTGACTCATTCTGTATTTTTGAGTATTCAAGGTAAATGTAAGATGAAGGACACAAATGCCTATTGAATCGCAAGCCTGATCCTGTAAGCTGACACTTCCCTACTGTATTTCTACTGATGTATTCTTACTAAAAATAAAACCCTGGAACACATGACAGCAGAACGATACCAAAACAATAGTCACATGACAAATTTCTCCACTTGTGGCTTCTTTGAAGAGCATACAGAAGACCACCATCTACCACTGATATCAATGAAGTCTTTTACTACCTATTTTGCATGGTAATGGGCAATATGGTTTTACATCTGTAGCAGTAGAGTGAAAATGTACCAGGCATCAGTTCTATAAAATCAATCTGAAGGATAAAATCTCTAAGACTACACCCACAGCCTAAGGCAGTGGCTATGAGAGGTGAATTGCCCCCAATTCCAACATGCCATGGGATGTCGACCTTAATGGTTATATAATTTCCCAGTCTTGCCAGACCCCTGTTTAATTACTTCTGCTTAAAAGTTAGTCATTTCACCTGAGGCAATGCTCTCCTTTCTCTTTTCAGTTGCCACTACCTTGTATTTTCTCTTTCTGGCATATGACTCCCTTATGTCCCTTATAGGGAAAAAAAAAAAAGTCATTGTAGGCAGGCTGCAGAAGGATGGGAAACCAGACACGGAACATAGTCCTTAGGGAAGTAAGCAATACCGGGGCATAGAACAGGACATTCCCTACAGAGACATTTGTTTTGTAGTGGTAGCCACTAGAATACAACAAATGGCAAGAACTTCAATAATTTAATTCTCCCATCATGTGCCTGGTGCCTTTTAGCTACAGTGCAGGGAGTATCAGAGCAATTCAAAGAGGGCTACTGACAGGTGTATTTCCTGCTGGCTGCCCTGGCCATCGCAACCAGAGGCAAGTTTTAAAGAAAGGAGTACTTGTCACATTGACATGCTTTGTGAGAAAAAGAGACTGGATGAAGGCACTAGTTTTCTGATTTATTCAGCCAATCAAACCTAATCAGTACACATACAGATAGGCAATTCTGACATCTTGGAGACTGAGGTAACAGGTACAGCAGGACTCATGAGGTGAGATGTATTGTCAGACTACCTCACCCCTGTGGGAGGTACTTAGATCCGAGGGTCATGCCTGCTATCAATTTCATGAAGAAAAGATTCTATGTATCACTGCAGTTGTACCTCCTTCCAATTAAAATGGAAGTGAATGGATCATTGCAGTGAATTCCACAAGAAACAAACAAGTATCCTTTAAAAAATGCAAATTATTAGGGCTTACTAATCACACTTTCCATATATTCACTCTAGGCAAGTTCACTTGGAACTAAACAGCAAGGCCATTTTCTTTGGAAAATGCCTCAGTCACTCAATGATAACCAGTTAAAATACAAACCACAAATTCAAAAACCAATATCCTTAGATTATTTTGTGTCTAGGTTCTCTTGTGCTGTCACCTCAAACCCTAACACTCCTGCTCATTCCAAAGTGTCTGGGAGAAAAAAAACACTAAACATGCTCTCCCATCTGTAAAACACAAATAATTTATTCAGATAAACCTTTAAGAATGCTCTCAAGCATCACAGTATACTAGTGTACAATTAATGACAACTTCAGAAATCATGCTTTTGGTACAAAGCATAAAATTAACATTAAGTCACAAGATGATTTTTCATTACTTCAAAGAAGCTTATGATCGACAATAAACTTAAAAATAAATATTATCATTATTCAATACTCAATTTAATTTTTATATAGCTTTGAAAAACTCTGGATTGCTGGGAAACAATCTCTGTCTGATAGCTGTCATAATCAGAAACATTCATAATTAACACAATTCACGAGTGTACTTTTAAGTTCTGTGAAAGTATTACTATCTTCCACAGAACAAGTGCATGATGATATCCCAGCACGCAATAAAATCAGTGAGTTCATTTCAGTCCCTTTTTTCCTGGTAACAATATTTCCTCAGGATTCTTGTTTTTTTGTTGGTTTATCTAAGTAGGGAGTGTTGTCCTGAAGCAGATCTTTCCTGGGTATGAGTACTGAAATAGAAAAAAACAAAACAAAACAAAACAAAACAGTAAGACTATAATCTTATGGAAAATACTGGGAAAATACTATTTCAAATTCTAAAGGTGTTTTTACATTTACAAATATTCAGTTACTAAAATGAGGATCTGAACTTGTGGTAAGTAGCATCTATCTAGCATCTAGATATCTAAGACAAAATCATATTAAGATTTTACTTTCAGCTGGCAACAATAATGTTTTCCCATCTCCTTTTATAAGCATTGAAAAATTTGATATTAAGAAGCCATAATTGTTAAGCATGTACTGTTAGTTTGGTTATGGGTTAAAAGGGTAGTTATAAGAAATACAGTACTCAATGGTACCATAAAACACCTAAGTTAAGCACACTACCCCCCAAGTGAAACAAGCCACGAGCCAACCTGGACAGAACTGTAATGGGCCAATCAGGTGTCTTAACCTTCATGCAAATGAAGGATCCAAAAAGAAACCAATTCAAAGAGACAAAAAACAGGACAAAAGGGGGCACCTGACCCACTGAATTCGTGCCGCTCCATCTGGAATGTTGGGGACATCCCCATTGTTTTTAACAATTATGACCATTCTGATGAGTTTAATGAGTACAATTTTGTAAAAATAAGTACATAATATGTATGCTTGGCAGCCAAAAATTAAATTTAGAATTAGCAGTGACTATTAGCAGAAATCCAGTTGAAAATGAAAGAGAAAATATTATTGTGCCATTGTTGTGTGTATAAAATGCCTCCTTGCCCACAGTGTGCAGTGAATAGCAAGAATAATCAAGGGCTTTCACCTGCTGTTTCTGAGAGCTGTTTCATGGAAAGTGAACAAAAAGGAGGCAATAAAGGACTTAAAAATTCATGAACAGCTTGGTGAAATGAAAAGTAATTGAAGAGAAGCCCATTGAAGATAATTAAACCAGAAAACATCCCTGACTCAGGAAGAGCTGCCAGGTGTGAACAGCTGAAAGAGGTGCAAATTCACTTTGTTCCTATTCTTCAACTATTATCTGCCTGGAATCATTGTGGAAGACTTGACACTGGTCCAGACTTATCTTGTGCCTCCATTATAATTGCTGTTTTAAAGTTAAATGTTTTACCAAACCTAAAACTGAAAACTGGTACAAAACTTTCCAGACAACACTAAACAGAAGTAAAAGGAAACAATGTACACAGCTGAAGATTTCCTGTATTCTCTTACCGCACAGCTGTATGCTGAGCCTACCTACTACTTCTCTATTTGACTGCAAGATAAAAGAACTTCTAAACCAGGAATCAGGATTTCAAAATTTGATAGACTTTGCATTGAGGTAATTGCTGTGTCACAAATCTTACACAGCATAACCTGAAAGTGAAATTGTTGGAAAAAAGTTTTGGAAATGAACACTCAATCCTCAAAGAAAAAGCTTTTCTATGGTCGGTGTATATACTGCACTTGTTAATGCTCCTCAGGCAGCTCCTCCCTATTTGGCAGAGCAAGCACCTACAGACAGGTACTGTGGCTACTGCCTTTGGACATATGCTGACTGATTAGCCTGTACATGCATGCTGACTAGCTATCTAATTGCTGACCCTCCTAATAGTTACAGCTAGTTAAGGGACATTAAAAGTAATCACTGCCTCTTTTCTACCAGCCTCCATACCTTAAAACATTTGTATGGAAACTCTGTACCTTTGAAACCTTCACCTGTCCTAGGTAGTGACATTAATGAATAGCTTACATTAAGAATTTTGTCAGAGAATAACAGACAGGCTTTTGCCTTATATCCCTTTCCTTAGTTTCACATTCTATATTTATTTACTAAACTGTAACATATTTAAGTATATTTTTAGCATGCAGGATTACTCACCTATTTTGTCAGAATCTGTGTGAACCGCCTGAATAACAGAAGTTCTGAGAATCACTTCAACATCTGAAGCGATTTTAAGAAGCTAGTAATAAGGAATAAGAAGATAGGAACAAGAGAGTAATTTGAATTATATGTGACTGTTTCTGAAGATATTTTCCATACCAGACAGCTATTCAAATATTAAAATCATTCAGTTATACTACTCAGTTACTTATGTACAATGCTTTTGCTTTTGTATTTATGTACAATGCTTATGTACATTGCTTTTACCTTGGGGATCCTCGAATGACTTACAGGTTGATGTGTTTGACATGGAGCACATAGTGAGGGAAACTCTGGCTCAGTAACATACATCTACATACCCAATTAAATCTGCAAACTAATAAGGTGAAATGCAACTACAAAACCAATTAACTAGTTTCCAATGATCAAAGACACTCACTCATGCCTCAATAACATTCGACTTCCCATAGTGAAAGGGCAATCTCATTCTTTCAACACTACTGCTCCTGAAATAAGGAGACAAAAACAAGGGCAAAACATGACAAGAATTAAGAATACTGAGTTTTCACAGTAGAACTGTGCAGAAACAAGGCACTACCTAAAGACTACCCGAGGTATTAGTATTTGTCAAAAGGCTTAGAATTCCTTCTCTCACTAAGAGGATAAGCTGCAGCACCCTTGCTAGCCTTGCTGCGCCATTAAGAGAAGCCTAATACTTGTTTGCCTGATATCTGTGTCAGAAATAAATGAGATTGCTCAAGTGAGACATTTCAGGAGACATGCTCACACTAGTAAGCAGCGTGTACCAACAGAAGTGGATCTTTGCAAAGGCTAGAGCTCAATACTTGCCATCCACACTACACTTCTTCTCATGCTCTTCCCTTTTAAGGGCTTGGAACAGGTACCCTCCACTTCCCCCTGCTGAGAGCCCATTAGCAGCCAGGCTGCTGAAGCACAGCTTCCTCTTCAGATTGACCTTAAGGGAATTCTGCTAGTTGGTCTGACACTTTACACAACAGGACAAATCACAGGAAGTGGAACTAACCAAAGTAGCTGCCAAAGTGCACTCCTGATCTGAACAAAAACTAGTGCATTAGATTCAGCTACCACATTTCTCATTCTAATACTGTAGACAGCTACCTCTATCTCCTTATGTCACTGCAAGCTTGACATGTACAAGTACATACAGATACAAGTACTTGTTGTCATATTAGAATACACTGCAGCTTTCTATTCTGACTGGTCAATACTCCATTTTTTAGTTGCTGTCCAAAGAGGAACATTAACAGCACCACATTCATGCAAGCAAGTGCTCAGACATTCTCAAGTCCTGTATAAAACTTGGTTAAATTCCTCTGCAACTAAGTCTTTTCAATGTGTACATGTAATAAATATGACAGCTTCTGTGATGTTCTAGGAGTGTGTAGCTAGGATGGAAGTCTAGTGTTTCTTTCACTGACACAGGTTATCAAATATCAACTATCCCACATTAAAAAGTCACATATGTGTAATTTGTAGGTTGCCTAGAAAACAAATACAGATTTCAGAAGTGCAGCAAATCTTTTTCCTGTACATCTATAAACAAAAAACCAACCCTGAACACATAACTTAGCTAATCAGACAGTGGTAACACAAACACTGAGTATTATTACAGGAGGCTGATAACAAGCTGAAATTCAGGAACTCCTAACTAAAAGATCAGAACTATTAACATTACTGTTCTGTGGCTGGCATGAGGAAAAGGTTTACATTTTATTTCTTCAAGGGACAAATGTAGGCACTTTCTTCCAACCAGTGCCCAGTGACAATGTAAAGACAGTCTGATAAAAGGCTGAATGACAAGGACTAGGTTATTCAGTCTGTATGGATGTTAATAGCTAAAATAATCTAAAACAGATAAGTTCCCTTTCAGTTCAGAGTAATTGTCAGAAAAAAAAACCTGACTCAGCAAAAAGTGTTAAGGCAACAATTGAGCAAAGGTAACTAACTTAGTGAATGAACAGAATGCTCCACTTTTAATGCATGGTAAGGAAAGAAGAAGCAAAAAAATTCCTGTAGTATAATTAAGATCTACTACAACTATACTATACTACAATAAATCATAATAATTTTGCTGGTTTTTCCCTTCCACAAAGATGCTGAGTCATTTGTGATAGTAACTCAGCAGGTTGTTTAATTTGTCTGTTTCTGTTTGCCTAAACAACAGTGAGCAGGTACATTTAAGTGATCACAGTACAGATAGGTATTATGAGCAAAGTATAAAATATTTAAATGAAAATTGCTACTTCAAACATTATCTCATAAAATTTTATTATAAACTTTGAAATAATCATATTGAACTATCAGAACACACTTTCTACTTATGTACTTTTGTATGTACAAGACTCTATAACACAGTATTAATACTATTGGCGATATCTATATCTTTATAAACAAAGATCCATGTAGAAGTCTTTCTAAACCAACCTGGCTTTCATGATGTCTCAATCTATTTACAGTGGTTTAGAGAAGCTTTAAGCAAAAACTATTTTCTAAATATTTGTATGTGATGTGGGAAAAAACCCCAAACAACAGAAAGCAATAAAATACCTCATTAATCTTCTCTTCAGATGTCTCGTCTCGGTTATTTCTGAATTCTTCATTTATCTTTTGTCTTGCAGCTAAATAAAGCAAACAAAAAACTGAAGAGTGAACAAAAATTGTATTTTGAATTTGTCACTGCCCCAAAGTTAAGAATCTTAAGTCCTTTATGGCCCAGTCCTGGGGCACTCTGATCAAAGTACTTCAATGAAAGACCTCCATGTAACTCACATGATGTCAGATTTTAAGTTGAGTGGTATACAAATAAAATAAGATTCCCAGTTTAGCATTCTGTATTGCATACACAAGGTATTAAAAAAGCGGGATTAATCCCTTGAGGAAAAACCACACATAGAGAATTAATTGGTACAGCTAACTATGCTCTGGCTGGACTGAAGTTAAAAAAAAATCTCCCAAGAAGATAAGAAGATCAGGAACATTTTAAAAAGAGATGTTTCCCTTCCAAAATATGTGTTGGGCGCTTGAATATAAGGACCATTTTTTTGTTTCAAATTAAAGGATATCTTGTTATGGACACACAAGTTTTCCCAATTATTACTTGGAAATTATGGGAGTAATTTGAAGAAAGATTATGTTAAGAATTATCTTTCTCTGTATTGCAAGAAGAAAGTTCCACTAAATACAGGTAAGCACACACCACACAAAACAAGCATCTCACCTTCGAGGGCTTTGGTATCATTTTTAAAAACTTCTTGCCGTGTTCTGTGTAACAACTTAAAAAGCTTCAAAACCTGCCAATAGAACATCAATAGAATTACCTTATTTGCTAGCAGGATTGTTAGTTAAAATGAACATGTTACACTTGAAAATGTTTTGGTTTAAATTTCATGTTCTTTCCATTTAGTACAGAATTGGATACAGAATCAATATCTAAGAGGTTTTACTTAAATTCCTGGTTAAATCACTTGCAGCCAAAGCTGATGTGATGTCATCAAAACCTTAGATAGGTCTAGATATTTCAAATTACTCTAAAATGCTGTCACCACATCCTAAATAATAATTTAGCATGATGGAAACACAATCCTGAAAATACATGGACATAAGCATTATTTATTGTGCCAATGTCAAATAAACCCAGCAGAACTGGAATAACTCTAAGGAATTGAAGGAATTGTCAAGGTTACATCAGTGCATATTCTCTAGCTATTGAAAAAGAGAAAAAGAAATGGCTGAAGTATTCTCACACTCTTCTACAGGTGGTGTGGCAAAACCAGTGCAAAGCCCTTCCCTTAAATACAACTTCCAGGTCAGCAAATGAACACTTCAGTAAAAGCAAACACTCAGAAAGTTAGGATTTACAGTGTACAGAAGACACACCTGACTACATATGAAAATAAACCTCCCAGAGAATCACAGCTCACAGCCACGTGGTTTTGGGTGATCATTCATACAGACTGCAAAGAATCACAGAAACCCTCAAATTCTTATGAGACTTTGGGGTCTGACACAGACTGAAAAGAATCTCTGACAAGCACCAGAAAAACATAACCTTGAAAACAATATGCCTTTTGAAGCTCCTTCTAGTACTTCCTATCATTTTGTGGCATCTCTAGAGGGCACAATTCCAAGTAATTAATAATAATCTCAATTTGTTCTCTCACAATTACTATTCCAAGTATTTTTAGAAGGACACAGAAGAAACATAGAGCTCTAGCTCAGAAAAAAACCAGCAAATGAACAGAGCCAAGTTGCCTTTAACTGCACCATTCCCTAGATGGATGAATCTGTGGAAGGTAAACCCACAGAATTAAAACTCAACAAATAAACTTTTCGTTTTGCACATATTTTAATATTCTAAAATTTTTATTCCCCATAGTATATTTGCCATCTCTTCAAATAGCAGATTAATATTACATGTGGTTTTATGCTGAATAAATGCATGTATGGCAAAACTTAAAACTTTTTATGCTTATTTTCAACAATTTGTGAGCCATTTTCAGGCATCTTCCTACCCATACAGAAGTCTATAGGTTCCTCACAAGGGGAGAAGGAGAGGCAGACACCAATCTCCTCTCTGGTATCCAGTGACAGGATTCAAGGGAACAGCCTGAAGTTGTGTCTGGGAACACAAGAGAAAGTTCTTCACCCAAAAGGTGGCTGGGCACTGAACAAACTCCCCAGGTCAGGGGTCACAGCACCAGCCTGAGAGATTTCAGGAGGCTTTTGCACAACTCCCTCAGGCACACGGTGTGACTCCTGGAGATGGTCCCGTGCAAGACCAGGGGCTGGACTCCATCATTTCTGTGGCTCCCTTCCAACCAAGGATATTCTCTGCTTCAACTTCTCCAAACCCCTCCTGGAAACTTTTCACCACGCCAGCCACAATGGTGAAAAGCTGAATTAGATGGTCTTGATCAGGATGTATTAATGCAGACACCTCTGACCCCTACAGCCACCTGCATTAACAGAGACCTCCGCCAATACCTGTCGACTGCACTCCCAAAACTAGGCTTCAAGACACTTCCGAAAGAGGCACCGACAGGAAATTACACCGCAGTAACGAAAATGCTTATTAATTCTTAGGTCCCTGTCTTCCCCTAGCTTACTCTCACGAGACGTGCTTTTGATGCATTTTAACCCCTGCTTATCACACTTCTCGCTTCCTTCTCCCGCAATGGCCTTTGCGCGCAAACCGCTACTTTCTTTTACCTAGTTTTGTATCTTTTTTGTCCTGAAAGTCTGTGCTTTTTGGCTCGACAAAAGCTACAAACCTCCCAGCAGGGACAGAGTACGTGTGTGTGTATGTTTGTGTGTGTGTGTGTGTCACTCGCCTGCCCGCGGCTCCCCATGGCGCCCGCCGCCGGCACCGTCCCGCCGCCGGAAGTGCCCCGCCGCCGGAAGTGCCCGACCGGGACGAGCCTCACCCTCCCGCCATGCGCCGGTGCCGCCGCCAATGCTGTCCCCCGGGGGCCGCCCGCTGCCGCCGCCGTTCCGAGCAGCTCTTGTGCCCCCGCGGCGCTGCCATGGCCGGCGGGGCTGAGGCGGCCTTCACGGACTCACAGAAGGGACTTCCAGCCAGCCTGGAACGGATCACAGGGGCCCGTCTGGTCCAACGTCCCTGCTCAGGCAGAGATTTCCCAGAACACACGGCACACGATTGTATCCAGACAGTTCCATCCCCACTAGGAAAGATTCCACAAATTATCTGGACAATCTGTTCCTGTACCCGCTCACCCACAGAATAAAGAAGTTCTTCCTCGTGTTCACTGACACTTCCTGTTTCAGAAACACCGGTTTCTGTCTACTGCCCCTTGTCCTGTTGCTGGGCACAGCTGAGAACAGCCTGGATCCTCCTCTGACCCCTTTCCTTCAGATACTTGCACATTGATGAGGTCCCTCTCCGCTGTCTCGAAGCTGATCAGGCCCAGGTCCCACAGCCTTCCTCAAAAGAAAGACGCTCCAGTCCCATCTGCACTGCCCTCCCCTGGACCCACTCCAGGAGCTCCATGTCTCTCTTGTCCTGAGCAGCCCAGAACTGAACACAGCACTCCAGATGTGCCTCACCAGGGCTGAGCAGAGGGACGGGATCACCTCCCTCTGCTGGCAATGCTCTCCCTAATGCACCCCAGGATCCCATGGGTCTTCCTGGCTATCCAGACAGTGCCAATCCTCGGTGGGCCAAGGTCTGGCAGGAGGCTGCCACTGCCTGCAGGAGGAGCTGAAGGGGGTCCATAGCAGGCAGGCAGTGCTGCCCACAGGCTCCTCATTCCACCGGAGTGGTCGATGGCCCAGGGACCCCTGCCCTCCAAGGGGAGCTGCAGTGGAGATGAGGGGCTGCTCCCTGCCCAGCACGCCCTGCCAGGGGCTGCACATCATTGCCCAGAGTGGCACAAAGACCAGTGTGTTCTACTCCTTCTTCTGAACAAAATTATAATTGTTTCAAAGGGGTAACTGGACAGCCATCAGTTTCTGTGTGACACCTAGAATGGCCAATAAATGATGTTGTTTGCTGCTTCTTCAATTCAGTTTTTATTTTGCCAGACTGTTTCCTTGCTCTTGCAGTTAGAACAACCAAGAGCAGTTTGGAATCCTTCCGTATCTGGGGCGCTGTCTTCTTTTCCAATCTATTTTTTCACCATTTCAGAAGAAAAGTTGTGGTTACAATTTCTTGTTTCTGTGCTTATCAATAGTATCTCAGGAGCTCTCCAGTTTCTAGGAATCCAGCTGTACTTAGACGAGGCCAGTTGCACTTTTCAAGGACACTTTTGGTTCTCAGGATGACAGCTGCCAAGCTGGCAGGCTTTTTTTTTCTGCTGGTGTTTTCCAACAGTCATATTTTTCTGTTCAGTCATTTCCCCTCTCTAGTCAGGTCACTTTCTTGCCTGCTCACATCAAGTTCCCCACAGTCTTGGTTTGCCTTACTCACACCCTGACCAACCCAGCCTTGGCCTGGCCACATCATGGCCATGCTAGGTACATCTGTAGAACTGAATTGCCATTCTCTTGAAAAACAAACAAGCTTGTAGTTCACTAACACATCATTCAGCATTAGCTAAAGGCAGCATTAAGATTTTTTGTGCAATCATCTTTACTACTCACTAGACCTCTAGCTTCAATACATAGTCTATTTAATCATTTAACAATTTAGCAATTACATTGCAAGCTAATTGAAATATGGGAAAACTAAACTATTACTCAATAATTTTAATATTTTTATTATTAATACTTACTTGTAAGCATCTATTAAAAACTTTTTTTACTATGTAACTGATAGAGAAACCTGATCTGTTAGCAGAAGTGATGTTTATTCATAATTAATTTCCAAGAATAATTATTGCAGATGTAAATGAATTAATTAGATCTTTGAAAAGAGGGTCTAATTCATTCATTGTTTTAGTCAAAATAATAAAAGTTGCTGTTTCCATGGTGAGACAAAAATATATGCTGAGGTCAACTATATGAAAAAAAAAGTTTTTGTTTTTTTTTTGATAAACTTCTAAACTTGTCTCTTTATGTCTTCTCTTAACATAGAAATACACTTTCTAATTAAATACGCAGCAGTGTTCATCCAAATTGTTCATATATTTGCTGAATAATCTTGGTTGGACAGCCTTATAATTCAAAGAAGTTGGTCCCTGAAGCACTTCTTTTAATTGTCATAAAACTCCAATTCCATCTGTAGGACACACACATGTCAAAATATCTTGATCCCAGAACATCATCTAAGGAAGAGAATAAAATTCCATTGTTTAATGTACTTTATCAGAGGTTTTTTTTCCAGGGTATTTAATGATAAATTATTTCAGGGTTACTACCAGAAATATATGACAAATTCTGCTCTTCTTGTAACATGTTCAGGCAACCAGCTGCAGAACCATATTAGGTTTAAGCCACTTAGCAATATTTATTCTCTGCCTCCCTCCAAAATGCTTTCCTGTAACACTTTTGTCTAGAGACAGATATATATAAATATTAATATGTGCCTAGACAAATCTTCAGGGAAATCAATCTGTTTTTTTTGGGTGAAGTTTAGAAAATCGTAGAATCTAGAATTGTCTGGCTTGGAAGGGACATTAAAGGTCATCTAGTTCCAATGCCCCTGCATTGGACACCTTTCACTAGACTGGGTTGCTCAGAGGTCCATCCAGCCTGGCCTTGAACACTTCCAGGGATTGGGCACCCACAACTTCTCTGGGCAGCCTGTTCCAGTGCCTCACCATGCTCACAGTAAAGGATTGCTTCCTCGCATCCAATTTAAACCTCCAGTCTTGCAGTTTAAAGCCATTCCTCCTTGTCCTGTCACTACATGCTGTTGTAAAAAATCTCCCTCCATCTTTATTGTAGGCTGCCTTCAGGTACTGCAAAGCTGCAATTATGTCATTCTGAAGTCTTTTCTTTTCAAGGGTGAACAATTCCAATTCTCTCTGCCTGTCCTCATAGAAAAGATGCTCTATCACTCTGATCATTTTTGTGGCCTCCTCTGGACTCTTTCCAACAGGTCCCTGTGCTGGGACCCCAGAGCTGGATGCAGGGTTCCAGGTGGGCTCTCAACAGAGCAGAGCAGAGGGACAGAATCCCCTCCCTGGCCCTGCTGCCCACGCTGCTCTGGATGCAGCCCAGGACACGTTTGGCTCTCTGGGCTGGGAGTGCCCATGGCTGGGTCATGTCCAGCCTCTCACCCACCAGCACCCCCAAGTGCTTCTCACAGGGCTGCTCTCCATCTCCCAGCCTGTGTTGATAGCAGGGGTTGCTGTGACCCAGGTGCAGGACCTCGTACTTGGTCTTGTTAAATCGCATGAAAATGAAGCTTTGTTCATACTCCTTAAGGTTTGTGGGGTTTTTTTCCCCTTGCTTTTTAATTTCTCCAATTTTATGACTGGCGTCACAGATATATTAAAACACATTTACAACTAGATGTACAGCTGTGTAACTTTGTGTTGCCCTCTGTGAATTACTGCTTGGCAATACTGATTAGTTTGTTTCATAGTTACGAAATTACTTATGTGCAGAAGGGCTGGCACATCAAACTGCCCTTTTGCAGGACGCTGATTCCAGGAGTACCAAACACCTGCAAACTTTGCTGGAATAGCTAACTCAGCCCAGCCTGGTGCAGTCTGTAGGAGCTTGTCCCAAGAAATCACACAGATGTTTGGGTTGAATTTGATAAGTAATACTTTTGCCCACAACAATCTCTCCCGGGACTGCACTACTTTTGTAGAGTTGCCTTTCCCTTCGCAGCGTTGATCCCTGCGCGAAGCCTGCAATAGTTCCTCCCCTCGGATCCCTCCGCGATTCCCGGGTCAGCGAGGGCGCGGCAGTGCGGTGGGCGGGGACCAGCGAGAAAATGACAGGCGAGGCTGCCAATCAGACGGGAGAGCACGGCCAGATGCCGGCGTTGACCCAATGAGTGCCGCGGAGGCGTGGCCGCGGGGGAAGGCGGGGCTGAGGGCCGGCGGGAGCCGCGCGGGAGCCGCCGCCATGGCTGACGAGATCAGCAAGGCGCAGGCGGCGCGTCCTGGTGGGGACACCATCTTCGGGAAGATCATCCGCAAGGAGATCCCCGCCAACATCATCTACGAGGACGAGCAGGTGCGCGCTGTGCTGGGGCCGGGGGCGCCGCAGAGGCGTTCGGGAGAGCGGCGGGGCGGGCCGTGCACCCCGCGCTTCCCTGCGCCCTCCCCGGAGCTGCATTGGGCTCCTTGCCAAGGGTCGAGGGTTCTCGCAGCTGGTGTGGGAGGGTAGTGGTGAAACCTTTACCATTTGCAGGCAGCCTTCTTGCGGGTTCGGAGCAGAGCACTCCAGCTGGCTGCTTGTGCAGGTCCCGATGTGCCTCTGAATGGCCTTACAGAGGTTATGCAGCTCTACCTGCTGGGCTTTGGCAGAGAACATCCGAGAGGGATTGCTGGTGCATCGCAGCACGTTAGGGCCGAAATGAAATAATTAGCTTTGGAAGAAATGCAGCGGTTATTCCCAAAATCCAAACTAACTGGTATTTATGTAAGATCTCCTGCTCTTTGTTTTCCCCGCCCTTTAGATTGAAATACTGGAGCCCCGTTAAGAGGGACTTTTGCTTTTGAAATAAAGGGGTTATTCTCGGTGTACAATAGAGACTCTCTAAGGATGCAATTTGTCAGATTTATGTGCTTAAAACTCATGCATAGCTTAAAACAGAGTTTTCTTAAAAGATGGCAGAATTATTGCAGTTGCCATATGCTCTGAACAATGTTAGAAATGTTCACTGCTTTCTGAAAGTCGTGCTTATGTTACGGCTCTGTGTTTATGTGAAGGTGTGTGCTCTTTCTTTAGCCGGGTCAAACCTGTGTGAGCTTTTTCATCAGCTACTGTGGTTGCAGCAGGGTAAGCTGAGCTCTGATTGATTAGGAAACAGGCCATTGATTTCGCTGAGTATATAAGCTACTTTGACCGCCATTTGTGTGGAGTATTTTCTGGAAGTGTCATTACCTGCAGTGCACCACTTGGTTTTTACTTCAAAGTGCGCAGAAATGTAGAACTTCTAGATTTCAGTTGACTGGTGGATGATCTTGAATTAGTTTTGTTGGCTTTATGGAGGTCTTCTTAGAGGTGGCGGGAAGTGTTAAAAGGAGAAAGGTAAGGGAGGTCTTTAATCAATAATTGACCTTCAGAGAAAGGGAAATACTGAAAAGTACAAAGTCTCTGTGGAATTATGCCTTATCACTCTTTTTCCAGTTGAATCTAAACTTCGTGAAATGAAGTTTGGTTTCCTATGCACTCATGAATTTCTGTGATTGTGTTTTTTCCTTAATGCTACTTTGGCTTTCTGTATCATAGAAAACTATTTACTTCCAATCTTTTGCTCTTTAAATTCTTTGATGCTGTTTGGCCATTTGCATTCTCCCTCTATGGAACTACATATAATAGAAACGCTGATTACAAAATGGTCAGCTCTAAGTATGATTTATTTAATTGGGTGCAAATTAGTTTTATTCATCAGTTATATATTTACTGCCCTTCCCTGTTTGGAAGAAATGAGTAGTTCATCAGAAATTCAAACTGGGCATTATCTTCTTAAATATACCTTAAAACCAGATAGATTTGATGGATATAAGGTAAGTTGCATAAAAGATTGATGCAAGTTGAGTTTGGCTTTTCACCAACTTTACTCTTGACTAAAGGCACATTTCTTTTCAGAATAAAAAAGAAGTATATTTGCAAAGAAAATTAACTTTATTGATTCACAAAGAAAAGTATCTAGGAAATAAGCATTTTGAAGAATGTAGGTATGTGTTTTTAACTATCCACTGTCTGTGACATAACCAGTCACTACCAGGTGTTACGCTGTTGAATGTGAAGGGAAAGTCAGAGATATCCTTAGACTAATGCTGGCATCTGCGCATTTGTCGAGGTTCCAGTTGGAAGTCCCAGTTCTGTGGTTGGCCATTTGTACAAGGAGACACAGCTTCATTTTCTCTTGCCTACTGGCAGTTCCTAATTTGATATTTAGGTGATGCATGCTGTATGTGATTGATTGTAATTTTGGTATTTAGTCAAGGTTCAGCTAGTCATTACAGATGTTCGTATTTCAAAAGTGATGCCTTTCTTTTGATGTAAGCATATCTGAAGCAAAGCTGGTTTTAATGCATTACTCTGAAATACTTGGTGCTGTTGAGAACAGAAGTCTAATATGGTCTCAATCACATAACTTCAGGATCTTTGGAATTGCCTTGTTGTCTTTGACCAAGGAAATATTCAGGCATAACTGGAAGTTGATTAGCAACTCTTAGCCATTTATTTTATTAAAAAATAAAATAAAATAAATTTTAAAAATAAAATAAAATTTTAAAAAAGCATTAATGTACTTTTTTTATAGGCATGCATGCCAACAGCTCTACTAGTTGTTACGCATATGTTGCAGTAGTAAATCTTGAACCTGATTGCATATTGCTTTACTGAGAAGGCTGTAGCTTTTAAACAGTACTTTACAAAGCAGTGATCTTTTTTCAGCAGGTCTTGGTAAGCAGTGTTTTCTTTTTAGAAATTAAAATATGTAGAATAATATATCACTCAAGAAAATTTAACATCTCTGCTTATGCTTGGGATATCTGGTAATCTGCTGATGTATGTATTTAGTGGGGCATATTGATTTACTGAAACTCTTAACCTTTCTCCAAAACAAATTATATTTTATCTGTTTTCTGTTCCTCCAGTGCCTCGCGTTCCATGATATTTCACCCCAAGCTCCAGTACATTTCTTAGTGATTCCTAAGAAGCCAATTGTCAGATTGTCTGAAGCAGAAGATTCTGATGAATCTGTAAGTACTCTAAAGGTTTTCTGTACACCAAACTGTGCTTCTCATTACTTCATAATGTACTAGGCTTTCCCCCTTTTCCTCTTGACATTTCAAAGAGGCGAAGTAGTTTTCTGCTACTCTAATGCTTGTTCTCTAGCTTAAAAGATAATGGAGTTAAGATTTTCCAGGAAAATTAGCCAGAGAAAGCAAAATATATCTGTGCATGTATTTTCCATGCAAAATGAATTGGTATTTGTTACTTTACAATCCGGATGTCTGTTTTCATTGTTTGCATACAATAGTACTTACTCTAATACGGGCTTGCGGGTTTTTAGCAGGTCAGAGGTGAAGAAAAGGAAGGTTAGCTGAGAGGTGCTGAATATTTCATTTGTAACTAAAAACATCAAGCTCAAAGATTTTGTAAGCTTTACATGGTAAGATAAAATTTCTTTTCCACCAGAATTATATATGTTGTCAGAAGAAGTAGTGGGGGCTTTAACCAGGAAGTAAATGTAGCTTCTATGACACTTTTGTTGTCTGTTACTGCCTGGCTTGAAAAAGATCAATAGTTCTATTTTCTCCCTATATCATGCATAGGCAGTCTTTATAGTTGTTCTGGAAAGTGTCAGTTGCAGGCAGGCAGCAATTTGAAGAAAAGTGGCTGAATTTCTTAGAATTAACTTACTGGCTTATTGGTTCTCTGCTCTCATTCCTTCCCTTCCTGCCCTTTCCCCTTTTTGTGTGTTTTCTGTTGGTTGTTTTTTTCTTTTTTTTTTTTTCTTTCTCCTCCAGCTTCTCGGGCATTTAATGATTGTTGGCAAGAAGTGTGCTGCTAACCTGGGCCTGACCAATGGATTCCGGATGGTTGTGAATGAAGGGCCTGAGGGTGGGCAGTCTGTCTATCACGTACATCTCCATGTTCTGGGTGGTCGCCAGTTGGGCTGGCCTCCTGGCTAAGATTTGTACACCACAGGAGTTAACTGCATGCATACAAGTTACCACCAAATAGATTTAATATGTTGTCCATCAATCTAGCCACTGTTAGTGTATTTTTTTTTTAATGTGTGTCTACACAGGGTAATAAATGCTCTGAACAACATTCGCACAATAAAGATTAAGCATGTGGGAATCGTCTCTGTCTGGTGTGCCTTACTGATGGAAACACTTCTGAAGTTGAAATTACATTCTCTGAAGTTTAAAGCACAAAACGTTTTTTCAGTCTGCTAACAAGTCTTCTGTAGGTACTGATTTGCCAAGGCATTCAAAATCTAAAGGTGCAAACACTTATCAGACTTTCATGTCTTCTGGGAAGAAATCTAAGCTTTTAGAATGTGGTATGTAAATATTTGTAAAGCCAGCGTAGGCTGCTGCTGAAACTTCTAAAAAGTGAAATTCCAAACTTGCTGTTGGAGGGCTGTGTCAGTACAGTATGTTGGGAACAGACATTCTAAGGCTCCATTTTTCCACTGAGAATGAGTAAAATGATAGTCTTAATGGCACCTGCTATAGTTCTGTAGCACAAGGGTGATTTTGATCAAATTGAGGACTTGAAATTAAAATACTGAACTGTTCTAAGATGTTCAAGGCATTTCTTGGCATGTAAGCAGCATGATGTAGTAGGCATAAATATATCTTTTAGATTCCAGATTTTAGTGAGCAAATCTTTCAGTTAGTAGTACTTTCTCTGATGCTGCATACAGTTGTTCGTGCAACACGGTCATCAGATCTCCAAGACAATAAATTTTCTTGAAGTTAGGAGTACAGATGTGTCTGCCAGTGTAAAAATAGAACACCTGTTCTTTCTAATAAAATTAAGTCTACTAACTAGTTTTTATGATCAAGATACCTAAAAGCCTCAGATGCCTTGATAAAAGAAGGTGGTTGCTTGTGAGCATCTAAAGTGTTAAAGAAATGTGGGAGTGTGTGTAGAAACTGTACAGATAAAAGCAGTGAATTTTATTTTCAGATATAACTTGAAAGTTTGGTAAAGCCATTTGAGTTCATTCAACCAGAAAATACTCTGTAAGTGCTTCAGAATTTTCTGAGCTTTCAGAGTTTTACCCAATGATGTGACTTAAACAGGAAAATCAGCTGGTGCTTCTGAAGGAGGTTGGTGTATAGGTGAGTTAGGAATAAACACATGGTTCTGTAGCGCTAGCATAATGCCTCTTCTCTTTTTTAACTTGCATAGAAGAAGAAAACCACCCAAACCGCAGAGGTACAACATCCCTGAGTGGAAGCTGAATGCATATTACACTAGCAGACACAGTGGGGCTGCAGTAAAGGTTTGTGGCTGGGAAACTGGCTATCAGAACGAGTTCATGGAAAGCCCTTAAGGATAGTGAGGCAAACTGTTGGCATCCAAATATGGGAAAGGGCATGTGACATATGTGTGCTGCTTTGACTTCCCTAATTTCTTTTGTACGTATCCTTTTTACCAACACTGGCATATGTGATTTGAAGCGTGACTGGTGAAGTTTTCACAGCTGAACGCTGTATGATCCTAACTCTGTAAAACTTTTGTTTGCTTTACTTGGAATCTTGGGAGATGTGTTTGCAGATCTTTGTGGATATATGCTTTGGAGAGGTAAGAAGACTTTGAAGTGGGGGCAGAACCATGAATCTTGCAAAGGTAGCCATGAGGCCAGCTTGCTAACTAATTTAATTGTGCTTAGGTTTCAGATGAGTACCTTCTGGATTGCTGCTCAAATGATTCTGAGTTCAGACAATGGTGTACTCATGCGGGAAAAATAAAATCAAAGGAAAACTTTTCCCTTATTTCTGCTTGTAGGAAGTGGGAAAACTGGGCATTAGCTGACACCTTCTGCCTCAAAATCACTTGCCAGTTTGTTGCTGAAATGCAGACCAGCCTCCTTGTCGTCAGTTTTCTTCTGCTTGCATTGCTCTTACTTTTGTGGCACGGTGATGACTCTAGTACTGCTGGTCTGTGATTTCTAAGGGCACTTAACAAAGTGAGGTGTATTAACTGCATCACAGGGAGGCAGCAGACTTTATCTTAGGAAAATCCAGGGCAATGGGCATAAGAAAGTAGTTAAATGACGTGTCCTTTTACTCTACATTAGTGATAGATCTGAAACACCCAGTGGAAGATCTTGATCTCTCAAGTAGTCAAATGTTGTTGAATGACAAAAGCCTGTAAGCAATCCAAGAATTTCACCTTTATATAATCTTCATGGGCTGTAGGTAGAAACAGTTTACCTGACTTAAGTACAGGCTGATGAATAATCTGTGTCCGCTTAATGGAATGATTGAGCTAGGCAACATCTAACATTAATATCTGTAAACTCCCTGATGTATCAGGATGTTGTTCCAGTTTATCAGAAACAGGAATGCAGTAGAGAGTGTGTTTGGAAGCAAAAGAGCGTTTTAATGTGGCTTGTCGTTTCAGGAAGACTGCATTATCACTGTAAACTGTAGTGGTTTCTGGTGGAATTTGTGTCTAATCTTCCAGATAACATCACTGTTACATCACTCTTAATCAGAGACAATCTGACTTAGAGCTACACTGCATGTGTGAAATTTATGTTAGTTTTAAAAATGTCAGATAACTGAGTTTGAAGTAACACTTCCAAGGTATGAAAATTTGCATTCTTTTGGGTCCAGTCTTGTTGTGCCAGGCTGTCCTCGTGGACCCATGGAGTTCTTAAAAATCCCATGACAGTAACAATTGCAGGTTTGGACAAGTCATCCTGACTCAGACTGCAGTTGTCTTATTTATACCTTTCTGTTTGCTGTTTTGTTTTGTGTTAGAACTCATTTTTGTGGACCACACTCAATTTTTGTGGTATTTCTCTCAGGAACAGTGTGTTGATATTTTAGTTGATTGTGTTTGCTATGGATTTAAATAAAAAGTTCTGTCTTGATTTATTTTCTGCTCCAGTTACTGGGGGGGGAAAACCAGCATTGCAACAATTCTTTTTACTTCTTAACCAATAGGAAATGTCTGGTAAACTGGCAAAATTTTATCTTGTCTTTATAATTTCTTTCCTTTTGAGAAGCTATAGGTACTCCAGCTAGTTCACAGCTGAGCTTGAAAGAACTGGGGGAAAATCAAAATCTAGGCTAGTGGTGTTGTGCAGAGCTGTTTGTCAGTTTTGGCCGTTAGGTATGTGGCCTCTACCTGTCTGTCATCAGGGATTTGAAGAGGAAATGTGGTTTTTCATTGGACTGTGATGTGGTTACACACAACATTTAGGTAATTACAGGGCTGACAGGTGGGAGAAAAAACTTCAGTCTGAATTAAAATTCAGTCTTTTATGTAGAAGTTGAAAAGGGAGTGATGATTTAAGGTGAAGTCTGAACTAAAATTCAGTCTTTTAGGTAGAAGTTGAAGAGGGAGTGATGATTTAAGAAATCACTGTTTTAGTAACTAGGTTAGGAGCATGACTCTTTGCTGATAGGAAAGTTGAGAAATACTCCTTTTAATTGGGAAGCTTCAAGACTGCAAATTGTCCTGAGAAACAGAAGATCTTGAGAGAAAAAATATGTAGAGATTCCAGAAGAAAGAGACCACCTCTTCTCTATTTGTGGTAAAAGTGAAAAAGAACCGGCAATTCTGCATGCAAGGGATAAAAACCGTAAGTATTGGCCAGTGGGGGTGTTCTGTATGTTGGAAACCCAGCAACATCTATGAAGATTGTTGTACATGATGGTCTTGGAGGTCATTTCCAATTTTGATTCTGTGATTCTGACATGTTACAGAGTAGATGTGAACATGGTTAATTTGGTCTTGCTAAACTTGCTCAAAACACAGTCTCACTGGAGAGATTGCTCTTAGGATGTGAAGGATAAAGGGACAAAAACTGAGGCTGGAGCTGTAGTTGCTGACCCCTTTTTTGTGAAGGATTTGTAGTGTTGGTTTGGTTGAAGATCAAGGACCTGTCAGTCTCTTACAAAGGACTTCAGTATCAGAGAAGACAATAGAGAATAATTGTACTCCAAAACAATCAAGTATTTTTATTTTGTTGTCATGGTATCTGTACTTCTGTCAGATTATCATAGAGCAGAATCATAGAATATCCTGAGTTTGAAAGGACCCATCAGGATCATGGACTCGTGGTGCTGTGCAGGACACCCCAAGAATCACCCCCTGTGCCTGAGAACATTGTCAAAATGCTTCTTGAACTAGACAGGCTTGATGCTGTGACTACTTTACCAGTGCTGAACCACCCATTTGGTGAAAGACCTTTTCCTGATATCCAGCCTAAATCTTTTCTGACTCAGCTTCATGCCATATCCTCAAGACCAGTCACTGGTCATGAGAGTGAAGAGATTGGTTCCTGCCCCTCTGTTTTGCCCTGTGTGGATGTTGAAGACCTCAGTGAGGTCTCCCCTCAGTGCCTCTCCTCCAGGCTGAACAGACCAAGTTACCTCAGCCACTCCTCATACCGCTTCCCCTCCAGACCCTTCACCATCCTTGTGGCCCTGCTTTGGATGCTCTCCAACAGCTTCATGTCCTTTTCATATTGTGGCACCGAACACTGCCCCCAGCACTCAAGGTGAGGCCTCCCCAGCACAGAGTAGAGCAGGACGATGCCCTCTCTTGCCTGGCTGGTGATGCTGTGCCTCATGCCCCATGGACACAGTTGGCCCTCCTGGCTGCCAGGGCACTGCTGACTTGTGTTCAACTTACCCTCAACCAGGACCCCCAGGACTCTTTGTGCAGCACTGCGTTCCAGCCTCTCATTCTGAGGTCTGTCCATACACCCAGGGTTGGCCCATCCCAGGTGCAGAATATGGAACTTGCCCTTGTTAAACTTCATAGGGTTGGGGTTGCTGATTGCCCAGCCCTCTGATTTGTCTCTGCAGAGCCTCCCTGTCTGTACTTGGAGATAGTTGACAGCTCCTCCCAATTTAGTGTTGTTGGCAAACTTAATATTCCTTTGAGTCCTCTGTCCAAGACATTTATGAAGATGTTGAAGAGAAGTGGGCCTATTGAATTTTGTCAGTGTAAAAATTCTGTTATTGTGAAGAAGATAATAAATTTTCTAGAAATTTAATAAAACATCATACTAGTGTTTGAAAGATCTAAACTATATGTGGAAAATTCCCATCCTTTTGGGTCATAGATGAGAAGGAGAGTATTCTGCCTTGCTTGTGCCTTGTATTTTGTAGAAAGCTCTAAAGGGCCCCAGAGTTGTATCCTCTTGCAAAATAGAAAGAGGTCTGTCAGTTCATTCATGAAGTACACATCTGCTTCAGGTAGTTTATTTTTTTTTTATCTGAGAGTGCCAGTCTTTTATCTGAGAGTGCCAGTGCTGTTTTACGTAAGGAGGTATGATCAGTATTTTAGACCATGTCAGCTAGCACTTTCTGAGGCATCTGAGTTGGACCCACAGGCTTTAGTCTCTTACAAGGTCATTTATCCTTGCAGACTAGAGATTCGGCTTTATATCCCTATGCTTCTGTTTTATTCTTAGAGTAAGATCTAAAATACAGTGTGTGGCATGTATAGAATAGCAATTCCAGAAGCACAATTTCAGGAAGAAAATATCTGTGGGGAAAAGGAGAAGGAGAGGTAATAGGAAAAATCCTCTTTATTTTATTGCATGGCACAGTATATTTCTATTTTTTCTCTCTGGGTACTTTGCTAAGTGCTCTGGTGTCGGAATCTGAAGCGAAGCTCCTGAGAATGGTTGCTCTTTCATGGTATAGCTCCATGCTAGGTAGGGTCTCCCCCTGTCAGATAACTTTTCGGCAAGCCAAGGGAAGTGCCTTGATTTGCATCAAAGCTTATCTACGTGTTCATAACATTTATGTACTCTTGCACAGATCTGAGGTTCCAGTGTGTTATGGAGACAAACCTAACATCACAATACTTGGAATGCATTCCATGATTAAGTTGCAAGTTGTACTGCTACTTTTAATAATATTATTTCTTTTATCTTCATAATATTTTCTGGAAAAGGATTTAACTTGATTTAATTTTTAGTCCTAAAGCTATATCCGGTAAGTTGTGTCTGGGTCTTAGTTTAGTTAGAACAGTTTGGTTTATGCTTGGAATTAATCAGTTCATTACTGCCTTTTTTGTAGTTAGGAAAACCTCATTTGATTCTTAATATTGCGGGGTTTTCTGTCGTTTTGCAGCACAACAACATCCACAAAATTACTTCTGTTTTTATTCACCATAGAGAAAAAACATGCATTTGCTTTTCCAGCTGTGAAATGACAACATTCAAGTTTTGAATCAGAAGATGTGAAGTAAGTGAGAGTCATGGTACAGTTCACTTTCCGCTCTGAGGCACCTTGCTGATTTCATCTTGGTCTCCCTGGAGACTCCACTTATCTTTAAGTCATAAGCTAGCCTAGGGCCTTCCTCTGTTATTGCTGCACAAACAGAATGGAATTTCAGCTTAATGGCCAAACAAGATCCATTGGACTGTATCCAGTAGTTAGAATGCTTATTTATATTCAGTGAAGCTTAGCTTCAGAAATGTGGAAAATACTATCACTTCAGTCTAGATGTGTTGAACACTAACATGAGGATCAGGCTAATGTTTTGCAAAGAAAGATGGGAACAATAAGAGGGTAGAATTATATTCCTCTATTTGAAGTTCAAGCTGTCTATCTCATAGTAACAGCATTTGGGATAGAATATGGTGACTGCTTTAAGTGCTAAACATAGGATGCAGGGGTAGACATTTTTTAATAATTAGTGTTTTCCTTCAGACAACTTTTCAATTAAAAGAAGAAAAAGTTCTGACTCTGTGACATGTGTCCTGATATTGCTGAGGCGATAGTATGTAACATCTGACTTTGTGTGTGAGTTATGCTGTAATCAAACTTGTCCTCTTTGAAAAAATACAGGTAAACACAGACCTTTCTGGAGATAAACAGACCAAACAAATTGGTTCCTTGGACATTAAAGCACTTGTGCGTCAAGGATGGTGTTCTGTCTGAGGTTTTTGGACCTGGCTGAGCTACACGTCTCTGTTGTCTTTACTATCATTATCTTCAGACTTGAAAGAGAGGCCATGTGTGTTACAGAAACCATCTGCATAACTGGAAGTGTCTTTTTTATTGGAGAGAAATAAAAAATATTTATGAAATTCTTCCAGACCTTTACAGCAGCACATTCATCTTTGTAAGAGGTTTCAGCCTAGACTGGTTGTGATTAGTGGTACTACTTCTTCATCAGTACGTTAAGAAAGTGGTTTCCTGAGTTTATCCATTTATTATTGCTGGAAAAGAAGAAATATAGCAGAATAACGATCCTTGTCTTTAAAAGAACAGACTTGTTTAGTCAGCTTGCCCATGAGAAGTAGCTGTGGAGAAGTCTTAAGACAGCTTTTTGTTTGTCAAGAACAGCCTCCTTTGGGCATAGTAACAGCATGTTTTGAAGTTCACAGACTGAGGGGATGTGTCAGGGGGTCCACATGGTTGAATGGGCAACTCTGAACTCAAGTGCAAAAAGCACTTCTATACCAGTGGAAGGGAGGGATAGGAGGGAAGAAATAGAGGGAGGGAGGAAGGGAGGGAGGAAGGGTCATTTCTCATGTGTTGTTGAAGAGCCCAGTGCAGCTGGAATTGAAATCTGTGATAGATGAGAAGGGCAGCAAGGGCTGTTAGGGTTGCCTAAGCAGCAAGAGCAGTCTAAGGAACATGTCGACCCGATGAAAAGATGAGATGGTAGACCTAGTGACACAATAGGAAATAGAAAAGGCTGAGTAGCATTTTTTGCTATTTCTTTACTGGTAAGTTCTGCTGTTGGGTCTCCTAAGCCTGTGTACACAGAGGCCAGGTTTGGACTATGGCAAAGAAAGCTTGAGTTAAAAACATCTTAAACAAGACTTAGGGAGAAGGTCATGGGACTGAATGAAGTGCATCCAGTGCTACTAAGGATACTGGTCAATGTCACTGTGAAACCTTTCTCTGTGACATTTAAACAGTTACAATGCCAGGGTGAACTACATTATGATTAGAAGAAGGCAAACATCACAGCTAGCCTGAAGAAAAATAAGATGGATTTGGGGAGTTTCAAGCCTAATTGAAGTCTCCAGGAGATCATCGAGCCAGTCTTCCTGGAAATAATTTCTTGACCTGTCAGAAAAAGGTGATCAAGAAAAGCAAGCACAGAGTTACCTGTTTAGATTGTGCCTGACCAACCTGATTGCCTCATACAATGATGGATTAACAGTGAGAGTGTGGAGAGAACGAAACAGAACACAGCCTCTTTGTATCTGAAAGGGACAAACATGACTGGATTGGTAATATTCCAGGTGGGGGAAAACTGGCTGGACATACTGGTTCAAAGGGTAAGGCTTCAAATAGTAGCTGGTTAGGCATGGCATTCCTCAGGGTTTTGAATTGCTAACATTTACTGTCTTCATCAATCACCTAGAAAATGGGATGGAGTACGCCCTCAGGACATTCACAGGTGACATAAAATTGGGAATGGGAATGATTGATAAGCTGGATGTCAGGGTTGGTACTCAGAGGCATGAGAGGTTGAAAGAACAGACTGATGGGGACCTTTTGAAGTTCAGCAAAGGTTCTGAGCCCTACATTTGGAAGGGATCAGTCTCATACAGCAGGTGCACTGGGGATTGGCTGGCTGCAAAGCTTTCTTGCAAAGCAGAATCTCAGAAGTCTGGTGAACAAAAAGTTGAAAAGTCAGCAGGATTCCCTTTGCAGCCATGAAAGCTGAGCCCACCCCATGCAGCATTAGGAACGGTTTCATTGAGGGAATTCATTAATCCTCTAAATTCAGCATTTATGAGGTATTGCCTGGAGTGCTTTGTGCAGCTTGGGCTCATTAGTATGAGAAGGGTGCAGACGTACAGGAAGGAGTTCAGTGGTGAGCCACTGAGACAGTTGCTGAAGTACACAATATGGAAAACTCTCAGACTGTCAAATATTCAGACTCTCAAAGAGAGTCCGAGAAATTGTGTTGCGTTGTTTTGTTTTAAAGAGGGAATGGTTTGAAGGGGGCTTTATCTCTGCAGCTTTATAATGGATGTTCAGGCTTTGGAGGTAGAAAGGGTAAGAATCAATGGGCTGATGTTGCAGCAGGTGAAGTTCTGAGTAGGAATATTAGGAAAGATTTTGTGGTGAGAAAGGTTAAATGCTGGAGAAGATTGCTTAGAGACACTGTGGAGACTGGAGATGATGCTCAAAGCTTGACTAGACAAGACTCAGCAATGTTACCTGACTTAAAAGTTGTCTCTCATCTGAGCAGAAATGTGGACTAGAGAGTCACTGAAGATCCCTTCCAACATTGTTCTGTGGTTCCATTAGCAGCAGCATAATCTTCTACAAAGAGTAAAAATAAAGTGATGGTAAGAAAGCCATAAGGCAAAAAACCCAGTCAAAATTACAGAACTGAAATAAAATACATGTGAGGAAGAAGAGTTGTTTGTATCTGAAATCCTGTAATTTTGAAATTTAAATGCAATGAGACTTTATATGTTTGTATAGAATTTATAACATATCTTCTGTCTTGAGGCAGAGAGAAAAGCCATATTAAGCTGCTCATTGTTAGCCACAATTAATTGTAAATCAATGTCTGGAAACAATCAAAATGTGGAACACATCTATTGCAAGCACAAAAAAAGAGAAGAGAACCCAGAGAAATGGAACAAAGGAGAATTAGAGCTCTTATGCAGTTATGAGCAGACTGGATATTCTGTATTGAAAGATGCATGATTGTTTCTTGTTTTATAGGATATAAATTTTAAAAGTAGCATTAAGAATGTGTTCCTACCCCCCTTGCATTCCCTTGTGGATTGCAGCTATCTTGGGATGCTAGTCAGCCCCTGTTAATTCCCATGTGAACTCAGAAAAAGCAGATTAATTTGATATTGTACTAATAATCTGTCTGGTAGTGGTTACAGACAAACAAAAAGCTGTTATGTAGGAGTTCTGAAGCTCCAATCCCCAGACTTTTGGTTGGATCTTAGTGCTCTTGTGTCTTTATAAGAAACAATGAAAACTTGTTAAGAAAAAAGTGAAAAATTGTACTTGTTACATACTTGCCAATATTGTAAATCTTGCAAAGATTTATGAAGTTACTTTGTTTAGTTGGTACTGTCATGTAATCAAACAGGAAAAAATATCCTCTGTGAACTAGATGTTTCTATATTTTGAAATAATAATACAGGAGGATTGAGGAATAGAAAAATGACAGTATTTTGCGAGCACAAATGTTGAAAACCATCTTCACAGCCCTGAAAGAAGTGATCTGCAGCAGTTGGCTGGCTAATCTAGGTACTTGTGGCTGCCAGACGGTAAAATCTGTCCTCTTTTCTTTCCCTAAGCAAAATAAGTTACTGATGGCTACCACTACATTTTTTTGACTTGCTGTGATCAGTCTGAAGTTTTTGTAGCTCCCATTTGAAAAACACTGGGATAGATTTAAACAAAATAACTCTAAATTAGCCTTTCACAAGGAATTTTTTTTATTAGTTGTTTATCTTAGACTTCTAGGCCGTTATGAAATGTACTGCATCTGATGTGTTTCAAAAGTGATATGACAGAATGAGGTTACAAAATGGAATTTTGAGAGTTTGATCCATTGTAAATGGAACAATGAATAACTGAACAAAATAGAATGAGAAAGACTATGACAATCACAAATTTAATAATTATGAAGTGTAATGGAAACGAAGAAGGTGAATCTCAAGACAGGTAACAGGATAATGGGGTGCTGAGAGGAAATTAAATAAACATGGATTACTGAACATGACTTCAGGTCCAGGTACTGGGTATTGCAGTAAGTATAATTTTAATGTGTATTTTGTTGAAGTGTTTTTCAAATGCTCTTAACAGACATTTGCCTTTGTAATTTGCACTGATTTCTGTGGGATCCATTCAGCCCTTCCTGAGCACTTGTAAAAATTCCTCATGTCCTGTCTGGCTACACCAGGGCATATTAAAATATGTGAAAAATCATTGCAGTCGCAAGAAATACTGTTTTCCAATGAAAGACATCCTGATTCTAGTGTGCGTTCTGTAACTGAAAATGACATGGGCTTTGTAGGCGGGTGCCGTGAGAAATGCCACGCCCGGGTCTGGCTTTGCCGGCGGAGCGCCGTGGTCTCTGTGCTGCGGGCGGCGCGCTGTGTGTCCAGGGCGGATCCCGCTGCCTGGCGCGGCGGGCGAGAGGGCCGAGCCCCGCTCCGAGCTGCGCTGCCCCGCCGCGGCCACGCGGGGGCGGCCCAGGAGCGCGCTTGGGCTCTGCCCTTCGGCGTGACGGCGCCTGCATGCTGATGGCAAAAGTTGTAACAAAGAGAGGTGCTGCGGGCTTTTAAATGGCTTCTCCTCTGATGCGCGCTGCTTCTGGTCTGCAAAACAGCATTCGTCACTTCACCGTGGTTTAGATTGCCCTTCCCCAGAGTTTTAGCTTCTAATTAGCTGAATATAGTCTTAGGAGCTGCAGTGTGTTTAGGAAAAAAGTCTTGCTGGTGTCCTTGTGCATCATGCGTTGATTGCCCTTGAGAATTCATTACGTACACTCATGTTTATCCGAACTTGATGTTTCTGGAGGATCCTTTTCAAAAATTTTTAATGTAAGTGCTACAAAGATGATACGTATTTCATATTTTGAAGATGGCATGTGTAAAAACTTATCTTCACGTCTATTATATAGTCACTGCAGGGACATAAAACATAGGTGGTTGCATAACTCTTTACAATAGAAATTCTATCTTTGTTGTCTCATGATTCAGACAAGCACTGGATTGTTGCAGAGTGTTATTACATTTCTAGAACTATATGAGAACCTTTAGCGGAAAAGGGTCATTGAAAAATCTGAGTAATAATTCAAAATAGCTTAACAACCTCTTAGCTGTAATTATATAACAATGCAAAGTTTTTTTCAGAAATGCTTTGGACTTATGCACAATACTATAAAAGCCCCTACTGAATAATGCTGTAGTCACTTATCATGGACTGAAAACACCACTTTTTTAGAATTACTCTTCAGGTGAATTGCATTTCAGTTTGGAGGAGCATTAAGGTACAAAATGGAGACTGCAATGCCAAATACCAAATGTCAAGAGTATTCTGAATCTCACTGGTTCTTTCATTTTCGTGGTTCTTTTTTGTTTTAGTTTTTTTTGGTGTGTTTTTTTTTGTTTTGTTTTGGTTGGTTGCTTTTCTTGATTTTGTTTTGTTTTTTGGGTTTTTGGGGTTTGGTTTTTTTTTTTGTTGTTTTGTTTTTCTGTAATATTTTTTTCCCTCTTAGTGGTATTCTTGTATCTGATTCATCTGATTTGCCGATTCTCTCCTTCCATATGTTTTCATTTAAACTGCAACTGATGCCATGCATGCCTCAAAAACTTACTGAAGCAGGAACCAATCCTGTGTATGTCATGGATAAACACCAGACATCTCACAAGATGAGGTCCTTGAATATTCTTATAGTCAGAGGCACCCGTTTGTTTGCAAGAGCATAATGAGCATATGTTGTGCTGAATAAATCAATCCAGATTAGGGGAAAAAATAATCCAGTAGCACTATCTTTTGGTTAGCTGCAGAGCTGTGTTGGAATAGAAAGCACAATAAAATGTGCATTGCAATTCTAAAATTGTTGTAGAATAAGTAGTGGAAACTAACGAGAAGGCTTTTACTTCAAGTTGCCCTGCTTCATCACCTGTAAATATACTTTTCAGTCTACAAGAAAAACATCTGTTTTCTCAGTGTTTTTTTTCTAGCAGCTGCGTATATGTGCATGTGTGTACATTGCTGTTGTTAGAACAAGGAAACCAACAACATAGGACTTACTCATTTAATCATAAACCAGATGAGACCCTTTACACAGCATGAATCTCATTTCAGGCTTTAGGCTGATAGTGATCTGAAAATGTGAAAATGAAGTAGAGAAGTATATATTTTTTGAATTTTAATATCCAATTCAAAATAATTTTGAGAACACTACTTTCAAGGGGTAAATTATTTTAAAGACTCTTGATATGTAATTCCAAATATTTTAGGAATACCTCTTTCAAAATGTACATTGTTCTAAGGGTTTTGTTATTAAAAAATGGAAAGAAAAGGTAGTGAAAACTGGTAGGTATAGTATGGCTCTTTTATTGGGTTGCATGCCAGATTTTGGTAGGGGGCTGTTTGTGGGGGTCCTACAGGGGTGGCTTCTATGAGAAGCTACAGAAGCTTCCTTGTCTTCAGCAGAGCCGTCCCTGGCAGCTCCAAGATGGATGTGCCACTGGCCAAGATGGGCACTTCTACCAGTTAGAAGTGATGATAACACCTCCTTAATAACTTCTTTAAAAAAAAGAAAAAAAAAGTTATTGTACAGTTGTAATTGTGGCCAGAGAAGAGCAGAGTGAGAGGATCAAGAGCCCAAGGTCAGAGCAGCAGGAGAGGCAGGAAGTGCTCCAGGCACCAGAGCTGAGATTTCCCTGCAGACCGTGGTGAAGCAGCTGAGCCCCTGCAGCCCTTGGAGGTCCGTGGAGATGCTGAGATCTGTCTACAGCCCATGGAGGAGCCCTGTGCCAGAGCAGGTAGATGCCTGGGATCAGGAAAGCTAAGGCGCAGCTGGAGCTTAATTTTATAAAGTGTGTGAGAAATACTAAGGGCTTCCACAGGTACATTAGTCAGAAAAGAAAGACACCACTCCACACACCCCAATAAATGAGACAACTGACATGGAGACACTGAGGTGTTCAAGAGCTGCATTGGCTGAGTTTTTGCTGATAATTCTCTTCCTGCTGCTATCAAGTCCCTCCTTGTCAAGGGAGAAGCCAGAGGAATGTAATTGCATCTACCATAAGAGATCAGGCTCAAGACCATCTAAAAACCTAAAAATATGGGACAGAATGAGATGCATTCTGAAAGAGTCCTGAGGCAACTAGCAGATGTAATTGGTAATCCAAAAGCTCAGTGTCCAAATGGAAATACTGAATGCTGTCCCTCAAGAGTCCAAACTGGGACCAATACTGTTCAGTATCTTCATATCAACATAGACAGTGGGAGTGAGTACATCCTCAGAAAGTTTGAGATGGAGAAAAGGCCAACTGCAAGGTCCTGTACCTGGTTTAGGGTAGTGACCAATATCAGTATTTGTGGGGAGGTGACTGGATTGATGGTAGCCCTCAGAGAAAGACTAGGCCATATTGGTAGATGAAAAATTAGAGGTGTAAGCTCTCAATTTGCACTCGTAGTGTAGAAGGTTAATACTATCCTGGGCTTCATCAAAGTGAGCATGGTGAGCAGGTACAGGGGGTGATTCTTGCCTTCTACTGTTGTGTGACCTCACCTGGAGTACTGTGTCCAGCTCTGGAGTCCCTAGTACAAGAAAGACATGGACCTGTTTGGACTGTGTCCAGTTGACAGCCGCAAAAAGAATCAGAGGGCTGGAGCATCTCTCCTGTGAGGGAAGGCTGAGAGAGCTGGGCTTGTTCAAGCCTGGAATAGAGAACACTGCAGAGAGAACTTATGTCAGTTTTTCAATATATGAAGAAGATGAGTTAGCAGAAAGACAGAAAAAGGCTTTCTGAAATTGAAAGAGGGTAGATTTAGATT
Organism: Calcarius lapponicus; assembly: GCA_039654755.1. Classification (NCBI taxonomy): domain Eukaryota; kingdom Metazoa; phylum Chordata; class Aves; order Passeriformes; family Fringillidae; genus Calcarius; species Calcarius lapponicus. The sequence goes on from CM077481.1 coordinate 43,863,473, forward strand.
GGATATAAGGAAGACATTTTTATGGTAAGGTTGGTTACAGTTAGACGCTGAAACAGGTTTCCCAGAGAAGTAGATGGCCCCATCTCTAGAAAACTTTAGATCAGGTTGGATGAGGCTTTGAACAGCTTGATCTGGTGAAAGATGTCCTTGCCTTGGGCATGGGGGTTGGACTAAATGAGATATTAAGGTCCCTTCTAATGCTACCCAGACTATGATTTTGTGTTATTTGCTGCTAACAATTCAGTTTCATACCTGTAGCTTGTGATCGCCCATCTGAAATGGTGCAAGACTGTACTTGCTTTTTCTCATTGGAATAAGCAAGTCATCTTGAATTATGACTGTGCTTCAGTAGATTATTCTTTTCTCACAGGCTAGGTTAGATGCTTGCATGATTTTATCACCCATAAAGCAAAGATCAGCCTTCTATGAACATTTATGGGAGCAGAGTTTAATCCTTAAATTAATAATGTATGGAAAGTCAACCTGACAGAATCAAACATGCATCAGAATTAGCAAAAATGTAAATGGAGTAATATTCCCACCATATTGTTCAGTATACTGGGATGTGATTGCCTTAGCTGGAAAAGTGTCAACTCAGGTGTCCTCAGCTTTGTAGTAGTACTAGAATGAAGTCAAAGTATTAGAAGTACTGTCTATAACTAAGGAACATATTTTGTTAATAAGCTGCTTAACTGCAAATATAATGTGTTGTTTGTATTTTCTTTCTTAGATTTTTACTTCAGATTGACTAAATGCAAGCTGCCGTAAAAAAAAAATAAAAACAAACAAACCCAAACAACGCTCTGGTTTAGCTTTGGCACTTTTGACCCCTCTAATAGATACATTATTGTTCAGCTGCAGCTCAGTTTATTTTTATGTTTTTACAGAGAAGAGAATGGATGAGAGACGGGAAGTGGAAAATTAATCTGGGAACAGTCACTTTTAATTTTTCTAGGACTTCTTAAAGCATTATAAGGGCACTGAATCCCTAGGGAAGTACAATGTAGCTTTGAGATGCCTGGCACTCTGGGAAAGAGAGGAGTCATAAGAGGCAGTGCCTCTGTGTGCTGACCTGAAGAAGGATTGCTTAAAGTTCTTGTTTCTCTCCCATGAAAAAAGTAAGTCAGAAAGCCACAGATGTATTTTCTGTCTTTCTGGAATGTGTAAGCTTCCATGTTGTTTCACATTTCTGTCTCATTTTTGAAAAGCCCTGACTTTGTCTGTGCTCTAGTGGTTTCAAGAGTTCATAGCTAAAACTTAAAGACACCAGACTTCCTTTTCTTTCCCCAGACTTCCACCACTGCTTGACGTTCTTTAAAGTGGGCTCTGAATCAAGGAACTTGGATTGTATTAAGCCTTACTGTCTTATAGGAAACTGTTTCCTATAATCTGATTAAAATTATTTTAAAGTGGAAGTATTTCTGGTAAGCTTTTATCACTGACTTATAATTTCAGGAATCAGTTTTTCACTAGGCTGCCTTTGGGTTCAGTATATATTTTAATATATAAAATACTTTTTCTTATCCTTGTAGGTCCTTCTTATCCTTTGAGGTAATTTTGATATCTAGCTATTAGCTGGTTCATGAGTTTTGTATTTAGATACAGCAGAGTGCTTCTGTGATAAAATAGGCTTTATTCTTCCTTCATATCCTGTTGCCCGCTTTTATGAGGCTACATCTGAAAAAGTGTCACAAAAAATGGGCACTTACCAGTAGAAAAGTGATTTGAGCTTAGAAAATTTCTTTGTAGGATATTCAGAATGTAGTTCTGATAATACATGAAAATACCCAACACCCTAATAACATGAACTCCTCTCAGGGAAATGAGATCAGAAAGGAGGCAGAATTAGCTTAATAAGATGTTTGTCTTGCTTCTAAGTGAAAGTTAGAGACTTGTAATAACAAGATTGTTAGCAAGGTTACAGCTTTTTGCCTATTGCAACTAGAAGCAACTATTGCTGCTTTTTCCAGAAAAGAGCAAATAGCTGTTTTAAATAAGACTCTTAAACGCACATGAAAGCTATGGTTTATTTTCTGTTTATTCTTTTGCTGCTTTATTGTGAGCATTAATGTATCCTTATTCACCAAAGTATTGGGTATTACTGTGAAATCCAGGAATGTAGCATAATATTACTTGCTTCACTGCTAATTGATGTTTATATAATTGGAATTAGTTGGGAGTATTTTAAAGATACTGGCCAGAATGTTGAGCTTAACTGAAAGATTTTGGTTAGCTAGATGTAAAAAATATATTTGTGTAGGCTTCTCTACACTGTTTCTCAATATACCTGAGCATTAGAGGGAATAGTTAGTCAATGCTTCAATTCTCAACCTGTGTACTACCACTGGTGATGTTGTGACAGTGACAAAATTTGCCAGTCTGTTTGATAGAGGTGAGTTGTTTTTGGCTATCTGTTCAGAGATGTTACCACTAAAAAAGTAGGAAAACAAAGAGCAAATTCCTCTGGGCTTGAATGTAGTGATTGGAAGGCTCAGGGCAGCATGTAGAAGCCTGTGTCAGACTGAAAAAATGTCCTTGTAAGGTAGTTTATGCAGGTATCCCATCTAGTAATATTTGGGATGAGCCAGAGGTGGTGGTGGGAGTTGGGAACATATGCCATGAGCAGACTCTGATCTAAAAACCAGCAGTTAGAGCAGCTTGGTGGTACTAATTTGAGAACAAGGGCTGTCTAATTTGTGGAGGTCCTTGTTTATCCCTGGTGAATAGCAGAGAACCAGAAGGTTGCAAAGTGCTCTCAAGTAATTTTAACATCCTTTCTCAGTGTATTTTGTTACATTTTGGACAATTCTGCATCATGCTGTAGAGGAGCTGAGCTGCATCTTGCTCTCTTTCTAAGGTCACCCTGTATCTGCCTGGGTTATGATTGTTTTGACAGCAGCTTTCTGAAAGCACATTTCTGTAAATGAAGTCCAATGATAATAAGAAAAGAGATGGTGACTGAGATATTCCAGGAAGACTAATGGCAACTGCATTTTCTAATCTGGGGAAGAAATTTCTTCCCTTTTTATGCTGGCAGAAATGAAAGAGTTCCATAATTGAGGGAAATATTCTTCCTATCTGTATGATAGACCATGACAGTTGCTTTTCTACAGACACAAGTGAAAGCACTAGGCAAAAAGTGATGAATAAAACATTAAAGCTCTGGTTTACTGTATGGTTCTGATATGAAAATTTGTTAGCAGTGTTTCCTGAAAATTAATTAATACACAGGAAGCAGAGCTGATTCCTGATTGCACATACATAGTGCAATCTCAAGGTGGAAATAAACAAAATAATTAGACAAGCTTTAGTGTTATGGGAGTAAGAGTAACACTTGTTTATCAGTATTTCAGCTATACTCCTACCATCCTGAGACTGAAATTCACTGTTAGACAAAAGCTGGTCTCATTCCTCTGACAAATTACTTTGAGGGCTCCATGGGCTATGGTTATTGTTTTTACTGAACCCACTGTAATGAACTGCCTTGGTTTTGTGATCCAATTCTGTGAGCAGTATACACTAGAATTCTGCAATTTTTTTTGTTATTGTTTCCTTCTGTTAGTTAAGCTGTTGAAACAGTTCACCTGACTTCCAATGCATAATTGTAAGAATTATGTTCATTGGTTTATTATGCTAAATAGATTTGATGCCCTGATGATTGTTTTGTTGCCTCTGGACTATTTCCCTTTGTAAGGCTGTATGTTGTTAACTTCAGGAACAGAGTCAGCCTCCACTGACACAAGATAATTTCAGCTCATATCCTGGTTTTCATCTGTGGAAAATTTTGCATCCTTTACAAACAAGAGATAACCATCCCCTGAGTTCTGTAATTAGTTTGTGCCTTTAAACCGAGTATTTGTAAAATGGAAATAAGTGGTTAGGATAGATAGATGGTTAATAAATGATAGATAGTTAATAAATAATTCAGTTATATAAGCATCTTGAGAATGTTACCATGGCTCTTCTATCAGATAATCTTTTCAGTGCATTATTCTTACTATAAAAATGAGAGTTTAACTGCATTGTATTTTGCATACCCTATTTTACTTCCATGAGGACAGTCTTTTTGCTCACAATCAGGAGACCAAACTCTGAAGTAACTTTTTTTTTCATTGCTGATATTTTTTTATATCATGTAGTGGTCTAACATAGAGTGACACATTTAAAATTACTTGAAATCCCCTTAAAATGGAAACTCTAAAATGAGCATAAATAATATGCTTAAAAATCTTATTAAGATTTAAGTATAGAATGTGTCTTCTACACTTATGCATAAACTGAATTCAGAATGTGAGCTTAGATTTTTTAATTTATTATATATGTATTTTGTTTTATTTTGTAAACTGCTCTGCTTTTTTCCAACTTTGGAAAATCTGGTGTTTCATGAGAAGTTGCAAAATACCCAATTAACACAAAAATGAAATTAGTCTTTTAAGAAAGACAATTATGCAAAAGAAAGTAAGAGGATGTTGGGTAATTGTGTTGAAGGGTGATTCTTTGTAGCATTAACCTGGTCCTACTCAAACTGATGAGATTTTAAGGTGCATCTGTAATATCCAACAGCATCTTCTCCCAGAGAGAAAGGAATACTCACTCAGATCACAGTCACCTTAAGAATCACTCGTTCACATTTATTCAGTGAGCCTAACATGGCTCTGTGGTCCTCCTGACAAATGTAGGGGTATGAGCCATTTTTGAGAAACATCAGTCAGAAATGTTAGGAACTCAGGCAAGGACTGATGTTCATGGTTACTTTGACATAGTGTTCCAACACAGGAAATGGCATGGTGACTTTTAAGGAGTGGTAGGACTTCCTGTGCTTTGTTTTCATTAGTGGGGCCAAAAAAGCTTTCACCCTAGCCTTACTCACAGGTGCTTTCCTACCGCTGATGACAATGTAACTGCTGCTTGTGTTTTAAATGTTCCCAATGACAAATACTTGAAGAGAGCTAAAATACTGTCCCACTTAAATCTTCTAAAAGATGTTGGGTATCTCCACATAGTAATGAATTAGATGAGATTTGGGAAACAATGGGGCACACTAGAGAATTCTGTTTGCTGTAAGCAATTATTTTAAGCATTTTATTTGCTTCCTAATTTTAAGTACTACAGTCATATATGTTTCTTACAGCTATTTTCCAAGACATCCCAGTTTGTGTTACATTAACCCTCATTTCTCTGTGGATCTGCCATGTCCATATTTCACTGTTCTTAGTGTGTAACTTAGTGCTTGGACTAGCACTGATGAGTCTTTTAAGTGGGACAATCATGCAGAAGAAAGTAAGGGATGTTTGGGGATTGTGTTCTTGTTTGTTTGTTGGTTGGGTTTTTTTGGGTTTGGTTTGGTTTTGATTGGGGTTTTTTGTTTGGTTTGCTTTTGTTCTGTGAAAAAAGCTCTGATGAGCTGGTGTCTAGTCTCTGAGATGGCCATTCTAAGTTTGAATTAGATTTTCTGTGTTCCTTAGGGAAAACCACACACTCTAGTGGTACAGCTATGAAATTTGATTTTAGCCAAAACCAGCAGTCATGTGCCAGGTACCTCAGTTGTGCTGGTACAGCTGAGTACTAGTCCAGAGCAATTTAAGCCTGTTGCCTATCTGAAATGTCACAAATTTTACCCACCCCTCTTTGTCCCTTCTTGTTCTTTTTCTAGTAACTACATTGTTTCCATTGCTCAGTGAACTAGGAGGTGACTAGGGCAAAATATTTTGCTATTGCCAGCACTAAAATATATGGTTTTTACCCTGCTTGCTTCCTGCAACATCTTCACCACACAGAACCAGTGCAGAAGAGAAGGTCAGATGATGGGCCTAGAGGGGAGCTTCCAGGATTTAAAATGTCTGAGACTCTTGTGTTACCATACTGCTACTTTTGCCTGAAGTGTAGACAATAAATAATACATCTTATATAAGCCCATGTAATTTCCTATTTCTGTAAAAACTACAAATACTGGAGTGAGATAGGACTATTAAGACTCATGAGATTATATGTTATTGGTAAAGCAATGTCAAGGTGACAAATTATAGCCTATTTTTCGTCTAGTTGTTCATGAAAAGATTTCATAGAATCATAAAAAGGATTGGGTTGGAAGGGACATTAAAGACCATATGGTTCCAACCACCCAGCCATAGACAAAAACACCTTTCACTAAACAAGGCTGCTCAGAGCTCCATCCAGCTTGGCCTTGAACACTTCCAGGGACAGGGCATCCACGGCATCTCTGTGCAACCTGTTCCAGTGCCTCACCAGTCTAAGAGTGAAGAATTTTTTACTAGTACCTAATCTAAACCTACTCTCATTCTGTTGGAAGTCATTGCCCCTTGTCCTATCACTCCATGTCCTTGTAAACAGTCTCTTCATCTCTCTTCACCTTTCAGGTGCTGAATTAGATAATCCTGAAGCTTTTTCTTTTCAAGAGTGAACAATCCCAATTCTCTCAGCCTGTCCTTGTAGAAAAGGTGCTTCATCCCTTTGATCAGCTTGGTGACATCTTCTGGACTCACTCCAGCAGTTCCATGTCCTTCCTGTGCTGGGACCCCAGAGCTGGATGCAGGGTTTCAGGTGGGCTCTCACCAGAGCAGAGGGGCAGAATCCTGTCCCTCACCCTGCTGCCCACGCTGCTTTGGATGCAGCCCAGGACACGTTTGGCTTTCTGGGCTGGGTCGTGTCCAGCTCCCAGGTCCTTCTCCCCAGGGCTGCTCTGCCCCAGCATTGTTGGTACCAGGGGGTGCTGTGACCCAGATGCAGCACCTTGCACTTGGACTTGTTAAACCTCATGAGGTTCCCATGGACCCAGTTCTTGAGTTTGTCCAAGTACCTCTGTAGAGCACTTGGACAAGCTTGTTTTGAGTTGACAATGTTTTCATAATGCCAGATTCACTGTGCATAGTTGGGCTACTCATAGGCTGTGGATTCCTTTCAGACTAATTTTTTGTTTTGTATATTCATTGTCACTGTGTCTGTCATTAAGTGAATTATCTTTTGGATGATAGCAGAAGGGGAGGGGAAGAATTATATCAGTTTCCTGGTTCCTTGTTCTTTTTCTGAAGAAAGTAAAAACTTTAATCTGATAAGAGTCGGGACAGAGGCACTGTTGTCTGATAGATCAGGGCACATGGCTGGGTAAACTAGAATTGACCTAATAGTCTTCTTTTGTTTTCTGTGGGATTTTGACTAATTTGCACCGTCCTTTTTGTGCACCATCTCCAACCATAGTGGTTTGGACTTAACTCCATCTTAGCAGGACCTATCTCTCTTCATACATTTCTACAGTGTGCAGTGGAAGAGGGTGATGGTATCTGTCTGTCTGTCTGTACTCAGTGCCATAATGAATACCTGGTTGCTTCTTAGAGACTCAGTCACTATTTGACTAGATGATGACTGGTGAAGTGTGCTAGTGTTCAGGTTAGACTGAAATCTTAATCCCTTGTAAAATATTTCAATGCAAGATCAATCGTAGGGACTGCATCTGGGTAATTCTCTACCTTATTTACTTGACTTTTTTCATTTCAGTAGCTTTGGTTATTTTCTTGAGCCCCATCTGTTCTTACTTCCCTTCTTTAAGATGAAAGTTCTTTCACTGGTTTTTTTTTCCTTCAGAAATCTGGAAGAACCAGTGAACTGTGCTTTTCATTGAGGAGAACTGACTGTGGCATCCATGTGCATGTCCAACTAAATGTGTATTTCCTAAACCAGGGGCAAATTGCACTTAAAAGGAAACAAGTGCCCTTCTGTTTTGAAGCTTTAAATGTCAGAGTAGTTTTACCTCAGAAACCCTTACGCTTAAAAAAGATATAGATAATTTTATTTTCCAAAGACCTCTCGGAACTTCTGAGTAGATCTAAAGTGCAGATTTCTTTGGTAGTTCCATAATTGGGAACGTTTTTGCTTTAACTGGCAGTGTGAAAGAATGTGTCACTTAGCCTTTTTTCCTTTTGTGCCTCAGGGAGTAATAATGTAATATACTGTACATCTTGAGATTATGTCTTGCCTGTCAAAATTTATTCTAGATCACTAGTTTGCCTGATGCAAGATGGAATCGAACCACATATAAATGAAAAGTGTCTTAGTTGCCAGCTGCAGTAATAATGCTAATATTCAAAAGGAAAGAAGTGTGCTAAATCAAGCTAGATTCTTAATATTTTTGTAGCTCCTTGGAGCTAATTTCTGAATGAAGACAAACCTTTGTTAAGCATATTGCATAAAAGAAAAATTCTAATTTTCATTTGACACATGGAACAGTCTTAGCTGTTTGAAACAGCCCTCGGCTGTTTGAAATGAGCAGGATGTCTTTCATACTTGTCCTTATTGGCGGACAATGGGCAGAAATGCAGAAACCAAAAATTTTAGGAGCTAGAAAGGAGGGAAAAGAAGTTAAGATATTTTACAAAGAGCATAATGCTGGAGACATACTTGTGCTTGCTATACTTTCTAATTGAAAGAATTGCTTGGATAAGTGTTAAGAATTGCAGTCTTCTTTCTGGCTTCCTGACATCCTTGCAAAGATAGTCCTAATAAGCTTGATTTTCACTGGTGTCTCTACACATGTGGAAAAATTTGACTTTAGGATAAGTATTTTTGTGTGGGCAAGGTTAACAAAGCAAAGGTTGAAGAGAGTAAATGATTCTCTGACTTCTGACTGAGACCTATTGTCTGGCCATTTGAAATGACATTCTGATGTTGTCTTTCAAATACGACAATAAAGGCACAAAGACAAAGGTCCTTTTTGAGGATTTTGTTTTGAGAACTGATGATGGACACACCTTACATGCATTTGTAAAGAGAGGGAAAGAGTGTTTTTGTTATATGTAGGTAGAGTAATGCAACCTGTGATGGAGCTAATAGTACCTTCCTGTGCAACATAGCTGCATTTGTGGACAAATAGTCACCAGCAAATTTTAATTACAGTTTTTCTATTTCTAGTGATATACTATATTGTTGCTAGTCTTGACATCAAACTATAAAAAATAAGGCTTTAAAAGTCACAGTAATTTACACAACTCTGTAAGTTGTTCCTAGTACTGCACAATATTCATTATAATTTATCTAGGGGACTATAAATTCAGCCCAATGCTCCACAACTTGTTTGGGGACCAGATTCAATAGGAGACAAGGAATATATGAAATTTTCCTTTCCCACAGAGGGAATTTGGCAGGGAGAGAACTGCAGTGGCTCTGCCTGTTTTCTGTTGAGATAGTTCTGGCTCACTAATGAATTGCGTGATTATTGACTCCTGTGTGTTGTCAGAAATGCAAAATGAGCAAGAATAAGATGCTTGTTGCCTGTTCTCTCTGCCTTACGGAATAGGCAGACTATTTGTGGGCAGAGACAAAAGGGTGTTGATTTTATGAGGGGTAGCTTTGTTTCTCTGGACACGTCTGTATGGTAATGCTAGCTTGCGACTCAGGTCAGTGTGCCCTCCTCATCCATGCTGCTGATGTGCTGACATACATACTAATTAGTCTGCAGCCAGCAAGTTCCACTGGAGGACACTTCAAGTAAGAGACTCAATAGTTCAATGCTTTTAGATAGCTAATTAAACAACTTCTGCAGGTGTAAAAACAGATTAGTGTGAATTCCAGATGCCTAGCAAACATCGAACAGAAAAGAACAGTAACAGAAAAAACCACCCCCTTTTCTGATCTCTGTGTTGCGCCTGTTTTTCTGAAAAGATATTTCACAAGTCCAGATTCATACATGTATATGACTCATTATTTTTATGAAAAAAATATGAATAAAACCAATTTGACCTCAGTGTCTTGAAATGTCTGACTTAAATGTGAACCAGACTGGGTTTGCTTGCTTTATTTTCAGATAGACCATTTAAGATTTCAATGACAGCTTTCTGATCTCCATTCTTATAAATGTTTTCTTCGAATATTACGGCAGCTCTTCAGGTTATGTAATGGTTCAACAACTAATGAACCAATTAGCATGAACTGCTTGCTCACTTCCTCACCTGCAGGATGGGGGAGAGAATCAGAAGGATAAAATCTGGAAAACTCATTAGTTGAGATAAAGACAGTTTAGTTTAACAAGGATAAAAAATAGCTGCACACTTAAGCAAAGCAAACCAAGGAATTAATTCAGTGCCTCCTGTGGGCAGGCAGGTGTTTAGCCATCTCCAGGAGAGCAGGGCCCCATCATAAGTAAGCATTACTTGGGAAGACAAACTTCAAATATTCCCCACTTCTGCCTTCTTGCCTCTACTTTATGTACTGAGCATGATGCCATATGGTCTGGAGTATCCCTTTGGTCAGTTGGGGTCACCTGTCCTGGCTGTGTCTCCTCCCAGCCTCCTATGTACCCCCAACTTCTTTGCCATTGTGGCAGTGCAAAAAGCAGAAAAGGCCTTGGCTCTGTGCAAGCCCTGGTCAGCAATAACAAAAACATCTCTCCATTATCAGTCCTGTGTTCAGTACAAATCCAAAACTGCCCCATACCAGTCATTGTGAAGAAAATTAACTCTACCCCTTCTGAAACTGATATAGAGTGTCTTCTATGCTCTGATCTTGCCCAATGTTTTTCATCTTGCCCAATTTTTTTGGGAAACTGCAATCATTAAACTTTTCTAAACAAATTGCCTAGGTATCCTGTGCACATCTAAGAACTGAGTGTCTACGGTCATCTTTTTTCCATCTTCCTTGGGATTTTTCTTTTCTAGTGCCATTTCTTCAGCCAAGACCATAAAACTTTTCAGGATGCATTTATAGTTTCAAGTATTGGAATAGTCTGTTATTCAGTGTATTCTGCCTCTGAAGGTGGTCAATACTTGTGAAAACATAAAGAAAGGCAGAGGGAAATCTAGTGATACTTCCTCAATATATTTTTCTAGTGAAAACTTTCTGGTTCAGAAGAAGTGTGAGTTTGGGCTTTTTGCCTTCACTTAAACTTTTCTCCCAATATATTTGTCCAATTTCTTTTTGGATTTTAATATGCCTCAGCTATCCACAACATTTTGCAGGAGTGTATTCCTGAGAGAGGAAAGATACCATACAACTTGTCCCAGACACATGGATTTGCAGCCATTAATCCCAAACAGAAGACAATACCTCTCTCCAGTCTATGGCTAGACCTGTGAAATTTCTTTCTGAGTGGGATTACAGTCTCTTTCTTGGCATGTCCAACACATTTAAGGAGCAGATTAAATCCCTGTATTGATTTCAATAAAGATAATGTTTTACACTATAAATTCTACCTATATATGATGTAAAAGGAACATAAAAGAAACTGGGCACTAGCCATCTATGAGCTGGATATTACAATAGCTAAATTCTACTTGCAAAACTAGCCTATAAGCTTGAATAAGATATTTTGACCTACTGAATGTAATGTCTCTTCAGACATACTGCAGATCTTCATAATTAATCTTATATAAGCATGACATTTACCTTCCAACTGCTTTTTTCCTTCTAAGTGATGGTTTTTGTCCTGAAATTATATAAACTATCTTTGTGTGTTGTTTAGTAGTGTTTAAAAAAAAAAAAGAATTTTTTTTCTCTACATGTTGAGAGCACCACAAAAAACCACCATGTCAATTTATAATTTCATTATGATTCCATATCATGAAAGCTGCAGTTGAGACAAAAGGGAAGATTTGAACAACACAAAAATAAAATCGACAATGATGAACAAAGGCAGAGTGTTGCTTCTGTACATGAAGAAAGCAAAAAGCTGGTAGGAAGATAGAGGCCAGTAAAATAATGAGTTAATATAAAAAGATGTGAATACTACCTATTTCGCATAATGAAGAACCCTAAGGGCATCAAATTAAACTACAAAGTGTCAGGTTCTAAAAGTTGGGGGGGGGTGTTAATTGTTTATTAGAGGTATTTTACCATCTACTTAGCAGACTTGTGTCTTTGTATTTTGACTTTGGGAGAGGTTAAGAAACAAATTAAAGGCTATGAATTGGCATAGCACCATTTCTGATTACATATGCTTTTGCATTCAAGAATTGTAAAAGACTGAAGCAACAGTGAAGTGAAGCTTTGCATGCATTTAAGTGCACTAGCCAAATTGTTGAAGCAGCTTTAGGCAAGATCCTGAAACTTCTTACGTTTGTTTAAGATTTGCTTTTCCTCCCTTACATGAAGGAAGTTAAATGCTCAACTCCATGCTTTTGTAAAATTCCAAGATCTTGTCCCTGGGGACATCGCCTAAACTATACAGCAAAGTGGTTCTTTTGAGTTTGGCCTTTATATGCTTTGTCTGTTCATTTCACTGCTTGCAGTGAGTTGCAGGTTTTCCATTGACTCATTTGCTTTTAGACCTTCCAGCTGTGAACTTACAGAGTTGCAATCTGTAACTGAAAGGTAACCATAACCAGCTAGAAAATGTAAAATGTGTCTTAGAGTCACAAAATCTTGGATTCGCTGTAGTGCTTCACCTTTAGGCAGAAGTGAAGGAACTTCTTGCTGCAAATCCTTATATCAAGACACTATTATTATGGAAAGAGAAGGTAGTGTGTATGCATGCTGGTAAACTTTGCTTCCCTGTTGCAAGGATAGTGGTCCAGTCCTCTGTTTGCTGCCAGGACTGGCTTTAGGTCAGCTCCCAGTGTGTTGGACAGTCTTCCTGGTTTTGTATGAGAGTGGTGTGGAAACAGAAAAATCACTATGATAAGCTGCTGCTTTTTCTGCTTTCACTTTTTTAGTCTGTGTGAATGCATTTATTTCCTATGATCCAAAACCTGAAATATAGGATGTAGATACTATAAATACTGTGCTTGGTTTTCTTTTGTTAAATGTTAGGTCTTTGGAGTATGACCTGTGTACTCCTGTGTTTTATCAATCTCCATGTATAGTCACAGTGATACAGAAATCCTGTAAAGGATTTCTATATCACTGTGGAAGAGGAAACTGTGAAAAAGAGCCATGAGAAGATCTGTGCACCTGAAACTTTGGTGAAGTTTACAACGGCATTAACATTCCTAATATCTAGAGTTAATGTTCTTGCTCAATGTGGGTTTCAGCTGATATTTTCTGGTGCTCAGTTTCCAAAATGAATAATCTTTGGGGATTGAAAGACAATTACTTTCTTTTCAAGGAGGAGTCTAAATAGCTCAAAAACAATTTTACATACAGAGTAAATCTATTGATACATGGCTATGGATCAGTTTAATTTTCTCTACTGTATGTTTCTTTTTGCAACTGCAAAGAATGCTGTTCTCCAAAGAAACTTGATTTTTAATGATCTTAAAACATTGTAATTGTAAGCAAGCAGCTGTATTCTTTAGAACTCTTGAATTAGCTTAAGCTTTACTGTGCTTAAAAGCTGCGTGTTTATCTAGTCTGCAGAAATTTGCCCTTTTTCTCCCCGTGTCTTCCAAGAAAAAGTGTGTCTACTGAAGAGGGTAGTGACAACATCTGCTGCTTCAGCTAGATACAAAGTGGGAAAAAGGCGTGAGCTGTGGAGTCTGCTTTACTCTTGGGTTGATTACATCTTCCCGTAAATCAGAAGTCCTTTAAGGGCCTTTAGAAAGTGCTGTACAATCTGTCTCTCTGCATGGAAAGTAACTCCCTGTTGTTTGGGCAGGTGTAAGGAGAAAGTTGCCAGCATGCATATGCCTGAGAGGCATGTGTCTGTCTCAGGGATTGACTGCTAACTTCTGGGCTCTAAAGCTATAGAGAAATACTAAAGAACAATACTCTTTCAAGTATACTGTGAGATCTCTGTAAAATAAAGTGGTTGTCTTCTTTAGGTGTGCTACAGAAGTATATATAGCAGGTAAATGAATATTCTGTTGGAAGGCTCTACATTTTGACACCACTCTGTAGACACAATGTCATATAGGGGGTGACATTTATTTAGGCTGCCTTTGATCTCATTGATTCTGGGATTTTTCATTGCCGAAGACAAAATATCCCAATATTGTCGCAGACATTTTTCATGAAAATCCTTTCATTAGGATTTTTCCTGCTGAGAAGCTGAGAAGCTTCAGCAGCAAAATGTAAACAGGGATTATCTGCTGCTGTGGAATGCAACAGGTGTGTCTGTGATTGGCCCATCTTGGATGTTTACAATTAATGGCCAACCACAGCCCAGTTAGCTTGGACTCTGTCCGAGATGCAAACCTTTGTTATTCATTCCTTTCTATTCTTAGCTTAACTAGCCTTCTGAGATGAAACCTTTCCTTCTATTCTTTAGTATAGTTATAATGTAATATATATAAAATAATAAATCAAGCCTTCTGAAATATGGAGTCAGATCTCTATCTCTTCCCTCATCCTGAAAACCCCTGTGACCACTGTCACACAATATATTTTTCAGTTGCATTTATTCTCTAAACACTGTCTTTCTTTGGGCCTATGTATACTGAATTTTTAGCCTTGCAATTTGGAAAGCAAGAAATTCTCCCTACTGAAAGAATCCTTTATATGATGGTGAATACAGTGCTATTAGTGTATAATTATACATGCATCTGTCAGCTTTGATAACAAAACTTTCACTGATTCTGATTTTAGTAAGCTAAGTCCCTTTGTGTTTTTATGTTGAGCTGGGATCAAACCCCAGCAGTTGATGGTGAATACAACTGATATAGTAACCTAAAATATCTTTAAAAGTACCATTAAATAAAACATGAAATGATTTTAAACTTCTGTTTTGTATTTACTCTTGCTTTTGGGTGGCAGTGACTTACCTGTTAATGTCTATGAAACCTAAGATGAAGCTGGAAGTTAACAGGTGCCTGTGAACCAGTAGTAGAATCTCAGCCCTTGAAGTGTAAATGCAAAAACAATTGGTAGTGCTTTTTCTTAGTAATAAACAGAAATTGGTATGCATCATCTATTACATGCCCAGTTTTCCTACTGATTTTATTTACTGTTCAAATTTCCCTGCTTCTGTAGAGCTTAGCAATATATTTGGTTACATCAGAACTTCTGCAGTTCTTATAGGTGCTTTCATGTGGGGTTTTGGTCAAGGTCCATCTGTCTTCCAAAAGCTGCTGGGATTCTTGATTGTTAAGGTACTGCTTTGTTTTCTAGGCACTATCAGATGGGAGAGATCTGAAAATGATAAGGTGTTGCATGAGGAAGAACTCCAAATGAGAAGGGACTACTTGTGTGGAGATCACAGGCACTTCCTTGTGTCAGAAAGAGTTCAGCATGCTCTCTAGCTCACATTACAGTAAGAAATGGGTTAAAGGATTGCCTCTCTTTTGCTTGTGCATATTTAATTTTTTTAGACATCTAGAAACCAGATGGACTCCAAGAAAAAAGCCTTTTCTTCCTTACTGGTCTTTGAGCATGAGATGCTTACCAATCCTTTCCAAGAAAAAAACTTTCCAGTCTGAACATCCCTGGTGCAACTTGAGGCTGTTTTCTCTCATCCTGTCACTTGTGACTGAGGAAAAGAGAATGACCCCTATGTCACTATGACCTCCTTTCAGATAGCTGTAGAGAGGGGTAAGGTCTCCTCTGAGTCTTCTTTTCTCCAGAATAAACACCCCCCAACTCCCTCAGTTGGTCCTCATAAGACTTGTGCTCCAGATCCTTTACCAGTTCTGTTGCACTTGTCTGGACTTATTTCAGTGCCTCAACGTTTTTCTTGTAGTGAAAGGCCCAAAAGACATTCAACACGTCATAGATCCAGACTTGATCTAAGGTTCTTATGGAAAACAAATGTTTGTGTCCTCCAGAGTCAGCTCTGCTCTTGCTGCATGGATGTGCAAGACAGTTTTTGAGCTGCTATAGTGTACACAGCATTATGTTTGTTTCCAGGTAAACTTCACCTTCTGGTTGTCTTTCTGTCTGCTGTTTTAGCATCTAATTGGTGAGCAATGTGATTTAGACAGAGAGGAAAACATCCTAATCAACTTTCAGAGGCTTAAGTACTCTCCTCTTGTCATCATAAATCTCATAAATCCCTGTGAAAACCAGCTGAAACTGCATTTATTGTCTGTGTATATAATAGCACCCCCATTCCCTATACTGGATGAGATGATGTATACTTGCAAATCTGTGCCCTCCTGTGGCTTGTTTCTCTCAATATCTAAATTTACAGAGACTGGTAGTGTGGCTAGGAACACTCACAAAGAAACCATCGGCTAGATATTGGAAGCAAGGAGGCTAAGGCACTTGTTCCCTTGCAGCTTGTCATGTGAGGGACACATGTTTCTGTGGGGTAAAATGCTGTCCAGGGAGGTGTTCAATTCCTATCCCCAGGCTGTTCATCACTACCTCTCCTGGGCTGAAGTCTGCACCACATTTTTACTAGGGCTTTGTAGCTCTGGTATTCAGGCTTTAGGAACTGGAAGGACCCATGGCAATGTAGGGAGAATAAGACATAAGAGTTTGAGGGTGAGTAGAACTCTCTTTGTTTACATAAGTGGAGGACATAATTCTTGGAGCTGGAGGAACAGGGGAGTGAGAAATGACTGGTGTCTTCAGGAGGATGAGAAGCCATACCAGCATGCCTGAAAAAATCATCCAGGAAAAGGATCCCATCCCAAAGGTCCTTTATTTTGGCATGTCATTTACCACTGTGATTGTGACATGAAATTTTTCCATGCCAATAGGCATATGAAAACTTATCACCTCAAAAGTATAGAGAACTATAGTGTGCCTTCTACTAAAACACAAGGTCATACCATGAAGGGACTGGGCAAAAGGAAAAGATGTCCCAAAATGGGGAAGAGAACTTGGGAGTTTCCTAATGGGTTTCTTTAGCTCACTATATCAGACCAGTAGCAGAGAAATATCTGGTTTGTCTTTAGAGACTGTGACTCAGTGAAGTGAATGAGCAGATTACTGTATTGATGGTCCTGCTGTGCCTGTCATGAATATTTACGATTTATAGTGGTAAAAACAGGAGTCATGAATGGGTTAAAGAACAAAGAAAACACCTGTGAATGGCATACTACCAGATTGCTTAGAATTTTTATCAGTGAAACTGTGCTTGTGCTTGTGAACACTTTTTAGCTGATTTTGGAAAGAGAGTTGTAATAATGACTGTAAACCAATATCTGTCTGGTAGCTAATGATATGTATGTATTTTTGCCTTATTGTTAGGAATTTTTTTATTGCTGTGGTATCTTGGCAGATAGAAAAAAAGTCTTACTGAAGTTTGCCTTGAGTTGTCTACTGATGTGCGGCAACCTTTGACTATCTTTAGACTACCTTAGACTGTCTTTAGTATTTTTTAATACTACTTTAATGCTGAGATCACTGAAACAATGTAGACTTGGGCAGTGAAATTACAGACCATGCAGATACCTCGAGGGATACTTAATATTTGACTATATCTAATTATTAATTTTAGTAATTTCTTTAAGGTCTGCCACAAGAGACATGGATTTGGTCTTTGCCTTTAGCCTCTTGTTTCTAGAAGGATAAAGGTCAGATGAGTGTAAGCCAAGAGATACAAAGGGCAATGATAACTTAAGGCATTTAATATGTATTTTAGAATGAGTACCACTTTTTTATTTTGTTCTTTGAAATACCCTAAATTTTCCTTTGCACGGAAAAGTAATATGTCACGCGAGTGAAATCCATGTTTCTAATGTAATCTTCATTATGAAAGATGACTTTCTCTTGTTGGTGTTCATAATAGTCTTTCTATATATGTTGGAAAAACAAGGGCATACGTCCTGGTTTTTCTAGATACCATTTTCTAGAACAAGGTTTAGTATGGCAATTGTGTGGAGAGCATTGACTCATCATACAAATATATATCAAACCACAGCTACTTTTGATACAGGATACGTCATTGTAGAAGAACTACCTGTAGGGCAAAATTGCAAGCATTGAACAAATTTGTGAAATTCCCAATTGCATCACCAACAGTACTGACAACTCTTCTCCCTTTGCTGATAAATTACGTGACAAATAATTCTGACAAACACAACTGTTCTACAATAAATGCAATCAATAAAATTAAACTTCAAAATTAAAATTATTTAGGAGAATACTTATCTTTGAATGAAGCATAAGGAGACAAACCTATTCTTTCTTTTCAAAAAGCCTCATACAAGTGTGGATAATAGATTTTTATGATTACTCCTTAATTGTAATATAAGAATAATTACAATTCACAGTGGTTTCCTCATCATGCTGGGACAATAGAAACATTACATGAAGCATTGCACCTTCAGAGTCCAATTCAGGATGTTTTTGGAATTTAGCACTGAGTGATGATTACTGCAATGACTCAGAAAATGAAGGGGCTAAATTTTGCCCAGCAGGTTTTCCACTGCAAACACTAAGATCCATCTGTGAATCCTAAGTAAGCTTTTGCCATTTTACCATCTGATGAGGTTAAGCAGCCAAACCACTGGTGTGTTATCGAAACCTTTCTAGCTACCAATGCAAAGGAGAGCACCATGAGGTCTGCTATAGGAAAATTAACTCCATCTCTGGAAGATTTAATGTACTATACCGGGTAGAAGAAGAAAATACAGCTTTGTCCTTGTTTTTGATGGGCAATATTTTCAAGTGTTTTGACAGTTTATTATAAAATAGAGAAGGCTCATCAATCCATTCTTCATGTATATGCCCAAAAATAGACTTCTTGCAGAGAAGGACATTGTAACAGTGGGTATGTGTATGGAATTCCTGGTCAGAAAAAATGATCATGTCCAATTTGCATATTACAAATGCTGTAATGCTGTAATTTTGAAAATCTCAAAGGAACATTATTATCTGTTCTGTTTTTTCAGTTTACATGGTTTCCTCTGAAAAAAGATGAAAAGAGCCAGCAACTTACTTTTAAAATAACTGTATTTTCAGTGGGGTAATGCTGGAATGGGAAAGGTTATGTGCCTTATGCATTTATATTGGAATGATGTACACTTTCTCATGATGGGGGGGGGGGGGGTACCTCATGAGGGTTTCTTTCACCTTTCTCTCAAATTGTGCAAATTTTGAATGAAAGGGTAAGAAAAATCCTACTTTCTTGTAATCTTGAAATTAAAAAATGAGGAAAGATGTTTTGCAGTATTGTGTGAAATTTTGCATTTCCTATAACTGACTCTTGAGGCACTATGTTGACTGGCTCATAAAAGAGATTTTCTTCTGTCGGTGTCCTTACTTTGAAATTACTCATTCACCATTGAATTTTAATGCAAAATGCAACTGAAGTTCAGTATGAAATCAAAGGGAAAACTGACTTTGCGTGTGGAAAAATTTGAGAATCTATGACTTGAGAACAAAGAAAATATTTGTCAGTCAGGCACAGAACTGTACTGTCCCAGTTTTCTCATACCAGTCCCAACCCAGTATTCCAAATAGCATCCCCACTCTTTTTGGTGCATACTCTGTTGCCAAACGAAGTTAGGACTTAACTTGTTTCTACCCTTCTCTTTCTCACTGTACTCTGTATTCTCTTGCAATGCATCCCTCTGCTTTTTGACCACATTTACTGCATGACTGGGGAGCACAGAGTCTGATACCCATTCCTGCAAGTGTGGTCGTATCAAGGAGAGATGCTGAATCAACCACTCTACCAAACATAAGAAAAACCCACCCCCAATATCAGTGAATGTGTAAATAACAGGAGCTGGAAGACAGTTATAAATATCCCTCCCCCTTTCTTTCAGGCAGGATGTGTGACTTTGAAGCCTGACAGCCTCTGAGCTGGAGATGAACTTAAAGAAAAAGCTTGCTCTTCCCCATCTGGACTATTTTTAAAATAGTCTTCCTTTAAAATTATCTACTTAGAGTGCTTTCATATGGGTTATCTTCACATGTTTCCAAAGCAGATGTTATAGTGCATTTGAGTGTGAACTTGGGAAATGCAGCAGAAAATACGAAGGGGTTTGAGTGTCTGAAATAGCATTGGTTCAAGAAAGAAAGTTCTGACTGCAGCTCTTAATGATTTTTCAAGGCAGTGATATTACCTCTATGACTGGAAATTCAGTAACCTCCTAGAAACAGCTCTCAAAACTTTGTACAAAATACCTGCAGAATCCTGAGATTTCTGGCAAGATTTATCATCAAAAGCATCTCTAGGACTCTCTTGGTAGCCACTGGAATAGACCTGCTGCTGCTATTTGTGAACTTATGCTCCTTGAGATTTATGCTGCTAATGACACAATGGTGTGCTGTGATTGTGATGATACATAAGTAGAAGTAAGTTGCCTTTATGGATTTGCAGTAGCTGAGTAGGCCAGCATATGTTTGGTTTTGAATGATTTAGAATGCAGAGTTGTCTCAGAGATCTCTTTTCAATGCAAGATCATGAAAGTATAAAAAGAAATATACTTTACTGCTGCAAATAGCTTTGAATCAGTATCTGTTTCCTATAAACTGAATATAACAGATTTATTTTTCCTGAAGAGGACTTTAGAAGTCCAAAAAGTGTCAGATTTTTAAGCAGTGAACAAATTGCAGGCAACTACAAGAAGGAAAGGCCCTGAGAGAGGGCAAAGAAAGACAGTGGCTGATGTAACACAGGTCCAAAAGAGCAGAGGAAAGAAGAATTTGGAGGAATATGGAAGAATATCCTGTACATGGCAGTTGTGACAGTACTCTTGCAGAATGGAATGTTGGCTTATTTGGATGATAGATGA
Source organism: Calcarius lapponicus (assembly GCA_039654755.1). Lineage (NCBI taxonomy): Eukaryota > Metazoa > Chordata > Aves > Passeriformes > Fringillidae > Calcarius > Calcarius lapponicus. The sequence goes on from CM077481.1 coordinate 43,883,983, forward strand.
AGCAGCATTACCATTAAGGAAGATCCTGCACAGTATGAGACTAAACTTTCAGAAAGATAACTCTGCCTTTTGAATTGCTACAAAACTGAAATAGGATTATGTTTCTGCAGCATCTTTATGAAGCTGAAGTTTCTTCTTTCCACTGCTGTTACTGAAGAAAAACTTGTGTGCTGACCAGAGTTTCCTGGTTTCTATGAATGGAACCCCAGCATGCTTCCCTGCTAACGAGAAGGGGGATATCAGCATTGCTATCTTCTCTGGAGGACTAATTTGATCACTCTCCTTTTCATTGTGTAGCTGCCAAATGCCCCCAGAAGTTAACAGTATTTAAATACTTTCCTAATACCATTTTCCTACATACAAGACTTGCAGTTGCTGGAGTATTGTTTGGGCACAGGGATTGTTCATCTATCAAAAAGAAGGGAAGCAGTCACCAAGGAATCTTTCCATTAAGAACTGCTTCTCTTCACTAACACAAGGAACCTTAAACAAATTAATTGATTGTCCTCCCCAGTAGGCCATGAATGGAATTACTTCAGACAATTTGACTAGGAAAATGGGCACAAAGAGGTGCAGGATTTTTTAGGTGTAGCTTTGCTGTTTCTATATAGTGAAAAGCAGAAAGGAGTGTGATTTCTGAGGTGCTGTGGTAGTTATATGGTAGTAGGAAGTTTTTAAAATTGCAGTTGCGCTTTTCCCCCCTCTTCATATATCTTCAATAGTGAAGCGATAGAGAGCATCCCAATTTCAGTCCTTTCTCTTGCATGCAAGAATCAATATGAGTAAACTGCAGCTGTAATCTATACAGTCTGTATTGAAGACTATAAAAGGTTACAGTTATAAAATGGAATTTTATAGAACCTCTAAGTAAATAATGACTTAATGGAAAACCTGCCTTCTGTCACAGAAGAGCAAAACCTCTGACACACCTACAAATAGTTTAATAAATATAGTTAGAAAGATTGGTTGCCTTAAGTGTTCACAGACAGTTGTTAAGTATTTAGATTGTTTTGGCATTATTATTTATGCCATGAGTAAGTGCACTTCAAATGATTTGAAAGAAATCCAGCAAAAAAATGAAGACTTGTTTATTCCTTGATGTTCTGCCACATGAACAGGCATGCAATTTACAAAAATCCCTCCAGATGGCTCTTGGAGCAGGTTGGACCAATTTGCTGTGGAGAGTGTGTGAAGTGCTGCCTGATGGTGATGAGATCAACTCAGATCGAGTGACCTAAGCTGTGCTCAGGTACTGAAGTAAACGCATGGCAGAGCTTGCAAAATTTTGTAGCTTAGTGCTCCAAAAGGGCATGAAGGCAAAGAGTTTCTGTCAGTAGTTAACCAGTGCTGCAGACACTGTCATGCCTTTGGTCTGATCCAATAAAGAAAACCTCCAGTTTAGCATTGTTGAATACGTTTTTTTATCCCAGTGTTTTTCAAAAACTTTTCTGTGGCCAGAATATCCCCATTTTTTTGTTTTTGCAAAACTTGTATTAATCTCTGTGCAGTTGTAAGTCAGCAAGTATTTCGTTTGGAAAATTGTACTCTTCTTGATTTTTGCCATCTTTCTATAGAATTTATTTTTGGGCTTTTGCTGAAATGTTTTGGGGATATGTGATTTTTTCCTTGGGCAGAGTTTATGTTAATCTTCTAAAGTGTTTTGGAATTGAAAAAGTATCAGTAGAGCATAAAAGAATGATGTAATGATAATAGCAGTATGGGGCAAGAATTTAATAGGATAAGAAGCTGCAGTTTTTCTTTTGTTATTTCCAAAGTGTTGCATTAAAAACTTAACGCTGTGTAGAGAGAATGCCCATGTAAGCCCTAGCAGAAATGTCTGCCCATGTGCATTCCTGCTGGTGTAAGTCTTCTGACAGCTACCATGTGCAAATTTTGTAATTATCTGTGCAGCTGGAGTAGCTTTGTGCAGGGTCTGAATTTTGATCTTAGGCAAATGTTCCTTTCAGGTTTATGGATAATGTAATCATGAGCATGTTTGCCTTGGCAAAGTATTCCTTCTGCTATGGGAATACATTACACTAACAAAACTAACTACTGTTATAAGAATTGAGGGGTTTTCAGTAAAGGGAAAATATCTTTTAAGGCTTTTAAAGGTGCTGTAAATCTGTGTACCTTTTAAACATGTGTTGTGCTGAAAGAGGTTCTTAAAAGATATTTATTTGGGAATGCAAAGCTGTTGGCAGTTTTTAACTGACCCTTGCTGTTCTAATTTTTCTCTAAATCTGACGGATACATGCTGAGGCACTACTGTATCAAATTTCAAACCAGTCTCAGTTTAGGTTTCATCTGACAAATAGTCACATTAATATCATAAAATCCTGAATATTTCATGGAACCTGCTGGGGCTGCAGACAGTGCTCACATGAGTCACCTTGTACTGACTCACTTTTCTCTGCTGGACATTTACTTACTGAATATGAACAGCATTAATACCTGCACAAGAGGGCAGCTGGTTTGAAAAATTAAAATGGCATTAAGAGGCAGAGGAAGGGTAGACATACCATTGCCTTCTTTTGTCTTTCTCTCCTCTACAAGCAACACTCAGGGCACTCAGTATAGCCTTGTTCCCTTGATGGGCTACAGGCATATATATGTCCTGTTCTCTCTTCTATTCCACTTTGACCTTTCTGGATTGTTTACAGGCTTCTCAGTAATGTCAATGTGAATCTGGCCAAACCAAGAATGAAGACCAAACAACAAAAAAGCTGTATCAAAACAAGTATTTGGAACAAATGGCCAGCTGAGAGCTCAGAAACTGGGCTTCCTGCTTCTGATGCTGCTGAGGAGGATGTGAAAGGCAGCTTTTCTTCTGAGAGAGACTGTGGTCTCATCTGCCTTGATCCTTCTCATGAATGCAGAGGTGGCAGCAGGAGCTCTACCCAAGTCCTCTGTACTTAGGTGTGCAGATAGGAGGCAGAGAATTAAGTGCAGCATATGTTGTCTGGCTGTGCCTGGTAAGACAAAGACCCAGGTGGCTGTAATAGGCAAAGAAGTAGTTATTAGAGAGGTGCGTTGAAGCAGTCTGTAAGTTTGAATTTGTCTGTGCCTAAGTGTATTTTGAAGCTCTGTTGCAGCTTACCAAATACAGAAACAGGCTCCTTCAAAATAATATTTTTTTGTGACTCTAGGTCAAGTAATGCATTTAGGACACTTTTGAAAGTTAATATAACTTTTTTGATGTACTGCATAATAAAGAAATAATGTAGCTATGTTGGCTGGATTGTATGTTATGCCAGAAACTTCAGTTCTGCAGCAACAGACACCTGTAAGTTGTCAGAGTTGGCAAATAACTGCTACAAAGCAGATTTTGGTGTAGGGCATGTAAATTCCTTGTTTTGAGCAGATGCTGGAGTATCATAAATATTGAACTACAGTGTTCAGTAATCTATCTTATGGAAGGTGGATTTACTTATGGATAATGAGGAGGAACATAGTCTCAAAAACAGCCTCTCCTTCAGCCAAAAATGGGAGCTTATGAGGTTCTTTTTCATTCATAGGGTGGGTGTATTAGAGTGTTGGGAAAAGATGAAATGCTTGTTTATATGAGGATATGCATACTTTCTCATTTCTTTCTAGATACCATTGAAAAATTAACATTTGGTAGAAAGTGACAGTAAGACATTGCTAAGGCCATCCCTGCAATGAAAAGCTGTCAAGGATTTCTAACTCACACCGTTGCCAACTGCATGTGCATGGTCAGACTAGGAAATCCCAATTACCTTCAAAATCATTTTTCTGAGTGAGAAAATTTGTATTCAGCTCTGGAGCTATTAAACATGATGATGTTAAGGTTTGAGAGTCACAGTTGCATTAAGGCCTTCTTATATTACTTAAACACCAAAGTGAGTATAACTGTAATTGATTAACTATATTTAAGTACATAAAGGAGAGAAAAAGGCAGGCATGTCTGTCATTATAGGTTTGGGGTTTTTCCATTTTGGCCTTCTTTCTGCATTACATCCCATCCCAAGTCCTCCTAATTTTCAGCATTTTTAGATTATAACTAGTTCTATTCTACCTATCTGAAGTGTTTTCTGGTTATCTGATGTTAGAATATTCTTTGATCATCCTCTCACACCTTTCTTAAATAAAGTGCTTGAATCAGGTTTGTTCACATAGAGACATTTTGCAGAACCCTTTTAACGCGTTGATATGTACATGCTGGTGGTTCTGAATATCTTTATATGTATTTGTGAGTGTTTGTGTGGCTTTTGCCACTAACTGGAGCCAGCAATCTGAGCCATTGTTAGAGTTTCAGATGAACTTCTTTGGCAGCGGTGCATAAGGCATGTAGCTCTGAGTGGGTTAGTTACAGTGCCCATCCTCCTGTGACCAGCTCTTGCAGAGACATATGAATGACCCATAAGTCAGCTTTGGAAAAGGATGCTGGCTTTGCTCCAGTTGCCATGATTCTGTGGAGTCAGCACCAGGCTGGTGTTGCTCGGAGGCTGAGGTGTGAGCTGGGGCAGTATCAGCAGGGGGGCTGCCAGCTGAAGCTGCTGACCTGGCACACCCACCTAACATCCATCCTGTGCTCTTACATCATCTGTCTCACATTCAGCTTGTTCATGTGAACCCCCAGCCTGCACCAGTTTCACAGCTGGATATCCAAAACAGATGGAGAACACTGCAGTCTTGTTTTCTCATTTTGCTTTAGCACCTTGGGGAATACTAGATAGAGACATCAACATTTTCTAAGGGTGTTTCTCAAGAACGAGCAACATTTTCTAAGGGTGTTTCCCTTGGCTTCTTCCTATGACTCTTATCTACTGTAAGATCCTGAGGGACTGATTGAACACTTGCAGTATGATTGCTTTAGGTTCCAACATCCTTTTGAGGAATGAGAGAATACCTCATCTGCTTTCTGAATAAGTATTTTACTATTAGAGGTGAAACAAAGGCTTTCTTTGTAGCTCAAATTCTGCTGTCCAGTGAGAACATGATTTCGCTGTATTAACAGCAACATTTTTTCACCTGAAATCTCCCCATTTTTTTATAGCGTGCAGACCAAGGAAATTATGTTCGTTTCAGAAGTATTGAGAATACCATTTGAAAGAATCACAGAAGTTGGAACCAGGATACTCCAAAACACTTACTCTTTGTAAGGTGCTCTTCATTTAATAAGCAGGATTTTTACCTCTAGAATTATTCAAAGAACAATGTGCATGGACCTGAGCCTCTAATGTTTTTAGTCATTGTGATTTAAAAGGTTACATACACCCTTGAGAGTTCTCAAGCTAAAGATAATCTCTCTTCCAGTTTATATTTCCTTGCATTTGATGGTGGTGATGTGTATGCTACAATAAAAAGCAACAAAATAATTTGGTGAATAGCTTATCCAGTTTTTGCATTTTCTTGCCATTTAGACAGGACATGTCATACCTTAAATGTGCTTTATTTTAGTTAATGCATCCTGAAAGTTTTTTTTACTCCTTCCAGATTACAATTTAGGTAAGTTATGGATAACAATGTAAATAAAATTAGTGTTATAATTTATAAAATGCCCCTATTCCTAATATAAGTTTACATGACAGCAGGTGAAAAAAAATGAATGGGAATGTTTTCAGAATTCACAAACAGGGCTAATCTGGCTGTATATTAGAATCTCAGAATCATAGAATGGTTTGGATTGGAAGGGACCTTAAAAATCATCTAATTCCAATGCTCAAAACATCATCCAACCTGGCTTTAAACACTTTCAAGAAAGTAGTATTCACAAAATCTCTCAGCAACCTGTTCCAGTGTTTTACCAACTTCACAGTAAATAATTTCTTCATAATACCTAATCTAAAACCTATCCTCTGTCAGTTTGAAGCCATTCCACCTTGTCCTGTCATTACTTGCCATTGTATAAAGCCCCTCTCCAGGTCTTTTGTAGGCCCCCTTTGGATTCTTCAGTGCTGCTGTGAGATCTTCCCAGAGCTTTCTCTTTCCAGGCTGAACAACTCCAAGTGTCTCAGCCTGTGTTCATAGGAGAGGTGCTCCACCCCTCTGATCATCTTTGTGACCTCCTGTGGACTCACTCAAACATGGTCATATCCTTCTTATGCTGGGAGCCCCAGAGCTGGATGTAGTTGTCCAAGTGGGATCTCATGAAAGAGGAGTAGAGAGGGACAATCACGTTCCCTGACCTGCTGGTCACATTTCTTTTCAATACCCCCAAGTCCTTCTCTTCAGCACTGCTCTCAATTTGTTCTCCACCCAGACTGTATTTGTGCTTGGACCTGCACTGACCCAGGTACAGGACCTTACACTTGGCCATATCCAACTTCATGACATTCACACAGCCACACCTTTCCAGTCTGTCCAGGTCCCTCTGGACAGCCTTCCCCCCCACACAGCCTGGTGTCACCAGCAAACTTGCTGAGGGTGCCCTTGATCCTGCTGTCCATGTCTCTGTTAAACAGTGCTAGTCTCAGTGCCAAGCCCTGGGGACAGCGCTCACCATTGGTCTCCTTTTGCTCATTGAGGTCCTTGTGCAGGACCATCCAGCCAATTCCTTATTCACTGAATGGTCAATCTCTCAAATCCTTTTTAGAGACAAGGATGTTGTGTGGATCAGTGTCAAATGCTTTGCAAAGGTCGGTCACTCTTCCCTTGCCTAGCAATGCTGTAACCCTGTCATAGAAAGCCACTAAATTTGTCAGGCACAATTTGCCCTTAGTGAAGCTGTGTTAGCTGCCACTCCTTATTTTATGTTAGCCCTTAGCATGGTTTCCAAGAGGATCTGCACCTTGATCTTGCTTGGCACAGAAGTGCGCCTGCCTGGCCTGTAGTTATCTGGGTCTTTTTGTTCATTTTTTAAAAATGAGGGTTTATGTTTCTTCTTTTCCAGTCTGTGATATCCTCACTAGACTGTCATTACTTCACAAATATGATGATGGTGGCTAAGCCACTTCTTCTTGCCTCAGGATTAATGAATTCTTCTTATCAAGTCCCATGGACTTTTGCACCTTCAGACCTCTTAGATGAGGTTTTGAATAAGATCTGCTCTCTTTATTTGCCCAATCCCAGCTTTGTCTTCTGCACCTTGGTGTGGCTAGATGTGAGGACCAGGCACATCTCAGATTCTGACTGTTGTGAAAGAAAGTTGTGATTGGAAGAAAGATCGTGTGGAGGTGGGACAGCCTGTTCTTCCCTTTCCACCTAGAGATGTCCATCCTGACTCACCTCCTAGAGGTCTGGATGCTCATGGATGACTGAACTGGCACAAAAAATTTAATTGGCATAAGAGGCATACAGCAGCCTAACTATAAAAATTTGGTCCTGCCTGCACTCCTTTTCCCTCTTCTTCTGTTTCTAGCTATCCCAGATCCAGACTATCTGTGCAGTAGGATCAATGTGGAACTACAGACTGGTAAACTTCTTTCTTCTCTTTGTCTCCTTCATGTCTTTATTTCTCTGCTACCTTGCTTTGTCTGGGCAAAGTGCACCTATCATATTCTACCCCTTACTCTGTATTGGAGTTTGTTGCAGGAATTGGAAGCTTGTGGAAATGGGTTGTAAAAGTTAAAAACTTGCTAACCAGCACTTTTGAGACTAAATAGAGGATTACTTGCCAGAGTTAAGATGACTATACAATAAAAGCATAAGAGGTCTCTATCACGTGGACTGGTGTCTTTGAACAGCCAGAGGAGAATTTGTAACAAACATCACCTTCCTTACTGATGGGTCATGACACAGAGTACTCGCCAGTACTGAAGAAAAAAAGTCTTTGAGTACTGCAGTCTTACCCAAATCCTGGATAGCCAGGTCTCCCATTTTCCTCTGGAGAGGTCCACATTTTCCCTGGTCATCCTTTTATCATGGATATATCTGTAGAAGGTTTTCTTTTGCCTTTGATGTCTGTGACCAGACTTAACTAAGCTGATTCCTGGCTCCTCAGGCAATCTCTCTGTACTCCTCCCCGGCTACCTGTCCTTTCTTCCACCCTGTGTTCTTCATTTTTGCATTTGAGATTTTCCAGAATCATCTTCTTCATCTATCCAGGCCTCCCAGAATTTTTGCCTGGCTTTCTGTTTTTAGGATGCATTACTCTTGAGCTTGGAGGAGGTGGTCCTTTAATATTAACTGGCTTTCTTAAGCCCCTCCTCTCTAGGAGAAGAAATTATCCCATGGTAGTCTACCAAGCAGATCCCTGAAGAGGCCAATATCTGCTTTCCTGAGCTGAAGGGTAGTGAGCTTGCTGTGTGCCCTCCTTGCTGCCCTAAGTATCTTGAATTCCACAGATAAATGGTCACTGCAGCCAAGGCTGTATTTGGGCTTCACATACCCCACCAGCCCATCCATGTTGATGGGAACAAGGGCCAGCATAGCATCTCTCCTTGTTGGCTCCTCTGTCACTTGGAAATTATCATCAGTGCATTCCAGGGACTTCCTGGTTTACTTATTTTCCCTCCACCAGCTATTGTGGTGTTGGAAGTTCCCCATGAGGACCAGGGCTTGTGAATGTCTTGTTGCTCTTTTGTATTGATAGAGGTTCTCATCTGCTTCTTCTTCCTGCATAATTCTCTGTAATTGGGAGCTGCATGGAAATTTCTGTTAGGCAAGTCAGTTATCAGCTGCCTCCAAAGATATAAAAGACAATAGAAAAACAACCAACTATGCCATCCCCCAACACTGCTTTAGACAGGAGCTGTGATCTGCAAAGTGAGTATCTAAGGTAAGTGTCCTTCAGGACTGCAGATAAAACCTGTGGTAGCACTTTGGGATCACAGTTATTATCTTCAAGTCTAGGGAGAGTCCTAGACATTAATGGGGAGGTAGGCAGGTCTCTGGTGTGGATCAGCTGTTGCATAAACAGATATTTTGAATTGTGTTAATTATTTGGTGGATTATGAATATGGCATAACAAGATTTTGTGTGTAATGTAATAGTTGATGTGACCTAGGCTTAGGAAAGCAATGAGTGTGAGAGGGGATTAAATAATTCCTTGCTTACAGTCTAGAGAAGTGGGAATAGATTTACATTTAAACTATAGCCTAAATGTCAGGTGTGGGAGTAGTTTTTGCAGAACTTTCTCCTGGTGTGTTAAGTAGAGATTTGAAGTTCATGCCAAAAAGGAATTATAGCTTCATCATGGGATACAGAAATATGTTAAAGTAAAGGTGGATATTGCTTTTGGAACTTGAGGTGAATTTGTTTAAAGATAAATTTATTGTGAAGAGCTGTGTTGTACTGGGATGTTGGTTATGTCTTGAATAATTTGTTTCTCCAAAATCCGTATATTTTATCTGCTCTGCCTCAATAAGCTTTTTCCAGTAAATAGTTGTGTATATATATGTATTTTCAAGTTAATCTTAACAACAGAAAAGCTTAGTCCTTCACTGTTTTCCTAACCAGACTGAGTGCTGATAATGAGTCAAGTACCAAATCATACATAATTTTTGTTTCATAAAATGTATATAATTCCAGAAAAATGCTCCAAGTATAGCTTCTAAATTTAGTCATTTTTTTCTGTAATAAAACATGTATTAGAGCTGCAGGGAGATATCCAAGTCAAGATGTCATAGGAAGCCTTCTACCAGCTTAGGCACTATCCTGTGAATGTTCATGTGTTGTGTAATTTTATGCACATATAGAATAGAATTGCTTCTGTGTGTGGAAAACTTAAGACAGTGAAGAACCTCTTAAACTATGATGATTTAAGAAAATTACCCCTACAGCATGACTTGAAGTGGGTGTCACTTACAATTCCTGAAGGGTCACTCAGAAATACACTATCATTCCAAACCAGAAAAGTAGAGAAAAAATAATGTTAGATCTGGCTTTTGTCTGCTAGCAAAATCCATGTCCTTTTTTTGACTGTCTCATATCAGCATAGACTGCCTTTAATTCCTCAAATCTGCATGATCCTGGAAACATCTCTGCATCTTACCTAACATTGACAAGAAATTATTTTCTGTGCTTCTTAATATTTCTTCTCAGCTGGAGGACAGAGCTCTCTTTCCATGCTTTCAGAACAATTCAGAGATACAGAAGTGCATCCTCTCTCTTCCATGCTGACCACCAGCCCGGACCAAATGCTCTTTTCAATTTAGTTTCTTCATGTTTTTTAGCCCTGTACTGAATTAGGCAGAAAACTACAAGGAATCTCAAGTAGAATCTAATTATTAGTAAGGAAAAGCATAGTTTTGGACTTGCAGAAATGTGGAAAAATGTGCACCTGATTTTTTTAAAGTTTTGGGACTAATTATCATCTCTGTATCCTTGCATTATTCTGTAAAAGGATTTTGCTTTTGAAAGAGAAAGGGCTTAGCTTTTAGAGAGAAGAATGTGTAAAAAGTCCTGCTTGGACAGGGAAGCTTTTAGATATACTTTCAATGATAAAAGTCACTTTGTAGCTGTAAGGAAAGCAGATAATCAGGATTCATTGTGCAGTGTGAAAGAAAATATTTCGTTCACATGTGAAAATAACTTTGAGCTATTCAACTGGATAAAAATAGTGTATTTTCATAATTTTTTCCATGTCACTTTAAAGCTATACTTAGAAAAAGGTAGAGAAGTTCTGGTCTAGCTGAAGCTTTGCTGCTTATGGACTTCCAGCCTGATGATATTTTATGTAACGGTTTGGTAATGCAGGATCTATCCTGCCACTTTCTTTCTCCTCAGCTCCCTACCTTTTCCCCTGTCACCTGGTTTGAGCATGCTGTGAGTCCTATCCTTTACAGAGGAAAGAAGTGTGAAACAGTAAGGTGCAGCAGAGTCACTGGTATTGGAAGACACCTCTGGAAATTGTCTAGGACAATACTCCAGCATGAGGAAAAGGCCAACTAAGGCAGGTTGCCCCTAGCCATCTCTAGCTGAGTGTGGGGTATCATCAAGGATAGAGATCCCACATCATCTCTGGGCAACCTGTGTCAGTGTTTGATCACCTCTGTAATAAAAAAGGGGGGTTTGTTACACCTGTTGGGAATTTCCCGTGTTTTGGATTGTTCTCATTGCTCCTCATCCTGTCACAGGACACTGCTTAGATGATTTTGGTTTTATCATCCTTACGTCCTTCTATCAAGTGTTTTTACAAATGCACAAGATCTTTCTGAGCTTTGTTTTCACCAAGCTATAGAAGACCCAGCTCCTTCAGCCTGGTGTTCTGTGAAAGATACCTCAGTCTTCTGAGGTTGTTGTGGTCCTGCAGTGGACTCTCTCTAGTATTTCCATGACTCTTGTACTAGAGTGCCCAGATCTCCACCCAGAACTACAGAAATGTCTTGGCAGCTCTGTGAAAAGAGGAGGGACAATTTGCTTCACCTGCTGGTAAAGCTTTTCCTAGTGCGGCCCTAGGAAATTGGTGCCATAAGATGCACTGCATTGCTCACTTTCAGCTTGTTCTCTAGGACTGAGATCATTCTTCATGAAGCTACTTTACAGCTGGCCAGCCCCCAGCACATACTGTGTCTGCAGTTATTTCTTCTCGGGGACAGGACCTTAAATTTTCTTTTGCTGCATTTCAGGAGTATGACCCTTTTCTCCAGCTTGTAAAGTCCCTCTGAATGGCACTACTCAGAAATATTAATTATTTCTTGTGATTTTATATTCCCTGAAAACTCTCTAAGAGTGCGTTCAGTCCTGTTATTAATGATGATTTTAAGCACTGTTGGTCCCAGAATCAAAGCCTGGAGTACACACCTGTCCTTCAGCTGCTTTTTGTGACACTTAGCAGAGTTCTCTGAGCCTGTCAGTCTGTCAGCTTTCAGTCCACCTTGTTTGCCACTTACTTAATCTGTACTTTATCAGTTTGTTTGGAATGTGAGACACTGTGGAACACTCTGTTAAAGTTAAGATAAAGCAACCTCTCTCATTCTCCTCTCTCTCCATGTACCAGGCTGCTCATCTCATCATAGAAGGCTATACGGTTGTTCACTAATGATTCATCTTCATTAATCCATGCTGACTGCTCCAAATAACCTTCTTGTCCCTTTATATGTTTGGTCTGTCTAGTCCATCATCTTCCCAGGCGAAATAGCAAAGCTGATCAGCATGTAGTTCTCCAGATCCTCCTTCTTCCTCTTCCTGTAAATAGGAATGATAATAGCTTTCCTTCTTTCAGTGCTTCGGAACACCCTCTCTAATTGCTGTGATGATTGAGGGAGGGGCGCTGTCCAGTTCCCTCAGCACCACTTGGTGCCTGCTGTCAGTTCCGTTGGACTTGTGTATGTCTAGGTTGTTCCCTGTCCTAGTCATCCCCGACAAGTTCTAAGTTTTCTTGTGCTGCACTTTACTGCTGGTGTCCCCACAACCTTCAGACTGACAGATTTCCAGGTTATTCCAGCGCTAGGAAAATTTTATCTGGGGTTCTTCACTGGCCATGGTATGAGGGCCATCTGCACATCTCACCATGAAACTAGGAACATGTATGCTGCTTCTCCATAGTGTAAGAGCCTTAAAAATCATATTTGTCTTAAAGACTCTAAAGACCACTGAAGGGCTTTGCCCACTATGGCAAACTGCAAAAAGAATCTGTGACCACTGAAACTCAACACTGCCCAAATATGCCTTCTGTGTTCTGGGAACTTGATGTAAGATAAAGCTGGTACTATGGTCCAGTTATCTCAGGTTTAAGGAGAAGTAAACACAACTGGAGGAGAGAAATGTATTCACAAGGAAAACCAGCTCAGCAGCTGTGCTAAAAATCATCTCCTGCTGGGCCCAGCAGGGGGAGACCATAGCCCACCGACCCATTTGCTGAGGCCAGGTTTGCACACTAGAGTTTGGGGATTTTTTAAAGTCCTCCACTATGAGGGAAATGCAACTGTACTGAATTTGTCACTGGGGCAGAAAATTAATTTTGGTGTTGCTGCTGTTTGTAAGTGGAAAAAAGGTACTTAGAAAAGCAGTGGAAAATCATCTTGGAGGTATGCCTAGGAGATTTGCAAGTTAAGAAAAAAATATTTTATGGGATCTCAATTTTTAGAAAAATTGTTCCCAGTGGCATCCTTTATATGACTTACTGCATTGTCTGTCTTTATATGACTTACTGCGTTGTCTGGAGCAAACCAGTATTTTCACCACAGGTGAGAAATCTGGCACCAAGCTGACCACCCAGAGATTGCAAGGAGGCTGCATTGGCAAGGGGACCACCCAAATACTGACATTCCACTGTCCTCAGATCAGCTGCAAGAAACATCTGTGGCATGCACTCAGAAGTACATGCTGGGAATATGAATCTTTCTGGAGGAAGAAAAGGAGAGAGCTTGTAGTTTGTAGAAGAAATCTAGTAAAAATATGTGACCGTTGACTAACAAAGAATACAACATATTTTAATCCTGTACACATGTGAGTGAATGAATGAATGAATGAGTGAATGAATGAAATGGATGTCAGGACAGCACACAAAGATTGTACACCAACGAGCTGCCAGTTCTTCTGTTTCTAAAGGCACTGTGAAAGTATGATGAAATGAGTTCTTTGCAGAATAATCATACAAGCAAAGCAGAGACTGCTGCTATGGTAGCACTGGCACAGAGCAAAAGAGCCTGCATCCTGCTAAATGCTGCTCATTGCTTTAGAGCTCAGTAAACCTGATTTATTCAAGAATTCATGTTTCCCTGGTCAAACCCCATACCTCTGTGTTTTAGGTGTTTCCATCTCTAGTTATTATAATGTGGATTCTCTTCCCTTTGCAGTTATTGCATTCACCTGTGTGTGCAGTAGAAGACTGAGACTGAAAATTTTAAGCCAGACCACTGTGGATGAATCAGCATAATGAAAATTTGTGACTGAAATTTTATCGTGGCTGCTAAGGAATAGTAGATGCTATGTCTTTTAAGCACCTAAGTAAATTTAGACATTTAATTTACTCCCAGAAACATCAGACTATTTAATATTTAATAGCATAGCTCTCCTTTGTCTCTGTGTATGCCTTCTTATATTATGTATAAAACTTTACAAGTTTACTGTAAGTTTACTGTATTCCTGCTGTTGAAGATTGTGAAATGCTCATGTCTGAAATATTTTAACTGAGGGATGAATTGGTCCAAAAACCCTTACTGAGAAAAAAGTGCTTCCTGGGACTTAAAAGAAACTGATATTTTGCCAGTCATGGACAATTATTTCCTGCATGAGCATTCTACTAAGTGCAGTGACTGTTTTTGGTATGTTTTTTGAGGATTTGGACTTTAAATATTTCCCAAAGAAAAGTCTTGTGGTGTTAAGTGAGGAACACCAGTGTGCCCAAATGGTAGAGAATTTCTGCAGGGTGTTATGGGAGAACTGTGTGGTATTTTTGCAGTTTTGATTATGACTTGTCCATACCACATGTGCTATGACAAACAATATGAAGGTAAGTAAACTAATTTTCACAGATTTATGAAGGTTCACTTCATTTTTTCCTGCATTAATGTCTTGTCTGCATTAAGAATATTCATAGATAGTTTATGTATATATAAATAAACTATAAAAAACGTAACTATTCAAGATAGTTTATCCTATGAAATGTCCTGAATTGTCCTGTCTTGGGGCATCATGGATGCTTTTAGGACTTCTTTTTCCTTGAGGATATATGCTGATAGAAATCAGCACAGGGTATCTCAAAGTGTTTCTAGACTGTAGCAGGTGTGGACTGTCTAGACTTACAAGAGTTTTGAGTGTCTGGGAGTGCATTTGGGAATGTGCTTCCAGAGCTCTCAGCCTCTGGATTTCACTCCTGTTTACTATCAAATACAGTTACTTTTTTTTTTTTTTTTTTTTTTTTTTTTTGTGCTGTGTTGGACTTACAGACGCATCCACAAATGTTTGTGATCTCATTGGATTTTCTCCTTCCTGTAAGTCAAGATGAGGACTTGAGTGCCTCTGGAAACTTACATAACACAGGTGAAAAATAGGCATAGCTTTGTATTTGACCGGTCTGTTTTACAACAGAATTTATCCTTAGTTGTAATGCAGTCAGCCGGTGAACTGTTTTGTCTCCAGCACTGACCTAAACAGAAGAATGGAAACCTTTTGTTCATTGGTGAAAGACAGTTTTCTCCCTTGATCATTAATACTAAACAGATACCATGCACTCTGTGAGAATGACTGTGAAAGTCAGGTAGAATACCTTTTGGAATCTGATGAAAATTTAGATTATGGACTGCAGTTCTGCATATCTTGGACCTAATGTGAGTACAGTATACAGGAGAACTAGTTGAGTGTTTGGTTTGCAGACCCCAATTTTCTTTCCAGTATCAGCCTTTGAGATATTAGATTAGGAATTAGCTAATGCACAGTGAAAGTGGCCCTAATTCTGTTTTTCCTTACTCATGTCAGCCCATTACTTTATAAATCTCTTCTCTCTCTCTTTTTTTTTTTTTTAATCTGTTGGGGTTTACTTTCGTATTCTCTTTTTGCATTTTTCATACTTTATCTTTACAGCTTCCTGATTTTCTTTCATGGATTCCTTCTGGCAGTGCTATAATTTATGTATCTTATAATATTTTAACAGATGCTGTTTTGGAGATATCCAGACTTATCTAAACATAGCCGGAATTTAACCTCTTGGCATCGTAATTTCACTTGTGTTTGAATTGCAGAAAGTGTTTGAAGACTCCAATTGAATTATGACCTTATTGTCCAAAGCAGCCTATGTGCTTCTCCTAAGAGACAGATCAAAAAGTCAGAGGTTGATTTTGTTCATTTATCATTTTTGTGGTATAAGGAAGTATGATGCATACAGACTGGCAGGAATGATATTTGAGAATACTGAATTATTAGAAAGGAAATAACAAGTTGCAGTTTCCTTTATATCTCTTGCATTTTGTTTAAATTTCTGTCTCTTGTAGGCTAATTGGTA
This sequence comes from Calcarius lapponicus, assembly GCA_039654755.1. Classification (NCBI taxonomy): domain Eukaryota; kingdom Metazoa; phylum Chordata; class Aves; order Passeriformes; family Fringillidae; genus Calcarius; species Calcarius lapponicus. The sequence goes on from CM077481.1 coordinate 43,899,773, forward strand.
ATAATATTGTCATGAGATTGTTGAAAATGACCATTTTTATATGTTTTGCAACAAACAAGTATAGATTTATGGGTATTTTGTCTTTTGCATATCCTGAGCTTCTTAGTAATTTGTTTAATTGAAATTATTTGTCCTGAAGGTTTTCTTAGCCACCAAAAAATTTATCAAGATAGCCATTCTATTAAGAGAACTAATGTTCAGAAACATGTGGCAATGTCAAATGAAGAAGTAAAACCCCTGTGTTTATTTTTTTTTCAGGAATCCTTTTTGGTTTGGGTCTAAGTGGTCTTGATAGGTCATTAGACATTGTATGACCTTACCTATATAGAGTTTGTGAATATAGTTCAGAAGCATGGTACAGAACATACAGAACAGCATGATAAATAGTGCCTGGGAAGCAGACTTTTCTACTCATCTACATGCCATGTACTAGTTCTCTTCTCTTAGTATGAGAAATAGAACCTGATAAAAATTTTATGTCAATATATATTGCCATTTCTGGTAAAATATAATTGCAATTTTTGGCCTCTTTCTAGTCAGCATACTGAGAACTCTGAAAAATATGATGCTATTTTTCATGATCCTAAGATTTACTTCTGATTTTTTTCCTCAAATGAAACTTCTCATATGGTTATTTTTGCTACTTTCTCTGAACAAAATACAAAATCATGGTGGAGCTGAGGTTGGAAGGGACCTCAGGAGGTCATCTGGTTCAACTTCTCTCTTCCGGTAAGGAGACCCTAGAGCATGTTGCCCAAGACCACGTCTCTCAAGGATGGAGATTCCACCACATCTCTGGGCAATCTTTGCCAGAGCTCGGTCACCTTTCCAGTAAAAAAGCATTTTCCACTGTTCAAATGGAACCTCCAGTCTTTCAATTTGGGCCTGTTGCCTCTGGTTCTGTCATGGGGAACCTCTGGAAAGAGGCTGTGTCTTGTTAGTGCCCTCCCTTCAGGAGTGTGTACAATATCAGGAGATTCCTCTGAGCCTTTTCTTCTACAGCCTGAACCACCTCAGTCTCTCAGTCTTTCTTCAAAGGAGACGTATTCTAGTGCTTTGATCATCTTAGTGACTGTTTACTCCACTCTCTCCAGTAGCTCCATGTCCCTCTTGTACTAATAATCTCACAGTGGGGCACAGAACTCCAAGTGTGGCTTCACTGGTGCTGAATGGAGTGTCAGGATTACCTGCTGCGCAACCTGCTGGCCACTCTTCTCTTCATGCAGCCCAGGATTCCATTAGCCTTCTTTGCCACAAGGGCACAATGTTGGCCTGTGTTGCAGCGGGACATCCGTGGTGGTATGATGTTACAAACTGGGTCATTTCAGATAGGCTGCTTTCAGATATACAAGTCCATGGGAAGAAGTAATTTGAGTATAAATTTCCTATGGTATTTTAGTCTCCATTGTTGTTTTTTGTTTTTTTAAACGTATGCAGCGGCCTTATTGACCAGCTGAGGTAATGAATGGTTGGCATCGTTTGTTTTTGAAATCACCCAGTCTTCCCCTGGAGTCCTCTGGTCTCACGACAGCAAGCTGAGAATTTACCTCTGCAGCAATGGAAGTGGCTATATGGAGATACTGAAAACTCCCACTCTGTTTCCAGCAGAGATGAATCTCAGCTCTGTGAAGGGTTAGATTCAAACATAAATGGGGTTCAAATTCCTGTCTTGGATTTAGGGCATGTTGTGTTCTTGCCAGCTGAAGAACTGTTTGCACACCTGGTGGGTTAATACAATGCTCATTCATCAGAAACCACCAGCCTAAGGAACCACACAATGCTTATTCTGTAAGATTATGTTAAACATTAACCAAGAAGAAGAATGGGAGAGTAATGAGCCCATTTACTGGTAACAGTGTGAATGAATAATGAAACAAAATTGTATCATAAATTTCTGGTCAACCACTGAAATCTACATACACTATCTGATATTTTCCTATATTGTACATTCTTTATAAGAAACAGCAGATTCCTTATGGCAGTTCTACACTAATGTGAATTAGCAATGGGAGCATTTTCCATTTCTGTGACTAGCAGCAGATACTTTGGCTCCTATGGAGATACTTAGGAGAAGAGGGCTCTGAATGTCCTCTAAAAGACCTGTAGATTGTTCTGCTTCCTGGCAGAACAAAATAATAATTTCAAAATTTCTATTTCTAGCTCTTCAACACAATGTCAGAACAGAAATCAAGAATTTTGCATATTGAAGATCCATTTCTTCTTTGGGACTATATCTTACACCTTTTTGGCACCCATAAGTGATATAAATTTTTGAAATTTTGTCCTGCTATACAAGTAATGAAAAATACTTTGCATTTGATTAAAAAAGAGACAAGTGTGTGTAGTTTCCATGAGTTTTGAATCTACTATATAAAGATTGAGAGATATGATAATCTTTTTCTTTTGCTTGTGCAAGGATTTTACCTCCAAATCTCTCTCTTAAATTACATTTAATTAAAAAAAAAAGACTGGAATATTTTTTAAACTTGCACATGTATTTTATATAGAGGTCCACAGACTTGAAATGTGAAAACTTCACCTGCTGAATAGTATATTCCTATGAAGAGTTACATTCTGTGTGCATGCCTGCATGGCATGAAGTTTTCTTTCTTCAAGACTGCATTCATATATTAAATCTTTTAATATATGTATGTACATAGATACATCAGTTTATAAATATATATGAGTACATAGGTATATATATGAACATACCTATGTAACACTTGTTTACTTTTCTTGAACTGTAAAGACAGCAAGCTATAGAGTCATAAAGAACAAATCACACATCAGTGTCTCACTTACCACAGATATAGCACAGAAGGCACAAGAGAATGTTCCTTCATAGACCTTCTGTGCAAGCCTCCATTTACTAATGCATCTCTAACAAAAATTCCAAGATTCATGGCCCCTTATTAGAACTCCCTCTGCTTGATATTGCTTCAATTTCTGTTGGAAGCTGAGGTCCTTGTTGCTACCAGCTTTTATTTAAGAATGAGCATGCTGAGGGATCAGTGCTGCTTTGTGAAGAAAGTCTAGGTGAGTACTAGCTTTTATCTTTGAACTCAGATGGCTCAGCAGGTAGCTGACTGCTCCTCCTGCTCACTTTAAATTTTAAGTGTATCTCCCAAAATGATTTGTCTTTTCTTTGCAACAGTTTCTTTACTGAATCCACACGAGAACAAAATCTTGGATGGAGCTGGAAAATGAGGGCATCTTTTCCTCAGGGTAATGTACATTTGCAGCTTTGTGACACATTGTTCCATCTATTCCAACACAGTATTTTCTAATAAAAACATCCAATGAATGGTCTGAAGCCTACCTTGGTGGTTTTTTTCCCCCTAGGGACAAACTTTTTTGTTGTGTATAAAGGTATAAAGATTTCAAATGTGCATGAGGATCACAAAGTGCGGCACAGCACTGTTTGGGTATAGTGTCTTGCTCCTGAAAGCATATAATGTCTTGCATGTAAAAACCTTGTTCCTTTACGTGTGTTACCATGGCACTGTGCCCAAGCTAATGGCTCTTGCAACTTGTGGAATAAAATATGCTACAGCAGCTATCCTGTATTGGCCTCTGAAGCCAGTATGGTTTTCACTCAATGTTGTCTATGCTTGGTGTCATGTAGACATGGCTTACATAACTCTCTTGGTTTTGGAGGCTTTTAGCTAGAACTGTTTTTTTACATATTGAGTATGCAGTACATATGCATATGTACTACATATGCAGTAACCCTGTTGTTTTTTTTTTTTTAAATTCCATTTGTCTATCATGCTGTTTTAATAAGAATACAGTATATTGCAGTCTTATTTTACTAAGCTTTTGTTATGCCTTAAATACAGAATTGTTTTGAATTTAAACACAGAATGTACTCCTGAGCACATCAGATTCACACAGCTGAGGTCTTAGACTGAAATGAGGCAAAATTCTGTCTATTTTAAATTTCATTAGAAACCAAATCCCCATCATAGCTTTGAAGGATGAAATCTCATTAACTAGTCCTAAAAACCAGAGAACATCTTTCTGAGTTCATGATAAACAGTTTTAAATGGACTTCTGGAATATTGCAATGTTTAATATCAGTGTTTTCTGATACTCAGTGAATAAGCATTTCCAGTATTTTTGTTCTGGCACCTTCCCTCCTGTCAGGAGATTCAATCATGTATGTCAAATGCAAAGAAGGCTGGCAATTTTGCAAGCATCAGTATTCCTGCAAGAAGAATGGAAAAACTCATGGCAGAGAAACTCAGTGTTGTGCTCAGGATTTTACTTACACATTGTGGAGCAAACAACATCTTCTGCACTTAACACAAAGTTCTCCAATATTTCTGCCTGCTTCAAGAGGCTTATGTTACTTTCTCTTCAGGAAAGTAATTGATAGATAATGTATTTCTTCAGATGTACTGCTACAGTCTTATTAAAGCAAGTAATATTGGGAAATATGCACTAAATCAATGGAAGTTTTTTTTTTCTTTGTGGAACTCTGCCAATCCTGTTGCTGTCCTGTGGACTACAAGTATCTCCAAACTGAAAATGATTGTGTGTGCCTTTTACTCTGTTAATACCAGTCAGTTTCCTTGCCTGTGAGAATTGAAACTTGAAATTAGATTGTTACTTGAGCAAGGTTTTCTTAATGTGCACTTTCCTTGCTTGGCAAACTTGCTGCTGATAAGCAAGCAGACAACACAGTAGGATGAGATTATGAGTATTGTATAATATACTTGTTTTCTTTCTCACAGTTTTTCCTTTTTTTTTTTTTGTTTTGTTTTGTTATGTTTTTTCTCATTCTCTGGAAATAGTGCTTCCAGGCACTCTTGGAAAGCTGCCAGTCCAGAAATATAAGCACTTCTGAAATTTTTCCCAGTCTGAGATTTCTGACATGCTTTTTGTGGCATAGTCAAATCAGAAAGGATACCCAAAGTAATTTCTGTGGAGGATGTCACTGGAGAAAGGAAGGCAGAGTCACTCTGAAGATCCCAGAGACATGAACTGAGGATATAAAAGAGCTAAAGCCATTAGTACTTTGTGTGACTGCTGTGGGTAGTTAAAACTGCACAAAAGACAGAGAACAATGGTAATCGTTCAAATGCATGTTTACTACCTCTTTACTATGCCTCTTCTGTGCTTTGATGGGCTTTTACATAATGTTTTTCACCTATTAAATGTTATCAGCTGCTAGTAAAAGCTATCTACTTAACACACATAATTTGGATTGCCTGAAAATAAAGTATCTGTAAGGTCTGTTGGATGTTGTGTTTGTTAAGGGCTTCAAGGCTTAAGGGATGCTCTTAAGATGAAAGTCTTTCTATTTGCAGCTTTAACATCTACATTCATGCTGATCTGTGAGGTCATCCCAAAGGGTCAATTCAGTAGAATGTGCCTTATTTATACCCATACTCTGAATGTTACTCCAGTTACACCCTATGGCATGTTGCACATTATTAGGTAAATAGCTAGTATCTATCCCCAGGGACCTTGGCAAAGTATGTCTAATATTTGCTTTAAGCCAAATTGCCTGCTTTTGGCCTATCTGTGTGGGCCAGGCTGAGTTATACCACAAATTTACCAGCATGTTGTAGTAATAGTGGGGAGACGTGGGAACCTACCCTAGTGCTACTACAGAAGAAATGCTTGTTTGGAGGTCAGCTGAACCTGACATGCCTGGGGAAAATGGCTTAAGACTACTGCACTGGAACTGTAAGAATAAAATCCATTGTGGATCGATGGTGTGGAAGTTTGTATTGGTCCCCAGGGCACCTTGTCACGAGGCAAAACACATATCAAAGCGATACACACGTAGCCTGTGCCAAAAGAATATTTTTCTCCTCATTTGCATGACAGAATTAAATTTTATTTTTCCATTTGCAGGGATTGTGAGCAAAGAAGATACTCTAGAGTCCTGCTATCATGTAGAAATCACAATGGGCAGAAAAGAGTGTCTCCTGTCTTAGTATGTAGTCCAGTCCGGGCCCTAAAGCAATCATCTGAAGGCTATCTGTCCAGGCAGTTGTTCTTCCTGGGTAACGCAGAGCAACCCCAATGGACACAGGAGTGCTTTTGACATCGTGAATCAATCCTCAGTTTTCATTTGTGTAGGGCTGAAGCCATGTGAGATCTGGCTTTTTGAAATCTTTAAATATAGATGCAGTAACCACTGGTTTGGTCTTTTCTCACACATAAGCCTGTGTGCTCTCACTGAGACTTTTGTCTGACTCTGTTTTCTATATAGTAAATAGTCAAGTATGCCTTGCCATTAAACCAGTGTTGCATTTACCATTGCACTTTGTAAACTCACAGCTTTTTGTCAATTAAGTATATAGTTGCTTCTGAGTGAAGTGCATAATTCCCTCTATGACAAGGCCTGTCCTAGATACAGTGGGCAATCACCATGTGCATTGAGAACATCCTGATCCAGGAGAGAACATTATCCAAATTATTCTGAAGATAAAGGGAACTTTTGTCTCCTTCCTACAGCAGTCTCCTTCCTCCTTCCTGCTTGTTACAGCAGTCTCACTTGACTGCTATGGGAGCACTTTGGAGATGTCCCTGGACAAGGATGGGGAACTTCTGCTTCAGCTGCAAATTAGATTAGGAAATCTGGCTCTTTTCCTGGCATGTGGTGGTGATTTTGAAATGGATGATAGACATTCTCAATGCAAGCGCAGGCAGTGCCAAACCTGTGCCTTTTTTCCTCCCTTTCTGTCTGTTTTCATCTAGAAGGAGCAGTGCAGCCAGGGCTTGGCCCCAAGAAGTTGTCTCAATGAGAGTGGCTGCCTGCATACCCATAGTACTGACTGTGGACCTTGGATGATGGAGATGGACAAACACCGAGTGAAACTGCAAGCAGCATGTGCCGTGTGTGTGAACTTCATGTATTCATGAAGTGGATAGGGTGGTCTGAGGAGCACTGAAGGTATGATGCTGACATCCCATGGACTAATTATCCTTATTTTTGAACAGTGAAAGAAGAGCTTTGTGAGACGAGGGCAACGGGGGTGGCTCAGTTTCTCTGTGCTCACAGATGTACCACCTGTTCCACTTGTGCAGTAGCCCTCTGTGGGGTCTATCAGGCAATATGCCAACCTTTGCCCTTGATGCTCCCTGTCAAAGATGCAGCTTGGTGAAGTTAGATTTCATATATCAAGGTTTTTCCATGTTGTCTTATTTGTTGTCACTGTTCAATAATGAGCTGAAGTGTCGTAGTGGTCTATACGCACCTCAGTGGTTCTCAGAGCACCCTGGTTGGAGCAGTGTTGTCCCAGACACCCGGTGAATTCCAGTGCCATGACAATGTGAGTGAGGATTTTGCTTTGAGAGGCCCCAATGACTGCTTATAGTACAGTGGATGCGTGGCACTACCATATGGGTCCCAGTGCTAGATAAGGGTCATTTGAGCTCTGACAGCTCCATTTAGCTTTTGGAAAATTATTTTGAGATCACCATGTAGTGTAACAGAGAGAATAGGCAAGTGGGTTTAACTCAGCAGTTCCTGCAGTGCAGTTTCTTGAATGTTTATTCCGCTGGTAAAAATACAGAAATGGGCTAAGATTCTGTCTCTAAATGAAAAAAATGTGAATTCAAAATGCATTTTAGAGGCAGTGTGTCCTTAAACTTCTAGTAGTTCACAAGAAAACGTGTCACCTTCAGCTGTCAGTGAGTGCCCTGTTAGTTCAGGATTGTGTTTGCCTGGTTCTCCTCTGCCCCCTTACTGGGTGAACTGTTGACACCATCATGTTGTCTCCTCCATCACAGTCCTCTAAGTGAACAGTGGCGCTGCTCAGCTGTCAGCTGGTCATAGAGCAGCTGCAGGTACAGAGAGGGTACATACCTGCCAATCTTGTTTCTTTTTTTCCCCTCAGATTTACAGCTGGTTTGGAGTAGATTTTTATTTTGGTGATTGGGAAATCTAATTAGATATCCTGGAGTCCCGATCGAGTGGCTTTTGTGGTTATAAGATATTTTGAGAATAATCATCTGTGATGACTTGGGACCCATGTTCCATTTGCATGTGCAATTTTTATGACTGTGTGAATAAGTTCTGTGATTGCCCAAAAGGAAGAAATTACAAATACTTCCTAGCATTCTATTTTTAAGTCTCTGATTTTAGAATTAGGGAAAAAAACCTGACAGAAAATACTATAATTGAATTGAAATGCAAGAACAGAAATCACATTCTGTTCACATAAACTGTCTTTTTTGGCAACTTGTGTTTTCAGCTAGTGGAAAGTTAAAATTTTGCAGTGATTTTAACACCTGTTTAACCACCACAGAATGTCCTTGGTAATGAGTAAGTACCATGGTATGGAACGTATGCTAATTGTGTTCCAATTAAACAGCATTCACTGCAATTACATCTCATTAGGTAAATAATTTCTGAGGGAGATATACTAATTAAGTGGTTTTACTCATTATGTATTTCATGATTATGATGCGTTTACTAAATTTACAGCTGTGCAACTAAAGCTATTTAGAACTAAACATGCCAATATTTACAAAATACACAGAAATTGCTTATGATCTGTTTTCTTTGTAGCTATTTATGAAGGGTATATGAGGTTTCCTTGGAGCTCCTGTAATAAACAAATGCTTCCCAAGTGTTTTGAGACCCTCTGGAACATAAATGGTTTTATAAATTTAAAATGCCATTGTTATTTAGTTCTCTGATGTACCTGCTACTGTTGAGCAGCTGATTTGTTATTTAAAATAATACTAAGTCATCTGTTTTAATGGCTAATTATTAATTATCTTGTCATGTATGTAGTGGGTTGGCCCTGGCTAGTCACTAGCCCACTCTGTCCCTCTGTTACTTTGCTGGAGAGGGTAGAGAAAATACAGCCAAAGGCTTGTGGATTGAGATAAGGACAGGAAGGGATCACTCACCAATTACCATCGGGGCAAAACAGGCTCAGCTTGGAGGAATTACTTTATTTTATTTCCAATGAAATGAGAGGATAATGAGAAGTACAAACCAAATCTTAAATTAGCACCTTCTCCCCACCCTTCCCTTCTTCCCAGATTCAGCTTCACTCATGCTTTTCTCTACCTTGACACAGGGGGTAGGCAATGGGGGTTGTAGTCAGTTCGTCACACATCTCTGCTGCTCTTCCCTCATCAGGGGAAGGATTCCTCACAGTCTTCCATTGCTCCAGTGTGGGGTCCCTCCCACAGGAGACAGTCTTCCATGAACTTCTCCAGTGTGAGCTGCTCCCACAGGCTGCAGTTCTTTACAAATTGCTCCAGTGTGAACCCCTTCCCCAGCATGAATTCCTTCCTGCAGAATCAGGCTGCTCTGTAGTGGGTCTCCTGTGGGGTCCTAAGTCCTGCCAGCAAACCTGCTCCCGTCTGGGCTCCTCTCTTCACAGGACCTGCCAAGAGCCTCCTCCAGCACAGGTTTCCCACAGGGTCACCGTCTCCTTCAGGTAATTTATCTTCTCCAGAGTGGGGTCCTCCATGGGCTGCAGGTGGATCTCTGCTCTACTGTGGAAGCCCATGGGCTGCAGGGGCACAGCTGCTTCACCATGGTCTGCACCAGGGGCTGCAGGGGAATCCCAGCTCCAGCCCCTGGAGCACCTCCTGCCCCTCCTTCTCACTGACTTTGGTGTCTGCAGGGCTCTTGCTGTCATGTGCACTCACTCACTCCTCCGTTCTCTGGCTGTGATTGCTGCTGCACAGGTTTTTTCTCCCTTCATAAGTACATTGTTCTGCAGGCCCTGCCACCTGATGGGTGATGTGTCCCTCTTGGACACAGGGGAAGCTTCTGGAAACTTCTCACAGAATCCACCTCTGTAGCCCCCCGCTACAAAAAGTTTGCCACAAAAACCCAATACACCATGTAAAGCTGTTTAATATAAGATTGTAATCAGCTGTAACGCTTAGGCTCAGAAAAGATTTTTTTTATATCTTGAAACAACTTAGCCTGTTTGAATTATGAGCATTTTGTTCCTGTTTGAGCAGAGCCATTTTGTTAATTTCTTGATTGCACTTTCCTAGAAGCCACAGTGTATTAATAGTGTATATGTAGCTAAGAGAACTTTATTAAATGTTAGCTTTTGCACAGCTTTACTTCCAGCAAATTAGGCTTCCATATCACACACATGAGCCTATCAGAATGAAGATGTTTAGATGGTTATCATTTGTGCCTCGGCAAACACAGCATCGATTCAAGAAACTCCTGTTAGAAGCCAAGAGGGGTAGAAAATTAACAGAGACTCTTGACCTTACCAGGTGACAGGCCAGGATTGTGATGGATCATACATTTGGAATCAAGAGAAAGTTCAATTCCTGTTCATCATGGCAGTTTGACAGACTCCTCCTGCAGAGTTTTCTGAGCTATGCCATATTTCATGGTTTTCATACTCTTTTGGTACCCTAATTCAATTTAAATGCCTTCTTTTCCCTGATTTCTCCTTTTGCATTTCAAAGAACTTTGTTTTAAGATAAAATGGTGGATCTGCAGAATTTTTGAACAAATTAAATTACTTTCTTTCATTGGTTTTCTGTCCTATAGGCTCTTTATTTTACCTGTTCTCCTCTCAGTGAGATCTCTGTACCCTGGGAAACACTCAGAAGCTCAGAGGCCAGAAGGCTTGTTCTGCTTTTGTTCATCTGTTGAAAACATAAAGCTATCACTATCCATCCTCCTCTTTGTAGCCTTCCTTTCCTGTTAGCAGACAAGCAATTAAATTGTTCTCTTTTTTGCCTTCACTGCAGTTTCATTCACAGAAGAATCTGGCCAGGTGTTTGCATAACTAACATTTCTGTGCAGTCTTGAGGGACACCTAAGCTGTTTCTCAAGGCAGTGAAGCCAAGACTGTATAACGTTTCTGAAAGGCACATATAGTTTTGCAAAGATTATCTTTTCAGAGGTATTCCTCTGTGGTTGCCTAAGCCTTCATGGATGAGGGCTCCTGACTATGACCTCTGGAAGGAAACTGGAATGTCAAAACAGACAATTTTGAATCCTGGGCTTCTTCCTGAAGGTGCCTCTGAAAGCTTCTTTACAACTAGATACAAATTCAGGAGAAATGCAATCATCCTTCAGTTTGATATTTCTTACTCTGACACTTCAGACTTCCTAGGGAGGTTGCAGAAATTTGAAAACCATCCTAATCTTAATCTAATGTCCCTCATCCCCAGTCCATACACAGCACCTTTGCCCTCAAGTTCCAGAATTTTCAAGCAGACTTCTGAAACATACATGCAGGTGATGACACGTGCCTTACTATGAGATTATCCAGAGATTGAGAGAGCAGGTTTGTAGCTCCCACTTGTGCTGTCAAGATCAGAGGGTGCAGTCAGCCTCGAGCACCTTCTGTGCCAGTGCGCCCAGTGCACCCAGATTTGGTGCTCCTTCACTGTTACAATTAATCTCCTTTCCTTCCTCCCCCACTCTTTTAAAATGGAGTGGTGAAACTGTTTACCTTCCAATAAGCGGTTTGTCTTATCTGAGCAGAAAATGAAATGAAAGTCAGGCCTGTATTAATTTATATAACTAGGTGTCAGAGAGAGAAACAAAGATTAGATATATCACAGATTAGCAAATTGACTTGGGCATAGTTTTTTTTCTTTTCATACCATTCTCAATAAGTTGGAAATAAAATTCTGAAACAGTTTTAACATTCTTAAAAGTGGTCTCAAAAATTCTCAAGCTTGTTTTTTTCCTCTCACTTCAGAAATTTGCCTCTTTAGAGGGTTTGCAGTGAGAAAGGCAAGATTACATTTAGTGTAGTCTCTATGCATGTACAAGAAAATAGGAACAGCAAAGCAAATAAAAATTAATCCATGTGTGTAGGCAGGCGGAGAAGGCATTTTGGTAAGTCATTGACTTTCTAATGCATCTTGATATTTTCCTACGAAAAATCCTATTGCAACTTGTAGTAGCAACAGGAAATGGCATTCTTAAAATTTCAGACATACTGCTATGTAAGTTGGAAGGAGTTACTGTGGCTTAAGCATAAACTGACTAATTAAAATATGGGCCAGTGAAACTGTGCAAAGAACTGCAGAGTAATTTCCATCCTTGTTTTTGACTGGGAGAAAGGTGTTTAATGTGCAGTCATAAGTTTTTATTTCTCCTAATTTTTTTTTATTGCCTTTTAAATTTGTTTGCCTACACAAGCAAATTTGTATTTAGGTGTTTGTTAGTAATAAAGCCCAATGAACCAATTCATTTAATTGAGCTTAAAATTTAGATTTGCAAGTATTCCCTAACCTTTTCAGTTCTTCACCATTTGGAATTACATTTACAGTCTTGTTGTGTCAGAGAGAATGGTATTAGGAATCACGCAAAAAAATGGTAGATGAAAAAGGCCTGAACCTTTCCCTTTAACTGTTGGAATGTTAAAATTCTTAAACTGAGATTTGAAATGCCACTGCAAAATAGGTACAAAGGTAACTAGTGACTACATTAATGCAATGATTTATGGCCACCATGTAACTGTGCAAAAACAGTCATGGTCACAGTTCACAGATGCCTTGTTGGCTATTTTTTTAAAAGGTGACTTTTGTCACATTCATCAGAAGCTTACCAGCTTTATGCAATAGTGAAGTCAGTTGAACCTCAGCCCAAGGAACTCTCAGGTGACAACTATATGACACGTCTGCTCTTGGATTTTTTCTAGCACTTGAATTTTTCTTAGACTTACAGTTCAACTACTCCAATCAGCATTTCTTTCAATCAGCAGCATACAGATCTCTGATATCAAGATCCCTTACTGATGATCCCCTGTGACACAAAGAATAGTTTGCCACAAATTTAATCTAATTCCAACTCTTTTTAGACTTTTCATATGCTTTATCTTTTCACAAAGTTTCCTATAGGTTTTTCGATATTGCCTTATTGAGGAGTGTACCCCTTTTCAGTTATGGTGGCTTGATACTGTCCAAAAGTTTTAGTCAGGATTGAGGCCACCACTGAAAGTTGTTTGATGCTGTGTGAACTTCTGCTGAGCTGCTATTTATGGTGCCAGATATTCTGGGTTTGATTTCCTAGAAATGACTCAGTCAGCATTGTGTGCAGTGCAGCATCTTCTGCAGTGTTGAAAACTAGAGCTATTCTTTTTTTTTACCTGTGAGGTGGTTTTCTCAACTGCTTGGTAGAGATCCTCCAGTAACATTCCACAAAGGTATCATAGAGACATAAATTTGCTATGGGAACTGAGCCCTGTGCTTCTCCTGACTATCTGTCAAGGAAAACTTAAAGAATTAACAGCCCTGAGAGTAAAGCTGGGATAAACATCATGTACTTGAGCTATTTTTTCAGCTAACCTGAACAGTAACCATCTACATTTTTGTCATTATTGTCACAAGTCTAACTTGTTGTCATGAAAGTCTAGTGATTAAGGTTCTTGCCATGGCATCCTCAAGATACCTAAGAGCAGTGTGAAGGCTGCTTTGAAATGCTCCTCAAGAACTTTAGTGTTTTCTATCAAGGTCAGTGGTCTCAGGCAATTTTTCGACTAAGGTGATATAACGTCAAATGTAAAGATGAGCTGACAGGCAATCAGATGGCATAAAGTCTATTTCTGCATCTTCTTTGTTGTATTTCAGCTGGTCTGAAGCTGCCCCCTAAACTCAACCAACCTAGAAGAAAACAAGTCCCTGGATAAGGTGGGGATAGGTTGGATTCAAACCCAAGCAAAGACCCCAGCCAACCCTGACACACCACTGAACAGAGAGCAGAGAGAGGTCCCAAACAATCAAGTATCTGAGCCTGGGAAATCCAAAGTTCCTATAAAGGGGCAGCCACATTAAACTCATTGCTGTTTGCTGATGACCAACAGTGTTGTGTCATGTGTTTGTCTCCAAACCAGGACTCCATGTAACACTTCTCTGCCTTGGCTGAGTTGATTAGCCTTACTCAGACATTTCCTCTACTTTTGTAGTGGAGATTGCAATACTGAAGAGGTTTACAGATGATCCACAAAAGTTGAGGATATACTTTGTGCTGTATTTTGATTATTTCCCCCTTTGCTAGTCTTTCAACTTTCAGACAGTATATTTTTCCTTAAGTGTATCAGAAAGTTTTTACTGACTTAGTGGAGTGACTAAGTCTGAATTTCAGTGCTAGCTTCAAGGAATTACTTTTACTATCAACTTCCTCCTCTTACTTTACAATTTTAATTAATTCCAACATGAAGAATGTAGATATATTACCTTCTTAAATTAATATTTTCATTCTTCATATCCTGAAACCATGGCTTTATCAGCTGTAGAGGAAATTGTTGGTGTTCTAAACCTGAAACAGACTAAAAGCAGAGAACAGTTTTTTAATGAGAATATGGTCTTCAGGATATGTTGCTATAATCACTTACATATGGCTTCTTAAAAACATAATCAGTGAGGCTATAGCTTTTCCTCCTCCCAAACCTACATTTAACACTATAAAATGAAAACATCTGGGTCGGTTTTTTTTTCCTTTTTCCATTTCCCCCCCTTTTTTTTAAAGTTAGTAACACACACTTCAAGTGATATTTATGACAGAAAAAATCCTTGTCTTAGTTAACAATAGTACTGAAAGATTGCATTTTAAAATAGAAGTATTCTAAACTGGGAACTTGAGAGGTAAGCCCCCTTCCTAATTTAGTTGAATTGAAAGATTCATTCTCTGGTTGCATAGTCACTTTTACACTCTATTTCTACTTCTACCTAAACTCAGAGAGACGTCTTTTTCCAGTTATGACTCTAAGCTAATACCTTACAAGGACAGCATGTCTGTAAGGTTTCACTGCTCAGGAGTATATGCATTTTTTTTAGATTTATGAGGCTTCAACCAACATCAGGGTCCCCTTGTGATAGAAAACACACAGTGGGAATCTTGGGTTTCAGGAATTTGTACTGAACAAACAAGGCAGACTCTGTTTCAAGCCAGGCGGTGTGCCAAGGTGGAGGGCAGCTCAGGGGCTTGCTGGAGCTCAGACAGGAATTGAGTTGAGCTGAGCAGAACAGAGCTGAGATTTTCACAGTGCTAAACCACAAGTTTAACTGCAAAACTTCAAAGTACCATTGTAAAGTTTTGATTCTGCTGAAGCTGAACACAAATTGTGATGCTGATTAGACTTTAAACCTAGGCCTGAATACTAAACAAGATAAAATCTAGTGGTTCATCTGAGACCTGATTCCTCTTTTAATATCCATTAAAATATCTCAGTGTTGGCTCAGGTGGTTTAGAGAGGCCAATGAAAACACCACATTGCAGATTCTTGAGACTTTTGAAATATCTTCCCTGGTGTTTAGTCCTGTGTGCTTTTTGCTACTTATAATGCAGAAATACTAATGCTTGTAAGAGAAATACTAAATTTCCTGCAATTAGAACAGAAAATTAATTTTGTTGTAAACTGAGGGCAAGAATAGAAACAAAGAAGGAGCTCCATGAACAATTTAAAGGTGAACTGAGTACAGATAAGTTGTTAAATGAAATGGTCCAAAGAACTGTGCAGTTAGGTACCTGTGTGATGAGTAGCTGAAAAAAGCTACAACTGAAGCATGATCTATTAGAGAGTTTTAATACTAGGGTTGTTGAATGGTTCACAAAGTACCCTAAATAGACAACTTAATGAAAGCTGTTTCTTAATGTTCATATTTAGTTCTTGGCTTACAGTTTAAATTCAAAGATATCAGCATGTGTTTACTTCTGCCAAGTAGATTTTGGTGTTCGTTTTTAAGGTGGAGTAAGTCTGATGAGGGTACTGATGTGCAACAGCTTACAGAGTACACAGAGATAATGGAAATTGCCCATGAGTTTGGTTCTTCCAGCTTAAATGCCTCTATTCACAAGCGTGCTATTCTCCTTTAGATCAAATGTATCCATTCAGCCCACATTACAGATCTCAGTTTCTTAGTAGGGTTGAGATGAAATCTGAAGAACTGTGCTCTGTTAACATGTAACATTTCCCCATACTGGCCTGCATGCTGTCTTTGGCTGCTGAAGGCTGGAATATGTCAGATTGTGGATGTCTCTATCACCCAGCAGAAGGTTCTCAATGTCTTCAGCTGGCTCTTGCTTCCTTTTTTGCTTTTAGTTTAATCACAGACATTCTGTCTATGTTTCCAGAGTTGTAGGTACTCAGCATGGCAGCAAACTTTCAATCAGAAAAGGTCACTTAGCTGTTTTTGTCTCATGGAGCTGTGGACATTTCCTCCACTGTTTAGATTAGCAAGGAAGCTTCTTTTCATCTTCCGTGCTGTACATAATGGGGAACATGATTTATGAAGACTCAGGGTGAGTGTTTTGCAGAAGTATGCTGTGAGGAGATTCTGTTGTATTAGTATTCTGTACAAATACTTAATTGTTGGAACCCTGGATGCTGACAATTTTTAAACTTTCTGTGCTGAGAGGCATAGACTTGCAAGAGAGCACTGCCTTTGACCTGAGGCTGTGGAAAAGGCTTCCAAAATTTATTAATAAAATGGGGATTATGGTTAGAAGTGTGGAATACCACAGGGTGGAAAACTTAGAGTTTGGGGTTTTAGAATATAGAAATAAATATGAAGCAAGATGGAGGTTTTAGGGCAGAGGCATGTTGTTCTTCTTCACCTTCTTCTTCCTTCTTCTTCATGGGTTTGGGTGGTATTTTGTGATTGGACTGAAAAGTCCGCATTGCGGGCTTCGAGGGATCAGTTATTGGGTTAAAAGGGAAAATAATCTAGGTGTCAGTTCCTAGTTGGATAGTTTAGTCTTAAAAGACCTTGTAACAAGAGATAGTTAACCATTTTGTGCCTTCTAATGAAAGACTGCAGAACTCACAGCTGTGAGGCTGTAACATAGATAAGAAACAATAAACACCAGAGTCTGAACATGAACTACTGTCTCAAGGGCCTTCAATCCTGACCCTGACAGAGGTAAAGAAAAAAAGCAAAGAATTCACACTAAATCAAAAGCTTTTTCCAAGGAATCTCCAAATTCTGTGTGGTCCAGAGTGAAATTCTGTTTCCTTTTTGCCTATGCATTCCTTCATAAGCACTTTTTGGATGATTTATCTGACAACTGCAGTCAAATAATAGTAGTGTTAAAAGCAATAACAAATAATAATTAAAAGCAATGCTAATGGAAATAAATAGGACAACAATCATATTAGTTACAGTAAAAGTCACAATTAGGGCTGTTACAAAGACAGAGAATGCCAATCACTTTTCTATACCTTGAAGATACAACAGAACCATGTAACTTTTAAATGTTCAGAAGACCTACAGTATTATAGAAATAAATTATAAGAATAGAGAAGAAATCAAGTCATTAGGATCTAATACTTATATCTCTTAAATTATCTAGATGCACCTCATTATTCTGACCTTTTGGTGAGTGGCGCTTGGAATCGAACTATTGAATTGAAACCACATAGAGTGAGTGGGGTGGCTCCTGTCCTGACTAATATGTAGTCACAGAAGCTGTAACTTAGCTGCAGAACTAGGGGCAAAAAAGTGCATGAAGGAATTAGAAAAATAAAGTATTATGAATTCATCACAAAACATCGAATTAGAGGAGATAGAACTCAAAATGGAACCCTTACTTCCTCCAGCCTGACAAGAATTTTTCAGTCTCATTGACCCAACTCCCAAGCCTCTATATGTAATTTCTTCCTCAATCTGAATGTAAAAAAGGACAAAACTAAGCACTGAAAAGAAATAACTTCTCGAAAAGATGAAAAATTACTTTTTTAAAAAATGTAAGAATATCTTACTGTAATTTTTTAAAGTATAATTTTCTTCCTCCAGAAAAAAAAAACCTCCAATTATTTCTTTGTCATCTTGTGAATCCTTTGGGTTGGTATAGTCTTCATGAGTTGGTGGCTGTAACAGGAAGGCAGCTATTCTTATTTTATCAGTTCTGACCTTATTTGGCTGCTTGAGGATAAGAGAACATAGGGATGGCTGAAAAAGCAGCATTTGCTCTAAGCCTGCAGCTGTGAAAGATGATGATCTCATTTCTATTGACTCTACTTGTGATGGTCAAAATCATTATTGCAAGAACAGTGAACATGTCACTGTATGCCCTGAAGCCAACAGACCAGACTGAAGTGGGAGGCTCCAAAGAGAAGTTATGCAGTGGATACTCTAAACCTGTTCAGTTTCTTAGCCTCAGAAACTACAGAATAAGTGGTGATCCTCTTCAGAATTAAGACAGGTGTCTTACAAACAAAAGTAAGGTCATAATCAAAAATTGTGTGTTGTTCTGTGTCACAGGTTATGTCTCATTGAAACAATTTCATGTGATTACTACTGGCAAAAGAGTTTAAGCTTTAATGGGGAATTCCTTGTCTTTTATAAGTTTGTGCAAGCTCCCAGTTTCAGTGGGAGGTTTATTCAGTCTGTCAGACTCAGAAGCCACTGTTCTGCCTTTCCCAATGACTATTTGCATTTTCCCTTCCTAACAAGGGGTGAATCACAGCCAAAAGTCGCTGGCAACTAGGTTCTTTTATTTTTCTTTTTTTGTCCTTTTTTTTTTCAAATGACTTTACAAAATAAGCAATTTATAAATTAAATATAGAACGTATCATATATACTGAGTATTACTAAGAATTGCATTCCTGTATGACTGATAAATATATATTCCTTAATGAATATGATGGTAAACAGATTAGCATAACAAGTATCTATAAAATAAGTATTGATCCATTACCACCTTCTGAAAAATAGTCATGACTCTGTTTGTCTGTAGAAAGAATTACCAATAGTTACTCCAGGAAGCCCTATAGGTTCTTGTGAACAGTAGTCAATAATTTTTTCTTTCTGCTTGTCACGCAGTTTAGCCGTGTTGACATTTTCCCATTGTTTTTGATTTAAAGAATAGTCAGTGCTGTAATTTTTGGTATCCACTGGGGATCACTACCTATGTATCTTCACAAGGATCTCTGTATACCATAAAATTATTTATTAAATTAATTATTAATTATTCAGACCTTACTGCAGTGCCTGGCTGAAGTCAAAACTAACCTGATTTGTCCCATTACATTCCTGTAGAAAAAATATTCCAATGGATTTGTGTAACCTGCATTAATGAAATACAAGAAGAAAAGCAGTGCTGTGAAGGATATTGATCAAGATAGTTTGATTGCTGTCAGAATCAGCAATAGAGCTCTGATCTCCTCAGTTCTTGCCAAGGTGACTTAGCTGACATGCTATAAAAGATTTATTGGACGCTTGAGATTTCTTTTCGTTATTTTCCATCCAGCATGTCCCTGTTAAGGAACATCCAGCAATTCCCTGTTAAGGAAGATTTGTGTTTGGTGGCTGTCATGACAATTTTGCAAGCCAGTAACGTCTTTTCCATTCCTTGAACTTTGTCACGACATGACACTGGATATGAAGAATACTGCTGCAAATTTCCCTGATACAGGAGTAAATAACAATCTGTCTCAGGAAAGAGTTATACATTAAAAATGTCAGAAAGGTGCCAAAGTTTTTTTTGTTTGTTTGTTTGTTTTGCCTTTTTTTTTGTTTGTTTGTTTTTTGTTTTTTTCTGGAGGGATGGGACTGCATCAGGAATTCATTTATGATGAAAGACTTACTGAAGCATGAACTTTTGAGGGGGCTATTAGGTCAAAGTAAGAGGCTGTTTTATATATTCACATGTCAAATCACTCTGAGAAATGTACCTTATTACAAATCTTATTACAGACTGAGCATATCAATTTGTGATAACTGTATTGGCAAAGGGAATAAAAGTATGTTCTAAACATTGACTTAATTAGCTGATGCTCCTGTTTTCTTCAGAAATGCATACTGCATTTCTTTCATTACATTTTTTATGATTTTTTAAAATGTAATTGATGTAAGGACATAATAAGTAGCTAAATACTTGCAAATAAATGACCAACACAGAACTCTAGTGAAGTCAGTTTTTGAGACTACAAGAGATTATCTGTGTAGCACAGATGATCATGATGAGAGAAAAGAAGGCTGTAAAGGACTGAAGAAGTTCATTTACTCTAGACAGGTATTGGTTTCATTTGTTCTTTCAAAAGCTATAGTTTTTCAGTTAGAAATTCTATCCTTTTGATACGTCATAGTACTTTCCTCTTTTAACTTCATAAATTCTTTTTAATGAAATTTAATTTCAGTTTCTCTTATTACAACAGAAGCTTTTTTTTGGTGGTGGTTGTTGTTGTTGGCACCAAAGACAGGAGTGAATATGATTTTTTCTTTCCCATTTGAAGAAGCCTCTTAAATATTTAAAGACTGTCATTATTTCCTCTCAAGCCTTGTCCTTCTCCACCCTTCAGCACCCCTGGCTAATGTAATCTTTTTAACCTTAGACTAAACAAACCCACTTATTTCAATCTTACTTAATTGCTTGTGTTTTGCAGATGCCTCATCATTCTTTTTTCTCCGCTCTGGATTGTCTCCAATTTGATACATGATTTTTTTGAAATGCAGTATATAAAACTGGGCATTAGACTTTAACTCTAGTTTTTGTAGTGCTGAGTAGAATGAAAAAATTATGGTGTCTGATAATGGTTTTGCCATTTATGTTTTTGTCTAATATTTGACTTAAAAAAAAAAAAATTTTTCTAGTAGTATCTCACTGCTCATTCACCTGCAATTCATAGTCTATTATAGTTCCTGGGATCTGTCTTGAAGATCTATTACCTTGTCAGTCCTTTGCCATCTGTTTTTTCCTGTTTGTGGAAATGGTTATTCCCCCAAGGTACAGAGTGGTACAATGAACTAACTGAACTGCATTCTCTCTTTTTTTTTTTTTTTGAGACCGTGTTTTTTGTCTGCTAAGGTCATTGTGAATTCTGACTTTGTCCTCCACAGACTTGTAGAGATTCCATCTTAGCATCATCTTAGAAAGCAGCACACTTTCAGAGACCTGTTGGGATGCTAATGGTTGGTGGAGTGGTGTCTGCTTGATCTGGAGCAAGACAGGACTAGAGCATCTGGCCTTAGTTGATTCATTGATAGCTGGGGGAATAAAATGCTGTGTTGAATAAATCTGTTGGTTTGTTCCTGAGGGTGTGTTCTTCTAAAAAATACTGGTTGGAATCTGTGTAGTTTTCACTTTCAGTTATTTCATTTAAAGATTATGTGTCATGGGTTTATAATTTTCAGATGGAAATTTCACCAAAAAAATCTTACTCCTTGCTTTAGGGTAGAGGCTGTCTGGCAAAGGAGAATCATATCTGTAGTGAATTGTAATAATATATTAATTACTTAGTCATGCCACAAAATCTCAGTATTCTGATCTTGCTCTCCACCAAAAAAATTCTATAAAATTTGAGGTTCTTTTGTCTTTTCTTATTGATTGGCTTACAGAGTCAGCCAACCTGGAAAGGATTTCCAGGCAGCACATTTGATTCCAGTACTATTCCTTCAGTATTTGAGATTTATGGGTTGGTTAAGAATTAGTCACTGAAGGAAATTGTGAATCATTCTGAATAATGAATAGATTTGGTTGCATACAGTTTGTGAAAAAGAACAAAGGGAGAAATAAATGTTAGAAATGTTTATTCACTCAGCTCCAAGAGGACTTTAAGCAATCTTTTAGACCTTTGTAGACCAGGGAACAGAAACAAATCTGAGGGCTTAACATAGAGTCCAGAAGAAGTCCAAAATAGAGTTAGGATTAGACTTCTTAGCTTTTTATTTTTTGGTCTGATGTTGACTCTAGTTTTGTTTCCACATTTGTTTGTGCATTTAGTTCTTGAAGGTAGGGGTATGGATGGAGGGCCTTAGAGAATAGTACAAATCTCAAATTGCAATACCAACAGACTTACCAATGAAGGGAAAAGGAAAACAATGACAAGAACAACAGTGATGACAGGTTAAGGCTTAGGGTGCAATACTTGCAATTGCTTTGCTATTTGTCTTGACTACGGGGTAGACACAGTTACAATCCTGTTTCACTGACAGCTAATTCCAGAACACAATAGAGCATAGCTTTGTCTTAACAGAAAGAATAATAAATGCAGAACATAAAGCACTGAGCACCTTTTAAGCAAATCAGCATGGTAGGCTGAGAACATAGTGAGTTAGGGTGCTTATCTTGGACCACTGTCTTAAAAATTAAATGATGATTCTTTATGTAGATCTACCAGCAGGAAATGCCAAAAATGTGCGAGAAGAAAGATTATCCACAACCCAAATAGTGGGTGCAAACACAGAAAATCAAATAAAAAGAGTAAACTTTAGAAGTATGAAAGACAAACTTTTGGAAAAGAAATGGGAAAGCTTGAACACTGATAGTCCTTATATTCAGCTGAAAGTCTGATTTCATCAGTTCTTTCAAAAGCACAGATAAGTCATTAGCAAATCTGTAGTAAAAGGGGCTGAAGAAGGTCCACAGTGAAGTTTTCAACTTAAAATAAAAATAAACCCAAAAGGTTATGAAAAACGATAGAAAGTAGACTCCAAAAACATTTCACTAGAACATGAGATTTTTCACATAAGAGGAGCAGAATAATAAGGAGTAATTTCATGACCCTGGGAGTTAATACTGCTGAGTTCTAGTGTAGGGTGCTTGAGGCAGCAATTTTTTTGGTTCACTTTATTTTAGAACAGCAATATTAAGAAATTCTGTAAATTTTGATTTACTTGTGTGTGCTCACTTGCTTTTGCCTTCTTCCCATTGCCTCATTCCCATATTTTCTGTCAGGAAATATATTTGGAGGAAAGATACTTCAGCTTTAGAAGAAAGGAGGTTTCTGACCAAACTGGAGAAGTGGTTTGGTGTCTCTAATGAACTGATCAGAACCCTCTGTGTCTTTTGTGTGCATTTCTACACCTATTTGTGACTTTGTAGACTACAATGTAGAAGTGTCTTCTGTGGCTCAGTTGTATTTAAACTTGAAATATTGTGGATTTTCTGTGACTAGACTAGTTGCCATGGAAAACTTCATTTGATAGTATTTGCTTTTTGTTATTAGTAACAATGTCTTTCAGATTACTTGTTCAACTATGCTTGCCTCACTATGACTCACCAAAATCCTGCTTTGCCTGACTGGTGTGGTAGACAGTTTGAGAAAAAACATTTCCAGCTTCTTTCTGGAGGTTGAGCCTGTGGTTTTTCCTTTCTCTTGTCTAAATACAGAAAGCTCACAGGCTGTAGACCATGTAAAAATCTCCTTTCCAAAGTCCTGGTGAGATTTACTGCTGTACGAATGTCAGTGACACAACATGTACTTGGCCAAGATGAGACCTCCCACAAGTGCTGACTGTCTGAGTAGGGTTTATGGGGTTGAAAATAAATATTTTCCTTGGAAAACAGAAATTGTAAAAATCAGCACTAAAAATAAGTAAACTCCAATTTAGACTAATCCTGAGTTCTTTTTACCCTGATCAGAGACTCCTCTTATGTTGGACTGTGAAAGCTGGAGTACATCAGGCTGATTTGAATCACCTGTCCGAAAAGCAGGGTTTTACGAGGTGGTGGTGTGTGAATTTGAGATACCAGTTTCAAGTGCAAATGCATGTATTTTGAATTCTTTATACTTCTTTATTGTTAAACCTGGTTTTCTGTAATTGAGGAAGATTGAAAACTAGCTGGTTGTGGGAGGAA
Organism: Calcarius lapponicus; assembly: GCA_039654755.1. Lineage (NCBI taxonomy): Eukaryota > Metazoa > Chordata > Aves > Passeriformes > Fringillidae > Calcarius > Calcarius lapponicus. The sequence goes on from CM077481.1 coordinate 43,923,267, forward strand.
ACACTCAGACGTGAAGTTTGGTTCTGCCATGGTTAGCCCAAGAAACAACCTGCCTTGGACTGTAAAAAATTTTGAGGGAAAAATCCTCTATTCAGCTACCCTGCCTTACTTGCTGAAGTTCTCAGTAAATCAGCCTTTCCCTGCAGTTTCTGGTCAGATTTTGTATGCAAGGGTGTGCTTCCAAGATATTCCTAGGAAAGCCAATGGCTTTCTGAACCTGTTTTTCAAGCACATTGCCTACCATCTTCTTGAAAAAATATTTGCTACACATTGTGCAACACCACTGTCTCTTCTTACCCCAGTAGAAAACATATTTTCAGTGCTGTTTAATTTGGTTTGTTTGTTTTTTGTTGGTTTTTTTTTTTTTTGGTTAAATTCTGTTAAATTTTGATAAATTCTTATCTCTGCTTTTTTGAACTACTTAGGTGAAAATAGGCACATTCTCTTGGAACTCATTAGACAATTCAAAAATGTGAGTATTTACCTCTGGGAGTCCCATCCGACATAGCACAATAGATACTACAATAGCAATAAAAGAATCCAAGCCTCTCCTACAATAATCTGAGGTGTTTTTCATGCATTTGAAGATTACTAGAAGATAATTCACAATTTTTAAATCATGATTTTAAATTACTTCACTGCAACACCAAACATGATGAGAGTATCGTCTGGATGTGGCTGCAGTTAGTTGCAGCATCTGGTACGAAAGCCCCAGTTGAAATCCTGTGCTTGTGCTCTCTGCTTTGTTCCTCAAAATGTGTTGACCCAATTTCAGATTAGATTTGCTATCTGGGCTTTTTGTGTTACCACAGATGAAATACCAAGCGAAAGCTTTGCTGTCAGCTGCTGATAGTTATCCCTCCTCAAGCCACCAGGAGCTGCTGGAGCTTTTGCTAAGCTTGTCTCTGCTGCAACTTGCTTTTCACTCAGCTGTATATATTGCAGCATGCCTGCATCCTCTTATCTAAAAGCAAGATATTGTCAGTAAGAAAGGTGGACCAGTATGGTTGAATCTTGTGAGGATTTTCTTACATCTGCATCTGCAGCTTGCAGTTGTAGAACTGAGTATTCATTTTTGACTTGAAAAAGTTACTAAGCTAGAAGATTGTACCAATTATTTCCTATCACAGACAAAATTGTGACTATTTTGTCTTGAACTCATTTCTATGGCTTTTAGAAGGATAAGATAGTATATTGTCCCCAAAATGAATGAGTTCAACAAACATAATCAATTAAAATCAAATAGAAAAGGAAGTCTAATAAAAAGGGGCTGCTTTCATCAAGGAAGTCTGTACCTTAACCCCTCTGATCAAAAGTTTTCAGCCCAGAGGCTATGTGGGCTTTATGTAGTGATGCTCAGCTCCTGCACTGGGCTGGTTTTTTACCTTTTAGTGTTTGGATATATTCTTTATTCTCATCAGGTATCCACATCTTATTGCATGCATTGATGTATTGATTGGAGACAGCACAGCTATAAAAAAGTTGACAGAAGAGATTTAAAAGGTTATATCTAGTTTTTGAGAAACATTCTTCAGACTTGCTCTGAAGTCACTGATCCCCAAATCACCTCAACATACGCTTCACATTGCTGTTCATCATACAGTGCCCAGTGGTGTACAATTCTGTCTATGCCTGCTTAATAGTAGGGAGTTAATAAGATATCATTTTGGTTCTCTTCTTTCACTTTTGAATTAGTACTTAATTTTTTTGGGTTTTTTTGTGCTTTTCCCCCCAAATACATAAGCTTACATAATCTTCCTTCCCTGTACTTTTTATCAGTGTTTTCATTTCATATGAAAATATAAGATGCAGCTGTGAGTACTTTGACATCAGGCTATTTCTTTTTTTTTAGTGTCTAGTGCTGGTTCCTACCAACTCCGTTTTTCTTAACAGCTGTTTCCTAAAATAACAATATCCTTTATTCAGCTACTTGTGCTTTGTCTGTATGAAAGCAGTTTTTCAATTTCTGTAATAATAGTATGCCTGACGGGTGCCTTCCTAATCTTTACAGCATTATTTTTCAAAAAAATATTTTCTATTTTGTGTAAAATGTGTAAAGATTTCCTTCCACAGACATTTCATTTGTAAATGCATTTTCTGTTTAGGGTGCTTTTCTTCTGAAGAAGCTGTCTCTGTTCCATTTTCTACAATCAGCAGCATAGATTGAAGATGTATTTGTTTGTGTCTTATGTTATCCCTGAAAAGTTAACTACTATAAAAGTGGTTGTGTTTTATTTATTTATGTATGTATGTATTTATTTATTTATTTTATTGTTGTTTGATGTGTTTTTTTTTTTCAATTGAAGCATTTTAAAGTGTCTGAAGCATTGTAGGTGACAGAAGGAAAAGATGATGGAGGCAATCTCATTTAATAATTCTGTATTCCTCTCCAATAAATAATTGGCCTTTTAATCTATTTATCTCTAAAAGATGATGTCACCTACATGAAGAAAGAATGGCAAACATCTGATTAGATGGCAGAGTTAAAGGTGTTTTTGATATCTAAATTTAATTTTTTTCTGGAAGTGGAATAAATGTAGATTTGCCATAATTTTGCAGACACCATACAATTGAAGCTAACTGCTAGGAATGAAGCTTCAATTTTGGATATATCAGTAAAACCTAAGAGATGGATGTAGGTGCATAACAGCAGAATTTGGGATCTGGATTTTTAAGTTAATTTTTCTTGGATAATTTTCAACTTTTCCTTCTACCAATGCCCATTTCTCCATAGTCTATTAATGCCTCTTTCAGTGGGGCCAGAAAGGTTTCCAAACACCTGCCATATACTTTTCCTTGAGGTATTTCTGGCCCTTGATTGGCAGCAGCTTTTAAAATTGTTTTACAGTCATGCTGCAAACTTGCTGGCCAATGCTGAATCTCTCTTCACTAACTCTGAAGGTGAAGTGTATCATGATTGCTGGAGAATATGTGCTTAACTTGATAGTGACCTAAGACAGACTACAGCACTCACTCTAAATACTGGGCCATTTTAAAGATACAGTATGGAGCAGAGAACATGAATGGTCCCTCTTTTCTCCTCTTTGTTACATAAGGCTCGTGTATTTACTATCCCAAAAGATGCCTTGGCCACAAGTTCTCATTTTGAGACCATAGGTTTCTAATGTTCAGCCACAAATGTCAAGAGTCTACTGTTGGATTATTTTTTCCTTGCTAAATTTAATCTAAATGGAATTAATATTCTTACTTTCCAGTAATACCTTGCACCCCTCCCAATTTATTTTCGTCAATATTGTATTTATACTGACTTCTACAAAGTTCAGATCTGTACAGTTATTTCAGTTGTCAGCAGTATTTGTTATTTCATCACTTCAACTGTAAGTATATGGTGTAATCAAAACCTTGGAATTTATCCTAAATGTCATGTTGCATCCTTGGGCTCATTCACAGAAATGAATTGAAAACAGATTTAGTTGTGATCATGATTCTTGTCCTTGAATCATAATATAAACCTCAAAAGATCATCTGATCCAATCTTTCATGGATAAGGAAGTCTAGATGAGATTACAAAATACCCTGTCCAATGGCATCTTGAAAACCTGCAGTGAGGAGGACTCCACCACATCCCAGGATATCGTTGCCTGGAGTGGAGGATTGTTCTCAGTGCAAAAAATTTATTTCCTAAGTTGAAATGAAACCTGTACCTGTTTCACCTTTTCTTCTCTCTTTCTTTGTAAAGAGAAAGCCATGCTGTCTTTCTAACATCCTTTAAATACTGAAAGACTCTGATGAGGTTCCCACTGAGTTTCCTCTTTTCCAGGGAGATGAGGCCTGAATCCTTCAACCTTTCTTCACAGATCAGTTTCTCCTGCACTTTGGTCATCTTCATGGCCCTGCTTTTGAACTATCTCCAGTCTGCCCACATCTTTCATGAATTGTGTGGGCCAGAACTGAGCACAGCAGTCCAGATGTGGCATGACAAATGCTAAGATTAGGATGACCACGTCTGCTTCTCTACTAATAAGGCCCCTGTAGACGCAGCCCAGGATCTGACTTGCCTTTGTTACTACTACCCAGCTGACTCATGCTCAGCTTGTTGTCCACCACGACCCCCAGAATGGTGGCTGTGACACCCCAGCCACACCCATCCTAGTTGGTACTGGATGTCCTGACCCAGGTACAGGCTCTTTGGATGTCCTGACCCAGGTACAGGACTTTGTCCTTGCTTTCATTAGACTTCATGTAGTTCTGTTCTTGCTAGCCTGCTGTATTACTCTCAGCCTGACCAGATCTCTCTGTAAGATGGCTCTCTCTTCTGATATGTCCACTTCACCACACAGTCTAGCATCATCATCATACCTAGTGAGGGTGATTTCAATCCCATCATCCCAGTCATTAAGGAAGATGGTGAAGATGTTAAACACTGTGGTACCCACTATTGATCCATGGGGATCATATGATAGACTGTCAACATGAGAAAAAATCCTGTATTATTTTTCAACCTATACTTTTAGAAGTCCATACCTAGCTGAGCTGGTGTTGTTTTTTTTTTCATCTAGCATATTTAAAATATATTCATTGAGTAAAATAAAGTGTAGCTTTTGCTGATAGAAAGCAAGAGAGGGAAGGATAGATCTGCTTCTGCGATCTCTCAGCAATTTCGAAGGCTGAAGTAGTTTGGAGGATTGAAACTCAGTGTTACTTTCTTTCAGTTATTGTCTGGACAGAAGTATTGATGTAAGACTGAGATTAAGGAAATTTAATGTGATATCCCAATAAATCTCTGTAAAGGAAGTGCATATTTTGATTAGCTGCTGTACTGTCTTACTTTGTTTCCAGTAAATCTCTGTAAAGAAAGTGGATATTTTGATTAGCTTCTGTATTGTCTTACTTTGTTTTTCAGAACTACATGAGGATGAAAACTCAAGTAATGCCAATTCTTGGGCCAAATCTTTCAGTTGGAAGAGAAATGGGGAGTCCCTCTGCTCCCCTTTCTCTCCCACATGTCCTTTGTGCCCAGGAGGGCCTAGGAGAGGGAGTTTAAGGGCCTGCAAAGCTTTTGAACAAGTGGACAAGTGATATCCGCAGAAGTCTGGCACCATGGCAGTGTGTGTGGGAGACATGGTGAGGAGCAGGGAAACACTCCAGAGATGCTTATGCTTTTTGTGTGAAGAGGCCTCACAAACAGAATATTGGTTATCTGCTTGTAACTGGGAGGTAATGTTGCTCGTGTGGTAGTTCATTCTTGAGCATGATTCTCCTGTCAGTTAATTATTGTGGGTGTAATAATTGGGTGTAATAAATTACTTCATTCCCTCCCTCCAGCAGAATCATAGACTCTTTTAAGTCAGAAAGGTCCTTGAGAGGTCCTCTAATATCATTAAATGCACCACTAATCCATGTCCATCAGTGCCACATCTAAATATCTTTTAAATACTTTCAGGGATGATGACTCAACCACTTCCTTGGGCAGCCTGTTCCAGGGCTTGACAACCCTTGCTGGCAAAGAAATTTTTCCTAATATCACATTTAAAATCCCTGGTGCAACTTGAGGCCATTTCTCCTTGTCCTGTCACTTGTGACTTGGGTGAAGAGACCAATCCCCATGTGGCTACACCTTTCCTTTAGGGAGTTGTGCAGAGTGATAACACCACCCCTGAGCCTCCTTTCTTCTAAACAATCCCTGCTCCCTCAGCTGCTCCTCATAAGGTTTGTGCCCCAGACTCAATGCACTTTGAAAAGATACTCAGGAGCCTTCTCTTTTCCCATCTGAGCTGCCCCATCTCTCTCAGCCTCTCCTTACATGAGAGATACTCTGGTTCTGCAACCATCTAAATGGCCCTGCAATGGACACTTGCTTCACTATGTCCATCTTCCTTTTGTGCTGCGGAGGCCAGAACTGGGCACAGAACTTCCAATGTGATCTCAAAGGTCCCTCACTTGACCAGCTGGGGATGCTTTTCCTAATTTCCTGACCCATAAGGATGTAGATCTTTGCTCTTAGGGTGTATTGGAATTGTTGTTTCAAATTTGAAAAGCAGGAAGGCCTGCCCAATAGCCAGTTTTATGACCAGGTGTGGAGAAAGCTGTTCCATGGAGTTGAAAGCAAATTCTGCTACATGAGCTGATTTTCAAATGCACTAGGGCTTATGCTCTTTCATCTTGCTGTCAGGACATTCTACACAGCACAGAAAACAGCTCAGCAAGCAGAATATAAGCCCCAGGTGGCAAGGCCCGAAAAATGAGTTAAACATAACTTTATGAAATAGCTCTAATGGCCATGGCAAATAGTACCCTTATGTTTGGTTTTTTTCACTTACTTACTTACTCCTTACTTTTCTTTTTTTAATTTTACTTTTACTTACTGTCAATGAGAAAAAATGCAAAGAAAGAGAACCATACATGTGGAATCAGATTGCTTTTCCTGGCAGCTAATAAACTTAGAATTCTTCTCTGAACTGAGCCATGCCCCCGCAGATAATCATCATTACTTATTTTTGCATCTTTCCATCACCAATAGGAAATATAAAAGTGCTACTCTATGAATGCCTCTGTTCTCACACACTTCTCTGTGAGTGGAAGTATAAGTCTTCTAACCATACTACTTATTTGGGAAGAGTAAAACATGCTCTAAAATAAGATAATTTTAAAAAGTAGCAGAATAAAGCATACTAAAATTTTCTGTTCTTAAAATTTTTTGCACTCTTTAAAGAGGCAACATCCTGAAGATGATTACTGGGGCCCTTTGCAACACTACTGATGGAATATGGGCATTCTGCAGTCTCAGGGCACCACTGCCAAGCTAAACTTTAGAGAAACTTCACTTACCCACGTAACCATTTTTATTCTGTTAATTTTTTCGAACTAATATAATATATGATGTTTCCTCACCACGAAAAGATCACGGCAAGATTTTAGGAGGCTTTTGGAAAAAAAAACCTGACCAGAGGACTTTATAAAATGAACAATGATTTCACTTTTTATAGATAACCTGTAGCTGCAGCCACTGTAACTCAAGATACCGCCAATCTCTTCTCTGTTTCTCTGTGATAATTATGACATAGAGGAATTAAAAAAATCTCAAATCTCATCCTAATTAGATTACTGCATAGCAGGAAGGTTGTAGTAGAATTTTTAAGATATGTTTTAACATAAATAACATTTAATATAAAAAAGAATTGGAAAACTGAGAAAAATTAAGAAGAAAAATAACATGTAGGAGAAAATAAAAGGAGTGGACTGTCATAACAAAAGGCCTGACAAAAAATTATAAATCATTTTTGCTGGTGAAATTATGGTTGTGTAAGAATTTGATTTGTCCTAATAGGTTGCAGCCTTCTCTGAGCAACCAAGAGCATGATGCCATCGTAGAGAAATGCTCCTAAATACAGAGCCTTTTCTTCAAAAGCTTGGTCTGTGTTAAAATATTATAAAAACAATTGAGGTTTTCCTTGTGAACTGACTGAGTAATCTTAAAATGTCATCCTTTAACTCAGTTCTCAGATCAGAGGAACTGACTTAAGATGAGGGATGGATCTGTGCTTGGAAGATATGAAGTGCCCACCACGGAAAAAGCCTTGGAGAGCACCAGCCAAGGAAAGGGTAAACCAGACAATAGCAGGATTTAGAGTAACTATATGGGAAATAGTTTGATAATAATAACATAAAGCTGAAATACCACCTTCAGCGAACCATGGTCTGCTCTTAGTTTCAGAGTTTAAGTTATAGAATATAGACTGTCTATGGACAAAACCAGATGATTTAGACTTTAAACCTGAAAAGAATTTTCTCCTTCAGTGGCCTCTGATGAATTAAAGGACCTTGGAAGCTCACTTCTAAGGAAATGTTGATTGCTATAACCTGTATGTTTGCATTTTAAGGAGAAGCTGAGAGAGTCCATGCCAGGCCCATTCTTCCTTATCTGTGAACTATAGAAAAAGGCGCCACATTGTTTCTAGGTTCAGTTTTCTTCAGTGTCAAGGGAAGATGGACTGATGAAAGTGGGAGTAGAGAATTGGTTACAGATTGCTATGAATGCACAGATTTGGGAGATCACAGATTGGATGTAAAAGTGGTTGAGGACTAAATGGTTTCCCTGATACTAAGAACCATGTTTGTGGAAGAAACATATCACCAAGCATCACCAATTTCATATAGATCATGTGTGTTGTATTTATATTTTAATCAGATTAGCCAGAGGACACAGTGAGCATTTATGCTTCCTCCATGACAGTTTTATGCTGTCTTTGAGAAAATACATGAGGCTGATTGCATACAGCATTTTATTCAAAATTACCTTGAACAAATATGAAATAGCAGATTGTGTTAGAAGAGTGCAGTATTTTTAATTCTCTATTAGCAGGCTGAAATTTGGATTTGTAGTGCTCTAAAACTGATGTGTGAGCAGAGGCAGGTTAACAGGTGGAGCTGACAGACAGAGGATACATGTTGAGATATTTAGCAGCTTAAGCCTAGCAAGAAAAACATTTATTTATTTATTTATTTATTTATTTATTTATTTATTTATTATCCATGCATATAAAGTTATTTGAAACAATCTTTGAAAACCCTGGTTTTCAGTGCACACAGAGCACTGAAAACCAGGATAACAGTACAAGGTAGCACTTAAAAAAAAATCTTTACTTCAACATGAAATCTTTTCCTATCTCTAAAAGCCTACTTATCCTGAGTATATAACTGAGGCAGAAAACCCTAAAGAAAATTATATAATAATAAGAAAATAAATTGAATTTTTTCAAAAAGCAGTTCTTGTTACTATCTTTCTCTTTCAAGTCTTAGATTCTCTGTGACTTAACCTCGTTTCTCAACTTCTGATTTGCCTGATTCTTGCCTGACATTCCAATGAATCAGACAGAGTGTGCATCAAATACCAATGTTAACTTTAGCTGTACTTTATGTAAGAAAGGATCTTTTTGTAGGAGCTGTACAGAAGCTTGGCAGGAGCTCAGACATAATATCCACAGCTCCAAAAAGAGGCTCAGTCTTAATACTGCCAAGTCCTTGAGGCAGAAATATTGCCCCCATTTGTGGCCACCCAAGAGTGGCAGAGGCTTCTTCTGTGCTGGAAGTGATGTGAGTTTGCCTCTAGGAGTATTAGTCCATGTCACAGATTGTCTAAGAAGATGAACTTAATGAATATTTAACAAGCTTAATTTTTTCTTATCTGAACTATGTTTAATGCCATGCACCTGCCCATATGTGGGCACAGAAGTGCAGGGACTGTAGTTTTGCCATAGTGTTCTTCAATAGTTTCAGTTTATGTTCCTGAATCTTCAGTTAGTCTCTCCCTTGTCCTGATGTCCTCATAACAAAACAAACAAACAAGCAAACAAATTTTAAAAAAATCCATACTTTACAGGAAGAGCAAGAGAAAGAAATCTTTTAATTTTTAAAGAATGCATAGTCTCTTACTGAATCCTAAAATGAAGCAAAAAGGAATTCTAATTAAAATTAGCTGAGCTACTGAAAATTATGAATTTTTTTGATTGCCTTGTTTTTCATTAACAATTCCCTCAAACTATGAATTGTTGTGCAGCTCAGGAGGATCTGGTCAGAGCTCAGTCAGCTCACTTTCTGCTCCCTCTAACAGGTAGCTTGGCAGCTTGGTCAAGGATGACTGTCAGAAAGGAGCTACAGTTCTCACAATCATGCAAAAAGGACAAGGAGCTGGTGACATATTACAGGACAGCAGTTAAGGACAACAGGCAATGATCAACATGAGGGAAGTTTGAAAGGAAAAGATGGAGCAGTGGATAGCAGTTTCAGAAGAATTTAGGATCTTTAAGCAGATCCTTTGCTGATAACACTAAACAAATTAATGCTTAATGTTCTGTATAGTTTATTTGTTATGGTTTCCTTAATAGCTTAGCAGTTTGAAAACATTTAATTAGTTGTTTGCTACATCCTTAGACTTCACATCAAATGACCAAGTACAGGAATTAAATAAGAGCTTAATTTTACACTTCTGATGCATTAGTAGAAGTGGTGTCACTACAAAGCACGATCTCTTTGCAATGATTACATGTCCTTCAAAAAATAGTTTGAAGTCTCAAAACCTTTGCCAGATACCTTCAAGAGATTAAAGATAAGTTTTAAAAATAGGCACAAAGTTAATTAAGAGTTAAGTGCTGTGGGAGTAAAAGGTCAGTTCTGTCTTCAAAAGTTTAATAGCAGTACACACATGGCTCTGTACTTAGGCTGCTTATTGTGTCTTTAGATCATATGGGTAACCTCTGTTAATCTGAAGATTAAAACAGGGGTCTAGTATGCCATGGTTTGAGGAATTATCCCTGTGTCTGTGCAGAAGCCAGCCAGCACCTCATGTGAGTGAGCAATGAACAGAAGTGTCCCTCAGGTCTGGGTGACTGCCACCGCAGCAGCGCATGAGGGCTGCTGCTCAGCGAACTTTGCAAGTGCTTGGGTGGGAAAAGAGAAGGCCCAAAATGGGTCACTAGTGAGAACAAGCCACATTTTTGGAAACCAGAACTAAAGTAAGTGAGAGTATTCACTGTGGGCATAAAATAGCACATAAAAGGCTCAAAGATAAAATGCAGTAGAAGGTGCTAAACAACACATATGGTTGCTAAACCTTGGTACCTTTAAAGATGACTATGAACTCAGTTTTGAAGACAAGGAGGTTTTTTGCAGCTCTGTTTTCACATGGATTTTACACAAGACATGTCTAAGCTTTATGTTAGTAATATTTAGCACAGAGAATATTCAATGCTTACCTGTATTTTGTCTTTTTAAATGAGCAAATTGTATTTTCAGAAAGCAATCTTTTATACAGGATTGTGTGATACATGATACAGGATTGACATGTACCACATTTTAGGGTAAAATTGTTGAAGTCCTCATGTTTTTATTTTCTTCTTGATTCAGGTTGCCTACCAAATTACAGAATAGGCAGAAAATAAAAGATACCAAGAAAATAGTCCTCTCCAAAGCTTTATTTCTATTTTTTTGGCAAAGGTATTGAAAGGATTCTGCAAAGGCCCTGTCAAGTTCCCAGTATTTTACACATAAGTCAATTAAAAATTCTTCCTGCCCCCCTATGTTGCTTCTTCATGAACTCTCTGGTGCTCCTCGGGCAGTGGGAAAGGGGACAGTAAGTTCAGTTTAATAAAGTCTACAGCTCTTCTCTTTGCTTCACACTATGGAAATTGAAAAACATCTATCTTTCAGACATGTGTCCTGGCTCCCTTTCCTGTTTGTTGTCCTAGGATCTGCAGTGAGCATTTTCTACGTGAGTAATTCTCTCTTTTTGTATACTTTTGTTTTTAACATTACTGCTGTTACTATTCATTGTATTATCTCATTGCTGCTTCCAGTAAATTGTTCTTATCTCAACTCATGATCTTCATATTTTGTGTCTCCAATTCTCTCTCTGGTCACCTGTGTTGGTGTGGGAATTGAAGAGGGGGAAGGGAGAGGGAGACAGTAGCAGTTTGGTTTGGAAAATCTCAGTAAGAGAACTAAATTGGGAAGTACCATTCCTAAATTATGACACTTTGCAAAAAACTCCATTATTTTTAAAGGTATTTAAACTGTATTTAAAAATTCCAAGGAAAATCACACTTTTTAGAATGCCTGTGGGACAGTTACTGTATAGGATTAATGACACACCAGTCAGACATGAATTGTTAAACTGAACTTTGTATTTCCTCTTAACCTTGACTGGGTTCATTTGTAACTCCTCAGTGATTAAATTTATTTCATATTTGCATAAAATTAGTAGAAGACCCAACACTGTTTCTACTTTGCCTTTCTTTGTAATTTTTGAAATACAAAATATTTTTAATCTTGGTTATTTGTAAATGATTTAAAAAAAAATTTAGTATTGCCTGGCAAGTTGACTGTGAAAAGTCAAGTGTTCAATAAAGTGTGTAACTAATCCAAGAGAAACTAGTCAGGCTGCAATAAAGATTTCAAATGCCCACAGAAAAGGGGAGAAAACTCTGAGATACTTACAGTCAAAACAATTGAGTTTTTTGAAAGTTCACTGAAAACTATTGTTCCTACATGTACCATATATATTAATGCTTTTCTTCTTTTGCCCTCAAGCATGTCTCTGCAATCCCCATGAAATCCATGTACTGTGACACTTGTCCTTGGATCACTAATCATGTCATCAGTAACACTGGGAGAATAGTCAACAATTTCCCTCAAAGTCTGGATGGTTACACTGAGTTCATTAAGGTGAGATTTTGGGCAACTTGGACATTTTCTCTCTCTCTCAAATGCATTTCAGTGAACAGCACGTGTAGTGTTGGCTGTGAATATGCATTTCAGGGATATCAGGCAGTAATTACAGGCATCATAGGCAGTCAACTTTATAATTTGCCTCTGGATAATTTAATTTCATCTTCCCAAATATGTCCTTTGCCATATCCTTTTTCTTTCCATCTTTTATCAATGTTACAGATTGCACACCGCAGGGCTCTTACCTGGGGGTGGCTAAATCCCATAGTGCTTGTGCTTCTCCTTCAGTGGTTAGCCCTGTCAAAACCAGTTGTTCACTCATCAAATCACATCTGTCTGCAACCCCTGCTTCTTCTTTGAATGATCGTTAAATGCCTTAGTGATGGTAACCTTTGAGGGCTGGGCACACCTGAGGATTAAGATCTTCTGTGGTGCCAGCTGAATCGCCTGTGCAGCTCAATGCATTCTTAAACTCATCAAAACACCTGAAAATGGCCTGCTGTTTTAAAACAGGAAGCTATTGCTTGAGCTCTGGCCTTTCAGTTGTATGGGCACTAGCACAGTGTTTGAAAACAGAGATGTACATTAAATATGTAACTATGGACCACGTACATTTGTAGTAAATATAACTAGTATCAGGGACTTGAATTCTGAGCTGAAACTCATCCTAATTATTATCTGATCACATCAAAGACATGTAAACACAGACTGTCATTTCTCCTCGACCGTATGTTCAAGTGTTTGCATGTAGCATCCTGCCTGCTTTCATATGCCCATCTCAATATCTCTGGGTTTTTGTTGGTGCTCATATGTGTGGTGGCATTCCCAAATCCTTCATCCCTTTTCCATCTCCAGCTATTCTTCCCCTGTTGTCTACAGTGCCTGTAAACTGTCTGTGGACATATTACCCATAGCAGCTCCCAGGCAGGTGCTTGGTGGTACAAAAGTGAGTTTGGCAATTTCAGCATGGCTGGAGCATCTGACCTGATCTCCAAGCAGAATTACCACTACTGTTCAATCACAGTCCATGCTGTTCAGCAAGGGTCTCTATTGCATGCATTATGTAAGAACATTTCCCAGCTGAGTGCTTTCCAGTGAATTAAGATGTATTGTATAATCATAGCTAAATAATTCTAAATGTCTACTTTTTTGGGGGGATATTTCATAATGAGTAAAAAAATGTACTTGATGAAGCATGAGAAACACGTACAATGGTAATTTAAAATGAAACAGAGACCTTCTTCTGTGTGATTTATCACCCAGGACTTTTGTCTAGACTTTTTTACAGTGGAAACTTAAAACACTTGTTATTTAAACCAGTAAAATTCTTGGTTTAGTACATTAATGATTTCCAGGCAAATTAAATATTAAAAGCAAAGTCTGTGAAGTGTAGCTTAAAATGTCTGAAGCTAAGATTTAAAAAGAGAGATCTTATCTGGGAGGTGTCTGTGTGGGGGTGTGTGTGTGTGCATGTGCAAGCCTGCCAGTGCAAATGATTCAGGCTCATTTAGGAATGTGCAAAATATTAAGAACAAAGAAGGGGCTGAGGAAAGATTTGTCAGTAATGATAAAATCAGAGGGACATGTCTTCCTTTATCTTTAGTGAAAGGAAATAATTAAAAATGGCAAGAACTGACCTCCAGCTTTCAGTCCAAACCTAAATAAATAGACCTAAAATATCAGCACAAGGAAATGTAATTATAAAGAACTACAGCAGATGTTACAGAGCCTTTTGCAGAGTGCTGAACACTCCCCAGGAAGAGAAAAAATTCACATCATAAGAAAATGAGTTGAGATGGAGAGAAAGTAACTCGTGTCTTGCAAAGTGGGTCCCTGTAGGCTGCTGTGCAAATGTATGGCAGTAGATAAAAAACATGGTAATTTTGATCTCTCCTCTTTCTTGGAATAATTTATTTGTTTACTGAAATGAGTTTTTGGCTCTTAATTCTAGTGAAATTTTAGTAGCAGAACTGCTTTTTAATTCTTTTCAGACAAAGCCTTGAAAGGCCTTCAAGCAGAACTTCTTGCCTCAAAGCAATATACAGCAGTTCTCAAAAGAGGTGTGTTGCCAGCTGTTGTCTTACATCAAAATGGTAGCATAATAAATATTCATTGGTAGACTGTTGCACATCTGAGAATAAAGTGAGAATAAATTTTAATCATGTTAAAAATGCCAAATTCTTTGTGTTAGTAAAAAAATTTGTTCCCTTTAGGTATATCTTTCTGTATGCCCTTTAGTTCCTAGAACAATGATGTTGAACAGGTCTAATCTAGGGGCTAAAAGACTGGCAGTGCTCTGTGTTACCTTACTGTATATCCCTGAGTAAGTCACCTAGGCCTCAGTTGTAGAAAATGCTTGCCAACAGTCTGAGCCAGAGCTGATATTTTGGAAAAGCAGTAATGCAGAGAGGATCTTTGCTCTTATGCAGGTGAGCCTTAGAATGTCATCCTCAAATGATACCTAGATTTAGGAAGCCTTTTTAACAGGAAAAATCCTCAATAAGTGCACTATGGCAGCACACAAAAAAGGGAGATTTCTTCCTCTTTGATTGCAGTAATGTTATGTGTCTATTTCTTGGTCTTGGCCTTTGCAGGAGCCCATGTAGCAGCAAGAAGCTGAGAATTGGCCAGGAAGGACTCCTTTGGACATTTTACTAAGGTCAGGAAATCCATGACAGTGTTTTGATGCGCAGTTTGAAATGGTATGCATAGTAAGCTGTAGAAGAAAAATGTTAGCTCCAGCAGGTTTAAAATAAACTGAGTTTGAGAAGATGGGTGTTCTTAAACTCCTCAGTATTTGTTTCAAGAGCTGGAGCCTTATAGGACTGTATGATTTAGATTACATACATAGTTCCCTCTTCTTAACGTTGCTGTGCGTCCATCTGTGTTACTCCTGATCTTTTGCACTGTGCTCTGCAGCAGTAGGAGTGCAGGACATGGTACAGACTCTGCTGGTATTTATCCTGAAAATGAGTCAGGGATCTTGTGAATCAAAGTATCAGTTAATTGCTTCCTAAGATGGACGTACTCCCTCAAGCCTTGGAAAATACACCCTTTCTATAAGCTACTTCAAACTGAAATGAAAAGTCTTTCAGATGTAATTGTGCCTGTTTTAAAATCTGGACCCATGTGGAAGACAGATTCAAGGGGAACAGAGGAAGAACATGAGATGTGGCCCAATGAGAAATCTGACATGTGGTGAGGGATCTCCTGTTTTTTCTTCAGTACACAAATGTGTTCTTGTTGTCATCTGTAAACCTCTCAGAATGGCTACCAGCAGGGAAAAACACAAATAACGGGGTTCTGGTTTTGTATTTCCTGGCACTGCCCCTGTTCAGAGATTGTGCCTGAGTGGTCAATGAAGAAATGTTCAGAGTCCTGGGGCTGTCTCTGTTCTTTCCGCACTCAGTTTGCTATCTCAGCTTCAAGTCTGTTTTAAAGAATCACAGAATATCCTGAGTTGGACTCACAACAGTAATCAAGTCCAGCTTTTGGGTTTCTTTATGCTAGCAATCTCAGAATGCTTCATGTACTTCTGTATTTACTGATGGATTTCAAGGAAGATGGGGTGAGAGGGTTCAATTGGGATTCCAAAGGTGTTTGAAGTCTGTCCCTACTGCTGCTATGGATCTTGTGCAGTAGCCCAGAGATAATGCTGGCAAGGCAAGGCAGGGCAAGGCAAGGAAAGGCAAGCTCTTATTCTCTGCTTTATCTCAGTGTCCACTGCTGCTTTTATTTGTTCTTGTAAAAAAAGAAAGGTTTTTTACCCACATCAAAATGAATTTTCTGCCTCAACCTTTTTATGATCCATGTCATATCATACTTCCTAACACTAGGAAGGACTGGAAATGGGAAGTCTCTTATTGCCTTTGCCTCTGTCCACAGCTCTGTTTCATGGTCTTCCTTTACACTTCATCACCTGCAGCTTCAATTTTTCAAGGAAAATAATTAATGCCCCTGGTCAAAAAATGTAAAGGTCTTCTTCTTCCTCTTTTCTGGCTTCACATTTTCTCCATGTCTCCTCTATTGTTTGAAGAGTGATGTCAGAAAGTTGTTCAGGGTTGATTCTTCTGTTTCCTAGCTGTCTGAGCCAACACAATAGAGCTAAGTCCTGTGAAGCATTCTGCATCATCAGTGTTTGAGTATGTGTACAGGAAACCTGTGTAAGGAGGCTGTCTTATGGGTGGATACCTTTATAAATACATACATGGCAAAACCCTGTCCTTCAAGAAAGACTTCTGCCACCCAGCATCTCATTTGGTTTCAGAAAGAAAATATAAGAGTGAAAATGAAGTTGTTAGCTGACCATTTCTCTTCCTTTTGGGAAAACTCAAATGTTTAATTGCATGAAGCATATTTGATGTACCCTGGAGTTTTCCAGATTGCTTTGTGTATTGTTGTGAGACAGAGATGGTGACTCAGACGTTTTCTCATTTTTTTCATGCTCTTCTGAAGCATTAGAGAACAGGATTTAAAAAAAATCATATTACTTTTAAAAACATATTCTTGTAAATAAACAAAAGTTTTAAAATCTAGAAAGTGGAAAAGCAAACAGTAAAAGAAATGTAAAGCAGAACATAAATGTATTGTGTATAATGGAATAATTATGGAACATAACCCTAAGCCTACGCTAAAAATCAAAATGAGGTAAGAAATGATTTGTTATCTGGTGGTTTTGTGGGCCTGTTCAGCATTTGTGTCAAAAGAGAATTCAATTGATGAAGTGCAGCATAAGCATTAGGCATTACTTATTAGATGGAATTTTTCAAAACCTATTTGTAAAGCATAATCTGCATATTAAGGAAGTTAGTTTAAAGCTAGAAATATTCAAGTATGGAAAAAGTACCACTTCAGCTATTTTTACTTACAAACATTTTTCTTAGAATTGTTATTTGAACATTGCTTAGAGATCTGTAATGCTAAACTAAAAGTTCAAATGTTTAACTAGTGATGTCATAATGAGTTTCCTGTGAAAAAGTTGAGTCTATCAGTGTATAAAACATACATATAGTGTATATGTAGGTTTTCAAACTCCTGAGTTAATGTAGTCAGATCTTTTTAAAGAAAGAGTCATGTCATCCACTCTTTTCTCTACAGAAAACAAATACCTATGCGTAATATAGGCAACATTGCTATTTCATTGAGACAAGGCAGAGAAATATAATGTTACGGTGGGAATCACTAAGAATGCACTGGGAAAAGATGTCAGAATGCCACATTAGCAAAGAGGGATGGTGGAATTATTACTTGTAGTTCTCTATATATTCTTTTGCATGCCATCCTGCTCAGATAATCCTAACTCCATTGTTTATAGTGCTAGTACTTGTAATATCTGTGCTGTGTCACAGCTTCTGCATATTCATAGGCCTGGAAATCCTTTTCAGTCAGGGACTGAGATGACATAAGAAGTGTTTTTCTACTGCTCAGGGGTGCATAGCCATTATTTACAGTTTCTCTGGTGTGATATGGCTGCTTTTTAAAAACCATGAAGAATTTACTCTAATGAGCTGCAGAAATAAAGAGCACATGTAAATCTCAGCCCAAGATATGTTAGCTGCTATTGAGGGACTCAAAGTAAAGTGGATTAGCAAGCACTTACTAGTAAACATGTGCTCAGGGCCTGAAAACCTTCAAATTTAAGGACGTATTTAGGGACTTTTACCTACATTAACAACAGAAAAAGAAGAAGATAGTTTTCAACAATACCCAGAATGTCTTGGATGTGATTGTTCAAAGGCCTGCATTATCCTTAATGAAAACCATTATTTTGAATGCCTTCCCATTTTATCAGGACAGATTTACTCCCTGTCAGAATGCAACCTGAACATCTGGGATTTGCAACAGGCAATATTTGGATGAAGAGCTTCCTTTGCTCCTATGGGAAATATGGTGGCTCATGGCATGCCTTCCCATCACAGGGAGAAAACATGATGTTTTTAATGTTATTATTTCTCTGATGTGGTGAACTACTTCAGTCACTGGAATTCAGAGGTCCTAGCCATGGCTGAGAGGTGGTTTGGATGATAAAGCTGGTGCTGTCTACTGTGAAAGTACTTCAGATAGGAACATTTTTTTAAGCTCAGTCAGTCCTTGGGCCTTATCCAATTTTAAAGAGGAGAGGTTTTTCCATGGCTGCACCAGGAGCAAGATCAATACTCTTCTCTCTGCAGACTTCTCAAATTTTTCTGTTTCCTTCAAGGTTTTTTCCCCTGCCACACTGTTCCTTTATTCTAAGTTGCATATAAAAGTAAATTTTGGGATACTTCAGTGAAAAAATCTTAGAACCACACAAAGAAAATCTGGCTCTAATGTTCATTAATCCCTATAGATGAAAAGGTTCATTTATAATCAGGAAGCAATTTGCATTGTGAGGAAATCCAGGAGCTGAAGGCTATGCTGGTAGAAGGGCTACTTTCCATTCAAGTCTACTGCACTATTTTTCTAATCAATTGTTCTAGCCTTAAATCAATCATTTTTGATTTAATTGACACTGACTGAAATCCTTTTGCTCTGTGCTCTGCTGCAGTTGTAGGTAGCACAAGTCTGATTGTACTTAGAGTGGGCCCATTCATTTTTTTCCAGGACTGCAAAGCCTTAGCCAAAGCCCTTAAGTTTTCTCTAAATTCTCTCATTGAGTATTATATTGGAGTTAAAAACACAGGGACATTAATTTCATGGGCAGCAGATCATTTGTTTAATTAAAAAAAAAAAAAACTACCATTTGTGCTTCTGCATCTGCTAGCTATGGCTTTGAGTACATCTAATATTTAAATTAGTTGCGAAAATGAGAGTAATTAATTTTAAGTATTAATCTGTTACTAAAACCTCACAATTCTCAGGAGAAAATGTACGATTCTGCTTCTTATGTTGTTTAAGAAAGTAGGCAAAATGCAGCATTGCAATTGTTTTGATTTAAAAATATTGTAATTTATTTTATCCTGACTTTGAAAATAACAGAAGCAGCATTTGGCTGTACCATGGGAGAGTGCTGTGCATCTTTATCAGTTTCTTAACATTAATGCCCTTCTGACAAATATCTAAGTGTCTTGCATAGCATATTGAAATTCTTCTCTTCTGAGTTATACTTGAACTTATTGTCCAGCATCTATGGCTTTCAAAGCTGTTAAAGCTCAAAATTGATGATAGTAATGCTGAGCTCTTGTACTTTTAATAAAATGTGTCTCTTCAGTTCATTGATAAAGAACATGAAACACAGAGAGGCTAAATGATTTAACTACCCCATATCACCTGAGAAGTCACTAGTAGAACCTAAAAGAAAAGAGGTTTAAGTCACTTTTTCTAACCTCCATACTTCACTTGACTTCTTGCCTCTGTAGCCATCCATCACTGTGTCAAATTTGTATCAGTATGGTAAGGAATATTTGAAAACAAAAAAAAAAGCATTCAAAATAAATGCTGGAATCAAGTTCGGTGGCTTTGCCACACTGTTTTTCCTACATTTTATTTTTATTGATTAAGTCAAAGGTTATTTACATCAAGGAAATAGTGTTCCTCTGGATTTTTTTCCATGGCTGTTTCCCTCCTCTTGTGCAAGATACTTTCTGTGCTTTCGATGTCAAACTTTTTCATGGGAGCAAATTTAGAAGTTCTCACCTTTGTTGTCTGATAGGTTAAAATAGCAGTGATGTCCTCCAGTATTGTACCCATGCAGAATTATATTCTGGGGGTGTTTACTTTCTATCAAGTTTAAATGAGGATAAACCTCATCTTGATTTTGCATTTTACAGCAGAAGTTATCAGTGGTTGTGCCTCCTTTCCAGCTTTTCTTTCCTTTCCTCTCCTAACTTGACATTTCTCTGAGAGACTTGATCTCAGTATTTATCTCTGTGTCGGCTGGCTTCCCACAATGACATTTTAGTAAAGCTCTCGTATTTTTCCAGCTGGTGCTATTGCTCCAGGTGTTTCTGAGCAAAGGAGAAAACAATAACATGCAGGGTTCTTTGCTTTAAGCCCTGCTATGGCTGTTTCACTGGTCACTGTTGCCCTCTCCAGAGAAGATGCACAGCCAGAAGCTGTGCATCTTCTCTGGAGAGGGCAACAGTGACCAGGTTTAAAGATAGAGACAGGCCTTTTGTGGGACTTTCAAGGACCTGGTATGAGTCACAGAATTCTGCACTGACTCTGAAGCATCCGTAAAACCCACTGCCAGCATTTTGTACAGGATCTTTTTTAATACAGAGGAGGCTTACGTGTGGTGTAACACGATGGGTATACCCAGACACTTCATGGGTGTGATACCTGTGTGAGGAGGGTATTTTGAGCCTGGCAGTTAAGAGATGCTGTAGTACTGCCCTAGTGCCAGGCAGACCCTGCCATCTAGCAGAGCATGCTGCAAGGGAGTACATCTCCTCGACTTTGCCAGAACCTTTTTGCTCCCTGCTGGGATAGGTGGCACAGAGGGCTATGCCAGCTATATACAAGGTGGGGGACTCAGGTTCCACATAGTAACAGTGAAAAGAAGGAGAAGCTTTTAGGTATGAATGAAGAAGATTCATTAATTTGTTTTGTAATGCAGCAACTGAACTCAAACAAAGGGCTTATTTTCTTGTAGTCTATAAAAATAGCAAAATACGTTTTCATTTTCAAATGACCTATCATTTTTGCAATGGAATTTTACATTGTCAAGTACTTGAAGGGTTAAAAATCCTTTTTCTTTCCGCATTGAAAGATTTTGCTGTTTGAAACCAAATCACAGATTGCTCTAGTAGTTCCATTTTTAATTTATATGTTTGAATTTATTGATATATTTGCTGTTCACTGTACTCCTAAGTGGAGAATGCTCCGAGTGTCACAGGAGAAATGCAGGACATGAGAGGAATCAAACTTCATGGTATTAGTTTTCCCTTTTTAAAGACTTCTTTCCCAAAACACACTGCCTTGTGTTCAGCAGAGGTTTCATTGTGTTTTGGCAAAATCTCACTTTTTCAATTATCCTGCAGTCTGTGGCAAAGCCTTTTTTTAAAAGATGTGTTTTCTATGTGTCCATAAATAACACAAAGAAAGGCAGTTAATACTGACCTTTTTCTACCTCCTTATACCTTCACTCTGGAGCAGATTCTGTGATTTTGAAGTCTTTACCACTGAAACTATGTAAGCAAGTTGTAGCCATCATACTACTCAATTTTCTGAGAAGTGTCTTTAGCTGGATGTGTGTTTCTTCTGCTTTTTTCTCGTATCCTTTCTTTTATTTTATTTCAATGAAAGGAGAAATTGAGATAAAAAGAAAGAAAAATGCATTAATAGAAAAAGGAAAAAAAGAAAAAAGAAAGAAGGGCTTTACCAGCTGGAGAGTGATCACATGCATAAGAATCACTGCTGTACAAAATGTAGGTAAGTGGAGCGGTGGAGGAAGCAGATGGTGGGAAAGTAGTGAAAAAACAATTTGGAAAAATTTTCTTCTCCTGATCCATATGCCTCCTCCTCTTGCCATTTGTTTCTCTCAAGGGTTGTTGACATAAGTCCTGAGAATCTGCTGAACTGTTAGTAGTGCTTGCTTTAAAGTCATGAAAAAGTATCTCAGTAAAGATAGGTGAACAGTAATATTAAAAGTACATAAGGTAAGCAGAATTCTGAGCAGAAGGAACTTTAAAAACTTTCTCCAAACTACTGATGAGTTCCTTAAAATGCTGAAATTGTGAGAGATAGAATAGTATATATATATATATATATATATCCTTCTGTGTATTGCACATCTAGAATCAAGCAAGCTTTTCTTCATGTGCTATTTTTCACAAAGAGTTGCTGAATTTTGCATGCAATCTTTCATTTTAAAATATCCAAACATTTTTTCCTACCAGTGGTATCAGAAACAACTGAATGAAGTGTTTCTTCCACTGCACTTTGTTTATTCCTGGCTTAAGAGGTCTGTTCTTTTGGAAATTGCACTTAATTCTCATGGTTTTGGCTCTTGGAGCTTGTTTTGGACAAAGCCTTCTAGGCTCTGCTTAGGTAATACACTAACACAGATGTCATATCCCAAAGTATGTCAGTATGTCAAAACAGAGATATGGGAGTAAGTTAGGAATGTACCTTAGTAAATTACCAAGTGGGAATTATGGCATCAGTGAAGGTAAATGAGGCTGCAGGAAAGATCAGGTCTCTACTGGCAGTGTTTCGTGCCGATTGTACTTTCTGGGGGACAAAGTTACATTCTACAAAAATGAAGAGAATAATTGAAAGGGGAAGACAGATCCTTAGAATAGAATGAAAAATAGGTTTTTCTTTTTCTATTTTATTTTCCCCAGATCTTTGTTAACTTATTGTAGAAGAATAAAAAGAGGGGAACATTCAAATGTTTGAACCCTCTCTGGTAATAACAATGTTAAACATCACAAGCCCATTTTATGTCTGTCCAGTCAGAGGGCAGGTAAATGTATTTTAGAAGTTCATACCCTACTTTGCTAGCCCAGTTAGTTTATGTTCTAGTTCCTGTGCTACCTAACAGTCTATTATAACTTGTTTTATTACTTGATGACTTTTGTTGTATAGCTTGAAATGATATATAGTACTGGAAAAATAAATGCATGAATTATGCCGTGTTAGGTTATCACACCCTTGTTTTTTTTCTTTTTTTTTTTCACAGTATGTTGCCAGCTTTTGCTTCTAATATTCAAAATCATACAGAAATATTGGTGAAGAAAGAGGAAATTATCAGGTTCTAACAGGAGATAGTGAGAGTTTAAATTCTTATGTCCAATCCAAATCCTGATGTGACCTTTTCATTCCAGAATGAAATGTTAAAGTTGTTAGGGGCTATGGCACTTAATACTTCCCTGCCACTGGCCTTTTGGCAAATGCCTTGGTGTTTTGGAGAACTCCCTCTTGCCCTACTCAGATTTTTCACAGTTTTCACCCTCTTCTATGATTATTTCCCTAAGTCTTTGAATTAAACAAGCATTTCACAGGAAAATAACTACTGAAAATTTTAGTTGACCAGTTTTTTTAAAACACTGTCTCCTAAGAACTGGATCTGCTGCTGTGCTCTCATAGCAAACCCACTTGTTGCCCCTTTACATCCTTGGAGTGCTCCTGGGGCAAGTCAGTGCCATGAAGGAGACACAGGGATCCTTGAAGGCTGGCAACAGGATGAAGTGTTTTCTGGATGTTTTCTTAATTCATTGGACACAGCCTAAAGAAGTATATCAGGGTGGCTTCACTCTGGCCTCATGTGGTAATTGTCTATTGTTTTTCTGAATAAGCATCAGCCTTGGACAATATCAGCCAGTTCCCCATAGTTCCCCAAAGTGCTGATCTTTGCTGCCTGGAGTTGCTGTGATGGAGGAAAGAGAAGCAGTGTGTGAGGCTTCTGTGCATTTCCTTCTTCACCATCAAATAACATAGCTGAGTGTCTCTATAGTTACGGTTTCAACTCAGTAGGTTTAAATACATAAGGGACAACAGCTTCTTCATCAAATTAAAAGTCCAGCAACTGGAAAGGCTCACTTGAAGGCACTGCTGCTGCTTTTTGAGTCTGCATGATCTCCCTGCAACTATCCAGAATGAGAAAAAAGTTGGACTTTTTCTCATTAATGCAGCTCTTAGAAAAATCTACCTTATCTCCAGACCAACAGAATTACAGAAAATTATACTGTAAATATAATTTTTTATAGGAATAAGTTATGATAATTTTAGACAAATACCCATATGAAGCTGGGATGCTTCATCACTAAAGAAAGTAAAAGAGCAAGGAGACATCAGTGTAGGGATACACATATTTGATATGATTTCATTAGATGGGTGATCTTTAACTAGAGTAGAAAACTCAGCAAGTCAGCATAGGCATTTTCTCATCTGGTTTTAAGAGCTGCTGTTTGATTTCAGTGTATTTCAATTGACTGAATGAAGCTTAAAATTGTATCAAAAAAGGGATGAAATTATAAAAAATGTAAATTCTAGCAAATATAGCTACTTTGTTGTAAATCTCTATGTGGCCCTCCATTTGCTTCTTGGTCAAAGTGTAGAAAAAAAATACTGCATGACTGAATGCCAGTAGCAAACAGCCAGGATTAAATTTTTTTTTGTTGTTTGTTTATTTGTTCTTGAAGGCTTATGCAACCTATTATTTTGTTCTTCCTGATATTCCATCTGGATTAAGCCTTCTCTATTTGTACCTTAAAAAGCATTATTTTTTATTTTATTTTTATGTCTTAAAATAAATTGCACTAAGTTCAAACAGCGTGTTAAAAGTTATTTTAGTTTTTCACCGGTTCAGAAATCTTCTAAAAATATGCTTGACTTTGTCTGGAGGGCTATAGAATTTGATGTTGCTGTTGAACTTTTGCATCTCAAAACTGAATATTTTTTGTTCTTCAAAGTAAAGCTCTACAGATCTGAACTCTGTGCAGTTAAATGCTGCTGATTCATTGTGCTTACATATTTTTACATAAATAAGAGTGACTGCAGACTTCAAAGCTGTTATTGCTATATTGTTGTATACTGTGTACAGATTGTAATGTTATTTTGTATTTGAGGTTAAACTTTGGGGTTTTATCTTCTAACTATCAAATCCTATTCTTGAATTTAATCAACAAATTTTATGTGCATTCAAAAGCAATTATAAATTAATTTTCTCCACAGCTTTCATGTTCTCAAAGCAAACACTTTGCCAATTTTCTGCATTCAGTTCTTGAATTCAATTTTTGTTACCAGATGCTCTGCCATGCCCCTTGAAGTTTGGATGCAAAGTAAATAGGAAAGTAAAATCTTAAATATATCCACCCCCACAATCCATGTTTTACAAAGAACTACTTCTTTCTGTGAGCCATATCTGGTTTGTATTTCAGACCACTGCTGCTGAACAAGGAAAATACTGCTAAAAAAAAACGGAGCATGATTTAATTTGAAATGGAGAATACACACATAATCAAGAAATTGTTCAGAAAGCAAAGTAATGTTCTGAGTTTATGCATGAGTCTATGCATTATTTCTACAGGACTTGCTGTCCATAGCCAAGCATTGGATATAACACACATGAAGCTGAATAACTGTGGAAGATAATTTAGTTTCTTTAGATTCAGATACCATGTTCTTTACTTGTCTGCTCAAAAATAAATGTCATATCTCGTCTAGAAGCATTTTCCTGCCTGTTATTTAAACCTGTCAATTTGTGTGGTCTGCTCTGGTGTTTTGTTTTCCCTTGACCAAGTGAGGACATGCGGTAGCTGCACTGATGTTACTCCTTGTGTGACAGCTAACTTTTACTGACAGAGCTTATGCTGCAACTGAATTCTCAAGTAGACACTGCTGATATAATTTAATAATATCCTATGGTTCATTAAATGCTTCTATTTTGTCATTAAGCCTAGTGTGTCCATGAGAGAAGTGTCCTGAAACACAGTGCCTGGATGTTCTGCTGGAGTTTTTAGAGTTTTCTGAACCACTTCTGATGAAGCACTTTGTTAGCTGTGCCTGACAAAGAAATGGATATATCAACCCATTCCGCAGACCAACCTTTTCCCAATAGAATTATAGTCACTACAGAGTGCTTATGCAATTTCTCAAAAATCACAGCATACCTCCAAATTCAGAGTAGGAATGGTGGTACTAAGAACGTACTTTTTTCTTTAAAAGACTTTCAATAAACTTTTTTGGCTATATGTTAACTATTAAGGGACTTCAGCAGCTGTGCAGGTCACTGTGTGGGTGAAAGCAAGAAGGTGAAAGTGCACATTTTGGTATAGCATGTATAATTGAAACATATCTCATCTGAGACTACGCTGACAAGAGATGGATGTGACAATACTAAAAGATTTCAAGAATTCATTTGGTTTTTGCTGATATTTTGTGCCAAATTTTAAAGTAAAATTAATCTTTCACTTTAGTCTTTAAATCAAAACAATGGAGTTTTTCTAAAAAAAAAGTCCCAGGCTGCATTAAAAAAACCCATTTAATATCTTCTAGATTATGCTTGCTTTGATTTGCTATACTTTCCTCAGTTTTTTAATTGACAGAAAAAAACCCCCAAAAAACATTATGCCCATGCTTTTTGTTGCAAATGTATTTTTTCTGTACATGCTGTTATGGAGGGATGTTTCAGCTGAGATTACCTTGCCTGTCAAGTGCAGGGATTTCAGCATCTAAGGATTCTTTAGTGCATTACCACTCAGTCCTTATAAGCAAAGTTATCTCCAGGTTTCTTGGGGGCAGGAGATGGTCATGTGAATTAGAAACAGGAAGCTAATACATTTCTGTGTATACAGTGGGACCTGTGATTTTTGCCATCACCAAGACCTTGCATGAGTGAATTTCCTTGTAATTCCCTACCAGTTTACCTGTAATTCATATGCATTGGTCTGACCTCTCCCAGTCTATCCCAGTTTATCCTTCCTTCTGTCCTTTCAAGTGTTAAATACTACTTTCTGCATATCAGCATTTGCTCACTAGGTTTACCTTTAGCTTAAACAACAGATGTACACAAAACAAACTCAACTGCACTGCAGGAAATAGTTTAAAAGACGTTTGGGTTTAGGAGTAAGATTTCCCAATTGTTGAAATAACAAACTTGCAGTCTAGTCTCACTAGCTGCCTTATCAGAGATCAAGGAGGCACAGCATCATAATAGCACAGTGACTGCATTACAGCAGTGAGCCTGAAGATAAGTGGAAGAGAAGGGTACAGTGGCAATCGATTCTGCTTCCAAAACTGCCTTTGATACTCTCAGCTCTGGTTAGGCAGGAACGTTCTTTCCTGACTAATTCCTCTCACCTCCCTTCAGTTCAGCTTCGTAAGAAAAGCAAGGAGATACAACATGGTAAAGAGATGGCTGTGGCTGGGGGCTGTGTAAGGCTGGTGACCTCCTGACATCCTTGCACCTGGTCCTGAGGCATGAGCTGGTCTTTATGGTCCTTCACACAGCATTGTCTCTGGCTTTGTCTCTTCAAAACACATGCCCAGATGTTACAGACCAAACCCAAACCAAAAAAGTCAAGTAGTAAATCAAAGCTGATTCAACTTCACTAAGGATTTTTTCCAGTCTCTCTGTTTTTTTTTTTCTTTCTTATATATTTTTTTCTTTTTCCTCATTGAATTTAAGGCATTTTGAGTTAAGGCCATAAGGCCTTTGATTAATGGATACAAGAACTATGATACTACATTATGCATCAACTATTGCTTAATCATGCTAGACCTTGCAAGCTATCTAAACTTAGAGCTCAAATTTAGCTCCCCAGTAACAGCAGTAGGACTCTTTAATTTCATTGTCCCCTGTTAATGTGCTGTTCAGAGCTTGTGCATGGCATTTCCATAACCAGATACGTGGCAAATATATATAGCTGAACTGGTGCTGAGTCTTGTCAGAATGGGAAAAGTAGGCGGTTCAGTATAGAGTCATAGCTGTTTGGGCTATTTAGGGTGTGAGGGTGGCTGTCCTTGGCTTATGACCAGATTGTCACAGTGAAGTTAAAATATGCAACTGCTTTTGATGTAGTTTTCTAAGCCCATTTCTTTCCTTGTTCTGTTTTGTTCTGTTGACCCAGGATCCATCATCCCTGTCTGTATCTTTTTTGCGCATCTTGTTGTCACCTGATCTGGTGCACTTTGTTAATTTTTTGTATTGGTACAAATTAAAATGACACTCTCGCTATCTCCAAGCTGTTTTACGTGATTATTTGCTTCAGATCTCAGCAAATATTGCTCTGTCTAAAAAAACCTTATCTCTGTGATTTGCTGTGTAGATGAAAAGATAAGGGCTATTATTAATTTTACATTGTCCTACCTAATCACTTGCATTGAATATAGCCAAGTGCTTTCTGTGTCGTTGGTAGCTTTTATAGTCAAGACTCAGCCAACAAGGCTGAAAGGGTTGGGTTACCTGTTTAGAGAGGGGTGCTTTGGCACTGCACTGTGCTTAGTTTGTGTCAACGTGGGTGGGCTTGCCCTGAAGTAATTCTGGGCAATAGAGTCATTTTATGTAACTCACAGAGGTATGTGGGGAGATGAAGCATCCTCCAAAGTGACATCCATGCAGCCCCATTGCTTTGAATATATTTGTTCTCTCATGACTAGGGCTTCTGTAATAACCTTTTGCGATTTGATTTTCTATCCCTGTTATAACAAGAGTTCAATATTTTCTTTTTTTTTCTGACAGCTCCATAATTAAACTGCTGGTGAGCAGTGATAGTGCCCTGATACTAATGCATTTAGGTGTGAGCCACAGGAAAGCACGAATTTTGAGATGGAGCAAGGAATATTGCAAATTAATCTATATTTCTGAAAGACAGATTGAGAGCTAAAGGTAACAGCCCTGAAATATACTTAAAAGTCCTACAAATACTTAATATATACTTTGTCAGTATATAAGTTGCTACATAAGATGTTATGACAAACAGGGGTTTTATCAAGAGAGATTTATCTCCTTAGAGATAACCTTCTGTTTGCTTTTGAGTATGCCTTTTATTTGCTTTTCAGTAGGTTACTTCAAATCATTTTGAACACTAAAGCCTAAATTTTCTAGTTCAGAATAGTAAGGAAAAAGATTTTTTGACATTTTAGATTTCATTTAACAGTCATTCCATTGACTTCAGCAAAGGCAAAGCCTTGGTCTTGAATGTAGACCTACTCAGATGGCGAATTTTTCCAAATTAGAACATGATGAGAAAAAAAAGCCTTCCAGTGAATAGCAATGAATAGCTCATAAACTCCTGAAGAACGCTTTAGACTCTATCCTTTTTCCTGTCCAGGATTAGATTTTGGCTGGCTATTCCTCTTCTCCATAAGTATCTGCTAATTATATTCCAAATAAGCCAGTGGTCTAATTTGATGGACAATCTTCTGGTAGAGTTTCCATGAGTGCCTTCTGAGGCTCTCTCCCAAACAAATTTTGTGCCAACCATCTAACTAATGTCTGTATCACATTAGTAATGCCCATTTTAATTTCTACAGGGTAGAAACCTGCACAACCTTTAACACACAACAAACCCTCACAGATGTAGTGTAGAGTGCAATTGCATCTGACCCAACCTATGTTCCAAGGAGATGAGATTATTTGCTTTCATGGATGTAGCATTCAATTCCTAGTAAACTCCTTTGCTGCTTATTAGCCACCACTGTCGGTATACTATCTACAAGCTGAGTGAATAATTCATCCAAACAGTGATTTTCTTCCAGT
This sequence comes from Calcarius lapponicus, assembly GCA_039654755.1. NCBI lineage: Eukaryota > Metazoa > Chordata > Aves > Passeriformes > Fringillidae > Calcarius > Calcarius lapponicus. The sequence continues at coordinate 43,952,575 of CM077481.1, forward strand.
GCCAGAACCTCATCTGATGGACTGAGCATGGCCCATGGGGTCATGCCAATTTCCAGTTTAAGGCCATAGGTTGTTTTTTTAGGTGAAATATCCCCTACAAGACAAGACACAAGCAAAACTGGGAAATGACTGCACAGCTTTTTTTTTTTTTTTTTCTAGAAAATAATCTTTCTCTAGGAAAAAGCTCAAACCCTCCCAGTGTGAGAGAGATTTATTATTTTAGCTGCCTTTAGCAGCCTGCATCATTATGCCTGGTACTACAGATTACAGTCTGGGCTGTAATCTGTAGCTGTGTCTCCCTAGTCTCAGGTACTTGAAGAACTCAAATTTAGTAGGATACTGTGAGACAGATATCTGATTGTGGTGGACATGAGAGACATTTGGAGCACAAGCAAGCTTGCCTTCTCTCTGGAACAGGTCACTGTGCTGGGACTTCCTGATCCCTCTGTTAAGGCTTCACACCAACACAAAGTGCTTGCTCTTTCTGCTGCTCTCTCATGTTTCTCATTGATTTAGGGCCCTCTTTTGTCATTTTTGGTATGTTCTTTTTATTAGTGACAGCAATTTTCTTATACTTTTGCTTCCAGCTTTGAAGTTGATGGGGGAGAACTGCAAGGAGGAGAAACAAGTCTTTGGGTACAGAAGGCATAAATGTAAAAGAATGATGAAAAACTAAATCATACTGCCACCTTTTCTTTTCTGAACTGGGAAGTCAGAAAATCCCAGGTATGTTGGGGCTGAATTACCCCCCATATTGAAATATGGATATGTGGATCATTATCTGTACAATTATTCCTTACAATATAATCCTTGAAGATTTTTTTAAATTTCAGAAATAAAAATTTAATGTACTCCAGGGATTACTACTTCCCATCTCTCTGCCTGCAGGCATGAGAAAGCAAAATTATTCTTTTTCATGAAATAGCTGATGATGTTGCATTTGCCTTCCATGGCTCATTAATATGAACCTGTTTGGTCTCAGTAATTTTCTCTTGACACAGTGCAGCAAAATACACACAGCTTCACTATGGATGAAAAGATTCTTCAGAAAAGTAAGAGAAAGCTGAAATAGGAGGCCCAATTTGACATTATAAAAGCAGGCATGTGTCTGTTCTACCTACACCACTTAATTAAAGGGCTGAGTGTACTGTCTGGGAAGGGTAGAGAGAAACACATTTTGTAAAATACAGCAGTACATCTTGCATCTTCACTACAGGTGAGTATCTGGTGCTTGATTGGCAGTCCAGTTATCATATAAATAAGGGATACTAGACTTTTCCCTGGCCTTCTTATTTATCTGGAAATACTTGAAATAAAGGGGAATGCTACTGCACTTTAATACTATTTTGCTTGTACTGTAATCTGTAGATTCCTGTCACATAAAGATCTTTCCAGAGGACATGCTTCTGGCTTATATTCTGGTCGTTTTCATGCCAGAAATAATGTCTGCTAATGAGAGAAGTTCTCTGATGCTCTGTGAACTACTATAAAATACTGACTTCATAATTTATAGATGCTTTAGTGTTGTTTTGTATTTGTGCTGATATCACTCAGTATTTAGTTTGATTGCAATGCCTGAATTAATTTATATACATATATTAAATTAATGCAAAATATTATTGGAAACTGAATCAGTGAAGAGCTGATTGAGACTAATTTTTAAGATACTTAAGTAAAAAATGTATTGGGTGCTAGTTGTGGGCTTGTATGAGATAGTCAAGGGGAGTGGAAATAATCAATTACCCGATTAAAATCTATGATCTGATCAGTGACACGGTGACTATCTGATTCAAGTGGCGGCCCTTATGAAATCTTTTGACAATCTCAGTCAATTCACTGGCATGAATTTATATTAAGGAAACCAAGACAAAATAACTAGATGCAAATGGGTCTCATTTTTGGCAGACTTTGCAGATGAATCTGTACTACAAAGTCTGACTCACTTTTCTAGGTCTTGGAGCAACCTAGCAGCTGAAGGATGAGACAAACTGGTAAAATAAGGAGTTCAAATTACTGCTTCACAAGCTGTTGGTGGTGTGTGGAATTATGAAGAATTCTCTTTTCAGAGTAGACAGTCTTTTTCAGGAATTAGCACTATTTTTAAATTTAGGGGGGAAAACCCCACCATATTTCTAGGCAGTAATGCTTTATGTAGCTAATCTGTGCTCTTCTGTGGAATGTCCTCACCATCAAAAAGAAAGCTGACCCTATACCACCTATCGGTTTAAAAATGGTGCATTTTAATTTAACTTGCTGTCTGTACAAACTTCATTTTATGCATAAAAGGAGCAAAAATTACATAGCATCATGAAAGAAAGAGAATTCTTTAACATCCCAACAAGTGTCTATAGCTATTACCATTAAATGGTCTAATTTACATTATTTAAATAGAAATGTCTAACATTTTACACTCATCTATCTTTCTCCTGAACGAGGAAAATAACCTTATCATTTAGAAAGTGACCAAATAAATCCTGATTTATTGAAGTATGTTTTTCAACTCTTCCAAATGTTTGGTATTCATTGAGAGACAAAACGTTAGGCAAAGTAGTTAAAAAAAAATTAGTTGAAATTACTAAATGAAAATTGAACCTTGCTGGTTGTTTCCTTGTGAAGAAAGTATGATGTGAAGTAGTGACTGCAGCACTACCGATCAATGCTGGACTTCTTGCAGTTAAAAATAACTTTAAAATAACTTTTGTAGAGAATTTTGCATGAGGGAGATGAAGCAGAAACTTCACTCCTCTGGGCTGAACTTGTTCAGTTGCCAAAGTATAGTTGAGCTTTCCTTCAAAACAAAGATAACCAAGGTCAATGTTCCAAAATCACTGTGTTGTATTAAGGTGATGGGAAAGGAATTTTATGGGACTGCATATTTTTGGAGATACCAAGTCAACAGCCAAGAGAGTTAGAAGTATTAGGAAGCAGTAGAAACACTCTGTGACAGACAGTATCTTCTTGCTGTCTGCTGTGCTGTGCATAGCACATGATTTAGCACTTCTGAGCACCATTGCAAAATAAGATTTCCTTTGGAAAAACATGTTATTATCATAGATACTGAATGGTAAGATAATGTAATATCTTCCTACAAGAGATCATCAACTGGTTAAAAATTGGTGTTAACAGCAAGTTTTCTTGCTGTAAGGAATCCTATGTAAATCTCCATTAATCTAAGAGCACAAAGAGAAGCTCTCTCAGTAATCTCAATTTCTTTGCTTACCTTGGTTTCCTTAGAAACAGCCACTGAGATCAACCTGCTAATTTGCAGTTTGTGGTTTTGGGGACCACAGGAGACTTTATTGAGGTAACAATAATAAAAGACAAGAAAATAATTAGTTTTAAGAGGGGATAAATCTAGAAAATCTAGAAGCAAAAAAAAAAAAAAAAAAAAAAAAAAAAAAGTAGTGACAATCCACAGCCATAAATGTTCTAATTGGACTTCCTGATATCTTGTCAAAACCAAATTTTGTTCCTGTGTTTTAAAAGAGTACCCTTTATTAAAAATTGCCAGTGTCAAGGCAAAGGAGATATCTGTGATTGTGACATGTCTCAAGTATCTGTGTATAGGCCTGGAAGCAAAGACATGTAGATTGATAAGCGCCCAAAATTTCTGAGCAATGAAATCAGACTGTGTCTGATTGTAAGAACATTTTGTGCACTTTGGTTTCTCTTAGATACAATGAAAAGTACAACCCTAGAAATGTCTGGAACCTCTCCTTTTCTGTGAAATACACAATCACATTTAATAGAGGAAAAGTCATGGCTGTGAAACCAGAAATATTACTTTATAATTTGAATTTCTTTATTTTTGTTTGTCAGTTAATGTCCCTGTCATGTTCCACTCATGTGCCCAAGTATGTCAGGGCAAGGGAGATGAGCATTTTTTTTCTCCCATCTTTTAATAGAATCAATAGAATTAAAAAGAATCAGTTTGAATAAAGTCCTGAGTGTGACTATCACCCAGAGTGGCAAGGTAAAAAACCTAGAAAGTGGCCATTATTGCTGGGGGTCAGTGAAACAAATTTATGTATCCCAGTTTCATCAAATTCAGGTGTGTCTGAAGGTGGATCAAGCTCTTATATTTGAACCTTCTCTAATACTGCTATTCATGTGCCATAGCAGTGTACGAGCACTGAGTGTCCACCATAGGAAAAGGAAATTCTAGGCAGATTTTAACAGCTTTTATAGAATCTACTGCTGGTTGAAATCATCTCATAAAACAATGGATGAAAGCCAATCTAATTAACTGGTCTGCAATTGTGCTGTCCAGGACTTTGTGCCAGTATTTGTTGAGTGCCAGGAAATTGGATCTGGGCTTCGGTATGGTGTACCGTAGCTGTAAACTTCCTCAGGCCAGCAATAGTTAAAGGGTTTAGACATCCGTCTATGGCACCTAAGGGGAAGATGGTGTGTATTCTTAATGTGGTTTGTAGAAAAGTCAAAAGGGATGAAAAATCCAAAAATACAACTGAAATTTTCCTGGTGGCTTTATTCAAAAATGATATGAGTTTCTCTCATTGACCAAATACACTCACCAACACTTCACTGCAGATGCTCTGAGTGCTCAAGGCATGCCAGTAGACCAGGCAAAAGGGATTTTTCTGTTTCTGATACCAACCTTCCTTCCTGTACAAAAAATTTGGTTTTTCAGCTGCAGAATGTCCTCCCCAGGCCTCCTTTTACTACATGTAAGGCGGTGATGCCAGCAGGTGGAGATGCAAGCAGTGAGCCTCTTTTATTACATCCTGGAACACTTGCCACTGAAAAGACTTGCTAAAGGAATAGCACTGAAGACAAAAGTTCTGGCTTCTTCATGTTGAAAGAAATTTATACCCCTGTTTTTGGCCTGCCTCTGCATCCCTGAAGGCATAGTTGTGGGATATCTACAAGAGCCCCTTCAGTAAGGACGCAGTCTTGGACGGGATAGTGTGTTTCTGGGGCAGGAGCACAGTGGATGTCTATCATTTATGGTTATTTACCCCACGCCTAGGACGGCACCACTGCCACTCTCACTGGAGCTGTCATTTGCACCTTTCAGTGTGTTCCTCTAGAAGGAGGCAGGAGGAGATTAGACAGGGTGCTGTCTATAGCTCCTTGAAATGTGGAAGTCTTACCTCTTTCCATGCTTCCTTGCTTCTTCTCCAGCCATCCCCTGTTGTTCAGTTAGGGATGTGAAAAGTTATCCCTGTCTGTTTCCTGTAACAGCTCTTTATGGATGTACAGAGCCGTGACAAATTCCTTTGGGAACCTGCTTATGCTGCCCGTCTCCACCAGCCACCTCAGTTGCAACTTTCAAAAGATGGCAAAACCCTCCAAATCTCAAAGTCCTGACTGCCAAGGTGAGGAGTTCAGCTCTGCTCTCGCACACATTTTCTACCTTCTGGGTATACAGGCCACACAGGTAAAATTTCTCCAACTCCTTTTAGCCAGACTTTCCAAGGAGGCAAAAAGAAAATGAAGAGGCACAAGAAAACAAGGGAGATTGGGATGTATTTTACTTGGAGTCTATTTGTCTATCCAAGTCATCTTTGCTTTTGCTTAAAACTGACATTACAAACTTACTGTTGGGGGCATTTATTATTTACAATCACATCTTGGATGAGTCTGTTTTTAAAATGGATCTGCAAGATCCATTTGGCCATTGTTAGTATGGAAAAATAATTTCATATGTGTCACATTAGCTTCAGTAGAAAAGACAGCCCCTTCTCTGTGGAGTGCATAACTGTGCCACATGTAAGAGGTTCCTACTGTACTGCTACAGCTGGAAAAGTTCTTCTCAAGGTCAAGGGCAAAAGTATATCCAGCACAGTCATGGCTAGTCGTTTGTCATTTCCTACTTCATTAATCAGGAACATGCTGTTAGAAATCTGTGGAACTGTTGGTTTTGGAATGTAATTTTTTTCCAGTGTCTCTCATTTGACTATTGAAATTTACTTTTCAGTAAAATTCTCTGAGATAAGAGAAGTGAATATTAAAAAAGTACAAGCCTGTGCAAAAATCCAAACAACAGTCAAATACACTTAAAGGAAAGAGCAACTACTTTAGGCTACAGAAATTATTTACTACTTTGCTAAGGCAGCATTGCATATCTCAAGCAGTTTTGTCTTCAGTTACCTGCTCTCGCAGAAACTGCATTTAATGGAAGAATACCCAAGATCAACGAGAAAAGGATCACAAGAACTCTATGCAAAGAACTCTGTAATTAAAGAAACCTGCCATCTCCAGTCAGGCTTCAAGCAGCTAGTACTTGGAGATGCTTATTTTTGCTTATGATAGTGTGATGATTTTAAAAACTTCGAATCTCTTTTTCACTTCAGTCTGTGATAGCATTTGCTGGCACTGAGGAATTCCTACAATGAAGCCAATTATGTTTGGTTTTGGGTTTTAATATGTATTTTCTAGTAGAAGTGCTTATGTCCTTGAGAGTGCAGCTGGACAGCCTGCCGTGCTCTGAGCCACCTCAAGACATTCTTGGGGTGCAGAGTGAGCTGGGAGCCCACCAGAGGCTGGACTGCACCTCTGCAGCCACCCATCACAGGTGTTCCAGGATGGACAAGCAGAGGAGCAGTTCTGCATAATGGGTCTGCTGCTCTCAGAAGACAGAAATATCCTCCCTTTCACAGGACTAGCCAGTCTGCCCCACCTTTTGCCATCTAAGTAGACCGTGGATCTGTTTGATGCCCCCCAGTAATTAACTCCTGTAAAGTAAAACAATTGCCTTGCTGAAGCCTAGATGTGGCCCATTTCAGATGACTTGGTTTGTGGCAAAGTGATAAAATTCATATTTCATTTTATGTAATTCACCAACATTTCTGTTTTGGAGATGCTGCAGCAAAAGATTTCAGCACAAGGTTCCTAATTGGAAGAACTGGATCCTATATGGACCATTAAAAAAACAGTGCAAAGTAGCATGAATACTCACATAAGAATAAGAACATTGTATCACACTTCTAGGTAATTTGAAGTTCATAATTTGCTCAGTTAATACCTAATACTTCATGTAAGTTCAAGTAAAAAATTGTAAGAAAATAATAAATTAAGGACCATCTTGTATAGGTGGAAGTTTGAGAAAATTTTAACTCTGGTCTTGATTCTCAAGAAAGCCCTCTGGGATATAAGTCATCATGTCCTAGGCCATATGCAAAGTGTGACTAGCTGCCAAACCATAAATAGCAAAATGAGTCTTTTTTTTCATGAGGATGCAGCTCAGCTCTTTCTTCCCAAGCACTATATTGTACTGATGTCTTCTGCAGTAATGTGTGTCTCTTAAAATATTTGTGGTCATTTTTCTAAGCTGCTGAACACTGGATGCTATGTTTTCGCAACAGCCAGATATTTTTCTAAAGTAGACCAAAGAAAGGGATAAATCTGTAATTCCTATTAATTAACAATAGATCTTGAACTCACACCTATTCATTGAAGATATGTTTTTAAGATCCAGTTAATTATTCAATGTATTGAATAAACTATTATTCAGGGTGTAAACCTGTTAAATAAGTAAAAGCTTGCTGGTTTTGAGGGCTTTTATGTCAGCATTGCTTTATGTCTTTTGCTGTACCTGCAGAGCAGGTTAAACATTGATGCTGAAAGTTGAAGATGATGGCCCCATTACGTGTGCAGTTTATCCCAGGGCATATTGTAGTTTCAAAGAAAAACACTTGAGCTTATGCCTCTTCAAGAAATGTTTACCTAGATATTGTCTTACAAGGGCTTAATGAATTTCTGTGTTTTGTCAGCAGCTTGCATCTGTAAAAACAGTAATTTAGTACACTTAATGATGCCTGATCCCACAGTAAACTTGGTAAGGTCTGGAGCTTCAGGCACTGCCACTTCCTTGAGATGATTCATGTAGAAATTTTGTCTTTTCTTTTTTTTGACAAACCTCAGCTCATTGTGACTTCTGGCTCTGCCATCTGCCCTGTGCCAGGGACATTGGAACAGGAATGAAAGTGCTTTAAATGGTAGGACTACTCATCAGCTTTCAACTCTGTGCCAAGACTGAAGGGAATTTTAGGCTTTATCTTGGCTTGATGCTAACAGGCATTTTGGATCAAGTTTGTACTTTAAAATAAGTGTATCCATTGGTTCTGTTCATGCAGGCTGCTGCTTGGTTTGCCTGCCAGGACTCATTTGCCACCCTGTGTCTGCAAGTGGATGACAAGCAGCAGGAAAGCCCAACTTCCATGTTACAGCAGCTTTGCAGGAACCATGTATCCTAGCAAAAAAGAAATAATTTGGACAGACACATATGGATTGATGTGTCTGTTGTGTATCTACTGTGAAACTCTTCTGCTGGGCACTACAAAAATAATAAAATCTTTTGTTTGTTTCAAAAAGGCTCTAAAAACTCAATTTTATTGAGAAATTCTTGACTGGTTGTAGATCAAGCTCTGTAGATCAGCCTCTGCGGTCCATAAAGCAAATTACAAATGGTCTTCAAAGGGTCCTGCATTAGTGGAGACTCATGAGTACCTTTTCTTATTTTCCTCAAGTTGCCTAACATCCCTTACAGCAGGAGGGAAACAGACATAAGTGTAGGTCTCTGGTGTTGTTCAGATATTTGCCTCTGACAGGGAAATGCTCCATTGGGAATCTTTACTTTTAAGTGCATTGTAAACTATATGCATATTTGCATGGGCCACGGATTTTAACCCATGATCTTGGTCATAACAGCTCTGCTGGTGAATGCTATATGCAGAAGGAAAAATTTGTCTTCAGACCAATAAAAAATGCCTTATAAACCCCAGAAATCCATGAATAATACAAATATGCACATATGTATACATTAAATGGATATTGGTGGGAGAGTACACAGGCCTTACATGTCTTTCTTCAGCAGATTTCCTGACTGAATTAAAGACCAGGTTCTGCTTAGCTGCTATTAACAGAAGTCTGAGCAGTTAATTTCTTCTCTGGAAAAAGGGTGGTGTTGCATTGGCAGTTTTTTATTTCATAGATAAATACAATGGAAAATGAAAAATTTCTTGGGGGCTACTTCAGTTTAGTGTATATATAGGAACCTTAAATATAGAAAAGGTAAGGAATAAACCCTAGCAAATCAGAGAGTCATTGGAAAGGAGAAATCTTGTAGCAGTGTTGTCTGTGCTCTTGCTAAATGGGACTGAAATGAACAAGTTTATTTTGGTGCAGAGCAGTTATTGATTACTACCTGTTCTTTCCCCACACTGGGCTGGAGGCCCACAAGAAATGTGTGCAAAAATGAAGAATTGAAAACATGTGCCAGTGCAAGGGTTAAACACACCTCACTTCTCTGTGCAGCCTTGGCTTGTGTGTAAATGACTGCAGCGGGAAGTGGAAAGACGGGAAGAAAGAGGCGCCTGTCTCACCAGCGCCAAAACCTGGCCAATATTGAGAGTGATCCTTTGGGGCATCTGTGTGGCACAGGGATTGTGAACATCCCTAGAGCCAGCCCCCTGACAGAGAATTCTCTGTATAAGCCAAGAGGGTAAATATTTTGTGTGTCTGGGTGCATGGACATAGAGGGTCATTAGCCCATGAAATTGATATTCCTTGCGTTTTTAGAGATTTTTAAGCTCATCCCACAAAGTTTTGATGATGACTATGATATCTCTTAATTCAGCACGAGGTATAGTTCTCCCATTTAAAGATGACTCCATGTGTGACATGTTGCAGAATGAGGGTCATTGGATAAAGCAAAAACAAAAAGCAAAATAGTTCACATTATGTCTTCATTTCCCTTCCCGTTACAAAATCTAACATGCTGCTGCCAAGTGTCCTGGTGAGTCACTGTCCAGTAACTAATCTCTGCTATGTGATAGGCATTCACAACCACAGAACAGAAGCACTCCAGAGAATACTGTATTAGCTGGAAATTTGAAGTTTAAAAGGTACCAGTTGTTTTTCTTATGTCTGCTAATTTAAAAATACTTCTGTGTGGAAAATGGGAATTCGCTAATATGGGGAAGAGAGAAAAGAGGGATTGACTATTCCTCTGTAAATTATAATGGTTCTTGGACAGCAACAATTGTGACACATTCATGCATAAAGCATCCCTAGAAAATTAACTGGCTTATTAGGCAAAGAAGAAAATGTTATTTCTATATAATTATTAGGAAATAGTTCAAACAGGAAAATAGCACTTAGGTAGTTCTATCTCATTTATGGCTTTCTTAATGATGTTTTAAAAGCAGTAGACATGGAAACACTTTGAAATATCAATGCTGAAAGCTAGATGGCCTATGAGATTTTCAGTTTTCTGCTGTGATTCTCTTGGATGTATTTCAGCTAGGATGGAAATGTCTTGTCTGCAGGCCCTCTCTGACAGGTGAAAGAAGTCCTGTGTATTCCTCTTCCTAGCTCCTAATTGCAAGAATACCTTGGCAGCACATCTGAGTTATGTGCTGAGTTTATTGTCCTAAAGATAACCTCTGCTGCTTGTGTGGATCACCAGAGAAGCAACATAAATGTTTTGGAGGACTGGTTGCAGAGATTGTTCAGTTCTCCTGGGAAATGTAGATCCATCCCTATGAACATATTCTCTGACTCCCTCCTTAATTAGGAAGAGCACCCTTCATTTCTTTTGTGTTTCCTTTGCCCTCCTCAGGCATGGCTGAAGAAAGCTATATGCTTTTCAGTAATCACCTGCAGCCAGAGAGGTTTTTGTTCACCATACAGGTTTCAGCTGGATGGCTCATTGTAGCACAGCACACCCTGTCTGCCCTCACCCCCTCAAACACAAGCCTGGTGCCACCTCCTTCCTGTGGCCCCTTCCGAAAAGGTCAGCTCCCTGCCTACTCCTTTTCAAGCAAAGAGCAGTAATGAACAATAACATACATGGCTGGAAAATCATATGAACAGCTTTCTAACTGTGTGTGTGTCCAGAGTGTGCTAGAACAGATTGCAATGTACTTGAGTTTTTGTGTTTTTTTAAACTTGTATCCTTAGTTTCAGGAAGCTTGGCTCTAGCTTTCTGTGCTATTTCCATAGCTCCTCCTTAGTACTGTTACCAGTATTTCTGGCACCACGTTTGCACATTTTCCTGCAGTCACTTGGACGTTCGGGAACTGATTTGCTTGCAGGCTACTGGAAAAGTTCCTCTGACCTCACAGTGAGCGCTGTCGCCATCGCCTTTGTCCACGTGGTGGTGTTGCATACTCTGTTACATAGTGCCTAATCCTTTACAGCTGTATTGCTTCACAAATGCTGGGCATTTCCTTGGCCTGTGCTGTTTGCCAGAGCATGTGTGGCCCCACGTGATGTGTTTATACGTTTGTTTAACACGATCTCCACATTCTGTTCTGCTTGAGGAGTCTGTTTTGTTTTAATGGACATTGTTAAAACAGATTCATAAATTTCAGCAGCATAATATTATCAGTCCTCCCTTCGTATGTCATAGGGCACCATTTGTGTGATGCCAGCCTCAGTTGCAAAGTCAGCTTAAAGTTTTGTGATACAAATATTTTGATATTTTTAGAAAGAAAGGACTTACTTCTTACATGAATTCTTTTAATGATTCTGTCCTGGTGCGTGCTCTTACTCTGCCTTGACTGCTTTTAATATGTTTAGCTGAACACCATGTCCTGGTCAGAGCTACAATTTTGATACCAGTTTGCTTCATACTTTGCCTGAGCTCAGGCTTCTGAGCACTGTTTCTCAGCTAAGCTCAATCATTTCCAGTTGGCTTCTGTGAAAAAGCATTCAAGGTACAGTTCAGTGAAGTTGTAGACAAGTCTCCAGAGAAAAGGAGTGGAAACTTCTTGTGCCAGATTTATTCTTTGAGACAGCCATTCAGGAAATGATGTCTTCTGTCTGGACTGGGCAACTTCTGTTGGTTAGCAAATGTTTTTACTTTATGAGAGACTAGTTCCCTTTCAGGAGCCTCTGTCACCTTCAGAGTGCAGCAAAATCATCTCCACTCCTAATCTAAACCAGAGTTGCACAGGGAACCCAGTCAGTGTTTGGAGCTCTAACTTACCTCTTCAACCCTGTAGCACAGGCTCTTCTGAACTTTCACCTTTTTCTGTCTCCATCAAAGAAAATTTTACATTCATTCCTTCCTTCCTTCCTTCCCTCCTTCCCTTCCTCTTTTTCTCTTCTTATTCTAAGGACAGCTAGCCATTTTCTGAGGCCTGGTGTTTTAACATCAGCTGTTTTCCAGCCATTGGTTCCCAGCTGCTGTCGTTACTCACAATCACTTGGAGAGTGCATGAAGTGTCCTTCTCCAGAGTATATGTTCAGTGATGCCATTCTTCTTTTCTGTAGCTTGTTAATTAGCTTTCCCTCATACCACGTCCTGTTCAGAGACACTTGGAAGCAGAGTTTGACATTGCTCTACTTCCTTTTCTTTGCTTTTATTTTCCCCTCATCCAAACGCAAAGTCAGCACAGCAACCAGCTTCAGCTAGCTGTTCCAAGTGCTTCAAGATACAGTTCTTTAAGACAGCAAACAGTAACTTCTTGGAGGCAGGTGAGATCTTTGTAATATCTTAATTATCACTTTCTTTTGTGAAATTTTCTAAATACTTCCACTTCAGTTCTCACTCCCAGGCCAATATGCAAGTGAAAAAAATTCACTCATTGGTTATGGATGCTCATGTTCCCATTTAAGTATGGAGTGTATGCTTTCTTTCTGCACTGTGAAAGCGTTAGCTGGCTCTACAAGAGATGATTTTAGCTCTGCATAGGAAGGTAAATATTCTAATGCAGAAAGCTGGCTGCTCTAAACTGTAGGTGTAGCTCAATGCCTAAAAGTAAATCTTAGGAATAGTATGAGTTAAGATTTCAGAATGTGGCTCCCAAGTAATAGTTCAACACAATAAAAATTTGTATTGGGGGTGGTCTATGCTGTTCAGGACAAATGGAAAGCAGAATCTGAGCTTATTTATAAGTATGATGTGAATCCTTCTCTGACGGAATTAATCTGAAAGTAAAGGTGAACTTGCTAAACCTTTGCAGAGATATCTACTAGCCTTAGTCCATCTAGAATGGCTCAGCCCTTGCCTTTGGTTCCTGCTCTTCTGCTTAGTATTTCCTCCCAAATCACACATGAATGGGAGTGCATGAAAATATGAGCTGTATGGCAAACCAAGGAAAAGACTTGTTTCATGAGCTTTTACTGTTGTTTTTATTTTCCTTTAATTTCCCGGGGGAAATGGGCCCTATATTTAGAAAGGAATAAGAGGAAGTGTCTGAGAAAGTTCTCCTGTCTCCCTTTGTCCCTTACCATCAGGAGCAGGATGGAATCTCTGCTGTGGCCTGGCTCCAGTCCATGGTAACAAAGCAAAACCTCGGGTGGCAAGCCAAGAAAGCCTATGAGAGAAGGAACATCAGGGCCAAAACCCACATGCTCTCATGGCTGTATTTGCATCCATTTTTGCTGCATAGTTGTGACACCTTGGTGTAAACATCTCTGAGCACTGTTATAGTTCCTCTGACAATGAGAAGGAACCAGACAGAAGGGTGTAGCTTGGCTTCCAGGGTAAACTTGCCTCACAGTGAAGGGGGTGGCAAGAACCTCCTGCCAGAGGCAATGTCTCACACCCTGCAGTTCCAGGGGTGTTTGCTGCCACTTCCAGTGCTGACAAGCTGGTCTCCAATGCCTGACAGTCATGAATGCCTGAATACAGTTCCTCCTGGCACTCAATATTTCATCTACATCTCTCTCCCTGTTCACACCTTGGGGAGAAGCATCACTCCCTTTTGGATGTAGAGACACACCCTGACTCTCAACTGGGTACCAGGCTCAGCTGGGCACTTCATTTTTGCTTGCAATTTCATAGAAATTGAAATCTGGTATAAGCTTGATGAGGCTTGAAGTCAGGCTGTGAAAGTGCAGAGCACTTTGTTAAAGGAATCTGAGTGTCTTAAATATATAACATTTCATTACTGATATTGGTCTTGCTGTTGTTTTGGGGTTTTTTGCTGACATTAAGTCTCAAGAGAAAGCCAGACCTTGTGGGTATAACTTCATTAGTGCTGTTTCTCTCAGTTAGCTTGTAGCCTATTCATCTTTCCTATTCTTAAGTCATTTGCATGACTGTCACATTTCTGCAGCTCTTTTTTCTTTATTGTGTTTTCATGTTGGCTAATAGCTTATGCTATTGTCTTTCTTGAGAGTGTCCAAAAAAGTTGGAACTGAAGCAAATATTTTTGGGCTCTCTCTCTAGAACCATCATCCAAGTATACATTTTTTATTAAAAGCTTCCTCCTTTGGGTAATGAGGCCTTGAGACCTTCCCTATGGAAGTGCAGTAATTTAATTCCTTGGGTCTATCCTCAATTGCTTGTGCTGCTATCCCAGTTTCTTGTGTAACACGAGAGATGCTTTTTGCTTGCAATAAGGAGCAGTTCTGAAGATTTCTGCCTTCTCCCTCCTACAAGCTATGCCTTTTCTATCCCCAGAGGCAGGCAGGGCACTCTTACACAATGCAGTAGCAGATCACTCACCTTGTCCCTTCTCCAACAGGATTTTGGTGATTCAGACATTAGCAATAGCTGCACAGCAGGGAGACTGGCTGGAATGGGCACCTTGCACAAGCTTTAACCAGGAGATTTTGTGAGGTCTGTTATCCCTGTATGCTTATGTAGGAACATCAGCATTTCCTATTTCAGCACACAGCATAGAAATTTGTCAGCTGATTTTTCTCTCTCAGAGTTGAGATAAGGGGAAATTGTCCCTTGTTTGTTGCACAACACAGCTACCCTTCTACCTTGGATCTAATTGATAAAGTTTAATTCTTATTCTAGCAGGCTTCACTCACAAAGCTCTTTTTTAGTATCATGGAATGTATTTCTTCAGTCATCCCAATCTAATGATAAGAATCAAGACACAGGACTTCTGTTAATCTGAGTTTACAATTAAAAATTGAGAAGACATTGATACCAATAGGAGAGTCTAGTTGGATGTGGGAACAGTACACAGCCTGTGTGGGGCTACGTGATATGCAAGCAGCTGGACACAAAAATGAAGGGTGAAAGTGTCTTCTCTGGTGCTCTGCAGGTGTCTGGCGCAAAAAAATGAGGAAATCCAAATTTTTCTCATGACCTTTCTGACATGAGTGAGAAGCAGAGTCCTGTTAGGCTCTCTGTTTAAATGCCACACCTCCACTGTAATGCAATGCTGTAGTATCTCTTCACTCCTGTTTCTTTCAGGAAGACACTAATGAATGGTTGGGCCAAAGAACTTTCATACTGATGAGAAGAGCTGGTGTGCCATGTATTGCTTTTATTCATTTTCTTCCAAGAACTGATTTATCCTAGCATTGCATCTCTACTGCTTTCAGTGTAGCAGAGAAGTAGGCCCAGACTTGCTCTGGTTCATGGCTAGCTAGCAGCTGCTGTCAAATCCTTTTTGAGTGAAGTATCTAAACTGAGACATAAACCAGCAAAATTGGTGCTTGACTCTTTGCCTGTTGATATATGAGAGAGAGGTTCAGAAGTTCAACAACTGTCACCTGGCTAGGAAAATTCTATATATTGAGAGCAATAAAGCTGTGCTGATTGCTCACTTCTTTTTAGCCACACATGATTTTCAGACAAAGGTACTGTACACAAATCCTTCCCGGTAGAGCTCTTGCTTGTTCTCATGCTTTGCTGTCTAACCACAAACTCCCAACTCTAGCTGAGAAGAGATATAATTAAAGTCAATGTAAAATACAATTCTCTGATTTTTCAAAGGGCGCGAATTTAAATTTCATTAAAGCTCTTGAATTTGCATTTCTGATACCAGGTACAGAATCAGCCATTACGTTTTCATGTGTATAGAAAGCTTATGCTTATGTGATAGCTGTCAGCAATTTTGTTCTGTTTGGTTTTAGCATCTAAAACTGGCTCACAGTTAAAAACTGGTCTGGCTGAGTAAACTCAGTCAGTCATAATACATCTACAAGGTGAGCTTTGCTAACAGACCACGTTTAAATTATTTGGCATGGCATGCAGTAGGAACCTAGCTAGAGGTCTTTCCAAAACCTGCTTTTGAATCTTATTAAAAATGTCATGAGCCCTAAAGCAGGGGGACCGAAGTGTCACACGCTACAGCTTCTAGCGTTCTTATGTGTTCATTTCTACTCAAGACTGACCAGTGTGTGACACAACTCTCAACACCACTGAATAGACAGAAAAGTGGGTGGTCTCAGATATATGAATATCATTATCAAAATGGTGCCAGCCACATTACTTGAATTCCGTAGAAATTTTTTTCAGCTCATAAATTATACATCTACTTAAAAAAAACCCAAAAAGTTTCAATAACTCAGTTTAACAGAGTCAAATCTCTGTATTATGGTAGGCACATCAGCTATGGGTTTACATGCCAGAATTCAGTATGGTAAAATTTGGCAAGCTGTCTACTTACTCCTAATATTCTGATAAAAACCATAACATATTTCTTGCGCTGCTGAAACCTGCAAATACTAATGATGTTTGCAGAGAATGCAAGATATGTTATCTCAGGTGAATTGCTCATTGTACTGACCAGTCCAGAGTGATGAGTCTGTGTGGTTTGTATTGCAGAAGAGGCTGTCTTGGAAAAGATAAATAAAAGCCTTCTGTAAAAAATCCTCTTGAGATCAAATAATTCTTAATATTTTCAATCCCCTGGAGCATTTTGTTTTACAGAGGAAAATTAAAATAACTAGTGACATTTAAATGCTCCCATTTATTGGAATGGAACAATAACAAATAGTAGAGTATTAAATATTAGTGTTATGGCATATCAAGGTTATATTTTTTAATTTGCAAAACATCAAAACTTTTTTTAAAAATCCGTTTTACATCTTCTACTAACTTTAACTGAATAAAATATAAAATTTACTTCAGTTTCACAAATAACTCTGGAGATGAGATAATCAAATCAGGACCCAAGGCAATTATATTTAATCAGGCTAGAGTATATGTGACACAGATGGCTGATATTAAAGCAAAATTCAGTTCATCTTCAGTTATACCAAAGAATGAATAAAAGGAAACAACTGACTTCTGATCTTCCTTCACAGCATTCAGCTGGGCTACAATTCAGACATTTATTTAGTTTGATACATTTAGTGTCAACCCATCCTGTGCTGGTATTCTAGGAATCATTCTGCATAGGGGTCCATCATTATTCACTTATGCAAAAATTTTTGGTAAGGTAGCTTAACTGAGCAAGCAATGGAAGCCTAGGACAGCCTGGGTAATAAGTGCTGACAGTATAGGAGTACCTTCCTGAGGCCATGCTCCCTTAGTCTCCTTATAATTTTGAGTAAGTTTCAGGAATGAGTGTTGTGCTTTGCTTTTGATGTCCCTTGGAAGTGCTGGCCAGCTGTCTGGTGAAGGTTAAAAACTGCTGCTATTACCTTGGAATGAAAAGTGAAAAGCTCTCTTTGATTGAAAGTTAAATTATACAGCCAATGACATATATCTAGTTGCCTTCATTTTGAAACAGGACTCAGTTGAAGATATAACTACTTATGAGAAATTTGCCTGGAAGTGAAACACTTTCCTCAGTGCTTGGACCTTGTTTCTGATCTGTTCACATCCCTCCCTCTGTGATTTTACGATTCCACACATACCACAGCATACAATACAGGTAATACAAGTCAAGCAATTCAAACTATAAAATATAACATGCATAATATCTAAAATATAATACCTAGAGTACCATCCTAATAGTTATTGTATATTAACTGTATATATCAAAAGAAAAAACAACTATACACAAGACAATATGTAACAGCCCCAAAGAAGTGAACAATAAACACTGTAGAATGGATGAAATGGCATGTTATACAATGGAATTAATACTGTTATATACCATGAAACACAACATACAGTACAATACTTATGATACTGCACAATATAACAAATACCAGGCCTCCCCACACACAGAATGCACAGTCAGATGTTCAATGCAACCCAAAGTATAACACAGTACAAAAGACGATAAAAAAATATAGAACACAACACATTAAAAGGTATAGAACACAAATGTAATACATATAATATCAACAACAAAAATAATACCCATGATGCATGCAGTACGTACTGGAATAAATACAAAACAATACTATATTTAAAAAGACCAAGTTCAAGGTGCTACACCTGTGTTGTGGCAACCCCTGCCCTGACAACAGACTGGGGATGAACAGCTGGAGAGCAGCCCTGTGAGAAGGACTTGGGGGTGCTGGTGGGTGAGAGGCTGGACATGACCCAGCCATGGGCACTCCCAGCCCAGAGAGCCAAACGTGTCCTGGGCTGCATCCAAAGCAGCGTGGGCAGCAGGGCCAGGGAGGGGATTCTGCCCCTCTGCTCTGCTCTGGTGAGAGCCCACCTGGAACCCTGCATCCAGCTCTGGGGTCCCAGCACAGGGAGGATGAGGACCTGGAGCAAGTCTGGGGGAGAATCACTACTTTGATGAGAGGGATGGAGCTCTTCTCCTGTGAGTAAAGGTTGAGAGTTTTTTCAGCCTGGAAAGAAGAAGGATTTGGCATGACCTAAGTGCAGCCTTCCAGGACCTGAAGGAAGCCTATGAGAAAGACAGAGAGGGACTTATTTTCATGAAGTAAAAGGATGAGGTGGAATGGCCTTAAAATGAGAGTCAGTTTACAGGAGGTATTAGGAAGAAATTCTTTACTGTGAGGTTGGAGTGGCACTGTCAGAAGTTGCCCAGAGGAGCTGTGGATGCTCCATCCCTTGGAGTGTTCAAGGCTGGATTAGATGGGGTTTGATCAACCTGGCCTAGTGAAAGCTGTCCCTGTCCACAGCAGGGTGTTTGGAAATATATGATCTTTAGGATCCCTTCCAACTCTAACCATCCTATGATACTTTATGATACTGTACCAAACAGGAAATGCCAGACTTTACAATACAGAATACAAGGCATTGCAAAACACAGTACTTTACAAATAACACAACTGGAATGCTTTCCACACACACACACAGACACCATGGAAAGGTTTTTATCGGAGGCACTGGGCAGATGGTGATGGACCCCAGCAATGTGCTATGGCATGGATCCGGAACAGCAGCAGGGCCAGCCACCTAGTTGCCTGTGCTCAGCAGTGACGGTTCCCAAGAGGTGCTGCGTGTGTGTGACCCTGCTGTGTATGATGCATGGTGCCAGAGCTGTGATGGGGGCTGCACTACAATGCAAAGTCATTGAACAATACTACAGTACAATACCAAACCAGTGATAGTACAGTATATGCCATATAATAAAGAAAATGCATAAAGCAGAGTGAAAGAAACCATACAACAAATGCTATATGGCCCAGTATTACTGAACACAATGCAAAAGGATCTACAATGAAAAACTATAAAAAGCACAATGGAAAATATAACATGCAAAAATACAGTATGTTCAGTACAGCAGGCAAAATAGAATGGAGTGTGAAAAAAAATCCCAACATGCAACACATCACAAAGCATCCATAAGTCACATCCAGTGCAGTCCACACTGTACAGTGTGATCGAAACAATACCATACAACACATCCAACATGTAGCACAATACAAAACAGAAGACAAATGAAGACAACATACATTACAGTACCAAAGAAACTATTGCACAGTACAATGCCAAACACTGTAAAATATGTACAGTTCAATATAATGTGTGCCTGGGACTGATCAAAAGTTAAAGGGCATTGTGAAGGCATTGACCAAATGCCTCTTTTTAAGGTAGTCTCAGGTATGGGGTATCAAACACCTCACTAGGGCGCCTGTTCCAGTGTTTGACCTCACCCTCTTGGTAAGGAAGTACTTCTGAATATCACAGGTCAGTTCACATAACATAATGTGCACCTGATCCTCTCACAGACGGGCAACTTATCCAGAAATGCTGTAAAGAACAGTAAGGAACAGTATCAAAGGAATTACAAAGATCTAGAAATGCCACGTCCATCCCTGGCTCTTCACCCATAAGGCAGGTGGTCTTATCCCAGATTAGTCAGACAGGGCTTTTCCTTTGTGTACTTGTGCTGACCGTTCCTGATGATTGCGTTTCCTGTCTGTCAGAAACACACAATTTTTATAATTTTTCCAGGAACTGAGTTTAGACTAACAGATCTGTACTTTCCTGAGTCTTCTCAGTTACACAGTGTGGAAATGGTTCAAAATTGTGTCAGGAGAGGTTCAGACTTAACATTCAGAACATTTATTTTGCATTTTAGAATCCATTATTTTCCCGATCTTTTACCATCTTTTCATCTCTTGTGTAGAATACATTATCATGTTTTTTGTATTTTCTGATTTCTACACTGAGATTTAATATTCCAGCTTTCAGGGCTGCATAAAACAAATTCCATGTAAATCATGCAATATGTCTTTGCTATGTCTGTATAAATATTTTAATTTAAAAAGAATACATTAAATATATCCCACGCAGCATGTATGCTAATAGATTGTATATTATAGTGGACTGTGTGTTGTATAGTATTTATTGTTTTAGTTTCTTAGTCTTGTGTATGTCTTATTCCAGTGGATTGAGTGGTATTTTGTACTGTATTTGGAATTCTCTGTATTTGTATTGTTTGCATTTGTATTGTTTGGATTTGTATGTGTATTGATACTGTTTGTATGTGTGGTTTGCACATATTGCACTGCACTGCATGGTATAGCATTGTATTATATCGCACGTATCGTGTGTTGTACTGCATTTTTGTGTCATGGTATATATGGTATGTACGAAATTGTACTGTGTATACAGCATTGCCTGTTATTTATTGGACTGCAAGGTGTTTTGCTTTGTATGCAATGACTCATGGGGTACATATTCCATAGGTATTCCATGAGTGTTGGCATGGTACTGTCTTGGATGGTGTTGTGTTGTATGGAGTTGCATGTTTTGCATGTTATGCATATAATTCATTGAATAGCACTTGTGGTATTGGCATTGGTATTGGTATAGGGATTCAAGTGAACCTCTGTCTCTGGAATCAACTAAACCACTGGGTTACTTCTCCTCCCTTACACCAGCACCCCAGAACTGCAATGGTAAAATAAGACATAGGCTAATTCATACTCATCTGTTGTACTCCCCACATTAACACTTAGGAAAGAAAAACAAGGCAGCATGTAGCTGTTTCAAATAATCACTGCTGCTTTTATGCCCCACTACCATAAGTCTGTCATTCTTTGTAGCGATTTCTGAATGCCATTTGTCCCATGTGCAATATAATGAACTGATATCCTGATTCCCACCCATCCTCGCCCCCTTTCTCCCCACCCCGTATATTTTGTGCTCTGCTTACTTTATTCTGTCTAGTATTTCATTTATATTTATACCATCTGCATTAGACTGCCTACTGGAGACACTGATACAAATGAGAACAAAGTTCTCTTTTATGCCTATCTCTTTAACTAAATCTTCTCAGAACTTGGATTGTATAATAAAGGCTAATGGGGAGACCATGTTCAGGAGTGTCTTAAAACAATTTTTAAAAGCCTGTTCCATTTCTTTGCACGCAAATAATAACGAAGTCCTACAAAAACAAGATTTCTGGCACAGAAATCTTGCTGTGGAATTACTGACACCAAAAAGTAAAATGTATATATTGCACATATTGCATTGTACTGCATAGTATGGTGCTGTACTTGATTTAAGATGGCTGTGACTTTCACAGACTATACACATTTCACATGTGGTTCACAGCATAAATATAGCTATTATACAGATTTTTGAGAAGTTGGTGTTTGATTTTTGTAGTGTGTGTGTTCAGCTCTTCATCATTATTTATTATGTTTTTGAACTGCTGTCTTCCAGAACAGCTGCTTCTGAGACTTATTAATTTTAAATAATATATGTGTAATGTCCTGGCTATAGCATTTTCTTTTTGAAAGAAAGATGTTTTAGAGGTGTGTAGTCAAAGCATTTTTCCCAGCTTCTTTTAAACTGTGTCTTGGGACTTGGAAGATAAACTTCCTTCAATTTTGCTAAACTTCAGTTGCTAAAAAAAATTCCAAAGGAAGTCTTGTTTGCAATTTTTTGGCTGCCTCTTAATACCATTTATGAACATAATATGTAGTGCATTCCTCTGTTAAGTCATGACTATCTTTGTTGAAGAAGTATCTGAAAAAACCATGTGCTGATAAAGCGCAAGAAGTATTTTTAAAGCATATCAGGGCTGATGCATACCTGCCAAATTTCTAATCTGTGTTAAAACTCCATTTGTGTTAAAATAAGAAAATAAGATTTAGATCAACTAATGGATAAAACAACAGTATTTTGTGGTGATATAGAAGTTCCACAACCTTGAGTGAAATTCCATGGTCTCAAAACTTCATGAACAAAAAGCAAAGGCCTTTATAAATTCTAGCTGTCTGAAATATGTGTAGCTTGCTTCTTTCTTATATTAAATCTCTGTCTGTTGTGAGCTGTTTTCACTCATGCAGTCTTGCTTACTTAGAATTATTACTCTTTTCTATTAGTAATTTAACTAGATAGCTAAGCTTGGCTTAGGACTTCAGTAAGTGCAGACTTTGGCTGAAGAGAAATGTATTTCTCAAAAAAGTATTGTTGCTATCCTTTCACTGTGGTGTAGTTGAAACTGAAAAGGCCACCAGTTTACAGAACACCTAAGGTCGTTAGAAATGGCTTATGTTCAAGGGCAAATGGAATTGTTAAAATCAAACCCCCAGTAATTTGCAAGTAAAAATGTAAAAGTTGAATACAAATGTGCATAGGTGACTCCTTAAAGGAGAGCACACAAACTGAGCATTTGAAAAATGTGCAGTACCTTTAGGCTCAGGATTAGGTTATACATATGAAAGCACATCTTTAGTTGCCAGCTTTACAGAAGAAATATAGTGTTTGTCTGCTGAGTAGCAATCTTCTGCCACTGGCAAACACAACTGTCCTAGGTGAGGATTTTGTTCAGAGTAGTCAGCTACTGATAGTTTAGAGGTGCTGATAAATATACTACAAAGAATTGCAGAGACTCACCAAGAGGATGAGCTTTCCTTGGATTTTTCCCTAAGAGATCTCGTACCTGCTGTCTGTTCTGGTTTCATAAAAAGTCCTTTTCCAGCTTTCCTGTGGGCTCCTTAGGCACTAGAAAAGTGCTATAAGGTCCTCTTGGAGTCTTCTGCCTCCAGGGTGAACCACCCCTGCTCTTGCAGCTGTTTTTCATTGGAGAGGTGCTACAGCACTGTCTTTGACACACATCTGAGGCTGAAGAATACTCTGCAAGCAGAGTATTTGCAGAGATGCAAATCC
Source organism: Calcarius lapponicus (assembly GCA_039654755.1). NCBI lineage: Eukaryota > Metazoa > Chordata > Aves > Passeriformes > Fringillidae > Calcarius > Calcarius lapponicus. The sequence continues at coordinate 43,975,742 of CM077481.1, forward strand.
AAAATGAGGATGATTAAAGAGAAGGATTGCAGTGTGAAGTTTTAAGTGAACTACTATAGGTTGAAGACAAGAAAACAGGCCTGAGATGTTCAATTAATTCTTATTAGCTGAGGAAACTGAGAGGTGACTTGTACTAATGCAGAAAAAGGACATTAGGGAGCTTATAAGACAGAGGAATAATGGGATTCAGTGTCTAGAAGCTGAAATTTGACAATTTAAATATTAAAATAGGAAGAAAATCTCTAGCAGAATAAGGAAATATTTAAAGACCCTATCGGATAGGATAGTGAACTTGCTATAGTTTGATAACTTTATAGAAGATGGCATGTCTACAATGTTAAATTGGATTCTGTAGCTTGAATATGTGGCTCAGACTTTGTTAGTAAATCATGAAAATACATTAAACACAAATTATATAGATTCAGATCACTACTTCAGTAAACTGATGTATCTACGCATAAAGGTTATTTTGGACTTCATAGAAATATTAATAGTATCTCAACATTTAGGCAAGTTAAGGACAAATTATTTAGATGGCAATAAGCAAGCAATAGAAGTGCATGTCCTGTGCATTCCAGCAAGGCCCTGATCTTCTAGGGAAAAAAATTATATCGTGTGCTATCTATACTCTAAATGTGCTGAAACACAAGAGAGCTATCTTGCTGGTTAATGACAGTTCCAGGTTGTGCAGATATAGGACAAAAGGCCTTCTAGAGATGAATCTGCTGGTCTCTGGCAGCTCTCAGTTCTGTATAAAAATGAAAAAGAAGTAGTGGAGTGATGGATTATAACAGGCTCCCGGATACTTTCTTGCATACTTTCCTGGATGCTTTTTTCATTGCCCCATTGAGGATTAGAATTTGTGAAGAGGAGAACAAAAAGCCGTCTCCAGGTTTTGGGGATGTATATGGCCTGGTAGGGCAACAGAATATTACTTCTTAGTTAACACTGTTTGATTCATTTCTGCTGGGCCCAGGGAAAATGTTAGTAACTATTATGTTTAATAATAATACTTGATTTAATACTCATCATTGTATTCTACAGTTTCTTTCAAACTTTTTCACTTGCTTTGTTTCTACTTCTGTGGTTTTGCCTGGTGTTTTCAGAATCTTGTGTTCAGGAAAACCAGAAAGGGAATATATGAGGGAAAAGACCACAACAATAAGATATAGTCAAGTTAATGGCCTGATTGTGTCATTGTGGTGGTTTCACCCGGAAACAGGATTTCTGGGATGCTGTTGTCAGAAGCCAATGAATGCTCAGAGTTTAATATTGTCATTTGGCTCAGCCACTGGGCATTGGATCCACCTCTGAGAACACAGGGTAAAAGCAGGGGTCCCCTCCTGCAGCTTTCTCTTTGGATTTCCGGTGGGAAGGAGTTGGAGCTCTCCCCCGGCCCTGCTGCTGGCTGGGCGGGGAGAGGGGAAAAGCCATGCGGCCCGGCCGGGAGAGGTAGGCCTGGCCCCCCAAGGGTGGAAGGGTGGAAGCGAGAGAGACACCAGGAGCCGCTGGGAAGCCTTCCCCCCCCTCTTTCCTTGGGAGACGGAGAGAGAGAGAGCGAGAGAGAGAACTGGTGCTTGGGACTGGACTGTTCCCTTGAAATTTGATATGGGCTGCCCGCATAGCCCGGCCTGTGGAGAAGGAGTCCGGCCGCCTGGAGGAGCTTTTAACCCTTCTTGGACAATGAAAACTTTACAGAACATTAACCCTTCCTAGATGAGAGATAAGAGTGAAGGTGAAGAAGGAAATGGCTGAGTGAATAAAGGTTCTGGACCAGAGAGAGAGAGAGAGAGAGAGAGAGAGATGTTGGAGGAATGGAGAGGATGGAGTGGCATTTTATGCTGGACTCTTTTGTGTAGCCATGGACAGAGCCATGTTTCCGTGTGATACAGAGACTGAGTCCAGGGGGGAGAAATGTCCCAGAGCCAAAAAAGATTCAGTGGTGGTGCCCCTCGGCGCCAGAGGGTGAAATATGGGGGGGACAGATGTCCCAAAGGTGAGAGACTGTGCTTTTCTGGAACTGGACAGAGCATCCTTAAGAAAAGACAACCCTGGAAGCAGCCCTGATCCGTATTCAGGTGGTGAGAGCACCTGGACAAAGTGGAAAAGGCCACCATGACGCATGGAAGGACTCCTCTCCTCTTGATGAATGGAGAATTGATTATCTAAAGGGTGGTGCTGGACCCAGAATTGGTGATTTTGGAAGATTTACTGTAGTGGGAATTTTAGAGGGGAGGAGGAGGAGAGTGTTTTTGTAAGGTTTTCATTTTCCTGTGTGTGTTTCTTTTTTTCTTTATAATTGTAGTGTAGTTAATAAACTTTTCTTTTTAAGCAAAAGCCTGTTTTTTTCTTATTCCTAGTCAAAATCTCACAGCAGACACCAGGGATTTTCATGGGGCATTGGCTTTGTGCCAGTGTCAAACCATGACAGTCATGAAAAGGATAATTACTCTGGAGAGTAACAGTTCAAACACTGCAACTTACTCAGCAAAGAGAAAAGGTGAAGTGTTTGTCTTGGGCATATACTGTAAAAGAAGGTGGTAAACTCTAGATCTTTAGACAACATGTGCACCATCATTTGCTGTAGCAGTGTATTTTGTGTGAATCTGCTAGACTTCCAAAGCTTCAGGAAGTTGCTGAGGATTCTTTACAATAAAACTGCTTCTGTTTAAATGTCAGCTATTTAATGTAATTTAAATGGAACATAGAACACAGAGCTTCTGCTTCTTTTCCCTTACTCACCTCTGTACTTATAACATACACACTGTATAGTCCACAATGACTGCTTGAAAAAAGCATTAAGTTATCAGCAGGGCACATTTGCGGGGCGTATTCACTCTAGATGTTATTGTTCAACTAAAATAAAGGTGAAATGGTTTTGACAGGGTATAACCTAGAACTTGCTTCCCACAGAAATTTAAATAATGAGAGTGTACTATAGCAAATATATAATATTCCAGATGGGAAAACAGGATACAGAAAGTCTAAAGAACAGGCAAAATTAGACTGTAGTGCTGTCTTGGGCTTGAACATAAAGGTGCTATTAAAACAAGGGGACATATTAAACAATAGAAGTGGAAGCTGATGCAACTCAACTGAGTGGTTTAACTGCTATTAAATTCAGGACTATGCAGAGAAAATAATCCTGGAATAGGTTGTTTTGGTTTGGAATTAAAGGAATTATCTGCAGATTGTTCTTTGTTCTCCTCAGTTCTCCTCTATATTTAACTGAATCTGTCTGGGGAATGTGTTGTCATGGCAACCTGTAAGTTAATCTTGATGTTTCAGAGTTAGAAGTTATGTTACTATTAAAACAGAATTCAGGAAATATATAAACACAAATTTGTTTCCTAAACATAATTTTAGATTTCTTTTTAGATCAGGGAAGTATTGTATTTCAAACAGAAAAGTCAGGCACACAAAACTATTGTCAATTATGTTTACACAACTTTACCACTGCTGTGACTATGGGAGATTTAGGTGGAAGGTGTGCAGGGAGGGTTCTTAAATGAGAAGCAGGAAAGTAAGAAATGCCTTGGAGACTTTGAAAAGTGAAGAGTAATGCTGCTGAGTGAGGCCGCCCAATCTAACACTGACTCCTGCCAAATTCAGAGCTTTGGTCTTTTTTTCTTTCTGGAGATAACCTTGCCTAAAAGCCAGGATGTCTGATACTGTCACAGGAAAAAGTAAGCAAGGATCTCATGCAGTTTTGCTGTCCTGCATATGTGTATGCTTTGAATTTACCAGGCTGTCTCCTCCTTCCATAATCTCAATGTGTCACCCTATTGCTGCAGCCTTCAGAGGTTTCTCTGTGCAGTAAGGCCTCCATCATGGTGTGCATCTCTAGATAAAAGGAGAGACAATCATCAACTTGGCTTGAGATTGATATTGCATGTGGTAATGACATTCCTGAATGAATGAAAAACTTGCATCTACTATTGCTGGGCTTAAAATTTTGTCTATGGATTAAGAGATAGTACACCTTCTGTAAAGGCAAGACTGTATTTTTAATGCAATTGAGAGTCTCATAATTGGGTAGGGGGGAGAGGAATAAAAATAAATTAAGCCCAAAATCTTAATTTTGTACAGTTTTTCTTGGTGAAAAATTCTTTCTTACTTTTTCCTGGAAGTAAGTGTGGTAATTTCATCCTGGTGGTGATATGCTGTGGTGAGTCATCAGTATCTAGGTCTTTCACTATTAGTAATACTATCTTTATGTGATTTTTTTTTCTCTAGCTTTCATTTGAGATAATTTTACAGAAAATCACAGAGTCATTTAAGTTAGAAAAGACCTCCAAGATCATAATGTCCAACCTTTGCCTGATTACCCGCCCTACCACCTTGTCTACTAGACCATGGCACTTAGTGCCATGTCCAGTTATTTCCTGAACACCTCCCGGGATGGTAACTCTACCATCTCCCTGGGCAGCCCATTCTGACATGATCATCAAAAAAGAAATTCTTCCTACGTCCAGCCTGAACCTTCCCTGGTGTATCTTGACACCATCACCTCTCATCCTGTTGCTTGTTACCTGGGAGAAGGGACTGACTCTTTACTTACTGACATGGATTTTCAGTTTTGCTATTTTTGCATTGGTCTGCAACGATTATGTCTGAATTTATGCTTTTATGGCACTCATTCAAGAATTCTTTTTTGTCTTTATAGCCCTAAACCAAATTTGGTCTGGATCCAAGGTGTTTCTTTCAGTGACTATGGGAAAGTTGCTCATGCCCAAGAGGTATGAGTGCCAAGGCCCTGCCCTATGTCTTCCCATTCCATGCCTCTGAACTCCACACCACTTTCCGTGTCTCCACTTCTGAAGCCTCCTCCTTTTGTGCCAGGTCTTTATTCCTACACAGAGTCTCTTTATGCTAGAACCAGAAATTTCATGTTTTATTGAAAGTAAGGATTTGTTACTTCTACTTGCATAATGTCATGGCTGTACTGTATGAAGAAAGTAAAATAAAACAGCAAACTTCCTGGAGGAAGACTGGCCATCCTCAGTCCTGAGGACTTGTAAATTAAGTACAAGATTTCTGACCTGTAGGCAGCTATAACAACATTATATTACACGGGTACGTGGTTATAGAATGCCTGAGTAAAAGTCTATAGAAAACAGTTCCTATTGTTCATCTCCAAGTTTATCACAGCAAGCATTTCAGTCTGGAAGCTGTTATCTCATGATTCCATTATTCTGGTGGTGAAGACCCATTTGCTACATGGGTTTTTCACCCTAGCCTTTGGACTACATTAGGTCTGGCCTTTGGGAGACTCCTTATGTTATTTGTATCCACTTTAACAGGACTCAGCAAGTTACATTTCATGTACATACTGCACGATTAGGAGGAGCTGATGTACCGAGGTAGGAATGAACTACAAAAGAAGATCTTAATCTCAAACCCCAGGTGTGTGCTTTGTGAAAGCTTTGAAACTATTCATCACTGTAGGTTCAAAGATTCAGTTTGTGCTTCTCAGCTTATTTCATCAAAATTTCCAACTATTAGATTGTGGAAGAGGAAACTAAAACACCAACATGAAAGAAGCTTCAAGTTGCCTCTGTCACATTAAAGAGACTTGGTTAAAATCATGGTAAAAAGCATCCCACAGGGGATTTGTTGGATTTATCCAGAAAAGGATAGCTTTCCTTTGCCTGTGGAGAGGATGATTAGCAAGGCATGAACACACGGAGAGAGAATTCATTAGAGTCAGGTCCTGAGAAAATAGGATTCTGCAACATTAGATCTCAGTTTGTGGCATACAGTGATATTAGCTGGTTATGTGATGAACTTAGGCAAAAACAATTTTTAAAGTTCACTGTACATGATTTATTTTTATACATGATCAATTTTTTTTTTCCTTTTCAAAAGACCTTGGCACACACCCTCATCCCACTGTTTTGTCCTTCTTGTGTGTTTTCTTAGTGGTTTCTGAACTGCAGCCACATGTAAATGCATTTTCGTCTTCAGTGTCATACTTTAAATATGGCAGCTAACCCTGCTCTCTGAGGGAAACTCACTTAGCCTGCAAAATGCCTATCTCCTATGGAACGACACTTCCACATGTCAGAGGGATTTCACCCCTTTCTATTTTGCAAGCAAATAATAGCTACATTTTCTTGGTATTGTTTAACTGAACTAGTTTCCCCAAGCCCAATGTTTAAGGGTTCCTTTCCTATATATTTATATCTGGACAAATTTTCTGATTCTCTCATGTAAGAGAAAGGTATATTAAGGAAAAGGACAACCCAGCATTTCTTAACTTGGCCAAATGAGCTTGCAAGTATGGTTTAACTGATTTTGAAGGCTACTTTCAGTAACTTATAATGGGCTTTCACAGCAAGGACTATTATTTTTTTCTGTTAGCAAGGTACTGCTGTTAAGCATGAAATGCTATTAATCCAATGCTGAAATTATAAAACTATTGTTATTTTTGAATACCATGAGAACCAACTCTGAATTCATCCCACTAGCTTTGATGGGAATTAAACCATGTTTACAGCATGCTAACTGGCAGAGAGGCAAGATAAATGGTTTGGTGAGTTCGATGACATAAAGTTTCCAAAGGTCACTGTAGAGATGAGGTTTGTAGCTATTGTGGTTTGACACTGGCCAAACTCCAGGCACTCATGAAAGTCACTCACTCACCCTCCTGTGCCACAGCTGGGCAGAGGATAGAAAAATAATTGACAAAGAGTTAATGAATTGAGATAAGGACTGGAAGAAAACACTCCAAGGGCAAAACAGGCTCAACTTAAAGTTGCAAAGTGAATTTTTTACTGACAGGATCAGAGGAGGACAAATGAGAAATAAAATGAGCTCTTAAAAACACCTTTTCTTCCTCCAGCCCCTCCCTCCTCTCCACCGACAGCAGGGAACAGGGCATGGGGGTTTTGGTCAGTTCATCACCCGAGGTTTTCTTCTGCTGCACAGGGAGAGGAAAGAGGAATCCTTCCCCTGTGAGACCATGGGGTCCCTTCCCACGGGAGACAGTTCTCCGTGAACTTCTCCAGCACGGCTGCAAATCTCTGAGCAGCAGCCCTCCCAAAACTGCTGCAACGTGAGTCCCCCCACAGGCCGCAGTCCTCCCAAAACTGCTGTGGTGTGGGTCACTCTTCCATGGGTGCCGTTCTCCAGGGCCAGGCTGCTCCAGCCTGGATTCAGGGCCCCCTCTCTCCACAGGATCCAGCCTCCTCCAGGCACCCACCCACTGCAGCACCGGCACCTCCCCCTGGGCTGTGGGTGGATCTCGGCATTCCCCGTGGATCCCGTGGGCTGGGGGGCAGAACTGCTTCACCATGGTCTCACCACGGCCTGCAGGGGAACCTCGGCTCAGTGCCTGGAGCAGCTCCTGACCCTCCTTCTCCAATGACCTTGGTGTCTCCATGTCTCCCTCATGTGTTCTCACCTGATCCTCTTCTCCGACTAGAAGAAAAAAACTGTGTGTGCCCCACTTTGTTTTAATTTCCTACATAAATATGTTTTCACAGAGGCATTACCAACATCTCTGATTGGCCCAGTTCTGGCCAGCAGCATGTCCATCTTCAGAGCCATCAGCCGCTGGCTCTGCTGGACATGGTGGAAGCTTCCATCAGCTGCTCACAGAAACCACCTCTGTGGGTCCCCCACTACCAAAAACCAAGATGTGCCAAACCAACACATTCCCCCCGTAAAAAGAAAGCAATAAGCAGAGATCTGCAGGAGCATGAGCTAAAGATTGAAAAAGGTCAGTCTTTACTTCCCATCAGCAGCAGTGTTCGGACGCTTCCTGGGAAGTCAGGCTTCAGGACGCATGATGGTTCCTCTGGGAGGCAAACATTGAAAACTCAAGAATGGCCCCCCTTCCTCCTCTCTCCCTTACCTTTTCTATCTGAACTGGTGAGATATGGCATGGAATATCCCTTTGGCTAGTTGGGTCAGCTGCCCTGGCTGTGTGCCCTCCCAGCCCTTTGAGGTGGGGGAATGTCAGAGGGACAGCGCTGCTTGGCAGCAGCCAAAGCAGGGGGGTGCCGCCAGCACCCTGCCAGCAACCAGGGCAAAGCACAGCACTGTGAGGGCTGGGAACTTTACCTCAGTCACACCCAATAGAGTATCACAAAAGGTTTTGTTTCTGGAATCAGAAGTGTAAAGAAAAGTATTAAGAAAGATACTGAATTTTAGCTGACATTTGGGGGCAGTTGAAAAAAGCTCAGCTCTTATCATGTTGCTCTTATCGTTGCTTAGAAATTGCTCTATATTTGCTTACAAGACTGCATGGACAATCTGGCACCATCTTAAGTCCTGGGCAGCCTCTAAGAGCTGAACAGTCCTCAAAAGTGGCTTTGCCAAGGGGCCTGCCAGCCATCTCTATGCACCAAGAGAGGGTTCAGAATTCAAGCCAGCTTGTTTGTTCTCTTTTTTTCTCCTCTAAAGCACTTCTGTGTCCAGTAACTTACAGGCAGCTTTGCATGACTCCTGTCCTGGGACAGAATTCATCCATCCCATGGTTCTTGCAGAGAATGCTTTACCACAGAGACAGCAGTCAGACAAACAATATATTAGTTTCAGAGCCTGATAGGTGAGTTAGGGGGTTTTGAAGAAAGTAAAGGTATTGAAGCAGATTCAGTTTCATTTTACTTCTCACCATTTGTCGTCTCCTTTGGTGCTTGGGCCGCACCTGAGCTCTAGCTCACAGTGTCAGTGAGCCATAGAATCATGGAATATTCTGAGTTAGCAGTGACCCACATGGATCACTGACTCTGACTCTTATGCGTATGGCCCATACAGTGACCAAAACCACAACCTTGACATTATTAGCACCATGCTCTGACCAGCTGGGGTTAGTTCAGTCTTCATGCCTATGATGATAAATTGGGTGCTGTCACCTATCCAGCTTTAATAACTAAATTCTTCTCTGTCCCTTGCATGTACAGTTAATTAAAGAATTGTTTTAAACTTTAGTTTTCTAGTTCACTGCTTCCAGGCCAGTGTGAAATGTTAGGACTGTTCCAGGCTGAACTTTCTCTGGGTACTGAGCAAAAGCCACTTTTTGATGCCTATTTAGCCCTTTTAAGGACATATGCATATCTCTACAGGAGAAGTGATACAAAATTCAAGCTTGATAGACTTAGTATTATTTAAGAGATCATTCTTAGTTTTGCCTTGCTCCAACAAGTCTTATATCTGGGGATTTACTGTGTTTATTTAGGGAGGAAAACAGCAAAGACTCAGAAGTCTCTTTTGCAAAAACCTCCTCATGTCCTGGCATTTTAACATTAAAGTTAGAAGGGCTGCATCTTGGTTATTTTCTGGGACAGACCAAAAATTCACTCTGAATTGCTCTAGTGGGAAATTTAGACCTTGATATTGATTGAAAGGGGGATTTTTTATAAAACTGACTGCTATATATAGTGATAAGCAAACTAAAACTGAATTTATAAATAAAAATTAACAATAAATTAACTTAAAACAGCAGGACGAAGGTTTTGCTTGTGACACAACTATAAAGAAACATTTGTGGCTGCAGAGAATGAGGCTTATATTATGGAAATGCTGGAAATGCTTGAAGCTTTTCCATATGTCTCTTAACCATGGCAAAAAAAGTATCAATTTCAAAGTGACATCTACTGCAGAGCATTTGTAATGTGTGAAGAAGTGTTTGTTGGTGGAGAAGCAGAAGCAGACCAGTGTGAGGCGGTTTAAAGGTGAGGTAACAAATGGGTGTCTCTGGACAAACACTTGAAACTGAAAGATTAAACAAGCAGTCAGTCAGTAAAAACTTCAAAACTGTATTTTTCCTTTGAATGTGTTGAACAAAGTCAGTTTGGGAAATTATAATGCTTCTGTATTTCAATAATGACCATGCCTGCATCTATGTAGGTATATATAGTGGTGCTGCCAGCATAAAGCTGATGCAAGATATTTCAGCACTGTGCACTACATTTATAAAATGCACTGCTGTGCTGACTGTTGTGAAGCACATTTTGGCTGAAATCTGAGAAACACGTAAACAGTAATACTAGGTTAGACATATGTTCACTCAACTCAGATTTTGCTCAGATTTTGACTAACCCAGGCCTCTCTAAGGACCTGATGTGTGCTTGAAGCAGTGCCATTAGGTCAGAGTGAGAGCGCCAGGTAAGCAGGACAGGAGGCCATTGCAGAACCATGACCACCTGCAGCATGCAGGTCAGCCAGCAATTGTTGGTCTGGGTTATTAGCACTAGAGAAATCTGTAGGCAGCCATATTCATCAAAGATAAGGTGCCCCCTGTGATAACAGCAATAACCATAATGGCTGCTTCTACAAGGTTAAAAGGGAGAAGCTTTCACTTTAGTGAAACCTTTATCATGAACCAGGAGCTGCAGACGTGCTTGTCTGGGGAATGATACTGCTCCTCTTTGAAACCCAGTTTAATCCTTAGCCTAAATCCAGTCAGTACTTCCAGTAATCAATCTCCTAAAGCACAAAGCAAAGTCCAATCTCACAATCTGTTCTCCCTGAGAGAAGGATTTCATGGCCTAATCATCCTCAAAGCCAGTGCTGAGATGTCTGTGTACATATAGCTAGTGCTATGTTTAGATGCCTTAGTTTAACCATAACAATTTAATTATTTGGGGAATAACATGGCTTATAAAGCTGAAAGAAAATGGATAAAATGTGCATATGTTCCCTGTTGGTGACTCTAATAAATCATTGATACAGGCAGAGTAGCACAAGCCAGGGGATAACTGCTACTCAGCATCCTCATTACTCATATTGCCAAAACTCGAAATGCACTTGGGAGAAGCTCCATGCCACCATTTCTCTAGCTGTGTTGTTCCACTGCATCTATGTGTCTTCTAGGGCCAGGTTTGCTCTCCCAATTTAAGACTCTGACTAGACAGATTCTGCTCTCCCATGCTTTCATTTCCCATGACGGGATTTTTCCAGTTTAGCATGCTAAGGGCTGATAACTTATTTAATATCTATCTATATCTATTTCTACATCTATATCTATGTCTTTTAATGACTCATAAATTATTTTTTGAATGTGTTGAAGACATCTTGAAAGCGGTTGCACTCCCATATTTAGAAAACTGAATAAAAGTTAAATGAGCATTTTTGATCATCCAAGTCCAAAATTTTCTCCTACAAAAAGACATTCTACTTGTCACTGAAGGTTACTGTTATGCTACATTCTTAACACAGAAATGGAAATAATAATAAAAAATTTACATAGTTCCCTGAGGTTTTGCACTAGAAACAAGAAGGGCTTCTTATGGCAGTGGAAGCAGCTCTTCTTGGGTTTGCACTTTGAAGAAAAAAAGTAAGGAAAATGAGAGAAGTAGCAGACAAAGAACAAGAGAATATCAATGTGTGCAAAGTAATGCCAGCAGTAGCTAGGGATAACTTGAGACTGAGGCAAGTATTTGACAGACTTTCTGGTTAAATTATGAATTTTTGGACCCTCAATGGTCAATGTTTGGACACCAACTAAATAACCTTGATGCATTGCATTGATTGTATCCAAGAAATTATTGATGACAGTGCTAAGAACAGCTCTGGTCTATTGACATATGAATGACTGCTGATAATCTTGGTCACAGAAAGGATTTGTACAAAAACCCATGGAGCTAAATTTCTCTTCTCTGGAAACAAAAGGAAGGCAGGGTGTTGAACTGATATCTACTGAAAAATGCCTTTTTGCTTTTTAGTGGGCATTTATGTAGAAGAAAACTAGCCATGGATAAGGGCCGGGTCCTTTCATTCTGGAGAGAATTAAAAATAATCTGCCCTTATACCTGGGCAGATTTACATACAAGTGGCACATTCAGGAAAATATTGGCTGATTCACAGTTGAAGTGGAATTCAGGTTATGTCACTTCTAAATTAGAGTTTTAAGATGTGATTCAAGAATTGGTTCTCTGCTTACAGAAACAGAGAATTTGTGACTATTTTGCAGTAGAGAGAGGGGTCAGCTGTCTTGAAGGCTGTGGGCTGGCAGCCTTATTGCTGCAGAGCCTTGTTACTCTGTCAGAGGTGTCTTGGCACCTCTGCCAACCTCCTCTTGTGCCACAGCTGCTCTGCAGTACAAAGAAGCCCAGTCAAGGGCTTAGCTGCTCACAGAGATCACGGGTTACCTTCTGCTGTTCTCCCTGAGGTTGTGATGCATTGGAATCTCAGTGCAAACTCTTCTTTATTACTGTGTCAAGACATGCAATTTTTCATTAATGATTCATTCATGTAAAATTTATTAACGCTTGAAGACTCTTTAGATGGGCTACTCATCCTGGCTTCTGTGCTATGCCCTGGAGAAGAAAAGAAAGTGTTTACCAAAGAGAAAAACTGTGTATGATTCAAAAAGAGATTTTCAAAACAGGTATTAAGAACATTTCCATGTCTCTATGGGGACACCGCTCTCTGCAGGGTTGTCCACCTTGAAGCAGCTTTGCAGTGAGGTACTGTTGTCTGGGGGGGGGAAAATTCATGCTGTAAGGAAAGCATCTGAAAGCTTTTCAAAATAAAAATACAGGTGGAACACATGTCTTCTGAAGAGATTCCTAAGGTATGTCAAATGCAAACTTAAAGTGTGCCATTGTTTCAGGAGTTTAGAAGATGCTGCGGCTACTCTAGTGATATTTTCTTCCTTTTAGCTAGCTCTTTAGAGCAACCTATCCAAACTTATCCTGTTGAACATCTGTTTGTGGAACAAGTCCCTGACTAAATACCATGAAACGAGCTGCAGACTTGGTACTACAGCTTTTACTGGCTTTAGTCCTTGTGAAGTATGCCTGCTCTGTTGTGGGTGATGTTTAGAAGCACCAGACCAAATAACTGATATCATATTTAGAGGTGTGTTATCTGCGCTTTAACAGTACACCCCAAATCTCTCCTTCCAACTGATGAGTATTCTCTAAAGGGAGATCTCTAAAGGGAGATTCTCTAAGGATAGAATATCCTTATTGCTATATTAGGATGGAAACAGTAGGCCTCATGTTTGCAGAGAACAAGCGCAAATGAGCAGGGGAGGACATGGAGAATTATGTAGTACTTTCAGGACCCTTCAGCTTAAAAAACTGTGAGCAATTAAAATGTTTCTACATCGATGTCAAGATTTTGTCAGACTACTTCTTTTTGAGAAGGTTTTCCTAAAGGAGGTTCTGCATTATGTAGATGCCTTGTTTCACCAGCACCCTGACAGAGCAACCTCTTTATTCTGACAGTCTGGCAAGTCTGATGTGGCTGATTTAGAACAGAAAGAGCAAAGTAAAGTTTGAAGGATAAAACCAGAAACAAACCCCAAATGAATCAACTACAGGAATGGGCACACTTTTTTCATCACATCATCTCTTTGGACACCATCTCAGCATGGTCTCCATCAGGATCTCTTTTATTCAAGAGTTCAAGACTTGTTCCTTGACTTTCATGGACTAAAGAGCTGAACTTTGCAAAAGCTGTTGTGAAAACCTAGAAGAAAAATGACTGACAGGTAAACAACCTCTTCCTGTCCATCTAAGTTCTCCATTTTGTTTTTTTCAGTATGTTTCTTTAATTAAATTCTGCCACCTCCTTGGGCCATGAGGATTACTAATTTTTAAATGCAAGAAATATTTCACAGAGAAAAATTCTCTTAAGGTTTCTGGACATATCAAACCAAAAGATAAATAGTCCTTTAATTTAGCATTAGGCATTTGCTATAAAAGTCATGACCATGGTAAACTTGTCTGGTATTAATGAGAATGTCCTGTGTTCCCACAGGAGACCCATTGCAATTCAGCAATAATTAATGTACCATTGCAGCAAAGTGTCAGTGAAGGGTCATACTTTTTAGTGCTTGTCTTTCCAAAACAATTAAGCGATTAATTACTGTTCTCTAACCTCCTGCTCAATTAAATGTCTTTCTGACAAAAAAAAAAAAAAAAAAAAAAAAAAAAGGCGTTTCTCTATGTCCTGTCATTCCTGTCAAATTATCTACCCATCCTCTAAGAATGAACATTTTTCTTGGTATCACAAAAGTCTTACGTGGAAAAAGATAATTGAAATTAACGCACTAATAATTCAGCCTGCAAATTTTTGCTGGCTGGTCTTTGGTGGACATAATATAAAACAGTTATCCTTTACAAATGGCAGAGATTGTCAAGCCTGTGAAGCTGCAGAACACTTTCTGTGTATTCTTGTTTGCAGTTCTGCAAGAACTTGCTTTTGAATGAATGTTTCTCTTTCTGTAGTTTTGTAGCATCTTTTACATAAACATTTGAAGCCAATTATTTATTACTAATTTTATCTTAGCTGATAACTCCATTTTCTACCTTTAGACAGGAGGAGAGTATCCCTGAATAGGTGTGAACAGCTACTTTACACTTTAGTGTAGAGATTTGGAAGCTACAGGACAAATCTAAAGACCATTTTCTATTCATAGCAGGCAATTTTTGTCTTTGGGAAAGGTGTTTTTGCACACCCCATGAAATGCAGATTTGTTACCTGCTATGCATGTTTTTTTGCATACCACATAGCTGCAGTTGGAGGAGAAACTTCCCTGCAGCTCAATCAGAACTTTCAAAAATTGCACAAAGTCCCACCAGGAGCAGCACGATGCATTACTATGACGGAGCGTGATCAAGCTGCCAATCGAAAAGCTTCTATTTTTAAAAACACTGAGACACAAGGTATTGGCCTGGAGAGAACACTGCTCAAGAGCAGTGGATCCACTGGAAAGTTGTTGATGGAGCAATAGCCCCAGCTCTTGAACAGTTTATCCACTGAAGTAATATTATGGTTGCTTAGCTTTTAATGAGTTAAAATGACTAACAGACCTAATCTGTGGAGAAAATCTGAGATCACTAGACCATGGTATTCTATAAATGGTCTTGGCATACCTTGTAATTCATCCTAAAAAGAAAAGGATGTGCTTTTTGTACAGAAAAGCCTCTGCTGTGGCAATACATTCACAGGCTTACCGCTGTCTTCAAGGGTATTTAAGCATGGGTCACTTTGCTTTTTTGGCATTCTTCCCCATTTCACGTTTGAAATGTGTATCTATCTGGAACAAAAAGTCAAAAGTTATCTGTCACTGGAGAGGTTTGGTGCAGTAAATGATTATGGAGGTCCAGATCTTCCTCCAGGCAAGTTATCATGGTTGAGGAAGGCTCTCCAGTATGAAGAATCTCTAACTAAATAAATTTTAGTGCCACAGCTCAAATTTGAGAGTGAAAAGAGGATTCCCATGAAATTTTTTTTCCTGCAGCATTTTTTTTCTGCCTGAGTAAATGCTGTCTCAAATAATTTCTGTTTCTGTTTGTGGCAAGGACGTTCATGCAGCTGGATACCTGAACCATGCGCAATACCCAGCATTTATCTGTATATCTGTATATCAGCATTTATCATTCATCTGTTTGTCTGAGGGGGAATGGACAGGACATGCTCTGCAGAGGCATGCAAATTTTTACTGGAACTACCAAATGATAGATTTTACTAGCAAAATAAGGTCTGTATTTATAGGACATCTGACTCACTAGCAGTAATGAATGGAATTTGCCTAAGGTGAAAGTATCTTTGCAAAGTTGTGCCAATTTTATATGAATATACTGATGCTTTGAAAATGTATTTTAATATATATTAAATATATTTTAATATAATCTTCTCCATTGATGCATGGAGAAGAGACTTTCTCCACACTCCTTCACTGAATATTCAGAATAATCTGAGACTTAGATGCAGGTCTTAGGTTTAAGCTTGTCAGTTTTGGCCTTCACACTGGGTTACTGTACTTTAGGTACTGATATTTGAGGTATATAGTTTGTTTGCCTACTAATTTTCTCTTTGAAGCAGCAAGTAGCAGGGGCAGGACATCTAGCTTTTCTTCTGTATCTTCTGTGTTGGGTTTGTGTCACCAGGTTTTGGTAGCAGGGTCTATAGTGGTGTCTTCTGTGAGAAACTGCCAGAAGCTGCCTCCATGTCCAGCTCAGCTAGTGCCAGTTGGCTCCAGGACACACCCACTGCTGGAAAAGGCCAAGGCAATCAGAAATTGTGGTAGTACTTCTGTGATAACATATTTAAGGAGAAGTTATTGCACAGATGTAATTGAAGACAGGCAAGAGTGAAGTGAGAGGATCAAAAGCCCTGCAGACACCAAGGTCAGGGCAGCAGGAGAGGCAGGAGGTGCTCCAGGCACAGTGATGCAGCCCCTGCAGCCCCTGGTGCAGCCCATGGTGGAGCAGCTGTGCCCCTGCAGCCCATGGAGGTCCATGGAGATGCTGAGATCCACCCACAGCCCATGGAGGAGCCCCAGGCTGGAGCTGGTGGATGCCTGAGAGGAGGCTCTGAGCCCTTGGGAGGCCTGTGCTGGACCAGGCTCCTGACAGGAGCCTGAAGACCAGTGGACAGATCCTGGGCAGGAATAGGCAGGACTTGTGACCCTGTGGGGGACCCATGCTGGAGCAGGCTGTGCCTGAAGGACTGTACCCTGTGGAACAGTGACCCATGTTGGAGCAGTTTGTGGAGAACTGTTTCCATGGGATGGACTCACATTGGAGAAGTTTATAGACAACAGTCTCCCATGGGAGGCACCCCACACTGGAGCAGAGACTCTTCTCCCTGAGCAGCGTCAGGAACAACCTGTGAAGACCTGAGAAAAAACACTACTCCCAGTTTCTCTGTGCCACAGAGAATTTGGCAGTGATCTTTCTCTGTCCTTATCTCAATTCATGGACCCCGTTTTCTCTCCCCTGGCCACTTGTAGAGGAATGTGATAGAGCAGCTTTGGTGGGTGCTTGACGTCCAGCCAGGGTCCACCCACTACACATGTATACCTTAATTTCTTCTTCCCATTTTCATCTAGATGCAGTGCTATGGATTTAAGACTAATTTAAATTACCAGCCTCTTCTGAGAGGAAAAAAGGGAAGGTGAAAGAATTTGCAATCCATGTAACATGCCAAGACTGTTCTATTTCTCTGCCAGAGTTAACCAGTGTTTTGATCTGGTCACAAAATTAGCATAAAATCTACTACTACAGCACTTTGCATAACTTCTAAATTTTGTTCATCTTGTTTATCAGATTTCTGGATTTCAATATTTGTTTTTAAGGAACTGTTAACTCACCAACATTATATTGGTCTTTTTTTAGAATGCACATTCTAAAATATATTAGAGCACAGGTTTTATATTCAATATTATCTTATTTATTGTACCTGTCAAGTCAGTGACGCAGCTTAGGCTAAGGAATTATTCAGCTGAAGGAAAAGGACAAGAAATCTGTCTCAAGATTTTTAATTCTCGAAGGTTGCTAGACAATCACATTTCTTTCCCCATCTGCTTAAGTTGGAATCTGGCTAGTCATAGCCTGTGCAAGCCAGGAAGGAAAGGCGGGGTGGATAGATCTTTTGGACAGCCCCTTCCAGGCTGGCTGAATTCAAGATTCATTTGCTCAAAATCTTAAGTAATGGTTGTAGTTGTTTGTATCGAGAGTCATAAACCTCAAAATATATGCGTCCTCTCAGTGCCAGTGTTACATTATACTTGTGATGAGGTTTTCCCTTCCACCTTGTCCTATGTATCAGTATTGACTGGCAATGCAGAAGCCTGAATTTTGCTGTTTTTCACAGTTCAGAAGTGCTCAGAGCAGCCTGTGGACTGCTTTGTTTCAGTGAGGTAACAGGGCATGGAATTTGTTATGTTAACAAAACAGTAGGGACAGTTACATCTGTCATAGTTAATATACTGTCTCACTTGCCTGTCTTCACTGGACCTAAATCTGTAAATCTGCCTTCTCAAGGGGTATAAAACCACCACTTACTGGACATGTGCAAACCTTGTTGATGCTCAGTAAAGGGCCTTCATGGACAATAACATAGCAGCCACACTTGACAAGCCTTAAGCCCCATGATGGACATTTATCTACCATGTATTCAAAATCTGTTGTCCTGCACAGTGCACAAATGTTGCTGTTTGTTTCTGCTGGTCCGCAGAAAGAGCTTTCTGCTCTCTGTAAGAGCTTTCCTACATATAGGTTTATTTTCCAGTTTAGATGGATTTTCATCTGTCTTTCAGGGCTTTTGCTATAATGTTCTGTAGTTCTGTTGGAAAGTTTCTTTATTCAGCAAATCATTATTTTCCTGATGCTTTTGCTTAACCATAGTTGGTTTTAGACAACAGAGAAATTTTTCTGAATGAGATGTGAATTCTGAATCTTACAGTTTGTTTGCTAGCAGAAGGCAATTGTAACTTCCAGAGATTGGTCTGAAAGAAATTAAGATTAGGCAGACACCAAACTCCCTCCTGACTACTATCCCTGCTTATCAGGGACGCACAGAGTGTCTTAACCATCATGTAGCACCTCAGTCAACACTGACTATGATGATCTTGTTTCAAAGAGGAAAGCATTTCTGAATACTATTAACTTGGACTTCATATTTTTAACAATCCAGGATAAAGGAAGAGGACTATTTAGCTGATGGTAAAATAAGAATTACATTCCTTTAATTACACTGCTGTAAAACAAAGATAACATGACAGGGATGTGAGGCTTCTGATTTTCCCTTTGTATTTCTTTGAACTTTTCTCGTTCTGGCTGATAGCTCACTGCTCAGCAGCTGGAGTTTCAGCATGGAGATCTGCACATAAAATTGTACTAAATGGAAATGATGTTTTCATGCATTCTCTTTCATATACTGAACACATGAATTTTATATGCATGGAGACTGGAGTAGTGGAGAGTACGTGAAGAGTATAAAGTACTTCAGATGCATCCATATTTGCAAACATGAGAACTGCAGGACTGTTTTCTGCTGATAAAACAAACAAAGCAAACAACTTTGGCTTTCAGGAACTGTTACCCTGATGACTGTGTTTGAATAGCAGTGGATGGCTCTCAGGTAGCTCTAAACTCAGATAAAAAGCAAACTTCTATACATGGAACAAGTCTGAGACTTTTTAAAATTAATTATTTAATAGTAAGTTGTTAAGGGGAGGAAAATGGGCTGTAGGCTTTCAGCTGATGGCAGACATTTTATCAAAAATGTCTCTCCTACATTTTTGGTGATTTAGGTAAGCTCAATCAAGGTAGGCTCAGAGACAATCTGTGAAATTGAAAAAGCTTTCAAGGTTTAAAATTCTTAATGTGTAAGAGTTTCATAGGAAACTGTACTAATCAAATCCACTTGTTCCCTTTACCTTACACCTTTTTCTTAGGAGCAGCTGCTCAAAAAACAAAGGTAGTAGTTTTACACAAATGTGTATAAACTAGAGAATCATGTTGGCATCACCTTTAATTAAAAAAGAAATGATTGCAAGGGACAGAGCTTCAGTCTTCTCTCAGGATGTCCTTCTGGAGAAACTCTGAATTTACTCACCTGTAGAGGACCTGAAGAATTCTTTTCCTAAGAAACCCAGGTGTTTTGTGGACTGGAACCAGGTCCCACTGGGAGAATGGTTGTGCTGCTCTAGATAGGGGTACAAATGCTTCAGCTTACTGGGGCTGATTGCTAAGTGCCTCTTGAGGTACATTAGTGGAATTAGACATATCTCAGAGCTATTTCAGTTCCTTTTTTGCCTGTGTTAATGGCATTTTAAGCTTATTGTAATTGAACTGGGGAATAGTTACTGAATTATTCAAAGTGTCTTCTTTTTCTGTTTTTCCTCACAGCTCCACTTGAGATATACTAGACCGTTTAAGACTGTTTATTGTCCAGCTGGTTTGCTTTGTGTTACTTTCTTACACTACTATAACGTCTCTAGCTTAAAATGGCCATTTGTAACAAAAATATGGAGTTACAATCAATTTTCATCAATATGAAGTTCAAATGTTAATAATAATTTTATGTGCACAGAAGAAGTGTGAAGTTTTTTGCATCTCAAAATATGATCAGTACTTATTTTTCTTCAACAATGGGCAATGAAATGGAGTTAGAAATCCCTGGTACCATGAAAAAATGAATATACCAACTTTTAGGGTATTACCTTTGATTTAACCTGCTTGATAATTTTGCTGTGCTATAATGAAGTTAACAGAATTATTAAAAGATAAGTAATCAAGTCACTTATGAAATACTGGAAAACAATCAGGGAGAACAAGGGAGAATGGGTGTCAATAGAAGCTGGAGGTTTCTGGCAGCTCTATCTGCATTATCACATAGCTTCTATGTTTGTCATGAATTTCTATTTTCCATTGAGAAATATTTTTTCACTATTCCCACTTCTTTAACTTCAAAATTGACATCCGTCGCAATTGTCAAGATTTTCAGCATTACAGCATACACCTGCCCAAAGATTCATGGGCTAGACTTCAATGCAGAGAAGGTACCATGCACAGAAGGTACCATTCTTGTTGCAGCAGCAGCAAGACTGGAACGTTCATGGCTGCATTTTAACTGCTAGTTGCAGGCTGACTCTGAATGCCCAGTGCACCATTCAGTAAGAAAAATAGCAGGATAAAAATGCTTTTGCGAATCTATTTTTCAAACTCTGTTACTTTGTAATCTTTTAAACTCTGCTGCTTTGGCAGCAAAACAGTGTATTGAACTGAAGATGGAACTTTTGAGTGAATTGCATTTCCTAGCTGCAGCAGATTACATGAACTTAGTTGTCCATTCAGTTGTGGAAGATGCTGATACAGGAGTTGAGAGATTCTGATTTCCTTCAGACTCCTGACATCAGACAGTCAGCTTAGATTTTGTGATTCCATAACTAGGTCAGTGTGAAGAGCACAGTATTGATTCTTCCTAGATGGGCAGACTAGTATGTGAATGCTTGACTTAGGAAAGTTAAACAAAAACTTCTGTGCAAGGAAGACCTTTTTTGCAGAATAGTGGATATAGATGTTGTGTGGTGGCTTTGACTTAAAATGCTGTAACAGATAGAGTGTGTCTCAAGAAGCCCAGAAGGCATTAAATTACTTCAGCAATCTGATGATGTTGAGGCATATCAATATTATGTGCAATGCTGCTCTGGAAAGACATTGTTTGGGATGAGGAATTTGTACTTTTCTATTCAGAATAGACAGAAAGGTCCTGCTGTTTTGTGTGTATTTATACTCAGGAACAGTGATGTGCATGCAAATGCTGTACAGGAGAATGGTGGTGAGTTGTTCAGAGAACTACTGAAGATCCAAAGGCTTCTGTTTTCTCAACCGCATGTTTATGGTAAAGCACATATAAATTGGATATGTTTCAAATAAGTAATAAACAGCCTCTCCCTTGGAAATAGATCTATATTTCTGTATGAATTTGTGGGGGTGATGATAACTGATTAAAAACGCAGTGTGCAATGTGCTGCAAGTCTTGATGAAGACAACACATGCGGACAATTAAAAAGAACGAATTGTCCTTAGTCACATCCTATGTAAAATGAAATGCATTACCTTCTGCCCCTAGAAAAAAACATGAAATATTAATCACTAAAGAGGCAGTTTGATGGGAACAAGGAGGTATGATGAAAAGGTGCAACTGGTAGCACTATTACTATGGGGAAGAAAATAAAAAGACTGATATAAAGTGAGTACAAAGTTAATTCCCTTATCTTCTGAGGTGACAGACTGCTGCAAAATATGTTATTTTATTCTATGAAATATGAAATAATAGTACATAATGTAATAATCTTTCCAGCAAGATCACTGTATCTATGAAAAGGAGAGGTAGAAAGCTCTGATGGTTTGCTCTAAGAGCTTGTTAATTGTAGCCTGATTATCTGAAAAATCCTTCTACATCATTTCTGGGAAATCCCAGAGGTGCAGTTGCTACTGCTATAAGTATTTCTTAGATACTTTGTAAGAACATACAGTTGTCTAAACTCTGCCTCTACTTATATTGTGTCTGATACAGCATATATGAGTGACCCATTATTTACATCCTTGACACTGATCACAGCGCTGAAAAGTGACTCGTGGTCAGTACTGAGAAATATTGCTTCAATGGAAGAGTGTCCATTGGCAAGAGGGAAGGAAGGCTTGCCAGTTCTCAGTTTGCCTCTTTTTGGCAGGCAGTCACATTAAAAATATCAACATATGATTGGTATCAGCAGAAGCTATTTTCAGGGCTCCAAGTGAGATAGACAAAATGTATTCTCTGCTTGTTTCCTCCTCTCACCTTCCTGCCTGTAACACAAATGCAACTTCTGCATTCTCTTCTGCTGTGTCTACGTTCAATACTGCTGCTATAAAAAGAAAAATTAAGCTTGGTTTGGTTGACCTGGGTAGCTCTATATGCTGGAATGGATGAACCTAATTCTCACTGCAGGCATCAGAAGCCAGGAGGGATTGTTGATATCATTTTACAGCTGGAGGAAAGAGACAGAAAGGTTGAAATAGTTTATTCACGGCCAAAAATGAGTCAGAGAAGAGATGGAAGGCCTTGGAAGATCCTATACTCCTTAAAGCTAGCTACAGAATTATTTTTGTTAGCCACAGTCTGCAAACCCATGCCTCTTTTCCTTGCATCATAGAGGAAGTGTGCTCCAAGACCTCAACTCCTAATGGGTGAGCTGAGAAGGATAGATACGTCTGGGATAATGCAGACACAAAATTATAGTTTGACTTCCTGAACACTCTTTTGAGGCAAGATCCTGAATTCTCCACGCTGTCGTTTCCTCCTTGTGTATTCTCTTTTATTCTTCTCCTTTTTGTATGAAATTTGACCAGACTATCAGACTTTTTCATGCTCAGACAGCTGAGCCAGAGACTTGAGTTTGTATCCCTGCTCTAGATGGATCTCACTGAAATCCCTTTCCAAGAGATTTTGCAGGTGAAAGTTTGTTCTGAAGTGCAGCAACTGCTTGTAAAAATGTGAAGGATTTTCTTTCTTCTGTGCTGAAGTGAGTTTTTCAGCAAAGTGAAGCTCTGCTAGAAAAGACATCTGGGAGGAGCCAGATGGACCACAAAATTAATCTGTTTCAGAGTTCTAGTCTTCAAGTAACAATACACTCCAATACTACATTTTTACAAGCATGCTTTTTGAAATACACCTTATTTTGAAAAGAAAAAAAGCAAAAATGTGGCTATTGCTATTCTTTCTGGTCGAAAAGAAAAGAAAAGAAAAGAAAAGAAAAGAAAAGAAAAGAAAAGAAAAGAAAAGAAAAGAAAAGAAAAGAGAAAAGCCTATTGAATAGGAAATTCTTAGAAGCCAGTTGCCAGGCTGTGTTGTCATTCATTAGCTTTTGATCTGTTCTGTCTAACCAGCAGGATTTAAAATTTGCTAACTAACTGGGAAAGAGATGCAATTGAAAAGCCATTAATTTTGGCTGCAACCCCTGCAGAATGGATCCTGGGCTTGGCTGCTACAGTCTGGATGTAGGATGCTGGATTGCACAGCAGTGTGCAGAACTTCCCAAGGTGCAGTCTCTATTTGCAATCATGTATTGTCACAGCTTCCTTCTGGTTCTTAGGATTTTCTTTTAAAAGTGCCCTCCAATAAATTGGACCAGCTGAGGATGTGGGCACAGCTAGACTGTTGTTGGCCACATCTCAGAGTGGAAGCCATTAGCTTTTTGATGAAGCAGGAAATTCAGCATCTGAAAAACCATTGAGATAATATTTCCATAACCTGTTATCTGACCTGAAATCAGGAGGAGTATGTGTTGAGCGCTTCAATCAATTTCTTGAAAGGCTGGCAATATTTGCCAATAAGCCACCTCTTGTTGTTGTGGTGTTGTTGTTTTGTTTTGTTTTGCTTTGTTTTGTTTTTCATTTTAAAGCAGTGACTTCCTAGGTGCTAAAAATGGAGCTAGTTACAGACTCACACTTTTGCAGATAATATTTCTGGTTAACTGCTGTATTTTCATTCATCCCTACTTTAATAAACTAAATTGTCAAGCAGTCCCTTATGGCAATAAACCAGATTGAAACAATAATTTGCATATCTCAGGAGAAAACATGCTATTCAGAGATAGAGGGGAAAACCACAGAATATTATACATAAATTACTGTATTTTAGCATATAGTAGAAAACAATTGTTTAATTCTATTTAAATATCTATTTATTGATTTCTGTTGCAAACTGCCTTAAACTAAAATAACACCAGTAAGTTTTCAAAATACACAATTATGATTATTGGTACTCAGTTCAACTGCTCAACTTTCCAAATGATGCCATTATTCGTAGAATCATAGAATGATTTGCATTGGAAGGGACTTTGAAGATCATCTAGCTCCAACATCCCGGCCATGGGCAGGGATACCTTCCACTAGACCAGGTTTTTCACAGTCTCATCCAGCCTGGTCTTGAACAGTTCCAGGGATGTGACGTCCACAGCTTCTCTGGGCAGCCTGTTCCAGTAGCTCTCTACTCTCACAGTAAGGAATTTTTTCTACTATCTACTGTAAACCTACTTGCTTTGAGAGTTTGAAGTGATCCCTCCTTGTCCTGTCACTACGCGCTCTTTTAAAAAAGTATCTCTCTGTCATTTTGTAAGCTCCTTTCAGAAGGAAAGCTGCACTTAAATCACTCCACAGCCTTCTCTTTTCCAGGCTGAACAACCCCAGTTCTCTCAGCATTTTCTCATGGAGGAGATGCTCCATCCCCTAACCATCTTGGTGTCCCTGTTCTGGACTCCAGCAGGTCCATGTCCTCCCTGTGCTGGTACCCCAGAGCTGGATGCAGGGTTCCAGGTGGGCTCTCACCAGAGCAGAGCAGAGGGGCAGAATCCCCTCCCTGGCCCTGCTGCCCACGCTGCTCTGGATGCAGCCCAGGACACGTTTGGCTCTCTGGGCTGGGAGTGCCCATGGCTGGGTCATGTCCAGCCTCTCACCCACCAGCACCCCCAAGTCCTTCTCACAGGGCTGCTCTCCAGCTGTCCATCCCCAGCCTGTGCTGGTACCAGGGGTTGCCTTGACCCAGGTGCAGCACCCTGAACTTGGTCTTGTTAAGCCTCTTGAGATTCCCATGGGCCCAGTTCTTGATCTTGTCCAGGTCCCTTTGGATGACACCTCATCCTTCAGATGTGTCAACTGCACTGCTCAGCTTGGTGTCATTTGGAAAGATAAATTTGTTGAGGGTTTTATCCCTTCATCTATGTCATTGATGAAGTTATTAAATAGCACTGGTCATAATATGGGCACCACTTGTCACTGATGTCTATTGGGACTTCAAGCCATTCACCACTATCCTGTCAATGCAAAATCTTCTGAGTTGGTTTATTTTGCAACTTAGAAATACATTTGCCCACAGAAAATGAACATGATAAAACAATCTTAACAGGTATTAATAAGAGGTATTTAACTCCAGATTTCATGAAATAAAATCTAAATTAGTCACAGCTGTATTTTCTAATAATTTTTTCTTTAGATTTCACTCCTTAGAAAAGTGAAATATCTCTCAGTCAGGGATTTGATTTACATTTAACATGTGTTTAGCGATAATGCTTGTAATCTGTTCACAAATTACTAGGTTTTAGAAGTTTTTGTCTAATTCGAATATGACCAAGACTGACAGCTACAAAAATGCCAGCTGACTATCACGGGCAGGCTTTTTTTCATTTTTGTTCATTTGTTTGGCATGGGGTGGGTAGGATTCTTGTGTTTTTACTGATTGGGGATTTATCTTTTTTTTTTTCCTTTTACCAGCATGAATCATCACAAAGGCATTCTTAGCCTTACTTTATGCAGAAAGAAAAGTTATACCATAGTAGACAAGTGTTTGTATAAGTACTTGGTTGTAAGGAGGTGGCCTGAAATCAAACTGAAATACACCTTTCTCTCTCTGAGTGAGCCATACTGGCACAGTGGAAGGCAATAGGTGAATACAATGAAACAAGAAAATCTCATGGTATTTCCTCTGTAAACTAATAGTTTCTTGGCAGAAATGCTTCACTGTGTTCAAATAATCATTTACATGAGAGTTGAAATTTATGTTTTTTGAGACTGCTGCAATGGTGAGGCTGTCTGGAGATATTTGGGGCAGGTTGGCTGGTTTTACATTTTTGACAGATTGTTCTATAATTCTATGACTGCTCTTGTAAGAGAAACCTTGATTTTGGCAAATCAGTAATTTTGGGAAAGTCCTTGGGAGATTTCCAGTTGGTGATGTTGGTCCTGACACAGCATTTCTACTTATACTGTATCATTTGTCTGTCTTTTGTCTTCCACCAAGAAAGAGTTATTGGTGGTAAGACAGTTCCATCAGTGAAATGAGGTTCCATCTCTTTGAAATGAAGACTACAGGGAAGCGTTTGCAGGGTTAATACCACAAGGTTTTGACCCTTATATTTGCCATTTAGTAATATGTGGGATTCTCTGAACCTGGGAGAAGCAGTGAGAGAAGCAAAGTATGATCAAAACAATTCTTATCTCATTTACTGCTCCTGTGTTGTTCACAAGTGGAATGCATTGGGGAAGATTGTTTACCTGAAGGGAATTGGTAATGGGATTCTGGTGTGAGTGTTTTGATTTCCTGACCAATTGAATCCATGTGTGTGTGTTGGGACAGTCGGCTGACAGTCACGAGAGGCGGTGCAGTTGAGTTCAGTTGAGTGCTTGGCAGATTCAGTTTAGATGTAATGTAATATAATGTCATATAGTATAGAATAATATAGTATAATAAAGTAATTAATTAGCGTTTTGATATCAGTGGAGTCCTCATCATCCTTCCCGGATGTCGGGCAAAAATATCACTGGTAGTAATATACCTAAATAAGGAGTAGATGAAAGGAAGAAACTGCATGTAGAACATTTATACTTAATCCTCATGCAAATTCTGATGTTTGGCTGTATTTCAGTCCATTTTTACCATTTGCTCTTCTAAACCAGTGCTGAGTGGTTTTAAATTATACTGTATATCAATAGCTGCCAGCAGCAGTACCCAAATCACAGGAGCTATTTTTTCTCTTGTCCCTGCACCACAGCACCCTGAAACTGCTGAGGGGAAGGGAGGAAATTTACAGACAGGTGAGGTGTGCTTATCCCTCACCTCTGCCTAAGTGATTGTGACAGCAGCATCTGCCTTAAATTGGATTTGTCAGACCCCATTTGGAGTGCTGCATCCAGCTCTGGGTTCCCAGCACAGACTGGTTGGAGCAAATCCAGAGCATGCTTCTTGAGCAGAGGTGTCTCCCACAGTTACTCCTTGTAGCTGAGACAGTGCTTGCTGGAACAGATTTTTGGGAAGTAATTAATAGCATGCTAAACTTTGAGATTTTAACTAAGTGATATAAAGCATTATATCTAATCCTTTAGATATAAACCATCAACCACATCTAGGACTAAGCCTGGATATGCCCTCACATAAACTGAAACAGGAATTTAGAATGCAAGAAGGTCCTTTCTGAATCTCATGATTCAATGGGAAGGTCTCACTGAGAGTTTTGCCTGGTCCTGTTCTCTATACAGCAAATGTTGAAGTGTACCTTGCCATCAAATGCTAAATCACTGTAGCAGTTACTATTGCACTTTGTTAAATCACTGTTTTATGTCAATAAACATACTCCTACTTCTCTCTTAAAGTGAAACTCATCACTCATTCTGTCACAGTGGCAGAGGACTGGCCAACACATCTGTCTTTTCCTTTTTCCAGAGTTCTTGCCTAAGCAGTACTTTCTAGGCTGAACTGGGAAAGGTTGTGATATAAATCCCTTTCAGCCTTTATGTCGATCAAAAAGGCACAGTATTGAACACTGGTTACTGCACTCACTTGTTCCACTCTGATATATACACATACTTATCTTCTACTTTTGTGAATATATCTGATCTTCTAATACCACAGTTCTAATGTGAATGTCCATACATATATACTGTTTATTTCCTTATCTTTTCTTCAAGAGACTTTTCTCTATATACAGTGTATAGTTTTGTGAGAATAGAATTTAAAGGGCATGGGTGGCTTTGTTTCCCGCTGCAGTAAAGCTGTCATGAACATGAGATTAACCTGAAGCTTTATAACCAGTTTTCATTGAGCTACTGCAGTCAGCCAATTTTGCCTTTGCAGAAGTAGAATTCTATGCAGGACTTTCTAGATGTTCAGTAAGGACTTTTACTCAGATGCATGTACTGTATATGAATTGAATCTGTCTCTTAATACTCTTTAAATTCTCTTTAAATTGAGCAATGGGCTGGAAAGACATAAGGAAAATATAAAGACCTAATTTTTTTTTCCCAGGATGTAATATGTATACAGGGTATGTGTCTATGTGAGAAAAGACCATATCTTTCAGGAAAAATAAAACAAATCATGCAGTGGGATGACGCAGAGGTGCTCTTACACAGAAAATACCTATTGCTTTGATATCTTGGTGGTTTTGAATGCAAACTACATGTTTTGGGACTTGGCTTATTTCCACAAACTGGAAAAGACAGTTTCCATTTTGTTGCTAAATGGCTTAATACTGAACAGGGGTTTGCAGCTGTGTCTGTGAGCAGACTTAACTAGGAGCAGTTTATTTTCTCTTAGATCACCTGCTTCTTGCTTGTTATACTAAGTATACCATTAAGAGAAGGCTCTCACCCCCTGGGAACAAGAGATGCACACTCCCCAGTAGATCACAGCTCCTACAGAGCATCCAGTAAGTGGCATTTATTACAGTGATTTATGTAATGTGGTCTCTGATCTTGTATTTGGTGGCCAGTGAATCTCCATTTCCACGGAATCATGGAACAGGTAATGTTACAAGAGACCACACTGGGCCATCTGGTCTAACTCTCCTCTTCAAGCAGGGTCAACCTAGAGTATTCTGCGCAGGATTGCAACCAGGTGGTACTTGCATATGTCCAGGGAGACTATTCAACTTATCTGGACAATCTATTCTGGTGCTTACTCACCCACACAGTAAAGAAATTCTTCCTCATGTTCAGCTGAAACTTCCTGTGCAGCAGTTTCTACCCATTGCCTCTTGCCCTGTTCCTGGGCACTACCAAGAAGTGCCTGTCTCCATCCTTTTGGTACTCTCTCTTCCGAAACTTGCAGATATTGATGAGATCCACCCATCTCTGCTTATCTCTCCAGTCTGTCAGAGTCCCTCTGAGGGCTCCACAGGCCTGTGGCTTATTGGCCACTGCTCCCAGCTTTGCTGAGAAGGCATCTGCCTCTTCTTCCAAGTTACTGATGAATAAGTAGAAGAACACTGGGCCCAGTATGGAACCTTTGGGGACACCATCAGTGAGAGGCCTCCAACTACATCCTGTGCCACTGACAGACTCACTGAATTCTATTTTGCTCTTCTCACTTCCCTTACCCCGATAAAAACAGTACCTAAAGGCTGAAGAAACTGTGTACGCGTAATTTCCCTGTGGTAAAACAGCTTTCAGGTTCCTCTGAATGAAGAGTTAAACCACATCCATTTTCTCCTTCCCACTGTATGTAGCTATGCGTGTAGTAGTTAGCCTTATAAAACACAATACTTGCAAAATGGGATGAATGAATTCTGGAATAGAAGCCTTTGTATGAGAAGTGTTCATGTGTTTTCGCTTTAGTTAGTACTTTAACATATTTTTTACATGATTAAATATGAAACAGAAAATCAACAGTAATGTTGGAATGGTTCCTGCTGGGAGTATCCATCAACCTTACTGCAAGTAAGTACTGTTCTAAAAAACACAGAAAATCTTAAGGAACACTAATGTTTCATGTGTGGCAAAACATGACTAAGAGAAATAATATTGTGGACATAGTAAAGAAACAACTGTCTTAGTAAATAAGGCTCAACTATGAGAACTCCCTCTTTGGTAATCTCTCTGTTGATATAATTCACAGCCAAATAGATTGTTTCTGTTTTGTGGACAGGACATGTTTCTCTCAGGATTACCTGAAGCCTGGATGCTGGGAAGGGAACTGGAAATTAAGAGGATTTTACTCCTAACCTGCTTCTTGGTCTCACTGCTCCAGAAGAAATAATTTCACTGTTCTGGTTGTGGAAACAGAGGTGGAAAAGTTCAAGATGGGTTCAGTGGGACAGGACAGTGTTCACTGGTTATGTCTTGCTTGAGGGAGGTTGTTGAAATGTTTAATCATTTATTTCATTTTTATTTTATTTTATTTTTATAGTGTGGTTTGGTTTATTTAATAAATATACCAGCAAGCTGGAAGCTTGAACCATTTGGCCTTAGACAGTGAACCAGATGATATGTGGAGTTTGTGGTGTTTGTGGAGTTTATGGCAACTACCTTAGAAAATAAATTGCACTTACTTCTTCTGAAAATGCAGTTCTGAGGACTTTCTTTTGGCTTGGAAGTCAATCATGTCTTGAAACAGCTTTTCCTGAGTATCTGTATGCCAGTTGTATTGAACATTCACACTTATGAAACAGTCCAAGTCCAATAACATGCAAAAAAGTGTAGTAACAGAAAAGTTCCAGTTTGTTGTCTAGATAAGAAACAGGTGAGTACTGATTAATTGCACAGTTTATATTCTTGGATTCACAGCAAGGCCTTTTGATGAAGCAAGGACAAGCCAAGGGCTCAGTGAGATCTGCTTTTGTTCAGGAGTTTTGGGTTTGGGATCAGGAGTTATCAGCAAAGAGCACCTGTGAGCCTGTTACTTGGAGAATGGATATCATGGTGCAAAGGTTGAGGATGCAGGCAGGCCTGACTGGACTATATTCATAACAGAAATAGGAGATGTGCTTGTGGCAAGACACACAGAATTTGGGAATGTTTTGGATTTCTTTTAGCAAGTTGTTCTGATTTTCCACTTATGTGTTAAGATCTGGGGTACTGACATGAGAAAATTCTCTTGTTTGTGGAGTCAGTTTGTCTCCTTCTGGTCAGCAAGTCTGCAAGAGAGTGAGGAACAGCAACATGGGACAGTTGGACACTTCAGTGGTTTTGATGTGAATGTGTGTCCTGGTGATTCCAAACTGCAGAAATATCAAATACCTTGCTCCATTTCTGCAAGTTTCCACTGTCTTGGCAATGTTAAGCAAGAAGAAGGAAATGATCCCTCTGGCTGAGGCAGTGCCAGGGACTGAAAAAGGAAGGGGCAGTCGCCAGGCATGCTGCCCTGCATGGCTGTGCTGCAGAGATGCCTGGCATGTAAATCTGCAGCCTGGTGGGGTTGGTGCCATGGCCTGACTGGGCTGCTGGCCAGCCTAGGATGGTCAGGGTGCAGAGCAGAGTGGCTCTGGGTAACTCTACTTTGAGCAACACTTACGTCTGCTGGCCAGGGGTTGCCGCAGCCTGTCATGTCCAGGACATTGACAGGACTCTGTGGTGTGGAAGATATCCCACTGTGCTGTATTTGCTTTCTAAAGTCTTATATTGCTGTTGTTATATTTCTAGAGTCCCATACCTTCTCACTGGTATTTCTTGCAGCAGCTCTTCACAGAGTACTCTAGCTTCTTCTTCATGTTGCTGCTTCTTAATCAGGGCTCCTTCCAGGCTCTCCCTGACTGGCCAGCCCAGCTCCCTTTTACCCCAGTTATCTTCACTAGCTACAGCTGGGCCCAATCAAGGACATCACAGCTGCAGCCTATCAAGACCAACCGGGGGCTTACCAGGGCTTGGCCCATATACAGATATTCAATACAGATATTACTAAGACTCCTACTATACATATACAGATATTTAATACAGATATTACTAAGACTCCTACTATACCACTCAGCTCTATGAGCTCTGTGGGCAGAATGAAAATATTTTAATGCCACATATTTTTTTGCCACCCCTGCAAAATACTTTGGTTCAGTAATACATCTCAGCTCATTCACTCCTCCATATTGGTTTTTTTAAAAGGAAATTTTCCTAATTGTAATGCATGTGGTGTTTGGATATGTTAGCATCAGCCAACAGCATCTACCTTTTCCTAAAGTTGTGTATCTTTTCTCTTTTATTAGAAATTAAATTCTGCTTTCAGTTTCAAAGTAGGAAATACCATTAGATTCCTTGTGCAATATAGCTGGCAAGCAGCTGAAATATTTCATTACTTTTTCTTTCCCAGATCATTAAAAAGTCCAGAAATATGTTCTAAAACTTTACCCTTGGTGTATTTAATTTTTCAAGCAACTTTCTCCCATATAGATTGTGTATCAATGTGAATGAAGGGCTGATGTCATCTAACTTCTTGAAAAATCTCTTTGCACAGAAGTATAAAAAATTGTCAGTTCCACAAGACAGACACTGCATTTACCTCCACACACTTTAAAGTAACTCCATAATAACATTCCTGTGAAGGAGGTTAGAAGCAGTTCTTTCAAGTTCATTCCCATTTTAATACACTTTGCTTCCATACTAGATACACCTGAAGGTGATTCTTAGCTCCAAGATGAACATATGACCATACAGTCTATAGAAGGTACATAGGTACGTATAGGTATAAAAGGTGTAGAAGGCATGACTCTTGGTAATTAAGACAACCCCCAGGCCTGATTGCCAAGTCTGAGAAAAACTGGGTGCAGTCAGGCTTCATCCTTATCCTTTTAACTAGGCTAAGCACAGTATTCCAGTGAAAGAGATCAAACAATGTGGAAGTGTTTAAAAAAAACACTTTACTACTTAACTCAGTGCTAGGATATTTAAAAAAATATTGACATCGAAGTAGATATCAAGGAATTGATTTCTGGTTTGCTCATAAGATTTAAAAAATTGTCCAAACATAAGATGGTGGAACACAGTAGTAGCTCTACAAAATAACTGAAGTAATTTAGGAGGAATATGCACTACTTTAATGATTGCACTTACATGAAGACAACAGTATTGCAAAGAACAGTAAAGATATGTAAAAAAAACCCCAGTGAGTTTTGTGAACCGAAATCTCTCTGCTTGTGAATTAATGAGTTCTTTCAGAAATAAAGATTACCTTCAATGGCCAGTTCTGCACTGAAATTTTAAGTCGTTGGAAGCATTTAAAAAAAAAGTGACAGCATTTACTTAAATAGCTAATGTATCTAATAGTGGCAGGCAATAAGCTTTGCACTTAAGAGGAGGACTGTTTTACAGAAACCAGATAGCACTCTTACATTTCTTTGCATAAATTTTGAAATCATCTATTTTTAGAACTGCTCATATTACTTTCTTTTAAAGCTGCTGCAGAGTGAGGATTCACAGGCATTTTAGCACATTTATTTAATTATGATCTAGTAAGGAAAGTGTAAGATTTAAAGCTCTATCAGAGCAAATCACATAAGGTAAGGAAAAGGTTTGTTGGACACAGGCTGTATAATAGGAATATTATTAAGGTAACTCCTGAGGCTAACCCATTATTTCAGCATCATTATTTGGTTAAAAAAATAGTGCTTCAGGACTCCATTCACCTTCTTAGCAAGTATCTGATAAAATTCTCCCTCTTTAATGACCAGATGGATGGTTTTTCAGATTTTTCTCTGTCACATATCCTCCTCCCTAAGAGCCATCAAACTGAGATGAGGTAGAGAGACTGATGCTTAATTTTAGGTGATGGGTCTTGCCTACGTTATCTAGTTCTGTTTAATCACCCATCTCCAGAAAACAGGAGGCTTCTAGGAATAAATGAGTGACTATTCCTGAACTAAAGGTGCCTCAGATTAAATTGAAACTAGTTCTTTCCTAAAAGGACCTACCTGGACTGCATGACTTTCTAAAATCAAGCTTACATTTCATGCAAGCATTATCTGTTGTGAAATTTTTAGAATTCTCTTCCAGTCTGTTGGAGCATGTCCAAGGAAGACCAAAAAGGTTGATGAAGGGTTCTGGAGCACAAGTCCTGTGAGGAGTGTCTGAGTGAGCTGGGGGTGCTTAGCCTGGAGAAAGGGAGGCTCAGGGGTGACCTTATCACTCTCTACAACTCCCTGGAAAGGAGGGTGCAGCCAGGTTGGAGTTGGCCTCTTCTCCCAGGTAACAAGTGACAAGACAAGAGGAAGTGGCTTCTGGTTTCACCAGGGAAGGTTTAGATTAGATGGAAAGGGTGGTCAAACTTTTGAACGGATTTCCCAGGGAAGCAGTGGAATTGCCATCCCTGGTAAGTAGATGGCGTGCTTAGGGACATAGTTTGGTGGCAGACCTTGCAGTGTTAAGTTAATGGCTGGGCTCCATGGTCTTAGAGGTCTTTTCCAACTTTAATGATTCCATGATTCCATAATCACACAGATTACACAAGAGTGTTTATTTCTGTCCTTTTGATGTTTTCCATTCCGCTCTGAATTGAAAGAGGAAAAAATATATGAATTAAAGGGCTTAAATGCAATGGCTACATAACTAGAAAGAGTCAGGATCTCCCTTATCTTTAAAAGTTACTTCTCTTTCAAAGATGTGAGCTGTGGCAGCCATACTGGCGTACCCCTTGGAAGATGCATTTTTTAACATAAAGTATGAGCTGGTTTGTTAAGGGTTAAACACAGTAGGCAGCTCAGGCCCATACAGCTGCTCACTCCCTTCCTACAGCAGAACAGGGGAGAAGTTCAGAAGGGCAGAAATAAGAAAACTTGTGACTGAGATAAGGACAGTTTAATAGGTGGAGCAGAGAAGGGAAACAAAATATGACAAAATTCAAGTGATGCAAGAGTAATCACACACCATCAACTGCTTGGTGTTCAATCAATCCCTGAACAAGGGTGATGCTGGAAAACATCTTTTCAGTTTATTTGCTGAGCATGATGTTATATGTAACTATGAGATACCCTCTGATGACTTGGGATCAGCTGTTCTGTCTATGTCCTCTACCACTCTCTTGCCTGCCCTCAGTCTACTTTGCCTGGAGGAGAGAGAGAGAGTGGGAAACAAAGAAGGATTTGTCACTCTAAGACACTCTAGCTATAGCTAGAAAAAGCTGTTCAGAGTGCAGGGTCACATATGCATGATCTAGCAAAATAGGAGATGGTGTGAAGAAAATCAACCCCACCCAAGACAGACCGAGTAATTGATTAAAAACTCCACATCTTCTCTTCGCTAGGGGATTTTTAGCTGTGCAGTTGCTAATGTACATGATTTAAGTATTTTCCTTTGTTCTGCTGTTTGTAGAAGGTGTAACTAAATTCACTGCAGAGCTGTAACTGAAGATGGCTTGACGCAGCTCAGCTAAGACAGAAGATTGCATTACAAGAAAGACAAGAACTATTTCTTTCTCTGTGTGGAACCTGGTGCTAAGTTACTTGTTTTCAGAATAATAGTTTGCTTTTCCTAGTATTTCTTTTCACGCTACTTTGGGGAACTTTCTTGTTGGCCCCTATGTAAGTTTTCAAAGCAGTCTCTATCTGATTTTCAGCAAAGACCACCTGCTCTACCACTCTGCTTAAAACCATTTGAATGACTAGCAATCTCCCACTGAAACCTGTGAGACACAGACACTTGGGTGTCTCTGAAGATTTGGAACCTAAATAAGCAAACTTTCAAATACTCCTGAAATAAATAGGACTTGTGTTACATTTCAGTGGGATTTGAACTTCCAAGTTCAGAAATTTCTTCAGAAGTAGAACTGTGGAGCTTTTGAAAATACTATCCTGCCTTCAGTGAAAAGTAATGGATCTGATCTAGCTAAACTGTAACACTGTTTGAGGTCCTTGTCATTGCAGTTGATATTCTAGATAATATTAATTCATGGATGAAAAAAAAAAGGTAAAGATTGTTGCCTAACCATGAAGGTCAAGGCCTAAAGAACTTTCTAATATACTAAGGCATATTATCTCCATTTATTCCCAAAATTACCTATGCAGACACTATCAAAAGTCAAATAGAGGCTTATGTATATCTCTAGGTGGTTAATTATCCTTATGTACTCTCTAATTTGTCTTCATGATGCAATACCTCTAGCTTTACTTTCCCTTTTAAAAAGTGGTTTATAATATTACTGCTGCATGACAGATCTTTTTTGAGAAATCTCCACAAAATTAAAAGGTAGGAACTGCTTTTAAATTATATGTACTACAGATGTTTTGTTCCTTGTTTTGTTTCATAATCTTGTTTTCATAATTCTAAGAAAAAAGAGATAATATGGGTACTGCTCTGTATAAGTATTGTCCTAAATGTCTCTAAAATATAAGTGTTCAAATAAATGAGGAAAAATTAAAGGTTTACAATTATTCCACAGGGGTCACAGATGTTTTACATGGTCCACAAAGTAAAAGGCCACTTTCTGAGCTCTGACAGACATTCCTTACTGCAGTGCACAGATCTTCACATATAATGACACAGATGTTTCATAGCTGGAAAGAGCTAGTGTTGCACCCTATATCACTCATACAGATATCCCTAAGGATTAAAGTATTAGCCTCTGTAAAAACATGTTTGTTCTTGTTTTAGGAGGATTAAATGGTCTGGTGCACTCAAGTCCAGACAGGAGAAGGATTCTAGAATTGAGTTGGAAGCAAACCCATGGCAGGCAAACTGGATAACTCTGGCTACTCTGGGGAGAAAATAAAAGTAAGAAAAAGAAGAAATTTCTCTCTCTTTCCCTGTCTTTCCCTGCCTCTTTCTCTCCTTTCCCAATAGGGCAATATGCTTGTCATCCATCCCTTTTTTCAAGGTCCTATTCTACCCACGCCTGTGCAAAAAGGAAAATGAATTAATTTAGAAATTATTTTGTTACAATAGAATTGTACCATGCTAATGCCATGTACAGGAATTTGAAAGCTCTTGCAGGTTAGAGATATCCAGAACCAAGGAGCTAAAAAATGATCCTCAAAAATAGCTTTTTTTTTTTATTTTGAAGCTGTGCCTGGCACAGAAGAAGTATGACAAAACCAAAACAACTCATTACTTTCTCTGCTTTTCTGTTTGGTCCCAGATTATCTGGGAAAGAAAGGTACACAATTTCTGATGTAATTTAAGACTACCAGTATGACAGGGTATGTATGATTGGTACTGGGTTTAATTTTTATATCTATAACACTCTCCACAGCAAAACAGTGGATTGCAAAAGCACAGACTTCTAACAGAGGAATCAACTGCCATCAAAAGATGGCAGTTTTTAGCGATTATTTGTACAGAAATTACAAGCAAAATATGCTCTTGTAAAAATTTCCTTCTGGAAAAAACAAAGATGACACCAAGCACGTGAAATTAAGATCTTATTTAGGCACACACAAATACTGAAGAGAAACTTTTGTGAGCCAAAGTGATTCTTGCAGTACAAGCACCTATGCATTGACAATTTGAAGCCAATATTCATGGGAATACGGAACATGTAAACTTCTTAACTTAGAAACTCCTTTATTACTAAGTTCCATTTGCCCTATTGCAAACAAGAGAAGATTCACCTAAGCATTGATTGCAAACCAAAACAGGAAGTCACATTTGGACTGTTGTGTCCAGTTTTGAATTCCATGGTGCAGGGGAACATGGTAATGAAAAAACTGAAGAGAGTCTCACAATGGCCCCCTGGAAGAGGCACCTGTCATATGAGAAGAGCTGACAGTGAGCTGGGTTTGTTCAGCCAGGATAGGAGAAGTGTAATGGAGAAATTTCATTGCAGTCTTCAGAAATGGCAAATATAGAAAAAATTGAATGTTACTCTCTTGGTATCCAAGGTCTGTAGTGGTAAAAGGAGAGGAAACAGACAAAATATGCGAGAAGAGAAACCCTGATTGAACACACAAGCTTTTCTCTGGGAGGATGGCAAAATGGGCTTGAAGAAGGGCCCAGAGATTCTTCATCCTTGGAGACATCCAGAATGTGACTGATCACAGCCCATCTAACCAGTCTGAATGAGGAATTACAGTCACATTAATGGAATTTTTAAAAATCCTGCAATTATTTGGCATCTTTTGATTTATTTAGACAGTGGTTTCCCAACATACATTTTTATATTCTTCCATTCTGGTTTTGCTTTGGTCATATGCATTTTGATGCAGGTTCATTGGAGGCTGTAAATAATGTATATTGGTTGTTTACATATTCCCATTTCTTGTGCTCTGAAAAAAAATACCTGTAAATGTCATAGATAATTCTTTTAAAATTATTTCTGTTATAATTTAGCTGCTTCTTCAGCTCAGCAAGTGTCTAGAAGCAGAACATTATTTCTTCAATTAATTTGCTACTTTTCATTCAAAAATATTTGAGTTTTCTTTCTACTGTCTGTGTTTCGATAGTCAGCAGTGGGGTTTTAACTGTTCTATACTGCATATTCGAGTCATGAACTTGACAAGCTATTGCACTGACCTTTAACAGGACTGATGTGAGCTGGGAGTTGCAGAGATGAAAGGGATGGATGCTTCTTAGAAAGACTGGAAATTACTGTTCCACTTGCAAAGACTGAGATTTCAGTTTGTAATGTAGCAGCACTGCAGTAGAGTGGAAGGAATAGTAAGCACAGGCTGCTATGAGTGAGTCTGTGCAATTCAGGGACTGTGAGTGTTGGCTTGACCTGTCATCTGTTTTCTTATTTTGTGTTTACCTATCTGTGACTTTAACCTTTCTGCTGCACAAATAACATCCAGATCTTTGGAAAGCAGTTTGTGTTTGTGTTGTGCGTGTTGTCTGTCTGACAGGCAAAGGCTAATACCATCCTCTCCTGGCAAAGCCTGCAGAGGAGCAGGAGAGATAATGATTAATTGAAAATGTTATGTGACAACAATTCTCCTGAGCTCATCAGTCTGTCTAAAGTAATTTAAAATAGATTTTTTTGAGAAAATAAACTAGTATCTCAAATGATAAAAATCATAATGAAGTGGTGCAGGTAGGGAGTTGCTTTTGCTTTTGGCCTGTGCATACTTGTGAATGAATCAAAGTAGCATTCATCTAAATCCATCATATTTTAAACAAAATAGATCCACTGCTCAAGTGATGATGGGTTACTGGGCTATTTAACCATCTTCTGGTAGTTTGTGAGACGCATTCTGGAAATTCCCATCTCCCATCTGTGTTTAGATTTGCACTGTTATGTACATTAGATATATACTCCCTTGCTAATTCTTCAGTGGAAAGCCATAGCTACATTTGTGATTTAGCACTCACCTATGACATAAGGACCTGTGGAGAAGCCTCTCCATTTCATCCTTGGCCTGCAGAGCACAATAGTGCATTTCAACAAGAAGTAGGAATCATGATGAGAAAGCAGAGAATCTCACCTCTGGGAAAATATAAAATAACCAGCATTCCTACTATATCTGAGAATACTGATACAAAACCACTGTCAAGATACAGGATTATTTATAGAGTAAAATCATGGTGTGAAGCCAGTGGTAGCCCTCACTTCTAGGAGTAGTATGAGCTTACGTGTCTGAAGTGGCTCATATGGCTTCAACAGACAATTCCTATCACTTGCTTAGCTTTAATCTGGAAAAATTATCACAGAAAGGTCAATTTTAATTATGTAAGTTTTTGTGTTTTTATAGTGCCTAGTATGAGAGTATTGATGTGGGCCTGCAACTAAATGCAGAGGGGACCATGTTAACAGGACCCAGAGAAGGCAGAGTTTACTGAACACCTTCCTTAGACTGGTCTTCAGTGACAGGATCAATCCTCAGGAATTCTTGACTCAGGAGACCAGGGTAAAGAAATGTGTTGGAAGGGACACTTTCCCTTTGTCAGGGGGAGTTGGGTTTACCTGGAGAGAGCATCTAGGCAAACCAGACACCTAAAAATCCTTGTGCCCTAATGAATGCATCCAGAAGTGCTGAGATGCTGCTCATGATCCTTTTCAAAAGGTTGTGGTGATCCAGACAGGTGCCTGAAGTCTGAAATTAAGTAAATATCACACCAACCTTCAATAAAGACAAGAAGGACCCAGGTGACTACCAGCTAGCCAGCCTTCCCTAAATCTTCAGAAAGGATGTAGTGATTCACTCTGGAGGCTGTCAATATCCACATGGATGACAAGAAGGTTATCAGAAGCAGTCAGCATGGATTAACCAACCTAAAACATTCTTGATCAATCTGATTGCCTTCTACAATGAAACAACTACCTGGATGGACAGGGTGAGAGCCATGGATATTGTCTACCTTGACTTCAGCAAGGCTTTTGGCACTGTCTCACCAAACATCCTCATAGGCAAACTTGGAAAGTTTGGGTTGGGTGAGTGGACAATGAGGTTTAATAAGAACTGGCTGAATAGCAGCTCCCAGAGTGTCATAATCAGTGGTGAAGGGTCTGATTGGAGGCCTGTCATGGGTAGTGTCCCCATTCTGTGCCCAGTGTTGTTTATTGTGTTCATCAATGACTTGGATAAAGGGGCAGATGCCTCCTCAGCAAGTTCACTGATGACACTGAACTGGGAGAAGTGGCTGATAATCCAGAGGGATGTGCAGCCCTTCAGAAGGACCTTGACCGGCTGGAGAGATGGGAGGAGAAGAGATATCTGAAATTCAACGAAGGTAAATGCAGGGTCCTGCACCTGGGGAGGAAAAACCCTGGGCATCAGCAGAAGCTGGGGTGATCTGCTGGAAAGCAGCTCTGTGGAGAAGGACCTGGGGGTCCTGGTGGACAACAAGCTGTCCGTGAGCCAGCAGTGTGTCCTGGGGGCCAGGAAGGCCAATGGCATCCTGGGGTGCATTAGGGAGACCATTGCCAGGAGGCCAAGGGAGGTGATCCTGTCCCTCTGCTCAGCCCTGGTGAGGCACATCTGGAGTGCTGTGTCCAGTTCTGGGCTCCTCAGGACAAGAGAGACATGGAGCTCCTGGAGCAAATCCAGGGGAGGGCAACAAAGATGATGAGGGGACTGAAGCATCTCTTCTATGAGGAAAGGCTGAGGGAGCTGGGCCTGTTCATCTTTGAGAGGAGAAAACTGAGAGGGGACCTCAGAAATGTCTGTAAGGGACATCTGAAGGGAACATGTAAAGAGGATGGAACTAGGGTCTCCTCAATGGTGCCAAGCAACAGAACAAGCAAATATGGCACAGGAAGTTTCACCTGAACATGAGGAAGAACTTTACTGTATGAATGACTGAGCACTGGAACAGGCTGCTCAGAGATGTGAAGTCTCCCTTGCTGGAGATTTTCAAGAAACTTTTGGACACAATCCTGTGCCGCATGTTCTGGGATTACCATGTTTGAGCAGGGAGGCTGGACCAGATGAGCCACTGTGGTGACCAGATGAGCCACTGTGGTCCCTTACCCATTTTGTGACTTTGTGATTTTGTGGTATGGGAGCCAGCCCAGGAAGACCTAGCTGTGAATATAGTTTTACATGTTTTTCCAATAAGAAACCTCATTTATATCTAGTATACAGACTAGGTATTAAAAGCTCAAGTCTCTATTGAAAAAAAACAGAAAAGGGAGCCTCTTTTTTTTTTGTTTTGTTTTTGTTTTGCTGCAGAAATTGCAGTGATAAATCTAATACTACTTGCTGAAAAAATAAGCCAGTCTTGCCAAAAACAAAAACATTGCCCCACCTCAAAATACTGGAAAAAAAAGAAAATAAAAAACAAGGCAGTTCAATTTGCTTCAGTTTAAAATTATTTCAAATAATCCATACCATCAAAAATTTTTGAGATTTTGTTCAGAAATATTTCACCTCGTTGTCAAAAGTTGATATACTGCAATATATAAGTACAGTAACAAATCATCTTGGTAGGAAACTGAAGGCAACAGAATCAAGGGTAGGAGAAGCCAGGAAGTCTGGCACAGAAAATCATTGTGCAAGAAAACATTTGAAGAAGAATCTGAGACTCAACAAATCTCAAATGCTTAGTTGGTTTACATACATCAGACATGTGTAAGATTACCTTTTTATAAATCAAATGAATAGCAAATTCAATTTGATATGTTTGGAAGAATTTAATCTGCAAATAAAAAACCCTCATCTTGCAAATCCTTCAAGAATGAAATGCTTCAGGTCAGAACAAGTTGTCTATGGCAAGAGTGTTGAACATGTTTCTCTCAGTCTGTAGAGAGAAACCTGTTGAGAGAGAGATATCATCAGGAAATATACTGTGAAACAGAGAGATAAAAAAATGCTTCAAAAATAATGCTTCTGTTTCAATTAGGATTGTGATCTGCTATTTGAAGGAAATTGTGGTTTAAAGGTAATTTTTATTCCATCACAGTTTGGGATGAAGCAGAGATGTAAATGTTTATTTACTGGCAGTTTGCCTCTCTTACCTTTTAAGAAAGGTGACCAAAAAGCTAGCTTTCCTCTTGATATTTTTTGCTGTTTCTGTACTTCTTCACACAAAAATAGTTCTTTCACCACTCAGAGGGAAATTTTCTACACCAGAGAGAATAATTATTTCACCTTGAGAGAATCAAGCTGATGACAATCTTTTAATCTGTTAGACCAAGCAAAATTACATGCAAATCATGTAGACTTCTCACTTAATCATAACTTCTGCGTATTTTTAAAACTTAGTCTAAAATAGTTTAAGCATAGGGCCATCACCTTTGAAACATGTTTTGCTTAAACAGAAATTTTATCGGTATTTCTCCTACTGCTATATTAAGCTGTGTATATATAAACCAAGTAAAGAATGCCAAGAACTTAAATAAAAGTTACAGCAACTCCTCTCTTTTTGCTATGTAAATACTCTAGCTTTATGTGTTGTGATACTCACGTC
Organism: Calcarius lapponicus; assembly: GCA_039654755.1. NCBI lineage: Eukaryota > Metazoa > Chordata > Aves > Passeriformes > Fringillidae > Calcarius > Calcarius lapponicus. The sequence continues at coordinate 44,018,005 of CM077481.1, forward strand.
CCAGGGGAAGAAACATAACATTCAAAGGCATAGCTGTCTTTCTTAAAGGATCTGTGAACTACTGTGCACAAAAATATTCTGGGGCAGAGAGGCTGGAGAGATGCAAGAACTTGTTTCAAAGAAGCAATGTATGTTGTATCCTAAGATTTCAGTACTATAACTAATGCAATTAGGTTGTGCCCAATTTGAAACCAGATGTCAGGAGCTTGCTGAATTTGAAGATACATATATATACATCTTGGTTTAGCATAAGACATTAAAAGAAAAACTTATGTTTGGAAATTACTTTTAAAATTGTATGTAATCTGAATTTTTTTATTCTATTTGTTCTGTGATGAACAAATCTTTACCTTTGTTACACAGAAAAAAACCTTGTCGTTTTCTTACATCAATTCTAAAGCACGATTTTTATCCTACACCATTGCATCTGTCTAGCTTTAGAAAGCGCAGTGAAGTGGATGAAGTATTCCTCACTCACAACAAAATTTTGCATATGGAGAAAACAGGGAGCAGTGAAGAAACCAGTTTCAGCACTGAGTGCTTCATGTAGTATCTGGGTTGACAATATATTAAAGCTTTTGGCTGAAATTAATTTATGCAAGAAAGAGAAATTAATAGAGTAGAAAGAAAAGAGGAAAAAATTATAATTGTCCTCCTTTGGTTTTGCTCAACATTTAACAACTGTGTCTAATCCTTCTTTGAAACATTTTTGTACTATCAGAGACAGAGGAATATACTGCTCTTGCAGAAGTCTATGTGTGGGAAGAAACCTAATTTAAATTATCTCAAACAAATGTTCATTTTACTTCAAGCAGTTAACACAACTAACATATCTCCTGCACAACTAATGTATCTCCTGCATCTCCTCAGCAATATATCCTGCATTTCTTCATTTTGGCTGAAGAGTGAGAAAGCCCTGAGTGTGTCAGTTCTGACTGTCACCAGGAATACTCTAAAAATTACATGTGCAGGGAAAACTCAATATTAGAAACAGGAGCAACAGGAAGTGCAGCAGATCGCAGAAGTAAGAGCAAAGGGCTGATCTGAACAGTTTTTTTCACTTGCTATACAGGAATCCTACCCATTGCAAATGCCTGAGGTGTTCTCTCTGAAGCAGTGCTGAAGACTGTCACAGGTAATATGTATCCCAGGATAATTCTCTTTTTGAACTACTCACAGCCATCCTGCTTAAGGGGTCATTCTGATACTCAGACTAACAGCCTATCATAGCCAAAGCTGTGTCTGAATCTGCTGAGTCTTTAAGCCAGGGAATTGCTGTACTTGGTGGAAAATACCCATCACAACAGATTGCCTTCACTAGCAGCTCAGGCTTTCCGACATCCATTAATTATTACCTGGGTTGTGGTTTTGTTCTATTTAAAGAGGGAAACAGAAAGCTCATTAATCTGTGGAGTCTTTCAGCTGCGAAGAAGATTTTGCTTATATGATACTACAATTTTAAGCACTTCATTTTTCAGATCCATATATGATGGCCAGGTGTCTTGCACCAGGATTTATATCTGGGGTTTTTTTGTTTTGTTTTTCTGGCACTGAAATGAAAATACCATTTTACAAAAGAATTTGATGTTTTGACACTTGATCAAGGCCTCAAGATCAAACCCATCTGTGAAAAGACCTAAATCCTTAAAATAAATTGGATTATCTATCTCTTCGACAAAGAGATGTGAAGATCCCTGTTTACATTCCCCAAGTGTGGTAGTTCTGGAAGAGATGTGCATTTTGTTACCACCACCTTACTGTTGATCAAATTAAAATTCCAAAGCTGAATGTGGTGTCCTTAAAGTAGTCACTGTACAACTCAGCCAAGTGCAAAGACTCATATTTTACATTGATAGAGAAAATCCCAGAGCATGTCAATGAATTATGAATTAGAATTCTATGAATACATAGAATTATGTACTCATTTCCATTTATAATGCTGCACAAAATACTTGCTGCAATTGAAAGCCAAAATGAGCAAAGAGGGTTCTAAGCTCAGGGCATGTCTACTGGGATGTGTGGTAACTTTCTGATAAGCTGTTTTCCATTCCTTTAATACAGCAATCTAGATGCCCTGAAAACCAGATATCTCTTCACATACCATGTTTGTTTCTGAGCAATAAGAAAGCACCTAGTTTAAAGAAAATAAAAAGAGATAAAATTATATTCTTTGACTATTTGTTGCTCTTCTTTTCCTATCTTCACTCCTACAAGTAAATATAATATAGCACATCAAAGTCTGTTTTGGGAGAAATGATAAGTTTTGGATATAATTGAGCAAAGAAGGAAGACAGAGGAAAAGCAAATCTATGAATATTTGCAAAAATAACAAGAACAAGAAGGTATAACTAAAACATGTAACTAAGGACAAAAAATAGATCTTAGCAGCAAGTAAAATCCTGAGAAAAATATTTCAAAGGAAGTGATAAAAAATCCATCTGTAAATGACATTTAATGCGTAAGATGTAGAAGATCAACTTGTCTGTTTTGTCAAGTGGATCTGCCCTCTCCAGTTCCTATTCACTGAATCTTCATGGTTAATCTAAAACTATCTGAATAAAACAGTAACTTTAAACATTAAAAATGTACATGTAATTTTAAATGTAAAACACCAATCTTAAAAGGCTCTTATCTGACATTTCAGCTGAACTGTTTTAGTCAGATTTCCACTTTTTGCTTTCAGCTATAGCAGCTGTCATCAAGGTCACTAACGAGACCTTGCCAAAATGAGGTCCTGCTTTCTGAATGCTTCCCTTCAGATCTCCATTCTCTTTTTTCCTTCTCATAGGGTGTCCTTCACTTTTTACTTCCAGGGGTGTTACCCTGCTAATTCCACCAACAGAATGGATAGCAAAGTCTTTGCTTGCTTTGTTGTCTCCATTGATATTGTCCAGATCTCTCAATTATTTTTCTTCCTTTTCTATGATCGGCCCCTGGGATTTCATCATCTGCTCCAGAGTTTCAGCTGCTACATACTATAAAACGTACTGCTTTGCAAGTAACAGAACAGTCTTTCATGTGGAAAACTGATTAATTCCATTGTTTATCTTTGGTTATAAATAGATGTTGCCTGCATTTCAGTTAATCAAGAAAAAATTACCCATAATTTGTAACTTATAAGATGTTTAGAAAAGTTTTATTACTATGCCTCCAACTGCACCTCACTTGTTTCCCACCTCCTTCTCTCTTCTTTCCTTCCCTCCCCTCGACTCCCTCCTCCCCAGATTCCTTTCTCTGGATGAGTTATGAGTTAATGACTTCTCACAACCCAAATATCTGTTACATTTGCAATATAAGGTAGGTTTGGTTTTTTTAATTAACCATTATAACAACCATTATTACAGAAAAATTCTATTTAAATGCACTTATAAAAGTACAGTAAATTGTAACTGTAAATAAAATGTAAACCATTATCTTTATTAAATGCTTGTTTTATGGGAAATGAACACTATGTTTTAACCTTTGATTTTTTTAATATTTCCTTTAATGATGTTTACATTATTTTAAAATAGTCTGATAATTTATGTTTGTTATTGTCCATGAGAAACACTTTCCAGTATATAATGAGAGGTCCTTTTAGAGAAATGTAGTAGAGAAATGTAGTTCAGTTGTAGGCAGATGTGAAGGGTATTTTCAGGACGCAGTTTAAATGAAATTAAAAGGATTGTAACTCATCCAATACCCATCTAAACTAATATGGCAGTCATAGTTTACACCATATAATATAAACATTTTGGAAAGATCTGGTGACTCACAGACAATCCTGTGCTTCAAAGCATTGGTGAAGGAATTCATTAATAAAGAGCTTACCTTATAATTGTTCTGCTGCCTAAAATGCTCCAAAGCAATACTAACCCTACTTAATGAGTACAGCTATTATTTTTCAGTTAACTTGACATCTTCACTCCCTTAGAGCTGAGCATAAAAATAAACTGGTGTAAAGCAGCATCCAAGGAGATGAATTAAACATCTCAATACTTCAGCAACCTTTTCAGAAAGGTTAGCTTTGATCCATATAGATGGAAGCCCTTTTAAAGTCTCATTTCTAGTCTTCTCCTGAGAAAAGGTAATCCCAAATGTGTAATTTCCAGTTTTTGATTTTACCCTGTTTCTGTTATCAATATATAAACACTGTCTCTCTTCTTCAGCACGGGAACCACTCAACAACTTTGGCATTAAAATTGCTCCACAAAAATGAAGCCAGACTACATGCAGAACTTTTTTGACTGCTTATATACATTTAGAAAATGTATCTATTAATTAGAATGGCAATACTTGTCAAATGAGAAGTGGCGGAGTCTCAGACAGAAATTACTTGCTGGAGTTTTTTTTCAATTAATTTGTAAGTGGGCCAAAAGTTTTACATAAAAGTTTGCAATATGTGAGAAGTGGATACCCACTGTAAATGATCAAAGAAATCTGATCTGACAAACTGTATCTGTGTGGTGCCTCATTGTAAAATCAAATGGTGAGTTTTGAGGCTCACAGTAATTCCTGCTCCTTATTATTAAAAAAAAAAAAAAAAAAAAAAAAAAAAAAAAAAAAAATTAAAATCCTGCTGGATAACATATAGTTGCTGAGTTTTTATTATTTTTTTTATGTTTTCTTTGTGTTTTGTTTTGGGGTTTTTTAGCATGTGTGTGTGTGTGTGTGATTTTTTTGGTTCGTTTTGTTTGTGTATTTTAGGTTTTTGTTTGCTCCTTTGTCTTTTAATCAGAGAATCATAAAATGTTTTGGTTGGAAGGAAGCTGAACAACCACCTAGTTTCACTTCCCCGCCATAGGCAGGGGCACCTTTCACTAGACCAGGTTTTTCAGAGCCCCGTCCAACTTGGCCCTAAACATGTCCACGGCTGGGACATCCACAGTTTCTCTGGGAACCAGTTGCAGTGCCTTGCCACTCTCACAGTGAGGAAACTCTTCCCAATATCTAATCTAAATCTACCCTCCCTCATTTTTAGGCCCTTCTTCCTTCTCCTACTGCTCCATGCCTTTATGAAAAGTCTCTTTCCAGTTCTCTTGAAGACCCCCTTCTGGTACCTGAAAGTGCTATAAGGCCTCCTTTCTGTAGCAGAAATCACTTTAATTTAAAGCTTTTTTAAAATTTTTAAGTTGGAAGTTTAAAAAGATGAATAATTATCACTTTCCTGTACTAAAGAAAAATCCTTTATTTTAAGTGGTACAGTTACTACTCTAATTTTGAGACTTTTTCCTCCATGTTTTTTACCTAAATAATGAAAACATCAAGGCTAAACTGTCAGTACTTTTACTCGGCTTTAAAAGAAATAGCTAATCTTTATTCAGTTATGTTAACTGTTGGAAGAATTGTGAATTAAATGGCTTAATTTAAAGAATAGTTCTGCATTTTAACAGAATATCTCAGCTAAATAGAGGAAAGAGACAAGTAAAAGAGAAACTGAAATTATAGCTTTGTTGACCCTCACCTTTGGATTTTGATGGGGTCACTGCATATATAGCTATGATTTTTTGCATTACTGAAGAATTTTTGGTCATAACTCCCTCCCCACCCCAGCCCCATCATCTCCTTTTCTGATGCCAGCATGAACAACAGTGTGGGAATGCTAATTATTAGGCTGGAAAAATACTGTGTTTAGCCTTCTGATCTGAGTTTTTGCACCTGCGAAAACACTGTGTCCTTGGACATCTCTAGGTGTGATAACAAGGAGTCAGAGAGACGTGGGAAAGTGGAATGCAAGACTAAAAGAATGAAGAAAAGTTGATATATAGCTTAACGAAGAGAATGCTTAGTTTACAGAATATGTATGAGCTCATTAACACTATTATAAAAGTATGTAACCGGATCAATAAATGGGAGACCAATGATCATCACCCCTAAGATGTGCACGTCTCCCCTTCGCCTTCCTCAAATGGTGGACATTCCTTAAATGGAGTTTTCCTTAAATGGTGATTTTTTTTTACACAACAGGAACTATTTTTTTTTTGCAATGGCAAAAATTTCCTGAGAACTGCTAATCTCATAAAACTGATTTAGGATAGGAGTATTTTGATAGTTCCTGTTCTTTTGAAATATTCTTAATCCTCTTTTAGAACTTGTTATCAAAATATTCAGCTGTATTTTAACATCATTGACTCCACACCTGAAACTCAGTGCATATCTGGCTTGAATTTCAAGCATAACTAGTCTAAACAGTCTGAAAATGCTGAATCTCCATAGAGTGCAAATTATTCTACTTAATACCACAAGTGGAAATTCCTAAAATGTGAAAATTGCTACCGGCCACTTAACAAGTGCCACCCCAGGTTTAAGGAAGAGCAGATGATATAATTATGTTACAGATTCTAGGGAATCAAGACAGAGAAAAATCAACAGTGAGAATACTGGGCATTTTGGGGCCATCTAAATGGTCCATGTGGCCAAGCCAGGTCAAGCAATGCCACCCATCTGATGCCTTCTGCTGCAGCCAGGGATGACTGTTGTGGGGTCAGGACAGAGGACTGTAATTTTCTTATTTGTAAATTGCAGAAATCAACATTCGTCTTAAACTTTTGCAAATATTGCTTTTAATTTCACATGAGACCTTTCAAGGACTGCTTAGGATTTAATGGGATTATCTTGCTTGGATCAGAAATTTATTGGGCTGTAGGATGTTAGGACTATTTTATGTACTCTTTTATTACATGACAGTAACAGCTGCTTTAGAGCAAGAATCACTTCTTGTAAAATTTAATACCTAAATTTATTATTTTCTTAATGTAGCTGTATAGGAGGTTTACTATGCACTCTATCAAGCTACTTAGGAGTAAAAATGAATAAAGATAAGGTCTACTATTTGCAAAGGTATGATTGAGCTTTCCTGTTAATAATATATATATATTTCTTCCTCATTATCATAATTTCAGTCAGTGTTCACAGAACTTCTGTTCTCTGCCTGTTTAAAATGTTATCTATTCTTCCTTGCAGACATCTCTTTGCTGTGGCAGAATAACAAAGTAAAAATCAGGAATGACTGCAGGGTCATAATATAGCGTTTGAATGCCCAGGACCTGGAGGTGAGAGTGAACAGCATTCCCCAGGGGTGGGAAAATTGCAGATTCAAACGATAGGTCAGCAGTGAGACAATTCCTACAGCACGAGAGAACAGTGATTTCCATGACAACAGGCTGTGGGCAGGGAGAGTGACTCAGAGGAAGAGATAATCCCACAGGACTGACAATTACTGGTGATTACTCTGGGAGGTTCCTGACCCAGTGTATCTCCCATACAGATGCATCTAGGCAATTTGACTCCTGACAAACATCAGCACTTTTTCCTCAAAATTTGTCATGGACACTTCCCCAGGCATTGCATAGGAACTTATGTTATGTGAATTCTCAAATACTGTATTTAGTTTTTCAAAACAACTTTGTTCAGAATTGTTTTGGTTTGTTCATGAATGTGTGTCAGAGAGAGAGAGAGAGAGAAGCATCAGAAATTTTCCTGTCTATATTTGGATGAAGAATTACATTATTGAGGACTTGATCATATAACATGTTACAGTCAGAAGACACTGTTCACATCAGAGGTCTTCTTCTGCTTAAATTGTAATTTAAACCTGGTCTTGGCACCTCCTGCCCCATCCAGATAATTTCTCTTGAGCTACCCTGCATATATATGTGATGCTAATGAAATGGCTCAAAGTCTGACTAGTCTATTTAAAGCAGTCTATTTTTACCGGCATTCCTAGGTAATTTTTTTAGCTTTTCTGACTCTGCTGCTGCCACTCAAATTTAACCTTGGACAGCAGGATTTTTCAATCATACCAGTACTCAGCTCCAACTGCTGAAGTTGTCAAATAACTATTCATGCAATTGAAAACCTGAAAGTGTTACCAGAGCTTTTTGCTTACAGACTGGTAGGTAGATGAAAAATATCCAGAACGTTGTGAAAGGTGAGACTTTATTCCGTATTGATAAAGACAAACAAATCACAGTAAATAAGGTACTTTAAGCTGTAAATTAAAAAACATCTTAAAAAGCAAGTATAATTCCCCTTTTGCCTCCTTCTCTTCTGTTTTAGTGGCTTAGATAGAGCTTAATGGCTGCCAGGTCAGCCTTCCTACACTGTTGCTGGCATAGCTCAAAACCTTTTAAACTCTTTAGTCAGTAGGCCAATTCTACTGCTGATCTTCAAATTCATAATTCGGGGATATGCAAGTAACTTTACAAACATTCATACTGAGTTTGCTAGCTACTTTTCTTCCTGTATGCAGAGAACCAAAGATTGTAAGACTATTTCCAGTTAATGTAATTCTGTTTTTAATTTCCTGTTCTATTTCTCATATGCTACATAAAAGGGGTCGGTTTATTCATCTCTAATTATTTAGTTTGGTTCATTGCACTTACTTATTTTAGGATTTATACCATTTTTAAAAAGCATTCTTCTTAATCTATGTTCAAATAAAAGGTCTTTTTTAGAAAACAGACCAGACCCTCTTAATACAAAAATAGTCATAGTGACATGTTACTTTGTCTTTTGAACAGTTCATTGCACAAGTCTCCTCTGGCACACAAATATCTGCAATGGAAACAGCAAAAGCCCTGTGTAGTGTAGCTAATACTGTGTAATGCAAGAAGGCAGACAGCAGGTGTTAATGTCTCAGAACTGTTCTAATATTACACCTATTCCCTACTTTTCTCAGTCTCATGTTTAATGTTTACAGTAGGCTGGCAGTGACTGTGCTGTAACTATATTTTTAGTTTCAGCCCATAAGTTCTATAGAACTCTAAGACACTGTCTTTCAAGCTCTGTGTGTGCACATACAATTTTAATGACCCATTTTCATTACATGTGACAGGTAGGATCCTGAAATATTAAAAGCATTGTGCACACATGGAATAAACTTTCACGTTCTGGGATCCAGAGAGGCACCCGAAAGCTGTAGCTATGTGACTTGAGAAGATGCCAGGATGTGCTGCCAAGAAAGGGTATTCTTCCTCTGTTTTCTGTTTCCCACACCTTCCTCAAGATCAAGCATTTTACTGTATGCCATGGCTAACATGTGTGACTTTGTGACTGGATGGGGCAGTGACCTCAGCAGGCAGGAACTATCTCAGAAAGGAGCCAAGACAAAGCAACTGATGTGCCCTGACACTGAGCCTAATGAATCCTGGGGCTCATATAAGAGACAAGACAAGGATGTGTGGGCCAAAACAGTGGCCAAGGTAAAAAACAGTAATCAGAAGAAGCTCATGGAAAATGATACTCTGAAATGCTCTCTTCTCACTTTTGCAGACTGGATATCCTCGTCTCCTGTACAGGACAGTTTCTGGGTTAGTAATTCCACTCAGTGGTTACAGTTGTCTTGCCATAAAACTGACACCAAGTCAAACTAAGAGGCAAGAAGCATCACCAAAGAAGCAATTAAGCCAAGGAGTAAAGACCATCTTCCAGATTCTCAAGGAGATTTCTCATGCAGTGTTTTTGCCAAGCATTACTATGGCAACTGATAAGAATATTGATTACAGCAGAGTTTCTTCTTCCAAATGCTGGAGGCAGATGATTTGTGTTTGGTTTTAGGGTTGTTTTTTCTCCTCTGAGGGTAGTGCTATATCACAAATAATGCTGCAGATTTATGTTAAGAGAAGCTGTTAAACATTGTGCTTGTCTTCTGATTGTGAATGATAGTACATTTAGGACTTGCAGGAAATATGAAAAGGAGATTGGCTTTCAGTTGCTTTGAGAATCTAAGTTAAGGACAATTTATTTTAGTCAAGTAAAACATTTAGAAAACATAATACATAGAAATTTTGTGATAGTGATGGTAGACCACTGCATGTTCTTAAATATGCATATTATATAGATGCAATGCTGCTATTTTGCCAAGGAAAAACAACTTATTTTTGTGGAGAAATAAAGAGAGGTTTGTGGCAAGTTTATGTGGATGATGTAGTGAAATATCATGATCTATAAGCTTTTGTCTTTCTGATTTTTTCAGGTGTGCATTTAATATAGGTATGATCATGTCTTTGTGGATTATTGATTTTCATGTTCAGCATTTGTTGGTATTTGAACATGATTTCAAAAGTGGTGGATAATTTTGGAAGTTGTAATTGGTAAATGCCAGACAGATAGTTTATCTGTGTAGCTTTTTTTTCTTTTGATATATGTGCCTTTTCCTCAGTATCTGATTTTACTTCACATTTGAAGGATATTTGTAAACTCCAAGTTATATGCCTTTTTAATGCTCTCTGCTGCCAGATCTTTCCTGAATCCTTGGCTTTAATGGCTTTAATGGCTCTAATGGCAACAGGAAGAGCAGCATTACCAATCTTCTTACCTGTGACCAGGGAAGCTGAATTTGGAAGATCTGATTTGAAATAGGAATATTGCCCACAGATTTCCCCTACCTTTTCCTTACTGAACATGATTATCACTGTTTTCTGTTGCTGGCATTGACACACTCCTGTGGGTATCACTTTGTAACTTCTCATCCTTTCCTGAATGTTCTGGATGCTGGGTGTGATGTGTTTGAGAAAAAAATTTAAAATTATGGCCATAATTAGGAGCACTCTTGGATGTGGCTACCTGGAAAATATGCACACTGTGTCTTGCTTATGTTTTGAGCTGTCATAAATCTTGAATGACACTAGGTGTTTTAGAAATTAACAACTATTCTTGCATCGGGGAGGATATTTCTCTTTGAGCAATATTGTAGCAAAAAGGACAATGGACAGGTGAGAAATATCACTTTAAAAATATGTAAAACTATTTTAATAAGGTTTTTGATAAGGACTCCAATATTTGATAACTAGGAAAAAAATCCCTGAATTTCTTCTACTCTCATCATTGAAATTACTTCATCTATTGCATAGAGTAAAAAAAAAAAAAGAACATAATACCAAATACTATTTTTAAAAGGAAAAAAAATTTATAAAGTGTAGATTCAGGATTGTGCAGAGAAATTACTTTTTCTCATTTGTGTGTTGGTAGAACTTCATACCAAACCCAAGGGGCATAAAAAATTCTTTGTTCTTACTTTTCTGTTCTTACTGGATCTTGAGTGGAAGTTAAAATTGTCCTTCTGTTTTCCTGCTTTGCAATGGGAATTCTTTTTCCTCTCTCCATTATTTTAGATATGTTTTCACCAAGATGTTTAACAACTTGATTCAGTAAAGCCCAAAACTATTGCTATGTTTTAGATGTTTCTCATTTTTTTTCTCAAAAACCCCTCTGCTACTGTGCTGAAGTAGCTTGATCTCATACAATGAAAGATTAGTATAGTGTGAAAAATGTGAAATGCAAACAGATGGAATTAAAACTGAAAGAAAAGGTTGGCAGTTTGTGGCTTGTTTGTATCATAGGATCACTGTTAGCAGGTAGCAAATGCTCTGCAATAGTTTTCATACAGAAGCAACCACAGTAACAGTGGGTGAGTAGCCAGGCAATAGAAGGCACTTTCTGATATTTGTTGATGAGTATACCATCAACCAGAAGGAGCTCAGTCGAACAAATTTTTAGGGAGTGCTTTTTATTTGGTCCCTCCCCCTGCTCCCAGAAGGCCAATGTGTTATCTCTTGCTTTCAGTATATCAGTGTGTCTCTGTCTCTCTCTAATTATCTTTACAAGCTTAACAAATATGAGATGAAACTTGTAAAGAAGATTAAAACAGAGTATCAAGTTACTAAATCTGCAGGTAATTTTATTTTGGTTTATGTTAATCTAGCTTGAAGCTAGTACAAGTATTGCAGTAAGTAGATGGCCTAGTAACAATCAGAGGATGACCTTTTATAATTTCAGTCTCTTCTTGTGGAACTTCATTTGTCTGAAGCAGAAGCAGTTCTTAACATTTCACAAATATATTTCAGGTGTAGCTATCACATATTTTACATCAGTGATTGTTTTCTTTCCCAAGAGGTCTGATTTAATAAACAATTTGTTTAAATAGTGAAAATTATAATCATGTTTGGCATATAAGAAATGTATGGATTATTTCATATTAATTGTTAATTTTGTAAATGGCTCTTTCAAATTTTAAATAAATTATTTTCTGTGTTGTTCAAAGAGGTGACATTTAATGGCATTCAACTAAATAGTAAAATGCTATTACAATATGAACAGCAGAATGTACACACTGCATATGACCACAGATACCTGTTCATTTCTACAGCTGCTATTTGATTCTGGTGACCTGATTTTAAATCTGATGTGCCTCCAGCAGATGTAAGTAAGGGAAACTCAGATGAAAATCTAAGCCCAAATGAGTAAATAAAAGTTTTGCTATTGATTTTTATTGAGGCAGGGACTTTTAAGAATTTACTGCAGATAATTAAAACTGAATTTGACCTAGAAGGATTATAGAAGCGTGTCAAGTGGTGTGAAAATCCCTAGAAAAATGAATCATGACAGTAACATTAAAAGAAGGTTGAACTTTAAAAAATTAGAATTCTTTCTACCATCCTTCCATCATGATTGTAAGACATTTGCTTAAAGAATAAAGAAAATATATATTTTTTTTTAAATGGAGATTGATTTATGTTCATTAAATAGCCTGCTAGGCTTGTGATTTCATGTCCTAATCAGATATATCTTTGAAAATTTGTAAGGTGTAGTTAAGTTTGTAAAACCTATATGAACTAGGGGCTATTAGGAGTAGGTATCTAAATCTGCAGCTGCACTGAGTGGTAATTAACTCCACTGCATTATTTGTATTACCACTGCACTGCACATAAAAGCCTCCTGTCAAAGCCTAGCTTTATTTCAGATACAAGCATCATATGTCCTTTTTGCCTTGGGTATTAGCATGCCTACATGATTATTTGAAAATGTGTGAGTTTTGCTACTTAAAATGAAACATAAACATTGTAGAGCAATAAAGTTGTGTAAAATTTCTCCTACTATTTCCTGGATTTAATTAGTTTTATTCACATATTGTTGGATATTATTGATATGTGCCCATGTGAGTGGGTAGTGGAAGCTCTGTGGAAACTCCTCCTTCATTCTCAAAGTCTGCCTGTGGTGAATAATGGTAGATAAAAAGCAATGTCAAAAGAGTTGCTCTGTATATTTGTGACTTCTGCAGGTTCACAACAGTTAAATCTGTAATCCATGGAACAAAACTACCGCTAGTCTCTAGAAATTACTCCTCTAGCATACAGTATGGATGTCGGGCTACCAGCAATTTTTCTCTGAAATCCATTCCTGATTGGTCTTATTACTCCTTATTGAGGCTTAAGCACACGTGTTTTATCTTTTCTGGGAAATGTAAAGAACTTGAATGCAACTTTGTTTTCTTGTTTTTCTAGAGGGATGGGTTGGGTTTAGAAGCGGGTGCTTTGCACCTGCTTCTGAGTTTGGCAGGAAATTGGACTCCTAGAATCTTTGAATCATTGGGTAGGAAGGGACTTTAGCAACAATGTGGTTCCACCCTGCCTGTCATGGTCAGGACACTTTCCACTAGACCAGGCTCACATCCAGAATCACATCCAACCTGGCCTTGAATACTCTCAGGGATGGGGCATCCACAGCTTCTGTGGGCAGAGTGCCTCACCACTGTCAAAGTAAAAAAAATCCTTCCTAATGGCTAATTTAAACCTACTCTTTGTCCTTTTAAATGTATTACCCTTTGTCCTGTCAATTCATGCCCGGATAAATAGCCCCTCCTTATCTTTCCTGTAGTGCCCCTATGAGTGCCGGAAAGCTGCTCTGAGGTGTCCCTGGAGCCTTCTCTCTTCCAGGCTGAACAGCCCCAACTCTCCTAGCCTGTTCTCAAATGGCAGATGTTCTGATCTTATTCTTGGTCCACTAGAGCAGGTCGGTTTATCTTTTTTGTGCTGCACACCACAGAACTGGACACATTGGTCCAGGTGGGTTCTCACCAGAGCCCTGCTGGCCGTGATGCTTTGGATGCATCCCAGAACATGGTTTGCCTCCTGAACTGCGAGTGCACATTACCAGCTCATATTAATTTTTGAATCCACCAGCTATCTCAAATCCTTCTCCTCACAGCTGCTCTCAATTCATTCTCTGCCCAGCCTGTATTTGTGATTGGGATTGCCCTGACCCAGGTGTGGGACCCTGCACTCACCTGGTTTAACTTCATGAGTTCCACACAGGCCCACGTTTCCAGCCCATCCATGTCCCTCTGGATAGCATCCTTTCTCCACAGCATGTCAACTGCATCATGCAGCTGGGTGTCAGAAGCAAACTTGCTGAGGGTGCCCTCGATCCCTCTGTCCATATCAATGAGAATGATATTAAAAAATATTGGTCCCAATGCAGGCTTCTAAGGGACACCAGTTATCAGTTGTCTCCACCTGGACACTGAGCTATTGGCCACACCTCTGTGAGTCAAATCAACCAGCCAATTCCTTATCCACTGAGTGCTCTTCCTGTCAAATCCATGTTGAGACAAGGATGTTGCGAAGGACTGTGTGAAAAGCTTTGCACAGTTCAAGGCTGACAAGTGTGACATCAGTCACACTTCCCTCATCCACAAATATTCTAACCCCACTGTAGAAGGCCACCAAATTCGTCAGGCACATTTCCCCCTTAGTGAAGCCGTGTTGGCTGTTAGCAATGACAAAATTTCACTAGGGCATGATCACTGCAGCCCAGACTGCCTACAGTCTTGACCTTTCACGTAAGTCTTTCTGCATGAGTGAGCAACAGATCCCACAATTACTGTTCTTTGATTGGAGTCTCCATCTCCCATTCTAGAAAGCTATCCTCAGTGGATCTGTTTCCTGGTCTACTTGCAGTTTGTTGGGCCAATTTGCCAGATGTTACAGTTGGTTTAAGTGCTCTGCCAGGCTCAGGGCCTGCAAGCAGGAGGATTCCCAAGGCTGACAAACGGACTCCTCATCTCCCTTCAGATAGCCTGTAGTAGACACTAACAACAAAATTTCCTTTGTTGACTTGTTCTCTAATTATCACCCATGAGCTCTCAGTCCTGAAGTTCAAAGAGTTCCATGGGATCAATCTCATTATTAACACAGCAGGCAACTTTCCCACTTCTCTTCCTTAGATTCTTTCTCATGAGGAAGATTTACAGTGTTTTCTTTTGAAGTGTAGAACCTAACAGTGAAGGAGACCTAGGCTAGGTTGCTGCTATTTTTAACCCACTTCCCAGTCTTACATACCCTCTCATTCCACAAGCTGCTAATTCTCCTAAAGCTATAGTCCTAGTCTTCTTGCTCTTTTTAACTTAGTCTGATGGGGCAAGAATGGACTTTACACTCCACCAATGAGATGTCATCACTTCTATAACATCAAACTTTGCACTGACTGCCATGTTTTTATTTAGCTTCAAAAAATAGGGTAAAATACATTCCTGATGTTTTAAAAATCCATAATTTGTTTGCTTAGTCAATGAGTAGTGTAATATGATTGCTTTCTGTAGACTCACTGATAAGAAAATCAATACTTCCCTACTTGTGCCCTTCAACCAGTCCACTGTGTAAGGGGAGGAGAAATATGAAAAACAGGGATTTAAATGTATGAATAAGAAAATAAAAATTTGCTAGCTTGCCCTTCATTAGATTTCATAGAACACTCTTCCATGAGGAATATTTTTATGGTCTTTACTATTTTTACACCTCTTTTTATACTATGGTTTTCCCTATCCCAAATTTACCATGCTTAAGGTCACTAGGGAGTTTAAAAACAAATTCACATCATACTTTCAGGTCATGCTATTACAGCAGTGGTTTACTTTTGCAAAGAATAATGTAATCCAGAAGTTGTTGGACAGCCTTTATTGCTAACAGCAGCAACTGCAACAAAGGAAGGCTGGCTCTATGGATAAATAACCCACTGCCAATTCTGTGAGAAAGCAGATGCTTGTACTTTTTTCAGGGAGTTGCATTCAAAGGATATACCAACATGTTTAAATAAGAATTGCAAGGATGTAAATACAAATTATTGAAAACTGAATTTTTTCCTTTTTTAGTTTTGCCTCCTCTAAGCTGTATAATATGTGTGAACTTATATATAAATATATATAAATTGTCATTGGGGAAATGAATGTTAAACCTTTGAAAGCAGTATTTCTAATAGAACCACAAGTATCCATTACAAGAGGATCTTAAATTTTATCAGAATATAGATGAAGGTATTTGAAATTTTCTGTCACAAGTGGTGAGGTTATTTTATCATTAGCCAAGTTACTCTTCATAGCAGTTTGCTCTTACTAGAAAAAAAAGTTGCTCTATTTTGTTGAAAAAATGCTTGCAATGGGAAATGAAGTTTTAAAAAGCTACTACAACAACTGGTGTGAAATTACATTAGTTAACAAGTAAACTGCCCATGTGAAGTCATCGGGAGGATTTTCCTCTGAGAAAATTGCTGGTCCTGAATAATGTTACTTGTACAATTTGCCCTTTCCCCCCACTTTCTGATAATGTGACATGGATGGACATAATTGTACATTCATTCATCTGGGTTTTTTCTGCAGAGGAAGTAATTTGTCTAGCAGTCATAAATTAGGCTCTTTCTGGTACCTAAATTATATTTCCTTTCTCTCTTTTTGCTTATAAACACTCCTTTAATGAAATGACTCAATAGAATCATATTCCTGCTAGAACCTGTCCCTTTATTTTTTTGTGCTTCTAGAATTCTGGGAAAGTCAAAAGTGCTGAAGCAGCTTTTTAGTAATATGTTTCCAGTCTTCAAGTGCAAAAAAAGAGCCCAGTTTTGCTGATTGCCTTAATAAAAAGCTCATTTCAAATCTCGGACCAGTTGTAGGGTTTTTTTTCCCTCTCCCATTCTTCCCCAGATCAAAAGCTATTTAATAAGTGAGGTATTTTTGTCCCATTTCAGCTCTGAGGCTGTGCACTGGCAGGAGCTATGAATCTATATAGTTTTATTTCAGTACTTTGCATTGCTCGTGACTGTGAATCCATACTGGTATTTCTATCCTTGGGGTCTAAGAATCAATTCTCTTGTACTCCAGAAGATTCCTAAGAAGGTATACTTGTTCTTTTCTCATTTCTCAGTCTACTTATCTGCACTGAGGTATGTTACTCCTATCTTTCTCTTAAATGGCACTTTTCCTGAAGATATAAGTCTGAAAGGACTGCTAGTCAATACCTTGCTGGTCATTTACCACAATAAATATTAATCAAACAATCCAATAGGAATCAGCTTTTCTAATGATATGGCTGCAATGTGTTACTTAAGAGTTCTTGTCATGTAACAGTTATTTGACTGTTCATACAAAACTGCAATTGCATTTGTGTTCATACATAACTATCTTACCTATACAGATGCCTTCTTCATTCTGTATTTTCCTGCAGGTGCCTTCCAATGATGCAGGCAAGCATGTAACGTAAGCCCTCATTGCGTCTGCTTACGCCCAAAGTATGTGCAAGAGGGCCTGTGGGATGAGGTGACGTGAGCAAGCTGCAGGCGGTGCTGATTGTTATGGGTGTAGATTGTAGGCTGGAGGCCAGATATTCTTGACTTGGCTGCAGAGAAATGTCAACTCAATTTCTTCCTCTAAATGCAGAGGACAAGAATTTCTAAGACTATTCCATAAAGCGGTAACTGTTTAGCCTGGAGAAGAGAAAGTTTGTGGCAGGGGTTTTGAGTGTATATAAATCTCTGGAGGGAGGGTGAGAAGAAGATGCAGCCAAACACTTTGCAGTGGTGCAGAAGATCACAAGATAGACAGGGGATACTATATGAATACTTTATTAGTGTCAGGTTTACTAAGCACTAGCACAGTTTGCCAGGAGGGTGTTGAAATCTGCATCCTTGAAGACACCCACAATCTGACTAGACAAGAGTCCTAGGTAGCCTGCTCTAGGTGCTCCTGCTTTAGCAGCAGTTGGTTCTCCAGAGGTCTCTTCAGCCTCAACCATTTTGAGTCTTTGATTTCACTTTACAGTTAATGAGTCAATAGGAAAATCCTATTCTGGGAGCTGCTCCAACCTATACAATTATCTTTCAGAACAGAGATAATAATCAGGTTAGTTTATTCTCTTTGTCTTTTAACATGTGAACTATTAAGACACCAAAATTTCTTCTGTTGTTTCATGACAACACCCAAATACTTCTGGAATACCAGCAACCAAGCTGGTGTACTTACGTACCAAGTAAGTGTTTGCAGTGGTCACAAAGATTCTTTTAGGCTTTGAATGTAAGCCTTAGGGTCGAATAAAAACCGTGGCAGTGGTGAGTCTTCAGCATCCCGTAGGATGTTACAGGGATGTGTTGAGTGAAAGAATGGAAAGAGCTGTGCCATAGATCTTCAGATCAGTCTAACTGAGTGACTTCTTGAGTCTGTTTACTTCACACCAATTTAAAACCCAAACAGTTTATGATGGGACAGATAATCATTGCTGTTACACTTTGAGAACTTTCTGAGTAAATTTATCATTCCCTCATCCTTAACTTTATAATCTTCCTTAACTATATAATCATGTCTGTTTAATATCTAAGGACTTGAAATCATGAAAATCATGAAAACCAGAGGTGACAGATGCTCTTAGAAGTTTCCAAACAAAAAGAACCAGAGTCAGAATAGGAGTAGTAAGTTAAAGCATTTATTGCTAGAAGCTGAATTTATTCAAGACAATAAAAAATACCACATGCATTTGATTATAATTCTAGCAAGAGATCTTATACAAATCCAACATAAAAACCCACAGCAAATGCTGCTATTTTTAAATTTTGCCAGTTCATTAAGTTCTTTGTCTCATGCTGCTAAATGCTTTGCAGAAACATATAACACTAATGCTATTGTGATACACCCTGAAATGTGGAGGCTGTCAAAATAAATTCATCTAGCTGGAGAACCTATCAGCATAAAAAAATAAATAAATTTATTTTCTGTCTTGAAACTGTCAGGAACTTTCTGCTGGTCAAGTCAGTTGACATAAATGTTCTGACAGGTTGACTTTGATTGCTTGTACCTAATCTCATCAAATCTAATTTGCATGAAAGAACAAAGCTATATGGAATTAAAAATAAACAGTGCAAAAAAATGCAACATTTGTGCGTATAAAGTGCAACATTTGAAGTTTAGGGTAGCACAGATTAATTCTTTCTCTCCCATGCAACTGCAAGTTCAAAGAATTTGAAACTCTCTAAGATATCAAATAGGAAATGGCATTGCCAACAACGTGAAGAGTACAAGAAAAAAACCCCAAAAAAACTAGATGTGATATTTCTACTGTAAATGGTTGTTTAAATAAAAACTGGTAATAAAAGTCTGTCTGAAAGAAGCATCATACCTGAAACCAATATGTTATGTCACCTTCTTCCCTAGAATGGCACCTTAGTGTCCATATCTCCGGTATGTTTATCTGTCATGCTCTTGTTTTACCAGCTATGTAAACCCAATGCTAACAGGAATTATGCTGGTTGGTCAGAAGAGTTGCAGGAAATAGCTGGTGCATTCAAGATTTCTTGATATAATCTTGGTTATCATGCAATTTAAGTTGTATTCTGGTTTGAGCAGGGCCAATGAATTTAATATTTTTATAAAAGATGCACAAGACAATGCCAGAAAAGAGAGATTGTCCATTAGAGTTGATATCCTTTTTTAATTTTAGTTGCCAAAAGAAAATAATTTCTGTCAAGTGAAGACATATAGCAGCCAAATATTCCTAGTGGTTCTTGACCAAATTTTGAGTTAAACTGTGCATAGAAAATTTATCATGTGCAAGGTTTTGTTGTTATTTGGTTTGGGGTTTGTGTTTGGGGCTTTTTGCTTGTTTGTTTGAGGTTTTTTATCTGACATAGTTCAGTCATATTCAAAATGTTTTAAGTAAAGAACTAGAGCAGCAATAGGTAATACAGCAGTATATCTGTTATTTTACAGATCACAGCAATTTCATATCATTCTTTTATTGGCAAAAGATAACCTAGTAATTGACCCAAATCCTCATAGGTTGTTTATGGAATGCTGCTTGTTTTCCAGAAAATTCTGAACTAGATCAAATTATTGGAATCTGCAATTATCTTTCAAATACTATTGGTAGCTATAAATGTGTTTCAGGAGCACCTACACTATATGGAATCCTGAGGGGAGATTAATGTCTCAGTCAAGTACAGATGAAGATTCTTCATCTGCAAATTTGTTTAAAATAGATTTTAATTACATCAGAGAAATTTAAGTGTACTGATAGCAGGTTTTTGTGGTGTGCCATTTTTTATAGTCGAAAACGGAGGCTGGACACAAATACAGAAGGCTTTTTAACCTGTTATGTTGTCCCTTTTTATTTTTCCTAGATGTCTGACTCTTCCTTTTAAATTATTAATGCTATAAATGAAAGAAAAACACAGCAACTGTAATCCTAGCCAAATGATTCCACTGTCCTAAATTTCTGATGTCATTTAGCTGTTTGAAGTCTCTGTTGGTTTTGGGTTTTTTTTCATGTGCAAATCATTTACAGAAAAAAAATATTTTACATTAAGACAAGATTTCTGTTCTAGCACATCCTAAATATACTCAAATAACTTCTTCGTCTTCCTAATTTCTTTTCACTTATCTGATTATGTAGTTTTTTGCTCAGCTGTCATCCAATACATGGATTTTGGCACTGTCATTTCTGATCTCTGCTGACAGTACTTAAATTTCTCTCCTTCTGAATTTCTTTTTTCAGGGTATTTGCTTGTGCCCAACAGATTAAGATCTCTGGAACTGGAATCTCATACTGAATTTGCTTCGCCACAGCATGGTGAGACCAGCCAAAAGAGGGGGAGGAGAAAACACTTAGTGCTAATGAAGTGAAAACAGTAATATGAAGATGACTCAATAAGCCAGAAAATATACTTGTTCTCATGTCATTAGATTCTTTATCTCTCTTTGGCAGAATTGTTTGCAAAAATATAAACAAGAAAAGCCAAACAGAAAGAAACAGATGGGGGAAAAAAGAGGAAAATAGTGATAAAACCTTCCCATAGTAGATTACTGGGCAAATTACCTCTAGCAAAGAGTTACCACTAAGAATTTGTTCCAGGTCAGAGGAGGGCCTTAGCAAGCTGAGCACTGTGAACATATTGGGCGTTATAGGTAGCATTACTTTTTTTCTCCTCTGAAGGGAGGCACTGTTCTTTCTTCCCTCAGCGGCTTGTGACTATCCATTTACTTAGAACCACTTTGGAGAAATAGTTCTGAAAGGCATGCTGATTTTTAACTCATGCTGTGATGTGGTTGACCTTTTGAGTATTGTTTGGAGTTTGCTCCTCTGCAGGCCTTTTGGCATTTGAAAGCTGTGGGGATTTGGAGAGGCGCCTAACAACTGCAGAAGGGGTGTTATTTCTCAAGTATCCAGCCATCTCTGCAGCTAACATAAGCCTAATTGGGACTTTCTCCTTTTATATTCCTGTATAGTTGACAGGAATGAGCAATGATGTGTGTTTGAGACAGGAGTTGGAAATGGTTTGCCTAATTCTGTTCAATGTAACTTTTTTAAAAAACCCTTTTCTTGCCACTTTGTACAATACACTATTGCTTTAAACTAGTCTTATCAAAGCAAATGTGCCTTCACAGTTGGAACCTGATACTGGGTCTTCCCTAAACTGCTGCTTCCTGTAGTTTTTGTGAAGTCACAAAAACAACAATTTATAGGTCAAAGATGGCAGGAAACACAAGAAAATTCAGAGCTCTCAGACTTGGCAGGAGGCAAGAAAGGTTAAATGATATAGGCTGGTCTTCTGTAATAGCTACAGAGTAAATTGACAAGTGTTTCTGAATAAGAAGCTGCTGGTCCCTTGGTTCAACTCTGAGACAGGGTGGTCACCTGACATGGAAATTGCTTTGGCTGCTCCTGTGCCAGGACCCCACTGCTGGTGTCGAGTGCATTTCTCTCTTCTTTCAAATGGTTTCTAAATGTAGAGGAACAACATTTTGAGAAACAACATTTTCTGGGAAGAGAGGGAGGGAGGCAGGGAGCGAGGGGGGGAAGGGGGGAAGGAAGGAAGGAAGGACAAGGAGTAGTAAATTTTCCAGTTCTCTGGTAGATGTACCTGTGGTTATACACTGGTGCATCAGACAGAAAAATTGCAATGCTCTGCCTTCTGTATGTTTAAATTAAAAAAAAGAAAAAATCAAATGAGAAATAAGTATAATAAACCATTGTGACCTAATACTCCATCCACAGTGTGTAGTCACACTGCAAATTAATGATGGCAAGGCTTCACAAGTTAAACAGTTTGTGTCTGACCAGATATGAGTGTGTGTTGAAAATCATATTTTTTTTCTGAATCTCTGAGCTTAAGCTACCAATCTTTAGGGATGAGTGGTCTTCTTTTTCTGCAAGATACATATTTGTTCAAGTGATGCAGTGAGACAGATAGCAGCAAGAGAAGATATAAATCAGCTTCTCTGCTATACTCAGACTTTTCAATTTGTGGCACTGTGGTTCACAGAGCTAGTAAGGGGAAACATGGACAAATGAATTTGAAACAATTTAAAGAGGAAATCATGTGCATTGGAACTGTAAGGTTAATTTCCCATGTGCTAGCAGAGCTGCATAGGAAAATTAATGCCTATATCTCTCTCTAACCTTATCTCACATGTGCTATAAAAAACTTAGCTGTCTGTAGTATTTTCTTGGCTTATCACTGCTGTTACTAAAGGGTTTTTTGTTTGTTTGGAGGTCTTTTCAAATGGGTTCATCACACGACTGTTCAAATCAGATCCAGAGTCCTGTCACAAGACTGCATTTTTGCTATTACCAAAATACTCCTAACAACAGAAATAATTCTGTTCCACTTCATATTCAAAATAGCTCTACTTCTATTGGTTAAAGCCATGTATAGATTCTGCACTGTCCTAGGACTAAAAAAATGCCTAAAGATAGAAAATTAAAGCAATTCAAAACAGTCAAATTGTTGAAATGTTTACAGAGGTGGACAACCAGGATGGTGAGAAGTCTCAAGGGCAAGACTTATGGGGAATTGCTGAGGCCATTTGTTTTGTTTGGCTTGACAAAGAGAAACTGAGAGATGACCCCATGGCAGTTTTCAGCTTCCTAAGGAGAAGGGGTGGAGGGGTGAGCAGGGGAGGGGTCTAAGTTCACCACTTATCTCCTCTCTGTGGTGAACAAAGATAGAACATGAGGAAATGGAATAAAAATGCATCAGGGGAAGTTCAAAATTCATTTTAGGGAAAGGTTCACTGAGAAGGATGTTGGTCCACTTCCCCAGGGAAGCAGTTATGGCACCAACCTTGTCAAAATGACTTCAAGAAGCATCTGGATGATGTTCCTCGTCACATGATCTGGTTTGAGGTAGTTCTACAAGGAGCAGGGTGTCCGACTTGATGATCCTTGTCAGTTCCTTCCAATTTGAGATATCCTGTGATTCTACGCTTCTATTTGTGGCACCTTCCACAGCTCCTTTTGGAAGGGAGAAACATCAGACCACACCAAATGCTTTGTTATATGCCTCTGATTCATTAAAATATGCACTCCTTCTAATGCTGACTGTATCTATTAATAACTAGGTTATTCACCTACACTTACTTGACAGATGTTATATTTTTCTGTTACTCCCCTTTTCAGGCTGTATATAGGTAGACAACCAAGGTATGTATGATGCACATACCCTAGAAGAATAAATTGTACTATGATTTTCATGCAGCCCATGCCAGCTATGCTGTTTCTACAGGGCACCTGGGCTTGGGCAGATACAATACACACTACTTTGTCTAGATGTAACCTGATAATTCATATTTAATATCATGACTGAAATGTAAGACTGTGGTTTAAGAGTGGTAAGTCCCAATATAGTGCTCTCACTGGCACTTACCTCCACTCCTCGTAGTAGGAAATTCTAAAGGCAAAGATCACAGGAACAATTTACTGAGAACAGCAATGAGAGAAGAAAATAGCAGCAACAATATTAATAACAAGTTGTACAAAGAGAGGGTGATTTACATGTTAAGTGCTCATCAAGCCTGAGGCAATGAAAAATAATGGTGGCCAGATTTCATTACCCCACCACACTTTTTCCCAAATGTAAGCTATGCGCTTTAAGGTCTTTTAATTTAGGCTTTTTCTTTTCTCTTTGACTAATATTTAATGACCCCTCTGATTTCCTCCAGTTTTTCAGTGTATCTTTTTTAAAAAATAAAGGCTCAAAAATCCCTGAGAGACTCCAAGCCAGACATCTTAATTTCATATAAAGAAGTAAAAAGCCTTCTGCTACTTCCATTTCCTGTATCCATCAAAGGGCTTTTGATACATTGGCTTTTTTAGTTAAGAATTGCTACATTGCCTTTTTTAGTCAAAATATTGCAAAGGAATTTTTTATTTTGTGAGTTTCCCCTCCTTATTCTTAATTCTTTTTATTATACCTGTAACCTTACATTTTGTCATACAAAAACACTTTTCAAATTTCAAAGCAATTTCAAGTAGGCCACCTTGAAAAAAGAAATCACATTGGTGTGTCACATAGCCATGGTCTCTTACATAACCATGTGTATAAGACTGCAAACCTTTGTTGAGCCAGACCATCTCCTTTCTTTCATCCTAACTACTGGCATGCCCCCAGACATTTTCCTATTACTAGAGATTAATTTGGTCCTATTGATCAGAATATTTTAGACAAAATTTGCAAAACACACTTTTTCTCCACTTGCATGTTATAAGAAAAAAACATTGCATGAAGCCTGAATGCTTCTCAGCATTTTTAATTCTCTCAACCTTCACTGGACAGTAGGTCAAAGCCAATATCCCTTCTATGAATGTTGCAAATGTTTAACTTTTTGCTGGAAATTAAGACTACCCAGTACATAACATGAAACATAGGTTTGTTTCATGTTCATGGTAACATGAAATATACCATTATAAATTTCAGATAACCGTTAGGTTACCTGTAATAAAAATAAATTCTGACACAAGGTATAGAATGCACTTATCAAGTGCAATTTATCAAGTTATTAAAAAGAAAATACTAAATACTCATCTCCTAATGAAAAATTAATCTCACAGTCACTTAGATCAAGTAGTATTTTCAGCATCCTGACAAAGTCAGCATTTTTGAAGAGATAAAAAAATAAAGTTAAAAGACATCAAGAATACATGGATTATTTACTAACTGTATGTAAAGCTAGGTCACAGAACATGCAGGAATATGTTAAATGAAAGCATCAGTCTGAAGGATTTTATTTCTGCTCCATTTTTGTCTCATACTTTTAATTGGTGAGCTTTGCTTGTCTTTAGTTAGATGGTTGTTGTGGTGGGCTTTTCTCTACTTGTCATTCCTTTGTTATATAAAATATCTAGCATATTTCACTAGAAGAGGCACTATTGAAAAGGCAAAATATCTGAGCAATGGCAGCTTCTTCTATTGTGCAGCAGCTGAAGCCTGGAAGCTTTCTTTTAAGTCTTTATAGTGGGAATGTTGTTGAACATCCCCTTGAAAGAAATGATAAAGAAATGATGGCCTGTTCTGTTTCTGTTCCAATATCAATGTCTTTTTGATAACAGACTATAATTATTTCTTATTTTTGTCATGTCTTCATCATCATTAATAATGTAACATCTCAGAAAATCAAACAATATTTTAGTCAGGAGAAAAATAAGTATGATTTGCATAGTTGCACAAGAAGACAATGTTTCCATTTTTTTCAGTGGGGGACAGTGAAAGTCTGATCTCATAGAGACTAAAAGACTGCAGAAACATATCTATAGTAGGATTAGGTTGGAACATGGATAAAATTGGTTTTTTACATTGCATCATGCTTCCATGAATAGCAGTGACGCTAATGACATTTAATAGTAACACTAGAGTAACAGGTCATACAACTTTTGTATGAGCTATTTGAATTAATTTGCAGAGAGTTTTCATGAAAATTTTAGTTTCTAACAATGTTATAGCAAGAATGACCAGGGCACTTGTGCTGGTACAGAGAAGGGAAGGACAGTAGAAATCTTCAAGCAGTTTGTTTTATGAGAATGGCCTACTGGTATCAGACATTAGTATTAACAAAGAAAAGTAATACTTGACACTGAATTATGTTCACTTAAACAGTGTCTAAAAAAACCCCAACTTTTAAAAGTGAGCGAGGTTATGTCCATTTCACAAGTCCTAGAAAAGAGACAAAACCAAAGCAACTGATTTGACCAAAATGCCTGAAGAAGTACACAGCACTTCAGAAAGGCACTGGCGCTTTCAAGGACTATTCCCTTAAATATGGCTTTTGGGAGAGAGACAAGTAAAAATTATGCCTTCAGGTATTAGATCCCTGGGACTCTAAAACAGTTTTTATTTTGAAAAATATAATAATATCCACTCTTCTGAAACTTTTTTTCGCAAGTCATATTTAATTTTTACCTGAGAGTAAGCACTGAAACCATCTAGTTCAGTTGGTAAGAACTGTCCAGATGGAAGGAGAAAGGGAACACTAAAACTTAATCTGAGAACGGACATGTTCCCTGTGGGAAATAACCTCTTCTTGGGCTTCTGCAAGGACCATGCCAAAAGTGGCTGTCTGCCCGCTAAAACCAGATCAGCAGCCAGCTAAATGTCTCACTGTTTTATGGGTTCTCTTTTATAGAGCTGTTGTTTCAGAATGTTATCACATGCCCTCTGCAAGTTTTCTGGTCATTGATTAACCCTTTCTTTGCCTCAAATGAACCCACAGAAAGATATGACACAAGCTTTCAAAGAAAATATCTTCAGGTGCTGGTTAGCAACCACTTAGGGAAGTAATTATAGGACATGCAAAGAGCAGTTAATTTGTGGGATAGAGAGATGCATGGTTTTGTTAATTTCTAAACATGCAGTTATATCTCTTTTTTGTAACCTGAAGTTGCTGAACAGGAAGGCAGTGCCTGAAATAGTCAGTCTGTCCTCCCAACAGGAGTTAAGGATAGTGAGTCAAGGGCAGGTGGGTGCCTGTGCTCCTTTGCCCTTTTAAGTTTCAGCTCTGCCACTGAGCTCACTGAGGTCCCACCTCATCTCTTCCCCTTGAAATCACCTTTCAGAAAATTTGTGCATGCACACATTCCCTGCCAGACAAAGTTAAAATCATAGCTTCAGCAATCCACACAGAAAACACATTCTTTTTCATTTAAAAACTCTTCCTGACCAGCGTGGTTTCAATTCTAAACATACAGCTAATAGCATTCCCAGTAGCATTGGATTATTTTCAGCATTTGGAAATGAAATCCATCTGGGAGGTCTAAGGGGAGTCTGAGAGATCTGATACCCAGAATTCATTCAAGCTTTAGAAATTTTGATTGCCATTACATCAGTAGTCAAGGACCGGTTTCTTGTAAGTGACTAGTGGATTTGTAGCTTTCAGTCCTCATGGAGTAAATTAGGAAATTCTACACTTGGCAGGATGTTTTGGAATATTTCCATTTACTTTTATGTATTCTAAAATACCAAATTAACATAATGTCTAAAAAGATGAGTGCATTGCCTTCTTAAATGTACCCAGGTGTTAGCCTCCACAAAGCATTCAATTGATGCTAAAACCCAAACTGACCTAGAAGGATATATTGGGATTTCTAAAGAAATATATGCTAAATTACTTCAGGGAACTGAATTTGTAGCTTGGCTTAAACAGTAATTTTCTCTATTGGCAGCGGCATAAAGAGACATCCACTTCCTTTATAACATATGGTCTTCTGGATGACCCTTGGCAAATTTCACTGGATCATGTGAGTGCTGCAAAAGACAGTGACAGCCATAAATAAGCAAAAAAAAAAAAATCCCTCGAAGGATTGTATTTTAAAGTTTTCTTTCTGCAGAATAACAGAGTTGGAGATACTGATACACACATTGAATATTCCTTGAATTGTACATTACTGCCATGATTATTTACATGCAGGGATCTATCAAAATTTCAATTACTTTGTTGTGAATGAAGAAGGGAAATACATCAATTATTTCTTGGTCAACCTATGAGATATTTTTGGTGATCACTACATTTTGCAGAGAAGCACTTTCACAATGTGGTCTGCATTAGTATTTGTATGGCTTCTAGGTTATAGAAAAACATCAGCCTGCAGTTTTGCCAAACATTTCTTGAAATGCTCAATTTCTTGATCACCTGTAATGGTTCCAAATGCAGAAGCAGCTAACAATCTGAATAACAGGCACTGGTGGAAACCTCAAGATCTATTTTGACCTCGCAATCATTTTTACTTTAATAAGTGATAAATATCATTTTAACTATAAATAACATTTTAATGCTATCTTTTCTAAATGATATTCTATTTTTATCTTAAAACCTGCTTGGAGGAGTTAAAAATAAAGTGCAGTAAAACCATATTCAAAGTTTAATTTTGACTGAATTTAGCAGCATTTGTTCTGGAACAGATGAGATTATTTGAAATGACACTTTACAAAATGCCATGTCAAACTCTTACAATTTATAACTTTTTGTATGAATAGGCACAAATTTGACTTATAATTCTGTTATATAAAGACACCTTCAGTGGGTTAATCACCTTCAGATGTTTGCAAATTGTATTATGACAGATGGTACTGATGTTCATTTGGATTAGAGATTCACATGGAGAATACAGAAATTTGTAGTTCCTTCGGAAGACTAGAAGAGGCTCAATGTTGCACAGAAATACTATGGGGCTGAGAAACCCAGAGCAAACCTCATCCCTGTCCATTTGCTCTTTGTAAGCAACAGAATAGGATTTCTTTGTACCTTTTGAAAGCATGTGGTGACAGGACAAGTGGGAATGACTTAAAAGTGGAAAAGGATAGATTATATGTTTGGAAGGAATTCATTACTGCAAGGATGCTGAGGAATGCCTCAGCCATTGGAACGGGTTTTCTGGAGACATTGTGGATGCTCCATCACTGGAAGAGTTCAGGGACAGGTTGGACAGGGTTTTGAGTAACCTGGTCTAGTGGAAGTTGTCCCTGCCCTGGCAGGGGAGTTGGGGTGCAGTGCTCTTTGAGATTCCTTGCAACCCAAGCCATTCTAGGATTCTAGGATTTATGCTAATAACAACCTGCAGATCTAGATTTGCAGCTGATAAGATACAGTACCAGGCCTCAGCTACAGAGCAGGTGTGGTACATTCATGGCCAACACACACTGGTGCTTGTTCCCATCCTTCCCTAAATCTCTTCTGTATGAGAACATTTGTATCTGCACAGTAATATATTGATAACTTTCACTTGATCACAGTAAATTCCAAAGTAAATAACAAAGCCAACATCTCCCTTGCCTTCTCTGATGCCTCTCTCTCACAAGTAGCTTTCATCTCAAATTATATCAACAAAAAGTCAAGTCTTTTTCTGTGTCCCCATTGTGGTGGTTTTAACTCAATTGGATGAGTTTTTTTAGATACAACTTAGAGAAACATTACAAAGCTTCCTAACATGATTTAATTGCCTAGGAGAGAAATAAATATTAGAAAGTGTAAGGGTTATTCATATGTTAAAAAAAATCTGTGATCTCAAGGAGTACTTGTAAGACCTTTCTAAGTGGAATAAACCATTCCAGGTCCCAAACTTCTAAAAGGAGTTAACTGTCAGATTACTATGATTTGTGCTTCAAATTCCCATAATTACCAGAAAACAGAAGAAAAGCTCAAAAAAAAAAAAAAAAAAAACAAACCCAAAACAAAAAAAAAAAAAAAACCACCAAAAACAAAACCAAAAAAACCCACAATGCTTTAGCGGAATATCAGGCAGAAATGGCTTTGAAACACAATTTCAAGCAAATCTGTTAAGTGATTTATTTCATCATTTGATTGAAGCACAAAGGGTAAACATGCATTTTATTTGGGATGCAAGTGAAATAATGGATCCCTTTCACTCCTAATATCTGTAGCCAACATTATATTCTGGTCTTCAGAGTGTATATGTATACGTGGAATTGTGGGTCACACACTACACCACTTGCACTGGGCAAACATCTTGTGACGATCTCAGAGGAAGTTTCTGATCAGATGCTAGTGAGGAGAACAAGAAAAGCACTTTCTTTTTTAATAACTCAAGAAAATTAACACATTAGTGATGTTGACCCTAGTGACATCTTTTTGCTAATTAATCCCAAATCTTCCCTAACCCCACAGTTTGGTGCAGGGATATCAAAGGTCAGAGCAATGGAGATTTGTGCCAGTTTTGTAAGGGAAAAAGACCAGCCCCTGGCTCACACAAGAAAACTCACAGGTAGACTATCCCAAATTCCTGATTTCTCCTTATAAAAGTCTGTCATTTGGAAGTCTTATTCTGCTGTGATTTGCCAAAGTATAGGAACTTTGAGCCAGTGTCCACATATTCCACATTTTCAGTAGTGTGAAGCACAGAATCAGCTCTTACTGAAAAAGAGCAGTAATTACACCAAATCAGTTTAGGCTTTCTCTCCATGTATAGTAGGTCAAAGGACTTTATTGTACGTTTTGCTGCTTTAAAAAAAAATAGCTGCTGAGCAATCTTTGTTGATTTAGTGCACATCAAAAAATGTCCAGTAATTCATTGAATTACCTAATTCTGTTTTATTGCAACATTGTGTAAGAGAGTACAATAGGAGCAACAATGCTGTGTTTGCAAGGCAGGATAAATTTTTTAAGATACATTGAGAGACTATCACCGTTATGCCTGAAAAAACTATATAAACCACGCGTTAAATTTGCACAGTACTTTGTTTTCTGAACATGCTATAGACATTTTAGCATACTTTAAATCGAGAGA
Source organism: Calcarius lapponicus (assembly GCA_039654755.1). Lineage (NCBI taxonomy): Eukaryota > Metazoa > Chordata > Aves > Passeriformes > Fringillidae > Calcarius > Calcarius lapponicus. The sequence continues at coordinate 44,048,589 of CM077481.1, forward strand.
CCAAGGACTAATTTTAAATTTAAAGTGAGTTGCATTTTTCAGATACCTCTGAAATATCCTTTATACCTAGAATCCTTGCGAAATACTCTTATTTACACAGCCACTACCATATGAATATGTGCATGTACTGCCACAGAAGAGAAAAAGTGAATCTAATACTAGCAGAAATCAGTGAAAGGGATTTTTTGACTTCTGACTTGCTCTTTATAAATCAATGTTAAGAAGCGTATGAGGGAAAAATCAAAAGCAGCCATGGGTTGTGGCAGGAAGCTCCTGCCCCACTCCCTGCTGCAGAAAGCTTGTCTGCTGTGTCCACCAGCTGGTGCACGCAGGTGAGACACCCCAGGCCAGACAGATGCCCAGCAGGGAGTTACCTCTGACACCAAGAGAGCAAGATCCCCAGCTGATAAGTAAACATCTTTACCTTGGGAGCAAGATGTATAGAGAGTCAGGTTAGGTATTATTGACAGAAAAACACTGCTTTTACACTATAAAAGCTATAAATTTTCATGGAGGTGGAAGTCTCCTACGCACCTATGGAAACATGTAGGGCTCCTCCCCAAACCATTGGATGCATCTTCATGGTTACTTTTCCAGAAAGTGGAGGATGTGTTTAAAAAAAGATTGGATGTGGCACTTGGTGCCATGATTTAGTTCAGATTTTAGGGCATGGGTTGGACTTTATGATCTTGAAGGTCTCTTCCAATCTAGTGATTTTGTGATTCTGTGAAATTGAGAGCACAGGATTATTGATGTCTGCCTCATCAGAAATTGGATGGTAAAATACATGGAATCCTAATCTCTACTATTTCTTCACTAGCTGAAATATGAGCCTTATTATAGTTCACTGAATTGTTTATCTACTAATAGTGTAGTAAGTAACCTTTGTAGTGTAGTAAGTAACCTTTAAAAGTCTTATGTCAGTTAAATTTGTGTCTATTAAATAAATAACTCATTTTTTATTAAACCTAATTTGCCATTATTAAGAACTTGCAGACGAGAGTGGGTTTTGGGGTGCTAGCTGCCTCAATAAACTACTGTCTACTGTCAGAAGCCTGGGCAGAGACAAAACTTGCTTAAACTCCCCACTCCATTCAGAACAAGGTTCAGAGAGATTTTTCTGATAGGGTTTGTAAATAGACTTTAGTTCTTGATAAATTTGCATCATGATATATTTAAAATTTCAAATTTATTTTGTTACACATAGCCATGGAGTTAAGGCACATTCTTTTTGAGATATGGAAGAGTAAGAGTAATGGCTTGTTAAAATGCGATTTGGTAAAAACAATAGGCTCCTTTTTGAAATATTTTAATTGGTTTTAACTTGGGTTTTTCTTTGTTGTATCTATACATCAATATTCCTGCTAAATAAAGGGGCCTATGTCTGTAATACTTTGTGGTTTCCTCAGTTCCAGCTGTCTTTGAAAACATTGGGGCACTTTTCACTTGCTAAAAAACATGCATATAGAAATAACCTAAGGAAGGAAATCTGAGTTAACAAAGAATTTGTGTATGGCAGCCAAAAAATACAGGAAGATTAAACATGTACAGGAAAATTATGAGTGGGAGGAAGGGAGGGAGACAGGGCATGAAATACTTCAATTTTCATATGCTGCTACAAAAGGTAAACAAGCAAGCAAATGTGCTCTTGTATCTGTAGAGAGATGTGTTACAGCTGGAGCACTCATCATCAGAATGTAGGCTGAATGGTTTTGCCTCTGTGCATGTGAAGCATCATTATGCAGTGGAGGTATTGAGGATCTGGAATATTAATTCAGGCATCCAGAGAGAAAAAAAAAATTTATTAACTGACTGATGACTTTAATTTTGATTTTGAAGAGAAAATATGGTGACTGACAAACACTGTGAAGAAAAGCTGTACTGAGCCCTGATCCTGCACAGAAAAAAGCACACAACATATTTCTGAAACAAAGATAATTTGGAACTCCTGACCCCTCTTTGTCTCTAAGGAAGGTCACAGAGAGCAAAACCAAATCATGTCTTGCTTTCTTGCTGCCCCACTCCAATTGCAATTTCTGCTTTTGTATTTCCCAATGGTTCTGCTGGATTAAGACATATTGCTAGAAAATAAGAACTGTCTCTTCAAGTCTGACCAGGTAAGATATATCTGTATCCATCTAGCCTGTATTTTTTTCAATAAGATGCCTAAGGAAGAGAGCAAAGACATGTTGAACATACCAGAGTATTTCACACTGTCATCTGCTGCTGTAAAGATTGAAGTAGTCAGGGCAAGTCACTGGCTCTGCTGTGAACTGAATTCAGCACATATGTTATACAAGACTTGAGCTGCCTGAGGGTCTGAGGAGCTCAGGCTGCCCTCCACACAAAACCAAATCTTGGACACCACCCTGGTCACAGTGAAACAAGTAGCACAGACCACATGCTGATCTGCCACAGAAATTTCCTCTCCAAAACTGACCTACTAATTTCCTTTAAAATGCTCACAAGGACAGGCAATCTTTCACAGAAGTTGTTCGAAATGTCCTTTTGAACCCAAGAAATAAAAAGACATTACGCTGACTTAGATAATCTATTTGCCTGTCTTAAAGAAAGACTGCAAATGTCACTTAGAAATGTGTTACCTATGCTGATCTAATACATTCAGAATTTAGACAAGTGGGATTTCAGCTCTGTTGGTGTCCCCAGAACTTCCTGGTGAATAACTGCAATCGTTCTATGCTGTATGCAGTTCACCTTAAGCAGCACCAGGCCCTTTTTGCCAGTTCTGTTACTCAGGGCTGAGATGCTGAATTCATCTCAGTACTGAAGAGTGGTGACCCTGGACAGTCATCTCTAGCCAGTTTTTAAATAATCAGACTGGCAAGCAACATTTCTGAGATCTCTACTTACCAACCAGCCTGCCACCACTTTCCAGTAGTGACTGCTTCCTCCAGCTACGCCACATAATTGGGACACTCCAAAAACCTGAAGATGGGAAACAATTGGAAAGTTTGGCAGTATACATATCTCATACTGGTTCATTTTAAAGGGATAAGGGGTCAATATGCTTTATCATTTTTTAAGTTTAATCTTGAGATAAAGAAACCCTGCCAAAACCTATTCCCTTCCGCATACACCTCATAATCTAACCCTATCCCCCAAGTGAGCAGGGCACCTGGCAGAGACAGGAGTCAGCTGTGGAATTTAAACATCCTGCTTTGGTCTTCCCCAAGACTTGTGCATGATTAACTGCTCCAAATAGATCCTTATAACTTTGCAAGGTCTAGTGATATTAATCCAAGGGTAAAGAGCTGGCTGATGTCATCATGAGAGCTCTTCCAGTGCATTTTCAAAGTTTTGGGGAATCTAGAGGGGTCCCAGTCAACTGCAAGTTGGCAAATGCAATAATTTACAAGACAGACAAAAAAGATGACCTTGGTAATGGCCGTGTCTTTAAATCACAGGAACTCAGGAAAGTGGCCTAACTCAGGTCATATATTCTACAAATCAGACATCTCTCTAACTTTACTGGCATGTAACTTTAGATAGCGATCATTACAAAATAATTTTTTAAATTGCAATATTTTTACATCTTTTGAATGTGTACAAAGTCCATATAATACATGAATCTTTGAATATACTTGAAGAATTAAGATTTTGATCAAATGGACACCATGGGAACTGAGGGACTTGCCATTCTTTTGGAATTATATTTTTTTTTGTTTGGACTGCATGGAATTCATCCACAAATCTCTGGGATGCACCACCACTGGGATTTCAAACCTCAGATACAGCTCTCAGCAGTTCATCAGCTGTGGGATGGCATTAGAAATTAGGCAGGGGACCACTAGCGCAAAACAGGATTTAACAGCTTACTAACACCTTGATGAGGGATTTGAAAAATGGTAGTGGTAAACAGGAACATTTTGGGCTTACTAACTGTAACTCAGTTGCTTTGCTGAGTTGAAGTGCACTTTAATGCAGCAGAGAATGGGCAGAACAGAAAAGTCCATTAAAAAAATTAAAGCTGATTTCTTTCAGGATGTAACTGGCATTTACTGATCATCAGAACAGATTAGACTGGATGCTGGTTTGTTGTCGTGGTGCTAGCCAGAGAGGAAGAGCTATGGTGCATTGACCTTACCCACATTCCCACAAATGTGAACCATGCCCCATATGTGCAAGGTAAATTCTGTTTTCACCAAGAATATTAGGTGTTTAGGTGAGGGACAGATATTTTCAGACATTATATTATTATTTTCTTGCTGAGGATTACAGACCTGCAAAGATAAGAGCAATCAAGAAACTGTCTACAGGTGTTCAAATATGAGTCAGGAATAGCTGTGTTTACTGGGCTCAAGAAAAGGACTGTGCTGGGGGACACACAGGGCCTGACGTACCAAGGCTGCAGATACTCTTGCTATAGGAATACCTCAGTACAGTATGTGACATGGTTAGAAGCAAGTGGCTTAATAGATTTTGCTGAGCGTACCAAAAGGAAATTAACCTGTGGCCTGGATGACACGTCCCTGGAGCTCTACTGCTTAGCTATCTGATTGAACAGCAGAAATATGAGAATGATGGTCTCCCTGGCAACAAACATAATTGTATGTTTGCCTGAAAGCCTACCTCTAGGTTCAGGGTCAAGGCATACCACTACAATGCTGAATATTTCATTTTAATGTATCTGACATTCAGCACTTTCTCTTAATAAGCAACAGCCTCTGAAGTGATGGCATATAATCAAGGCATCCTGCAATAAACTGAAATTATAAGAGATCTACTGTAAAGTTCTAGGACAGAATTGAAGTTTTAGTAAGTATTTAAGGCCAGATGATATGGGGGTCTGGCCTAGTAAAAGGGGGGATGCAATGAAATAAGCTTTAAGGTTCAGACCATTCTATGATTCTGTGATTCTTTGAACATGTTCCTTCATTGATAAGAAATAAATACAGACATAATTATACATCATTAACATCACTGGAAAGCTCAGACCTTTACTCAAACACACAGTTAGCATTACATTTAGTTTTATTTATTGAAGATCCTTGTTCACGCTTCTAGAAGTTCTGTTTCTTTTCTTATCCAAAGGACATGATTGTCCTTCAGCAAAGGACATGATTGTCCTTCAGCTTCCTGTCTGAAGCTGAGTTTTCTCTGATTTTTGTGAGTGTTACTGTGGTTTAATGATACCTAAGAGCAGTTGAAGTAGCTGGTGTATTGTTAACTTATGATCTGTACTTTGCCTCCTATCCTAGCTTAATGTATCCTATGACATTTTTTAACTAGCAAACTTCAAGCAGCTACCGTTTAAAAAATATCAGTGAAATGATTTATGCTACATCTCAGGAGTCTGACTCTCTGAAGTCATCACAGAAGATTCCTATTTTAATACATTCCAAGTGCTGCTGCAATGTCATTCTTCCAGACACCAACACGTGTCCAAACTATCTGACAAGGTGTTGAGAGACATTCAATGGCCACATTCAGGCGAATTAAGATGTTAATTTCCACCACCTTGTTGTTGCTCTCCACACTCTATTGTTCTTCTAGTCTGGTCTGGAAAAAACATTGCAAGCAGAAAGCTTTGTCAAGAATTTAGTAAGAGGTGGTCTTTGTTCTGCTCCGTCTATATCTTCAGCAACTTCTCTGTTTCTTGCAATTGTTTTTTTTCCCTTGTGCCCTGGCCATATGGTTAAAGATGACTGCACTGTATAAATAGTGTGAGGCACACAACAAAAAGAAGGCATTCACATTTTAACGTCATCAAAAATGTTCCCAATGACAGTCCTCAGAGAAAGGTGTGCTGTACAGCAGTGTCCTGCCACTGGTGCAAACTGCAGTGAGTTTGCATAAAATGAGGTACAAAACTAAGCACTGAGAACAAATCCAAACACAATCAAGTGTTTACAGGCATTTGGGATGGCCCATTTGCAGAACAACGGAATATAAGCACACTATGAGACAAGCAGATTGTAAAATATTATGTATTAATAGAAGGGCATTCAAATCTACTCCATTCCTGCAAAACCTGCATACAACTTATGATAAATGAAAAATATTCAATAATTGCAAGTAATTAGCACAATTACCTTCCCTGCAGACTGCAATTGCCTGCTTGAGGAAATATTTGCAAATTGGTTTAGCCTATTTAAAATAAAAATTTTTTTTTTCTTCTTTTTCTTCATTTTTTATTTTTTATAGGAAAAGGTCCTTCTACTTATCTCTTTCCCTTTGAGTTTGTTTGATAAGTTTGTCAATACAAGTGCACACAGCTGTAGTTGAAAAGCATCTGAGAGGCATGTCTGTACCGATGCATGAAAAGGGGAATTAAATACATTCTGAAAAGGCAAAGTCATTGAAGCTGCCAAAGCTTTGACTATACAAGCATTGATTTTCAGCTCATAGCTGCAGACTAAACTGACAGGATCAGAGCACTTCTCAAGTTTGCTTTTAGGGGGGAAAGTGGGGGGGGAGAAGAGATCAAGCAATGCAGATAGGAGCTAAATGACAAGTTTTTACAAATAAAATGCACATCCGCCACCAAACTATTTAAATAATGGGTTGTAAGTTCCTTTCAAATCCTCTAGAATAGCAAAAGGTCTCCTAAAGATGACATCATATTTACAGCTGAAAATTTCTATTGTCACCTTTAATGCAAATTTCTTTCTACTATTGTATGTAGTTCAGTGTGAGCTCCTCTCTCTTCTCTGTGTATCCACATAAATTAAGAGGGACTGAACTGCAGAGCTCTTAGATTTCCAAAGCATGTTTCCTCAACTGTAAAAATGAATTGCAGTACTTACCTGCCTGCAAAAAGATAGCTCTGTGGAGTCTTCCAGACAAGGTGTGATGGCTGCATGGCACTGCATACAGCACTGAACTGCTACATCTTGCCATCAAACGTTCTTAGCTGGCACAGAACATGAACTGGATGTTATTTATAACCTTCTATCATTCTGAGTAGTCATTTTTCATGTGAGACCATTCCCTCTCCAGTCAAACCCAGGCATCTGTCTATTTATTTAAGCTGCTTTCATGGGGATCGCATGCAGCAGCTGGAAAAGTCTTTGCTGAAGGCTTTCACTGTTTCAGAAGGTTTCTTTCTGCCTAAGCTGGGTGTTGAAATTAGAAGAGAGAATCTTTCTTAAACAGCAAATAATTTTAAACACACTCACCAAAGTGTGTTCCTCAGTAGAAACTGATGCCTTTCTGGCCTGTAATTTCCTTTTCCAGCAGTACTGGGAAATATGGAATTTTTCAGTGGAGTTATATGCTTATTAGTTATTGCATGAGCTTGCTTATCTGAAAGCAACTTAAAAATGTTCCAGCAGCTGAGCAAATTTGAAAGTGGACCTTTTAATGTTTTACATATGGAGCACTGCACTTTATCAAGAACTTAGCAAATAGAAAAGTACAAGAAGCCCCAAAGATGTGGTTATTACTCACTGCCCAGATCAAAAGTTACAGAAATTGTCCATTTATTGTTAATTTTCATATTCCATTGGCAGTAACAACAGGTCATAATGACTGCAAAAGAAAGTGCTGATTAGAGAAACATTGTTCTTTTATTTGTTTAAAGTACAACCTAACACATGATTGAGACAATCCCTATATTATCTCCTCCCCATAAGAAAATGTAAAGTTAAACCTAAGTTTTTTATTATTCCCCAAATACAGATTTGATCACCCTTGCAATCTTAACCCAAACCCATTCCTTGTCAATTCTCCTGGAATAAAGGTCCTGGAATAAAAGTCCAGAACTGTGCAAAGTGCGTTCAAGAATTTAAAGTGAATTAACTAATGCCTACAGTGTGGCCCAGAACTTTGCTATCAGTGCTACAGCCCACAAGTCTCTGCTTTTGCTATTCTGGATAAAAGAAGTCAAGAATCCAAGAATGCCTATACTTGGGGCTGATCTCCCCCTGAATCTTTGCTGGACACCCTCTCTAAAGATTTCCACACTTGACAAAACAGTCCTGTATCACTTGAGCAAGCAGAGCTGAGGAAGCTTCTAGAAAGTCAGTGATATATATATATATATATATATATATATGTATATAAATAGGTAGAGAGGTAAGTAGCTATACAACAGAGACTTCAAAGCAATTGCTCAAATATTAACTATGTTGTTTTATTGCTTCAGTTGGTGAAATAAATCCCCACCTCTTTTGTCTTACAACAGTATTTGTAGGTACTACTTTCCTGCTATGACTAATACCTATAGTGAAATACAGTTTGCAGACTATAACTAGTACAGATCATCTTGATTTTTTTAACTTAACCCTATTGCTGAATTTGATAATATATTTTTGATTTCTTTTACACTGTTGTTTTTTCTTTTTTCCTTTTCTCTTTGTGGAGCTTCAGAGGTTTTTGCAATTATTTAACCTTTTTTTAGAGTATAAGACGTCCCAGTAATTTGTTGTCCTAAAATTATGTATTCCAAAAGAATTTATATGAAAATAAAGTATTAAATGATCATATTGATCATATGTAATTGTACCATAGGCTTAATTGCTCATGCTTTCTGGGTTTGAATTTTTTTGAATACTGATTAAGACTCCTGGCTTAAATAAGGAGGTAGATTGTCATTACAGACATCCCTAATTTAATGTAAGGTATCTGGAAAGGTTTCCTGATATTGTCAAGAATTATTTTCTTTGTCTATTTCTGTAGTTGCTAGTCGGACATGTTCTTACCTATCTATGCTTATTGCTTATATAATAATTCCAAATAAATCCTGCCTTTCATTTCCTATAAAATCCCATTCTCTTCTCTTTACCATAGGATTATCAAAATATCATAGCCTTAGCATTGGACTCACATAATTTCCATCAGTTCAACTGATTAAGGAAGAGAAGGCCAACCAGGTTTAATAGTTTAAAAAATCCCCCTGTAAGTCTTTAAACTTGAATTCTGATAAAGATTTAGAGTTCACCAGACTCATTAAAGGCTGAGTTCACCAGACTCATTAAAGGCTAAATGCACCATTCCTTTTATAATCTACAAGGACCTAAAAATATGTTTGTAAATGTCCAGATAAATGAAATGTAATTTTTTGTCATGAAGATAAATAAACAAAGGAAAGCAGGAAATGGGTTGAGATTGGCTTGTTCAGAGGTCCACAGTCAAACTTAAAGCTGTACTAAGACCTCTTAAGAATAGAAGAGTGATTTTATCTACTCAATAAGAATTATGGCGTTTATCTTAGCTGCCAATATAATAAAAATCTGCTGATTTTCTTTAGTACTATATGATAATTCTGTATGTAAGTCAGTATTTAAATTAAACAGTACTTTTGAACAATTTTCCAATCATTTTAGATTTTGACAAGTTTTTTCTTTTGCTTCTTTCAAAATCACAGGTGATTACTTAAATTCTTGCAGTTTAACATTGCTCAGTCATTCTCTTCTCTCTTCAGCTTTATTGTGTTGCAAGCTTCCAATTCATTACCTTTTCATGAAGTTTGCTTTCTAAAATAATTTTAAATGCATCAATTGCCCATAAAATAGCTTTGTAAACACTAGTAAATCAATAATCTCTAGAAGCTGGAAAATGTTTTGTCAACCTAGATTGGTTCAGGGAAGATAGAAATGAGCAGTGTTGCTCTACCATGTTACATTCCCTCTTAGTGAGGAATCATCTGCCTTACATATATCTGCCATGCCACTGCTCATGGGGTACATGAGATAGACTACCCAGCACACTTCCCACTCAGGAATTTAGATGCACATGGGATGTGCCTACATTGTCTTCTCCAGCCGGCTCTCACAGCTCTGTGATTGAAGTATCTGCAAGCCAGATTTTATTTTGAAATTAGCACAGAACCAAATTTCACAAGAGTTTGGCTCAAGATGAAATGTTCAACATTAACATCACCAAACAATTTTTATGTCTAGACATTGCTAAAAAGTGATGCAGAGAAAAATGTGTTTCTGATTATTTTCTTCACCTACTAAAAAATTACAGTTCTTATATCTCCTTTTAAACCCCATATAGAAATTGATGCCTTAATTTTTTTATTAAGAGGATTGACAAGTTATAAAAGACTTAGTTCCATGTACACAATTGTAAAATGTATTAGTAACACTGTTTCTCACTACACTTTTTCCAAAATAATTCTTTCAAATGCTATGTATCTATTTTGAAATATTGCAGTGCAGAATATTTTGCCTGAATGCAAGTTAATCTGAAAGATGATAAACCTTTCCAAAATGCCAAAGTGGTTCCTTAAGTATGAAATCCCATCATAAACTAATATAAGTAAAAGAGGACATATTTTGTTCTATTTATCAGGCAAAAATTTTGTGAGGAATGTCTGATACCTTGCTAGATGTTCTGCTGATTGTTAGTAAGGGCAATTACTGCAGAGCAGATCACAGCAGAGCAGATCTGTAGTCAATAAAAATCACTGTTAATTGGTGATTTGCTATTTGGTCTAAATTCATCAGATACAGTGCTTCACTAGAGTATTAAAAGAGCCGAAGATACTAGGCTCTAGACTAGGAGCTCAAAAGCAGAAAGAAAGGCAACAAGATACATTAAGTGCACCTCAAAGTTGAAAACACCCGGTGACAGCCATAGTTCAAAAAGTAAGATACAGAAGGAGTTTCAGCTTTTGAAAGAACATGCTGCTGTTTTCACTGTGTACATCAACACTTGAAGAATATTGGGAAGGGCTAAACAACAGATGTGAGATTATCTTGTAAAACCAGGTTAAATGAATTTGAAGTAAGAAAAGCCTCCAGGGAGTTTAGACTTGAGCACTTGATACTGCAAGAAAGTCGTTGGTGGTGTTATCCTAAAACATAATCAATGTTGTACTTTTCTATGTTACAACTCTGGTGAAAGTCTGACGTCTGTACTATTGAATAGTGGAAAATGGAAGGAGGTGGTCTGTAGTTACAGAGGTGAAGAGTTTTGTTTGATTGCTTTCTTTTTTGCTTTTGCACACAAGAAGACAAGATTAGCCAAAATGAACATCTATCTTCAATGCCAAGCAACACCAAAATAATGTTCCTATATCCAAAAATACGTGGGTAAAAACATCAGAATTCCAAACTGTTAACATTTCAAGGAAATTTTTATAGTATTTGATAAACTCTTAAGGAAAGAGGAGAAAGTTCCTGAATTTTCACAAGAACAAGCAGAAGAGTACATAGGCAAAAGCCTATGTGAATCATCAATTGATATCAGAGACATTTCTATAGATTAGCCTTATTAAAAGTCACTGGATTTCATTATGTGACAAACAGCATATGCCCACATTCTACAACCAGTTAAGAGTGGGTGCTCTCAACCATGAGATCTTGAAAGATGTCAGCATGGCAATTCCTCAGTTTGATATGTAAGAAACATTTTCTAATGCACATGAAAATAATCTGTGATCCAAAAAGTTAATAACTAAATTGTTTTCCCCTAGGTTCAAATGAATAGAGGCACTGCAAAATGCATACAGTCAAAAATAAGCCAGGCAAGTAAAAGAGATGGTATTACCAATGCTGTCAAAAATAGCCCTTGAAAGAGGAAGCAGTTTATTGTTGCCAGAAAAAAAATCTCCCTGAGAGAGTCTTACCAAACACAAGTAAATAGGAGATTATAGTTATCCAGTGTTTCATATTTAGATAGAGTATCTGTTATGAAGTTACCTTGAAGACATATTTCACAAGAAAATACAGGTGAAATCCTACTTCTCATTATTGCCATGCAAAATGTCTTAGTGGGAAATAGCAGGAAAATAATAAAATACCTCCTACCAAAATGATGCAGACAGGATTTGATACTTATTTAAAGAGCAGAATAGCACTGAGGAAATACAGTTTATCACCATTGACTTTTTAAGACCTGGATTAGAAATTAACATTAGGATATCTACTGACCTGCTGGTATGTATTGGCAAAGAAAGCAAAAACGATATAGTCAAAATATGAAGTTCCAGGAATTACTAATATTTTTTGAAAACCAGATTGTATCCACCTCTGCCTCTAACCAGATTGTATCCACCACTAACAGCAGAGGCAGGCAATAGTCAGATATAAATGGGCACCTACAGCACCTAAGTGATTTCTGCAGATCCCAGCAGACAGAGAATTTAGCTGTTGAGGTGTTTTGCTCAAGAAATCCACATGGACACCATTATTACATTATTACATTAGGCTGTAGTAACGAAGTCCCAGAACAGCTAAAAGCAATAGATTGAACAAAGCTGAACAATCTGCTGAGATTCAGAGCACTTCATATAAAAGCACTTTGGGCTTGCTTACTGGCTATTTATCAAATTTATTGTACAGCATTGATATTTATTAGCTGTTTGTTGCATTTCGCTGGGAGGAAGCGACAAACAATAGTAATTTCTAAGAGCATGCAGCCCAAGCCATATTGATTAACAAACCCTCTTGATCAGCAAGATAACTAATGATCCAAGTGTGTTTTGAATTCCCAGATTTAGAGTGGTTTTTCATGCTGAGACAACCTTTACACTGTAAAGACATGACTTTCCCAAACTGATTTTTTTCTTCCAGAAAAGTGTGCAAATATTAGTGGGTTTGGAACCACTACAGGGAAATCAGAAGGTCTGCATCTTCTCAACTTCCCTGCTTTCAATGTTTAATAAACTGTTGAAGAGATGGAGGAGAAGATGGCAATAAAGTGGGGAAAGGTGTATCTCACTGTCTTGAGTCCAGTGCCAGTGCATGTTCATCAAAAGGTACATGCTGGAAGATTCCTTGGTTGTAGCCATAACATACTGTACAAAATACATATAGGTTTCATGCCATTTATGCCTTATTTATATTTTAACACTAGGCTTCAGCCAGAGTCCTCTGAGAACAGGAATATTTTATTATCAGCCCACAACATAATTGTGTGAGTTTCATGGCTTTTCTTTAATGCAGCAGTACAAGACTCATCAGATTTGGTGAAGCATCTGCCCAACAGTTCCCATAACTCTGCTCTGTGTTCATGGAGTAAGATTATTCTCTGCTTTTGCATTTTTCCCTGCCAGAGCCCTTCATTACTCTGACAGCAACTTGCCTGTGCCAGAATAAGTGGAGACAACTGAAACCAAACTTAATTATCATAGCAGATTCCTCTCAATGCTGTTTTCTTTTCTACTGCACTTCACAAGCTCCACTATGGACAAAGTAACAAGGGCAACAAAGGCAGGACTTATAATACCACAGCATTCAGGGTTTTTTGCAGGTGAACCTGATTGCTAATATATTTCCCATTGCCATAAAAAAAAAAAAAAAAAAAAAAAAGAAAAAAAAAAGGAAGAAAAATAAAAAGGATTGTGACCTATGAGCTTTCCATGTATCTTCAGTAGCATTTCATACACCATAATATGGTACACTTCTGCTTTCATTATTGGAAGTTTAATAAAGCTATAGAGCATCTGAATGGCTCTCACAAAAGTTTTTGCACTGCACACTCACTTTCCTGTCTTGTCTTTTACATGGTATTCTGATTCCATTGTAGAAATACTGTTGTACAAAGGTGAGATAATTGATTTAAGATTACTGATATTAGATTGGACATGAGGAAAAATACCAAACATCAGAATAGCCAGGGTGACAAAGGATGTAGATGAGTCACTATCCCTGGGGCATTTAGAAGACCTGTAGATATGGTGCTAAAGGATCCCTCTTTTCCTTCCTTCCTTCCTTCCTTCCTTCCTTCCTTCCTTCCTTCCTTCCTTCCTTCCTTCCTTCCTTCCTTCCTTCCTTCCTTCCTTCCTTCCTTCCTTCCTTCCTTCCTTCCTTCCTTCCTTCCTTCCTTCCTTCCTTCCTTCCTTCCTTCCTTCCTTCCTTCCTTCCTTCCTTCCTTCCTCCCTCCCTCCCTCCCTCCCTCCCTCCCTCCCTCCCTCCCTCCCTTCCTTCCTTCCTCCCTCCCTCCCTCCCTCCCTCCCTCCCTCCCTCCCTTCTCCACTCCCACTGTGTAATGGTCTTCCTGTATTGTGAGGCTGGCAAAAGGAGCATATTCTTTCCAAAGGGAAAGTAGAGCAGACCAAGCAGAAGTAAGACACTGTAGATAGTGCCAACCTCCTCTATCCAGGTTTTCCCTTTCCTTAGATGATCTGCACCATGTTGTGTGTATCTCACTTTGAAACTTCTTACAGTACTACCCTTGAAACAGCTCAGTTTTCCAATGAAACAAACTCAGCTGTTTTCTGTACATCTTACTGAAAAATCTGTGGTCAGACAGATTATTAAGGCACATAAAAATAAAAGGATTGAAGCAGCAAAGCCATCTGGGTAGTTGTCCATGGAATACAGAGTAAGTAGTGCAGTAGTAAGTGTTGTCCAACTAAAATCAAAGTCCAGTCTGGAAGCACTTAAAAATCTAATTCACATTCCACTCAGCATCAGACCTTAATGGTGCTGACCAGCCCCCACTTTGGACATCCACCCCAGTGTATGACCATTATAAGCTCAAACTTGTTTTCTCTGGGTGGATGTTGAATCTATGCCATGGGATGCTGATCCTCAAACCCATCTCTTGGTGGACCTCTCAGACTCCCCAACTTCTGCTTTGCCATTGCCTAACAAAACTGTGAATGTTGCAGACCCCAGCTCTGACCCCTGCTAAGACGCACAAGACACATGATCTATGTGGGGCAGCCTATGTCTCACCCCCTTTTGGGGGCACTAGATGCTCCCTAAGGCTGACTTTCCATGCCAGGATTCCTGGCATTAATACCAGGGATTCAATTCTAAGGATGGCTTGGGATTCATAGAAACATTTTAAATTTTTAGCCAGTACTACAAATTTGGAGATATCATATGTCCAACAGCAATAATTAAACCACCTTTTTATAAGTGCGTAATTAAAATTAGCCTCTAGGTGGTTCTTCATTACCTCAAGCCTTTTTTGCTTCCCTAACTCTACAGTAGTTCCAAGAATCTTTCCTAGTTGGTGATATGTGATTATTATGAACAGTGTAATACTTCTTTAAAATATCTTTTTAACTAAAAAATATCTTAGCACTGATGTATTTCTTTACATCCTCACAGACATGAAAGGTACCCTTTAATAATTTTGCTTACTTGTCTCAAAAATTGAGAGAATCTTTAGTAATAACCTTTAGTACTTTGCTCAGCAAAATATATATTTAGATCTAGTGAGCAATGTACATAGCACTGTACATAACACAGAAAAAAATGTTGGCAATATGAAATGGTTATTTCCTCTCTGTGGGTGCAAAAGTAATAAACATACAGTTGTAAACAATGACAACACTGAGACTTCATTGACGGGGGCAAAAACACAGGAAAAGAAATTACAATGAGCCAATATATTTATATTGAAAATTGTGATATTCCAAACCTGTATTCAGGAAATCCATAACGAAATCATTAAATTGAAATAAATGTATTTATGGCAAAGAAATTTATGATCAAATGATTGCGTGACTTTTCAGTCTCATCTAGGACTCCTAGTGATATGTGAGAAAGCTGTTTGATGTTGACACCTCCTTTGTACAAAGTATAGATTATGCTCTTCGAGTTAAATTTTAGTTGACCCACCAATAGACAAAGAAAGCCTACATAGAACTCATGAGTTCCCAGCTCTAGTATGCCTTTAGGTAAGCTGCTCCTGATACATGTGATCTAGATGTCAAATCAGAGGTCAACAAGATGCCCTAGAAATCACCGGGCTGTCTTTTGAGTGAGGGAGACAGCTTTCATTGTGTCAGTAGAGACAAGTGTCAGAGGAGGCCACTATAAACAGTTGATTTGAATTTACTGGCTTCATAGACTTGTTCTTTTAAAATTTCTTCTAGACATTTTAAGGCAGTTTATATATCTGCTTTCTTCCTATGGTTATACTTACGTTTGCACCATTTACAAGTATTTCTGCTCCACAAACCTCTGTGTCTGCATAGGTTCTCACTTTCTAAAGACAGTTCACCTGAGATACTGACATGTATAAACACACTGGTTTTCCGCACAATTTGTTTAGATTATACATTCTGACACATAGTAATTTTATGCAACAAAGCCCCAAAGAGAATAATTAGTATTAAAACATGAAAATAGTGCATTTTCAACAAAACATTCTCATTTGACTTTACAATGCATATCCAACACTGCTTTCTAGGAAGGGAAACATATTTCCTTATGAACGCAAATCTTAGTCTGCCTTTCTTTCAAGAAGAAGAGTACAGCTTTCTATTTCTATGACTAAATCATCTTTTTCTGTTTTGTGATTAAGGTTATTGCTTATATGAATGGCTCTGATAGAAGAGCATCACTACAGGGCATTTTCCCGAATAGGTACAGAGTAAGTGTTTGTTGTCACATTTTTGTACCCATGTTTCTCAGACAGAATGATATTGTAGGACATTGAGTCCTTATGTGGCAGTAAGTAAGTAGTGGCAATAGAAAATAGCTATTAGGTAAGTTATATGCTATTAAAAATATCAGTAGTTAAGTTGGAGTTCTGCTTGTTGGCAAGTACACAATGCCAATCTTCTGATCCTCTACCTTAATCCTCAGCTCCACTGTAGGGTGACAGCAGGGGGACCCTTGTCTGCAGAGATAACCATGCTGACTTCTGGCAAGCTGGCATGACGAGCTGGAGAAAAGGCTGTGCAGAGCCAAACAGCCTGGAGACTCCACCTTCACCTCTACAGCTGGATCCTGGTCCAGATGGGCCTGAGCCCAGCAGCAGCAGCTACTGCAATGTCAACCCCAGCCTAGACCTCCAACCCTATGCCAACGCCATGTATGAGACCAACACAACCCTGTCCATTTCCAGTTAAGAAGTTGATGCAATTCTTTAATTTGCTGCAGGAGCTCCTGCAGTTCCTAAGGGGGAAAATGTCTTAAGCAGAACGATGGATTGGCTCCGGCGCAAGCTGCAGTGTGGACCACAACCCTCTCCTTCTGGGACAATGCATGCACAGTGCCAAAACATGCTCTGTCCTGCCCACACCCCTCTCTGCGTCCGTGTAAATACTGATATTGAATTAGTTGTTGAAACAAAGTTGCCTGTTTTCTCAGCTAACCATGTTTGCAGTCCTACTCAGTCTCCTGACTGTTTCTAAGAGCCATTTTGCATTATAAATCTGCATGTAACCATGCACTATATATTTTAGCACATAATTCCTTTGAAAAGATATGACTTTTCATGTTTCACGTGAGAAAGATCACGAATGGATGGGAGAAAAACCGAAAAACTTTTTAGCTTTACCATTACAGCATCCCCATAAATGAATTATTCAACATGCTTTTAAGAAAATAATAGCATTCTTCTTTTTCTACACTACACCACCATCTTTATTATTTCATGGTCAGCATTACAATAATTTTTAGGAAACTGAGAAGTAAAATCATAGGCCATAAAGCTGCTTTTGAATAGGATAGCCTGAAAAAGAAACTGCTCCAGATATTACTCTCAGAGTTTATCACTGGGAGATGTATATCCATGTATTCTTCATGCAGTGGTAGTGACAGCTGATATTCTTCTAAGACGAGCAATTCTTCAGAATGTGACGCCACTCCCTGACAGTACACAGAGGTTTTTGTAAATAGGACATACTTCAGAATCCCTCCTCCACACTACACAGACAAATTGTACCATTCATCCAAGAAAAACAGGACAAATGCTTTTTTTTCCCATGAATAGAGTCTGTATTCAAAAATCTTTCTGGATGAATTCACCTAGTTTTGGAAACCTTATTGCAGTCTAGCAAACACCTCTTTCATAAAGTCCCTTTATAAGTCTTGGCTAAAATTATGTAATAATGAGTTTAGGTCCAGCAGCTAAAAGGACTAATTTTAACAATTAGGTCAGTAAGAGGGAGAAGATGATGATGTATGGTTTGGTGGCTCAAATCCAGTCCAAATAGTCAGGAAAGTAAAGTAAATAGTTCTAGTCTGGCTTTGGTCTGCTCTTCCTTTGGTCTGCACCTGCTGAAAGACTTATTGATGTACAGTATATGAAATTATTACTTCCTGTGTGCATTATTAACATGCTCAGCACTCACAAGAAGTCACAAGATTGCAACATTTTAATCAGTTTATTAAGAAACTAACCCCCTATTCTTGTTACAGGAGATATTTAGGATTTGTTTCAACTGTGCAGGTTGCACATCAATACTGTCTTAAATAATAAAAAGCAAGAAGTATAGTCTCTAAATATTATGACAGAACTATACAGAAAAAAACTCCAAAATTTACATGTATTGAACTATAGCCCTATTGTACTTCATGTTCCTAAAGAGAAAGAGAGGTTATGGAAGGACAACTAATTCTCCTACTGAGAATTATTTTGCTGAATTTCATAGCTCTTTACTGCTATAACCATATCATTCAGTTCAAAGTCCTTAAGAAAACTTATGGAAGCTGCTATTTTGAAGCAGTCTTTCCTGAAAATATAATAAATAACCTGAATAAATATACAGTTGGTATTAAAAATTCAAGTCTCATTTTTTAAGTACTTAGAGCATTGCAGTTTCTATTGAACAGTTAAGAACTACTCCATTCAGTAACTAGTCCATTCAGTAATTCAGAACTTTCCTTTTCTAAACACAGTCATGCTGACTGGCAGGTAACATCATCAGGGCACCATGGAAGGAAAAAGGAATTAGTTTCAAGTAGGACTAAAATTCCAGATAGGTAGCCATAGTCAGAGATTATTTTGCATCCTAAAAATAAATTAGAAGAGTTGATTTCCTTCTGAAATATCTCTTGGAACACTCAAAAAAAACCTGTGGATACACCTTTGGCTATACCTAAATATGCTCTATTATGCAGTGAAATAAACATAAGCCAGAAATACTGCTCTTGCAGTAGTCTGTACTGAAAGAGCATTATCTTTTCCTGCAAAATTCTTCTTCCACTAACATCATAATTTGGGTTTATCTCTCTGATTATGCAAAGTGATTGCAAGGCTTCAGACATATAGAAGAACTTAGGTATTTTTCCAAGTCTACTGAAAAATCCAACTTTGCAAAGAAATGCTGAAAGGTCACCATCTTTGTCTTCTCCACGTGTTCTGATTGATGCCTGCCATGACAGGACTACTAACTTCACATTGCCCGACACTCATTTTGAAGTGAAAAAGTGTGGAAAGTACCCTTTGAAATGCTGGGGTTTAATTTTCATAAACAGTGAAAAAAGTGATTTTTAAAGAAACCAACAGCTTTAAGGTTCTATTTGAAGTTATTGCCTACATCTAAGGACTGTGGTGCTTCCCACTAAATTCAGGGCTGGGAGTAGCTGCTTCCTGTGTATTCCTGTGATTAATGCCTCATAACTAATAAAATGGGCCTTGAGGGGCCACTGAAACTTTCAGCAACTAAGGTGACCTAGACACTGGAGAAATGTCAAGATATTTGCAACGCAATTCTCTGTATCAACAACTCTGTATTACATCTAAGGTTAGCCAGGAACTATTCTCCTAAAGAGCCTGTTATAAAAGAGCAAAACTCTTCAATATCTCTCAGTAAATCATTCCTTGTAGGCTACAACTGTAACTTTAATGTATAGCAGAGTTGCTGGGCTGTTTCCCCCCACATTAAATTGGCTAATTCATGTGTAAAAGGTGACCCATCTCTTGGCTTCCATTTGTACCAAAGAATTTGGCTGTTATATTTAGGTATTATGAAGCAGGGACCACAAATGCAGTACCAGCTCACTATTTAGTTACATATTTATTAACAAGAAAATGCACATCATGTCTTCAATCTCTAGGTACAGACATGTTTATCTTGAATACAATTTCATAATACATTGTCATGAATTATCAGTGTTTTTCAAGACTACTGCATTCCTTAAGGGAGCTGCTCTTTTACTCACTAAACAGCAATTTTGTCCTTGTCAGTATTAAATGCAAAAGTAACTAAAGACTTCAGTTGTTTCAAGATGCTTGAAATGGAGCCATTGCATGATTCTCTACCTGACCAGACAAGAGAGAAAAAGGAGAAAACACAGTTACTGATAGTTCATATTTAATCTTAAGATCTTTATGTTCAGCTCTTTCTATTCACAGTTTGCTGCACTACCTAGCACCACAGACATGGTTGAAACAAAGATTTCTAGGTATAGTAAATTTTAGTATTGAATAGGTCCTTTTTCCTAGTATGGTTTGCCTCCAATACCTCACTGAATAGGAAGCTTCAGAGGTAGCAATACCAAAAAACCCCCTAAAAATCGTTGGTCTAAGTTTTGTTGGGATTCGTAGTAAATTACAAAATAAGGCATGTCTAAGTGGAATTGGTCTTTATATTACATTCTGTGGGTCATCCCTATGTCACCTGAATATCCTTTCTGAATTCAGAAAATGCTCAGTTACAAAACTTTGTATGTTGTGAAATAAAGCCCACTATCGGGACAATTACAATAGAAAGATAAGAATTAAATTGGTTACATGGTATTTACTCTCTAAGTGAGACTGATAATCACAATGAGTTTTGAATCAGTGTTGATTCTGACAAACAGGATATGACCCCAGCAAAAAAATTCCTGTGATAGAAGAGCAGAACAAGCCCATTCAGACACATCACCACCAAAGTAAATCAATCAGAAGTTGAACAACTGACAAATTCAGAAGCTACAATGGATCTGCAGCCATGCAGCACTAGCAAAAGTATCAGTCCTCCTTCTTTACAAAGGAATTATATTTACATCTAACTCTTATAACCAAATATTCCATCAGTATCCAGAGACAAACATCACCACTGATGTGATATGGATCTTGGAAGATTATTTTTGATTCACAAAGCTATCACTCTCTGAGTACAAAGATCTCTAAAATGAGCCATTGCTGCACTAAATCTCATTAGTTCACTACATGAGAATGGAAAACAGACCCCGCTGAACATCTCACAGAGTAAATCTGATAAATTTAAAGCTATCTGATCTGGCAAGATATCTTACAATAGCTTTTCAGCTTTGAATCCTCTTTCATTTGCACTGGTGGGCTGAAAATGACTAGGAAGAGTGAGTGGATGAGGCCTCACACAGATGTGGGCCCACAGGCCCTGAAGGATTTCAACTATCCTAATGCATACTAAAAAGAGAGTACAAGGAGTACATGAGCAATCCACATGGTTCATGAGGGACATCAATGTCCAATTCCTGAGCCATCTGTAAAGAAACCAACCATGACCAGTGCAGGACTGGATCTCGTATTCAGAATCAGGGAGGGTCTCATTGGGAATGTGGAGGCTGAAGGCAGCCTTGGCTGCAGGGACCATGACATGGTGGGCTTCAGAACCAGGAGACAAGAGAAGGAGCTGCACAAAAAGTAAATCACAGCCCTGAACTGCAGCAGAGCAGAATTTGACCTCTTAAAAAATATCACTGGAAGGGTGAAACAGGGTGACACCGTGGACGCAATAGAAGTCCAGAAAATCTGGTCAATATTCAAGGATCATAATGTCCAAGCTCAAGAGTAAGCCCTCCCAAAGAGCAGGTGTCCGGGCAGAAATGTCAGAAACTCTATGTGATATGCTCCAGACAGAAGTGTCAGAAACCCTGTATGATATGCTCCAGGTCCATGAAGAAAAAGAAGGTGATAAGGAGTAGTCAGCGTGGATTTACCAAGGAGGAATCTTGCTTGACTAACCCACAAACCTTCTATGACCCTTCTTTCTTATGAGGAAGGCCTGGAGCAGGCAGGGCTTGGGGAAATCTTTTATCAGTGTGTTTATACACCCAGAGAGGATACAAAGAGGATGGGCTCTACCCAGTGGTGCTCCAAGATAGGACAGGAGCAATGGGCACAAACTGAAAGACAAGAAGTTCTGTAGAACAATTGAGAAACCCATTTCTACTGAGAGGGTGACTGAGCACTGAGACAGGTTGCCTGGAGACATGATGGAGTCTTCCTTCTTGGAGAGTTTCAAAAGTAATCATGATCCTGAGTGAGCAATTCTAGGTCCATCTGGGTCAACAGTCCTGCTCAGGTCAGGCAAGCTAGACTAGATGAGCTCCAAAATAGTCCTTTAATCTTAGCCCTTCTGAATTTATGCACATATGTGAATCTTAGAAAGGGGCTTCTGCAGATGTTACAATAAAGATAACAGATAGGAATATATTGGATTCTGATGAAATTATTTTTTTGCAGGTTGGGTATTCCAATTGAGGGTGTGCAGATGTCCATTGATACTTTTTCTAAGTAAATTGATATCTTCATGTGCTTATGTTCCTGCATATTAATCCTCTACATGGCTTTTGCTGGTTATCTCCATGCTCAAGGGTGGATATGTAGCAAGATGGAGTGAACATCAGGAAACTCTTCTACTGTAAGCACAAAAAAGCAATGACACTTCCACAAGCAAAGAATATTTGAAAATTATTGTATCCCTACAAGGCAATATTTTTAAAATTGGATTCTGTTTACAGTGGATAAATGGATCACCAATAAAGCAAAGAAGCAGGCAAGTTAAAACAGGATGCAAAAAAAATCTTTTAAAGATTTATGTGACTGGAAGTAAAATCTAAAACCTTTCAGGTGACAACTCACAGGCTGGAGAAAAGCACATGTCTCTTCTGTTTTCAAGATCATATATGTTTATAAGCAAAACAAAAGAAGTATTATTAGACTGTCTGATGATGTAGGAGATTGACCATCACCGAGGCAGCAGAGCATTCTTTTGGTGACTTTTTGCTGTGCTAGTGAAAAATACCTTTACCTAAGGCTGGAAATTAAGCCACCCAAACACAGAAAAGGGGTAGAAAAGGGGAGAGGGACCTTTTGTCATTTGTCTGATACAGATTCTCTTACCTCACTTCCTATGAATACTGGAAGTGCTGGTGCAGAATGGCGCCCCTTTCCTTTATCATTCTCATATTTATAAGTAGTTTTGGAACTCCTTTACTGTAACTTTCGATGCTATTAAACAAAATTTTTACTGTTATTTTCTTATAATAGTCTGTCTGGAAAAGTGACTTGCATTTCAGTTTTTGGGTATGCGGCCTCAATTATGTTATAGGATATTCTGTTCAAATTATAGTGGGCTACCCAAGATTTCTAGATCCTTCTTTAAAATAACCTAATTAATAATCACTTCACTATTTCGTGACCAGCTACACATCCAGCCCAGCTAAACCAGTGACTTGAATGTGGAATAACAAATACCTAGAAGAAACTTTATTGAGAAGTTTGCAAATTAAGATCCATCTATAGAATTTTTCTTCAGGAAATAGTTCTAATAATGACATATATTATAAAAGTTATAAACAATCCCTGGGAAATAAGAAATACAGGCTGAATGTCACAGTAGAAGTTATTTTCTGGAAATATGTGATACTCAGTAAGTGCAGTGCAACTGCAGGAATAATATTAAAATCAAATATATGTGCATCAGCCCTCACTGATACTTCACGTGCAGACATATTCTCCTAATCCAGAACCACACAGTGCTAGTGTGAAAACAACAGGCAAAATCTCTTTTCTTCCATTTCTTTTGAACTATAGGACTTCACTGGTAAATGTTTGGGTGAACAATTTGTGGCACTTACAGTGTGAGTCCTTAAAATTAGAATGATTTTGTGATACTGCTGACAGCATCGTATCCGTTCTTTGTCAAAGAGATTCCATTAATCTCTGAAATAAATAGTTCCACAGCCCCATTAATTTTATTGCAGCCAATTATATATTGTACCTCATGGAGGTGGGTTCCTTCAGATAACCCTTTGTGATCATAATGGAATAACTTTTCCCTGAGAGTTAATTTCCAAAATTAAATTGATGCAGAAAAACAGTCCTCTCTGCTGTAATGGGGGTAAAGTAGTCAAATCGTGCAGGCTGAAGCCTAAATTATGTGGCAAAACAAGAATTAAAGCTGTTTTGCTTTTTTTTTTTCAGATTTAAAAAAAGTGTTCTATATTTCTGAATTACTGACTAATGTTCTATATTTCTTACTTACAATAACCAGCAAGTGATTTAGCAATCTACAATGATTTGTGATTTTTTTTAATAGATCTTCATGATAACAGACAGAAATTGTTTTTAGTAGGCTGCAGATTATTAAGAATGGAGCTTTAAAATATTGACACCAATTTTATTGTTAAAGCTTTGAAGAACTATGCACCTACAGAAAAAAACATTCATCCACATTTCTTTTCGATTCACCTGGGATAATTTAGTATTAAAAAACCTCAGGAAAATGCATTAAATTATTTCCTGTGCCTGTACAACAAGAATTTATGAATCCTTCAACTCAGGTCATACTTATTACCTTGAATTTAAGACTGCAGAAGTAATTAGCCTTTATTATGATCAATTCAGATGAATTCTTTTGGAACTTTTAAGATAATTCATCCACATTTCAGTATATATGTAAATGAAAGTCGGATGAATCAACAAATCAGAGTAAGATATGAGTGACAGCAATTCTGGCAAATTTCAATCAGTTCTTGATTTCAGTCAAGAGCTGATTGAAATCAAGAAATCACTCTGCCTCTGTCATCATCATGTTCATTACAGTATTTGGTTATTTGGATATTTTTCTGCTATGCTTTATAATATAGCATTTAAATATTTTCTGTGGCACAGAATCATCACATTTTCTTTGGGAGATTTTATTCTACTCTTAATTGAATTTAAGTAGGTGTATTTGAGATAAGCAAGGGTACTTTTGGAGAGCTGCAGATGTGGTGGCTTGGATCCAGCATGCTTTGAAGTCAATGGAAACACTTCAACTGATTTAATGGGTCTTGGATTTGATCCAAGGTGCACTTTGACTTAATTGGACTATTCCTGGGAGTAAGTACAGTGTCTGCTTGAGAACTCATATACAATGAAAGTTTGTGAGATCTAATCCTTAGAAGTGAGGATCTGAGAGGCAAGAAGAGTCATTCTTATGGTAAAAATTGTTAAAAACCAAAAGAAATAAGAACTGTGAAAATTTTGCAAAAGTGAAAATAACTTTGTATAAATGTAGCAGAACAACAATAAGAATGCACTTTTTCACAACCTAGTACAAGCTGAACTCCCAAGGGACTGCAAAAATAGATGCAGAACTTGGTTGTGTGACATTGTAGCTAACAACAGTAATTGATCTTATCATCAGCGTACATGAAATACTGAAAACATGCCTTCATATAATCTCAATCATAATATGTTAGACACTATTAATCTGAAGGTGTCTCTACAAAACTATGGCACAATGCTTTTCCCATTTCCCTATCCACTGCAAATGTGAAATACCCTCAAAGGGATTCATTACGTTCCATCTCCATTCGGTCCTGAAACAAAAGACTTTTAGAGAGTTTGGCAATCCCTGTACTAATTTCATCTCTTATCTATCTATCTATCTATCCATCTATCTATCTTTCTATCATCTTTCTATCTATCTATCTATGTATATCCATTTTTTTAGTTTTAAAACAAGGGTTTTCTTCCCTCAAATCTTGATTTCACAAAAAAACCCCAAACCAAAGCAGACAACAACAGCAAATAAAAACAACCAACCAACCAAACAAACAAACAGACCAAGAAAATCCCCAAAAAACCAAACCCAGAAAAAAAAAATCCACCACCAAAAAACCCCCCAAAACCACAAAAACCACCAAAGCTACCAACCAAAATCTCCCAACAAGACTCTAAGGTGTTGATAATTAGTAAGATAATCAGAGTTTACTATTTTCTCCTTCAAGGTGTCACATGCATTAATCAGTGTTTCTAAACAAGGAAATTCAGTTTCCATCTACAGTTGTTGAGAGCTAGTACTGAAGACAGCACACACTTCATTGCAACAGGGGCTTGGCCTGGCTGAGAGCTGGTGCCAGACAGCTCTGTTCCCTGGTGTGACCCTCACGTGCAGTCATGTGCTGTCCAGCTGTTCTGCCCAAGTAACTCAGTCACTTCTGCTCAACTCTGTGCTGCTGCTGGCTCACCATGAGAGGGGCTGCTGCCGCACACCAGCCACACAGATGTAGAAATTGTAGCCAGTCAGGAACCCTGCAAAGAGCATCACCTTCAAAAACCCTCTGCATAACAAAAGGTTGGTATATTGGGATTGCATGGCAAGGTTTTGGTAGCAGGGGGGCTTACAGCGCTGCTTTTGTAAGAAGCTTCTAGGAACTTCCCCCATGTCTGACACAGCCAATCCCTGTCACCTCCAAGACCGATCCAATACCAGCCCAGGCTGAGGCCACAGTAGTAGCACCTCTGGAATAATATATTCAAGAAGAAAAACAGGTACTGCACAGAAGTATTTGCAGCCAGGGAACAAAGGAGTGAGGATATGTGAAAGCAAGAGCCCTGCAAACACCAAGGGCAGTGAAGAATGGGCAGGAGGTGCTCCAGGTGCTGGACCAGATGTTCCCCTGCAGACTTTGTTAAAGATCATGACTAGGCAGCTGTACCCTTGCAGCCTATGGTGGTGCACAGTGGAGCAGAGATCCATCTGCAGCCCACAGATGACCCCATGCTGGAGAAGGTGTACATCTGAAGGAGGTTTTGAGCCTGCAGACAGTTTACGATGAAGCAGACTTCTGTCAGGATCTGTGAAACTGTGGAGAGGAGCTTGCACCGGCGCAGGTTTAGTAGCAGGACTTGGGACCTCACAGAGTCACATGCTAGAACAGTCTGTTCCTGAAGGACTGCATCTGATGGGAGGGACCCACACTGGACCAGTTCATGCAGCACTGCAGTCCAAGGGAAAAATACATGTAGGAAAAGTTCATGTAGGTGTGCACCCCCTGTTCCAGCACGGGCAGGACTCCACGTTGGAACAGGGGAAGGGTTGAGGACTCCTGCCTCTGAGGAGGAAGGAGCAACAGACACAATGTGTGATCACAGTCTCCATTCCCTATCCTGTCCTTATCTCAGCTCTGGAGCCTTTCATTTTATTTTTTCTCCTGTGTGCAGTCAAAGAGATGAGTAGTTTTGGTGGCCACATAGCTTTCAACAAGGGTCAACTCACCAAATTTGTACAACCCAGAGGTCTCTAGAAAGCCACCATTTAAAAGCCATCCTCCTCTGTGATGAACTTATAACATAACTGTACCAGGTTGGTATGTAAAAATCTGCTGCATGAGACACAGAAACATCTTGGCTCCATGTATATTCAGCCAATGTCCCAGCAAGTTACATGTGAACACATGAGCTGCAACAAAACAGCAGAATTAGCAGTGCAAATGCGTGTGTTTAAATGAAAAGGGGAGGCGGGATGGGCTGGGGGGGGAAGTTTCAGAAAGAGAAATTTTGTCTGTTTGAACTGCAAAGAAAGAAATTCAGTTCAGAAAACTCAGTTCAGAGCAAAATTAAACACAAGGTTTAATTTTTTTTTCTACTTTTCTTGTCTTCCCTGCCCAATTCCTTCTTCTGTCTTTCCTTCAGTCTTTTAAGGTTTCCAAATTTGAGAAGACCTCCCAATTCTCTTTACTAATGCTACTTTATATAAGTATTTTTCTCAGCCTGTTTGTGGCTTTCATTTACTTTACCTTGTCTATTCTAGTTTGGACTTTGGAAGAATTATGGTAAAATAAATCACTGAAGAGGCATGTTAAGTTCTTGTTATCAAGTAACTGAGCTCTCTGCAGCTTTGAACCAAAGTAGTTAGGTTAGGAGAAATCTGCATGTGTTATCTATACAGCCAGTCATCCCTGCAGCAGCCCCTGGCTCCAAATCTGCTAAACAAGCTGATAGTACTTAGTATGTTATGGGTACAGTTCCTCCCATATATGCAAATTCAGAAGGAAAAATTTTCTGACCATAATGGAATTTACAGTATAACCTAACAATGTTTTCCAGCCCTTTTCAAGACATGATGTGCTTTTTACAAGTCATATAATTAAAAATTAATTGGTGTCCAACCATCCTCTGCCAAAGATGCCAGTAATGTGTATTTCAATGCAGTTACTATTTATACACCTTAGCAAACAAAGGAACTAATGCTTATTGTCTCCCAGTTCTCTTATTCTTACAGTTAAATAATTCCCTCCCTTCTTATGGAAATTAGTGCCCATGCCCAGTCTTTCAGTTGATGGGTTTGTTGAGTCAGTGGTTGAGAGTCAGTGGTCATGATCTCCCCAAGACAGAATTACCTTTTACCTTGCTGGAGCTGATTTCAGCACAGTTGCTGAGGTGGCTTTCCTTGTGGTGTGCATTCTTTTGCATCTATTATCAGTGATCCATTCTTCCCCTCAAGCGTCGTTAATCTCTCCCTAGGTCTGGGATAACACCTGGACAATAGTACCACCTTTATCTTATCTCAAATTCAAGGTGTGGTGGCTTATTTTACAGTCCAAGTTCCAGGTACACATGGAAGCATATTTGGGGGGAGGTGGTGAGGGAGAAGGGGGCTTTTTTGGTCATTGGTGGTCACAGAGGGCATCTGTCCCATAAGTTGGGGTGATCTTTGTTTGACCAGTGGTAGGTCTGTGTGTGAGCAGCTGCTTCTTTACACAGTTTGCAAAGTGGGAATTTTTGTCTAGATGAATTAGCCAGGAGGTACTAACCAGATCCTGCCTCCACCAGGCACGGAGATAGCACCATCCTGACACTCCCTTCTGTGCTTATCGCATGGCAAAGTCCTTCTGTGGCTTTAACAGTGTTTGAGAGAAGCAGCTGTGCTCTTTACATCCTTACAAGGCCCTGATGCACAAAATAGTAGGTAATATTACAAGGGTTAATGTAGGACAAAATCACTGAGCTCCTTAATACATATCTTTTAATGCAATACAGTTATAAGCATAACAGGCTGAGTGCTAGCACTGTTATCTCTATAGTTATTTATGTGGCTAGAGAGTAGAATATTCTGTTAGATGGTTGCATAGCAGCAACCAGCCATTTCAGTTTTCTACCCATAATTTACATGTTGACCTTGCACATTAAGAATGCTGCTATAAAAAAATATCCTTTGGACAAGATTATTTAATGCTTCTGGAAACATTGCTTCCACTCTTATTCTTATTGCTATAGAAAGAAATGCATGAAACTGATGAAATTTTAACTTTGGGAATGTATA
Source organism: Calcarius lapponicus (assembly GCA_039654755.1). NCBI lineage: Eukaryota > Metazoa > Chordata > Aves > Passeriformes > Fringillidae > Calcarius > Calcarius lapponicus. Next base: position 44,077,480 of record CM077481.1, read on the forward strand.
AGATCTACATTCTCTTTGCTTCAGAAATATCACACGAAAAGTGAATACTATAGCTGTGGCCATAAAGCATACAGACAAAAAGTCTGATGAGACCACCAGGCTCAAGCTCCTGGATATATCAGGCCAATAAACCTACCCAGACAGAGTACTTCAGCTATGCCACAGCATTGTGCTGTAGCACGGCAAGTGCTATATGCGCATACATGCATGTACATATCTCAAGTGATTTGGTGACTTAAAAATGCAAGTTGGAAGGAGATAACAGGCAATATCAAGTGTCACAAATGCACAGCTGTGAGGGAACCTATTGGCAATGTCTGTCCCCACATGACCAGCAGCTGAGCTTCACTCAGAGCTGCAAAGGGAGCAAAACTCCTTAAGATCTGTCACTACACAGAAAGAAAGTCATTCCACAACTAGAGAACCTCCACTCAAACAAGGCACACAGCAATCTAGTTATAAAAGCAAGGTGTTTGCAGTGTCATGAACTTCTTCTTTTAGTTCTGTAGCAGACATACATCATTAATTTGCTATATGCAAATCTTCAAGTAGGCAACCTACAGAATTTATTTAAGTATCAAAATTTAGAAAGAAAAGCACATGCAGGTTCTGCTTCTCAGGAGCAAGATTACTGCTTCTTTTTGGACCCTGATAAATATATTGCAGGCCCATGCATCATCTAGAAAGAGAGAGATCTGGAGCATAGCCAGGTTCACCACAAAGGCGCAAGAGAAACACAGGTTTAGTTCCACCATTTCCCCGGGGGCCATGATTTCTCTGTGGACATAGAATAAACTAGCTCTTAAAATGCTAAATTGAGTGACTCAAAGGAATTGCCAGTCAATTCAAGTATCGTATCTTCTAATTAAACTTGTCTAATTTCTCTGTTTAATTTGACTAAGCTCTAGAATTCTGAGTTGTCACATGAAAGAGGACAGAAATAGCTCTCACAATTCTTTTCCAGACCCAAGCATATTTGGCTGTAATAAACATTTCTACCAGCTTGTAATAAAATCCTGTAATTTGATACCATGTATCATCAGCATCTTGTAATTCCTGATACTTAAGCTCTGATCCTGCAAATAGTCAGGTCTATTAAGATAGCGCTGTACATTTTAGAAACACCAAGCTTATTTAATTAAATTATACTATCCATAGGACTGATTACAGAATTGGCATGTCAGCAACAGAAAGCCAATACAGGAAAACTGCATTAAGGAAAATGCATAATCCCTAAGTCTCTGTTAGAACAATCTGTCTTTAACAAACAAGATTTTCCTTTTATATTCCTTGGAGTTTACATGGGCAAGTTTAAGTAGATCATCACCTTATCTTCTGAAGTACTATGTTGGCAGTGATATTTTTTCACACATATTTTTGTGATGAAAATAAAATCTTGAGTGTGCTATATGAACAGTTAACTGAATTAGCTTGCAAAAATATACAGTATTTTCTTTAAAGTTGTAAAATACTAATTTATGAGAAAAATATTTTCTTTTCCAACAGCTGGACAGTCTGATTAAAGGCTCACTTGTACTTTGTTCTTGATATGAAAAAAGTGCAATCAATTTTTTATTTTTAAGAACTGGAAAAGGTAAACTCTGGTTTGGGTTTTTTTTTCCTCTTTTGTTTCTTTTTTTTCCCCTTAGGTGGCAATTTATATTTTCTACAAAAAGCTTTGTAAGAACTGCTCACTGTTAATAGTTTCTGCACTGGTCAAGAGGTTTGATGGTATAACATGGCTGCTTTCATTGAAGCTATTTCTTTATTATTTGTATCTGTCCCACTCTATTTGATAATGATAACAGTCTTATGGTTCTCCTATGGTTAAAGACACAGCATTCACACTAAATCTCTCAACTATTTTGAGAAAGAGCATTTAATTTGGCAATTTACACATTCATTTTCCCTTACCTTACCAAGGCAGTCCACAATCTTACAGTTTACTAGATACGGTAAGATCTGGCTTAAGTTTGTATGAATAAAGTGATCACTGCTACCTGTAGAGGTCAAAAGTGCACTTAATCTTTTTTAGCCTTTTTACAATAGAAGGCTTGTCTTAGCGTTTTATTCTTGAGTTAAGAATACTTAAACCACTGAAACATGAGAAAGGCTAATTTAATGCAATTTCTTAAGTGGAGTTCTAACCTTGATAATATATTTCATTCTTTGTGCTTCAAATCCTTAGAGGTGAATTATGTCAAACTTATTGGAATAGCTTGTTTTACCCTGCCGTTCATCTGCTGTCACTTTCAACAATGGACTTGAAATTTATCCAGTCTTATAAAGGCTGCAAAGATTCAACATTCATTTAAAGACAAACAACCAACCAAGAATCCCTTCCAAAACCCACAAAAGCGCACAACAAAAAAACTCAAATCCACCTGCACCTTTGTTCCTTACCACAGGCAGTAGTTGAATTTATTTCTGCAACTCTTTTGCATTTACTACACTTCAGCATTTACTTCTACTAATTTTCTTTTTTTTTTTTTCTGGCGGGAAGCCATGATGTCACTACTTTATATTTCTAGTCAATGTTAACTCAACTGTAAAATAAATTATGTGACCTATTTTAGAAACACTGAAGTGGCAAAACATTACATCAGAAAATGTAGTAAAATGTCCCCTTTTTAATCATCCAAATCAGCCTTGCCAGAAAATGTAGCTGGAATAAAATTACTGCTGCATATAAGAGCCTTTTTCAGGAACAGAAGACACAATATTTGCATTCTGAAGTGCTAAATAAGCTATAAAATTTTATTACTCTTTATTTAAACTTTTTATTCTCTCTAAGCAAATGTACTCTCTCTGAAAGAACAGAAAGACTCCAAGAGGAGCAAGTTTCTGTAAGAGAGGCAATTGTAGTTCACCAAACCTCTTCAGAACACTAAAGGTAATGTTCCTTTTTCTGCTCTCCTCTCCTACTCTGTTTCCAGGACAGAAAAATACTGCCTCTGAAAAACACCAAGGAACTTCCTGTAATAGATTTCAACTCTCAAACCTCCATTTTTGCAATCAGGTAACATACAGCCTGGAATAGTGGAAAAATTGTTTTCTTTCTGGAGCTTGCAATCCATTTAGAGCATGCAGCAAGCCCTGTAAAAAGACAGTGAGATAGAAAAGAACTTCATTGCCATTGCCATGGTGAATTCAAAGCTATTACTTTCCAGCCATCTGAACCACATATCACAGATAAAGTGAAATAGAAAAAAAAACAAAAGAAGTTACTAATTCATTCATTGTCCCTATGCGTGTTTATTTTAAAGTTATATATGAGCAGAATTTACTCTGTAAGCATAAAGCTCAGTACAGACGATGACAATTTCAAGTATAATTCTAAAGTACTAAATTCACAGTAGTCATGTAAATCACCTCACTTATGTTCTGTGGGAAATTGACAGAATAAGAAAACCTTTCTCTCCAGATGATGGAAATTTTTATAGTGGCCAAGAAAATAAAAAATTTCAAATAGCCCATTCCATTTTAACAATAACTGAGAATTTCACAGCTTAAAAAATATCTAGTCATGTATCCTCAGATTTGTCACCTGTTGAAACATTCCTTTTGTTCTGATAAGAGTCTAAGTGAACCTACATCCAACAAGCATTTTAACAATTCTCTTTAAAATTTGGTATTGCATTTCATAAGTTAACGATTTTGCTCCATCTTTATCAGAGGGTGAAGTCATTTAAGAAAAGAACACTGAAAAACGAAGGACCAGATTGCTCATTTGACACAAAGGAATGCTTTGATCACTGATTTATCATCTAGCAGTGTGTATTAAGTATCTTACTGCACCACTGTTTGCAAGAGATCAAGGCAAGTAGACATCTTCTCCTCCTTTTCTAACAGCTAAAAAGAAAAAAAAAAAGGCAGAGAAATAAAGCACACTTTTGATTTTATGCCTGGCAAGCGAACAACAATAGATACCTAACACTCCTTTTCCTAGGGAAAATTCTTTCATTTCTACTAGTTGCCAGCAAGAAACATATCACAGGTGCCTGCTCTCTTGTACATATGCTGTTAGCTCTGGTTGTTTGTATATTCATTAGGATGAATGATACACTTGAACGTCCTCATGAGCATGTTCAGAGAGTTAGTGCCATCAGCTTGCAGAAGTCATATACCTGGGTAGAAAAGAATGTACAAAATCCACTGCACTGATTGGAGATCCTATGCTTCTATTCATGGTACACTCATTTGTGTGCTGAGCAATTTATATTTCTGTAACTGGTGTGACATTCCAGGTGACTCAAAAATCTGAATTTAGTACTTCACTAGCTTACCAAGCTGTAAGAACCAATAAATTGGAAACAATTTTCACTTCTTTAGCTATTCCATAAAGGACAGTACTGCAGGATAAAAACTTATCTAGGGATAAGTGCTAGGGAAAGCAGATAGAAACATACTGCTATTTTGAGTCAAAGTGCCTCAAGATAATTTAGAAAACACATTGCAATATTATGTTGAAGAAGCATAAAAATTCCACAGGGAGGCATTGTATAGTCTAAAACCCTTTTCAGTCTAAGACAAAATTTTATACAGTAACAACAGATTAGCAGGCCTAAGTAACTAGAAACAAAACTAATCCTGAAACTGAAACAAAATTATGTTTGTTTTTAAATCTTGTGAAAGGAAACAACTAAGGTGATATTCTTCATACAGAATCTTTTGTTATTTGTAGCTTTGAATCAGGGTTGAAACACAGCTCTGCCTTTCCTTCGTTTGATGTTTGTTTTGCAATGAGGATTACAATTTTAATGTTGTGGCAGTAATCTGCTGGAATGGAGAGGAAGAAATTCTCTTTAACATGGAAGTAACCTAATTCCTAGGGTACATTTTTTAAAACATACTGAAGGAACTTAAGCTGCCTTGGAGAAACAGCATCCACTCATGGAAGCACAACAGAACACAAGAAAAACTCTGAGATGAAATTTCTGGTAAAGATCCTCTGGTGTTTCATATGGAAAATAAAATCTCAAACCTAAACGAAGAACTTGCTTGTCTTGTCATGCTGCAGACCTGTTTGCAGGTTTCCAGCTCTGCCAGAATACTTGAGTGAGCTGTATTACTCGTTCAGACATAAGCAGTGTAGGCTGCTTTGTAACACTTCTGTCCCACACTGGGAAGCTCTTGGCAATCAAGCCTACAATGCAGTTGATCAACAGTCTAGTTCTTTCAAAGTGAGAAGTGTCTGATAGTCCAGCTGCAGATGCAGCTAAATCTTATTCCACAGCCATCTTTGCAGAACTAAAATTATGGATTCTAGATTATGAAGTAGAACATAATCTCAGGATTTACCAGCAGCCCCTCCTGACTTTGACTTAAATTTAGCTGCAACAATGTTTGCACATTTCAGGCTAAGCTTTGCTATCCTTTCCAATCCATATCTTATATTTGTTTACTCACATTTATTGACTGACTGTCCTACCACAAGATGCTTCAATCATTATCATTATAGAGGGTACACATAGAGGATGCAGATTGTGTCCAGAAGCATTTCTACAAACTGCTTAATCTAAAGCTAGTATTGTCTGTTGATCTGAATCCTAACTCCATCATAAATCTTACTATTAATTGCAAACAGATGGCCTAGATATATTACAAGGTTTGTGTTGAAGCTTTACTTAAACTAGTAGCTCCTTGAGAACATGGCTGTCCTGTAAGTAACAGAAGATCCTAAACCAGAGCCATCACCTCAGCATCAGGTCAGGCATCTCTATGGTACTAGTCGAATATTTGTATTTCAAAGACAAATAAATAAGGGGATAATCTTTATAGCATAGTCTGTAAAAACAAGCCTTGCTCAGGTTTGGTTAGAGCTTAACCTAGAGCCAGATTTTACTTGTCTTGCTGATTCCTTACTGAGCTATAGACAGGTCATTTACACCTGTGCTTCCTTTTTTAAATTTGGTATCAACAGAAATATGCTGCTGTGGGTGAGCTGTAAATCCAGCTTGTTAACTATGCAATTCAGTTGCTGTAAGCAAGCATTGTGGAATAAAAAGAAGCTTTAAAGAAAATACGGGAAAATAATTCCTCTTATTATAGGATACCTGGGTCTGTTGCATATGTTGTTGTGATGTAGTGCCTAGAAGAAAGGAACATGAACTGCAACAGTCTTAAATAAAACTGGAGGGGGTGCTTCCCGTACAACTTTCTCTTTTTGACTGCATATGTGTAGCCCTCTCCTTGGGATGTTAGCTACCCTACTAAGGACTCAACTGCCCCAGTTGTTCGATACCAGAAGCTTATCTATTGTACATAAGGATTTGGATATGACCACATTAGATGTCACACCCTTTTGCTTTTTCACATGGTAAGATTTTAATTCCTTAATGCCCAGAACTTAAAGATGAGCTGTGTTTTGCATAATGACAAACTATACCATGTAGAGCTGATATGTGTGTAAGAGACCATGATCAAATATTCTAATGGTTGTGGACTGTGGTGGGTTGACCTTGGCTGGATTTCAGGTGCCCACCAAGCCACTTTATCACTCCCCTGTCTCAGCTGGACTGGACTGAATAAAATAAGATAGAAAACAACTTGGGATATTGCAATTTACAGAAGCAAAAGCAAAAGGTTACACATGCACAAGGAAAGGCAAAATAAGCTATTCTCTACTTCTCTCTCACCATCATGCAATGTCCAGCCACTTCCTGAGGAGCAGGGATTCAACATGAGTAGTAGTTGCTCCAGAATCCCAGTGTTGGAAATAATGAATGTCACTCCTTTCTTCTTTTTTTAACCTATATCTAGGCCATCATCTGTTATGGAGCAACCCTTTGTCAATTTGTGTCAGCTGTTCTTGTTACTTCCCCTCCCAAGATCTTGCCAAACTCCAGACCACTGATTGGGGTAGAATGTTTGAGAGACAGCACTTAAGCTGTGCCAGCAGTTTTCAGCCATAGTGAAAGCACTGGTGCATTATTAGTACCCTTCTAGCTACCAGTGCAAAGCACAGCACTGTGAGGATGCCCATGCAAAAAATTTACACGATCCCAGCTAGGCTCAGTACAATGACTACAGAAATATTTCCCTGGACTGAACATAGAAAAGGGTATTTGTGCAACAAAATGTGTTTATTGAATTTGCTGGATTTCTGAGACAATTCAGAAAGTGAAAATAAGACTTCAGTATCTCAGCAGCTATTGCAGCATTGTTATTGCTGGAGTAGCCGTAAGGGGGATCCTTTGACATATGAACTACAGGCAGGAATTTTTCCTTTCATCAGATCAAATCTGTATGTGTGCACTGGAAAAATTCTGTCCAAAGTAACCATGGACAGAGGTAAACCCTGTCCAAGGTAAGAGTTACCCAGGTAACTCTTCTGACCTACTTGTTCAAGACACTGATCATCCAATTGATCATCCAATGAGTCTACTCAAATGTCTGGCTAGCCCTTGGCAAACATGGTCCAGTTGCTATACTTCAATGAGGTGCAGCTAGGGGAACATTGAAAGGATGCTCCTACACCCTGATAGATGCCAGTTTTTCTGCACCTAGTCTATTCTATATGTATTAGTTTGTATGTCTTGGGAGTGCCCAAGTTAATGAGCGCTGTATGAAGCAAAGTGACACAGAGTTCCCAAGCAGGTGCAAAGGAGAATTGCTTTATTGCAAAAACCAGGCCTTTTTAAGCAGTTAGCTGGTTATCAGTTTACACAGTTTTAAGGCACAACCAACCACCACTATGATGTGGACACAGGGCAGTCACCCAGCTCATCTCTCACATCTCTCTATCCCTATTCCAGCTGAGTCACTCTCCCATAGCTCCCTTCCACTTAGCCTAAGTAACAGGCCTGAGCCATGATTTTATAAGGGCAACAAGCCCCTTATTTTATAAGTCTTTACCTATATGCAACAGAGAACCATCATTCTTCATGTTATAACAAACAACATTTAAGAAAATGTTTCTCAGTATATTGTGATCTTTTGTACAATCCCAAATATCTGATCATTTTTTCATATTACTTGAGTAGTGATGTGAAAGGTGCCGTAGTGGAAGGCACCTTACTAAACTCCAAAGAGTCCTGTAAAATTTGGCAGCAGCTATAAGATTCAGGAAAAAGCAAAGCTTTTTTGGAGGTGTTAACTGCATTCATAGCTTCACATTACAAAATGGTACATATTTGGAGTGATTTCAGAGACAATGATACAACAGAAAAATTGTAGACATTTTTCTAATCCATGAAGAAGGAGGCTTTTTGGTAGACAACTGAGAAGAATGTAGCTAATATTTTTCCACCTGTGAAAATATCAGCCCTGGCTAATAGCCTTAACTATTTCTATTTGTTTTCATATATTGTTATTTCACAGCCTTTTGAGTAGCCACTGTGTGAAAAAAGAACATAACACTATTTCTTGCATCCAGATATATGGTGATGTACCAGGTTCTCCAAGATGGGGAAATTACAGCTAAAAATCCCTACCATTTGATTTCCCTGTCCTTACAGAATCCTTCTGCCTCCCTGCCCATATCCTCCAAATTGTCTGGCTTCTCAGCAGTTTGGCTTCTGGAAGCTGTGAATATTTAGCTAATGCCTGCTGCATCTGATAGTTTCTTCCTAACTTTTTCAATCAATCAAAGTAAAACCTGAAAACACAACAACCTGTGCTGTCTTTGCGCATCCAATCAGTCTGAAATGGTACCTTTATGAAACAAGCAAAGCTCTTGAGCGTGAGGCTTGGGAAGATAGGTACATGTACTGGGAGTCACCAATCAATGAATTTTCCTTCAGGTCATTGTCAGAACATCCATTTTTCTGAGGGCAGTTCCAGGGTTTAAAATTAAACTAAATTCATTCTGAAAACAAGATTACCTATGACAATTTGTCTCTCTTGTATGATGTTAATATTTAAGATCTGCACCACTGTTTTAATATAATATATTGATTGAATTCTGTCTATGAAGTGGGGAAAAGGCTACACAGCTAAGTGACCCAAAGGCCTATTTTATTTCCAGAGTCCCACACCATGTATCAATAAGAGAAAAAGAGAAAAGCTAATATTATTCCTGCTTTTAAGAAGTATTTCCATTGTACACACAATTTGTCAAAGATCTGCTGGTTCTGAGAGATTCTCAGTTATGAATATAGTATGTAGAAATTCCTGACCATTTAAGAGAGCCTCATGAGATCAGTTCTTGCTACTATTCATGTCTGCTTTGACTTCAGGAGAAAACTCATATGAATTGAAGGAAAGGCATTCAGCAGTGATCTGCATTGTCTGATGAGCTCACTCAGAATCATCCAAGTAAGTGCATGTACTCCAGTGAGTACATGTATAGAGAAAAGGAATAAATTCTTTTACGCATCTCAAATTTTCTTGCAAAGTGCCACTGAGATCAGTCCAACCAAAACGAAAATTAAGAACTCCTACTCTTTTGCACAAAGGACCAATATTTTTTTCTTATGAGACTTTTCTAGCTCCTTTTTTTCATCCTCTGGGTGAGAAGTGAAGCGCAGATTTTCCTTCTTGACTGCCTTGTGTTACTCTGAAGTAGAGTAACAAGAGAGCAGCATTTAGATTACGTCTACACAAAAACTTTAATTTATCTGAAAATGGGTCAAAAACAATAGCTACAATCTGCCGCAGTCCTCCTGTTTCAAAGCTGAATTTGCAAATTGGGGTTTTCTATTCCTCTCATGCTGCAAAATCAAATTTTTAAAAATTGCATGGGTTATGAGGTTAACCTGTGCACTGAAGAGACACTTTACAGTGAATGCCTTAGGTCAGCTGAGGAGAAAAAAATAATTTATCTATTTAATGTATGCATTTCTGAATTTCAGAATCAGAGGTAATGAAAAGTGAAAAGAAGCTTTTTCTTTGGGGAACTGCAGCATTTGGGGATTGGCCTGGGACCTGGATACAGCAGCAGACTTATTTTCAGATCCCTTGTTTTGCTTTAACCACAAGATGGAGATTGCTTTACTCCAGAAGTTTATAGGTTTAGTTTAGCTCCTAATATGTCTGATCAACAACAATCTCTTTCTACAGCTTGGTGCGCTGACAGCCTGCCAGGCTCTCACTGAGATGCTGCCTCAGAACCATAGCTCAGGCAACACCACTCTGCTTTATTTATCACCAGAAGTTTTCTGTATTGCTTTTGCTTGCAAGTTTAGTTAAATTTATTGAATTTCTACATTAAAACACATGGATGAATGTGGACAAAATTCTAGTGAAACATTTCAGATATCTAGGAACAAGTGCAGGTCAGTCTGCTCTCTGTCACAATAGCAATTAGTAAAAGGCTTTATTCAGGGCTGACTGGGACCAAACCTTGATGCCAATAGGATTATTGTCCTCTTGTGAGGATGCAACAAAAAGACACTTTGCTTTTAGATCAAGTGACAAAACAGCCTTCAGTGGGCTTTGAGCTAGCTTTGGTTTTTTAGACCTGGGACAACCAGATTTTCTCTGGTAGAACAACCAGAGACAATCTGGTAGTCCAAAGGGATAACTTTTTTTTGTTGTTTGTTCCATGTAAGATGTCAAAAGTGTATTGAGTCCTGCCAGCTTGAAATAGAAATTCTACTATGTAGGAATGATAGAAATGTAAAGCTGCTCTAAATTGGAGATATTATGAAGTGATAAATGCAGTATTTCTTCAGGTCTTTTATTATCTGTCACTTGCATAAGCAACTCATTTTGGTCCTCTGTTCATCAGCGCCTCAGTGCTCATCCTGTCAAGCTCAGCTTCCTAATCTCCATACAAAACTAGGGAAAGGAAGGGCCTTATTCTGAGCAATGACTTAGCACATCATGACATTTGGCTTCTCCACTGCTGCCCTTGAAGTACAGTTTCTCAGAGAGTCAGCAAGAAAACAGCAGCATTTCAGGCATATGAAATAAGATAAGAACTATGCTTTAATTAGGTGAGATGTAATGAATTTAACTCTTTCATGAATGACAAACTACAGTTTATTCAATGCGGCTCTTATTCTTTAGTTATTTCTCTGAGGCAAAGGATTTTCATAGCCACAAACCTTATCAGAACTGTCTCTGAAGCTCTTGGGAAGCTTACCCTCTGTATGGATGATGCCCATGCAGGGGCAGTACAAGTCACTTGCAGTACCAGGCACATGGAACCCTTGTTTTCCAAAAGAGAGGAAAGTGTCTAGTTCTTAGAAGATGCTTCCTTTTGTACTGTTAGCTAGTTTTTAGAGAGACTGGATCACGACTGCTTGTGGCAATATCACCAGAACCAGAACATCACATTCCTTCTCCTTACTTGTGGATGTGGCTGGAAAATTCTTCCCACGTAGTATTTCTGTCTCTGAAAAGAAAACTTCCTTTTCAGTCCCCAGGATACATCATTCCCTCTATTGCATCTTAGGGAGGGAAGATAAACAATTTCATCTAGATGTGGAAGAGCACAGTTTGGAAACACACTTAGAGTGCCCTTTCTACCACACATGGTAGCTGGAGACTAAGGGTGTCCACAGACATGCTCATACTAAGGTAAACCACTAAAGAGGTCAATAGCTGTGCTCTTGACAGTGTAAAAACACTCTTTCATCTTATTACCAAGGACTCAGTGATCATATTGTAATGAAAACCAAAAAGGAATGGTGCCTGGAAAACATGGGCTTTTTCCTCATATCTAGTGGTATGGCTCAGAAAAATGCAGATAAACAGAAAAGCCACCACAAACATTCCTGTACAGATTTCATTCACCTCACCCATACACACAAAATAGGTGGCCCTTTTTTCTGACCTAATTTACCATATGCCACTCACTACGTCTTTTTTCTGAATTTGTGGGTCCTGTGCTTTTGTCTTTTTCTCTCCTGAATATTGTCAGGTAAGGATAATTGGAGAATCACAAATCTCAGCCATCCACAGTGCTAGACTGCTCTCTAACAAAGAAAAGCAGAAATTAGTTAGTTATGCCAACTCCCATGCAGACATGCAGACATGGAGATTTATTATAGCAAACCCCACCTACTGTGGTACTACAGAGTTAGAGGCTGGAATACTCTTTTAAAAATGCATCTTATTAGGCACAACTGCTGATACTTTCAGGCCCGTCAAATTCCAACAAAAGCTTACTTGCACACTGTAGGAACTTGGAGGACACATTGTCCTTAGCTTGAGAAAAATAACAGGTTCAAGAACAAAACATCCCAATGAGAAAGAAACCAGGCTAAGGGAGCAAGAGACCTGCATGGATGAAAAAAAACCCCATCAATATGCTAGCATCAGCATAATCATCTCTTGTGTATCAACACAAGAGATGAAAGCAGGGTCAGGCCACTTGGAATGGATATGGAGAGGTTTTCAGAGTAAGTAGAAATGAGGCAAGGAAGGCCAAGGCCCATCTTGAATTAAATCTGTCCAAGGATGTCAAGGACAAAGATAAAGGCTTCTTCAAATGCATCAATAACAAAAGGAAAATAAAAGAGAATATGAAACTATTACTAAATGGAGAGAGAACCCTGGTTACAGGATTCAGAGAAGGCAAAGTTACTGAATGTCTTCTTGTTCAACAAGGACAAGAGGAAGAACCCAGGGAACTACAAGCCATTCAGCCTTACCTAAATCCCTGGAAAGGATGGAGAGCCTCTGTCTCTTGATAGAGGTCATCCACATGAATGACAAGAAGGTGATCAGGAGCAGTCAGCATGGATTCATCAAAAGTAAATCTTGCTTTATCAGCCTGGTTGGCTTCTAAATGGAACAACTTCCTGGGGGAACAGGGGGAGAGCAGTGGATATTGTCTACCTTGGCTTCAGCAAGGCTTTCAACACTGTTTCACCAAACATCCTCACAGGCAAACTTGGAAAATTTGGACTTAATGAGTGGACAGTGATGTGAATGAAGACCTGGCTGAACAGCTGCTCCCAGAGGGTCATAGTCAGTAGCACAGAGTCAAGCTGAAGGCCTGTCACTAGTGGCATACCCTAGGGTTCCACACTGGGCCCAGTGTTGTTTAACTTGTACAAATAGACAGGTGCCTCCTTACCAAGTGTCGGCAGTGCCCATGTGGCCAAGAGAGCCAAAGGTATCCTTGGGTGCATTAGGAAGAGCTTTGCCAACGGGTCAAGGGAGGTGATCCTGCCCTTCTACTCAGCCCTTGTGAGGTCACATCGGGAGTACTCTGTCCACTTCTGTGCTCCTCAGCGCAAGAAAGACATGGCGTTCTGGAGCAGGTCCAGTGGGGAGCAACAAAGATGATGAGGGCACTTATGAGGAAACATTGAGGGAGCTGGTCTTGCTCGGTTTGGAGAAGAGATGACTGAGAGAGCGCCTCACCAAGGTCTGTCAGTATCTGAAGGGAGGGTGTCAGAGGACAGAGCCAGGCTCTTCTCAGTGGTGCCCAGTCACAAGACAAGAGGCAATGGGCAGGAACAGATCCACGGGAAGCTCCACTTCAGCATGCAGAAATTCTTTACTGTGCGGGCTACCAAACACTGGAACAGATTGCCCAGAGAGGGTGTGCAGTCTCCCTCACTGGAGATATTAAAGAACTGTCCAGACAAAATCCTGCACTGTGTACTCTAGGATGGCCCTGCTTGAGTAGGGATGTTGGAACAGATGACACATTGTGGTGCCTTGGCGCCTGACCCGCTCTGTGATTCTGTGAAAACATGACTTGGAGACAGCTAGAACAATGCTCTTGCTCCAGCTCCCAAAGTACCCATCATTGTAACATCTAAGCACTAGTATTAAAAAGGCACAAAGAGATAAATCTCTTATTTATCTGACATATGTAATTTGTTACTCTGATAGCGCAATAACTATATAGAAATTTATTGTAGCTTTTTTTTAAAATCTTAACTCACCTGCCAATCAGGTTTGCACTTTGACTGTTGTTTCTTTTATTAAAATAAAGTTGGATTGCTATGATTCAGTTTTTGCAGTACTTAAAGACAGTTCCTAGGAAACAGTGAAAACAAAACGCTGCATGTGCTAGAAAAAAAAATACAGCAATTGTATCTGACAAAACTCTGTCTAGATAAGAAAGTAAATGTAATGTAAATGAGACTGAAGACTTTGTTACTTAGTTACAATTATCTCACCAAAACCTACATGACTTTAATTTATAAAAGGAATTTTCTGCCAACTTCAGAAGGAGAATAGTGAACATTTGGATGTTTCAAACTGCAATCACTACACTCTTGGATATATTATTGAGTGCTATATAGTTGTATATGGCTCAACAATATTCCCAAGAGTAAACTGGTTCTTCTCCTACAAAATATTTGCAATACTAATGCATTTAATGAACACATAGATGCTTGAACCATTTTTACAGTGCCAGGAATAATTGATTTTGGACATATTTTTAAATACAGCATTCCAGTGTTAACTTCCTTGCTGATTTCATTTACCCAGTTCTGCAGTACAGACTTCTAACTTGGAACATGAATTAGCTTCTGCAGGTTTTTTCTGAACTCTAGCTATGGGTTTGCTTGTTATTCTATTAATACTGCTTGCCTTAAAAAGTCACTTCATTAATTAAATATATTGCAACATTTTTAGCTGCAGAGATGTCAGGGTAGGGACAGTCTGATTTTCTTAAGCAACTCTGATGTGGTGATTCATTCAGTGACAGGAATAAATTAACAAAGTGAACAAATGTCACACAAAAGTTAGGAGGAATATTCCTGTATGCAAAACCAGAATTTTCAGTTTATAATCATGCTGTTTTATTTTATCAATTACTGGCATTTTCAAGCTCATCTCTTTTAATGAGGTCTCCTTTTTTGAAGGGTTTTTGAAGGGCACTGCAGTAGACATGGCATTTGATTTAAAATTCGTTTTCTGTATGTGACTCAAAAACTGCAGGGGTTTCAGATGAATCTCTGAACAAAGACTGTTGCTGGATTTTATCATAATGATAATGACACTGACAGGAGGTAAATATTAGCCAGGTAAGGAAGAGATTGAGCTTATAAGAATTTATAGCTTGCCTCCTGAGGAAGAATGCACATTGCATCTGAACAGATTCATATCTGTCCATGGCTACAAACTCTGTCCTGGAAAAAGGACCACAGAAAAGACCTTTAGCGCCTATGAAAAAAGTAAAGAGTTACTATTAGAACAAGAAATGGAAAAATAATTGGAAAGACAATGAAACAACAACAGAGAAAAAGAGCCTGGAAAAGGGATGGAAATGTAAATACAGACACACCACAAATAGTGATGCAGCTTTGGGAAGAGGCCATTGACACAGTGGGAAGTGAGCAGATGTGAAAGCAAGGATCAAAATCAGGCTATGTAAGGAAATAAAGAATGGTGATGAAGAATATAAATAGAACAATGGACAAAGTGGGAAAATACACCCAGTAGTAAACAATTCTATCTTAGAGACATACCAGTTATTCCATGGTAAGTAGTTTACAATTTTCAAGGGTAATGTTACATATCTATTGAAAGAGCATGTGCTACAGGTAGGCAAAGGAAAAAAGACTTGAAAGAACCAATTTAATATCAAAGTTAAATTGATTACTGTCTCACATAAAATGCAAACCTGATACTCAATGCAAGCACATCTTCTTGGAAACTTGAATCAAAAAGAACATCTTTCTACTCACTAATAAAATAGTATTTTTTGTTGCTATATAAGAATTGCATTAGTTTACACCCCAGAATCTTCCTACAATATTTAGGTTCCATAGAGTTCCTCTGAGTGGAGGTGGTCTGCGCTTCACAAATTTTTGAATTATCAGACCTAGGAATGTAATGGACACATACTTGGACTTCTATTTCTTCCATTTCTTAGGGAAGAAAGGGATAAGACAGTTATCAATTCTTAAAAAAATTAGGCAAATTACCAACATCCAACAGATCAAGTTTAAAAGACCACAGCCTGGAACGCAGCTTTTTTCCTAGAATAAAGCCAAATGCAATATTCATAAGATGGAGCCTTCCAGCATATAGGTAGAAACTGGCCAGTAGTTTTCTACTATAGCAGCGGGCCCCACCAGGGTAATAATGAGCATTGAATTGACTCCATGATTGCAGAAGGCTGGTCACATATTTTATTGTTACTACACTATGCTATACAATGCTATACTACAGTGTATTATTTGAAAACCCTTTGCCCTTGCCAGACAGTCCGACACACACGTATGGATCCAATTGGTCAATGAATCAAAACATTATTATCAGTGTCCAATTAAGAAACTACCTCTTGGTTAGCAATCTCCATAATATATTCCACATGCGCACAGCAACAGGTGCAAAGATTAAGATAAGAATTGTTTTTCTCTGAGCTTTCTCACAGCTTCCCAGGAAAATCCTGTGAGAGAATTAAGTCTCTCTCTGTTTAGAGGATACGTGATTACCACAGTTTTCCTGTAAGACATTGGCTGAATTACTTCAACTGGATTTATTTTTTCATTCATTCCTTCATTTATTCAGTAAGTCAGTTATTAGTTAGAGCTCGTGTTTTCTGGTGATTGCCTTTTCTACTATCTGTCTGTGTTTCCTAAACATTTCTTTATTAAGACAGGAAAAGAGGCATTCATTCCTTTTGAATGCACTGCCCTGCTGTAAGGCTACAGAAAGTGTATGAAGAAAGCCATAGGAAATGCAATGCTTTTGTGTGTGGCTCAAAATGGATTCTACTAGTCTCAAAAAACAAGTCGTTGCCTAAAGAAGGTCAGAAGCTAATTATTTACCTGATTGTACATTGAAGAAATTAGAATATCCAAAGGAGAAATAATACTACATAATCACTTTCATAATCCATAATAAGATCACGAGGGTAATGAAGGATTTGAAACTGTTTGTTGTGTTTGTAGGAATTTTGTGTAGTCTTCTAAGGAAATAAAAAAAGGTTCTTAATGATGAACACAGAAATTATTTTAAGTAACCAGACTCCTACTAAATAAATTTTTAAAATCACCAGTAAACCCCCTAAATTTCAATTGTGACAGATTATTGTCAGAAGTGAGATCTGCTCCAGGGTGCCTCAAAATTTTGGGCACCAAAAGTCAGACATTCTAAAGCATTTTATTCCTTTAAATATGGATGTCAACCACACTTCTTATGTAAGATATAGAACTTTTAAAATCATTAATCTTCTTTGAAAATTATGATCAATACAAAATTAATATTAGATATGTCTAAGAATGATTTAAATGTATCCCCAGAAAATAAATTTGTAGTAACATAGAAGGGGGCTTTCTGTGCTGATAAAATGTGAAGGAAACCATAAAAGCAAATGGTTATTCCTAAACGAAGACTTGTGACTTCTGGAAATTATAAATTTGGGTAAAAATGTAAAGGGGTTTTAATATGTTGGGCAACAAAGAGCAAAGTGAAGAAAGCTCCTGCTTCTGTTTCAAGGTAGTTCTGTGTCATCACATAAATCTACAGATAAAAAACCCAAGATGACCATATGATCTACAAGATTTAGTTTGCTTCTTTGGAAAAACAATTGGTTTCTCTATAATTTCTATTTTTCTCATCCTGTTAACAAAAAGACAGTAAGTGAACAGCTCATTCTAGAAGGGAAGGAGAGGATAACCTTATTTAGCTACTTATTATAAGTAGCTAAAACCTTTGAAAGACAATCACACACAATCCTTATTACCTGGGCGTGATTTGATCGACTAACCACTGAATCAGTTACTTAGAATCAGCAATGAAATAAATTCTTATCAATGAAACATGCCTGTATTCACAGTCTGAAAAGCAGGAATTCTAATAATCATTCTAAATGGACCCAATCTTGATGTACAGTGTGACTCATTGCTGTGATAGGGGAGTTCCAGCTGTGCAGCTGAGCTGCCAAACCTTACGTTTTGTACAGCTCCTTCTCTTGTCTCCTGGTTCTGAAGCCCACCATGTCATGGTCCCTGCAGCCAAGGCTGCGTTCAGCCTTCACATTCTGAGTGAGACCCTCCCTGATTCTGAGTATGAAGTCTAGCCCTGCACCTGTCATGGCTGGTTTCTCTCCAGGCAGAAATTGTCATGAATGCCTTCCATTGCAATCCTCTTTGTTTATGTCCTCCTAGCTTTTCTTTCTAGTAGATAAAGGCAGTTGAAGGCTCCAATTAGGATTATAACCTGAGAACATGACTGTTTTCTGACTGCACAGGCTTCTTTTTTCTTCCTCAGCTGATGGCCTACAGCAGAGACACTCTACAATGCCACTCTTACGTGCCTTCTCTTTAACCTTCATCCATAAATTCTGCTGGCTCTCTGTTGAACTTCTGGCAGTGTTCCATTCACCCCAGATGTCTTCTCACATAAAGGGTAGCTTCCCCTCCTTATCCTGCTGGTCTGTCTTTCCTGTAAAGCATGTAACCCTCAATTGAAACATTTCACTCAAGGAAGTCATCCCATCTCTGTCATCCTAGCAAGATCAAAGCCCTGCAAATGTCCACAGATCTGCAGCTCATTTGTTTATTACCATTGCTCCATGCTTGAGTATAGAGGTACTTCAGAGACGCAACCCAGCATACTGATTTCCAAGACATTTTTAAGATTTCTCCATAATGGTATCTTGTAGGCATTTCCTTGCTTACTAGCAAAACGGTGGAGGTGACTCTGTTTAACTCCCATTTTGTTGCTTTTGTGATCCTTTCCTATCACATCACTCTGTGGTCCTTACCCATTAAGCCTGTCCATTATTCCTTCTCAGGGTTGTAAGTAACTCTTTTTGTACCACTATCAATCATAATCTTAAGCCCTCCTTGCCAGCTCAGACATTAGGCTAGCAAAGATAATTCTGATCTTAGTGAGATGAAGTCCACTTCTCTCAAGAAAGCGATGGTCTGCATAAAGTGCCCAGTGCTTGTAGGACCTAAAGCCCTGTCACTAGCAACAGATCCATAGTCAGTTATCAACTTTAGTTATCAATATCCTCCTTCTCACTATTTTATCCTCGCTGTTTGGATTGAGAACAACACCACTTGGGCCCCATGCCCTTAACTACCACCTCCAGAACTCTGAAATAACTTCTCATCTGTCCAGGTTGTTCCTAGCAGCATCAATGGTACTCACATTGAAGAAAGTAGGGGATAATATTTTGATGGTCAGGAAATACTTGTCAGTCCCTTCAGAACGTCTCAGAACTGGGCTCCCAGCAGGGACCAAACCTGTAGATGATAGATTGGTTTGGCAGATTGGTGGCTTTGTCCCTTGCAGCATGAAATCAGCCATTTCAGTGACATGCTACTTTTTCTTGATGGACATGCATGGTCAAGTGTCAGGAAGGTCAGTTCGTGGGCACATTTGGGTCCTCTTCAACTCCAAAGTCAGTGAACCTATGTCATAGTTGTGAGCCCTTAGGTAGGGCAGGAGCCTTCATCTTTGCGCCTGAAGTCATCAGCTTCATCCTTCACCTTCCTCCAAAGTTTGCACTTATGCTAGAGACGGACATGGCATGTTCCTCAATAGCAGCTGGGGCCCAGTTATTCTAGCAAAAGATCCTTGTCTATCTCCCTTTCACTTTCTGTGATGCTGTGCAGACTGCTCACTGTCCCCTACATCTCCTCCAATTGGATGCACAGTTCCTTCAAGATGGCACATTTCCCACAGGACAAGAGCCATCTTTTCTGCCATCAGAGAGAAGCTCCAGGTATCCCCTGGGTTTGTGGGGCTTGAAGGAGGGCTTCCACCATATGAAGATCTGCCCGCACCTAAGCCTCTGTCCTGACAGGATCAGCTTCTCCAACATTTGCAGGGAAACTGCCCTGTAGCATGTAAACTCTGTACCTGAAAGCTTACACAGGTACAAATTTGGCTGAGGTTCCCTTCTTTATGCCTCTCTGCACAAACTGCTGTACCAGTTGGCTGTCTTCATCTTCCATGCTCTAGGCATGATTCCAATATAGGCTTCTCCTCAGCTTTGGCTAAAAGCTTCTTGACGCTCCCTAATCAGGGTCTCATGTAGCAAAAATTTTAGGGAACCTGGCTCAAAGGCAGCTGACTGCATTCAGTAAAATCTGCTAGAACTGCTTCAGTCCTCCACTTAACTGTTTGACGTGATTTTGGGGGACAAAATTATGGGCCTGATGAAGAGTGAAATTCCCATTAACTTCCCAGAGATCAAAAATTTAAATCTTGGTAACATTCTTCATAGGGTCATGGGAAAGAAAGTATTGTATAATTTCTCTTTTATGGGAAGTGGTGCTCCTGAGGCACCTTGGTTTGAAGCAATAAATAGGGACATAAATACTTGAGGAATGGTAAGACAATCCATGCTGTCTCTTTGCTAAGAATTCTCAGCACATTTATCAGATTTCCTTGCAAGGGCTACAAAAGTAAAAGAACATACTGAACTAGCCACAGCTATATATTTTAAATGGTAATTTTTTGGTCAAATTACCTAAGAAATCAAGAGCATTTGAGTCAGTGGCAGAGATTGTGACAGGAAGAAGTACATGGGAGATGAAGAAAAGTGATGTGCATCCAGATGAGTGATTTCTAAATTTTCCAGTAGCAGAGCAAACACAGACCCAGACTAAGACACACCAGTCATGGTTGCTTGGAGTTAATGGCAAATACAGTAAAAATATGTCTACCTGTAGATCCTTAGGTCTATGGACCACACATAAATAAAATAACTCCTGCTTGCAGAGGAGAAAATTTAGTGGTAGGGAGAAACCTCTGAATATGTGTTTGAAGAAATATCTTATCTCCATTCTGTAGAACTCTCTATTTAGCTGGTTCTGTATTTATTTATAACATCCAAACGTAGGCAGTCCCAGTGAAAGGGCTGAATAAAAGTCTCTTTATAGAAAAGCAGACACTTTCCCATTTATAGGGCAGCTGCAGAAATTCGTCACACTAGTTATTCTATATAAAATGGAGTGAAAATATTGAAGGAAAGGTCTGTACTACGAGGAACATTAATAAAGCTAGAACATCCATGATAATTTCAGACAAACTAAGGAATACTTATATCCCATGAAGATCATCGATTTCCATTTTTGCTGTGCATTATTTCAGTTATAGATACATCAGCTTCAAGCTGATGTAAAATAAAACATTCTTTAAGAAATCAAAAATCTGTAGGATGTGAGGTATATTAAGAATAGGATACACAAGATGTTGGAGTATATAAATTTGAATGATAAAATCATGCAGAATTATATGCTGTGCTAGCAGCCTTCAAATGGTGCAAATTATCTTGTTACTATACAGAAAAAAAATTTGATTAGCTTACAGAGTATTCACTAATTTGGCCTGATTAGGAGGCTTTGCACTCTGCTGAATGCAAAGCAATTAGTAAAAACATTCCATACACTGCTTGTTTTCTACAACCAACAAGGAAATTGATGTTATTAATCCTTTCAAATATAGCTATATTTATTATAAACAAATTCTAGCTTTAAAAGGAATCTACTACATTTTCATGCATAGTCATCATATATCTTGCATACTACAATCTATAGGACATACCTAGATATTTTTGACAGCTAATGCTTTTCTGAATTGGAGTTCTGTAATGTATTGCATGTCTTCGTAGAGAAACTCTTAACAGGTATCAAATACTGCCTTCAGTTCAGAAAAAAAAAGCAGAAGTTCATCTTTTATGCTAACTTAATTTCTTGTGCTCAAGTGCAAAAAACAAAACACCAGAGTAAAACACAGTGAAAACATCTGTATATTTTAAGGAATATCTCCTTACAAGGGCTGCCCACCTCAAAATGATTAGTTAAGACATCTTACTACATTATAGAAGAAGTTCAATGGAAAGATTATTTTGGCTGGTGTTTAATCTAAGACATTGTGAATGCTAGCATCAACACTGTCTTGAGCTATGCTAATTTAAAGTCTCATCAGCTTTAAAACATTGCACATTTTGGTTTTTAAGCTTGATACTTAATATTAATTCATGCAATCTAAAATTTTTCTATGGCATGTATTATGTAGGATTTAGAATTGAGCAGTTTTGTTAAATATGCTAGAATTCTTGGAAAATATAGTTTTGATTCACATGTGCAGTACAGGAGAATATAGATCAGCCGTAAAGCAATGAGGTAAACAGTGAAGCTCTGAAGTGCTATAAAATATGTGTAAATAACTGTAAACTCACAGGTAAATAGCTGAGACTAAGCTAAGTGCTCATTTTAGACTTGCTCTTTGACCCCCAGATTACACAGGTAACCCTTTCCTCCCAACAGGATTCTCTTCTTTTAAGCCCTCCATCCTGGGAAACGTTGCAATTGCAACAAATTTTTTACTGATTGCACTTCATTCCAGATTTTCTTTCTGAGACATGTAAAAAATATATTTAATTTAATGAGATCAAATTATCAAATTATGCAAATTTGTGCAATTCCTATCTTTAACAATAGGGAAAGTAGGGGAATTTACAAAACTCAAGAATCTTTTCTTTCCACTGAGCTGTAAGACTATCTTAAGCACTTTAATTCACCGTATCTCTAAAGCATATCTTCAGGAATACACAATATATATTCCCAAACCCCAAATTTGCTAGTCTGCTAAATTAAATTCAAAAGCCTGTCTAAAATGTTTCACTGAATAATAAAAAAAAGAAAATTTTTGGATTGTCAATGAAGCCTTTATTAATATTACTGAAGAAATTTCATGTAAGAAGTAGAAACATAGCTTGAAGTCATACTCAGATGTTCAAATTTGCTACCTACTATTGAAGGAAAAAGTTAATTATGGACTGTGTCTCCAAGTAGAGACTCTGGGTTCACATTGCATTTTTTTTCAGTTGTGGTGTTAAATTTTAATTGTGTCTACCTTACTCTTATTGCTGCCCACTTGCTAAAACTTCACCACAGAATAATAACAAAATGTGGTCAGTTTATCTACAATATTTTCCCATTTCTTAGTCTTTCATTTTAGCTCTAACAAAGTTAAAGTTGGATTGTCACCCCCAGTTAGACAGTTGATACCTGCAGTCAGCAGGAAACCTCACTGAATCAATATTCCCCGTCCAAGACCGCACCATTTCATCTCCCATAGATGAATTTCCTCCCAGTCTTGTGAACTACAAGCTCGGTGATAGGAAAACATTGTTAAGTGGAAGTTGGGAGTTTACAATTCTATAATGTCAGCAGAATGATTTAGTGAAATCTAGTGACCTAATCTCTAGAAGGAAGAACAGCTTCTTTGAAAGAGAACTATAGACACACATACATATATCTTTATTGGAAAGCCTATCTACCAGCTTGCATTTTGACAAACCACAGAATTGCCCACTGACAGGGAAATATGTGCTTGTTTCATGTACACTTTGAAAACTATATTTTGCTGCATGAAATATAATTTCAACATTATACACCACCTTTCTTTTAAGCACAAACTTATCTTTCAATTCTTCAATATGAGAAGGCTCTTTAAGATAAGGAAGTTTGGGGATTTCAATATTAGACATTCTTAAAATGACAGATATGGATATCTGCACTAATAATCTAGTATCCTAGAGAAATTGTCTCATATATTTTATATGACAGGAAAGCAATACACACCTATGTCATCCATGTTATTTATTGATCTTCTTTTGGTCAATAAATGAAGCAATATCAGATAATCATCCATGTTGATCCATACTTGCTGAAGTAGTTAGGTAGTGAAATTTTATTTTCATATAGTTAGCAGTATAACCTAACAATGCATCTGAAATAGAACACATTTGAAAATAGGGTGCAAACATTCAAGGTAATTTGCTGAAGGTATTGTGAAATTTCTAGATGCTTCCATTGCTTTTATCTTTTTTCATTTGCTTCCCTTTCAAAAAAAAAAAGCCATTCCAACCATAAATATGTAACAGTTGCTTCTAAACTGTCACTATGAATTGAAAATATATGGACCTAGAGGACACTGAAAATATCTACTTGTTTTATTAACTAAAGACAAATGACAAGAACTGCGAGGAAAAGACCAGAGGGCAAAAAAATTATAATACTGTACTCTTTCCCCTTACACTTGTGTTTTAAATTCTGCATGGGGATCTGACTATTTGGTGTCAAAAGCATACAAATACAATAAAGTGAAAAGTACAAAGAATTATTAGAGTCATAGAAAAATTTCCACATAACTGAACAAAGGTTTCTTATCCTAAGAAGAAGCAGTTGGGGAAGATTTTGACAGACATGTACAAATTTCTGAAGGTGAGAAGAAAGAATGATTGAAATTCTTCTTCAGAAAGTGCATAGTGTAATCTTGTGAACTCACTGTTGCAAGATGCTTAAAATACCAGAATAGACGAAGGCTAATCATCAGTTAGATGAGTGAATGGTAGAAAAACACAGAGATATTGAATTGTTTGAGTGTTGCTGCAACTCCCAGCTCACAGAGAGCTAAAAAACTGCTGGGAACCAGAATTTAGTTCTAGAAATACAGTAATGCCTCTCATTTTGCAGGTTTTTTGTCTGTGACCAGTGAGAAGCTAGCTTTCAGGTACTGATGCTCCTCAGGATTGACCTCACATATTTTTAGTTTGGCTTTGTTAATGACAAACAACCAAACTCCTTTGATAAACCTGCTCCTCACAGTATAAAATCTGGACAGCTATGCCATGTGTTTATAATAAAAATATAGGATCATCTTATGTTAGAGGGTAGTTTTGTTCAGCAGTGCTTCACTTATCAGTATTCTAAGCCTTGCTTCTTAATTTTTTTCATAGTGAAACCAAGGTAAAAAGAAAATAAATTACTAAAGTTGATCAGTCTGCATGAGGCCAGAGTACAGAAACACTCTTGGGTCCCAAATAGAAAAATATTATCTTTGTTCTGTTCAACAATTTAGAAAATTACCTAGAAAATAAATATTGTCAGTTTATGCTGGTTGCTCAAAATTCAAGGAAAAAAAAAGAATTAAATTTGTAGAGAAGGCTCTAATATCTTCATGAGCAGTCAAAACCCATTACAGGGTCCAATGGAAATCTCAAGTGCTACTTGAATAAGTATGATATGCATCATGATACAGCATCATGCTAGACTCAGAATCTTGTTTTTCAGGTCACCCATGTAACTGCCAGTCTCATAATGACAAGAAGTTACAAAATTATGCATCATAGAACAGAATCATAGAGTATCCTGAGTTGGAAGGGACCCACTAGGATCATCAAGTCCAATTTTTGGCCCTGCACAGGACAAACCCAAGAATCACACCACGTGCCTGAGAGAGTTGACCAAACTTCTTGAGCTCTGTCTGGCTGCTGCTGTGATCATTTCCCCGGGGAGCCTGTTCCAGTGCCCAGCTACTCTCTGGGTGAAGAACTTTTTTCTAATATCCTACTTAAATCTCCCCTCACTCAGCCTCATGCAGTTTCCTTGAATCTTCCTCCAGATGAAAGAGACCAAGTAACCTCAGCTGCTCCTAATAAAACTTCCCCTCCAGACCCTTCACCATCCTTGTAGGCCTCCTTTGGACGCTTACTAAGAACTGATCATCTATTTTATGTTGCAGTGCTCAAAAATACACACATTACTCAAGTTGAGGCCCCACCAGAGCAAAGCAGAGCAGAGCAGGACAGTCCCTTCCTTTGATCATTTGGTGATGCTATGAAATCATTATCTAGGAAACTGCAGGTTTTTACGTTACCTCCTCGTTAAAACCCTGTTGAAAAAATTTAGAATTAAATTTTTTCTTGTCTATTCATAGCTATCCAAAAGTATAAAGAGAAGAAATCAGGAAGACTCTTGAATTATTTTTTTCCTCTGTAGGACAAATGACAGTGTTCTTCAGTGACAAATGACATGTCAGATGAGATTGGTAGAAATATCATTTTTGCAGTGATTGCTTCAATCCTCTGAGAGTCCAAAGTTCCTATTAACAAACTGACTACATCCTGGAAATTAATAAGGGGTTGCAAAGCAGTTAGATAATTATAGCTATTTTAGCTCTCTGACTCACAGGAAGATCAAGTAACAAACTGGCACGTCTTAAATTATGCCTTTACATAAGGGGAGGTAGACTGGATAATAAGTAATAGGCAGGAATTGTAGAGTTGTTCCTTTTTTCCATGTCATTTGAAAATCAGAATGAAAAGTAAGACTTTAGAGATGCTGTTTTTGTTCAACAAAAGTGAAAATAAAATTTTAAAAGACTGGCCGCAGAAACAAAACAAAACCCAAATAGAAGAAAAAAAAAAAAAGTAAAAAGAAAGAAACAGTAAGGCAGGCCTGTATTCCCATGTGCCCTGTCTTCACTGATGGAAAACTTTTGTAACTTGTTCTGCTTGGTTCCCTACCCCCAGTCTCTGCAGTCTTCTTACGCTCTTTCAGATTCATCTTGACCATCACTCCTTTGTGTGTTATTACTTGAAATCAAATCAAGATCTACAATCTCTAGCTCCAAAGCCTCTAAGTGTCTCTGCAAAACTCCTACTACACTTTGGCACTCTATAAAACACTACTTTTCCTAGCCAAAAAAAAACCCACCAAAGCCAAAAATGCTTAGATCAGAGTAACAACTGTATTTATTGCAATGATCACAAATATCAAGCAACTGTGGAAATTTTCATCTCTTTCAGTTGACTGGAAAGAAAGTCAGTTACTCTTCAATATGAGAAACCTCATAGACTTGGGCAATGTCTGTGTCCAAGTGACAAAGAATTATTTTAAAGTATTTTTTAGAACTAAAGTTTTGAACTATTTTAATAGCAACTAGGAACTGGGCCTAAAAATCTCATATTCTTCTGTTACTTTTTTTTTTGGTTGCTACTTAAGATACAGCAAAAAGTCATTAAAAAACTGGAGAAGCAAATAATTGAATGATTTAACAACAAACTGATTGTTACTGTGCTGCATTTGGAAGCTGTCAATAAGAGGCTGATTTATTTTGAAAACCATACCTTTTTTTGCAGCATTATGGCTTTGAGGATTTTTGAAGATTATGCTTGTCAGCCTCTTTCCACACAGGAAGAATTGCACATCAAAAACAGATTATAATTAGTTTTGTATCAGAAATGACTTTTGCAGCAGAGTTTTAAACTCTGTGTTAGTTTCCTTTCTCATGCCAAAGAGGAAGAAGCACCATTCCGAGAGGTCTTGAGTTTTGAGAGGGTTTGAGCATTTACACAGGGATAATGAAATAATCTTTACTGTAATTCACATGAAGGAGAGGAATCATGATGTCTCGGGTGCAACAGAAAAATGTCTATAGTCTCTGTCTTTAGAAAAGTTTCTGTTTTAGAGGGAAGAGAAGGAAAAAACTTTGCTGGTGACTGGTGTTTTGGGGTGATAATTTTAAAGCCATGTTAATAACTCTCTGACTTCAGCAGTGCGCTTTCTAAAGGTGCTCGACCAAGAAAACTATTTGATTGCTATGTTTCCCTAATTTTGAAAATCCTCTCAAGAGCTTATGGAAAGATTTTATTAATTATTCTAGCCTTTTCTTTGAAGCCTCTATGTCCTCTCTACAAAAGCTGTGCAAACTGTTAAC
Organism: Calcarius lapponicus; assembly: GCA_039654755.1. Taxonomy (NCBI): domain Eukaryota; kingdom Metazoa; phylum Chordata; class Aves; order Passeriformes; family Fringillidae; genus Calcarius; species Calcarius lapponicus. The sequence continues at coordinate 44,104,813 of CM077481.1, forward strand.
TAAACTTCTGAACATGAAAACACTGAATATCTCCCTGTGTCAGCAAGTCTCTCCTCTCCGAGGCTTGCTCTTTTCTGGAAAGGAAAGACCAGCCAGCCTGTTTACAGTACTCTTACAGAAAAAAGGCTTATTCCTTATCACATCAAATACCATTTAGAGAAAGTGCATGCACAATTCACCATCCACTCCAAAGGTGCTGATATTATGCATCATTTGGGCATAACTAATTCATTTCTGTGCTGTGCTTCTCTGCCTGAATTATTTTTAGTCTCCCAAGCATTTATAATTTGTGATTTCACACTTTAAAAAAAATGAAATCCTGTGACAGTTTAGATCTTATAATTTGAGATAAATGTCTTTATGTTCTAACATCCAGAGAAGTGAGACAGGACTTTGCTGGCAAAGCCCAGCAGAGAAATTCATATACTCCAATGGTACTGGCATCTGGTAGGTAAAACATTTATGTATCAGCTCTCCTGCCCTAACCCACCTAGGTCAGAGACAGTTTGCCACACTCACTTAAAAAATAAAGTGTTTCAGTATTTGATAACTTGCTAAATCTTTTCTGGTTTCCAAAGCAATCTGTGTTTTTAGCCTTCAGATATAAAAAATGCTTTGTATGACAAGAAAACAATGGTAAGGCTGAAGGGGCCTTCCAACAACTTAGTACTGTCAGATTCATTTAAGGATTTTGAATGAGAGTCTTGATTCTCTAATTTTATGTTATATAGACATCATGGTAGGTGAAGACTTAAATAATTATAACAAGTAACAGCAAAGAAGTGATTTACTGTTCCATATTCAATGAAGATTATTAGATTAAAAACCCTAAGATTTCATATTTTCTAAAAATTTTCTGAACATCTTAAGGAAATCCACTTTGTCTTGTGACTTATCTAAGTGTTATCTTTTTTGTATTCTTATTTTGTCTGAACATGTGAAATAACACATACAGGATGCAGTATGGTCTCGCACGGTCTCTTCTTTGGGACTATACTGGATTGATAGCTAATAGGTGAAGATACACTGCATGTAAGTTGACAAAATTTTCTGAACCTATTTCCACTTTGTCATCCTTTAAATTTTGTTTGAGGCTAAAAATGGGCAATAGCTGTTTCAAATGAATACCTTGATGGGAAGCTGAAATGAAAATAGAAAGTCCATTAGTGTAGCTTGTTTCATTTTTCCTCAAATATGATCAGACAAGGACTTGGAAATCCAAGATGCAATGTATTTTCTTTCTTTGTAAAGACAACAGCAAGAATGCAATGTCCAAGGTGGCCGTTTAAGTGAAGCGAATGGAAGACTTCAAGAGGTTATTTCAGTTTCTGATCTTTAACCAGATATTGACATTTCACATGATCTGAACATTCATTCGAAATTGAGAGTAATTTAAGAAGTTTGGTTTTAGTTTTCTTTTCTTTCTGGTTTGCTCTGTTTGTTTGCTGGGTTTTCTGGTGGAAAGCACTTTTTAATGACCTTTGCAGAGCAAAGGTCAGCCAGGTTGCAGTCACTTCCAATAGACTAGGATTTCTACAAGAATATTGAGAAATATATATTCTTTCAAGCCCTAGATCTGCCTTCTCCTGCTACTCAAATTCCACACAAAAGGAGAAGTTTAAAATTATTTTTTTTTCAATCTGGAAGGTGAATTCACTTCTGTCTGTATCGCCAATAACATTCTGTGTAAGCCTCTACATTCTGTTTCAGCTCATTAAAATATGAGAGGCTCAGAATAACTCTTTTTTTAATTTGACCTTTTACTTTCAATTTTTCAATATACTTTGATTTTTAAATTTCAATTTCATTATATGCACATTTCAGATGAAGAAATGATAGTAATCTCTGCAACTTGAGCTTTGCAGCATTTACTATTTTTTCTTGTATAGGTACTTATTTTGTTATTTTGTTTAGTTTGACAGTTTGCTTATGTTAGTCTTGATATTGTTTGAGCATTTCTTTATCATAATTTTTAAATTCATTATAAGAAACAATGCTTCTTAAATGTACATAAGAGATGAAACCATTTTTTGGAAAGTATTACACTTCTCTTTAAAAAGACATCAAAAAATATTTTAATATCTGGGTTACATAACCCAATGCAGGGGAAATTTTTATTCTGATCCCAAACAAACCTAACTGCTGATAAGCTCAGAGTAAGCATTACTTTCATATATGCATTAATGAAAATAAAAGTAATTTATGATCTGCTCACTCTTTCATTAATATTCCATTCTTCATCTTATCTATTGCAATTGTTTTACACATTCAGATAGATGGATGGAAAGATTGCTATTGAAATATAAGATCTTTAAATAAGCTCAGAAAGAGTTAAAAGTACATCTATTTTAGGAATAAATTCAATAGTTAGATCAAGCAACACAAAATTTAATTACTATGAGTAAAATGGTTGGAAACACATAACAAATCAAAAACTAACCAACCATAGGTATTATGATTATCTCCAAGTGAATTGCAATCATTTGGAGATTAGATGTTTTTATGATTCATATAATTTGCACTGCCTGTTTTTCCAAGTACTTTGTCTATAAAAATGACCAGCAATGACCTCTCCCAGTAATTTAATGAGGAAAAGGAGGTTCTCGTGCAAATTACTACCACATATAGAAAATTATGAAGTCTCCTGTCTTGAGACATATGGTTGTCTGCTTATCTAAAACAATAAAAACAGTCATCTGTCTATAACAAGCAGCATCTGTTTCTGCTTATATAGCATTGAGTGATAATCAAAATTATCGTATCGCTCTATTAATGTTAACTAATTAAATGCCAGGCTCCCTTCTGAGGAAGCACTGCTTGATAGACTGTGATAGCAGGCCTGCTCAGAAAACAGTTTAAAGATAATAAAGAAATACAACTTCCAGTATGTGCAGAAAAAACCCCTCAGGTACATCCTCATTAGACTGCATCCTTTATCTGGGATAGCAGATGAACCATTAGGACTTGATGAACCTCACAAAAATGGCTACAATGTCCAGATATAAAACAGATCATTATAGTTATTTTGGTGAGTATAGGTTATCCCTTCTTACCTAGAAACCGTGATTATTCAAATGAAGGGTGAAGACTTCTCTAGCATACTAGGGGAACAACAGCTTTGAGAAGAAAACTGAAAGAAACTGTAAGGACCAGAATCTCTAGGGTGAAGAACCTATTTGTTTTAAGAGGCTCAGGGATCAAACCCCCTGCATCACTCCTTCCTGCTCTTTCAAGTAAGATAGAAAAAAATTAATATATATATATTCAAATATATATATTTATTACTGTAATTTTAATTGTTGACTTTATGATGTTTGTAGAGGAAACTGTAAAATGTTTCTTTGACATCATATTCAGGTAGCACTGTCCCACAGAAGTGCAGGTTAATTAGCTGTATGGAACTCTCACCTGAGCATCTGAAGGAGAAATCAGTTTTGCATAAGTGTGAAAGAGGTGGGTTAAATCAGAAACATTTAAACAGGTATTACTAAAACCAAATTTAGGACTCTGAGAACAATTCCTCTCCTTTGCATGCAATAGCAGTTCAGCAATGTGGAATGAAAATGCAGAGGGATACATATCACAAAGGGATCAATCCAACAAAAAAGTGGTTATGTTTTTATATCTGATTTTCCAGGGTTTAGTTGAAATACCAATAAATAGTTAAATGATGAGAATTTTCGAGTGTATTCATGCAGGTAAATTAGTAAAGCTAAAATAAAACTGAATGTTTATTCAAACTGAGCCACTAGGCTGCTTTGCTGAAGATTAAACTTTATTAAACATACTGAAAATTAATTACTTTAATGTAACAGTTACATTCTTTAACATATCATACAAATTTGGGGATAAAGCACTGAAAAAGCTGACCCCCAGGACATTGTTGTGGGGGTCAGCAAGTTTTAACGCAAGTACTTTTAACGCAAGTTTCTCTGTGCTCAAGAACCATTTGTACAGTGGACTTAGGTGAGAAGTCTGACTTGCCTTGTAGATTGCCTTGTGTAGAGTCAAGAGCTGAACTCAATGATTCTTGCAAGTCCATTACATTTCAGGATATTCTGTGATTCTAAGTGGAAATTTTCTGCTTTTTAGCATGAAACACAACTGTTTATAATCAAGTTTTATTTCATATTAAAACATAAATAACACTTTTTTCACTCTCTGTGACTCCTAAATCTTATTAATCACAATACACGATACTTGAATGTATCCTTTAAAGTGCTTTGTGAACTTGTGTTTAATGTCTTGAGATAAATTCAAAAAATAAAGATGATCATGAATAAAATACTGTGATATTTAAAAGCAAACCATCTTAGAAGACAGACTTGCCCAGTAATTCTCTGAACTTATTTCCCAGAAGTATTTAATGACAAAGTAGATACACAATGCCTCCTTTGGTACTTTTAAATATATTTAATAAGAAAACAACTAAGCTTTCACTTCAAAAGCTGTAGTAAATTGATGTTTATAGAAACAGAGATGCTATACCTTGAGAATATAGTTTTCTTGAATTTTTTCTGACATCAGTAACAGCTAGCTATTTCTCTAGTCATCAGCAAGCGCCTGACAAGTGCTAGCAAATCACACGCTGACAACAAAAGGAGCCATAGGAATGGATCTCTTCTTTTATTGGATTATTCATATCTCAGTTAAGCTTCCTGTAAAGTAATTAAACAGTAAGGCATTCATCTAGAGGATAAATCATTCCTGCAAAATGAAGGGGAGAGCAGAAGGAGAGAAAGGAGGGGGTGAAAGCTAGATAAATAGTTTGATTTTTTTTTTTTTTTATTATGCATTAGATGTTTAAAAAGATTATGGAAATGAGATGGAATAGAGATGAGTGCTCTCTTCTTGTGTTGAATGACTTTCAGGACAGGACTTTCAGCAGTTAATAGAGCTGTTTATCACATTGGTAGGTCACATGAGACATGACTTTCAGAAGACTTCAGAATAAAGTGCACTATATATGCTAAAAATGGACTCCCACCTTCATTGATTTTTTTTTAATTCTAATGTTGTCATTTAATGTCAACAAAGGAGAAATAATCATCATGATCGTGGCAGCACTGCTGAAATCAGAAAGTCATTCATTATCTGCTAGATTTCTCTGCAACTTAATGAGATTTTTTTAATATAAAATAGTCTTGGGGTAAAAATTAGATCAAGTGATTTTTGGGAGGGAGAAGAACATATGTTGAAATAACAGTATATTTCAAATAAGTTTTCAAGATTACTTTTACCCTATTACAACTAATTTCAGTATTATTCCAAAGCATTCACCAAAACAATTCTACACGCACAAATATGGACTACTGAGCAACATGTGAGACAGATCCACGTGGAATTCCTCTGCTGTTGCCATGAGCAGGAACCACACACCTTTTGTAGCTTTTCTATACTGCACAACTACAATTTCCCTGCTGAGAAAGAGCTAAAGGTTAGATCTTGTGCTCATTCTGATTTCAGTACTGAAGCTTCCAACAGGGACAGCCCTGAAGCAGGAAGGCTCTTATTGATAGGGTCTCCTGGTCAGGAGTAACAGAAAAAATCCATTTCCCGCATCACCAAAAGTAACTTTGTGCTGTGGGAATCACCCTATGTCAATACAACAGAGCTCCTAGGAACTTCATGGAGTACTCAAGAAGAGATGAGAGGGTCTTGCACCAAGTGCACGGAGCTGATTGCCAGCTCCCAGGGTGGAAGGTTGTCAATAAAGGAAGTATACCCTTTTATTTTCTCAGCATTTTCTTAATGTTCTGCCAATGCCTGCCAATGCCAATGTCATGGCATATACCTTGCAGACAGGACATGCTGATTAAGAAGAAGAAATAACTACCTTAGGGTTTTGCCTTTCCCTCATCTTACTGATTTATAACTGCAGTGTCTGCAGGGAAATTAAGATTTTCCGCAGTTTTCTCTGGGACTGACAGTACTGAGAGAAACTTAGAGTGAGATTTATTGGAAAGGAAATATTTTGACAAACATCCCAGGCTGAACAGTTTCTCTTGGGAAGAAAAAATGTTGCCAGTGAATATCAAACTGTGAGTGCTTGTTCTGTTTCACTGAATCATTCAGTCAGTCTTCAGAGAATCAAAACTATCCTTTTTTTACTCACTTTTACACTCATAAACAGTTTTGCTGACAACGAATAGTGCATTTCTAAAATAAGGCTTTTTTGCAGTTAAAGTGGTTTTATTTCAAACAAAATCAACTCAGTTTTGATATGCATTTAAACCTAAGACCTCTTTCCTAAGAGTATTTCAATTTGTACTTAAAAAACACCAAAAAATAACTAATTGCTTTGATCATTTCCTAGTGTACTTTCTGCTGAATGTACATTAAATTCTGCAGCTCTGTATTTGAAGACCTAAACTTATGGAACTAAAGGATGATAACAATCTGTTGTACCTGAACTAGTCCTTTTAACAGGAGGTAATATTTCACTGAGCTTGTCCATGGAGTCTATCTCCTAGGAAATGTTTTTTTAAGTATGTTAAGTAGCACTTGAGATTATCTTTATTTTTGTAACATAACAATGTTTAGCTACCTTCTCCATTCTGCAAGGATTTTCCAAATAGCAGGCAATATCATGAACTGAGGAGTCAGCACACTGTTTGATGAGTGTTCACGAATTTAGGGACAATATTTGCCCCAGCATTACCCTGGCATCAAGCTAGCAAACTACAAATCAGAAGGAATCACAAGATTCTGGTTATGTCCACAAGCCTCAGCAAATAACCCTTTTGCCTGCTATAGACAAGTACTGTCATGTTTCAAATGCAGTTCTCTGTTAAATACCTAATTAGCAAAGAAAAAAAAAAAAAAAAGAATCATTAAGCCTCTGAGCCTTTACTAACTTCTTCACCTCTTTTTTTAGCTGAAATTTTATCACTTTCTAAGTCATTTAATGATGGGCACTTATGATGATGCCTGTGATATTTCTCAACCAGTGCCTCAGTGAAAGGTTGAGAGAATGTTAGTCCCACAGGTAAAGAGAGAAGACTTTCACCTTCAAAGCCAGCACACAGCATTTACCACTTCCTTCTTGGGCTGATCAGCAATAAAATTTAGTTCTGTTGTCCAGCTGCAAGCTCAAATATATTTTCATGAAGTGTCTTTTCAAAGAAAGATATTTTAATCTTTTTGCTGTAAAGTCACCTGCCCTCTTTCTGTATATTCAGCTGTCTCAGTAATGCTCAGATATAATTTCTCTTAATTGTTTCTTTACAATATAGCCAACACTTTAAATCTAGTCAACACAGGGAAAAGGAACTTCTCTTGGTTGAAGACCATGGTTAGTTTTATTATTATATTTAAAAGATCATAGAACATCCGACGGAGGAAGTGGTTTTAACTATTTTTATATGTTGATGAGAAGTAAAAATTCATCTCTGCTGAAAGAAATCCATTCCTATTTTAATAACATCAGCTTTTGTGTGCATCTGCCAGATTTTGAAGCAAACATTTTCTAGGGAATTCTGCAATATTTCTAAGTGTAAGATAGGAAGTGCAAATCATGTTACACTGCCAGAGAGCTCAGGTGAGTTATTTCAAGACTGCATTCCAACGTATGAAAACTGGCCTTTGAACATCAGACTGCTCTGCTGAGGCTATGTCAGTATAGTTGTGACACATAAATTTTAGCAAAGGAAACGCTAGGCTCTCCTTTGAGGCATAGTAATGTCTACCTCCTTTTTCAAAAGGCCCTATGCCCATGCAAAAAACCAGATACAACATGTGGAATTTTCACAGTGATTTTCTGTTTTGAGGGGGCTCTTTCCCAGAGGAGCACCTTCAGAAATTCCATACAAAGTATAGGGCACATGAAGTATCATCTAACATTGAATGACTTGAACACTGTCAAGAAAACATATTCATATATTTCATAATGAAATTCATAGAATTACATAATGATTTGTGTTGAAAGGGGTCTTAAAAATCATCTAGCACAAATCCTCCCATGATGGGCAGGGATGGGACCCATTAGATCGTGTTGCTCAAAGCCCCACCCAGCTTGGCCTTGAACAGTTCCAGGAAGAGGGCACCCACAGCTCCTCTGGGAAACTTCTTCCCATCTCTCACCACCTCACACTAAAGAATTGCCTCCTAAGATCTAATCTAAATTTCTTCTCTTTCAGTTTAAAACCTTCACTCTGCTGTTGTATCACTCCTCTTTTTTTAAAAAAGGCTCCTTTTTGGTACTGGAGCCTCAGTAAGGTCTCCCTAGAGCCCTCTCTTCTCCAGGCTGAACAATCCGAAATGTCTCAACCTGTCTTTATAGGAGAGGTGCTCCAACCCTTGGATCATCTTTGTGGCCTTCCTCTGAACTCCTTCCAACAGATACATATCCTTCTTGTGCTGGGGACCCTAAAGATGGATGGAGTACTAGAGAGGCAGAAATTACTCTCTTACCCTGCTGGTCACATTGCTTTTGATGCAGCGCAGGATATGGTTGGTTTTCTGGGCTGTGAGCACAGACTGCTACTGAATTCCCACTACTTTTAAGAAAACAATATTTCTTTCCTATCAGTTCTGTTACACATATCCCCCTGCTCATATTTCGCAAAATAAAATTTTATTTTCTTTTTCATTTTTGACTGGTACTATTTTATGAAGAATTTAAATGGGAATTTTTTTTCTTTTATTGCACAAGAATGGGTTTCTATGGTGTTACTATATTCTATTGGTTGAGCAATTATGTCTTAATCACAGAAAAATTAGGGGAAATCAAAGGTGGAAACCCCAGCAGATTAAATCATACAAGAAATTATAGATATGGTAATGCTTTAGGGCCAAGTACTGTGCCCCGACTCAACACCTCTGGAAGCCTTCCCAGTCCTTGTTGACCTCAGTTTGATTCCTGCCCTCTCCTTCCATCTACAGTGTAACCATCTCAGGGTGCATCTCTGACAGTTTTGTGTCTGACATTGAGCCAGCTGCACTACAAGAACCTTCAGTGCCTCTCAAGAACCCAGAGGTTTCGGGTCTGAACCTGCCAAAATGCCTTCAAAATTTCCTCTCCATAGTGAAAACTCCAGGGCAGATGCAGTGACCCGATTCTGCAACCTCTGACTGAAATGAAAGCACAATATGCTGAGCTAGATGGGGAACAGTTGGTACTCAGAGGCTTTGTTGTGCCTGAACTGGTGCTGTATCGGCCATGACAGATTGGCTTTGCTAACAATGTTTCTTCTCTGTAAATACCTAAAATTTATAAGTCTATTCCACCTCAACAGAGCCCAATTTCTGTCAGAATTATGAGTGTCTTATGAAAACCTAGCACCTTCAGGCTATAATAGCTGGCTGGAAATGACACGATCTGCCGTAGTTTCCACATTTCTCACAGAGAGGCTGAGCAGGGCCAGACTTCCATCTGAAACTCCTTTATGTGCACAGTTTATTTAACAAGTAGCAATATTTCTGCTGCATGTTTTCTGACCCTCATTGCTATGTTTCCAGGCTGAATTTTTGGTTTTTTCCAGGTTGAATTGTTTTTATTGATTTTATGTCATTTTGTCTAATGAATTTTCTTTTAAACCCCACTGAATATGATTTATCACTCTTATTCCTCTGCCATAAATTCAGTTGCAGGATGCTTACTCTACCAATAGATCAATTATTTTAAACATTAGGTGAAAGGGTCTTCTAAGAAAATTTTTTCATCACACCTTAGAAGTGTCCGCTAGCTTTTCTTCCTCCTGTCACTGTCTATTCAACACCTTTATGTCTTGCTGCACACACACTCCCCTTTGGAACATACTTTTTAGAAATGGTCTTTGGGGATAAGATATCTGGGGGACTCCACTACTTCTTTTACATTTATGCATAGTTGACATAATTTGCTTATATATAGCCCTGATAGTTACAAAAACCATCTGTGGATGGTTCAAGACATTAAACTTCAGAAAGAGTTGTCAATCTGGTTTGATTTACCATCAACACACCAAGAAATAAAGGAACAATCAAAACCCTGACAAAGCTATGGTTTGAACTCTCATGTCCCTCATAAACCCATTAAATTCAGGCTACAATGCAGTTTACATTTTCTCTCATCCTAAACTACTGAGAATTCAAATTGTCTTAAAATCAGCAATCAAGTAATTCATCCTTTCATCTGCTCTGCCCAAGTTTTAGAACTAAAATGTCAAAACAGTAATCTGTGTTGAAGGCAAAAAGACTTTTGTGGCTTTAGTCCAGGGAAGCTCTCATTTGTGACTTATGTGTTAAGAGCTACAGCTACGAAAATAATCCTGATGTTTCCTGGTAATGACATATGACTGCATAAAAAACCAAACTTTATGATACACTTAAATTTTATGACACACTAAAACCTTATGACACACTAAGAATAATTTTTCCTCCCTTTTTTATGTTAGCAATCCCTAAGAAGAAAATATAACAAAAGGCAGAAAAAAATGGTACTTTTTCCTTCAGTTTGATCATCAAGTCTAAGCTGATTTTTGGTCTAAAACCTCTGCTAAGAATAAAATTTTGCATTTAAGTCAGATTACATGATAGAATTAAACAAGTATTTTTGTTATTCAACTTAATGAATGTGTATTAAAAGCTTACAGTCGGTAAAAACATTAGCCACAAAATTTAATCAAGACTTACTTATTTTAACAGTATAAGTCATAATGGAGGTAAAAGAGAATTTCAGAATGTATAAGAACAAAGACAGGTAAATTTTATTTCCCATTAGTTTGATGAAGCAGGGGTGTTTAAGGAATACTAGATTAAAAAGTATTGTATTAAATACTTTGCCGGACTTGACAAGACTTGCATGCAAGATGCTGTCATATGACTGTCCATTTTCTGTAAATATTTAACACTGACAATTGCCTCAGTTTATCACTGTTTATACTTGACAACCAAATAAAGATGATCGACTCAGAAGCATGTAAGAAGTAATTTCTGTATAACTGCATCCAGCTGACACAATTTCTGGTTACAAAATTTATTTTGTCAGTCAGTTTGATATGCTGCATGGCATATGTTCCTGAAGCAGATGCAGATACAGTTATGAATTTGTTTTATTCCCTCAGCTTGTATGTGGATGGATTTCTTGTCCTCTGTTCAATAGCTTTGTTGCAAGTGGCTGGTGCAGAGCACAGTGCCTGGAACGTGCCCGTGCACTGTGTACTTGGGTATCTTTCTTTCTGAAACAGGAACAACATAACGCTGCCCTTGGACTCCTCAGGAAGACAACATGATAGACAACACCAAGGAGCCCACTGAACCCTAGCCTGATTTGTCAATTTATAATTAATTGAAAACTTTGCTTCCACTTAGCTATAGAAGAATAAAATATTTTGCATCTGGGTTTAAATGGTTACTTAGTTCAGATACCTATTTTAGCTGGGTTTTCTGCTTCATGTTGACATGCTGAAAAACACACGTACCATATGGTTCATTTTCACAGAAACAGTTTTGCTATTCATTTTTTTCAGGTCTTAACTCCAAAAAAGTTTTTGATTTTGCTTTACTCTATCTGCTGATAGGTAACCTCACACTGTTCCCACAAGGAAAAAAAGGAAAAAAAAAAGAACAAAGAGAAAAAGTCTGGTGTTTAACTCCAGCATACCTTATAAAGTGAATGGTCCATTCACAAGAAGTACCAATTGTTCACCACCTCCTATGTGCAGCTGTATAGGACAGCTTCACAGCCATCTTCTCAAAAGAAATTTTTGCTGATACAAAATTATTTCATGTGAGAATAGATGAAGAAAAAAATAAAAATAATAAAAAGTACATTCAAGATCTTCCATTCATTGCATTTAGGCATAATGATCTACATGATCTAATCCTCATCTCAGCAAAGTTATATCAAGCCATAGTCTACAGAGAAAGGAATAAGTTTCACAGACTGTCAATGTAATTTGTGTTTACTGTGTCCTTAAGGAAAAGAGGGCTTAATGCTAATGTATGACTTAATTAACACTAGTAGGTGTTAATAAAACTTTATCTGTGTAATTTTCCTGAATTATTTTAGATCTCAAATCCAAAAGATTGGATAAACTTCTCATCATCTCCCTGAACTAATTGAAGAGTCTTATCCCATTCAAAATCCAAGTACAGAGGACTTGGATTTTGCTCATATCATGTTCCTTTCTGCAATCCTCAATGATAATGGTTTAAAAAATACAATAGCATTGTTTGCATTACATGAGAAATATCTCTAGATGATTAATTATTCTTGAATAATTTATCCATCATTTGGGTCAAACAAAGACGTGTCTTCAAGAGTACGGAACCAAAGGTTTTTTCCCACAATACCCTTGCCTTCTTTGCATATTTTTTCTGTTCTGTGTGCATGGCAGACAGAGGAGTGTGTCTGGTTCTTTTGAAGAACTGATGCACCATTTTGTAAGACAGCTTCCCCTAGAAGCTGTCCAGCCTCATTTCATGGAGTAGGCAAGAGTGTCTGTCTACTGGGGTCTGTCTTATTCCTACCTCCCCTCACAATTTATATCAGGTTTTACCAAAAGATTATACAGAGCAATTTGACTGGGGAGATGCTTGCATGTAACAGCAGAAGTGTACTAATGCTTTGTCCCCAGGAGAGCAAGTCCTACAGGCACCACCACTATAGACATCTGTAAAAGATGTACCCTGAAAAGTGCATTAGCCTATCCCTAATTCTGGCCACACTCCTGTACCACCAGGCCCACACAAAAGCTCCGGTAGAATGACACTCAGCCATGCAACCCTCATCAAAGGCAGACTTCACATTTCTGGCAGGCTGAAGCCTGAGAATCACAGAAACTCCAATGCTAAAATTTGGCCTCTCATTTGCACAGAGATGCAAGAACTATTAGAAAGTAATCCATCAATACCTGATACATCAAGAAGATGTATAAATTGAGTAATCTTACTACATGAGGTAGATCTTCAGCATGATAGGAGACCGATACAAGAAGCAAATACAAAAAAATAAGCCTCTTATAAGAGCCAAGTATTTAATTTCCAAAATGATAGGGCTGTGAAATCCCTGAGGATTAACAACTACTAAGAAGAAACCCTTTCTCTTCAGAGACAATGTCTTTTTAACCCACAGTAACACAAAAATAAATAAACACTACTCAGTTGATGTGTTTATAATAGAATTATCACCTCACCTGCAACTATGATTCCCCATAGTATTCCAGTACAATCGTTATTATAGATTTGCTATGTGATACATCAGTTTTAAACATTAGTCTGATAATACCCTTGAAGCATCCCAATTACATATATCTCTCTGCTGAGTATAGTATGACCAGATCAGGAGAGACAACATGCATCATTGTAACACCACAAGCACTTTTAATTCCGTCATGCTGACTTTCCAGCGGTGAGCTTTAAAACAGCTGAAAAAAGAACTTTTCAGTGACTAGATTGATTACAATTGAAATTTAATTGTACCTGGTGTTTGTGTGGCTAAGAATCTGACCTTGTCAATGGACTGATTTTGGTAGCACCAACAAACAGAATGCTTTTTCAGCTTCAACAGTTACACCTGAGAGAAAGGATTGAAAACAAACTAGTTAAAAGAACCAAATATATTAGCTTCTGTTTTGAAAAAGGTAAGTATTTGATATTTCTTACTCAAATGTATTTTTCAGGATGTGCAGTTTATTTGTTTCCAGTACTTTTAGGATATTGAAAATACAGTAACTAATTCAGGAATTGAACTAGCATTAAATTTGAATTAAACGCAGCTGTGCCAACCCCCTATTGCCTTGTCCCTCAAAAAACAATAACACTTGGTGGACACCTTTCTGCCCTGACATACATTGCTTAGTTCTTCAGTCTAAGACATATTGGCACTTCAAAAATGTGATGAAGTTAAATTATCAAATTATTAATTCAATTAATTCTATGGGAAAAAAAATTGAAGTTAGTAACAGACTCACTTCATCTTCAAGACTAAGGCTGGAAATGCAAGAGGGAGCATCTGTAAAAAGTACTTTGGGAAGATGCACCACACACGTTATGTTGTTTCACTTTTTCATGTTAAAGCAAAAATTCTGTCTTAAAATGTGCCTAATAGCTCATTTTAATTTCAGTTAATAACTTAAGGCCAGCATTATAAGATATAACTTCATGCCTTCCTGACAACAACATGTAGGAAAAGAAGAGTAGGAAGTTTTAGAAAACTAATTAAAATGAGAGGCGAGGCATTTTATGATCATTGTGTCACACATGAACTGCACAAAGAACAAATGCCAAGCTAGAGACTGTTAATTCAATAAGATTCAAGTATGGTCAATCTCTCTTGTGATTTATAAAGTGATGGAACAGGCCTGAAAGTATTGAAAGTGCTTCCACAGAAAAAGGATCTTTAAGCTAGAAGTAACTTGCTGACTAATGCTCACAGGAAAATGAAGCTGAACTCCTAAAGCATATGGAAGCAGGGCCCTGACAAGAGGGCCCTGCCTTTGGCTAGATTCACTTTGTCCAGCAGAAAAATGAGTAGAATTTTAATTGAAGGAGATGTGAGGGAGAAAGGTATTCTTTCCATAGAAGGAATTTTAAAAGACTGTTTTTTATCACAATTTCTGTTCTTACACCCTCCAAGACTGTTTGTGTCCTATTCCAGCTAAATGGGGAATCTCACTGCAAAGGACATTATTGCTTTTTTAAAAAATGAGACAGTTTCAATATTTAAAAGCAAGATTTTAACCCCTTTTTTTATTGCTACACTAGACACACAGAAACAATTAATTTGTTTGGAACTCAGAAAAATATAATAAGCATTGCTGGGATTCTTCGTAGTGTTGCAGATAATCTCTTTGTCCCTACATGCAAAAGCAATTTTGAGAAGTCTGGAAAGCTGAGTTTGTTTCCTACTATTGCAGGTCAGTTTGGAGATTAGTGGAAGTGCAATAAATAATGGATACAACAGGAAAACTCCTAAACCTAGGTGTGCTTATCACACAAATATCCTGAATTAATAGTTATCTACTGACTTCTATCTGATGGAAGAGACTACCTATAATTTAAAAAGAAGATAAATCTCATGGATTGATTTCTAACACTACCACTCCTTAAGGAAACTGAGAAAGAAAGCAATCCACATTTTCACAAAATCCAACTAACATCTCCAAAACTACCAGTGAAGTATAGACAAATGCTCTATTGAAGTAAAACCATATATCCTTTCTAACATTTATATCTAAAGCTGAGAAGAAAATGAGAGAACTAGAAAGCAGTCTTGACTTACCTTTAGGAATCTACCAGAAGAGGCTCCAAACAGGCAGAAGGCTTATACAGAATGAAAGAAAAATTAAAACTAGTAGAGACCAGATAAGGAATGTTCTGAGTTTCACCAGCATTCTGGTGAAAACATTCCTGTGAAACATCCCTCTTCCTGCTCCCAGCCTTGGTAGATGATTTCATAGAGGTATCAAAGTGCTGTTGCCTGAACAACTCAAAAGTATCTTTGAGAATTGAATTCACTGGTTTTTGGTTTTTTCTTTTTTCCTTAAAAATAAAAAAGAAGGTCAAGTTATACTGCCATCACAGCTGTCATGTGAGGTTCAAATCTTGTAACAAGAACTCCTGACCTCTGTAGTTTTTTTGGCTCCCCATCAATTACAACATGGTGCAAAATGGAGACTGAAGGCAAAACCCCAGATAGAATGGCTTTCTCCTCTTTCATTAAGGTCCTAAAAATAGTCTGTGGAGCCTTTGCTTTATGCCCCTCAGGTGTCTGTTAAGTAGACCCAAAGCTCCCTGGAGTAATAAACTTTCTAAGACATCATCTCATTTATGTAATAGAAACTTATAACCTACATTTTCAGCAAGTGCTTGTCTAATGGAGAAAAGCACCCAGAGCCATTGCTAATTTAGGTGACATCACCTGAATAAGCTAAGTTAGAAATCCCTAACTCTAGCAGAAAAACAGCAGAGAGTAACAGGAAAACTTCCTAAATCACTGGCAAACACATCACCCAGACAAACACATGAATTATTTTCCCAGTGTAAGAAGTGTCTCTACAAAATTTTCCATTCATAATTGCATTTCCTTAGGAGCATGACTTTAGCCTGGAAAAAAAAATTGCCTTCTGATCTATAGTATTTTGATCTAGTATTAAGGATCATGGAACAACATAAACTAAAGCAATGTGAAATGAGGATTATGCATTTATACAAAGACATGTTTATAATTTCACTGAGATAAAAAATAAATTAATCAGTGCTTAAAATGAATTTATATTTTTTCCAGAATTATACCATATTTGACATTTAAATTATAAAACCATAATAATTAATTTTAAAAAACTCAAACATGAAACAAAGAACTTAATCAAATCAAAAAATTGCTAATGCTTTATGTCTTTTCATATTCCAAACTTAATCCAAACCTTCCAATGTTATTAGCATAAGCCAATCTGCAGAGGGGCTTACTTATCTAGTAAAAAAACCATGAGTATGTAGTATAAGATAAGAACTATTGATAAAAGGTCAGAATAGCAGTTTGTCCATCCTTCTTCATACAAGAACACTGACTCAAGATTACATGTTTTTAGGAAAAATTCCTGATTTGGGCCCAAGTTAATTTGTAAAGTAATTGCCATTATTTTGCAGTCAGCCACCAAAACCTGTGTTTGTATTATGTTTGGGCGTGCAGTGTCCGCCTCCACCACCAGCACAGCAGCTGCTATGCTGCAAGCACTCCCAGAGGCAGGTTCCATCATCCAAGGACCTCTATCCACCTCAAATCACAAAAAATGCATGCTGGGTTATCATGACTGGCTTTTCATGCATTGAAAGCTACCTCTTGCTGCCCCTTGGCATTTCAGCCATGCCTCTGACAGATTGCCAATAGTTTTTGTGAGAACACGCAGTCATCCAGATCAATAAAGAGAATACTAATCCTTAAAAGAAAGAAAAAAGAAAAACGTGTGACTTTTCACATTATCAGTTTTCTGTATTTTAATTTAACCAGCTCCTCATACAGATTTCTAACTAGGAATGGAGGTAAGACAAAACAAAAAAAAATTCCTTGCTCCTGAGACTCAGTTGGATCCTAATTTTCAACACACTGCTTTTATAAAACCACAAAACAACATATCTAACAATAATATGAATAAGAATTAAACAAAATGTCCCTTATGCTGAAATGCATAAAGTGAGATTGTTTGGGATTAAAGCAATGTTACTTACAGAATATTAGAACTTAATTGTGTAGGTTTAAGTTTAATTGGAGACTTATCCTTGGCTTAAAGCTTGGCACAGGTGAACTTCAAATGAACTTTGTTAACATGAATGGCTGACCAGGGGAGTAAAACAAAGGTTTACCTTTCAGATAAGGCTTGAGACCCTGGAGGGTTGAAAGCCTGTCCCAAGCTGAAAGATAAGAACAATTAATGGCCTGCCCATGTGAACATGGAGGAGTTAGAGAGATGAGAACAGCGAGGAGTTAGAAGAACCCTGACCCTTAATCTGGCCCATTGGACCAAGAGGTGTGTGCAGGGTGTCTGTGCGGAGCATGTGAGAATCAGCTGCAGAGACTGCAGGGGCAGAAAGCCCAGGGATTTCCTTGTTCAGGGTCCCTCTCAGGAGGCACCCACGTCAAGCTGCGATAAAACTGACTCTGCCTCAAAATTTAGGGCCCAGAACCTTCTTTAACAAATTGCACTAATTAAGAACAATTGTCCCTATTTGGCATACACAGACAATGCTTTAATACACAGATAATCATTTGTCAGCATATCTTATATTTGGAAAACCAAAAGAACTGAAGCATACGGTTAAAAATTATAAGAATTTTTTATTTTTTCCTAAATGCAAAACTAATTCTTTCTAAAATCAGAAATATATACAAAACAATGAGTAACTATAATGATGCATCTTTTACTGCAAATTGTGCCAAGAAAAATTTAACATAGACAGAATCAGAGGAATAAGCCTCATATATTTTCCACATATAAACATTCACATGCAGATGTTCAATGAACTTTTAAATGTCTACTTAAGAAAACAAACTGAAGAAGATAAAGACAAATTCCTCCCTTTACTTGACTGCTTTAAATGCTGACAGATATTTTGCTGTGAGTGTAGGTGTGTCAGGTCTCTGATCTACAGTGGATTGTATTCCACTTTGTCTTAGGGAAAATATCTCTCTCTTTTCCACTTCCATAAGGAAATGTTAAATCAATTTATCTTATTTTCATTATATTTTGCACAGTTGGCCCAAATCGGAATTTTTTTCTTGCTGATGTTTACTTTTTATCAAATTGCATTTGTTTTTCATGGAAATGGCCAAAAGATAATTTTAAATCTGTTACCTAGGGACCCCATATAAAATAGATTGAGTGGTAAAAAACAATTATGTTTTGCATAAAATTAATCATCTTTAAATTAAAACTAAGTTGTGCCCTATTTATTATCAATGAGGACAGTTCAGTGACACCATTGAAATAACTTTTATATCTAGGACAATAATCATTAAATTATCTATTCTC
The DNA here is from genome assembly GCA_039654755.1 of Calcarius lapponicus. Classification (NCBI taxonomy): domain Eukaryota; kingdom Metazoa; phylum Chordata; class Aves; order Passeriformes; family Fringillidae; genus Calcarius; species Calcarius lapponicus. The sequence goes on from CM077481.1 coordinate 44,123,265, forward strand.
TTATTTTCACATCTAATAAATGCATAGAGTCAGTAGTAAAGAAGTTAGAAAAAACCCTGCTTTGCTTTCATATATATATTAAAAAATATGCACATCAATATCACCTGGTAGAACAATTTACATCTCTTAATCTCAAATTCATCTTGGTTTAAATATGATTACTGTTGAAGGTAATCATATTTGTAAGCAGAAGACAAAAGAAAGAAAAAGACAAAGATAAGAAAAGAAAGACAAAGAAAAGACAAAACCCAAACAAAAGATACCAAAGCAAAATTCATTAAAAAAATAATGATCATGTATGTCAATTAAACAGTGTTATTTGTGGCAATTTTGCCTTATTGTGAATATTTCCTACTCACCTCCATATGCAGATATGTACAACAACACCCATTATGCAAATTAAATAATACTTGACGCTGAATTTTATTTCTTACTGAGAATATAAAAGCATTTTTATCTCCATACAGTCACCAGCTTGATCTAAATTTACATATTGTTTTCATTTCAAATGGCTCTTGCCTTTCCCTTCCCTTCCCTTCCCTTCCCTTCCCTTCCCTTCCCTTCCCTTCCCTTCCCTTCCCTTCCCTTCCCTTCCCTTCCCTTCCCTTCCCTTCCCTTCCCTTCCCTTCCCTTCCCTTCCCTTCCCTTCCCTTCCCTTCCCTTCCCTTCCCTTCCCTTCCCTTCCCTTCCCTTCCCTTCCCTTCCCTTCCCTTCCCTTCCCTTCCCTTCCCTTCCCTTCCCTTCCCTTCCCTTCCCTTCCCTTCCCTCCACCAATTTCCCTTCCCTTCCCTTCCCTTCCCTTCCCTTCCCTTCCCTTCCCTTCCCTTCCCTTCCCTTCCCTTCCCTTCCCTTCCCTTCCCTTCCCTTCCCTTCCCTTCCCTTCCCTTCCCTTCCCTTCCCTTCCCTTCCCTTCCCTTCCCTTCCCTTCCCTTCCCTTCCCTTCCCTTCCCTTCCCTTCCCTTCCCTTCCCTTCCCTTCCCTTCCCTTCCCTTCCCTTCCCTTCTTGCTGGAATACATCTTATGTGAAATAATGTACCACTTTCCCAGTAAGTGTTCCCTTCAGCTGATTTAAGTGGGATGTAGCTCTCAGAAACACAGCTCATTGGTGAGCATCAGATGTATAGACACACATTAAGGTAAGCACTGTAGCAAGATTAATCTGCAAATAGCTGCTTAAGTAATTGCTTCATCTTTAAATAAAGATATTCAGATTTGAATTCTAACCAGTTCCCTTTAGGAAAAGCTAGCTTTATCAGAGACAACAACCAAATAGACTTTGTCTAGAGGAAGTGATATTACTGGTCAAGTGTCCTTGATGATGTAGGATGCTTTGTCCCCCTTTCTCACAAGCAGCCACAAGTGTAAAAAACCGACACACTATGTTTTGTGGTTGGGCATTTTGTGTGATGGAGGAGAAAATGAAACTTGTTCCTTGCTGCTCTCCAATATCACTGCAACAGAGTGGTCAGATTTTGCCCATGCTGTGCAGAAAATATCCACAATATAATTTATTATATCATCTAGCTGTCTGGAACTAGCAATGTGAAGATTTGGTATAATTCTCACATCTAATACTCTGTTTTTCAAAGAGTAACAGATGTACAGGTATAAAAACAAAGATGTCATTCCTTACTCCATTTGGGAGTTTCCTCATTCCAAATGGGGGCTTCTGACTGGCCTTCTGTTTTCTTGCTATTTCATTGGAAATAGAACTGTTTGTGCTGGAAAAATACACGGGATTGAAATTGGAAAAATACAAAGGAGTGGTAATACTCTAATTCTCCTTAAAATCCAAGGTGTTTTAACACACAGGATATTTTGTTACTACTAAGCTGTTAGATTTAGGTCAATGTGCTATTCCTTTTGAGATTATAAAACCATTCTGACCTGGATTTTGATAATACAGGGATTTTCCAGAGCAGTTCCTGTAGCTGGCAAGCTGCAATGTGTTAACATGAACATGCCTCAAAGCTTTGATTTTAGGTATTAGATGGAGAGCCTGGGGAAGTTATGAGGAAATTATTCCCAACATACTTTCAAGCATTATACTGTCATCCTCAACATATATAGCAGTTTATCCTAGCTGCTTCCTGTAGGACTGGGAAGACAAAATGTCTCCAGCAATTACCTGTTTGAATCTCTTTTACTATATGCAGATACAAATAAGAAGAAACTTAATATAGTAGTAAGGAGAAAAGAAATGTTGTATTATTTTAGATTAGATGCTTAACTGGTGAAGACATCAGTACTATAATACACAACAGCTATTCTTTTATTTCATATAGACCCAAACTGTGTGAAAGTTCCTTCTTAAATAGAACAAATGGTCTTGGGGTTTGACCAGATCCAATGAGCCAGGAGACAATCTGCTTTCTTATATTATGGTGTGGAAGCTATAATACACAAAGATTTATGAGCCAAAAAATGAGAATAAGAAGGAAAGGACAAAGTTATTAAGGTTATTTGCTAGATAAGGAAGACTGCATCTGTTTATGCATCTATGTTTACCAAATGTGAGCTGAATATTAGAGTAAGATCCTGCTCTAATAATATGGTTTTTACAGAATATTGAACACACAACTTAGGAAAAAGCAGAAAAAAATGGTGCAACATCCTGCACTAAGACATGAAAAGAAAAACCCCCTTCACATATGTTCATTGTTCTTGTTTTACCAGGAGCGGGAAAATATCACTGAAAACTGATGTTTGATACAGAAAGGTTTCTGACCCAGCATTAGAAGGCAGGATTGTCAAACCCAGTATTAGAAGGCAGGATTGTCAAACCCAGAATTTCACATATATTTGTGGTTCTTTTTGTTGGCTGCAAACCTAACCTCTTATTAATTCATTGACAAGACTCTTGTCTTCATGAATCCATGAATGGCAGCTGAAAGAAGAAAACGCATCAAATGCCATGAAACTCACAATGAATTTTCCCAGGCTAGCATTACTCTGGGAAGTTCAAAAAAATAGCTGGAAGAATTTACATACTTCAAAGACTGAAGACTTCCACTAGGAAGCCAGGCAAGGGCTATGCACTGCATCTGTGTATATTTCACATACATTTGGTGAAATTATAGAAAGGAACAGCTACTGTTTCTGAGTATTTATGAAACTGTACATAACCAATCTGTGTAATTTTGTTGTCTAAATAAATGTTAAAATTAGATCTGAAGAATCTGTTCCATTTTTAAATTAAAGACTTTTTCCACTGTAAAGATGGCAACTGCCTAAAACTTTTTCACAGTTAAATTTTATTTATTCATATTTAACACTAACCACGGCACTTCAGCACTTATTTCCAGCTTGATAGATTCCAGTATCTCTGTTATCAGACTGTTAGCACAGACAATTCTAACTGCAGGTATGGAAAATGACCTGATTTCATGTGCAGAAAGCAATCTCTATTTTAACAGTGTGAAATTGTCCTGCTTACACTAGATGCTAAGATTCTTAGAGTGAGTGCAGTGTCTGCCTGCGTATGTTAGTGTCCTGCTGCAAAACCATGGTGACAGCAGGGGGAAAACTGCTTGTTTCAGAGCATTATTGCCAAATGGGAACCAAGCTGTTATATATGGGACGCAGCTCATAACAGGACAGGACGTAGGATATAAACTGGATTTCTAAAGGGTTAGAGACTCAAAAATGTGTATTGAATGTACCCTCAAAACATCTTTTATCTTACTTGGCACTGCCTTTAAAATGCTCAGGGTGTACTCATGTGGAATCTCCTGATGCAGATGCCCCAAATACTTGGACAGTGTAAAGGAGTAATATATATGCTAACTTAGTGTGATGTTCCTTTGCAGAGAAGAATGACAGTTGTTGCCTGGGGACAAAATTTTACTTTAAGTGGTATCCATATGGAGTGCACGACTTTGGAGTAAAAAGAGTAGCAGTGAAACAGAAATTGGGTGTTTTGTCAAAGAAATACTTTTTAAAATAATTCAGAATGTAAAGGGTTTTGATAGCAGCGTTTGGAGGTTTTACTTTTTTTTTTTTGTAGGTATGGCAAAGGCTATTTATTATAAATTTGTTTTCCATTTTCTAGGACTGTTTGTTGCAAAATAGGAATGAAATAGCAAAAAGTCAGGGTATACCACAGACACAGAGAAAAGCAGTTCTTTTATTTATTTTCACTGCATTCTTGCTCTAACTTAGGAGTTATAGCCTTCTGAATATAATACAGTCAGTCTTACACTTTAAAGAGTTCTAAAAAAATCATTCCCTCTCTGACTGCTGCATTTGAAAAACCATTTCACCATTTCCTTTGCAGAACAAACACACAGGCAGTGTATTAAGGACTCGAATGTGGTTACACAGCTTTTTTTTTTTTTTTTTTTTTTCAGGGAATCAGGTCAGAAAAATTGTTCCTTTAATCACAGTTTTAAAATCTGCACTGCAGTGGATCATGTCTTCATTTGCTGTATGGCATTAAATTTTGATACAAATCCATATTGCAGAATATTGCAGGCATGGCATTATATTCAAAACACCAATAACTTCTATAGACATCATCAGCAGTCAAACATGCTTAGAAAGGTTCATTTCTTTTCTATTCAATTCCATGGTTTTACTCTGTGACTAATAAAATTATGCAAAATCACAGTACATCAAAAGATGCAATTACCTTAAATGAAGTACTCTACCATAATACAGAAAAAAACCCAACCAGACAATGTTTCACATCAAAGCCACTTAGAAATAATGTGACATTTTAGGAAAGGAATTTGTGAACTAACAGCTTGGAAGTCACAGAGGAAAATGGCCTTCCCAAATAAAAATCTTTGAAATCTCATATTTTTGTCATCCTAAGAACCTACTTCAGTGATAAAAGACATTCTCCTCATATACTTTTAATTTCATTTTTTTTTTGACTGGTTTATGTGTTGCTGTGCTTTCTAAATTTACTGCTTTTGATTTTTATTCTGCAGAAAAGATGAGGTATTCACAGGTATAATTCTAGTCTCTCACATCATTTTTGACAAAATAAAGAAGGCAAGTAGGGCTCTGCCTGTAGACCTTTATTCTTGACAGAAGGGAAAATTTGAGCTGATGATATGGCACCTTTTCTTCTCTTGATTGAGTAGATAATGCTCAATTTCTCATTTCAGTATGTGATGTAAAATAGTTCTGGAGATACTGTGAATAGAAATACATGAAATATTTTGAGGCACTGTGCTGCTGACAACCATAACTTAAAGGAAAAAAAGACTAAAAGAATATGGTTTAATGGGGATTAACATCTCTAACATTTGGAAAATTACAGCTACATCCAGACACTTGATGTTTATCATAGCTGTCTTCCATTACTTTGCCTAAGTTCTATTCCAAACACTCCTGTGCTTTGTCTCTCCTCAACCTGATGACTAAAGATTTTGCCCTAGGCTTATAGGACCCATAGGTATATACACACCACATTATTCTCCCCTTAATTTTTCTCTTCTTTCCCAGGAAATCTCTTCAGTCTCTTCATCCTTTTAACCAACTCTGCAACTGGTCCTAAGAGAAAAGTATTTAATGGACCCATGTTTTTTTTTCTTAAAGGTAACAAGTAATTAAAATACCTTATGAAGTGAAGATAATGTTAGTTTTTCTGGAGTGCATTTCTTTGCATTTATGGATCCTGAATGAAATTTGCCCTCTCATTTGCAGTCATGCAGCATAAACCAAAATTTTTTTTAGCTCTTCCTGGGAGCCTTAAATGCAGTTATTTGGATAATTTTGTACTATGTCCAAAGAATCAGTGCAGAAGATGTCTAGTTGTGTTTCCATAATCTCAAGTTTCTCTACGCAGGCAAAAGCCTAGACCCTGTAAGACATTGAATTTGATTGAGAAACCACATTATATTAAAGGGTATGAAAGACCTGAAAATTATATCTCTGAGGAATTTGTAAATCTATGTCTATTCTGTTCTTACTTAACTGAAATTATGGTGGTTTTGTCTCTTAATTCACATTTTAATTTCAAAGACATATCTTGTGTCTTTTGTATCATACAACTTATTCTTATATTTTAAATTTTCTTTAAAGCATTATTTATAGTAAATTCCAGTTAGATACCTAAACATTTATAGCCATTTGTTTAAAAGTATGTTTTGTATTTGTGAGTTGTTTGCTTTAGCTTCCAATCGTCTGGATAAAAAGAATTTATAGATGAAGGGTTTTCATAAATCTCAAGGAACTTTCACAGAAGTCAGTGGAAAAATCACTCTTTGTTTCACTTTTACTGCCCAGGCTTTTTCATTTTACTGCCTAGTCTTTATTATTCTTCAGCAAGTCATGGTATACTTTCCCTTTCTGCAACAAGGAAGAACATTACTCACAAAAAATCAGAGACATAAGTCAAATAAATCAGCAGTCTGGCTGATGTTTCAGGTAAATCACTTCACATGAAGATACTGTTCCTGGTTCTATTAATGTCTTAATAATTTTTCTCCCTAATGTTGCTAGCAGCTTTTCTGTAGAATAAGAATTTTTCTCATAATATGTTCAAGTGTTTTCATACCCCGCTACTTTTCTTCTCCAATTTAGGTGCAGTATTGATGCAGTTTTGTCAGAAGCTAGAAGATACATAAATGCTTCTATGCAGCTCTCCGTTCCCATGCTTAAGTGGGGGATTGGAGCAGATGATGTCCAGAGCTTCCCTCCAACCTCAAACACTCTGTGATTCTGTAACATGTGTGTGTGTTTTAAGGGAAAAAAACATAGATATAAACCACTTAGGTTTTATTGAATATCTTCTATACAGACATGAGAAAGATTAACTAGTTTACATGAAGCAACTTACATAACTTTCAAAGCATCCTTTGGAAGGATGCCGATAAGTAAAATCCAAGAGTCTTGTCCTAGACAAAGTGAAAAAGACCCCATTTTTAATTTTTTTCACTACTTTTTCAGTAATTAGGGAGCATTTTGTGGGAAGCTCAAACAATTTATCTGAGAAATTATCATGGCCTCTCTGCAGTGCCTGCACGTTAATGCAAGCAGAATGAGGAACAGCAGAGGCAATTGGAGATCTGTGTCCCACAGCAGGGCTACAGTCTTGCTTGGATCACAGAAACACTGTGGAAAAACAGCTGGAGTGCTGTGATGGGATTCACACAGGCCCTCTGACAGGCTGGCACTGAGAGAAGGGACTCCCTTGAATGGGAAAGAGGAGCAGGAATACACAGAGCTCTGCCTAGGATGGGTGGTCAGCTGTCTGGGAGTTTAGGGGGGTCAGAATTTGAGGGCAAACCAGTGTGGGCAGCATTGTGATGGGTGTCTGCTAAAAACCCTCTTATCAGCAAGAAGTAGATAAGGCTTCTTCAGCCAGCCCTGGTCCTCGTGGGGGGCTGGCAACACCCAGATGATCTGCTGCAGGAACAACACAGCAGAACACAAGCAGTCATAGAGATATCTGAAGTTAATGGACTTTCTAAGACATGTGACTGAGGAGTGGATGATGAGGTAAGGAGCTCTGTTGGATCTGGTTCTTACAAACAAGGACAATAGGGACATAAGGACAGTTTGGCTGGAGCAGCCAAGAGAGCCTGGCGTTCAGGACACCTGAGAGGAGGAAACATTGTAAATATCAGGATCACTACAAAAGAACAATCTTGGACCTGTTCAGGGACTAGCTTGGAAGAATAATCCCATGGGAGCTGGTCATAGAAAACAGAGGGGTCAGAAGAGCTAGTTGACTTTCAAGGAGATTATCCAGGCTCAAAAAATCAAGCAAGAGTGACCAAATGAATGAATTTCTGACTAGAATCAAACAAAATAAGGAAGCATACTGGAGCTAGAAGCAGGGACAGGTGACTCAGAAGATTTATCTAGACACTGTCTAAGAGTGTAGAGATGGTGCTAGAAAAACTAGAACTAAAGCTACTTGCACTGATCCTACTTAAAGCAGAGAGTTGGACTAAATGATCTCCAAAGATTCCTTCCAACTTCAACCACACTGTTACTTCAGTGATGGTTGTTTTCAAGCATTCACTTTTAAAGCATCATTTTTCACTTCATTTAAGTATTTTGAAAAAGAACAATGTCAAGAGCTATTCCTCAAGTACAGCACATAATGCAAGAAATTTTAATAAAGACAACACACATAGCAGCCCCTTGACAAGAAGAAATCACATATGTCAGAATGCATTATAGTCTTATAACAAAGATGGAACCACAGAACATGACTTTATGCAATATAAAACATAAACTGAAAAGAAAAGAAACAGGTCATTAGAGACAGTTTTCTATATTTTAAGTAAATCACAATGCATATCCTCAGTCCTGGAGGTCTGATGCTGTTTCAGTTTTTGCTTGTTATAGGTGTAATCACTACTGTGACATCATGATTAAAACCATAATTACATTGGTCTTGTTCATCTTTTACAGTGTGTATGATTCTGTGACAGTAGCAGTTATTGTTCTTTGTTACACTGTAAAATGCATTGACATAAGGCCAAAAGCCTGCTGAAGAGTAGCTCTTCTAAAAATAAATGAAAAATATGCATTTATTGTTCTTTTGGGCAGATCATTACACTGCACTAAAGCAGATCACAGCAACCAAGGTTTGAGTTATAATTTCATTCTAGCTGTGCCTTTTCATTTATTTTCTTGTGTCTAAATGCCTTCATGAATACTTGTCTGTGGGACCAACATTTCCTATACTCCGTGTATGTTTAGAACATGAATGTTCTTCTACAGTATGAGCAAACATAGTTGCTTTCTAAGTATATAACAGTGAAAATATTTCTCTCCTCGTATACTCCAAACAGAAATGCCATGTTCAGACAAACCCATAACTCAGAATCTAGAAAACACCATAAAAATCAAAGCTACTTATTTCATAGAGACAACTTATTAAGGATGTAGTATTTTCAGCACAATAATTATTTACATTACCATTGACAAAATTTTTCTTCTGTGATTCAAACCATTTTCAGGTCCAATGCTTAATGCTTGGGGAAGCAGGATGTGATTAGACTCATGGAGCAAAGCAAACCTAGCAAAACACATCTGAAAATCCATAGTTTTATTGGAAGTGGAAAAACAGAAGTCTACCAAGGCCTGGGAGTCTATAGCTTTTATAAATTCTTCCAGTAGAACTATGAAATCAACAAGCCATCGGCAAACAGGAGGATTACTGAAAAAAAGCTCCACAAATTTCAAAACAGGCCATAGCAAAATATTTTCCTCACACATTGTTTTTATCCCTCTCTGCTTAATTTTAAAACCCTCAGAAATGTAGAGCCAAAGAATAACAATTCAAATATTACTAGTCTGAAGCAATGTAAATCAGTAGTTTCAGGAAATTTGTTTTGGACAAGTAGAATGATGAGGTAGGTAAAACAAATTAATTACTGTGAGGTCAGGTATTGGCTTCCAAAGCATTGTAGGGAAAGAAAAACCTCCAAAGCCCCAGTGCAAAAAAATGGAATAATATCTAGGGAAGGAGCTGTTAGACCAGTAACTTGTAGCTGGCTTCTATAGCCTCAGAATTAAGCTGGGGAGCTACAGAGGAGAGATATTTGTAGATATTTTCTGAGCAGGCATAATCCAACAGTTTGAAATTGTTTTAAGTACTAAGTGGAAAGAGAGAGGTGGGTATTTTCTTCCTCTCTTGAGCTAGACATGTTCAGCCAAGACTTTCATATGGAGAAGGATTCTTCCCTTATAGAGTGCCTGGTGAATGTACAAGACTGTTCTGAAGAAATGTCAAAATGGGATTTATGATTTTAATGCTTCAACTTCCTTGCTTGGCCCTCCTTGCTGATTTTTAGTTTATTATTATTAGTTCAGTTCATACCTCCCAGGTACATGAGATGTTCTGATACGCTTTCTGACACACTTATGGGAAACCTGTGTAATTATCTGTCATGCAGAATTAGCAACTAAAATCTGAAAGGTAAGGTTTGTTTCTTAAGAGTTTGTTTATAACAAAATACCAATGCAACATCAAGGGAAGGAAATTATTGGCTACAAAGGAAAACAGGGCCAAACAATTGATTATCCGACTCACTGGGTTTTGGGGGACTCTGTGGAATTTCTGAAAAGATTCTATTAGTAAAGAAAATGAAATTGAATGCCTTTTTAAACATTTTGGAAGCGATTTTGATTAAAAGCAGACCACATAGTCCTTGGCTCATTGCACTAACAGTTTTTCAGCCAGCCTCTCTTATTTGATGAAGGACTGCAAAATCTGACTGAGAGCAATTCAAAGGAATAATTACATCACTTCATCAGTTAAATCTCACCACTGCTATTCCCAGCACATTTGACAAGCAAAGAAAGCAAGGGGTGCTGCACCGAATTTCCAGTGAAAGCCTATGTTTACTTTTGGAGCAGATATTTTCAGCACATTTGATTTAACTCATTGTCACAGACCCAAAACACAGGCGGACAACAATGAGAAGTGGACTAAAAGCTAACAAAAAAATACCAAGATGATTTAAGGCATTTTTCAAAGCAAATGTGAGTATTCAATTGTTAGGCAGGGTTCAGTTTTGTATTTTAAGCCTTCTGCCATATATGAGGTTGTAAAACCAAAACTCATTCAGATTCTAATTTACATATTTCAGAACATTTTAAGGTGATAATCCAAGCAGAGTCATGCTGAAATCAAATATGTTAGTGTGCAAACCTTAAGGCAATTTTCATAGCTACAGCTGAGTCACTAAGGCAGTTCAGCCACTCAGTGAAGTTAAATAAATTAGAGGTACATGTAATTGGCTGTCTGTATTTATCACTCTTTTGCTTGTCACTGCATTTGAATATGCTCAGAGTTGATTTAATAAAATCTCCTTTTGCAGTATTTCTCTCATCTCTTTACTTTCCTGTAAAAAGGATCTTTGTAAACATGAAAAAACCCAGATTACAACTAGTATTAAATGAAGTATAGACACAAAATGGTTGTTTGGGGATTTTCAAGTCTCTGCACTATTTGTTTGTTTTATTCTACAGGGTCTCAGACGATAAGAAACTGATCATTATGACCTGAACTTAGTTTCTGTATGCCTTCTCATATATTTGAAGCACTAACTTTCTAGCTTGTTTTTTACTGCCTTGGTAGAAGTTGGCAATGAAAACAAATATGTGCCATTTAAGGCTGTCTTTCCCATAAATAGACAGTTTCTGATGTCCATAACCTGCTAAAATCTGCCATCAGTGCCATAATTACAATGGCATTAAAAGTGCTCCTCTTCCATTTACTCCTGTCTGACACATCTGTTACCATTACTACCAGCGCTCCCTTACACTGCCCAGTTATCTCCTAAGTGGCAAGGTAAATCTTGCCATATTAACTGGTTGTTGATGCAGAGCTCAGGAAAAAGAGGTACTCTTTTTCACCATTAGAATCTTCACAGCTGTGGAGATTTAGTGCAACTACAGCCAGCCTGCCATCACAGGAATGACTATGCCACATTGCTCCACTCCATCTGCTCTTTCTCAGCCCAGCCATTCAGAAGCAAACTCAGATACAAAATAAAGTCCCTAGAATGACCAGTTCCAGAGAGGCCCCCACCATCATTGTGCTGTCCTGGCAGTGCTCTTTTGGTTTGACAAATGGGGCAGACAAAGGACTGGCAATGAAGTGTTAGTGTACTCTGACATGTTTACTGCAGGGAGGAAAGCTTTCTTTAGAATTCGGGTTTGCAAGGAGCTGTTTTGAACTGCAGTGGACACCAGCTATCAGACCTGTATGCAGTGAGGTGCTCTGAAGGTGAACTCCTTCCCAGCAGCTCAGCTACTTCCTCAGTTGTAAGAGATGGTAAAGTGAAAGTAATGAGACTCTAAGAGCATTTCATGTCACGATGAGCACATCTCTGAAAGTAAACACATCTGTAACAGAGTCGTGTTAATACAAAAAAACCGACAAACCTCCCAGCAAAAAATAAATAAATAATCAGTCAAATGAATTCTCTCCCACCCTTTTTTTTTTTTTTTTTTTGTACCTGCATTCTCCTAAGCTTCAGGTTTTTCTCTGGAAACTTCCAAAGAAACTCAAAACACAAGGACTGAAAAAGTGGTTTGTTTATTCTTATGCTCTGTAGCAGGGAGGTGGATGCTTCAGTTCCTCGATGAAGAAGCTTTTCTTAAACCCAAGAAAAAGTAATTCAGTGATATATCCAAAAAATCATATGAGTCTGTCAACTGCAACATGGCCTGAAGGGGACTATATCCTGGACTTCATCAGTCAGCCTTAGAAGGGCAAGGCAGAACATCAAAACTTTCACTACATGGAAGTTAAGGGACAACAGCACTGTATCCTCATCTCTGCACATCCTTGGTTGTGAACAAGAAGACAGAGCCTTTTCTTTCTCACCAGTTTTTAGTAGGAAGGCTAAAATATATTTGTTGTTCCATTTTACCCTGCTGGGTGCCCCAAAAGGCATAACATCCCTACTGCAAAGCTCACAACTTTATACGGCCAGCTGTGAATACAAAATCTACCATGCCCCTTCTTGCTAATGTTGCTCAGCACTGCAGTAGTTCTTTGCATTTCAAGGAGAAAAGAAGACTTTACCTCATTAACATTGGGCAAATTACTTCAAACAGCCTTAGTACTCTTCACAAAGAAAGGAAGCTCTTGCCATTTACAAAATAGATAGATTGAACTGATACCAAAGCAAATCAATCAACACATTAAAAGCATGCAGAAGTAAAAGGCACACATCTAACAGATTTAAAAGCACCTTTATAAACAAAAAAGACCTTAATTATCCTCAACTTACTGGAATACCAATTGTTACTAAAATCACATTGTTTCTGATAGATTCACATTATTTCTCCAGTATGTGGAGAAGTAGCTATTTGAAAAGCCATTACCTATTATAATTTTTTAAAATATGTAATTCAAAGCAATTAAGACCTTATCTTCTGTTATATCAGGTGGGGAAAACAGGATGAGTACTTTTGCTTCCTATTCAAACTGAACTACCGATGTGTCAAAAACTTCTGAGAACAATGGTACATTGCAGCAGAGCTGAAACTTTTACCAAAAAAAAACCAGGAAAATGAAAAATTTAAAGGAAATAATATAATTTTGCATATCACAAAAGTGTGACTACATTGTTCTTAACCCTACAGTCCAGTGACACCTTTAAAGTGGTCAGATTAACATAGATTGGCCTAACATGCTCTTTAACTCAGCTGGTACTGAGTGCCTAACACAGCTGGTGCAAGAGGTTAAGTGCTGAGGCTCTTATCTCGGCCTCACAGCACTGGATTTGCCCATGGGAAAATAAGGGAAACACAGGACAGAGCCTTCTTAGAATCAAGGTGCCCACCCATCCAAGTACTGGAGTTGTAGACCTGGAGTAATGTTTTCTTTTCAGAAGAGATGAACCCACCAAGGGGGGGAAACAGGCTTCTAGGACAGGAATAGGTATCTCACTCTAAGACTTGCATTCCAACTTGCTAAATATTTTGCTTATACTTACTGTATAAATTTGCAAATTTTTGCCTTTATTTAATTTTTGCACATGCAGATTTCTCCTACCACCTTCTGCTTTTTTAAGTAGAAAAGGTGAAAGGATATGCTCTAAGAATTACTGAAAATGCATGGAGAAATGTGGTGGAAAAGGTCACGTAACAATGGCGGGAAGACAGCATTTCAAAGTAAGGCAGAAGTGCTGAATCAATTGTATTGCCAGCTTCAATTCTCATGGTTCATAATTTCCAAGAGATTGATTTAGCAGCCTTTCCAGTATTTGGAAATATAATGATTTAATGTTACATTTCTTATGTTGTCTTTAGGCCATTGCAGAGCATGCAAAATGCTCCCTGGGTAGTCCTGGCTGACCATCAGATTGGGGTCCTGCACAAATGTTCCCTGATGTGTTTCTCTTGGAAGGATAACCATGTAGCTTCAGGCACCAGAGCTGCCAGAGAGACTGAAACCTTGAATTATCAGTGACTTTCCTCTCTCTCTTCCCCCTCCCTGAGTCCTCCATTCTTCAGGAGCTGCTCCGTTGACCTGACAAGATATTTCCCTTAATTCCTAGGGAAAGAGGATCTGTTTTATTTTCATATGAATCTGCCAGTCTCAATTCATCTGCTTAGTATAGTGCAAGTAAATTGGTGCACTTCCTTCAAAGACAGACATTAAGCTCACTTAAGTAACACATTTCCCCAGAAGGGAACAAAAGAGAAGTTGAGAAAAAGCCCTCTACCCTGTCCTTCTCTGGCAGAAGGCTTGGCTAGAGACTGGGAGGGATCATGTTAGGTTTGAGGCAGGTGCTAGATTTGTGTGAACACTTTTCCAACTCATTTGATCCTGAGCTGGGCCAAAGCACTCAAGTCTCTTCTTCTTCACATGCCTAGACCTGAAGAGGACAGTTCCAGATCTACTGGCAGATCAAAGTTATCTCAACACATCAAAGGTATTGAAAAGTTACTGAAAAGACCCACTTCTCATAAACCAGATGTTATGACCTGTGAACATATTAAAATCTTTTTTTAAGTTTTCTGCCTTCTTCACTGCCTCATTCAGGGCCAACATGTAATAAATCTTCTCTGTATCAATTCCAGACTTGTGTGTCAGACATTAAAAACTTGTATTTCAGATGTGGAATTTACATATATAACAATACAATACAAAACCATAATATATTTATACTTACTTTCAAATATTTGGGGAGGTATAGAAGGAAAATGTAGAAAATGGTGGGGAACACAGATTTGGGGAAAGATAGACTGAAATGGGGATTATTTTAGGGAAAATCTTATACTAGAAAACCTTTATTTCAGTTGATGCGTATACTAAGAACCATACAATCAGTAATTTTGAGGAAAATTACTCCGGCAAAAATAGCCATCATGCCTTTGAAACATGAAGAGTTTTGAATAAACTGACATCTGCTGTAATTAGAAATAAAAAAGTGGGGTTAGCTGACAGGGATGGAAGAGAATGAGTATTTGGAATGAACAAAGAGAAATGCTTTTTTTCTTTTTTTTTTTTAATCCAGACACTCTTAGTATGTACTCACTGTAAATGGTTATTCCTTCAGAAGATTATGATATCACCACTCTTTCAGGATAATTTACCAAATGTTCATACTAAAAAAGTCAAAAAGCCATGGAAATTGCTTTTTAGACAATCCCAAGCCACTACAACAACATATGAAAAATAACATTTTGTCAGTTGGTGTTGAGGACTGACCTATTAACATGAATAATAAGAGATAATTTTGACACACATGTTGTAACCCCACTTTTGTTCCACAGTCTCCATAAGTATTCTCATCAGGTTTGGTTTTCATATGGACAGTTTTTTTTAGACACCACCAGACTTTTAGATGTTGATATTTAAGAATCTTTTTCTTCAAGTTCAAAAATGTTCTACCACATCAAATAGGAAATTAAGCAAAGGTGGCAGGAGGCCTACATGGATGAGTGAAGAGCTTGTGATTGAACTTGGACATAAAAAAACTGTACAATAGGTGGAAGCACCCAGAGGAGGAGCATAGAGTTGCTGTCATGTCTGGTAGAGATGAGGGAAGGAAAGTCAAAATCAACATCAAAGGAGCATAGGATGCAAAGGGAAAGAAAATGTTGTTCACAAGTACATAAACAACAAAAGGAAGACTAGGGAAAACATGGACCTGCTGCTGAATGGGGCAGGGGAGCTGGTGATAGAGAACACAAAATAGGCCAGCCTATTCATCTTCTCTGACTTGGTCTTTATCAGTAAAAAAAACCTTCAGTAATCCAAGGTCCCTCAGACCACATTAAAATCTGGATTATCCCTTGCAGAAGAAGACTGAATTGGAGCGAGCTTAAAAAACACTGGACATATGTATGTCCATGGGACCTGAGGAAGATTTCTGATTTCAGCACAAGGCCATTCTTGATAGTATTTAAATAATCATGGTGACTGATTTTAAGGAACATATTCAATGCAGGTGGCTCGGGGTGCAGCTGCAATGGGAGATGCAGGTTGAGCTCTGGGTGGGAGCCTGAGGCAAAAGGTCAGGAACTGCCCACACTTGGTACAGCAAAGAGCACAGGGACTGGACACAGACACTGCAGAAGCCCATGAGCTCCACACTTTCATATTTTCAGACTATAAGGATATAAAACTCAGGGTTTCCTTTGTTCAGGATGCCTCCTCAGAGGGCAGCTCAAGCTGCTATTCTGTTATTTAGTTACTGCACCATTTTAATTGCTTCAAGAACTGGGACATCAGAGATTCTGCCATGGGAAATGTGAGGTCAAGCCAGTAGGGAAACCTGATCTGACTGTGGACTGTGGGGTGTGTGCAAAGGGCCTTCAGTACCAGCTCAGGTGTGCAAGTATGGAAGTGGCTCCTGGCTGTTTGGACAGGGAAGTTTCCTTAACACTGGTATTGGTCATCAAGCCTGGAATGAAGCAAATGTCACACTCATCTTAAATATTACATTTTATCTGCATTCAATAATATTAACTGTCAGCATCACTACCAATCAAAATAAATTTGAGATCTTAAATCATTAAGAAAGGAAGCTCCAGTTTATTTCTTCTGCAATTATAACAAAAATTGAAATAAACTGTGATAAAAGATGTATCAAATTAAGTCAGGAATACATTTTTCTCCATAAAATGAATATGAGTTTGGGTTTTTATTTCAACCCCAAACATATGTGTATAGTCATAGTGAATAATGTCAAACTGCAAGAATCTTCATGGAAAATACAAATGTGCTGCTTCAAGATAGGCTGGCATCCTTTCTGTGAATTTGATTTATTGCCTTTGTAAAATTGAAGTGTTAATCTTGGGGGTTGCAATTTTCTGTTTGTTTGTTTAGTGTATATGGATAATTGCTTTAGCAGCGGTAGCTCTAATTGTAGCAATTAGCAAGGTCATATTTTTCCTCTTTAAAGAAAATTCCATCTGAAAGTAAAGAAATATTAAAAAAATTAAATTAAGTTATTGAAGACTTCCCATCATAGTATATTCCCTTTATGTTCTCACTGAATGAGAGAGATCAGGATGACATTTATTTATGAACTTAGTATGCAATTTAGAGAAAAAAATACCATGACCACCTGAAGGAACCATACAGACCACAAAGTATCTTTTCTTGCCTAGGAGATCACCTATTGTATATACCAGAACCTTGGTTTTCCATTTCATACTTGCCTTTATCCCTATATGCTGCTTACCAAGAAGCAGGTGAGTAACAACAAAAGCTTAAAGTTTAGGCAACTAAATGACCTCCCAACATCTATGTTGCATTTTGCATCCTTTCTCTTCTTGTGCCCTTGGTAAAGTAAGTTCAGCAAAGAAATAAAAAGTAATTTATATTTTAAAAAGGTGTCCTGAAATTTTTCTAGGAATATGCTACATGCCCAGCCTATCCCAGTTTTGCAAGGTAAATTACATCATCAACTGCTTCATCCTCTGAGGAGGCAGGTAATGACAGAAATCTATAGCTCCTTCTCTTGACCCATCCTCCACCTCTACAAAACAATCACTAGCAATGACCTGTAAGGCCAGCCTGGATGGTGACACTCCAGCTCCTCTACCTCAGTGAAATGCCATGGACAGAAGTTATATCAGTTCCAGAAGAACATCATTGGTCAGAGGCAGAGAACAGTGGCACGGACATTAGCATATTTCTTGCAAATCCAGTTCAAAATATTCCTGACCAATTACAGGAACATTTTCCACTGATTCTAGGCATGCAACTGAAACTAAATCAGGCCAGCTGTATCAGCCAAATTAAAGAGGAATATTTTTTTTAAAGGAAGGATAAAGACACTAGGCATCTGGGTGGCCTTTAGAGGAATTGCTATGGTAGTACTAATACTATTCAAAGGCTTAGGATCAGATGTTATTAATATTTTAACCAGCTGCATATTTAAGCCTCTTCTGCTAGCCATACAGGCTATAACCTCTCTAGCAGTCTGAGTGCAATTTCTTCTTTTCAGCAAGCATGTAGCTTATTTAATAGTCTATTATACATCATGAGGTAGTCCAAAGTTATATACAGCATTATTAGTGAAATTGTGATTTGCAGCTCAGTATCGCTTTCTGGCACACCGCGTGTTAACACAAGACAGCTGTTGACTGCATGTCTTTTGTGAAGAATATTGCCAAAAGACAAAAATATGTAACCACTTGAGTTTACTGCATTAGAATGTAGAGAGTTTCACTACATTTCTTTTTCCCTTTATGCTCCAGCAAGAGGGACACAAAAAGTGAAATTAATTCTGAGTAGTTTTTCAAGTACTTGTGGTAACACTTTGTGGAAGGAAAGAAAGGAATAGTGAAGAAATTAAGTCTCACTGTTACAAGTAGATAGAAATATTCTCTTTGCAATAAAACAGAAAGTCAGTGGCTGATGGCCAAATCACTGTCTGGAGAAAAGGAGGAAGGAAAGATGCAGGGAAAACAATAAGAAATAGGACATTGGTATATAGTTGACAGAATTGTTGATCAGGGAAAAGAACTAATAAAATATGTCTCTTCAAAAGAAAAAACATAAATGAAGAAGATAAGAAAAGTTTAAATATGTGTCTTCTGGATATAATCTTTGAGTGTTTTATGTTTTGCTCCCCCTATTATCATTGAGCTTTCACATGAGAATGCAAATTAATGGATGTGGATTAGTGGATGTAAATTAAATCCAGTGATAAACTGGAACCTAGAAAAACTTCTGCTGAAATTGAGTTTTGGCTGTGAAATGCATACAGGATCACGCTGTGATTCAGTTAGCAGAATTTTTTCTTTACCATCTGTTCCATGCCTTGAATTAATATTAGAGTCTTCCCTGGAGATAGCTTTGAAGTCTTACATATTTCTGCTTCAAGGAAACAGTCAGTTGGGATTGTCCCTGATAAATATCAGTGATGTCCAAAAACCTTTGCTACAGGCAGAAGCAGTAGAAGCACCCAAGAATATGCCTCTTCTTCAAGGACTGTGCAGATCAGGTTGTGTAGATGCCAGGCTTGTAAAGAGAAGTCAAACAGGTTATTATTGCCTTCTGATACCACAGCAAATATAAAAAAAGGGGCAGGGGAGCAGGGAGGGATAGAGAAACACATTCATTTTAATGGCTTTTTCTAGTAAAGAAGTTGTTACTACTATTGTTATAGAAAAAATTCAGCTAGATGACAAAATGTAATCTATTCTTTGCAACTTTTTATTTTAGGATCTTTTCAAAGAGAATAATTTTAGTCAGTATAACTTGGCTTAGAATCTCCTTCTGGAGACATTCAAAATCCGCCTGGTCACAAATCCTGTTCACCCTCCTGTATGCAAACCTTCTTTTTCAGAGGGTTTGGGTTATATGATCTTCACAGGTCCTTTCCAATCCCAATTGTCCTGTGATTCTGTGAATCCAGCTGAACTAAAATATGTAGTGGCTCAGTTCAGTTTCCTTTATATGTCACTATGGTAATTAAAGATTAAAGGGCAAGATACCTAATACATTTGTGCTATCAAAATATGTCTTGATTCCAGTAAGGACTGGGTTCATTTTTGCAGTAATCAGGAGGGGGCACATCTAGGCCCCAGAGGTTATTATATACTGCCTCAACTCATTGCTGGGGACAAGAGGAAAGAAGTCTCTTCTGGGGGGAGTCCTGCTGGTTGACTAAATATGGTGGAGGAAGCATTTGGGTGGTGCTGGTTCTCAGCAATCACATGTTGGAGCAAGTTGATTCCCTTCTCCTGTGCTTTTATTATTAGTATTGTTGTTGTCACATTATTGCTGTTGTTCACCTTCTTATCTCATTGCTGTTTGCAACAAATTGTTATTTTCTCAACCCATGATTTTCACTTTTGGTGCCTCTCCAGCCATCTTCAGGAATAGAAGGGAAGAAGATGGGGAGGGAGGGGAGCAAGCAAATGGCACACAGTTTGGAGAGTCCCGGTGGGAGCAGTAAACTAGGGAGTACCTTTTCTAAACCATGAAATATTAGTACAAGTTCAGGTTTTCATTAACAATTCTCTGTCATACATTAACCCGTAAAAGAGCAGCCATTCACCTCCATGCATAACATCCCCTAGAGACCTCTCCTTGCTATGACCTTCCCGTTATGCTCCAAGGGGTCTCAGCCATTAGTTAAGCCCTGGCCACTGCATCCTTAATGGAAACCATAGAAGCACAGCCTAGGGTACACCTCAGCCATGAATTTCAGTGTAGTGAAACTCAGTGCCAACTTCAGGAATACTGTAGTGGACAACAAACATTACTCCCTGAGGCAGTAACTGTGGATTTCCCCTTCATTAGAGAAGAGATGTTATATTAGTGAGGGCCACACAGCGATTTTTTTGTCTCTTGTGGGAGTTTCAGTCTGCCCTAAATGTTGTGAAGGATCCTGGAGCTCTGAAGAATGATAGGAAGATAGACAACTATGGCATCGTTTCTGTATTTCTTAAGGTTTTTCATCTATGCCATGGCATTTCATTAAATGTTGGACGAATGGCACAACCTGGCATGTTGTCCTTTTACACTTAATGAGCAACTGTAGCACCTTTCCTCTGCTACACTTTATCTTAACAGTGAGTTTGCCTCTGTAAACTCATTCCTTTTATGTTTAATTTTCTGAATTGTTTCTAGAGGTCATTCTTGCCTAACAGAGAGCATTAGGAACTATTCATGGCTTAAAAGTCAGGCCTTTGAATGTTCACAGGATGCGGACTTCAGTTGGATTTTAGCTCTTTTGCAACCCAAGAGTCTTTAAGCTGCTAATGTCCACAAAATGAGTCTATAGTGGTAATGAGGATGTGCTGGACTTAGGCACTGAACCAGTGTGAAACCACCAAGAGTTGCGGATGATTTGTCTTATTTCCATTTTTCAATATTGCACATAGTGCATTTTGCTGCATCTTAAAAGGTATAATTGACATTTTAACCTAGGATATATAACAAAGTTGTGGATTCTTTATATATCTTTCAGTTGGTCTAAGCTTTGATATTAGACTGATTTACCTTACTATAGCCCTACAGGAGAGAGCATTAGAAGCAAAGAGTTCCTAGACACCCAGGCCAAAATTTTGGTACAATATGAATCTCTTCCAGTAATTTTTATTCTCTCTCTCTCTTATTATTACATATTAAATGAAATGAAGACTGTGGAAGTAATTAATTTACCTACAAATCCTGTTGCAGATCTCGGGCAAGAGCAGCTGCAAAACTTAAAATTTACAATTTTTATTTTTTTTAATTTTCTGTGTAGTTAAAGAAAACGTGTTTTCCCTTCAATGATTTTAAAGACTGGTCTTTCACAAAAACAAAGCTTTTAAAGCTTGCCTGCAGAATTGACAAATGTTATTTATAAAGCAATATACAATTTAATCATAGGAAGTTATGCAATCTTTGAGGAGTGAAATTAACTTCAAATTGCAATAAATATCTCCTTCTTTATAATATTTTGCTTTGAGATTATGATGGTGTTTCCTAACAGTAAACACAGCATCAATAGCCATGGCATAGCTTTTAGATATGATCCTATACTGGATAGAGAACTCAAACAATCAAAATTTTAAAAAAATTAAAATTACTGCCATCAATATTTTCATAATTTTATGGGGTATATAATTTATCTGGGGCTTTTATTTGCAATAAAAAATTGCAATATTTCATTATTACTTTTTTCTGAAACTTAACTTTAAAGTAGTTTATAAATGATATAGTATATGCTGGTATTTACAAATGAGTTTGGCTCTTTAATCAATAGATATCTACACAGGAAAAACAGAGGAAGCATTGCTTCAGGTTGAGCTTTCTTGTAAATTGAGAGCACATGTTGGCAAACACTTCCTCCTTTTTCCCATTTCCATTCATCTTAATATCCCCTTTTTTTTTAATAGCACAAGCAGGAAAGGAAAACCAATCAGTGTCACATCTTGCATTTCTGGGCAAATATAACAAGCCTGCAGTGGCAGTGAAAGGCAGAGGAGCATAGGACGAATGGCTCAGAAATGTGCTGCTGCAGAGCCTCAGGAAATGACCTTGTACATACAAAGATGTGCAGCAGTCAGATTTGCCCGCGAACCCAAGAGATCTTGTAGATGCAATTATGAGATCATCATCAGACAATGCAAAAGCTTCATGCCTATCACACACCTCATGCCTATCACATACTTTACTGTGTTTCCCTATACAGAAAGTAAGTTTCAACTAAGCAATGTAAAGAATTGAGAGAAAGGAAAGCAAAGACCACTTCTACAGTGCATTCTGGTAGTGCAATATAGTGAAAAGTGAGAGAACTGAGCCATGAACATTACTCTAGTCACAAACAGAAATGTCCTGATGAGTAGCTAAAACTCTTCAAGCTATTGTTCTTAAAATGAGATGGAGTGTGGATCCTAGTAACATGGGTGACTCTGGAAGCACATGCCTCTGTCATGCTTTAAATCCAAATAGGAATCCCAAAAAAACCCCTAATTGTCATCTGAACTCTGTGAAAGATTGTAAATATGAAGTGAAAATACTGCACAGATAAGTTCTGTAGGTAGAACTGAACAATGGGGTTTGGAAAGTAGATGGAAATTGCTTCAACACCTGCTTATCTCAGCAGTTATTAAAATGCTTTATTTCCAAAGTAGCAACTAGCAATGATGTATGTGGAGAAGCAAAGCTTGTAAAATATCACCAATTGAAATGATCAAGGAATGTCAATGGTCCACTTGAGAGGCACAGAACATGTTCTTTGATGGTTTGGAAATAAAAAATAGATTTTAAGACAGATTTATCTTGGGAAGGGGGGAATAAAAATTTATAATAAAAACCAAAGAACGTACACTGATATTCCCACCTTGCTATCAAGACTCTAGCTGAATTTAGCAGGGTTTCAGCTAAAACCTGGAGTATATTCTATAAGAGAGAATTTTAAAATAAAATTAGAGAAACTTACAGATTTTCATTTCTACACATTTTGAATAGCCTTTCTACTGCTTTAAATTAATGTGGAAAGGAAAGATGCAGCTGTATCCTGCATCAAGTCATGCAGGATAGAGCAGAGGATACCAACAATGCTCCCAGCTCGGTGGAAAGGACAGCCCTGCAGTGTTTGCTTTTTTCTTTTTGATGAAAGAGGTGTGATGTGTACGGGGGTGAGGTCAGCTCCAGAAGAGCAGAGAAGCAGTGTTTACACCAGGAAAGAAAACTGGTGACTAGCATGGTGCTGAGTTTGAGTTCCTAACTTTTGTTTACTGAAAGTACATAAAGAAAACAAACAAAAAAAGTAAACTCTGCTTTGGATTTGCCTAGGTTTCTAATGGCTGTCTTCTTAACTCTGACTTCCACTGAATTAATTAAGCTTTTCAAGTAAAAAGTAAGGACATTCCCAAATTTTACCTCACACATTAGATATAATTACCTTTGTCAAAAATGTGCACTCCATATGCACTCTTTGATAAAACTTTAGGAAACTGCACTATACAAATTGGAGCACATGCTTCAATAAGTCAACGATTACCTAATACAGATAGGTACCTTCCAAAAACTATTACTGGTAATTGAAACTGATATTGCTGAAACTGGGAGGATTTCTGAAGGGTCAATGAATAGTAACGGTGATGATGATATTTAATGGCATCCTGTTTCCAGGAAAGGCATCTTGATCTCATAGTTTTTAGCAGTTGTCAAATTGCATTGCTTTGATTAAACTTTGAGTTGTAAACCAATTGTCCCCATGATCAAAAATATATTAGTTGACAAAGAAAACCATGTTTTATTCCTTTGACATTTGTTCAGAAACATATCCTGTGACTGGAAATATTTTGCACCAGCTTCTGCCAGCAAGGTGCCCTGAACCATTTTGAGTCTGACAGCATGGGCTTCCTCAAATAGTTCCCTAGCTTCAGTGACATTTTTATCTACACTTTTTCTCATTAACAAGTTTATAACCTATTTTCCAGAGTAAGAAGTAAATTTTTTCCTGATTTTTAATACTTAATCTGCATAGCCATGGCATGCAGTGGGTCTGGGTATGAACCCCACAGAAGTAGTCACCTGGGCACGCTGTCATTATGCTTCTCCACTCTTTCTTTGTGTGACATTTGGCCATATCAAATGATCTTTTTCTTCTCTAGGTGAAGGAAGATGTACAAAATCTTTACAGCAATTATTTCTCTCTATCACCCCGTGTTTCCTCCAGATCCCCTGTATTTCTTGATAGGTTAGGAAGCACAACTTGCCTATTTGCAAATGTAGTGCCACAGTTGCCTGTGGGATATCAACAGCACAAGAAGTGACTGTCAGGTAATTTCCTGTGACCCAAGTGCTGGCATAAATTAGAGCAGCTATAGGAGAACTGCCGTGTGTACTCACCAGCTGTGTGAGAGTAGCATAGCAATTCCTTTGTCAGTATCTCCATAGGGATTTGCTAGCTCCACACCCTTCAGAAGAAGTGAAGATATGCCCTAACAACCTCTACAGACATGTTAGCAACCATTGTTCCTATTCTCTTGCTCTACATGCACAGTAGAGGCAAGGCACTGTCAATCTTGCTGCCTTCTCCAAGACTTTTAGACACAGACTGTAGTCCCAGTAACAAAGCTTACCTAAATGGATAGCTCACAGTTCTCCTGTTACAACAGCTGCAGAAATCCTGCTGTCTGTACCAGGGCTGAAGTTTTATAAAGAGCTCATAAAAGCAGGTAAGAAAATTAGCTTTTAGTTTTTAAGTTTTCAGTGTAATTATGCCCAGTAAGCCAAATCCTTTGCATTCATAATCTGCTTTCTCCTAGATGATGATTTTTACACCACTTTTCCAAAAGCTGGTCTTACCCATGCCACAACAGCAAAGACACTGTAAATCTTTTGAGAAAATTTAGGTGCTTCAAATGATCTCTAATGTACCTTTAAGCATCCAAAAAATGTCATCCAAATGACATTCATCCCCTGCTCTATTCCACTTTCCTGCAGATTTCCATTTAATTAAAAAAAAAAAAAATTTCCTACAGAAAATCTTAAAAATCCCCCATTAAAGCCTTCTGTAAAGATGAGTTCGTCTATAAATGACCCATGAAATAATATAAATTCCTTCAATCTTACTCTCAAAATGAGGGCAGATGAAGAGGCAACTCTGATTCACTTAAATGGCTGACCAACAGTGGTACAGATTTCAAAAATCCTTTCTAAAAGTTGGTGGCTTTTTTGTTTGTTTTTTGTTTATTTTTTTTAAAGTATCACAAAGGTATGGCTTACGTAGTGTATGTCCTACTGCAGACTATCTTATCAGTCTGATTGATGACTCCTGTCTTACAGCAATTAGTACTTTCTGAATCACTTCATTTTGATGTAGACCATCTTCAACATAGAAGTGAGCTTGTGTATCAAAATAATATAAACATATCCTTCTTTGAAGGACTGCTTTTTTCAGTTTCTCAGAAACGGATTGAAATTTTAGGAAAGGCAAGTGGCTCCAGAATTTTCTATCTCTTTGTGCCTGTAAGAGTCTGTCTGAATTTTCCCTCATCTGCCTCATGATTGTCATTGGACCACTGAAGAGAAGACCCCCCCTGTCTAGAATCTCTGGCTCTGAAGGAGAAGGCACATGCCAAAGGACAGTGTTAAGTTATGGTTTTCACAGGTGTGTTTGCTGTATGCTACACTGAGAAGAAGAAGGGGCACTGTGCCCTTTTTTTGCAACAATGGCTTTGGAAGCTATCCCACCTCTCGGCCTGGCTGGACTTCTCCTGAGTTTTGGGTGGTCTCCCACAGAAGACCCTCACCTGTTTCACAACCACTGTGACAGACAGACTGAGATGTAAGAAGCCTCTCCATCAAGGACTGAGACATGAAACTCCTATGTGAAAAGGCCCCTCTCCTCCTTGCCAGGACTGGGACTGAAACCCCCCAACCCGGGGGAGGTGTGTGGGGGACCAAAGCGAGATGCTTGCCTGCAGGTTGTGACCACTGGACCACGAAAACAATGGCTCTCATTTACTGCTGAGAACATGGATTACCTGTTACATCTATTCCTTACTGTGTCTGTTTCCTCCCCCCCCCCCCCCTCACAATTTTCAATAATAAAAACCTCTGAGTTAGCTAGAGATTTTGAGATCTCCCCAGCATAACAGGCAGATCCTCGACTGGACTGGACCAAAGGACTTCGTCTCTATGTTGGTAGCTATATCCCCCCCCCCTCTCTCCTCTCTCTCTTTCTCTATCTTTTTCTCTCCCTTAATCCCTCTATCGCATTTTGCTGTGGTCATTCAATAAAGGTGCATTTGTTTTGATAATTACTGCAAACCCCCTTGTACTGTGTCAGTTCTTTTGCACCCTGAGATCACCTCCTAGGAACCACCATGATATCCGTTAGCTAGGACGGATCGTGACAGCCTAATGAACCTCATCCATTCAAGATGTGTGAGAAAGAGCAGGCTACTTGTTCACATCAAATTTTGTCGGAGGACAAGATGGAAAATACTAAATAATCATAAGGTAACTACTACTGTTGTGATACCCCTTAGGCTCTTATGTGAAACAGCAGAAACTTTATGCCACAAGGATGCTGCACTTTGGGCAGGAATCTTATTAGCATTGTGCTCCTCCTTTAGTCCTGATGTGCTCTCAAGACGATTTGGAAATTAGGTTATGGCTTTATGTGTTCTGACTTAGGTAAAAATTTGGTAAGTGAACACAGAAAGATGGTGCAAATATGCCACTGTGGTGATAGGAAAATGCTAATTCCAGAAACATGTAAAACACAGTCTCAATTACTGATACTACGTTATGAACTCTGAAATTGGAGTAATCTGGACTGTAAAGCTTGCCATTATAAACTAGTTTAGTTTTTAGATATAGGAAACATTAGGTCATAGGTATTCCTTAACAGCTTAATAAAACTGTTGTTTTTTTCCTCATCCTAACTGTCAAATGCCACCAGCAATAATTTAGTCACTTGCTGCTTTCCAGAGTTTTTATCTTTACTGATCTGGTTTGACACCCTTATAATGACAAAAAAATTGGTCTATATTTGTTGTCACTACTATCAACCACCCTATTCAGCCAGTTTAAGTGACCCATAGCAGACAAAAAAGAAAGATTATATAGAGCAGTAACAGAAGGAGCCATTTGTTGCCTTTCAAAGGAGGAAATGTCTCTGTCTAAGAAACCCCTCAAGAACTGACAAAACATAGATTCTTTTGTTTCTATAATAGATAGCAATACATACAGAATATTTTCTATCAGAGTCAGTGAGATTTGCCTTAGCATGTTTTCTTTTGCCATCAGGAAATTATAATTGCTCTTTGGTGCTTTAGACTAGATTTGCAGGAACTGAAGCTCAGACAAAATTTTGTCTATAATTACCTGATGTTATTAAAACAGCACATGAAAGGGGCAAATAAATTCACTATTCAGTAGCAGTTTGATCACAATCCCAGGTTTTTAAATGCCAAATATGCAATAGCTCAGTTTATCAATATAAGTATCCCTTCTGCTACGTTAGCACTTAACAGAAAACTCTGGGCACACTGATGGTTAACTTACTGTCTCAGTTCAGTTCTCAGCAGCAGCTGACTTCTTAACAACAGCAGCATAGCAGTTTATCTTAGAAATATCAATTAAAAAGCTTCTCTGAGATGGTCCATATCTCTTCTGCCTGCTCACTGTTGGGTCTTGCTCCTGGGGCATATTTATATCATTGAGTATCCTACTGACTGCTGCAGGACAAGGCAGATCCCGGACAAAAGCTTTTTTCGCACCTGTATTCACTCCACTGATGTTTTTCAATCCAGCAGAGTTTTTAGCTGTACAAATTACATGTGAAAACAAATTCAGACTACTAAGCGAAAGAGAAATCAGTGGATTCTACCCATCTTTGAGCAGGATTTGGGGAAGGAGATAGTTCAAGTGAGCCAGCACAGCTTCACTTCCTGCCTGACCAACCCACTGGCCTTTTACAGTGCAGTGACTCCATCATTGGAAAGGGGAAGAGCTATGGATATAAATCTACCTGGACTTCTGTAAAGACTTTTATAGGGTCCACAACATCCTTTGTTCTAAATTGGATTGGATGGGTGGACTGTTCAGTGGATGAGAAGTTGGTTGGATGGTGGCATCCAGAGGGTGGCAGGCAATGGCTCAGGGTCCTGGTGGAGATCAGTGACAAGTGGTGTGCCTCAGGGGTCCATACTGGCAACAATGCTATTTAATATCTTCATTAATGACAGAGATGAACAGATCAAGTCCACAGATGACACCAAGCCGAGTGTGGGGTTAACACACCTGAAAGAGAGGATTCCATCCAGAGTGACTGGGACAAGCTCAAGAAGTGGGCCCATAAGAATCTCATGAGTTTCAACAAGACCAAGTGCAAGGTGCTGCAAATGGGTCGGGGCCACCCCCACTGTCAGCACTGGCTGGGGAATGAACAGACCAAGAGCAGCCCTGGGGAACAGGATTTGGGGGTGCTGGTGGGTGAGAGGCTGGACATGACCCAGAAAGCCAAACGTGTCCTGGGCTGCATCCAGAGCAGCGTGGGCAGCAGGGCCAAGGGAGGGGATTCTGCCCCTCTGCTCTGCCCTGGTGAGAGCCCACCTGGAACTCTGCATCCAGCTCTGGGGTCCCAGCACAGGAAGGACATGGAACTGTTGAGTGGGAGTAGGTCCAGACATGTTCAAAGGGCTGGAGCACCCCCTGTATGAAGACAGCCTAAAAGAGATCTGGGGTTGTTCATCCTGCAGAAGGCGGCCCCATGAAGACCTTATAGAAACATTTCAGTACTTCAGCAGGGCCTAAAAGAGAGGTGGGGAGAGCACATTTTGTCAGTTCTGTTGTGACAGGATGAAGGATAATGGTTTTAAACTATAAGACAGTTGACTTCCATTAGACATAAGGAAGGTTTTGTTTCAATGAGATTGGTAAATTATTGAAACAGATTGCCCAGGGAGGTGGGAGATGCCCCATCCCTGAGAACATTTAAGGTCTGCTTCTTCAGTGTTTTCTATCTCAGTTTCCAAGGCTTTTGCCTTGTTGTGTCACTGAGCCCTTTAATATCTGCTGAATCAGTGACTCCCATATACTTCAGACCTAGTTTTGGAGATGTATTTTAAATCTGGGAAGGTTTTGTGTTTCTGTTCCTGGCAAAAAACTTAAGATACCATAAGAAGGGGCTGAGGGCACTGGTAATAAAATTCAGGATTTAAAGAGAGTGACAGGCAAATGGTTTGCAACAGAGCTGGGAACTAATGCAACAAAATGCCGTAGTTCAGCAATTTTACACATCAGTGACATCATTACAATGTCTAACTTCATATTTGTATGAATAAACTAGAAAAACTCAGAAAGATAATTTTATCTGGGATATATGATTTTGGTTTAAATACATAATTTTGTAACAAAGTGTGCAAAATTAAATGCATTGTTATGATGCTCTGAAAAGGAGATAGATTTCCTTAGTTTCCTTTAGTTTTTCCTTAGTCTAAATTTGTCATCAGTACCTAAATGCAGCAGAAGTTAGACATTGAAAGTGCGAGGGAACAAAAGGTGGGGCAAGACTGCAGAAGTTCCTGCTGACTGACAACTTTTTGTGATTGGAGGACATTTTAACTACAAAAAGATTAATTCAGATGTGCGATAGCATTGGTACTGCCATTTTGCTTATTAAAGATACCTCCCGTATGTTTTACTGAGTTCAAAACCACAAAATCCCAGTAACACAGTAGCTGACTAGATATTTACCATGCAAGGTGGGGGCAAACCAAGAGAAAAAAAAAAAAAGTAGGTATTTCAGGCTCCGATAAAAAGCAAACAAAAGAAAGAATATTTTAGTATTACCTTGGCATTTGGTCCCTCAGCAGTGCCCAGGTAAAGCAGTGGGATGCAGCGCTACAGAAGTGCTTTCCATAACATGTTTCTGTTGTTTCTTAAATGGCACTATGAAGTATTCTGTATCCAGGGCATAAATTATGCCCTATGCTAGTCCTTCAGTTACTTTTTATTAAATATTTTTCAATTCTTCATTTCTTGCTGTGGTTTCTTTCGTGATATGTCTTGTACTATTTTTTCACATATACTTTAATGGCTACTGTAATCAAATTTTGTGGTTAGAGACATACTCTGTTTCCTGCACTGTGTCTTCTCCTTCCTTTCAAATCTATGTCCTTTAATTACTCACTTTTTCCCCTAAATATCAGGGCTAGTAAAATAGCTTACACACACAGTATCTTTCTACTTCACAGGCAAAAAAAAAAATAATTTTTTCTTGACTCCTTTATGTTTCCCACGCACTTTCCCATCACCCACCAGTATCTAGTCCTGTCATATACACAACATTTATTTTTAGTGCTTCTTTGGCCTGGTGCCAAGCTCAATCCAGGAAGACCTGGTAGCTCCCTGATGAGTACAGCACCATGTCAAGTCTAAAAGAAAAAGAAGAATCTTCTTCTTTAGTTTCTTGAATGCTCCCTTTGTCCACATCCATGTCTCTTTCAGAGTGGACTCTCTTCTAAGGGTTGCATGTTAAATCTTGATCTCTCTGGTCTCTTTCACACATGAGTGCAAGATCAAGGGATCTGCCCTTGTGTCTGTTCCTTAAACATCGGCTGACTGTGGCAGAGAAGTCCTGACTGATATATTTTTACAGGCAAGTTAGATCTTCTGTTACCAGCTGTTCTGAAGTGCAAAACAGTGTTTCCCATTCAGTTTTGCTAGAGACATCTCCCTATAAACTTTTTGGTTAAAAACACTGTAGTTTCTGGATGTCTTCCAGTAACAGCACATGCCGGAGGAATGGCTCAATGCTTGGTTGCAGTTAAACATATTTGCTCAATTTTGCCACCAAAAAATCTTCAATTGTAAGTCACATTCATTCTGAATTTTTTACCAAAAAACCCCATTGTATGAATGCAACAAATAAATTACCATAGGTGAATGTACTTTGTTTCAGCCATACAGCTGTGGTTGCAAGGTTACATTAGATGAAAACTACTGCCCAGAAGCCTTTGTTTTAAGGAACTTCATAATTTAAAACAGTAATGTGCCATGTAACAGTTCAATATATGAAGATACAATGGAAAACTAAAGCATCTTTAGGCAAAAAGCACTAAAGCATCTGTGACACAAAGCTGCCAAAGATCCCACTTAGTTAAATAATGATAAAGTGCATCATATCTAAAAAGAGAAATAGAGGGGCTAAAAATTGCCAGCTCAGCTATCACTTCCAAATCATGGGCTTGCTGGTCAGAACAAATCAGGTGTCGAAGGTAAATAGTTTGGATATTTCTCCAGACTGTCCCAGCAGTTCTTTCTCTGCATGTACAAGTGGAATGTACAAGGGGAAATGCTTTCTGGAAGAAAGTAAAGCAGAGCTCTCTAAAATATTTTTTATCTTCCACTCTCCTAAAATAAGAAAAGATATACAGCTTTCTGGATCTACATTTTTCTATCTATCCTGTCACCTGTGAAACACATTTTACTGCATTCCTCCTCACCTTTTCCTTCAAGTGCTGGTAGCACTGTATGCAGACTGCACAGTGCCTGCTCCTGGCAATCACTCACTAAGCATTACGGTGGATCCCCAGATACCATGTACTTTGCACAAACTCAGGCTGCTACTTCTTACACTGAAATTGTCCTTACCTGGTAGCAGGTCTCAGTTTTGGTTTCAAAGTTGAACTACACCAAGCAGTTCTCCCTCTGGTCACTCACAGTTAGACCACCATCTCCAAAGCAGTCAGTTTGCCTTTCTTTCCTTTAGCCAACAGTGTATGGACAGATGTGAAAAGCAAGCATAATTTATTGCTCCATATTACCCTAATCAAGAACGATAGCAAGACATAAAGGCTTCTCAAATAACCAGTAATAACAATGTTAATAATCTCAAGCACAAGCATTTTTAATTTTTTAATTTCTTTTTTTCTCTTTTTTACAGAAATCACCTAAAGGCAATTTTTACCTGCTCTAAGTAAAAGTGTTTGGCACTAACATTAGCTACAATATTTGTCTTTTAGGAATATCGTCATTGAATCAATAGCCTGCAGTATAGATTACATCTTTGGATCTCTGCCTACATGGTTCAGCTCTCCACTATGACTAGGTAAATACTGAACCAGCAAGGGTGCTTTTAATTTACCTTTAAAGTCCCTATAAATAGAAGACATCTGTTGAATAATAGAGAATAGAAAATAAAGATGTAAAATGACAGTTTGTAGGGTGAAGGTAATATATGTGCTGCCTTACATCTTAATAACCATTATTTCTTTTATTAAAATTATAGAATGGCTAAGTAGGGTTCTGAAATCTGAGATAAAAGACTTGAAAACAAAACAAAACAAAAAAGGAAAAGAAAAAGGGAAAAAAAAAGGGATCACACAAATCCCCTGGTTCTGTTAATTTTCCTAGATGTGAGCATTACAAAACTTTTGCTTTTCCTTGCTTTAGTGTGATTCTGGTAAGAGAAGAAATGAAGTAGTAATATTTAGAAGACTTTTAACTTACAGTGACAGGCAAATGGAAACAATTTGAAGTAGGCCTGGAAACTTATTCACTAAAATATTCTAGTTCAGCAGTTTTGTGTGGCAGTGAAATCATAAAACTGTAATAGAAATATCATATATTAGCTCAAAAAGTTTCAGTTCTGTAGTAACGCATGCTGCAAATGGGAACACTCAAGAAAAAGAAAAATAGGAAATTGAGAGTGAGTCATGACAAGTAATCTTACTAATCAAGTGAATATATGCTGATGGAAGAAAATTAAAATTATTCTAAGAAATAATTGAATTAAAAATGAATTACACATTACTTACATATGTACCACAGATGATAACCTTCAGTGATATTCAGTTATTGTAAATAGTTAGATTTAGTGAAACATCTCATTTTGCTGCATTTTAGGACCACAATTATCACTGCTACTTAACATCATGGCTAATTTTGTGTGTATCTAACGCAGTATTTTTTTTCTCCTGATTTGATTATCTTTTAAAAATACAGCAGAAACCTAAACCTTTTCCCCAGTCAGTGACTCATCAATTTCTAATCCCTGTTTTTTACATAAATTTTAACTGATTTCAAGTTGCAGGAAAATACAATAAAGACTACACATGGTGTGGGGGAGGGGGTTGTGCCTTAAAGCTGGCATCATTCTTTGGAGCAAAATGTTTGATGCAGCAAACTACATCTTAAATAATTGTAGCGACTAGTTAGGACATCAAAAGAAGTTTAAGTTGTGTATTTCCCTCTGATCAAAAAAAAGTGGTTTTTAACTCAAGCTGCTTGCAACTCTCCAGTTACTGAGAATCTGCAATAAAAAAATGACTCCTAGGAGTCATTTTATCAGCACAGTAATTTTTGGGAAGAATCTTGAACTATTATCAAGCACACAGTAGAGCAAAGGCTCCAGAAGGCAGTTTTGCGCACATCTGGCATTTGCCGATTGCAGAAGGTACCTCCTTCTGTGCTGCTCTTTGGGAAGACCATGTGGCACCTTTTCCCCCAACATGTCCCATGATACGGTAGAACCCAAGTACGATGCAGGTCCACGAGCCCCATGAAGTTTTGCCCCTTCCTTCAAAGCCCCTGGAGTGCAAACAGAGGGAAGCCATGTGGGACCAGGGTCTTTTCACCTGGGGACAATGAGAAACATGATCTGCACATGACAACCTGCCACCCCCCTCAATGAATCCCCAGTTTGAGACCCTCCTTTCATTCCTCCCTGATTAAAATGGCCCTTTCGCTTCTTAAGAGCAGCTGGTGGCAGCAAGCACAGCTCTTCTGCCAACTCATAGTTCCATGACGGGCCGTGGGCAGCACAGGTGGCAGCACAGCGGTGACTTGGGCACAAGGTGCCAACTCCCGTGGCTGAGCCTCACACCTCCCCCTGGCCTTCTGCCTTTCTGGCGAGAGAGCCAGTACCCTGATGCAGAGTACACTCATTAAGTCCCAGAGAGCCCAACATGATGTTTTTCCTTCATCCAGGAGATGCAAATGCTGTTAAATTAAGCACTGCGACTGGGAAAACATGCCATGATGCAGTTGTTTGGGGATTTCTGAGGTTTCTCAGTAGCAAATGCTGAGATTTTTTTTTTTTTTAAGAATGGCTGTGTCTAAAAAGCCCAAGTATGAGCTGTTCACAACCCACTTCCCAACAATGAAGCCAGGAAAATTATTCCCAGGGGAAGGAGGTTTG
The DNA here is from genome assembly GCA_039654755.1 of Calcarius lapponicus. Classification (NCBI taxonomy): domain Eukaryota; kingdom Metazoa; phylum Chordata; class Aves; order Passeriformes; family Fringillidae; genus Calcarius; species Calcarius lapponicus. The sequence continues at coordinate 44,157,320 of CM077481.1, forward strand.
GGGAAGAATTGATTGTTATGTTCTATTGTGAATTCTCTTGTCACGCATTTACAAAGGGACATTATACACACAGAAATTTCATTTTACAATCAAGATTATGATTCAGATTAGAACAGCAAACAGTTGATTAACACAGATATTCCCATCTTAATCTACACATACATAACATTACTCTAACACTTTTGTGCTTTTTTTTTTCTTTTAATATGATCTCCTTAGAAGGCATATTATTCCTTGGACAAACTAACACAAGTTCTCAAGTTATCTCAGGATAGTTATTTCAAAAGAAAATGAAATATTTCATAATAAACATTTATAATCAGATTTTTAACAAAGTAATTCATCATATAAACAAATGAATCAGTCAAGACACTAAATAAATATTTGTACTGGTAAATACTAGCATTTTGCTTATATCATGTAGGACCTGATCCTGCAAGCCCTCTGTATACATCTTTATCCCCACTGAATGATTGGTTTCATTGCTTGTTCTAATGTACTCTTTTACTTTGAGCTGAGCAAATACTTTCTGGCCACTAAGTTAAGTAATTGCAATAAACACTGGAATACATCCCAGCAGACAATGATTTCCTTAGATATCTTTCTAAATCATTAGGTTTTTTCTTGTTTATGAAATCATCACAAATATTTATCAACAGGCAATCAGTTTTTGATATTTACAATCTGAGCTGCATTGGTAAATTGAGATTTTTTAAATATATCAGGTTCCTTGTTTTTGGTTTTTTTAAGGGAAAAAATGTGACTTTTGCACTCAGTTTGAAGAGCAATTTCCAAGAATTATAATATAAATTGAAAGTGAATTTTTCTTTTGTCATACATTTGAGCTAACAATACTAGGCTAGGAAGGCAAGAGCCTCCAGGAAAATAACAAGCTAGGAGTTCTGCTTGAGGAGGGCTGGTACTAACATGAATTACACTCTCTGTTCTCACCTACAACAATTACTACCTTCTCCAGGGCAAGGAAATAGTCTTTCTTAGAGCACACTATGGCAAGTCTTTTCATTCTGAATTTACTCAGTCCTTGTCCAGGTTGCCTTTTCCTTTGCATGGTAAGTCCAGAACAGAGAACCACAGATAAGAGACATTAACTGACCTACATATCCTCTTCAAACCTTAGGAAATTATCTGGATTCCTCCCACAAACAGATGTGCCAGTGAATTCCAATCACTTAGTTGTTTTGGGGGGTTTGGGGGGTTTTTTGGTTGGCTTTATTTTTAAGGAAACACAGAAGCAGTCAGTTACAGCTAAAAAACTCACCACTTTTTCTTGCCCAGCTCAGTTTGAAATATAGTTTGAAATCAAGGGTACTGAGATTATTGATGTACCCACTGTAATAACTTAAATTTAGCTGAATTCTGATGGTTTCCTGAATGTCTCTAAGCTCTTACCACAGTGTAACATGAAATGCTCCAAGCATCTGGCAAAAAAAAGCAACAATTGCAACAAATCACTGCCTGAACTGAAAAGTGGAACAAACTTTGAAATTACTCTCTCTATACATCTATATATATAGGGATATACACACACGCACACACACACACATATATATCCCTATATAAACATTTCTTTAAAATACAGAAATTAATTTTATTATTTCTCCTGTTGGTATTAAATACTTTACTTCAAGAATCCACAATATGGCAACTTCAGGCAGTTTGGAGAAATAAATCTGAAAACAGTCTTATAACCTCCACTAATATAAATATATTGGCAAGGAACTTTGACCAGCAATAATAAATTTTGAAACTTAAATAACTATCCTACAGTTACTTTAATTTTAACAACAAGTTGCTACTGAGTACCAATATTCATTGAAAATGTAAAACAAAAAATAGAGCTTTAACTTTTAACACTGAAGTGCAGCCTTATGAAAGGAATGTAAAAGTAACATGTGTATTAGAGACTCATTCTAAAAAGAGAAAGAACAACTTATCCTATGTGTTTCAAAGTAAGAACACCGTATGCTTGCACTTTATCGCAAATGACCATGTTGAGTCATTGTTTCTTCTTGCCTGCAAATGAAGGATGTTGGCTCAAATAATCTTCAAAGTGTAGATGAGCATTTGATTAAATCCTGTTTGTTGTGAAAATAAAGTTCATTTACACTTTGACTGAATAACAATGAGGAGTTTGTTTTAATAATAAGACATTTAAGGACCTTGGTAGCCAGTACCAGTTGTATTTGCAAGTAGCTCCTCAGCTTTACTCTTTTTTTAAAAAATAAACGTACAGTTATAGTTATTCATTTACTTTAAAAATTCTAAAGATGAAGAAAAGTAGCGTTTATACATATAAGTCCTCATATAAATTATAAAACTCAAGTTTATCTTAGAGAGTTCCATCCCCAGAAGAAGCATAAAGCACTTTTGTGGTACCTTCACCAGTAAATATTTGTATCACATCAAATCTGAGAAATGCAACAAAGATGATACTGAATCCAAAAACTGAACGACAACATTCTTCTAATACAGTCTCTTGTGATGAATATGCTCCATGGGCTTGTATGATTTCCAAGACGAGACTGAATTTCAAATAAAAGAAATATGAAGGAATTCACCTCACCAGTTCAGTAGGTATAAGAAATGTCAGTGAACAGCAGTCAGCCCGTTTGAGGTCAACAGTCTTTGGAAGACTACAAGGAGGGAGTTTAAAACTACAACAGCAAAATCAAATAACAGCAATGAGGTAAACTCCCCTAAAAAGGCCAAATAGGCTGAATTGTCAGGAGAGAGTCCAATTGTACCTGACACCCAAATGTTTCTGTAGCCAGAGTCCAGCAAGCTGCATGGTAGAGGCAAATGTACTTGCTTTGGACCCTAAGCACATTTTATATTGTTTTGGATCTAAGTTGGGGTCACACTGAACAGGATGAAAAATATGGACAACTCCTACTTCCTGACTTCTGAAAGCCTTCAAGCCAGACGTTATCACTTTAGTAAAGAGATCTACATCCTCAAGTCCCCAGCCTTGAATCGAGGTATCAAATCCACCAGCAGTAAGTAGGTCACTTTTGTAAATACAGGTAATTCCAAATCCATACTCCCTCCAAAATCCAGTTCTTTTTGTGAAAACAAAACTACTGTCAGCTGGAGGGTTGCCTCCATATATTACTTTTGGATCGTATTGGCTGAAGATGATAGGGTAGTAAACCTGTTCTCCCTGAATAGTGTTATCTCTGCATCGCTGGAGGAAGTCAGATGTGAATACTAGATCAACATCACAGAAGAGCAGCAAAGTGTCATTGTCAAAATGAGACGAGGCCATCTCAAGAGCTAGACCTCTAGAAAACTTTCCTGACATCGGAATCAGGGTCATATCTGCCTTGGGATACTTAATGCTGTATTCTTTCATTAGCTCTGTGTGTTTGCTAGAGTCTGGGCCTGAATCAGAACTGAAGAGAATTATTGCCAACTTTACATTCTGCTTGGGTATCAGACAAGTCTTCTCAAAATTAACCATAAATCTTGAGAAAGTATCAAATCTCCCCGTGATAGGGACAAGAATATGTATTTTCTTGTCACTCTGTCCCCCAATGTCTTTGGTGCCTTGGAATGATGAGGAAAAAATCTTGAAAGAATTTGAAAGAAAAGAGAAAGATTGAGTGTCACTGTTGGTGTTCTCCAGCAAGCTTTTTACATCCAGCTCCTCCGCTTCTTTGAAGAAAGGTTTGCTAAACAATTGCTGAAGGTAAGCATGGCGTCTCACTGGAACTGTGACTTTCCTTCCTTTATGCCTTTTGTACAAAAGCAGTAAATCCAGGATGTACTCTACTCCATGCAGAGGGTCTACCCTGCGGTACCCATACTGTATTTCCTTGAAATCAATGAGTCTTCCTCTAGATCTGGAGTTCTCATTTATCATTTCCATGACCTGCATCACAGTATCATCCAGTGCAGCCCGCAGGACGCTGCTCAGGCTCTGCCGGGGTGGCTGGTTCTCCACCATTGAGTAAAGAAACTTTCCTGTCAGAAACTCCCACTCGATGACTTCATCCCTTTCACGCGGCTGGAAGTTATTGAAAGACGGCACCACTCCCAGTTGCTGATCTTCCTTATTTACTTCAGTGTTACTGAGCTGGCTCATCAGGACACTTTCTCGATGGAGCTGGATGGTCCGATGGCGCAATTCGGAAATTTTGCGACTCAGTATGTAGTTGTGCAGCCTATATTGGTAGGCAGGTCTTTTGTTTGGATGAAGTGTTATGGCTGTGTGGATCTTGCTGTTGTGAAGATCTTGGATGTAACCCTTGCGGTTGTGTTCATAGTTTTCATGGAACAATTGCTGCATCTACAAAGAGAGAGAGGGGTATAGGGGGAAAGAGACATTAAGTTGAATGTCTTCTACCCAGGAAAAGGACTCACATAGGTACTGGTATCATTACCAATTCTTATAGATCTTGGTAATTTTTAGGCATAGAATTTTAACGCATTCAGTGGAAAATATTTACATTGTTTTAGTCTGAGTTTCAGTAGTGTCCACAGTAAGCAAATATTGTCCTCTGTCTAAATAGGAAGTCAGTTATCTTGGTTTTATCTTCATTTTGTCCAGCTGCAGAACTAAGGGAAATGCATAGGCATAGGTCTGTGGGTAACATTTCTGAGTTCATAGGTGCTATGCATGAACCACTGACTTCACTTCCATCTAAACCCCAGTTAGCACAGATTCTTAATGGAAGGCTAGCAATATTCACAATTTTTTAAAGAGTATTTGTGTCTATTGAGCAAAAAGCTGATTGTACTGATATATGCAAATAGGTAGCGCTGCTTAACATTAAAAAACTGAATGGCCTTAACAAAACTTTTTTTCATGTTGACAGAGAATTCAATAATTGAAATAAAACCATTTGAATATACATTTTTTAAGGTACACATATAATAGAGTATGTCAATTAAGCAATTGATTGTGATAGTGATTTCCAATTGATTTCTGTAGAAAGAAAAGACATTCTCCTTCTGTCAAATTAGCATTGTGAAGAGATGCATGTTGTGGCTGACAAGTCTAGGATCCAAAATATCTGGCCTTTATACTTTCTGTGCTGACAACTAAACTATAAGCAAATCACAAAACTATCTTTGACCCAGTTTCTTCCCTAGAAGACAACTTACCTCATTATTAATGTGATGAGTATTTATTCTTAAATGGGAAATCATATGGACTTGTAAAACTGGTATCATGAACATATTTAAAACCTGCTGCTCTTTGCTAACACCTACTAACTCCAGAGAATTATCTCCCATGACTGGCAGATAAAGGAGAAAAGGTTGGGTTTCTTTTTTATCAAACAGATTGGTCTGTAGTTAATACATAAGGAAATGTCCTAATTAGATAGAAAATGTTCAAGAATGTGTTTTAAACTTGAGCTGTAATCAGATTCTGAGATGGGTATTGAAGTTTGTCTTTTATACACTGAAGAAATCAGAGAGGTAAGTCCTGACTGCACAGTATATCTGACTCAAAACATTTAGCTCATTTTACTTCAATTCTTTCAAGAACAGAAGTTTTGATACTGGAAGTAATATTAAGAATAGGGCAATAATTGTAAAATAACTCATAACTAACTCCTAATAACTCCTAAGATAAGAATCACAAAAGCTATGTAAAATTCATTAGCATGTACAAGACATAAACATTGCCACATTTAGAAAAACAGAATTTTAATACAGAACTTTTGGACTGCCCCTCCCATTTCATTCAGACCTCAAATGCCTCTGCATGAGCAAACATGGCTGCTACTATTACTCAGATTAAAATTTTTGAGGTCAGTCATATAAAATGTAGAAAAGCAACAGACACATTCTGAGAAATACCTTAAGCTATGTTAAATTTGCCTCTAATAAAATAGGTACCTCTGTTATATTAAAGTGAAAATTAATGTGAAAAAACATACAAAGTTACAACATTACTCATATAGCCCTTATTCACAGAACCTACCTAAAACTCTCTGAGAACATTTGCTCTGTCTTGAAATGTGGGTGGTTTGCTTGTTACATGAGATGAGATGAGAGTTTGGGTGATTTCCTTGTAATCACATAGAACAGGAACCAACATCATCAGCACCGCTAGTTAGTGTTTTAACTAGCAGTGCTGAAAAAAATGAAATATGGCTTTCTTGAGAATTACCGATTTTTGCTGGCAGGACAGATGGATTAGAGATTGAAAGGGAAAACAGTGTTTAGGAAAGAGCTAGGTGATAGCATTTGCTCTTTGGAAAAACTATTTTCTCTTCTCGCTCTACAATTTACATTTTGAATAAAGAAAAAAGAACAGCTGATCTGGCTAGATTTCCAGTTGGTGTTCTACTGTCAGCTGGAGGGTTGCCTCCATATATTACTTTTGGATCATAATAAGTTACACTCCAGTTATAAGTTACACTTCCTTCCTGGTCTGTTTTACTTAAAATTGTATGCTGTGAGCTCTGCAAGGTGACTATGCTTTTGCATCGTCCACTTTTTCTGCAAAAAGCTGAAGGCATGATTTTTACATCTAGAATTTCATAGTAAAGTCCCCTTAAAGGAAAATTAAAAAAATGTGTGATGTTGAAAACAAAAGAAAGAAGGGCAGGTGGTTTGCATGATTTTCTTTTCTAAGTTGTCTAATGAAGAATGCTATTTGAGTATAAATGAAACAACCATTAACTTTACCCATTTACAACCATTAACATTTAAACTATGTGATTTTCCATAGTTAAGTACATGAAAGTTTTATGTAAAGTAGCATAATGTGTTTTATCCAAAAGATTTGCAACAGATGACATATTGCTGCAAAGCTAAATGCTGTCCTCCAATCGTGCAAATTCTTCTGTGACCCTTGACTTATTACAAAATCAACTTTACAGAAGATTCATTAGCAGTACTTATTAACAGAAATAAATTTATGTTGACATAAATATTGCCTTTTTTGCACACTCCAGTTTCAGACGCCTGGGTTTATTAGATATGCTCCACTGAAACCATGGAGAGAAGATATACTCCATTATAGTAACGATTTTGGTTTTGATAATCAACAACAAATTAAAAGTAGCAATGAAAAAAAAATTCAATCAACTCAGTAATGCACTACTATCACACATATGCAAAACTGTACTAATCCATTTTCAGTTATGTTACTGAAAACTCTTAATAGATTCCGATTTGGAGAAAACAGAACAAACACTGAAAGCATCAACACTTCCTGAAGATAGCCTGCTTTAATCTTGGTGCAGAAATTTGTTCTTAATGTTGCAAGAAAAAATATCTTATTACAATTCAACTTATTAACATCTAAATGAAAGCAATTCAATTTGATCCTAACTCTGCTTTGAAATTTCTAGGCAAGATGGTGAAGCCCAGAAGGCAAAGGGAAGGATGATTAAATTTCCAGGAAAATGGATTTGTGTGAGAGTCTGAATTGAAAAATGTAGTTATAAATTATCTCACAAAGGAGGTGGGTTTAGGAAGTGGCAAGATTTATCGACTATAAATTAAAATTATTCAGCATGGTAAGAGTAAACCTTCCTGCAAAAGTTGTCATGATTTTGAATAGCAAGGTAATAAAATGCCAGAATAAATTCTGTATAGATAAATGCAAAGTACATGCGAGGAACACAAAGCTAACTCTGCCTGAAGAATGTAAAACTGTGTAACCTGTTAGGACTCTGTCTGAACAGTACCAGTCCACACAGTACGCAATTCTGTGTCGGTGTCACACAGAGGTTCAGCAGCGATGAAAGGAAAAGCAAATAGCATGAGGACAAGTTTAGAGTAATTAGAAGCTTCATTACATGGCTCTGTCCACAGCACACCAGCATCTTGAAGACTGTGGCCAGGCACCTTGTCAGTATTGTCCCATCCAAAACTGATAACACAGAATTATAGAACGTTAAGTGTTGGTAGGGACCTTAAATATCATCTAGTTCCAACACCTCTGCCATGGGCAGAGATACCTTTCACTAAACCAGCTCAAAGTATTATCCAACCTGGCCTTTAACAGCGTCAGGGTTGGGATATCCACAACCTCCCTTGGACAACCTGTTCGTGTCTCACCACCCTCACAGGAAAGAATTTCTTCCTAACGTGTAGCCCAAGTTTTTCCTCTTTCAGTTTGTACCTATTACTCTTTGTTCTTTCAGTACAATCCCTGAAGAGTTGCTCTCTGGCTTCCCTGTAAGCCTCCAGATAGTGGAAGGCTGCTGTGAGGTCTCCATGCAACTTTCTCTTCTCTTAGAGTGGGCAGCCCAATTTTCTCAGTCTGTCTTTGTACCTCTTATCAACTTCATGTCCTCCTCTGCACTTGCTCCAACAGTCCCACGTCCTTCCCGAGTTGGGGGCACCAGAACTAGCACTCCAGGTGGGCTCTCACCAGGGAGAGCAGAGGGGCAGAATCCCCTCCCTCACCCTGCTGCCCACGCTGCTTTGAATGCAGCCCAGAATCCGACTGGCTTTCTGGGCTGGGAGTGCTCATGGCCTGGTCATGTTGAGTTTGTCATCAACCATCATGTGAGTACAAAAGTATCAACCAGGGCTACCCAACAATTAAACATCTGGATCATTAAATAAACAGATAACCAGGGCAAAAGAGAGAAATCCAAAGAGGGCCAGCTCTGAGATCAATGGAGTCAGAGTAAATGAGCCATAAGAAAGATTGACAGGAACGGTAGCACCTCTTCTCACATGAAGAACTATGACACTTACAAGGATGCACTCAAGACTCGGAAACAGATCTTAGTACCACAGCAAGCTGCTGATGGTAAAATTTTGGATCACTTTAAAGAGTGAAGCAACAGCTTAGTGGGAAACTCCAATCATTGCTATCTAGAACTCCTGTAGCCCCAGCTGAAGATATATCACAATATTTCCTTATTATCCTGTATCCCGCCTCAGTTTCTTCTACCAATTACCCCAGGGAGGGAATATTTTGCCAAATGAACATTGACATGATACAACCAATTTACGTTCGCTGAAATCAGTGAATGGGAGACTTTGTCTTCAATTCAATATAATACCTGGAGGTCTAACATTTTATCTTTTCACATTGCATGACTTTATGACTTTTCTGAATAGTTTGCTGTCTTCTGAATGGTTCTTATAGCACAACTAATGCAAGAGTTGGCATGGACTTCTGCTTGCCTTTTTCCATGCCAGCTGAAACTAAAAGTTGGCAAGAAATACTAATGATTGAATCATACTCTGAGGAACTCTGAACTGAAATCAGGAATTAAAAAAATTATAAGAAAGAAATCAGAATAGAGGCAATGTTTTATTATTGTGGCAGAAAAATACAATAGCTAACACACAAGTGCAAAGTAATTTGCATTGCAAGCTCTGAATGATGTAATAAAAAAGGAAGGTTGTTACTGCATATACACAAAAGCCCAAACCTACCAACTTTATTATTGAAAGACTATCACATATTAAAAGAGTGAATTCAAATGGTGCTTTTTAAATTAGCACTTTTTTTCTTTGAACATTAACAACATTTAACAGAGAAGACATAAAAATCTTTCATTCACTCAAGCTGTTCTTAAATCCACGGAAGTGCTAAACTGTTGACCATTTTATCTAGACTGAACTTTTAATAAATGTAGAAATAAGATGAACAGGAATTACTCCTGGTCTTTCTTCCCTCTGCGCTTTAGAGTTTAGCTCTGCTAAAGATGAAGATTTATTCACCATTGCCAGTGTATTCAAGGGACATTTCATCCATACAAAGTACATATGTGAACTGTGTTTGAGATGAGACTGTTTTGCTGAACAACAGGAAGTTGATGACTTAAAAAAATTCAGATTACTATAGGCACATTAGGATGGTCTCAATAATATGTACTATAATAAAATGCAACACTAAGTGGCAGTTAATCTAAGTTTCTGGACAAGAAGACAGATATGAGCAGGTGAGTCTGGATGCTCTGAGAAACACTATGAGCCTGGAGAAGATATGGATTAATACTGGAATTATGAAATGCATATGAACTAGAAAACAGAGGAGCAATAACCAGCTACATACAAGTGGGGAATTATCAGTTTGGAGGGAAGTTATTACAGAAACTTCTAAGGAACAATGTTGTTCCCAGTGATGCTGGCACAAAATCTTAGACACTGCTCATGACACACAGTCAAGGATATTATGACTAAATGAGAGGAGAATACAACCCATAAGAGCCAGAGAACTTGGAAATTAAGAAGTTGCAGAAATTAAGTCATTATAATAAAACAACACATATAACGCTATACCCATGGTTGTAAGAGGAATGTGACTAAGTATCTTAGGAAAAATGACTTTTTAAACTGGAAATAATCGGCATACAAAGAAAACATGAGAATATCATCAGACAATAAGGTGACATGAAGACATTGTTAAAATTCAGTGTGAATCCTCTACAGAAAAGGGACACAAAACTTAGTGTTGCATCAATCAGAATATTTTGGACAGACACAACAAACAATTTCACACAATTCTAGGCCTGCATTTTTATCAAATGCATGGGACAAATCAATGCAAAAGAAACTTGTCAAGACTTTTCTGATTTAGCTTGTAAATAGACAAATTAAACAGCACTGGACAAGGACAAGGACAGCAGCATGCAGGGAAGGGAACAGAAAAATGTCTTAAATTACCCTGGGCATTATCTAAATGAAACAGTTCTGGAAAAGGCTGCATTTTAGTAGTCAGCAGATTTAAGGAAGTCTTCCAGCCTCCTCAGGTTTGCACTGCCTGTGTCACTAACCCCCTTCTCTGGAACTAACCAGCCTTCAGAAGAGAAGCACCAGAGTAATGTGGAAGGAATGACAGGTTAGGAAGATGGTAATAACAGTTCCAGTTACAATGAACAACAGCCCCCTACTCACTGCCAATCTTTCTACCAGGATGTGAAATGGAAATGGCTGACTCAGCAGTTTGGATGATTCCAAAGATCTGATTCATTTCCTGTTCTGGATGATAAAGGATGATAAAGGATCACAGAAAAGGTATAACTAATTTTCCTGTCATAGCTTAAGTTTCATATAACTCAGTGATGTTCAGACTTGTGGTTGCTCCTACATACTTGGTCACTGAGAGAGCTCAGCAGAGAAAAGCGGGTTCTATTATCAGGGAGTTATACAGTGAGACACCAACAAATGCACTGTGACCAGCTACATGTTTACACCATGAGTTTTGGGAGCTGAACATGCCCTCCATGGCATGAAAGTAAAACCCCTGCATTCCAGCAGGTAGAGACACCTGCAGTTTTGCCATTGTTTCCCTCATTATAGAAGGAGGTTTACCACAGTAACATTGCCATCCAGGTGACAATCCTCAGCATGTAGATACTTTTGAACATCCTGGCAGTGCATGTGTGCTTCCTTAGGTTACAGCTTGATGCTAAAAACTTTTCCAAATGCTAAAATTGTTCTCTGGCTTCCACACGTCAAGTAAAGAAGCAATCCACCCTCCTTGAAGCCAAATCTCCCATGACCTCACTCAGGGCCATATTCCAAACTGGATCTTGCCAATGTTCCTGCCCTGCCACAAAGGGTGCTTCAGCTCCCTTACAATCAAATAAGCTAGCCTGGCATGTCTCATACAGTATGAGACAAAGAATTTATTATTAAGTGGTATTTCACAAATTTAAAGATAATTAATCAACAATTAATTCTTTCTTCATTTGTATCAAGCCACTAAAATACTCTATTGTTAAAATAACACACATTATTGTCTACTAGTTAGCTATAACCTGCATCAAGTACACTATAGAAGAAACCCTAGCTTTTTATGTATATGCTTCTATTTGCATATGTATATGCTTATTATTTACAGAATTCATACTATATATTAAAAACATTGTAAAATTTGACCACAAAATTAATACATAATCTTTTATAACAACACATCTTCAGTGCAAGACACTAAACCTTCCTGAAGGCTCATACACAGCAATTCACCAGAGCATTTACCAATATTTTTTCCTACAAAACACACACTTTTAAAATATGGAGTTGAGAAAAATGCTTAATTGTTAACTTTAAGGAGCAAAAGAATAAAGTTATTTTGCCAAACTCTTACCCTTAAGCATAGTCCTGAAGGTAGTTTACAATAATCATGGAACCATAAGACTAAAAAACAAATTTTTGTGTTGGCAAAATAAGAATTATTAAAGTCTTAGTGTGCCTATGGAATTATTTATTAAACTAAGTGAAAGTTACAATTAATTCTATGAGAAAACACACGTATGCTAAGTGTGTAAGTACTTTTTATTTCGTAGTCTGTCCCTTTCTCACTATGTGACACATTTGGCCATATAGAGGCAGAAATACTAAATCTGTCAAATATTAGCCTTCAGTGTACACAACAGAAAAACAGGAAAAAGTCTTTAAGGTTATATATTTAGACAGAAATATCAAGTTCTACCCTCTGTGTTAAGAAAAAAAAGATGAAAGAGTTATTTGATGATTAATCATAATTTCTGAATTTTTCTATGGGTTGTGACCTAAAGTATTTATTTTTGTTTAATGATAAACTTTTCTGAAACATGGACTCATGCATCTGTGTATCTGACCAAAGATTTGAATACTATAATTATTCTCTGAAGTGCATGAATGCCACAAATGCCGATTCCACATACACAAATTCTATAGAAACTGGAAATTTTGCTTTTTTGGGTACTTTGTGGGTAGTATCACAGTTGAACCAGCAACACACCCTACTTTACAGGATTACCCCAGAAGGAATTTTTACTGAGAAACTTCCCTTTTGTTACACCAACAAAGATCATGTCCTTTTCACTCCTACTCAGTAGTGGTCAGGTGTTTCTATTTACCTTATCCCTAAAGCTTTCCCTCCAATGAAAAACCCCACACTTCTAAAGAAAACATCCAAATACTGACAGCTAGTGTGGAGAACACTTTTTAGCATGGATATACTCACCACTCTTCAGAGCATTAAAGAATTACAGAAGAGAGTAGTTTGGTTTATGATAGTATGAAGATGCCTGGGAATATTTCATTCACACTTGGCTAGAATGAAATACTTCCAAAAAACAAAACAAAACAAAACAAAACAAAACAAAACAAAACAAAACAAAACAAAACAAAACAAAACGAAAAACGTAATGTATTCTTTCTGGTTTTCACTTGTTGAGAGCAATCTCCTTGTACATGTTTGAGAATCTTTGTCCATCCAGACCCACTTCATGCTAACCAAGCGAAGTTGAAGCCACGGAACTAAAACCCTCTTATGGCCTGAGGCTGTGCTGCCTGCTTCATGTGATGACTTCACTCCTACCATACCAGCTGAGACCAGTCCAGATGCCCAGTACACCATGTGCACTCCTGTCACACGGCCTGACATGGGGAAGTAGTCTGCTCCACTTGGAAATCTGACACGTTCAATGCAGGAAACCTCTTCTGCTGAATGAAGAACTGGGGAGATTTTCTTCTGCAATGCAATATAACAAAATTAATGTTTCTAGAGCCTTTATGCTTCAACTACTCTGAATGTGTAATCTTGAAACACTGGGAGAGGACAATTTCATAGAGCAAGAGAAAGCAGTCCTCTGCATGGCCCTGCCCCAGTAACAACACTCACTATAAAAAGTATTTTTCTGTCTCATGAAAAATCCTTATACTGCAGTGATATTTTACAAGTTATAATTCTTCCTGCTGGGAGATGAGCATCCTGTAAACTACAGCAGTCTGACACAAAGGGTTCCCTGGTATTTATGACTTCCCTTAGAAAAATCAATCTTCCTGAAGAATCTGCATGCCTCTGCCTTACTAAACCTGTCACCAACTACAGAAAATGTACATCTTACTTTGCTCATCAGGAGCTTAGAAGGACTTTCTAAACAGAGTCCTAAGCATCCTTACTTTTGAAGTAACTGACGAATTCAAATGTTGAAGAAAATTCAATAAAAAGACATTTAAAATTCTAATTATTCTCACAAAAAAACCTATTAAAAAAAAAATCAAGCTTCAGAGCTACAAATACTGAGATCTAAGTGCTGACTTAAACTGCAGTATTTCTCTGCTTTCACAAGTTGGTCACATTTCTCTCTAAATGAAAAACTCTAAGCTAAAACAATCATTTGGGTTTACTATTCCCAGTATATTCATCATTATAGTCTACAGAAAGGAAATGCTGTGACCTACTATCCATCACTGAAGTCAGTTATTGGGACACAAAAAGTTTTTCCTATTGTTTTAGGAGTCTTTAATAGTAGTGGTATTTTAGACTAAAATTTGAGGCTAAAATGAAAGTAATAAATACTCTTCTCAAGCTGTTTTTATTGTTTTTTACCCTCAATTTTACCTAAGTTTCCATAAAATCCATTTTGATACAAGACAGCAAAACCAAATATCCTTATCCTTCCAAAAGTCCACAGTTATCTGGAAACAGAACTTCACTTTTGGTAAATACTAAAAGAAAAAATAGAATCATCTTTAGGTAGAGGATTCATCTATGCAAGCCATTTGCCAAAAATGTTCTCCCTTTAAGTTTATGTCTCAATTATTTATAAAGAGCTACTTAATATAAACTACTTCTGCACAGTGATAGGCATTCTATCACATCTGTCTGTCTGTCACCCTCTAACACTTCTGTTTGCAAAAACATGATGTTTTGGAACTTATTAAATAATGTTAGTCCAGTGCAACCTGATGGAACTTTGATTTCCAGCCTTGAAATAGATCCTGCTTAAAGACCAAAGGACTGGACCAGATGATCTCTGTGACCTGTTAAACTTATGTTACTTCACAGCCTTACTCCATATTAATTAGTAAACTTATATTACAAAACATTATTTAGGAGAAACAAAATAGTAGCAATGCTTACTGTAGAATCAATATTAGAGAATCTGCACCTAACCTTCTCCAAAAGTTTTTCACAAAAATATAAACTTTGGGAGACTGGAAACACTGACACTTCAGCATAATTTTTAATTTGTATAATATGATCTATATTATACAGCATGTGTGCAGAGGCAAACACATAGCATGATTCAAAATTATTCTGAGTAACTCAGCCTTAAAGAGATGCTACTTTCTCTGTTCATTTATCCTTTTTTTACCATTACTTTACAGTTAAGTTTTTCACTTACCTCTTTTCTGAAGAGTGTCGTACTCTTCTGCAGGTTTGTGGAAAGTACACAGTACAGTAAAAAAATAATAACTCTCCTGTGTTTATTTGATACCCTTTCATTTATTCACGTATCTTTTTTTTTTTTCTCCACATGTTCTATATATGCCCAAAATTATGCACTGGGAGTCCTACAAGATGAGTACAACATACCTGAAGATGAAACATATGGTCTCAACAACTGTATTTTACACATCCAGTTAAACAAAATTACACCAATGGCAGTTTCTTTAGCCTGAAACTTCATGCAACTAAAAAAGCTGACTGATTTGTTAGTATCACACAGGTAATGCCATAAACAGTGCAGTGTATCATCCTGTGGAGAATACATGTCTTTTTAGCTAACAAGTTTGGATGCACACCTGCCAGACAAATGACACACAAGAACAGTCAGTGCTTATTTCTTGGGCAAAGTAGAGCCGTTAAATTACTGCCTGAGGAGAAACATCAGTTTGCTAACATTGTCTGAAAAGCCCATGAAGGTGGAGAATAGAAGTTAGTAAGAAAGTAAGAAATTTCAAGAAGTCAAAATAGAAAGCATGATGAAGGAACAGAAGGGATGCCAACCTATCCTGGGGACCAGTGAGGATCAATTAAATCACATGAACATGCAGAAGGTGGAAAGGTCAGATAAACTGGAAGGAACTTCTTGATCAGGAAATATATTTTGCCACATACAGAAGAGTGCAGTGCATCAGCAGATCTCTTCTTTGATACCAAAATACTTCTGAACAGTAAAGACAACAAGGCAGGGTACTGCTGCATATAGGTCTTGCTTCTGTCAGAAACTATTTATGCCGGCAAGTGAATACTGATGGCTCTTACCACTACTACAACATAAGTCTTATCTACACCCACCTCTTCCCACTGGGAAATTAAGCCATATCAGGAATGTTCCCATATCCAGAATAGGGGGATTTGACTACAGGGGACCATAACGAAAAAGCACTAGGTTAATAAAAAAGGCCAATTTTCTAAAACTAAACAGAAGATCAGCCCAAAAGTGGCCAAGCACCCCTAGCCAGAGCAGCAGTGATCCCAGGGAGAAACATCAGAAGACTAAAGTTTGCCACCCCCTGCAGACTGGAACCAAAGAGGAAGGAGTTTGGTGAGTTTCTCAATACAGAGTTTGTTCAGATCTCTCATCTGAACAGATCTGCAGAGCAGAAACAGCAGAATGTTGCACTTGGCTTCACTGTGACTTGTTGGATATTTCTAGAGATATTTTCTTCCCAGTATAGGCAGATCTGAAAGGAAGTCTTTTCATGTCTGAAATAATTGTAACTCCTAACAGTAAATCATATTACTAATTAAAATTACCTCAAGCACTGAAATGAGAAAAACTGTTTAAAATGCCAAGAAGTGAAGAAAAAATGAGACTGGTTGGGAAAAAAAATCCTGTAACTCCCTATATATTTCAACACAGCATATAATTATGCATGTAAAATTTTATTTCTTTTGAGGCACAAGCAAACAGCTTATTTTCCTTGCTACTGTTTACCAGCTACAATTTTCTCTTTTCTTTTAATCTCAAGAAGTTATCATTCCACGGCAAATACACTTCAGAAAACTGCTGGATCTACCCTTTAAAGAAGCTTTTGAATCCTTTAATTATTCAAAGAAAAATTCAATAAATGCTTGTTTAGCCAATTGACTACAAATTTATATTCCAGCACTATCAGATAATGCTGAAATTATGCATAAAAATGGCATCCATAACTTCCATTACATAATACCATGAATTCTGTTTAAGTACTTCATCAATCAAACAAATTAACTGTCTGCATACATTACACATTTTGTTTACAATAATGTGTAAACATCTGCAACAAAAACAGTGTAGGAAAACACCTGGCCGTGGATGACTTTGTTTATTCATAATTAGCAATATTTCAATATTAGTTTATGTATTTTCCTTAGTCCACTGGCCTTACTTGGATAGATTTTTCCATAAAATAAAATAAAGAACAGATAAGCATTATCAAGAGATATACATAACAGGAAAATATAGCAGCTTAGCACAGGAGTGACACTTGATTGTACATTCCTACGGAGAATAGGAATTCAATCTGCAGCATCCATTTTAAATTACATTCATCCAGGCAACATCAGATAAAAACTCAGTGCCACCTTTTAGCAGTGCTGGTCTAGGGATGGAGCCAAGAATGTGAGACAGAGGTAATATATGTTTCTAAAACTATCTAGCAAAATGGACATATAAACTTATAGGGGAAGCAAAGTTGTGAAGACCTAAAGCTACCTGGAAGCCTTTTGGAAGCCTTTTGGATACCTTAAATAGCTGACTAATCTCCTTGCTTTAAGCTCAGGCCAAGTTTCACTTCCTGTTTTCGGGTAATAAATCCAACATACTGACAAAATAGGAGGTGTCAAAAGAGATAAAGGGTAATGGAAACTGGCAGACAAAAAAGAGAAAAAAGATCAGGACTAGTGCCTCTAATGCCTATCTAGGACTTGCAAGGAAGAACTTTTTAAGATAAAACAGGCAATCTCATAAGATCAACACTTGTAGCAGAGCACTGACTTTTTGTTTAGAACTCTAAGAGCCTTGAAGTTATTTGATTTGCTTTGAAGTCTGCATTTTTATTCAAACTGTCATCAAAATCTGGCTTTTCATAAAAGCTGTTGGGTAGATTAGGTGTTAAGATATGGATGTGTGGAGCACAGAACTCCAGAAAGACAGCATCCAAGGGGCAAAACCAGCGTGATTTCATATTAGCTAGGGTAGAAAGACAAATGGGGTAATGAGGCTGGTGAAGGAAGGGCCTAGAAAACAAGTCCTGTGAGGACTGGCTGAGGGATCTGAGGGTGTTTACCCTGGAGAAAAGGAGGCTCAGAGGTGACCTTATCACTCCCTACAACTCTCTGAAAGGAGGCTGTAGTCAGGTGGGAGTCAGCCTCTTCTCCCAGGCAACCAGCAACAGGACAAGGAGACACAGTCTTAATCTGCACCAGGAGAGGCTTAGGCTGGTTATCAGGAAGCAGATCTTCACAGAAAGGGTGGTTAGCCACTGTTTTGGGCCGCCCAGGGAAGTGGTGTCCCTGGAGGTGTTTAAGGAAAGACTGCATGTGGCACTGACTGCCATGGTCTGGTTGACAAGGTGTTGTTAGGTTTCAAGTCAGACTTGATGATCTCAAAGATCTTTTCCAACCTGACTGATTCTGTGTGATTCTCTGAAATAGATTACGCAAGCACACTGAAGTGTGTTTAAACACTCAGTGAAGTGTTTAAAACACACACTGAAGTGTGTTTAAACACTAATATATATAATATAAATATATATTTATATAAATATAAATATAAATATAAATATAAATATAAATATAAATATAAATATATTTATATTTATATTTATATTTATATTTATATTTGTATTTATTTATATTTATATGGACTTAATTTATATTTATATTTATATTTATATTTATATTTATATTTATATTTATATTTATATTTATATTTATAAGGGATACTTAAGAGCTATGGCAAGCAGTTGCCAACAGCCGGAAATACTGACGAGTGGTAATCTTGGATCATTAAAGCAATGATCCAGTGAGAAGTGCTCCTCTCTGGGTGCCATATATCAACAGGAGGCAAGAGGGAATTACAGAATAGGTTGAATTGCAAGGGAGCTTTAAAGGCCATCTAGTCAAATCCGCATAGCAATCACCAGGGATATCTTCAAGTAGAACAGGTTGCACAGAGCCTCATCCACACTGATATTGAATATTCACAGGGATGGAGAAGCTCCCCACACCCTAGGCAATCTATTGCAGCGTTCCAGCACCACCTTCATTGTAAAATTGCTTTCTTATATCCAATCTAAATTGATTATCCTTCAGTTTTTAAGCTATTCCCTCTTCCACTCCATGGAAAAAACTACTTCTCTAGCTTTCTTGTAAGCTCCCTTCAGGTACTTGGAAGCTGCTCCAAAGTCTCCCCAGAGCCTTTTCTTCTCCAGGCTGAACAACCTTCTCAGTCTCATTAGGAGACATGCTCCATCACTCTGGATCATCTTCATGGCTCTCCTCTGGACTTAATCCAAAAGGTCCATGCTGTCTTTTTCAGAACCCCAGAACTGGATGCAGGGTTCCAGGTGGGCTCTCACCAGAGCAGAGCAGAGGGGCAGAATCCCTTCCCTGGACCTGCTGCCCACGCTGCTCTGGATGCAGCCCAGGACACGTTTGGCTCTCTGGGCTGGGAGTGGTCATGTCCAGCCTCTCACCCACCAGCACCCCAACCTGATTGATTGTCCTTCTCCCCAGGGCAGCTCTCCATCTGTTCATCTCCCAGCCTGGGTTGGTACCGGGGTTTGCCCCACCTCAGTTGCAGGACTACAACTGGGTTGCAGGCCATTTTAACTTGGCCTTGTTAAAACTCATGAGATTCCCATGGAGCGGTCTTGAGCTTGTCCAGGTCCCTCTGGATGGAATCCCATCTTTGGGTGTGTCAATCACACCACTCAGCTTGGTGTCATCTGCAGGGTTCACTTGATCCTGATGTCAGTGTCATTGATGAAGACATTATATTGCACAGGCCCCAATACAAACACCTGAGGGACACCACTTGCCACTGATGTCCCTCCATCAGGACCCTGAGCTGCTGACCACCACACTGTGGATTTCACCACTCAACTAGTTCTTTACCCATTGATCTGTCTACCCATCTAATCCATCTCTCTCCAGTTTAGACGGCATCTGACTGCCATGACTTTTCAAAAATCGTGGAGACTAGCTCAGCAGCTGTATCAGCCAATTCCCTCTATGTTCCCCTCTTTGCTCACTCATACAGTGGTGAGGCTTTGTACTTCACAGCTGTTGCCTGCCTGGGTGGAGGGTCTATACCTCCCAGCCAGACGCAGATGGCTGAGTTGAGTACAGGAAGCAAAGCCTCCAGTGGGTTTTTTTAGTGCTAGGAATATTAACTTTATGGAGGAAACATACAATTATGCAGTAACAATAAAATATTAATTATTTATAAATAATAATTAACGTAAATCAGACATATATGTTTTACTAGGACAAGAAATAGAAAGCAAATCCAAAATGTCAAAATACAAAGTGTGTGCAAAAAAGTACTTAAGGGAGATCAAAATTATTGAATTTTAAAATTATCAAAGCTCATAACTTAACATGAAGCTAAAAGAATTAAGCATACAGATAATAAGAACATCTGAGATGATATTATAAGGAACAAGAGCATTGAGAATCCTTACTGATTCAGGGTAAAAGAAATTTGGTAGCTCATAATAACCCAATGGAAGATGTCAGCACAAGCTCACCAAAAAGATTAAGCCTACAGAATGCAATGTTAGTAGCTTCTGCAAAGGAAATATATTTAGTAAAAATGTATTGCAACACTTTAACATTCTTAACACAGAGTTTTCAGTATCTTTGGACAACAAAACAATAAACATAGACTGATGAAAAATGGACTGTTCTCTTCTTTGATAAACACATCTTGAGAACTCTTATATGCCAAATCACGTTTTAAGCTCTCATATTAAGTAAGAAAGCAGAAGTGCCAGCAGATCTACTTGATATGGACCAAGGCTCTCTAATCTATCCCAACCAATTAAATACTCCATCATTCTTAAAGGAAGGTTAACCATAAAATTGGTGACAACTTCAAAATTTGGGAGTGACTGCAACCTGGTTCAGGTGGCTGATAGACCTAAAAGCAGTTTCTCAGAAGTTACCACTGGGGAACCAATGACTGAACTAGAGGATCCAAGATCCGAGTTCTTCCAAAGAAAGAAAAGGCAAAATCAGTACTATAAGATTTCTTGTAATACTTTGTCATCCCCTTGACATAAAAGCTTTTAATCAGTCAGCACACTGGTCAGATTTCTGCATGATAGGCCAGATTTAATCTGTTTTTTTATTTATTTTTTCTTACACTTGTACTACATCGAGTCATTACACAGCTGAGACACTGAACAGCATGACCTCCTCGTCAACCAAGTCTTCACTTCTTGCTGTGTCAGTAAAAGAATATTAAAACAAGGATGTTCAAATTAGGATTTCATTTCTTATGGTGTAATCAAGGAGATAAGTATGGCTTCCTTCCAGCTGATTGTATTACCATTAAAGTTTATGATAAATTATGAACGCCCTTGAGCTAAACATCCAATTAAAATAACATAAGCATGGCAGGATGTCTGTTACAATGTTTTCTGTAGAACAAATCCTAATTATATCACCGTTATACTTTACCACGGGCATAGCTGTGCTTTCTGACTGGACGGTATGAAAATATAACATTAATTAATATGACTGTGTTCTTATAGCATCACTGAGAAGTGCTCTTACTTTAAAATAAAAAAAAATCCAAGCCTCCTGAGTTATATGCTCCACGGTGACAGGAGATCTAAGACTGAACGGTGAGTCTTCATCATCCCATTATCATAAAATATCCTTAACAAGATCCTTCATTGTTGCACTTCTGAATTGGAAAGTGTGGTTGATTAGTAAAAAGAAAGTCTTTCAGATAGACAGTCTTAATTTGAAACCCATTTTATACTGCCTCATGTCTTGTCATGGCTGAAAATATTAATGGTTTTAAGGGAGATTTGAAGGCTTACGTTATGAGAAAAGTGGTAATACCCTCCTATTTAAGTCATAGATTTGAAACTGATTTTTTTTCCAGGCAGTATAAACCCGCACAGTTACTGATTGTTTCTTCAATTCTTACAAATCACTGAAGTATCTTGCTCATTTAACTCATTAAGGAATTCATGATTTATATGCAGTATGTCTCCTTTTAGATTATGTCACTGTTTTCACACACTGGTCTGTCACAAAATAATCAAATACATAGAAAGCAGCTCTACCTTTACTATAGATTTTCAAATCAAACAAAGCAAAAAGAAAAACCCAAAAAGTTAATAAATAGGGAGGTACAAGGGAGTACAGAAAATAGATGGGATTTATATATTTGGAGAATTCTCAGTGCAAACAATTCAGAAAAAAATATTAAAGACCTCAGATTTTACCAATCCAAATGACCTAAATAATTCAGAAATTATTTCTTTAATTTTTATTAAATTGTTGATTGGCTTGAGTTGTGCTTTGAATGGAGTACATGAGACATAAGAGAATGGGCAAAGAAGAGTAAAAATTGAAACAAAGGGCAATAATCCGTTTTACTGTTCTCTTGTCTCTTACTGCAAAAGGTAATAATACCCTGAAGGAATGAGAACAGAACTTTACATAACTGAGGCTATTTCTGTAGGATAACATTTTTTTTAATAGGATGAATATTAAGCAAATCACTCCTCTGTCAAGGTGGCCAATAGTTCTACTGCTTAACAATGGTGACAATATATATTAAGAGAAACTCTTTCTTACACAGTTTTTGTTTATGATCAGGTTGAAATAACTTGGGAAAGAGAGCTGCTTGAAACCCACACAATGTGTTTATTACCTGTACCTGCTTGGATGTGTGCCTACAGAGAGCTGTTACTACTGTTACACCTATATATACGAAATCCTCTAAAAAATAAAATTAGGCAGGCATAGAATCATACAATGGTTTGCGTTGGAAGGGACCTTAAAGACCTTCTAGTTCTAAATTTCTGCCATGGGTAAGGACACCTTTCAATAGACTAGGTTGCTCAAAGGCTCATCCAATCTGGCCCTGAACACTTCCAGGGATGATGCATGCCCAGCCACTCTTGACAACCTGTTCTAGTGCCTCACCAACCTCTGTGTGAAGAACTTCTGTAGAATATCTAACCTAAATCTCTCCTCTTTTTTAGTTTAAACCCTCCCCCCTTATCATATCATTATCTCTCCGTATCATTATCTGCCCATTGTTCGCCCCTCTTTAGTAAGTCCCCTTTATGTACTGGAAAGTGAAATGACGTCTTCCTGGAGATTTCTCTTCCCCAGACTGAACAACCCCAGCTCCATCCTGTCATCAAAAAATAGGAGCTCCAGTCATCAGATCAGTTTTGTGATTAGGACTGCTGAAGACTCCAGAGCTGGATGCAGTCACCCAATGAGACACACAATGACAGAGTAGGGGGAGAATCACCTCCCCCAACCTACTGCTGAGGTTGACAGCACTTGTTTAGGATACTGAACAAAATGGGGAAAGCTACAAAGAACTTTTCAGAGAGATGACAACAGAAATAAGTTCATTTAAATATGTGCCAACAAAATTAATTTTCCCTTATAGTGACTGAAGACATGCAGAATGGGGGAATGCAAACAGTAGTTAAGTCACAAAGGTACTGACACAAGTTTTAGGAAGATGGGTTGAAGCATCAAGTGTATCTGCCTCAAAACCAGGTAGCTTTTGCATTCTGAGAGTTGAATACTGAAACGTGCAAATGCCTTCACTCATATATGAAGTTCATTAATCTTAACAAAAAGGAAGAAGGAATAATGTATTGGGACTTCCTCCTGGTAAGCCAAAATGCACTAAAACTAGAATTTAAGGATTTCTAGTTTTCATTAATGTTCCTACCACTGTTGTAAATATGCTGATCTGATCAGTTGTTTCCTGAGTTTCAGCAAATAATAAGAAGAATCAGCTATCTTTTATTTGGAAATTAAATTTGGTCTTTTTCTCTTTAGTGTCAGCTGGGTTCTTTAATGTTTAAAGCATCTGTCACTGGTGGCATTCAGAGGGTGGTGGCCAATGGCTCCACGTTGTGATGGAGATCAGTGACAAGTGGCGTCCCACACTGGGAACAGTGTAGCTTAATGTCTTTATCAATGGCACAGACATCAGAATGAAGAGAACCCTAAGCAAGTCTGCAAGTGGCACCAAGTTGAGTGGTGTAGTTGAGTTGATACACCTGATGGATAGGATGTCATCCAGAGGGCCTAGGACCAGCTCAAGACTTGGGCCCATGAGGTTTAGCAAAGGTCAAATGCAAGTCTGAAAATTAAGATTCAAAAGTTAGGAAACACAGGGTCCTTTAGAAAAATACTACATTATTTATTGTATTTTACAAATATAAAATATAATTCAATTTTCATTCTCCATAAACAGGATGACCACCCACAGCATAACATCCCTTTGGAATAAATGACTCTATCACATTTTCAATCCTGTCAACACTCCCTCTGACTCACTGAAGCTTTTCCTCAGATATTCTACATGATTTTATGTAATGAAAGTGCCAAATAATTCTTTTGAGATTGCATTTAATTGGAAATTAATGTTAATTTTCATTAATTAATAGATGAATTAATTCATGTCTGTACCGGAGACTTGAAGGGGGCTTCTATGACCCAGTTTTCTCACCTATATTGAGTAGGTCGAACAAAACCATTATGTCTCTCTTCATACACACTTTTTCTCTTATAAAAACTCAAAAACATTAATGCAGTGAAAGGATTAAGCCTGACAATCCCCAGTTTCTAAGAGTAGGAAATTTCAATGC
Source organism: Calcarius lapponicus (assembly GCA_039654755.1). Lineage (NCBI taxonomy): Eukaryota > Metazoa > Chordata > Aves > Passeriformes > Fringillidae > Calcarius > Calcarius lapponicus. The sequence goes on from CM077481.1 coordinate 44,181,845, forward strand.
TTCTATTCTTTACTAAATTCTGCATGTAATCTTCTCTTCCTTGCCAAAAACCCAAAAATTAAAAGCAAGTACCCATTATTACATCCATCCTACAGAAATAATTGCTCTTATCCAATAAAGTTAAGGATCAAAGGTATGGGACATGGCAACCTAGGGCTGGAAGATTAGAAGTTCAAAGCACAGGGCCCTGAGCCTGGGTAGGACATAGTCAGGTAGGGCCATTTTGACTCCTGCTGCTATTATTAATTAAATTAAATACTAAATCCTCTGCATGTGCTTCATTTTTGAATTAATGAAGGCAAATAGAAAAACCTTTTCAGTTTGGTTTGAGTTGTGGATGAACAGAAAGAAGTGTAGGAATGAAAACTCCAATTGTGTGCTCCAGAAGGTGAATGCTCTAAACCCTGCATATCTTCCGTCCCTGTTCCTGTTGGTTCCTGTGATCACTGCTACTGTATTTTCTGCTTGAAGCCCTGGCCAATGCTCCTCTGCCATTTGCAGTGCCCACTTTGTCATTCTCTTCCTATCTGCACTGTCATGTGATTTTTTCTCCTGCCCAGTCCTTTCCACTTCACACCCTCAAATCACTGCACTGAAGTAATGAGTAAAGTTACCCCAAGGATAAATGTGAAGGAGTTTGTCTGTTAGGAGACATTTCTGTTTTCAGATCAGCAATATAGTCCCCCTAATCTTGTTCCCCAAAGGACAATGATATTTTTTACAAAATTTAAACTAATCTGTTCATGGCATAGAAAATTTTAGATCTAATGGTTCAAATCTAGCTGAAATATAAGCAAAGAAAATAAAGCCTTTTCATAGGAAGATTTATGCACCCATAATTAACAGCAACACAATTAGTGCAGGCTATACTATAATTGCATATGTCTGTGAAACAGCAGAGCAACCTTGGGCTTCTTATACAGAATTAAGTTTTCTTTCTGCTCTTTCCTTCTACTAAAGGAAAAGACAAATAAGTGTCTGATCAGAAGTCTAAGCATGATGACAGAGGCATTCTTTTTACCAAAATTTCCCGGCAATTTTGTCACTATAGACTGCTCAGAGTTTGTTACTAGTTTAGTAGCTGTTCTAGTACTAATTAAATTGTGTAAAGCTTTTTAAATATGTTACTTCACTTAAAAAAAATGCTTAGGATTTAAAATACAGAATTTTTTCATACCTTTTTCATCATTTTACTCATATATGCTCTCCCTTTTTACCTAATTTTCTATTACCTTTAAACTGAAGTCATAAGAAGATTTTTACCCCATTTAGAGAAAAAATATTCCCTGACATCATCCAAAATTTGGATCAATCTAACGTTCACTTCACATCAGAGATGTACATAGCTTAGATAGGAAAAGACATAATTTATTTCTATTAGAAATTTCTAATTTCTCTACTAGAAAAGTAAGACAATAAGATATTTTCCTGCAGATAACAGGTAACTTAAAAATTTAGTTGTCCTCAGTTTTGGCCAGACATTTCTGAGAGGAACCTTCTGGGTAGCAGCTGTGTTCCTAAGTATCCAAAAATGCATTGGGTACTTCAGGCACTACAAGCACGGGATACAAAAGTTCATGGATTTTTCTTGTAACGTATTATCACAGATTTGAACTATGATGAAAATGCAGAAGAAAACCCCATAATCTGACAATTGAGGAAAACAAAATAGAAAACAGCTTCTCTGGATTATGGAATTATTCTCTCTGGATAAATTTAAGTCCTGAAAGGCAAAAAAACCTCCAAGAAAGGGAGAAGGCACTGGTCAATATAGTGTTGCTATGCAAATATATGCAAAGTTCATAAGGAAAAGAAATGCAATAAAAAAATTCTTTCCCAAAATTAATTCCTACATGCTATTTTCTTCAGAAGGCATGCTTATGCAGATGATGACTGCTCCTATGATCTTCAGGCAGGATGTGACTTGGAGCAGGGGCTAGCACTATAGAACAGCAGCACCCCTGTAACAAACTTTCAGTGGAAGCAATCCAAGTTAGACTTGCAGGCTCAGCAGTGTTTGTATAGCATTTATAGCCTTCTACTCCTGTAAATGAAATCTTTGCTGATAAAAGTAAACCCATCATTACTTACACTAGTAAAGTGCTTTGCACAGATGTTCAAGAGCTATGAAAAAAATTATGAGTCAAGCTGATTTTACACTTGGTTGTATTTTCTTTTAAAACAGATGGGTTTCTTTTTTTGGCTTGTAAAGCCAGTTTTTATATATATATAAATTATATCTATCCCATCTGTGCAGTTTAATTACTGATTTATTTCCCTTTTTAGTAAGATATCCATCCATACATACTTAATTCCTGTCTATATTGAGGAATGCAAATACCTTCGTTTTCCTTATAAAAGTAGTGATGCATCTTTTAAAGACAGCAGATCTAGGACATGTCACAAAGAACTATACAAACTGAAGAGAGTGAGAACTGTAACTGCAATTCCCTTTACTAGCTTCTATATTTTATTATTGTAAAACTCAGTTTTGTCGATGAGATAAAATTGCATATATACACATTAATATTTAGACATTAAATCAATATCTGATTCAGCCTCACTTTGCATAAAACTTGCCAAGAAATGCATTACAATTGTCTTTGCATATTTACAAACTCTATATCAGGGTCTTTGAAAAAATTTGTCACTTTTTAATATAAACACTACAATATTAGTAAAATTCCCAGTTCCAACATAGACAGACTCATTCAGATTTTTATGTAATTCTGCAGATACAGAGAAAGTGGCAGCACTTTCCCTTGAGAATGTGTCTTTTTTTAGTAATGCCATAAATCCTGAAGCGGGTCCTGCTATGAACATTCCAAGATTTTAACACAACCCTGTCTAAATTACACAGGTACTTTAACAGTCATCCATAAACACAGCAACAGTAAAGAAATAGTACAATGGATTCAGTTCACAATTCTCAGTTGGAAAGTTACTTATATATATATATAAATACAGGAATATATATAAAATTTAGGAAAAACATATAGTTAACTCCTTAGAGAGTTAAGTGCTCACCAAGATTAATAAAACTACTTCATCAGATGAATTTTTAAATTTTTGAATCCTATCTTTTCTACATAAGTAAGCTGTTTCTAACTAAATGGAGTATAAAATGTCATAAGCACTTATTACTATGCACACAAATCATATCTTTCTCCAAGAACAATTGTTGAGAAAAAACTACAATTAAATACTGACATTCCTAGTTTAAGCGTAACAATGTACAAAGCTGCAGCATTAATATTGCCACAAGCTAATGTGTGTATCAATCCAGGTTCTAAAAGGCCTTCAAGAATGTGTGTACCTTTTTAACTGGCTGATACAAAAGGAACTGAATTGTACTCAGAAAAGGGCCTTTTTACAATTGATCAAGCAAAACCCAAAAGAAAGAAAAGCTATGCTACCATACTTTGTAAACAGCAGCTGCATTTAATTTGTATCAGAGCTGTTGTGAAAGATAAGAACTCATAGGCCACCTTATGACAGCTGAAGTATTTAGTGACAGAAAGAGAAACAACTTGAGAAGATCCTTCTGAGGAACTGACAGATTCACATGCTGAACTGCAACACTGACCAAGAATACAGGGTTTATTGCAATTAAATTATTATCTTTTCCACTGTGATTATCACCAAGGAAAAACTGCAAGCATGTAGATTGTTGTGGTGCATTGTTTTTATGTGGCACGATTTTGGTAGCAGGGGGTGGTTTTTTGTGAGAGGATACGAGAAGCTTCCCACCATGTCAGACAGAGCCGGTGCCAATCAGCTGCAAGGCAAGGCTGAGCCCATCAACAGTGGTCACAATGCCTCTGGGATAAAATCTAAGAACTGCAGCCAGAGGAAAGGAATGAGAACACGTGAGAGAAACAGCCCTGCAGACACCAGGGTGAGTGAAGAAGGAGGAGAAGAAGGGGATCCAGATGCTGGAGATGAGCACTTCCCCAGCAGGCAGGGGAAGACCATGGTGAGCCAGGCTGTGCTCCTGCAGCCCACGAAGGACGCCAAGTCACAGAGGTGCCCAGCAGAGACTCTGATCCCATGGGAAGCCCATACAGAACAGGCTCCTGGGAGGACATGTGGATCCAGGGAGAGAGGAACCCACACACAAGTAGGCTTGCTGGCAAGACTTGCGACCTTATGGGGGACCCACACGTGAGCAGTCTGCGTCTGAAGGAGTGCAGCCCCTGGGAGGCGCCCATGCTGGAGCAGTCAGTCAAGAACTACAACCTGTGGGAAGGACTTAGGGTGGAGAAATTCATGCAGACTTGTCTCCTTGGGAGGAACCCCACACTGGAGCAGGGAAGAATGTGAGGAGTCCTTCCCCTGAGGAGGAAAGAGAGACAGAGTCAACATGCGATGAATTGACCACAATCCCCACTGCTATCCCACTGCATCACAGTGGGGCAAGATGTAGGGAATTCGGGAGTGAAGTTGAGCCTGCAAAGAATGGAGGGGATGGGGGCAAGATTTTTAAAAGATTTTGGATTGATATTTCTCATTATTCTGATCAGATTTGATTGGTAAGAAATAAAACTAATGTTCCTGAACGGACACTTATGTCCATGACATTTTTGTAACACGTCAGCGATCCCTCCCTGCACCTCTGCTGATCCAGGAACCTTTAGTCATATTTTCTCTATCTGAGAAGAGAAAGTGTCAGTGTCTAGCTGAGGGGAGAGATAGAGAAACTTTAGAGGGCACTTGGCATCCAGCCAGGGTCAACCCAACACCTATACTTGATCTTTATTTTAGATTAATAACACACTTTCATACCAGTTATCATACAGCATTACGAAGTCTTCCAAAAATAAAAATATTTACCAAGCAAATTTACCTAATTTGGCCCTGTTAAGTCATGGTAGACTTTACTGGAGCAGCTAGCTTGCTTCGCCAGCAGTTTATATACAGTCACAAACGGGACGAAACACCCTAGATCAGTGCTTCGAGCTTTATTTCTCAGCACCAGCCTCATTACATTGTTACAAAAATGCAGCAAAAGATGCTGACAGCTCACTGACTTAACAGAGTGCCAAAGGAACTTAGCATTACAGCAGAACATAAGACAAACGAGGTCCAAGTTTCATCCAATCACAGGAAGCAAAAGCATATTGACAGTAGTTCTTCCCAATCACCAGAAGCACCCATAGCTTTGGTTAAAACAATAGCAGTTTTCTCTCTAATACAATGCTTCATTCATAGAAGACAAAGCACAGAGCCTTATTCATATTTAACTTTCTAAATGTATACTTAAAATATACTTTTTGCAACTTAGAAAGACAAATCACATAGGCCTACTGTTCTATTTCTCACGGCTGCACTACAGCTTAGAACTTTTTCTGCTGGCTTGGCATTTCACTGTCCTTACTGTCTTTGGTGCCTGACTTTTTTAAAACTTTCTCAAAAGCCCTCTAATCCTATGGATTCCAACACTAGCTCAGGTTACTATACCTCAATTACTATCCTAACTTCAGCCCAAGTGAAAGCAGTTATGGATCAATACTGAAGCAAGCATGATTGATTGAGACCTCAAGCACCTCTGTAGCTCCTGATCCCACAACTCCCTTCAATTACTGTTATGCTGTCAGCATCCTGTGGTTTTTAGGGCTCCCTTTCACACCTTGACCTGAGCTGCCTGACACTAGTTTAACTGAACATTTAATTGAAATAAAGAATGTTTGTACATAAAATCTGTAAAAGGCAAGACCAATGACAGTCCTCCTTCATTAGCCAGAGTAACGGGATGAAAGAGGATTCAATCCTACAACAAAAGGATAAAGCAGATCACACAGGATTAGACAGCAATGGAAATGGGTGTGTGTGCATATGCAGTGGTGTTGCACAGGTGCGCTTCTGCATGGGCCTGTGTGCTGATAGATGACCCAAGTACCACATTTCCTTGAAGCAGCTGTTCCACTTCACCTGGAAGCCACAGGGATAGATCTGTGAAGGCACTGGAGCAAGTACACATTGCCAGCCCTGAGCCAACTTTGCAGAGGATCAGCTCTGCCTTACTCTGTGCCCTACTGAGTTTGCAGCTGAGTCATTCAGTCTTGATTAACTAAAGTGAGAACCCTGCCAAAGGGCTGGAGCACTGAGAAGACTCTAAACCAGCTCATAACCTGCACCACCTATCACTGCAGTGTCTTCTTTTGTTTGCAAAATCACCATTCATTGCATTGACCACTTCAAATCTAACTTCCAAAGGACTTATTTTTTCTAAGAAGTTCTTATTCCACTTGTTTTAGTCACAAAAGCCATATGTTTTGCTTTTCTTTCTGAGACATTTTAGCTATTTAAAGCAATATGGTCGGGTTTCCTGTGTTACCTAATGTAAAAGGATACTAAAGTTCTTATTTCCCTAGAACAAGTTCTTCTTTTCCTAGGTCTTCTAGACCTAAACAAAAGATCATAGCTCTCCTTACTTAAATAGCAGTAAAACATGATCCTCTTCAGTGAAATACATTAGAAACTTCGACATTGAAGTAAAAAAAGTAGAAAGCAAGATACCAAGCAAAGACAAATACGTAACTGATGAAGTAAAGCACTTTGCAGAAAACTAACCCTTACAAAGACACTCAACAAGACAGGTCTCACTGACAGACAAACAGAAATACAGTAAATTCCAGCATGAAAAAAACAAACGAGAGCATTTAGAAATCCAGTATTTTTAACCTAATAATTTCTCAAAATAAGAAACTGAATTAATTTAGGCGACCACCTTCATCTCAGGTGATACAATTTAAGAAACATCCAGATATAGGCAACATTGCCTATGGCCATTGCTGCAGAGTTGAGATGTCTCACTGCAGACAGGGCAAAATACAATGTACAATGGTGAGCTACATACAAGAGCAAGTTCTGGAAAAGAAGGAGTTCCACAAGGTGACTGAATAAAAATGTTCCAGATTTGAGACTGTTTCAGTAACTAGTCACAAAGAAACACTGGTTCTACAATGATATTCTGATAAACCAAATATTCAACACCTTTTTCAACCCCTAAATCAGAAAATCAAATATGCCCTATACAGCCCACACAGACAGTAATGTGGACTTACTTTCAGCTAAAGGTGGTATTTTCAAATGATGCAGATGAAGCTAAAATATATTACGAAGACACACATTAAGTTTATACCAGAAGCTAATTTTTTAAGATAATGTCGAGCAGCCTGAAGCTAATCTGACACCTTCACGGACTATTACATAGAAACAGGGACTTCTCTCATTCTTTCCCTACATACCTGAAGTCAGAACCCTACATAATTTCTTGAATTCTCCAACTACTGTAGCTAGATCAAAGGTAAAACTTTCAAGAGAGAAAATTAGAAATAAGGAGGAGCATTCAAGTATGCATAAAATGATGAAATTAAATAATTAAATACTAAATAAGGAAAGAGGAAATATATCTTTGGGATATTTCTCTTTTTTTTTTTTTTTTTTTTTTTTTTTTTGTGCTAGGAAATAAAGCTATTAAAAAAATTTGAAGGTGCTCCAGTCAGACTAGAAGATAAATATGACAAGAACTCATTAAGATAAAACTTTAACACAACATCTGGAAATGTGATGTTAAAACTAGCTATGAATCTCATCACATGCCATCACTTCCCTTGACCACTACTTCCCCCTTAGCCTTTTCTTGGGGTGGCTACAGTAACTGAGCTGCCTTTTAGACATCCATTCTTTCTTTCATCTATCAAAAACATTTAAAAAGAAAATTGCAATTTAAGACATTAATTAATTGAAGAGGGATTATTCTTGTGCGCAAGACCAGAATTATTTTGATTTGCTTTGTAGACTCTGATAACCTTAAGGAGTGGCACCAGAGCTGGCAATCTGCTGAAATGGTTGTCCAACATACAAAATAAACAACTGTCAGTGCTGTAACATACGGTTAAACCCATGCTCACACACTTCAGTCCATGTTTATAAATCTCTCCTTAAGCTACTGATTCCTTGAAAGAATAGCTCAGACAAATAATACAGGAAGTGTAAGTTACTGATTACTTTTATTATGAAATTTGATGAGTAAACTTATAAAACTAAGCACTCCAGACTTTAAAGGAAATATGCTTATCATGAGCACAGATCATGCTAACTTGAACACAACCACACACACACACACAAGCTCAAGAAGACTGACTGATAAAAAGAGCTAAATTTTAAGCAAAACAAAACCAGCCATTTCAGTCAGACATCTTCAGATAGTATTAGATTATTAAATATTACGGTTAAAACACGGTTTTGTATTTCACTTAGTTCCCTTATTATAAATACAACTAACAATGTTACTTATAAACAAGGTTTATTATGAACATATTTTGCAATAACTTTGTGGCAGCTGTTATCTCTAATCTGATCAAAGCATGATTTTATCATCATATTTCTTCACCTCCTTTTGCCTTTCCCCAGCTTTTGCTTCTGAGATGCAAAATACTGTAAGAAATAAAACCCCAAACCACTAAACTCTTTTGTGCAAACTGAATTTTCTTTTCCTCTAAAAGACGGCAGAGAGCAACTAATAGTCCTTTAACAATATAGCAATCATTATTATTGTATTGCAAATGTAAATTGAACTACAGCAATCTTGTAGATTGTATTCACTATTGTTCTTTAATATCATTATCTACACGCAAAATAATGCAACGTATTTTGCAAAACTGTTTTCCTTGTGTTCTGCAGTCTTGTCCCCCACAAAAAGCTTTTGTTTTTTTTTAAGCAAAAATTGAAATACATTTGCATTCTAATGACATTTCCAACTATTTGCATTGTTAATAATAAAAATTGTAATGGTGACACAAGACTGGAATTCATGTGCTATATTGAAAAACAGATGTAAGGAATTATGCTGAAAATGAGTATTAGTTATTTCTGCATAAAGTGTCAGAGTTTCCTATCTTCACTAAAGGATTAGGATTATCTTCACTAAAAGACAAGGATCTTCCCTAAAGGATAGGAAGAAATTGCTGGTTTCAGATTTGAAGATCCTATGTCACATTTCCAGATTCATACAAAAGAGTGCCTCATACTTTGTTTCAATATTGAGATATACCTAATGGAATTATTTAATCTAACATAAATTATACTTCAAGCCTTAAAAAAACAAAACCAAAACACAGCACAATAAGCATCTGGCTTTAATCCAGCCAAGGACAGTGGGTTATGGATATTCACAAAATTTCATAAGGAAACATGAGGGGCCTTGCTTCTCTCCAGTCATAAAATCATTCAAGAACCACCTAAGAAAACTCCCATGTTGGTCTTATGTCTTCACAGCCAGATACTGTATTTTTCTCTGTTAAATAGGTTGAATGTATGCAGCAGAAGCACTAGGGATGAAACCATAGCCCACTCTACCTAAATGATTTTGCAGAGAGTCTGTGCCGTTTATGCAGCAAAAGGGTCCCACTTATGTGTGAGCAACCACAGGCACACAGAAAACTGTGTTCAATTCCCTTCTCTCTTATAATTTGCTTCTATTGTGAAACTGTAATAGTAGAGTTACTGGGCTTCAATTAGTCACCTCCACGTATGTGGTGAAAGGGAAGAAAAGGAGAGGTAATGCTTTTTATTCTTTTTCTGATTACAATATTTCTTCTGCCATCTGACTAAAAGAAAGTTATCTGACTTTTGTCTTGAAACTCAAACTCCAGTTTTCAGATAAAACAATTTCTAAACGGAACATGAGTAGTTAAAGGACAATCCAATTAAAAGGGAATCGAGGAAAAATCATATGTATTGCTCCTTATGTCCACTAACAAGTCACAGTTATATTCATGCTGGAGAGGGAGCTTGTTCAGCTTTTCTGGTTAGTTTACTGTACTAACTTGGCTCTCTCCTGCCATCAAAATGTGTCACTGAAGTAACCTAACAATGGGCAAATATATTTTTCAGTATATCTCAAAATCATTTCCAGAGTTCACAGTGCAGAAATACTGTTTGGAATAGTTCCCATTATCACTCATGTCTCCAGCTGTGTTACAAAGAACCACTCTGTAAATACTAGCTCACCCCAGCAGCAAGTATCACTTACTGGACTGCCATCCTTAGGCAAGGGGCTAATGGCTCTCCACTACAGCTTCTGTAATGAAAATAGCTCTTTTACAACTAAAAATGCAGAATGCATGAAACCAAACCCATCATAAGCATATCTATTTTAGGTGTCACATTCTATTAGAGATCACAAGGGGTTTTTTCCACACAAAGTACAATAAAAAGTATTTTCCCCAGAAAATGAGAATATCTATGGAATTTATGTGAAAATTTATTTCCATTACATACAGGCACACGCTGTTTTACTGTTTCAGTACTGTAAATAACATTATGTTTTTCCAACAATATTTCCAGCAGGAAAAGACACATAAACAATCTGTACCTCCCAAAAGGTTTATAGTCATCTACCTCCTGTTTTTTTTCAGCCTACAGGATTCTGACATTGAGAGTCACAAAAGAAATTCTGAAAAAAAAATATTTATTTGTGTAACTTCTACTCTAATATGCCAAAGACATATAAAGAAAAACATCTTTAATGATTCTGCAAGCGGAAAAGAAAAACCAAAAAAACATCATCACATCGCATTTACAATTTTTTCAGTGGCAGGAGAACACTTCAGGTTTTCTTTTGAACTTCCTACAACAAATCATCAACTTTGAGTTAACTTTCTCTGCAGTCACTCTCCAGCATGTCAGACTGGTGTGACAACCGTGGTTAAGAATTAATAACCTCAAGTTTCCTTAGGGAGCACCTCACATGTATAGAATGCTGACCAAAATATGAAACCTCGCTGCTACACTAACACATTTTATCACGCTCCCTACTGGTCCCCTGCTTCTTTCGCAGAGATCAGTCATGTCTTTAATTTGCTTTAGGCAGAGATCTGATGGTAAAAACTTTCTGGCTTCACAGAAATGTATTACTGCAAGATCTGTTGTTAGAAATTATTTAATGGGTGTCTTGGGGGCATGGGGTTATGAGTGTGTGCTTGTCTGTTTTAGAACGGAAAAAAGTGTCTTCACATTTTTGAAAACTACATATATTTGCACCAGAAATGGACTGACATAAGGCTTGCAAAAATACTGATCTTCTCCATCATAGCTGAAATACTTATTAAGCAGAAAGTAAGAGCAGATAACCAAAAATGAAAGAAATCTCTGTTCCATGATTCACTGCAGTTAGAGGAACACCTATAAAGTTCCTTATGTCATCACAAATCTACTGGTGACACTCAACACTGGTCATTTTCTGTTATGATGACAAAACCGAAGGACAAAGCAAAAAGGCACTGAAAAGAGATTTAGGTCTCCAAAGTATCCCTGAAATTATGCTAATTATGCTAATCATTATGCTAATGATTGCATATAAGGCAATACTAGCAGGCACTCATCCCAGCCTTGATCTGTTTGCATAGAGCAGCACCAACTGCAACAAGATATTTAAAAATAACATCAGCAGCAACAAGCACTGTGTGCAAATACAGATACACCTCTAGATATATCATGATACTGCCTGGCCATCACTGCACTGGTTCCTAAAGATCTGAAAAGCTCAAGCTCATATAGGGGTTTTTCCTAAATTCAAACTAGCTCCAGAAATGTGAGATGACTGGGTTTGTTTCCTTCCCCTGCCTTTCCCTGCTCCTCTCTTCCCCTTGTGCAGTGGGTCTTTTTCTTTCTTGCTTCTTGTCTGGAAGTGAAAGTGTTCTTCACAGAAGTAAGATTAAAGCACAGCTCAGGTCAACAAAGTTCCTCCCTCAATGTCCAAGATTTTCCAAAAGAACGCTAAGAGCAGTCTTTCTCATTAAAAACAAAACAAAAAAGCTCTTTGAAGAAAAAAATACAGAAGGCAGTAAAATTTTCTAATCTTCCTTTAAAATTTTTGTTTCAAAAACTTTAGCAGTGATTCTCATTTCTGTATTTTAATGAAGTAATGGAAAGGTTCAGTTGACAGATGCAAGTATCAGAAAATCCAAACCCTGTATGACTGCTTAGTACTTTTCAGCGAGAGGCTGACACTAACACAATTCAGTTTCTGAGCTCATTTAGTTTACCAGAATTAAGGCACTTTGAAAAAGTAATTAGACATTTGCAGTGTATTAAGAAAAGTGTTGTTTAAATCCACAAGAAATCTGTCAGTTATCACCAGAAATTAATTGTACTTGTCTAAAACAGCGGAAAGCTCTACAGTGGCTTGTAACAACAACAATCAGTGAACTTGGAAATATGTTTCAAGGCATTCAGAAGAATTCCTTAACTCCTTCCCAAAAAACAGAGTAAGAGATAAAGAAATGCAGATTCTTCTTGACTTTGTGAGATAAGGTGACAGGTGTTTTGTTTTTAGAATGTAGCTGAGCCTGATGTCTTTCTTTTTTAAACTTCGCATCTGCCTTTAAACTATGAAATACAAATTTTTTCGATTTTCTCAGTGTGTAGACAATATAGACATTCTAAACACAGAAGCAACAAAATCTCTGTATATAAAACAGTATATTTAATCTGTTAGTACCTATACATTTCTCTCTTAAAATTTTGACACATCGTTAGTTGTATCTAAATAGCTTTTACATGTACTCTCTTCATGGCATATAATGCAATTAAGAAAAATTATACCAAGCAGTATTAAGCAGCTAATAAAAGTCTTTATTTCTAGTTCCCATTATCACTCATGTCTCCAGCTGTGTTACGAAAAACCACTCTGTAAATACACAATTTACCATTATTAATCAAATATGAATCTCATCAAGGGATGCAAACGAATCTGGCTGACAATTTTTATTTTCCACGTCACAGTTCTGATTAATTTAAACTACATTCTTCACTTCAAACTCCAATGAGTTTTTCTTCCAAAAATTAAAACTAATATTGGACTGTTGAACAGAAAGATGCTAACATGGTTCCCAATAGGACAAATTTACAGAATCAAGTTATTGAAGTGTAAGCCATGACCAAGGAGCAAACAGGGACTGAGAGCTGCCAATGTGTGAACTTGCAAAGTCCCTCAGAAGCAGCCCACAAAACAACGTATGCTTAAGACATTTTGTTGATGTTATCAAACTTTGAAATGCGTTAGAAATGAGAAAGTTGCAGGCAACATGATTGCCTATGGTCATTCCAAAACAAAAGAAAAAAACATGACAATCTTTCCATGGGCATGCAAGAGGAATGACCAGCAGTATATGAGAAAGAAACCTGACAACTGCAAAACAGCTGCCTGAGTCTACAACAGACATGATAGCATCTAATACAGAAAATACTTCATAAGGTTACTAATTAAAAAAATAAGGTCTCATCAAACTACTAATGGAAGTCCTTAAAAATTCAAATGAAATCCTTTCTTGTTTCCTGAGCAAAAGCTACTCCCTCCCTGTAGCCCCCTTAAGTACAGGATCAACCTTCAAGGTTACATGAAATGCTGCGAATATTGAGCTACTCTCAAGCACAGTAATCTCTCACTTTTTGCTGCAGACCCATCATAAAATATCTAGGCTATAACAACAAGAATATATGGAATGGCCACAACCTGTGAGAAGATCAAATGCAGACGAACTGCAACCATGAAACCTCCAAGGCGAACAAAGTTGCTTCTGTTTGGATATAACTGACTGAGGCCAGCAGCCAAAATAAGCAAATAGTCTATGCTTTTACAGTAAATTACGTAATTTCTTCATTTGTAGATCCTATTACCAGATGACATCATATTTTTGAGTTAATGCTTGAAAATTCTGGCTGAAATCTACTATTGTGAGCTTACTGTCAAAAAGTCTAGCTAGCTGTCCTGAAGTCTAGCTGTCCTGAAGTCTTACACTGTGTTTTACAATGTATCAGAAAAATGCACAGGCTACTATAAAATGGCAAATAGAGTCATATAAAAGCTCATTTTACTCAGAAAGTTAAGTACTAGACTCAGGTATATGCTACCTAGGAAATAAAAATAAATAAACCACCATAAACACAGTGCTTGCTTCATATGTTAGTTGAGAGATGACAGAAAAAACCCTGCTTCTTAAAAAATAAACAGCAGTATAATTACAACAAAATAGGACTATACTAATGAAATGCATGGAATATATTCATCAAATATATTCATCAAAAATCTCACTAGGAAAGTGTGAATCAAAAGATAACCTTCAGTCATCATATGAGCAGACTACCAGGAGTCACACAAAATTATCACAAGAACAAACTCTAACAAGAACAGAGGCCACTAAAAGGTTCCCTTTAAAAGAGGATTTTTGTGCAAGGACTTGAGGACTTGCTTGTGCAAGTCATGTTATATCAGAGGAATAATTTCTGTTCCTAAGTGCACTACATACAGTATTCACTGGGAGTCACAGAAATTAAACATAACATAAACTCTCACCAGTGGCTGCAAAGTTATTATAAGTGACTGAATTCAGAAAACAGCATAATATGGGACTATTTGCTTCTACATGTTTAGGAAGATACAATTTACTCATTAAAAAAGTATATTTTATAAGTTTTTGCTTTTGACTTGACTTAAAAATGGAGGTGGAGAACACTGAAACTTCTGAGAGCTTAAGATGAGAAAAGATTGGAAGAATTGAACAAGTAATGATTACAAAACAAGATGAGACAAAGACAAAGAAATAAAGCATTAAGGAAAATGTAGTAAGAGCATATGATACTACTTAGCCAGATTAATGCTTATTGCAGGTTGTGCAAACATCTTTGAAAAATATAAACCCATACATATTACAGTAAAGAAGATATTAAGGTCTTAAGCTCATATACAAGAAAGTCTCCACAAAAAATCCAAGGACAGCAAAATAAACGGGCTCATTAAAGACATTCTGGAAAGGGGTGAAAGCACTGGCAAATTATTCAGCTTATTTCAATTTCTAAGGCAGTTTGCAAGATTGAAGGCAAATCTGTCATTCTTGGTTGCAATGTTTATAAACAGAACAAGAGCATTTAGGACAACATCTGCCTGAATTTACCACCAAATGCTCTTTCTAGCCCCAGTTTGTAAATAAATCTCCTTAGGTTTAAAAATTAAGATAATTGACCTCTTCCAGATCTAACTTTCAATGGTGTCAGTATCCAACAAGTACAAAAGCATAAATGTATTTTGGCACAAGCTTCAAAGTATTTTGTTTCTTTTTCAGAATCTGTGTCAATCAATAAACAAATATTGCATTCCGTCTGCTCAATTCTTACTTTACTTTTCTGCACTGATTACTTTTCAGTCCTATTAAAAACCATCACCAGTTTGACCAGTTCAACTCTTCCATCCAGATTTGCTTTAATGCAATTTTATCTTTGTGTAATCTTTTTCTGTGTTGGTTAGATTTCAGACTCTAAAACACTAGGCTATATTCCAGCATTTTATCTTCCTAACCTTTAGACCTTACCACACTGTTTCAGTCTACCAAAAGTGCTTGGCTATAACAATACAGCTAGAGTACTAAGAAGGCACAGAGAAAGAACTGCAGATTTTATGGTAGTATCATTAGACATCAGAGTTTCAATTCTCAAAGGAGGAATAAAAATACCCATTACCACTCTTTTACATTAATCCTTTTCCAGAAACAAGAGCTTCCAGAATGCTAAATATATAAACATACATTACAGCCCTTTGCTATTATAGCACTTCAGCCATAATATTACAATACAATTACAATTTTGTGTATGTATACATGTATACACACATACATACATATTATATATAGCACCACTGAAAGAGGAACCAGATTCATTCTGCTGTTCTTTGTTTTGTCAAATCCATGGATAATCACATCTGCTTTGCTATCAAACACACATGATGAACAAAATAACAACAAAATACAAAAGTAGATGATCAAGGCAAGTAGATGATCTAGGCAAACAGCAGTTTCATAAAAAAAGAGAAAGCACTCAACATCCGAGGCATATTCAGTTCCCCTAGATAATTCCCTATGCACCAGATAACCAGCAGCTTGTCCCAGGTGTTTTTCGTTTCTCCACTCTGAGGTACATTGTAGCTGGTTTCAGAGCTTGGAGCAGAAATCCACATGGATCACTGAAGTGATTTTAAGAGTATATAACATCCTCTGACCCTACACACTCTGTATCTATGATATTAAATACATCTGCCAACTCTATGTCTCAGGATAGGACCTGCTCAGTTAGACTACTGTAATCTTACTGTTACTCTACTTTTTCAAGCATCTGGCACTCACCATTTTATTCATCCTGGCAGGCAGCTTTGCAGGAATGACCAGCAGCTGCTGTTTGCAGATCCTGACAGTAGATGACAACACAAACAATACATGCTGGAGATGTGAGTGCTGCCTATTTCAGTATGCTTTTTACAGGATTCTAAGCAAAAAAACAGGGAAGTTTCAATTATTTAATGGAGCTAAAATAACCAACTAGAGAAATGAAGTCCCACTTTGTCTTCTAGAAAAGACAAAGACCTTCCAGTGCAAAGCAGAGGTCCAAATCTTTAAGAGCAGAGAGCTCAGTAAATCAGCTTGCGCTTATCAGCAAATAACTTGAGATGTTAAAAAGAGTCTACAAATCATAAACATAGGCTTACAGAGTGCCTTACAGATAGTGATGAGCTCTGACAGGATTATTAGTAATGATATTGGTGGAGAAAATCATAATAATACCAATCACAAAGCCAGTAGTATGGTGATAACTACAAACATATTTCCTTGAAGAAAGCATGAAGCCCTCTAATTCAATTTACAATCTGTGTGTTTGGAAAAACAAGTTGATCAGTTTTTAAGAACAGAATAAAACATATCTTCATGAACAGAAAAGGATTTCCTTTATCCCCCATAAAAGCTGCACAAACTTGCATTGCACTGTAAAAGAACAAAAAACCCAAAAAACCAAAAAACCCAACAATACAAAAAAATAACACTTAAAAGGAAATTCCACACAGCTTGCAGTCTTCTTTCCACCATAAAACCATAGTGTGTTGGCTCCATAGCTGGGACCTTACACAACATAGAGTCTGTGTTTTGGGATTATGTGACGTCTGTGTCTGAGTGTTGGTGGCAGAAGGCTGTGCTGCGCCGTATGCCGGGGGCAGCCTGTACTGGCAGCTCCAACCACCTCTGGCAAATCCACAGCTGGTGGTGAAAGCACGTTTAAGGACAGGCAAAATCACTGGACGGGGAGGGAAAGGGGTAAACCAAAAGAGTTAGAAGCAGCAGGGAGAGCATGAAGGTCAGAGAAGGAGGTGCCTTTTTAATTGGCAGTAAATGAAATTAATTTCACCCATGCTGAGTTTACACTGCTGATGATGACAACTGGTAAGTGATCTCACACTCTGGATCTTTATTTCCCCCAGTCACCAAGGGAGCAGTGTGAGCAAGCAGCTGGGTGCTGAGAATTTTGGTCCTCAGCCAAGGCTAACCCACCACACTTTGTCAAATGCTAACAAATGTGGTTCTGGTTTTACAAAAGCAACTACCAGAACAATTGTGTCCAAACAGTTTTTTGGCATGAAAAGCTTCTATGTTCCAGACACAACAACATAATTCATCACAAAGCCTGTTCATGACCTAATTTTCTAATTTTGTCTGTAGAGAGCTGCCAGGATATGTATCCCCGAGAACACTGGGCCAGTTAGCTGAGGGTAAGCTTGACTCTCAAACTGCATATTGCAGAAGCATAATACTCATTGTGAACATACTGGGTTTACTAAGCTACTGAAGACTGTGGTCACTAGGTATATCTGAAAAAAGATTTAAAATTCTCCTGGTGTAATTAAACTAAAGTGCAATCCACTGAGTTCCTGGTTGAAACAATAGGCTTGGTGAACAAATAATGATGGCACTCATTTTAGATACAAGGATAAATTTAATCTAAGTTAACAAAAAAATTTAACTGATACACGCAGTCTGTACCTTTTTCAATATACCTTGAGTGATGGCTGACTTCCTCATCTCGAAAATATACAAAGCTATAGAGCATTCAGACACAGAATTCAGCAACAAAAAAGGGATAGATTAAAAAAAAAACAAACAGTTGTTCCTTAATTCTTTAAAAAACAGATTTTCACTTAGCCACTCACCTTTGGAAGTATTGGTATTTTAACATGTCAAAAACAGGTGAAAGCAAAAATCCTTTAGTAGTTATTTGCATTTAGTGCTCTAGACCCAGTAAAGCAACGGTTGCATAATGGCAATCAATGGTCTTAAAAGAACTCACAAAACCAAAACCACACCACTCTTAAAACATGACCTATTCTTTCCCTTCCTACACAGGGTAGCTGTATCATGTCTGGAGCTAATCTTACTAGAGAGTATGTGAGGATATCAAGAAGAAATGTAAATTTTGGGAGCAATGAGGTGTACACAGATTTAATACTTTTTTTTCAATATGAGCCTAAAACAGAGAGCAGCTATGTCCAAAAATCAATTTTCACTTTATTCTTAAGATGTTGTAGTTAATGAACATCAGAAAGCATTAACAGTCACTTAGGCCAGTGGGAACAGAATGTCAACAGCCTTTGTATCCGTTGAAAACTGAAAGCTCTAACAAGAGTGCAAATGGGAAGAATAGAAGACAATGACCAGAGCAGAGGATGGAGAAACAGAACAGGTTACACAGACATGGCATCAAAAGGAGAAGAAATGCCAATATATAAAATGGCCTCTATACAACATCATGATTCTTTCTCTCTACTAAAACTCAGTGTCTAATCTTTTCATAGAGTAGTAAGGGAAGAAGAAATCAACAAGCAATTTGGTGATCAAGGTGTAATCAATTATTCTGCATAATACTGATCATACTGTTTTCCAACAAATCTTTCAAACTCTAAATGAGAGGGAGTAAAAAATAATTTCTACAGAAACCACCATCAGAAATCCTAGTTGAGATGCAATAGTTAAATCTAATTCTTTTCACTACTTGAGAAAAGACGGAGGAGAAACATGCTGACAGATGCAAAGCGACATTCCTTGTCTCCACAGTAGATTGGGTATTAATATTAAACTGTAGCATGAGAGAGGCAAGGAGAAAAAAGGCAGGAAAAGGAACTTGGGTTAACACTGAAATAGACTTCCTAATGAGGTTATGGAATGTCCCCCTCAGGAGGTTTCAAAAAGGAACTTAAGGAAAAATTTATCTGGAATAACATAGGAATTGATCCTGAAATCATGAGCTAAGAGATATTTTCAGGTTTGTACAGGCCTGATTTTTCCAAGCGTTACAGTTGAGAGCTTCCACTCTGAAGGCCAATAGCAGTCAATATAGGTGATCATCTTCCTCATGCATGGGATAATACAAATATAGAATACTTGTTATTTATATAAGAAATAGACAAAAGTTGTTTTGTTGTTTGGGTTTTTTTTTTTAAATATGGCTGACTCATAGCCTAAACTGCTGTTGTTTTACACATGCAGCTTTCAGAAGACAGATCATATGTGATATGCTGACCATCATGTT
Source organism: Calcarius lapponicus (assembly GCA_039654755.1). NCBI lineage: Eukaryota > Metazoa > Chordata > Aves > Passeriformes > Fringillidae > Calcarius > Calcarius lapponicus. The sequence goes on from CM077481.1 coordinate 44,201,252, forward strand.
CAGATATAGGTAAAGGGATCTAAGGATTAAAAAAAAAAACATTTTGAAACACACTCCGTTTGGTGAATTTGAATGTTATCTTCAGGTATGAAGATAACATTGAATGCTATCTTCACGTTATCTTTTCAACTATCTACAGATGTTAGGGAAAGCAGAAACCCAGCTCATGCTGGAAACACACTTTAGCTGAAGAAAACAGAAACTATGAAGAGAAAAATGAGTGAAAAATAAGAAGCAACCTTCCAGATTCAAGAAAACCACTATGAGGAATGTGGCTACGAGCTTTTCCTCATATTTACTGGGCCTCCAGGGAAGGACTATGAGAAATGGGATTTAATCTGCAGCAAGGTAATTTTGCTTGCACATTAGAAACAGGCTTTTCACTATACATGCATACATAGTGGAAAAATTATATGATGTCATTAATTAGGATACACTAAGATTATTTTAACCAGGAGACTTTTAGGAACATATTTTCATGTTCTTAAATTTACAGAAGATGTTATCAAAGTAGACTTAAGGCCTCAGGGAACTGAATCCCTTAAGATCAGATGACCTTCACACAGTTGTATTTCTGTGTCTTAAATTCAGCCTTTTAAAATTTATGTAGCCATATTAAAAGGAAAAAACAGAAAATAAATTGTAACAGTGAACTATGTTAATATCACCCTTTTAAAAATGTCTGAGGGCTCATCATATAATAATTTATATAAAGAAATGTCTACTTTTATATAGATACAGTTTAATAAACACTTCTGAACTTTATGTAGCATCAACAACAAACAAACCAAAACAAAACAATTATCAAACCAAACCAAACCCCCTTTAAACATGTGAATAAGTGGTATAAAACCGTTAGTATCTGGATAAACACCACATTCCTTCTGGAGGACTTCCAATAACCTTGGAGTTTTTAAACTGCTCAAACCCAAAAGTCAGCAATAAAAAACTGGTTCTAACTCAAAGGCTATATCTGTTTGACTCTAAAATACAAAGACAGGTCAAAAAATTCATGGTTTCCCAGAGGAATGCCTTTCATGTATTAAAAAGTTCTGTATCTACTCTTGAAGTAATCAAAGCTTTTACACATCAGCCAGAACAAAGTCGCTCTCTCTCTCTTAAATTTGTCCTCCTGTAGACCACTACAAAACTCTTGCTCAGAGGCACAAAACTTTGTTTTCTAAATCCCATTGCTTTTTGGTCCTGTTTACTGATTCCTCTGTAAAGGGGAGAAATCCAGAGTTTCCTCTTAAAAACAATCCCAAGGCCAGACAATATGTGGCTGCTCATTCATAGCCAAAAGGTAAAAGGTCTGTAAGACTACATCACCCACAAGAGCACCAGCTCTGCAGCATGGGGGCACCAACCATATGATCCAACACATTCAGTAAGACATGAGAGGTCTAAGCTGAACCAATATGATATCAAGGGCAAGCAAAAGCCTTCCAGGTATCAAGATAACACTCGTCAGAGCTCTTCTTGCTGCTCATGTTCAGAGAGGGACTATTAAATTCAACTTAAGGGAACATACAGGAGTGGGAAGCGTCCACTTCAGCAGGGATACTTGGAAATGGCACTTATGAACTCAACACTATAATCTCCCCATTTCACCAATTTTTCCACTCTTCTCAAGTGTTAATGTCACTCTCACTCAGGGTTCATGACACACTCTTCTGAGTTTCTTCCATTCAGTTCTTTTACAAACAGACTGGCAGTGAATAAAAGTCTCAGCCATTTTGTCCATATTTTCAGAGTGATGAAAAAATGTCACAATGTGACTGTCATCATGGAACACAGAGCACTCAAATCGGACAGAAAAGAGCCTTCATGCACTTTGGCACGTTCCAAATCAATAACCAACAATTGCAGGTACGGTCTGGACATTTTTATAGGTACTCCATTAAAACATTCAGCTCGGGTGGGTAGAATCTGGATTTATATCTAACTAACAAGTTTATTTTGCTGGCATGGTTATTGTTGGAGGACACCTTTCTTAGCTCATTTATCTGACACAGAAATGAATTCAGACACATTATACACATTCCACTTTATTAAAAAACGCAATGCTTTCTGTAAAAGTCAATTTTAACAGTTTGGTGAAAGTGCTAAAAATACTAGCAGGAATTCAGCCTATCCAAACACATTCCTTATTAACAGAGGCTATTGAAACTGAACTTCACTACAACCAAAATAAACATTCAGAAAGAAACTTCCACAGGCTTAACTCAACTTAAACCACTTTAATTACGAGCACCAATAGGCATCAGATTTCTTACCCTCTCATCATTTCAGCACATTCTGAATATATACAAACACCGAACTTTGACAGCAAATCAGGTCTGCACTGTTCAAGTAGAAGTCACAGGTATAGAAAAGGGGCACATTCTAGAAAGAAATGAGATCTTGCTTTTCTTTAGGTCTAAGAGAAAGGACTAATGAATAGATTTTGCAGTATTGACATATTTTTCTAACATAGTATGGTTTGAACAGTAGTTAAATGGAATTTTGTCACCTCTGTACTGTGAATTTAGACCAAGTTATAAAAGTTTGTATAGACCCTACACTTCTTTACATAGGCATTCACCAAATATTTTCAGAAAACATGACTCCTTCAAATTAGATGACATTTCAATCATCTGTTACAAGTTTGTCCATGGAACAATGTCCATGAGCCTTAAGAGGTCCCACAGGAGTGGGATGTGGGTACAGCAAAGCCTGTCTTTGTGAAAGCCCCACTCCAGCAATCCCCAGGCTGAAATGGGAGGTGGCAGAATCAAAGGCAATTACAAAAAGGAGTTTGTGCCTGTCACACCACCAGCATCTAATTCTTTATCATCCTTGACCAAACAGATCTCAAGGCAGATTGTAACTTGTACAGTGAGTAGAATGGGAGTAGAAGGAAGTAGAAAAGCATCTCTTAAAGACAGACATTTGAATTGTCTAAGCCAAGACCTTTATTTATCCTCTTTCCCTGAATCACCTTCAAAAATATGGAGGCCTCTTTTTCCACTTAGTATAGTATGAGCCCAACAAGATGAGGCAGTGAGGCCGATGCACAGCAAGCCAATATGAAGACTCACAAGTACGTACCGCAAAATTTCCACCTGTACCTTTCCATCTTTGAAGATTTCCTCCTTTTCTTACTAAGCCTATTCTTCTGAACTTTTGTAAGAAAAAGAGGAACACAAGCCATTGTTCAAAAGTGCTCACATAAAGAACACGCTACTTAAAAACCTGCACTACACCATTAATCATCCTGATTTATTTGGCCCTCCAATATTGTCTCATTTTTAAACTTTCCTGATAAGACACATAAGCAGACAAATATTTGAATACTAATAGGTAGCTTGCATGTAATAGTTAAAGATACCATATTTAAATGTCATCCCTTGAAAGAAAAAAGCTACCATGAAGACCTCAAATATTGAAAGCAATTAAATATTGATACAAAAATTAGTTGAAAGGGAAAGCTATTAATAAAGATTAGAATCTCAAGGTCACATGGGAAGACACAAAATTATTCTGGAACTGTTCACAGGCAAATATCATGGTCTGACTACTGTCTGACTGAGGTACTTCCACAGTGAAAGAGATCAGGAAGATGGTGCAGGAAAAGATATTATGAAGAACAGCTGAGACACCACATTTTGTATGCCCTAGGAACATTTTTTTGGCTTACAGAGAACAGGAAATTAAACCCACCCATGAATCAGATAAAACTGAGAACCACTGGGATAAAATAAGTATTGCTTTAAAAGAGGATTTTATATGCTGGTGTTCTATTTTGCATAACTAATAGAAAGAATTGTTACTGTTCTCTGTGGATCTTAACATGCAAAATACAAAAGATTCACAGTTTTTAAAAAAAATTTAGTATTTTAATATGAGAGACAGTATTCAAGGAAGGGCTACTATAAACCAGTCTGAGTCTACGACATTCTGCTGAAGAGAAGAAGAAATAGACTATGCACTGCATATTGCAACAATTTATAGTTTTTGAAGTAATTTGAAACTCTTCCCAGCACATATTTTCAAGCTTCCTCCCAGCCTTCTCCTCCAGACCCGCTGCCATTATAGCAAAACATTGAAAAATGGTATTATTAAAATAGCAGTTAATCTTTAGGAGTTCCACATAAACTCACTAAGCCTGAAATGTAGCTTTTACTTAGGGCAATTTAGGTAAGGCTGTAAGTACAGTGTTGTCTTAGAATCATTTTGCAAGCAATTGCATCCTGAACTTTGAGAGGAATTAATTAAAAAATATTTTTAATCCTTTGAACTTCATTTGGTAGCTCTGTTTTTCTTCATATGTTACTATGAGCTGCACAAGAGTGAAGTTGCTAGACGTGAGGGCAAAAATAGCATAAAAAAAGCAGTTTCTACATTTAGGATCAAACAAAGGTAAAATGAAATCAAGGAATTAATCAATATCACTCCAATGTCATCACTCACTTCACACAAGTTAAGAATTTGTTTTAAAGATGAAGAGCTCCCATTAGGGTCAATGAATAAAAGAGATACTTAGCAAATGATATTAGGAAAAGTGATCAGCTTATGTAAGAGTGAGAAGTGGTCAAACTCTGGATAGGCTGTTCGGTCACAGAAATCTGTTCCTAAATCTTTATTACCTACAAGAGGATTGCTTGCTCCTCTGAGAACATCAGCCCTCCATGTGCATTAATAGTGAATGCTGAGGGTATTGTTCCTTCTTTCTCATTCTGTTCAGCATACAAATCTCTCTAATCCAGCATGAAAGATATCTGCAACAGTATCTCTTGCAAGAACTTGCCAAAGGAGATCTCCTAACACAATGAACATACAGAATATAACCCATTTTCTGTTTTCTGCCATACTGCAGAGAAGCTTTGCATTAGGCAGAAAACAGGCAGGTGGAGGCAAATAAAGTGTGTCACACTCTCCTGCTGATAAACTTTTTTGCTTTTTGTTTGTTTGTTCATTTTCTCCCTTCTGAGTGTCTTGCAGTGAAGTGCTTCCACAGCTTTGGTACTTGAGTTCAAAACTTTTTCAAGTCTTCCTTCTGGAGGACAATGAGTTCATTAGGGTTTTTTTTGTTTTGTTTTGAAAGAACATTTGTAGTGAACCACTGGCACCTTACAGCTGAATTTTTCCTTAAACAGGCTGGTTTTGAGCTAAAGCAGAAGCTGCCATCAAGCAACATATCCCACAGAAGCAGGGTCAGTGTTCCTTTTAATGACAATCTCATTTCCACACTGTGGAGCCACCACTGTGCAGCCACAAAATTCAGAGTTTGCTCCAAAAGTCTGTCCAAGCACACCCAGACAAACAGACAGACATATACTCATCCCCTCCTCTCAACATCACCAGACTTTCAGAATCTTCTCCTATCTTTTTCTCTATTTTTCTCCTGCCAATTATCTTTTCATAGGGTGATCATACACTCCAGAACATCTATATACATAATTCTCTAGATCATTATGGTTTTTCCCCAGTTCCATTTTCAAAGCATTTTTTTCTAGTAAAGTTTGTTGCTTTATTGGTTATTTATCATCAATTTCCTTTAATTCACCCCAAAGGGTCTGTGAAAAATGAACTTGCCTGAGAGGCAGGTCTCAACATCTAACTCGCATGTAACTTACTTTGAAATAAATGGAGCACATGATACCATCTTGTTGACATGTCACCAGAATTCCAGGGTGTGGTATCACAAAATATGAGTGTGAGAAAAAAACCTATACACAATCCCAAAAAATTAACTGATTAAAGAAAAAAAACCAAGCTTCTATGTAGAGAATACAAAGTGCCCAGGCATTCTGTGTACCTTCTAAAATACAACAGTATATTTATGGAAATAGAATTTTTCTTTTTGTGGATGAAGAGTGATGGGAATATATATAACTGTGGAGTAATGTTTTGTGCTGAAATTTTGACTAGATATTTTAGTTACTCATTTTTTCCCGAGCAAAAATTAACTCTAAATACCTAAACTTACAGATTGCTGCACTTATTGCACAGATCAACAGGAGTTGCTCATGAGAATGACAATAAAAAACAAAACTATTTTCATTTCCAATCCATGGTCCTGTTAGTCAAAGAGCTGCACTCTTATATCTCTAGATGCTGAGGTAGGCACAGAGAAAGTCACACTTCTCTGGCCTGCTCCTATTTGGCTTCTGCATAACTGAAGGAGGAGGCTCAGTGCTGTGTTCAAGACACTGAAGCAATTCTGCTGACAACTCTCCGGTTCTGCACCACAGTTACACCAGCCTGCTGTTCGTGTGCTTTGCTTCTGGCCACATCACTAAACCAGCTAAAATCCAGACAGGTGTCTTAGCAGGCAAACTCTCACTGTGAAGCCACTAAGCATAACACAAGTCCTTTTTTCAAGCTTTCAGTCCTCTGCAGGAAAAGCCTGCAGCACTGGCACTGAGCTATCCAGCTGAAAATCACTCAACATAAAGCTCTGTATTTGCAGTGTGTGCATACTGGCCAGTGTATTTTATTAGATTTAAAGCTTCTCAGACCTAAAAATAGTATGTCATGATTTGGTATGGTAATTATAATATATTAAATCAGGGAGGCAATAATGCAATAGGTAGCTGTGACTTGACGACTCATTTTAAAAGCACACTCTTTCCACAATTAAAATGCTGACTGGAGGGGAAGGGGGGTATGTTTTTAAATGCTAAATATCAGTGGCTTAATTATAGACATGTAATCAAGACTACCACAGAAAGGGTTTTCCTGTTAAGGAAACTTCCCAGTCTCACCACTGATGGGACTCTGGCAGTTGCAGTCCCAGTGTCAGAGACTGTCACTGTTGGGACCTCAGCTCCTTTGCAAGCAGGGGCTGCACTGAGCTCATGGCAGCCCCACTCGAGTCACCCCAGTCTCAGTCAGAGGAGGCTTCCCAGGGCACAGTCTCAGACATCTCATTCCACAGAACAGTTTATTCACAGCACAGTAACACAGAAACAGCCTGAGCTGGTGCCTCCAAGGAGGATCCCCAGGGGAGGAACCCCTGGCCTTTGACACCCTCACAGTCCAAGCCGTGTGCAAGTCTCACGTCTCCCAAAGCTCACCCTTCCTCCCGAGCCCTCAGCTCCTGCTGTGTGTCCCAGGGTCCCTTTCCCTGGCCGGTGCCACCGCTCCTTGCGCCCTTTGCTGTGCAAGGGTAAGCAGCCCACGGCCTCTGTGGGCTCTCAGCCAGAACTCAACCTGCATCTCAACCTGCATCCTGAACTGCAGCTTGCAGAGCCAGCTACCTGCACCAGGTATTCTTCAACATTTCCCACAGTTTTAGGCTTGATATAGGTCTTCCAGGTTTCCAGGTTTCACAGACTGAACACATGTATTAAAATCACAGTGATTCCTTATAACTATTGCAGATATTAAATAAATATAGATCTATTTAACTAAAACTTCACTATCATTTAATAATATTTCCATCACACTAAACACAAAATATGATAAGAAAATCAAAATAAGTTGTGTATGCTTTTTGAAAGCTTGCAGGAATTACTTTTAATCTCCAAATACAATAAAGTCGATTCCCTCAAAGGGTAAAAATTTGTCTTTTTTATTTTTAATCAGTTATTTTTGCTTACTTTTTTACAGAGCTGATATTACTGCCTTATATAGAATTGATAACTGGAAAACATGGGTTACATACTGCATTTTAAAAAGCCCATGGCTGTCAGTGGAAACAACAATAAACTTCCCTGGTAACTATTAAAGTTTTTAATCTATTTCTTAAATAAGTACCTCACTGCCAAACCCCTAAAACAGTAATCTAGAGACAGGAGGAGCCTCTCACTAATACACCAACTCCATGGATATCCTAAATTATGGGCTGCAACTAACAGTGAAGAACATAATGAGGGGGAAACTGGGTCTGATTTTGTCCCATGGTGGCTTCCAGAGGTGCTGAAAGTTCTGTGGCTAGTACAGGGCATACTTTGGCAACAGAAGAGAGCCCTACCACCCAAGAGCAGTACAGGTTTGTTGTTATCAAGATTGTGCTGTGGGGTGCCCAGGTAAATGAATTTTAAACCCCAGGTAACAATGGACACCTCCACAGGCCAGGCCATGTTTTCACAGCAAACAGCACTCCACCTCAGGTCTCAGGAATAACTTTGTCAATCCCAAGCTTGCAGAGATGGGCTGTGTCAGCTGAACCAAGAACTACAGAGAAGAGCTACAACATGCTTCACAAGGAATCTTATCAGTTTGGCGCGTAACATAAGTCAGTAATGATTCCATTAGAATCTATCCATTTTTCTTTTCTAAAACACGTAACAGCTATTTCCATCTGGTTAGTGGTTTTTTAACACTGAATCCTGTTTTGTGCAAAAGCACTCCCTCAGACCCCCCCTGCATCGTGCTGTCACTTGATGTCACTATCAAGGCAGAATAAAAATTAATGATTTTACAAGCTGTATGTAAGTTCCTGCTGTGGATGGGCTCCCCTATACATAATGTCAGAGCTTTGCACTGCTATAGTTAAAGCACACTTCCAGAGCCTTGTGAGGCTGCAGCGAGCATATGCCACCAATTGTTTTTTTATCAAATCAAATCAAATGTAATGCCAAACTAGCCACATAAAACCCAACAATATTCCAACCAATTATCTCCAGACCAGGTATCCTCCCTCTATAATCATCCACAGACATAATCCAGCTCTATGATGGTCATTTGGGCTGATGCTGCACGAAAGTGCTAGTTTAAAAACAAAATTGGTCGTCAAACAAATTTTCCATATGAAGACACTGAGGAGCTTTAAAGAGCCGGCTGGGCAATGTAACGTAAAGATGTAATGTCATTTAAAAGAAAAAATACTTAATTCCATTCAGAAAATATGTATTACACTGAGTTTTGAAAAACCCAGAAATTTTTTTTTCACAAAATGTAAACCTACAAACTCTACAGAGAGTTTGACTACTGTTTGAGCTAAGCATCAGTAAAATATTACAGCATTTAGTTTACAATAGCTGTAAAATCATCTTACAGGAAAATGAAATGACAAATTATATAAATAGGAATGTCTTTATTTGATAATGAGCATGGACTACTGGACTGGCATACTTATGTTGACAGACAAGGTAGGTGTCAGCAGCAGATATGTATTTATGCATCACCAAATCTTTACATATAGGAATGTAACTGTATTTCACCCTAATTAATCCAATTTAAATACATCTAAAGATATTAAATTCAGCAATTAATTGTAGTTTCATCTTGCACTAGCTCCTGTTATATTCATTAAATGTGCTCTCACTTACTTGGATTCTCTCTACGCCCAGCAGTTGTCTTTCCTGTCCTGAGGCTACTCTCTCAGTTCCAAATTTTTGCTTCAGATTTCTACCTTTCTCTGCACCCTTGACTATTTTCACTGTTATTTCTACCTGGTCAGATTCTATTGCTGATATTTAACTTTACCAGATTTTACTCTATTAAGACAGATACCTGACAAAAGACAGATACCTGACAAACCATTTGTTCTTCCATTTATTTCTACCCACTCAGATTTTTGATTCTTTATATGCATACTCCTTTCTTCCTTTTCTGTTAATAGTACAGATATAATTAAAACTGAAATATCAAGGGTGAAAAAATGATAAAAAATGAAAGAGAGAATTGAATAGTGTTGCTGAAAACACATGTCATGTCCCTGCCCAACACCTACCAGTCACAGGCAAGTCACCCACATGGAATTGTGAGAGAACATTGTTTGGCATCAGTGTTATAATGAATAAATTGTATGTTAGATGGACCATATCACATCAATTCCCATCACAAGTCTGCAAATCTGCAAGTGCAACTTCTGCATGCAGCACTGTCTTCACTCACTCCTAAAACAAAAAATAATTTCTTGTTTGTTTAGTCTCCAGTCTTTTTATGGTGTGGTGAGCCAGTGTGTATTTTGGCCAGCAGAATGGCTTCAAGCATCACTACAGCTGCTGCAGATCTCCTAAAATTTAGTAACTTCATTTATGGTAGAGAATCAGAAAACAATTTTCATATATGAACATAGATTTTATCCAGGTAATGAGAAGTACCCATACTATAATTCTTTATTTCTTAATTCAGATTTCAAACTTGATAGTTCTACTGCCTGAAAATATGTTTAAGTCCCATAGTTCACCCTGTGAGCAAATCTGTGATAAATATTTTGCCCTTCTCACAGTTGTCTGGGAATATGCAGCAACAGCTCTATTTCCTGTGCTATGTAGTTCATGCAGGGTTATTCACAGAGGGTTCTTTTCTTTCTTCACAACCTGCTCCAGCTCCCAATTTTTCTTTTCTCTGAATTGACTCATCTGTTTCCTCTGAGCCACTACAAGCTTTTTGCCTGGCTTGAATTATAAAGAAATCTACTATTAGTAAAACAAAGGGAAGAGAGGGGATGTACTGCAGGAAGAAGTATGATACGTATCTTTATTATGTACAGAGACATCTGGAGATAGAGAGATCTAGCCCCTTTGCAAGACACCACCACTGTTGAAGGGATTCAGCCTGTGAGTGACAAGAGTCAGAGGACAGAAATTCATATTGTTTATCAACATGGGAATGGACTCTTGATATTTATAATCATATTCAGTAGATTATTTAAAATTACACCACATTTATTCATCTACACCCCATTATTCACAGCAAGTACAATAGAGAAATTCACAACTTTTTAGTACCCCTTATGAGAATAAGTTGATATCTCTTTTATAAGCAAAGAACTATGGCACAGAAATTAACATTAAGTTTCACATTGCAAATACTTAGGTCAGTCTGGTGGTTTCAGTGGCTGGGGTTGAACCACAGCAATCACTCATTATGTTCTATCCTTTTTCCCATCAAAGCATTCCTAAGTATTATACATTTCATTTATCCAGGTAAAAAAAGAACCTGGATATAACACTAGCATCTGCATGTATAGGCTGAGGTGATCAAATTAAAATAGGTATGGTCAATCTTCACACTGACACAATTTAAAACATGAGTATACTTCACTGTATTGCCAATGAATATTATCAGATTTGGCCCTGCCTTTAAAACCATAGTTTTTTCTTGTTGCAATAATAAGAACAAAGGCATTAAGCAATTAAAAACTTAAAATAGCTTTCTGATTTGCAGTATGTCTTGGAGACGATCATCTTCACTTATATTTAACAACTTAGAAAAATGGGGAGATGGCTCTTTCAGTAAATCCTACTAAATCTTTACTAACTGGAGCTCACAGTTGTTAATCTGCTTGACATTTCCTTTATTATTGGTAGATAATGACAAACATGCACATATGTCAATGTGCCACTTAAAACCATAGAGCAGTCAGCTCAGGGAAGAAAAATCTAGTTGCATTTGTTATTTTCCTGCCCATTCTGCATTCTCTTCACAAGAATGAAACACACTATTCAATTCAGGTTTAAAGTGAAAAGGAGTCATCATTTTCTGTCACAAAACTGCACTCTTTCTGGACGTAAGCCTACTTGTACAGTATCTCTGTACTATTGCTTAATATGAAGTTAATATGATTATTTCAGATGACACTAGAATGTCATTATATGATAATTAGTGATGAATGCCTTCTCTTCTTGCTGTTTATATTTGAAAGAAAAATAAATAGATAAGGAAACAGTTTCTACTAACGAAGATTCCACCTGACTCCTGCTGATTAATGTTGAAACCAGCAGAACAAATCTTCTGCAGCTTTACCTAATGAAAACATTCCTCTTGCTGTTTTCTTGACCCAGGATAAGACATTAATTTAAAGATTACAGGAGTTACAACAATATTCAATGACAAAGTTAAGGCCAAAATTTGAAATAGCATCTACAACTTTCTTAATGCTTTTCTTTAAATTCTTAGGCTATTGTAGCAGCATCATTAGATCACTTTCTCCAAAAATGATAATATTGGCAGGTTGTGAATAACTAATTTGAAATGGAAGGAATTCTATTCTAGTAATTGGCAGGACATTACAACTGAGATTCCTTTCAAATTTGCTAAGGATATATTTGCAACAAATATGACTATGCTGTGCAGTGGATATGCAACTGATATGCTAACATAGATTTTCTGGGGAGTTTGTTTATTTTAAGGCTGTTAGAATTCATGCAAAACAGCAAGCTTTTGCAGGCATACATTTCAATAAATCTTAAAATATATTAAAGGATTTTTTTCAATTTGTTACCAATAAAAAAAATATGCTAGAGGGAAGACTTACTTGAAAGAATATAGTATTCTAAAGAAACAAATACTTCTAAAAATTTATCATCAGGTTAACATCACAATTTAAGAACTAATATTATGGCTTTCTTATTGTCATATCTACATGATTCACTCTGTGGATGACAAGCTTAATATTACATTGATAAAAGCCTACATTTAGAGTAGGAAGTATTAGCCAACCTCATAGGCTATTTTGTACAAGTCTCCATATTTACTTTATCCAATCTGAAATTTAAATAAAATTATTCAGAATAAAACTAGCAAATAATTGAGCAATTAAGTTATGTCTTCTTGTGAAGAGAGAAAAACAGTTATTCTATAAAGCAAGAATTTATGTCGTTTTAGTACAGCATGCTTGAAATAAAATTATTTCATAATTCCAACTGATGAAAGAAAGGAATTATTTAAGCAAATTTAACCATAGACTCTCCCTGAAGGAGGAAAAGAAGATTAACTGTTTCCCATGAGGTTTCACTAATCATGTATTTTAACAGATGATACAAGGAATTTTAGCAGGTACCATTGAAAAAAAATCTGTTCAATGATCTCCTGTTGAATTCATGAAAGGTGACTAACACTAAGTATCATACATTTGATATCTTTAGTGTTTTGACAAAGGTATTTTATCTGCACTTCTATCCACTTTTCCACGTGATTTTCACACAGTACTTGAAGAATTAGGAAAGATTCATAGTGTATGTAAAAATAGAGCTGTCTGGATAAATGTGTTTTCATCCTCACAGTAGCAAACAATCCCAGGTTTTTAGATAACAGCACTGAAAATTATCAATACATTTATATTTTTTCTTAATGCTGAAGCAAGTTCTCTAATTGAACTTAAGATGCCAGGAGGTTACACATGGAAATACCTACTACCAGGCTGATTCCAGAAGGATAACCTGTGATGTAAGCAATGTTCTTTGAACATCAGATGCAACAGAAGTACATTTTAGATGAGGCTTTGGAAAAGCCTGCAATTCAGTCAATGGCACATTGAGCCCAGCACCCAAGCAATAGGATTTGCCAAAGCCCTTGTCTGCGGTCTTAAGCACAGACTGCATTGGAAATTTCAGTGTCCCTTTAAAGGCAAGCTGGAAAAACTCTTCAGCTCAAAATATAAAACCAGTATTTTCTCTGCTTCATTTACTTAAAATTGATTTCTGCACCACAAACAGCTTTAAGTGGGATGCATATTATAACCACAGTTTAGGAAAGATGCAGCAGGAGTAGTAACAAGTTTAAAAGATTTTGAAAATTTCCAGTAACAGTTTGAAGTGCATTACATCATTTCAAGAGCTTATTAGAGTCAACTCAACTTTGTTGTTTTTATTCTTCCAACCGTCAATTTCTACAGCCTTTTTAATCTGGCACAATTATTCTCTGCTCAACTGCCTTCACAGTACTGCTCACATTACTGCTCAAGAGGCCTCCACAGTAATGCTGAAAGCATACAAATGGATGACTTTGAGAACAAATCAGGCTGTACTTTCCACACAAATACAGTATTACTGTACCAAATTACATTTAACAAGTCTACTTTCTAAAATATTTTACATTTACATTGCTTGTAGATGAAAAACCCTGACAATGCAATTCTACAGTAACACAATCTCCTGCTGACCATTTTCTTTATAGATGTAATAAAGAAGAAGGGCTAGCTGAGATTTGTAACAGTGCTCTGAAATATGCTGAAGGGCTTCCTTCTGTTAGGTGTATTTGCATAGATTCATCTGGAATGTAAAAGCTGTAAGGATCACTTCACCTAGTTCTTTTCATAAAAATCTTTAGCAAATATCTCTGAAACCCATCTACCAAAGGTACACTAAATATACTACCTGACAATGAGTAAATTAGCAGGTACATTTCTACTATTCAAAATACTTCATGTTAAAGTACAGTCAAGGACAATTGCCAATTTTAAAAAGCAGTGAGGTTAAACTGAGGATCAATACAAACCCTTTCTAAAATGAATTCTAAGATTTTCTTCTGCCTTGTATTGACAAGTTTAAGAACCTGTTGACATCAGATTTTAACACTTTCAGAATGCTCCTGAAAGCTGTGGCAAATAAAAACATATCTGGTATTTCCCATAAATAAAAACCAAATAAACTCTCCCTACTACAATCATCTCTCTCTACAGAGACATGAAAACAACTAAAGTATTTTTAAATTAACATTTCAGACTTCTTAACCGGCACTAACACTGAAAAAAAGTAGTGCCATACTTCTCCCACAAGGTAATATTGAAAACTCTAGGCATTAAGTTTTTTTATGAACAGCCAGTATACTGAAGAAACTATCTCACTCCAACAACTTTAAAGAAAATCAATTAAAAAACCATACAAAATGTGACAAAATAATGGACATCCTACAGATAATTTTTTATTTGACATCCATAACACAAAATAAAAGGAATCATGTTTCTCTGCTTTCCTTCTATAAGGTGTCTTAAGATCAAATATTGCTTGCACAAAAAAACAGTGGCAAAATTTTTACAGCAAGACTGGAAATGGTCAGTATTCCATGTATTTCTTTGCCATGAAGTCTGAAAGGTTACACATAAATTATTAAAGTAACAAATGATGCAGTACAACCTTGCATCTGATTTTAAGAAAAAAATTTTAATTTTTTTTTCTACCACAATGCACATTCAGAAAGCTGGCAAGATACTTGATGTCTAGGCTGACTTGAATGTCAAGTGAAGTGAAGTGATGCTTTCAAGTTAATACATAGCAGCATGAATGCACTTAAATTTAAGGGCTTATGGGGTGAGCTTTGAGAGCTAATAATAAAAGCAACCAGGTAGGCAACATTATGCCTTTTTGATTTGCAAAAGTTACAATTTCCCCTTAAAAACCTTTTAAATCAAAATGACATCTGTTTCAAAGCTTTAACAGGGACCAAATTACTTACTTTCAATTCAGCTGGCTGATTAAGTGTCTGTGTTCTCTCACTGAACTAACATTGTCAATAGGATGGGATAAACTGGCATTTATTGACGGAAGGAGCCAGCAACAGGAAATACTCTGTGCTACAGAACTGCCTAACAACCCAACACCCACACTTCTGAGTATGGAGGTGCACTGGACTGCCACCAACCTAAAAGGGGGGAAAACATGTCCCTGCACCAAATGACACTGCTTTGTAACAGACATGCAATAAGCCCTCACATTTGTTTTCCAAAACCAAAGTGGAGTTTACTTTTTGTAGCAGTTATCACTGTTCATTACTTCTCCCTATTGCCAAGCAAGAATTTAAATAAGAATTCTTATAAACAAAATGTTTACAGTTTTCATTTTAAAAAGCTACAAGAACAAATATGTTCTTTAGAGAGTATGGTCTTCTAAAATGGGAATACATTAAGGAAAATTTGTACTGCATTAAGTGCTATGGGTTTATACTGTTTACCAGTAATCCTCAAAATCATCATACAAAGCTGCGAAGAGGACAGGCATGGAGGGCTAAATTTGCTGCCTAAAATGTGACAGCTGCTGGAGTGCTATGACTACACAAATCAGTATATACCATAGAGCAGACTCTATCCAAACGCTATTTCTGTAGAAACAGCTAATCCATAGGAATTGAAATGGCCCTTAATCTTTGTTACAAGTTTCATATTCTCTAAAAAAGACCATCTTAAAGTTTCTCCTCTAACAGTCCAGACACCATGTTACTTACAGTTTCTACCCACCCAAGACTCTTTCCAGGGATGTAGGACAGAAGCTTCATTATGACTATCAAAACCTTCATGGCTCTGGAGTTTCTGCTCTAGTCTGCTGCTGGCTTTGGAAGAATCTTATCCTTATTCTTCCCAGATGTGACTTTCTGTCACTGTTTTGCCTTTAAACATTTTAATCCATAACTTGTCTCTCCTTAGCCTACATGACTTTTGGTAAAAAATACGGTTGTTCATAGTGACACTCATGTATTTAAGAAGTAACAGTGACACAAGTATTCTACAGGTCTTCGCTACTGAGAACTGCTGCTATAGCCTAAAGATTTTATTGCATGAAGATGGAGAAGATATAATATTACCATAACAATTTTGGCAAAGAATTTTAAGTTACTCAATAGCCAAACTTTACAATATTCATTTCCAGAAGTTAAAATTTAGTCAGTCCTTCCATGGAGTAACAATACAATGAAAATTAAAAAAACATCAATAATATTAGCATTTCTTATTAAGCAGCAATGTAAATGAGATACTCTTTACTCATCTCTTTATAAACAATAATATCTTAGCAAATGAATTCTGCAATAAAAAAGGGCCAGTAACTAAGAAAGAAATAATTCTTATGTGAAGGCTAAATGCAAAGATACCTAAACTTGATATCTGAAGCAATATCTTCCCATGTGTGGTGGTGTAGCATGGCTGGGATGTGAAGTTTAGGCAATGTACATTATGTTATAAGCCTATAGACAAATGGTTGAGGAAGCAATGACTGGAATGAATGGCTCTGCAACTGAGAAGTATAAATAACCTTCCTTACATTCTAGCACAGAAAACAGGTGGAAGACTTATCTCATTTGGAATTAAAAAAAAAAAAAATTTTTCCACTAACTTTCACTATATACATACCAATGTGAGAGAAAAAAAAAAAAAGGCATACATGCTAGATTTTTTTCTTCCTCAATTTTTCCTAAGAGTTGACCTGGCAATTTTCAATTCGAATCATAAGAATGTTAAAAAAAAAAAAAAAAAAAAAACAAAAACATCAACATCAATTGCAGTTCTGGTCTTGTTACAGCCTCTTCCACCCTAACAGTACAGAAGAAAGAATAAGTAACAAAGCTGCTATGTATCTGACCCTCATCTTTTCACTCTCCTTTTTTTTTTGTCTACTGAAACTAGCTCAAAACTACCCATAATGCTTGAAGAATAAGTAGCACCACTTTTACAACATCTTATCATTATCAATATTCCTATAAAGATAGGGGAAAGCATGACAGGTTTTAGTTGATAAAACTTGCTACTTCTTAATACTTTCTAATAAAAAAAGAAAAAATTAAACCCATTAAACCCAGATTTTTATTTTATCTGTAGTTGATTATTACTATTGCTTACAGGCTTTGAGAAAGAAGTTCTAGGTAAAAAAATTTCTCAAATTTCCCTATCTGGTCTCACAGGAAAGACACTTGATTTAGCAACTCTTCTCAACAGAGTATAAAAATACAAACTTAATTTAACGCTACAAGATTACCAGGGCCACAGTGATGAACTATGTATCCAAAATAGAAATTAATTATGCTAGGGAGTTCTAAAAATATTCTAAGATTAATCATCCTCTTCATTCACCCAGACAGGTCAGTATACTTAGCTTTTGCTCTTTATCTTCTAAATGTGCAGTTTACACATCAAGAGGATAAACCAGTTGTTAGAGTAGAGATGGTAAGAAACTGATTTATTTCAGGCTTTTTGTCAACTGTGTTATTTAAAAAGTTTAAAAGAACAGCAAGGATATCATATTCTGCAGACAGTAAAAAGCAAGCAGTTTGTGAAGATATTTCTTGCAATTTATTTTTGTTGTTTCTTTAAATGCTTTCCTATTTTTAAATTTAAAAGGATGTTTTGTTATATAACTTATGTACTGAAGCCTTTATAATACTGCTGTTAAATATACACAGCCTTCCTCTAATTGCATTTCTTAAGTTTATATCAACTTCTTTATCCTATAATTCATGGCAACTATGAAAACATTAATGAAAATAAAGTCATTTCCTAAGACTGAACCATCTCATCAGAGCACTGCCTGTTGGAGCAAGTACAGCCTCTGTGCTGAAGTAGCCATGCATTTTTAATGAATTAGGCTATTGATAAGACTAAAAATGCAGAAATAAAATGTCCTTGAGAAGGATCTCATCATTCTTTATAAAACTACAGAGGAAGTCAGAATATACTATCAGAATATATACAGAATATATACAGAATATACTATCTTTTGAGACCTACCTTTTACATAACTGCAGTTTTACAAACCACATTCAAAACTTGCTCCAGAGTTGCTGCTTATTGGAGATAAAAGCAATATATCCTATACTCAACAAAGCAGAAGACGAATAACACAAAATACAAAAATATTTTTGTACTTCTTATAAACGCCAGAATGTTAAGGCAAATAGTTAATAAAAATGGGATATTGCTGAGACTGACCAGATCCTCCTCAACAAAGAATTAATTCTCCATTTATGATACTGTATTGAAGTCTGCCTACACAAGGCTACTGAATAAACTAGTACTTAAAAAACACTGTTCTAATTTAATTTTTGCACAAAGTGTAAAAATGCACACATACACACACACATAAATATATAAATACATCCTTTCTAAAGGAAATAGTTTGGAACTAGATTAAAATAAATAGACATACACAAACAGCAGGAGTTAATTAAGAGATTTCTCCCCTACAGATAAGCTCTTAAAGAATATTTAACATTCTTTAAGAGAATGTTAGAATCAGAATCCAGACATTCATTATCAGAATTACCATTCAAAATAGCTGTCAAATGCAGAGATTTTGTAATTAAAAACAATATTTTTATCATAAGTAATGTGTTCAATTACATCCAAGTGGTAAATAGCTAAGAGTTGTTAATCATTAAATTACACAGAGATTTTAAATCAATTATTTGAGAGCTAAATAAGAAGATGCTTAAGTGCCTTCTTAATATTAACAAATAAATATTAATCTATAACTATGGCAAAAATAACCATGTGTGTACCTAGTACCCACAAAAAACTTGCTTCATTGAATGTAAGGACCTAACTTACCAAATGTTCTCCTGTTATTTTTAACTTTCCATGACTATTTTTCAGCTGCCTTACAGCTCCTAGCTGGAGAAGAACAATACAGTTGCTTCTACATTGAAGATATTTATCTAGATAGCCCCAAAAGCCCAGCTTTCCTAGAGACCTGTTTCTAAACAAGACACATAAGTTTTGTTCCCTGTAATGTCTCTCCACATGTATATCCATTAACTTTACAGGCTAATGAGGTGCTCTAACCTAAAAAAATTAGCAGCTACAATATTACAAGTTTCTAGGAAGTACAAACTTTAATGTTTATATACCGACTAACAAAAGGAAAATCACTGTCTGCTAAGCAGCTTCATCCTGCAAGGCAATATAATCAAACATACCAATTTCTCATGCTATGTATATCAAGTAGGACTGACAAAGCTAACAGCCAGATTAGGGCTGGACCTCCCTTTAGGCCTAACTAATCCAGCTGGCACGACTGCAATATCACTTCAATGTGTGCATCGCTGCCAGAGACTTCTGGCCCCTTGAAGTATCAGGCTGCTACTACCAGTTAATTTTCATTAAAACAGGAGAGGGTACAATTCCAGTGAGAGCAGTCCCACACAGAGAAGCAATCTTATCTGAAATTACAACAGCAATAGGAACTGATGGCCCTCAGCCTGCACGTTTATAAAATTCTCAACTTTTCAGCAGAATTTAATCTCAAAGGAGCTGCACAAGTAGAATATGGAAATGTATAAGAACCACAAAAGTACTACCATGCAGACAAGGGGTGAAGATGTGGGACAGCACTGTAAAGCCTCTGTGTCATCGTAATTTTTATTTCAAACAATTGTGGGTACTTAATTCATGATTAAAAACGTAAGTATTATAAGTAAGATAAGAAGACATTAATAAGCTGAAATAAAAGTATAAAATGGAAGTGCATTCCACAAACCTGTGCTTAGTTCAGATGAACTTATTGGAAAGAATGCTTTTCCACGGAGTGCACATAGTGCAATCAAGCACTGGATAGTAAATAATTAGTATAAAGTATAATAAATGACAGGACCTCAAGTGTCTGAAAGATGGGGTTTCCACAAAAGGGTAATCCTAATACAGTAAAATTAATTTCCATGTGGAAATTAAGCAAAAAGATAGCAAATACACTTTTCTGCGATGTGTATTTTCTGGCTGCATGTTATTTGATGATTTAGAAAGTTACTAAGAGCAGATACCTATCAGTCTGTGTGGCTTTAAAAGCACCAGTCTACTGTCAAAACATTCACATTCATCAAGTGGTTCCTTAGAAGAGCACTTGTTTTTATTATGCTAATATCCAAACACATAAGTAAAAACAGCTGCAGAAAAAGAGGCAGGAAAGAAGCCTTTGGCACAGAAAACAACACTTTTATCCTTTATCTCTGCATGAGCAACATACTGTCATCTTTTTCTCCCTCATCTTTCAGGGGGCACAGCTTTAACTGGTGGAAGTTTGCTTCAAGTATCCAGTAGCTGCCATCAAAGGCTTTCTGGGTCAATGAACTGTATTCACTGCTGTGAATAAAGAATGTGCTCAGAAATGAAACAAAAGCACATGATTTTCAAGACATCTTGGCACAAAGATCTTGATCAGTAATGTCTTGAAAAGCCTGAAGAAAAGTTATCAAAAGAAAATTTTTGACCTATTGCAAGATAGGTCAAACTCTGAACTAAATTAATATTTGGGTCTTCTAGACTTAGAGTAGAACAAAGTATCTTCAATCCAGCTGCAGCCCAGACATAACGCAGTTCACCTCTTTTGATGGCTCATGAATAAAGGAACAGCTACCCTACAGCACTTATCTAAACACCATAGCCTCCTCATCTCAAAATATCCCATGCTCCAGTCTTAACCTCGAAAAACAAAGTGTACTTTTAACTGGATAATTCCAACTGCTAGTACTCTAGACTGCAAAACTGCCAAGCCACTTGGGAAAAGTTCCTTTCATGAACTGATTAACATGTCAAGAAATACACTTAATGAAGAGATACTATACTGAGGAATACTGACTCTCACAAGCCTTCTATTAATCAGAGACTGATTAATTCGGTTGAAAAGCAACAATTGAAGAAATAAAATGGAACAGTTTTGTAAGGCTTCTATCATATTCAAGTGTAGGCTACACTACCCTGATTCTATTTCACTGCCTTTTGCACTTCCACACTGATATTTCTTAGCATAAATCATTTTTTTTTTTTTCTGGGTAGAAGCAAAGATTGATTATAATGAGAGATTTTAGCTTAATTTACTGGATGTTTAGACTGGTTCTCAGTTAAGACAAGGCGGGGAATGGAGTAATATGGTACGGCCAGCTTTGGTGTAGTTTCTCCAAGGTCCTGTTTCCTCTTCTTTATTAGTCTGACCACAGCAATGGTACTTCACAAATATGTGACAATGGTTAAGTTTTAGGGGAAAATAATTAAATTTTTTGGTGTGTTACGATGAAGAAAAGTTTTACATCCACTAACTAACTAAAGGAAAAAAAAGGATAAAAAAATTAGAAAATATTGCAATCTATACTGTACATAATATCTGTGATTACTATTGGATACACAATAGCAGTTGACACAAAATACATTTAAAATGTTAAACCTCCATAACCTCCTTTCTGTCCTTCTAAAAAAATCAAAGCCTTCAAATAATTAAAATGTCTAGACCTGCCAGCACTGTTCATATGGTCCTGCCCAAGAGTATTTTAAAAGCCTGAGGAGTGCATGTCTTTGGCATTTACAATTAAAGTCTGCATTGGAAGAAGCTAAGTCTTGCTCCCAGCTCCACAACTTGACCAGAATTCCATTCCTCCAATTCTAGATAGGAATTACAGGCATGTGCTCTGATTAAATAAAAATTAAAAAAAAAAAACCAAAACAAACCCAAAACAAAAACAACCACCCCCCTCCCCCCCAGGCCAAAAAAACAAAAAAAAACCCAAACCAACAAACTACATTCTACATTAAAACAATGAAGTGTGAAGTGTTAAGTATGATGAGAAGATGTGAAGATAATTATTCAAACTGTGATTGCCAGTACACATTTGCCTCTAGGATGTTCAACTCTATTTGTTATCTATAATAGAAAAGCTTCCAACTGCACATATTCTTAACTAGCATACTGTTTTTCTGTTTTTTTCCTAAAGTATCCAGACTCATTTTCCCTTTCTCTTTTTTCCACGTAGTACACAGAATTATTATTTAGGTATGTATTTAGATGGTGTAACTGGTTTTACAAGAGTTATAAACACTCAAAAAATTCATTGCCATGTTGCATATTTTCTTTTTCTAGGAACATTTCTTTTTCATCTAGAATCTCCATGGACAATATGCAATATTCCAAAAAAAAAAACCCCAAATCCCCCCCCCCAACCCCAAAACCAACCAACAACAACAACAACAAAAACCTAGACACTGTAGGAAGAAACACTTACAGGAACACCAGTTAATTAGTTTTGATCTATCACTGAATATTGGTAAAGCAAATTATGAAAGAGACAAATATTCCCTACAAAGAAATAAATATCACAAAGGAGTTGAAATACTGCCCAAGTTTAATTAAATGCATTAACTATATTATATATAGTGTAGCAAGTATATTTTTAGTTTCTGTTACACTTTCCAAAAACTATGAAATTGTAGCAGGAAAGCATCTTCTCAGCTGATTCTTAAAGTCAAACTGAATGCAATTCTGTGAGACTACTTTTTTGGCACATAAATTTAAACAGCAAGAGTCTATCCAATTGAAGGAAAGTTGCAAAAGCAATTATCCTGCAATATCTTAAATTTATTGCAAAGACTTCCAATAACCTGAAAACAAATGCAATTGGGCTTGAGAAAACACACATTCACAATTTTATTTTTTTTTAATCTGTTCTGTAACAGCATGCAGAGAAATGTTCCTAATTGTGGAGCACTTAAGGAGTTTTACACAGTTCTGTGATTGCAAATGCCAAAATACAATTTTAATGCAGCAATCACATTAAGATGGAGCTCACCAATCATTTTACCAGAGAATGAAATTATGTCACAACATAGTAGACACTCTGCACGCAGTTCAGCCATATTTAAAGAAAAACTGTTTTTAGCTCGCCATGAAAAAAATGCTGTCACTTAGACATCATCAAAATTCTTCATAGAGAGCAGCATTTTAACTGAGTGGGGCAGGAGCCCCTGATCAAATTGAGATGCAGACTTAAAAGGCAGAAATAAAATGGGAAGAAGTGTATACTTTTCATTTATTCTCAGTTCAGTTTGTGCCTTTCAGAATTGTATAAGCTTGAATAAATGAAAAGATATGAACCTGACCTTCTATAATTCTACAATTACTGGCCAAGACTTCATGCAAGGCAGCATTCCTAATTTCATTTTATGAGAAGGATTTTGTAGATGACTAGAGAAACATGAAGACTTAGCAAACCCCTGGATACTTTAATTCTTTCATTTTAAATTGACTCTGCTTAGAACTTCCATTGATCTACTTTCATTCTTTTTACGATACCATACAAGATCCTTGATTAAATTCAGATAAAAGGCCAATGCTTTGTTTTTTGTTAGAGACACATGCAGTAGTTTGAGAAAGGTGCTGTGATACCTTTATGATTCAGTATGTGAATAGGCATTACAGTACCTAAGTTACCATAGGTTCAGACAAAGGTTACAGTCCCTTCCAACTGGAAGGAGTGAAAAGGTTATAAATAATCCTTATTTCATGAATAAGAAACTGCATTTAAAATATTCAAACATCCGACAGTTCATGAAGTTCTGTTAAAGAAAGTTAGAAATTCAGCTAATCAGTATAGCGTAGGACAAACCTGTTTCATGTGGAAATTTAAATTTGTATTTCAAAGGCCTGAGCATGTAACACCCACTGAATCAGAGACTGGCTGAGTCAACAGGACATGGCCTGAATAAATGATCTTTACTTAGGTCTAACTGAACAATAAAACCTGTATCATCTGTATCAAAACAAAACAAAACCAACAAACTCCCCTAAGCATTTTGACCTATTCACAGCTAATTTAGCTATAGTGACAACTCCATATGATAACTACAAACTGAAAAGTGAAAACTCTCAAGAGTGATAAAATTGGTAAAAGAGTCAAGGAGCCCATGTAAGTGCATTACTCACAGGGAACACACTGCAGGTTGCAGTGACATTGCATTTTAGGCTGGCTTGAGTCCAGGCTGCTTTAGCCAGCCCACAGTGTCCAATCCCCCTTCCATCAGCAGCTGAGCAAGTTTCTCCCCCTCTGGCCACTCCAACATCAGAGGCTTCCCTTACTCTGAGATGAATGTATATACTCCTTGTTGAACCACAGTACAGTAAAAGCTACTTGCAGAACTACGTTGCTTTTAAACATCCAAATTAGGTAAACTGAATTACATGAGAGACAACTTCTAATCTCTTGAATACCACCTGAGATGCTAAATAAAATAATTTTCTCTCTTATTGTTTGGTTTTCCTGCAGATATGAAATACCATGATATGTGATATTTCAATTCTGTTTAACAAAACAGTGCCAACTTTTAAAATCACAAATATGTTTGTTGATGCTATAAGAAACATTGTAGGCAATGTGGCAGAATGAGATCAAGTAAAGTGGAGGAGGTTTTTATGTATGTATTAATATTTAAACATAAATTTAAAACATAATGGTACTATAATAATACAATTGAAAAAATGACTACATTAAGAAGCTAAAGGCAGAATTAATACCACAAATTCATATGTTGCCTAGCTCAAATTAACAGTCACAGTTAACAGTGATCTTACATTCCCTCTCTTCTACTCTTTTGTGTACATACTCATGGAAAGGGAAAACCCCAAACAAAGTTTAATCACACATCCACAGACAGTAATAGTGGAAAAAATGCCAGGTACTGGGCAGTAAAACAGGCACTACTTACTTGATGCAATACAGATACAGTCAAACCTCTAAACAATTTTTACTGAAACATTCTTTTCATGTTAAGAGTATTTTACCTGTATTTGCAGAACAAAATCAAATTTCAAAGGCTTAACAGTCACCATGAAATGAATTCTAATCCTCCTGATATATCAACAAATACCTTCACCTTTGCTGAGAATATGCAGGCTATTTCGAAGATAAAAATAAATGTAATTCAGAAGTCAGAGCCATGCAATCTCATAAAGTGCACTCATAAAAAGTGATTCAGAAAAAATAACAAACTAAAATCAACATTTCAATTTAGCTCAGTCATAAAGTGTGGTCTTAACACGGACTTTGGAATTGATCCTTGACCAAGAAGATTTGACTAGATTTAAAGAGTGGTTTCTTCAGTCTTGAAACACAGACACATTCTGTCATTTCACAGCTCTCCGTGCAGAAAATACCCAGGAATATTTTATCACTTCTCTCTGAAATCCATTAAGTCTCTTGGGACCACAGACACTCCACATTTCAGCATTTCAAGAGTGACCTGCAGAATCAGCAAGCCACCCATGACAGCTATTGTAACATGATGCCTGGGATAACAGACAGGTGTTTTCATTCATCTCTGGGGCAATGCACTCAGCCCAAAACAACAATGCATCAAAGGGGCTTAGGCAGTACAAATACAGAAATGGGTCCTATTCAATTAAAAAAATGTAGGATTCAGCTGACAGAAGAGATGCTACCACTTATCTGAAGTAGGTGGTTTTGGGTTTACCTCACTGCCATTACTTGAAGCTAGAGGCAGAGTAGTCTCCTACCAGGGCTAGGAGGCTTAGTTCTTGTGGCAGATTTTCTGTAACTCCCTCCTAACTGCTGAGGGGCCAGCAGCCCCAGCCCAGACCTGCATCTCATGGGGAGCAACTTACAGGGCATCAACCACAGTGAAGGACACTGACAGGCACTTATTTTTCTGGAGAAACAGCAGAGACCAATCACAGTTCTTCATCAGGCCAGAAAAGCAGCAACCACTTTAGCATTTTACAGCAGATTCATAGGTACTTTTATCACAAGCTAACATAACCAGTGCTGATTTTACACACTCACAGCACTGGCCCCCAAAGGAAAGATCTGGCAGGTTTTTCTCTGTGATGCACAGTCAACTTCACCCTAGATTATATGCAAACTGCTTTTCTTGCAGAATATTCATATTTAATTAAATAGGAAACTGCAGGGTTTCCACACAGTTCTGTAAATATCAATGAAATTTGATGGAAGTTTCTATACTTTGAATTTCTATAAAATGGGTCAATGGAAACAATGAAAAAGAATGCTACTGTTGTCTTCCTTGAACCTTTGAGCTTCATGGAAATTGCTCACTGTCCTGTACACCAGTCTTACAATATCAGTTTCACAGTCACATCTGTGTTGGGGCTGTGTAACAGGGCTGCCTGCAAGAATGCCCCATCTACTCCTACAGACAGCAACCTAACAGCTGAATTCTCTGTTGTAATGGTCCTTTACTATTGACATACATTGGTTACAAGTTTGACAGAGAAGCAACTACATCAGTTTTTCCTTTCAGAAATGGTGAAGCCTGAGATTTAGCTTCATTGAACACAGGCTGTTGCATCCCTAATGAGTTGCTCCTTATGCTCTTTCCATACCAGCAAATGCTTGTCATTTCAGTGCTAAATATATCATATCTAAGCATCATATCTTTATGTAGAAACAATATGGAAAGGTAATAACTGCATATTTGATTTATTGAAGCAAGTATGCAACAAGAAATTGAAGAGTCAGTTTTAAGATGCATGATTTGTCTTGGACATGGTATAAAAAGTTGTTAATTTTAATTAATAATATGTATACTTATATACACAGAGATACACATACAGTATTTGCAATAGTTGTTTAGTTCTGTAGACTTTTCTACATCTCTTACTGCTCTTCTCTTACTTATTAGCCCTGAACCTGAATCTGAATATTAAAAATCTTTTCAAAGCATTTTTAGTGAGATGATAAGTACATAGATGTATCCACAGCATAACAATCTCTTCTCACCCTCAAGTCCCATTCAGCCAATGCTCATGTAGCAAAAAATGGCTGCAGGAGGAAAATGCTGAAAAATCATACATCTTCTAGAAACAGTTGTCAAAGTCAGGAATTAAGGATCAAGTATGTCATTAAAGCCTGTCTAAGCTGTACCAGCAGTAAGCATCATTGGAGATTATGTTTAGATTGAATTCCAACATTCAATTTCCACATTGGTATCTGTGCATTTACAGCGCATCTAATCCAGCTACACAGCAGATTTAATTAAAAGGCAGATTCATTCCTTTCATGCCCTCTCCCTTTTAAATCTAGCAAAATCAGTACCCCTATCCCAGCTCCAAGCCAAATCAACACGTGTTGTAGCATAAAACAGCCTTTCCCTTTTAAGTGTAAAGTTGTTTTTCCATTTTCTGTGCTAAATTGCTGTGTGGTACTCCAGTAACCAGCTTAATTCTAGAAACTGGCAAACTAGTACACTTATATATGCACACATACATGCACAGTATGTACATACAGACCTTGCAAGTTGTTTACTGAATCAGCTTATTGCTAAAAAATAAAACTAAAGCTTCTACCACAAATAAGAAAATAAAGATTTTTAAATGTTAATTAACAATAACATTCCTAAAAAGCAGGAGGAAACAAATACTAACTTCAGGGGATTAAATTGAGAAAGATTAAAGGATAGCAAAATCTTTACCTGCTGATAATATGAAGTGACTGAGGTCAATACAATGCACATGGACATGAAAAAAAATGATAGGATTGAAAATATTTTATGCTGAAATTGGCAGTCTGTTGAATGAACTACACAGCATAACGAAAACTTTCAGGTTTGACTGTTAGTTTTTGCAAGTTTATTATTCTGACTTAGTGTCACATCTAAATATGGATTCTGCCCTTGCCTGTCAGACTGCTCTTCTTGAACTTTAAGATGCCCCTTGGCTTCTTCAACATCTGATCCCAATAATTCTCATACCAAGACTCTTACCATCTTACTTTGATCAATCCCACAACAAAGAATACAATTGAAAGCTCTATTTCCTGGCCTGGTAGTTGACAGTTAAGACACAGTAGTTTTGCTCATTTTGCAGCTAACCAGAATTTCCAAAATAAGGTTATAAAATCTCTGTTCCTTGGATTTTCTTATTCCTACTGAAGGACTGCACTTTAAAAAATGTGTGCTGGCTAATAGATGCTGTGCTGCAGCCACTGGCAGTCAGCAGTTCAGCAAAGCAGCCCCATATCCTCTGAAACTAGACTTGTGACTGCATAATTTTGGTAACACCTAGAGATCTTCAAGTTTGGAACTGCAGAGAACTGGGCACTGTCCAAACACACTGGAAGCCATGATTTTTTTCCCCCACAGCTATTGTTAAGTCTTTTTAAAAAACACATCCCTATTTGCAAGAAAAAAGTAAGTAAGAGAAGCATGTATATAAAACAAGAAACTACCTAATCTTACAATTTTCATTACTATAAGCAGTCATCAGATAAAAAATAGGTACTTCTTCCCAAGCTTGCTTCAAAATAATTTAGACTATTACAGAAGAAGATAATCTAAGAACTGAAAAAAAACCTTAGAACTGTTGTCAAAGAACATTTAAAATACAAATGTATATAAAGTTGGGGGAAAAAAGTCAGTGTTTCTGAGTTTGAAAATAAAAGGAGGAATCTGTCAAAGCTGAACAAGCTAGTTCATCTCCAAATCAAATTTGGGAAGAGAGGTAGATTAAAATGTAAATTTATTGAGTGTGGAGACACTTTTACTGTATTTTTATACTTGGATTTTCCTGTGACTTTTTTCATTATCTTAACACCTTTCTTGCAGGATTGACTGTCATTGGTCATAAGAAAACTCAAAATCTGATTCTTTATTTCAGCATTAAACCAGAAATATCTACCGTCTTTAAAAATCTAAGATTACAAATAGTATTTATAAAAATACCCCCTCGATTTGAATTTTATAACTGAGTTTTTAAAGGTTCTGTAGAATAAATCATGATTAAATTAATTTTTTAGGATGTCTCAACATAGGGATGGAAAATTACCATCAGTACTTGGAGAAATAAAAGAAATGCAGATTTTCTGTTATCCTGAGGTACCTAGGTTATTGAAGTCAATCAAACTGAAATGAAAAATCCTAATAAGAAAAGTATTATTTGCCTTTAAATCCAAGAAAAAATAAATACATTTGTTTCTGTCAAAGCTACTATGAAAAAATCATCTCTTGCTACTATTTGTAGTTGAAACTCAGGTTACTATAATTCTTTTTAGCAGAATACTGGCTTTCGGCCTTTTTTTTTACCATTTATTTTTCCTGTCATATCTTAATGTTTTGGTTCCTTTCTGAAATTTTCTGAATTTTTCTGAAATTTTCTTTGAGTCTTCAATTCACTTCCATAAAGCTGCAAATATTTTTTAATGAGACTCTACTCAGACTCCACATTTAGCTAGTTGTGAGAGAGAAAAGTGTGACCAGACAAGATTAAATTGAAAAATCGCATTCTTAAAAATAAAGTTAGGTTTAAATAAAAATAACTGCTATTAACACCAAAACACCTTTAATTAAAACTGCTGAAAAAAAGAAAATTCTTAAAACCCAACAGCTTATCCCTTAAAAAAGCACATACTCTAGATATTGCTAAAACTGTGAGCCAGTGTACCTCAATGCCCTCTGTGCATCTACAAGGGCACCCTGGAATTATTTAATATAGGGAACTTTTTTGTTTCTCATGTGGCTTATGGGACAAATAACTTACCTTCTTAATGTCATTTTGTGTATGAGGCGCAACTGTATAAACTAATCTGTGTACTTCAAAAGAGCTAAGACTAATAACTGATTTTATTATAGAGTATTTGCTGACCATTTCTTTTCCTTATCTCACTGCAAGAGTGAATGTTTTCTGGGGAATAAGCATTAATACCAATTACTCAGGACTTTTCTTTCTAAAAAAGGAGTTATACTCCTTTAAGATTTCAAAAAAATCCAGGAGAAAAGTGGTGAGTTGCTGATATACATGTTGTTCTGCAAGGCAGTTGAGGCGGAAAAACAGTGCCCAGCCCAGTCAGGACATCAACTGGTGGTTCATTCCTCCTTCTGATCACTTTGCTGGGGCTTTGGCCTGCCACAGCAAGAAGCTGTGGTGTGTACAGGAGGTTCAAACTGCTTAAACAGTTCCAGAGATAATGTGCAACTTCCAGTCTCAATAGTCAGAAATTCCATGCGTATCAAGACAAGAAAGAAAAAAAAAAATAGACATTGACCACTGTGTCCCCTCTGCTCAGAGCAACCTGCCATGTACATGGATAATGTATATCCATGTTCTTTTCCCAAAGACAACTCGATACAATCCACATCACCTGACACACCACTCTTGCACACACATTTTTGACTTGCGGGATGAAGTCAAGCTCTGACATTTTGAAAAAGGTCAAAAATACATAAGAAGACCTGGGTTTGAGTTTCAGAAATATGAGTCAGAGAAGAGGAGCTTCTACTGCTAAGAGAAAAAAATATCAGTTTGCATTTACTTCAAACTCTGTCAAGTTAGAATTAAAGAAATTAACGCTTCTATCTGTTAGCCTGATGGCCAAGACTAATGGGTTGCATTAAAAAATAGTTAGAGAAATCTTAATGCAAATTTTAACATTAATTTCACACAATGATATGAAGAAAGGGTTTCAGGTTTCACCTCCGTCAAAACCAGCAGAAGCCACAGTGGAAACTGGAAGGAAATCGCTTGTACTAAAACTAAACTGTCTAATAATAGTGAGAATGGGAAAATATTTTGCTGTCTGGATAGTTATTAACCTGGGGGAAATGAAAAATTCATATTAATTCAAGTTACTTTAAAAGCAAAGAATTTTTTTTTCTTAAAGTTCATTGGAATTTTCAGAACTATTTCACACCATGAAACAACAAACAACAGACTTCCTCTTGTGCACAGATTCATGTACTTGTGCCTATTTTTCTTCAAAAGACCCGAACCAAGCAATAGTAGAGACATGAGTGCTTTATAAATTGCTTTCTATTTAACATACCAAACTAACACACAATATTGAAAAAAAGTATTATAAAGGCATTTTATTTTTTTTTAATATTGCTAATTTAATTTGGAACTTTCTGATATTTTATTCACATTATTGAATTTTCCATCTGTTTCGAAATATTTTGTCCTTAAACCAATTCTGTGCATATATGCTGCTTTATACTGCCTGTATGGAAATAAGGACTAATGGAAACCATAAAGAGTTATGCAGCTTCTCATAGTTAACCAATGGCCCATGTGCACTGTACAGAGAGCACCAAAACTACAATGGTAGAAGAATTTAATACCTTAAATGAATGCAGACACAAAAGAGGACAGTTTTTTAATAGCAACAATAGTCATCCAACTGCTAGAAAAAAATTGATTTCCAGGAAAGTAGTTTATTCTCCAAAGTAATTATAAATTTAATATATGCCCTTTTGAAACATTAATATAAAGCAGAAATACTTCTATCACTAACCATCAACAAGTAAAGCAGTGTTGTACTATGCAGTGGAAGGCTATGAAATTGCTTATGAATCTGTTCAGAGTACAGCTCACTAGCAAAGAGCAATGAAATAAATTATTTGTCAATAATGCATCTTCTTCTAAAATCTCTGTGAACATAACCTTCTGTATAACAAATATCTGATTCAAATATTTTGTTGCTATTTTCATAGCTTAAGTATGTATAAGCTAGTTTTTGGTTCATTTTGTTTTCGCAGGATTGCACAGAACAGGGCTGGATGTCAGAAACTGATTGGTATTAGGATTGGTTTAGTGCTAGGATCTGGATCATAAAGAATGATAAAAATAACAAACTCAATTTGCCAGTATACAGTACAGGGAACACTTCTATTTAATACCACCTGCCAGCAACCACATTGGCTCTGGCTTCAAAGCTCTTTTATCAAAGAGTTTAGCTACATAACTATATTCTTACACAAATTTTACCATCAGCCTTTTAAGAAGTCTCACTTAGCCCAGTCGGCATTTTCTGTCACTACAGGAAAATTGGGCAGGTGTGTAGTACCACACATTAGTGTAGTATATTACATTCCAAATGTCAGTACTTCTTATGGTTGACATTAAACAC
The DNA here is from genome assembly GCA_039654755.1 of Calcarius lapponicus. Lineage (NCBI taxonomy): Eukaryota > Metazoa > Chordata > Aves > Passeriformes > Fringillidae > Calcarius > Calcarius lapponicus. The sequence continues at coordinate 44,233,304 of CM077481.1, forward strand.
ATTCCCAGAAACTGTGAACTAAAAATACACCCTTCCTGAAAAACTACATTGTCAACCCCTATTTTTGAAACTTAAACACGATCATAAGAAGAAAATGAAATTTAAATTTTTATATACCAAAAAATTTAAATGAAAATTTAAAGACCAAGAAGAATGCCCCAAGGAGATAAAGTTCACAGTACACAGTTCATACATCATGTTTTGTTTTGATACAGACACTTTTGTATCCACACTAATATCAAATCACTCTTCAAGTAAGGTTATTTGAATAAAATAGTAAAATTACTCTTCTAAAGTGAAGAGTAATAAAATTTTAATATATAATAGTTCTGTTTTACCATAAATGAAGGACAATAGCACTCTTTCTAAAACACAATTCCACAGAAAAGTAATAAAAATGCTTTTCTGAATGAATGATGTTTGAAATTTTACAACCACAACACCCAGAAAAACTGATTATCAAGCAAAATTAAAAAATATTCCATTTCACCTAATAAATAAAAGCTAACCTTTTTTTTTCCAGTTTTTCAGGGTCAATGTTTACAAGTGTGGGATTTTTTTTTCAATATTAGGAGGGAAAAAAAACAACTAAAAAAACCTCTAGATTGAGTGAAAGAAAATAGAGAGGGAAAAAGGAAGAACTACAGGGACATAAATTTAGAAAATATGAAGCCAGATTGAAAAATCTCAAAAATGAAATTCTTCTTCATTCCTCTTTTATTTTGTTTTAAAATTCAATCCAAGAGTCAGATGAATGAATTATTCTCCTTCTACAGTCAGCTCATTTAACTCTGCTGCATTTATATTTTTTTTATCAGGAGAATGTTATAGTAAAATAGCTTCCATAAAATCTCAGGTGTGTCTTCTGTGTGCTAATACAGTCTTAAAAAAGACTGTAAAAATCTCAAATGTATTATTTTTCAAGATATTAATCGAACATCAAAGCAGCCATACAAAGTTTTCCTCTACATTTGATTTAAGAAAGAACTCAACCTACAGACTGTCTTTAAGAATAAATAAATAATTAATGAAATCCCATTACACTTAGTTTCAGGTTGAAAAATAGAAATAATTTGAGAATCCAAAAACAGAGAGCTGTAAAACAAAGCTGTCGTTTCCTGTAGCAAACCCAGTAGTGAGGAGAAAATGGACAGATAAACCTCCTCTCTGCAAAAAATACAGACATACCAAACAAAGAGTAAATAATAAGTTAGTAATGAAATAGTAAATAATAAAATATTCATAATTAAATGCTTTACATAAAGAGAAAATCCGAAATGCTATACAATGAAACAGAATCCTCTAGGGAGGAAATACTTAAATTAGAAGAATTGACATGTCCTGACTAAAGCAGTACGCTAGACAAAAGGAGGTATGGAATACATTCTAGACATCAACCTCATAAAATTTTGAACGGGCATCTTCTTTAATGGTGTTTATGTACCTGAACAATGTGGTGGTTGTTTCAGTACTGACACTCATGCCTGCCATTTCACACCTCACAGCCACCAACTAAGCTACTTTACAATAATCATACAAAATACCCTACCAAATATGGGAGAATAAAAATAAATCTAGCCACATCTTAATGTTCCAGTAAGAAAATGAAGTAAAAGCCTGACCTCCACTTGACAGGGCATTCAAAGTTAACATCTGCATAAAAACCGTGAACGTGAAAGTAAGCTTTAGAAAAAAACATCCCTTAAATACATTCTATGAGAATTTTTTACATTCAATAAAAGCCTCAGTACAAAGCACTTTGCTACTAAAACATGAGGATAATAGCAATTTGGAAAAAAAAAAACTTCAAAAAATTACAAAACCTTTAAAAAACTGTTAAATCCCCATGTAATTATATAGCCTTCCCTAAATTCTGTCAAGACAAATTCAAAACATTTCAGTGGAATATGCACATTTTTATATATTAATTTATAATCAAAGAGATTTCAAGTACATCTTTTAAATTCCAATATTTTTTTTCTAAGGAGTATCTGAGCAATGTAATATTGTATTGTGCTTTAAGTATCAAAATATTTCAGCAATCCAAATGTCCTAGAGAGAACAGGAGATGAAACAGTAGGAGATTTTTGCTGTCTGTTTACATCCACAAAATTTTAAGCATTTCTGATTTGCTACAGTTCTCAATCAACCACACATCATTAGCAATGTATTCAGTTTATACACTTCTATATTTTTTACTTTTCTCTGGCTTAATCGCAGATTATGTTATCTTGCACAGGATAATAAACTAGATCAGGTATGACAGAAGACTGTGCTGAGACACTGCCTGTAGAGACAATGACAAATTTCTTCAGTGCCCCTTTAAAATCCTCAGGAATGGTCCCTTTCAGCTAGTATCTGGAAAGGCAGCTTTGAGTCTGATCTTTATTATTTCTTGACTTGTTTCTAGTTGGAAAGAACATGCCCCTGATTAAGCCAATGGAAGAAAAAATGCCAATATTTTTGTGCTTCTGTTCCAATAAGTAGTAGTGCACTAGAGCTAATTAAAGGGACAACTGAGAAGAAGGGGTGGAATGAAATGCTTAATGAGGCAGCCAAAAAACAAATCCCTCTCTGTCTCTCACATAGGCACAGCACTGTTAATACTCTCATAACTACATTTTCAGAGAAACAACCAGCCAGAAAATATTTTTTGATGAGTCAGAGTTAGGATTAAAAAAAAAAAAAAACACTAACCCAAACCACCTGAATACATACTAGTGTGAACTGTAGGATTCTTCTAAAATCAAAATATATTGTAATGGTAGAAGAACGATTTCACTGTAATTTACCGCAAATAAAAAAATTTGAGACTATAATACAGTATTTGCAACCTACACTGATAATCACTACAAGGGAGGCAGCACAAATGAAAACACTTAACACTTGTTCTAAATGCACTATTGTGTATGTGAGCAGTCAAAAAAAATAAACCAAAAAATAAATCAACCCCCTAAAGAAGCAGCCCTGCAACAATCTACTATAGACCCTTGCTGAAAATCCTGTCGAAACAAGCAGATGAATAAACAACCAGTGACTAGAATTTAGGTTCAACACATTATCAAACCTCAGTGTTACATAACACATAAAGTGTCAGAGATGCACAAAAGATGTGCAAAAAATCTACAATCACTTCCTGATTGGAGGAGTACTAGTAGAGTGGAAAAACCATAGAAGCAGATTTAGCTATAATGTTATTCTCCCAGGAAACAACAGCAAAAAACCCCACAAAATCCCCCAAACAATAACAACAGCAACAACAAAACAGACATTTAAAAAAGTCTTCTGTCTTCCTAAAGGTAGTAACTCAGAAAAACACATACACTTACTAAAAAACAGTTCTCAAAAGGAAATTAATACTTTTCAGGAAATTACAGAGGGAAGACCAGATATTCCTGATTCCAGAAAAGCCTTCAATGTCTTCATTCTCTTCAATGAGAGGAACTGTAGGTAGAAATAAAGAATTTGATAAAGGAATAAAAAGTCACAATTAGAATAGATCTTGACATTAAATGAAAGGAGATTGTTAAGTACATAGAATTTAGGCAAATATTGAGCAAAAACCAAATATTGAGCCTAAGAATATAGGTAAAGTCAATACAGAGAATGAGAAATTGTTTAATAGCTACAGGAAAACTTCCTGCCCTTACATGAAATGTGAGGAAAAAAAGACTGGAAGGAAGCAGATCATCAGTGGAAAAATCTTTTTTTTATTTTTGCTACGCAGTTCAGAATTGTTGGTGTACATATGAACAGCATCAGAGAAGACTGACACATTGAAAATAATGTAAGTTGATGCAGATCACCAGAAACAGTAACTTATATAAACTGGTTATTTTTTTAAAAAAGCTAAAAAGAAAATATGCCAAACCAGAAGATGAAGAGGAGAAGAGAAATCAGAAGACACTGAATACTGACAAGGTTCTAAAGACTGGCAGAAATATGTAAGATTAAGTAAAACAAAATCACAGAAAAGACCATACTGAAAGATCAGAATAAACACAGAGTAATAGGGGAAGTAATACACACTTTAAATATGAAAATGAATGGAAAAAGGGAACTTGAAAACATACTTCCCAGACATCAGTCTCTGATGAAAGAAATATAGTGTGACAATTCCAACACCAAACGCACCTGAAGTACTTCAGATTGTAATAAAGAATCATCTTCAAAAGAACAAGGTCCAGGGTTAAAAAAAAAAGGTGTTCTTTTTACATAGGGGAAAGCAGAGACAAATACAGACAACTAAGTCTCAAAAAACCAATAAAGTAAACAATAAGGATAATTGAGATGGATAGGAAGTATGACTTGATTAACCAGACTGAAAGTGAAAACGGAGGAGCATGATGTCCCAGAGCAGTCCACAGAATTAGAACACAAAGGAGGATACGTGGAGGACTTAAAGACTTTCACATATGTTAAACCAAAGAACAGTATTGGAAGTCAGTGTAGACGTACTTATTATACTGCAGCTGAACACAGACAAAATAAGGAAAAGACTTGAAAATGTTATTAGGTAACAGAAATGTCCTGCATTTATAGGAGAGAATGGATGAAGAGACTACATATTCTATAGAAACAAGCGTTAACAGCCTCTCTCTTGAGCAGAAATGTAATAAATTAGCAGATGGAAATAAATAGTATGCAAAAACCCAGAGCATTAACATGGCTTAAAAAGAGAAAGCATTATCAGTGGAATCAGATCACCTACCATTTTAAATACATCTGATCACCTACCACCTATAATATCAGAATTATGAAACTGCAAACCTACCACAACTCTCTTCTTAGAAATATGATTCTATATTCTAGCCTTAAAAATATGATTATTTTTAAGTACCACTTATAAGAAAAAAACACAATAAAAATTACTTAAATTAAAAGATTTGCTTTTTTTTCCCTTGTGGAAATGTCATCCCATGGTGATGAAATCTTAGGCATAATATATACTTCTAGAGATGGTATGAAAAACAGCATTATCAAGAAACTTGATACTGAAAATGAACTTCAATATAATTGCCATAATTATTTAATAAACAAATGCATTTTTCTCTGAAGGGAGGAATAGTATCTTATTTTCAAAATAAAATGCTGCTTCTGGGAATAAAGCCATATTTCTGTTTGTGATATCATGGAGAAAGAGCTCCCTGTGTAAGTGATTACTGTACTTGAGACTAAAGTGGTTCACAAATTCCTTTCTAATGGAACAGCTGGAAGCATGGATCAAGCAAGTCACCATAATCTGATGTTAAAAACTCCCAACGGTTTTGGTTCAGAGAAACAGGGGAAAAAAAAGCACACCATTGTTTTAATAATTTTAGCTGTTATGTTTATTTCCTTATCTACTGCCAGATCCTTTTGACAATATACACAAAAGAATCCAAGTGTACCTAGTATAATCAAAGCATTAAAATAATTTATAAATAAAATATTACTGAATAACGCACAATTTAGGAAGTAAACATACTTGCTCAGATAACTTAAAAGACTGGAAGATAAGGTTCATTTAAATTAATGTTCATTCACACTGACCTCTATATATTCACCCAATGCTTGCATTTACTTTACTACTACAAAGTTCTGGTTTTGCTACTCATTAATATAAGATTGCACTATGCAATAAAGCAGTATTAAATTGCTATGTTGCATTAAAATTGTCAAACAATAACCACTCCTCTTCAAAACAGCATTGCACAGGTGTGGTGAAATGGAGATGCCATTTCTTAAGCATTACCTGTATCTAAGTAAGTAGCCAAAGAAAACCTTCTGTATAAATACAGTCTATTTTGCAGTGAAGCATACAAAGGAAAACAGGCACCCTGGCAGCAGTCAGTGATAATCAATTTGAAAGCACATTTGTTTTGCAGTATTCAAGTGCTTCTGTTCTTCAAAAGGAAAACTGGAACTCATCAGGATCTTCTTGGCAAACGAGACTAAACTGCTGAATGAACAAAGTATGGCTCTGTAGAGCTGAATTACAACAAAATGAGCCAAGGCCTGATTACAAAATCAGAATACTTGCAAGAGAGCCACTACTTCTGATGTAAATCTAAGAACAGCCATGAAGATTTGCCCATTCAGAATGTGTCAAAAATTTACATTGCACTGTGTACACAGTGGACAACAAGCTGCTTTTAAAGCCGTAATTCTGAAAAATGGCTTAATGCTAAATAAAAAAAGGTACTTTAATTTTCATTCAGTTACAAATTATGCTATTGTAATATATCTCAGTAATATTGAAACACTGTTAAAATTACAGACTTACCAGCAAAACTAAGTGCACTGTACCTGAAACTGTAACTGCATTTAAACTCACATACATGCCCTATATTTTATTACAACATAAATCACAAGATATCCAATAAACTGACACTCTAATTAGCTTCCTCATTTTAAAACTTGTGTTTCTTCTCTAAAAAAAATAATTTAACAGTTTTGATTCTGCCATTGTTCAGAATCATTTATCAGAGAATAATTTTTCTGTCCTGCTTAACTGAATTAATAGTTTTCTACCATCAAAGATAAAGGCTCTTTCTGGCTTTTTCTTTCCTTTCCCCTCCACAACTCACTCACCTCTGACTGCGCACCCACTGCTTACTTTCACCTAATTCTGATGTCTTTCCAAGCAGAAGGTAAGCCAACTGAGTTCCATTAAGCCATTTCATAATATTAATGTTTCAATGTCATTACTTTGATGTTTCCAGGGAGCAGATCTAGATTCTGACCCGGAGGAACCTAAGCTGGACCGGGACAGGATGGGACTGCTGTCCTATTACAGTACATTCGGTTGAGCACTCAACTCAAACTATGTAAATGTGCAACCACAGTATGTAATGGCATAAAGCCATTTTTAATATAAATACCTGAAGGGATGGTAGTGGTGAAGGGGTAATAAAATGAAACAAAGGGGTAATGAAATGAACCTGAAATGAAGGGGTAATAAAAAATAGGACCATGTATGCCCAGTCACAGGACCAAAGTGGGTCCAAACTGAAATACAGAAGATGCTGTATGAACTTTGGAAAACACTCTTTGCTGTGAGAGTGACTGAGCACCTGAGCAAGGTACCCAAGGAGGCGGTGGAGTCTTCAACCTTGAAGATCTACACAGCAATCTCATTGTGGTCCCAGGAAAACAGATCCCCTATTTGAACAGAATGGTTGCATCAGATGCATTGACCTTTCTGGGATTCTGAGTCCAGCTCCTTCCTCTCGGCTGTCTGGCTGAGAAACAAGTCACTCATAAAGCACACTAACAATCTTAGAGGCAATTCCTCTCAAAGTTCCTCTTAATTATTTATTCAATCTTCACTGATTTGCTCCTTTTTACCAGACTGAGCTTCTGACATTCCAGGTTTTTTTCCCAGGAAAAAAAGCCTATCTGGTAGCTATAGTCTACCAGTTCTCTAAACAGCCACCCATGACAGTGACTCTTAGACTCTATCATTTCTTACTTTGCATTATTTTCAAAAAATACTGACAGAAGTTCTTCACTTACAAACTTCATCTTCAGCCAGGAAGCAGCTACCACTGATAGTGCCAGACAAGAGAAGAATAATTGATATTGTCTATCTTGACCTTAGAAAAGCTTTTGACACTGTCTCATAAAGGATCCTCAGAAAAAAGCTGATGGTCTGCATTAGCAGATAGTGAGGCAGACAGCGGAGAGGCTGAATTGCCAGGTTTCTTGCAACAGGCTTTGCTACATGTCTTAAATACTTCTACATCACTTCCCATTAATATGGTGGTTGCTTTGCTCCTGTACATTTAAGCAATCCAACTAAGAACTGAGGTTAAAGAAGCAGCTTGAAAACACACACCTGACAGGAAAACTGTGGATTACAGATTATATTTAAAATTTTAAGATTTTAAGGAAGCATACTAATTTAAATACTTACAGTATAATTTACTGTAAAACTATTTATTAAAAATGCTAGAATTTTACTGTTATTTCGTCAATATAAAATGTAAAGAGAAACATCATATTAATAGCAATGTGCAGGAAACCAAAGTCAAGTGAAAAGTAAGATATCTCAGTGTAGCAGCTACTGAATACATCATTTACATGTGCTCTACTCATAAGAAGAAAATATAAACCAGCTACTTTATAGATGACATTATGTTTATCATCTTAAATATTATATGCTGATATACTATCTTCCTCTGCTTTTTACTTATTAAAAGAGTGCCTAATCCTGAGTAAAGAATCACACAAATCAACTTGATTTTATCTTGTATACTGACCACTTCTGTTTCTAACATCTTATTAAATGGATAGAAAAGCCTAGAAAGAAATACGTGCTGTGGATGTTGTCTACATCCTCAGGCCACATAATACTTCAGAAATCCATCTGTGATTTGCACGTTGGGATTGATGCTGTTTTGCTGTGGATAAAAGGCCAATACAGCCACCTGGCTGCTGTCATGCCACTTGCACAGTGGTGTGTATTATCATAAAACACTAATAAGGAACCCTTAGCTCACCCCTTTCTCCCTTGGAATATAACTTTAGCAATCTCTTAATCTCTTTGTTTCAGCATGGAAATTGTTAATGTCTACTGCAGAATAAATGTCATTATCTGTAGAAGGAGGGAAGCCAGACAAGGAAAAGGTCATGCCAACTAAACAAACCACTGTTTGATCATATCAAAATGCTTGAGAACTGTTTTAGCAAAGCTGAAAGCAGAAAACAATACTTGAAATTTGGCAAAAACTGAGTGAAAGGGATGTTGCTTTCTGCTATCCTCTAGGAAAAATTACTGTGCAAAACAGACCTCTTAAAAGACAAAACCTTTTATATAACACTTTAAGGACTGCAGTAACAAAGTCCAACATTTCATAAGATCACTCAGAAATAACAATATGCAGGTTCCTTAATTTGGGCCACAGGTATTCACAGAATACAATCTTGGGTATACATTTCTCTTAAAGGGCTGACACTTTAATAGAGGCATAAAATGTACTGTGGTTGCCGGAAAAATACCTTTTTTTTTAATCCATATGTTTTACTGCACACTCCATAAATTATGTTCTGAACTAACAATGATTAGTTTTTCCTGTGCTCTTCTGCAATGATTATACCTAAAAGAACATCTCACACACATTAATACCTTTCTCCCTCTCACAGCAGACCCATAAATTTTTCCCTTTTAACAAGTGAAGGAATAAAAACAGATTAAGATCCTAAGGATGCGCTAGCTCTGAATGTCTAGTTTGAGAAATGTAGACTTAATTTACAAATGATTAAATACAGAAGTCATTGTGCTAATTCTAAAGCAATGTTAATTTCAGCAGTCACAACTAACATAATAGAGTATGGCTGATTTTACACTTCATTTATTTTTGGTTCAGATAAATAGACTGCGTAGTTAGACATAATGTTGAAAGGCTGGTCTTTTCATACCAAGAAAATCCCATTTTTGCCTAAAATACTAAAAAATGGCTGAGTATTTGTAATGGCAGAATCTGTGATATGAAAGTATATATATTTACAACAACCAATTATACACAAGATGCTAGGTTTAGACAATGCTGAGGCATGAGAAATACTCAATTTTTTGATCAAATTAAATTTATCCACAAACACAGGTTTAAAAAAATTACAGAGAACTATTTCATTCAAATTTCATGAAATTTATCGTTACGATTTTGTCCTTTACCTCAGTTATGGAGCAATCTCTTTCTAAGTTTTACAAAAAACTAAATATAAAATTTAGAAATTACAGCCTAAAACATGAGCACCTAGTAGAAATCCTAGCTTTTAATTTTCACTTTTCTTCACTTGTTCATACATGATGAGCTCATTAGAGGGCTTAAGGCTGGAGCAGTCTGTAGTGACCACACCCTTGCTGAGCTCATGATCCTGAGGAACGTAGGCCCAGCAAAAATCAAAGAGCAAAGTCAAGACCCTGAATTTTGGAAGATTCCAGCTGCTCAAAGAATTAGTGGGCGAGATCCCCTGACAAATTATCCTTAGGGACAAAGCAGGTGATAAGAGCTGGCAACTCTTTAAGGACACTTTTCTTAGAGCACAAGAATCCTCCATCCTTATTTAGGAAATCAAGCAAGGCAAACTGTAAACCTGTAAGGTTTGAAGAGCAAGGTCTGCTCCTCAAACTGAGGAATAAGAAAGAAATGAACAGCCAGTAGAAGCAGGTACATGTGGTCGGGAAAGGTAGAGGGATATGGTTCAGATGTGTAGGGATGGGATAACAAAAGCTAGGGCACAGACATAAAGGGACTTGGCAAGAGATGTGAAGAACACTAACTGGGGATCTGTAAGTGTGTCAGTCATAAAAGAAAGCCCAAGGAGAATATGCAATCTCAGTAAATGTGAAGACAGAACTCGTGACAATGGATTTGGAGAAGGCTGGGGTTTGCCTCAGCCTTCACTGGCTTCACTTACAGTACTTCAGGCTTCTCACTTCAATCCATGAACCTCTAAGTTGGGGAAATGAAATCTCCCTCACTGTAAACAAAGAGCAGGCTTGGGACCCCATGATGAAACTGAACAGCCACAAGTCTATGAGGCCTGATGAGATGCATCCTAGAGTCCTGGCTAAGGCTGTTGCCAAGCCTGCAACAACTCTCAATCATATCTGAATGGTCATAGCAGTCAGACAAAGTCCACTATGGCAGGAAAAAGGGAAGCATCATTTCTACTTTTAAAAAACACAAAGGGAGACCCAGATACTACAGAGTGGTGAGCCTTATCTCTGAGCCTGGGAAGATCAGGGGGTAGATTCTCACAGAAGCCTGTTAAGGTACATATGAGATAAGGAAGTGACCTGAGACAGCCGAAAAGGTTTTACTAAGTCCAAATTTTGCCTGACCAAACTCTGATGTGGGGGCCTTCAGTGACTGAGGGACTGCAACAGTCAACAAAGGGAAGACTGACTAACATAATCTACCTAGATCTCTTTAAATCTTTTGGCATACATTTTAAGGGTAGACTATTTGGGGAATAAGGAACTGGCTGGATGGACACAGCCAGACAGCTGTGGTATAAGGCTCTATGTCCAGATGCAGGCCAGTGGAAGTGATGTTCCTGAGGGCTCCCTCTTGGGACACGTGCCCTTCAATACCTTCATCAATGAAACAGATGGATGGAGTGCACACTCAGCAGGTTTGCAGATGACACGAAGATGAGTCATGCTGTTGACGGAATGGTCTAATATCATCCAGAGGGATCTGGAAAAGCCTGAGAAACAGGCCCACGACAACCTCATGAAATTCAACAAATCCAAGTTCAAGGCTCTCCACCTGGCTCAGGGCAATAAGATACATGAGTATGGACTGGAAGTAGAATTGAGAGCAGTCCTGTGGAGGAGGACTTGAGGTTATTCTGGATGAAAACCTGGAGATAAGCAGATAAGCGAATAGTATGCACTTCCAGCCTAGCAAGGTGATCCTTCCCCTCTGCTCTGCCCTTGTGGACTTCATCTGGAGTCCTGTGTTTAGCACAGGGGCCTCGAGCACAAGAAGGACATGGACCTCTTAGAGGGGGTCCAGAGGAGATGACATAGGGCTAGACCACCTCTCCTACAAACACAGGCTGAGAGAGCTGTAGTTGGTTCAGCGTGGTGAAGAGAAGGCTCAAGGGAGATGTTACTGCAAGGTCCTTCCAGTATTTAAAATATCCCCTTCTTTATAAAGAAAAAGAAAAAAGTCTTTGCCTTTTTATGCAGGCAAAGACTGACAGGATAAGAGGGAATGGTTTTAAACTAAAGGGGGAGAGATTTAGATTAAATATTAAGAAGATATTCCTTACTGTGGGGGTAATGAGGCTCTGGAACAACTTGCCCAGAGAAGCTGGGGATGCCACATCCCTGGAAGTGTTCTAGGCTAGATTGCATGTGGCCCTGATCCAGCGAATGGCACCCCTGCCCAGGACAGAGGGGTGGAACTAGAAGATCTTTAAGGTCCTTTCCATCCCAGATCATTCTCTGATTCTGTACTGGGTGACTAGATGCCACGGCAATAGTAATATGAAGATTTTACATCATGCCACAGGTACCCAGATGTATTTTATCCTTAACTTCGCCAACAGTTTCTCTAGAATGAAATGATGACTTTTTTTAGTAATGTACATTAATAAAGAAGTAATAAAATTAATGGCTCTTTAGCTTTTTCAGTAAGAGCAGATATAAAGATAAATGTATCTTCCAATTCTTCTCCACAAAACAAAGTTTGCGCCACAAAGAGGAACACTAAAAACACTAACAATGTCACTAATGCCAAACATCTCTGTAAAACATGAGAATACTGTGAAGTACTGCACATTTACAACTGTGAAACAGTCCCCTTCAAACACTTCTGCAAACTGATTTTCCTTCCCTTGACCACGGAAGAGTCTGTAGGAGATTGCTAAAAAGAGTCCCCACACACAGCTGTTATGAACTACATTTCATAGTAAGCCTGCAGACACATGATCAATTTACTGGCTCCAAAAGCTGTTTGTTAAAAAAAGCACCTACACAGGCAAACAATTTTAAAGTAATTTCAACAATAAAATTTGCATCAAGGTAATGTACCAAACAGAGCAAAATTCCCTAAATTTGTCATATTAAAAACCTCCAAAACTTTGGCTCCACGGGAAAAACTATGACTCTCACTACCTCTGCTCTCAAATAGTAAATTGACATCTTACAGACTACATGACATCTCATGAAGGATATAAAAGATATCAAATCTAATTGAAGAATACAACATCAGCATATACTTCACATTCGCCTTGTACATGAATGTATACACATATATATTTTTTCACATAGTGAATTAGGGAAAGAACAAAACAAGAAACTATTTCATTTACTTTGAAGTACATTCAACTTCCAAAGACCACGAATTTATACGACCAAGTAGAAATACATTAAAAAACCTGCTTTAAAAGTCTGAACAATATTGTTCAGATTTATGCTTCACTGAAAGACTTTTCTGGTCTTGGTTTTCATGTTACAAGTTACATGTTACCTAGCTGCGATCTCTTTTCCCATCAATTTCTCTCTCCTCAAATACACTTTCACAGCCACAAATCTTATTTTTTTCTCTTCAGACCTGGAGCTCAGCTCATTTCAGGAGCCTGGTTTTGCACATGTTGTTCTCAGGACTCGTAACTGACTCTTGACAGCACAGTGTAACCTCTTGAATAAGTCAAATGTGTTATTGTGTACTCATTAGAGTAGATGGGTGCCTGTAGCAGCAGATCTCCTTCTACTACCACAGAACTGCTACTGCTGATGGAGACATATTTGTGATGAGAACACAGCCCAAAAACACTGTTACTTGAAAAGGCACATGATTCCCAATCTAAACGTGCCTATGAACAGACTGTGTGGTCTCAGGGAAAACTTAACAACATGGGTGACTGGATGGAAAATGAGACTGACCATCATAAAATAACAGTAAAGGTAACAGCAATAAAAGTTAGGATGTTTTCAGAAAGTTTATATTTAACTTCAAAGAAGATACTCCTTATTTCCTTTGTATTGTGACTATGACCCAAAAGGGGGCAAAGTAATGCTACTAAATGTTTTTCCCTTCTGCGTGCAACATATATGGAATAAATACAGACATCTTAGATGATCAGCAGAGAAATGTAACATAGAAAACTGATCTTCTGTGATACCATTATGAAACTTCCAGTTAATTGTGTTTAATATGATATTGTTTATACAGCCATGACTAAAGCTCCAAGAGCCAATTGTTACAGAATCTAAGTAGAAAATACTGTTGGGCTGTACTGATAGTACATACTTAAAATAACTAAATTCCAGGCAGTCAGTAAAATGCATTGAAGAAGACACTCATAGCCTGCAGTTTTAAACTTCACCTTTTCAGCAATTACAGAACTGATGGATCTAATAATCAGTTTCACATGCAGAAGCTCCAGTCCCTCATATGCATTTTTTAGAGGAAGAAAAAACAGATCAGAGTGTCAGTTAGTAACAGTAAGGTATCTCTGAAGTCTTCTGCTTCTAAAAACATGACATTGAACTGAGGCTTTAGGAAATGACTAAAGAGTTCACTGAGGTAAAAACCTTTTTAAAATCACACAAGGAAAAAGGAAACATAAAGTGCTACTAAAACATGCCTCACTTTGCCCAGTCTTAAAGGAAAAGAAAATACCTGAATGATGCAATACCCCCTTTCCAACATGATACTTCTGAGAAAAAAGTTTAGCATAGTTTACAGGCCATCAGTATCAGCATCATCTAGAGGACAAAAGGACTTAAGTGATTAAAGACAAACTTAAACATTATGATTGTATTCTGAACAATAAAATTAAACCTCAGTAACTTGTTACCAAGATTAAAACTTCTTGTTCCTTGTAGCAAGCTAATGAAGTCTAACCTTGCCCTGGATCTAACACAGTTGTGGAGACATGGCTGTGAATGTCTCTTCAACTGCAGCTGCATGCCCTGAAGCAAAAAGAAGATTTGAGGGGATCACTTGATAGTTCATAAGATTTACCAAGACTGTTATTAAGCCGGATGTGAACACATTGCTTTTCATGCCTTCATTATAGATGGACCAGCATAATTACAGGCACAACTGCTTGTAAAGAAGTCTCCTACAGCTTTCATTAGTGCTGCCAACAAAGGGGAAAGAAGAAGGATCTCGGATCCTTCTCCCTGCACTGAAATCAATTGTGAAAGAAGATGACAGGAGTTAATTACCATACATCACAGAAATAAAGAATGTAAAGGGTTATTCTATTTTTTCTCAACTGCTCAGGTTCTTGCCCTGCTTCACTATAATTCTGGTTTTATATTGCACTAGCCGCAAACATAGCTGGATATTTTTGGCTTACAATTACAGTGTCCTACATGATACCCTCCAATAATTTACCAAAACTCATGTGATGCATGTTACATTACTGCACACAAACTCACCTCACACACTCCTGCACCTCTGCTATCCTAGCTTCTTCATGGAGCTCTCTACTATCCTGAAGTCTGCAGTACAGAAGAACTCATATACCAATGATATTGGAATTGGAAGTCATTATAGTTTTGACACATGTATTTTATTGCTCTGCAAGAAACACAGTTTTGCACTGATTGAAATCCTCAGAAAGGATTGCTCAAAAAATAGCAATTATACAATTGTGTCAGAAGGGAACACTACCTCATAGTTAAGCTACAGCAAGATTAGATAAGAGGATTACTGAGTTATACTTAACAATGTTTTCACATATTTTTCTGCAAAATCTTCTCCTTAGTGAGGAGTTAGCCAAATAGGAATTAAGCCACTGATATTCAAGAAACAGTATTTGAAAATTATGAAACATTATTAAGATTAAATTATTTTCTAATTCAGCTAAAATCATCAGATACTTTAATGCAGTAAGACAGCATTCAAAAGAAATTCTAAAAATGAAAAAGGGAAAACCCCAATTGAGAAACAACATATAATAGCTACTATACTAATTATACAATATCTACCTCCTTAATTATCTAGAAAACACATGAGACACCAGGTTACTTTGAAATAATTTAAAGTAGAATAACTCTGAAGTAACAAGCACTGCACTTCACAAACATAGAAGGATTACAGGGAAAGGAAAATACCATTCTTGCAGCAGGAAAAGATGCTCATATCTCAGATGAATGACAGCAGATGTGTGTAAGATTCCTGAAAATTAAACTGCCAGAGTTTGCAAAGCCCAAGTATCTGTACCAAATATACACAATGGAGCCACAAAAGAAACATCATGTATGCATCTAATTAAGTAAGTGTGGATACTATCACACAGCACCCTCTCACAATCCCAGTCCCAGAATACATTTCACCTGATTTCAGAGTCAAATAAGGCACTCCAGGTGCTGGGTCAGACCCTGGGATAAAAAAGGGAGGAAAGGCTGACAAATGAGAGACATTTTAAAAGGAATGGAAAAAAGTCCTACTGCTCTTTAAAAAAAGACTGCTCTTCTGCAGAACCATTAAATTCACGGGACAACTGAAAATCAAAATCCAGTGGCCAACTGGCAACATTAAGATTCTGGAAAGGAATTAATTTTGATTAGTCTTCAGTCCCATCAATTTTCATTTTTCCTTTTCAATTGCAGAAATTCTACATAAGCTTATATCTAGTAAAAAAAAATCACCACTGTAAAGATATTATTAATATAAATCAATTAAATCAAATAAAGTAGCCTATTAGTAACATGGTTTATGATTTATAAAATGATGCAATTTTCCACATTTATAATAAATAAACCATTCCCAAATCATTCACAAAACTTCTAGTAATAAAAACTTCTTAATAAAATTTGTTACAAATGCTACTTAAACTTGTTATAATTCAAAGCAATCCCCCAGTGAATGTAATGACTAATTACAATAAAAGGGAAATTCTTCCAAGCAGGAAAATGCCTAATAAAAATTACCATCTTTATTTCTAGAGTAGTATCTCTATAAGAATGAAGTAAGGACAATTTGTCATTGGATAGAAGTCACTGACAGAGTGCTCCATGAAAAATGCCATAGGCGTAGCTGTAGCATAATTTCTGATACAACAGCAGCAGCAGGCAAGATTATAATTAAGGTTTAACTTTTTATTTTATTGAGTTGCATGAAAGATTAATTTTCCATCTGCTTTTACAATATAGTAATTTGCCAATGTCCTCAACTGGGTTTTAAATTTGTGTGCTCTAATATCTCACTCTCTAGCATGTTAATTAAAAGTGATAGAAAAAGCCACATTTCTAAATTCCATTCCATGGTGAAACAAAAAAAAAAAAAAATCTGATCAAATTAAATTAATAGTAGTAGCTATGCACTGTGTTCCCCTTACTGTGATTATAAAATCACATATTTGTACTTTAAAATCAAGGCAAATGTTACTCAGCAAAAGACAAAATATACTATTTCCCAATTTGAAGTGTCTCCTCCAGTTAAAACTGCCTTCATTTTCAAGATCAGAATAATTTTGGCCTATGTGAATTTCCTGGTTTTTATGCAAAAATGTCACAAACTATTGAAAAACAGCCTGCTTTGGATCTGTTTTTTGGACAAACTTCACGGTCTTTTCCTGGCAGAAGCTCTGGACTATTTAGGGGTATCCAATGTCATCCAGTAAGTGAAAGTGCAAGACATGTTAACAAGAGATTCATCCTCCAAAAGCATGATGTTTCAAGGTCAAAAAATCACACAGCAGTTCAAAACTTATTTGAGTAAAAAGGGTTTTTTTCTCATTTAATAAAATATTTTTCAGTATCTCAGAGTAAAATCTAGAAATCACATCCAGGAAATTGCCATTTACCTAGAGAAAACTGCTTCCATTTGATCCTCCTTTTCCCCAAGTTAGTGTTTTTACACTTGCAATTTCAGAACAACTCCAATTTGCTACTTTTCACTCACTGTTACTCAATTATTGCCTTCATGCATAATGAATGAAATTCAATGTTCTTTCTCTTTTTTTTTTCACCAGTTCGCCCGGCACTTCTGATATACACATACCGCTTTTCTAGTATCACCAAAGCAATTAACAGACACGTGTTAAGGCTGCCACTTAAAAAGTCACTGATTTATAGTCTGCTTATCTAAAAAGCTGTAACTGCTTGATAGAGCCAGTTATTAAGAACTTCATAAAATGCACTATGGAAGAGATTCAAGTGAGAAATGTGAGTCTTCCCAACAAAACAGAGGAGTAGCAACAGGAGTAGCTGTAAATATAGAAAACCTAAGATGTATGTTTCACACTCTTGAGAGAAGTTTCAGATTAAAAAAGTTTTTAAAATATTAATAAATATAACATAACTAATAAGCAACAGAAACACATTGGTAGAAGAGCAATAAAATTGAGTTTTGCAAGAAAAACAAGTATAAAAAAAATGTCACTTCTGTAGCACTTGATGAGAGGTATCAAAGGCCAGGTTTAGAAGTCTATATACCATGCTGAACTTGCACGGTCATCCTGTTATTTTGAATACTTTCTTCTGTACCTTACCCTACTTGAAACAATTCTCAAAAGTCTTCTGCCTCGTGCCTGGCAGAAGACTGTTACTCTGTTTCCTACCTTCCTTCTTCCTCTTTTCTGTACTTCAGGACCTGCATTCCAATGCCAAAAGCTGTCACCTTTGATCTCAGTGACTACTTACCCTTGGACACCATAACTGTTTAGAGGTCCATGCTCGCTAATAACATACTCAAGAAAGATGAGGGCTATACTCAAAGTTATTGTTTTCACATCAAGGTGACAACAATAGGTTTCCAGAAAGACACTTTCAGAATTCCATTTAAAAAAATAGCAATGATACTGACCATAGAAGTGACTCTCTTGGGCTTCTGCCATCATAAAGCATAAGTTTTCCCAAATTACACTGTTAATTTCACTGCACAATTCATCAAAAGGACAAAGAGCTTGAAAATAAAATAAAAACTGCAACACTGAACATTTTCTTGCTCTCTCCCTGCCTCGGTTTACTAAGTCAGATAAAATACTTAAGAGAGTGATATGCCTGAGATCTTACTGTGACAGGTTTAGCATTAGAAGTAATGAAAATTTTGCAGCACTAAAACAGACCATTAAATCTAAACAGCCCCAAAAATGAATGACAGCTGCTAAGGTCTGCCAATGTAAATGTCTTCAGACATGAACAGTAATAAAGCAAGCACTTGACACCAGGTGATTAGGGTATTTTGCTGACCTAGAAGCATAGGTGAGAATTCACATCTCAGCCTTCAGCGTTTAAGTTCATCCCACGGAGGATCTGGATCTTACTTTTATGTGCTGAACATCAGAGAGTTGATGTGTAGCATTGAGATGACAGAGAAAGACACCAATAGCTCTGAAGTATCTGAAGTATCTGTTGTCAGACAAGCCTTCAGTAACTCTAGGAGGCCCCAGATTTAAAAATAAAAACCCTGGGGTTTTTTTTTCTCCTGGGAAGAGATCACCAGAAAAAAGTCCCTACAATATGTGTAGAGATTCTGGATGTTTCTATAAAAAGCTGTATTGTAACAAAGAAGAATATACCACAGTTTCATGCTGCATATACACAAGTAAAGCATAACATTCAAAGATAAGAAATAAATAAAAAAATACAAATATTCTGAAATTATACTTGAAGAGCTATTGTGGTTTGACAAGATACCAAGAATCACATGACCACCTGACTACTTTCTTCCCCACACTTTAGGTCATAGATTTGCTTTAATCAGGTCTTAACTCTTTCAAAATACTGACCTCTTATTAACCCATGTCACGATGTCTAAGCTAAATATTGCAGTTAAAATATTTGAGTTCTGATTGCTATACTCCCGGTTCTTTTTTCATTACACAGTGACCTGTGACATGGAGGGAAGAGGGAACAGGAGGGAAGAGCATATGCTAACTCAAACTTTTGGAATAAAGTAGAGTGACTTCCAATTTTCCATATAACTTGGCCAACCTTGTGTTTTAAGGTGCATATTGTCAGGAAACTACAGAGTAACTTCACAAAAGCCCACAGAAAATAGTAGGATGTGGTTCTCAAAAGACTGATGGTGAAGCAGTAATTTTAAAGTTCTCTTTGTGTAGCCAATTTTCATAGTACATCTGCATTTAAAAGTGCTCTATGGATGATTCACACAATTAAGAATGCATTGCTCCTTGATGCCTTTCATTAATCTATCAAAATTGCTTAAGTGATAAAATAATTCTACTTCCCAGATTACAAAGGATTATCAATTGATTTAGGGACCAGTGAGCACAGATCATTCCAGACAAGAGCAGGAGAGGCTGTGGCTAACTGGGGAAAGCCCACGAGTTTTAAGAGCTAAAAGGGAACTTGAAACCTAATTGTACTACAATCAAGCTAAAAATTCTACAACGCACCTGCTTCCATCTCTAACTGTATAATCCTGAGGTTTTACTAATCCTATCTGTGGCAATTGCTCTTTCTCTTCCTGCTAAAGCAGAGTCAGTTATCAGAATGTGGAATTGCTTCATAGAAGTAACCATAAAACTCAGTTCTCACGTGCACAGAAGCAAGCCACTATCAGTGAGTAAGAGTAAAGTTAGGCACTGCACACACAGTTGCTCAGTTTTCCAATAATTACTATTATCACCTCAAGGCTGTCAGAACAAAATTCTAGTATCACAACACTTGCACTGTTTCAAAGTATGTTACAGTAGCTGGATTTTTAAATATCCAATTATAATTGCTTCCATAATGTATGTCTCCTCATCAAAGCAAGTAGACTAAAGACAATTTACAAAACTTTATACATAAATGGCTACATAAATTTATAATAGTTCTTCAAAACTTACAAATGTAACTATTCTAATCTGACTATCTTATTTTATGCACAAAACCAGAATAATTTCCTGCCACGTCAATTAAAATAACCAGATCCTCTGGCATCCAACACTGCTACATCCTCTTGAAAGATGTCATAATACCAGACTAAGCTTCAACCTTTGAAGGACACCAATAGTGACATGCCTCCAACTAGACTCTGTGCCACTGATCATTACTCTCTGAGCTCTGCCATTCAGTGATTTATCAACCCACTGTCCACTGGTCCAGCTGGCACTTCCTGAGTTTGCTTATGAGGACCTCATGGCAGACAGAGCCAAAAGCCTTGCTGAGGTCTAGGTAAGCAACAACCATTGCTCTCTCCCCTATTTGTCAGCTTTCCTACCACAGAAGGCAATCAGGTTGTTTTAACAATTCCATGCTGACTACTCCTGATCACCGTCGTGTCTTCCACATGCTCAGAGATGGCCTCCAGGATGAGCCATCCACGGTGGAAAGCCATTCCATCAACTTTCCAGGGTCTGAGGTGAAGGCTTTCTTTTCATTTTCCCCACAGGAAAAAGTCAAATGCAGACCATGGCTGTATTTAGTTTCAGACTAAATGATATACCTGTTTGACTGAAAGCTTTTTTTGGCACACTGCATGTTTTTACATTAAACTGAAATTAAGTTTCCAAATGCCAATTCATTTGGAAACTCAAGAAACAAAAATGTCACCACTTTCTGATTCTGGAACAGAAGATGCCTCTACCACTAGCTCAATTAACTTAGTGAAAATTATGTGAACTCACCTAAAAAAGAAAACCACACACTATATACCAGAGTCTGAATACCTGTGGCTAAGCTACTTGACTGAAAAAGAAGCCCAACACATGCCCTGTTCTGGCCCACTAAATATATTTAAGTACTTTTCAGTTGTTCAGAGTATGCTGTGCACTCCTTTTAAACATGGCAGGAAAGACCTACTGAAGTTTCTATATCATAATGATCCAAGTTGATCAGTTCCTGCTATTTGATTTTTCTTCACGAGTCTAAAACACAAACCTCCCAAAAACTCACTACTGTACTGAAAACACGACTTTGCTTTAAATCCCATCACTATGATTCAATATAAAATATGAAAACTGTCCCCACCAAGTTTTTCCCAGTGCTAAGGAAATACCAGTTGATCAAAGTTGCTGGAAAAAGCACTGTCTAGTGAGCCAACAATCACTGTAACCCTAGCCGACAGAAGCGTGCTACTCTTGATTTCCCACACACACTTCCAGTTGACCAAATTGTTGAGACTTGCTTAAAATAGACACATATTGGATCAAAATATTACAATTGCAGAATTGTACTTGGTGGAAAACAAACAAAAAAAAAAGCTCTCCCAACACTATATGCTACTTCATGGGTGGGGGGGGGGGGGGTGATTTTTCTGATAATTTTTTTCTGTTAAGAAACTTCCTCGATTCAAGAGTCACAACTTCCAAAACTCAAACAGATGGAAAACCTTGGGAGGAGTACAAGGCTGGAAAATGACCATGTCTACTTGAGTATTATAAGCCTCTCTGTGGCCTACAACTCAGCTGCAAGTGGTTAAAATGCTTTGGGTTTCTTCATTCTAAGCGTGACATTAGAACTTGTTTTGAATCTGAGTTCATACAGCTGTTTTCAGATTGTATCTGTGATTTGATGCTGTGTTTCATTGTTTTCATCCGTTATGCTCCCCATGTAGGTATTCATTCCTCAGTTGTAAAGAGATCACTTGACTTTTTTTTCCTTTCTATCCATGGGTATGAATGAGCTACACACAAGAACTGAATCCTCAAACATTACAAAATTTAGCTCACTGAAACAATTTCTGCAGTATTTCTGATGTAATCCCTTAAACCTAGTATTGAATTTTCCAACTGAAGACCATGGGGATCAGGATTATAATGATTATATGAAGCAATGACTTTTAACTCACAATCCTTTAGAGACACATGCCTCAGAAAAAAAAATACCATTAAGTGTGACTCAAAAGCATTTGGTGCTTTGATTTGGTCCTTGAGTGATGTGACTCAGAAAAAGCATTTGGATGCTCACTATATCTTTTCTCACAGATTCCATGCAAAAGCTGCCCAGGTGGTAGACCAAAAGCTTTCCTAGCTGGAAGTATTGCAAATTTAGTCTAGGTTGAGAGCCAAGATAGGCACTATCCATCTCAGGAATCATTATGAAAAATAAAATTATCTTCACTCAGCAGCATTTATTAAAATTCTCTCAGATCTGTTGTGTCAAAAAATTTATTTCTTCCAGCAAAGGTTCTTAAAATCAGGTTCCCATTTTTCAATCCTGACATTGCTTTCAGGGTTTTCCACTATGTTTCCAGGCCACATTCTTCATCCTTTCAGGCCAAACAGACTTTCTCCGTTACTGAGAGTGTTGGTGCTGGTGAATTTAGTTCCCAAGGTGTACTCCATCACCTCTGTGTCCTGATTCAAAGCAAAAAACCAGTGATCCTAGCAGGAGTCATCTGCAAACTGTTATGAACAAAATTTTGCCAGTGTTTTTTTTTTGTAAAGAAAAGTTTTAAAAAGCTCACGGACCAGTTTAGCTGCTGCTTGTTTAAGAGTAGCCAGACGGGTTTTGGCTGCGAAGGAGCTGATTGTTGTGGTAATTATGAGTTGTTACTATTGATAGCTCTCTTTGTATTAGTAGAAAACCTTAGCCAGGCTGGGCTGATGGTCTTCTCCTGAGGCAACAGAAGTGGAGGTCTCCCCGAAATGAGATGCAGGGCAGGGAATATGCAAAATACCCACCGGTGTATCCTGGGACTGCTCTGGACGGACCAGAGAGACCCCAAAATAACGAGCCAACAAGAGAATTAGAAGATTAGAATAGTGTCCAGGTGTGAGAAGCAAGATGCTGAAAGCTGAAGACTTTCGTGGACTCTCACCCTGAGCTCGGAGTAGTCCCAGTTTCAGGGCTTGCGGTGGGCTAAAGCCAAGAAACCAAGGAAATTCACTCAGTTCTGCCGCTAGGGGCCAGAGCTGTGAACACCCGCCTCCCCGGCGTCACGCTGGGAGACTCGACGGACTGAAAATCGCTGAGCCACCCCTTAATCCTGAGCTGATCACTTTTAATAAAGGCATCAAAAGGAAACTCTCCTGTCCTGTTTATTTCACAAACCAAAAGTAACATATGGTCACAACAATATTCATCAGAAATGTAATTGAAAGTAATTACAACTCCAAGTTTTGAGTGAGATTTGTTCTGCAGAACTTTAGGATAACTGCCAAATAGAAAGAAGGGTCTGAACTTACACAAAGAGCCCTGATGCAACGTAGATTAAAATAAAAGAAGATCTTTTTTTAAGAGAACTTTACTTAAGGGTATCATCAGTATTTCTTTTCTTCCAACACACTATTTCCTCTTTTTTTAGGCAATATAAATTATTATGTTATTATTACTGGTTTACAATTATTACTGATTTACAATGTGGAAATGAAGATGGATCAAGGGTTCTTCTAGCCACCTGACATTTCATTTTAAAAAATAAAGGAAGGAGCGCCCTATCTTTTAATAACACTTTTTTGTTCTTTACTTTTCCTTTTTTTCCCCTAATGCAAGAGCAGATTTAAAAAGAACATTAGCAAATGTTGTTTCAAGCTCAAAGGCACCACATTACCCACATTTTAGTGAGTTCCCAAACTTCTGTTATAACATAACACAATCTAATTCACAAGGATTGTATTCCTCCAGCAGACCACACTGCTGTTTCATTTGTCTTCACAACATAACTAGTTTGCCTAAATTTAAAGTAATTAATCCATAACAACCACAGCCTACTGTATATCATACCTATAGTATTCCACAGAATCATAGAATTTGGGTGGAAAAGACATTTTCAGATCATAAAGTTAAACTGTTACCCCCACTATGGCCAAGCCCACTCAAACACATTAAGTGGTATAGAATGATCATATCAAGATCTTAATAAGTATATATTTTAGGGCTTGCAACTAGTAACAAGCAATCTTTGCCTCTGCTTTAAACTTTCCAACAACTCTCCTTATGCTGTGCCACCTAAAGTCTTGAGCCTTCCAAGAGATTTGCAGACTGAGATCCAATCAGTCAGTACATCCTCATGCAAAGAAAACATTACCATTAATACACTGCTCCTCAAAAATTCAGATGATTAACACTTAATTTACTTTTTAAATTATTTATCCTTAAAAAGGATAAATTAAAAATCATTAAAATTATTTGTATTCATTAAAAATATACCCATTTCCTTCTAAGAGCATGCAGCATACCAAGTTTAAATATATAGACATGGCAAGTACAAAATAGAAAATTTCTCACAAATGATGTGGCTAACCAGGAACAGCACACTCATTGACACAATCTTTATAAAATGTGTAATTATATCCTGAACTGCACACCTTTAAAACACAGTAAAATATGACAGTATAACTCACAACAGGCAATTTTTAACAGCCTTTCAGCATCACTTACAGCTTGGGCAGGATTTCATATTAAGAGGCATCTCTCTTTTTGTCAGAGCATCACTTACAGCTTGGGCAGGATTTCATATTAAGAGGCATCTCTCTTTTTGTCAGGTTTTATTCACCTTGAAATCTTATTTGCTGCTTTTCATCTATCAGAAGCCTATAACAAATATTTTGAGATAAATTACTTCACTACAGACTAAATTAAAAGGATTCCAAACACAAATGATAATTTTGGCTGTGACCCTTCAGGGCTTTATCATAGCAAAATCTAAACTTTCTGCTTAATTAAGACCTGTCAGTGAAAAGGTGCAATGCTTAAGACAAAAACAGCTGTCTAGACAGGGTGTCTTTATATTATCCTTTATACATTCACTCAGTGTCTAGTGCAGGGTTAATAGCCACTCCACAAAAATCACAAGCCTGTTACAGATATGCAGATAAAGGCTTAAAGCTACTGTAATTGTGTCTTTTTGACACTTTTTGGGACACCTCTCCTAGAACATCACTTCCATGATGGAAAACCAACACACATCCTTTTGCTAAGGAACTCCTGACATATTTGGCTTGTCCTAATAAATAGAAGGATTTTACATCAGCTGAAAAGTGGTATCAAGTGGCAGAAAGTAAGCATCATAAAATGACATAAGTTTATAAATTCAAGACAAAATCTTTCAAGAGTGACTTTGTATCTTATTTAGTTATCAGCAGCATTGAAGAAATGATGGATATACTTACAGCATGAAGATTTGCTTTGAAAATACAAAGGACTGTAGTAACACAAACAATACTGATACACTGCAGAAAATATTCCACTGTGAATCACAGAAATGAACAAGAGTCTAAAACCAGGAGGGGGCAAAATTTATTTTTTAAATTCTAATGCACTAAGAACTTCTATGTCCAATCCGTTACTGAATATCACATCAAAAATGTGTTGAGGTTAACATCTTTGTAACACTTTTGCAACATTCCAGCAAATCGGACTTCAAAAGCTGGCAGCACTGCTGCAGACAAAGACTGGGCATCACTGAGGTGCTCAGCAGCATGATGTAATGTTAGTTAAATCCACTATTTACTTATCCCAAATCCAGGATTAAAAGCAGTTTGTAACCAAGCAGATCTGAAAAAAGTTAAAGGATAAGGCTAGCTCATAAAATTAAATAGGGAGCAAGGGAAGTAGTGGAATGGAGAGAGCCAGAAAAAAAAAAATTAAAAGGATTTGTGTCCTGAATCAGTCCAGATTACCAGAAGCTAACCAAGCAGAGTAGGGAGGAGGAAGAAGGGGAAAGAGAAAACAGGATGCTGCAAATACAGGGCAAGAGTCTCCGTTTTCTTTGGCAGGTACTCTTCCCACACTCTCAAGTCACTGAAGCTTAAGGCAGGAACTGGGGAGTTCATTTTTTTCCGTCATTTTAAGATCATTGGAGGAACTCAAACATATAGAAGACTACAGAATCCAATAGGGTGCACCTCAGGTTCTTGATGGAAATGGCTGATGCCGTTGCCTAGCCATTCTCAAGTGTATCTGAGCAGCCCTGGCAGCCCTGTGACTGAAAAACAGAGAAACATTGCACTCATTTTTTAAAGGTGTAAAATGGAGGTCCTCAGAAACATCCTAAGCCCAGTAAGATCATTGAACACATCCTCTTGGAAGCTGTGCCAAGGCATATGGTAGACAGCAAGGTGATAGGAGTCAGCCAACTTGGCTTCACCAGTGGAAAACTGCGCCAAACTAATCGGGTTGCCATCTGCAACAGGGTGACTTGTGTTGCTGGATAAGGCAAGAACAACAGTATCTCCCTAGACTTCTGCAGACTTTTGATTTAGTTACACACAACATCCTTGCCAATAAATTGGAGAGAAATGGATTTTCTGTATGAACTATTCCATGGACAAGGAATTGCTGGACAGCAGCAGCCAAAGAGAAAATACTGCAGTCAATGGCTCAATATCAAAATGGAGATAAGTAACAGGTGGTGCAACAGTAGCCAAAGCCTCTTCCCAATGCAATTTGCTCATGGCTCCATCACATGCAGGTTCCAAGAGGACCTTTGGCTTGCTCTACAGAGTCTGTCATGGGGGGAGAAAAGCAAGTCTGGAAACTGTAGCCAACCACAGCAAGCACAGTCAAGTGCCCAGATGCTGCTGCTCCAACACTTCCTGCCTACACTCTTTCTGTTACTGGTAAAGAGAGGATCAGGTAACCTGAGCACTAATCCCTTTTAATCATACTTTTGCCCAGAATTTTGCCATCTTGTTTGATTCTGCCCAAGTCTTGGTGTGCTGTGTCATTCATGCCTACATGAGAGAACAATAATTCCTTTTCTCCTAGGTTGTGGTATCTGTGACATCCCAGGCCACAGCACCTGGCAAGAAGCAAACTTCAGGTGAATCCCTGTCAGGCTGACAAACAGGTCAGTACTCCTTTGCAGAGAGATACCCCCAATGAGCACTCATAATTTCTTTTTGTGGTTTCTAATGTGTGCTGTGGGTATGGTTTCTTTCTCCAGAACTTGCTCATTGGTGTCTTCAAGTGTTAAGTTATCCTAGAATCAAAGAATGTTTTGGGTTGGAAGGTACCTTGAAGACCATCCAGTTCTAATCCCCCTGTCATGGTCTGGAACACTTTCTACTAGGCCAGGTTGCTCAAAGCCCCATCCAACCCAGTTTTGAGTATTGCCAGGGATGGGACTTCAACTTCTCTGGGCAACCTGGGCCAGTGCCTCACCTCCCCTACAGTAAAGAATTCTTAATATCTAATGTAAACCTGCCCTCTCTTTCAGTCTAAAACTGTTCCCCTTTGTCCTGTTGCTACTACACACCCCTGCAAATCTTTCCATCTTTCTTGTAGACTCCCTGATGTACTCAAAGTCTATCCCCTGAAACCTTCTCTTCTCCAGACTGAACAACCCCAATTCTTATAGCTTTTCTTTGTAGTAAAGGTGCTCAGTCCTTCTAATCATCTTGGTGGCCTCCTCTGGACTCACTCCAACAAGTCCGTGTCCTTTCTGTGCTGGGATGCCAGAGCTGGATGCAGGGCTCCAGCTGGGGTCTTGCCAGAGAGAAGCACCCCCCTTGACCTGCTGGACACACTGCTTTTATTCTCATCTTATCCTGGTTTCTATGCAGGAGAGGGGAGAGTGCACCAGAGCTCTGCTCTCATGGGTCACCAGGACCTGTGGTGCTTTACTCAGAGCAGCATCAACCATGAGGGACTGGTTACAAAAGCCTTCCTCTGTTTCTTCTTCAGCCTGTCCAGTACCACACAGGCTCCTGTAACTCAGCCCCCTGGTGTGCCTGGCCTCAGCCTGCACCTTTCACAGACGCTTGTGCCTCAGGAGCAAGGCCTGGACACTCATCACAACATCAGTGCCACACCGCACTCCTCTGCCAGCACTTCTGCCTGGGAGACAGATCCCCAGACATGTTGGGGCTTCTCCCAGTTTTTCTTGGAGATGAACATCTACCCCCACGCTCTGCCCACAGTATGTTTGTAATTAATTAAAAATACATGACTGGGACTATTTAGAACTTGCGATATAAATCAATTCTTAAAAGGTGAGGAGAAAGGGGAAAGTGATGGCTGTGTTTCCATGTAAAACCAGTTTTTGCCCTCTGTGCCTGTCACACCTATCTTCAAATGCCATGACAATTTATCAGCTACTTGTATTGGCTGAAATACCAATATGTTTCACACTTCCCACAACAAAAATGGAAGCCTGATTTGATTAAAGAGGAAGACAGTGAAAAAACCCCTGTTGTTATAAAT
This sequence comes from Calcarius lapponicus, assembly GCA_039654755.1. NCBI lineage: Eukaryota > Metazoa > Chordata > Aves > Passeriformes > Fringillidae > Calcarius > Calcarius lapponicus. The sequence goes on from CM077481.1 coordinate 44,261,802, forward strand.
ACCAGTTTTCACTGTTTGGGAAATTGTCTGTCCTCCTCGGGAAGTCTACTTCTCAAGATAGATGTCGCACCAAAACTGTCACCCTGTTTGCCTTGGGTGAACACAAAAAAAAGCTGAAGTGTGATCTTTGCTGATGATTATTAACTCCAGGATTCCCAGCATAGAAGCCAACAGAACTACAGTTCTGAGAACACTGTTGTATTGTTGCCACATAATTCTTAAAATCACTGATGGCAGTTATGTACACACAATAAATGGTTTTGTGCATCATAAAAGCCCTAAGACTATGCTGAGATTGTTTAAACTAGATACTACAGACAGTTTGGTTATCTCCACAGTCCAGGAAATAATTGCCAAATTAGCTGAACTATTCAGCCATCATCCAAAATAAACGGGTTGGGACACTCTTTTCAGGTCAAGGAATATCCAGATGTGAAGCTTTTGCCCTCTATTAACAATGAAGTGTATCTGAACACACTTTTCAACAGACAGTATAAAATGCCAGCATGTTACTAATTTGTACTGCATTTGACATGAATATTCATCTTCCATAATTCTTCTAAAAATATTGTTTAAAACAATGAGATACCCAGAAAATTTAAATGCAGCAGAGTTTGTGGAAGAATGGAAAGAATTCCACAGTGCCAATCATACCAAGCCATAACATAACATTTTCAAACAGGACAGATATGCAAGAGGTTTTGCAAATGGGACATCAGGTATCATTCTTCCAATTTAACATAATGATATTTGTCTTGCCAAAAACGTAGCTTAGTCAGAATGTGCCAGCAGAAGAACCCAATCATTGTAATGCATTGTTGTCAGCTTCCTGAAATAACAAGGTGACACAAAGAAACCTTAGAGGAGATTTGCCTCAGAGAAAAAGAATCTCATCTTTTTTGCAGAACAGAAGCTGGATTTCTTTTTTTTAGGTTTTTTTTTTGTTGTTGTTGTTGCTTTTGGGGGGTTTTATTTGGTAGATTTATTTGATTTTTTTGTTGTTGTGTTTTAGGGAGTTTGTTTGTTTGTTTGGTTGGTTTTGTTTTTTAGGCTGGGTTTTTTTTTTTGTCTTTACTTCAAAGAAATTCCCTAAGAAAAATTCAGAAAAATACTATGGTTGTCTTGATTTCAGTGAAGCTAAGAAATACTGACCTAGGAGAAAATGTATAGTAGCATTAGGCATCAACAGATATCACACACGCAGAAGATATTATCCCTATCTTTAGATACCAAAGTACTCCTAATCACCATTTTAAAATATATTCTTCTCCACAAAATTCTAGAAAAATTAGAATGCAATATTATAGTATCTCTTTTAAGATTTGGAGATATATTAAAATATATATTTTGCTGCTGTATTTCTTTATAGCAGAAGTCCTTAGGACCTCTAGTGTGAAATCATTTATTTGTGATAAGAGCCACGGCACATACATACAGAGACATACACACACATAGATAGATAGATAGATAGATAGATAGATAGATAGATAGATAGATTAGATACCTAAGATGGTTAAATACTTTGGTCATAGGAAGTAGGCATTTACTTTCTTGAATTTTCCTGCCAAAACTGCTTGGTTTAAGGCTATTTTATCCTTCAGATTTCACAATCTGTTTCTTTGATTCCTTCATTTCAAAATGGTGGTAAGAGTGTGCTAAATACTTACATAATGATTGTCTCATGTTTCCAACATTCAGATTCCCAAACAGAACACACATGTACTGCCACAAAAATATCTGAATTGTTTTCTCAAGACTGCACAATTAAATCAATTTTAGTCATGCTTTTAACAGAAGATAAATCACTGAAATCTGCAAGTTCCCTATCAGGTTTTGGGTTTTTTTTATTAAAGAACTGTTTCATTTGAATGCCCAAGATAGACATCAAGTAACAGAACAATGAAAGGGTACAGCTGAGCATAAGGCATAACCAGTTACTTCAAATGGCAAAAAAATCCAGGCTTGTTGTCTTTATTAGTAACACTGTGTTAGTAATAAATTAATACATTATTTGTAGATTGCAATCTAATTTTTAAAAAAATCAATAACTAATGTGGAAATAAATCTAAATCAAAGGCTTACAAGTTTTGGTCCTGTTGGATTATTTTGACCACCCTGACATCTGCTGTAGAGGCTGGATGGTGAGCAGCCCAAGAGGCTCCCAGAACACATGGAGGATAACTTCTTAAGACATGTCTACGTCTACCCAAGAGGGCATGAAAGGCTGGACCTGGCGGTCACCAATGCAAGGGAGCCATTTGGAAACACCAAGATTGGAGACAAGCCTGAAGTGAAGTGGAGACACACTGGTGGAGTTTGCAGACCTGAAGTCAAGGTGAAGAGGAAAGGAAGTCTTGAACCACATGAAAGCAAATCTCCATCACCTAAAGGAGCTAGTCAGTAGGGCCCAGGGAATCTCCCCTCAGGGACAAGGAAGCAGAACAGGCCTGGCAGATCTTAAACAGCACATTCATAGAGCACAATCCCCAAGAGAAAGAAATCAGGCAAATAAGGCCAGAGACCAGCATGGATAAGCGTAGACCAGCTCGTCAAACTAAAGGACACAAAACAAATGCAGACATGGTGAAAGCAGGAACAGCTTTTCAAGGAAGAGCAAAAGGAAGGTGTCCTATGTAAGGATGCTGGACTTGGCAGTGCTGGGTTTATGATTGGACTCGATGATCTTACAGGTCTTTTCCAACCTAAACAACTCTATGATTCCTCACAGTTGCCAAGCCCCTCTCCATGGGGCTTTATTTCTGGCATATTTCAGATACCATATCTCCATGATATCTGAAAAGCCATGGCACTCAGGTGAAGACTCTAGTGAACAAAACCAGAAAAAAACTGCACCCATTTTTAGAAAAGGCAGCAAGGAGGATCCTGGGAATTACCAACCTGTCAGCCTCCTCTCTGTGTCTAGGATAATCTTTATAGAAGCTGTGTCAAGGCACATGGAAGACAGGAAGGCAACTTGAGCCAGCCAGCATGGCTTTGCCAAGGGCAAGTCCTACCTGACCAACTGGTGGGTGAGAGGCTGGGCATGACCCAGCCATGGGCACTCCCAGCCCAGAGAGCCAAACGTGTCCTGGGCTGCATCCAGAGCAGCGTGGGCAGCAGGGCCAGGGAGGGGATTCTGCCCCTCTGCTCTGCTCTGGTGAGAGCCCACCTGGAACCCTGCATCCAGCTCTGGGGTCCCAGCACAGGGAGGACATGGAGCTGCTGGAGTCCAGAACAGAGACAAAGAAACAACCAGAGGGAACACCTTTTCAATAACTAAAGGCTGAGAAAGATGGGATTGTGCAGCCTGGAATAGAGAGGGCACTGGGATGACCTCATTGTGGCCTTCCAGCACAGACATTTTAAGCAGGGATTGCTGAGATAGGACAAAGAGTAATGGTTTTAAACTACAAGGTAAATTTACGCTACACATAGGGAAGATGTTTGTCACAATAAGGGTGGTGAAATACTGCAGGATGTTGTCCAGAGAGGTGGTACATGCCCACTCCCTGGAAACATTCCTGGTCAGTCAGGATTGGCCTGCTTACCTAGTTGAAGAAGTTCCTTGACATTGCAGGGCAGTTGGAGTAGATGGCCTTTAAAGATCCTTTTCAATACAAAGTATTCTGTGATTTTATAATAAAGTAGCTTGCACCTGTGCAAGACTTAGAAAAACTAAATTCTTAACTGTAGCCAAAATAATTCTTTGAAAAGCTGCATCACTGTGACATCATGAAGGAAAATGAGTATGTGAAGTAATAAAACAGACACACAACCTTCTCATAAGAACATGTAAGTATTCCCAAGGTGATTACTGCTTACAGGGTTAGGAGGCAAAAGATTAGGGGACAGTAATACTGAATCTTGATGCTTAGACACAGAGATGAATGTCTTAAATACTGTACTGATAAAACAAACAGCTTTAAAATGCATTGATTCCAGTTCAATATACAGATTTTTTTTAAAAGGTGTAAGTTATACATTGAAAACTATAAAACTATAAAAAATACACATGCCTTTTCACTTGTTCAGCAGTAGTATGTCCATAATACCTTCTTAACTCAGTGTTACTAATGCAGCAAGTAAAAGCAAGTAATTCACCTACACTGAACATGACACCTACTTATATGAAACATCCATACCTAAACTTTAATCCAGTAACACGGAAATTGTTAACTCCTCAAAAACATCTTATTCACTGGCTCTCTGTTCTGACTTCTTCTAACAGTGCAACACACATCAAATCATCCTGCTGGAAAAGCTATGGCACAGTCCTCCACAGAACAGTGTGAAAAAGAATTTTTTCCTTTAGATTGCACATTTTTAAAGGTTGTTAGGATTATTTCTTAAAAGTAGGATAAAAGTAAACCTCTAATTTGGCCAACTATTTTTAAATTTACATCCCATGCAAAGAATCAGAAGAATGTATTTTCAACCCATTGAACACTTCTCTTATAACAAAACCCCAAAAATTTATTGTTTTACACTTTAGGTTGGACTGAAACAAAGCAATTTATAAAATAAATTTATATATGTCTGAAGATACTATTTTATGAAGGAATATTTCCAGCCATTTGAGAATACTCTACTCTTATAACCAATACTCAATTTCCTCTAACTTGTAAAGCATTATCTGAAGGGCAAGACAGTAGAATTGAAAGCAAACAGAAGTGACAAAGCAGATTGTAGTCAGTTATCTTTGAGATACAGAGACCTGCAGTACTTCAGTTTTACACTGACAACAAAGAGTGCCTGTTATACTTCTGTAGAAGGAATTTTACATTTATGAGCTGTCAAAGATAAATTGTGTTCAAAAGTTCAAAGCCAAGAAATATGTAATGATTCATCACATGATACATTAAGTGAAGAGGCAATTAAGAGAACAACTTTAGATGATGCTACACAAATTCTCTATTTTATTCAAAGATGCAGGTGACTACAAAATAACCAATGGTCCACAAACCACAGCTGATAGGTCTAAATTTCTTCATTTCAAACATCATTAAATGCTAGACAATTAGTGAATTAATTTTTAAGTTACCTAAACCTATTTGAAGACATGTTATTAAAGCCTGGTTTTGTAGTCTACATAACACATTATTAAGGAATTGAAATATGCTTTAGAAAGAATTCATTATTCATTATATTACCCCATTTACAAGACTGTTGTCATTTTGGATGAAATGTCTAACAGAGACAAAACAAATCATGATCTGCTGCATTACCAAGGTCACTATATGTTACTGTTCAGCAATGAATGCTCCACCAGCTTGTGATGATTTTATGAATATCCTTTAAAGCCAGATTGTTCATTTTTCCACTGAAATAACACCTACATGCAAGTCTTTAATTAGAAATTCTATTTTAACACAAGCAATATGCATTGAAATTACATCCTGGTGCTTTAATTTTTAAGTGCATGACAAAGCAACCTTAATTGTTTTTAACAGATAGGTTTTATTTGCTTTGTATATAAGCTTTTAATTCACTGCCAAATGAAGAGTCATTTTAGAAAGTAGACTAATTCAGCAGCTTCCAGAATCAAGTTTCAAAGAGCAGTTTGAGAAGGATTTCTAATTAAGTACACTAAGTTGCTTCCTTTTGCCCTACTGACAGTAATTTAGTAACACACCATGATAACTGAATCTAGTGCAGGGCTGAAAAATGCCCAGAGCACAACAGGAAGCCTTGTCACACTAATTTGTCCCAAAATTTGGTAGACACCAAAGATTGCCACTAGGGAGCAACACCCCATATTGGCAGCAATCTCTAGACTGAGCCGCAGGTGATGTAAACATCTAGCCTTAAACAGGATATGGTGGTAAGACATATCACAAATTTAATTATGAATTCCTATAATAACATATTGCACAGCCTCTTCATGACTTTTCCAGTCACATCACTCTATTACTCTTCCAGGCCTACAAAAGTACTTAGGCTGGTTAATAGCAAATCACAGTTTTTTAAACTAGCATACTTGAGGACACAGCTTTCCTAAAAAGGTTCCAGATTTTATAATATAATACACAAAAGCAGTAATCAGCTCCATAGAGTTTTGAAGCTGTTTTACATTTCTTTTATGTTTTCACATCGGACATTTATTATAAGCCATATTACCTGACCACATTTAATTAAATGGTCTTTTTATGCTGCAGGATTATTTTAACTAAGTTATATACAAGGAGAAGCAATCCATAAAAAGGAAGATAAATCTCCTAAGTTTTATATTGATCTCAGAAGTGTATTGTTGCACAGCAGCGTCTCCATTTCATTCTTCTGTCTCAACACACTCTAGAGGGAGATTGGTGCTACAGCTACAGTAATTCATACAGCTATTGTAGCTTCTGCTTTGCTTCAAGAGATGACCTATATCCCTGTTGTACAGCAGATCTAACAAAAATGGAATTAACCCAAGTAATCCTCAGTAACTAGGCTATATTCAATCACTAGGGGCTTTGCAACAGAACACTCCATCCTTTTTTGAAACAACTTAAAATACTACTCTTTTTAATATATTTTCTATTTTATTATCAGAAAGTGATATAATGGATAAAATGCCTTTCAATAACTTTCAAATAACTTCCAATTTGCAAAAAGCATTAAAAAAGCATATTAAGTAAACAGCTTCAGTAGAGCCAGATCTTAAAACATTTGTGTGTTCAACATTTGTATAATTTAAAATGTAAGTCTTAAATACATGGCAGCACTTGGTACAAGAATCATATTCCTGCTTCTGTGTATGTTTACCATTAAGCAAGATTATCTACTATAAGTTTCATACAGACAGTAATTTGTAATCAATACATATACAGACATTTCCTGTCTCTAACAGCTAACCAGTCACCAAAAGACAACAGAGGACAATGTGGAAAAAAAAACAACTACAGAATTTATTACTCAAAGTATTCAATAATGATGAAGTTGAATCAGCCATCTGTACTTAAAAATGCAATAGTTGGCATTTACAATATCCGCCTGGGACATATATTGATACCAACAACAGATAAGCCCTTTTGAACAATTTAAGAGGGGTTCAGCTTTGAAAAAGAGAAACCTCACTTGATGTGCTCACAGAAAGAGCTTCAAACATAAGCTTTTGCAGTAACTCGATTTCAACTAATTAATACTTTCTAGAAATATATTAAATCCACAAAATTCAGAGCAAAATTGCTGTTTTCTGTATTTAAAGCCCTTCTTAGTCTTCACTTCCTTAGACTAATTTGTAAAACACATACATAAATTTAAGTAACACAAAAATTTCCATAAATCTGACTCATCTACAGAGTTAGCTTTCTTGCTCACTCACTCTTCACCAGGCTTGTAAGCCTTTGAAATCAAGCTGTAACAGATTTCAGCCTGTGCAGTACGTTAGTTGTTAAATTATGCCTGAAAATTTGTTTCCCGGTAGTGTAGCAAGTATTTTTCTTCTCCTTCAGAGAAGAAAAACAACCAGTTTGGAGCACCACTCTAGTCAAGTGAGGTTTTTCTGCATATATCATAAATCAAAATACACACATTATTTGAGGCTTGGAGATTTTGCTCCTATAACAAGAAAAATGTTGTTCTTATGAACTGTCCAGTTCACACATATTTTTTCATTGTGCTCATAGATATGATTATAAATATGCAAGCACCTTTCTTAAATCTTTTATCATTTCTGTAAACAACACTATTATTTCTGAGTAAGAAGGTGTGAAGCTTTGACAGAGGCACATAGCATAGACACTTCCCTTGGGACTCAAAGAAATATTCGTACAGAAATCACGGGATGTTGTTAATAGGATTTAAAAATGCAATTGGGGTGCTAGGGGATGTCAGGGACAGGGGACCCAAAACAGGGGCTCCTCCCTTTGAATAACCACAACTGCTGTGTAACCAGCAGGCAAGAAAAGCTCACATGTCTTCAAAACAGAACAACAGTCACAGAACTGATTTCTGATCATCAATGCTGCATAACCATCCTGTAAGACCATTAACTGTCAATATATGTTACTGACAGAAAGCACATGGATCTGACAGGAAGTCTTTCATTCTGATGACAACTGTGCATTGCCGTATTTTAAAACACTTGAGTTTGCTGCATATATTGACAATGATTTTTGCTAGCTGTACATCCTAATAGTCTCATGAATTAAGTGTTTTCCCTACAGTGGGAAATAAAAAAGACTACAAAAGGGAAAGAAACGTAGCCCCGAGTCTATAATTTAGGTTCAATCTGACAAAGAGAAGTCTGACCAACTTCTTGAAGACAAAATGTTGCTGCAATTTGGTACCATTAAAAGGTGCCAAGTCAAAGACTTTATACAACAGACACTTTTTTACTTAGAGAACTATTAGCAATATTTGAGATAAAAATACGAAGCAGTGAGTCTGTCAGCCATAAGAGCATTGAAAAAATATTATAAACCTGTCTTCTGCTTGAATGAAATTTATGAAAACTATAATGAAACAGCCAATCAATACAACCAAATAATGTATGCCATTTAAAAGCATTACAGAAAATTAGACATTTTTGTGTGTTTTTACAAGACTCGACTCTGGTTAAAAACAGTACTTAAGCTACTGATTTTTATCATTCTGCCTTTTTCAAGCTTAAGTCACATTTATTTTCTCTCTGCTTATGGTTTAAGACTGCTGAAACTTCAATTTTATAAAATATCTTGGGAAATTCTAATGCCATAACTTTAGTGCTATGAATATTTGAAATTATGAAGATAATCCATTTTTTCCCTACTTTTTGTTCTTCAAATTAATTCCTGTGCTGGTCCATAGCTATCTTTAGCAAAGGTAAATATACTTTAAAAATGCCTATTAATGTACAAATATTTGTATACCAATGGCACATTTTACAGCACTCATCTAAACTTGAAAAGATAGAACTGGTGTTATGACATTTCACTCAAACAAGGCGTAACTTGTACAGATCTCCTTAGCATCAGGCAGCATCATTGATTAGTCACTGACAGTTCGGTATCTTAGTGTCTTTTGTGCACAAATCAAAATTACTTCCTATGTGCTACCTACTGTCCAGTCACCATAACCCAAGAAATTTTCAAGCTGAAAACTAACACGACATCAAATTTTTACAGTGTGCATTTTGTGATATACTTCTTATTAAAGAATTTACACTACTTAATAGGATTAATATCAAATTGCTACAACTAAAAATATAAAATATTTTCATTCCCTTTTTTTGTTAAACAGTAAATAACAGGCCTGCACTTGTAACTGACAAAATAAACCTCTACTGATTACTATGTATTTTCTGATAAGGGAAAAAAAAGTACCTCTTTTTTATCCAATTTTTCCACATGTTCCTTAACCCTGAGCATTCCACAGGCAGATGAAGAAAGCCTGCTGTCAGGTACAGGTAAAACCACTTTTAACCAGATTAATTTACTCCCTACAGCCATATCACTAACTTATGATACAAGCAGATAAGCATAACACTTATTTTTCCCTTTGCAACATTTTACTTCTGTCGACCAACCAGACCAGCAGAGCTCTCACCAAGCCACGGTCCTCTGACTAACCACAGCAGTATTTTACTGTGACTTTGTGGTCAAGGAAATTAACAGAGAGTGCATTGGTCTAATTGCCTTCTGCATACAAACTTGAACTGAAACCCACTGGACAAATAAATCCATCTTCCTTTAGGAATTTGTTGGAAACTGGAAATTTCCATTACAATATCAAACCAATTTTTAAGAGATGTCAGAAGAAATATGCTTCCTGGAAATGTAAAAAAAATGGCACTGCATTATCTTTATCAAATACAAACATTACAATTCTTATTCCAGGACTATAAACTATCAATTATCATCATGCCTCCATGAGAACTATATAATTGGCTGTAGCATGACAGCTAATGAAGTACAAATCCAGCATAATAATAATAACACAAAAACATATTCTAAAAATACTCACAATTAAATAGGCAGTTGAGACCCTGGAGAAAATATCAAACATGTAAATTTTGTCAAGCACTGACAAGAGGAATTTTTGAAGTAAGCTTGAATAACAACAAAAAAAATTAGAAATTTTTTAGATAAAAATGATCATTACCAGTTTACATTCTGTTGTCATATTTCCACATCTATTATGAGCCTGAAGTTTAATTTCAAACTGATATTAACAAATAGTATTTTAATATTGACAGAAAGGTAGAATTAAGAAGGGGTTTATTCAAAAACTTTGTTAGCACAAATAAATGCTGACAAAATACTGAGAAAAATAAATTTACAAATGGAAAAATTAGTAAAATTACAGAAAAAAAAACTTTTTTAAATGCCTTTTTTCAAAAATCAACACTGAAAAGCAGATTTTGCAATTAAAATTGCCTGAAACTATTTAATCACTGAAAGAAAACATATAATAAACAGATTATCCTTGCTATTGTTTCTGTCATGTAGCTTTACTTCCTGCAATAAATAAGAACTGTCTCACTTGAAACCAAATATCTGAAGTGCGTTTTTTTCCAATATATCCTACCCTTATGCCATACTAATGGATTGAAATAAAACTCACGTGTGTATGCAAATTAAAGCAACAAAAACATAAGCATTATAGCCAAGAAGACATTGTAAATAACATGCCCTGAAACCAATTTAAACAGTAATTGCTTTTTGGGAAGAAAGAGGGCATCCCTTAAACTCTGATCTTCCCTTTTTTCCCACTTAGAGAAAACAAATTATTTGCACTTGTAATTACTTTCTGAACACAAAGAATATTGACATAAAGATCACCTTTAGTCTTTACAGGAAAAATTTCTGATTTTTTTAAACACTTTTGAAATTGCTATAAAGTATTTCCATCTTCTCCAGCAACAATGTAAACAAACCAAGTAGTCAGATTTATTTATTCTTCTACTTTAAACACATTAAAAAGCAAGTTTCTTAACACACTGAAACATAACATAACTAAGAAGAAGCAGCAGAGCTCTTAGAACATAAGAACATAAGCATGGACACAGAAAGCAAACTTCAAAATGCAAGTAAGCAAAGTATCAGAATGTGAAAAGCTGAGAACAAATAGAATGATATAGGAAATGTTTCTTAAATTGGTTTTTACTTTCAGTAAGTCTTTTTAAATTCAGTTGGATTTGATTCTGTAAGTCAAAGTAGTATGAGAATAGCCATTTTAGCAACCTTCTTAGAGAACACCATCAAAACGCTCTCTGAAAGAGGCAGCACAAGAAAAGAAACAAATGATACTTACTAATTATGAACTGAGAACACCAAAACCAAACTAATCTAATTACAATAGCGAAACCACTGCCAGTGAATTAATCTGATCATTTATGGAAGTCTATTAGAAGCTAGAAGACACCATCGCTGAAGATGCATCATCAAAGAAATTGTCTATCCACCTCTGCTAACTGTTCAATGGAGTTTACTATTTCTCTATCTCTTACATACTGGCCAAAAGAGAAGGTTTATTAAGAGACAAGATGAAAACTTAAAACTATATAGGTTCTTTCCCACAAAGCTAAAGTGAAGCAATGTATCCTTCAACTCTGTAATACCTAAATACTGCTTTTAGCCAAACAATCTGTATTTTCATTTTAATCATAAACCTAACACATAACTTTTGACCAAGTTAAAAAAAACCCAAACCAATATCTGAAAAAAAAAACATAAATCCTCAGAATACCAAGCAAAAAGGGAAACCTGATAAATCGTACAGAGAAACCTGATTCATTCCTGTTTAATTCTTGTTACAATAATAGATTCCGTATCAAATATTTAAAGGTCCTGGAAAACTGCTGGATAACTACGAGAAGTGTTAGGGTGGAAGAACATTTAGAATTTAAGAACCGAAAGAAATACAGCAACAGATGGGAAAAATTTCAACACTTTATCCCAGAGATCAGAAGAAATAATAAAAAAGAGCATGCAAATCATAAGCTAAGTTGTCATTCCACAGTAACACTGCTCATGAATGCTACAGGTTTGAGCTAGGGAAACATGCTGCTTATCTTTGAATAAAGATAAACATGCTGGTTATCTTTGAATAAAGTACATTATGGTTTAGCTTTTAATAAAAAAGGGCTCCTCTTTGCAAAAGTAGCACACAGCCACATAGTAAAGCTTAGTCTATCAGCAAAGCTGCTGAAATCAAGACCCTACTCACGTGGTAACAAAGTCTTCAGTGCTGTTTGTCATCCATACAGGTTTTTTTAGAGGGTCTCACTGTCTCAGGGAGAAAGTGTTGGACTACAACGTTTTCAGCAAGAATAAAATTTCATGACAAATATAAAATCTATGAAAAAGAATTTTGGAACAAAAAGTTGGATGAAGAAATGACAGAGAAGGTATTTACACACAGGCACAGAAGTACTTTTCCATAAGTAGCAAGTTCATTATATATACATATATGTTCCTTTTGCACCTGGACAGAATAAAATAGCTGTTACTGCATGACAGAGAAATCCTGCACCTTTTAAATTACATCGGCTTGCATGTCAGAGGAAGTATGCTGATAACATGGGGTTACCATTAGTACAGACTATAAATAAAAGGTGGAAATAAAACCTTGAATTAATCAGTTTTGATAAAGTAATCATGAAGCAGAAAAGTTCTCAGAGTACTAAGTGTGCAATCACAATTTACAATTAACCAAATAATTGTGAGGGCTTTTTTCTTCCTGTGCCTCTCAAGCAGATTTACACAAAAAAACCCCAGGAAAGGGAAATATGTATGCTCTGCCCTTAAATAATATCCTGATTCTCCTACTTTGTGTGACAAAATGGCACAATAAATGTCTGTAAAAATATTCTATTGAAAGTCAGTCAGGGACAGAAATGCCACTTTGTGTCATATGTACCCTAGATACTTTAAAATATTCAGATATTATAATTTTGAACCAAAAAATAAAGCCCTAATAGTTATGGAGATGACAATTTGTATGGCAAATCATACCTGCTTTTTGGTTTTGTTTTTTTTGATGGGACAAAGCCTGGGACTTACAATGTCAGAGGATAAAGAAAAACTCATTCAGAAAAGCCTCTTTTTCATGGTCATCCCCAATTCCTTCACAAACAAACACATGATTTTTCTCCTGTGTTAAAGCAAGTGAAGGACTGCTCAGATTGTGAGTAGTCTCCTGTGACTAAGGAGGGTCTTGAAGGATGCCAACATATGGGCTGAAGGGAGGCAAAACTACCATATACCAGTCCATGGCTGGTTGCACCTAGAAAGGCAAAACACCTTCTGGTCCCTCTCCGGCTGCCAAAAGGAAGGCTCCTGCCTTTTCCTTTGCATTCCTCAGCCAGCTGATGATGTATCCTAACACTTCCTAAAACTAATACAGGTGCTGATGGAGAGCTTCCTCACAGCGCTTCCTCCCAAAGAGCTTTTCATGACAGATGACAGGCATAATTGAAGAGTTGTGGACTATGACAGTAAGGAAAAATCAGAACATTCACAACTCCACTTGGCTTTACAGGCTTTTTTTTTTTAATGAGACAATCATTCGCTTTCAAGTTGGATTGCTATCTCCATTATAATGCTCTTGAAATTTTGGGATGGAAAACAGACAAATGAACATCATCTGTCTAGCAAACATTTAAAAGAAATTACATTTTATTAACTGTAAGCAAAGAAGAATTACTAAAATTGATTATGATAAATCACCACACAATTGCCATATTATTTAAAGCTACCATCTTTAGGTGAACAACTAAGAACCCTGTAAGTGTGTAAACTACAGGTTTCTAAGCAACAGCTGCTCTGAAGTCACTTTGTGTGAGAGCTGGTCCTGGAGAGGACAGGCCAGAGACTGGGCACACAGCCACACCACGGACAACCAACATCATGCCTAAAGAAATAAGAAGCCACAGCTAATGACATCCACGAAGCTTATGGTGAGGAGCAAGGGACTTGGAAAAGAGTCTGGGACCAACTGGGAGTGGCCATGCAGATCAACAGCCCATGACTGGCCAGAGGCTTCCAGAACATTCTATGAGAGACTATATATATATATAAATATATAAAAATATATAAAAATATGTGTGTGTGTGTGTGTGTGTCAGCCCCCACCTTGGGGTCTTCTGAAGCAGCCTCTTTATGTTTTGTTTTGCAGCCTTGTTTGTGCCCTTTTATTTATTTAATAAATATCTACAGTTTTAGCACTTCAGCTGTACCCATTGTTTCCTTGTTGCTGTGCCATGTGACCACACCATCCTCAAGCTCCTGAGACCAGAGGCTTTCCCGTGATTTCCGCAGATCCCTCGGGGTGTTGCTGCCCGCCCGTCTCCGGCTCTGCTGCTAGCCGGGTCAGAGAGATCACCGGCGGCCAAACGCACACCGCAACAGGTTTGCTTTTCCTTTGTTTTGTTGCGGACAAGAGTCTGCAAAAACCACATCTGCCAAGCACCAGAATTTTACCTTTAGCTCACGCTTGCAGAACTTGTTCTGGAATGTAGCATATTAAAAACTGAGCTGCTTTCCAGTAAGTTTACTGAAGATAACCGTTGATAGAAATGAAGTACAGTTTTCAGCTGATAGTCTGTACGACACAACAGTATGCAGCATAACATATACACTAGTTTAAAAATAAGATCTGTCAAAAAAATCACCAAGTCACCAAAGGTGACTGAAATTTGATGATGAGACTGCTAAGGGGGCAAAGCAATAAATCTACAAAATAACAGGAACATATTTTCCAGTCCTTTTATTTTTTTTTCTATTGACATTCTTCATAACGAGAGAAAGACTGACCGAAAACAAAAAATATTTCATGCAAGATGGGAAGCATTCATTAAGTAGAGTGAAAAAAATCCCATAAATCTGAAAATCCTGCCTTCAAACACCATATTGTTCTCCATGATATGAAAAGCCTGTTTGAAATGGTAGGTACCAGAGCCTTTGCACAGAGGTGCTCTTGACTTGGACTATGCATTTGGACATTGGAAGAAAATGTCCAGTTTTATCCAGTCCCTGAAAAGCAACACCTGAAGGAAAACATGAGCCTGACAGGAATTTACATGGGCTAACTTCCACTTATAAATGATTACTGTAAGTTGATAAGGAGCCACAAAAGCTGCAACTTTATATGGTTTTTTTCCCCTGCTACCCACTTAGACTGGACCCATACCAAAACTTTTACAGAAAATTAACCCAACCAGGTGTAGACCTAGCAGACCTAGACCTAGCTGTCTGATTTAGCTCATGAGGTAACCAGGTGTTAGAATTGGGTGTTTCGGTCCAGCACTCAACTAGGACGCAAGATTGTGCATTGTGAAAGTGAAGGTGATGAACAACATCATCAGCCTACTGCTCAGACTCTGATGTGACTTGTTAGTAGTGTAGATAACAGTGAAAGGCTGCAGATTTATTGTTCCAAGACATTGGAAGAGACCAAGGATGCCTGAGCACTGGCACTAAACCATTAAACTGGGGACGGAAAAAGCAACACAAAAACCCCAATGAAAGGAAACAAAAAAAAAAAACCAAACAAAAAAAAAAAGCCCCAGCAAAACCAACAACAAAAACCAAAACAGCAATAGTAGCAAATTGCTATAAAAGATAGTTTCATACATTTAAACTTACTCTTACTCTTGCATGCATGAATCATTGCTTTTTTGTAAATCTTTATTAATTTTGCTTTGATCTGGGTGCCTATGACATAAGCTATAAAAATAAAAATTAATTATAAAATTAATAAAGGAAACTAAACCAGGAGAGCCGTAAAAAAAAATCTAGTTTTCTAAGGATGCTCAAGGAGATGATTTTTTGTTATTAAAACTGCAGTTGATTCAAGTGTCTTTTACGTTAAGTATGAACCCTTAATGAATTGGCTCTTATAAGGAGTGAGAGCACATTGGCTTCTTTCATCAAATATATATCATATCTTAAC
Source organism: Calcarius lapponicus (assembly GCA_039654755.1). Lineage (NCBI taxonomy): Eukaryota > Metazoa > Chordata > Aves > Passeriformes > Fringillidae > Calcarius > Calcarius lapponicus. The sequence goes on from CM077481.1 coordinate 44,277,660, forward strand.
TAGTGCAACTTTAATTTTGCTCAGAACATCCCATCACCATGACCACTACATTATTAGCATTTAGTAGTTCTTCCAGTTTATCCTTTCTTCATTCACCTACAAGAGCCCCAAATGTGTCTCCTTAGCTGGAAACAAATCATTCATGACCTCAGAAAGCCTCCCTCTGTTCTCAGCTCTAACAGCACTCCGTTCAAAGTCCTGAAGTTCAAGGCCCTATCACAAGGCTATACATGTTACCTCAGAGTGGAGATATTTGGTTTTATCCCTTCCTAGATAAGCATATTTTTTCCTTTCTCTCCACTTTCCTCTTTCACTCTCAGTTTGTCACATCCATCTCCCCCTACACAAGACATTATGGTGAGACTGTTGCATGTTCTTCACTTTTTTGTCTCTTCAGAGCTCATAGAAAACTTTTCAGTTGAGGATCTGTTCAGATATCCTCACTTTGCCTAATAAAAAAGAATTTCAATAAAAAACTGAAATTCTTTCAATTAGTCAATCAAGCCTTCCATCATCTGTGATGATTGTGCAGATGGTCCAAGCCATGCATGTGATGCTCCCAGCCCCTCCAACTCCTCAGCACTGCAGGGCTTTGCTGGCACCTGGCCTTGAGAGCATATACCCTCTTAAAGAACGTATTTTTTTCTGTACCTACATTTCAGAAACACTTCACAATCCTGTTACAGAAACTCTGCAGCCAAGCCAACAGTATGCACTAGCAGTTCACAACCCAAACAACCAATTCGGCTTTGCACCAATTACTTACAATGCACACACACTGTAAAAAAGTTACCTCATGAAGATCATAAGCCATTTTAACACTGGAATATTTTCTAATCATTTGTGCAGAAGTCCAAACAGTTCAGCCCTTGAACAGGGCAAGAATCCATCTAGCTAAAAAAATCAACATTGCTGAGCTGGTTAATAATGCATGGCAATATTGTAACAATTTTCAAAGAGATTTATGCAGGCTGACCATAAAACAAAAAAAAGTTAGACAAAGATTGTCAAGCAGATTAATATGGGATTTCTTTGGGTCACTAGTAGCCAGAACCACAGATGATATCTCTTCTAGAGGAAGTAGCTCAGCAAGCAGTACCCCAAGAGCTCCACTCTTCACTCTGGTCTGCAGGCATTCCCCAAGTGTGGATTAAGGAAAGTGAGAAATGAGGTACTGCCAAGATAATTTCTTTCAATTACCTAATGTCTTTCATAAGTCTCCCATCCAACTGATTTTGAGAACCAACCACATTTAACTGATTACATCTGAAAGATTTAGAACAGAGAACATGACTGCAGGCATTCAGGGAGACACACACATTACCAGGGTGAAAGCATTTTTATTGCTTTGTGATTTCACCATCTGGAGAACATTATGGTATTAGCGTGTATGAAATTATTAAACATTAAAAATGCTTTCTAAAAGCTATTACTGCCCTCTTATTACAGAAAACCTTGAAGATTTATCCCATGAAAATTACATTGTTCAGGTTTTGAAAATTTGTAACAAAGAATTATACATGTCATTAATATTTAAGAGCTGAAGAACTATGGTTTATGAGTGAACAAAAAGGGTATATATAAAAATGTTGCCTTATGAATTCTGCAGCAGTTTATATGACCTTTAGCTACTGAAAAAGGTATTGAAGATAAACAATAATAAAAACAATAAAAAAATACTCAAAACACAGAGGTGCACAGGAAGCCCCAGGAAAACTGAGTTTATCTTAAAATCTGTCTGGTGTCAAAGCAACACTTCAGGCAATGGCGTTCAGCTGCTCAGCACTATGGAGTAACACAGAAGGAAGAAGGTAGAGCACCATCTTCAATGCCATCATCACTGCGAGGAAAAACAACCTGGTGTCACATCCTTTCATTTCAGGATAGAGTGCACTACAGCAGTAACTTTACTCCATTCAACCTCAGAAAATTACCTTTCAGTTGTTGCCTTCCTACAAAGCTAAAAAAACCTTTTAAAAATTGTAAGACTTTCTCTGGAAACATAAGACTATGAAGAAGAGATAGTATTCTCAAGAAAATACATATATGAATTAAAAAATCTGAAGATCTGAGGAAGATAATATATCTGAGAAGTGTCTGCGGACATATTTTCTGATTGAAGCAAGCAACTTACTTAAAAGCTACTTGTTTGGGACCTTAGTGGGGAAAAAAAGCTCAAAAACTACAGAAAAATCATACCTCCTCCTTAATAACCTTCAAAAGTAATTAATGTTTCATGCACTGAAAATTACATCTCTCCTTTCTATGTGTATTCAAACCACTGAAGGAAACATTAACAGCCCACATCATTCCTTTAATATGTTTGCCTTGCACATCTCTTTCATTAGCAAGATTTCTTTTTTCATAGACAGATCACAGCTTTTATTCAAACAGTTTCGCTTCCACAGTAACACGGAACAATTTTGTATGGTTTTATAGGCTTTCACATCACTTCAAAAGCAGAGGCAATAGTCAGAGCAAAAATTTTATTGCAAATGAGACCAAGCAGCAACAGAACACAAAGGGCAAAGCTGCAGAAAGAGACAAAGGATGAAGGGAATGTAAGCTCTGAGCAAGGAGGCAATTTTATGGCAGAAAATAAGTCACTATATTCAGTATGCAACATACATTTAATTGAACTTTAAATTGAAGAGACTTCCCACAAAGCAGGCTAAAGAGATGTATACAGAGAGCAAGTGCAGCAAGGCAGGAGAGGAGACAAACTTTCCTTAGAGGAGAAATTACTCCTCTTAAACCAAATACTTTAGTGAGTTCCCTGCTCCCACATGGTTTTGTGTCACCCAAAAGCAGAACGCCAAAAAGCTGCTGCAGATTATGACAAATCCAAGGGCCACATCTCTCCTACAAGCCACAGGCTCCCTGCTACAGCTGTAAGTGAAGGACATAAAAGGACAGTGATTTTCATCAGAGCAAAGAGAGAAGGTGGACTGATTTCATCTCAGCTCAGAACCCCTCCATGGGCAGTAGCTTTAATGCCTGCAAGTACTAAGGGCCCTCAGAGCTTCCTCAAGAGTTTTATGGCTCTCCTTATTCTTTGAATGCCAAAAAGGCACTGAAAACCTATCCTTTCATACCAAGGGATATATCAGCATGTAACAAAGATGACTGCAAGCAGACTCCAAAAGCAGTTTTAGGTCTACAACTTGCATTAATTTATTCACTTAGGAAAAGCTAAGTTCAGCACAGGTTGACATCTCTCTTCCAAGAAAGCGCCAGAGCTGGCAGGAGCAGACTGCTTCTACACTGCAATGACTGAGCCATTTGTTTGGTATCAGTTGCAGGATGACCGGTGCCAACCTGAACACACAGACATGAACTAAACTGCCTAAGGAATATAGGCACACGTAAGATTTAACACACATATATTTACTACTTATTAGTGAAGTTTAAAAGCTCTGAAGAGGCATCAACACTGGAAAAAATCCAGGCATTTATGCAAGTCTTGTTTTCACAAGAATATGATTCTTCAACCTAGACAAAAACCTCTTTTAAAATTTTGTATATTATTTCAGATATTTCAAGGAAATTGCCTTAAGCTGTCAGATTGAAAAGCAGTGGCACACTCTTCTAGTGTTTGTCACATATATATACGTATCTACATACACACACACGTGTGCGCACATACACATACACGCTTCTTCAACCTTTATTTCCTTAAACAATTAATTGGAATCTTCCACTCCAATTCTTCATTAATTAAAACATTCACGAACAGTACGCAGAGGATATTTTTTTTTCTAAATTAGGTACAAATTTGTAGCACAAAAGGACCTGTATTACACAGTCAACATGCTTTAACCAGAAACATCAGCTCTGCCAGCAGACTCCCGTATTTGTTATTTGTCCTTGCTATGAAGGGTGCAGAGCAAAATGGGAAACTACTGCACATTTGTCTTCCGTAGATGTTCAGCTTTAGATTCACATAACAGATCTGAAAAACAAGTCCAGTGTTCAAAGATGGACCTTTGGGGGTTTCTGAACATCTCCATGTTTATTTGGAGTCATTTAACTAACATGAACAGCAGAAAAGAAAATGGCAAATGATAGAGCATAAAGTTGAAAAACCAAAGTTCCTTTTAAGATGCACTGAATTGCTTCCTTTAGTTGGAATTAAAGCCCTCAATAAGTACTATAATGTGACTTAGGTCTTTGTGAAATGAAACCGTTCTTATCCACTAACCATTTGTTTGCCAGGAGGTACAAGCAGACTGGACACAAAGGCTGCATTTTCCACATGGGACATGATCACACAACAATATACATTTCCTCTCATCCTACCATAGCATCTGCCTTTGCTGTGGAGGCCACAGTGGGAGCCAGGAACATTCCCTTCACACAAGAAAAGGCCGTTTTTTGGCTGATATTACAACATAATGTTTAGGATGGCACAGTTTTCCAATAGCAACAGGATCAAACAATGCAACTACTATACTAGCAAATTTTAGCACAACTAGGAAGTTCTGCCAGTCAAAAGTTCAGCAGATGAAAACAGCCAAAGATGACACTGACCTGGCAGTAATTACCAGCTGAAAAGTGGTGATGAATTTACAGAGTGACAAAGTCTTAAAAATGATAAATGGAATCCAGAGCCACAGTAGCAAGGCTGAACATTGAGCACCACAGTAGAAGTTACACACAAGTTCCCACACATACATAATCCTGATCATACATTTAAAAAATAAATAAATAAAAAGACAGACTGAGTCAAATGAAATGAAGGGTGACTAAGGGAACAAGAGGATCATGAATCCTTATACCTCACCAAATAGTACCTTATCAATATAGATACAAGGGAAAAGAACAATAGCTTTTTTAAGTAATAACAGCTCACAGAAGAAAAAAGGCTGCATATTTGCCTCAAATAAGTTTAAAGTGCTACTTATTGAGGAAACTGCCTTTATACAAAAATATTCTAGTGGAACAGGACAAGTAAAATGGAAAATCCTATTATTTTAGACAGAGCTCAATGTGTTTATAATAAACTAATGGTGGGATGCGTAGAAGGTATACTTCCTCAGAGTCTGCGAATGAATGGAAATTTCAACTTGTTAAATACAAAAGCATTGCTAGTTTATTTTCTGTATTGATTAATGGATACCAAAAACTCTAACATCTCTCATTATTATGTATTTTTCCCCAGTGCACAAAAAGTAATAATTATACCACAAAACATTAAAAAAAAATCTTTGAACTGTTTATAAAAACAGAGTAACTCTTTACAATTCCATTTTATACTGCTCACTACAGCTTATTTTCCCATATAATTGAAATACTTAACCCAGCAACTATTTTTGTTACCTATCTACATGGTCATTATGGATATGATAAGGACAAAAAGTTACTTCATTTGTATAGGCTAGTATCTACTCTGCAGAGAAGGTTGGACCAAACTGACTAATATAAGTAAAGTCAAACAGAAATAACTAAATAAAACTCAACAAGGAAATAACAAATCCCTTCCCCCCCCCCAACTCAGGGCATCACTTTTTTTCCTTATTTCCATTAGAAAGAATACAGTGTACCTACACTGAAGGTAACATGGCTATTAAAACTAGTAAAAACATCAGCTCACTTGTTTTTGTTGGCCACATCATGGATTTATGATAGCACCCTCAAAAAAAATCTTTTTGGAGGCCATTTCCAAGGGAAACATTAGGTTCCCAAACGATGTTTAGCATGAAAGACTAACAACGAAGTTTTTTACTAAAGTTATGAGTTTAGTACTAAACTAAACACTCCAACAAGCAACAGCAAAGTTCTTTTAAATTGAGATGAACAGGAAGTTCCTCCAGTTCTGGACTTACCCTGCAGTAATGCTACTTCTGAAGCATATTTTCGTATAAAAAAGAAGGTACCACCATTGAGAACTATGAAAAATTTGACCGCTCCTACACCCAGGAACATATTTTGACCTGATTGTTCTGAGGGAGGTCCTCAGTTAAATTTTTTGCCTTCAGAACTCAGGAAATTTTATCAGCATTTTATCAACACTATACATAGCTAATGGAAATTCCATTCTGATCAATGTGAATGATTAAGTGCTTTCACATCACTCAGTACACTAGCAATACACAGATAGCGAGTGAATACTATAGAAAATCACTGGCATATTTAACAGAAACAAAACAACATTATAATGCTGGATTCTCACATGGGGACAAGGGGCCTACATTATCAGCCCGTTCTAGGCGCAACAATTGCTCTAGTAACAAACAGTCTCCAGAAAAAGTTAGTAACAAACTGACAAGTACCTAGTGGCCTTTATATCATTATCTGCTCTCCAAAGTGGTGTAAAAAGGCAAATGCCAACTTTACTGCAACTTAACTTAGCTGCGTTACACTTAAAAATGTAATTAAATACTCTACGCACACATATGTATATACACACATCTACAGACACAGAGAGAATTTCAACACCATGTCCTATCTGCCTATTTCATGAGGCAAAAACTCATGAAAGAAGTCCTACTTGAGTGGATGAAACCCAGTCACAAGCAGCTGATTCATAACAGCTGTTTTCTAACTTGCCAAACTCAAAGGCAAGTCACACTGTTACTCTAACTCACCTCTGTCCAGTATTTCCCTCTCCTGAATTCTATGATTCACGCAATCATAGAATTTTCAAGGTTGGAAGAGACCTTCAAGATCAAGTCCAACCATCCATCAAGCACTACCACTGTAACCCATAAACCACATCACTCAGCATCAGATCCAGATGCCTCTTAAACACCTCCAGGGACAGCAACTGCACCACTTCCCAGGACAATCTATTTCAATGCCTGAACACGCTAGGAGTGATAACTTTTTTCTAATATCTAATCTGATTCTTCTGTCTCATCTCAAGGCCATTTCCTCTGGTCCTACCACTGCAGGGACAGTAGAAGTTACCAACTCCCACCTCACTACAGCCTCTTTTCAGGGAGATGCAGAGAATGATGCAGTCCCCCCTGAGCCTGCTCTTGTGACTAAACAAACCCAGCTACCTCAGCCATTCCTCGTAAGACATGTTTGACAGTCCCTCCATGAGCCTTGTTGACTTTAACTGGACAATCTACGGCACCTCAGTGTCCTGGAGGTGTCAGAGGGGCCAAAACTGGACTCGAGGTGTGGCCTCAGCCATGCCAAATACAGGAGGATGATCACATCCTTGTCCTGCTGGCCACACTGCTCTCAGTTCAGGCCAAGTTGCCATTGGCCCTCTTGGCCACCTGGGCACACAGTGGCTCACACTGAGCTGGCTCTCAACAAGCACCCCCGGGTCCCTTTTTGCCCAGCAGCTCTTAAGCCAATTCTCCCCAAGCCTGTAGTGCAGCAGGGGTCTGCTGAGACTAAAGGGCAGCACTTTGCCTTATTGAACCTCATGGAGTGGTCCTTGGCCCACTGACTGAGACTGCCCAGGTCTCTGTAGAGCCTTCCTACCCGCAAAAGGATCAACACTCACCCAGGAAATGCACTGTCTACAAATTTACTGAGGGTGCCCTCAATCCCCACGTCCAGACCATCAATAAAGATGTTAAATAGGACTGGCATCAAAATCAGGCCCAGGCAAGCAGACTAGCAGCCACCAAGTGGATTTACCTCCATTCACCACAACGGTCTGGGCCCAGTGTTTTACCCATTAAACAGTCCACCCATCCAAGACATGGGTAGTCAGTTTTTCTAGGAGAAGTACAGCTAAAGTAATAAAGCCACTGCTGTTCAAAACATTTTTCCAGCCATGAGTTAGGAAGTCAGACTGGGCAAGTTGTTAAGCATACTGCAAAAAGAATCTTAGCTCACTCAAGGCTCTCTGCCCCACAAAGACTGTATGTCTTTTATATCTCATTCCTGTGATAGAGTTGCCACCTTCAGCAACACAGCATGGCTAGGAATTTAAGACCAGAAAGGTGTTTATTGTTGGACTTAATAGACTAAAAATGAAGGGTAACAGATTTGGAAGAGGGGACATGAGCACCAGCTTCCTATGGCAAGGATGGAGCAATGCCCAATGCATAGTTTTGGTACAGAATTCTTTCTTGAAAGTAAAAACAATCATTTTTTGCAAGGATGTAACAGACACACTCCATAACTCTAAGCAAACCTCAAGTATTAAATCCCACAAAAGAAATCCATATACATTTACATGTCCCTATTAGACCCTTCAGTACTATATTTTTCAAAATTATTTTGTACTGTTTGACCATATTTTCTATGGTAGTCAACTATGCTCAATTAGGTGCAGTTTTTCCCCCCCTACCAAATGAAGAAAAAAGAAACCATAAAAATATAGCACAGAAGAAAAGGATGCAGAATACTAGCCTCTGGTTTCATTCCATCTTGCAGGCCAGATTCATACCCAACATATTATTATTTAAAAACAACAAATATATCAAAATCACATAACAAAACAGTTTCATTTGATGAGTTACGCACTTTCCTAAAAGCTTAGTCATCACCTACATTTTTTTGTACCTAAATTCCCTGACTTCTGGAATTCAACTGCACTTCAGAAAAATTTTCTCCAAACTAATAAAAAATGGCATAAAAAGTCATTGTGTTTTCTCATGATCAACAATAGGAACTTGTGCAATTCTAGTATAATAAAAGCTGGTCCATAAGATGGGCCTTTACATAATGAAAAGTCATTATGATAATAGGTGTACTACAGTCTGCAGCAGTAAAGAAAAAAGCTTTCAAGGAAGGCTGAAAAAAGCTATGTTAAATTGAAGGCAAAAATATATATATACAGAACAGAAGGACACAGATCTAACCAGAAAGATAAATTTAAAACTGAAAGCTAAACTCTTTAGCTTTACAGTAGAGAGACTGCAGTAACTACTTGGAAGCACAGTTTATTCTCCAAAGGACTTTGATGCTCTCAGAAGCGTGGTTATCACCTAGGCACAAGCTTTAAACATACGTATGTACAAACACACATTTCTGTGCATGCAGAGTTACGGCGTATGCCTCATGTAGCAGCAAATATATTTCCACTGCATTGCAGCCACATACACTGCTAAAGAAATGCTGCATTTCTTCAATGCATGTGTTCCTACAACATGAGGAGCTCTTCACAGATGCTGCACTCAGAAAGGACCCCATGAACAAGCACTTCTCTTATACCAGCAAATGCAGAGTCAAAAGAAGCAGTGTCCCTGGTGATCAGATTTTTGTCCTTCAGATGTGAACTTGTCCCTGAAATGTTTGTAAAAAATAATAACAATTAAAGAAAAAAAAAAGACAAAAAAAAGGCAAAACAGTTTAGAGACTCAAATGTTTTAAAAGTATGGCAAAGCACTTGAAAGCACTCCTGAAAGCATAAAGTCCTTCAAAGTAACAAGCACATACACACACAAAAAAAAAATAAACCAAACCAACCAAACAAGAAGCCTACCATCCTATTTTAATCTTATTAAAATGAACAGTTTCAAGTTTCTAAATAAAATAGCACAAACCAAAAATTAAAACCAAACAGACAATCTGTCCAGTCAGAACTTCAAGCTTCAGCTTTCAGTATTCAACTGTATGGTTAAACCAACATACTACAGAAGACTTATTTTAAGCCTCCTTTAAAATATTTTTAAATGTTCATCTTACTAAAGGTAAAACTTCAACCAATGTGTTGAAAGTGTATTTAAAGAGTACTACATAAAATATAATGGAAATATAACTCAACACCCCTACATTTAAAAAAAAAAGCCAACTCCTTTCCTAGGTTCACTTTAAGACTAAATCATACATAAAACAGCATTCAAGAAGCCTGTATCAGCTACCAGGCTGCTTATCCTCCTCCAGAATTTCCTAAAATTATACCTCTAGTTCAAGATGTTCTTCATTTTCGAAAGTATATGAGTGCTTTAAAAGATTTCTTACAGGCATGCCAAAAATCTTTGCTTAGAGTAATACCCAGAAGCTAAAAATATTGCAGCAAGGGTGGAACTACACATTTATTTGCTCCCCAGCTCCAAATATGTACTAAAAAGTGACCAACCTGGCACTCATCTTGAGCTTAAATCAGTACCCAGCACTGGTCTGATGGAATAAACTCCTCAAAGCTGGCAATTCTTGCTACAATTTTAATACATGAGGTACTTCAAGTATTTTGTGTTATTCCATGCAATGAAGTAACTAAATAAAAACATATTGCAGAGAATATGGTACAGCAGCATATGCTGATGATGAGTTAATATATGCCTTCTCACATGAGAACTGAAAAGAGCTGGCAAGTGCTTTGGTAATGAGAGCCATAAAATAAAGCAAGAAGACTTCAAATGATCCAGATACATTTTATTACTAAAGGATCCCACAGACAAGAAGAAAAAAAGTTCCTAAACTATTTGAAATGTGTATTTAGTTCTGCATATGGGTATCCTGACCCATGTCTCAGTGTCTCTGAATGTTTAAAGCTTACCATGTTGGATTTTTTCCCTCAAGTTTGCTGTAATTTTGTTGGAAGTATTTTCTCAAGACTTTTGTGATATTGTATATATCTAGGTGGTACTTCCACAGATCTCTACTGCAGAAGTCTAGGTGTAAAAGTGTTTAAAACAGTGTTTGTCATGAGCTGATGCAATTGTGGCACAACATGGTTGTAGACATATCTCATTTAAACTCATCAGATCATCAGTCTTTACAGTGCCCTATTACTGTACAAGGAATAAACTTGATTTTTAGAATAACAGATGAATAACTGCATTAGTGCCAACTTTAAGTGAATTTGTGAAGCAAAGCAAGATGAAACACTTATGTTTACTTTTTTTTTTTCCTGAAAGTTTCTACTTTATCTTAAAATCAAGTAAAACTAATCACACAGGAAGCATTTGTTTCTATAGATATTTCCAGAATTACCTATGCTTTCAAAGTTTTCTCTTTCCTGCAAGTTCTAAAATAACTGTATTTTACATGTACAGATCTGATTGTGGTAATTGGTCATGCTTTGGCTAACATTTTTGTTAAACTGTCCTACAATAGCCTTTCTGAAGATTAATGTTAGTTGAAATGGAATAGTAGAGAGTTACTGAAAGTGTGTTTAGTTTTCTCAGACAGAGGCAGTCCACAAGTTGTTTCCTCCTGACCCTCAGTGTGGATGGGTTTTGTTACTTGTTCTGGACTATTCTTTGTGTCTCTTCTCAACCCAACTCGGAAGAAATCTCACAGAGGTAACTTTTTCCTGACTTTGACTTTCCAGCTTCACATCTTTTGAGATCAAAAGATATATTTCTACTTAAATAGAAAATGTTTACAAAAGAGAGAGGCTGGAAGTTTTAAACTGAGGGACTTACAAAAATAATTTGAAATAAAAACTTATTAAATGTACTCTTGAAACCTAGTGGAATACTACAGTAGGATATGTCTTTTTTTTTTAGAAGAATAAGCTTTCTAGCTACTCTTCCAGCCTGTATTTTTCTTGGGAGTTTTCTTCAGGTAGGCAACTCTGCTTTCTCACCATGCTTTTCCTCAACTTCCCAGCCAAGCTGATCATGACAGGATCAAGAAGAGCTTAGAAGACAAGGAATCCCCAGGATTCATGAAGACAAGGGAGGCAGGGCCCTCAGGCCCTCCCCGGATTCCCCACATAAAAGAGCAAATGAATGACAGGAGGTTATGTAGAAAGCCATAGAAAAAAAAAAAAAAAAAAAAGCAGCAGGAAATCTGCACAGCACAGTCAGGGCTGGCAGCTCAAGTGGGGACCAGGCAGAGGCACACAGGGCAAGAGTAATGACCCAACTAGGCACCACGGTTAAAGCAACAGGATATGCATTTAAGGATTTACAGTTATTTGTATCATGGACACACAGAAAGACTATACTACAATAGTATGATTTTTCTAAATGGGTGAGAATCACATAAAGTAAAGAAGTTTGATATGTACAGTTAACATCACTAATCAGGTAGATGTTGGTATCAAAGAGTTAAGGCAGCACACAAGCAATCCTGTATCAGAAAACGTCCATTTATGCAAGAAGTTCTAAGGCCTCTGGGATCATCTGATTTCTTTTCATATAGACTTAGAGACCCCTACTGCAGGGGTCCATTGTTCTATGCATTTTCATCCTAGGATCACTGATGTTTTCTTAAAGTATTGGCTGCATTTATGTAACTACCTAATGTCACTGTCTGAATTCAACAACTTAACTGGGGGTGGAGCACTGCTGCTTCAAGACTGATCATTTCAGTACCCAAAATGAGCAAAATACCATCCTATCATCAAAGGCACCCACGCCTCTAATGCTGCTGTTTGGTGCAGGGCTGAACTCAAAGCTTAGTACCGATCTTTACCAAAGAGAGAGATAAAGCCTCAAATGAGAGATTAAAATACAACAGGAAGGAAGTCTTAAACTAAAACAGAAAATATAAAGTATTTTTAGAAGAGACATAAAATGGTTTACAAAGTTCTAGTACCACCGCAGTCAGTCAAAATACCAATGCACTGTAAAGGAAAAGTTTTTGAGTACACAGCTTGATCCAAAGAGGCATTTTCCCATGACATTTACTGCAATATTTACTGTAACTACTGGGAATCAACAACAAATAGGATAATAAGAGAGCTTTTTTACTAAAAGAATGTTGCAGTAATGAGACTGTATTCTATGGTTGTCCTTGAACTTTGGAAACGAAGGAGAAAAAAACAATGGGAAAAACAGATATATCATTTATGTCTACTACTTGCATGTACAAAGTATCATATTTTATTTCAACATCAACCTACACAATACCAAAGGAGCACTACTGTATGGGATGCTTTGGAGGGATGTAGATTTTAACTCTAAAGTGAACCTAGCAAGATAATCCTCATGAGTCTCCTCTACCTTAAGATACTATATGATTTTCATCAATAGAAAGGGAGAAAAGGCTACAGAAAGAAAAGCTTTGCAAGCATTTGAATATGTTACAAATACATCAATGAATGGTCTTTAGACAATTTTTATGCTGCATTTGACATTTTTTATTTTCTAAAAAAACACACTCTCTGATAGTATTTACACCCTGACAAAGTCTTCTTCAATTGTTATAGCCACTTATTTCATACACAGCATTTCTTTTAGTCATTTTATGGAACTGCACTATTTGATCTGTTCAAATCTCAGGTTATAAATTACAAAATGGTCTTCTGAAATTCAAAATATATTTTTAAAGGGGGGGGGGGGAAGAAAGGGGGAAGGGAAGAGAGATAAAGCAATCAGACCTTTATTTCAAATCATCCTCTATACACAAATCCCTCAAACAGCAAAAGAAGGAACTACACAGCACCTTAGCTTTTTAGCTATATTTTTGTTTTAAAATAACAGAAAATATATGACTCACTAAAATCAAGCTAATTTCTTCATTCCTTTAAAATAAAAACATTTGAAAGCTTCAAAATTAGTGGAAGAGAGTGATAGCTTGAAATATAGATTCAGAAAACAAATCAAAAGGCCTGATTTGGGGAAGTAGAAGATGCTATGACCTTACAAAGATGAACAGACTTTTTACAGAGATACTTTGGACAAATTTGTCAGATTTATTATACCTCAATCATTACAGCATCATCAAAACTAAGGGTAAATTAAAACATAATTGAAAAAAATATACCAGAACAAGGGTGGATATTCTGTAGAAAGAAAATGATCCATCCAAAATACACTTCTAGCAGATACCTTCTCATGAAGCAAGGAAACGGACTAGATTTAGGCCACAGTTCAGCTGTTGCTTTCAAACAATTTGAAACTAAGCTGCTGTCAAGATAGCAGCTCAACACTTTGCTAGTCCTTTATTCCTGTCTACGACCACCTCTTACTCTCCTGATGCTCATGCTTAGCAAAGTGGATTCTCCCCTGTTCCAGCCTGCCACAGGGCTGACCAAGTCCAGCAGAACAGGACAGCAACCAAAAACAGACACTAACTCGAGTGTCCTCCTCTTTCTGTCCTCCATTTTTCACAGGGACACTAAAAAACACTGTCATTAGATTCCCTCTCTCAGCAATCTAATGACTAATTCTTTATTTAGAGTGTAGGAGCTCCATCAGCAGACGCAGAGAAAGGCTCATCATCTCAGTTGTGAGTCACTTGGTTTGTGGGAGTCCCAATCTTTAGAGCTGACTTCAAATCTGGCAGAACTAGAATTTAACTCTAGAAAGCTGAAAACATAAGAGTGGCTCACTGCAGGCCCACAAATATCTTCTTTTTTAATTCATTCTTACAACAAAAAGTAAAATTAAAAAAAAAAAAAAACAAAGTTGTTACCCTCTTCTTGTCAGCAAGCATATTATGCATATAAGCTACCATATGGTTCTGGCTAGCCCTAAGTAGCAGCAGAACAAACTCTGACAGGCAGCCAGTCAACTACACCAGCTAAGCCACCCAGCAAAGACCAAGCATTTCAGGTTTTCTCAGCAACTCTTTGACTTTCTGATCCAGTTCTTATAAAAGCAATCTAGTAAAAAATGAGGCAACAGTGATTCAACTCTAATGGAGCTAAAAAGCTCCCATGAATTTTAATGTAACTGTTTCCAGCTCTCATTGGTCTTCACAAATACATACAAAATACTAATTATTTATCTTACTAAAATCAGCTAAGTTCATAATAATCTTGCAGCTCAACAGGACTCAGTTTATTACTTACATAGAACAAAAGGACAAAAGTGCAACTGGCTCTACAGCAAGTCCTGGCCCCAGTCTTAGATTTTGTGCACATGTATCTGAAGGAATATTCCCCTTCTAGCACATAGAGAGCGTTTCTGATCTAACACAGGAATGAAAAAGCGCACAGAAACAGTTTCAGTGCCCCAGGGAAAAATATCAGTCTTTTCACCAAATAATCTAGCAGTCTGCAACACATAGATCTGCTCAGGTGGAGTATCATACTGTTGTACAGTACAAACTATGCCAAAGCACAAATGCAGCTTCTCTTTCCAGACACCTCATTTCACTCCTTCTCGTCTAAATAGGTTTATTGCTGAGATAACATCCTAGGTAGCTTTGTCTTAATCATCTGCATTTTCTCAAGCAGCTTCTGCACTGGCAACAAAGATTCTTCAGAATCAGACAGAAATACTGTCAGAAAGTAGTAGGGACTATTGCAATGCCCAACACATTTTTTCTTCTATTCTTCTATTCTCTATTACATAAACCTAGGTCCTTCAAGAGCAACTGACAACCAAGACTGGTGTCACTCTATTCCAGATCTCATACAAGCATGAGTTTTTTTCAAAAAGTTTGTTTTCAGGTCTCAATCCTACCATGAAAAGCTGAGTTTCCGGGCAGTCATCT
The DNA here is from genome assembly GCA_039654755.1 of Calcarius lapponicus. NCBI lineage: Eukaryota > Metazoa > Chordata > Aves > Passeriformes > Fringillidae > Calcarius > Calcarius lapponicus. Next base: position 44,292,909 of record CM077481.1, read on the forward strand.
AAACCAGACTCCAAAACTGTATTTTTTTTGTTCCATCCCCCTTAAGATCAGTGCTTGGAGCCAACATTTCCTGACATTCAACATCAAAATGAATTATAACCATGGTGACAATGTTATCAGTTTTCTTCCACAGATTTCTCCCCAAGTCAAGCCATAAAAACAAAACCAAACCCCTTTCCGTGATGCAACTGTCAAGGCAGAATCTTAATGCTGCCACCTGATACAGATCAGCAAGCATCACACGCCCATAAGGGCTGGAAAATAGCTTTGTACAGACACAATCCAAACACATCAGAGTGTACGATTAGGCTGCAGATGTACCACACAATTTGGATGTCTGATCAGGAACCACCTGCCCTATATAGTTCTCCATGGATTTCCATCAACACCATAAATGCTTTCCCTTCTCTGCCAGAGCCACAGGTGTATTATTTCACAGCAGCATTTGCAATACATAATGAAATAGACTCGAAAAGCATCTTTCTACTGTTAAGTAGATTTGCCCGCTAAGATTTCTACCTAATTAGTACCAAGCATGCTGCATTATCTTTTGTTCACCTCTTTACATACACTGTAGCTTACCAAAAACATTTATAAATGGTCACCTTTTCCTGAACCATTCAGAAAAATGCTATTACACTGATTTTTTTTTTCTGACTTTTTGACATTAAATACCACATAGTCTCTTTCTGTGGCCCATTTAAATGGATTTTTCCTGACTAATGAGGGAGTGCCACAAGAGCAAGCACATATTAATATTAAATAACTGGTCAAAATAAGTGAAATAATATTTATTATATTAGGTTTCACCCTTTACCCTTTCTTGTAGTTGTATGCTCAGCCTATTTTTATCTATGAAGATAGTCTTGCTAATAAGCATAATAATTCTAAATAAACCAGTATGAATTTTAATTATGGCATTGCAGATAAACTTTTTGGGTACTGCAACAGACCCTTATTACGGTAGAAAATGCTGCTGCTGAATGAAGTAATTTGTTCCTAAAATTACTTCGGCATAGGAAAATTTATTACACTGCATATATTCTTAATCTATTTTAACACTGTTCTACGCTAAGAAAAACACTATTGAAGTTGTATCATAGAAAGGCAGAGTAATGAATTTCTGTACAAAAAAAATAAAAAGACAGACCTAGTCAAACAACAGCTATTTCTGCTTTTGTAAATAACAAACTTCAGTAAGATACTTCTGACTAATTAAGAAAATACAGACCATTCTTCAAATGCTACAATGTATTTTAAGGAACTGAGATGCAGAGCAAACAGATATGCTTCATGCTTATCTAAACTTGAAAAGATCTGCTTAAAACAATCTGTCATGAACAGTATATATATAAAATACAACAGCTTCCTGTCAAGGATTGTTTTGAAACCCTCTAAGTAATGCTCTAGCAACTTACAGCATAGCAACACTTACAACATGGCTGCAGTAAATTGTCACCAATGAAAACTGTAAGACACAAGTGGAAATAAATATGATTACAGCAATATGCCGTGAATGTTTTCCTCTCCTTTTTCCTTACATTCTGCAGTTCACATCCTGATGCAAGGACTGGAAGATAATTATGGTGGAAAGAGATCGCAGATACAGCTACTTACCTTGCAAGATGAAAAACTCTGTAAACAAATAGCACACTGCAATTCATACTGTCACTTACCTCATAGGACCAAACGCACTGAGTTCCTCCAAACCTCCGGACACACCTGCCCACTTCCACATCCTCATGAGTGGTGTACATTTCTCGAAGGCATTCACCTATATGTGGCACCATCCTCCGGAGAACTTCCCGGCTGAAGATCATTCCTGGCCCTCCCATGCAGAAATTTTCTCCAGGTTCCAGCCCGAGTTTTCCGAGTTCTTCAATATTACCCAGACCAGTCTGCCCCAAATACAGAGGTTTACTGCTGTTCAGTGAGCGAAGAAACTCCTCCAATTTTTCACCTGAAAAAAAAAAAGACAAGATTTACTTTTATTTGTCTGACTACTCTGCCAGCCATCTCTTTTCCTGTACTTCAAAGTTTTATAAAAATGTAACAGATACCTGAGTCAGAGGAAATGGCTTCCAAAGCAATATCCCAGACCTCACAGAAAACATCCTTGGACAGGTTAACAGTTTTTTTTAAACTAATATTACAATGACATTTCCTTCCAGCCACAAGCTGGAATACGGTCAGAACTTAATTTTCAACAGTGAACTTGTTCTGTTCAAACAAGCAGATGGAAAGCACTTGCTAGTATAGAAGTCCCTAAAGTTGGACAATTTGGACACTGTAGTTCCAGACTGGGGAGGAAAGGGAGTGGATGGGAAATACCAGGTAAGATTTAATAGATTAATTTTGGAAAATACCAGAGCCAATATAAATTAACTAGGAAAAACAGGTTTGATTACAGACTAATTCTTGGAAAGAAAGTAAAACTCTTGTTAGTTTCAAATAGTTCCAGTGCTACAATGTTTATCATCACTTAGCTAGTTATTTTAGGAAACTTTAATATTTATTTGAAATTAAAAAGTTTCTGGATAGGCTTAATTTGGTACCATGTAATCAATTAAAGACAGGTTCAGTACACCATCGAAATGAGCTCAAAGAAAACACAACTTTAGCCTGCAACTGAATGTATATACATATATACATGTGCGAGACTGCAAATATTTGACAGGTGAATAACAGGTGATGAGCAGGAAGCCTATTAAACGATTCAAAATTAAGCGACAAACAGGGAAGGGTACAGCCACCACCAATGAACTTACAACAGAGTAAGTAATCAATCTCACAACCTGCGTTATATTCTCAACTTCAGCTTCCCTTTCCTAAGCACGGGACAAACAATGCTAGCCTCAAGCACAGACCAAAAGTAAGGCTGCAGAACATCACGTCCTAACGGTGCTGCGAAACTCGCACGGGAGCAGGGCTGGTGCTTCCCGGAGCCGCTGCCTGCACTGAGCAGCAGCTTCACTTGGAGCCCGCGGCGGCTGCGCTCGCCCAGCCCAGCGTCGAGGCAGGCGGGGAGCTGGTACCGGCGACAGCAGCGCTCCCCAGGAGTCCCGCACCGACTCCACCGGGGGGCCGGGCGCGGCACGACCGCCAGACACGCCGCGCCCGGTCGGACCAGACCCTCTCCGCCGGACCACGGCGGAGGCGCGTCCGCAGGATCGCCACGGAAGCGAGGGCGGGGACGACAACCGGGACCACACGCCCATCCAAAGGACCGCTCACCGAGCCCGGCGCGGTCCAACCCGCAGTTTTGGCTCTCCAGTGAGTCGCGGCCTCCGCAGAGACGGCCCGGCCCGGGCACGCCGGGGTTCCCTTAGGGATGGGGCAGCTCCCCGTACCCCGCACACTGGGGCTGGAAGCAAACGCCGGCAGGGCGGTGGCAGGTCGAGGCGCCCCATGCTCTCCCCGCCCCAGGCGGGAACCGAAGCTCTCCCCGACCCACGGGGGGACTCCGACGGGCTCCCAGACACCGCTCCCCTTCCTCCCTGCTTCCCGCCGGCGGGATGCGCCCCAGTCACCTTTTATGTAGACGTCGTCGTCCGCCCGCATGAACCACTCGTACTTGTCCAGGTAGTGGTCGTGCATGTACTTGATCATCATGAAGGACTTCTTTTGCGGCGGGTAAGAGTCGTCCACTCCCGGCAGGGCAACGACGGGCAGCGGGGGCATCCCGGGGGGCGCGGCGGAGCCCTGGCTGGAGAAGAACTCCACGCGGCCCGGCACCGAGGGCGCCCACGTCCGCTGCGCCGCCACCGCCCGACTGCCCAGGTACTTCTGGGCCGTCATCACCCCGACGTAGAGAAAGTTGCGGGGCTTGGTGCAGCCCTGGGCGCCCCCCCAGTCCCCGCTGCCGTTGTGGCTGCCGCCAGGCCGGCCGCTCCGCTTCTCGCCGCCTTCGTCCTCCTCCTCCGGCTCCCCTTCCCCGCCGGCAGCGGGGCTGGAGACCGTGCCCTCCGCCGCCGCCGGCGGCAGCTCCCAGGGGCTGCTCCTGAAACTCGTGCCGCCCAGCACCGCCGCTGCCCCCGGCGGCGCCTGCTGCCCGCCCGCCGCCGCCGCGCCCCGGGCCGCCCCCGGCCCCGCCGCGCGGCCGTAGTAGGAGCAGAGGCTGGCGCCGCGCCGCTTCTTCTCGCTGAGCTCGGCCACTCTAGGGGCGATGAGCCAGGAGGCGGCGGTGAAACCCAGCACCAGCCCCAGCACCACGCTCAGCCAGGGTCTCCGGGATCGCGCTGCCATGTCGCGGGAGGGGCGGCTCCCGGGGCAGCGCTACCGCCGCCGGCGTCCCGCTGGAGGCGACCCCCGTCCCGCGGCGGCCTCAAGCGCGGCGTCTCCCGCCGCGGGTCCCTGCCCCGCCGCGGCTGCCCCGGGCGGCTGCGCTGCTCCCGAGTCAAACTTCTGCGGGCGGGAGGGCGGCGGAGCGAGAGCGGCGGCGCCTCCGCTCCGCTGGCACCTTGTCCCCGCCGCGGCTGGTCCCTCCCTGCCCCTCCCACCGCTCAGCCTCCTCCGCCCCGGCCCCCGCGCTGCGCCCGCCGCCTTCCTCCGTGGCTGCCGAGCGCCTCACCCCGGAGGGCGCCGCCGGCACCCGGGCTGCGCCGGAGAAGTGGCAGCCGCCGCTGCCGCCGCTCCGGAAGGAAACGATTTTTTTAGATGCCTCTCGCGGATCACCCGCGCCGCGGCCTCGGCACCCGAACCGGCCCCGCTGCCCGCTGGCGACCCTCCTGCCCGCTGGGGCGGTGCGGAGGGGTGGGGCGCGGTGGGGCTGGCTCTGGATGCCCCGGGGCGTCCCGGACCCGCCGCAGCAGCGGGTGAGGCCGGGGTCTCTTCCGCGGCCGCGGCTCGGCACCATCCGAGGGCGGCCACGGGGCGCCGGACGGGACCGTTCCGCCCGGTCGTCTCCTCCAGAGATCGTGGAGGGCAGATCGTGGAAGGCAGGTCCGGGGTGTCGTGTCGGGAGGAGAGATGCCCTCTCCGCTGCCTCCGCTCTGGCCTCTGCCCTCCGCAGTTAACAACTCCCTGGCTAAAAGTGCTTTTTCCTGTGGCGTGGGTTCCCTGAGTATATAATTAGTTTAGTAGCGTTAGTATTATTGGTATTGTTAATATTGCTTTGGTTCTCATGAACTCCAAGATCCTGGAGCATTGCTTCCTCATCCTCTTGACCTCTGTGTAACCTCTGGGTAACAGCGCTGTCCACAGTCCAGGATGACTGGCAGCAGCAATTAAACGTTACGGACACTGTGGCTACAGGGACAGTTTTAATTCTGAAGTTTAAGGTTGCCTGCATATCCTCCATATTTATATGCATCCCTTATTTAATTGTGCAAGATGTCTGTCTCCAACAAAAGGCATAAATTGCTCTTCACATCCTTACATCTTTTCACTGAAATACATCAATTCAACAGATCCACTAATATATATTTAGTAGTTTTCATAAAAACCACCCATTTTGTGGCTCATCTGTGACGTTGTCTATCACTTCTTATGACTTTATCAATTGTTTGTCATATGTCAAGGTGGGAGGAGGAGTATGGAGGCTGATGGTCTGTGATGTTAGTAAAAGTTTGCAAATAGTGAGAGAAAAATGTCAAGCCTTTTTGGAAAATGATACCCCTTTACCCACCTAGCAAAGCAAGTCTGCTCTGCATAGTCTCTAGCTGTGAAGAGGTCACTCACTGAAGTAATTTGCAGTTTTTCCATGTGACTGGCCACATGCAGTGAGCAGGCTGCATGCTCTTTGTGGTTTTGAGATGTGGAAGCATCAGGCTCACATACCCTATGGCTTCCCCAGAACTCAATGTCCTTTCCAAACAGACCATGGTTAATTTCCTCCCCATGTGCACACAGGCTGGCACGTTTGTAGCACCAATCAGTAAGGCACTAGGCATTCACTCCAGCTGTCACCGCTAAAAACAGCCCAAGTGCTGTGTCTGGACTAGGGATCACTACCCGAGATGTTGTGTGAGCAACAAGGTAGCAGATCCTGAGTCTGTCTTCCCCAAGCTATTAACAGACAAGCTAAGTGGAAAGGATGTCCTCCAGAAAGGCATTAAAAGGCATTGGGAATTACCAGTGTTATGAGAGTCTCATCTTTCTGTATGAACCTTGCATTTTAAAATACAATCTCCCATCCCTCCCTCCCGGCTCCTTGCAAACGGTTGGGAGTTACTGAGCCATGGTGAGTCATGTGCAGTACAACCTCCTTGAGACCTTCACAGCCCCATCATAATGGTGTCCTAAATTTTCAGACAATTGCTGCTCTGGGGTTGCAGAGATACAATGTATGACACTTAGCCACTTCCCTTGCTGATGCATATACTGAAATCATTCCAGTCAGTGTCAGCTGCACCAGCTCCTCAGATCTGGCAGCTCTTATTTTTGTCACAAAAAGAGCAGGTAAACCCATGAGAGGTGATTATAAAGCCCTTTACACACTTCTGAGTTGAAAATGGACCCCAAGTTGTTGTGTATTATCAAAATAATTTATAAATAAATTGAATAAAAGGTGTTAATCTACCTGCATTTGTATTTTTAGTTCAATATTATTCCACTGTTTTGATACACTGCAAAGAAATATGTTGAAGGTTTGTGGGATTTAATGGACATAGACGTAGATTGGACCACTTTTTTAGGAGCAATGGTGGCATCTAGTGGTTAACAATAACAGTCCTGCACCCGTGTTCAGATTGCCTTTAAAAATCATGTAAAGGGGATCTAAAACACCATATGTATTCATAGCAGCCATAGGTGGAAAGCACTGACTAAATCTGGCTGTCCTTTGGGTGTTACATTAGAAAGTTAAGAAAGAAAAATGGCTGAATGCCATTTTCAAAACAACAACAACAAAAAAAGCCTCAAAAAAGTGGTGAGAAGTAGATATGTTTGATGCAAGAAAGGGGAAATTTAAGACTGTTATATATTAATTATTGAAAGGACTGGAACTATTTCTATCACTAATCAGACAAATCTGAAAAATTTGCAATAGGGTGGCAGTGTTCAAATACAAAACAAAACCTTTTTCACTACTTTTTCACTTTCTTTCTTTAAAGTATCACCACAAATCAGCAATTAACTCCCTTTTAGGTGTGTGAGATTAAAAACTAATTAGAGCATTTGGCTCTAAGTGATGGAAAATTATGTGCCCAGACCACAAAAATAGCTCATATCCGAGCTAGCGCAGCCACCTGCAAAAGATAACGAAATATCAATTGTCTTTGTAGAGCAAACTTACAGGAACTCTAGCTTGAAATTGCCCTTGGGCATTTGGTTTCATTAGGAAGGCATACAAGACATCATTTACAGAGCAGTAGTTGTAATTGCCAAACATCCTATAACATTTTTGTATTTATTCATTGATACACCTGGGTAATCATATGCATTAATCATATCTTAACAAATAAATAGTCTTTAGTCTTTATTATAATGTTCCAAAACTCCTCAGGGTTTATGGCTGAATTTGGTATTTTTACATTGTGTTTGCATTATTGCAACATCTGGCTCTATAACCATTTGCATTTTTATGCACCATTTTATTTTGGAAGCTAATTATATGTCCAATCTATTAACCTTCACAGACATCTGACTGAATGTGGCTAAAGCCTTTTCAATTGATTTTAGTGGGTGTTATAAATGATCAAATTTATAAGAAAATTTAGCAAAAATTTATTAATTTGTCTGCGAGACTGAAGTTTGGTTGTGGAAACCACCACAGCCAACGAGTCAGCGTTGAGCCTGGGATCGGCGCTGGGTGAACCTGGATCTGACCACCCGAGTGTCAGAGTCTCCCCAGTTCACGAATGCTGGAATGCTGCTCGCGGGCAGAGAGTTTTTATACAGTTTATTCTGCCCGAGGCAGAATGTTTTTTGTATCTCTTCACATGCATCGCCGTGGTGGCTTTACATGTGTAGAGGTAGACAAAGGCTCAGTCCAGGTGTCTCAATGACTCTGGGGAAGCCATGTATTCACATGTATCGGTTATCTTGGCAGATGTAATCTTAGGTGGGCCAGTGACCTGGGGAAGCCAGTGATTATTGTCCTCAAGCTTCTACTCTTCCATTAAAACCCCGATGATGTTTATCTCAACGAGCATCTGGGAATTAGATGTGTATGAATAAGACGCTGCTCCCGGCCAGGATGGTCAAAAGACGTAGTTTGGATTTTACAATATTTTATACATTAATAGCATGAATTATCTCTACCATATATTACACTGGGCACTGGACACAGATGCATCTCAGATGAATATGCCCCTTTCTTTCAAGAGAGATCAGCTACTTAAATCCTTAAGGTCTGTCTTGGTTTGAAAAACAGGTGTCTGCCATGGAAGGTGGGAACCTCCCTTGGAACAGAAAAAAAATTACCCCCTTCCCTCTGAATTACTATAACTTAGAAATAAAGGGGCCTTCAGGCAGATATGGGAAAAGGAACAACAGTTCTTTACTAGTATATATATATATATGTAACAAGGCAAAAAACAGCAACGACAGAGACAACAAAAAGAACCAGAAGAACAAAGCACCTCTGAGGAAATTGGTTGACGTTTTCCCCCTTTCTTGGCTGTCTACCCGGCAGGAGGTGAGTTTTGGTGGGATTAGGGAAAGTGACATCCCGGTTGGCAGCACCCTCCCTGTACCTGTGGAAACCCTTGATCAGCATAGCTCACTACCTATGTTTATACAAGGCAGTGCAATTTATTTAAAGAATATCAGACTTCCAGGGTTTTTAAACTGAAATTGGTGGGGTGCAGTTAAGGCTAAATATCTCATGAAATCCCTTTTCATGCGTCCTGTGAAGCAGCACTTGGGAAGTGATTCCCACCTGCCAGTGCTACAGGAAGCATCCCTCTGAGGGGGGAGAGGCTCAGGGATCCCGACCCAGGTACAGAGAGTATCGAGTTGCACCCTTCCCCTTGCTCCTCCTCACAGCCACATCTTTTTTCTCTTAAGTATCAGTGGTTATTGTTTCTTAGCAATAGATGGGACAAAATTCCATGAGAGAAAGAAACAAAAGGAATAATCCTAATCCCCAACACAGTTTTACCAGGATTTCCTTGAAGATAAATTAGACATAGTGCAGCAGGAGGCCAACTGCAATATCTTGCTCCTCCACTACTGTCTGTTATAAACAAAATTCTGCCCTTTTTTTTTTTTTTTTTTTTTTTTTTTTTTTTTTTTTTTTTTTTTTTGTGGTGAGAAAAAGGTTATAAAAACTAGCCAGCCCAGTGTTGCTGCTAAGGTGCTACCTGTTTGTTATGATAATTAAAAGTCGCTGTCGTTAATGGTTCTTTTTGCATCGGTAAAAGCCCTAGTTGGAGCTGAGTTAAGATGTAAGAGGGGGGGGCATGCAAAATAACTTCAGGACCAGCATGCCATGAGAAGCTACTACTCCAAACTTACTGAAAAGACCCCCAAAACAATGAGCCAATATAGAGCTGGGAAATTGGAGTGATGTCTGGACGTGAGGAACAGAGTGCTGAGCCTGCGGAGATGCTGAAAACCTTCATGGACCAGAACCAACAGAGAGAGAGAGAGAGAAAGGGAGAGAGAGAGAGAGACTGCACACCCTTCTCAATCTTGAGCTGATCACTTTTAATAAAGGCATTAAAAGGAGAAAAAGTCTCCTGCCCTGTTTATTTCACAGGGCCAATTCTGATGCTCATATATTTGGTCCTGTTCCAGACCGAGATCAGCGAAGTGCAACAGGTATTACTAAAAGCAAAACCTTTGTGTCTTCTGGGATTACTTGCAGTTCTGAAAATCCATCAGTAATTAAAATTTTAGATTCAAGATGATTTCACAACATCACCTATTAGTAAACCCAAATTTTATTCTGGGAAAACAAACAAACTACACAATCTGCAATTTAATTAAAGTGTGAAGCTTCATACTTAAATTTAAATAAAAACAAAATTTAAATTATATTATAGACTATGCTGGGAAATCTGTACTTCTGAAAATCCATTTAGATTGAACATTTCCTCCATTCTTTATGAAAAATATTATTACACCAAAGTTTACATGGGTAATTTATGAGTAAATTTGTTTAACCTGCTTTATTTTACTCTTATTTCAAACTGTTTGTCTTGTCTGTACTTTGTAGTTGTTTTCCTCTCTTCTTAGAACAGAAATAAATTAGGCAAAATCACTGTCTTTTATGAATAGAAGACCCCCATACATAGCTCCCATCTCTACATGGGATACACGAAAAAGTTCTAAGTGGTGGACAGCAGTGTTTACTCTCTTCCTTCTCAAGTACCCCATGGTACATAGTCATGGTCTAGAATGGAAGACGTAGTCTCAAGTGGTTTAAACAGATTTGTCTTAATACTTTTGTCGCACATTATTCCCTACTACTCTAATGAGAGATGAAAGAATTAAAAGAAAGTCAGCAAAGTTCCCATTTTAAAGAAAGTCAGCAAAGCTGTGTTTCCAAATGCTTAGGATAGACAGAAATTCACTGTACCTCAGTCCTGGTAAAGAGATTGCTACAGCTGTAAGGAGCACAACAGAAAATTTCTCTTTTAAAGACCTTAGCAAGCACATTCTCCATTTTCCATCTGAGAACAGCCTGTTTGGAGGAAAATCAAGATTGAAGCTAAAAACCTTTCTTGCTTTACATAACTTCCCTGCAATTTCTGCATTATGAAAATAAACTGTGTAGTGTTTTCTTTCAAAATTGTAAAATATGTTGATAAGACTGAAAAAGTTTTAGTTCTAATGGCTTTTAGTAATTGTTTTACTACCAAAGGTAGCAAATAGCACCATTTGATTAACCTGGCCACAAGAAATCTTTTTTTTTTTTCCACCTTGAAAAGAAGATAAAATGGAGGAGTAATTTCTAATACCAATAGCAGTATTCTACATACACAAATACCTTACTGGTTAATCTGCAGACTGCAGTCATGCATGCCAGGAAACGGTGTGACATACTTTGCTGTGTGCTTTGGGAAAGATAGAGGTCACTGCTTTAAGGCTGCTCAAGCAATCTGAAAAGAAAAATCTGGCAAAGTAAACAAAGATCTGAACTGAATTTTAAAAAAACCCACTCAGAAGAGAACTCTGGAAAGATAATAGCAGGATGTCTACAGACATGAACAGCTATTGCTCCCAGAGGAAGAACTGAATAGTTATCTTTCATTATAAACCAAACAAAACAGTAGTGACAATAAACAACAGATGCATCCCCTCTTCCAACATCCAGTGTCAATGAACTATGTGACGTCTTAAAAGGAAAAACTAGGAGGAGAGAACTGTATGGTCAGAAGCCTAATTCTAGGTGTATTGGTGCATTTACATAATCCTTTTTTAGGAACTGTTGAAGAGGTTATAAACCAGTTGATAACAAAAACATTTTTTCTAAGTTTTCTAGGAGTTTTACTCAAATATGACTTTTACTTAGATTTGACATCAAAGTCACCTAATGGAATATCTTTCTAGTCTGCAACTTGAAATGCCTGGATGAAGGACAAATACTGATACTTACAAGACTTACTATCTTCATCAAACCTTGCAATTGTTATGTAAAGCCAGAAAAAAAAAATCTTTTGTATATTATGTCACTTTTCCACTTGATCCTAGAGACAAATTTCCAAAGTCTGAATTAAGGATAGAAATCATTATACTTAACATTAAGAGAGAAAAATATAAAGAATTTTGATTAGAATCCACTCTTTCAGTCTATCAGTACTCTGAATTTATGTAGAAACTGTCCCATTGAATATGGTAGGATTATGGATGTATCAGCTTCTTGTTCTTATTACTAGATTAGTGTATTCGTAATCATACTAAGATTTCTAAAAAGCCAAATGAGAGCTAAGCATTATGAGATTATTTTTCCTGAGAACTTTAATATGTTGTCTGCTGTAGCTAATCATGCATGGGATTAGAAAGTCTGACAGGAGAGTTTAAATATGCCGTGGATAAACTATTAAATTCCTATCAAAGACATCAGAAAGCTGCTTATTGATTTCAACTAGCCTTGGAATGGGCCTGAAATCTTGTTTATGCCTGAGACCTTTCTTATGCTTTCTTGATTTGAATACAGGTAGGTTCTTTACCAGCTACACTGGGAGCCTAATTAGATGTTGGGTGAGGAAAATATACATGCACAATAGGAAGAGTAGTTGTGCCACCTTGTGAAACAACATCATGGTTGCAGTCAGATTGTTTCTGGCAGCATTTCATTACAATTCAAACCCTCACATAATGTCTTCTGGACCAAGTTATTATTACACTGTTTTGTTTTATACCTTTTATTAGAAAAATACCTTGAAAGAAACAACCTCTATAGCTTTCTGATTTATTTACTGAAAATGCTATCACAGTTTCGAAAACAATTATCTTTTACCTGCTCATTTCTGCCCTATGTAGCTGTAATACTTTGTGCAAAGAATAGATATCTATTAATAGCAGAAATGTTTCCAAAATAATTCTATCTTTGTCAAAAATAATAAATAATTGTATAGTGTTTTGTTCAGAGAATCTAGAATTTTGAGGGGAAACACAAACAAACAAACAAACAAACAAATCTTCTAGGAAGCATAAGGGATTTCCCAAGGAAAAAGTTGGATTTTTTGTTTTATCTTTCCATTATTGCATTCAAAAGTTTTTTTAAAAATTAAAGCAATTGAAAGAAAATGCTTTTTAGATTTAAAATATATGATATTTCTGTGAGTAAAAATGTGTACTTGAAATAGCAGCCATGAAATCCATTCAACAAATTTCTACAAGAACACAGTTGCTCTGTTTTAAAAATACATCATGTAAAATATATACATCATAATTTTTACTAGCATTTTTTACTTATAAAACAAATAGGAGATTTGATTAGTAATGTTGTAAACCTACACTTGGCTGAAGAGAACCCCACCACTGAAGAAGGAATAATCCCTGATTTTCATTCTATCATTTGACTTATTCAATGAGCAATCTGTGGCCTGTTTACTCAGTTACCCAGTACATGGTGGCCCTAATTCAGGAGAATACATTCTTTTTAGCATGTAAGCTGTCCTAAATGGAACTAGGACAGTTAAACTAGAAATTTCAGAACAGAAAGTAAAAAAGGTTAACTTTGTGCATAAAATAAAGACAACACCACAATATTTTCCTTTAGAATGGCTATATTTTAAGAGATGCTACAAAGTAAAAGTACAGGTTTGCATTTAAATGCCCTGTCCCCAAATCACTAATGCGGTAATTAAGCTTGTTTTGATTAAAGAAACAGAGTGCTTGAGATTAGGTCCATTTTAATTTTAAGCACTCTAGAAATAGAGTGATTGAAATTAAGTCCATTTTAACTTTTTTTAAAATGTATTTTTACTCTTAAAAGTTGCTATATTGAAGAGAGAAACTATGAAATTCAATTTGTGACTCATATGCATTTAGAACTTGACATTCTCAGGGCAATGGCATCAAACGTGAAGTCTGGCAAATTTGCTTTGCAAAATCCTACTGCTTACATAGATACTTGTATTTCATGCAATGTTTGCAAAGGAAAAGTTTGCTTGCTGGGGAACTAGCATTAACAACACTGATGAGCATCAGCATGTAACAAATTGCAGAAAATATCCAGGGCTCAGGATTGTTTATCAATTTAGATTTTGGCCTTGAGGTAAGAATGAAGAAAATTTACAGTTTTACAGTCTCAAGTTTCTAAGAGAAATATTCTCATGGGTAAGCTTCTGAAATTTCAAATGATCATAAGACAAATACAGATTAATTTCTCTGATGATAAAATAAGCAGATGTGTCTTACTCTCTTTGGTATTATTCTCACTATGGTTGTCTCCAAGAACTGTGTCTATGCAAAATATAGGTAAAGTTAAAAAGGCTTTGATTTTAAAGATAGGCTAGTTAGTCAGGCTCCTGTCCCATGTGAACACGCATCCTTTCCAGGCTGGAAGATGCAAGGTTGATGATAGCAGGCTGATCCCCATGAATTCTCATTTCATTCATATTATGTAACAATTTTATATGCTGTGTGCCTCCAAGCTGCTATGGCATGTGTGGCAGCCATAGAAGAAGGAGCTGTTAAGATCTTCTGACTGTTCTCTGGACAAAGATGTGAAAGTTCCCCTGGGGCAAGGAGGATAAATTGCCAATTGTTCTTAATTAAAAAACAAAGGACCTAGGAATTCCTCAAGTAGTATATTCCAATACTTCCATTTTGTATAATTCTTTTCACATTGCTGAGACAAGCAGGACTGATATGGAGAGATATCACTATATCACCCAAAGGAAACAGCCACAAAGAGTTTACCAGGAAGGCATGCACGGCTCTTTTTGGCTGCATTTAAATGCAGCGGCCATCAAACTTACCCTCTGTCATTTTTCTCACTATAATCTCTTGTAAAGCAGGCAGGAAGGAAAGGAGAAGCCAGCAACCAACTAAACCAAACTTTGAAAGGCTGAAGATAGACCTGAAGGCATAGCTGTGGAGCAAAACACAAAAACACTAGAGGAGGGGAGACAACCCCATTCCTCCCTATTCCTGGGACATGGACAGTAAACAACATTTGATGTCATTACCTAAAGATATTTTTACATTAAATTCAAGTCTATTATTCGCTATATTTGTCTTTATTTCACCAGTAGTTGTAAGTGAGAAAGCAAGGAATTGGCATTTCTTAGTCCTTGCTGTGGGTATGTGGCTAATCCTTGTCTCTGGCTCCTTTTATTCAAGTAATCACCACTAGGAATTTTAACACTAGAACTTATATTTTTCAGCTAACTAATTATTTTCTCTCAATAATATTTTAAACAGATTTCAACTGTTCAGCAGCTAGTGCAATATAAGATCAAATTCAATAAAACCATGGCCTGTCATTTGCAGCATTTCTCTTCTGCCATGGTACAAAAGGTGGTTAATATGCTAAACCAGTGTTATTTGGTAAATACAGTTTATAAGTATTTTTTCTGTCAAGAACACATCAAGATCCCTGCTACTACCCCCGAAAGTAGCATTTCCCCAGCAGCATAAGGCTGCAGAATTTATTTGCTGAAGAACATTTTCTACAGACTGACCTCCCTATTCTGATGGAAAGGTTCAGACCTCAACTCTTCTCATATCTTTGCCTTTTCCCAAAGTGTGATTTCCTGAGCAGAGGGGAGTCAGATTATTCCTTATCTGTCTCTTACAGTGTCAGGCAGGAAATTATAGATTTTATTGAAGATCTAAAATTTACCTTTCTCTTCCATTTATTTAGCTTCACTCTTTTAAACCAGGGACATGAGGAAAAAGTCTTCTCTTCACCTTCAATACATTCAGTGATTCATCTCTTCTGTTTTCAGAGTTGTATCTGCAAGCCTTTTCACACTGAAGAGCACTCAGCGTGCTGCTTTGTGCTTAAACAGTAGCTGACAGATCCTGCACAAGAAAAGTTTCCTTTTCAATGCCTCATTTTCAATGAAGCTGAGGCTAGCATGGGGGCATATTCTTAGAAGAGAACTCACCACTGACACCAGTTTTCAGCAGAATGATATATTACTGCCAGAATGGGCGGGCAGGAGTAGGTTTAGAGCACTGCCATGCAAAAATCCCTTGGGTTTTAAAGGGAGCAAAAAATTGGTTTCTCAAAGAAACAGTGCCTGCAGTAAGAGAAATTCCCATTGTGTGCATTTACAGTGCACCCATTAAGTGCAACAACTGAACCCACCTGACTTAATTTTATATTTTTTAGTGCCTTAAATAAAAGAAAGGGGTATGCAGAATGTGAAAAATAAGTACTGAAAACAGGGCTGAACATTTAATAAAGTATCCAGGGACTAAAATTATGCAGGATAACAGTAGGTATCAGAGGTAACAAGAACTCCATGTGTAGTTACAGAAAAAGCAGTGATGCTGAGCAGGCCAGAGGGCAGATATGTGAGCACTCATTATATCTTTCTTTCCTTTAACATGCCATGATACTTACATTTTTCATTAATTTTAACTGAGGAGGCTATTTTTGAACTGGTTCATAACACAGCGCCAAAGACATAAGAATTCTGTATATGGGGCAAGAATTCAGATGGGGCAAGAAGACACCAGTGAGAACCCTTAGGGAAATTAGATATTGCAAACATGAATTCTGGGACGCTTCGAGAACTGTGTTGCTGCTGTAAAACCAGGAGTTGCATCTCATAATAGTGAATTTGGTGAGGTTCTACACCAACAAAACAGTACCAGTGTTAAACTGATTTAAAGTTCAAACATCAGTGTTTAAAATCTCATAATTTGCCTAACTATGGCTTCCAGAGAGAATAACCTGAAGCAAATCCAGCAACTTCCTATTATGTAAAAGACTAACAAGAGCTGAGAGTAGAAAGTTCTCATGAACTTGGGGCTTTTCTGAGCACAGCGGGCTGTGCTCGGCCAATTTCCACTCTTGAGAATAAAAACATGTCCTGAGGCTTCAACATGCTTTACAGAATCAAATCAGCATTTCTTGAAGATGACTTAAGATTCAGTCACTCAAAAATTCTAGATTTTTGAGCATGGTACTCAAAATTAGAGCAGGAAAAATTGGTATGTTATTCTTAGTGCCAATTCTTTAACTCTTTGCAGATTTTTCAGGTCCACTGCTGAGAGTGACGTTGAAAACTAGGAATCTGTACTGATGCCTGTACTTTAAAACCCTTTTACCATTGTTCTGATCAGGAGCTCCCATCTGTTCTATGTTTAAGTTCAAGTGACTTCAAATCCTCCTTCTAGATTCACTGGACACCTCCACAGTGGTTCTAAACTCTCCTGATCTTGGGTGAATTTTTCCAAATATTTCTGCTGAGTTTTGCATATGGAGGCTCTGTTGCCCTGACAGACCATGGGATTTTCTGCCATGCCAATGCTGTGCACACTACTCTCCTAGTCTGTGCAATAAAATGTCCTAGTTGTGGTTTCTTGGCAAGCATTTGCTGGTGCACTTACAGCAATGAATTCTTTCTAAAAAGTTATCTTCCTTGTCTGCCATTTGTCTACCTGCAATAATGCATTTTATGCATGATGACTGCAATAATGCATTTTAACAATCAGTAATCTCCCAAAGGAAACCCACCAAAAAACCTGGTGTTTTTTTTGTTGTTTTTTTTAAATTATATCAGTAGTGCAATGTTACGATGTCTTTGGAGAAAAGCATTGGGTTTTTATCTGTAGCTTGTATTAGCAGTAAGTTTTGCCAGGGTGCATTTGATAACAAAATATAGTTTGATTCCCAATAACATAGTTAAATTATTTTGTTGAGGGTTTTTTGGTGCTTTTTAAATAAGAATAATAGAAAGATAATATCTAAGTTCAACCTCCAAAATTAAAGATAAGCATTTTTCTTTCTGGTTCTTCATTTATTTCTACTTCCAAAAAGCATCAAATTAAACTTTGAAGGAAAACATAAGTTTTTAAACATAATTTAATAAATTTTAAGGCATTTTTCAATGCAACAGTAATCACACTAGTGTTCCATGGTTTGATGCCAATATTTTCATCAAGGGAATAGATGTTTGCTGAAGACCTCTTTTTTTTTTTAATGTAAATTGTCATCTGAGCATTCTAGCTGTTGATGGAGAGGTTACACTAAGTGGAAAACAAATTTATATTACATAATAAAAAATGTACTTTCATAATAGAGTGTATTGACTTCTTTGGTGTCTTAATATTCTCTGGAAGAAAAGAAGTGTTCATAAACTAGGCTCCAACCTTGCCATTATATTGCTTAGTAGCTATAGTCATTTACCTTATAAAACAAACTTGAATTGTTTTGTTTTGTTTTCTTTCTTTCTTTTAATTTCACTTGAAACAGCAAAACAGGAGTACTTAGAAGACAGAACCAGGTTAAAAGTCAAAGCCTTCTTCTTTACTTCCTGAAGGGGAAAAAAAGAGAAATATCTAGGTTTTGGGCAAATTCTGCCAGCATAATTAAAATAGAACAAAATCCTTATTTATGAGCAACATTTACTGAGAACATTATTCAGTTTCTTTTTCTGGAATAGATAGTAACTCATTTTGTGTCTTAACATTGCCACATTGAAGAAATGATTTGCAAGATGAGTCAAAATTACTCACCTCTTCACAGAGATCAAGGAATTTTTTATTTTTTATTTAAAAACCAGTTACTGCTATTTTGTCAGAAGCAGCATGGTGATAATTTAGGCAGTCCCTGTGCCAGGCAGCTCCTGCCGTGTTCCTTAGGAGTAGGATCTGTGCACCCAGGAACTGGGTGATGGTTTAGTGACAGCCACCAACTCCCCAGGAGTTCTCAGCTTCCTACTTCTTAGAGCAGCCCAGGACTGTTGCTTAACATCACCTGGTCATCTGCACCCTGCCTCTGAGAGCATCATATTTCAGAGTCTACCTGTTTGCATCAGTCTTTACCCATGCATTTTGAAGTCTGCTTATCTAAATGTGTAATGGACACTTTTTGAGGTTGCTGACTAGTGCAAAGCATTACTCTGATATAGGTGTTGGTGCAGCTTTCCTGCAGGTGGTGTGACACTGGCTGAGATAGCTCAGTGTGGCAAGGGAGTCTCCAGAGAATATTGCATCGCCTGTGGTGTAAATATGGTGCACTTAAGAATATGCCAGAGGGAGATGCAAATATATGTTGATTTATTTTGAACCTTAAATGTGCTTGCCAAACTTCCGTATTGTGAATGTGTAGCATGAATAGAAACTGGATAGAAGCAAGCAGTGGATATAGCGGGTTCCATAAACTTGAACCGTGTCAGATAACGAAATATGATGTTGGTATATACAGATATACCCAGGATGGATAAGCAAGAGCTAACTTTGTGTCAGAAAAGAAACCTGAGAAGAATCTCATAACTGTACTGTAAAAGAAGGATTTGTCTAACAACACTGCTGATGTTACAAAGAACAACTTCCAAGGGATCCTGACATCCTCTCTGAATGCCACGTATGAAAGGAAAAAATTACAGAATCTTAAGCCATTGAACATTTTTTTGAGGAGGATATTATTAAGATTCCTTAGAATGAATTGTAAAGACATGCCACTTATTGTTATCAAGTTTTAAAGGTATACCTGGAAGCACATTTCCAACAGAGAGCAGGCAGGGAAAGCTTCCCGGAGTTTAGTACCTGTCAATCAAGTATACCACTGTGCTACTAGTGACAGAATTTAGTTGTCTTTAGTTTGCAGAACTTTATAATGGATGTCTTCTTCATCATCTCATTGATCAACAGGTTTTTTTATTCTGCTGAAATCATCAGTAACAGCTTATTCCTTAACACTTCATGAGCATGCAGCAGCAGTTTACTTAATTACTAGGTTTGAAACTGATTTTGGACACTAAGCAACTCCTGCTAATTCACATAAATATATATAATTTTGGTTTTGGTGGCCTGTCACTGTATCTCACATTTATGGTCCACATCACCGTGCTAAATAATGAAGTTAAAATGGATTAAGAAAACAACAGCAAAAAGAAGTTTTATCTTCAGCAAGATTTCAGCCTGCCAGTCATAACAAGATAAAATATTTGCAGGGGAGAAAGTAGGGGGGAACTTTTTTATTAAAAGACATCTCTTTGGAGTGAACTGATCCCACAAAAAGTTTCAGTGGGAACCAGCAGAGATAACCAGTTCTGCCTGCCTGGATTGCCCCAATTGCAGGGCTGCCCTCCTCCCCAGGTAGCCAGTACAGCCTGCTGAGCTGCTTCAGTGTCCAGCTCCTTGTCTGAACTGCCTGTCTGAGAGGCAGGGTGCCCAAACCCCTGCATGCCCTCAACAGCCTCATCTCCCATCTGTGTGAGAAATGCAGCTTTACAGACCTCTGCATAATTCAGGTATTAATTCAGGCATAATTCTGAATGAAAATACACTGATGAGTATGCCTGGAGCAAGAGGTTACAACTGAAGAGCCAAGAAAGGTTACAGGTGTCAAACAAATGGAAAGGTCAATGATAGCTGCCTGCTGCCAGGATGCAGACGGAGGAAGGCCAGGTACTTTGGCAGCATCTGACTGAGCCATCATCACAATTGTTGTGTCCAAACTCAGGGGTGCAGGGAATAATCTACCATAATGGAAGGGGATCTCACTTGGAATGGAAGCAGATTTTCTGATGGTAGAATTGCCCTCTGAAAACAAGGTCACTCGCTCTCCTCTCGTAATGGGGGTATGGACACAGCACTAGGGAAAGTATCTGACCAAGGCACATACTCTTAAATGTAGTCACTAAGGTAAAATTCAGTAGATTTCACTATACAGATCCTACCTTTATTTTTGTCAAAAAACACCCAGAGAAGCTGATTTCTCACTTCAAGGTCAGACCTGCACTCAGGCCCTAAGTGAAATCTTCTCTCCCTCAGTAGTTTGCAGGGTATTGCAACATTCATTTCCACACAACATTACTGCTATAAACCTTTTTACTCACTTGTTTTCTACTGCCTCAGGACTTGACAACTTGCCAATTTAACACATTGCCTTCCAGGCTGCAAACAATATCTCTATTCCATTTGCCAAGAGAACGCATTTTTCTCTAGCTTTGAGCTTTGCATAAACTTATGCTTCCAGCTTAATTACTTTTAATATTTAGTATTTTAACCCATATGTAAAAAGTCAGAAATACTGTTGTATCAGCTCATTCAATTCAAATGCCTTGCCCAGGATTTATTCTTGTCCCAAGTATACTTTCTATGTCACATTTCAATCAGGGACAAAGCCTGATTTAATGTCATAGCTTTATTTTTATCCTCAGCTTAATCTTAACAAATTAGGAGGTTTTCCAATCCATTTCTTGTTATTTTATTTTTAAACAGTCTCTATAAACTGTGCTCTATGGTAACTTACTTAATGTTGCAGGCATTTCAGAAGTGTTTATGGGGTGCAATAACTTGTCAAACCTTCAGAGCAATACAGACCATTTCAGACAAAACAGAGCTTTCAGATTCCTTACTTGAATTTTTTCCCCACAAATTATTCTGAAACTTGATACTTAATTAATATTAGTCAGTTATTATTAGATGCTTAGTTAATATTAAGAAACAGACATTTAAAAAATGAAAGTAAAAATAAACATTTAGGCCCTCAACTATACAAATTACCAACATGGCAGTTTACTAACACTTAGTTCAGCTCTCAATGAGCTGAGACAATATTTATGGCATTGCTTATTAAAAAAAGCCAGAGAACTAATGCAAATTTAAAGATTGAATGCGCTGTGCTCATTTTAGCCTAAGAACTACTTTTATGAGGCACACAGTCTCTCCTTTAGCAATTCACCAGCAGGGCTAGTCACACACAGAACATTATTTACTAATGGCGTCTGTATCCAGATTACTTTTTGTCCCAAGCAGTTTCAAAACATTATCATTCTCGCAGTTCAGAAAATAAAAAATGCATATGTGGGTGTAGAAAAGAGGACTCAGACTTTGAACAAAAGCAGGCACCTCCCACAACAAAACCATCCCGTTATTTCCATTATCTTTATCATTTCCCTCTGAGAAAAGATCGAGATTTTGAAAAGAAAGACCCAAACAACTGAACAACAGCAGCAACAAAAAAAATCCTGCTTCAGAATGCATGCTTATGTCTATGTTTTCAGTATTGAGTTGTGCCTAGAGAAAAGCAGCTTTAAAGGCTGAACAGGCACACACACCCACAGGTATTAAAAACAGCAGTCTGCCAAATTTGAAGCAAATAAGCCCAACACTCAGTAGATTTGTACTGTGTGTTGAACAATAACTGTGCTGCCATAAAACCTTCTGCCTTAACTCCACAATGTTTCCTCCAAGAAGACTGACCTTACCACAGGCAAGAAGAATTCCCACAGATGAACCCACTTACAGCTACAAGAGTTTCAATTTACTACAGCAGCTGCAGCAAATTGATTTCTGAGCTGAGAGTGGCTTATTGGAGAATTTCCAAAAAGAGCACAATCAGCACAGACAACACCCCGGAGAGAAACAAGCCCTCTTCAGGAAGGCTGGTTCATATACTGGGTTGTCTGTGAAGCTAAATACATGGATGGAAAAAATAATGCGCACCAACTCAGGATCTATGTGTTTCCATTAAAGTGACATGAGTAGTCATGCTGCTATGAATTAACCATTCTTCTCTCTCAGCCTAAAAATTGCTGGCCAACTGGTTACAATAATGCATTGAAAATATAATTGTGTACAGGATTTTTGTTGCTGGGTTGCCTTAATAGAATGTAATATATCAGAGGAGAGAGTGTCCAGCCTTTTTTCCACAACTAGATGACTGGTGAGGAAAAAGAACCCTTAACAATATGTATTGGTAACTGAATATTCTGACTCTTGGATTCAATGTCTCATGATCAGCATTTCCCCATATCAGGATCACTGCAACAAGTTTCCCGTTGCAAAGATTCACAAAGTCAGCTTCTGTGATTAGAAAATCCTGCCAAGTACCTCTGTCAGGGAGAGGGTTGCCTGTCAGGATGCACTACCACCACTGACCAGACCAGCTGCTCCCAGGGAGAAGCTCACTAAGAGACAGCTGCAAAAGGAAGAAATCAAGAGGGATAGAGCAATTGGGTCAAAAGCTGCTTACCTAAAGCACATGTTCATTCAAACTCCGCCTCAGTTCAAACTTGAACTACATCTGTTCTTCAGCAGAAATCTGCAAAGAATGTGAGGTTTTTTTGGAGAGGAAGGGAGGGGGCAATGCTCCCACAGATCCCGAACCTTGCAAGTTAAATCTTATACAGATTAATATTCATGGACTTAGAGAGGAATATTGCATGAAGAAATTTATTGTTCTTTACCATTGTTCTGTTGTCCTCCTATCAGTTAATGGACTGTAAGTGGGCACAGGCTTATCAAACTTGACTTACAACTCTGAGTTTGCAGTGCCACCAGGTTACTGAGAAATTAGTTGAACCTTGGCACATGTCACATTCCTATGAATATATGTTGGTACCCCATGCACCTGGATAGGAGTGTAGCAGTGTTTTGAGTCCAAACCAAGAGAACCATGGGAAATAAGAGTTGGAACAGAGAAGGCCTTTCAATATAAGCAGGATCTCACAGAGAGAAGAGTGTTTCCTGCATTTTGTAATGCATTTCTCCAGTAATGCATTTCTTGAGAATGCAAATAATCATGTTTGCGAATAGGCAGGTTATGGCCGTGCAGGCCCAAGCAGAACTATTAATCCACAGAAATTTGTGTGCTTCTTTGTCCACAAAGTAAGACTAATTAGGAAAATAATAATATATATTTTTTAAAAGCAGATAATTCTAAAGGCACTTTTCATGAAGGAAGCTATATAGGAGGAAATGCTGCTGTAAAATCAAAAAGTATAATCCACTTAAAATACTAGGCACTAAACATTTTTGAAATTTATCTTGTGCAACAGAGAGATGATACACTTTATCTTACACCTGTCACTTGTTACGGAAGGTAAGTGCTACTGTAACTTTTCAAATCTAGATGCGTATTCTAACCAGTAAAACCACGAGAGAAAATAATTGACAGAAGTATTGGATTTGTTGTGCCAGATGCCTGTCTGATGGCTGACTAGATCCCTCATAAATTTGATTTCAGTGAATGACTCAACTTACAGGAGCATAACCACATAGAATAGATCCTTGGAATGTATTCAGCAGTCTGATCTGCTTTAAAATATCCCTGAACTAATCACTGGGACCTGGGTAGGGAAGTTTGTGGTAGACCTTCCTGATCTTTCAGTGACAGATAGAAGAGATGCACAGCATCTACACAGATTATGCTGTTATTCATTTACCATCCACACACCAAAATACCGTAACTAAAGGAGTAACTTCTGCCTTACCCAGGGATATTTATAGCATATTGCAACTCACATTGCTTTTTTCTTTTTCAAATCCTGATTTGAAAAAGACCAGCTAATTTTACTCATGGCAATCTCAAAAATGTCTCTTTCCTTCCCCCCCCCCCCCCCCCTTTTTGTTTGTTTGGTTTTTTGTTTGTTTGTTTTAATAGACCTTGCCTTCTGTAATAGGTGCATTGGAAGGAAAAAAACATTAGGCTGGAAGATGAAAACATGTACCCTGCTAAAGCAACAAGCCTGTGAGATCCTTTCATGGACCAGGTCTGTGCTTTACTGAAGGGGAGTGGTAGCTGTAATTTTCCCAAATTGTGCCTGTTGAACTGCCAGAACCATGCAGAACTCTGTTTTCAGCAACTTTACAGGCCAAAACCAAATAAAATGAGAACATAGTTGCATATTTCTGGACACTTTTGGGATGAGAAGAATGAAGCAAAGGAAGAGAAAGGCTGAGTCTTCCAATGTGGTCTAGTGATTTGGGAGAGTAGTTGTACTGAAAGCCAGTATAAAAATTTCATTCAATTAGATAGTTTAAAAAGCTAATCCTTATTTACTAGAAAATAGGTAATTTCTCTAAAATCACTTGTGAAATATAGTAATTGCCAGTGCAATTATAAGTGGGTACAATCTGCAGAACTCTCATTTGCTTCCAGGTTGCTGCTGTGCAGTTTAGATGAGTAAATTCCTGCAGTTACTGCATTTTACTGCAAATGCCAGTTTTGCCAGCAAAAGGTAGTATTCTACCACAGTTATATTATTATCCTTCATTTTTTAGAGGTGCTGGTAAGATATTGATGTATCAACATGTATGTTAAGAAGTTTCACTGACTACATAGGAGTCTTTGCTGCTATTTTAGTTGATTACTACTGGAATAAAAAAATTAAAAATCAGGCCAAGATTTGTTTATGTTCTGGTGAAAACTTGACTTCTTTCCTATCTTTAAGCATCTGTTTGAATTCTTATTGAAGTTAAGTTTTCTGGAGGGCTGCAGGAAAGGGACCTTGGGGTCCATGTTAAGGGCAAGTTGACCATGAATCAGCAGTGCCCTGGCAACCAGGAGGGCCAGCTGTGTCCTGGGGTGCATCAGGCACAGCAGGGCAAGGAAGGGGATTGTCCCACTCTGCTCTGCACTGGGGCAGCCTCACCTAGAGTGCTGGGAGCTGTTCTGGATGCCACAATATAAAAAAGATATTGAGCTATTGGAAAGCATCTGAAGGAGGGCTGTGAGGATGGTGTAGGGTCTGGAGGGGAAGCGGTATGAGGAGTGGCTGAGGTCATTTGGTCTGTTCAGCCTGGAGGAGACTGAGGGAAGACCTGACTGTGGTCTTCAACATCCAATAGGGCAAAACAGAGGGGCAGGAACCAATCCCTTCACTTCTCTGACCGGTGACAGGACTTGAAGAAATGGAATGAAGCTGAGTGAGGGGAGGTTTAGGTTGGATGCCAGGAAAAGGTTTTTCACCCAGGGGGTTATTGTGCCCTGGAATAGTCTCCCCAGGGAATTGGTCACAGCACCAAGCCTGACAGAGTTTATGAAGCATTTGGACAATGCTCTTAGGCACATGGTGAGATTCTTGGGGTGTCCTGTGCAGGACCAGGAGTTGGACTTGATGATCCTTATGGGCCCCTTCCAATTCAGCATATTCTATGTTTCTGTGAAGCATGAAATTATGTGTGTAAGCATGCTTTCAGGGTAGGAAGAGACCAATGAATGCAGATCAAAGAGAACACTTACTGGAAACTTACTAGTAGTAAGTTTCCAGTAAGAGTTGTTTCATTCATGGAATGAAAGAGTAGAGTTGTTTTATTCATGGACTTATATAATGATTAAGGTTGGAAAACAGCTCTAAGATAATCAGTGCCAACTCCTAAGCCAGCACCACCATAATGACCACAAAACCGTGTGCAAACAAACCATGTCCATATGCTTCTTGCACACTTTCATAGGTGGTGACTCCATCACTTCCCTGGGCAATCTGTTCCGGTGCATGACAACCATTTCAGTGAATAATTTTCTTATAATATCCATTCCCAACCTTCCCTGGCACAATATGAGGCCATTTCATCTTGCTACCTGGAAAAGAGGCTGACACCTACATGTCTACAAACTCTTTTCATGTAGTTGTAGATAGCAACAAGGTCCCCCTGAGCCTCCTTTTCTTATAGCGTTTTAAGCACTTTTGGAACATACTAAACATTCTGTTCTCTAACCACCAAAACCTTTATTATGAATGTTGTGTGATGACTTGTCTTTTTCAGTCTCTATTATTAATGAATTAAAAGAACCCCAAACTACCCAAACCAACAAAAGCAAAAAACTCACATGACAAAAGAAGCAACACACAGCAATGTCTATCAACCAAAAATTTAATTTTTTTTCCTACAGGATATGTAAAATAACACTGCATCAAATGGTTAGAGGAGGGGTGTCTAATTTACTGTTTTTAGAGTTAACACATGGTAAAAAGGATCCCGAGGCTCCACCACTCTCCCCTGATGAAAAGTCTTTGTCTCTCAGTCTGTTGAGCTGGTTGGTTCCTCTCAAAGTATTCGGGTGTTGTTTATTTTCCCATTACCAGCAGCACAGCTCGCGTTTACGCAGACAATGAGCTCTTCCCATGCCAGCGCTCCCCGTAGGGCGCAGCAGCAAGCCCCTTCCTCCACGGGCGGGCAGACGCTCCCGCAGGGCACGAAGGAGCCGTCCCTTCCCTTCCCTTCCCTTCCCTTCCCTTCCCTTCCCTTCCCTTCCCTTCCCTTCCCTTCCCTTCCCTTCCCTTCCCTTCCCTTCCCTTCCCTTCCCTTCCCTTCCCTTCCCTTCCCTTCCCTTCCCTTCCCTTCCCTTCCCTTCCCTTCCCTTCCCTTCCCTTCCCTTCCCTTCCCTTCCCTTCCCTTCCCTTCCCTTCCCTTCCCTTCCCTTCCCTTCCCTTCCCTTCCCTTCCCTTCCCTTCCCTTCCCTTCCCTTCCCGGCCGGCACTCCGCTCGTCCCGCACCTTCCCGGGAACAGCTGGAACGCGGAGTCCCTCCGCCCGCCGCGCTCCGCCGCGAGGGGTCACCAAAGGAACCCGCATCCCAGGCCATGCCTGAGATCGCAAAAAATCGAGCAGCCCTTCCCCCACATCCAAGAGAAACATGACATTATTAGAAAAAAAAAAAAAAAAAAAAAAAAAAAAAAAAAAAAAAAAAAAAGGTTCCAAGCGGCATCTTCGCGCCTGACACGTTTTTCCTCTTTGCTGGCTCTCCGCTAGGTGACAGCAGTGAAATCGGACTGAAACAGCCCGTAGTCAGCTTGTGGAGAAAACGGCTTTATCCTTTCAGCTAAACCCTCACAGAGTAATGTAGTTGAGAAACTCGCATATTGGCGGTTTTCCTGGAAATTACAGAGCTCTTTGCTTTTAGGCTTCCAGCCTGCAGGCCTCAATAATTTACAAAAGTACGTCTCTGCATTATATGCAATGCACTTAAAGCAAATGTACTTGGGCTGGAAAAAAGTCAAGTATTGTTGGTTTAATGTTAGTAGTTACTTCATAATGTCAGCTATTAGTCTTGTAAAATACTCCCAAGTTCTTACTTTCGTAAACTGAATGGGCCTGATCTTTCAGAGAAGAACCCCCATCTGCACTGAAACTGCAGCAAGGCAGGAGACTGAGTTCCCTTGTATATTTACAGCAATGTCCAATTTTGTAACAGGGATACTAATTTTATGCACGTGCATTTAAATGCTACTACTCTTTTACTGTTGTCTGCACATCACATTAAAATACTAAGCTTTTTTAGCTTGAATCTTTTTCGGTTGAATCTTCAAACTAGTTATAGTACAAGCCTGAGCAGGGTCCAAGAAGTTAGAGCACACAAAAGAATCAATCATAGACTAGATGAGAAGGAAGGAATGAAATACACTTGTCTGAAGATGAATTCATCTTGACATGAGCTAAAGCACTGCAAACCTGCAGTAGGTAGGGCACATTCTAGAATTCAGAAGGGACAGTACAAACCATCTACCTTAGTCCTATTCCTGACTAATTCAAAGCATTTTTTGTGGGATAAGAAGCAGATCTGGTATAACCTCAACTTTTCAGATTATGTGTACCTGTGAGATTCTCTTTCAAAAGGGAAATATCTCAACAGTATTCATAGCTCCTTAAATACCAAATACAGAGGTATAAAGGGTTTGCAGCACCCAGACTATCTTTTCAGAAAGGAAATAATTACTTGAAGTTCTTGTCTCCCTATTCACTCACTTTTTATTTTGTAATTTTATCTCATGTTTTGATTCCTCTGAATTATTCTGAGGTATATTAACTTAACAGTCTACGTGCTCTAAAAATTTCATTTTGTTTCTTTAATTTACAGATACTCTTTTTCACAGCCTTGTTACATAACTTTAATATTTTAAGGTGTATTAATTCCAGTTTATACCCTTGTACTCTACAGATCTTGTTAAAAAAAATATTGTCACTCCATATTTTGGGATGACAGAAATATATTGAAAGAATATGAACTAGTGATGAAAGAACTTTGTCACAGGTTACGGAATTTTTTTGATAGAAACACATTGATCTATTTTCTGTTTTTCTTCTCTGAAAAAGTGTAAGAAAATATTTATGTGTTTAGGCTGGCATTTACTATGTGCTGCATTGTTGCAGCAATGCACTCAGTGACTAAGTAATGTGTTAATCTTTGTTTTGTAATTCTTTGGGATGTCTTGAATGATGCTTTATAATGCTTTTTTATATTCTAAAAATATGTATCACAAAAAGACAAAGAGTGTATTAGGTGTTTATTAGAACAAATAGTCAGCAGGTTCTCTATATGTAACATACCACACATACTGACTTAAATCACTAGACCAAAGAAAGCACTAAAAAGATAGAATATAGTTTTCTTTTTAAATTATACCTGTAAGGAGACATTCAGCCATGCACAGAATATTTGTCTCTTTTCAGGGTCAATTCCCTGTGCTGTACAGGAATATTTTGAAGAAGTGATGTCAAATGAATTGTGTTTGTGACCAAAAAAATGGAATTCAAATAAAAACAGAGAAGGAAATAATTTAATAAAAATATTTATTGAAAAAAATCATCATTTGGCTAAGCTAAGTAAGTAAAATACTAAGTGTGATTACAGTAATTAGAACGCAAATGACTAGTACCGTGAGCAGAACAATTCGACAATATTTTGAATGTTTTTTTTCTTTCTCCTTTTTTTTTAACAAGGTATCATACCCAGGAGTATAAATATCTCCCATCCAGAACTGTAGATCATTAGGATTTTCCTAGAAGAAAGATCAGAAAATGAAATCAGTTTCTCTCTTTTACGCACAAAGTTATTAGAACATACCCAGAAGTATTTTGGCTATCATCAGACACTGATTAATAAATTTAAGATATCACAACACATATGCAAGACACTTTCGCTTGAATGTAGGTTGTGCTACTTTCCAGATGCTGCAAATGTTCCACTGGGGAAAATTAAAACCACGCTTTTCATCCAGGAACCAAAAGTAGGACACCAGTCATTGAAATGTGTTTAAAAACCCAGAACAAAACATGTTGTCTTCTCAAGAAAAGATGTCATGCTGTATAAACACAGTTCTGACTCCCTTTTCAAGAAAATGGAACTGCAAAAAAACCCCAAACCAAAACAAAACAAAAACTAAAGTAATTCTAGAAATTATTTGTGCCAACCCACAGGAATGCAGGATCCTGTATAGTGTGGATGAGGCTGAGAAAAACATATGTAATTTGATAACAGAATTTTGCTACAAACAGTTATAAAGTGACCATATAGTACTTAAGTGCCACATTTGTAGCTCTTCCCTATGTAAACAGGGAAGCTGAGTTGTACAGCGTTGTGGTTTTAGAGTTTCTCTCATCAGATGTCATGTACTGTAAAATTTAAATTCCTGGAATCTCGCTAGATATGTAGACTTCTTTCCTGATCACACTCATATTAGTGTCATGTCTGTACCAGAAAATGCCTCCATATTTACTTCTGTAATCCCACTTAAAGATCCAAGGGAGCTGCACAGTGGTTTATGCACGCACCACACAGCTCACAGCAATTCACTTGCTCAAACTCAGCACAGCAGCCAATTACCTTTATGTGGCTGGCCAAGTTAGAGTGCAGTGACTGTCTGTCATAGTCTTGCACAGTCCAGGAAGGGGTCTTTTTCTTCTCCTCCCAGTCATCATCCACATGGACATCACTGTACAGTGGGTTGCTCTTGATTGTGGATTTCAGGGTGATGGGAGTAATGTGTTTCCCCAGTGATTTGTCTATTATTTCTTGACTGACCCTGCTCAAGTCTAAGCCTGGCAGCTCAGTCACAGTTCTCTTTTCTCTCTGTAAGACACAAGTTAGACCAGAACCTGGCTTTCATTTGCATTACCTACAGGCCCTCTTCCAGAATTATCACTTGTAATGTAACAGAATAATTTTAAAACTGAACATGCAACCATTTTTCTCCTCTGGCAAACTTCTACAGCAAGGGAGCCTGACTGCTCACTCTGGACAGATTTCTTCCTTCTGGGTGGGTACAATCTGAACATTAAGTTCTTTTGCAAACGTGAACTGACATTACAATGCCTGCTGGAAGAAGACCTTTGCTTTAGTGAAACAGTGCTATGGAGAGTTGCAGTGGAACATTATAGTTCTGGTGGAAGCCATGGATGTGTGATGCAGGAGCAAAGACGTAAAGACAAAGCAGAGTGATCACAGGGGCAATGATGTGTAAGTGAAAACCTCAAGTGGAAATGCATCTCTGATGGCAGGGGTGTGACACAGTTACACAGTTCTGTTCACACTCTTGAATGCTAGATCAAGAGTGTCAGGATGTCGAAGAGGCTCTTCATTCAACTGAGGTAATTAAATATCTGAGCACTCTCCCAACAACAAAAGCTGTTAAATAAGACCTTTTAGAACATGTGGGTGTCAAGGGAGGAAGAAGAATAACAACCCTGGTGGGATCATATTTTTTGAGAAATCACTAGCTGCCTCTTAAAACAGCACTCAGGGCCTCTTTAGGGTCCTGTAAAATAGTAGTTATGATACTTTTCAGTCTGTAATTGCCTGGAGGAATGCAATCAGACTCTCTAGTCGAAGCTATTCAAGATTTGTCCCAACCTTCTGTCCCCAAGACTTTCAATTAACCTGGTACTCATCTGTGGTACCGCAGTGTGTCAGCTACCTAAGATACCTGCTTTTTGCAAAGCCTCTTTGTCTTACACTAACACCTCTCCCATTTCTTAGGATTTTAGAACCAATACAGAGCATATTCATCACTCCTCACAAGTACTTTTATCCTTAGGAACTTTATGTTGAGTCAAGGGGGGGCCTTGGCCTGACCCAGTGGTCCTGTGTCAGGTATGCTGGGAGGGGGCAGTCCCCACCTCTATCCTGCTCTCAGGAATCACAAAGGTGTAGGCAGCACCTGCTGCACAATGCCCATAAGGTAAAGTGCACATAGTAAACAGCCAATGAAGAAGATGGGTCCTGAGAAACTTACTTCCATGTAAGCATGACTTTCCCTGAATTTTTCACTTTTACTGAGATCTCCAAATGTTAATGTACTTCAGGCTGCAAAAGTGCTAGGGGCATGTCCTGCTTCTCCTTCTGCCTTTCTGGTGGGAGCTCAGGGCATCTGACCTCCTGCATACTGGCTTTGGGAACTGCTTGGATACCTTATCAAGTCAGTGAAGTTCCCTAAGATGATAGCAAACTTTTGGCTTCTTCTGCTAGAATAATTTTCTGCCTACTTTGTGGGCCAGTGGATCCATTTTCAGTGGAAATCAGCTCCTGTGTGCCATCACCTATTTCATGACTGCAGAGTCATGTGTGCATGTATAGATTCGGATACATTAGTCTGAGGCAGGCAGGTGTGGAAGGAAGCATAAGGACTAATTTCCCTCAGAAAGGGAAGGTGGAGAAGAGAAAAAAACAGACTTTTTCTAAGAAACTCTAGGAGGAAGCATCATGCTGGCATTCCTATCACTAAATCCTGCAGAAGTGACTAAGCATGTTTCCCATCAATAATTGCCATTAGTAGGCGGGTGGATCCTTAGCGACCTCCCATCCTTCTGTTAGTTCATAATTTCCACATGTTGTTCCTTAGCCTCCACACATCCCCTGATAATATTACTCTCTGCATTGCAGTTACAGCTGGCACTGAAGCCCTCTGGGCTGTGCTGGCCAGATTTCAGCTGAGCTGGTGTTTTGAACTGCCTTTTCTTTCTGACTGCATTTTATTTTATTTACTTTATTTCTTATTTAAGATTTGTCATTGACCTTAATGAGTCTTCCCTCAGGCTTGCTAAATAGTTGAACTTGGAGAACATTTTGTTGAAGAACGCGAACTGTCTCACCAGGGGTTGATTGGTCTCCCTAGGCTAAAATGTTGTGAAAAGAATGTGACTTGACAGTAATTTTTAAAGCTGTTTTCCATAAAATTCTCCAACACTTGGAATAGATGGCATGATGCAAAAATTTGTTCGTAAAAACAGTGTTTTGTAGCAAAACTTTTTCCCCTACTGTCTGAAGTACCTTTCTTTTCATGGGCATGAGGAGAGTAGCTTGGAGCAGATATAGAGAGGGGATAGATTGGGAGGGGCAACCAGGTTTTATCATGACTGCTGGACTGGAATTTGGGGTAGGATATAGTTTGCAGAAATTTTAGAGAACAGACATTGAAGTGACAAGCTAATTGGGAGAATGTACTGGAGTACAGCAGATGTTTGATTGTAAAATTTCTGTGGTAGGTATGTCCTACAGACTAGTTAGAGAAAAGTAAGGACAGAAGCTGGAATCACATGCAAACCCCAAAAGTTTTAAGACTAAGATGTCATACAAAGAAATATGAAAAATATTGCATTAAACATATGCATTTCAAGAAGCAGAGAAGCATAAGATTAGATAACCAAAATATGCTTGCTAGTATTAATTGTTGCGAAAGCTACTTTTTAAATTTTTTTTTTAAGATTCAAAACACATCCCAACCTTTGTCACAGATTCTGACTCGTGCAGCAAATGTTCAAACAAAGAGAAAAGTATTGTAAATTTAGATATCAATATCCGTTACAGAATTCATACTATATACACTGAATATGGGAAGACAGTGTGAATAAGGTTGGAACAGAACAAATCAAAGGCAATTTTTGTTATTATTCACTGAATGGAAGGAATGAACAGTGAATACTCAAAAAAGCAGTAGTTATGGAGAACACTGAAAACTGTAGATGAAATATGTTTGTGGAATACTTATTTAACAAGATGAAAAGTGCTTAACTCTGCAAACATATAACTCTGTTTGACCTACATATAGCCCATGAGCAATAACACTCTTATAAGTGGTTAATAACTCATTTTTCATTGAGAAAAGTATGTTCCTCTTTGACAGGCCCAGAGAGCTGTCACACACAAGTACTAATACTCTGTGAAAAGCCCAGAGATCTATAGAGGGTTGATGATAGTTCCATTACTGAGTCAATATGTGCTTACTCCATGTTTTTTCTTGCTGATTATTTTATAATGCAAATTATGCATGCCTTACAATACATATAACTAAAATTATAATTTAGTCTTTATTACTGGGAAACATTTTTTTCTCATTTTTATCTTGACTTCATCCTTCTGTTCCCACTTCTATTGTTGTTAATAGCTGAAACAACCCAAGAGCCAAACCATTATTTTCTCAGTCTGTGTAATGAGGTATCACCCACCAAACCCAGGACATCAACAGTTAAGGCTAGACCTTGGTTTCAAGCCCATCTGCCTGAAAGAAGAGAACCCAAGGGACAGATAAAAAATTAAGGAAATATACTTCCTGGAACTCAAGCCTTTCTTTCCTTTTCCTCCAGACAGAACCAGTTTCTCTGTTCCCATGGCCAGCCCCAGTTTCCACTTGATGTTGGCAATGATGCTCAGGGAAACTAAGAGATGCTGTTGTAGCTGATGGGCACCTACAACTAGAAGTTTTAACCAAGGCACTCCTACAGAAACTTACAGCCACCAAATACTAGAGGATTTGTTTCATAACAGCCTTCTCAATCCTAATGAAGGTGACTAGAAGGGTGGTCATTACATTTGACAGTAGTTTGTTTAATAATATAACCTTCTGTTGTGCAAAAACCTTGTAACAGATTGTGGAGGACCCTCTCTGCACTCATAAGGACGTTTTTCTGATGTAGAGAAATATTTTGAAGGCAAACAACTTCTAGGGTGTAGCTAAGAATCCCTGTGGTAGGCGTATCAACTGTATAGGTATTGCTAGACATTTGAAAAATTAAAAGCTCTTTTGTTATGAAGAATATTAGCACTTGAGAGCTTCATTCAACAAATCACATCTCGTAGGAGATGCTTTGGAAAAGCAGTCGGGAAGGTAAGGATTGACTAAAGGGTCATAAGGAGTTAAGAAAGACAGTAGGGCAGACAGCTCACATCAAGGGTTCCTGAGAAGCCTGAGCAGGTCCAGATGAAGCTGCAATGATCAGAGGGTTGAAACACCTCTCCTATTTGTGTGAGCTGGGGTTGTTCAGCCTGGGGAAGAGAAGGCTACAGGGGGACCGTGTAATACCCTTCTAGTACATACAGATGTCTGACAAGAAAGCTGAAGAGAAAATTTTTACAGAAATAGGACAAGGGAAATGGCTTCAAACTGAAAGAGGGCGGGTTTAAATTAGCTATAAAGATTACATTCTTTGCGAGGATGGTGAGACACTTGAACAGGTTGCACAGAGAAGTTGTGAATGCCCCATCCCTGCCAGTGTTCAAAGCCAGCCTGACTGGGCATATGCTCAAGGGGAAGATATCTCTGCGTATGGCAGCGAAGTTGGCACCAGATGACCTGTAAGGTCCCTTTAAACTCAAACCTTTCTATGATTCTAGAGATGAAACTTTTCTTAAGGAAGGAAATGAAGGGGATCTGGATTCCTTGTCAGAGACATTAAGGCAGCCTCAGGTACTGCAAAACTGAAAAGCCACCAGACATGCGCAGGAAAGAGAGCAGAAGATGGTTACAAGCACTTCAGCCAAAGTGACATGGATATTTAGACAAAAGTGAATATTCATATGGACTATTTAAATTGTGCATTATTGAGACTACTTCTTGTAATGAATTGTTTAGTTTAAAAAGCTGTTTTATCTGTCACTGGGAATGCAGCTCTGCAGGACTGTGAGAGCATTATATAAAAACTTTTGTACAGTCTCACACCAAAGTTCCTGCAAATCTTGCAGCTGGCTCTTATTGTGGCCAGTTGCAGATGTCTAGGGAAGAATAAGGGAGAGAGTGGAAATATGTAATGCACGTATGAGCCAGGGGACAAAGAAGTGATTCTAACCCAGCACTTAACATACAGATTTTTAAAAACCCTCTTGTCCTGGTATACTGAGAAACAAGCAAGAACAGGACACAGGCATCAACTCATATGTAAGGCCAAAAAAACACCATGCCAAGAAGTAGCATGCTGCTAAGACTGAATGCTCTCTGCTGTGTTCTAAAAATAGGGGGGAGAAATGGGAAATATAAACAAGAAAGAGGAGTCTGAGAATTGCAGAAAACTACCAGGTTGACTACAGGGGAGACATTCATGAGAAACAGATATGGAGGATTAATCATCTGGTGTGTGCTGGGCATTAAAACATATTGTGGGGCAGAGAGTCCAGCAGGACTGGAAATTGTCAGGGTGAGCAGAATGCGGTCAGCAGTGATACATTTGCCGGAGAAAGTCTGTGCTTTTTATGCTGCTTTTCACAAGGAAGGGCCAAAATTCCTGGACTGCTTTATGGTTTGTTTTAGTCAAAGTAGACGATGAAAGTACATGCTAAGCGGAGAAGCTGTTCAGTTTGCCTGATACCAAAGAGGAAAGTGAGGAGAAAGACCAGAAGTTTTCTGTCATTACATGAAGCTGCTTTTTATAATGGAAACAAATTTTAAAACCTAAAGGTGGAGAAAACACATAAGCACTTCGGTGCCTTTGAATTTAAGTGATCTCATAATAAAAGTTTGGAAGAGACCACAAACACACCACTGTGCTGTCACTTTGCATAGGGAGACTTGAGTAGCATTAGTTTCTTCAGAGAATTTTAACTTCTAAAGAGGGATTTTAGGCTACTCTCAAGGTTTAATGACTTTAGGAATCTTTAGATCATGCACACATTCAGAAATTGATTGTCTCTCTCCTCCTCCCATCCCCCCTTTTTCCATTTCTGAATTAACTAACCCTTAACCCCATTATCTCTCTCATCTTAAAGTGAAATACGTATTCCTGCACCATTAATTCTCCACTGTGCCATCGTGTTTCTTCTAATGTCTGGAACTCATCAGTACTTTTCCCTTTATTTGATTGTCAGCAAAAGGAGAAAAAGAAGGCAAGCTCCTAGGGGAGAGAGAATGGCACAATGAATTTTATCTGAACAGCTTGAATCCTCTAATGACTACACTAAAAAGTTTAGATTGTATCCTAGGTTTAACACTTTTAAAATATACTACTTTGGAAACTCCATTTTTGGAGTCATGGTGAGTACAGACATTTCCTTTGTAACAGCCATCCCGGGCTGGGACACAGAGTTCCAGGAAAACCTTCTCGCTGGTGGCAAAAAAGCAGAGCACA
Source organism: Calcarius lapponicus (assembly GCA_039654755.1). NCBI lineage: Eukaryota > Metazoa > Chordata > Aves > Passeriformes > Fringillidae > Calcarius > Calcarius lapponicus. Next base: position 44,329,268 of record CM077481.1, read on the forward strand.
AGTCAAAAAGCACGGGGCTCCCTACACATTTTTAATCCTCCCGCAGCTCTGCAGCCCTGGCTCAGTGACAGTGCGTCCTGATTGACAACAATGGGGAGAAGGATCCCTGCTGCTGCGGAGGCTCTGTGTGTGGCTGCCTCCCTCCTGCATAAAAGAGGGGCTTGGATGGGGGGAGGGGGTGAGGCCAGCATTGCACCATACCCTATAGTTTGGGATCCTTCAGGCTCCGTCCCTTGGTTAGGCTTGTTTGCATGGGACGCTACGGGCGACCGCGTGTTCCCCGCCCCGGCTCTCCTTGGGGAGCCGCCAGCAAAGATTATACAACACGAACAGAGTGGCTGGAGGCGGTGGAGTAGGCAGAGGGAAGGGTGTCTGGGGCAGGGAAGAAGCTAGGGGAAGTAAGGGGGGAGCATGGAAGCGGGTATACCGGGGGGGAGGATGGAAGCAGGTATCACGGCGGGGGGGACTTCTGCAGTTGGAAGAGGATTGGAACGGACTCCGAGAGGGAGCAAAGGGGTTTAGAGAACTGATGGGGACAAATGTCTGAAAAGTGAGAAGTGCAACAAGAAGTAGCTGCGGGACACTTTCAGCATCACTCTCCTCCCTTCCCCCAGGTTCAAGCTATTTTGTCTCTCATTTCCCTGGGGAATCAGATCCCCACACTAAGGATCCTGAGAATGTAGACCCCTCTCCATCACTCCCCTCACCCCCAACCACTTATGCATGTCTCCATCCCTTGACAAGAACCAGACCTTGGAGCTTTTGCTCATGCTAGGGGTGGGGAAAGGCGAGGGGCTCCCTGGGCAGCAGGGAAGGAGCACTGTGGAGCAGCAAGTGGGGCCCAGAGGGGTGTGAGCTGATGCAGCTGTACTGCTGCTGATCCAGACATGAACTTCTCCTCCGCCAGCTCCAGGGCCTCTGCTAGGCAGTGCACATTTACATTTTTACCAAGAAACTGCTGCTACCTCTGTATAATAACCTGAATTAATGCAGTCAGCATGTTTCACACTTTCAACAGTTGTCTTTCAGTATACCAGGAACGCCAAAGTTGAATGAGGGGAAAAAAATAAGGAAAATAAAAAGGAAGTTATAGTGAGCCATGTAGATATATACATTTGTAGCAAGTTTCTCTAATGTCCCTCTAATGTGCCTTTCATCAAGTTTAAGGGATATAACTTCACTTTCAGTTTTAAATCTGGGGCTTTTCTCACTTCAGAGAGCATATTTCATGCACAACTTTAGTGCAATTAAGTGGTATTTGACTTCAGTAGACTTTCTGGAAAATGCAATGAAAATGTTACAAAGAACAGTAGAAATCCTAATACACTGAAAAAATGCCCCTGAAGAAGGGTACTCTTCTCATGGAGTCTGATCCTTGCTGATGTCCATGGGAAAATACAGAGGAATATTAATGATGACGATTAAGAGATGGAGGAAGCTGAAACTACAGCTGAACTGTCACCATCATGTAATTTTTCTCCTGATCCTTAAAACAAGGTAGAAAAATCAGGAAAATGTCAGCCTCTTTTAGACCTTACCTGTAAATAGATCCTGTTGTGCCACCGTTGCACTCCAGGTAAAGCTGCTTCTGGGAATTTTGCCCAGTTGGCTGGTAGAAAGGCAGAGTTTTTCACTAAAGATTTAACCTCCAGTTGCAGGAATTTGTCAGGATGGTTGTTGTTTGGCAAAACGGAGAGGTCCATGTTTCTGTGCTGTAGAGTAATAATGAAAACAGCCCCAGCTTCTGCTTCCTGGCTGTGCATGCTCTTTCTATTATTAATGACGTGAAGAAGGATACGACAGTTTCCTGAAACTGTATCTGACCCCTGTTTGGTATCAGGCTCACTTATATCATCTACCAATGATAAAAGATTGTTTAGAAGTGGCAGAGCAGACAGGACAAGTTTCTCTAAGTGCCTGGCTTAAGTTTTCAGGTTCAAGGTCTATTTTGATAGATACATATATGATCATTAAAACTAACTGAGTACCAGTGAGTAGATGCATAAGACACTTAAATGCATACCAGCACTTCCTCAAGTTATCTGCCAAAAATGTCAAGCCTACAATACTTCAAAGTAACATTTTTTTCCCCCGAGAAAATTAGAAGCAGCTTCCTGTCAAAGCAAGTCTTCCTTTTCTGCAGCAGTACCAAGAGGCTCCATTGTGCTGTGTGGGTTGGTACCATTTACCACAGCAGCTATGACATGCACTTCTTTTAGGGTCAAGGATTTCTTTCACAGTAAATTCTTCTTGATCCTGGGAAATATTAGATTGTTTCAAGTAATTGATAACAGAAGTTTTCAGGGAATTGATTCTGCTCCCATTCAAATGCGTGGAAAAATTCACTGTAACTGACTTGAATGTTATGGTCTCAGTCCCATCACTTTTATTATTTTATTCTGAGATTTGATATTTTCATCATCATTTTATGAGTCTTAAGTCCTTTTGACTTTCAGCTAATGAAACTTCTCTTCTCATTATGGCCTCTATGTATGACTAGCAAAAGTAGCCTCCTCATTCTTATTTTTAACCTTTTCTTAAAATATGCATGTTTTTCTAGGATATGTTTCATTTTGACGAAATTGCCACAGAGGATAAGCTTTTGAAAGGTCATTGCTTGAAATCCAGGAAAACCTTTTTTGGATCAAATTTGTGCTGAGAATTAGGGCATCACAAAATATTTACTCTGTATTAGACCACAGAATCAAACAAATCTTTTTACCACACAGAAAATAGCTGAAATATAGAAACGAAATAAAAATAGGAAAACATTTTTTAAATACTAAAGTAAAAATTAATAGTTGGATATACATGTAAGTAAAACATTTATTTACTAAAAAAGCTCATGATGTTCCATTGCATGTAATTATTGGAGATTATTTTAAAGCATATCTGTTTAAAATTATTAATATGGCACTTTTCAAGTAGATGCTCAAATAAGTATTTGTGAGCAGCCACAAAAGAGACAGTAGTGACTGTGTTTCTGAGTGGATGTGCATGCTTTTGGGGAACCTGGTGTTACATTTAAAACTATGTCTCCCCAGTTTAATGAAGCCCTGAAACACTAATACACCTTTCCAGTGTACCCTAGGTATTACCATGAAGCTGCTGTTTTGGACTTATTATGACACACAGTTTTCACTTTTTCCTGGTGCAGTAATAACAAAGAGAGTAATAATTTGTGTTCTAAAATACATGGTATATGCAACCATGACTTTCAAAATATAGACTTCCCAGCATCTCTAGAAACACAGGGCTTGTCTGTGCTACTGTAGCAGAAGATCTTGTGTGTGTTTATGTGAGTAATCCATTGGACACAAGAACATAAAAGTTATCTTATTAAGTCAGACCTCTCCAATCCCAGGATCTATCACTTTGTTTGAAAAGGACAAGAACAAGATGCTGTTTAGGGAGTCAGTGTACACCCTGATACTTTCTGCAGCTCATTCTTTTACTCCTTCAGAAGCCACACAATTTTTTTTGTGCTAAACTATCTCTTTTTCAGGCCTTTTATTATCTCTTTATAAATTGTCAATAAAATTGTCTGTTTTCCAATTCTTCTGATATTGGTACCTCCACCAAAAGCAAGATTCAGATCCTCATGACCATCTGCCTAAATTGCTTACATTTATGCCTTCTAAATTAATTTCCATATTAACCATATCAAGGATGTCCCCTTTGTAGTACTGCAGGGTTTTAAGAAGAGCTCCCCGTGCAGCTTATTTATCACCTTCAGGATTGTTTAAACTATAGTTATTTCAGTCTCTTTCTTTTCAATCTGAATTCTCAACATTTTAAATCTCATCTTGGAAGCCACCTAGTCTTTCTCCTTGCTAATTTATTTTCAATGTGTTGCATTGTAATTCCACTACATTGTTCATTAGAATACAACAACCATAAATGAATACAATACTCATGTTGTGGTTATACCAGTTCCAAAGATGGGAAAAATTATCTCTTTCCTTCTGAAAACATCCATCAGTTTCTGGTGCTTTTTTCCCCGCTATTCTCATAGGAGTAATGACTCTCGCAGGGCTAGTAATTTCACTTCTGTGACTGCCAGTTGCAAATTCAGTGTCTCATAGGAATGGTTCAGGCTACTTTTATAGCTATAATACTTGACATATACCTACATCAAAATTTTTCAGTTAATGTCTTGTCCAATCACTCAGTTTTGTGTTTCTTGACAAAGCAGTTAACCAGAAGAGCCTTATGGGACCTGCCTAGATGGAAAACTCAGTTTTTACTCTTCCTCATGCCACTGATGAAAATGCCAAAACCCCTAACTCCTTAGTGAATGATACTGCTGACTTCTCTCCATCCTGAAAGATGATAATTTTGCTTCCAATCCTGTAATCACCTTTCAAGCCATAAAGATTGCTTCTGTAGTCCTGTGCGAATGCAGTTTCTTGAATATCCTGTAATGCTGAACTTTGTCAGAGATTTCTGTGTCCAGCAGATCCTCTTTGCTCTGTTTACAACTGAAGCCATGCTCACTCTCACCCAAGAGGGCATGCTTATCCAGGTGCTCAGGGATCTTACTTTTTTCATTGGCTATTATGGCAATCTGTAGCTCAAGGGGTTGCCTTTTCCACAGGCAGGAATTATACAGCAGTCTGCCAGTCTGGCAGACTGACTCTTTGCAAGGACAGCTTGGGCACCATGTCAAGTGGCTCTGATACCAATTTCCTAGTTGTGTTCCTCCAATAGTCTCAGGTGACTGCAACCCTAGATACTGTTTGCATTGAACACATTTATTTGGTCTTACTTTCCTGTACATTTCCTTCACCTTGACCCAACTTCTCTGACATCTCTGCTATAAGGAACCCTGCAAAAGTTCATCTGGAAAAGCCAACACAAGTAATTCACTGAACTTCTCTTTTGCCACTTTATCACTCCTGAGTGTCCCTTTCACACTTGTGTTATCAGATGGTCCCACCGTCTCCCCTTTCAGCTTCCTGCTTTGGACATATTTCAAGTTCCCTTTCTATTAGTTTGCACATCTTTTTTACAGACATCTTTAAATTCTTTCTGAGTGCTTTTAATTTTCCTTTTATAATTGTTCTGTTAGGTTTTAGGGCCTCTCTTGGTCTCATAATGCAGGCAAGCTTTCTATTTTTAGTGTATTTTTTGAATATGCAAATGGCTGGTTTTCTGTCACTAAAGATTATGAAAACTGAATGGAAAAAACCTGAAACAACCCAAAATGTAACCCACTTCCTCCAGAACAAAGCAGCAATTTCCCTTCAGAATAAATGAAAATGCTTTAAAAATTCAGGTATTTCTTTAAGAGAGTTATGAGAAGAGGTAGCTGTTGTAACTTTTGGTCACTACTCTAGCTGGCCAGCACATGTGCGGGAGGAGGAAGTAAACCTGCTGTGCACCAGCCTAGCACAATCCCTATGTACCACTTAAATCCCACTTAATCCGACAAAGTAGGGTCTAAGTGGTATTTAATTAGCAGAGAGGCCTACTCTAGCCCTTAGGAGCCAAGAGTGAATTTCACCTTTACATGCCAGCTGAACTTGATTGATTTGACACTCATTTGTTGAAATGTTACATATTCATCAGGCTGGAAGGAAAACATATTAATGCAAAGAGATTGTCCTTGAAGAAGAAAGAACAAATCCAAAAAAAAAAAAAAAAAAGAAAAGAGTAAACTCTGGACTGTCCATGCCTGCATAAGTCTATAAGGCTATGGTTTGCCTGAACACAGCTGGAAAGATCTGCCTGCTGCCACCCAGGTCTATGGAAAACTCCCCACGGCATGCTGCGACTCAAGCCATAGCCCGGGCACATTTTCATAATGTTCTTAAAATTTTCTGACCAAAAGGGTATTTCAGTCTGTACTGCTCCTCTGAATGATGACAGGATCTAAAGAAATAAAATGAACTTGCAGTAAAATGAACTTGCTTTCAAATTCAGAGGTATTTTTGCTATTTAGACACAAAACTGCTTCAAAATGATTCACACACATTTAACTAGTAGTTTTGTACTACAGATGCTAAAGGAACCAGAGCCAGACTTATCAGTACTATAACATCCTGATTTCACTATAACATCCTGATCAGAATATAACATCTAATAACATCTTGATTTCACTCATTACATTTTTTTAAAAAGTCATTTTAAACCACAACTTTCCATCCCTGTCTCCCAATGAAAACTACTTCCTTTTTATGATCTTCTTATAGAGGTGATGGGAGGATGATTTCAGCAGCAGTCACTGATTTTGACAGATACAGCCACAGTTAAAACACACTTCTTAAATTTTGTGATTAAGATGACATTCTTGTTAGTGAAATACTCAAAATCAGCAGAGCATAAACATCTAGAACTGTGAAGATGATATCACTGGCTGATAAAGATTTTCCTCTGGCCCCTAGTCTTTCTTTTGCTTGATTCTCAATTGTGATTCAAGTGAGTGCAGGAGTATTACCAAGATCTGTTGCTAAGTATGAAGAAAACTTAAAATAAAAATTGCTTCTTTTGCCTGCCAACTACAATAATTCTATTAGACTTTCAAATGTGCTTCTGTGACTTTAAGGAATTATGCCCCAAAACAACTGAATTTTCTACACATTGAAACTTTTTTGTTCTACAAAATATAACATTCCATGATGTCAACATTATTTTTCTTTCTTTTTTTACTTTTCAAAACCAGAAGGCATTTTATTTAAAACCATGCACTAGCACTTCATTAAAGTTGCAATTTTCAAATGCAGAGCAGTAAGATGCCAAACTAAAGATTTTGATAGTACAGCTATTTGAAACACAGATGTTGATTTCAATGGTAGTTAAGACTGTGTCTAAGTGTTCTTCCCGGACAGAATCACAGCCCTGACTGGGGGCCTCAGTTTACTGTCTGTGGGTATCAGTGGTTATCCATCTGTGGAAACTGTTTATCACATCTACACACTAGACTCTTCGCGGAGAAGGAAAAGCAACATTCACTTAAATAAAGCTGCATTCCCTTTTTTGCTTTGAGTAGAAAATATGCCTTTTTTGCTTATTTCTCCAGCTGTCTTGCCTCCTACAGGATTTGTTCTCCTACATATTTTAAAAACATACTTAAACACTTACATCACAAAATGGGGGCAGAAGACCCACTGCTGTTCACTTGCCAAGCTCAGCAGTTACAGGACTCACCTGAGATAAATACCTACCTCTCCACAGAATGTTACCTTGTTATTCTTAGCTTTCCATGTAAATATATCGAGGCTCACAGAGTGACATGTCTGCAGCTGCAGAGTGGTGCCTGAGTCAAGAGGCAGAAGGCACTCGTAGTGTAGCTGTACCTGCTGTAATGCAGGGCTCGATAGATTAATCTACCACACCCAGACACACAGAAAAAAGAAAAATTCAAATAGCAAAAGGAGCTTTACTTTTTATTGAAAACGTAAAAATCATGTGAATCATGTACAGTATTTTCTCATAAGGAAAATCTTAGCTGTTTCATAATGTTTCACAAAACTGTAAAACATTTAATTTTTATAAAGACTTTTTAATTAGTCAAAGATAAAACTAAAGTAGTATTACAAAGCTATTTTCTAAATTTTCAACAGAGAACTGAGAATGCTTAACAGATTAACCCATACAAGTGGCAGGAGAAAGGACTCTTCCATTTGTAAATCTGCAAAAGGACACACAAAGGTGTAGAGGGACATGGGTTTTTTGCTTCAAAACTTTAAAAAATTAAGTGACATGTTAAAACACTACAGACGTGGATTCATAGGATGGTACAAGTTCTAGGACTGCATTTCTCTACACTACCTCAAACAGTGCAACAGTGATTCAGTGTAAATCTCTACAGTGTTTCATTGATTTAATACTTGTGTTCAAGTATGTGTCCATGAGAATGATCAAAATCTCTACTTAGCTATTTTAATTTTCTTGTTTATAATATAAGTTACAGTAGAATATCCCCTTCAGTATGTTTCTAAATCAAATGAACTAATTTCACAATACATTCTGTAATAACCTGTTTAATAATGTTAGCTTGTTCACTTTGACATCTGTTGCAAAAAACACAAGCTCATTCTGACTCCAAATGCCAAAAATATAATAAAATTAAAACGAACTTTATTTCCATATACAACAAAACTGTTCAGCTAAATTAAAATAAATTCAAGATAGCATGACTTTTTTTGCAACAGATGACCTTACTGAAAATAAACATTTAACATACTAGTTACTATTATTTAAAAATTCTGATAAATGTATCCAAAAGTGTTCATATAAAAATTAATTATGAAAATGTCAGAAGATAAAACATGTTGGCTGTTTAACCAAAACCATTAAGGATGACTGGCAGGCAAAAATAAATTAACTTGATTAAATTATATGTCATCTGATAATATTTGGTCTGAAAAAGCCTGTGTGGGGGTGTGTGTGTGTTTATAAATAATAAGATTGCAAAGAGCTAAGAGCCAGCCAGCCTGACAGAGGTCAGCTCTTTTGTTGCATTTTTTGCGCATAAAAGTCCCTGCATGTCTCACAGCATCGCTGATACCACCTCATGTCTTGACAGAGGTTCTTCTCTCTTATCACTCTGCAGTAGACAGGCCATTGATCTCCTAGGCACTTGAATGTCAAAGCAGCTGAAAAAAAGTGAAACAACAACAGCAAAATCAAATATACATTACTGTTGCCTTTACTAGTGAAGAATCATGTACCAAAAGAGACAAGGACATAAGAAGTGTGTCTGGGAAGAGAAAGGGTTATAGATCTAGATATTTAAAAAAAGAAGGAATTCCTCTTGTCGTCCTGTTGTCAATATATTCAACATCAAAAATGTTCAAGGCCATCTTTATTTACACATTGGATTAAGTTGCATTGAACTTAATTAGTTTAATGTCATGCAACTGTCTTCTCACGACTAAGTGGAGCTCACCGTTCTGCCTTGTTTCACTTATGAAAGCCTCTTTACACAGCTTATCATAGAAGGACCATGTTACTGAAGTTGGAACTCTTCATGTTTAGTTATACATATCAAGTATAACTAGAGTACTTGCATATGTAGTACGTAGTACATACATGGAATTAAAATGGGAACCTAGTGAAAAACAGGGCACAAGAACAAGATATTGTCCAAAAAGCTTCACAAACACTGAAAAAAGAAGTCAATCTCAGATTTGAGTTAATCTCCTATGCTAAAAGAAATTTGTAAAAGAGCTGGTGGCACAATCCCCATCAGCTTTCACTAGCCCTGCCCCCAGTTCAAAAAATCTCTACTGCATTATATGAATGGAACTGGAGGCCAAAATTATCAGTATATTGAAGAGAAGCATTGCAATATGTATTTCAGAGATGTTAAGGTTTCTACTGGATTGGATTCTGACTCCATGCTGGATGACATTGACTTGTAGATTACTAATATCAGTCCTAAATAATCCATGCCATGAGGACAGTGTGGCCAGCAGGAGCAGGGAGCTCATTCAGTGCCCTGTACTCGGCACTGGTGAGGCCACACCCTGAGTGCTGTGTCCAGTTCTGGCCCCTCAGTTTGGGAAGGACCTTGAGACACTTGAGTGCATCCAGAAGAGGCAACGAGGCTGGAGAGGGGCTGGGAACACAAGGCCTGTGAGGAATGGCTGAGGGACCTGGGGATGGCTGTTTAGCCTGGAGAAAAGGAGACTCAGGGGTGGCCTTATCACTCTCTACAACTCCCTGAAAGGTGGCTGTAGTCAGGTGGGGGTTGGTCTCTTTCTCCAGGCAGCAAATGTCAGAACCAGAGGACACAGTTTCAAACTGCACCAAGGGAAATATAGGGTATTAGGAAGAAGTTTTGTACAGAAAGAGTCATAAAATATTGGAATGGCCTGCCTGGGGAGGTGGTGGAGACACCATCCCTGGATGTGTTCAAAAATAGACTCGATATGGCACTTGGTGCCATGGTTTTGTTGAGGTGTTTAGGGCATGGGTTGGACTTGATGATCTTGAAGGTCTCTTCCAACCTAGTTTTTCTGTGATTCTGTGATTTTGTGTGACAACATAGCCCTATCTTTTTTTTTTTTTACTTCACATTATGTCAAATTTTAATTGACACTGTATTTTTTGTGTGATTCCAACTCATTTGACTCTGTGACACAAAGTTGCTTATATAACCTCACCAGAGGAAAATCATCAGTGATGGGGAGATGGCATCTTACTTCTGAGAGACCAGCTGAACAAAGAAAGATAAAGTACAAAGGGGAGGAACTTTCAAACACTGAAATAGCAAGGAGAGGACCATAATCAACAGAAAATTGCAACAATGACTACTGTGCAGAAATGTCTGAAGGTTAAAACCCTCAAAGAGAAATACACTTCACTGTCTTAAAAGAAGTATTGCGCACAGTCTGAAATGCCAGTCTTGTTTTCCATGCAGGAGAAATCTACTGGACAGGAGGCTTTATCTTAACAAGGGCTCTGGAAAATCAGCTAGAGAGGGGGTGTGCTGTCTCACAGCAAGCCTTTGAATATTCCCATTATGCTCAAGATGCAGACAAATGATTAGGGGAAGTAATGGTAATCATCATCAACAATCCACTAGGAAACAAAAACTACCAGAATTAGTAGTTCTGTAGTTATATAATAACATAATTTCCTTAAGAAGAGAAGAGACCTAAGTTCTGCCAGGTACAGCGAATCTGTTCATTCAAAGTAATTTTCCTTCACACATTCTAGTACATCAGGCATAGAGGTAGATTTGAACTAAAGACGAGTGGAAAGAGCTGTTTGTATTTAAGGAGCAAATAAGGGCCTCCTTGATCTCACAAATATCAAGAGATCACAGTTTGCAACATTTTTTAACAGAAAAGAAGGTATTTTCTTACTTTAGAAAGATCTGATAAAATTGGGTGAATATATATATATATATATATATATATATATATATATATGCATATATGTTTAGAGTGTCTCTAATATAAATATATTTTCATATGGGACATTTTGTTCCCTTAATATCAGAGTCTCATAATAAGGTCCTTCCTTGGATAACAAAGCCCTTCACCATTCTTAGTTACAGTCTCTGATGTACACACTCAAAACCTGAAGCAGGAAAATCAGTCTCTGCATAAAATTTAAATCTCCTGAATACCTCCTGACTTCTGTTTCTGAACTGAGATCATCGTTAACTGTATGGAGAGAAAGATCTGAAAAGAGATTTGTTATCTTTGACTGCTTACCTAACCTGGGTGATGTTATTGTATTAACATTAATTTTCTCATTGCAGGGATGGAGATGACAGGGTCTGTAGGCTGCAGGCTTTTCTGAAGAAAAGCATTCATTGCCATGCCTTCCTGTGATCTTGTGCATGCACTGGATGACTCGAGACTGCATTCCCTTGCCACAGGTGACGGAGCACTGGAACACACAGGAGACACATTCAAAGGAAAGATATTTTAGCCAGAAATCATGAACATGAAATGCCAGTCCATGTGAACTGAGTGGCTGCTTCTTCAGATGTCAGCATTCCAAGATTTCTGAATTATATTCCATTAGCAAAATGAAAATCAATTTTAAAAGCACAAATTAATTAACAGTATTAATTGAAGGACTCACTCCAGCATTCTATCGCTCTCCAAGTCCATTCTGTAGAGCCTGTGGTAATGAAACTCAAATACAGCAATGTGCCTGGAGGAAGTAAATGTTACTCTTTTGTATCTATATACAAATGCACTCTTATTAGAGGTTAAAGTGATGGTAAAACCATTCACAGATACTAGCAGAGAGAAGAATTTTTAATAAAGCTATTCATTTACTACAGCAAAAGTGCTCTTTCTGCTGAGCGTAGTTTATGCCTCCTGTCTTTGTTTCACGTCTTCATGTTTTCACGTGTCTCAGAAATAAAACACACAGTGTGAGACATGATGCCTGGCCTTTAATTAATCTTGACATCTTGTTGCCACAGAGAATGAGGTAAGAAAATAAAACAATTGAGTTCTGTAACAATGGTAACATTTTACTTCTATCACAGTAGCATAACATATTAGAGTAAAAACTTGGACAGTGCTGCACAGATGCTTATAAAACCTATTCCAAACAAACAAAAAAACCTAAACCAAAAAATGCTTTCGCCTTTTCTGACTTTTTGTGAACAAAATTTCATAGGACAAGAATTAATTTTCTATTTGAATCATATGTTATTGCTTTAACTACAAACCTATTGAAAATTACATATTGGAATTTTATCCTAGCCTCTAATGGTTTTGACTCAAGTACCCAAAAATTTCACCAAGTTTTACAGAAATTTTCTGTATAGAACATCTTCAAATATTAAATATTAGTTTCTTCTAATGAATAATGTAAGAGCTCAGGCTGCAATCTTGAAAATGTTTTTCTAAATGATTTTTATTACATAAATATTAAGAATATATTTCCTTGGGAGGCTTCAAGAAACAGCTGAAAAAAAAAAAAAACTGAAATAAGAAAGACAAGAAAAAGGTGCTATAATAAAAAATGTTTCCTAGCCATCCTGTCTCAAGATGGGGAAGTATAGTTTTCTTCAAAGGATGAATAAACTTTGACTGTATGAAACACTAAACAAGTTTTTACCTGTTGGTTTGTTTATCTATGTGTGTTTAAGTGACAATTTGAACACCTACCTGGAAGAAAGATTTACACGTTCTAAATGGAAAATAGATATGCGCATCAAGAGAAGGGAGACTCCTGCCTTTTGGACTCATAAGACTCCAACAGAGGTATGAAAGACTAGGATATACACTTGGATGTTTTCACAAGGGACTGAACTTGTAACCACATGAAATCAAAAACTGGCATTTTATAGAGGCAGCAAGTGGACTTGATTTTACTCCTGCTCTCTGTGAGCCAATACAGAACTGTATCTTGCTGACTTAAACAGATATAGCCTCCATGAACCAAGGCACATAAAGATATTAAATTATAAACACACAGTTGTCTATTCAGTATCAACCACAGGTTAACACATGAACAAATATATGGTTTACAGGAGGGGAATCAGGTAGTTCTGATTTTTTTTCAAAGTATGCTATCAAATCTAGTATACTGCTGTAAAATTGCATGAGAAAAGTCTCCCAACAGAACTCCCCTTCTTGAATTCTCTGCCTTTTCTCTGCGCAGCTAAAAATAATTTGAGTTCCTCTAACAGCCAATATTATGCACATGGTCAACATGTAAAACCACACATATACCGGCACAAATTTTATCCCCAATAGCAGATGGAACATGGATTTTAATTTTGCCAAAATTCTGACCACTCCTTAAATTCCTCTCATCATAGTTCCAGAGATATTTATTTTTGGAATATTTTAATCAATTTAAAATTGAGACAGTGGAAAAGCAAAATTTAAAAAGGTGAAAAGAAAGACAAAACTAAAACTACAACACAAAGAGAAAACAAATGTGAGAATAAAAGCAAAACGAAGGTGATATGGTGAAGTTAATATATTGAAGATCTCTAATAAAGAAAGATAATCTTTAAACGTTATCATGGTGATCTTAGCTTAGAGTAATATTAAACACAGTATTACATTTTTTTTCCTTTGAAGATCAGTATGTTTATCAACCAAAGTTAGAGAAAGTGTGAATGTGTGGTACTCCCTTAGTCAGGTGCAGAGGAGGAGGATATGGGCAGGCTGATGTCTTACATAAGATCATCAAAAATAATTTCTCTGTTCTTAGGTCATCCTAGAGTGAGTAGGTGCAATCCAGCCATCTGGAATACTGGAAGGGAGAATGGGATTTGAAAAACACTACTCTTTTGCTAACAAAATGGACTCCAGTGGTTTAGCTGCTAATTGGCAATGCCAAACAATTCATGTGGGCAGGTGCCTTTGTGAAGAGCGCTCTGGCAGCAGCCACATCTTCTCTACATCAAATGAGCTCTGGCTTGAAAGTTTTTTGTGACTGCGACTGACACAACAAGCAATAAACAGACAAATCTCTCAGCTAATCAGTGTTTAAGTCTGAATTTCTATGCAGAATCTGGCAAGATTTTGGTATTAAAATATCAACTGGTGAATTAATATCCTTTAAATAACTGAGCTTGCACTGGCCTTGGCGAGACATAGTTTTCCATCCCAAGATGTAGAGATCATGCAAACAATTAGTCTTGCTCGACCTACTTATTAAAATCACGAATTTAGAAACTGACATCAAAGGACAATTAAATGAAATGTCTCGGTTCATACAGAAAACACGTGGCAAAGCAGGAAATAGAGAAATATGTGATCTATGTTCTTTTATTTTCACATAAATGTACTAAATTTTAACAGCACATTTATTTCTATTTTTTTTTAAATGGGAACTTATTAAGTCTTGTAAGATGCTTGTGGAATATTGAGAAAAAGCAGGGCTACCCCAGTGATTTGCAATCCAAAACTTTTAAGCCCAACCTAGTCAACATGCAAGTAAAGCAAGATTTTTCCAAACACCCTGGGTTTTAAAATCAGTGAGGGATCTGATAAGCATGCTGTGCTCTTGTATGTTCACAGTAGTAGCAGGAGCAGCAGTGGTATCTGACTTTGAAATTAAGAATTCTACCGACTGGAAGCCAGAAAAAAAATCTTTTTACCATAAAAGCTCCTATTAACTATTAGCTATATTAGCTTATATTTAAAATAGTATGAAATAGGGAAAGCATCAGGCATTTAGCAGTGCACTTGCTAGCTACGCAGACAAACAGTGAAGTTTCTGTCTTCATGATGTCCATGTCTTAACTGTGAGTTTGTCTTGCAAACACATCAGCCAAGTGCTGCTGTAACTGAGAGCAGACACTGAATATTAGAGAATAAAAGCAACTTGTATTTTTCTTCTTTGTCCTGAAAAGATGCAGACTTGTTCTGACCTCTCTAGGAGACACCTCAACTTCTGCAGATCAGTTAGACGCCCCTTCAGAGCAACATCTCTGACCCTCATTTTCACACTCATTTTACCATATATGCATGTGTACATTCAAGCTGAAGCAGAATCTTCCAAAACTGCCTCCCAAACTTGCCTCACCTTTGGATTTCTCTCACAGCAAATATTCAATTTGAGGTAAATGCCTTTCCCTGCATATGCAGCTGTCACATTTTAGGTAGTGCTTATGGTATGTAGTTGAACTGTATAGGTTCTGCATATTTCTGGACTTTACACATTTAAAACTCTAACAAAGCTTTTATTTTGAAAGAAATAAAAAATATTTTCACTTTTACACATTAATCAGTCAATTTAACCAAAAATAAATTTAATTGTCAAAACTGCTTGTATTTTGTGGGGGTGTGTGTATATATATATATATATGTGTGTGTGTGTGTGATTTGCAGAAAATCCCCACTCCCAACCAATATATAGCATTTTCATTAATTCAGCAGGTTTCAGGTTAATTGAAACCCACAGCTTTTTTATTAGTAAATGAAGAATACATTTCTATAGTTCTTCTTCCCACTCATTCTATCTACCCACATGTCAGTCTTGCACATGCAATACTTTATTTTTGTGGAGATTAATTACATTTTACTTCTCACTATTCACATGACCTACACTTTAAGGCCATGTAGCTGATTAGCAAAAAATTCCTGTAGGACAACCGTATTTGTAGGTTTAGACTAAATGTTCTAGTACACAGCCAGAGGGGTTTTTTTATGTGGCTGTTAATCTGTGCATCTTGGACACAGTCCTAAAGGTACTGTAAAACCATTCAAGCAGCAAGACATGTAAAACATTCTTGTTAAAGATTACAAAAAATTTCTGTGTAAAGATAGGTAACAGTTATTTTTTAAAAATTCTTCTTTTCTTAAAAAAAAAAAAATCTTACCACCCTGTTTGAATTTTGTCCAACTTTTGAACTTCTTTTAGATATAATTTCAAGGACAGAAACCTAGGTGTTAAATATAACAATTCTTACACTTGGCATGCACACCCGCTACCCAAGATTCATTCTTTCTATTCCCTGCCAAAGATATATATTCTGGAGAGAATACATATTCCCAAGGCCAACAGCTGAGGAAGTTGCTGTAATGTGTTAGCTGCTTCCAGCTGGCCTTCATGAGAAGTAGGAATTCCTAAATTAAGGGAAAAATTGTCACTGGCAGACAGTAATGGTCAAAATGTGTCTTTCTGCCAAGACAAGAGGCAATCACTGAAGAGGCTGATACAATCCACAATGAAAAAGCCAATCTGTGACAGAATTAACAGAACTGACTCAGACAATTTATTTTTGAGAATAGGTGGACCGCTCAATAAAAGGTTTTACAAGTCTAAGTAGCATTCAAAGCAGGCTGACGTGCCTCTAAGGAAACTCAGTGATGAGTTTTACTGGAAATTATTAGCAGAGCATTCCTAATCATTTATGTATAGGTTCATCAGTTCCAGCTTTTAAGCGGTTTCAACCTTTTCATGAAGTGAGTGTGAAACAAGAATAGCAAGCAATCAGACTTTAGCAGCAGGTTTCATATTTGCTAACATGCTTGTAAAATCTTCTTCTGCTTTGTCTTTTATGAAGCCTGCATTTGAAGGCAGGTAGTAGATAATGTGGTGCATTTTTTTTCAGCAAAGGCTTCATACTAAGTTTGGCAATATTCTTGAAGATTCTCTAAATCAAGCAAATAATCTCCAGTTTATTTAAACTTTTTTTTTTTTTTTTGTTATACAGGCATTTCTGAATAGCGTAGCAAAAAGAGGGATTGACGGATACAAGCATAAGATGGAGTCTGAGTTCTCACATGCATCATTTCCAGGAAGGTCTTTCTGCCTCTCTCATTTCTGACACACCCAACACCTCAGTATGCCAAATTTAAAATTCAGAACTTGTGCTAAGTTTAGCTAAAAAAGTATCTGCTGTTGGTCTCTTCTAAGTTTAGCAAGTTTGAATTGTGCCTATTTATTTTATTTTATAGCCTTCTTTTTCTCCTTCTTCTGCCCACTGCCCCTCCATTTTTTTCTTTATAGCTCTTCTTTCTAGGGTAAGAAGATACAAGATTCAAAAAGAGGTAAGATTTTAAATTAAGACAGATAGAACTCCAGTTCCCTTGATAAACTAGAGATAGGGTTCCCATGAAGGAAATCCTCGTCACCTCATCTCAAGAATTTGAGCCTTTCTTTTCTCTTTTTTTTTTTTTTTTTTTTTTTTTTTTTTTTTTTCCCTGAATCCTTTTCAAGGCCCCATGCAGAACAATCTGTTTGTTTGGCAGAGGAGGCAAAACTGCCTTCGGTATCAAGACAAGACGCAACTGAAAGTTCAGGAGCTGATTACAAAAAGAAATTTATTTTTTCTAGATCAGTATATATGTATCTTTTCTTCATTGCCTATCTATTCTGAATCAATAGTGGAGTTGGATAGGCTTAAATCTGAATGGGCTCTCTGGACTCAGCTTGGAAGTGGAAAATTCTTTTTCTCCATGTGAAACCCAGGTTCCATTGCCCAATTTCTTTCTTGGGTGAATTAATGAAATACAATCATCCACGTAACAGTTTAAAAACTGGGATTATTCCAGTGACACAAGTTTGTTCTATTAGAGACAACCTGGAGTCCATATCCTTCCTGATATCAGGGAAGGTATCAGCATTTTTCTCTCATCATTAATGATCTATATCAAAGCATGGACAAATCCTGTAATACCATAACAGATCTAGAAAGCCAAGTTCTTCTATGTGCTCCAGATGTATGTACACACCATTTTAAATTTTGTAGCTATACTTTCTATAAATCTGTATTTAATAAAAACACATTCAAGTTTTAAGGCAATTTAAGTATACCTGAAATATTTATTCTTATTTAGGACTTTAGACACACTGCTAAATAGTATTTGACATCATAATACTGGTAGATTTTACAAATTTTAGCCTTGTTTGGGCACCTCTGCCTGGGCACTGCTGCAGGGATCCTCTGTTAGCAAGGAAACAGAAATAAATTTTAACTGTGGATTTGTGGTTGTCCCAGATGCCTGTCTGTGCTGACTCACACATAGATATATTACTGCCACTAGTGCTTAGCAATGAACAAGACATTATTACATTTCAAACTTTCATATCTGAGATACCATTGCCTGATATTTTGGCAGGAGATGACCGTTCATTCATTAGGACTATCACATATCCAAACAAGAATCTGGAAACAGTTAGATTTCATGACATAATTACCTTTATCTTTCTGATTAAATTAGTTGAGTATGCTATTCCTGAATGAGGAAAACAAATTCTTAAAATTAATTTGAAATATTAGCCTTTGACTATACAATTATATTACCATACATGACAATGCTAGCCTGATGCTCAGTTGAAAACCTTGCATGGAAAAGCATTAGAACAGCACAAAGAAGTAATTAAAGGATTACAGTACTTCTAATGAAAAGACATGTCACGGAACCCACTAAGGACACAAAGGAAATTTCAAATCAGGGAAAATGAAACCTCCAAGGAAATCCTTTCTTTTAAAAATTTCTACTTTATCTATTTACTTTTCAGAAATCAAAGAAACATGTCAAAAAGCTCTTCTGTTCAACATAGAATTAAGCACTGTCCTTTAAATATCATCACACTATGTAGCACTTTAAAGTTTTTCCAGTAGGTTGAATAAACGAAAGAGTTCTTTTCTGATAATGACTTTACTTCCAATCACTCTATCTACCATATTTTAAATAATGAAGATCTGAAATAGCAGGCAACTCACCTAAAATGGTTATGAAAGATATTAAAAAACCAAAACACAAAAGACCTATGAGTTTGCAAGGAAACTGAACTCACAGGACTTTTATTTAGCTGAAATACAAGAATAAAATCATAGAATCAGTTAAACTGGAAAAGATCTTTAAGATTATTGAGGCAAACCACTAACTCAGCACTGCTAAGTCCATTAGTAAACCATGTCCCAAAGTAACACAACTACATGGCAACTCCACTATATGCCTGGACAGTCTGCTCTAATGCTTGATAACTCTTTTGCTGAGGAACTTCTCCCTAATATTCAATCTGAGCCTCTGCTGGCTCATCTTGAGGCCATTTCTTTTCATTCCCTCACTTGTTACCTGGGAGAGGAGACCAAATCCACCTCACTACAAACTCAAAGGGAGTTGCAGAGAGAGAAAAGGTCTACCCTGTGGCCCCTTTCCTCCAGGCTAAACAGCCCCAGCTCCCTCAGCCACCCTTCACAGGACTTGTACTCCAGACCCTTCACCTCTGTTGCCCTTCTCTAGACATGCTCTAACACTTCAATGTCTTTCTTACAGTGAAGGGCTCAAACCTCAACAGCCTCACCACTGCCAAGCTCAGGAGGATGATCACTGCCCTGGCCCTGCTGGCCACACTACTGCTGCCACAGGCCAGGATGCCATCAGCCTTCTTGTCTATCTGGGCACAGCTGGCTCATGTTCAGTCACTGCTGACCAGCACCCCCAGGTCCTTTTCAGCCAGACAGCTTTCCAGACACACTCTGCCCCAGCCTGGAGCACTGCCTGGGGTTGCTGTGATCCAAGTACATGATCCACCACTTGGCCTTGTGGAAGCTCTTACCACTGGCCTCAGCCCACAAATTCAGCATATCCTGATCCCTTTGCACAGCTTTTCTACCTTCAGCAGTTCAACTTTCCCATGCAAACTGGAGTTGTCTGTGAACTTACTGAGGGTGCACTTGATCCCCCTGTCTAGATCATCAATAAAGATGTCAAATAGGACTGGCCCTACACTAAGCCCCAGGGGGCACCTCTTAGTGGCCAACTGCCAACTGGATGTAACTCCATTCACCACTCCTCTCTGGGTCCAGCCATACAGATAGTGGTTAACTCAGCAAAGAGAGCACCTGTCTGAGCCATGGGCTGCCAGCTTTTCCATGAGAATGCTGTGGGAGACAGTATCAAAGGCTTAGGCCCAGGTAAACAACATCCACAGCTTTTTCTTCATCCATTAGGTGGATAACCCCGTCTTAGAAGGAGATCAGGTTAGTCAAGGACTGCCTTTCATAAACGATTATGCTGACTGGGCCAGATCAAACAGGTTCAGCACATGCCATGTGATGTTGCCCAGGATGATCAGCTCCTGACCTCCCCAGCACTGAGGTCAGGCTGACAGGTCTGTAGTTCCCTGGATCCTTCTTCCAGCTTCCTCACTATCCTCATGTGAATCCCATCCACCCTCACAGAGTTGTCTGTTTCTAAGTGATGGAGCAGGTCACTGACCATTTTTCCTTTCCTTTATGAGGGTTTGGTTTTATTTGTCATCCCTGCCTTTCAGCTCAGGGGCTGGGCACCTGCAGAACAGCTGGTCTTAACACTAAAGATTGAGGTAAAGAACATACAAAGCACCTCAGCCTTTTATTCATCCCTTGTCACTATGCTTTCTTTTGCATCCAATAAAGGATGAAGATTCTCCTTAGCCCTCCTTTTTTGTTGGACATGATGCATTTTTGGTTGTCTTATTGCAGTAGGATGACTAAACTCTAGCTGGGCCTTGATCCTTCTAATTTTCTTCCTGCATAACCTCACAACATCCTTGTAGAGCTCTCAAATTGTCTGCCCCTTCTTCCAAAGGCCATAAACTCTTTTTTTCCACCCAAGTTACAGCCAAAGCGCTCTGTTCAAGCAAGGCAGACAGCTCATCTTTCAGCACAAGGGGACAGACAACTCTTGCACCTTTAAGATTTCTTTCTAGAAGAATGACTAGCCTTCCTGGACTTGTTTGTCAGTCAGGATTGCATCTCAAAGGACTCAGTCAATCAGTCTTCTAAACATGCCAAAGTCTGCCCTCAGGAAGTACAAGGGGGCAGTTCTGTTGCCCCCTCTCCTTACTGCTTTGAAAACTGAAAACTCTATTGTTTCATGGTTGCTGTGCTCAAGACAGCCTTTGAAACATTATTTCAAAGGATTTTTTCAAGATTCAGTTATCTCTTACATTTTTAAATTATTTTCAACTTTTGCCTTATTATAAACTATCAGAAAACAGCAAAAAAGTGACAGCCCCATAGATTAAAACAAAATAATGAGAACTAAACAATAACTATTTGGAGATAAAATAAGAATTTAACAGAATAACAAGTTTATCACAAGAATATAAACATGAGGCAATATGTTATTTAGCTGCATGAAATACAGGATAACAGATACATGAAATAGTAAAAAAATTTAAAAAAAGCTAGATTCCACAAGAAAAAATGGATTACATAAATTTTAACAAAACCCAAATGAATCAGCTGTAAGAGTTATGTATTGGCAGAAGACAGAGTCAGAGATAGTTTGAAAAAATTTGGAACGAGAGAGATTACCTTAGATATGTAGATATACCAGGCAAAAGAATGCCTAATTCACCAAATCTGAGCACCAGGCCATTTTTCTACCTGCTGAAAATACACATCAGCCTTCCAGAAGATCCACTGTTCAAAAATCCCAGTGTTCTCAAAAAAAAACCTGGCAAGCATTTCTGGGAAAGGACATAGCATATAAAGGACTTCTCTTCAGCTATTCCCAAGAATGGCTTCCTTCAATCTATGTTATATGCATATGTATGCATATGTATATCCCCTGCAGCAGTAATGTATGGCCTAGCACCGTAAAACTCAAAAGCAGAAAAGTCTGGAAATTTGTATCTGCTTGGGTATGGACTGTACTACAATGACTTGGAAGCATTAGCAGTCAAGGGGGTGATGGAAAGCTGTGAATGCTCCTCTCCGTAACTTCCATATTTGTGGAATATTACATGTGGTGCATGACACAGATTTTTCTCCTTCATCTGGCCTTCCAAGGGATCACTACACCCAGTCAATCATACTTATCCATTTCAAAGAGTGCCAACTTCTGGTACAAGAAAGAGCAGCTCCACTGTTTTGCTGATGGCAAAGGTTTCACTCTGTTGCCAGAACCACAGAATATTTGGTGGGAACCAGCATGCAGAAAACTTATAGAGCTGCCTAAAGATTCAAAGTCAATGGCTGTATACTAATAGCAACAATATTTCATTCTGAAATATTGCTGGCATAAGTAAACAAAAACAAAACCTATTTATAAGTTATCAATCATCTATTTTAGGAGCATTTTTATAATTTTATTTCTGCTATCAGGGAATAAAAAACCCTAGCTTTTTCAGGGATATTTCAGATCTCATTTATTTTGGAATTTCCTAGACTTCCTTTAACTGTTCACATTTATGAAGGTGACTTAGAAGTCAATCTTTTCACTACAGATTTGTGTCTCTACAGAAGACATCTCAACCTGCTTTCCTGGAAACTACTTTTTAAAATCATCAGAGTCCAAAACAATTCGTTCAATTGCTGAATGCATCAGTGTTACCCTTTTCTTTCTCTGTTAGGCAATATCAGAGACACAAGAGCTCTGTACGTGAACCTCCGTCTTCCCTGCACTGTTCCTTCAGCTGAGCACACTGTACATTGTGTGGCAATTCTGTGGTTGTATAGACACATTTAAACGTGAGTCTGCATCTGTCTCCACTACATGCTGCCATCTTCCAGGCATCCTCTTCTAGCTATGAGGGTTTGTTTTCTGCACATGCACCTTCTTTCTGCACTATACCATCTCTTGTACTCCATGTTAAAGTAATTTTTGGAACAAACTAGTTCATCACCCTTGATGGAAACATAAAAGGTAATGTATAATGGTGGCAACTTCTGGTAAAGACCCTCTCCTAGGACACATAAGGAAAAACAGAGTATGTATTATGAGGTGGATTTAAATTTCTTTTCTTCCTTTCTTTCTTTCTTTCTTTCTTCCTTTCTTTCTTCCTTCCTTTCTTTCCTTTCTTTCTTTCCTTTCTTTCTTCCTTTCTTTCTTTCCTTTCTTTCTTCCTTCCTTTCTTTCCTTTCTTTCTTCCTTCCTTTCTTTCCTTTCTTTCTTCCTTCCTTTCTTTCCTTTCTTTCTTCCTTCCTTTCTTTCCTTTCTTTCCTCCTTCCTTTCTTCCTTTCTTCCTTCCTTTCTTTCCTTTCTTTCTTCCTTCCTTTCTTTCCTTTCTTTCTTCCTTCCTTTCTTTCTTTCCTTTCTTCCTTCCTTTCTTTCTTTCCTTTCTTCCTTCCTTTCTTTCTTTCCTTTCTTCCTTCCTTTCTTTCTTTCCTTTCTTCCTTTCCTTCTTCCTTTCTTTCTTTCTTTCTTTCTTTCCTTCCTTCCTTCCTTCCTTCCTTCCTTCCTTCCTTCCTTCCTTCCTTCCTTCCTTCCTTCCTTCCTTCCTTCCTTCCTTCCTTCCTTCCTTCCTTCCTTCCTTCCTTCCTTCCTTCCTTCCTTCCTTCCTTCCTTCCTTCCTTCCTTCCTTCCTTCCTTCCTTCCTTCCTTCCTTCCCTCCCCTTCCCCTTCCCCTTCCCCTTCCCCTTCCCCTCCCCTCCCCTCCCCCCCCCCTCCCCTCCCCCCCCCTCCCCCCCCTCCCCTCCCCTCCCCTCCCCTCCCCCTCCCCTTCCCTTCCCTTCCCTTCCCTTCCCTTCCCTTCCCTTCCCTTCCCTTCCCTTCCCTTCCCTTCCCTTCCCTTCCCTTCCCTTCCCTTCCCTTCCCTTCCCTTCCCTTCCCTTCCCTTCCCTTCCCTTCCCTTCCCTTCCCTTCCCTTCCCTTCCCTTCCCTTCCCTTCCCTTCCCTTCCCTTCCCTTACCTTCCCTTCCCGAAACCTTCCCTTCCCGAAACCTTCCCTTCCCGAAACCTTCCCTTCCCGAAACCTTCCCTTCCCTTCCCTTCCCTTCCCTTTTTCCTTTCCTTTCCTTTCCTTTCCTTTCCTTTCCTTTCCTTTCCTTTCCTTTCCTTTCCTTTCCTTTCCTTTCCTTTCCTTTCCTTTCCTTTCCTTTCCTTTCCTTTCCTTTCCTTTCCTTTCCTTTCCTTTCCTTTCCTTTCCTTTCCTTTCCTTTCCTTTCCTTTCCTTTCCTTTCCTTTCCTTTCCTTTCCTTTCCTTTCCTTTCCTTTCCTTTCCTTTCCTTTCCTTTCCTTTCCTTTCCTTTCCTTTCCTTTCCTTTCCTTTCTTTTTCCTTTTCATTATTTATTTGATTATATAGTTCTCCCACTACCATGTCACTTGTCAAGTAAGGCAGCAAGCATCTTTCAGCAGGAGCTGTTCTCTTATTTTATTCTTGTTCATTTGTGGGTTTTTTTCTGAGCCTAGGAAGGTTCAGTCCTGATGGGAACTATTAAGATGTACCACAACTTAATTATTTTCTAATACTACCACACTTACAGATAATGCAGCTTGAGAGACAACACTTGTAATTACATTTTGATTCCCCCAAACTTCTTACACTAAAGATGATTGAAGCAGAAAACCAACAAAGATATCTTAGTAGATCTAAGTGTGAAACAGATACTAGAATTTCCCATTTACTAGTGATTTTCTGTTTGTGCAAAGTAGGTGATATCTACTTTTAAAATCCTTTCCAGTCTTATTAGTGGTTTCTTCTGTCATGAAAGGTGGGCTCATTCTGTTTTTCAGGAAACTAACAGCCAAAATTCTGCAGTATATTGAGCTAAAAAACCCTTTATATGAAACAAAAGATGTTAATATTGTTAATATTACAGGACTGGTTAGAAACGTATAAAACCTCTTAATTTAATTTCCTTACATTGACATCTTCCATATTATTTCATCATGCTTCATTTCTGAAACAAAGACACATCATTTGCTTCAAATTAACTATATTTAAGTCAATATGAAAGTTATTTACTTGATTACATAATTATTTTAACTTCTATTATTTCTCATTGCATAATTGCTTTGTCCATACATCTACTGATAGTGTAATATTACACTACTGATAGTGTAATTTTGACTCATGGCCAGCACTACTCCAATCCAAGAATCTAAAAGAGATTAATAATTTTGGATGGGGATCCGAGGAAAAGAAACAAGGCTAATTCCCTTGTCAGTAAAATCATAAAAATTAATATAATCCTTTTTTTTTTTAAATTGGAGGGGATCAGTTGAGTTTGTTTGCTGTGGAAATTTAGAGTCTGTTTAAATGCTGTGTTAAGCACATAAAATAAAGGTTGAGCATCCTGTGCTCTTGAATAGTTAGTAAAAAAAGTTTGTGGGCATTTACCTCTCTCCATTTTCATGTGTTGTTTGACTGGGGAAGAAGGCAAACAATCCTTATCACTGACATCTGCATTCTGTACCCCTCAGGAGATCTCTCTGTGCATCTGGCTCCCTAACAGCTGGAGACTTGACTTCTGACTACACACACACAGACACACGCAGACTTTCTAGGCAGCACTGAAATACTGTCTGAATTAAATAACTTGGAATAGGATGTGAATTCTGGGATTCATTGGTGTAAAAACTAAGCAGTTGCCTCAGATGCCCTTCCAGACTCAGTGGAAAAATAGTAGGAGATTAACCTTTGCTTCATGTTTTTGCTTCTTCAGGTTATAGACAAAGGGAACTGCATGCCAGCTGTTGGGACCACTAACCCAGATGTCATATTTGACTCTTCAACATCTCTGGTCTAACACATAGATACTATTTAGAAATTTTGCTGCTGCTCCATCTTTGGTTTCTACAGAATGCATCCTTTTACTTACATTTTTTAAAATTTACACCACATTATCTTCACTGATCTTCTATAGACATATACTGTCTATCACTTCATCTTACAAATTGCTGCTCCTAAATTCTAGTTTATTGTCCAGACCTTTGATCCTATTTTTCCTTGCTGAATGATATAATATTATATCAAAGTTTTAAATTACCATTTTCAATACTCACTTTCCAAATTACTCTCCGTTCCAAAATTCATTCTGCTTCTCATGCTTCATCTATTCTGACAATGGCCTGAAAAGTGTGATAGTAGCAGAAAAAAATATACACATTTTCCTACATAAAGTACTGTAGACATGCCCTTTGAGCACCCTATGCTGCTGAAATTTAAGTGTTTTTTGGAGAATGACTTCTACAATGATGTGTTCTTTTGTAATGAATCTTTTTGTTGGATGTGAATCCAAATCTACATCCAACATTTCTTTTGTAAGCTGTGCAGACGTGTAAACATGCAGTTCACATGAATTTAATTTCACCTCTCCTCAGCCTATTTGTTTATACTTTGGTGATGAATGCCTCTGAGCATGATCCTGTCCTTGTATGGCTTTGAAATGGGTAGCCAGTGGGCAGCTTAGCAAGGGACACTGTTGCTAACAACACCCTGCCCTAGCTGGTGCTAGAATAGCTATGGTCTCTAAGCACTCCTCATTTGAAGGTAACTCGCAGTTAGGTAGGATATGCCATGGATGGCATACTGGCTCCAGAAGCTCAGTTTGAGCTTTTATTCTTTCCTTTCTCATCATACTTATGTTCCTCACAAAGGTGGGCACAGAGCCTGAGTGATGTTACGAACAGCAATTATTAGCATATTGACCCACTGTACTGACTTAAACACCATTACAGAGTTAAATGTTGCACACAGGACAGGTTGTACAGACTTCTTTTAGACTGAGATTTAGAAGGATTACTATCTCCATAATTTATCTATTGGAGCTTGGAATTTTGGTCAAATTTTCTTTGATCTTGGTATTGCTAAAACACAGAGGTCAAAAACTATTTGATCTTTAAGTGACTAAACCAATAAAACAAATTAACTGTGTTAGAGCACTCCATAATTATCAATCATGTTATCTTTTCAGTAATAGTGCAATTTAGGCTTAATTTAAAATCATGTCTTAGGAGTTCAAAGGAAGCAGCAAAGTAAGTAAAGATATTAGGCCTCTTGTTTCAATGTGTGAGAAGTGTCATCTAAATTTTTCAAGTCTTGGCATAAGTTAGAGGGAACTTGGCTCTGCTCAAAGGAACAGACTTCTGTCAATGTCAAGAACAATCCTAAAAAGTAAAAACTGTGGACACAGAAGGCTGCATTGAACCTCTGGGTAAAAAACAAACAGAGCAAAGATTAACATTTGCCTGAGCTTTTCATTTGTTCGCACCATTGCAAACATATCAACATGCAGGCCATGACTTCATATTGCTATGTACTCCTTCAATGGAACAGAAGAGTTACAGAGAAAAGAAATTCACACCCAAATATATTTTAAATTGAACTTGTGTCCCTATAGAGAAATCAATTTATACTATTTTTTAGTATAAATCTTGGAAAATCTCTGCTGCACAAATCACAGTCAGATTGTGTGTTAACTGTTCAAAAGATTTTGCCAATTCCATAATTCCTTGTGTCCTAATTTTGAAGTTCAAAGTGCAGTTTGGGTGAGAGTGTTACAGCTTTGAGTCAAGGAGGAGAGCAGGAAATACAAAATTGCCAGAAAATTTTAAACAAGAATATATAAGTTTTTGTACACTCATCTGTGACTTGGTTGTTTGTGAAAGGCACTGAGAAAGTTCTTCACTCCAGAGGGCATTGGGAACACAGTGTATCTGTCTCAGCATACCCACATAGCCTCAGCAACCCCAATTTGAATGACTGCTTCAATTAAGAAAGCAGATGGTCATTTCTCCATGGTTTACTTCCTACTGGTGCTAGTGCTAAATGAGGCAGGTTTTAACTGTAGTTATGTAGGAGAGAAATGGAAATACTAAATATTATTGCCAAACATATCTTCTTGTAAAAGAAATACTGCTACTGAAAGTTAGTTGCTTCTGTTGTTTAAAAAAATTAATGGTTATACTCTGTGCTTTTGAAGTAGCTAGTTACTCACAAAGTACTTGCAGCTAATTCTTGGAAGGCTGGCTAGCCATACACTGCTGGCTTTAGTCCTTGTTTCCAGCTCCTACATCACATGAAAGACAACTAAAAATACATTAAATACTTCTCCATACAAGCAAGTTTAAAAAATGCTGCAATAATGTTAGGTGCTGAAAGTAAAAGTGTTGTGTGCAAAGTTATGCAGAGAAACAAAGGAAATAAAAAAGGATTACAATATTTCTGTAAAGTGCGGTCTGTGATACAGCAAGAGAAAACATTGACAAGGTTCAATTTCGGAATTTCAGCATGTTTTGGGTTTTACAAAACTGTATCAGATACTGAAGGCTAATCACAGATCTAACTAATATTGTTTGTTACTGTTTGGCCTATGCTTATCCACCTCTCAGAACATGTATGCCAAGGAAATAATGTAATGACAGTTATGTTGAGTTTTATTTTAATAATAAAAAAATAATAAAAGAAAAACAGTAATAGATGCTTCCCACATGCTAAATGGTTCATTTGGAAATTTAATAAGCTAAAGGTGCTACTGTATAAGACTGGAGGGTGTACTTTACTGGAACCACAAATAAAATGTGCAAACATAAATTAACAAAATATGTGAATGGTAAGGTTGGACCTGGCTGCAGTTTCTGAAGCTGTTTGCCTGCCTACTGACACAATAATACAAATTCGCATTATATTCTAGATTTATGTCACATTTACTTTATATTCCTGATTTTTACTTATACTGTAGGCTTACTGTGATTATCAGTTTAGGGTTTTATTTGTTTATAGCTTTGTTGTCCCCTCAGCTGGGACATCTGTACCCTTTTGATAAGAGTAATTCTTATTAAGAACTCAACTTGCAAAATGTGTGATGCCTTGATACATCACTAGTATCAAGGATTACTCACCTTAGACCAGTCTCCCATTCTCCAGACATAGCATTTGGAATAGTCCTCACAGTCCTCTGCTTCTTTAGGTCTTGTGGACAAAACACATTTCTTGCGTGGATTGGTGCACCTCACAGTCCGATGCCGTACTCCCTTACCACACTTTACAGAGCACTGTTGGAAAAAATGGTTTTTCAGATTTCTACAGAATTTACTTATCCCATTTCATCCCCTTCTCTATGACTTCTGCCAGGTCCACATAAATATTTCACAGCTTCAGTGACCTCCTAACTTCCAACCTTCAATAGCATCAATACTAGATTTATTAAAAAGAAAAACGGAACAAAAATTCTTTAGGGGACAAAATCATAATTGATTCACTTTTACCTAAAATTAGATTAAAAAATTACTTGCTTAAGGACAAAATAGTCTTTGGAATAAGAAATTATCCAAGAAGTCATGATTAAATTAATGCAAAATGTTACACTAAAAATATAAGGCAATCTTTCTTCTTCCAATGAAATGAAATACAATGAAAGAAAATCAAAATAACATTCATAGGTATAAGATATGAAGCAACTTAAGAAAAGTTCTGTTAGTGTCCAACAGCCTTTTTTGGGAGGAGGAAAAAAATGTAGACAGAAAAGTAAATATTCCAAAATGATGCAAGAATCCAGACTGAACTTGAAAATTCAAAGTTATTATACAGTCAGCATGTGAAAGCTCTTTTCAAGTTGCTTAGAAGGTCCTAATCTATGGGTTTTTTCCACCATTCCCCCTTACACAGCCAAAAATGATGCCATTTCCTTCTCAAAACATTATCACTGCTTTTGATCATCCCACTGCTTGCAGTTCAAAACTCTCCTCTGCCAAGCTGATTATAACCACAGGAAGCAGTAATGGCTAGCTTCCTACATAATGGTGATAGTAGGAAAGGCCATGGGAAATACCTCGCTCTTCAAAAAATATTTATTGCTTCCAACAAAAACATGCTCCCTCATTTCTCATCTCTCAAGTAAAACAGACTGACTAAACAATCTCTGATTCTGATTTCTTTTACTCATCTCTGTAAATGGATGCCTTTCTTCTCAGAACCAGCTCTCGCACCATAAAACTGTGTACCACACCAGAAACTGGTGTTATTATATCCCCTATCTCTACCTTAGCATGTGCTTTTCATCTTTGAAAACATTCCCTATTTGTTAGTTCTTTCTCGCTTGGGGATCAAGGAGCTCTGCTGAGTAGAGCAATTCAAAGAAGGGACTGCACCCATATCCAGAAGCTGCTATTCGTATTTTGATCACAGAGGTATTCATCGCACAGCTTCTAGTATGGGAGCCAATCAGAATTGCCTTTACTCTTCAATGAAAGGAGAAGTTCCAAATAAGCCTTTCATCTTGTCCAGATGTCAGTGAGAACAATACTCTTTTGCCTCCAGTTAATTTTAGAAGAAATCAAAGATGAAGAAAGCCAAATGGACAAGCAGATTAATTTAAAGACCTTAAATTAATAAAGCTTTGTCATGGTTTGACACTGGCACCATGCCAATGCCCCATGAAAATACACTGTCCCTGGTGTCTGCTGTGAGATTTTGACCAGGAATAAGAAAAAACAAGCTCTTGCTTAAAAAGAAAGAAAAGTTTATTAACTAAACTACAAAACAATAACTAAACTACACACAAAAGAAAAAACTACAAGGAAAATGAAAACCTTACAAATACATTTCCTCCCCCCCCACCATAATTCCAATACATCTATACACTTCCCAAATCACCAACTCTCAGTCCATCACCACCCTGCAGATAATCAATTCTCAATTCATCAAGAGGAGAGGAGTCCTTCTTGTGTCATGGTGACCTCTTCCTTTCATGTCCAGTACTCTCACTACTGAACACGGACCAAAGCTGCTTCCAGGGTTTTTCCTTTTAAGGATGCTTTGTCCCATTCCAAAGAGAGTGCAGTCTCAACTTTGGGAGACCTGTCCCCCCCATATTTCACCCCCTGGGGCCGAGGGGCACCACCACTGAACCCTCTTGCTTCCGGGGCATTGTGCCCCCCTGGATGCAGTCTCTGTATCACAAGGAAGCATGGCTCTGTCCATGGCAATACAAAAAGAGTCCAGCAAAAGCCACTCCAACATCTCTTCCCACCAAGATTCTTCTCTATTTATCCACCATCTCTCACTTGCTCAGATCTTAATCCCACTTGCTCATTTCCTTCTTCCTGTTCCACTCTATCTCCTTTCTGGGAAAGGTTAACGTTCTATAAAGTTTTCATTGTCCAAAAAGGGTTAAAAGCTCCTAAAGGCGGCCGGGCACATCACTGCCCCCCTCCCTTCTCCGCCCGCCGGCTGTGCCGGCAGAACCTAATATCAAATTTCAAAACAACAGTCCCAGGCACCGGCTCGCTCGCTCGCTCTCTCTCTCTGCCGGGGGGGTGGGGGCTGCCCGATGTCTCTTGGGGTCTTGGGGTTCTCCACCCTTCCATGCTCAAGGGCCTCTTCATTCTCACCTCGGTCCAGACCCAGGCCTACCGCGTGGGCTGCCCCTCCCCTGCCCAGCAGCCGTGCCAGACGGGGGAGAGCTCTGATCTCTGTCCCTCCGATGTCCCAAGAGGGCGGCAGGGGAGCAGCTCTGGCCTTTCAACCCGTCAGTGCTCTCAGAGGCGGAACCAAAATTTCAGTGGTCAAATTTAGTGCCAATGTTAAAATCTGAACTGTCATTGGCCTCTGTCTCCACAGCATCACAGCATCCCAGAGATCCTGTTTCCGGATCAAACCATCACAAGCTTTTTGAACATTACATTTTACAGCAATACTTCAGGATGCAACATATGTGAAATTGTGTTATTTATAAGCTCATTTGTCTATTGCTTTTGCTTTGGAAAAAGAGCAAAGAAAGAGGAAGGGAAGAGGATGTCTTTTTTTTTTTTTGCCAAAGGCTCCCCTCAAAGCCTCTCTGAAGCCGGATGGCATCAGCCATCTACTGATCAACATCCCTTGGTACAAAAGTACATCCCAGATGTTTCCACTCTGAACCCAAGGTCTTGTAGCTGATAAGGGGTGCCTTAATTCTATTTCCCCCAAGTTACCCACTACTACACACAGGACATACCTGATTATACGTGCTTGAGAACTAGCCAGAAGAGACCTGCACAACATTAACTAGGTAAGATGCAGTAGCTCTACACAGCTGGTTTTCCTAGCCCCTGAACCCTTTGCCAAAACACTGCACAAGGAGAGTGAAAATCATTAGGCTGAGCTGTGCCACTTGATGCTGAAAAAAACCTTATTTCCAAAAAATACCAAAGCACAAGTAACAACTATGGAGTATTTGAAGTATTTGGAGAATATGGAGTATAAATAAATGCAGCACCTCAGACCAGACTCCTGCCTCCCACACCGTCATGCAGTCCTGGCCTTCACAGCGCTGTGCAGAAGCAGGCTTTGGCCCCAGACAATCCCTCTCCCTAGCTCTGATCAGGGTCCCATTTCTGAGCTGCTGCGTGCAGGCTACTTGTCTGTTCTGGGTTCCTTTTCCACATGTCCTTGAACACGGTGTCCATTCTGTCATCATCCATCTGCAAAGAAACACAGGCAATGTACTAATACAAAACCAGAAGGGGAAAAATACCTTCACATCTTATTCACTTATTCTAAGTGTATACACCCAAGACACACTTGCATCTTTTCAGCCTCCTTTTACTGTCATTTTGCTAATGGAATGTTTATGAATCTAACATATATTACATTTCATATGGTATTAATTAAACCCTAAACCTTCCCCAGTCCACTACTCCTGTTTTCAAACCACTTTCCTCTAATTATAATCCCAATTAGAAAATTTCCAAAATATACATACATAAAGATGGCAGATCCCTGATCAACCTGCCTGTAATTCTCTGTCTATCTATCTATCTATCTATCTATCTATCTATCTATCTATCTATCTATCTCTCTCAAGTGTATGCCAAGCACGTAAAGTCTAGCATTCCTTGAAAATACTGTCTTGCAAGAATCACTCAAGTGTGAAAGACTCATTGCCCTGGAAAAAGCACAAAAGCCCAAAACTCTTCATGTTCTTCAGAGTAAAGCCTAACAGGTTGCATGGCTTAAATCACAACACCAAGGAAGGCTGATGCAGTTTGGCACAGACCACATACCTAGAGAGCAATTTTTCTAGAACATAATTTTCCCCAGATGTTCTGTAGATCCAGATTATGGCCATATGCCCTTAAAAAATCAACATTTTTAAGGGCCATATGCCCTTAAAAAATCAGCTCTGCCCCTGATGTTCTGTCTCCTGAAAACACAAGAGTTTTCAAGGAGACTTAGTTTGAAAGGAGAATTTTTAGGAAATTGATATTTAATAAAATTCTTTCAACCTTCTGTCATGCATTTGTAGCAAAAAAATAAAACACTTCACTAAGGGTTTTTTTTGTTATCTGTCCAGATATATAATTTACAGATCATGACCTGTCAAGATGATGAAATAGACTTCAAGATATTTCTTCATAGGCCAATAGCAAATAAGTACTCATGCAAATGTATGCTTTGGTAACATTTCTGCTGAAAGCTAATAATATTTTGCAATCATCACTTACTTAAAAAATTGGATCATTAAAATCTTTCTACATTTCTCAGGACAGCATCTCTGAGTATCAATCAGCAAAGTTTTAAAATTATCACTTAATAAGCTGAAAAAACCACAGAATACTGAAAATTTATGGTAAACAATGCCTCAGAAAAAGATCAGATTATTCCATTTCTATCCATTAAGTGAACAGCGGTGCTAATAAAACAAAATAAAGGTCTTCTCATATGCATATATGAGGAGTTTATGCATATGCATAATATGAAGTTTATAGGCATATAATGAAGTTTAAATAATCCCTCAAAAGGGTAATGCCCTATTTTGGGGAAGACCAAATGTCAGTTGTTTTGTCTTAAAATGTATCATACTTCATATTTTATCAATTTCAGTATTCATCCTTTCCGAGAAAGCTATGTTTTCTCATTCACTTTATATACTTTCTTCAACAGTATTTGCATTTAATTTATTTTGCATTATTTCGTTTAAAAAATGCCATCTACCTGTCCTCCAGATGACAGCAGCAGACTGATCCTATTGCTTACTCCTGGGGATGCTAGCCAGCTCTTGCTAGTTGCTTTCCCCTCCCTTGAAAGGTGTGAACTTGCTCTAACTTGCTTTAGAAAAGTACATGCAATTCTTGAGGACCTCCTTAACAAGTAATTTTTAGCTGCCAAGTGGCATGACTCTGGAATGGGTCACTGTGCTGACCTGGTCAGCCAGTGCAAGGAGCAGGCTGCCAGCTCAGCTGCAGGAACACCAGTGGGTGGTGGGTGGGCTTTGCTTGGCACAGGCTGCACATGGAGCTGCCTCCTGCCTCCTGCAAGGTTCAACCACCAGAGTCTAGTTCCGTCTCTTTGTTGATCCACATACAAGGACTTCCCTCTCCTGGGGTGAGAGGAAAGAGAGGAGTGAGGGGCAGGCTCACTACACTTCAAGTTGCATTAATGTAAAAAGAGTGATAAACAAGGATTTATTTATTTATTTACTATTTAGGGTACCCAGAGTTTATCAAGAGCTCTAAAGACACGAAGCCTTACTTCAAAAAAAAAAAAAAACCCACTAAAACATTTCATTTATTAAGAATATGGGATTGCATCCCATATATGTCTTTATATAAACAGCATTTAGATTTCAGTTTTGTAGCACAGATCAGTCTGTGAGAATATTTCCTGAGGAAAGAAATTAACTACTTTACTGGAGAAGAATTTATTCAGGCACAGTGCTTATGGACTCACTTTCATTAAAACTCAGGAGAAACAATTTCCAGCTTTTCTGTTTTCTCTTCATTTTGCATTATAATGTTCTGAATGAATGTAATTACTGCTCATTCATTGTGAGAAGCAGTCCACTGCTTTTACATGGCTTTTACATCCAGATACTATAGTTTAATTTAACCAAATCACTACTACCTTGTCTGGCAGGGCTGTTCGTTGCACTTGCGGATCTGTGGATCAGGTTTTGTTAAATATTTGCACTTCTTATTGTCCACAAGACTGATATTCTTGTTCATAATCTTTGTGCAAGAGACTGTTGTCTTTCTTTCACCTAGAAAAAAAAAGAAGCAGGTTTTTGAGGAAACCAAGAATATTGGCAAATTGTTAAGGACACAGATACAACTATTTCATATACAGTTTGGCCAAAAGAACTGAAAGTGTAAGAAATTCAAAGCTAGCAGGGAATCTGAAAGAAATTCTACAGTTTGTAGGGAACATTGTGAGTTTCCAACCTAGTCTTTGCACACCACCATCAAGAGTTTTTCTGTTTTACTCCTGCAACTAGTTATAGGCCAAACACTCACAGTTACTGGAATAATTTTCTTCCTCAACCACTGCAACTCCATCACTGAGCAATGCTTGCAGAAAATTACAACTATAGTTGTTAATTACTACATAAAATGAGGAAAGAAATGACAAATTGTGGCTGGCATTCAGATAAAGGGAATCAGCACAGGCATCCTCCAGCCAGGAGCCTGCACTATTTCCCATGAACTAAAGAGGCCAGATGACCTGATCTTCAGGGTCAGAAAACCATTTACGAAGCAGGGTAATGCTGCAGAGATCAAGTGCATGCTCTGTATAGACTCCTTGTCCTGATGGTGGCCTGGAGCCTGGTGTCTCCTGAACACGGAAACATTGGAAATTAGAATTTAATGTAATACTGATCACAAGTAGTAACTTGCAATTAGACTGGTGCCTTAATTTTAGAAAACTAGCAATCCTTGAATTCTGGATTTCAGTTAAAACCATTTTTTCTTGTGGTTACTTTTACTCTGTCTGGAAGTTTACTGGCAAAGGGGCTGTGCGCAGGAGCAGGGCAGGCTTAAGCACGAACATTCACTGGAGGTGAAAAATGAGCCTGTGGATGGAGCAGTTATGTTATAAATGCACATCATGTGCAGGACCACTGCTGACATTTTACACAGGGCTTGTGTACGTGAGAGCACATGCAAGTAATCTATCATATCACAGCATTTGAAATGTTTGACAATTCTTTCTGCACTTATATATACATCTGTGTGTTCATATTCTCTCCCACGCAAAGAAAGCTTTTCTGCAACACAGACCAGTTACATATACAGACATACACAAAACCACATGGCTTCATCAATATTTTTATCCTGACACACAATTTGAGCAATTAAGCAAAACTATTGATAATTGTATTATTATTTTTTTAGATTAATCAAAATATTGATGTTAAATTTTAATCACAAATAGTTAGACAGGGTAAAAGCTGCAGTATTTTGATGTCATTACTGCTTGATATTTAAGCCAGAAAGTAAAAGAAAAGTAAAAATAGTTTTGTCTAAAGTAAGAAAAATCAGTAGTATTTCAGAATATTTACCTTCTAGGAAACTTTGTAATAACTCAGCTATTTTAGACAATAACATAAAATGAAGACCAGTTACAACAGAAAAAAAGATAAACATTAGAGTAAAACATTTAAATATTTATTTAAGCATTAATATAGAATAAATTACTGACATCCTGCATTTTAAGATTTCTGCAGATGATAGAAATATTTAAAAATATCTGGGGCAATAATGACAGATTGTAGTAGCATTAAAATTATTCTAAAAATACATCAGGAAACTATAAAAAGTGTGAATTCACAAGTAAACTGGGATGCACTATTAATAAGAATCAGAGGATGCTACTAGCACCATGAACAAAATACCTTCTAGGGAAGAAGCTTTCCTACCAAACCACAAAAAGCATGTTTATGGAAACTACAGCAATCTTTCATGACACTAGGATTGTTCACACAGTCAGAGGAGCTAGAACACTGTGTTCTTTATGCTGATGTTATGAGAAGGAAAGGCTTTCCTATTCAACCACAAGGTGCACAGCAGTTTTCAGAACTGTTGATCAGAGCAACCATGACCATTAAAGTTGTCAGCATGAAAGACAGGTATCAAAAATCACACACTGACTAACTGCACAAAGTATGAACACATCACTGTACACGGCATTTATTTTAAAAAATCCCTATCTGAAGTGTTTTTTAAGTGAAAGTATAATTTTAAATAACATCTTCTAGAAAATGGTTTGAAAGACTTTTGTTGCATCAATACTGTTCATATTCCAATATTTGTTTTCAAAATCATATTTTGTTCTTCCAAAATCACTTTATT
Source organism: Calcarius lapponicus (assembly GCA_039654755.1). Classification (NCBI taxonomy): domain Eukaryota; kingdom Metazoa; phylum Chordata; class Aves; order Passeriformes; family Fringillidae; genus Calcarius; species Calcarius lapponicus. The sequence continues at coordinate 44,365,925 of CM077481.1, forward strand.
ATGTTTAATAAACTCAGGAAAAATATCACATCAGCATACTAATATTTGCTGTTGCAATATTTGTTCCATATGTTTCTGGATCATCCTCAACTCATGTTACTAACTGTACTTATTTGATCTGAGACTGGGATTCAGTTTTTCTACGGTTTGAAATATCTCTTACAGATCATTTATCTTCTGTAGTTCCAAATACAGAGTGGAATGCACTTTCTATTCTTGTTCTAGCTCTTGCACTTGTATTTCTTCTTGGCAACTGTGTCCTGAATTTGCTTATCAGTCTAGATTTTGTTCCTTCATTGCCATCTTTTTACTTTTTATATTTAGTTTTAATCTTTTCCTAGAGCCATCACAGTATTTTTAATGCAGTCAGAAAGCATAAGACTGACATACATCTACATTGCATGGAAACATACAAACCACAATGAGGATATTAGTATTAAATATACAGCACTGGCCATCAGAATCCTAATTACATATAAACACACGTGTTTATACATACAGGTGCGTATCGCACACACACATTTGCACTACGTATATACACGCACATCGTATGCACATAGTCGTATTTCATATATATGTGCATGTGTGTGTTTGTACATTTTCCTTTCATTTTACCTCCTCCACATACAGCATCACAGTCTTCCCAGGTAGAATGCGTCCACATGAAAAGGGGCTCTGGTACTTTAGAGCTCTGATTTTCAGGGAGAGGATCCAATGGGATTGTGTATTCATAGTGTAAACCATAGCTCTGGTCGTGGAAGAGCAGCACCTGCAAGATACAACAAAGGAAAACCTTCCTACATACACAGACACTAGGAAGACAAGCCTTAAGCTGCAAGTAGATCATCTTGAAAAGCACAACAGAATGACTTGATGAGCTATTGCCTTTCAGCCCTCCTAATGGATTTGCTAGAATAAATTAATTAGAGTATCCAAATCAAGCCAATGGAAGAAAATATTTTGCTTTATTAAGAAAATTCCTTTAATTTAAAGGATTTGAATTTTATGAAGCCCTCTGCCACCATATCTCCCTTTTTCTTTATGGTGGCTACTAACTTTCCCTCTCCTAAACTGAAATGCATCAAAATTCCACTTTTTCACAGAGAATTTGGTGGTTGCAATTCTGAAATGGTGATGCTGTGCTATAGTCATCCAGAAATTTCAGAAAAACACCAGAAGTTAATTTGAATTTCTCTCCTTACTTACCACACCAGCTTTTTATGACATTTGTAGGAATGCTGCGACATTCAATCTTGCCTCAACAACATAAAAATTGCTCTTGGATTTAAATATGTTTTTTTTACAAGCAGGCTGACAGACCTCCCACTCCTCACCCCCTCCTTCCCACATTCATAGATATATATGCAAACACAAAATCAGGAATATCTTACATAGATCTCATTCTCTTGAGGAGTCTGGAAAAAATATTAGTTACTATGCTATATCGTAGGAATCAAGCAAAAAAACTGAATTGTCATACCAGTAAATGTAAGGGTGATGTTGTGGGACCTTTGGCTGATATTTTCTCCCAGAGACCTCTCCGAACATAATGGACTGTGGTCCCAGCAATATTGAATGTTCCAGAATGTTCGATCTTCCAATCACTATTGATTGACTGTTTTCCAGCATCCCTAAGAGCTGCAAAATACATGAAAAAAGCCCAATATAAAATGTGCCTGTTCACTAGTGATTTTTTTCTCCTCTCACTTTCTGTTAATTTAAAAAGTAGGTGAAATTCACCTAACTCTGATTGTAAAGATATTTACAGATCCTACTTCACACGAACTTCAGTTGATATGCACTTCAGAAATACCTTCTGGAGGGAATGCCTGGCAAAATAGTGTGTATTTAACATTACTTCAAATTAATATCAGTATTTTAATGCCTGAGAAGACTGACAGGCTCTAGTATAACTCATAATTTAAACACTGAATTACTTTAAGGCAAAGGGAACTATATTCTCTGTTCCCAGGGTGGCCATTTCTATAATCCATAAAATCATGGGAAACACAATGTTCGCAAGGGACTCTTCAAGATTTGTGGAACTAAGCTAAAACGTTTTTTTTTTTTAAAAATTCTAGTTCAAAATTCTTTTCTCTCTAATAACTACACTTGCCTTTTCTGCACCTTAGAATTTGATAAGACTTTATACACTTTCACTGTGTAATTGCATGCTTCTGATTAATAGGAAAAGCTTGTTCATTTTGGCTGAAACATTTCTCATGTTGATCTAATTTATATTTAAAAATATGATCAAACCAGACAAGATATATTCCATACACTGAAAACAAAGAATTCTACATTAGTAAACTTGATATTTTCTATAAAAAATGAAATAGATTCTTCAGTAAATTATTTGTAATTTTATTTTATTTTATTTTGTTCCAATTTGTTTTGAATAATCGTGTGAAGTAGACTTGAAGACACCTTCTGTACAAGAAGTTTTACACATTTGACTTCACTGAAATTGCATGTTTGGCATCAGATTGTTGTAAGAGAACGTCCACATGTTCCAAAATTTCCCTTTTTAAAGTTGTAAGTTAATGTGAGTCATTCCTGTAATCATGTCCTCTCCTATTCATATTTATACTGTTATGTTTTGTTTCTATGGGAAACAATGGCAACAGGCCTATGGGCTGGCAGGAATCCAATTGAATAAGAAACCACTGAAGTGTACAACTGCAGCACTGTGTAATAGATGTTAAGACTATAAAATCCATTAACACTGTATAACAGTCTTGTACTAAAAAGAACCACTGACTCTACAAGATTTAAAACCCGGTATTTTAAGTTAAAGCATTCAATTGTTAATGGTAATTAAGTTCTATTTAGTGTTCAAACTGCTGGGACTAATCCTCTTCTCAGTGGAGAAATTAAAAAAATACACTTGAACATGCCAAGGTCCAGCCGGGTCATGCTGCTCAGATGGAGCAGCATCCTCTCCCCAGAGAGCAACAGAAATCATTCTGTCTGGTCTTTAAAATGAATGTGTGTGCCACAGCATGCAGACATGTGCAGGAAACTGGAATCCCAGCTCAGAATACAGAAATATGCCAGATCTTGCATTTTCTCTTTTCAGATTCCTCATATGAGTCACTGGTCTTAGAAAAAGTCAGAAAGTGTGTCCTCAAGCCTTAAATGTGGATTTGGATTCAGGCAGTGCAGCTTCTGTTCTTGACTCTGTCACACCCCATTTTGTGAGCAAGTTCACTGAGTTTTATTCTATACTTCACACATACTCCTATTCTTCTTAACTTTTGACAGAGGAGTTTACTCTGTAAAAAGTAACCCAAAATAGGAAGGTAATTGAAGCAATACAACTACACCTGAAAAGATGACCAAAGAAAACTTGGACTGGGAAAGCTTACCACAGCTGTAACCACAACCACAATTTCAGTGCTAAACCAAGGGGACTAATTACAACTGCATCTCTGTAGAGCATAAAACAGCCATCACAACAATGGCATTTAAGTGATGGTGATGAGTGCAATGTATTTTTTAATTACCGTGACAGGACTATACACCTGTCTAATTTTAATGAGGTGTGAGAGGCTACACAACCAAACAGATACAACAAATCACAATTCAGCTATTGCACCTCCCATATCTCAGTGGGGAGCAGCAGTGCCCTGGTTCTGGTCCTCCACTTGGTAAATCAGTACCTACTAATCATTTTCTTTTCATATGGACAAATCACTCTATTGTATTAACTTAATGAATTTTGTTTTCTGCTTTGTCCAAAATATAGTCATACTTCCAGGAAAGTATCAAAGTAATGCCATTTTCACTGACCCTTGCTTTTCTATAGAAAATGTAAAAGATATCTGAAATTCAATTTTAAATGAAAGTACATTCACTGACATTTTTTGTCAAGGAAGTAATTGCTTCACTTACATTCATGTTATCAGGTGTCCCTTCAATCCGTATTAAGAACATTAAGACTTGAAATTTAAGTAATTTTTGAAAACAGCAGGGCTAAGGCTGCCTGATTGCTAGTTGCCAGTGTCCTCTTTATTATCCCATCCTCTTCAAAAATAGGGCAATAGTCCTTGTTCTTCAGTCAGTGGGCACTTCAGCAGGCTGCCATGATTTTTCAAATATACTTGAGAGTGGCTTGATAACTACATTAGCAAGCTCCCTCAGGACCATGGGATGCATCTCATTAGGTCCCATATATTTGTGTATGTTCAGGTTCCTTGGGTGATCTTAAAACTGATCCATGAGAGGAGGAACTTCATTCCACCATTCCCCACCCTGATATTGAGGGATTTGAAAGATGTGGAAAAAGTGTTTACCACTGAAGCTGAGGCAAAATACTATGAAGAACTGCAGCCTTCTCCACACCCATCATTAGTTTTTCTTGTCTTGTTTTTCAGTGTGCCTTGTGGGTGTGCGCATTTTCTTTACTATCCCCTTTCTAACTAAAAACCAGTAGAAACCCTTATTAATATCCCCATTCCTTGCCAAAATCAGCACTGTCTGTGCCCTAGTTTTCCTGAACGTATCCCCATGTATATGAGCAGCATCCCCATATAGTTCCCAGGTTCCACTGCCTGTGCAGTTCCTTCTTACACTTTGGTTTTACCAGGAGGTCTGCTCTCACCCATGCTATTCTCCTGCCTTCCTTGGTTGATTTCTTGTATGCTGGCATAATCAAGAGCTTTTGCAATCTAGGAAAAAATATTATCCTTAATTGTGACTAAAAACTATTATCCTAAATATTTAACAAGCTGCTATCCTAAATCTTTAACAAGCTCTGTTTTGCTCTGGTAGACCCAAGCGCAGTTTCCCAGGTGCTACCATCTACCAATTCCTTAGACAACTGAAAGTTCGCTCTCATGAAGTCCTGGCTTTAGTCTTCACTTGGCCCATATCCCTAAAAATCATGAGCTCCAGCATGAGGGCATGATCATTGCAGTCTAGGCTGCCACCAACTCTCTAAATAGTTCATCTGGGTTAGGAAGAAATCAACAAGATCCAGAACACTGTTACTTGGGTCTATAATTTTGATTAAGAAATTATTCTCAGTACACTCCAAGAGTCTCCTGGACTATTCACAGCTTGGTGTGCTGTTTTCCCAGCAGAGATCAGGTTACTGAAATTACTAAGCTAGATCAGAGACTGCAGGCCTGATGATTCCTGTAGCTGAAGTAAGAGCACTTCATCAACAGACTTCGCTTGGTTAGGCAGCCTGTTGTTACCTCCCAACAAAGAAGTTTCCTTTCTTGGCCTGGTCTTTAATTTTTACCCCTAGGCTCTCAATCATTTCCTGAGGTGCTCTATAAAGGAAAGTCTGAGACTAAACAGAAATAGTACTGGCCTGTATTGACTAATTTCAAGTACAGAACCAAGTACAGTGCCACATAAAATTAGCATAAAGAACTGTAAAATAGAAAACCAATCAGAAACATGAAAGAATTTATTCTGTTTTACATTTCACATTTTTAACCACAGCATGGTGAAGAATCTTGTTTCTGAGATTAAAGACTTAAGCTCTCACCCCAAAACTTTCATTATGCTATGCCTATTCAAAAACTATTCCTTTGCAATTCAAATTCTGATGCTTTCAAAATAACCTATAAATGAAGAAAGTTTAAATACCTTGTGCTAGTAAAAAAAAAAGGTGCAACAACACAGGTTTTAATTCAAGATATGGCCACAGATCTGTCACTGGGTCCCCAAAAAGGCTTAAAAAATAAAAAAATAGGGTGTAAGGCTCAACAAAAGATACTGCACAGAAATACTGGCAGATCCTCATTCAGATATAAACCAGTAAAATTAATGAAAACAAAATTAAAGTAACAAGCAAGTAGGAGCTAATTGGCAACTTTTACAAATGAGCATCGGGACTGACATTCTTTCACGGACATAAAAAAAAATTCATTCTTTCTGCCTTTTGTGGGATAAGGATTAAATCAGTTTGCTACTCATGAAGAAGGAATAAATTTCCCTTAACACAATGCTAGTATTTATTTATTTATTTATTTATTTATACATTATTCAAAAAATAGAAAATAATAGTATTTCTATTCTCCACATACATCAATAGAAAGACAAACTTCAGTTATTGTTTTAATACTCTTATATATCCATGTCTGTGGTTCATTGGGGAACAATTAAATATTCCAGATCTCTAAACCTCCTGGGAAGTTGCAGGCCTGAAGACAAATCAGCAGTCATCCACTGATAACCTAAACTATCATAATTAAGATTCACCATCTTCAACATTTTCTCAATTGAAGTACCGAGAATACTCAAACACTTCTTAAAATGTAAATATTACTTATGATAAAAACTAATAACAGTGATCAAGTCAGGAAATTTTTCATATCATTGTCCTATTTCTCATACTATGTCTCTCTCAATTCAAATTTAAGCATTGCACAAAACAATACCAATTATGAAATTTCATATTTTTGCTTAAACCCTGTAACAATAATCATAATAAAGTATATTCTCTTGCACAACTTCTTTAAACCCATTAAAAGATAAACAATTCTTTTTTATCAATGAAAGACAATTTCACTTAAGTGGAAAAGCTAAAAGAAAAAAAACACTCTGAATAAGTTTGTCTATCAGAAGATTCAGGCACTTCAAAATAGTAAAAGAAATACTTTTCTGCCTTTTCAGTCTAATTTTAGAACTTCTGTTTAACCTTGTTAGTGAACTGCTATATGATGCCCAGTGTCTTCTTGTTTTCTGAGTACAAACTATTTTATGTTTGAGCACAAAATTCTTTTCAGTAGTTTTAATGTGCTTTCCATATGAAAAAGTGTAAATGTGCAAGTATACACAGATATTTTTTACATAATCTAAATACAGTGCTAGTAATATTCTCTAAAAAAGATGAGACAAAAGTCCACAAGAAGACCTATATGAAAAATGGTTCTGTAACAATTTGGTCAGTTCCTTAGACAAGTTCTTCAGGTCTATTTTTCTACTCAGAGCTTTGTTGAATGACAAAGACATGTTTAGCTTGCACTTTTCAGTGTTGAGCAAAACAGGACATTAACACTAAAACATATATAATATTTACCTAAATAACTGTGAGCTGGTTTTTCTTCCACAACTTTGATTCTTCTTGCTCCTGCAGGTATCACCAAAGCTTCCACATAACCTAAACATGAGTCCAGAAGTCCCAGTTTAAGTAGAAAAACAGAAAAGCATAGAAAAGTACATCTTGTATGCTTTCTCATTTCTTCTCCTCTATTTTGCTTTTTAAGTGCAGCAAGTTATAATTTATATAGCAATATTTTGAAGGTTCTTGCAAAATTGAAGAAAAGCTATGGAACTGTGTATTGTATGTAGTATACATACAACGCTACATAATTAAAAGAGTATGGCACAGTAAAACAACAAGAACTAGTGAGGCTTGAAGATTGGGGCTGGAGCAGATGTAGTTATTTCTAGCTAAGTAGTTCAGTGTCATCATGACCACCAGATGACTGTAAAATAATTCCAACTTCACTCAGCATGTAAGGATAAATGGTATGATGCTAAAATCTAAGCATCCTCCCACTGCTTGGTTTTTAGTTTGTTTTATGTATCTTTTGCTCCACTCCTTCTTGATTTAACATATTCAAACCCTGTTATGATAGGCTTTGGTTTTGAAATCTACTTATTTGCTCCAAATTGAGATTGTCCCTTGCTAGTGTGGGACGAAGAGAGGACGTTGAACATTTTAACTAAAACTCAGTGAAAAGGCAATAAAGGTGAAAAACTACTACAGGCAGGAATGTCATTAATAAAAAAAATCCCATCTTTTAGATTATCCAGGTAAATTTCACAAAGGGAAAAAATATTTTATCTTTTATTATGTGTAGCTATGTGATATCCTACAAACAAATACTTAGCATTCACAACACTTTTTCAATAATCCTGAAACATGAAAGTTAAAGCAGCATCTTTCATTTCTGTAAGAGTTAATAACACTTTCTAAATATTGCTTACAGTTTCTTGAGAAGCAAAATAACTGACACAAGGGTTAAGATGGCAATACCACAATATTGAGAATTGACACAGCCCCCTCAAAAAACTTGAAAGTGTGTCGATATTCCCATTAGCCATTGAAGAGAGCTGTCATAATGTGATTCTATAGCAGGAACCGTCTTTGCTGGCTTTTTATATCTTTTAGTCCTCCAGACTCATCTGGGGTTTGGGATCCTTGATTTGCCTTATATTCTGCTTGAGAGGGCCACACATAAACATTTGAAGATATGCCTAACTTTCCCCTCTTGCTTAAAGTCTAAAATCCAGTCTAAAATCCACTGAAGACATTTATTTTTCTAATATATGCTGTTTGCTTATAATTAACAGTATTTTTGATGTGATTTACTTGCCACCTCTAAATTCTACACATTTTCTACTCAGGAAACTGAAAGTGTAATGGCAAACAAATTATGATAGTTGGTCAAATGTTTTTTCAAAGAAAAGACTTGTATACATGGTGCAAGATGCACATTATTAGGATTTCAATTCTCTACTGTTTCAACATTATTGTGCTGGAGCCAGTAAGCTATTCCCATTAACAGGACAGATCACAGCAGCATTTAGATATCTGATGTTCATTTTGCATTAGAAAATCTACTGGCTTGTTATGATATGTTATTATTAGAATAAAATAATGAGTAATGAAGAGGTATTAGACTTCTTCATGTATTTGGCTTTATGATTTTTCACTGCCTGGCTTAGTTTTCACTGCCTGCTCTAAATAAAATATCATAATTTGGATTTTATTTTGAAGAACACTAAATGAAGCTAAACACTAAAAGAATTTACAACACTCTATTTGCTAAAAATATAAACCTAATTTCTCATACCGCTTAAAAATCAGGCTCTCTGATCTCGCTCTATGCAATAGAGTGTATCTTAATGTAAGATATTTCCTTCATTTTGCAATTGAAATAATGTTTAAAAACTTTGCAACAAATTTGAAAATACTTATGCACTCTTATCCTCAATGTCTTAGCATCTTTAAAAAGCTAGATCCAAAGTTCTTATGAGGATCTGCATAATTTTAAGAAATACAGCTTTTTTAATTTCCCAATTCTCCAACTAATCACAAAGCCATTTGTTTCTTTAGAATTTGAAATAAACAAACAGACATTACCTGCTCCTCTGGTATGGTTAAAATCACCTTTAATAACTTTGCATGACTTTCCATTACCATTGCATATCCCACAATGATCTTCACGAGCCAGAGATCCTAATATACCATCACAGCCAAATTTCTGTGGGAGAAGAAAATAAAAGCTATTGAGACACAGGCCATGTTTTTCATAAAGTTGCTTTTAGTACCAGGGACCTCACCCTTCCTCAAGATGCCTAGTCAGCATAACCCAGCCCTGCTGAGAATGAGGGTCGCACTAGGTCATGGCAGAAATCTGTTCCATAGAAAACTCCCCTGTGACTGACTTTATGCAGAGTGCTGCATTCACTCTTCCTATGTGGTTGGCTGACTCTACTAGCTGCTCTCCAAGAGAAGCTTGCAGAAACAACCGCAGTCGTATCTCCTGGTGGGACCTGTGGCTCGTAAGATCACTGTTTAACACACACCCCACAGGCGTTCCCACTAAGAAAACACAATGTGCCTCTCCTGCTTTCTACTCAAAATATGGGTGGTTCTTTGCTATGCCCACAATGGTAAAGTGACATTAATGTCAGCCTAAGGACTTACTCTGAATAGGGCATAAGCAGGTCTAGAATATGTAAATATAAATTATACCGATGTTTTGCTAAAAAGCATTCAGTTTAACACAAATTAAGTTTACTCAAGCATCTCCACATTACTGTTAGATACATTTCTATAAATTAATATCAGGAGTAACTTGACAACAGCAATAAAGTTAATACATGTGGGCCTAATATGAAATAAAAATGTTCTAAAGTCTTAACATATATGTATGCTTGGTGTGTGCCTGTATATGCAGATTCAAAACAAGTAACTCATACCTGGCATCTACCATCTGCACAGACATCTAGCCCATGCTGGCCACAGGACGTCCCATCCATCACCTTTTCTGTTAGAAGAACAGGTTGATCCTTTCCAGCCGGTGAACAGAATAAAGCACATGGCTTTTCTGTAGCAGCAATGGATAGAAAAACGTGTATTACTGGAAAAAGGGGACTTTAGAAATACAGAATTATCATCAATACTCTTGTTAAAACTGATAATTACTTATGCCTGGCATGCAGCTACATTAGCATAAGAAGTTATCTTAGACACAGGGAAAACAAAAAAGATTTTGATCCATTTCTTAGCTGTTTGAAAAACTTGGGGTTTTTTCTTCCTAGATCATGCTGTTGCTATAAACCTGGCCTACACAGTACTCATGTCATGCTCATTGTTGCAATTAGGAATATACAGGTTACAGCTTTTGGAATATTTTGGTTGTAATCTATACTTTTATTCTCCTATATTTTTGGCAGATCATAAATATTGGTTAAAAAAAGAAATTTAACACTTTTTAGACTTCCTAACTGTGCAGGTCAAGGAGAAAAAAATGAAATAACTGACACACCCTTGGAAGAAAAATACATGAATTTGCAAAGTTCACATTAAAAAAACAACAAAAAAATCCCCACAAAACCCCTGGAAACATGATTCCTAATATTTTTATGAAGTTCAAGCAATTTTCTAATAAATGCCTAAAACATTCTGCAAATAATTTCTAATTATGAAAGAGCATAAAAATGTAGTAATATCCTATGGATCCATGTATTCCTAATGGCCACATCATAAACAATGAACTTCATCTCCCCACTGTGAAAGTAACAGCAAACTAAGTCTCTCCTCAATGGTCAACCAAGTAAAAATGACAGGATTTTTTCATATCTTTGTTAGCAAATGTACTTAGTCAGAACTTCTTCCTAAATCTGTTGCAGATTTTTAAAAGGATAAAAGTCAATCCTGAACCTGAAACTGATTTCACTTGGACACAATCTATGCCACTCTGACTTCATACTGACTTCTAGATTCCTGGAGTGCATTTTTATTAGTAAATTAAACAGTTCCAGGAAACATTCAGGGGCACTGGAATTGTACTGTCTATACAGCTGAACTGTAAAACTGTCTATGCCACATTTTTTTGCATGTGCTAACTAGCACCAGCTCAGTCTAGCCTGGAAATTGCCATCTGCAAAGGACTGTTTTCAAAAAAAGTAGTTTTAGCATGCAAAGGAGCAGAAAAGTACAGACAGAGGAGTTTTGTGCCAGCTGACTTACACAACACAGAGTGGTCTGGGCACATTTAAATTACTAAAATTGACAGAGCCTCAGGGTATCACTAGAGGACCGGTAAAAACAGATGCGATCTCTTCTGCCAACATGTGAAGCTAGTCAGACACAAGCCATCTCCAGCTAAAAAGCAGCCTGAGTTTGTGCCCTCTGCATTCCAGTTATCCTCCTTAAACAGTAACCTCAAAGCTCCCTGAGGGCTTTAAGTAGGTATCAGCATTTTTTAAAGGAATACAAGATTGATGACCTAAAAACTATTTTAAAGACACTGAACTCAAAGAGACAGCAACTAAACAACACCAGACAACTTCAACAGACTACAAGAGATCACATACAGCAACGATTTTGGACGTGGTGCACAGTTAGTGTTAACTAAGAGAGCAAACAATTAAGGATTTGAGAATAATGTATACTGGGATACAGGCATTCTCTGGCTGGTCCACTTTTGTTTCTCCTGAGGGACGCCTCAAGATAACAGGATCCCTCAGAAAACCATTAGATCTGTACTCATTAACATGGCACAGGACAGTGTCAAGATTTTTTCTTTTGAATGAAATCATATTATTTAAAGCCAGATAAACATTTAGATCCTTTAGGATACAAATAATGAGATCCTGTGCTAAAACGAAATTTAGTAAAACAAACCAAATGAATTGACTTGATAAGCACCCTTGTAACTGTTGGACCGAGTTCTTTTTACAATGAAATGAGCTAACGTACACGCCTAATGAAATAGTATCAAAAGTTTTCCTTTGGCACCTTAAAAAAAGGCTTAGAAGAAAAGAAAAACACCTTCTCGAGTTAGACATATAACATGTTGATAGCAAAAACAGTCTTTGATGCTTTCTAATTTTTTCTGATAAATTGTTTCAAGAGTAAAAACAAGTTACAGTGAGAAACTCCTTAAAATTTGGTAACACACACTTAACAAGTACTCCAGTGTCATTCTTGGGTTTTCTTTATTACAGCTTGCTATGATTTTGCAAAGTTCTCAAGTCAACTGTTTTCATAATTAATGTGTTTTTATTGGCCTTTTTTCTTCATTTGCTTGTAATTGAAATAAATTAAAACACAAGAACTTACAGAAAATTCAGTGAAAATTACTGTTCACTTTTCTTGCAAGAAGGAATTTGTTTTCTTAGTCACTGATGTTTTACACCAACATTATTGTTGCAGACAATGTAAGTCTGATCTTACTATACTTCCATTTAAGCACTTTCCTAATGATACAGTATACAAGCAAGTTTGTTGCATGGAAGCATAGACAGAGTACGCCATGACTTTGTAAGCAATTGGTATTAGGATTATAGAAATCTTACCGAAGTTTACAGCATACATTATCTACACACTGCTGCCAAATTAAACACTGTTATGTGAAATACTCCCAATTTCAAGCTAAAAGTTTTCTCCTTCCTCAAAAACAAAGGCTCACAACATCTGCATTGTCTCTTTGGCTTTGAAGGTAAAAAATATAACTGATAAAGCCATGTTCAATGATGAAGCATTACTCCAGAAAGCTGCATTTCTGAGTCACTTCATAGTACAATTCTGATTAAAAAGGAAAAAGCTGACTGGATTTTCATTGAAATGTAGTTATTACCTATTAAGAAGGACAAATTCGATAGGAATAAAAGACAAAATATTCTAGTGCATACAAAAGTACTGCTAGATTTTGTCTATGAAATTAAAATAACTTACCAAAAATACTGGATTTGAGGTTTGTTTGTTTTAGTTTTAACTACATCCTTCTTGATTAACAACAGTATCAACAAGCTGTAAGCCATATAAACAGATTATAAGAACAAGGGAGATAGTTTATACTTACCATCATCAATGACAGCTTGCCACTGGTGCACATGCTTCTGATATGAAGATCTGACACTGAAAGCTTGGCACTGCCAGTCCCTAAAGGCAGGCACACCAGCAGGACAAGAAGGATTTTCACATACCCTATACTGCATTGTGGGCCCATGACACTGTCCTTCAAGGCCTGAACTAGAAAAGATGGCATAAATACAACCCTTTACTGCTGGCAATATTTTGTCAAACTCACAGTATAGTTTACTTATGCTAGCCACAAATTTAAAATAGCAGGTTTTTTTGTTGACACCTAGCATTCAGAAATTGAAGTCACAGAACTAAACATGTTCACCTTCTCTTTGTACTGGTTACATTACATATAAGGAGTGATGGGTGCTAAACCATAATTTATAGTTAGCTGCAGGAAAGCACTAGGACTATCGAAGTTCAGTCAGGAGACCCTCAGGTACAGTTTTGATATTATTGGGATTTTTCTCTATCTGGGCTGAGCCAAAGGGCCTACTGAAAGGAAGCAACACCTGCAGATTTGCTAACTCTCCTTCTTCTACAAGTGTGGTGCTTCAGGGTTCAGACAAATGCTTTGTTTCTCTTTGGTCACTCCAGCTGTGCTTGTTAGGTGATAATGAACAAATGCAAAAGAAGAGAAAATTGCAGAAACTGGAGCTCATTATTATTTGGAACCTTGCCTGGAAAAATGAATTAATGAGCATGAAATTAAGACATTCATAAATTCTAGAAATAGCTTTAAGGTATACAGCTGAAAGTGGTGTTTAAATGGCATGAACTATGATAGAATTCTGCATATTAAAATTTCTGTCAAATCCTCATGCTTTTGTATAGCCATATAGAACTTTTCCTCAAAATTTTTTATGCAAATGTATATTTTTTAAACCCCCTGCCTATTTTACACCAAAATCTGCTATATAGTTTTCTGCAATTCATTTTCCCCCCTGTATTATTATTTTTTTTAAACAGTTGACTTGAGTCTTATCCACTCTGGATTAGTTTTCCCTATACCTGCCTTCATCACTCCACTCTGTTCCCACTCCTATGCCTATATTTTCTTTTCTTTTTCACTTGGTGTATAAATGACACCAAGAAAATCAAATTGGTACAGAGTAATTAAAAGGAAAAGACCTTTTAGCTGCTCATTGAGACACAGTGAAACAAATTTCATTCAAGTGAAAAGTAAAAAACAGCCTTTATCCCCAAAGGCAGAAGGTTTTAATTTTCACATGATAGGGAATCTAAATTCTGTTTCCAGATAGTCTATCTAAATGTCTGAGAAACAGGTAGAGAGATCTCTTCATCAAAATTTCAGTTCCTTCGTTTTCCAAATGAGAAGTAGAAGTCAATCTTCTCTAGCTGAAAATTGGAATTACACACTAACAATCTGCAAGTCAGAAATTTTAAATTTAAGTTTCTGTCGCTTCTTCATGTGAAGCTTACAAAGAAAGTTTTAGTCTTTTATTAATATTATCTAGGGTCGACAGAAGCAGAAAAGACGAAAAATAGTGTTGCCATGCAAAAAAATACCTGAAATACCCATTCTTCTAAGTGTTTTTCAGTATTCATAAAGTATTAATTGCTTAGATAAAGGCCAGCTGTATCTTCATGGGGTCCTGTTCTGATGTAAATTTTGTTCAGAAATTCTGATGAACAGCAATGGAAACCTGAACTCGTTTTTACCCAGGGCATTTGCGTTGTCGACTGCTGATTCCAGTGTTGCAAGTACGGCTACAAGTGCTCCATGCGCTCCACTCCCCCTCCATGTGCTCCGTGAAAGAGGTCCGATTGATACAGTCTCCAGCCTTACACCACTAAGTAAAAATTCAGCTCTTAGGTAAATAAATCAAGGCGTATGCAAAACAATTCACTTCTCCACAAGCCCATAGGAAGCACAATATAAACATTTGGTTCAATACATCGTTTTCAGACATATTCAGATGTATTTCAGATGTATTTCAGTCAGATATATTTTTGCCTAGTACAGCCCAGAGGCTTTTCATATGAAAAACCTTCTGGAGTGTATTTCTGACTGTAGTAAATACAACAGTCAGAGACCTTTCTCTGTTTCAGTGGCCAAGGAGCAGGTTCGCTTCTTGTCTACAGCCTCAAAAGTAAGTTCATTTCCAATGAAGGATACCTCCTTCATTGGAGGTATCCATACTATGCTGTCTCCCTTCATTTTAGATCGGGCATTGCCTAAGAAAGCATTTTTAGGGTCCAGCCCAAACCTACTGCAAGGATCATTGTCCAGTTGAACTGTGCAGATGATCGCAGCACAGTGTCCAGGGCTGTTCTCAGGACTTGTCTGGCTCAGCATGACAGTTCCCACCAGCAGGAACTTCACTGTCCCTCATTATCCATGACAATTTCAACAGAAAGACATATTACAAGTAATAGAGAAAATGAAATTTTATTCACCACTTGTATTCAAAGATGAAATGGAAGCTTCAAAAAGCTGGTGTTGAGAAAGTCCAGAGAATTTCTGGTGTTTATTAGAATAATAATAAAAAAATTCAACTATCTTGCATGCATATATCATTTACTAGGAAAACTGCAATATCCCACTCGAAAATTATCCAATCACTATTACTATGGTTTCTAACCTACATCCATATCTCATACAAATCATAATAAACTCTGCAAAAGTTAGTGCTTTATCAAATTATACCAACTTAATATCTGTCCCAGGTATTAGAAAATAGAGGTATTCTCTAGCCTTAGAAATTTCATGATTCAATGATTCGGCAATTACAAAGCAGACAATGATCACTTAATGCCATTAACATCAGTAATTTAACTCATTTCTTTTTACCTTCTGAACTGTTGGTGAATCACTGTTACCAATGGATAACAGACTTTACAAACAAGTCTTGTATTTATAGCAAAAGAAAAGGTGTCACAAATGCAATCAATAGAGATTTCTGTTTCTTTTAGAACACACTTCTCTAAGTTTTAATGTCTATGCTGAATCTTTACCTGGTAACCTTTTCACCCACAGTTTGAAACTGGTCTTTACTGATCAACTGATGTTAATTTTCTCTCTTTAACCATCACATTACAATGAAGGCATAATTATGCCATTTTTAACAAGTCTTCATGTAGGCTGTCTCCATTTTATATGAGATTTACAACCAGAAAAAAAATTAATTTTGTAATGCTCTTGGATGTTTCAAACCAGAAATGCTCATATATATTTAAAGTTATTGCTTCAGATAAAATACAAACTTTTCTATTGAGATAGCATATGCTCTCTGCACAGCCTAAGGGATTTTTAAAATTCTTGACTTAAACCCCAACCAAGTAGGACAAGCTATGCAAATGACATTTCCACCACCTTCTAAGACCCTAAGAGGAGCACAAGACAACAATACTTATCTCCACAAGACCAATAAAAAAACCCCAAAGCCAGTGACTTGTGTAACCTAAACCTCATCCTGCACAGATAACAAAGCAAACAAGAAGAACAATTCTTTCTTATCCCCTGCCATGTTTTGGTGATGTATGCATTGTTTTCTACTGCTATACATAAATAAGTTGTCTCTCTAGCCTGGCTCAATGAGCCGTTTTAATTACAATCAGTAATTGTGTGTAATCATCATAAGAGGTTCTGCTTTCTTATTCCATAGCATGGGCAGGCCAGTCTCACTGTAAAAATTGTGATATCAAACAAAACTCATGTCTCTTACTTTCCAGGTATTGACTTCAGACAGTATCAACTACAAACTTTATCAGAATTAAAATATTGAAGCAATTGTCATTATTTTAGAGATATGAACAACATATACAACCTGGTTTTCCTTTAGCATGTTATCTGAACATTTGATATTAATTGATTGATTTGATTTTAGAAGAATGATGAGAGTCCTGGTGAATGCAATATGACTCAAAGAGTAAATCACTCCTGTGGAAATGGCTGTCAGCACAGTATCTTGAAAATCCCTAGACATATGTATGTTCTTTCTCTATTTTCTGTTTGATGTTATTTATATTCATTTACAGATATATACAAAGATTACAAATAATTTTAACTGGAAAGCTCTTGAAGGACAATTCATCTAAGTCTGATTTAATGTGTCTGATGTGATGGCATGATTTTAACAGAATTTGTTACTCTTTTACATGCATGGGATTACACTCTTTTACACCATATTTCTTGATAAAACTTATCCTGAAAGGTTTTAACAACTATCTGTATCAATTCCTTCAAAGAGACTATGTCTAAATCTTAAATCATAGCTGAGAACTCTGTATCTCTGAAAGCTTAAGTTTCTATTTACAGTTGGAAGAGCAACGATTGCATTCTATTTATAAATATGACAAAAAATGTGAAAGAATTTGAAATAAAACAGCGTAAATATTAAAACATCGTCTCTTTGGATAACCTTTGTTTAATTCACTGGTTTTAGGGAAATGTTCTTTTTTCATCTCTATATTATAAAATATATCATATATAATACCTTCAACTGTATATAGCTTATTTTTATGATAATTGAGGTAAGTAGGAACTTTAAAGAACAGCAAAGAACTATTCAGCTTGTTTCCTTAAATGCTAGATGTTTGGTATAATGGATATTGCTTTCCCACTAGAGGCATACCTTTCCAGTGTCACAGTCTGTTCCGTCCATTGGTGGATCCAGTTTAGTTTTGCATTCCTTCTCACTTTCCACCTTACACCACAACCCAGTGCAAATGACATGCTGAAAACCAAACAAAGAGTAAGCATAAAATCTGTCTTATGCAAAATTACTTTCTGCATGCGGTCCACTAATGTTGTCTAAATTTACTAGTTTGATGGTACTGAAATACATTTGAAGACATATTAAACATTAAAAAAATCCCAAGTGGGCAGAGTCTGCTTAGACTTTCATTAATTGTGCTTCTCTACGACTTCCAGATCCTTCTTGTTTGTGCTACCCCAATGACTGCTGCTGTCATGTTCTTCAATAATTCATAATTCCTCTAGAATTCACTTTTCACTTTAGAAAAAAATTCCAAAAGCCATCAAACTTGATCTCCACAAAGAAGACACAAAGTTACCTGACAAATGAAATTTTTTTGCTGGAAAGAAGAGAAGGGAGATGACAGGGGTGCAAGTCAGCAATGAATTTTAGAGATGGAAAGAAAAGCCCTCTGAAGTATCAGAACAAAAGACTTTTTACTTTACTCAAAAGCAAGCCAAGCCTTGCAGGATGCAGGCTCACATTTCCCAAATTTCCCTGGCAGCTTTCCCTATTTCTTCCCTGAAAAGTCCTCTTTCTCCCATGGTTTTCCATCAGAACTGCATTCTCCCTGCTCCTTATTCCCCCTTAACAATAAACCATATGGAAGTGAAGAGAGGTCACGTGGGGCTGAACTGTGGCCTGAGTATTACTGCATATGCACAGTGACCCTCCACACAGATACTGCCCAAAGAGGGGCAAGAAGGATCAGGAGAGGGGGAGGTGATGCAAGCAGGAAAAAAGATAAAGAACAGCTGGGTCTTTTAAACTAGGGCTGCCAGAAGACCTGCTTTTTCTGAGTGAAATGATTTGTATATAACAATCATTTATAGATATGTACACCCAGTAAGTCTCTGCGCCTTTTTACACTGTGCATGAAAAACTTGTCATAAATCTTATGCTACCTTGAAAAAAGTCTAAAAGCAGACAAGACAAAACACTATTCAACAAAAGATTGTGTTTGAACCAAGAACACGGCAGTTCCACCGGTAGTCTTACATGTAAAAATGTCTGTAACATCAGTTATCAAAAAGAGAAAAAAAGTCAAAGATTTTAGAGGTCTGAAGCATTGTACAGAAACAAGAGACAGGATTGCAGCAGTCAGACTCACTCTTGATTCATGCTGCGACAGTTTTTTGCTGAAGCGGAGCTAACAACACAACAACCAGCTTATGTATGTCTCCAAAAAACGGCTACAGAAGTTCTATCCTGTGTCTGGGTAATTTTTGCAAGCATTTTTCATGTAACAAACTCTCATTTCTGTTCTTCTTCATTGTTTTTTAAACAATGTAGATGATGACAGTAGTAGATGAGATACAGTATAAGATGTTCATGACAAAGTAGGAAATGAAAGACATACTGTTGATAGCACTCCACAAAAATATATGTTAATTTAATTGTACTACATAATTTCTTTTCATATCTTTAAATCCTCATTTATGAGTGAATACAATGGTAGAAAAACCATTCAGATTTATCCAAGTTTTCAAAAAATACAGGCACATTTTCTCTTGTAACATCACATTTTTAAAGTATATTATCCTTATTTTTTCCCTAAACACTTTGATTGTACTCCTAATTTCACTTGTATATGATTGCAGAATGGCTTACAACAAACAGTTCTTTACAAATCTAAAAACAATTCTTCTAAATGCAGAGAGGCATTAAGTCAGATTTACATGGTTTTGGGTATTTTGGGTACCTAAACACAGAGACATACTTGAACCATGTAAACTAAATCAAGAGAATCAAATCAACACCCCTTTGCTTACTAATGTACATTTCATACATCTCCATATTTCTACAAATACTTGTGTATCACCTCCCTTCAAACCATGACCTAACTTCCCCAAATAGAAACTACTTTGGGCTTTAAGCGAGCTGCTTTCTAAAAACACTCACTTCACCAACTGCTAAAATAAGCACTCAATGTAAGACTTTAATATTCCCTAAACACAAGAAAAAGGAGGTATGGAATTACTAAAATTGGTGGTTTACTTGTAAGTTTGGGTTTTTTTTCCCCGGGCTTTTCATTTCAGTCAAATCACAAATAGACTCTTTAGTTACTGTTCAGACTCTATTTCTGTTGCAGAGGCATGAGATATGGAGATTACCGTCAGCACCTTGACATTTTGACATTTAAGGATTTCTGTACAAGGTCGTGGAAAGACCATAACACACAATATGGGTTTTTCATTAGCAACCTGCAATGAAGCATTCAGACTGATTTGAAAGCAAACAGAAATCTGGAGGAGACTGTGAATTTTACAGTTACTCCAAAATCAGGGCACAGACTTCTACACCAGGATTTTACTTCTCTTAAAAGAAACTTTCTTCAGTCAAAATACGGATAGCTAGCTAATATGCACAAAGGTTTAACAGTTATCTATGATAAGTATAGTTTAACAGCCATCACATCTTTCTAGATGAGCCAAGGGAAGGAACAGACATTGGAGATTAAAAACTCATAATTGTGACATTAGCCTATTCACAATCTGTAAAATATGTTTTTTGTGTGTATACTGGAAAACAAAATATTGCCAAGCACACACAAAGGAATATCTTTTTTTTGAAAGAATGTGTTAGTCATGAGTTTTTAACAGCAAAATCTTGTAAAACAGAACATGGAAGTCACAATGCATTACAGAGGTCACTCCAGTTTTGGAGTTTTGTGGGGGTTTTGTGTCTGTTACTGTCTATTTAATTAAATTAGTGAGGCAGATCTATGTGAATCAGAATAATACATTTCCAATCATGTAAGCATATGGAAAGAATGTTCAGTTGAAAGGAATGATCAGAGACAAAAAGGGAATTTTAGAACAGTATTTGTGCAAAGTCAAGTTTGTTTAAAATGTGGTGGTTGAGATGAGGACAGATATTTCACCAGGACTATAGCATTTCCATTACTTTTCTACTTTTCATTGTGATCTTTCCCTGAAATGCCTTAAAAATCCCCATGAAATATAACCAGTCTCCTACTTCCTTCCAAAGATCACAGCTGTGTTATGACAAGAACTGTTTTAGTGGAACTGACCAGATAGCATTCACATCCTGGACTTTAATCTTAAAAGCCAGTATTTAGTAGTTCAACAATTGCATTAAATTGTCAAGTTTTACAATCCTGTTTAATCATCAAGAACTACTTCTGGGCCATGATCTCACTATCTGTTATGTGAAACAATGTTAGGATCTAATTGATTCTTGCATGAGACATCATGGGCATAAAAGCAAACTTGGCTCCCTTACAAGGTAAGCATGGAGACACAGTATAAATCTTGAACCTGGAGATCCACTCATTCTTTTCTAGGGTCTAAAAATTTTACCTAGGATATGAAAAAAAATGTCTTTGAAATGAAAATGAAAAGGAAAAAATAAAGTCAACATTTATGACCGGGGAGTAGGAAGGCCTCACTTGGGAAAATGCAGGAGTAGGACTGCAGTAGCTCCTTCAGTTCTTTGCTTCATTCATTAAATTAAATAATAAAGAGGAATTCTTGATAACAAGGGATCATCATTTGCATCAGTGGCATTTCTCAGAGGTTGCCATGTAATGCAACTGTGAAGTACAGTCCTCAAGTACTCCTTATTAATAACAATTGTAGAAAATTGTATCGCAGCAGAAATGCACCGTTGATTGTACCACTGATATTTGTAGAATAAAGATTATTTTTCATCATTACTCAATTGTTTTCTTAGTTAAATAGCTGTTGTTTGTTGCTTAATGTAGAAGACTGTATGTGACTCTATTCATTAAATAATCTTCCAGCCTCAAAAAACGTAAGATTGTGACATAGTTCATAATTTATCTTTTACACAGTTTTACTGAAATACATGAACTGTTCAGCAAGTAGAACATACCCAAAAATTCTGGGCTATAAATTGTTGGATTTACTGACATTTAAATGAACCTTCTAGGAGTGTGTTTCTCTCATTTCCTGGCTTGCAGACAACAACTATAACCATAATAAACTTCCAGTTACTGGCACAGTAGGACAGACTATACAAAGATTAAAGGAAGTAGTCTGGATATCATGGAATATTCAGTGATTACCTATGCATAATTAAATAATTATTGCAATAAATTAATACAGTTACCATGTAATACGTAATGAAATACTGCATTGAACTTAGAAAGGTATTCTAAATGTTGATTTCTCCAATGGCAGCCACAATAATTTGTACAATCAACACTGTGACATTTGAGTCATCTTCATATTAAGTACAATGCAATTAATATTGCAAGGTTACACTCAACATATTTGTTACTTGTATCTAACATGTTTTTATTTCTGAAGAAGATGACAAAATTAGCTAACAAGTAACTGTGCTTCACCTGTAGATGATGTTGTTGTTGCATAGTCCATGTGCTAGAACTCATGAAAGATTTCTGGAAAGTTTAAATGGTCTGTTTCTACCTGAATTCCAATGGTAACTTTTTTTTTTCCTTTTCATACATATGAAAAAAACATGTAGAAGAAGGACAACTTTCTTGTCCTCTGGGCTGTACTCTATCTATTGCTCTGAGTTTCCCATTCACCATAAAAATGTTATTTCTATTATTTAGAAATTCTGTATCTAACTGGTGTAGCAGTAAACTTCCCTAACAGAAGAGATAAATTTAGGACCCACTGAAGGGAACAAAAGAAGAAGATTTGAACATAGTCCCTAAGCTTTCTGCAGTAGTTCTTCATGTCTGGAAACTGAGGATCAAGTTTCTTGGACATTTTTTTTGTTGGGAGGAAGTTAAGAGTGTAAATTTTGCTTCCAGACAGAAGAACACAGAAGAATATAAACAAGGGCACTTTACCGAGCTCGGGAAGGAAGCTTTGGAAAAATTCTCTTCTACTCTCACTATGTTTTCTCAATTTTGTCCTTAGTGTCATTTATTCATTTCTAATAGATCCAAGGTTCTTAAAAATTCATTACAGTAATTTCTTGATTCGATATTTCATTATACAGTTTTCAGTTTAGGGTTACCAGTTTTGCAGAGGATTTTGGGAAAACAGCAGAAGGTTCTTCCCATTGCTGTCTTCTCTGGAGTTGTTACTGGGCTCTCTTTTTCTAACTGTTAAGACCATAAGGTCATCAGGTAATACATTTGGTTTTATGATGAGAGCTAAAATTAAACTGCAGTTTATCAGGAAAAAAGCATAGTTGAAAAAACATAGGCCTTTTGTATTGTCTCACATCATTACTATATTCTTTCTTCACAGCAAACTTGGATTATACTTGGATTTAAATTGCAATGTTTCATTTAGTACAAATATTAAATAGTATTAAATAGTACCATAATACTAATATTTAATATAACAGTAAAATTGTCAGAAAGTTCTGTTGATTTTACTGTAAATATAAATATTTAATATAAATATAAAACAATGATCCCACAGGTAGGAAAAAGCAAACATATTTATTTAGGTGAAAATAGTTTTTTTTAGCTGAAAGGTGTCTTACATGCAGAATGTCAGAAGATGGGAATATGATTGAAGATGACTAAAAATGGACAATTAGCTATGAGCACCTAGAACCTAAGTAATCTCTGTGCAAACAGCTGAATTCTACCCTGGTAATATTCACTGAATTTAATTTCCTAATATTTCTTAAAAAATAATGTAAACTAAAGAAGCATCAGAGTTGGATCTTGAAAGAAGAATATTTACTGAATCTATAACAAACACAACAGGCATAGGACAACTTGACTATCTGAATTTAAATATATGAATAAGAACAAAACACAAAGATAATAGGAAGGGAATTTAACCAGACAAATGAAAAGCATATAAAGGTATTATGCAACAGATAATCTTAACATTTGTCTCTTTCTTCAATTACTTTTGAGAATCTTTAACCATTAAAGAAGATCCACAAGAAATACTAAACACACTACCATTTTCTTGTTCAAAATAGGCTTCTGGAGAAGGAAAAACAGAAATTACATCCTTCCATTGAAAGCAATGTACTGAAAATCAAGACACAGGTTGGAATTCATAAAAAAAGCACTTTGAAGTAATGAAGAATATCTGTTAAATTGTGACATTGCGATTTACTGCTCATATCCAGAGTAAAAATGTTTTAAATAAGACAGCTAGAAAAAACTCCATTAAACTATCGCTTTTTTTTTCTTTTTCTTTTCAACTATACCACCCTCAGCATGCCTTAGTAGTACATGTACTGCCATGTTTCCTTGGAGAATCTTTTAGATAAAGATTAGTTTAAGTCAAAGTCTCCCAAGACACAGCACTATGTCCAAACTGAAAACAGGAAGAGAAATGAAGAACCAAAGGAGAAAGGAATGATGTTATCCTATTTAGTACTCCTAATCTTTTCAGGCTATCTGCCCACTGAATCCTTATGAAATTTTATTTCACAGTTCCTCTAGTGTCTGCTCTATCAATCCATGCTCTTTATGTATTTGTATATCGTCTATTTATATATCTTGTCTTGGTCAGTGTCTTAAGGGCATGAAATATTTTTAGTCTCTTCTGTTGATGCTACAAATGTTGATTTTTCTCTGTAAAAATCATTCTCAAATTGCTTCTTCAATCAGACATCTACTAGCTCATAAAATTATGAAGACCTGTTCATTTTTGCTAACCTGTCTTTTAAAGCCTAATAGAGCGACACTGCTTCACACTGAAATGAAACAAGGTCAGCAAAAAGACAAGTACTAGAATTCCTCTTGTCATGGCACTGTACAGCTCTGCCTGGGCTCAGAGATGCAGAGTTAACACCACTATTACTCCTCCCAATTTGCACAGGCACAGCAAAATCTTCTGAAGGTCAGAAATGGATGTCTAGTACCCAAGCCATAATAAAATGGAACCTAAATAATAAATTGCAAATATTCCACTTGTTGCAACAAGGTGTCTTAACACTACAACATCTTATGTTTCTAAAGTACAAGGGAAGTATCAATAAAACATGCTTCAAGATATTCAGAAACTTGAAGCAAGACTTACAAGATAAACCAATGAATATGTGCATATTAATTTTTGGAAAACAAGAGTAAAATTCTTACTTCAAAGATACCATATTCTCTTTCTATCAAACACATGTACAAAAGCTACTCTCACACAAATATTAGATGGTAGATGCACTTTCTGAAGTACAGACACAGCCGTACCTGCATTTCTTGGCAAAAGGAAGCAGTTGGTCCAAAAAGAATCTGACACTGCTCATCTGCAGTGTAGGTCATTCCTGGGAGCTTAGAGGGAATAATCACAGAATTGAGGCTCTGAGGATTCGTCTGTACCAGACAGTTACTGGCCTTTGACCTGGTAATATGCAAAGATTCATATGCTGAGAAATCCGAGGCTCTGATTGCCACGCCAACTTAAACTTGCATACAACATTCAAAATACATGAACAATTATAATTTTCTTATTCATCAGCATTTGACTACTGCTCATATTTAAAATGACATGGCCTGTTTGTTGTAAGTTAATGTGTTCTGTTATTGTACATTTGCAGAAAGACAGTATAATTGATCAGCATTTCAGAAAAGAGCTGGACAACATTTTAGCATAAAACTTACTTAATGGGTAAAGGTTTTGGTGGCCAAACATTTCAGTACACAGCATATTAATATATAGCAAACACAGTGACAAATAAAAAAATTTTTATACAAGTATATAAAATTATAATCATACTCATGAAAATATAAAAATCCATGTCATTGCTGAAAACAGATATTAATAAATCTAATATTAGATTGTGATGATTTAAAATATTTTGATGGATTTTGCAAAACAAATCTCCCAGAGGAGTAAAAAAAATTGAAAACTTATTATTTCAGTGTATTTATTGCATCTATTTTAAAATGGCATACAGTAAGAGTTCTTTTCTTGAATTATATACCTGAGAAATCTTTCCAGATCGTCTCTGCTGCACTGAGACCATGAAACATCCCCAAGATTCTGTCCTTTAATCCATTCTCCAGACATGATATGGACACCATCTGCACAGGATGGGTGGTCATTGTCGTGGTTTATCCCCATGCTGAATTTTGAAGTTATTAAAAATAAAACAAAGTGAAACAAAGTAACAGGTTGTTTTCAGAATCTTTGTAAGTTAAACCTCTTGCAAAGGGCTGAAAATAGCTCATTTATATTACATGTAGGAAACCACCTTTGATTATTTTTTCCATGGCATCTTTCATAGAAGTGCATGGAACCATGTGTACATGACAATTTTATAATTAAAGATGGAAGTGGAGCTGCATTTATTTGATGAGAAATATTACATTCTAATCAGTTCAATACATATTTTGGACAGCTTTTTGAATTTTCAGAACTGCACAATTGCAGTTTAATGAATACTATTTCTCTTGTAAATGGGCAACATACTCTTATTTTTTAAGATCAGTGAATATTTTGGCAGTAATTCTATCTTCATTCTGTATGGAACAGATGGGTTGAAATTTTATAGAATACTAAAATGATCACTACTTTGATGGGCAATTATCATGTCTAAAGAAAAAAACACCTAAATGATTTTTCAATCTCCTGTTAAAAATAACACTGATGAAGAAATTAAATTGACCTTGACTATAAAGACTTAGCATCCTTACATGTCCCAGTGAGTTCTCACATTTGATGCACTGCAATGAAAAATTCTACAGAATATCTGCTTGAAACTCCTGTTTTAACTGAAGACTCACTGTAATTCTCATCCAGAATTAGCAAACAGAGAGGAAGAAGAAGCACCTAAATAAAACTCAGATTTTCAGAATTAGCTAAAGGGATCATGCTTGACTGATATTACAAGAAATAAATACACTCAGCTGCCTTTGGAGATTTACAAAATGGTGTGAGACTGCTCCCCAGAGTATTGGATTTAAAGTAGTGCTAGAATTTTGCAGCATTACTCTGCCCTGCAGGAAAGTAAAACTTCAGGTTTAATAAAACTCTATGCCTTGTATTGATTCTTTCACATACAGACTGCAAAGACAGAGTAAGTTTTCTGTGTCTACAAAAACTGGAGTACATTGTGGTTCTCCTTATTTCACCACCCCACAGTTACAAATGGCAAAAAAGGCCTGTCTTCCTACACTTTTGTTCTCCACTCTATCCCAAAATCCATTCCTGACTCAAATTATACATAAATCTACAATTTGCTTACCTTTTGTTTACTAATGAAATTAATGGGAATATCATGTAGGGCTTTACCTTGCCTATAGAAGTGCTCTATCTCTTCTTACACTGATGTGTACACCCCATACTCTGAAGTATTGGAACAGGGCTTTCTGCATAAATTGGATAATTTTGCTATCTGTAAACCGTATAACTGAGGCAAGCAAATGTGTCTGACTCTGATCTTAGCCTCTGTCTTTTCCTGACCTGTCTAAGTGGCACAAAACAACTACACAGAAGTGCCTCTGCACTTGCATTACGTTCTTCTCGCATGCCTCACATGAAGAATTCATGATGTCTCTATCTCCAGAGTTATTTACACCCATTGGAACTGTGCAGGAAGACACAGGAAAACTGGGGATATTTAACCTAGTGTACTACGTAAGAAAAAATTTTGCTCATAGCTCTTTGAGTTATATGCTTCCTTAGTGCAAAAGTAGTAATATAAAAATACTCATTTGTCAGCATCATATACACTGTAGGCTTTTAACCAAAACACTTACAACACAAAATCTTGACCAAATGTATTATAAAATTCATGGCTCCCATTTATGCAGAGTGGAATTAACACATTTATATGTTATTTTAAATATTTTAAGGTGAAAACTACAAAACCCCTGTAATTTCTAATTATGATTAATTCCCTTCACTCTTGAAGCTAGACTTTTTCACGAAATATTCTGTATAGTCAGCCAGAGAAATTTGCGCTGAGCTGAACCATGATCTTGACTATTTCAAAAAACACTAGCCACCATTACAGAGATATATGTGTACCCCCCTTTTTCCAATCTACGACCACAGAAGCATTTTATGACATTTCCAAGAATTGAGGGAAATGTATTTTAAAGCATGAAGTCGTTAAAACTGTTGTACTTATAACACCTGTGAAAATTAGCTACATTAAGCACTAATAAAAAACCTAATTCCAATAATCTTCCAGCACTTCAGCTGTCCATACTTTTGTAAGACTCCTCCTATACTGCTTTGACTGTCAAATGTAGTTCAAAATATCTCTACTAATCCAATGGAATTCATTCCTCTTGCTGCACATGAAAGACATAACTACATCCTTTCATTGATACAAAGGTGCCACATAAACTGTGTCAGTGTAAGGTGCTGCTCTGTCTCTTCCTATAGAATGAGTGTATTATGATAGCACTCAGCACAGTGCTCCCTCTCCTCTCTCCCACAGCTGGGGTCATTCAACCTCATACAAGAGTAAAGCAACACCATGTGCATGTGGGAGGAAGACAAAGGAGTTTGGGATTATAAGATAACTTTGTAATAGCCTGAACAAACACAATTAACAAAGGAGACAATGCTGCACTTTAACAAGTAGTACTTCTGTCTATATACAGAAATAAATTATATTTTTAAGAAAATAAATAGTATTTTTTTCAGTGTTGCATAAAATGCTCTACCCATTCTGGTTAAAGGCTACATAGAGCAGATAAAATATGCAAATAGGAAGTATTCTATAAAATGCCTTCCCTAAAAAAAATATTAGCAATATTTAAGTTCACACTATGCAAATTAACTATATTTTAATAATCTCAGTTTTAAAATATTTTGACAAACAGATTTGGTCCAATAAACTCCACTAACAGTATAAATTTAGTCCACTGAAAAAAAAGTTTTTATCTAAAAACCCTCTAAAACTTTTTTAAAGGAGTTTTTATGTGATACCATGTATAAAAGTGGAATCATTTTTGCTAAATCTTTAATATGCAAGTAAAAATAATACAAAGAAATAACATAATTAAATTATCTGTATTTAGAATTAATAACTCAGGCCACTGAAAGTAGGAGAAAAATATTAGTTCAATATTTCAGTAAAAAGGCAATTCTTTTGCAATTAACTACTGCTGCAATTATATGTGTACAGCTGGAATAAAAAAGGCAATAGCATCTCTCCTGTCACTTTAGAGAACAGCTTATATTCTTGCATTCAAAATGCATTCCAGTGTCAACATACTGAGCAAGTACCAAGTACTACAATTTAACTTGACCTAATTATAATGGATATTAAAAAATCAAAGCTCTTTTAAGCCTCAAAAGAGGATCCTCAGTCATTATTCTATATTTAAATAAGCTAAATAAGGTTATGCGCACTCCTTCTTGAAATAATTAGGTCTGCATTGCTATTTTATATTTCTTCTCACCATAGGACGTCAAAATCCTTTGACATGTGCTCCTTTCTTGACAATATGCATTTGCTCAGTGACTCCACATGTTTCCAGATAAAAGCTTTTTATTATTTATTCATTATTTTGTTTGTGCTTTGCAAATGGTAGATGACTGTTGTCACCACTCTATCACACTTAAAATGCAAATAGTGCACCTGAACAAGAATGATGTTGTTAAACCAGGAACAGGCAGAGAAGGGACAAAGATTAAATAGTATCAAAAAATTATTACATGAGCAATTAATTGGGTTAGTTCAGATAGATGTGGAGAATTACTTTAAGCTTATCTGTAAACAAAAACTGAGAAATTAAAAAAAATTAAAGAGAACAACTAAAGCTCAGATTTTCATAGTCATTAACAATGAGACAGATCAGGAATAAGAGGCAGACTAAGACACATGTAAGAGCAAGTGTTGGGTCAAGGAACCAGCAGTGTTCAGTATAATAAAAATAGGATGTTCAATATAATAAATAGATTCCCAAATAAAGGATCTATTTATTCCAAGTCACATATAGAATAAAAGAATGATGAGTGTGAACCGCAGATCAAGTATAATACTACTAGTATGAGCTCAGAAAAGACTGAAAATTACTAGAAAACTTTACCCTTGTGAAGGAGAAAGAAAACCTCTGAATGCAGTTGCCAGTTTATACATGTGATATATGATGGGATCACATTCCATTTGATTTGTTAAGAATTCATATTGGTATAAATGATTACTACACAGTATTTGTAAATTCTCTGCAACCATTATCCTAGATACTTTTACATTTTGTGAAATAAATCACCAACATAATAAATTCTATACCTTAAAAATAAAAATAACTTTTAAAAGTATTATTAATAATGAAGTGTTATCTTCCTCATTATTTCCACTGCTTTCCTTTTTTTTATCATTTTGTGCAATAGTTCAGTAGAATGATTGAAACTTTTAAACTATGGACCCAAAATTTACAAGGTTTAAAAGCTTATATGCAGTTTTATAGCACAATGACTTTCACACCAGTTTGTCTGATCTCAAATTCTGCAGTATCATGAGGATGTATTTGATAAGTGAAAATAACACCCCTTATGTGATTATCACAGACAGAAAGACAGCAGCTACACTACCTTCTTAGTACTTTTATTGCACTTTTTCAACAACATGTTTTACACATGGCTATCTTTATAGAGAAAAATATACAAAAAAGACCAGACTAGTAGAAGGATTTCATAAGTTGTTAAATGTTGGCTTGTTGGGTTTTTTTTTAAGTCTCGGTTAGTAAAGTATTAAGTGTTGTATGATTTTTATATGTCCTTTAAAACAAATGAGGGCTTCACAGATGATTGAATAAATGGGTAAGACACATTTCAACCAGTAAATTAATTATTTAGCTAAAAGTGAAAGGCAATTGACCAGCTACAGAAAAATTGTGATGGTAAAAGGTAAAACACTTCTTTTGGAAAGAATTTATCTTCAAAGGAAAATCTACTAAACAAGGAAATCTCTATCTTGTTAAAAATTATATGATCAGAAAAAGTAAAAACAAAACCCAAATAGTTTACACAACTGTTATTTCCCTTTTGTGAATCATTGCTCATTCTCCACAATGCTGGAAATTCAGATTACAGTTTCATTCTTAAAACAACTGGGTAAAACATGCATATTGGTATAGGGATTTTAACATACGCTGGACGCTGCTGTCCAGATGACTTAGCAGCTTTTGCAGAACAGCTTTCTTCTCTGTAACTCCAATACTTCTACCACCATGCTTCTGCTGCTGGATCTAGACAAACTACTGAGCCACGGTCCTTTGACTGAAGTATACAAATAATTTAAAGGTTTGCTGTGACAGATATATTTGGCATCATAACATGAAAATATACATTGCTCTTCCTGAAGGTTTTTTACAGAAATTATATGATACAGAAGAAGTATTGGCTTCTGGCAAATATGACACCCATGCCACATTGTTGAGTTATCACAAACTCAGTGAAGAGCTATAAAAAAACACGTTTTGTATTAACAAAAACACTGATATTGTTATGATCTTTTGCCAATTTTTTCACATGTATTTCAAATGTATCAGACTATCAATTAAGCTTTTGCATCCTGTAGGATGTTTTTCAGTTACTAACTGTTTAAATTACAAATGTTATCCTAAGGAAAATTTAAGATAAATCCATCCTGGAACAGTATAACCTGGCAGAAACACAACCCTTAATACCTTGCCAGAGAGAGAATTGACTAATCTAAATTTCATGTAAAAAAATCATCTTTTCACAGTACTAAAATGATGATGCAATGCTTCTTCCCTGTCTCTGTGCTTCATTTCTTCCTGAGCCGTTTCTTCAACTGTCTTGCTACTAGCAAAAGGTTGATGATGCTTTATTTTTGCCTCGTATTGCAGTGATGTGATGCATGAATGTGATTAGAACTGGATGAACAAAACTAATTTTTTTCCATGGTTTTTAACACCAGAAACATTTTGAGTACAAGTAAACATTAATGTGAAGTATGTTAACAGACTTCATTATTTTCTGTCATCTGTAATCTTAAATGTATTTTGTTGTATAATTTTCAGGCCACTGAAGTGGAACTATACACCCATGTGCCCAGTAAGATCCTAAGCTGATTTAAGTCAGCAAAAGTATAAGACTGTGGAACAAAGATGTCTGCTTTGATGTGGATGTAGGCAAATAGAGACTATCAATTTTTAAAGAACTTACCCACTAAAGCATGAAAATGAATGTAAGGTAATCTCAAGGACTTGCATGGTTGAACATCTAATACATATACTTTTAACTTCATTCAAAAAAGTAGTTAAAAAAAAAGAAAATAAAATCCTTTCAAGACCATTCAGTGCAGTGTCAGTTTAACTGCAAGAGTTTAGAATAGTGACCTTAAGGATACTTTTCCTGACGTATCAGGAAAAAAAGAAGTGATGAAACGACTAGGGTGATTTTGTACAAATCATGTTTGAAATAGAGAATATGTAATGCTGAAATTCAATACACGGCTAAAGTCTCCTGTTAATTTTTATCAAATAAATAAGTATCAAGGAAAAAGGAAAGCACATTACCTTTCTTTTTAAGAGTAATTTTTAAAAAGTAGTTTCTTATTAAACAAGTACTATGCTTTATAGATAAATATCCCTGTAATGTTTCCAATTTTTAAACAAGGAGGATAGAAAATGTCACAGACAGTAAAACAACACAAAAATAATATAAAAATAAGAGAACCACAGAATCATATAATGGTTTGGGTTGGAAGGGACATTTAAGATCATCTAGTTCCAAACTCACTGCCACAGACAAGGAAACTTCCACCAGACCAGGTTGGGGTCAGAATTCCACCCTGCCTGGTCTTGATCAACTCAACATGGGGAGTGCACAACTACTATGGACAACCTGTTCAATGCCTCACCACCCTCACAGTGAAAAATCCTAATACCTAATCTAAACCTACTTCCCCCTTGTCCTGCCACTATGTGCCCTTGTAAAAGGTCCCTCTCCAGGCTCTACTACAGATCTCCTTTAGGCCTGAAAGGTGACATAGGTTTCCCCCAGAGCTTCCTCTTCTCCAGGCATGTCCACATATGCAGCTATGCACAAAAAGCAGGGAATTACAACAATTTCTGTGTAAATCTGTAATGACACAAATATGTGTATGGGAAAGATGATTGCCTGTATCTGTTGTGCATGTATTTTAAAAATCACTACAAAGCTCAATTTTTCAATCAGTAGCTGTACTTTTCAAACTATTTTACTCAAAGTTAGGCTCCTGTCTCTACACTTCAGTTGACTTTGATTTGAACAGAAAACTCAGTGGTGACGAAAACCAGCCAAAACAGTCAAAGTTCAACATCTTTGATAGTATGCACAGATAGATTAATAGCCTTATCTGTGTATCTTGGTCTAAGAAACCCAGCTTTAGACCATTAGCCAAAAAGAACAGAAAAAATCAGGAAAGAAATAATTGGAGGGAAATGAGAGACTCTGCAGCTGGAATAAAGCCACAATGACAAGAATTTTCCCTGCACCTTTTATCCAATACCCTAATAGCCCATGGGGTTGTATTGGAGAGAGAAGGAAGCAAGATTATTTGGGGACAGCTTACCAGCACAGCCTCCACCAACACTGTGGGAACCTTGATAAACTGAGTGAGGATTTACTACAACTTTTTAATAAATTCACTAAGAATATATGCTTTTTGCTTATTAACTACTAAATAGGTGATTCAGAAATTCCAGAGACTCCCTGTTCATCACTAAAAAATATGTTGCAGAATATCCTAAATTTTAGTAACAGTTACCTCTCATATTCCAAAAATGCCTGTCAGAAAAAGAATGCAGATGTGTATAAAATTAATTCTGAAGAACTACACCATTTTCTCTTTTACGTAGCTAAGGCAACTTCTAAACTACATTCAGAAGACTTAATAATTGTAAATTAACGCATTTTGAGATGCAGAAATTTACATCCATTCTTTATTTCTCCAACCTTCAAAAGGAATCCTAGTCCATAGAGGGCCATCATTCAAGTAAAATCACATGTAGCTTGTTAACCTCAATACCAACAATTGTCACTCTTATCTCTGTTCTCCTCATAATGTCTTTTAATTAACTGTTATTAGTTTTTACTTTGTAATGTGACCTCATTATGGAATTACCTAATTGTTTAGTAAATTTATTTTAATAATTAGAATATGTTTAATAAAACCAAATCCATTAATGTGATACAATTTTTAATGACTGATTACACAGAGTTCAAAAATCAGCTGTTGACTTACATTATTCCTCAATGTCATTAAAATATCATCTACATCCAGATACACAAGGCTAGAACAAAGACATTTCACATTGCAAAGCAAGGTTTAGTCTGCCATTGTATTTCACTGAGTATTTCTCTTCCAATTGGAAAAGCAAAAATAAACAATACAATGCTTAATAAACATCCAAGAATCAGAATGTTTTAACATAAGGGTTGTTTTAACATAAGACACCCTTATTTAATATAAAGGTGTCTTCTTCCATGCAATTGGGTCCAGGACAAGAGGACAAGGCCTCAAGCTGTGCCAGGGGATGTTCAGGTTGGATATCAGGAAAAACTTCTTCCATGAAAGGAATGCATCAGAACTTTATATTCATCAATAAAATGACAACTGGTAATATCTTTGTTTACATATGCTCTCAGAAAAGGAAAATCAACAGCATCTATATTGCATGCATTTTGAATTTATTTGTACGATAATTTATGGGCAAGAATATCTGTTGTACAGAAGGGAAAAAAATGTTTCTCCTTTATACTTCAAGAAGCAAAGTCTTTGAGAAAGCTTTTGGTTCTATGCTGCTGAACTAGAATCTTCACAAGAGCAACTAGAATGGCTAAAGATATTACATACAAAAAAAACAAGGTAGTAGTTAAATGACCTCAAGATTCAGAAAAAGTTAGTGAAAGTTTTCTAGAAAAGATGATGTGTTGAAGGAACCATTTATGACTGGTCTGTATGGTGAGCATTTAATCTCTTCTCCTGAGGCAGTTAAGAATGAGCAAGACAAATCTCCGTAAGAGATACTCTAGATATATTTGAATATGCTCAAGGCCTTTCCAATAGGATCTGCATTCAAATGTTTGTCTGCAAACATTTTTATATTGTCTCTTCACAAAGCTTCAACTACATCTAGCATCCTCTTTGCCACTGCCAGGGCCTGGCTGGCAGACAGAGATACTCATGCAGAAAAAAACAAATATCTCTAAAATATCACCCTACACTGCTTTGAGCAAGACCACTGTATTTCAGATTGTGACAGCTAAGAACTCTGACTCCATCATGAAGCAGGGATCTATGTCGCAGACATCTTTTCACTAAAAATCCTTTCTAGCGGATTTTTCTCCCTTCTGAGGAGCTGAGGCCTCAGAAGCAAAAGTAAACAATGGTTATCTGCTGCTGTGGAATGTAACAGGTGGATCCCTGATTGGTCTGGTGTGGATGTTTGGATTTGCTGACCACTCATGGCAGGGCTAGCTCTCGCTCTCTGCCTGAGACAGATGTTTGTTGTTCATTCTTTTCTATTCTTAGCTCAGCTGTCTGAGGAACCTTTCTCTTTCCATTCTTTTTAGTATAGTTATAATGTAATATATATATCATAAAATAATAAATGAAGCCTTCTGATCATGGAGTCAACATTCTTGTCTCTCCTTCACCCTGAAACCCCTTGTGACCACGGTCACAGATCTATGCCTCTGTATCTCTTCATCTTTGGCACTGGGGGGTACTCTTTTTTTTTTTTTTTTTTTTTTCCCTTCTATACACTATATGGTCTGGTATAAACGTTCATTAGTTTGGACTTCTTGAAGAAATGTCTGGTCCAACCAACATCCTGTCATTTATATTGACACAAGACTTGATTTATTCTTTATTTCCACTTTCTAAAAATATCTGTTATATTACCCACAGAGAACTGTGAGGATGTCTCTAACAACATCCAAATGCCATTACTATCATTACCAGTGAGAATATGATGGCTGGGATACCATCATGATTTGTTTTTCCAAGTTCATTTGAATTAGTATGAAAGGATTTGAAAGCTCTAAAATTTCATATGGAGCCTTGTAACATTTTCCCCCCTGGGATTTATATATCAGCAATATAAGTTTTATGTTCCTGTAGGAAGATTGTGTAAATTCCTTCTGTTTCACAGTCCAACTGCAATGCAAATCCATGAAGATATTCCAAGTTCACAAAAAAATGTAACGCAGGTTATGGAGCCTCACCTGTGCTGCAGTCTTGGAAGAACTGCTAGCAGCAACAGTGAGCTTTTCTGTCTACCGTGTTGTATGTACAGCTTGCCATCTAGAAGACCTTAGGAAGTCAAAGATAGGTTTGATTGTCTTCTGCAAGACAAAAACCTTACCACTATGTAACCAAATAAACTTTTTAAGATCAGTATCCCGCATTCGGAAATTTGCTACTGCACAACCAACACACCACCCCTAACTTTGCAAGAACATTACCTATCACCATTTTTCAGTGAGCATAAGATGTTTTGGTTTTTTGTTGATTGAGATGTCTCTTTTTTCAAATACAGTAATTTTTCAGCAAAGGCTTTTATACTCTAAAAACATTTTTATTGTGTTGGTCATAAAGCAGTATATCTGTTATTACTATACTTGCATTAAACAATTTTCTAATTTACTCTACCAGTGAACTTATCTGCAGATCATAATCAGTGATTGTTTCATTCCCCTTATTTTTGGTTTACTGCCATTACAGAAAATAATTCTTCTTCTACCCATTCCCTCTTCCAATACCAGCAAGTGCTACAGCAAAAAATAGAAACAGAATGATGTGTAGCTACAAAACACAAATAAGTATTTCTTTTTAGGTCTTTTCTTTATCACAACTATCATGCAAGCAGGCTGGCTTATATTAACCAGGAAATTTTTTTTCTGCAGTTAGGAAAATGTGAAAAAAAAAAAAAAAAGAAACAAAAAACCATAAAATATCAATTTCATGCAGCAACTTATACTTGTGTCAAGCTTTAAATAATTGCTCTGTATTTGCTTATTTTGCATCCAGAAAAAAAATCAATACAAATATTTTAATTTCCAGTTTCTTCTTATAAGTCACTTCATTTTTCAACATTAGATGCTAGGATCTCCATTCTCAGAAAGCTTGACTAAACTTAAACCAAGTCACTTTCAGTTCAAAGTATCCGAATTGAAAAGAAACCACACATTTAGCAAAACATCCCTCTCTGTTGCCACTCTGAAGCTGACATTACAATACAAATACACAAATACCTGGCACAGACACTGCATAAAAAAATTATAGAGTAATACTTTTTATTTCAGTTAAAAATAAGACACTTTCTATTTTTTTTACAAGTACTGGAGTCAAGAATGAAGTTGAAATCTTATTAACAAATTTTATTATTGCAAAATATTAATTTTTCACTTTGGGTTAAAATATTTGACACTGAGTAAAACCATCCAGCCCAACTGTGAGGGACAGTTAACGTCACCTTCATTTTGCCATCCTTTTCTTCTTCTAAGATGAAAAGCATTAATGTTGAAATGACCAATGACTATTCTACACTATAATGGGATCTATCCTGAGAAAGCCAAATTAAATAAGGGCTCTTCCAACTTATGATCTCATTAAAATGCTTGCTGGCAACAATTGTTAGAGTTGGACCTGTTACACAATACCATAGTCAGCATAGAACAAACATC
This sequence comes from Calcarius lapponicus, assembly GCA_039654755.1. NCBI lineage: Eukaryota > Metazoa > Chordata > Aves > Passeriformes > Fringillidae > Calcarius > Calcarius lapponicus. The sequence goes on from CM077481.1 coordinate 44,403,244, forward strand.
TTGGGGCACCTGATTTTCCCCAGACAATGGCAGTCTTTCCAGTTAATTTATTTATTTTGTAGCTACAAAGATTTTTGTATTACTTCAAGTCATAAACAATTTCTTAAGCTACATACCATATATTGATACATATTATTACTATTAACAGAAACACTATTTTCTGAATTTTTCATTTCATTTAAATCCCCTCCTTACAGAAAGAAAGGAAAAACTGAAGTACACAATCAAATCAGTCAAATCGCAGTAGTATTACATGCAAATGAATAAAAGGCTTTAATATCCACATACTTACTTGTGACCCATTTCATGGGCAATTGTAAAAGCCAGATTCAGACCATTGTCCTCTGCAATTATACATTTTCTTTTTTCACTGCACATTCCACTCAGGTATGCTATACCTAGGAAACACAACCACCATGTTAAATTATTTTTTTGTTATTACTAACTTTATATATTACAGCATAATTAGAGCCAAACAAGACTGAAACCTTGTTATGGTCAGAGCCATCCAAATATATACACGGATATCTGACAAAGGTGTACTTACTCAATTTGCAACCAGTGGTAATATTACCTCACAGTAATGATTAAATGGACTGCAATGTACAGAAAATGCATCCTTTAAAAGCATTGCTCAGTACCTTAATGAGATGTGATAGAACACGTGTATGAATGTCACATGTTGTACTGCTGTAAAGGAAAATAAATGTCTACAACAACAGGACACAAGTTTGAACAGGTACTTCCTCTGACAGAAGAACAGAGTGCAAAGCACAGAGTTGTGCCCCTACATTTATCACTACTAATTACTCATAAAGCATTCAGCATGTTAGTGGTTTTAAAAACATTTAGAAGAGTCAGATGTCCCAGAAGAGTTCACAGGAGACTGCAGCCTGTCAAACATATTTAGTGTAGAAGCTATAATACCTTTATTACATAATACCTTAGTTTTCAAAAAACCCAATGAAGCTTTAATGATAGGGGGTTTGAGTTCAAGCTCAGCTTCTTAAAAGTAGACTGTCTGTAACTGTAAAAGCTTGAGGAACATGAAGCTTAATTTGGGTAATGGCAAATTTTTCAGACCACAAACACATTTAGTGGGGATGATTGTCGTTGCTCCTTGTTTGAAAATCTGGAGTAAGCAATCAAAATACTGTTTCAAGCGTTTGGCCTTCTTCCCAGGAACTTCCTTCCAATGGAATGGTGCCCTCTGGTTCAGCATGTTTGCTGGATTATTTGCATGTAAAGGTCAAGTTTGAAATGTTTGACAGTGTTTGAAATTTAGTCATAATTATCATTCCAATTTAGTAAGATAAGCCATTCTTCTTACAGTCCAAATATCTGTCAGTCTGTGAGCACAACACTTCACCCACAAGTAGTAGTGAGCCCATCACTATTCTGCCAGCTTTTGAGTATTGCCCTGAAAAGAACTGGCTGAAAGCTTTTGGACTCAGAATTTTTGACAAAAAATGCTGTCCAGGACTAAACAAAACAATGCCAAATAAAATTTGAATAAGGCAGAGTATTTAGACTTTTACTATTTGTTTCCAAAATAGGGAATAGCCATCTGGGATACAAAAGAAAAAGCAAAATCTGGTCAGGAAAAAAAAAATGTAGTCCTTCAAATGAGACCTCATGCTAAATACAGATATCACTCATACTAACTTGAATAAAAAACAGAGAAGAAATGCTCTGAAATGTAATGTTTTATTTCAAATATGTTTTGTTGCAATGACTGAACTATAACCAAGAATATTTCTAAAATTTTGTGTCTTGTAGTTCCACAAATATATGCATCCTCTTTTAAGCTTTGATGACCAAACTGAAAAAGACAGAAAGACTTTTAATGCTGGAGCTTGAAGTAGTACAGCTGGAAATTGTACCAGAAGAAGCGATCAAGGTCCTGATTTCAGCCATCATCAGTGAACTTAAAAATTGGTCCAATAAAATAGAAAAATCACTCTTACCATAGACAAAACCCAGTACTGCATTTTGAAGTGCTGGGAGTGATCCTTTATTATAAGGCAAAACAAGTATTCAGAAATACTTTTCTTGCTGGTTTTGGTAGCAAGAGTTTATCACACAGCAGCTGGTAAGGAACTATGTTTTGAGTTTGTGTGAGAAAAGTGAGGGTAACACAGGGAGGTGCTACTTGCTGTTGAGCAGTGGTGACACAGATTCAAGGCCTCTCCACCTCCCCCTTGCACCACCTCACCACCAAGGGAGCTGGGGCTGGGCAGACACTGGCAGAGAGCACAGGCAGCACAGATGACCCCAGCTGAGCAGGTTATCCCACACCCTGTAGGGCTGTGCTCAGCAAAAAGAAGAGGCAGGAGGCTGCCAAGGGGCTGATGCTCAGGGACTGGCCAGCCTTTGGCTGGTTGGTGGTAAGTAGGTGTTTTCAGCAGCATCATCTTGCTTGGCATTTACTTATCTCTGTTATTTTCCTTCTCATTATTGCTATCATTATTACTGTTATTTTTATTTCAATTATGAAACTATTTTTATCTGAACCCATTGCTTTTTTCACCCTTACCCTTGCAATTCTCTCCTCCCATTTGTGGGGAGAGAACAAGCAGCTCTGTGGTGTTTAGTTGCCATCTGGAGCTCAGTCATGACAGTGTAGATGGCTACTCTCAGTTAGATAAAATTTAATTGCTGGGATCTGCAGAACGAGTTTCCCAAACTGCCCTTTTCCTGATGGGGCTCAGTACTAAGAGAAAACTGTATGATAATCTCTAGCTTTCTCAAGGGAAAAGGAAACCCCTAACCTTCTTCTAACCTCTAAAATGAAACCACTGCCCCCCCCCCCAAAAAAAACCCAAACACAAAAACAAATAAACAAACAAAACACACACACAAAAAACCCCCAAACCAAACCATAAAATATCAATTTCATGCAGCAATTTATACTTGTGTCCCTTGAAAATGGCAGGCTTTCCCTCTAAACCTCTCAAACAGCAGGTTTTCCATACAACAACATGAGTACTACCAGTTGCTGTCCACTATTCTGATTGCCCCCCCATTTACTCCCAAAGAATTACAAATGTTTCCATTTCATACCTATTCTGCAAAAGAAGCAGTCAGCATTATTAAGAATTTTCAATAATACTCATACATTGATCATATAATATTCATATAATACTCAAGTCAGGCTCATATCTATCCTCACATATGACCAAAAATGTTTTCATACTTGGAATTCTTTGAAGAAAATGGATAATGTTTGAATTTTATAAGTTTGGCAGACAAAACATAAGACTTAAATTTCATTGAGATTAAATTAGATTGCTGATTCTAGAAATGTCTGAAAGTATCAAAAGCAATTAATGCTTTATGACTTCTCCCTTATTAACTAAATTCAACCTCCTATGTGCAAGCCAGATTCAACAGCAACTACTGAGTGTATATCAGCCAACTACTAGCTGTGAAGTAGTCTCATGTCTTGTTTTTCATTATGGATTTCACATGTAGTAAAAAAGAAACTGACTTCAGTAAGCAGCTGCTCTTGCTTAGTTGTCTATGTATTAGGCAAGAGACTGAATTTCTTTAAATATATTTATGTTCAGTGAAGCTTCCTGAGACTTATTAACACAGCTGGAACTGCTCCAAGGTTAAATCCACATAAAAAAAAAAAAAAAAAAAAAAACAAAAAACAAAAAAACAAAAAACAAAAAAAACCAAAAAACCACCAAAAAAAACCCCAAAACATTAAAAAGTCACTGAAGAATTGCTCCCTTGTTATGACTAAGATATTCCTAGTGAAACCCATTTGCCTCAACACGCTGTTTCAAATTAAAACACTTAGTATCTGAAAAGTATTAGCTAGAAATCAGTAACTTTATCTCACTGACAGTATAGGGAAGGATCTGATTATTTATCTATAAAAAGCTATGGTTTGAAACAAAAAAAAAAACTTGATTGAATACGTGTCAAATGTAATACGTTCAAATTACTTCTCTCTGTGGATAACTTTTTCTCAAGTTAATTCAGAAGCAAGTACATGCCACATCAATTAGAAGAGTAAAGCTGTAGCTTTGCGCCTGAGAAGAAGTGCATAAGGGACTACATCTTCTTATCAAACGTGTAAATATCCAAATGACATAAATGCTGCTTCAAAAAAGTGGAACTTTACCCCAAGTCATAGCAGTAGTTTATTACTCCTGCTATTAGTGCTACCCTTAGAAGTGGGTGTTTCATTCTACAAACTATGACCATTTTTCTTGTTTGTTAATGAACATATTCATCAAATCACCAACCTACTTATTCTTTCAAATTAGGTGTACATCTACACCATTTCTGTTGAAAAGTGCTAGTTCATCTGACAGGGATGTTACACTTAACACCTCACCAGCTAAAGTATCTGAACAAGTCTGTTAGCTTTACCTATTCATTCACGGCCAGCTGCCTGAAACATAAACCCTCTGCCTGCATTAAAAAGGCAATTGTCACCCTTTACCCCAGGAACAAAAACTCCACAGTAAACAAACCCCAAACAGAATCACAGTAAGAGACATGCACTCAAGCATACAAACATTGTCTTCCTTACAGTGACCATAAAACACTTAGGTATGACTGCAATACTGCATTCTGAAAGGCTAGAAAATGGTTCTTTTCCTTTTTCAGTGAGCACTGTAAAAATAGAGTTAATATTCTGGAACTCTAACCACCCAAATTACTTACTCATCCCACTTATATTTCTTTTCCTCTGAACTTCCTTGGTTTCGCAAGATACTAAAAATTTTTTGTCATGGCGTTAGCCATGCATTTATTCAGAACTTCCAATAGCATGATATTCATTTGAATTATCAGTGGTGCACAAAACTCACAAGCCACTACAATAGAAGCATAATTTAAAGCCCAAGTACATCTGGCTTTTGATTCACAAATAAATATTTTACAGTAAAATATTTAAAATATATTTCAAATTAACTGAAAAATCAATGGGCTTGTCAGCATAAAAATCATTATTTAACTGCGCTTGATTTCTAATCTAACAAATTATTTTTTAGCAGACCTGCTAAAAAAGCAGACCTTTTTTTAAAAAAGCAGGAAAAAAAGGTTTTTCACCAAGTGGACACTTCAAAGTCTAATTAGCACAAGCTGTTCTGAAGAGAGTCACAGATGACCTCCAGGAAAAACAAGTTTTGTCAGTTGTCTGTGAATCAGCAGCTCTTAATCACAGCAGTAATCAAAACAAGACAGTTAACAACCAGAAATCCCAAATACAAAATGCAAAGCCCAGGAATATTTATTTTTCTCTTTTTAAGTGTGCAATATAACAGCGAGGGTAAATATACGTATACGTGTGTATGTCGTATCTTCACAAAAACACATCACCGCAAGACATCAGAAAAATAATGGGATACAATCCAATCAGCTTTTGTTGCATTATTCCCAAATGTAACTTAAAATTTATTCATGTCTTTTACTATTTTATTATTTGTGTACGTCTTAGAAAATCCCTGCTTTCAGCAGAACATCAATAACTACACTAATTTATATGTACTAATAAGTGTGTGATTTTATGTTTCAGAACAGACTACTAAGCTTACTCCTATGCCTTGACAGAAACTGCTGCACTTTAATCCTTAAAGCAGGGGAAAAAACTAAAAATGGAGGGCATGTATGCATGCCATAACTGCAAAAATAAATTTTGAATGTGTGTTTACACAGTTTTACGTTTTTATTTCTTGCAACATCTGAAGGGTCCACAGGCCTCTAATATGCTGTTGAGAGGGATGGGATGGCAAAAGTGCTGGAAGATACTAATTTTCTTCTAAAATGCTGCCCACATGGAAAACATTTCTTCCAAGATGAATACACAGAGGAGACAGTAAGTAAATTTTTCCCACTGCCCATTCCTGGCTTTTGCTGACAAAGGATGTAGGGATGCCCTGAGCTAAAGGCTGGCTCCACTGGTACAGTCAACTTTTACAGCCAGCAAAGTACTTAATTCTCTGAATTTGGGTATTCCTTCTTACCTGCATCTACCTGGGTCTATAACGTGTCATGGCAAATAACTCCAGAGTGTAGTTCCTACAACAGTACATATTTCTCCTTTTATGAAGACTGCAGAGAGGGTGTTCTAACTCAAATACAAAGCTCTATTCATCTGTTAAAAGTAATTTATGCCCTCCTAGACCTCTGTCAGCAATTGCAATGATCAAGTGAGAAGATCTAGTGAATTTAGCAACTCTTCTGGCAGAGGCCATTTACATGTATTTGTTATCTTATGTCCCACTGCATACCTTACTTATTCTTGCACTACTACAGTCTTCCAGACAAAAGTGGTTATAGTCAAAGTGACTATTGTAGCATGGGATAATAGAAGACCAACATAATGATTTTTCTGTGGTTTTCTATTCTTTCCTGCTCAGTCCTAACATTCAGTTTACTCAGCTGATCATAAGGACCAATGTTACCCTGGGTACATTGGGAAGAGCATGGCCAGCAGGCTGAGTGAGGTAATCCTGCCCCTCTACTCAGCTCGAGTGAGGCCACACCCCAGCGCCATGTGCAGTTCTGGGGCCAAGACAAAGAGCTACTGCAGAGGATCCAGTGGAGGAAACAGAAGTGATTTGTGATCTGGAGCATCTCTCTTATGAGGAGAGACTGCAGGAGCTGGGCCTGTTTAGTCCACAGAAGAGAAAACTGAGAGGGGACCTTATTAGTGAATACAAATATCTCAAAGGCAAATGCCAAGAGGATGGTGCCAGACTCTTTTCCAGTCACAGGACAAGGAGCAATGGCCATAACCAAAACACAAGAAATTCCACCTCAACATGAGGAAAAACTTCTTTACATTAAGGATGTCAGAGCACAGGAACAGGCTGCCCAGGGAGGTCGCAGAGTCTCTCTCTTGGAAGACATTCAAACCCACCTGGACATTTCTTTTTTCACCAGCTCTAGGTGAACCTGCTTTTGCAGGGGGATTGGACTGGATGATCTCCAGAAGTTTCTTCCAACCCTAACAATTCTGGGATTTTCAGAGAACTGGCCCTTACCATTCTCTGAAATCTTTCATCAGCGGCAGCAACACCCATGACTTCACACATATAGGCTGAAGAGTAGTACTTTTCTTAATATAGGCATTACCTTGTCTATACTTCTACCTTCTTTTTCACTTCCTTTTCGGTATCTTGATATCTGTCAACAATTCTTTTTGTCAGTTATTTTAACTGAACTATCCAGACTGCTTCAAACCATATGAAAGCATATGCAGGCTATCACTTCCAAATAGTTTATGAAGCAAGGCAGCTCTGAACTCAAGGATACTTTCCTCTGGTGTAAAAACTGACAAATAATTCCCATGTCATCTTTTTTTAACTTATAAGCCACATGTAAAAATTTCTTAAAAATGTAAAGGAAAATATTTAACGCCATAACACACTATCACTGAGTACAGTCAGTATACTTCTAAAATATTTTAATTGCCCCTCCCCCCCTTTTTCTTTTTTTAAAGGCAACATCACCAAGTGGAAAACTTGTCCATAAAAGTATGCATGAACAGGAAAAGACACAGATGGAAAAGAAAACTGCATAGTGTTAAAAGAAAAGCTGAAAGCCATAAATTTGAGAAAGTCACAACTTCCTTTTCTCCTCATTTCACCTTCTTTCTGTAATCTAGAAAGAGAAAAAACCCCAACTTGAACAGATTGTATATAATTAGTATTAAAGAGGTCCTAAATGATTCTACTCAGAAGAAAGTATGAAAAATTGGATATGAAGTTTTATGCAATAAACATTTTCTTTGCTTCATATTTTGTCATACTATGAATATGAAAGAAAAAACAAATGTAACCTTTCCAAGAAGTAACTCAATCTTCTAAGAAATTGAAACAGTTTACTTTAACTTCCTCATGGCATAATTTTCATGAGCAACTTTTCTAGATGTTTGTTTTACATGGCATAGAAAATTAGTAAGAATCGATCTAAATTTATAAATTAAATATTTGGACAGAAGTAGAAATGTCTATTTTTAGGACTTACACAATAAAGACTTTCAGTTCCTAAATTACCAGGGTAAATTGTAAGAGTGCCTCATGAAACCTTCATGGAATTGCTGTATACAATCAAATAAGATGTGGATTTGAAGACACCCCACTTAATTTGGCAACAAAACTGAATAAGGCTCACCTAGTAAAGGGAAAGTTTGTTACTTAAAGAGCCAGCAACAGGTTGCAAGCTTAGCATGAGAACAGCTCTCACCAAATACATGCATAAATAACTTAAACTTGAGATATGCTTTTCACTGATGCATTGGGTAGACATGACAGATACGCAGCTTACTTTGAATGATTATCACATGGCCCAGATAATGAGTTTGGGCCTGCTTCCTACCATAAAACTGTTTATGTACACCAACAAAAGCCTTTGTTACTCTGCAAAATGGTGAGATGGATGACAGTGAACACTGCATTATACTACAGGAAGTAATTTTAATAATTCAAACTTGCTTTCTGTCTTACAACTTCTTGTACAACTACATCTTCTTTAAAGGTGGGCAAGTGACAATGTTGCTTGGCAGTCTTTCAGGCTTTCCCACAGAGACCCTAAGGAAAGACTGCTATGAATGGATCACCACTATGACCGAGAAGTATATAAACCAAAGAATACACTTCCCTTTTTTCTTCTTTACCTTTGTGACTGCATGCACCACTAATCCAGACATCTACACTTGTGTAGTGGTACAAGGTGACATGCTGTGAAGGCTGTATCTTACTCATTTAACTGTCTCTCTGCTTCTGAGCACATACATATATTCACTTTTCTTTTTCTTCTCTTTTGGTCTTTATTTAGTTTATCTTTCATTTTTCTTTTTCAAACCTGCTTTTCTTGAATAAACCCGTTTATTAAAAAATAAAATTACCTTTTGATTTCTGGTCAGGAAACCCCTAAAAGAGGTTTGGTGGCAAGGGTGATGTACTTATGAAGCTGAGCAAAGAATGTAGGGAATGAGTGATCACAGCTGCTGCAAAGAAAACTGAACCCAAGAAGGACTGGAGAGCTAGTTTTAGATAAATGCCTATATCAGTTCAGTGGATTAGCTGCTTGTGGAAATGTTTATGCCTGAGTTAATCAAAAGAGTGTGAATGGCTTCTTGAGTTAGCCAGCCCAGCAAGGGGTAAGCGCATATGTAGCTCAGCTCAAAAGAGAGTATAAAAACTGAATAACTGACAAAATGAACTTTGACCAGAGCAATGGACTTGAGCAGGCTTTAACACACATATTCCTTCCCAGCACTGGGGGATGCTGAGCATCATGACAGTGAACATATGAGGGCCAACAGTGAGAATGAGATTTGTACTGTGATCCCACGGTGTATTGCAATGGCTACACAATGGCTTGCACTGATTTCAGTATGTTGCCATATCATTTTCTGCTAAATCAAAATCCTACACAATATCAAATGTCTTCAGGTAAGTACATTTTGTTTTTAACATTAAACCCTCCTTGTGTGGAATACCTAATAGAACCTGGTCATAGAATTCTGACCCTCATGAATTCAGAATACCCATAGAGGGTATTCTTTCAAAGATAAAAGAAAAAGTAATACTGTTCTATACAGCATCCTTACAGAACTAGCCTTTTCTAAAACATATTATCTTCCTTGCTGTTTTCAGCTTGAGTCAAGCTCTGTTCAGTTCCTGGAAAATAATCTTAGAGCATGAAACTCTCAGAAAGCAAGTGGGACCACTGTGAACATCTGGAATATGTAAGTGGCTATATCCGTGTTTAACAGTGCTGCCACACAAAGGCTTGATAGAAGAGGTCTTGAAAGTGAAAATTCTCTCTGAAGTTCTTTTAAGAGACAAATTATTCCTCAGATCATTTAAAAATAAATTTCCCATTTTAAAAACAGATAACAAGAAAAAAGTATTATGAGACCTGCATTTTTCTTTCTAGAACACTTTTACAAATAAAACACCTGATACATGGAAGCAAATCCTTCATGCTTAAACAGCCTGAGTAGTGTTGGATGATTTATATCTGGTATTTGTCCATTCAAAAATAGAAGGCACAGATTTACTAGGACAAGTATTTAAAAAGAGTTAACTTAAAGAAAAAGAGAGAACAAGTTCATTTTCCAGCCCAGTATAATTGTACTTTGTAGTACAATTATAGTCCAAAATTTAGGAGGCTTATAAACTTAAGTTTCTCTTAGGACACGACTGTAAAGGGGGAAGTAGGAACAGAAGTTTCTAGTGTGAATTCAAAGGAACATATCTGTGCCAAAAAGGCAAGTGAAATTTTTGCCTAGAATACCACAGTGTAGGAAATCACAGTTTGAATACCTGCTATTACTAAGAAAGAGAAACAGACCTCATTTGATGAAGACAACTCTTCCTAATAATTTGTTACAGCTTTTGTCTCAGATGCTTTCTTGCTGCTGCCAGTTTTTAAGTTACCTTTTTTTTTTAATTTAATCACTATTTAAACATATTTTTATAAAATAACATACATAAAGGCTTGGTCAACTAAAAAATACATTAAATGTCTGGAATACATGAAAACACCCCAACATTTTCTTTTAAAATATATATTTTTTAAAGCCTTATAATTTGATGTCATGGGCCCTGGCTCAAGGAAATAGGAAGTACAGTGCACAGAAACAGCTTGTTGATTAAACGCTGATGTAAGTTTTAGAATTCCAGGGAACTATGCAGGGGCTTTAAAAGTTAACCCAGTTTCAAAGATCTATTCTGAGGCAGCCTTTATTTTCCAAATGGACATTTGACATAAAATTTCTGCAACCTTAAAAGAATTGTGCTGGCCTTAAAACTTGAGTGCATATGTCAATTAAAGATTTAATGTCCTCTGTTATTTGTAAATAGAAAAAACAAAAAAGCAGAAAATACTTATTGCACTCTTATTTTAATGAAAATGCTGTATGTTTACAACTCTCTCTTATCTCTGATTCTGCCTCTGAAAAAATTTGCCTCTTCCTCTAAAAAATGTGACGACTAAATGTAGTCCTGGAACACCAGATGGTACAATTAGTTTTCAGAACTGCTTCCACTGCTGTGCAGTGTGAGTTCACTTTAACATATTTTAGACTACTGTGAGTCTACAAGTCGATACACTTGGGTCAGCATCACAGAGTAAAATGCATACTGGAATTAATTAAGAATTCTGTTACTCTGTCCAACTAGTGAAAATACTCACCCAGGCAATTATGTCTCTTCTTGCCTTCCTGATAGCTGGATTTCAGTTCTGACACGCATAAAGTGTGCAGCTGCTAAAGGTGCCCCCACATTCTGTACTCTACACACAATGCAACACCTTTGAATTCACCTCCTGTCTCATTCCATCAAATCTTTTTTTCTCCTGAATATGTTCCCTAAGCTTCTGTAATATCAATTCCTCATGCCAGCTTGATCTACTCACATCACTGATGTTTTTCCTGGTCTTAAAAGAATTACAACCTTGATACACTTTTAAGCTGATTCTCCTGCAACTTACTTTCTGGTGCCTTCTTCCTGGAAGGTGGCTAGTGCCACCCCCTATGCAACACACCAGTGTGAAATTGCTCACATAATTTTCACCCTAAAATACATTATTTTTATTTATTTTTTGTTCCTGCAACAAACTATGAGGAAAACAAGACTGTCTTGCTTTCTTTTGTAATTTATTTTACTATACCAATGTTATGAAAATGACTTGTGTTACAGAAATAGAAAATTATTCCTTGACACAGAGGGCTTCAGCACAGTAAAACATTTCCTCGTTTTCTGCATCCAGAGTGATTTCTGTAAAGCATTTCTCATGTTTTTAGGATACACTCAACTTAAAAATTATACAAAAGTGATTATTTTACTGTTCCTGAGATCAAACTTAAAGAAAATAATCAGGACGTTTTTCCCCATTTTTAATGGGGTGCTCTCTTTTATGCGAGACAAGGGGCAGCTAGTGGCACTGAAAGAGGTATAAGTCTGGTTTATCTTTTCACTTTTATTATAATGTACTATTCTATGGCCAAAGCTTTTGCAGTTTGTGCTATCTGAGTTTTTTGTGCGAAACTGTACTTTGTTTCACTAAAAGACAGATGCACTATAAGAAAGCAACTGCTCTTGGGGCTGTTTATAGCTTAAAGTACTAGCACATATTCCAGAAAATGTTAATTGAATAGCCAATTGTTCCTTTATAAAGAAAACAAGGACCAGATATGGATGCATTAGCTTAGTTAGTACCTTTTGATAAATGAGAACAAAGGAAACACTACCGTGAGAAGAGTCTTCCACCATACCTCTTTGTAGCTAAAATAATTTGATTTAAAATTACTATTTTTATCTGCAGATATTCAACCAGTATTTTGTCTACACTGGTATAACTAAGGCTATGTTGTTTCATGCTGTATTATCACACATGATGAAAGCATTTATGCTGCCCCAGTAAGGGTCAGTGTTAACTGATTGATGGCACGATCTGATGAGTTTCTTCAAGTACGTGTCTCAGTGCTCCTGCAAACTGTTTTCACTTCATAAATTCCTGGAGTTTGTTGGGATGATTCTCAAGAAGTTTGATTTCAATGAAAGCAAGCTGAATAGACTGAGAGGATCAGGTCTTTCTTCTCCCAGGGTACCCATTACAATCCAAAATAACCTTTACAAAGTCTGCAAGATGCAAGGTAATTGAGAACCAGAATGCAGCATTAGCCCCTGCTTGAGAAATCAAGAGTAAAAGGAGGACTTACTTGATGTTTAATTCAGTGTAGGGTACTACCACCCTGAGAAAAACTTCAGTATAGACTCAAAACAAGCTACAAAAAAAAAAAAAAAAAAAAAGAAGAAAGAAACAAAAAACGTTGTTGTCACTTAAATGCTACAAAAGGGAGCTATGAAACAGATTCAAACTGAAAGTCATCCCAAAGTTATTCAAATTAAAAGTGAGACCTGGCCCTATCCCTCTGTTCTATTCTGCTGATGTTTGTGGAGCACTTTTCCTTGTGTTTTGACAAGCTAGATGCAGTTTAATAGATCATCTGCAGTTCTCTCCACAAATACGGAGTTCTTTTTGTCTCCTCCTCAGTACCACTGACTTCCAATCCCACTCTTCAAATAGATGTGGTTTTTACCATCTAACTCCATCACACTGCTTTTCCCCTCACCATTATATAGTTACAGGATGCAGAAACTGATGCAATAGTTGCAAGGAGCTACCTGCCACTCTGAAAACATTGTTCTGAAAACATTTCCAGTAAAAAAATACCAGGAGTCCCTAGTGCACAACACTATATAAAGCTGAATATTCATGCATTACTTTGCAAATGCTTCTTTTAAAGGGATAAAGACACTATACACAAACATATCTATGAAGAGCTGAACACAAGACTAATATTAGCAAAATGCATGCTAGCCGGAAAACAACTATTTTACAACCATATATTTTGAATCCCTTTAATTTGTAATGTGTGACAGAACATTTTATTTTTTTATTTTTTAAATTTAATTGTATGCATGATACATTAAGGGAAGAACTATTCTTTAAACAAACTAATATAGCATATATACTGGTATTATAGCATACAGAGTAACTTATTATTGATGCACAATTGTTTACAGCTCCAACTCACATGATTTTATATTTTTCATCTTAAAAAAAACCCATAAAAGATGAGTAGTGAAGTTGTAAAATCCAGGAGACAATGAAAGATATTTTTAAATGCCCACAGCTGCTTGGACCTGATTCAGTTTTTCAACAATTTCAATGAATAGACTGACACAAAACATAATTCACTGTTTAATGCATTGAGAGGATCTCTAAATCATGCATGTTTTTATCTTTTGCAATCTGATTAGCAAAAAATGGTAAATTTTCTCCTGGTGAAAAAATTCTGTGTAATCCTAAACAAGCCATGCCCACTTCTGTCCTCTGCTTTGTGTCTCAATGCCCATGCCCATGCCCCTTGGCATGAGCATCTCTTGTGTACCATGGCAGTATTGCTCAGAGGCTTCACTCATTTTTCACTTCTGTATCTGGCATGCTTAAGTGAAGGATCACCACATGAAGTCAGAAAGTACACACTGTTCACAAGACAGACACAAATTACGGTGATAATTACCCTGCAATTTCCTTCTCTTTTCTCTAACACATAGTAAATATGCACCATATAATACATGGGCTTCCTTTGTCCTCACTTTGGAGTGGCTTTTTCTAATGGACACAGGAATTTTGTCTATGGACAAAATTCTGAACTGAAGTTCCAGGTTGAAACATAAATATTTTGAATGCTATTCAGTGTAATGTGAAAATTCTTACATATAGTACATATAGTACATCTCTCTATATTTCAACTTCCTTTGAAAAAGGATTTTAAATACCTCAGATAAATTGAAACGAAACAGAAAACAAAATAAAATTAAAGACATACCTAGAGGTGAACCAGCATAATCTGTAGAAAATGAAAAAGTTTTACTGCGTTTTCACAGAAAGAATATGAAACTACAAAGGCCTGTGGATAGCACTGAGGCATATTACACCACCCCTTACTCAAGTCAAGAGCCAAATTCAGAGCTTGATCTTGCAGATGAATCCACTTGGATTTAAACATATGTTAAGAACAATGATCCCATGTAAACTAAATGAGAAAGAGCACAACTAAATCTGAACAGGAATGTGCAACAGGAATTAGATACAGGTATAAACTAATAGTTATTATTTCAATATAGGAAAAAAATAATGTCTAAACTTAGAGATATTTCAAGACAGACACTATCTGGAAAAGTTTATTTCTTTAGTAACTGAGGAATGATTGCACCTTTAATACTATCTTAACAAGAGTGCATTTATTTTTTATTTAGAACTATTACACAAATAAACAGCTATTATACAAATAAATAGTACCAAAGGCAACAATCCACACCAGCACTATCAACAAATACACAATTTTATCCGGCACATCAAATGAGCAACATGTTTTCAGCCTCAAATATACCTTGAAATAGAACATTCAGAGGCTAATGGAAGTTCAATACAGAATGTCATATATTTTCTCAGCTCTACCTAACATTTACATAGACTTCATTGTAAAGATCTGAAACTATATGTAAACATGAAAATTAACCTTCCCATCCTCCTAAACACACTCAAAGGCCCAACTGCTTCTAAGACAGACTGTTAACACACTTAGCAAGAAAGCAGTAAGTGACCTCTGTAGTATAATCTGAAAAGCAAAACATAAAACACCTTTTTTCTATTACTTTCAGCTCTCTAAATATATTGGTTAACTACTTCAAAGTAAAATAGCATAAAATAAAGAAAACAAAGGAGTTGCCTGCATCAAGTCCTTGATCAATCATTTAATGAAGAAAAAACTTGTTTTTTAAGTATGGTAAGGGTCACTAATTAAAAGCTTAGTGATTATGAAATTGCAATCAAGAGTCCATTCAGACAGATTCATTCTCTGTCACGCCACTGCTGTTGAGATTAATTAAGCTTTAAACACTTTAAATAAAGCACTGGAAAATGAAACAATCTGATGTGTTGTAACCCAGTTATTTTGTGTCTGAAGTTACAACATTGCTTGAAAACAAAGGTTTGCATATCTTGATGTGAAAACTTATCTCTCTGGTCTCACTGGAGTCTTGTCATATTCCGACTCAGTAAGATAAGAAGCAAAGTAAGATAGGACTGCATCTTAAAGAGTTTTGCTGGAAACATGAGGTTTAATAATTTTTAGAGCTGAATTTAATATGAAAATAATAAAGTTGTGGATTGTAACAGCAACGTCTGGATGTAATGACTGAGCACATGTACTGTAGTTAGCACGCTGCATTCCTGAGAAACTGCACCAAGCATGCACAATTCATTTCATGTTTTATGACATAAGAAGTAAATTCTATTTACTTATTTTGCTTTGATTTTTCACATTTATTGGAATTCAGAATTAATTAGGATCTGTTTTGCTGTACTTACAGACATGTAACCCACCGACAAAACCAAATTTTATTCTGTAGGCTGTAGAAGTAAAATTTTTCCAATTATTTTTCTAAAATCTTGTGCATTGAAGGTACTTGTATACTAAATACACTGGACTATCATATGGATATTGCTTCCTAGGGAACTTTTGCATTTCTACAGAAGAAAATCAATGTTCAGAAGTCACATGTGAATAATGGAGCTACTGAGGCATTTGCAGGTACTAACTACACATCTCAGCTACCGTGCTTCTCTTTTAGAAGAAACACAAGTCCAGGAATTAAAATTGAGTGGGATCTCTTCGTCTAGCCTTTTTATAAAAGCACTTACAAGATGGTCCTGCTCTCACTGTATGAGGTGCTCCTCTCTATGTAAGTCTGTGAACTATTATTATCATTATTTTGCTGGAAAAGAGAACGTTGCATGAATGCAAAATCTTGTGCATTGTAAAGGTTATGTGAATGACTTAAGATTAGGTTAGACATTGGAAATCTCTACAGGAAATCTTCAGCAGATTAAATTGCAAGCCCAGTTCTCTGAATGTCAGCTATCTTACGGAAAAGAAAAAATATCTTTCCTTTACATAGGATACATTCTTAGAGTATCTATTGTTCAGTGGGACAAATCAATTCAAAGAGCAAAACTCAGACCTTAAAATGCTTTTGCTGTTTTTGCAAATTTTGTCTAGCATCAAAGAGATATGTCAGAGAACATTTAAGACCTAGGAAATTTAACAGACTGTAGTTATGCCTTTGCTGGGAGAAAATTGCTGTAATTGTTTCTCATCATCCAATCTGTCATTCAACTGCCCTCCTCCCACTCTGATTTCCCCATGGCACCAAGAACAGTAACATGCATAACAAAACCAAGCAAATTAATTACACTAGTAATGAATATCTGAAAAAATTGCTGGTGTACATCTCTATGTACAGGTAACCTTAGTCAACAGAATTTTAAAATGGTATAAATTCATAGAATATTCAATTACTTAAAATGTAACACCTTTCACCTATATCCAACTAGACTGTGAGCAATGCTGAAATGTTAAAAAACCTTGATGTTGCAAAAATATTACAAGCCTCATTTTTCTATCCTTAACTGATTTCATCCTCTAAGCATTCTTCCTGCACTTCTATCTGCAAGACTGACTGTACTTTGCTATATACAGAGCAGGACCTATACATAGGTTCTATATTCCATCCTACATGGTAGTAGTCCTAGCCCACACCCCAGTCTCACCTGTTTCCAAAAATGCACATCAACTTCAGGACATACCGTAAATGGGAGGCTCTGGGATTTTTGGATTCCTATTTGCCTTGACTGATTAGAAACCCTCCTATACCCTGCAAGTGATTCGGAACTGCTGCAAGAGTGTTTCTTCAATAACTGACTCAACAAAAGTAACAAGCAAAAAACAAAGACTAACAAAGACTAACCCTGTCAGCATGGCTTATATCTCAAAGGCTCCTGTTCTGCAGCCCGCAGGTACTTGAACAAGGTCTGAATCAGCAGCATCAAGTGCCCAGGGGAGTCCAGAACACAGCTCAGCATGAGGAGGTTCACTGCAATTCCCAACAAACTGCTACCAGCTAGTTAGGCTGAGGGCAGCTGTGCCAGACTACAACAGAGCGGTAGTCTGGATAAGATGAGGGAGGCCAGATGAATGGATTCAGATGAGGATGCACAGGGAAACAGACTTCTTCAGTTTACTTCGGCTGGGCTGCTGCCTGTGTTCTCTGCAACTTCTTTGGCTGCTTGTTCCTTGGTAACCAGCCCTAAGCATTCATCTTCAGTATTTCCAGCATTAACCCTCACTGGACATGGATAGTCTGCCCAATTCCCTATTTCTGTCATATCTCTTAATGCATAGAGCTGGTCTAAACCTTTGTCCCTAGGGTAAAAGTTTGGAGGAAAACTCCAAATTCTTTATATTAAAGATCGATCGCTTTCATATTAGGAAAGAAAAGTAAATAAATCTATCTTTGGCATTTTTCTAAGTTGGATGGAAAATATGTTCTTTCACTTCATTTTTGTTTGTGGTCTTTATCGTGTATATGTTTGTCTGATTCCTTGTATCCATGCCATTGAGCTCCTCTGCTCCAGAACAAAAACGTGATGGCGCCTTAATTTTCTGCTTTTTTCTTTTTTTAATCTACATCACTACATGTTACCAAATTTAGAAATTTTTAATATACTGTATTTATGCCCAAAAACAATCTGACAAGTTTTTAGAGGAATTCTGTTTAGAGATTGCATTTTATTGTAAAAATGCTTTTTAACAAACAGTTTAGATAGAATCACATTTTTATAGCTGTTGTTTTAACTGAAAATGTTGTCTAAAAAATAAATGACCAAAACCGAAGAAGTTTTAGCAGATTAACAGGGCTCCAAACTGATGCCAGTACAAGACAAGCATCATTTTAGAATATTTCCACGCCTGTAACACTGCATTCGAAGAACACTCTAGTACAGTGTTGCCACAGAAGACATTAGGTAGTAGCAAACAACAAATCTAATCCAAAAGAACTATGACTTAGAGAGTCACAATCTTGATTGCTGAAGTGGAAATGTAGAGAAAAGAAAGGGAAATTAAAAATGTGCTTACACTTGCTTCAATAAATAGTCTTTCTGTATTTACTTTTAAGCCTACTTGTTGAGAAAATACCTGTCGAGATATCTGTTTTCAGTGAGAAAATATCTCTTTATTTTCCTCTCATAAAGGGAGGAAATATCGCTTCATTTTCCTCTCTTGCAATATCCCAATAACAATTTTCCCAATGAATAATTGTTCGTCTGAATTACTTCAATATGATAATACCAGAAGAATTACACACAAGAACAGTATAGCATGCGCAAACTCCAGTTTGCATTTCATGCTGATTCTATTGCAATGCACTTCTCTGGAAACCGAAAATTAAATTACTTCTTAAATTTTTTAGAAATTCACTGGGATGTCTACACTCATAATTTTACCTGTCATCAGCCCAAGAAAAAGAATAACATTCCAAATCACCAAAAATTCAAAAGGTAGCTTCCTCTGACTAAGTTAACAAAACTTGCTTGAAGGAGAAACATGCTATGATCCCAAAACCCAGTTGTCTTCTGGGGGAAAAGAACCTTGGACAATTACATATCTAACACAATCTTTTCATTAGCTAAACTTAATTTAATTTTTATAAAAACATCTTGATATTTTTCCACCCTCAGAGAAATCATCTGTTATAATCACAGGATGTCCCTGGTGATCATACTGAAAAATAAGGTCAGAAAACTCTCTTTAAACTATAGAAAAACTGTAAGAATCAAGGGAGCAGTATGACATGAGCACTTCTGTGCAGGAACAAGGGAGAGAAATGAAGCAGAGATAAGGGAGACATATAAGGGAGACTAATGAGCAGAACAGGAGGGGCAAAAAGAATAAAAAATGCAGCCAACCAACCAATCAGAGGAAGCCCAAGAACACTTGGATCTGGTCAATTTTCAGCCTGAAACAATTGCTTTGTGGTTCTCCCCCCAGAATGAATTTGACAGTGGCTGCAACAATTGTCAATGCTGAAATCAGAATAGCTTTGCAGAAACCAATTCACCTGGGCTGACTGATACCACATAAGAGTCTAGCTTAATGTTACACAGAAACATGGAGTAGGTAAGGGAGGCAAATATCTGAGTTACTCTGGATTTACACTATGAAATAAGAAAGCAGACCCTCAACTTCATGGCTACAGCAGAGATTTCCAAACATTTCTAGCAATAGGGAAATACTTAATATTGAAATAAATACACTCTACTTCCTAAATTTCAAGACACTGTGGGAAAATCAAATAAAATTACTGAAATCATTCCTCTCTTCCTATCTACTTTGCAAAACTATAAAATATGAAGTATTAATGAGTTTTGGAATCACAAAATGGTTGGACAGGACCTTAAAGATCATCTAGTTCCAACCCCCCTGCCGTGAGCAGGGAAACCTTTCACTTAGATCAAGTCGTTCAGGGGCCCATCCCACCTGGCCTTGAACTCCCACAACTTCTCTGGGCAACCTGTTCCAGGGCTTCACTACCCTCTGAGTAAAGAATTTCTTACCTACACCTAATCCACACCTGACCTCTTTCAGTTTAAAACCATTTCCCCTTGTCCTGACACTATCTGCCTGCATAAAAAACCCTTCTTCCTTCTTTTATAAGTCCCCTTCATGTACTGGAGGGCCACAATGAGGTCTCCCCAAAGCCTTCTCTTTTCCATGATGCTTGGTCTACAAGATAGACAGATTTCTTTTCCCTAAGATAGCAATATTTTGACAACCAATGCAAATAATGTTTTTTATTGCTATAGAAGAAAAATCCTGTATTTTTTCACCTTAAATGCTTTAATGAAGGAATATTTAGAAGATTATCACCACACATTTTGTTCAAAATGATTAATGTTCAATAATTTTGTTCAAAATAATTATTTCTAGGGAGGTTTGTCATATGGTTTTGATTTTTTCTGGTTAACAGAGTTCTCAGTTAATTATATCTTTAAACCATTAAACCTTCATATAAATCACTGTTATTTTAAGAGACAACGAAAAAGTACTTTTTGAAGAGCGCATAAGTTTTTTCCTTTCTGTAGAACAAGACTGGAAGTACAAAAAAGTGTGTCATTTGCCACCTAAATACATGAGAATTTTGTCTACATAACAGAATACTGGTGCTTTCTCTCTCTCTGGCTTAAGAGGATACTCACGTCCAGTCTGAAAACTCTGAGTTTAGGCACGTAATGACTAAACAATAAATCCAGTATTTGTCTGCTTAGACATCACTGCAAAGAACTATTATCCAACATGACAACCCTTTCCAATAATGAGGTCTGTCCTGTACATGCTCCCTTCTCATAACTTTCATTTCTGAATTGCCAAATGCACTACAAAGATCACCTTGCCTGCCTCACATTCCTGTAAGGAATATTATATTAATATTTCAGAGATAATTGCCGTATTCCTCTTTTTATGGTAAAGAAGAGTCTGTACTGTGCATTCTTCTGAACTTTTTGGGAGGGGGGAAGGTAAGGCAAGGTCTGGACATTGGGAAATTGTATAGTACACTAGCATTTGTCATTTACCATCTTTGGCAAATTCTTTAATTTACAGCATGTGGTACATCCCTGGAATGTACTGTCTCTTTTTGCCTATAAACTTGTTGCATGAATATAGGAAGATCAAACTGCCCTTCAATTACTTTCAACAAACCTTTACTCATGATATAATCTAAAATCTTCTGGTTTTCCTAGGGGGAAAAAAAAGAGTACATACCAAAATGAAACAACCTTATACATATACTTTCAACAATTTGGCATTATAGCCCTGTTAGCCTTAAAATAATTTACATTATATATGACTGACATCAATATAACTTTAAAAATTCTATTCAAGAGGAATGTGCAAAGTTTTTCAACACTCTTCCTTAGATGAGTTCCAGAATTATGGTAGACAAGATCCTCAGAAAATTATCTTCTAAACCGTGAGCACGGACACACAGTACTGTAACTACTTAGGGAAGAAATGAAGCCCAACATCTATGGAAAGGCGCTATTATTCATCTGAGGAAATAATTATTGAAATTTAAAAAATAAATTATGAAACATAGGAAAACAATGACCTTTGCTTTTGCTGCACAATTGTACCTGTATGGAAAGAACTATACATACAAACTGTGGTTCAGTTCCTGAAGAAACCACCAAACAATAACACAGAGAATGGGAAATTCCACAATAGCCCATCCACAAAATGCCAGATCATTCAGTCAACGTCTACATCATTTTGCTTGTCAATATTAAGACAATATTAAGTTAAAATTCTTTACTTCCTGTGCTCTCAACAATTAATAGATTGCCACATTTTCAAGTTTCATCCCAGCTTGTTCACCACAGACCTGTCAATTACTGATACTTGAGTAAGTTTAATCTTATCCAATTTAAATTCTATGGACAAATTCAGAGACAAATAGCTCTCCTACTACCTTCAAGCTTCAACCAAAGAAAAACATTGTTCAGGAAAAATCCTTAAATATATTCACTTCAATTCTGAAATTCAGGAAGCAGCCTATCCTGATTTAGATATACTGGAAGTACTCCAGATTTAAATTTCAGTTTAAATCAACATAAAATGATGAAGACTTCTTGTCACATTGCTTCCTTTTTCAGCTGGAAGTAAACATTTTTGCACAAGTGAGTCAAAAATAAATGCCTCCAAACAAGAAAAACTCATGCACAATTTTCCTAAAACCAATATACCAATTAGTGAAAGAACACTATGAACTCTTAATCATTTACTGCTGTGAAACACATTACATTCTTATTTATAAGGCTTTTTTTTTGGCAGCTATCCCATAGATAAACTCACATACAGTTGGGAGACAGCAGTAAAAGAAAAAAGAACAGCAAGTGGTGAAGTAATATAGTTTACATAAGAATTCTCCTCAAACATTTGCAACTGAAATGAAACAGAAAAAAATAATAAACACAAAAAAAATTATAAAAATATTCAAACCAAAGATAAACCTATTCCATAGAAACAGAATCATAAACACAATTTCTTAGCTTCATATTCAAAATTAAAAATCTTTAATAATAAAACAATTTTCTATTAGTCAGTGAGTCTGAAAAGAGAAAGTTTTAAAGTTTGATCTATAAAAGAGATAGAAATATTGTACTAATACATGAATTTTGCCAAAAGCATACATCAATCTAACAGTATTATTAGCATTTAAGATGTATTTTGAATTTTAGTTAGTTACTTATGTCCATCACTGATTTTGCTGTCATCTTTTATCTTCACATTTCTACCTACATAAAACTAATTTTATTATGTAGCTTATACACAGTCTCTTATGTTTATTTACTTACCAACAGTATCACATGGTTCATCCTTATGTACACAGAAATCCTTCCTAGAATTGGGGGTGAAAGAAAAAATGTTAAGCAAGTCAAGCTGTTAGTCGTTAACAACTGTGTAACCTATTTAGAAACATCTTTTACGGCTCAATGAATTAATACAGAACACCATTATCTCAACAAAGAACAAGGGGAAGCAAAGGCCGGGATTACACAGAGCACTTAAACTCCAGCTTATTCTCAGAGCACATTTAAGAATAGTCAGGTGACAAAACATGCACTGTATATTCAAATTGCATTGCACCTAATTTCTATGTTCTTTGGGGGTTTTGGGATTTTTTTCCTTTTTCTGTAAGTATCTTGAAAAGTAACAAGTCTAAAGCTAGTCTTCCTATCATTCAAATGAAGATATTTCCAGTGATTTACATATGATTCAAAAGCAGCATTTAGATCAGTAATAGAGTCAGAAAGTTTTTATTCTATCAAGTCAATGGTTAAAATCACTAATAGGAATATGACAAGCATTTCAGCTAGGGCATCCCCTTATAGTAGTGGAAAACTTATCAAAATTAACTACCCTATCTCCAACATGTATTTTAGTCCATCATAGGTCTCTAAATAAGACTGTTCTATTGCATAAATAGAATAAATATTTCAACTGTGTCTTAAACATCTGCTTGGGATTAATTTTGATTTCACAAGTATTTTACTTCTTAGAGACATGCAACATGTTATTAAAAGAGCAAAGGAAAAACTGCTTTGTATGGAGTACTCATAAGTAATGTTAATTTGTTATTTTACTTTAAAAAAAATGGCTGCTGAGGTGTGCATGAATTGGGGAGGCTGGAGGGGAACCAACAGGTAAAAAAACAACAAAAGCATCTCAGACATAGCAACCCCACAAACAAAGAAATTCTGGTTTTCTGCTGTGCCACAGAGTAAGGGTCTCTGTTTTTAGGGAGAGACCATATGAATCGGAGAAATTTAGTTCTTATATTCTGTCTATGAAGGTACACAGATAAGACAAACAGACTGATAATGATAAAGATATACATACAGAGAAACACCCATTTTCCAGGAACAAAATTCAGGAATTGTTTGGTGCTTGAAAAGAAAGACACTGACACTTATTTTTTTACGAAGTATAACTACTCCAAAGGCTGTTTCTTTGTTTCCCACAGACTATTTCTACATAGGGATTTAGACCCAAAAGCAATTTCTAGAGGTTGGCAAATTTCTGATAGTTTTTAAGGGCCACACAGATAGATGAATGGGGTTAAACAGCTTTTAATAACCAGTCACCACTACCAGATAGTGAATTCCACAGAAGAAAAGAAGAATGGCAGTGCTATAAATTGATAAAGTTGCAAGTAAAGCGATCAGGACAGTCTGGGAATACACTCAAAAGGGCCCTGGAAATTGAGTAAAAGGTGGTGAACAAGAAACCATAATCAGACACAGAAGAAAGTTATTTTATTTTTTCAAACGTGCAAGAATTGCATTAATGCACTGGGTTGTAACACAATTCTTTGTTTTGTGCTATGTGACACAAGGGACTTATTGTCTTGTTAAGCAACATGACAGAATGATTAGAAATATGGGACTTGAGGTGAAGCAAGAGAACATGTGTAAAGACAATCTAAGGACATTGATTGCCTTCCACGTACACCCACCCAACCACCATAAAAATTGATTGATGTAATAATAAGTAAAAAAAAAAAAAAGAAAAAAGGAAAAGAGAAAATAAATAGGTCATACCTTCAACTGTAAAAGAATGCTATGTTACATTTTAAAACTGCCAATATCCAAGAGGTTTCTGCTCATGTAATAGCTTTCTTCTCATATACTTACTGAACTGTTTTTTCTTTTGACTTCACTTCTTGGCTGAATCAGACTATGATTATGTTGTGCATTCAGGATTTCATTATGGGACTTGGGGGAAATGGTACTGCTATGATTTGGCAAGAGGGAAATACAGTAAACCATTCTTAGTTCCCGACTTACACTGAAGGAATGTAATGCCTCCTTTAATTTCCAGGAATATGAATGCATTAAATAAATATGCTCCATAGTAAAGATTTACAGTTCTAGCTAAATCTACCAGTGACTCTCACAAAAATAAAGCACACTACTAAGTCCTCAGACAGATTATTTGCCTTCCTCCTTCTCATCCTTTCTCTCAGCAGAGCAGAGCCAAGATAATAAAATTACAGTTACAGCATATAGAAGCTTTAGTGGCACCAGTTGGTGAGTCTGTCAAGGAAAGCAAGAAATAGTAAAAGCCCACCTGCTCCAAGCAGTACCCAGCACATAATGTCCGTTACTCTAAATGGTTACTTTCATAGGCATGGAAGAGAATACAGGTCCTTACTCAAGTGAAGGAAAGGAGGAGCTTTCACACTATTTATGCCTGAATTCTGCACTTGAATGAATTGGCTAACTCCAGAAAAGGATTCTAAGCAAGGACAGATAACCACTACTGCATTGTTTCAGAAAATTATGCTTAGTTAGTAGATTTTAGTTCATTACATATAGCATTAGGAAAGACCTTCACAGCACACAAAGGTTACTTAATTTCTAAGTACAAAGTATCTCTGTACATTGTCTTTGTTAAAATAAAACCTGATGCGTAGGTGGTATGTACAACAGAAGATAAAAAAGAACAATAAAGGAAGACTAAATTAAGAGACAGACTTATTTTTTCTGAATAATTTTCAGTAATTTATCATTTTAGATAAATTTAATACTTGTTTTTGGCAAGTCAAAATATTCAAAAGATCTATTTTTTACCCAGCCTGGTGTATCATATCATATGCTAGATTGGAGAAAAGAAGAAAAAGGACAGGTAACAGATTTTACCAATCTACCAGATCTTCACTCTGGTTGCGCTCTACTCCAATTTCTCTCATGTTTGCAATTTTGAAATGTATAGGTAGCTTGAATAACAGCAGAAGTTAGACTGCTTGAAACTGCAGTCTAACTTCTGCTGTTATTGATTCCAGGGCTTACAACATTTTTGAGGCTTATTGCTGAAGTAGTAAGTTTCATCAAGTCACAAGATTTTCATAAGGAATAGTTGCAATTAATGGTACTTGTGGCAAGTGACATTACCATCAAATTGCAAATGCCTTCACTCGCATTGTGCAAAGTGAGTAACTACAACACTGAAGATGTTCTTGTCTCTTCACATAACAGGACATTCTGAAATAATTCTCACACATAAACCAAGCACATATGTAATAATTAACAAATGCACTTTTAATTACAGTAATTAAATCTAAAATTATTTTGGTGTTAATGAATCACAAGGAAAAGTACTTATTTACTATTTATTTGGGAATTTAAATAAATGGAAAATGGTACTAGTGTAAATGGTATTTCAGAAACTGTTGATTATTTTGTGGGTAAATCTCAAAGGCATCAGTGTATTTTAGGAAAAACAGGAAATAATGTATTTAATTATTTCAAATGGTTAACACATCACTTGGCTCTGTAAAGCTGAATTGAGATTAAAAAGGGTGATGTAAATAATCATATTACTATTATTATTATCATTATTATCATTAAGCTCATATTTCAGTCAGACTGAAAAACAACAGTTTGTAAGTGTGATAAGTAAACAAACAGCTGAATTGAATGTATCATTAACATACTAAAACAGATACAGAGTAGTTAGGAATCCAAGGAAGGTTCTTTTGAGTGAACTCTAACAGAACCTAGACTTAGCATTGGCATTAAACAACGATGCATAAGAAAATACAGAAGCATTCCTGGCAAAGTTTAAAAATTAAAGAGTTCTGATACATACACATAGGAATCAAGACATATCAAATTTAAAGATAACTCATTTGAGTAAATTTTCTTCTACTGTAGCCGAAAGGGGCCTCCCTACTTGATTAGATGAAACAACAACAAAAAATGAGTATTTGGGACCAGGCAGTAGAAAGGAACAGCATGCTTGGATAAAGATACAGGGAAATATCAAAATGACACCACTATTCTGTTCACACAATACAGTGGCCAGTTCTGGTGTTTATGCTTGAAAAAAAATAATTTTGTAAAGCATAAAAGGTCTGGAAAGAAGTGAGAGAACAATTACATAGAGTAACCTCTGTAAATTACTCTGAGACAAAGAGCTGTGACTCCAGCACAGCCCACCAGTATTTTCACAGGGAGAAGTTTTCCAACAGATTTCAGGAACAAAGGGTACAAAGGGTATGGTTGAAAGCTGAAGTAAGAAAAATTAGAAATAAGTCCAACTGTCCATTCAGAAAGTAACTAATTTTTCCAATAATCAACTGCTAAACAGTTAATCTTCCTTTCTTTCAATTTTTTTTTGTCTAAGACTTGCCTAGCTTTCTTAATTACCAGAAAATTAAAATGTAAAAATAACTGTATAAATTTTATGTTTGGGTCTCACTCTAGATACTCAGAGATTTTAAATTCAGTTTAAGTCCATGTATTTCTATGGAACAGACCGGTACTAGTGAATGGAACATACGGAGCCTAATTATTAGAGCTTGAAAGAGTAAGCTGACAGTAAAAGGTAAATTCATGCAAATTTTTCCCACACCCATTATTACAAGCATTATCACTTCACAAACGAAAACATCTTAAAAATTAAAAAAAAAAAAAAGAGCACAAGATGACTTAAAATTAGTGAGATTTTTTAAATTCACAAGGTAAATATAGAGGACTTCAATTTTACAGGAGATTCACTTTTTATTTAAATATGCTCTTTTCAGATTTCCCTGCTTTCTTCTGCATCTGCAATCCTATTAATTAAATAATTAACTAAATAATTAGGAGAAAGGCCACATGAGATTCTCATGAACTTCCCTGATGCCTCCTGCTAGTGTCAAATAAACCAAATTATCAAGAGACTGATAAATTGAGTACAAAATAGTCAAGAGAGTTGGCAGTATTGAAGTTACAGTGATGAAGACAAAATTAAGAATAATCTTGTCTGTCACCATGCATTTGCAAGAATTCACTTTTCCGAAGCTGAAATTCACTAAGAGTTTAAGGACAGCAGTAGCAGCTTAATAACACAATCTCTATCTCAATATGTTTCAGCCATTTTGACTGCCAAACACTCCAGGCTCATGTGGTGATCCTGTAATATCAGTTTCATTTATGCAGGGATCTTTCACAGTCTTCCTCCTCTAACTTTCTTGAGGATTTTTGGCTCAGGAAGGTAATAAAAATCAAAGTCAGAAAAATAACTATTTTTTCTATCCATTGGAAGGTAATAGCAACACTTTAAAAAATCTTGTCCAAGCTTTGGGGAGAGTTCTGGATGGTTGAAACTATTGGAAGTGAAACAACATTTATGAAATCTAAATACTGTTAATGCCATTAGGTGCTTTATAGAGCAAAGTACTTTCTTACAGTGAAAGTAGCTACCAGCACTGTTTCAATTATGTGTAACCCAGGGCAAGGTGATCTCAGATACTGAAAATCAGAAGGAATAAATGGCTGATGCACGCTATCAACATGGAATATCACTACCTGATGAATATGAGGAGAATCAGAAGTCTATTTTCTGTCATAAGGACATGTGAAAATATCAGTTCTGAGAAGAAGAATAAATAACTTGGTCTTTTTCTTTATTATTCTTCTCACACTTTTCCTACAACCCACTGTGACACAACAGATTGACCGATGCACTGGAAAAGCAGCAAAATGCATAATGTTTAGGTGAAGGTAAATTCTGCCACATTCTTGTAAGCACATGTTTATATACTCCAAAGCTTTCATTACCTAATTTGTAAAAGAGGCAATATAGCCTCACATCACAGAACAACTGGGAATTTCACAGGCCTTTTCCTGCCTTATTTTCAGTTACCTCATTCAGGTCAAGCACCCTGCACAGATAGGAACTGGTAATGTCATCTCAGGGGCCACCAAAATCTGTGCTTGTCTCTGCACATTCAGACCCTGTACCTTAAAAGGCAAGGAGGATGTTGATACAACCTGCTGCATTTTTCCTCAGAGAAATTATCTATCTTTTTATAGCTAGACAGTGTTTATAGATAGACAGTATCTATGTCAGATAGATATACTCTCTATAAAGTAACTGTGCTAATTTATAACTGTGAATACAGTAAAACATACCTGATAAAACAGGTAGTTTTATCAAGATAGTCCTTAAAACACTTTTTACCGTAATTTTCACTTATATCCGACCTCCCTAGTAATCATCTAAATAGATTACAAACTCTTTCTGTCTTTCTTCTGCTTCATGGCACCATACTTTAAAGAGGATATAATTTCATTAAAATAAGCCAATTTAAAGGGAAACTAAACAAAAACTGAGATCATGAAATAGGGCCAAAGTAAATTGAAATGAATTGGTAGCAGATACGCATCATTACAGTCGAGCTGGGCAGCAGAGAAAGCTGTGAGGAGAAGTTGGTTTTGCCTTCCTCCTTACAGAACAAATGCAAAAAAAAGTTTTGAAAAAGTACCTTTTTTCCTGAAAAGGATATGATGGCTTTGGCTGCTGAATACCAATCTCTACAACATCCACATCACACTCTTTGCACTTAGGCATTAAAAATTAGCTCTGCAGAATACTCAATACTTCATTTCTAACTCTTTTGGTTACTACACAAAACTGGCATGTGAAAGCACACAGGAAAGCTTTTACAAAGAGCTCTTGCTGTTCTATTATCACGAGAGACAAAAGAGGAGATGTGGCAACTTTTAGGAGGGCTGCCACAGAATGTGTTGGATACCCAAAACTTTACACATTTACTCAAAAGACACCAAGCAGTTGGTGTTCATCTGTATAAACAAAATAATTTCTCTCAATAAGCAGACCTGCTGTCCAAATGGAAGTTGTGACAATGGAGCTTGTTCCCTGCTTGCAAAACAGAATAAGCCTCTGAATTAACAAAACACACGTGTAGAGCCACACATGGTGTTAGCTATACCATAAAGCTGTAGAGGTGATGTGTAGAAGTAGCTGGCATTAGCAAAAACATTCCCAGTCAGAAAATTGCTCTGGTATAATTTATTAGCAGCTAAAGCAGCTCTCAGGTGGGAAGCAGTACAGTCTAGAGAATAATATCACTGCAAAATAAAAACATCAGAAGAACAGGTCTTTAATTTCTGGCTCCAATAATAACCTATTATCTGACATCTAACCAACCACTTCTATTCTCCCTACTTCAAATACCATAAAATTGATCACAGACTTAATCCAAAAAATTGTATTTAAAATGACAGGTAAAAAATTGTAGAAAACCCTGGAGCAAGTCCAGACAACAGGCATGAAAACAATCTGAGAGCTGAAGTGCCTCTCTTATGAAGACAGGCTAAGAGAGTTTGAGTGGATCAGCCTGGAGAAGAGAGGAGCTCTTTTTACAACCTTCCAGCACCTAAAGCAGACGTACAAGAAGACTGGAGAGAAACTTTTTACAGGGGCATGTACTGACAGGACAAAGGGGAAAGGCATTAAACTGAAAGTGGCAGAATTTGTAATAGATTTTAGGAAGAAATTCTTTACTGTAAAGGTGTGAGACATTAGCCCACGTCACCCAGAGAAGCTGTGAATGCCCCATTCCTGGAAATTCTAAAGGCCAGGTTGGATGCAGCTTTGACCAATCCACAAAATACTCCTGCCCATGTGAGAGGGGGTTTGGAACTGGATGATCTTTAAGGTCTATTCCAACCCAAACAATTCTATGATTCTATGAAATCAAAATATCATCATTACAAAGCAGAAAAGCATCTTAACATATGATCTGATCTTTGCAAAGCTTTTTTACCATTAGAATCACAGAATTCCAGAATTTTTAGGTTGGAAGGGACTTCTGAAGATCGTCCAAACCTACTGTCAGGGCAGGGTCACCTGGAGCAGCTGACACAGGACCATGTCCCAGAGGGCTGTAAATGTCTCCAGAGAGGAAGATTCCATGACCTCCCTATGAAGCCTGTTGCAGTGTTCTGAAAATCTCAGTGTAAAGAAGTTTTTCCTCTGTTGAGGTGGAATTTCTTGTGTTTTATTTATGGCCATTGTCCGGTCACTCGGCACCACTGAAAAGAGTCTGGCACCATCCTCTTGGCACTAGCCTCATTATATTCACTAATGAGATCTCCTCTAAGTCTTCTCTGGACTAAACAGGCTCAGGTCCTGCAGTCTCTCCTCAGAAGAGAGATGCTCCAGATCACAAATCATCTCTGTGGCCTCTGCTGGACCCTCTGCAGTATATTGAGGAGCCCGGATTTGAACACAATACCATGGATGTGGGCAAAGAGAGGGGCAGGATCACCTTCCCCAACCTCTTGGCCATATTCTTCCCAATGTACCCCAGAATCCCCTTGGTCCTCTGGGTCACAAGGGCACACTACCAGCTCATGGTCAATTTGTCATCCACCAAGACTTCCAGAAATGCTGCATTAAATCCAAAAAGCTGTGTGGCCAAAAGCACTGACAGCTGAAGACATTTCCAGACCACTGACTCTCATCAACTGAACTAATGCCTCACTTGCATCAGTTCAGGATGCTTCTGCCTCTTCCCATAAAGGCTCATTAAGCTGAAGATGAAACAATGACAGGAAAAAGGTATCACATGCTCTATTTATTTTATAGCATCTTACTATTCACGAGAGACACCTTATAAGCTAAAGAATGCAGCCCTATGTTCACTCTCTTGGCCCATACAGGCTTGAAGCATTTGATACCTGCTCTAACTGCTACTGCTATTGTAGATACTGCTGGCTGGCTCAGCTGTTTCAAATAAGAGAGCCCAAGGTTTCTAGCAAACAAGCAGAATGCTGTTGCTCATTATCCTTGAACAGTCACAAGGAATATCTAGATGTAAGGAAGCCTACTCCCCTTCAGCCATCCTGATTAACCCAACACCATCGATGATACTCAGGCATTCTTATGCCTTGGCCCAAGTTTACTCTTTCCTACTCCTTGCTTCTTTTCTTCCCCCTTCCTTCTTTCCAGACCTTCCTCCCCTACCCTGCCCCAGCCCCACAATGCACTCACTACTATTAAAATCAGTTTGGGGTCTTAATCTACAAAGTTGACATCTAGTCTGTCACTCCAAATATGTTCCCTGATGAGCTTATGAAAAGCTGCTGCAGAGAATATTATTTCTCGTGTCTTCCACCAGACTTAAAAGGAGCTTGTGAGAATTACAGCTTAGCTCATGTATAAATGTGTAACAAAGAATAATCTGCGCCCTCAAAGCCCCAATAACCCAGAAAACTGATATACACATCAAACAGAGGAGGATGACACAGAGTAGGAAGTGTGGGCTTTTCTCAGAAAAGAAAAGGGACTGAACAGCAAAAGTAGCAACAATGCTCTCACCACACAGTTTGGACTTCTAAATTTCCTGCTTCCAGTAAGTGACTGACTCTCCAAAGCAGGAAAATTTAGGGAAGCATTTTTCTGCTTCAAAGGATTGAAATATACTATAGATACTGGAGTAATCAGAATGAAACTAATTTCAAGAAGAATGCATTATTTTTATTTTATATAGGTTCTCAGTGAGAGTGCTCTGAATAAATGGCAAAAGACGGTCTGTAGGTGTACAGATTACACATGGTTT
Organism: Calcarius lapponicus; assembly: GCA_039654755.1. Classification (NCBI taxonomy): domain Eukaryota; kingdom Metazoa; phylum Chordata; class Aves; order Passeriformes; family Fringillidae; genus Calcarius; species Calcarius lapponicus. The sequence goes on from CM077481.1 coordinate 44,435,607, forward strand.
TAGAATACCCTATCACTGACCAGCATGGGACTGCACAGCAGTATTCCACTACAGCCAATCACAGGGATTTTCTTTGGAAGGGAGCTCTGAAGGTTATCCAGTCCAAGCTCCCCTAGGCTGGATTAATCATCACTCTGTCCTTTCCTCTGGATCATTTCTGTGGACTGGCTGAACACCAACAAGCATCCCCCCTGTGCACCACTTACAGACAAAACTATGACAGTCCCTGCTTGGAAGGAACGAGGTGAACTGGAGGCCTATTTCCTTCTCAGTGTGTGAAATACCTGACACTTAAGAGCTACAAGGAACTGCAGATCTGGAATCATACTGTTGTGGCTGCAAGACACATACTGAAGATGTACATGATGTACCTTCAGCACAGAGTGAATCATACCAGTTCTAGATCAGTCAAGGGGGAAGCATAACTCAGTAATGTGCCTAATGCTGGTCTAGCTCTGAATGGTTTAAATATGTTTTTGTGTTTTAAATGTAGATGCTTTCATCTACAGGTCTGGGGTGCTGCCTCTTTTAAATGAAGGCAAATGGATGAAGGATTCCAACCTTCGCTATAGAGATAAGGTCTTAGCTATATAGCCAAAGAAGAAACAAAAGAGTAACCTGTTCATCACTTCAAATATTTACCATCTGGGAAATACTGCTTTCTGCACCACCTTTATCAACACTTTACCACCAACTTTGAGATTCAGATGCCTCAAAATGGTCCCTTCCTCACTGTAAACTAAATTCTTACTATATTGGCCATCTACTTTGATCTATGTTTACACTAGCCCCTCTGCCTATTTTTAATGCTTATCTTTCATTACTTCACCTTGTTATCAATATGGCTGCATCAACTGAAGTCATGTCTTCTCCCCAGCTTGTCGACATTTCTAAGTGTATATCATTCTTCTTGCCAAATTCTTCATGTTGCCATTTACAAAAGCTTTCCAGCATTTTTTCACCATGATGTCCAATATACATATCCGCCTGGAAATGAAAAACAATTAAAGTTAGGATCCTATACATAGAATTTGGAACCTTTTTTGACTGAGCCTACAAAAATATTCTGCTTTTTATGGCATAATATGTCCATGGCGAAACAATTCAAACTTCAGGCGCTGAGACCACCTTCCTTACATGTTAAAGATACAAATGAAGACAGTGCATTGAGAGGGTACATGTATACATGTGTACTAAAGCTCACCCAAACTCTAGTCCTACTTATTTCCTGATTTCTCATTATCATGGAAAAGTATAATGATGTTAAAATGCAGAATGTGAACACGAAATGAGATTACTCCAACTGCCCAGAGGAACTGGAGAAATAAATTACTTATTCACTGGAAAATTATAGTATTTTAGATTAGAACTATTGGTAAGGGAAGCCCATTTCCTTATGAACTAAGTGCTAGATCAACTTTTGTTTGTCTAGGGATTAGACAACAAAGAACATCAGTCCTCCTTCTGCAAGCCAATGGATTTAAAGGAAATTATTTTTCTATTGAGATATATGAATGTACAAAAAGCAGAGCAGAAGCAGATTTTGCTAAGATCTACTTGATTTCCACATGGAAACTTCGACTGACTTTTAATTGCAGGAACAGATAAGTCTCAATACATGCAGCACATAAATTAGAAGATTAATCTTCACTGGGGCTGCTTGTCAGTGGAAATCACTACATAATATACGCAAGCTAACTAAGGAAATTTTTTAGCCATTAAAGTTCATAAATATTGCAAGCTTTTGTGGAGAAACAAGCTAAGCAGCATTACCCTGTACAGGCAAAGACAGATGTCATAAATACCTACTGGAGTCTCATGAAGAAGGACAAGTTTAGTCACCCGAAGATTTACTTGTAATCCTAGACTCTTGTGTTGGAAAAGATTAAAAACCTAAAAGAGAAAAAAAAATCCAACAAATAACGTGAATTTGTATTGCACATACACTAAAAATAACAGAACCCCAAAGAACCTCAAAAACTCTCATATTCTACTGTGATTCCTTTTATTATCTGTAATCTGAACAGAACATTAAGATAATGTACTGCGTTGGTCTTCTGAAGTGAAAACAGAGCTTAGGCAATATTCATTCTGGGAACATAAAAAAAGACCTTTTCCTCTCGATGGCCACAATCACTTTATAAACTGTGGCCTTTTTCTCCAAATATTTACACACATATTTAATACTGTTCACATGAAAATTTCAATTCATTTAAATCCATGATCTTGGACCAAGTGGTCTCAGCAAACATCTAACTCTCTAATTCTTCCTATCATTCAGAATAGTTAAAAGTTCATATTAATTTTTCAGCTTATGCTCCTTCTTTAGAGCTATCTTTCCTTGTATATTACAGATGCTATTTTTCACTGCTTTATGCACCAAATGCTTTATTACACTACAGCTCCAGATAGAACTGGAAGGGAATATAATTGTCCAAATTCATTATTCTTTCTTTTTTTTTTTCCACCACCACTGACCACACAATGCTTTCCCATAACAATGTCATGTCTTCATATCAAGCACAGGTCACCAGAAACTATCCAATATCCCAACCTTTCCAACAGCATGGGCTTCTAACCAAAAAGTCATCTTCTTCTCTCACTTCCAGGCTTCCCCAGGATGTATGACCAGACAGTACAGACAAGCCTGCAGCACTACGGTTTTCTGCTGCAAAACATATGGACTAAGTCTGAACAGCCTGCTGATGGTCCTGTTTTGACTGTGCCTTACAGGTGTTCAGTCAGAATCACTAGAAGGAGCAATGAAATCAGCCTGCCGTGCATGTGTTGTTGGCAAAACATCAAAATTAGTTTTAAATTTCCTACCATGTTTAAGATGGTTAGAATAAATCTTCTGGCAGCATCTGTTCCATGATACGAAACCATAGCTGGATCTGCCACCACAACAGTTTCTATGTTGTACTCTTGAGGCAACTTGTAAGAGTATCGCTTTCCTCTTCCACCTTCAGACGCATTTTGAGTCTTGGATTTCCTTTTATCTGTAAACCAAAACATTGCTTGAGAAACTCATCCTTCAAACTACCCCTGCAGTATGTTTCAGGATTTGTTACCCTTGGTTATATTATAACTCTCATCATGTGGAAACTAATAGCTATGGACTTTACTAGGTTGTGTTTACTTGCTACTGCCAATGCTAAGGCTCATACTAAAGGTCTCTACTATGTATAAATATTACCTCATACCAAGAAAACAGAAATTTTATCCATCTTTTCAAATAAAGTCAGAAAGATTATTTGCAGCCTTTCAGCTAATGTATTTATAAAAAGAATATCTGTCTCTTACTTTGGTTTCTGGGAAAAAACACAGCTCATGTTGGGTCTGAAGGAAAAATGTCTCACTGACATTGCATCATTTTTGTCTGTCCATCTTCATAAATCACAGAGAAAATATCTTGATGTCTTGATATCTTAGCATACAAGACAACAAATACAGTTGCGCCACAAAGTCATGTATTTGGTAAATACATGCAACAATTCTGTGATTTGCAAAGAGGAAATAATATTTCAGATGAATGACAGAGAATGACATCAGTTTGTTGGAAATAAAAAAGTGAATTTTTACTGACATGGCTTCAAAATCTGTGCTCCCGTCATTATAAGCAGCTGAAGCAAAGTAATAAAACCAAACCCTGGAAACAGGCCTCCAAATCTAGAGAAAGCTAAAAATTGAAAACATGTTATGTTTATTGTAAGGTTGAGGTTATTAATGGCGTTAATTTTCAGTTTTCCCTCCAAAAACCCGACAAAATTGCCCTTACTACTACGATACATAATTACACTAGCCAGAAGGTGGTCAGATTTACATACAACAGTTAGCAATGCCATTTTAAATAATCTAATTTAAAACAAAATGAAAAATTAAACTTATTGTAATAGCCAAATATTGTTAAATCCTCTTGAGAGGATGTAAAACTTCTAGGACTGATCTCATTGAAACCAAGCGAAGTTTCTTGAAGCATCTAAAATAAAATTCTAATTCCATATTCTAAAATGGAATATCAGACTCTCTGTGATGAAAAAAAGTAATGTTTGAGATGACAGTTATGTTCTGGAAACAATTAAATATTCAAAAATTTTGAAACAATATTTTGCAATTCAACCAATCTCATCTCTAATTGGAAAGTTCCTGCAGTATATTTTATAATACATGACCACTCTCCAAAAAATAAGTCACTCTTCAGGACAATGCTAAAAATGAACTCACAAAGTCAATTAACTAACAAAATAAATTTAAAATATAAAATACCAGTGGAAGAGGAGTCTGTGATTTACATATATGTGTAATATAGATTTTATGTAAATATAATGCAGATACATATTTTTCAATGTAACACGTATAAATTACGCACACTTAAAAAAGGTTTCTATCCTTTTCTGAATCATTCATAAAAGATTATACATTTGAATGATTTAGTCCATCCCACTACATCTGAGAAAGTCTTACTGACCCCTCTACAACTGGTGGCAGTGTTAGACCTACTAACACATTTACTAAAAGAAATAAGTATGTATTCTCCAGAAATAAATGTTTGGTGTTCAATGACCTAGAAGTAGAAACAGCTATAAATTCAAGCTATCTTAAATTAAAGTCTCTTATTTTGATCCTTTAGACACTTGCTTAGCCTTACAGCTTCTGCTACACTCTAGCCTAACTCATGTTTCCTAACTGTGGATCTACAGCCTAGTTTATAAAATATTATGTGTGTTTTCATTACCCTTTTGAGAATAATTTCTAATGAAACCTCAGTGTTAGTATTTGTGCCAAAAGAAACACCTCCTATAGCCTATGCAACTATGGCTTAACATAGAAACATTTAAAGCTACAAGTGTAAGCTATAGGTCTAAGTTTAAAAAGTAAACTCATGTGGGTTAAAAGGCATCTCTTATGACCCACCTGGTCAATCTGCCTTCTTCCTAGGCACAGTGCAGTTTCCAGCAACAGTTTATTCACTGTTCATTTCTTTGTAAAAGACAGCAGCTAGTGATTGAAAACTTTAAATTTAATCTTAGCATGTACAGAGAATTCTCTTAACAGATCTCTCTAAAACTTATAGCTAGTAGTGCATTTCTGTTCAGAACTGACAGTCCACAATAAAACACGTAATTGTGCTAAACACTAAGAACACTGTGGTCCCATAAGCTGTTGAAACCTCTGTCTTTTGGGATTGCAGTGAATGAGAAGACTACACAGCTCTCTAGACAAGCTGTCTACCCATCATTTGTCTGCCTTGGATATCTTTCCCATTAACAAACCAATGGACAATCTGTTCTTGGCCAGCCAACCTTTTCCAAATTGCTGGCAGAAATCCCCATCACGAGATCTCATTTATCTGAAACTTGTAGCTCTTTCCTAAGAACTTTAAATAAATGGAATTAGTAATTTTGGTATTCAAATAACTGCCACAACTGCTGCCAGATAATAAGGGAAACAGGCTTTAGGCAAAAACTCATGTTTCTTTACATATTCATAAATCAGTAAAAGTTACAAAGAACTGGTCATTATTGAAGGCAAAGTATGTAAGAGATAACTGCTGCGAAAAACCCAGATACATAATAATTCATGTACTAACAAGATAAAAGACAGACTAAAGATGCACAAATTCATCTTAAAAATTTAATTACATTGCCAAAATAAAAGATAAATTCTATAGGAGAGTTCTGTGCAATAAGAATTCTGTTTCTGCAACTATGTAGAATAAGGAGATTCCATATCCATAGACTACTTAAACTCAGTTGACTGAAAGGAAAGATAGGAATACTACATTACTTCAGCTAGAAGGGTAAAAATACTGCAGCAAATAAATTTGACATAAAATAGGCAATTAAGAGAAAACAAGCAGAAATGTTAACAAAACAATTACCCCATATTAAAAAAATTTAGAGCCATCTACTATACTCACAGGTTACACAAAGTATCTAAGCCAACATTAAGAAGAGGCTTTGACTACAGGAGTCCTGGACACCTTCAAGTCCTCAGGCACAAAAGTATTTCCTGAGTATATACACATGCAGCCCAGACTACAGAGGAATCACCATCACTCCCCAGGGGGTAACCTAGTCATATGGAAATTGCAGTATTCTGCCTACACAGGGAATATTCAGGAGCTTAAGAAGCCATGGGCTATACCTCCACTATAATTTGAATAGGAATTTAAATACTTTCCTACAGATCGACAACTTTTCCTGATCCAAGGAGTAGAAATTAGTATCTGAAGTAGCATCAGTCTCCATCTTATGCAATCTCATAGATCCATGACCAAGATTGTTTGCACATTTTATTGCATATTTTATCACATATAAACAGGCTGTAGAGCAGGAATCAACACAGCTCTCCCAGCTGACTGCCCAGGCTACATGCCATAAAGTAAGACTTCTGCTTTTGATTCAGTGAAACTTAGCAGGCTTTTCCAGCAATATTCCATCATTCTAGGAGGAAAAGCCCACTGGTATCTCAGGACAGTATATTGTTTATTGCCAGAACTAAGAAGTAGAAGAGGAGTCTTCCAAATTCAGAAGGGATTCAAAATTCACATTTACCATATCCTGGGTAAGAGACTTCTTTTTTCCCAATATGCCCCATGCCTTCACCAGGAGTTCAGTTTACTATATTAACAACTTCAGCTTGGAACAAGTGCTTCAGAGCAGGTAGGAGAAAAAAACCTTAGCTTCCCAATGTGGCCCTTTGCTCTAACTACAACTGCTTCTCTCACATTTTTTCTGTAACATAGTTCTGTACTGGTTTCTTTTAAGGGTGTGGAGTGCAAGGTCTGTGTATGTACAATGTACATAAATAAATCATACACACTTTCAACAAAAGGATATATGTGCACACTGTCAACAATCAAGAAAGCAACTGCTTCTGTCAGTGTGATCCTCTCCCTCTCCTAATTAATAAGAAAACTACCCCATTCACAAAACCAAGTTCTTTGTTCTCTCCAAACAAATTTGGCTGCGTAGCAACTTTCAGTCCAGCCCTCAATGGTAACAGACAACAAACAATACCTTCTTTGATTGCCTCTGCTAGTTCTCCCTGAAAAGCTATTATTCCCAATAGTGATCCTTCAACACCTCCAGCACAGATATTCATTCCTTCTGATAATTACAATTCATCTCTGGCAATACATACTTGCTTGATAGGTAGCCAGCCTTTGAGATCAATTTGGATCAAAACCAGCAACAGAAATACCTGTTTCTATCCTGACACACAAGCACTGTAGAAGCAAGAGATACGGTTTTAAGACAGGACCATATTGCTGAAAAGTTAGTGTGTTACCAAGGCTGCAGCTGCTCTATGTCACAAAGTTACATCTCTACCATGAAGGCAGCTGAGACTACCTCAGAGCCCCACATACTCATCTGCTTTATTTTTATTTAATTGATCTACTTAGCTTATTATTTGACTTAGAATTCTGAAATACTTATGTAAAGGCTCATTTTTGATGCTTTTATTCACTTTAGGCTATACCATGTGTGTAAACATGCATGTATGTAGCATGTGTCTGTAGCATGAGTATTTTGGTGATATTAACTAAATTCATGTCACACCAACAAATTGCTCTCAGCATAGACAGAGCTTTTAAGCATATAACTTACTGCAGTCACTCTTGGTAAAATAATCTGTAGCAGTGGAGTGAAGGACTGGTCTTCTAGAACAACAGCATTGGTTAGAAAGTGCAGCTATTTATACTCCCTAACATAATAACATTGTGTCAGAAGATGCTACTCAGTTATGCACGGCTTGCACTATTTTGAAATTTTAAACCTGATGGTAGATATAATGAAACCTCCTTCAAAGAGGTATTTGATTCTCTGTTGACAGATTTATAACAAATCAGAGCTTGGAGTGTAAGATTATTACAAAAGGTTAATCCCATTTTAGAGTGTAAGAGAAAGTGAAAGGATATTTGATAATTAACATCACAGAAGAATCATGTCCTTATGGACAAGTTTGCATCCTTACTCATTTTCATACCCATCATGGTTTGCTACTTTGTCAGATACTCTTCCGCCCTTTTTGCAGCGCATACACCACGCATACTTTTCATTTTATCTTCCTCATTCCCATACACATGCAGGCATACTCTAACTCACTTTTCTCTAATAGGGAGGAATAAATAGCTTTACTTAATGTGAAAAACTTGTGATAATACAGGAGGTTTAACTTTCAGATTAGCAGTGTCAATGTAATACAAAGCCTAGAATAGTTATATAGAGCCGACTGGAGGTAGTTCCATGATTTCATCCCACTGCAAAAAGAGCCTTGCTTTGCAAATTTATCTTTGATTTCAAACTCTGGATGGATGCCTAACTATAAAAACAATACTTCCAAAATGGAAAAAAAAAACCCCACCACAAAACCTGTCACATTTATTCTGTAACTATATAAAATGCACAGAGCAATATAAATGTTCAGAAAGGATCAGACAGCCACGGAAAAGTTTAGGCTGAAAATGATCTCCAGAGGGCAGCTAGTCTAACCTCCTGCTCAAGTCAGGCCAAGTGTCAGAGTATGAGCAGCTCTTTTAGAGCCATTTCTAGACATGCTTTATAAATAGCTGAGGATGTGATTTGACAATCTCTCTAGGCAACCTGCTCCAGTGCTAAGGATTCTTGTAGAGATTTTATTTTCCTTATGGAAATTGAAATTTCCTTGAACACAAGTTACAACTGTTGTCTGTGTCAGCATACCTCTAGCTTCATCTTTTCTCTGCAGACCCTTAGGCACCAGACAACTGCAGCTGCATCCTTCCTCTATCTTTCCTTACCTGCTTGAAATAACTTAGTTCCTTCTGCTTCATCCCAAATGTCATATAATCCAGCCTCCTAACCATTTCAGTGCACTTCTGCCATTTTCTTTGCATTTTGCCAGGATTTCACTTACACATGAAAAATAAGCCTAAAGATGTGCACTCATTCTGGCTTATTTCCTAGGAGAAAAATAACTTCTCACAGCAACACTAGAAACACCCTCAGCTCATGCTGAGGTCAAAGGACTGAGATGTCCTCCATCCTTTGAAGAATGACAGCTGATGATGAAGCAGAAGAAACAAAACACCATCTTTCACAAAAGCCATTTTTCCCTTCCCCAGTGAAAACTATGAAGTCATCACTATGTGTCAAACTTCTGTTGAAACCCTTCTACTTCAACAACTTGTTCTACCTGCCATTGAGGAAGATGCATTAGGATTGTTTCATACACATCTAAGTGTCATTCACAGAACAAGAACACTTAAAAAACCACAGAAAACAGAAAATTAATTACAAGCATTGCACATGGTGAGTGATTAAGCATCTCTAATGACAGAGAGAGACAAGAAATAGATTTTAAATATTAAGTTGAAATAAGGACATGCCCTAAAGATTTCTACTTTCAAATACAAATGCATATATTAAGAAGCAGAATCTATTCCTAATGGACAACTCCCTCTCCCAACAAGTGACATGCCACCTCAGAGTCCAGTGTAGGCTACTGCTACAAGAATAATCAGTTCTGCTTCTGTCAAGGTTCTGTTGTAACCACTATCTAATCTTCTTGAAAATATATTTGCTACATTACAGCTTTGCAGTTCGATTTTTATATTACCTGTAACAACACCACAGTAATGATTCTGAGAAGGTGGCTTTTCAGAAATTTTCTCCTCTACGGACCTTTTTCGTCTGTACACCCTGTGTGCATGTCCTGTCACAGCCAAAGTGCGATTGAGTGGCTCAATAAATATGAAGTCCTCATTAATCTGTATAAACCCCATCTGCAAAGGAAAACAAAAGGAACATATAAGGTAAGAATTTATTAAGTTGTGCACAGTCCTGCAGGAGAAAAAAAACCCACAACATTCCATTTAAGAAAACACTTTGTTTTAGTAACCTTATGAGCAAAGTAAGTACCTTTATATTTTACAAGTTTTCTACTTAAATGAACTAGAATAGATTTCATTTATTTCAGCTAAATCTGGGTGGGTGGGTGGCTACATGCCAGTAGCATATGCACAGTAAAAGATACGGAATGTTAAAAGTTTACTTTGGGAGACCCAGGAGGTCATTTATATATGTACAGTACGTACAAAAACGTCTATACACTGGTTTTATTATTTATTATTGTCACATTTTTAGATAACTGTATTTAATGAAATAACAGGAACAATGTAAGGCATATGAATACATCCTGAACAAATGTGAGGATGGAAAAGACATATTGTGGCACCCTTTTTACTCTTTTTTAAACTAAAAGAACCCAAAACTTTTTTTAAAAGGCAGAAATCCCTTCTTGGGTTTCCAGCAGTAACACCAGAAAAATATTTGAATAAAGCAATTTAGTTGGTTAACTCTTCCCCTGTCTCAACATATTTATACACACCAACACACAGGAAAAGTTAACACACCAGATGCACATCTAATATGACATGGGCACAGCCAATGCTGAAAAAAAATACTATAAAACGTACTTATATAATTACCACACAAATAAAACTCAGCACAAACTGTTAAGCTTTCAATACACAAAAGTTTCCTATCAAGAGTAAAGCTGGAGACATCAAGGTTTGTGGGGTTTCTCCCCCCACATTAGCAAGACTGACAGTTAATTTCCTCACTCTCTAAACGTAAAAAATGTATTATACTGTTTTGCTACAGAAACAAAACTATGTGATACATCTGGCTAAGAGAAGCTGACAGTTCTTCTGTGTATTTTTATGTAGCATCAATGGGGAGAAATAGAAAACAATTTTGTTTCTTCTGGAACCATGTAAGTGCCATTATCACACTGGATATCCTGTCTGACAGATGAATAAACCACCCAAAAATATTCTGACCCAAGGAAAAAAACAAAATCAAAATTTTTGAGTGGTACAAAACACAATTTCATTCAAACACAACACCTCAAAAAGAAAAATCCAACAATCTTTCTGCACAATCACATGAAATAAATGTGAATACACACACTTAGTTTTTCATTAAGTTACAATAGGTAAGGAATGCTGAACAGATGTCAAAAGGTCATCATAAACACTGCACACAAACACAAATGTATCTGGGGATTTGGCTGTTCCCTTTCCTTTTTTCACTCACTTTTTAGGTTCAGTTCAGAAGGAGCTTTAAATGTCACATACTAGAAAATTAGCCAGCTATGTATTGCTAAGTATTTTCTGTACACCTACAAGATAACACTTCTTGAAAAGTGTATCTTTAAAAAGGCTACTTTTACATAAAAATTAACTCGTCCTATATAAACTTCAAATTATGTGAAATAATTTATTTAAAAGCATAGTTCTCAAATACTAGTAAAAGGCATAAATCACTTTTCACTTGATTTTTATGTCAAATACTGAATTTCATTCAGGCATAGATTATTTTACTTTTTAAAAGAATTATTTCGTATATGAAAGATGTTGATAAACTAAATATAAAACAAGACTAGCAGCCCAGTAGTGGCGCTGCAAGTATCCCCTGTACACCAACAAAAAGCAAGGCCTTAGTCCCTCCTGAACAGAGTCAATCATAAAACATTTGTCACACTTCTTCCATCTCCATTCTCTTTCTTGCAAAATGAAACCAGGGCTTTAAGATGATGCTCTTCAGGTTGCCACCATTCATCAGACATTCTGAAAAGTTGTGCTAGGACTGACATTTAATGTTCTCTTCCAGCTCCTTGCAGAAGGAGCAGAAAGTGAAGTTTAATTCATTGGTAGAGAAATCCAAAATTTATTGCCTGTTTCCTGAGTCAGAAATTAAAGAACCGAACAGTGATGTAAAGTTATAGATACACAAATGGATGATTCTCAAACAAATATGGATAACCAAATAATCTTGGATGGCATTTTGACTGCTTTTTGGGGGGGAAAAAAAGCAAACAACAAAACGTTACTTCTCTAACTTTTGGATAACTTCACAGGTAGAAAGTGATAGGTGAAACTATAGCTTTGTCAACCATGGTCTTATAGTATCATAATCATTACAAATGGAGTTAAGAAGATCTTTTTATGAAGTAAACACAGAAAGGAGAGAAGTCAAAGCATGCATTAAAGCATTTCATTTTCAACACATTTTCAGATACTGAATGCCAGGGCAAATTATAGCCTTTAGACAGTTCAAATGGCAAAACTTCCATGTTATGAGAATGCACAGCAGAACAAGGATTAAAAAGATGGAGAAGCAAAACCCTAATATCCATCTGGGATAGAACTGTGAGCTCTGACAAACTGACACATCTTCCACCAGTTCCATTTGAAAAAATACTACTGCTCACAGCTGCAATTGAAAAGCCCCCCAGGATGCTGGACATATCTCATGTAAAGGTAACATAGCATGCCCTTCTTTCCCCCTGCAGCACACATATCTCAGTAGATTTCAAGCCCAGCGCAATCTAATTTGGCAAAAAACATCTTCAAATTTTGTAACTATTGATAAACTCAGTACTTGCTCTGTATTTTATTTATTTATGAAGTAAGGAGAGTCCTTAAGTTTAGGGCAAACTTCAGCTGATGGGCAAATAAAACTTCACTTGCAGAAAACTAACTTTTTGCCAAATTTGGATAGTGGGAAACCAAGACAAATGAAAAGAACACCTTTCCCCAGCACTTTGAGTGGCACAGGTCAGGTGGGGAACAGTGGGTGTAGTCATCATGTTACAATTTCTCCCTGCTGCAGCCAACTCTCCACTGTCTTGTGAAGCAAATGCACACAGGGAGTAAGGATGGACTGTATGAGACTACTTCTTCCTGCTCCCAGCATACTTCCCAAGGCAAATATCAATGGGAAAAACGCACTCCTATCAGATGCAGAAAATGTATATGTTACTTATTACGCCTGTTGCGTCCATCAGCACCACAATATTAATGTCTCATTTGCAGTATAAAAACGAAAGGTTCCCTTCACTGCACCATACAAAAAACCAAATTGTCTTTACAAGTTCATTATTTACTTGTTTTGAAATATAATTTCATAACAGGCTTTGTGCTATTTGTCAAATGTCCCAAAACAGAGCAATAATTTCTGAGTAAACAGGCAAAATCTTTTATTTGTATATCAGTATCCCACTCTGAAGGTTTTTCCCCATGATTTTAACAATCCAGATTTCATTTAGTGACTTGATTCTAACAATTCTATCAGAACCTGACCTGAGCTGAAATACAACAAAAAGTCTCCAGCTCTTACTAATGCAAATAATAAAGCAAGCTCAAACTGTGTCAACAACAGTGTAAGAACTTTGTAAAAGCTGTTATTCAAACACATTACCACTTCCCATCTATAAGAACCTTCATTGCTGAAGGCTGAGGAAACCTAAGTGCCTTCAGTTCACAAGTGCCTTCTGTCTTCAATTCACTGTGTTTCACAGCTGTGCACTGCCCTTTTCCTGGAGGTTTTCTCTACCTGTCTGCTCACTGCCGCTCTGCAGCAGGGAGTTAGGAGACATCACAGAGGGAAGAGTCAGTATTATCATTGTTGACTGGCTTTCAGCTGCTGATATAGTGATCAATCCAACCCTTTCTGGGATCTTTTTTAATCCTAGGGCTGTGCCTTACTGAAGTACACAAACATGCACAATGCTACACCTTATAGCCCCAACAGAGGAAAAGACATTTAGACTATTATGCAGAGATCACTGGGTTCAAAGCATGTATTCAGGTACTAGCCCCCAGATTTGAGGTCTGTGGAAACCATTTTTGCATGGCTTTTAAATCCTTCCAAATCCTCCATATTCCTATACAGTCTGGTTTAAGATACACACTCCTCTGAATTCTTAAGAAAATCATTCTCTATATGAGAGGATGCTGCTCTCATGTTCAAGACAATGGCTACCTTTTTCAAAACAACCTGATGTTGCACAAAGATGCAGGAAAATATTTATGTTGTTACTCTGCAGTACTCCCTATGCTACTATCAATTCACAACACTAAGCCATAGACTGGACCTGATGATCTCAAAAGTCTTTTCCAACTTAATTGACTCTATGATACACACAAAATGTAACTGCAAACAAAATACATAAAATATATCAATTCTAAATGCCCTAATTTTTAAAGTGTCTTTTTTAGTAAAAGCACAAATGTACTTCCTAAATTCATGGTGGTGTTTTAAAGTCAGATATTTGGTCGCTGCTATCAGCAGTGAAACTCGAGAACCAGACAGGAGTCCCTCCAAGTGCCAGAGCTATCTGTGCAATGCAACAAGCTGGTGATCAGGTTCAAGTGACCACTACTTCTACATGCCAGCTTCTCTCTGTTCTTCTTGTTAAAACTGCCAGCCTCCTGGAGACTTCTGGAACTTACACTGTCACAAAGTTCCCTGGTTCAGCTTGCACCACTATTTTCAGAAATGTCAGTGCAGTCTGAACTACTGCACACTTGCCTTTTGACCATCAGAAGAATTTAGAAGAACTGGCAAACCAATCATAAAATGCTGAAATATGTACTCCATCCACCTTTCTCTACCCTTGCCCAGGAAGCTGTTGCCCACTTTCTGGTTGACTAATCTGTGGCTCAAAAGATCAAATACACCTAAACTTAAGAAACACCTGTGACAGAGGAAGGCAGAGGCACACCCCAACACATGAAAAGACTGAAAGACCTATGAAAAGAATAAAAACCCAGCAGAAAAGACCACTTGCTACCAGTCATCTGGAGCTCTCCAATACTGATTGTAACACCCAGTATTAACACAGTTCATGCACATTATTCAGAATAAAGGACATTGTCTTGAGGGAAACACCAGCTCAGAGAACAATTGGCTAATTCCTCTAGCAACTTACCTAGCAAAATGGAATTTCAGCTTTCCCTCAAAGCCATAAAAAGCCATTTAATCTTCTTATTCTAGCCAGAAAATCAAACATATTAAAATATATGTATACATCATTCATGAGTTGCAGTTTTGCTTATAGATTTCACTTGACTATTGAAGCAAACTCAGCTAAATTCGACACACTAAGTCAAACCAAATTTTCTTTTTGCATCCTATGCATCATGCATTATTTCATTATTTTCATTATACAACCTTAATTTTCACTGCTTAGGTCCTGTAGTACTGGGAAAATAATGAATTAATGAATAAGACACAATGCAAATTACTTCTGTATTTTAATGTCTTAGATCCACACATCAATTCCAGTCTCCTATGCATTTGAGATTTTGTAAAATAGACATTATCTTACCTAGATATTCTTATAACACAAATCCTTTGTCAACTACACTTCTTTTCACATTTCCGTGCTGCTACTGTTAAATGAAATAGTTTCAATAGAACTGCTGCCCTTTTATTTCACTATCCTTATTTGAAATGTTTCTCATTTTTAACATTTGGAAATCTTTTCAATATTACAACTTCATTGATTCATGGCCATTATTTTAGATCCATCTGATCCAGGGTCAACATTGCTTTCCTTCTGGGCCAGCTCTCCAGGCTGGCTTTCCAAGGTCCCTTGATACTCACTCCAAAGTTTTTATAAAAGGGAATCATAGAGTACTGCAGCTCCTACTGTGTGATGACACATACACCAGCCTTTGACTATTGCTTGATGAAAGAGGCTTACTATAACTCTGAGATTAGCTCAGCTGGTTAGAGCCAGGTGCTAACAGCATCAAGGTTTGTGGATTCAATCCCTGGATGGGCCATCCACTTAAGAGTTGAACTCGATCCTTGTGGGTCCTTTCCAACTTGGAATATTCTGATTATGCAATTATCCTTGTAACCACAAATTAATTCCTCTCTCTGAACATTAGCAAACAGAACTGCAACTCAACTGCAACCACATTTCAGCTATCACTACACTGCAAATTTGTGAAAGGAGAATAAAGTTTCTATATCTTCACTTAATGTCCTCCACCAAGTTCACATGCTTGATGGCTCGTAACGAACATGTGATCAGCAAATATACCTTTTTTCCTCCTGTCACTGTCAGCTAATTCACTAGGCTACAAAGTAAATCCATAAATGTATAAAACTGGTAAGTCACAAATAGAAGCAACTTACCTTTGGTCTGGCTACAGCCTTTGGTCTGTTTAATTCTTCTGTGCCTCCCAGCTCTGAAAGTGCCACTAAAGGAGAGCCAAGCCCCCAGGGATTGTTACTGACCTTACCTGTGGATCATGTAAAGCATCCAAACTAGGTTTTTCATCACTACATCTGAAAGGGACTGACCCTTCCAGCCACAGAAAATGCTTCATCATCTAAAACATTGCCTTCTCTCCACATTAATATGAACAAAAGTCACGCTGAAAACCAAGCAAAGTTTACTGGAACTCTTTCTCTCACTCTGCCAGTTAAATTTGTGAGAATTGGACTTCAGAGTAATCACAGGAAGCAACACCAAAGGTATATCTTCCATTGAAAGCCAGACAACTTCACATGAAGAATGAAGTCTTTAAGAAGTGGGAAAGCACAAAACAGACAAAAATATAATAGGATGACTACAGGTAACACAATTCCTACACTTTCCTATTTCCAATTTATTATTTATGGTTATGGTTTCACCTGACATTCAGTTTCTATAAAAATACCTTTTTGCATCTCAAATTTCTAGCTCTACCTAGTTTTATCTGTTTGCCTTTGGAGCTACTTACTTTTCCTAAGGCATAAGGCACGTAACATGATACGGTTGTGAAAATTGTTTCACCTAAGTAATATGCCCACAAGTTCATTACAACATCATGTACGCTTTCACAGATTTTCCTTAAAAAAAGGGCAGATTTTAAGAAGTTTACTGAAACTAAACATATGTTGCTGTTTTCACAGATTTATTGCTTCAATAGCACATTGTAAATGAACTCCACTCTACACTATTATTTTGGCAGCAGTTATCCTGAAGTGTAGTTTAGCTGTAGTTTGTTTCAGTCAAATTAGTTGTGTAAAAACACTGGAATGGCCTAAATGTTTTAAAACACAGAATTCATCTCAAACCCTTTAGAATCTTGCAATGAGAAGGCAGAGAATAGTTTAGGCATACATAAAAATTTTCAAAATCACTAAGGCACCATAACTCAAATTTCACAAAACTAAATGAAGATAAATAGACATTGATGTTGAGTGAAACCCTATGGTTCTTACAATGTCTCGTTTTGGAACAACTATAGGAACCTTATAAACAATTACTACCCTACACAGAGTGTCCCATGAACTGTATTTGAGTGTGCCGTTCTTTCTCTACTTAGATACAAGATTAATCTTTTCCAGTTTAAGGTAACTCAAGTATCTTTAATAACGCTTCATTGCAAACTACTTCCACAAGGCAATTCCAAGTTCTATTTTCAAATGCTTAGAACAGAAAAGTAACAAATATGAAACACAAACACTTAAAGCTAAATATACCATTACTGTTGTATAGCCTATTTTTCTACAGAAACAGATGGTAACCAAACCAACTGCATCTAGCTGCAGATAATTTTATAACAAGGTGTCACAGGAATTTAATACTGTTATGCATGATAGACATATACATGATATGTAATAGTAACCTCCAGAAAATTTAAAATTTTGGGGCTTGAACAGGTACGACCAGACAAAGAATGTCATCTATGAGCCAGGTAAAAGCATAGAAAGCAGCAAAAGCCAGCAAGAATCCCAGTGTCTTCATTAAAGACATAGAATGACAGAAATGTGGGTCTCATGGAGGTATCAATAATTCATGTAACTTCATTTTAGTGCCACAAAAAAAAAGTATGTATTTATAGAGAGTTATCAGAAGGAACATTATTAAATTCATCTAGGATGAATGCCAAGCCTAGCTCCAGTCCCTGGGACAGATCCACACCTGGTACTAGTACAGACTTCACATTACATGGATGGATGGATGGTGAAAAGATATTCTAAAATGGTCCTGGTGGTCCTTGAGGGGCAGTAGGTATGCAACATAGATTCATACTTGTCTGTGATGTTTTACTCGGTATTGAATTCTCGTCTTGCTCTGTCATTGACTTGCAATCTAAATTTTGCCAAGATACTGATGTATTCTTAACTAGCATTCAGTTTGGATATTATATATGTATATGCTGAATACAAAAAATCTGAGACATTCAGAACTAGTGGCTGTATTTTAAAATTTTTACATACATCACCATT
Source organism: Calcarius lapponicus (assembly GCA_039654755.1). Lineage (NCBI taxonomy): Eukaryota > Metazoa > Chordata > Aves > Passeriformes > Fringillidae > Calcarius > Calcarius lapponicus. The sequence goes on from CM077481.1 coordinate 44,453,672, forward strand.
TAAAGCCTACTTTTCAATGGCAACATCTACAAAACAAATAACTGCAGTTACATGCTAACATGCAAAACTATTTGAAAAATATTTGACAGAAGCACTCTAAATGCATTTTTTCCATTACCATGTTGCACAGCTAAAATTAATGTGTAAATAAATATATTTTCTTACTAAATTACAGATATCAAGATTCTTGATACACAGCTATAGAATAGCTTTACATCTACCCATCTATCAGGTGTTTAGGTTCTACAGCCTTTCAAAGAGAAGGAAAAAGGAAAGGGGAGAGAGACTACAGAATACAGACGTGGTCTGGAAATCTGAGTTTGCAGTACATGAACTTCCATTTTCCTTCACCTAAACAGTTTCATGTTCACTCAAGGAAAGTATTCCACAATTATACCTTTGAAATCATAAATTCAAAATTCTTAATACCTGAAGATTTATACTTATCAACTACAAACTAGGAAGTGCAGACTTAACAAAGGCATGTTCTTATTTTTTTTTTTTTTTTTAATGTAGCATTCTGGAAGTTTATGAGGTACAGAAAGCCTACTATTCCCAGCACAGTAACTTAATTAGAAAGAACAGCACATGCAACAATTTTAAAACCAAATTAGCATTTTTGATCCAAGTGCTACAAGGTATTGTTGAAATGAAATTGAATATATGTGACAGTCAATTTAAAAACTGTTTTCAAGACACATAGAATTAATGATATCCTAAAAATACCCTTGATTTTTAAAATAACTTAAATCATAAAACTATTTCCTTAATTTACTACAAGAAATTATACAAGGATTGACTAATACTATTAAGAAAAGAGACAGGTATGGGCAAATCAGACTTCATCAACGGTGCAGCTATTTAATGTTCAGAATATCCATACTTGCACACACGGCACATTGTAATCCTTAAGAAAATAAATACAATATTTTCATCCTTAGATGCTTAAAACAACGCAGATTTTATGGCAACCATGACTTTGTCACAAAAGACAACAATATATGCCAACTCATCCTCTTATAAGTTAATGGTCTCTTTCTGATCATTTCTCTATCACTATTACTGACTCAGAAATAATTAAAATTCTATTAGAAGAACATGGAAAATTTGTATACTCACAGCTCTAAATGATGATCTATGGACAGAAACATTTATTTTTTTTAAAGAAAGTTCTTTCAGTGGTGTCCCAGCATCTTGGTTTTCAGGTTTCAAATTTTGATCTGTCCTTATGAGGGCTACAGAATTAGTTTTTCATTTTTCTCAGTTCTCATTTTCATGTAGGCATATGTTCCAAGAAGCTGGAAGTAATAAAAAGGGCCATGTCTTCAGTTTGGTTCATTTAAAACACGATGATCAGAGCTGACTGTGGTTCAAGCACAGTTTCCACATAAATAAAAAAAAACTAACCACCATCACAAAAGGAAGCATTAACTAACTACCAAGGCTGCTAAACCTAAAGGAAAAGAAAATATTAAGTGTTTGCATACTATGGACAAAGACACTCATTTGACCCCTATACAATCCTGTATAAAGTATATGTTTTATGTGGTTGCATGACTTCAGCTCCGTTGCTGGTGCATGCACCAATGGACAAATGAATAAAAATGCTTCTGATCCATTCCCTGAAATTTTCAGAAAAGCCTTACTTTATTTTGATTCAGGAAGTATGCTGGGGCATTATGTTCAACCAACCACAGATGACTAATATAGGCCAATAAAATAAACTACAATCAAAATGAAAATCAAAGTACTATTATATTTGAATGAGCCTGACACAGCTCTTTAGTTGCAGAATTCAAAGGAGAACTAGCATAAAAATCCATTTTTAAAACAGCCACCTAACCTGTGTCTATCATGTTGTCCTAACTAAGGCATGATGTTAACAATCATTTGGTTTTTTTCACCAAGTATATGCTATATAAAATGGAACACAATCACTCACTTACTGTTAAAAAAATAAAACTCAGAAACCCAGCCATAACTCCTTTCCAGAATAAATACAAGAGCTTCTATAAAGTGAGTCAGGATTTAAAAAAAAAATTATTCCATAAAACTTAAACTAAAAACTCTTTACAATGAGCTGGTTTAGTGATATTTAAGATCACTTATTTCACAACAACGTTTGAGTAGTTATTAATCCTGTCCAAGAAGGACTGTTTGCACAGCTAAACATGAGTAGTTATGAAAAAAGCAACACCTATGGAAACATATCACCTAAGGAAAAAATCCTTGCAATTAAAGACTCAGAGCTCATAAAGATGTTCCTTTAGAACATTTTAGTGTAATATGAGTAACTTCAGCAATTCTTGTGGTAAGACTAAAAACCACTCTTTTGGAGTATGAATCAAAGTGCTGTACCTTCAGCTAATGAAACAGCATTAAATCTATTTCTTTAGAGCAAACCTGGATTTTATCCCATCAGAATCTGAAATGGTATTTTATGGAGGAAAACTATAATAATACACAAAGGATAAGCACTAAGCATTCTACACCTAGTCCCATGCAGGAGGTTAAACAGGAAATACCAACAACTCTACTCTGCATTAGATAAAACACCAAGACTAGTACCAAGATGACCAACACAAGAGATCCAAGTTTAAATTGATTCGTCCATGTAAAACACTTAAATAGTGCATACCAATGAGCTAGCATTGTTCAAACCCATGCGTTTTCATGGTAGCCACAGAAGGATGTGGCACAGTTCCAAAACCCACCCATGACTGTCCATAGAGAAATTTAATCTCTGCTAATCCTTACTGAAATATCCATCCTTGACTCCATTATTTTGGGTTTTTTTCTGACAGAGAGGCCGAACTGCTCCTATTATTCCTATTATTAAACATTATTTAATTCAAGACAACACTCCATGAAACTCAGTTTCATTCAAATCTGCAATTTGCCAAAATTACTAACTGTGAAAAACAGTAATTCAAGAAAGGAAAATAAAATATATTTATAGGTATAGAACTACAATTCAACAAATTAAGTTAGTTCTTCTATAAAATAAAGTTATGCCTAGGGTTTTTATATCTCTATCTAGAATTATATTAATCCAAACCAGACAGTTTTAGAGAAATAAACAAGACTCCCACAGTTGAAAATATATATAGAAGTTATAGTCTTCTATGACTCCTACCTAAAATTTTTTTCCTAATCTATGCAGTTTTTTGCTTTTAACTTTTAAACCTAGATCCTACTTTCCCTTTTTGAGGAAAAAAAAATCAATTTCTTTTATTGTGATAAGAAACTAAAGCCCTGCTACCCTTAGGAAAGAAGCTACAGTATCTAATTATTCTTCAAGAATTATTATCTTAAACTAAAAGAAGAAATAAAAATTTGGATTAAGGTTTTTCCTTTCTTTCAAGTTAAAGATCTTGATTTTACGTGCGTAAGAACTCAAACGGTGACCAGAATGGAGTTTTGACATTAGCATCTCTTGAATGAAGTACCATCAGTCTGACTTTAGTCACTTCCAAATAAAGTTGCTTATATGAAATAAGTAAAGGATTTATCACCCAACACAAAATACAAAGGAAAGGAATTATTTCCTTCCATTAAATGTAAATGGTTTAGTAGGGGAAATTAAAAAAAAAAAAACCAACCTAAAGAGACATCCAAGAAATGTCGTGTCATTATTATGCTTCCTTAGATAGGTTACTACAGAAGAAACAGGTACTTGGACAGAAAAAGGGAAACATGCTAGGACTATCAGCCAGAAACTGGAAAACAAAGCTTTTATATGCCAGACTGCATCCATTTTACTCTATAAATCCTCTTCCACTTTAAAACTCACTCACAACCCTCATGTATTTCTAAACAAATATTTGAGGTGAGGTCCACTGAGGTCACAAAGAGACAAAAAAGACTGGCAATCTCTTCTTTAGACACAAAATCACCTAAACAACTTCCTGTCTCCTAACTTACAAGATTGTCAATTCTGAGGTTTCAAAAGTTGTGCAAATTAGAAGAGTTTCACACACAGCTTACAACAGAAACACATGCAGGCAGGTTCAGGTTTAAGAGCATTTTTCAAGAGAAAATTAAGTAAGACCACAATTAAATATTAAGACAATATGAGTCCCTCATGATGTCCCTTTTATGTCCCATGTCCCAATTCCAGATGAAAACTAAAGTACTCCATACATGCCTTGAATCAGAGTTACATCTGAGTTTTCAGGGTTATAATCCAAATGCCAGGCTAATCAAACAAAAACAAAAAACCCATCCAACCAAAAAACAAAAACAAAAACAAAAACAAAAACAAAAACAAAAACCAAAACAAAACAAAAAACAAGCAAAAAAAAATATCATTGCAAATTGTAAGCACATCTGAAGCATAGTTTAACATTTTATATAAAAGATGGCACAACTGTAATGGCTGTAGCTATCACTTGGGCACTTCTTCCACCCAGCATCCCCTGAAGCCCAGAGGCACAGAGCAGAACGTCTACTTTGCACTGAAGCATAAAAAGTTGTCCCCAGATGAATTAACATCACATGCAGAAATATCTGTATTTTCCTTAACTTGCTGCTATCTAAATAAGCTTGCCCTGACTTGACCCAGTTAAACTTCTGACATCTAATGAGAACTTAAGGTAGCACAGCTGAGATCATAAAACAAGCATATGCAATTGTTGGAAGATAATCACACAGAAACTAAATCACTTCACAAGTCAGTTTTGGGCACATTTCTACATTTTTGGATGCAAAACTCATTCAGAAAATAATTCTGACTGAAGTACTGGTAGACCCAAGAAAAACATTCAACAGCACAGGCTTCCAAAATAATTTTACTTCTATTCACTTACATGCAGATGTATGTATTATTAGCAGCTAATGTTAGGAGACTGATTTCTCATTCTAAATCAACTGTTCTAAAACTAACACTAGAAATATTCTTCATTCTTTCACTTCCAAATAATACTTATTGCTCATTTATGATGGCATATTAGAAGCAATTAAAAAAAAAAAAAACAAAAACAAGAAGACCAGATTGTCCAGGCAATGACATGTTAACAACAAAAGGTTAACTGAGCTGTTAATGCACTGCAGATGCACATCTGATCTTAAAACTAATATAGATGTTTTGGGCTATTGGTTTATAAAAATTTGACCAACTACTGTCTGGATCGGCAATGTAAGACAGACGCTCATGCTTGGTGCATTTCATGCTATTTCCACAACCTCTCTGCAAGGAGAAACCAACCAGCCCTCCTGCTATATCCCTGAAGTCACCTGACAGATCTGAGTAAACCAAGGAAAGACACACACACCACAGAAAAACATCTGCAAACACCTCATTCTGCCACAAGTCCAAATCGCTTTGTCTCACTCCTTTCTAGAGGTACTTCTCCTCATCACATAGCAAAGAGAGATGCTCACCACTTAAATACTACTTCTACATGGCCATTTGTTTTCACAGACTCCTCCTGAATATTCCCACCTTCCATCAATCCCAAAACTTGAACACCTAATGCTTTCTCTTGGGTTTTTTTTTCCCTATTTCCCAGCTCCCCCTATTTTTATCTTATTTACCATGGAGATCATGGATGCTGCTTTTTTTCCCGTCACATCCAACATTAACAACCAAAATAATCTCCACTCCCGCAAGAGAACATTTTGAAAGGAAAGACAAAGAACAGTCCTTTTAACATAGTATTACAAGGGTTGCAACATGGAGAACATTTGGTTCTTTTAAAAATCCTGGTTCATTTGCTAGCGAAGAAACAATTGGCAGATACATGAGATATATAAGCCAGGGATACATGTTCTGAAAAAAATGTTGGTTTCACTAGCATTACCATTTGTAGCTGCAAGACACTCAGTGCTCTGCGTTTTCTTTTTAAAGCAGTTAACATCAAATCAGGAGGCCAAAATGTCACTAATTTACTAATTTAATTAATGGAATTACCCAGATTTTCTGATTAACCATCTCACTACTCTATCTTGAAAAATGACTTTGATAATTTTGTATGTTCATGACAATAGGTAGAGATCCCAGGTGATGCACAGCAATCTCTTTTTTTTTCTTAAATGAAGCCACTCTGGAGATAGTGTATTTCTAATTTCTAATTATCACTCAGAAATATATTGCAAAGGAAGTACTTGCGCTGAAACCAGACTCTTTAGGAAGAAAGCAGGCTGTTATAAGCAGGATTGGAATCACAAATCAAACCTGTCTAAGGATAAAGCACCTGCATCATTGTAGGATAGCTCTTAGAAGAAAGGAATCATTACCACATAGACTGAGGAATGATGGCCCAAAATCTCACATACCATGTGACAGCGTTTAATATTACAGGGAACAGAGATAGTTATAGTTCAAAGGTAGTCTTGGCCTAAGTCAAACCTGATTTTCTAAATCTTTCAGTTTTACATTAACAATACTGTTCATATGTTTTGAAGACTTATCTTTCTTATTAATTAGGATGAAGTCTCAGATACACAAAACAAAAATCTAACCAAAAGATGTTTCATCCAGAAAGATAAAGAAGAATAGCAACAGACTGCAGCAGCAGAACCCAGGAGGAAAAACAGAAACAAAGAGGGCTTATTCCTTTATCTTTATGCAGATCTTTGTTGGTTTGTGGCACTTAATGACAGTAATAAAATTTTAAAGGCATACCATCTCCAGCACTCAAGAAAGAAAGAAAAAGAAAGAAAGAAAGAAAGAAAGAAAGAAAGAAAGAAAGAAAGAAAGAAAGAAAGAAAGAAAGAAAGAAAGAAAGAAAGAAAGAAAGAAAGAAAGAAAGAAAGAAAGAAAGAAAGAAAGAAAGAAAGAAAGAAAGAAAGAAAGAAAGAAAAGAAAGAAAACAACCCCCCCCACAACCTAGATCTAATAGATCTGTTTGTAATTAACTTCCTGTTCAGCAAGTTTGTTAATAGTGTTTTTCTTGTGCATATATGCTAGTTATTTCAGCTTTTTAATAAAGAGATTTAAATAGAGAGATTACAAACACAGCAGCTAAACTTTAGTTGGAGGCAAAAATGCGGCAGATGAGCCTCTCCTAACCATGCCGTAGTAACCTCAAGTAAACAACTTGTTTTGTCCTGTTGGAAACCAGACGTCCTACAGGACTGGCTGCCCTCCTGTTTCACACCTTCCACTGTCATGTAAATCTAGGAGGAACAAGCCAGATGAGTTTCAACACAGACACTGAAAGACTTCATTCATCCAGGAGCACTACCGCATCTCACTGACCCTCCAACCTTAGGCGGAGGTAAAAAGCACTAATTTCTTGTCCAACACTTTATCTTCCCAGGGATGTTTGTTTTGGTATTTTTGGTTTTTGTTTTTTTTTTTTTTTTTTTGGTTCTGAGGGAAAAAAAACCCTCAAACCCCCTTCATAACAGAGCAAAGCTGCTTTCAGTTCTAACATTACCACTCATGTCCTACCTTGCTCACCAATTTATACTGATCACAAATTTTATATTGCCCATTTAAGCGTGTTTAAAACACAAATAAAGCAGATTTTAAAGTCAACAAAGCAAATCTTGTTGAAGCTTTGAATTCTCAGTATGGGATATTCATAGAGTACCCTTATTCACATATTTACTTCTGTCCTTCTCAGTAAAGTTTCCTTTCTCTAACAAACTCATAATGAAACAGTAGGCAGACTGCTTCTTTTTGTTCTCCCTTCGTTTAAGAATCCCAGGAAGCGGGGTGAATAGGACAGAGTTTGTACTTAATTTCATCCTGGCAGCCTGTAAGGATAACCCTATTGAATTTTATAATCCGCCTTCTGCAATGTCAAACTCTAGCATGTATGTATCATATGGACCAAAAAGACTGCTAACACTCTCTTTTCTTTACCCTTTTATGAAAAATGGCTGGTGATCTCTGTTTTCTAATGCTTACCACCAGCATAAAAGAAGCTGTAATTGTCTCAAATTTCTTTTGGAAAGCATCTGGTGTGGAAGTTACTCAATACGGATGTCTAACTGCAAGGGTCACTGAGGTGGGGAGGAAGGGGCACTACATTTGGTTGACAAAAGGCTGGGTATTTAACCGATTTCAGCTTGCATGTGGGCACTGCATGATTCAGGATGTGTAATGGGGTAGTTGCATTCCAGCCTGATCGAAGCAAGAAGTCTATTTACGTCTCAGAGCCTTACAGGGAGAGCTCACATCCTGTAATAGCACAGCTTCCCAGGGCAATCTATGAAGCCCAAATTATGAGTTTTCTGACCACCTGCTTCCAGAGGCGGACAGAAGCAGAGATACTCACAAAAGCAAGATTTTTGCTTGCATGTCCACCACACAGCAAACAGACTCATTACTCACACCACATGTAAACAGCCTACTCATCCTCAACCCATCAGATCCCATGCGAGGAAAGGAACTTTCCAGCAGGTTAAATATTGCACTGCCACTGAAAGCTGTGCAACCAAAAGGAAGAAGTTCAGTATAGCTTTCCAAAACTCTTGAACTGTCCAAAAATTCAAGTATACTTGCCATGTCAGGCACTACTCCCATTACAGGAATCACAAGGAAGCGTAACAATATATTCACGGAGATTTTTCCCATATAAAAATGTTTAAACACTCGGGTTAAAATCCCTGTCTAGGAAGAAAGATGTCAAGGAGCCTTTTCTTAGGCTGAATCCTATCCCCAAAAGTGATTGTGTGCAGAATTGTAGGAAAACATAAACTTCTTAAAGGATTTTATTACTGTTATTCATTCCAATTTCATTCTGCTTGTTCTGAGACAAGCTTCAAAGTTAGACTGTCTTCAATGGAGAGGTACAAAATAATAATTCCAGTTTTCTAGAAGCTCTAGTGTCCTGAATGTAAGGGACATGTGAAATTAGAATATCCTAAGAAATCTAAACATTTTAATGCATCATTTGTCATTCAATTACTAGTAGTTAATAACACTAATCTTCAAAACTAATCTTCACAAACTTTGTGTCAGAAGTAAAAAAAGACATGCATTTCCTGTAGAGCTGCTTCAGTTTTTTTTCAAATCTTACTGAAGTGCTATACAACCCTTCCATTGGCCAGTAAAAGGCACATACATTTTTCACATTCTTATTTACTTGTTTTATTGTAAAAGTAGGACATTACAATTAGAAATATTCATTAAAATGCTGCCCTCCAATGATACTTGGCACAGAACAATTGTCATCCATTCTTTTGATGATGCTGGCAGCATTGCTTTGGATAGGACTATTTAAGTGAAGTACTTGTCTATAAACTATTGATCATTTTAAAACCTGCTTGTCACTGGCAGTGAGGCAGTGAGGCCTAATAAAAGCATCACACACTTCTGTAGAGAGCTCTTCCCTGGACTGGTGATATGCCAAGACCTGTTCCAACTCAAGTCACTGTGAAAATGCACATTACTTTTCATTGCAAATTGTATTTTACACAGATTCATCAGAACTATAAATATGCTGTTGCTTGATTCACTTTCTTATGATCCAGTGAGAATCAGATGAACTTCAAAACTTCTCTCCAGTAAATTAACCCAAATGTCAATGTAGTCTTCTTAGGTAGAGCTCCAGAGAGGTTCTTAGACAACTTGCAAGAAGCTGAGATGAACAGCACACCAGCAAGAAGCTGCATTGTTCTGTCCATTCTCTGTGTCTACATTTGTTCCTGTTTGCACTTCCTGAAAGTCTAAACATGTTCCATTACTTTAGAAATAAAAAGCCATTCAGATCCTTTCTTGGCCTAAACAGAAATAGCTGTTCTCTATTTATTGCAGACTGCTTCAGTGAAAAGAAGAAGAAATGTTGGGGAAATCCCTGCCTGTCATTACAGAGCCATAGAGTACTACTGAGGGGATTAATTACTGAGAAAAAACTGTAGTCATAACTCTCTTTTTGAAATTAAATGAATTGGGGATAAAGCACGTATTTGCCACATTTACAGCACTCTGTGGTAAAAGCAGTGAGACTACTTCAACTTTCATTCTAGCAGTAGATAAAGAACCAGCAGTCTGATTTCTTAATTCTAAGTCCACAGTAAATTTCTCCTACAGCATGCTATACAAAATTACCATATATATATATATATATATATATATATATATATATATGTTTCACCAGCCACAAATAAAACTGTCCAATAACCTTTGACACAATTTTCTTATTTTTTCAAATATTATGTCAGGACACAAGCAAACAGAAGAAACAACCATTTAAATAATTAATGGTCCAGCTCTTCAATTCATCCCATTCAGAAGAATAGTCTCAGTGGCATCAGCAGGACTGTTTACATCCTGGTATTTGGCTAGCCATGAACAAGAAGCAAGCAGTCAGCATGCAGATGGGAGAATCCTTGGAAACCTCTCCTTATTCATCTTCCCACAGCACCAGTGCAGAATCCCAAAACGTACTCAAGAGTAAATCTCACTGAGCTTCAAAGACATGTAAGCATCCACAAGTGTTTTACCAAGGAGTTGGAGAGGACTGTCACCACTGATCATATGAGCTCTGAGACTGCACCAAGGTCACCCTGATGAAGTTTCCAGATAGTCCATGCATATCTCAAATCTTTAGATTCATTAGAAAATAACCACTGAGTTATGTTTTGTTTGTTAAGATTAAGTGGCTTAATGAAGACACTTCTGAATGCTTGCAGTCAGAATTTGGTTAGTAATTATCTATGAGTATAGCTTTCATTTCTCACTTGTATTTTGGCATGACTTTCATGAGGCATTAGGAGGCCCATTATTATTACTCCTCCATACTGGTTCTTGATAAGCAGCTTAAAAAAAACCCAAAAAAACACTATTGAAGCTCTCAAGAACTGTGAAATAATATAGGGAAGTTTTAATGTTGTCCTTCATGTGAGATGCTTTACACAAATGCAACCAGTGAAATATTCAAAAAGCATCTAAATTTCAGCTTCAGAGGGTAAGTTCTTTAACATCTGCCGCAATATTCTTCTTTCTGTGCACATAAGTGGATTACTGCACAGACCATTTTCCCCCCTATTTCCTGAATATCACTGGCACATGAGGTCTCTGTGCCTTGAGAAACTGGACTGATACCAGCATCCTATGTGGATGGTACAATAATTTGACCTAAGGCCTATCTTTAATTTATTGAAGATGCAGTATCTTTTAACAAAACTAGTCCTACAACAACAGCCACACATCTGTACTGCCAGGTATGATCTTTCCCTGCATATGATGGCCAAACCACTACACTCCTTCACCCTTTCTCCTGCACAGCATAATTACTGTTATCTGTCAGACTACATCAAATCTTTTTGGTAAAGATTTGGTAAAGTAAAAAGACTGACTCTATTTCTGAAGAGCAGAATGGTGTAATCTAAGCTGCATATCAGCCCACATTTGACTTTCCAAAGTGTATGCAGCTTACTAAACCTAACCCAAGGTCTGCAAGGCTTTGAAATGAGAGTGCATCTAAGACATTCGTATTTTCTCTGAAATGTCTTTATATTTAAAATTTAAAAATAAATTCTAATTCCGGTAACTGAAATAAAATATTTTTGGGGACAAGTTTTAATGTTATTTTACATATTAAAAAAAGAAAATGTAATTTGAAATACAGCTTGGCTCTATTTGCAGGTTCAGGCTTAGATGAAACATGGTGGAATATCCAATGCATGCTAGGATGTTTTTTCAATACTCTTGGAAACTCAGCAACTTACATATGTAATAGAGCCCAAGCAATGACTGAATAAAGAATGACAAATAGCTTAGGATTTGTTATGACAACTTTGACATAATAGCACTGTGCAATTTTTTTTAACTATGCCTGACACAGCAACACTCTCAGGAAGAACAGCTGCTTAACTATTTCACCACAAACAGGACAGTGCAGCTGAGGATCATGACAACGCCAGTCAACATCAACAACAGTTGACAATTTTATTTGAGATACACAGAATACTTTATGTTTCAGCTCTAGTTTTCTAGATGGAGAACATGATCTGGGCACATGCACGCTTAGATGGCCAAAAGCTTTGGAGTAAGCTGGTCCTCCTAGTAAAGTCTGACAGAATCAAAAATTAATAATGATAGGGCTCTCTAAAAACTGGGATCTATCCAAAAAGTGAATCAATTTATATAATAAATCAGAGGTGTTAAAGACATGCAATGATGTACATGGCTTTTGAGTAGACACAATAAAAAGGTGATAATTATTTCTACCAATTCCTTACAAAGATTTTCTCAGCTGATTTTACCCAAACACAATGTAGAAGGAAGTAAAACTCTCAAAATAAGAAGGAGCACAGAAGTCAAATGCTTTTCATGAACACAAAACTCTTTTACCCAATTGTTTTTAAACCACCATCAATTGACTTTGAATATTCTTCTCCACAATTAATTCTACTACCTTGCTTCGGAAAATCTGACAAAATATCAATAATTAGATGCCAACCACTTAGAGTTGTGTGAAACTTGGCCGTTTCCCTTTGCAGGAGTGCAGGCAAATATTTTATTTGGTGTCAATCCACCATTTTTAGTTTGTGTTGAATTTTTTAATAAGTTCAAATAGGCAAATGAATAAGCAGTCAAAATTTCCACATTTTACCTGGTTTCTCTTCATGGCCATACAAATAAAAAGGCATATCTTCATGAATCAGCAATGGAGCAAGTCAGATGTTCAAATTCAGGAAGAAATACAAGGAAAAATCTATCATGCGGTTATGGTGATTTACACCCAAACCCCAAAATTATGAAGGATATTAACCCCCTCCAGCACCACTACTCTTCCTATTCTAAATTCTGTTAAGTGCTTCAAGAATGTGCATTTATTATGCTACATGAAAGCTCCAGATTATAGTAGCCTCAAAATAATAGTGGCAATAATTGGGTTTTTTTAAGATCCTGACAGCATTCTATACCATCACAGGTAAACTTTTTTTCTTTCTACACTTTCCACCCACCCGCAAGTACCTTAGGATGACAGCTCTTTGGATCATCACTGCTGTTGTCATTGTACCCAATTCTGTTCTTTATCTAGCAAAAATCATGATTGATGCACCAGAAATAATAGCAGGGGGGAGTTTGTTTTAAATAAGCGAAGTATGCAATTGAACAATTTAACAATTGAAAAGGTCTGACTGTATTAGGGTTTCTGCTGAGAACATACTCATTGCATTCTTCTGTGGAGGAGTTAAAAGGATAGATGTCCCAAATTCAAGTAACTACAGGTACCACATGTGAGAAGCTGTGAGGTAGAGAAAAAAGGCCAAAGAGGTGAAAGCAAAGGAATAACGAAAAGGAGAAAGGAGACATCGGTAAAATACTGCTAGAAATAGAAAAGACAGAACAGTTTGAAAACTGAGCTGCAGAAGGAAGATAATTCAAATGAGGGAAATAACTTTAGAATACAGGATGAGAATGAAGAACAAATGAATTGCAGATGGACTACAGGAGAGATGATGAGACAGAGAAAATAAAGGAGACAGAGCATGGAGGTATCTAATTACAGAACTCACTGAAGGCAAGATAAAATTACAGATGGAGATGAGAAAAGTTTAAGAAAGGATGGTGTAAGAAGTGGAAATCCACAACCAGAAAGGTACATATCTGGAAACAGGATAAATAATATCACCACTGTACAGGCTAAAGGCAGAATCAGGATTTGAGAAATGTTATGAGAAGAGTATGAATAGGAAAATTGTTAAAAAATGAAGTTAGGTACAGAGACAGGACCCAAGATGCTACCAAGAAAGAAAGAAGACCTTCGGAAAGGAATGGGAATGAAAAGCAATAGATGAAGCAGGGACTTGGATGGAGGCCAAGGCGCTAGGCCAGGTGCATGCAAGGTTATCTTACCAGTCCACCACAGGTACTGAAGGAGGCGAAGGAGCCCGGGTAGCGGAGGACAGCACCACTGTAGTAACAAGCTCTCTCAGGTTGCGACTGTGCGGCACTGGGGGGACTTTTGCCCTCTCCCCCAAGGCGCTCTTCCACAGCAAAGCCAGGAGCTAGGAAGCGGCTGTCCCTCTTGAGCAGCAGGTATAGTTCCCGAGCAAAAGCTGGGATCCTCAGCAGCACTTCATCTCCATCCTCTGCTGGAGGTGGTGGTGGGGGGGATGGTGGTGTTGGCAACTGAGAGGCAGCACCAGACCCCTGGGGCAGGGGGGACCAGTGGTAAAACTCCTGAGACTCATACTCATCCTCAGTGTCCTCTTCCTCTGCTGCCTCCCCTGCAGCCTGCGCCTGCCCATCCACCGAGGAGGAGACTGAACGCACCTCTCGGGAGCTGCCAGCCGCTGGGCTAGGTGTGACTGGGGCACTGAAAGTGCTGCTTCGGTTCCCACTACTGGGGTCAACGTGGCAACCCCCACCACCACCACTGCCACCCGTTGGCTCCTGCTGGCCCGGGCTCCACAGTGCAGGAAAGACGATCTCCCACTCCTCAGTCTCTTCTGAAGCATGGAGACCTGTGGGAAATGTGGCAGGTGCTTTAAATGAGTGGAGCACTGAACAGCATCCAGTGCCTGCTAAAAACCTTCCCTTTTGCCCACCACAAGATGGTCCTTCTGATTCGTAGACCAACAAGCATCCCAGACAAAATGCAGTGGGGTTCATTTGCTCCTTTCATCTTGTCCTTATGCACAGCAGGGGGGCCAGCTGCTAGATGGGTCTGTTCTGTTGATGTGTCTGGAACACACCAAGGTTCTGCAGAACATAGAGAAAGCTGGGCGCCAAGCCCAGGGCAGAAGTTGTGTTTGTACCAGTAGCTGGGGATGTCCTTCCTTTTGATCACCACCTCTATGCAAGGAAAGTTGCATAAACCCTTCATCATCTAGACAAAGCAACAACTGTTTCATATAGCTAAAAAAAAAAAAATTACTGGGGAAAACCTGAACAAATTTGAAAATTTCAACCTTCTTCTCAGCATGCTATGCAAGACCCATTATGCCTCCCAAAGTTTGGCCAAATATACATACACACGCACCATGGCACATACAAGCAGTAGTTGCACATGCTGTATGATGATCATTCTTATAATGAAACTGAATTAGAATCACTTACTACTGATGTCTGCATATCCCAAACATTCTACATCACAATACAACCAAAGTCCAGCATGCCAGCATTATGTTTACAAAGATCTGAGTACACACAACCTCCACTAGCCTGAGACAGGAAACAGTTTTATTTACACATTCATCGCACACTCTAGGAACAGCATATCCAGGAGAGATGACAGGGCTGCTTGTGGAAATCAGGTCTCGTACAGAGCAGCGCTGCGCAGTGCACTCTCCCAGCCAAGGCGCGCTTTATCTGATCACCCATCGCTTACGGGGGGCGGGCGCGGTTAACAATGGCCAGGTACCGCCACCGGCAGCCGCGGGGCGCGGAGGCCGCCCCGGACTCGGCCCGTCCCACGAAAGGCGCGCACTTACCTGCGCCGAGCCCGCTTGACAGCACGCACAGCTGGTAGAACACGCAGCAGACGCGGCTCAGGCGCATCCTTCCTCCCAGCGCCATCGGCTCCGCGCCCGCGGGACGCCGACTGGCAAGACACGCAGGGCCGTGCCGAGTTGCGCCGGGCCGAGCGGGGAGTGCCGTGGGGCGCAGCCACCTGGGCGCCCGCGGAGAAACTCGGGAGAGCGCGAGCAGCGCGTCCCTGCGGGGCGGGCAGGCAGCACCGGCGGCGCGGGATGCGCCGCGCACGGCGGCCGGGCGTGTGCGTGTGTGCGTGCGTGTGTGTGTGTGTGTGTGTGTGAGTGTGTGTGTCCGTGCGTGTCTCCGTCTGTCTGTCTGTGAGTGCGCGTCCGTGTGTGTGCCTGTCTGCGTGTGCGTGGGCGCGGGCAGGCAGGACCGCGGCCCGTGCGCGCACACAGCGCCCGGCGGCGGGCGGGCAGCTGCGCCCCGGCGGCAGCGACCGCGCTGCCCCCGCCCGCCGCTCGCCCCCACGGGGCGGGACGCGCCGGGCCCCGTCCCGTCCGGCCCCGCCCCGCCCCGCCCGGGCGGGCACCCGGCGCGGCCCCCCTTCCCTCGCCCCGCCGCCGGGCCGCGGGCAGGAGCCCGGGCGGGTCCGCGGGCAGCCGAGCCCCGGCCGCTGTGCCGGAGACGGCGCTTTGCGCCCTCCCGCCCCTCCCGGCCGTGAGGGGCGCGCACCGGTGCGCCCCGGCTGCGGGAAGGGCTCCCCTCATCCCCGTGGCCGGCAAGGCGCACAGCGGAACCTTTGCCTACATTCAGGGAGCAGTAGATACTGACTGCTTTTGCCTAGTTTTGTGTAATTTGATTCTAAACTCCTCTTGCCCCCACCACGCAGCTCTCCATGGAAACCCATCACTTTCCACCCCGGCCCTTGTCAGCAGAGGAACGAATAAACGAGGAGCTGAGCAAAAAAGCTTTAGCTGCACATCTAGCATCAGCATGAACTGCAAAAAGCAACAGGTAAACACGTCCCTCTAAAAGTCGGATTTTGTCATAACTTCTGCTGCTTTACCTATTGTTGTTGGTGTCAAAGGTGATTGCTGTGCCTTAGGGGAAGGCAGAGCAATCCAGTGCGGTGAGGAAAGCCATCTGTGCCGTTAAGGGGAAGCTAAGAAGTTGCAAGAATTCTTTCTAGAAGTTAGTTGTGTAAAATGAAAAGCAAAACATACAAACAAACAAAAATCACGTGTTGCACTCCAAATAAAAAACACGTTTAGGCTCCACAGAAGCCAAATGCAGCTGGCTTTTGGTCTCTGCTCTGCTCGATAGCTGCTTGAAAAGTATGCTGCATGGATAGGTATTCTCATATTCTCAGCTGACTCCAAATAGTATTTTTTTATTAGTTGTTTCATTTTATAGGGGAAAAAGGTTATCATGCACGGGTCTTTTTGTCTTTTTTTTTGTCTTTTTTTTTTTTTTTTTGCATTTGAGCCAACTAACACTGAGCAAAATCAGATGAACTCAGTGAAAACAAGATGAATTGATTAGGAAAAGGGGAGTTTTTCAGGGCTGCAAACTGGTATTTGCCTGATAATTAGGTGACCTTAAAATGCATTTCAATGGAAGCTTTGTCTTCCAAATAAATAAAACATATGTACCAATTTACAGTGGAATTAGTTAATAGGCCAAATCCTGTAGCCTTTTCATGGCCACAACTATCCTTACAACTGATCAGGAAGTGCTGCAAAATGTGGTTTATAAGCTCTTGTGAAAATATTAGAAACAAATTCTGGTTTTATTTTTGTTATAACAAATCAGAATGTACAGGCAAGATGCAAAATTGCACAGAGAGGACCTTTGCTCTGCGTACAGTTACATTACAAAATACATTAATGGATAGCAAGGGGGAATAAGATAAAAAAGATATGGCATGTGAATGTGCTTACTTTAAAACTGTGAATTGTTGTGACTGTTTCCAATCTGCTGAAGTTGTTTGTCCCTTTGGACAAGATTCTGCTTCTCTTGTTCACATGTATAATCTTACTAAAAAGACACAAAACACTGATTTTGACAATAAGGTAAGGAGAATTTGGCCTTTTCAATACAAACTGCAAAGGATAAAGACATTTTAAAAAATGCCAGTTGAGAAAGACTTTCATGTGTTTGACTTCATCACCAGCCAAAGAAAAAAGTACATTTCCAATAATTCTCCACATATGAATACAGGGCAAGCTAAAATCAACATGAAGCTGCAGCAAATGTCTTTAGTTCATTTTATGTTTTGTTTTTATCGTTTCAATAGTTAAAATAAAAAAAAGGGGGAAGTTCTCTATGTTTACGTTTGGGGAAAGTGCACTATAAAATAGAGCCCCTACTGGTGTTCATTAGTTTTAACAGAGAGTCTGGTCATAGGTTAATGCTGGTAGATGATATTGTAGCCCACCACATGCTAACTGTAGTCACTGTGAGACTAGTGCAGAGAAGCCTGTCTCAAAGAGAATTAGAATTTAGGGAACAAAACAATTATACCACAGTTCGTTTGCAGAGAGAATAATATTGTATCCATGTGTACTCTACAAAACACTATTTTCTTAGTCACAAAGCCATTCCAACTCTACAAAATAGTTTTTACTTTACCAAAGATGTGGTACAGGAGGTGTTATTAACTATGCATCTGTAAAATTGGAAGAAATAGTATCTTCAAACTTGGTACTAGGAAAATGCAAAGAAAAATTGTCTGCTCCAGTAAATTCTTAAAACTGCATCACCCATCTGAAAGATTGAAGCCTTTTGGCATTTCACGAGATTTGTGCAGAATCACAGATGTAAAGCATGTGTTAATTTGTAAAATACAACAATTATTCAGACCATCTCACTGACATAAGAAAAAAAAAATCCACAGAAAATGAAGAATATGTCCTTGTCAGTACTTCTGACTGGGGTTAATCGACCCAATTTTGTTGAAATCAATATCAATTTGGCAATTTCCTTTTGCTTAGTTCTGCCCGATGTTAAATTTACAAAACTGTGCCATCACTCCCTTAAGGACTGTCAGGTCAAAGATTCTACCTGTCCCCACCAGAAGCTGACTTTCCATTTCTTCAGTATACCAAGATCATTCATGATCAGTGATAACAAAATATAGACATCTCAAGCCATCTTTTGAAGACATCAGTATGATTCTTCAACTTTCACACCCTTCACCCCATGGTTTTATCTAAATCTGTGCTGCAGTTGCTGTCTTACCTTGCAAAAGCAAGGGCCGAATCTCTGTTTCCCCCAGATCCTCATTTCATTTACTATCTGTTAGGAGTGATTTATTTCTGAGGATTAAGGTAAGTATGGACAGATCATTCTATAGAATTCAAAATATCAACTTCTAGCAATATAAATACCACCATCAGTCAGAGACTTTCTTGGTTTGTTTTTTCTCCTTACTTAATCATTTAACTGTAAAAGCTCATACAGATTTATGCATAAAAAAGGGTTTTAAGATTACCTGAGCTTTTCATTAGATACAAGATTTCCTAATTGTTACCAAAAAACCACAAACCTTTAATCCTCTTCACAAGGATACAATTATTAATTATTTTTTGCATATGCTTCATATGTAACTATTGAACTATGATACCATTGATTTTTAAAAAATCCTTAAGCATATTTGTTTCAGATTTTTGCAACTTAAGAAAATATTCTGGATGGATGGAAGAAATCAATACTGATTTGAATAGTGCTTACTACATTAAGGCCACATATCATATGTCCACAGAGATTAGAAACGGAAACTCATTTCTTCCTGTTTCTGGGGTGCTTTGCAAATGTTATCTCAGTCCAAATAAACTTGTTTCAAAGAAGATTGAACAAAATATCTTCTGATGCAAAAGATACATGTGAACCAATGCCGCAAATTTTCTCTACCTAAGCGTGAATGAAAAGAAGTTTTTTCCCTTTTAGAAAATGCTGTATTCCCTATCTCTTCAACTGAACAGTGAATTTCCACTATCTGCTTGCTCACAAACTCTGAACATTTAGTCTGTAATTCTATACCGTTATTTACAAGCTCAACAAGAAGGTTTATTTAAAAGGTATGTATTTAAGATCACTTCAAAAAACTTCTTTTGCAGCTCTTACTGCAGAGCAAATCTTACAGCTGTATCTGAACTCAGTAGTACAATCAGATGACCTGCTGAGTAAGATATGTGTCAAACTGTTGTGAGCTTAATACCTCCACTTTAAAGTGCCTCAGCTTTGAAAGGGCAAAATTAAGCCCATAGCAACTCAGTGTCACTATGCCACACCACTACTTCTTATGATTCAGTTGAATTTAGTACATTCAATTGAAGCAAAATTCACTCCTAAGTTGTTGCCTTGTGAGTTACTTCTCAAAGTCATTTTGATCAATTTGGGGATAATATTAGCTAAAAATATGCTGTCAACATAATATTTACCCTATTTATTTAGAATGCTTCACCAAGTCACCACTTAATTAGAATAGGCTTTCATAACTCTTTTATTATATCCTTTTAATTTAGTTATTTCTTTTAAAAAAATAAAGATGCTTGGCAATTGTTCAATTGTTTACATTTTGACAGAAAGCTGTACAATGGCAGGTAGTAAAGTACTCTACTCAAGCTGAAACCACTTTAAAGCCACCAAGGCATTGTGTATGAACCTGAATTCCACACAGCTTTCCAAGCTAAAGTTTTCCCTCAAAGTGGAACTTCTTCAGATTCCTTAACTGAATCATCTAACAAGCAAATATGTCACCTGATCAATTATGGCAAACAGGCTACTTCAGAATGATCAACAAATAGTTCCCATTTTTTGGAACATCTTAAAGGGGCAAGGCTTCAAATTTGAAACCTGCAAGTCATCTCTTGGAGAAAAAAAAAAAAATTATAAGAATCACAGTATCATTTAGGTTGAAAAAGACCTCTGAGATCATCAAACCTTTGCCTTTAGAGAGTATGGAAAAGATGCTCTAACAGAGGCTATTTATGGAAAATAATTCATATTGTTGATTAACATTGTATGGTTCTTCTTGACAATTACATTTTAAAATAATATAGTAATCCTCTTTTAGAATGCATTTACAAAATTAAAATAGTTTAGAACTGTAGCATAATTTATAAATGTATATGAGTACATGGACATGTTAATTACTGAAAAAAAGTAATTATGGAAAATACCCTTAAAAAGGGCCTAATGGACACAAATTTTCAGAGTGGAGTCAAGTCTTTCCCCAAAATAAAGATAATGAAACTTAACTTCTCTTCCAAACTATAGGAATAGGTTAGAAGAGCAAATAAATTTTTCATCAGTAAAAATGGTGGAAATACTTCCTGTAGGAAAATTATCTCATTTGTAGCATTAGTATTAAAAAAACCAAAAAAACTCAAAAAACCAACAAACAAACAAACAAACAAACAAAAAAAACCCCAAAAAACAAAACAGCAAAAAAAACCCAAAAAATTAAAAAAATAAAACAAACAAACCACAAAACCACATAAAACTTCATCTAATTCATATCAAAAACAAAATCAGAAAATTTGACAAGGTGACTTCATGATCTCTCTGCCCACACATCCCCCTATAATTAAAGGAGGTGAGGACAACAGGCAGAAATATAAATCTTGTAATTAAAATTTTTTGTAGGAACTGCAGACATCTGGGACTGAGTACAAAACTGAGCATTTATAATAAAAGCAGAATTATTGGCAACTACATTAGTTTATTAGTGAATGTTAGGTCCGCTATGTTTAAATTAGTAAGTTTAAAATATTAGATAAGCCAGTTATCCCAATCCTACTAATGTGTTATATCTGTTAATCAGTTATCCCAACCTCATTAGTCTGTTTCAGAATTTATTCAGGTTTTATTCAGAAAAATGGACCAATCATTTCAAGTGGGTTAAAAATATTGTCCATTGCTTCCATAAACAATTTAGAGGCTAAGTGGTACTACCATCATAATGTATTTACAGCATTTTCTCTTCTGAAAAGAAAGATCAAACCCCCTACTTTTTCAGTCAAGGAATCAGTATAGCACAGAAGGCTATAAACTTGAAAAATTATTGAAGAATAGAGAAATGGGAATGATAATATAAAAGGCACTGCAGGCAAATATGGTATGACATGAAATAAGGCTCCAAGAGATGTTTTAAAAACTGAGTAATTTCTAGAGTTTCAGACAGTTAAACTGCAGTTTATCAGTATAGATGCATTATCATTTTTATTATGTAACAATATTACACTGCTCACTCACACTGAGAAAAAGAAGACGACAGGGAGGAGAATGGATCCAGGATAAGGAGAAGCAAGGTAGAGGTGATTGAAAACTGATTAAGGAAATGAAATAAAGTAAAACAAGAGGGAATACAGAGAAGATCATGGGATTCCACATCAAAAGCTGTAAGTAAATCAAAGGAAGCAGTCCATCCAGCAAGGTGATTTCCTCGCTGTTTTGTAGGGTGAGGCATACAAATAGCCTTGCTTTCTGAAACACATCTTTCTTTCTCTGTAGGCTTAAAGAAAGCATTCAATGATAGCTAAACAAAGACAATCACTGATTTCTAGATATTCAGTTTCTTACCTATCTGCAAGCACTGAAGATGTCATAAAACCTTAGAAATGAAGGTAACTAGTCCCCCAGTCATTATTCATTTAGATGACAGTGTGAATATCCTATTTGCACTTTCCCTTGCCACAGAAGAGAAAGACTTCATTATAGCTACCAGATAAAAAGCAAACATTGTAGAAATGATTTATTTTCTCCTATCTAAAGGATTTATTCATAAGAACTGCTGTGTGGTAGCCTGCAGAACAGGCTGCCTTGCTCTTTTAGCCTCTGTAACTGGGAAACCCATTAAGACCACATGAGTTGTCAAAGTATATGGTATGTTACATACCGTATGAGTACTGTCCACAGGCACTCGCTTTGAAGGCAGGCCAATGGCAAACAGTGGCACCAGGAGACCAGCTAAAATATAGAGAAATGAAGGTGACAGCACATAAAACACAAGTTGTGCAAGACCTCTGTTTAACAGGCAAAAAGCCAAGAACACATGGCTAAAGGGTTTCCAAGCTACTCTCTAGAAGTCTTTTGCTTGAACAGAGGTGGAAAAAAAAATACTGGCATCATATGAGATGTTCTAAGTTTTGCTTAATAATTCTTAATCTTTGCTTTATTCTCTTTCCCATTAGCTGAGACAGATAATGATCAAAGTGCAAAAATCGGTGTATTTAAGCAAGGTCAGGCAGTAGAAATAAACAAATTAACAAGCCACATAATGGTGATCGTGTCCCTGGCCAAAACCAGGAAGTGTCAGTCAACAGAGAGCTCAAAAATCTCCATAGTGGAAAAGACATCAGTTTCTGTTTCCGGAGCTCCTTGAATATTAAATGTGCTATATATCATTACTATCTAAAAGTTTCAGTTATCCAATAAAATGCCAGAAAACTTTGTCAGAAAACTTTGGGATTACTTATAAATGCTTTTTCTGAACCAGCTGGTGTAAATCTGGGCCATGATTGCTCCTGATATTTCTTCCAGTGTAAAAGCTTGACCAAGGATTTTACCTCCATGCCTAAATAGCCATGTACACCTAACTCATGTCCAATATGAAGGAAACAGGTTTCTGTATATTCAAACTAAATACTACTGCATGACACCTGAGACTGAAACTATATCACTGAAAATACCAGAAGGAATGGTTATCCTGCCAAAAAAGACTAGCAGTTGTTCTGATAATAAGAAATAAGTGAAATTTCCTATGCCTAGAAATATTTCTGATAGAATGTCAAAGTTATTGGTTATTGCTAATCCACTTATGTTGTACATAACCCTACTTTTAAAGCTCCTACTATCATAGCCTTTTACAGTTTTAATGTACTTATATGACCAAAAGATACAAAAGCATATTTTCATGTTAATTTTTGGTGTAAAAAGTACATAGATACAAACTAGTGTACTGTTGAGAGCTACACAGGTTGAGTTTAAAGTTACATTCATGATTCGATGATCTCTCACTTCCAAGCTGGTGTCCTAGATAGCAGAACCAGTTATTTTAATATTTATGCTAGGTAAGATAATATCAACCCAGAATATTATAAATTCAGTAATTTCATAAACAAATAAGATCATAGGCACTTTCCCCCTCCCATTTCTTATCTTAATTTTGATTTGAAGGAAAGGAGAGGAGCAGGGAAGCTTATTATTAGGGACGGCTGATTTAACAAGATCAGTGTCAGTGTGACAGTTTTTCAGAGAAAATTAAGCTGGCGTAATTTTTTGCACAAAACTTTTATACAATTTTTTCATAAATACACTAAGAATATGGGCTTAAGGGGAAAACAGCATATTTTAAACAAAGCCTATCTGGCTTTTGCTGCCAAAAGAAAAAAAGAATATACTTTAACACATAACAGTTACCCGGAAAAGGTAAATGCTTGCAGAATACAGATCAGAGAATGTTGATGGGTTGTTTTTTGCTTCAGGAAACCTATGTTTGGTATTTGCACATTGGTGCCAAAGCAGCACCTCCTGTTTCATTCTAAATGTAGCAGGATTTCTTTATACTTTACTTATCCCCTCATTCATCAGTCTGCACATATTAGAAGAAAGTCTTCCTTTGATCTTTGGAAATAAAGACATCTCTTCTGGAAAACTATTTCAAATGCAAAAAGAAGCCAAAGAAATAATTTTTGCAAAGCACTGAAGAAACCTGGATGTGGGCAGAGAGATGGAGGCTTTAAAAAATGTAAGGCGCCAAATTCAAAGAGTGGGGTGCCTTGCCTGGTTAAATAGCTACCTGCTTTGTAACCAGGTGTTTCTGCTAGCACAGAAAGCCACTTACTAATTCAGGCTGGGGGCTGTGAAGGCCAAAACTTACACGGGTAGAACTCTTCCAACTGAAATCAAAATCCTAAATTTAGCTTTAAACCAATGGTTGCTTAGAGGAAAACTGACCATTCAAATTTAGCTTAGTTCTGAGAAGGAAGATAAATACAGTTGTTTATACTGCATTTACCCTGTGATAGCTATTGCTTGTATTTCACCATCTATATAAAAGCATCATTGTTACTGGCTATTTTCTGCTTGATATTTATAAAAAGGTAGATCCACTTTGGTTCCTTTATGACTTGAGATCATGAAGGTTAGAGTGCCTTAAGGAACAGAAGTAGTTTCACAAGCTAGGAAGACCATATAATTGATATTCTCTTTTAATGTGACTTCTAGAGAACAAGAAATGAAGGCACAGCAAAAGCAAATAAGGATATAGTTTGATTGGAAGCAATTACGTGGAAACTGGCCAAGTAACAAGCTCTGCCTGTAACTGTCCCTCCTGACCTATGAAATGGCTATCCACTATCAGTAGTGGAAATGCCCTAAATCAATAAGTTGCTCCTCCTCTTCTCCATTTTGGCCAATGAAAGAGCCAATGAGAATGAGCACTGCTTCTTTCAGAAAAGGGAATTACTTAGAGGGCATAATCCTCCCCTACTTTTAGGCACTGCAGAACATATTGCACTAAACTGTTAAGTACTTAGTCCACAGAGGGTCTGCTGCACTTATTGAACAAGCAAAGCACAAATTTGCAGTTCAGATGTGGCTGACAGTGGAGTGTCATCTTGCCCATCTTAACACATCATAATTTTTCCCAGCTTACTCTTCTTTTTTAAAATACTTTCCACTATACAAAATCAAGTGGCTATTCTGATAAGAAGTGTGATTCACAAATACAAGCAAAAGTGATAAATGAATGAAGAGACAACTAAAAATATGAGGAAAGGGGGGAAAATGAAGGGAAAAAAAAAAGGAAAAAAGTGAGACACATCCTTTTCCTTTTAAAAGTTATGAGTACTGCAGGGTTTCTGTGGTGACTCTCTAGCATACCAGCCTTCAGCTTGAGAGCTGCTGAAGTTTTGCTCCTGCTTTAGTAAACTACAGAGCTTTGCAAATGGCATATTATTTTAAGGCATTTTGGACATTATGTCAAACTTCTGCATGTTCTTTTCTAAAGTAAAGTTTCTCTTTAGAGAAATTACTCTCACTTCCAACTTCCAAATTATTAATTTAAAATTCCTAGCATCAATCAGTAGGTTGCATTGTTTATATTCCTAATATCCATCAGTAGTTTGTCCAATTTAAGAATAATAATTGCTAATTTAAGAATAAAAATTGCTCTAATTAAAGAATAATAATTGTTTCTAGATAAATACATATGCCCATCATAGAAGATCTGCAGTAGATAATAAAGTTCTAGATGTCTTGGAGCTTGACCTTGAAAAAAATTATCTTCTTTTGTTTTACTGAGTATTCAGATATAAGTTGTGTGTTTTAACAGCTCAGTGGAGACAGTCATATATTAAAGAGATTGCTCAGTTTCTGTTCCTCAAAGCTTCAGGGTCACATTGGTTGAAAGTCATCTTGATAACTTTTATTATCCTGATAATTTTTTCTTGATCTTTTTCCATGTCTTCAAAAAAAGATTTCATTAGATATTTATGTAATTTATTTCATTAAGGAAAATAAGTAAAGCAGCAAGCAAATGGTGATTGTAAGAATATATCTGCATCATATAAAATATATTTTAATCAATACAAATCATGAAGGGAATATGTATCATGAAGATAAGTAAAAACCCCCTTTAAGAAAGGAAATACCATCAGTTAAGGAGTGTTACAGTCAAGTTTCCCAGTGAAATAAATGCCTTTTCAATTCAGTAAAAAAAGAAAGTTCAATTAAATCTATTTTGTATAAAAATAACTTTCACAGAAATACTGAATTCAGTTATCTTTAGTTGAGACACCTTCCCAATTTATCAATTACAAAATTCTTAAGAAGCATTTCTAATTTTATATCCAGTGAAAAACAATGATCTGTCTTTTTTGGTGGTAACATAGTTATCTCTTTAAAGCACACTTGATGTGTTCACAGAAGGGTACAAGTGACTGCGTATTTCAAAGTCCCTTTCAGGTATCTTTTCAAGATAAGAGTGTTTTTTCTTAACCTTTTTGTCTGGAATGAAAATAATGTTCCTGCATTGTATAAATCTCTTTAAAAATATTTCCAGAATATCTAGGCTTAACTTCAAAAAAAAAAAAAAAAACAAACGTGTGTGAAGCAATGTGTTTTAAGAAGACAGGGAGAAAAGCAGTCATAGAAGCACTTCAGAGGACAAGTTGGATAAAATGTCTGAGAATAACTGAACTCTGCTAGAGGGAGCTCTGCAGCTACATATTTACTCAAGTGAACTTTAAAAGAATTTGCAGTCTACCTGCTGTTATAGACAAAGTTAGTCGGAACTTGGAGCTAGCAGCTTAAACAGTAGTAATAGCTAGAGCAGACAGAGCCTGTAGATCGTGGCATATGATCCACAGCAGTCAGATTTCAACATGCCAAACATGTTGCTAACCGCAGGAGCAGCCGAAGCAGACTTAACACGATGAAGAAGATGACCACTTAACAACCTCTTAGTAAAAAAAAAACCCCAAAAAACAACACAACAACAACAAATCAAACCAGGAGAAAACCAAGGAGATCCTAATATTATTGTGGGTCCAACCTATCCCTTGAGGATGGGATGGGGAACTCAGATGCTAAGAGCATAATTGCCCAGCAATTTCTTTGTTTGAAGTCTGTCATCAAAAGCACCCAGGTCAAGGTTCAACAACTCACCTTATTAATAAAAACAACTTTCAGCTTATTGATTCAGTAGAAACCTGGTGTTGAACTTTGTTATGGTAGCTAGCATGTGTAATTCCCGTAACACTACACAGAATTATGATAGTTTAACTTGAACTTGAAATAGCATCATATGTTGCATGTTGTCCCGACCACAACATGTAGGTTGCTAATGATCCATAAAACATTAGGTTTTGCTTTGAAAATTATTTTTTCAAACAAATTAAAGTCTGGTCTTAACAGTTGTATATTAAAATGGTAGTTCTGTTACAGACTCAAGAATGCAGATAATATTTTATAAAAAGATACAAAATTTCATTTGTATTTTCATGCCTAAATATAAATAGAGAACATGCTTTTGCATAAGAAATGCCGTGAAAAGCCTGAAATGGTGTTAGGTAAAACATTCATTGCTTTTAAGGTAGAACCAGACAAAGCATATGAGCTCTGATAAAGTTGTGATTTTTAATCATGTGCTTTAAGCTGGTCAAGAATTCAACTCCTTTTCTCATTTAGGCCCATAAATTAGAGTCAAACTGTCTTGGTGCATTTCTTCTGTTCATTCTTTGGAAAGTCTACTTCTTATCCACTGTTCAGTTTGCTGCCTCCATACAGCTGTACTGCTGCAACCTCTCAGCGTCTGCTTTGCATTAGCAGGCCCTGGCTTTGCTAGCACTCAAGGCAGCACTAAGTTCTCTAGTGTGAAGCAGCCTCACTGCAAAACCTGTGTGAGGCAAGAAAATGTTCTGACATTTTACCATGCTAAATGTTCTAGCCACTAAACTATCCTGCTAGCAGAGCCAGTTAAGGTTTGCATGCTGCACTGCAGTGCTATGCACAGAGGTGACCCCTAAGTGAAAGAGTGTAAAAACTAAATAAGTGTCTTCTCACAAACAGAGAGAAAAAAAAGTTTCCTTATTAGTGGTTTTGCTTTTAGTTTATCTCATTACTGACCCCTGCCTGAATCTCCCTCCCACATTAGTGAGCAGAAGATAGAACTAAGTGTTAAAAATCAGAGGAAAAACCCTGACTATTACAATATATTAGTGACAGGCTTCAGCTTCCTATGCTGTACTAAAAAGTAAACTTTACTGTAAAACTTCGTTGAATACAACATATCAAATGGTTCCAGGAAGAGCTTATTCTAATGAATAAGAGAGCATATAAGCAGTTAAGGGTAAATGAAAGGACAGCATGATTGAATTCCCTGCCCCCCCCCCCCCCCTAAAAATGGGAAAATACAGATGTTCTAATTTAGAAATTATTTAAATAGAATATTTTTGCAAATAATTTGTTGTTAAAAATATCACAGAAAAAGATCAAAAATAACCAGCTGAAACAATGGCCTCTTGAGTCTAAGCATCTTAACAGATGGTTTCTATTAAACTTCTGTTGCTTCTTCAAGAAGAACAGCTTTAATGTCTACTACAGTTTTATTATTATTTTGAGAACATACCTACAGTATTTTAGACATATAATATAAGGGCAAAACTATGCCAAAAATCTCACAGAAGCATTTTTTACAGCCTTAACGTCTATGCTTTTTTCTGCTGCTGATTTAGGTCACATTTTCATTTACTTTCTACTACTGTTGGACTTGATGAACGATTTTGTTCAACAGGAGTTGAACAACCACAGTTCAGTTTCTTTTCAGTGTTTTCTCATGCTTTTCTTCAACAGCACATTTGAAGGAAAATTGTTCTAAAATATTTTGTTTCCTTGGATTTTAAAAAGCACAAGTATTTAGGATGTACAAGAAGGCATCCAGCAACCCTTATGGAAACTTGTTGACGTAGAGTTTGGTCCTGATCCCAGACAAGAAAACTCTCATGACTTTAAATCCTTTGTAAGCATAAGAAATAGCTATGTAATGTACTTATCTTGTATTATTTCATAGGGAATGTGTTCCAAAATGACTAAGTGATGTAAGTCAGTATTGGTACATTGTATTCCAGGACAATATACCATTTCTTCTTCTAGAATAAACACTATATAAAAGCAAAGATACACAGAAATATGGTAGATTTTAATATATTCAAAAGACCAGTGGAAACAAGGCAGTGAGGAGAAGAAATGTAGCACACAGAGAGCTCTTTGATTTTCCCTATTTTGCTACTGCAGTCAAATTAAGAACCACAACTAGAGCTTTGTAGTGTCTCTGAGTGATTCTAGGTATTAGCTGGAATTAACTGTATATAAACTTCCATAATTTGTATTTGAGAGTGTTCTCTGCCTCTGCATGATTTCCTGTGGTTTTCAGGTTCAGCATTAGGAAGCATTATGGTGAATCTCCTCAGCAGATTCTGTAGTCATAAGTGACTATACAGAATGAGTGATGGCTATCCACATGGGCTTTCTATTGACCTGTGAGATCTTGAAGTCCTGATTGCTCCAAAGGGCTTTCAATTTCAATTGCTCACAGAAATGGTAGGTATTATATCTTTAGTAAATCTCTCTCTGTTTAATAGGCAACAAATAAACAGAATGAATTTTGAGAAAGGTGAGACCACAGACTAAAACTTTTTAATAAAAACAGCATAATAGTTCCACAGAGAGAGCACAAAATTTAGTACCAAAAAAATTATTCGCCTATTTCTCTAATGATCTCACCTTATCTAGTCTAACTGCAGGCAAGTATAATGATCTCACCAAATATCCACCTGCAAAAATATCACAATTACTACTAGCATTACCTTTTTTAGCAATAGTTAATGACACTCATGTGAAAGGAACTCAAACTGAATCTCATTGGCATCTATTATTCTCATTTTTCCAGCCTCAGGATTATACAATCAAGAATAGAAAAGAAATGTGCCAACAGAGTGCAGGCATATTTTCATGAGCCACAGTCTGGAGGGAAGTGAAATGTTTGCTGGAGGGGTCAGCTTCTCAGGATCTCTAGGGGTGGTTATAAAACTTATCATCATCACCATCCTTTTGTTCTCTTAAACATTTATATTTTCCTCTATGTCCTTCTAATTTTCTGTCTGTTCCCCTCATGGTGAAAGGGACTGGTCTCAGCCATTGCTTAGTTAGGCTACTGAGCAGTTTCATTTCTCCTTTGCACTTCTCCTCAGAAACTACTCAGAAAAACCTTCATGCTCTTGATTGCAGCATCCATCACCAAAGGGATTAAAGTAAGCCTTTAAGACAGAATTAGGTATTGCTATCCTTTAATCTCTTTGGTTCATGGGTAGAGCTTCAGTCTCCACAGCACAGGGATACATTGTGGGTGTGTATTCAATAGCAAAAATAAATTGTGTAGTTTCAAACTTACAGCTGTATATGAAAGTAAAAGTGCTGGACAGTCAGAAACAAGTCACTGTTCTTATGATAGATATATTTCTGAATTAATTGAATGGGAACATGGCATCGAATGATAACAGAGTGAGATCACAGTAATTCTCTCTTACTCTCCAGAATATGGACAAGTACAACAGTCTGGAGGAAAGAAAAAATACAAAAGAAAGAATAAATGCAATTATAAAAGAAGAAAAAATACAGAAGATGCCACAATATGACATTAAAACTACTAATTAGTCACTCAGCTCCACATGGGAGTTTCTGAAAAATACAGAAGAGAGAATGCATAACATTAAGCATAGAAACAAAATAGCCAAAGGGTATCTTAAAAAACTATGGAAAATCAATGTATCAGAAAAAACAATAGAGTATTTGTTCTTTTGGGGACGAGGCAATTTATGGAAACTTATGGAAGCTGTCAAGTCTAATGGAATTTGTAAAGATTAAACCACAGCAAAAACATGAAGGCAAACCCAAAATCAAAACAAATTTAAGAGTCTGGAAGCCATAGAACTAAAATAGAAAATTAGATTCTTAGTAATAGCTGGAAATAAAATAGCAGATAGAATGAAAACTGTTACTAGCCCCCTAGTAGTGAAGACTACTTCTTCATGCAGATGGTAGACTTTTTCATTAGCCTCTGTAGCTGTGGAGCTGTGGGAACAAGCACTGATTTTCACTATCCAAAAGCCCAGACAATTCATGGGACAAAAATTAGGAAAGTGGTTCTGAATGAATGATGGGAAAGAAAAATTTTTATTAAATAAATAAAAAACCAAAGAGGTCTGAGACTGAGGATCTGAACAAAATTGGTTTTGTGCCCATATTGCAGTTCCAAACTTTTATGTACTTGGACTTCTAGGAAGACTACTAGCGTCTTCTGAGCTATTTATTTATTTCCTCTTTTATATACAGTGGGTCAAACGTAGTCAAACCTGGTCTAGTCCCTTTCTGTCATGGCAGGCGGTGTTCAGAGTGCCACAACCTTCCTGAAGAAGCGTCTTGAAAAAGACACCTCGTGGGCACAGGCGATTTCAGCTCTTCTGTGATCCAGGTGATGCAGAAGGAGAAGCAGGGTCTTCCTGTGGGGTTCCAAGGACAGCTTTATTGAGCTTCTTCCTCCAAGCAGCTCAGGAACAAAGAGCTACTCTCAGGCAGGGAAAGCAGGAGTTTTTAATAGGGATTTTGAGGGGTGGGGCAGAGCACCAGGGCCAATGGGATGAAGACACAGGGCTAGAGCAAGGGGGAAGGGCCAATGGGATGCATTAAATCTGCATGGCACAGCAAGACATGCTGGGAGAAGCCTCCTTACCCTAAGGAAGTGCTTATACCTTAAGGGGTTTTGCCTCCAGGGGAATTCTTTCCCTGTTGGCCCACCAGCGTCTTTCCATGGCAGGGAGTTGAAAATAGATGATTGCAAGGTCCCTTCCAACCCATCCCATTCTGTGGTTTTATGACTATGATTCTATGACTTTGTGGTTTTATGAAACAGACTTTATATGTTATCTCAGTGACCAATTAATTGCATTTCTGTTCTGGAAAATCTTCTGTATCCCTACACTTGCAGGTATCATTCTTTTCATTCACTGCTATCACCTGGAAGCTAATATTGCATCATATTTCTCGACAGTTTTCTGAAATCAAAAGTTTAGTTTTACAATAACAAGTGACAAGAATGGGTTGCACCTAGATCAGCCATTTTCATACACCAATTTGTACCATATACCTGAATTCTGTCACTTGCTGGTATCTTTACAAAACTGATTCACGTAGGAGAAAGTTGGATTTGAAATTATTTTATCTTGGCGATTTATAATCTTGATTTTCCATGCCAAAGTTGTTTTACTTCATGAAGTGGTTTTACTTTCTGTTTGGTGACAAAGCTCATGTTTTGCAACTTCAGGTGACAAGAAGGTGTGTTTAGAAAGATTCAGTTTTCATTCAATCAAAAATACCGAATCTGTAGTAAGTATAATGTGTTTGTCCTTAGTCTGAGAAGAGGCATACAAAAAAATTTGGTTTTTTCTCAGTACAAATGGAGGTTTCCAGCTTTGAGTTCCCAGGAACAATCTAGAGGCATGGCTTAATTGCACAGAAAGATAATTGCCTGAATTGCCATTTTTCCCTCCAATTATAACAAGTTGAATTTGTGCCATGAAAGTTAGAGTGAACTCAATGTCCAGTTTTGTTCTGGACATGTATTTGAAGCTTGTGTTAGATCATGTTCAACAAAAACAAGGAGACCAGGAACAATTTAAAATCCACTGAGAACATGAGTATTTTCCCTCAGGCACACCCCCAAATAAAACACTTCTGGTAGGTCTTAGTGAGTGATTGTGAAAGGCATCTGGACCAGACAGACACATAAAGGAAAACAGGATCTAACTATTCACTCCAGAGGAAGAAATAGGATCTTTACCTTTGAGTGTGTAGGGAAATTTGTCTACCTGGACATTATGGGAAGTGAATATGGGAACAGAAAGAAAAACAAAGAAACAGTCATTAAAGTGAAAAACAAATAGAGAAATTGTAGTAATGGCCAAGGCAAGAAGATCTAATAGTCCAAGTGTCAAATAAATGAAAGGTGAGTAAAACACACTGGAACAACAGAATTTGCTCCAAAATCAGGTATGTACAATTGGGAAATATACTTAGTCAGAAACCTGATCACTCAGCAGTAGGTTTGCATGCAGGTAGTCCTGTAAACTCCCTAGGGAAAGGACTGGAAAGTCTTCCAATATTAAACTTGAAAATTTTGTCAAAAGAGTAGGCACTTTGGTTTCATTATAGCATAACAAAAACAGGATATTGATCATTTGTAACCTGAATACAAGGCATGTCAGGGATCAGAGAGAAGGAAATATGTCAGTCTTCAATAGTTCTGCCAGGATTATCCTAGTAATGATTACATTTTAGCACAGTCAAATTGGGGACCCTTTTGTGAAAAAGATACATTCCTTATATTCTGATAAGGATTCCATATATACTGATAAGCATAGTCACAAAAGACTACAGTAGACTCATCTGGGATCTTAAACTTTGGAGAACCTTTCATTAAAAAGGGCTTTGGTTCCATTTCTCATGAATAAACAGTCAATTCTAACTGGAATGCTGAAGATATTCTTACCTACCATGGTAGCTCTCTTCAGAGGGTAGCTGTCTTTGAGTCACATGGGACCCAATGAAATTAAGAAGATAAAAGTTAAAAGCAAAATAACAAAATTAAAATAGAAACAGAATCTTTATATTACATAGGGAAATTAAATGAAAGCTGAACATTACGTTCTTTTCTGAGAAATTTTTCCTAAAAATCCATATAATCCTCTCAGTTGAAAGCTCTGGGTCAGAATCCCCAGTTACAACTCCCTAATAGAATAGAAGATAGGACAAAGCCATTAGCTCTTCTGCTGAGTTTTGCAAAGCTAATTCTTCTTATTTTTATTCCCACAAACTTGTTTGCAGACATGCCCTTACCAAAAGAGACAAGCTGACGATTTTTGTTGTACCTAGTAAATTACAATACAAAGCTGAGTAATAGATACAGACACCACTATTTTATTGCCATCACGAACTTTCTTGAAAGCAGGACCCAGGAGATTGTTCTTTGTCTATGAATAATTTAAATAAAATAATCCAAGTTAGATTTATCTTTGCATGTTAGACTATGATTATATTCCCTTTTGTTCAATTAAAATCAATGGCTAGAGTTTGCACTCAATTCCCATTTATTGCGAGGTAGCAAGCATCATTGGCATAGGCACTGTATTCTGCCACAAAACATAAAACATGAGAAAAAAAATTTTATATTTTTTGTTCTGAATTCTGTTCTATGTGTTGTCATAGAAGGAATGTTTGATAGCAAGTTGGTAAACAAAAAATTTGTCAGTGCACAAAGAATTGAGAACAAATGAAGTGATATCTTGCTTTCCCCCCTGTAATTTCATTGATCAAAAGCAACTTTTGTGTTTGGCTTATTTATCAGTTTGAAACTCCCCCATGTGCTTCTAGAGTCTCACCAAGGGATACTGTTGACCAGAACTTAAGCCAAAAAAACATTTGTCCTTTCTGAAGCCAGCTTTTAGTTTACAAGCCAAAAGTCAATTCTGAGTTTTAGTGTGTTTATCCAAGGATAACAAAAACCCCTCATCATGAAACACTCAAACAGCCCCAAGAGTAGACAATTACTTGGAACTAGTCAGTGACTGAGATGTTACAGATGTCATGGAAAAGAAAACTAATGTAATTTTTCTTGAGCAGTCAGGGCATTGGACAGTCTTTACCAGCATCTTTGTCACTGACATTAGAGTTATCTCCAGTGATACTTCAGGACATTACTATGCTAAGTCTTGGAAAGGATTATTAGGTAGTATTGCACCTACAACTGTGATAACAGTGGCTTACCAGTCTCTTAATAGGCAGCAAAACAGATATTTTTTTCAGAGCTTTTTATAGGCAGTCTGGATCAGGAAGTTTTCCAGACAATAATGAGGAATTTCTTATTCATTATGTATTTTGGAGATTTCTAGTTGGAGTTTATATATAATATGGATTCTTTATACTACACTGTTGTTATCTCCAGTCCTGTATGAAAAGCAAGATCCAGAAAAGGGCATAATAAAAAGCATGGTCCATAAAAACCATAATTATTACCTTCGTTGCTACTTACAGAAGATACTATATTTTTAAGCTGTTCAGAGGATTTGGTGCTCATATAGGTGCTACAATTTCCCAGGGCAATAAGTTTATTCACATTTCATCTGTTCAAGTAGAAGTATTTTATCCTGCTGAATGAAATTATTTAGGTATTTAATTTCAATATTTAGTTAAGTACGAAATGGAAAAGTTCTAAAATAAATATGTGCAGTAACCTACTGGACTGAGGGAAGTCCATCTCTCAGTCCCATGGATTCCACCCATGGTATATACCATGAATGAAGGTAAATTGCATCATAGATCAACAGCAGGATGGTATCAAGATCCTCAGAAAGGCTGAGGATATCTCATGGTTAATAATTTAGTTAAGGTCTGTAATTCACTAGTGAGGTTAGTGCACTTATAATGTACCACTTGTTAAGAAGTGGTGTCTGTGTCTAATATTAAAGTAAATGTTAATGGTCATAACAGTACCTGAAAATTTGTTACATTATGCCACAACTTCCAGCTAATCCAACACCCTAATGTCCAATAAGTGTGTGCAGAGTTGAACCAGATTTAATAGATGCTGTTGGGCCTAGCAGTTCAGGCTTGGCACCAGAAGTGCTAGAAAAGCCCAGCAGACAAAGAAGCCACAGAAGCAGCAGCTGCTGAAAAGGTGGCAGAGATTGTAATGCAACCTATGTTTAATAAATCCTGATGCAGCCTGATAAGCAGGAGAAGGTGACCCAGCTGGACATTAAGGAATTCTAATTTAAATTTTGTTTTTGTAAGAGTACAACTGAGGTACCTTACTTCTGCCATGTCTATGCAAAAAATATGTTTGTGCTCGTTTTGGCCAGGGTAGAGTTAATTTTCTTCATGGTGTCTGGTATGGAGCTTGTTTTTTATTTGTGCTGAACACAGGGTTGATAATGGAGAGATTTTTTTTGTTATTGCTGAGCAGGGCTTGTACAGAGCCAAGGCCTTTTCTGCTTTTTGCACTGCCATGCTGGCAAGGACATTGGGGGTGCATGGAAAGCTGTGAGGAGCTAGGACTGGTGAGCCCCAGCTGACCAAAGGGATATTCCTGGCTATATGGCATCATGCTCTGTTATAAAATGGGGGTAAGGAGAAAGAGGGGGGTCGTTTGGAGTGATGGTGTTTTTCTTTCCAAGTTACCTACATGTGATGGGGCCCTGCTCTCCTCAGGAAGGTTGAACACCTGTCTGGTCATGGGAAGGGGTGATTAATTCCTTGTTTTGCTTTGCTTCTGCACATGGCTTTTGCTTTTCTTATTAAACTGTCTTTATCTCAACTCATGGGCTTTCTTCCTTTTACCCTTCTAATTCTCTCCCTGATCCAGCTTGTGGGGGAGTGAGCAAGTGGCTGTGAGGGGCTTGCTTGATGGATGAGGATAAACTGTGATGATGTCACAGTGCAATAATCACAGGACCTACAGAATACCTATAGAATGTACAACCTTCTCTTGGATTTTGTTGTCAAGCTTACATAAACAAAATGAAATTACACAAGAAGTTAATTCTTCATTGCATGAAAAAGGTGAGAATTTCTTACCATACTGTAAACATTGATTAGGCTTGCATGTAAATAATTCACTCATGGATTATAAAAGTTCTTTAGACTTCAAAAGAAATTGCTTGTGAGTTCTGCCTGTGGGATTGGAGCCTCAGAATTTCACAGACGAATGCTGATGCATCTTTTTTTTAAAGCTGGAAACCATCCCAAAATAGGTTTCAATACACAAAATGTCATCACCTATACTAATTTACACTTTTATCACTATGTCTTTAAAGGATTTTTTTTTAATTAAAACTGCAAGTTTGAGAGAATCTATGGACAGACTCAACTGGGTGGGGCTGGGTGGAGTTAATTTTCTTTATATAGTTTGTTAGGTGATGTTTTGGATTTGTGATGAAAACAACATTGATACCACTCAGATTGTTTAGTTATTGCTGAACAGTGCTCATTCAGTGTAAAGTCATTTTTGCCCCTCATACTGCCCTGCCAGCAAGTAGGCTGGGGTGTCCAAGAGTTTTGAGGAGTACTCAGTTGGGAAAACTGGATGCAGTTGATCAGAGGGGTGTCCTATGCTTCCAACAGGTTAAACCACAACACAGGACCAGGAAAGATGCAAGCACCTGAAGATATCCCTAAATATACAGTTTTTAGGGATACACTAGTACAAGTGCTCTGTTCAAGATTGCTGTATCTCCAGGAAAATTAGCACCAGAAAAAAAATGTAGTTCAAACATGGTTGGTAGTTCTTCCTTCATGTTTTTTTCTCTACCGTTGATGAAAGCATTCCTTTTGTGTCCACTACTAACATCCCTTAAATAACAGCCAATTACATTAGGCATCACATTAAAAAAAAAAAAAAAAAAAGAAAGAAAAAAACCAAAATACAGCTGATAACATAATGCCAGTTAGAAGTTATTTTCACTGTGAAAGTGAGACTTTTTGTAAGAAACATCCATTGCTTGTGCTAGGAAAATGGCTGGACATAAAATTCACACAAACTCACGGAAAGTTGTTGAAGTGAAAGAAAGACCATATTATCTTCAGTAACTGAATTTTAATAACAGTCATTTTGAAGCAGGCACTCAAGTGTAAGACAGCCACAAAACAAAAGACATAGAGATGACAGGGATGGAAATCTGAGTGCTGAGTTTTCTGTGGCTTTGTTCTTGGAGCAGTAATAGTCATGCTACCCATGGGCATTTCATATCTCAAGAAAGCCTGATGTTATATCCCCTGATCAATTCTAACAATATGCAAAAGAATCCTCCAAAAATTGAAGAGCTTACATAACTTTTTGTTATTGTCTTGGTACTGTTCTCTTGCGTGTATATAATATCTTCTCTTGTATGACATGTGAACTATTACATTGTAATTAATGCTTAGCCTACATTTTAACAGTTGAAGTTACATTGAAATACATTTTCAATCACTTCTGATATATTTTAAAATCTATTTGAAAATATTATATATAGATTTAGCAGAACAATTACATTTATTTATTCAATCTTACAAATTTATTCATTAATTCCTCCCTACTGGTCTGAAAATTGTAACTAATTTGTCAACTTTTCCAAGCTCTCATGCATACATTTTGGATGAAAATTACTTAAGTTAACTTTAACAACTTGATTGTTTCAGCTTAGTATTTTTCCTTATAAAGTAATTACTTTAAGATGGTATGGAATAAGTAAAATTGATCCCAAATAAAAATATAATTCTAGCACCCTTTTTTATGTACTGTTTATCCACAGATTCCTTTTCCACTTTATAATTTTTCTTTTATTGTGAAGTACCTATGATTGAAACTTATTCTTTAGAATTCCCTCTCGAGACTCATCCTGGAGACAAGACCCCTAGTAGGATGACAATGCCTTCTGGGAAAACAAAAGCAGTAGACAATCTGGTACTTTCTTGAACAGTTTTCCTTTCAATGCTGATAGCAATTTAAATCAAGTCCAGATCACAGCATTTGGCCCAGTAGATCTTCCTGGTTTCCTATATTTATGTTTTTAATAGAAACAGAGAGTGAGACTGGAAGCTGGGGATTCACACGTCCTGCCTACACTGCACTTCTATATGGGTATAGGATTTTGAAGGAATATTGATGGGTTCTTTACACTGTCCAGGAAAGATAATACTTATCTTGACGAAAAGATAAGTATTCAAACAGTAGGGAAAAGCTGGCAATAGGCATGATCTAATAGAAGAGTTCATCATGGTAGCTCAGGCAGTTGTTTTCTCAACCAAAACCCTTTTCAGCTTGGACACAAGCAGAAATGGATATCTGCTAAGTTAACTGTGAGCATCTAAAGCTGTGTGGGCTAAAGTACATCTTACAAGGTTTGTCAAAGCCAAGGTCAGCAGACGCTCCCAAAAAAAGTAAATGAAGTTTTGAGTTTGGCTCCCAATAGATTTACATAGGTTAGAAAGGGAGTTTTGTATTGCCCTCCCCCCCCCCCCCCCCCCAACCCCCGGCTTTTTTTTCCCCTTAGAAGCTAATGAACTCTTCAAAGAAAAAAATCTGTTTATTCCCATTGGCAACCAATAACCCAAATGAAACAGATATGTGTGTTCCACTGGGATTTATACCATTTGCTCTAGCATTTATATTACTGGCTTGTACAAAGGAAAGAAATAGTCGTTTGAGCTCATAATATGTTGGGCAAAATATCAAGAAGATTAGACCACATGGTAGAGCAAGTTCTGATGAAAAACATACATTTACTGCAGAGAAATTTTTATGCCAAAATCTAAGAAATCCTACTGCAAAACAGTTTCTGCCTTGTGTCATAGTCTTTTATCCCCTCTCCTGCCACAAGATTTTCTTAGGAAGAAACTAGCCCTTAACAAAAAGGATCTGAATAGCAGATTATTTCTAAAAGATTAGGAGAATTAATGTAGGCATGGAGAAAATAAAAGATAGAAACTGAGAAAATCTAGACCATTCTTTATTAGCAAAAATATTAATCTTTTCCTGTTCCATAAAGTGATGGCTGCCACAAATACTACAGACGTTGAAACCACAGATGTTGAAGGAGACCATCAAATGCACTTCAAGATGTTTATGATATTTATTATATGACCTCATTTGAGATTCATTCTAAAATTAATTATGCACTGCAGCTGGTAATCCACTATTTCCCTAGGGAATAAAATGCTTCCAGTGCATCACATCCATGAAAAACAAGCTACATGTTAGAAAACACTTCCTTCACACATTTCAAGTCTGCAACCTTTCTCTCCACTGCTCAGCAAGGAGTTATAACCCAAAACACAGTTGCTCTCTACAAAAAATTAGCAGTCTGACATCTGAGTCCTTCTGACTAGCCAGAACAATGTTGATGACACCCCTTTTTTTACAATTGTTACCCAGGCAGCATGCTGCCAAGAAGGCTGAATAGATGTCAGGGCGCAGCCCTTACTTTGAACCTTTTCTAAACTGAGCTCAATACTTCCATGCTGCAGAACTCACCCTCACAAGCACTGCTTTATCCAATGCACTCTTTTCTTCTCAAATACATTTTGGCAGCTTAGGGTAATATTCTGTTTCCTACTGAGACAGAAGAAGCATACTGGGGACAGTTAATTCTGTCAAATATGTATGAATTGAACATTTACTTTGATTCTTATTTGAATCCTTTAGCTCTAATAGTAGCATTTGGTTATGATTCTTTCACTGACTTGCTTTCCATTTTTGTTGTTCCAACATGTAGACAAAAGTGCCAGAACTATATTGATGGCATCCCCTTTTTCACAGTTGGTTGTATCTCATAAAAGAGCCACACAGAGGAGAAAAACCATTAAGAGGGAGGTAAAATAAGATTTCTTAATAAAGAAGTTCCCATTCTAGGAATAGGCATGTCTCAGGAGGAAAAAACATGAGGACATTTCCCCAGCTGTCAGGGAAGATGAACACAGAACAAACTATTTTACTCTAGCAATCACAAGAAAGAGCATATCAAACCCCTGTTGCAGCACAATGGGATTTTCAAAGTCATATTTTTATGAGGCACAACACTACTGTTGCAGGAAAGCTACAAGGTGAGAAACCGCATTTACCAGCAGTTTATGAGGATTATTATGGACACAGCTCTGTTGGTAATACTGTGCTGATTTAGTAGAGTTTCAGGCTCTGCTAAGCACAAATAATATGACATATTAGGTGTAGTTAAGGCAAGTACTCTGTGTGAAAGCTGCATGCTCCATAAAATGGACCAGATACTTTTGACATATATGTGATGTCCCAGTGACCTGGATCCATGTATTCCCCCTCAGGCGCAGACATTACTTTTGCTAAAGATGTTTATGGGATCTCTTTTCTTTGGTAGGGGTGCTAGTTCTAGTGTTATCACTTTAGGTATTCTTGTACAAATTGGCAGGTTCATATCACCTCTTCATTTTTGCAGGACACTAGGATGAAACTTGGAAGAAGGAATTGGGTCTTTCTGTCCAATTCGAATCTTCCCTCTGTTTGTGTCCACCAAATTTTCAGGACTGCAATATAAGCTGTGACTGTTTTCCTCTGCTGGATGTATAGTGCATTTTTTCTAAATGAGAAAACACTTCAGATACTGTACCATATAAATTTTACTGTTTGTCATTGTTTGCTTTTTTGTACTCCTGCAATGCCTTTTTTCCTCTGGAATCAGTTTTAAATATTACAAGCTCACTGCATTCAGGTTTCTATTAAATATGACAGCTTGGTTCTTGGCTGATGCCGAAATATAATTTGATTGAGCAAAGTATAAATGACACCACACACGATTTCTCTAATGATGTTTTGCTACTGAGGAAGTTTTCCTTTTGGACTGAGATGAGTGATTTTATATCTCACCCTAGACTTCAGTACCTGAAGTCACTGTCATTTGTCTGTGCATTACATATAGCTGCTATGTTAGATATATAATGTCTTGAAAAATAGAGTTTCAAATAATCTGTTTTCAAGCAAACTTACATTTGGAAAATCAGGTTTCAGGGCTCTTGGAGAAGTTGTGGGGTCTGTAGCTGTATTGTGGTGTTGACTTTCAAATTGCTCAGGATATGGTCCCACTTATCCTCCGTCAGTATACCAGTTTTTGCCTGCTTAGCTTTGGAGATTGAAAACCTTTTTTCAGACTACAAAACATTATTAATTTGGGGGGCAAAGGGGGTGTCCCTTTATTTATGGCATATGCAGAAAACTAGGACAGAGATTTCTAAATATTTTGCCAAATATTATTTGTAGTTCTAGAACTCTCTCTCTGCTCCTCTTTTTGACAGCCTTACAAAGGTCCAGGACAGGCCAAAATTACAGTCTGAATTGCAGGTGAAGAGTCAGATTCCTGCAAAATTTTACTTGCCTTGTATTTTAAACACTTTT
This sequence comes from Calcarius lapponicus, assembly GCA_039654755.1. Lineage (NCBI taxonomy): Eukaryota > Metazoa > Chordata > Aves > Passeriformes > Fringillidae > Calcarius > Calcarius lapponicus. The sequence goes on from CM077481.1 coordinate 44,495,515, forward strand.
TAAAACAATTTTCCTTTAGAAAGCAGTCCTAGCTCATAATGTGCATACCAAGCTATTACTTTCTGTTTCATTTACTAAACACAATAAATGTTTTAGTCCAAGACACTTTTTAAAATAAAGCCACTGTCTGAAAATCTTAGTTTGTACTAGTATCCACTTATTTCTTAAGTACAGAATGAGGGGCTCCCCGTAGAACCTGATTTTGCGGTTCTGCATCCTCCAGCATCTCAGTTCCTGTCACCTTGCATCTACGTATGAGATGGCTCCACAGAAATGATATCATCCTCCAAAGCGTGTGTGTGTCTTGGTTTGAAAAGACAGGTGTCTGCTACAGAAGGCAGGAGCACCTCTTGAAATGGAAAATGTAAACTCCTTCCCTCTGAATTGTTATAATTTTGAAATTAATGGGCTCTCAGGCAAAGATATGGGTGTAGGAATAAAAGTTCTTTACTAGGGAAAATGAAAATGCAGTGATACAATACAACACTGGCAGAGTCAGAGTACAGACTGACACCCCTGACACCCCGTGGGTCAGGGTGTTGGTGGCAGTCTGACTGAATGGTGGCTGCAGCCCTCCTGCAGTGACAGGTGTGGTTCTGTTGGAGCAGGGATCCTGTAGAAGGGCTTGATCTTCCTCTGAAGGTCCAGTGGGGGTGTAGATCTTCCTCTGGAAATCCAGTGGAGAAGAGGGCTGCTCCTCTTGGAATCCAGTGGGAAGAGGCTGCCTGTGATGTTCCACATCTCAGATTATAGCCAGAAAGGAATGCTTGGGTTCTCCCCCTAGGCGAAGCATCTCACAATGGGATGATGTGATTTTATCACTCATGCAGTGAGACTCAGTGGCTCATTAACAGAAGATGTCTTCTGGAGGGAGGATTGATCATGGAAGAGATAAAGAAGACTGCCTGACCTCTAACAGATGGCAATAGAATACACACCTCAGGCCACATCTTGCATGTGCAACCTCAAACAGTAAGAGGTCTTTTAACAGTCATAATAACATCTCTGACAATACTATGTATTTTCTAAGAATATGTAGATATGGACTGCTGTGTCTAGTTCCGGGCTCCTCAGTACAAGAGAGACATGGAGCTCGTGGAACACACCCAGCAGAGGATAGCATAGATGATTAAAGGATCGGAGTATCTCTCTTATGAGGAAAAGCTGAGGAAGCTGGGCCTTTTCAGGCTTCAGAAGAGACAAGTGAGAGGGGACCTCAGCAACATGTATAAATATCCAAATGAACAGTCAGAGGATGAAGCCAGACTCTTCTTTGTATAAGTAATAAGACAAGAAGCAATGGGCAGAAACAGATGCACAGGAAGTTCCACTGAATATTGTCCAGAGATGTGGTACAGTCTCCCCCACTGGAAATATTTAAGAACCATCTGGATGCAATCCTGTGCTGTGTATGCTAGGATGCTCCTGCTTGATTGAGCAGGGAGGTTGAACCAGATGACACACTGTGGTCCCTTCAAACCTGATTTGTTCTGTGATTCTGTATTATCCATTAATGGCAAGTCCATCTTAAAACATATAATTCTAGCAAAGTAGCATTTTTTTTGTAGTTTTGTGTGGATCTCAATTTTTTCCAAAGAGAGAGAAAGAGTAGTTAAAGCTCTTTGCAAACTCACTTCTCTCCAGTTCCCAACATTACATTTAATGGTAATTAAAAAGCAATGAAATTGGGATTTCATGTTATTAATTATTAATTATTACATAGCAAATATCATAACTTCTGTATGAAAACACAGTAACTCATTCTTAGCTGGGGCTCTGGCTTTTCTTGTGTAAAATACTCAGTTTAGAAATGAAATGCCAGAGGAACCTAATCTCTGTGCTGAAATTGTGACAATGTCTGTGTAGGTTTTAGCTAGCAAATAATCTTGTTTGTTTGCACTGTCAACCAATAGAATCCATGCTACTTTAGCATGGCGTCATTCCTAAAATAATATACCAGGCTTCAGGGCAAGGCTTATTATCTTGGGGTCCGTCATATTCTAATTGCAGTTAAATGGCTTAGGCTCTCAGAGAAGCACATTCATGCCTGTTGTAGCATGCCATGTAGCATTATCTCAGGAAGTAAACATCTTAATTAATAATCCCACTATAACTAGTGCGTACTTTTGCAATTGCAGTTGTTGTCTCTGGAGCTCCTGTTGCTGCCTCTGAGATTGGCTTCCCTGTGGACCCAAGCTGAAATGGTCCAATCTGTTTCATCCTGCACTGAAGGAGTGTGTATAACATCAATTATGCTATGGTGAGTGGAAAGCCTACAGAAAAAGCTCAGCAACTGCTTAAACAGTAATCAATACATCTTCATTAAGCTAGTGGTTCTTAAGCCTTCCTGAGTTGTATTGCTATCAAATTTGTAAGTTTCTTTCAAACTGTTTTTTAGGAGTATCAGAAAATCTTATGCTTCTGTTCATCAGTTTTCAATTTTATCTCTTTCATCAGTCTTCAGTATTATAAAAAATAAATCTTTGTTTTGGTGTATTTGGCTGTGCCTTTTCACATCACATGATATTATCCAGAAATTGTGGTAGTCTACACCAAAAGGGGGTGAAAAAAGGAGTAATTTACCATGTTATGTTTTTACATGGAAAAAAGAGTGGCCTATTTCCCCATTAGTAATTCTAAAATTATGAAATGGTAATTATAGATTAAATACACCTATCCAAAGAATCTTATCCTTTTTTACTCAAACAGATGAGCTTAAATGATGCAAAATATGGTTACCCAGGTCTCTGCACTGGCATTTGATGGAAATGTATACAGCAATTATGTAACAACCTCCAGAGAAATTACAAATATCTAATACCTTTTTTTAAGATGCATTGTGCCCAGTTTTCTGACTTCTATTTGGAATAAAAAAAGAAGTCATGAATAGCCAAGTACTGACAGTACACCAAATGTTGATTTGAATATAAGAAGTTGCGGTGACCTAGCCATTATATTGAAAGAAAACACAAAGTTCTTTAATCTGTCAACCTTACTAGAGTGGAAGATTGTCCACCAGATAGATACTCAGAACTCATATTCTAATTATAAAGTATGTTTCCAGGAATCTATTCCTCCATGCCTCTATCACACTCATCTGTCATTTGTTCAGTCTCTGAAATATTCCAGACTTGACCTTGTCCCTGTTTTCTGTTTCTGTTTCTCTCTACTACTCTTCTACTGGCAGCTTTCGTACACCATGTGATGTTTTGTACCTCATTGAAAAGTCAGGGTGTTTCATAAGTACAGTTTTCTGGACTGTAGCATCCTTATTACTTTAAATTAGGTCTTACATATTTGTTCTTCAAGTTTAAACAAAAAAAAAAAAAAAAAACCCACAAAAAAAATCCTTCAATTAGCCTTTTAAAAGGAAGGATTCTCCTGTAGTGCAATTACTTCCTACTTCAGTTTGCAAATCAACATTTTAAAAAAAGACAGAATACAGAGCTGCTTACATGCTATAGATTGGCCTGATTTTGACCGGGATGATAATTTTTTTTTTAATCTATACTTCAATTTATGTATTTTTTATATTGTATCAAAGGAAGCTCCCCAATATACATTTACCTAAAAGTGGGTGCTGGGATAAATTTAAGGCTTCCTGTCTGAGGAGCAGTTTGAGGTGGTTTTGACTGTCATATATCTGTTTTTTCTGACAGCAAATTCAACATCAACAGCCTTACAAATGTTAGATGCTCTTATGAACAGCAAAATTGTCTTTATTCAGCTTGGAAGGGGCTTAGTCACAAACTCCTCTCTACTAGAAAAATCTAATGTGGATTTCATTTGATTTCTTTATTTAATTTTTTTTCACCTTCGGTAAAGCATTTCTCACAACTTTTATAATTCATCATGCCAGAGCCTTTTCATCAATTTCATTTCATATCTTGATTTAAAGATTTTTTAAAATAATTAAAAAAATCAAGTATTACTTTGCTTAAATCTTTGGTTAAGCAGAATGCTTTATAAAATTAAAAACTTTGAAATTCTTCATATAGCTATAGATTTTATCTTTTTACATATGTGTATTTAATGTACACCCCTTTTTAAATTTAGGGGATTAAAACAAACAAATATGTGGAGCAACTTATGTAAAGAAAAGCTGCACTGAAGTCGCATGTCAGTTTAAGTCATCCAATATACAATGAAAGAGACTTTAAAGTCATCAAATATTAAATGGAAAAAACCTACAGAATTACATGGCATTATCTTCTTGTTTTATTCTGCAGGACCTTATTGGCAAAATCTGAAACACACTTCTGTATAAAACAATGTCATACATGGATTTACACAAAATCAATCAATTTACCTAAAGAGAGAGATTTAAATGTGAGATTGAAATTTGCTTTGTCACAGAGATACCACAAAGACAGGAAATTTCATTTGGTTCAAATGAGACATTAGTAATCTGCTCAAATGGTGGTGCAGACACAGAGAAGGTATCAAGAGGAAAGAGTAAAGTTAGATATAGCTGGACAACAAGTTAATGTAGTGAATTAGAATAACTTATCAACATTTTGAAAAACACCAGTTTGAAATTTATTAGAAGATCAGTTTAAGTAGAAAGCTAGGGTAGAATCTGATGCAGTGGTATTTACTGGATAGGAAGTACTCTATGCCTATGATATTCAGTCTTGCTGAAGATGAGATAATAAGGATTTATAAGGACTGTGAAGAGGGAATAGCAATGATTCAGATAAGAAGTGATTCATGACTGATTGACTTTCTTTTAGCAAAAGAAAGGTCATCATAAGACAATGCAGACAATATTCTGCATACAAAAAAAAGGATTCAAGAAAAGGGAAAAAATTTTCTTGAGAAACGAAATAATTCTTGAGAGACCAAATTATTCACAAGTCTTTCTAAATATGAAAACTAAGAAGAATAAAAAGGGTCAGGTATCTTTGGACTGTCATTTAAGCAGGACAGTTTGAAAGAAAGTCTTTATGGAATATTCAAGTTTATCCTGTGATGGAGCAAATTTTCTCTGCTTTTACAGCCCTATCTCATAGCAAACATTTATTAAGTTTTCCTTAATGAGCAGCATCATGTCAGATTGTTCATGCATAAAAGCTCCAACACGAGAAAATAGTTCCTTTTACACTATTGTTCTCTTGAGGTGTTTGAAGGGCATAATATGCAGCACTCTGTAATTGTGATAGACAAGATTATACAATATGCAAAAACCCTAACCATTAATCTGAAAATAAATATTCAAAAATTTAAGGTTTGACAGCTTCACCAATTTTAGATTTTCTTTAGAAAATACAAGCTAATATTATGTCAGCCTCATATGTACCTATGTAACAGACTACTTAAGAAGAAATAGCCTTAGTTAGATCAAATTCCATTTACAGAATTACTTGGACTTCTTTGAAATTGTACAAAAATGAGAGGAGTGATTAAAAAATGCTGAAAGGCTATATTTTTTCTGATGAATAAATATATTTATATAGGCCTAATTAGCCCAGAGAGCAAAATAAAAGCAAACAATCGAAACCCTACCCCCAAGTAAATAACAATCTGTTATTGTGTAATCTTCAGAGTGTTTAATAATAAGGTAAAGATTAATAGCTAGCAGCTGACTAGCTATACAGCTGATACCTTGTTTAATAAGGCTTTAGCAGGAAAATTTTCCAGTGCAGAGAGGTGAAATTAGAAAAAAAGTAGAAAACATATAACAAGATCTAAATACAGAGTGCTAACAAATCAGCAAAACCAAGTGATTTAGGAAAAAAGAAAAGCAACCACAAACAAAAAATATTATCTAAATAGTTGAACTAAGTAATTGTAGGACTACTTTTAAATTTTATTTTATCAGACAGATGTCCAAACCTACAATTTGATGTAGGTCAATATTCTTGCCAGTCAGTTTGTATGGATTTTTAAAATAAATACCAGTACTAGTTAATACTCACAGGCATGCCTTAATTATTTTTTCAGAATTGCATTTGATATGGATGGAAGCTTTTTTTGAATAAACTGCAATTTTCCAGCATCTTAGTCAATGGGCAAACAGAAAATATATTCAGTGCTGGTACATATATACCCGTGTACAGTCACATACAGCAGTAAGCAAGAACAGGTCTGTACGACTGTATATAAATTCTTTTCCTATGCTTGTTGGCAGCATATAACCAGTAACACCATTAACAACAAAAGGAATAGAGAGGGAAGATTATGGCTTCCTCATGTAATTTCATTGTTTTTCTGTTTAATCTAACATTTGGTATTTCATTACAATTATCATGATTATATTTAGAGAGTAATAAGATTTCTGGACTAGTGTATCTTTCTAAAAGTGAAGATGCAGGATCTAAAGTTCTGCTGGTGGGACCCCATGCAAGCCACATTGGCTGAGCTTTGGATGAGCTGCTGCTGAAGGGAAGCTAGACAGAGTTTCCTGAATGTGGCCCTTAACAAAAGAGCACTCAGAGTTGTATAGCACGTTTCAAATCGTAACAAAACAATTTTATTTTATTTTATCTCTCTCCTCTTTTTTTATTTAATGAAATAATTATGTGGTGAAAAAGAAACAAAATTCAAAATGCAAGTTGGTGGCAAGCTGTAACTACTGCCACTGTAATGCCATCCAGCCATTTTTGGCATAATTTTTTAAATACCAATATTAACCCTGCATATCAGTTCTTGTATAAACCACCATATGAACTCTGAAAATATGTGATTTATCTTTCCTTGGTATTTCAACTGGCAGTGTCATTCAGCTACCATATTCAATGAGGTTAAATTTGTCTTTGACACTAAATCCTAAATACAAAGTCTACTATACATTTAATATTTGTAAACAAGAGAAAAAATCCTGAAGCTGTCATATTACATGAAACCCTTTGTTTGCTGTCACATGATTGTCCTTCAATCAGATGAATTAACTGACACTGTTCAGGGAGAGATATATCCCAGAAACCTCAGTTCAAGGCATGATATCCTACCATCCTATAGTGAAAGACAGAATGCAGTATTTAGTAGCCTTTATGTAAGGATTATACCAATGGTAGAAACAAATCAGATTAAGACATCCTTATCATTGTACATAAACCAAGTGGATGTTAAAACAAATATTTATTCATCATGTGAGTTCAGAATAACTCTCACTGGGCTATGAGTGAAGATTACAGCAAGAGGTGATTTCATCACCCTCAGCAGTCCCATGCCAATCATGGAGCCAGTTCCTCTGACGCTGGCTGCATGTTGAAGAAAGGACTGCACACCCCCGATCGATACCAATCAGTACAATTTCACCTGTAAGTGAATTCAGTAAGGCTATTCAGCTGTGGGGTCCTTGCAGAACATGATCCCACATCTGTTTAAAACAGCATGGTTTCAATCAAAACATGATGACAACTGTCCAGGGAGTTTTTGCTTCAACAAGCTGACTGGCTACTTAAAGCAGAAGTTTCCATTACAAAACATACTACATTTTAATTCATGAACAAAAACTAGGGGAGCAGGCAATTTTAAAAAAGTACAGGTGAAGCTCCCTCTTCCCTTTCCTCTCCTTTCTGCCATCCTTTCCATGTCACTGTCATTAGTCTAGTATATGCCCAGCTGTTTTTAATGTCATGGGATAAACATGAAAACAAGTTTGGGCTCTACCCAGTCCCTCTTGGCTCATGATCACACAAAACCACTATGAAGGGGGAAAAAAATTACTTCCAAAGATTAGTGTTACCATTTTACAGACACTCTGAGCAAAACCATGAGCCAGGACCACTGAAAGGCATTGCAAAGTCAAAATTTGGGTGATTGTCTTCTGAGTGATTTGAAGTAAAACACCCATTTCCACTGGCATGTCACTGAACTGAGTTTTGTTTACATATGATTCTTTGAAATGCTCCTTGCTACCCTCTTTATTTTTTTAATCTTAGTCTAGTTTCAGCTTTGTTCATTAAAAAATAATAGTTCATTCAAACTATTATGTTTGAATTCTGACTTAAACAGGCCACTTGGGGGTACTGTGCTGTAAAGCCAAGAGAGCAAGCAACATAAAAAGGCAGACATAATCTCATTCACAGCCTAAATTTGCAGAAGAACACCTGGAATATAAATGTGTCTCGACAGGACTGGGGTTTTTGTGATTAATTGCCAGCTGTTGTCCACAGAAGATAGAACTGTACTGTGAAACCGAGCTAAAGTGTTCCTTGGGGTTTCTACTGCTTTCCTTCAGATGTGTGGGGTGGGAAGGAGCACACTGAAACTCACAAGAAGAAATAGATCTTTCCAGAGTTAAAAAAGAGCCAAATATTGATACACTATTTCTTTGTTGCCTTGTTAAGGCTATACCAATTTAAGGGTTTATGCAAGGTTGCAACCTGCTTAATTACCTGTGTTTTCCCATAGTCTCCTCATAGAAAACACACCTTGCCTAACCATAAATTCAATTAAGAATCAAGATGTGCTATTTAAGCATATAAATATGGCAAATGTCTGCTGAGCTGCAACTTATGGAATATTGTCAGGGAAAAAAAAGCCAAAAGGTTAAAATTTCACTTCAAAACTAGCCTAAAAATAATAGGTAGTAACCAGCAATGTTAAAGTAGCAACAAATTTTGATATGTTGATTTGATTAATTGAAGAAATACAGAAATGGCAAAATTGCCCAGAATTTCAGAGATTTATAGTGCTCTTCATTCAAATGCAGCAATTTTATACCATGGCAAAATAGATTACTGATATTTCAGAATTTTCCAATTTAATTAGACATATTAAAATAAGCTGAAACGTTGTATCAAGTCATATAATGAATCATAAACCCCAGAATGTCTTTATAATTTACCACTATCCTTTAGTAATTTTTTTATTTGTTTCTCTGATCATGCACTTAGAGAAGCTAATGAGTACAGATTTCTAAAGCAGCTAAATGATTTAAGAAAATAAATTCCATTTCTAGAGGTGTCTTACTTATCTAAGAGAGTGGAATGTAAGCTGCTAAGTAGCAATATCTTGAAAATTGGCATTTAACTTTGATACTTTTGAATATTTTAGACACTAGCTCCAACTATGTAATGTACTGAGTACTATTCCTCTGAAAATCAAACTCAGGCTCCCTAGGGTTAAGTATTTAACACTTGTTCTTGTGTGGAGCTTCAGCAACTGCCTAATAGTAATCAAGCACTCCAATAGCTTGCAGTTTTATCTAATGTGACATAAGAACATAAAACTAGAAAGACCCTCTTGGAATATTAAGTCTAGACCCTTTTTATTGCAAATAATCTTCTTCTCTCTTGTCCTCCATAAGTATGTAAACTTACACTTTAAAATAACTTGCCCCTTTTTTTCCCTGTGGGAAAATTCCTCCAAAATCCTCTTCCTTGAATTCTTGGTAGTATATTTTCCAGTCTGTATTTACTCATAAGAAGTTTGCACTCATTTATTTTTCCTGCTCATATAAATTCTCCTCACTGATCTTTCTGGTATGTTCAAAAAGGTCAAAATCTGGAGTTTTTAAAGTCACATTAGATGTGTGAAAAATATTTTAGAAATATCTTCAGAATTATGCTAACATTCAGGAAGATTTCTAAAGGTCAGCTATTGCAGATACTGAAGCTCTGAAAACTAGTTTAGTTTCAGCTGTATGAATCTTACCTAATTAGGATCAATATTACTGTGGAAGTGCAAGCAAAAAAAAGATGAGACTTCTCTGCTCAGTCACTGAATAGATCATTCATTAATCCCTTTAATCTAATAAATTAAAAAGGGCAAGGTTTTTTCAATGGTTTTCAATGAGTAGTCTTTTGTTTACTTTAACAGTTATTGGTAGATTTTGTGATTTGGAGCAAATCTGTCTTCAATGAATTACTTCTTCTTTAACATGTTGCCTACAAATATATGTGTACTCTGGATTCTACACTATTTTCTCTACACACACCCAGAATTTCTCACACAGTTCCTTTACTGTTTTCATTTCATCATGAATTTTTGCTATATTTTTACTCTCAGATCATGAATACATTAAAATCTTGCTTTTCTCTTTTTGCAGAATATGTTTTATCCTATATCATCCCAAAAATATAAATTTTTTTTGTTTCACTCAGTGATTGCTCAGACAAATGACTTCCAACAGCCTCAAGGGGAAAATCCCAGGTCTACAGAGTATCTCAGAATGGATTGTTCTTCTCATTTTCTGAATCCTGGGAACACACAGGTCAACAAAATTTTTTATTTGTTTGTTTTTTGTGGTTTTTTTTTTTTTCCTGTTTCACATGAAAGCCTTTTTTTGTCTTCTTTTCTTCCAAAAAGATGAACCCATCCTTTCTGTCAATAATATAGGTTATGGCTATGCCATGTAAATTCAAGAACTCTCTCTATCTGAATTAGAAGTGTTTCAAGAATCATCATGATAACTTGTGCATCTCACAGTCTCACATAGCCTGGGGGAAAAGAAACAGACTGAGTTGTCCAGACCAAATTCATCACTGAAGTTTTAAAAACTAATTGCAAAAAAGAAGGCTCATAACTTAATGATTTCATTGATTGTCATTAATATTTACAGACAGTAGGTGTTGTGAAAAAAAAACTCTTAAAAAAGTACTGCTTATTCAGGTCATGAATCTGAGTGAAAACATGACTTTGTTATGCTTCTTTGGAAATCAATTAATGCACTTTAAAGGAAATAAAAACAACCTGGTCCCTTCTCCATCTGCAAAAATGTTACATATGATATAGTATTGTTAAATATTTGATTTTCTAGGCATTTCACAGGGACAGATGAAGTGGAGTTTTCAACAGAAACTGGTAAATCTGACTAAAGATATATAAATCTAATGCGCCAGAAGACTGGGCAGGGTTGACATATTGGCAGTTTTGCAAATTATTGTACTGAGCAGTTTATGATTATGAAAACACACAAATATTTTAGGTCTTTTTACTAGGCAGAAATAAACCTTGGATCTATGCTCTGAGTCACTCTTGTTCTGAAGTCATAGATAGCAGAGTGGCCTTGTGTTGTACAGGAGTAATAGCCATAAAAGTATTAGACATAATACTTTTATGTTTCAGGGGAAGCTTGTTAAGGGCCTCTCTTTTCTTTGCAGTCAGCAAAACTGTCTTTAACAGGAAAGCAAGAAATTATTTTGAAGGCAGACTGATTTATAATTGAGTTATTTTATTTTTATTTTATTATTTTAATTTTATCCCATGAAAAGTGGGTGGTGTAGAAAGGGGAATAGTAGAAGAAGGACTTAAAAGTAGAGAAAGACTGAATTTTGTGAGACTTCTAGGAAATTTTTGGTGGGAAAGACAGATATTTAAGAGATTAAAAGTTAGAGATGGGTAAAATATATGCAAGAAATGGACAAATACACATGCTTTAATTTTTCTTAACCTTTCATCATTCTGTGGGCATTTTATACATATAATGTATTCATTATTTTCCCCAAAAAAGCAAGTTTCTATACACATACATTACATGCATATGGTCTGAAAAGAGAAAGGAAAATATTTTGATGATTTGACATACGCTTTCTAAAGGAGCAAATCTAACATTCAGGGTCAGAGCTCTGCAATAAAGTCTCCATTTGTAGCTAACATAAATTCTTGCTCTTACTTCATACCTCGCATTTCCCCCTACTCAAAAAAAGCAGAATGTTTGCAGGATTGTGCTTAACTAGTATTAGAGATGGTGGAGACCTTTTGTGGCTCAAAAGATCCCTCTAGGAACCCAAATGCCAGCTCTCCTGAGGGCTGCAAGGCTAATTAGGAGCCTAAGTCCATGCTCTGTCCTGCAATTTAGAATGCGTTTCCCACTCTTGAGCCAAACATAATGTAACACACAGACACAGAGTTGGTCCCTCATACTCATTTTTAGGGCACAGAGAGGGAAGGTATTTGAGTAAATTGGGCCACATAATTTTTTTTTTAATTTTACAGGCTGTGTTCTGCAGTTGTCTGTTTAGGAAACAGTGCATTTCCATAAGTTTCTTGTAGTCTATACAGAATGTAATGTTGGTTTGTTTGCACTCGGTGTTTTTCAGAGTCAATGTGATGTTTTGAATAGTAAACATACTCTTTCTCTAACTTAACACTAAACTAGTACAATTTAGTGTTATCTTGTCCAAAGGCAGGACAAGATGTCCCTAGGAACAACTTCTCTAAATATTTCATATTTTCTACTGTATTGTGCCAGGAATACAGCAGTTGAGCAGGGATACAAAACAAACTTTGAAAAATTCTGAGCAGCAGTTGCTACATTTGCATCTTTGTTACATATATACACTTCTCTAATTAACATCACATGTCCTGGGGCGAACCCCAACACAATTGAAGAATTCTTAGCTCTAATGGAGAGAATGTGTTAATTCATCTTTTCTTTCTCAGTTTATAGTTCTGATTCCTCCTTTAGGTATTTGGTCAGTTCTCAGGCAGTTTGAAGACATATCTATTTACATTTTTTCTTTTACTCTCCTATCTCCATATATAGTATTTGATTCAAAACAAAGAAACATGTCCAATTTTGGTGGTTCCACAGAACCACCAAAAATAGATTCAGAGTGTTTGCAGTCATACAGAGACTTCTACAATTCTAAAGTTGCCACAGTTTAGCAGGCCATTTAAGGTCATTTTCTTCACTTACATTCTTCAGAAATTTTCAAATGTTTGCTAAAAATTGATTTAAACATTGAAGCTAAGATATGGAAAATGCATTACAGTCTTCTCTCTCCCACCCCTAAAAAGAGCTGGTGATCTCTGATGTCAGTTTGATTATTAGGTAGTGAGTACTGTTTGATCATTAGGTAATGTAAACTGAATAGATGGAGTAGATGTATTTTGAATTAACTAGGTGGAGGATATAACTAGATGTTCACATAGCATTTGCCACAAAATTTTCAGCATTGGCTCTGGTTGCTTGTGTTCCCTCTCTTGTAGCATGGTGGTGGTGAGGACTTACACCGTACTTGTCTGTGATGCTGAGTCTGTCACCATCAGTATGGTCACCCTCCTGATTTGTCAATTTGTCATGGTTTTTACTGGCTGATCTGGGGAAAGACTTTGTTTTTAACATCAGTCATTTTGCTGTCAGTAAAGCTAAAATAAAATTACAAATTGCTATACCAAGATGGGTAGCAGAGGACTGTGACACAAATACCAGAGTTTGAGGAAAATGTCAGGTTAAAGAAACTTTTCTACATGGACATCAGTGTTTAAGTTCTACCTCAGTAGATAAACTAGTCAACAGGATATTTCAGCTAGGAAAAGAAATGCCAGGATTATTTGAAAGCATTCAGTCACTGTCATGTTGTGCTGCTTCTAGCAGCTCACTATGATTCAGAGGGTAATTTCTGTCATTCAGAAGGCCTTGTCATCCTCTTAATTGTAAATGGTGCACCTGCAGAAGAGTGCAACAAGGTTTTATGGACATGGCTTTCCCTATCCATATCAGAACAACCAGTTTGATGTATTATGATGTATCCTTATGCCATCTTTTCTGGCCACTGCTGTCTCCTGTGTAAACACAGGAAAATGTAATTCTCCATTGCATTTTGACTGAATCATTGTGTTACAGTGAACACTTTACCAGCATGTCTGTACATTGCAATGTCAGTAGGTAAAAGCCCCAGGTAGAGAGCTTCTCCTAGCGCAAACAGCAAGAAGATAGAATGTCCCTGATGCTGAATCTCTTACTGCCACCATAGTTATGCTTGTTAATTGACAACTTCTTCAAGTTTACCTGTCACACTTCAAACAGAAGTTCATTTAATTTATTTGCAATGCTGTCCCACAGAGAATTGGAGAGGTACAAAGACTTGGTATACTGGGGCAGAGAATCAGAAGCACCATTTGAAGATTAGGGAAGGAGAAGGCTACACCTTGTTCAACTTTGTTCCCTGAAGAAAGTAGCAATGGATTTGTGTGCCAAGTCCTTCCATAAAATTTCAAACAAAATAAATTCTGACCAAAAAAACCTCTCCATCTAAATAATGAAGTTTGAGTGTAAGAAACATCATGATCTAATTAGCAGGGCAAAGCAGCATGTCATTTAAATTACTGATCTCAATGACAGAAGTTTAGTCTGAATATCAGATTAATGCTACTACTGTACAGTAAAGGCTGTAGAGTATTGGGAATTATTCCCTTAATTCATATTAATAATTAAATATTAGTGGAAGTTATTTTTACTTTACTTCTTAGCTGTGCTAAGGAATGTGAAGGACAGACAGCATGGCTTTGCCAAGAGCGAGTCCCGCCTGACCAACCCAGTGGCCTTGAATGATGGAGTGACTCCATCAGTGGACAAGGGAAGGGCTACAGACTGTGCCTCTCTGCTCTGGTGAGACCTCACTTGCAGTGCTGCATCCAGCTCTGGGGTCCTCATCACAGGAAGGACATGGACCTCTTCGAGTGAGTTCAGAGGAGGGACACAGAGCTGTCGCAGAGGAGTGGTTCTCACAACCCACAGAAGGTTGGAGAACCACTCCTATGAGGAAAGGCTGAGAGAATTTGGTTTGTTCAGCCTGAAAAATTAAAGTCTTCAGGCTGTCCCAGCTGTTTTTAAGTTCCATTTTGAAAATATGAGAACTGTGAGAAGAAATCTTGAATCTGATTGTAATAAGACTAACAGAAACCTCTAGTTTTCCCCTTCTTTTAATCTTTTTTGTTTATGATTAAGGTAGTTTAAGTTTCATGTATGACATCTGTTTTCTTTTCTTTACACTTGAAATAACAAGATTGAATCTCCACAGACTTGATGTTTATATAGCCTTTTACAATTTTAAAACCTATGTAACATATATGTTATTTGGTTTAGGCATACTATTTTAGTAAAGATTATACAACAGCTATGCTGAATGGGGACAAAGATCCTAGGAAAGTGGTGAAGCTATTAGAGATAATTCTAAATGTCAAACAGTAGGATTTAACTAGATGACAAATAAGACATGAAACAGAACAGTCTTTGCAGAGATCTTGACATTACTTTGTAATGGAAGGAGGATTGCAGACATGAATTGAGTTTAAAATCTTCTAATGGGTGCAGGGTGGGAGAGACTCCATAGTCAATGTCTGTGTGGTTTCTGATTTAATCCTTGAATGGTAAAAATCTGCATAAATAAAATAAAATAATTTTAAAACCCCAAAACACCAATAACAAAAACTTTAAAAACCTCCAAAAATACCCCCCAGAAATAATAAGTAAATAAATTTACAAAAAAATAAATAAAACAAATTTAAAAAAAAACCAACAAACAGAAACACATATGGAACTGGACATTTAGCTTCTTTATAATGATGGTTTATCCAGCTCAATTGCCTAAAATATTTATACCAGTATCTTTCCACAATGTGATGCTCTTTGTAAGCTAAATACAAACTTGAAAACCTCCAAACTCACAGCTTGAAACAATAATCTTTAGAAGAGAAGATTGCATGCCCTTGGATCAGAACAACAATACACCTACTACCTAGTGCGATTGAGTGTGAAGTTCAATTTTATTTATTCCATGGTCTCTATATTGAATTTATAGCCCCCAGTACTTTAATTAGTAAGAAACCAGTTGCACTGAGCTCAAAATGAGATAATTATTAAAAAGCTAGAATGACTTCCTCTAAGTTTTTCACCCAGAGAAAACACAGCTATAAAATTTTATGTCTCAGGAGGTTTTTGTGTTGACATTTTAGTACTGACTCTTCAAGGATGAAAAAGAGTCATCATTTTTCATCTCCTATTTCTAGATTGACAAGAATTTAAGTACAATACCCAGTGGCTCAAGGGCAAGTATTGCTTATTATGAAAAACAAATAATCTAATTCTGCTACTGAACTCTGTATGTAGAAGCATGGCAATATAGAGAAGCTCTTTGAATTATAAGTAATGGCATTATCATTCAACTGACAAGAAATAAATTACATTAAAATGGTAAAAAGAAAAGAAATAAAGCATTTTAACTTCTTTGGGAGAAAAGTAGTTTCTCATTTGTTTTCTTCTTGACTCAGAACTATAAAAAGTGGAAAAAAACTGGAGTTTAACCAATTTTGATTTTCTTACCCTTGCAAGCAACCTAAATGAGATTAATTAGCAGTTGGAATATGGCTGAAAAAGGGAAGGCACGCAATTTAACTGGATTTTGCACATTATCACATAGATGTTAATATGGAGGATCACAGAGTGGTTGAGGCTGGAAGGGACCTGCAGAGATCCAATACCCCTGTTCAAAACAGAGGTAGCTGGAAAAATTTTTCGAGGTTATGTTCAAACAGACTTTGGATATCTCTAAGGTGGAGATATTACTAAATTCTTTAATAGGTGCACATTTAGATAACATACCCCCCTTGCAGCATACAAGTGGAAGGTATTTAGTCTCACATGTATCTCAGCTGATTCAAGAGCCTGTTAGGCTGACATTGTGAGTTATCTTTCACCTATATACTTTTATGCACAGTAAGCCACATCACAGGGACTCCTGTTATTGAATACCTGATTTCCAGCTGAGCAGACAGCTGATGCTCTTTGGCACCTGTAATAGCTTTGTAATCTTCACTTTTAAAAAGTCATGTTTTTATGAATATAATATAAAACTCTTCTAACTTTGACTAAAGAGACGCATGCGCATTCCAGACAAATTTCAGAATACAACACCTATGGATGGCAAGAAAAATGCATACCTTTGGGGTGTTTTCTGTTAATGACAATAATCTTCCAAAATAAATAGTTACTCCAAAGAAATCCTACTACATTGCAAGCATACTGACAGCTCATGCAGTCCTGCCTTGCCACAGAGTGCTGTAGGCAATGTATCACTGCTAAACTCTCTGTAGGCATTAGCTAAAGTTCCATTTGGCAGCTTCAATATTGAAATACTCAAATGAGACAATTAAGTGTTGGAGGGAGCTCCCAGTGAGAGTATCCTCTTGTGAGACTTCTGCTAAACTCTTGCAGAGCAACCTCCCCCTGCAGATGCACTCAGATGATTCATGCCAGAGATAATGAATCCACTTCAGAGAAAATTTTCCACTTTTGGAACAATAAGAGGTGTGAAGTATTTTCTTATATTCTCCACAGTGAGTATGTGGGTATACCACAGGAAACCCAAGAGCTTTAACTGTTCCTCTTTATCTCAACCACCTCTTTCTTGCTTGGAGTCAGAAGAATTGTAACATATGCATAGCTCTGGACTGCGAGGCTGCAAGGGCAAAATGGAAATGTCACATCCATTCAAATGAAGTACATATCACCCACACAAGGAACTGCTCTTCTGAGTCATATGGAGAAGAAAACAAGATTATGATCTTTATTCCCATCTGCTTCTCACTCCTATTTTGTGTAGGCTGGTGCACTGTTGTCAGCAGCCTTCCTCTCCAAGTAGAAGGGTGATTACTTCTTCCATCTTCTTCCCTGAGTTCTTTCAGGTTAAAACCTGAACTCATGCTTTTAAATTTAGGCCAGAATAGGGAAAGGAAAGCATAAAGTGAGAAAAACAAGATTTCTTCCATAAAAACTGGCAGTAGAAGTTCACCATGTTTACTTTATACAGGAAATTTTTTTAAAGGAACTCCTAATCTTCTCCCTAAATTTTAGACCTGAATACCTTATAGTAGTAATAAATATCTTTTTCTTGACATTAAATACAGTAATTTGATTGAGAAAAGGTAGTTTGGAAAAATCTGCAACTTCAAATTAGAGTCTCTTTACCCTATTAAAAAGAAAATCTGGACGTATTATCTAAACCTCCTTGCAAAAGAAGAAATTCTTATGAGAAAAGTGACAGATTTGCATGGGTAACATGTGGTGTCAAAGGTCCAGTCATCACAGTTATGTAGTCCTTCTGAGTTGTCGTTTTAGTTTAACAAAACTTAAAAAGAGAGAGGGAACAGGGGAGAGGTTAAAGCTCTTAATATTAAGGCAGTGAGTGTTGTAGTATTGACCTCAGTTGAAGAAATTTCTAAGAATGTTTTTAATAATCATCATCCTCATGACCACAATTATCACCTTATATTATTAGTATTTATTAAACAGCATTATGTTTCTGATTTGGGATTTTATTGAATACTTATTAGCATTTACATTTGCTATCCTAAACCCTCTTTAATGATAATTTAAGTTGTGTTATAAATTTCATTGGACATTGTCATAATTCCAAGGTGGTAATTTTATTTACCTTAGCAATAGATATAATCATGAATGAAAAGAAAATTCCTTAGATCTGAGAAAGCAAGAAGTGTCTAAACTCTCTAATATCTTCTAAGGTGAAAGTTCCCCTTAGCAAAAACTTTTAAACTTGATCTAGTTGGTTTGCCAAAGAAAACCAAGCAACCCCACATTAAGTTAGACCAAAACATTTCAGATATTTCAAAGATAGACTGTTATAGGATAGCTAAGCTTCACAGAATGTGTAATGATGCCCTACTACTATTAATCTTTGTGACCATTTATTAAATTCCTCCCCCTTCATCAAACTGTGTTAGGCAGCCTTACTTATTTCAAGGTAGGTGTCTGGTAGTGAAATACATGCATATAAAGCCCAAAGCACTAAAATCTGGAGAAAATTAGTTAAGAAAAAAATTAGTTTTCATGGGAAATCTTCAAATAATACAGATATATTACTGACATTTAATACACAGGTAACAGACTTACATAGAAGTGTGCCATTTATCCATCTCCCAAACTGAACAAAAAATAAATCTTCTTCACCTCCATTTCTATAATTTTGCTGAAGAGGTCAGAGTTTGTCACACCTGAAGTTTTAAATATCCTTGTCAAATGCCAGACAGAAAGGAATGACTCTTGAGGAATCTAGTTATTAATGTATTGTCATTACTTGGCAAGATTTTGCTCTGATCATGAGGTTTTGATTAAAACCTTTTATACTTTCATACTAAAAACATTCGTACTTATAGCCCAAAGTTCCATCTTACCTGTTATGAAATACTTAGGAAATAAACCATAAATATAAGTCCTATTACAAGGGACACACTGGGAGTTAAAAGTCTGCTATTACTGAC
The DNA here is from genome assembly GCA_039654755.1 of Calcarius lapponicus. NCBI lineage: Eukaryota > Metazoa > Chordata > Aves > Passeriformes > Fringillidae > Calcarius > Calcarius lapponicus. Next base: position 44,514,466 of record CM077481.1, read on the forward strand.
TATAGAGTCAGGCTCTCAGAGGTCAGCTGGGTTTACATCTGCAACTAAAGAAATCTGGAAACAAAAATGCCTGTGGTACAAAAGTAGTAAGAATTTGAAGAATAGGTAAGAATAGGTAGTGGACAAAATGAATGATAATATAAAGGGTTAAAAAGGAAAGACAGTAAAATTCACAGATCTTTTCCTATCTAGTTCACAAAAAAAAAAAAAAAGTATGGTTCAAATATTCATTTCAAAACCAATTTTGTCTGGAAAAACATTTAGAAATTACCCAAATGTCTTTGTTTGGGAAACACTTATAACTTCCAGTAATTAACATTGGTGCTGTTGCCCTGGTGTTTTGTGTACCAGTTTTAATTAAAAATCCATTTTCCATGGATAGAAGCCCTGAAAACAATTATTTGCCATGGAAATATTGACACAATGCAAAACACAAATAGGACCAGTTCTGCCTCTAGACAAAAGTGATTCATACGGCATTGAATCACTGTTCCACACAGGCAACTTGATTTCCTGGCTCTATCACTCCTCCCTTTATATCCTAAAACATTATGCTAGAATGTTGGCCATAATATTAACTTACACAACAACTTTATTAATAAAAACTACCAAATTATCTACAGAGCTACACAAATTGTTCTTCTGTGTCATGGAATTAGATAGCAATGCCATGCTTCATCTAAAGCCTCCCATTCTGTACCTTTGAAGATTAGGTCAGTATGCCATATGGTTAACCTCAAGTTCCCTCAAGGAAAACACTTCTTTATAGTCAACATATCTCAGAAGCTGTAATTACTTGGCCTTACTTCTTTGGGATTATTTCAGCTGTACTCTCTTGTGCTTATTTGTTATTTCTTGTAGTTTATTGAGAACTAGTTTGCTTGATGCTGTGCAGGCATAAAGAAAGATACTGAATAATGCACTTTTTTATTTCTAATGGGTTCTTTTTCTTCTTTTTTGTGCAATAGAGTATTGTCATTTTGAGGTTTCACATAACACTTCTAACTCAAATCTGAGCTTGGAATTTATATACAATTTTCCAGGATGAATGCATCATATACATACAGATATACAAAAGACATTTATTTCAAGTAGAGAAATAGTTTGTAGTCTCATGAGCTAAAAGTCATATAACCAAAATACAAAGCATTTAAATTCCACAATCCCATGTTGTCCTGTTGTTGAAAAGAAAGATAGCTTGTAACAAAACTCCACTTTCAATTTAGAGGCTTTCGAAAATTTTGGTTCACATTTTGAGACTATGATCCTTTCCTAGCCTGTTATCCAAATCCTTCCTGATTTTAAGCCAAAATTCAACAGAGTTAAATAAAGGTGAGATCTGGCCAGATAATTTTTAGTGTAAAATGAATCTTGTTAAAACATTCTGGACTAGCACAATGCTAACCAGTGCTTTATGTAAGCAGACTAAATATCTGTTTGTTTGCTGATACATTGCTGCCTTTGGATCAGGGCTTTCTAGGTGCAGCAGCAAGAAGTTAGCATTTCTTCAAGCTCATGACTGGGCATCTTTCTGAAAAAGGAAAACCACAAACATGTGATGGAAAGACAACCATGCCTCGCTAAGTAATATGAAGCATGGCAGTCATAGCTGTTCAGTTCTTCCTGCTCAGCATTGCAACAGTAGGAAAAACCTGATGAGGAGAGAAGTTGCCACGTGGTGAATTATCTGTTCCGTGAAATCCTGAAATAAATGAATTATACTTTTCCTAGCACTTAGACTATTCCTTCAGAAAAGAAAAAAAAAAGAAATATCAGACACAGCCAAATGCGTCAGGCAGATGTGGCTGGAGAAGCTACCTGAGGTGCCAGCTGGATTTATTCTAGCATTCTTGGAGAGACTGAAGACACGACTGGCTGCTTTGAATTTAATCTATGTTATTTCCTGCCTGCTGGCATTACTTACAGGACATTTGCTGTCCACTCTGTTATGCCCTTCAAATGCTGGTTTTGAGTTTTTTCCTTCAATTTTCCTTCAATTTTATTAATTTTTAATATACATTTTTCATTAAAAGATACAAAAATATTAAATTGTTGCCTTAATAATTTGGCTCCAATCACTTTGTTCTTAACCAAAGACAGACAGGAACTCATGGTAAAGAGCAAAGGCAAATGTTTAACACATTTTGAAATAGATTTTTGGCAATAAAATATATTTGTGAAATCGTTTCTGACTTTTTTCTGAAACAAAGCTGCTTTCTAGAACTACTAGAAAGTTTCTGTGATACCATTGCCCTTGTGAAGCTTAATTGCAGCTCATATTGTAATTATGTAATATGAGCCCTGCTAGTGACCTAGTTTATCCAAAATTTTTATTTAGAAAAGCTGAGCCAGTGAACTTGATTAAAATTTGTAGAGTTGACCCTAATCTTACTGGCCAAATACTGTGCTACACCATCTAGTAGTGTAGCAACTACATGTTGTGAGGCCAAAATGTGCTGGAAATACCAAGGGCACAGAATTTAAAGGTTTTTATATCGACTATGTCCATCAGCTCATGAAGGTGCAAGGATTAGTGCATTCGTATGCAAGTATGCATAGATATATCTACACACACATGCATGTTCACATGCATTCTGGATGTGCATCTCTGTTTCTGTAGCTTTCAGACAGAGTGCTTCTTAACAGATTTGTTAAGCACATATTTGGATGGCGGCGAGTCTTGAACCCTGTGTGTTGTTTCATCATTTCAGTAGTTTTGTGACAAATAAAATTCTAGAGGTTTTTTTATTGTGTTTCTTTGGGTTTTTGAGCTTCTTTCTTAGTATTTGTTTTATAGAATGGTTAAAACCCCAGTGCTTTACAGTTCTGTGCAGCTATGTCCATATTCCTGCATGAGTCTGCCCACAACCTGTCAGGTCCCTATCAATTTTTTCTAGACCAAAAATCATCAAGAAGTATCACGCACTGTGGCTTTGTGAAAATGCAGCTGTGCCAACTGACCAGCAGCTCTCTGTGAGCTTACTGCCTGGCTAGTTGGTATTTCTTGGCTGCTAGGGTGAGCCTAAACAGAACAACTCAACTCTGATGGATCAAACAAACAGCTCTGGAGCCTGAATGAGGCCCCAGGGCAACATTTTGTACAGGCTGGTTGAAAGAGCTTAATATCTTTGAAAACTCCATGTCTGTCAAATTTTTTTGAAACTGTCCAAGGCACTCCAGGGCACCAGCGAGAGAAACACAGACACACAAACAGCATGACTGCCTAAGCCCTGTTTCCTCAGGAAACCAGGCTAAAAATGTGCCTAGAGATATTTTTAATGCTGCAAACTGTTAAGCAGTCCTCAAGATGAGGAAAGGAAATACCTACACTACATAATACTTGAAAGGAGATTTCAAATGAGTGTGCAAAATGAAGAGAAAAAATCCATTCAGTGTTGTATAAACTGATAATTTTGGGGTGAAAAAGAGTGTCTTTTTTTCCCACAATTTATACTTAAATGAAATCAGCACCAATAATTACAGCAATACAAAATGCTTTTTCTTGATATATGTGCTCACAAAACAGTTCATGGCAATAGCATGTCTCTTGTTGAAGTGAGGTCAATTTTATTAGACATGCTCAGAGTGCTGTCCCATATAAATTCTCTGTTGCATGTTGTGTTTTTGTTCTCTTCCAGAAATATTTACAGATGCCTTCCATTTCCACAAAAATATCTTTACAGCACTCACTGCTTATCTGGTCTAATATTTTGTGAGTTTTGCTCATGACTTTCAGATTACATCCTATGTTCCTGATCAAAAAGGAGGCTCATGTATCTTGAATATGGAATACAAATTAACAAGCCTGGATGAAAGAATATTATTTTTCTTTTTATGAGATTGACTATCCAGACATACACTGTCAAGAACCTGTAATGCAAATATGGACCTGTCCTGGGTACAGAGACAGGGGGGTGGAGCTTTTAGTGCTGTCTATTCAGTACTACACATGTCACTGTTGGGGAAGAAAGATTTCCATGGGGAAAAAAACAGGCCAGGAAATGGAAAGTTGGCCATTTTTGCCTGGATCTCTGCAGGAAAAGGCGCTGGGTCACCCTAGCAGGCCTAGCCCCCCTCCACCACTGGCAGTTCCTTTTCCTATTCCTCTGAACCACAGCCTTTGTGGATTCATGTTGAAAGACAGAAACAGTGAGTCTTGGTGGCCAAGAAGGGCAAGGGCATCCCGGGCTGTGTCAGGAATGGTGTGGCCAGCAGGAGCAGGGAGCTCATTCTGCCCCTGCCCTCAGCGCTGGTGAGGCCACACCCTGAGTGCTGTGTCCAGTTCTGGCCCCTCAGTTTGGGAAGGACCTTGAGACACTTGAGTGCATCCAGAGGAGGCTGATGAGGGGCTGGGAACACAAGGCCTGTGAGGAATGGCTGAGGGAGCTGGGGGTGCTTAGCCTGGAGAAACGGAGACTCACGGGTGACCTTATCACTCCCTACAACTCCCTGAAAGGTGGCTGTAGTCAGGTGGGGGTTGGTCTCATTCTCCAGGCAGCAACTGACAGAACAAGGGGGCGCAGTCTCAAGCTACACCAAGGGAATATAGGTTTGATATTAGGAAGAAGTTTTGTACAGAAAGGATGATAAATTATCTGCCCGGGCAGGTGGTGGAGTCACCATCCCTGGATGTGTTTAAAAAACCACTGGGTATGGCACTAAGTGACATGGTTTAGTTGTTAGGGCATGTTAGGGCATGAGTTGGACTCAATGATCTTTAAGGTCTCTTCCAACCTAGTGATTCTGTGGATTCAGTGAGATGCCACTTGAGAAAAAGAAGAGAGAAGTGGTGGTGGCACAGGACCAAGCTGTGTGGAGCGCAAGCCCCAGCAGAGCCAAGTGGAGTGGTGCCGGTGCTGGAGGCAGCTGCACAGAGTTGAACCAATGGAGTGGATTCATCTGAGGCCAGCATGTGGGCAAGAGGGATGATCTAGCTTCCAGGCGGAGTTGTTTGATGCAGCTCTCATTTCTTTCTTGGACTGAAAGGGTGTGAAGGGGGATGGATGTGGGTGTTAAGCCACAAAAACTCTCGTTTTTTCAGCGGTGAATACCCTTTGGTGGATAAAACACCCTCTCTCTTTTGTTCACTCTTTGTTATTACAATTGCTGTGATTACTGTGATTCTCATTAAACTGTGATTCCAATTTATAATCTCTCCTAGTGCTCCTCCTTTATAGAAAGGGGGAGGGGGCAAAGGGAGCATCCTGAGTGGGTTTAATTTTCCAGCTCTGTTTAAAATAATACAGCACCTGCTACCAAAGTACGACTGATAATGTCAAAAGCTGCTCAGAGCAGAGAGAGGTATATACTGAAGATACTGGGTAGTATTTTCATAACTTTGAAAATGCAAATAGTCCCATTAATGTTAATGAAATTTTCTACAAATTTGAAGTTACAGACCTGCAAAAGAAATAGAATTGAGGCCTATTTTATCAGGTTTACCCAGGAAAATATTCCTAACACAAACTGGTAACTAGATAACTCCTAGAATTGACATATAAGATTTAGAAATTTATTCAAATCTGCTTTACCACTGGAAAATATTTTACTCTCTTTCATTATATATCTGTTTTTCATTAGGCACAAATTGCTTTTCTTTCTAACAAGGTCATCATGCACATTAAGGTCCAAACAACTCTTAATCAACTCATTACAAACTCACAGATCCTGCCCTTTCCACAAGGGCCAGCCCTGAGTGAGTCCTGTACCAGGACCTCACAATCTTTTGAAGATCTCAGAGGCAAAAAGAAGGGTATGAGTGCTAACACAGAGAGAGTGAGAGTTTTCCCCATTGCTTGCCTGCCTGAACTGCTTTTTCCTTAGGACATTTCCTGGCCCTGTTTTGTCTGAGACCAGCTTGTGCTTTCCCATATGTAATTTGGGGCATAGCAAACTTCAGAAACTACTCCAATTGGGAAAACTTTAGTGTGACTGTCCTGTTTCAGGGGATTTACCTGCAGACAGGAAAAGCTGAGATGTGTGTACTCAACCCAGACTTTGCTACTTGGCTTTGGAGCCAGGATGTGGGCCCAGGTCTCTCTTATTTAGCAATCCAGACTGGGCCTTGGTGCCTACACCTGGGTACTTAATAGTGATGTGGCAAAAAGCGGTATTTCTTCAGAGATAGACAATTTCAAATATTGTAGGATTTACAGGAGCAAATAAGAGTTTGCAGAACAACCCAGTAATTCATGTGGGTCCCAAAAGTGTTTCACCCTTGTCCACATACCCCATGGACAGATCACAACAGTGTGCTGCAGGCCCTGAATCTGTAAATACAGGGCAGAGGGTAAAATCTGGACCTCTTATTTTGGAGCTGGTAGCTGTGCCTTTGGCAGTTTCACAGCTCTGCTTGGCAAAAGAGACAGGAGTTCACTCAAATTTGCAGGGAAAACTGTATTACCTTACATGACTAGGAGAGGTGGTAGAAATGGAAATTTTGACCCATCCCAAGTTGCTTGTAAGGAAATTAATGAAATTTTTCTTTCCTTTTGTATGTTACAGTTCTAACATTTGATGAGAAGACTCACTTTCACAAATTATTTCATTTTACTTCAAAATGCATTTACTTAGACATAAGTTCTGTGATATGATTTCTCATGCACATCCATAAGGATCTATAAGAAAAGAGGTAAAAGTATTAAATTGTTTAGTTAGCTGGTCTGTTAGGATATAGAATCACACATTTCTCTGAGACTCCACTGTGCCTTTTTTTGGGTATACTTGAGCTACATTTAAGCTTTCTCCTTTGTATTTTTTATCTACTGCTTTATGTTAGATATCCATAGTCCTATTCCCATTTGATTTTAACATAAATATTTCCTCTGGATTACTAGGACACTATATTCATAATGCACCATTTCAATATTTCCTTTAGATCAATTCTATACATAAAAAAAACAGTTTTTTTTTTCTTTTTTTTTACCACGTGTGCCTATTCTCACACAGCTGAAATCAGTTATTTGAAAATACACAGGTGCAGAAATATACAATTCTAGGGAATTCAGAAAACATTGGCCAGCAATTCTTCCCTACCATGTCCAAATCAACTTCATTTGTATCTGCAAGTCTTGAAAAGTGTGAATAAAAACAAATAAGAAAAAATAATAGCTATTTTTGAGACAGAAGTTATCTATAAACGTTTTACTGTGATTTTTACCTTGCATAAAGCACTGCTGGATTTTATTTTTTGCATTTGACAACATAAATAGACCACAATTAGTGTGTAAATTCTTAAGTTTAAAAGTGTTTGAAAAGTGTTTTTAAAAGTGCATGATCCACAGCATCACAAAAACAACTGGGTTCTAAAAGACCTTTGAGATCATCCAGTCCATACTATGACCTAGCACCACTGTGTCAACCAGATGGTGGCACTGAGTGCTGCATCCAGTCTTTTCTTAAACACCTCCAGGGACAGTGATTGCACCATCTCCCTGAGCAGCCCATTCCAATCTCCAGTCACTCTTCCTGTGAAGAAATTCTTAAAGTCCAGCCTAAACTTCCTCTGGCACAGAAGGCAAGTGGGAACGCTGTTGGCCTCATGTCCTGTCACTGATTATCTGGAAGAAGAGATCGACCTCACCCAGCTACGCCCTCTTCTCAGGCAGTTCAGGAGAGTGATAAAGGTCACCCCTGAGCCTCCTCTTCTCCAGGTTAAATACCCCCAGACACTCCTCACAGGACTTGTGTTCTGAGCCCTTCACCAGCCTTGTTGTCCTTCTCTGGACATGCTCCAGCATCTCAACATCCTTCCTGAACTGGGGGCCCAGAACTGGACACAGAACTTGAGGTTCAGACTCACCAGTGCCAAGTACAGGGGGACAATACCTGCCCTGGTCCTGCTGGCCACACTATTGCTGCTACAGGCCAGGATGCCAATGGCCTTGGCCACCTGGGCACATTCCTGGCTCACGTTCACCTGCTGTCAGTCAGCACCCGAAGTCCCTTTCTGCCTGGCTACTGTCCAGCACCAATGCCCAAAGCCCAGTGTTCTTATACCCTGTTTATCTGTTATTTCAGTTTGAATAATTGAAACTAAAAAGAAATATGTAAATTTCTTGGGTACTCAGTAATTACACCTTCAGAGAATACGTTTGTAAGACCAGTCCTTTGAAGTAGCACCCTATTTAGCAAACCAGTAATTCTCACACTGAATACTTCCCAGTTACTTCTCATTCAGACCTCTTTTGTAGGTAAAAGGAGTATAAGTAAAAGGAGCCCTGTTTTGCAATGATTTTTAACTTGAGAAAATAAACAGTGTTTTATAGTTGGTCATGGGTATCTGCCACTTCTTGTTTGTTTTCTTCTCTTCTTCTTGCTGTGGCTGGCATCTCTTTCTCATCTCCATTTGTTTATTCAGTGATATGGTGCAGCTGCAGTAGGGAGTGCATTAATAAATTGAACTGGGCCCATGTGCCTCTGGCCCAAATGCCTGGGGTTGTTTCTTTATTGAGCTCCTGCTGAGGAAATGTGCAGCAGGAATACTGAAGTTACTTGAAGTCAGGACATACTTGCTTGAGCTCCCCAACCTACCTAATGTTGCCAGGGTTAACTGCTGCCTTACTTACCTGGAAAGGTGCATAAAGTTTTATTTCTGTTCTTTCAAAATATTTTTTCTGGTTTTATCTGCAGGCATTAAACCTTCTATTAATTATAATCTTGAAGAAAATTAAGTACTTTTGTTCTAATATGTACAATATCTACAATATATGTAGATGTACAAGATGTATATGTACAATATGTATTTTAGTCAAATATAGAATCAGTAATGAATTTTTTAAAATATATGTTTAAGCCAAACTGTTTAAAATTATTTCCTTCTTCATTTAAATATCAAAATCTAAAAGGCTGTTTGGTGTTTTTTTTCTGCTGGTTATTGCTTGATTTTTCTGTGGTTTGGTTTTGATGGCATCTCTAACATGCAAAGCAAATACAAAGAACAAATTTGTACTGCTGCTTGGGTTGTTTGTGGTGTCTTCTGTAATAAAAGAAGATAATTGCTCTGACCTCATTTTGGCGGATTAAAAAGTTGTTTACAATGTTTTTTCTTCTTGCTTTAATTGTGCAGAGAAGACATGGCTATTAGAAACATATTTTTATTTCCATTTGTTTGTTATGACTACCAGTTCACGGTTTGCCTAGTTATTTACAAATAATTTTTCCTTAACAAAGAACTATGTCTGAAGATAGTAAATTTCACCTGCTTTTTATATGTATTAATGATACTGCAATTTACAGTTCCTTTCACAACAAAAGGGGAATTTTTCTCAAGTAAGTTGTGAGATACTAGCAGTAGGAACCAGGTAACAAGCAGCTGCATTTATATTTAAGATTTTTAATTAATAGAAATTTTGATAGTAATAGTTCATGGTAGCATAGAAATATTATCAACAGTAATTTCGTGAGGACATTTTCTAAGAACAATACTGAATACTTACTGATACTCTATGCAGTATTTCAATGATACTGGAAATTATCCAAGTCACAATGAATCTAGTTAAAGATCTAAGAACTATTAGTTATAAATCAGCAGTACTAGATAATGTACTTTACTGAGTCAAGAGTTGGAAGACACACATTTCCTTTGAAATCCCATACAATGCCTTTGATAGCAAGATCTCTTTTATCTTAACACCAACCTATTAAATTCAAGGTGAGCAGTATACAACTAATGAAGTTTTTTTCAGACTTGTTAAAAGACTGATTTAAAAATTACAGTTTGCGTGGGTAAATAATTTGAGATTGATTAGATGCATCATGAAAGAAACAGTGAAAATAGCTTATTTGCCTTTTTTGTCTGTCCAGTTCCTGTGAAATTATCCACGAGCAAATAGAATAATAAGACAGGATTGGTTTTTTCAGCATTACATTTCAGTATCACAAAATTTTTAAATGTGCACATACACTATTATGTCACTAAGAACATTGTTACAGACACAGTCAAGTACATGCAGAACTTGGGCTTCCAAGAGAACATAGACATCTGACAATATAATGGGAGACTTCTTGACAGTAAAGCCAATATATAATATAGAAACACAGTGTGAGATTCCTAATTCCAAAATAGTGTTCCATAAACAGAAGAGTGAGTTGCTAAGTCCCTTTTCCTTCATAAAGAAAAGTAATCTCAGAGCTAAAACTGAATAGCTACTAAGAAAAAGAAGATCAGAAAAAGGGGGACAGAACTTGAGTGCATTTTAGTCTGGTTCATTGCTAATCTTTCACTCATGAGTACCAAACTGCATGAGCGAGAAGTTTACCAGAATAAAGATTTAAGACAGGGACATAAAAGAGCTGGAATACTAAGGAATGCTATTAACACAAAATTGATAAACATGACTGATCTTCTACACTAAAACTCTTATGTAAACTTGATTAATCATTGTCATGAATGTTAGTATGTCCATACTTTTAGAACAACAAATTAATTTTTCAAAAAATATAATATTTGTATATTCTTTGAAGAACAATTTTACTCCAAATACATGTTCTTCAATTGGTTTTAGAGCCATCTGCTACAAAACAATTTAACACAAGGTTAAAAAAATGTATGCTCAGAATTCCAGATGAAATGGTATTCAACCAAGAAACTGTTCCCTCCATTGCTTTATTGAGGGAATAATGAATGATGCATATAAAAATCTGAAAAATGTGGATAATGGAAATATAAGATATGTTTATTGTTAAGAAGGATCCATAAATGTTAATCCAAGTTATGTATTGCTATGTGTTTTACATCATTATAGTCACATACTTGGAATAAATGTGGACCTGGAACAAAAATTATGCTTGTCCTCATGCAAACTTTGTGTCTCAAGCAGAAAAATAGATCATTTCTTTAAAAGTAAGAATAACAATCAGGAAAATATAAGCTTGTTTTCTCACAATGTTAAAACTCAAAGACAAATAAACTTTAATTGTTTAATGATGTTTTTTAAATACTAAATAAGTTTAACAAATCTATTTTTTACTCTCTACTCTTGGAAGTTAAAGAACATTAATATTTTAGGTCCATTTTCATTCTACTATAAAGGATAGTATATCTATTATTTTATTGTCCAGATTTCCAGTAACAGGGATAATTAGAAAGAGGTATGTCTTGGAAAACCAGCTGCTTTTGATATATAAACTTTATCTCAAGAAACCTTTTTATTGGCTATAAGCCTGTCTTGATGGTTTATGTCATTGTATCCAAATGTTTATTAAAAAACTAAGTCATTAGGTCACAAGTTAATTCACTCTCTAGAAGTTAAATTGAGGGCAAAGATAGAGATTTTAGGAGATGATGAGGAGTGTCTCAGTCAAGTGTTACACTGAAATGTATGTGCTTAATTCCTTGGGGACATTTTCCTCATAACAGTTTAAATATAAAGGTCATCTTTAAAACTCTTGCCAGGACTTACAACTGAACTCAACAGAATCAAACAACTCAAAATAGAAGAGATGGAAAATGCTGAAAATCATTGTAGTATGTAAGAGTTTGGCCCCAATGGGCTGAATGAATGAAGTTCAAGAAGAGAGAGAAGATGATCAATATTTACACAGGAGAAAAGCCTCTTCTTTCCCCTGTGTTGCTGTAATTCTGTGAAAATTCCATCAAGTCTTTACCAGAATTCATCTCAAAAGAGTTCATACAGACTTGAACATACACCGTGTGAAGTTTTTCAAAATTTTAATTTCATGCAAGGTGATCCTATCAGCTTCTAAATCCCTTTGGAATAAAATAACCCTTTCTTAATAACTGAATAAGAAATTCACTCTTTTCTCCACTGAGAAAATTATTAGAGAATTATGGGTTACATTCAAATGAGCTCCTTCAGCCTACATGTTTTCTTCCATCTGGACAAAACAAAATTATGATACACTTCACTCTCATTCTACCTGCCCTTAAGGCAAAATAAAAGGAAAAATGTCAAATCCTGATCTTCCTAAATGTAAGAAGTAAAAAATATTATGGAAGTTTCATTAGCTTCCTAAACAAAACCCAAAGTCTCTCTCATTTACAAGTAACCTCTAAAAATAATAGTGTTTACTTAGCATATGCATAGGAGCATTCACAGACTCTTGTCAAAGAAATCTGGATAATAAAATTGATTCATTTTTACATCTTATTTTTGCTAGATAAATTCTTCACCATTATATTACATCTCCAGTTTTGAAAGGAACTGACATCACACATAGTTGTTCCTTCAGACTGGATCTTTTCTGAAAGAAATAGAAACATTTTAATTTTTTGGTGAGTTTCAGTCAGTTACAATTCAAATCTATAAGGAAAACAACCAAGTATAAAAAATACAAATGAAGTTGCTTAATCATGTAATTAATCGATCCTACTGCTTCACTTTACCACTCCAATAAGTCATTAAAATAAACCCCAAACTCTAAATTGTGTTTGACAAGAGAGACAGATTTTTAAGGGTCCACAACAACAGAAAATCAGAACACAAAATGGATAAGAATCTCCATCTTTAGCACTATGTATAAAGATTCATATATATATATATACAAAATACCTCATCAGAAAACATATCTGAAATATTTGTCTATGTAGAATCTTAGCAAAGTAGACTGTGGCAGTGTTCACAGGGGTTCTTGGATGAGGGAAGAGATGAGAATGTTGACTCTATGTTCAGAAGGCTTGATTTATTATTTTATGATATATATTACTTTAAAACTATACTAAAAAGAATAGAAGGAAAAGATCATCTCAGAAGGCTAGCTCAGCTAAGAATAGAAAAAGAAAAGAATGAAAACAAAGGTCTGTGGTTCGGACAGAGAGAGCCAGCTCTGCCGTGAGTGGTCACTAATTCTAAACATCCACAGGAGACCAATCACGGATCTACCTGATGCATTCCACAGCAGCAGATAACCATCATTTACATTTTGTTTCTGAGGCCTCTCAGCTTCTCAGAAGGGAAAAAATCCTAAGAAAAGATTTTCACAAAAAGATGTCTACAACAGTAGACCATGTTCTGAAAGATGTCAAGCTTGTTTTAAGAAATACAGCCTTTCAAATTACAAGAAAGACTTCATTTGACCTCTGCAAAGCCCATGGAGAGCAAACCTCCAGCTGCCACATAATGAACAAAACAAGATCACAATGATAAACTGACATTAGCAGCTGCATAGCATGTATGAATAAACAACTATTTAATAAAACAAATCCCTTTATTGTTATAAATGACAGAACATGTATTTCATGCTGATATGACCTGGTGAAAAAAGTGTATTATTACCATTTGTTTCAGCCATATGTTCTCATTCACAGTGTTGCTTACAGAACTAAAAAATATTTATCTTATGGATTAGAATACGGGTTTCTAGAAGATTCCACAGCTTTACATGATGCTAATGAGAGGAATTCATAACACCAAATATCAGAGCCTCTTTACTAAAACTTTACTCAACCCTAGAACAAAATTTTTTTACTATTTACATAAAGTTTTCTGATTGCAGTAATACATTTCTCACTTTTGAAAGAGGGTCAGAGAGAGAGAGAGTAAAAGGATGACACACAGAGAAAGAAAAGAATAAAAAGAAAAGGAGTTGGGTGTATTTTTTCTCTCTCACATGGCTTTTTACTGTTTTCATTTTCCCTAGCCTCACAATTAACCAGTATTTTGGGGAATAGCAAAGCCCTGTTCTGAAGCCTAGAGGGTCATGTAAGAAGTGGCAGCTGATTTCTATCCTTTTCTAGGAACAGACCACTCACTTCACAGAGATTTTAAGGTTATTACTAAATTACAGTTAGCTGAAGAGCTGAAAGGAAATAGCAAACTTGCTAACAACTTTGCATAGGTGAAGAAGTTCATTGTTCTCTTCCAAAATATTTTTCTTATTAGATATAAGGAGAGAAAGAAATTTATCAAGACGAATTGTGCTGTGAAGAAAAAAAAGGAAAGAAAATTAGCCAACAAATGCAACCAACTTTGAACTAACAACTCATAAGAGTGAAAATTTTCATTCTACTGAACATTCAAGAATCATTCTAAGATGTGACAAGACAATTCCTTCAGTAATTTAGCTTTCAACATTTAAATTCAACCAATTGTTCCCAAGGTGTCAAAACACCTTCATCCCTTCCTTCCCTCTCTCCTAAAAAAGATACAGAAACAAAATTAAGCCTTACATTTTCCAGTTTATTACACTTCAAAACTTGATTGGCAAACACTGGGTGCATAATCTGTCAATCTTGGAGATCAAAGAGCCTGTCTTATCTGATAGAAATACATAAAGGAACTGTCCACAAATTAAAAGAGAGAATAAGAAGAAAGAAAATAAAAACAACTATTTATATTAGAACTAATTCCTTTGAAATTTGAAGTCCAGACTCTTACCAAGGCATTTCTAAATTATCAAAGGTGGCCTTGATGTTCTAGAGTGTCGTCTATGTTTTTCTGCAGATTTACTGTCAATATACCCTTTGAAGATCTGAAGTTCTGCACCTGCAGCTGCAATAGAGAAGGAATTAGGAGATTGACGAAAAACTTCCTCTAAAGCCTGTGGTTTTAGTGAAAGAAGCTACAGAGTGAAGCACTGTATGGAGTACAGTTATTATGCAAACTCTGAATCTGAAGGAACTCCAATTGTTTTCCCAGTCCACATCAAATCAGCACCTATGAAAATATTAAAAGGATTTCTTCACCATTATAAATTAAATTGAATAAAATTGCAGTTGCTAAAATTATCAGTTTTCTTGGTTCATTATGTAAAATGTCATTATGATGACTTGTTGTTCACTTAGTTTTCTACCAGTATTAATATGCTGAACTGATAGTACTGATGGAATCATTTACACCCCTCTCTGATTTGAGTCCTTCATCCTTTCATGAAATAACCATCAACTAGAATAAATACCCATGTGCAATGTACACATATTTTTTTTCAGTGTTATAATAGATTTAAAATCTAAGATTATAACAATTTTCATGAAAAAAGTCTAAATATACAAACTAAAATAAATAATATTTTGCTATCAGCTAATACAGAGTTTTGAAAAATTGCTCCTAAATTTCTATTTTTCTTATTATACCCTACAGAATTTCAAACTTTGGAGTGAATTCTAGGAGTCTGGGTAGAAAACATAGATGGGTAGTGGTAAAATGGAGGTTAGAAATTTATATTTGGAGTTGAAATTTTCATTCAATGACAGGTATTCAGTAATTAGGAATTCAGGAAAACATGAACAAATGCTGCAATGTAAGGATGATGTGAGCTGTTAGCTCTCTCGGTTCATCAAGGTTTGTTTTATAATCTGTTACAGATACAGAGTGTTCACTATGTGTCTTAAATCCTATCCTGAAGGCTGTTGCCCTTGTATGAAGTGTCACCCTCTTTCTGCTATGTCAAATCCCCTCCTTAGGGCCCTACTCAGAAAATAAACCAGCTGAGAAAATGTTCAGCACTATGAAATAAAATAAAAATTATATCAAAAAAGACCAGCAGAAAACCAATAAAAATCATGAACAAACTCAACTCCTGTAAAGCTCAGCTGTGAGACTAGCCCTGTCTGTCTTACATTGGATGAAATTTTGATTATTTTTTTAAAATAATTTTGGAGTGAATTTCTTCTTCAAAGAAATAAATGTTACACATTTTTAGTGATTTAATACTTATAACTGTTTGCACACTTGCGTTGCCAGTATGTAGAAGAACGGATAAGATGAAAATTGTCTTTTTTCTTATTAATTAAAGAATCAGCTTCCAGCTAAAGTCAAAAAGCCCTCAGCATAGTGCCATATGCCATATCCTCTATATGCACCATATCTGTGCACCCATTACGCAGGAAATATCAATATCATGCAGAAGTTGTAAAATAAATGCATGACATTAAAAATTAGATCCTTATATATATTTAATGTACTTTCTTGCAATGACTGTACCAAACAGTAAAAGTAAGCAAATTTTCAGCTATTATGTCACAACTAATTTTTTCTTCAAATGTGGATGTTGTAAACATAAAGATGGACTAGTGGGAAGGAAAGAAGGGAGGAACACAGAAAGCAATTTGACCAAAATCTCTAAATGCATAGCATCACCCATTATGAGGCTGTGACATGCTAAGAGCTTTGTCCTGCAAAAACAGTACAAACTCTACATCAATAAAACTGTCTGCATGAATACTCACAGCTGGGTGATAAAAAGAAAAGACGAGAAGAGCTGGAGAGCAGCTCAGCCTTTCTTCAGTTGTTGATGAACCTCATGCAACAGCTGGGGGCCATTGATCTGGTACGTTCCATACTGGTGCGGGACGTCAGGCTGCTCTCCTGCAAGGAGCACTGCACCCCAAACAGCTGGCTTTGCTATCAAGCTCATGTGCTTCATTGACCCCATTTCTGAGTCTCCCTCCCACAGAGCTCAATATCTGGGGGATGGAAGATATGATCACAATCCTTGTACAAGGTAGTTAATAAATGAATGTGTAGTTGTTAAGCCACAGCTGGTTTTTCTCATGTGGTGTTCTGAGAGGCTTTCACAATATGACAGGCATCACAACGTCACTGCTTTTCTCCAGGTTTTTCCAGAAAATCAAAACAACTAATCAAATATTTTTTTAAAAATCTTAGCAATGACAGCACTAACTAGAATGAAAGTAAAACCTTCACCTAAGAGTCCTTGCAGGTACTAAATGTGTTTAAGCAATAATAATTCAAGATAGTTTTCTTTACTTCACTTAGTACGAGAGAACTTTCTGATAGCCTTACACATGCTTTGTCATCTACCACATTGCATAGATGACCCCCATGTTAAAGCACTCAGTATATTTCTTCACTCAACATGTGTACACCTTTAAGGAAATTTACATGTACCCTGTCTAACCAGGAGACAGAAAACTGGTTGTACTACACTAATCAAAAGACAAGGGCTTTGCCTTTTGGGGTTCAGCCATGAGGAATACTGCAAAAAGGAGCCAGGAAGAGTTAAACAGAGAGAAAATATTGTACCGCTTACAGAAGCAGAGGATTATGATCAGTTAAAAAAAGACTGTGCATGCATGTACAACTGCACACATTGGACAGGAGGGTCAAATCTAGACACAGCAAATCAAGAACCAAAACTTAGAAGAGATTCTCTCCTGTCAAGGGAATCTGACGTTTTCTGGATTCCCAGTCTGTATCTGTACTGCCCTGGAAGCCCACTTTCAGGCATCAGGCATCCTTTTTGAAATCTAGCAATATCAGTGCAGGAAATTAGAGTCTTCCACTCCTCTCTGAGTCTTCATCTCAGGCAGCATACCCTTTTTCAACCAGTGGTAAGGATGTTCATCTGGTATGCCCTTACCCTTTTTATCAGTTAAAATAAGTGGATTCAGGGCACACACAGTACTTAGTTAGTTTAAAGTTGCAGAGTAGATTTCATCTGAAGTGGATTAAATAGTTGTTATGCAAGGAACCTGGATTGCAGCTTTAAGAAAATGGTACCCTCTAGTATGAATGCAGTGATGAACATACTTTTCTTTTTCACAATAAGAAAACAAGAGAAGGAGGATGTGAACATTGTTTTGTAATTCTTCCAGGAATAAGAGTGATTTAAAAATCTTTACAGTAAAATTGTTTAAATGACAGCAGGAGTAATTAAAAGAAAATATTAAAAATCCAAATTAAAGCAAATAACATATACAAAAAAAGAAGAAAACAAGAAATCATAATCTCCTTGAGATGTTTCCAGAATGTAAGTGGGCACAAGTTACAAAAGCAGGCTTCATGATTCCACAGTGACATAAGAAGTAAGGGCTGGAAAGAGAACAGTCTTAATCTAATCATAAGCAGCTACAGAAACGCTGTGTCCCAGCTGTGATCTCTGGAGAACCATATTAACATAGGGATGTTGCTAAATGTATGTGTCCCAAATAGTTGCAACCCATGGAGACCAGCTTTAGATAATGAGCAAAAAGATGGCTAGCAATTGCTGAATACAAGCAGAAAGTAGCAGAGCTCTACATGTATCTATCCCCATACCACCTATAAAACTTGAAGTGCATATGAATGAGCATAACATTTAACTTTGGCTGAACTTAATAAACGACTTGAACAGTGTAAGAAATGCGTTAGTAACCCGTCCTGCTTTCTGTGCTAACCCACTAATAATTCAAATATATTTAGGCAGCTTCAACTGCAAGACATTCCTAGTATATCCTTAACCATTCTGGTGCTAAATACTGCATCTCAGCTTCTCAACAGTGTTTATGCACACAAATTCTGCTGGAGTCAGTTCTGTACTTCTCTGAGTGTCTAGCTATCTAGATGCTTGTGTAAACTTTTGGAAAATATTTTCTTTTTAGAATAATTTTTTGCACAAAAGAGGAGGTGAGTGTAATACCATGGTAAAATCTCAAAAACGTCACTGTAGTTTGCTTTTTGGTTAATGATACATTAATATATATATATAAAGGCTGTTTCATCTTAGAACTTATCTCTTCACTTATCCATCTACCATTTTGTCTGATCCTTCACATCTGTATATTTTGCCATGGGGAAGTTCATTATCTTCTTGAAGAAGAAAGAATTTAAGGCAATAGTTGTGATCTTTGCAGTGAATGAGGGGAAAGAGTGAATGAGGGCAGAGCCCTGTGCAGAACTATGTCTCAGATCTAAGGAGATTTAGGCACTGCTGAAGTTGCTCTATTTTCCCAGGAGATAGAGCAACAGAGATATGTCTCCAAATTTTCAATTCAGATTTGTTAATAAATTTCTTGTTCATATTATTCTGACTAAGATATGCCTAAACCCATTCACAAAAAGTACTATTAGTGTCTGGGATGAAATAAGGGACAGTAAAAGGAAAAGCATAGGATACTTGTTCCTAACCCACTTTTTCAAGTATTTCTAACTTTTAATACTTCTGGTACTTTCTCGTCAGGCAGATGAGATTAAGCAGCTTTAAGATACTTTGTTTGGCTTTGTCCTATGAAGTGGAAAAGGAGATAAGAGCAGATAGAAAGTCATTTCCCTTGGTGCCAGGTGGCCTCTGCACTAGCTGCAAGCAGGCAGTGTGCAGGTAAAATTCATGCCCAAGCTCTAATTTGTAACAGCTGATTAAGGTGAGTGACCTTGATTTTTTCCCCCCCAAAGAACAACTGCAAGGGCAGTCTTATCTGTCTTCCCATTCAGTAAAGTGGCACACATTTTTTCCCCCCTAGACCTGAGCTCTAAATAAGGATGTGAAAAATTACTGTAACTTGTAGACACTTTAAAAAATATCCAACAGATCTATCTTGGCCAATAGTCCACGATGCATTTTTAGTAAACTGAAAAAATGTGAAATTATTTTTAATAACCAGTTACCTTAGTTGCATCATCCTTAATGAAGTTTGGTCTCACAAAGTAAGAGCAGCTTCCTTCATAGTTGCAGCAGTTCCTGGAATACAGGTGTACATAAATTCAGTGGCACAGTGGCATGATGTTTTACATTGGTAGTAGATTTTTTTTCATGATATCACTGAGAAGAAGGGAGAAGAATTTACAAAACAAAATAAGGAGCCCATTTTAACCCCATGACTAGAACCTTTATGCCAGATCATGCCAGATCAAACTGTCTTGCCGCATTAGAAATGTTTGTCTAAGTGTTTTCTTGCCATTATTTCTCATTGTTGCATACTTTCTGCACTTGTGTAAGGAGACCTTAGTGACAGCTGAAACACAAAAAGCTGTGAACTGCAATAAATATGTATGTCAAAGTTTTCCAGTGGGAAGAAAAGTGCCAACAAGTGAGGTAAACTTAAGTGATAAGCAAAAAAAACCCTTAAAATACAGCAATTCTAAGATACAAAAAATATATTATTTTAAGAAAACTATTCTTATAAGAAAATCATGTTGGATGTTTAAAATACATTACAAAAATGCTTCTGTTCACAACCCAAGCTCCTAAGTCATAATTCTTAGAAGAGATTTCTTCAGCATAAACTGAATTTAATGGTTTAATTTGTTTTGATCTAGCAAAAAGACAAGAAGTTAAATCCTTGAGAGGTGCAAATCAGTATTATGGAGTTATTTATTAAACATTTTCATTTTGGGTTTTTTCTCAGAATTCCTTATAGAGCACCATAATATCTTTATTTTTCTTCATATCTAAAGAGTTTATCAGTTTTTACCCATGAAAAATGGGTGAAATTATCCACTCATATTCTAAAATTTTAAAGTGAAAGGAGGCCCCTTCCCCAGTACAAGCCATTTCCCCCTCCCCCCCCCCCCCCCCCCCCCCCCCGATTTTATGTGTTATTCTGGATGGGTAATTTGCTTTTTTTCTGGGCCCAGTTTTCCATAACAGAGCACACACTGCAGGATGTTATGAACACATGGTAGTTAGTATGTTATAGAAAAGTTATGTATTACAAATACCTGACACTTGCTTTCTTTCTGAGGAAAAACCCTTTTAAAGAAGGTTCAGTTGCATAATTAGCAATAGTTAATGAATACAATTGGCGTTCACAGTTGACCAAAGTCACTTTTTTGCAAGTTTATTTCAATAATTCAAGTTTTCTTCTACAAAGAAAACTTATCCAGCTCTAATTACTGAAAACTTCAAGCGTGATTGCAGATTGGACAACTTGTGAGTCATGGTGGTGGACAGCAACAGTGAAACAGAAGGCTGAACTGATGGTTCAAGGACTGGTCAAGGTTGTAGGAAATGCACATTCTGTTCTTTTTCTGCCCCAAACTTCTTCTGTGGTCTTTAGCACATCACTCTAGCCCTTTATACTAGTGATCCCACTTGTGAAGTGTAATTTAGCCTTTGGAGCACCCACATGCCTTGTAACAGAGATGTGACTTTCACAAGCAGCCAGAATTGAAAGGAGTACCTGGACCAAGAAGAGTTGTTTTTCAGACCATCTGTAAGGACAAAAGTCACATAATTTTTTGATCCCAATCCCATTTTTAGACCCTTGTGATTAAAACTGAGCTTTTATAGAGTTCTACTCTCATCTTATTTTGTTATTTATCTTCAAAGTAGCTACCTACAAGCTTGGGACTCCATTTGTGCTTTTCCAGACTGAGAATCAGGATCATTAATGTACTTTTCTTTTTCTTACAATACAATGTGAACCACTAAGACAGGGACTAAACTACATTGACCGAGAAAATAACCTTTGGCTGTGTAACAAGACTATTGCAGAAGGCCCACCAAGAAAACTATTAACAGCAAGACCGAATCAAAAAATACAATGCTGGTGATAAAAGGAAGATAGTAGTGGTGAACAACTTATCCTCAGATAGGAGGAGGAGGTTAAATGTAGTGCTGTAAGATGAATGCAGAAATACCAGTGAATGGACAGAATTACACAGAGAAATCCAGACAATTATTTTCTATTCTATGGCTCACTGATTAATCCAAGCTCTGCAGTGGACATTTTCCCAAAAGAACTTTTTTCTGAAATGACAGTCCTTTTTTGTCTATGTGAAATCTGGATGCAAAGATGACAAAAAACATGATGTAATAATAAGTTAATTTTACTGAATAAAGGTACATACACACACAGACAGAGAGCCTTGTATTTTATATAGGCATAATTACTATGTTTGCATCTTGTTCCAACATACAGGCCATTTGCTGAAATGAAACACCTAGGAGAAGGACAGCACTTGTTTTTGTTGCTTAGTTTTTGTTATATCTTTCTGCATCCATATCTCAAGCTGGAGCCCACAAATCAGACTGAAGAGATACTTAAACTCTTAAATAACGTCTCTTATTTTCTGTTATCTTAAAATTCTTGGCAGAATTATCAGGTTGTTAGCAAGAGGAGTTCTTGTTTGTGTATGTACTCATTTTTATGGTGAAAATAGCAACCTTTAAATGCAGTGAAACAGGACAACAAATAGGATTCCCATATGTCTAGCATATCAGGTGTTGTACAGTCAATTCTTTCAACACACTGTACAGTTTGTACATTTCACATTCAAATCTCAGTGTTGCTCATTAAATGTTGGGTCTTACAGGAATTAATAGGTTTAGAATGTCCTTATACTTGATTTAAAATTCAACTTTCTAGTGCCTCAGTAACAGAAGTATTATAAACAGTAGGATGTGATAATGCCAGAACAGGGCTTCCACCAAATATTAGAAATTAAATGGTATGTTGTATTTACCTCCCTCTTCAGTTTCTGTTCTTTTTCTGCACCTGTGTAGTTTTTCCCAGATATAAACATGGATTTAGGTTTTGTTGTAAAGAGTTAACAAACAAGTACAAGAAGTCGCTCAAGTAGAAATTCTTCCTTATTAAAAATATGACCCCACGAAGTATTGAGGGAAAAAAAAAATCCAAAATTCCAAAGGACAGAAACTGAAAGAATACAGACATCTTTCTGATGAGACCTGAGACAATTTTCTCAAAAGCTGATTTTGCCAATATTTTCTCTTATATATGCCTAGATTTTAATCAGTATCATAATAGAGGACTCTGAAATAATATTAACTGTACTACTGACTTGAAATTGTGTTTACTTCTGGAAAGCTAAAAAAATTTTAAATGGTATGTTTGTATCTAGGAAAAAATAGTGAATTTTCTTGAACTAACTTCTAGGCTCACTCTTAAAATTCACTGGTCATTCTAATTTCTTAGGATTTACCTGAGACAGGTTACGTAGTACCTCAAAATTAATAGTGAAAGAAAACTTTTCTTTTATCTTCAAAAAGAGTAACTCATGGGCTCCAAAATGTTATGCTTTATTATTGAAAGATTTATTTATGTCACAGTGCATATCATAACTGTGAAACCAAACAGCTGGAAGCCAGACAAGTGTATATGTTACACTCCCTAAGCTATTACTACCCACCTCTGTTAAAAATGTGCACTCTTTAACTAAATCCTTCTTGTCAAAGTGATATTTCTTTAGTCTTTGACATGATGTGATTAATGTTCTGCCACCAAAAAAAAAACCACAAATGCTGAGGGTTTGGTAGATAGCGGCTAGAGAGTTATTTTTCAAGAAGTTTTAATCCAAGTTATCTACTTTATAGTTGATCTTTTTATCATTTTATCTTAGAAAAGCCTCACGTAATTTGTGGTAATACAGAATAACACAATATATGTTTAAAATAGCCCTGCAGTGTACCCCAGGAAATAAATTGTATACAATTTTTCCTTTAATTTTCTAATTACATCATTTTAGGGCAGGTTGAGGATGAGCATACACATTTTTTCAGCTAGTTATATAGCAAGCAACTAATACTACTTTTAGGTAGAGAAAACATAAATGAATTCTTATAAATGAATTCTTATAAAAAACTCAGAGGTTTACATTGAATTCGGATGCCTGCCTAGAAAGCAAAAACTTGTAGAAAGTCAGCCAATATAATGCACCTCTAGAGTCTGTAAGGACTTCTGGATGGGGCAAAAGCTGCTGGTCAGTTTTTTGGGGAATTTATATAAGCCAAGGGTGCAGGGCAATGAAAACAGATGTCCAAGATGACTGACCCGCTTCTAATTTTGAATGCCTTGTTCACTTACTATCACATTAAGAGGATAATATTTCATCGAGAAAGTCTTCTTAACTGGGTTACATATTCACAGAATTCACAGAATTGCTAGGTTGGAAGAGACCTTAAAGATCATTGAGTCTAACCCATGCCCTGACAACTCAACTAAACCATGGTAACGAGCACCACATCCAGTCTGTTTTTAAACACATCCAGGGATGGTGAACACCACCTCCCTGACCAGACCATTCCAGAACTTTAACACCCTTTCTGTAAAAAACTTCCTGATATCCAACCTATATTTCCCTTGGTGTAGCTTAAGACTGTGTCCCCTTGTTCTGTCAGTTGCTGCCTGGAGAAAGAGACCCCCACCTGACTACAGCCACCTTTCAGGGAGTTGTAGGGAGTGAAAAGGCCCCCCCTGAGTCTCCTTTTCTCCAGGCTAAACAGCCATCCCCAGGTCCCTCAGCCATTCCTCACAGGCTTTGTGTTCCCAGCCCCTCTCCAGCCTCGTTGCCTCCTCTGGATGTGCTCAAGCCTCTCAATGTCCTTCCCAAACTGATGGGCCAGAACTGGACACAGCACTCAGGGTGTGGCCTCACCAGTGCCTAGGGCAGGGGCAGAATGACCTCCCTGCTCCTGCTGGCCACACCATTCCTGACACAGCCCAGGATGCCCTTGGCCTTCTTGTCCCCAGGGCCCACTGCTGGCTCATGTTCAGCCGGCTGTGGACCAGCACCCCCAGGTCCCTTTCTGCCTGGGCACTGTCCAGCCACACCATCCCCATCCTACAGTGCTGCAGGGTGACATTGTGGCCAAAATGCAGGACTTGGCACTTGGAGTTATTAAACTTCATCTTATTGGACTCTGTCCATCCATCCAACTGTTCCAGGTCTCTCTGCAGGGCCCTCCTACCTTCCAACAGATTGACACATGCTCCCAGCTTAGTGTCATCTGCAGATTTACTAATGAAAGACTTAATACCCTCATGCATGTAGTCAGTAAAAATATTGAACAGAACTGGCCCCAGCACAGACCCTGAGGGACACCCCTGGTCACTGGTCACCACCTGGATGCAGCACCATTCACCAGCACTCTCTGGGCCCAGCTGTCCAACCAGTTCCTAACCCAGCAAAGAGTGCTCCTGTCCAAGCCGTGGGCTGCCAGCTTTTCCAGGAGTGTGCTATGGTATTTTGAGGTTTGGCATTTTTTTCAATTATCTGAATATTTATTTATATATGTATATTATATATTTATTTGTTTGGTTGGTTTTTTGTATATTTTATATCTCTGTCTAATATTAAAATTTTAAATAGTGATTGCTTATTCCTCTAATCCTACTTACTCAATCCTATTAAAAATGTAGCAATAAAAAGGAAGAGGACTGGAGATGTTTCCAGTTCCTTGATCCTTTTCTTTCATTTCAGTTTGCATTATTTGCAAGTTTTATATATGTGTGTTTCAAAGCATGCTACTAAATTTTATAGCCTTGTCAGTCAGTGTCAGCCTTTTTTTTCTAAAAGAATAATTCCTGACCTACTGACCTAAATCTCCAGCCACAGCATGTTTGCTTGAAAACTGCTAGTCTGGTATGAAAACAGCTCATTAGAAGACTACCATATTCATGCTTTCTTCCTCACTTCATCAGTAACAGAATAACACACCACAGTTCATTAAATAAACGTGAAAAAATAGATGAACTGCTTGTATTGTGATCTAAGGCTTACACTATTTTACATGGTTCACTTCCAGGTAAATTACAAGCTAAATTTTGAGCACAGTAAATACAAAAAATTGCAGCTGTTTTGATGTTGTCTGGCTACACCTATCTGGCAGAGGAACCCAATTAATGGCCATGGAGAGAAATTTGAGCTAGAAAGTGCACATAACTTCAAATTCCAGATACCAAGATCAAAGTAGAAGTCCACTTTAGACAACTGTCCTTACAGGAGTAGTTTAGATTATAACCTGGTATGGGTTTAGTTTTTAAAAAATAGAAAAAAATGTTTACTATTTTCAGTACCTAAGGATGTTGCTCACATTATTTACATATTCAGTGGCAACAGGTTTTATTTCTCTTTTGAATTTTAGTCTTGCTGTGTTTGCAATTCCTTATGTTTGAAGAGGAGACTATGTCTCTGCTTAAGGATTTCTGCATAAAAATAGGAGATAAACAGTATACATATGTTGAATCATAATTAATTTAACAAGTTTGAATTAGTTTGTAGGCTCAAACTACAGTTTGCATTCTCAGTGCAGTTCAGTTACAGCATTTTCCTCTGTATTTTCACCTCTTTACATGATCAAGGGTGTTGTAGGGAAGATCTGTGTATGGGATTGATATGGTTATATTAAAAAAAATGCTTAATTCAACATTGACAACTTCACCACATGAGGTCAAGAAGTGCTGACATAATATCCCCACAGGGTTTTTGGAAATAATTAAGGCGAAGACAAGAGAATGGAAACAGTATGTAAGACAGATAGACTGAACAAAAAGAACAAGAGACTGTTTTGTAGAAATTATTTCCAGGGTTCAAAGAATTACTGCACATCTAACTAAAATTCAATTGTTCTCATCCATGGTCTTTAGAGCATTTCTGCTTCTCAACAAAAGTTGCACAGAATATTTTTGTTTTCTGTTTTATAATATTTTAAATCAAAAACATATGATTGAGGTTTATGCAATAACATATGGAAGTCATTAATGTTGCTTTCGTTCTCAACTAAGTACTCAGTTCTGTACTCCTTAAGTAAGAAAAACTCTTACTGAAGTCACTGTGAGTTTTTCTTGCATAAAAAGAAAAAAAATTGAGTAATAAATGTAATGATCTGTAGGCTACTAAAATTGCTCAGTGACCCCTATGTCAGTCCCTTTTAATAATGTATACTTTTTTGCAGGATATAAATTCTCACTATACAGTGAGTGATTGTTTTCTATTCAACTGGGGACCAATTTGGTTTCCACAAAATCAAATGCAAAGCTCCAACCAACCTCTGCAGGAAGAAGGATTAAGACTTTTACATAGTTTCTTTATAAGAAATCTTCTGTTTCAACAGCCTGCCACCTTCTCAGTTAACTACATGTATGTGTGGGCTGCTATATCAGTGTCAGTCACACATTTCTTGACAAAGAGAGTGCAGAAAAACTTATCTGAATATTGCAAGCAGAAAATTGCAAAAATCAGACACACTCAAGCCTCTATATATTGTCTAAAGAAAGACCCTATTAGACATTTAAAGAGATGAATTAACACAAAAAAATCAGATACTTTGTTTTTCAATTAACAAATGCTTTGAAGTACTGTTCATCTTGCTCTCAGCTCAAGCTCATGGCAGCCAATAGCAAAAGAAACCTCTCACAGCAGTAAATGGAGTAGAATCAGAAATACTTTTGCCTCTGTGAAGTAAAATGTATAGCTAAGAAATTTCACTCGTATTTCAAAATAAAGATAGAAATATTGTATGTGAAGTCTCAGAATTCAATTCTGCTCACATTCCTTGTTGTTCCGGCTTTTTATACTTGTGTATTATTCTTCCATAAATTGTTCCCATTGGTCAGTCTCTTCAAGCCATGACATCTTTGTCACTGGAAAATAAAGAAGAAAACTGAAGAAGGGAAATAATTTTCAGTGAAAACATATTAAACAGAAATATAAAATGGCCTGACCTTTATGTAATCCCTGAGCTGTTGAATAAGTATGTGCATGTATCTCTGATAGAACACTATATTTCTGAATATATAAGTTCAAAGAACAAATTCATATAGACTTACATAGTCTCCATAGTACATTAGAGTAAAATCTGTTCTTAGAAATTTGAAAGGGGAATTCAGATAACACTGCAGTACAATGATTACTTGTTCCAATGTTTTTCTTGGAACTGGCTGAATATTCAAATCTCTGTACACTCATTATCAGCTCTCTTGTTCCTCAGAAATTCATTGCAAGATTTGATGTAAAGCAAGAGAGAGAAAAGAAATGAGGAGGAGAGGAGAGGAGAGGAGAGGAGAGGAGAGGAGAGGAGAGGAGAGGAGAGGAGAGGAGAGGAGAGGAGAGGAGAGGAGAGGAGAGGAGAGGAGAGGAGAGGAGAGGAGAGGAGAGGAGAGGAGAGGAGAGGAGAGGAGAGGAGAGGAGAGGAGAGGAGAGGAGAGGAGAGGAGAGGAGAGGAGAGGAGAGGAGAGGAGAGGAGAGGAGAGGAGAGGAGAGGAGAGGAGAGGAGAGGAGAGGAGAGGAGAGGAGATTGCCTTCTAGGTGTCTTTTATAATGTGCAACAGGAATTCAATCTGGTGTCATACTGCATATCATTCACACTGTCAGTGTTGCCAAAAGCAAGCTTATAAAAATTATTTCTCTAGAACTTAATATATAATCTGGCTGGCAGTGAAAGAAAACCGTTGAGGTTGGTGCAAAGTTTTATTCTATGTGGAAGGTAATGAATCATCACCGAAGTTGAAATGTGTTTTGACTTAATGGAATGTGATTTTGTAGGTTGCTTCACAATATGCTAATTTGATTCTTAGTAAAATAAGTGTGAAATGTCCGAATTTCATGGACAATAAAATTTTCTGTATTCACTGGTACAGATGTACTCCACAAATTAGAGGAATTCCAATGTGCATTTCCTTTGAAATTTTCTTTTACTGTATTCCTTGTAGTTGTTTCTCTCACATGTCATTCAGTGCAGTGTTCTTGAATTTGTACTTGTTTTATGAGAATCAGATTTCATTGTGAAGAGTTCTGAGAACTGGAATGGGTTGTCTTCTCTTCTTTGCCCCCTCAATAACTCTCAACTGTAAAAGGCAAGGCTATCAAAGTCTCAAAATACTTTAGTATTCTAAAGTCAGATTTTAACATAATTCTATGCTGTTGTGATTACATATTTACTTAGATGTGGATTACACAAAAATCAGTGGACGGGAAAAAGCCAACTCAAACAATTTTCCAGCAATGTTTCCAAGTTAAATCAAAGGAAATGTTGAGGCAACAAAGAGTTCTTTACTTCAGCAACCAATGCTTAACTACCTTGGGGACTACTGATTTAGATTCCTGTTTCCTGGTAGGTTTCTCATGGATGTTGGAAAGATGTTTCTGGAAGGTCAGGAGGATAACCATTAATTTGTATGTAGCTTTTTCACATGAAATGTCTGTTGCTCCTATCCTCTTTCTACTTCAATGAAAGGTTTGGTTGCGTGTTTGTTTTAGGAACATGACTAATTAGAAACATAGTTACCAATTAACTTATTAATTGTCAGCAGCATGTAAGCATCTCATTTGCAACTAAAAGTGACAGGAAAAAATCTGTCTTTTCTGATACTGACATTGCAAAACTCATGGATATAACATTTCCTTTAGTTTCATTTTACTAGATGGTGAAAAACAGAAGAGGTTATCCTGTCTCAGTGGATACAACAGGCTAGCTCAGCTGATTGAAGTGGTGCCAAAATTTTACTCATGACATTCAATCAGAAGGACAAGGATTGCTTCATGTATGCACTCTTTGCAACATTTCTTAAGAAAATGCTATTTCCCAAAGTTTATTTTTGTTTTACTTAAGATTTTCTAATGCACTGGAACATTAAGCTATGCTGAAAGCATATAGAAGGTACAAAAATTATGATTTCTATGCCACTGAATTTTTACCTCACATTTAAAACTGCTTTATGAAAAGTAGGCAAGAATAAACATTGAAAGAGAAGGTCTGGAGGTATCAGAGTGGATGTCCTGTTGTAGCTTAGGAAAAGAAGCCGAGCTGTTTCTTAAAACAGGATGAGGTTTGTCACATCATTCATTCTCTTGTACCTCTAAAACTGTTGCAGATGAACCTTATTAGCCCATCGTGGAAACAAAATTAAGTCCCATGGTTGTTATCCAGATGTAGCTGGAGAACCCTATGTGATGCAACTAAAAGTCAAAACACCTCAGAGAGAGGTGGCCCTCTGCCTCAGTCCATAACTATCACTGTATTTATCTACATATATATGTGTAAAAATGTGTGTCATACACTCATATATGCACACACACATACTCTCTGAAGTCCTAAGAGCCTAAATTGCTCCTTTTAATAATTTGGCACTTTTTCCCACACTTCCAGGACAAAGAACATAATTGTGGTTTGTTCTCCTAGAAACCAGAGTGCTGAGATCAGGTTTCCATTGCCCACTTAAGAAGAGGATTAGAACAATTTAGTATCCAGAAAGTGTATAACTATCATTGTATCCCTTGCTTCATGTCTCTTCCTTCAACTTTTTCAATTAGTTTGTCCAATGTCATTCATCAGACTTCCTTTTTCTAGAAAAAGAAAGAATCACACTCATAGTGATACTAGCTTGTACTACAAACACAGGGAAAGTCCTACTTCTCACAATTAAAGAATTTTTAAAGAGCTTTATAGATTAAAAATTATAACAGCTAAAGACAGCATGTCATATAAACTAGCAAGGATGCAAGATGAATATTTGAAGATGCAATCAGAGAAAGTCATTCTATTTTATGACACATTCTGCTGAATTTCCATGGACAGGTGTCATAGGAATACACACACATATATATATTATATACACAGAACTACAGATAATTTGTCATGGCTATTGAGAAGCATGACACACTTGTGAAAGGATGGATTAATCAATAGATAAATGTTGCTTCCAGTTCTCATAGGGTGAGCTGAGTTTATTTGTCCAACTCGGCTAGAGATGTGTCATTGTGGTAGCTTATCCCAAGACAAGTTATTTCTATGTGATTCACAGAAGTAAAGAACTGACAGAAACTTTCTTTGACTTTCATTAAGTACAAAAATATGCTTAAAACCATTCTTTAGCATCCTGAACAGAAGCATCTGTGCTGTAGCAAAGAACCTACATAGATTACGGCAGACAGTTTATGAGACATATGTTTTAAATTGCTTTCAATTCTTACTGTAAATGACTGGAATTATTCTGTATGAATTAAATATAATGTAATACAGATTTTGAATGTGTTAAAATTACTGGTTTAGGGACAGTAGTTTCTGAACACATTCTGCCGATGAACCTAATTCACACTCAAGAGTTTCTACTGCTTGTCAAAAGCAATGGCGTCAAATGTAACATAGCTAAATGTGTAACTGGTCAACATTTTACACCTAATCAGTCTTTTTGAAAAGTTTAGGCTTAAAATTAGGATATAATTTAGGCTTAACATCCTTCTTTGTCAATAACACTGATATAAAATATGCTTTCCATCAGAATTTTTTGTTGAATTAATCAGTTCAACATTTTCTTAGCTACACCTTTCCCTATAAGTAATACAAGCTACTATACTTATTTCTGATCTTTAGATCTACTGAAGATTTCCTCTTCTGCATTTCAGTGCACCCTTCCTTTTTGTCAAGCCTTATTATGGGCTGTATCTGGGAGGCATTATCTGCCAGGTACCTGCAGAATTGAGCAATAATCCTCCATTAAATCTCTATAAAGGAAGAAAGGCAGTTAAACAAGCTGAACAAAAAGATTTACGCTCTTATATTTAAATAGGAAGGCAATTAGGAAATGTATGCTTCTGTAATGAACTGAAAGCTCCTGACACTATTTCTGGGATTAGCATTCTGAAAATTTTATTTTTCAACTTTGCTTAGCATAAAACCATTGTACTATGAAAAAAATTCACATTTTACCTCAGTTCTAGGGCAAGCCATCAAGAATGCACATTTTACTAAGTTTTGAATAATAATCACACTTAGTAAAAATTCTCTAGGCCTAAAGAAATCCACTTCTTCATATTATGTCTAATATTTAAAAAATCAAAGACAAAGTTTATTAAATTCCCTCTATTAAATTAAGCCCCAGAAAGGCAAATAGCCCAATTATGAACTTAATTTCCATTCACCTTAGCCCTGTGTCACATCAACCTATTGTTAATTTGGAGTTTGTTTGCTTTGTCATAGGAGTATTCATTCACAGTTTTCTGCCCTACTGAGTGATCCTATTAAAGATAATCCCATTTATTTAATCTCCTTTCTGAACAACTATTTTATCCATAGCTCTCTCTGCCATGGTCCTGGAAGTCTTAGCCTAGCAGGGCTTGCAGTGTAGGTCAGAGCTTTCCAGGTGTGCTACTGCTATGAAAAATGAGATTAGCTGTTCTTTCCTCTTTTCCTCTGTTCTTCCCTGAGGGACCCCATTGGTAGGAAATAACAATTTTCTGGGCATAGAAGGAAAGAGTATTTTATTTTCATAGACCTGGTTACCTTTGCCCTTATTTTGACATTGTCATGAGAAACAACTAAACCATGAAAGATTTTATATGAGTCTAATAATTGAAAAGTACAGGATCAATGCTGCATGTGCCAATTCAAAAATTACATGATCAAAGGAAAAGATCACCAGCTCTCAACGTCATATCTTGTTAAAATCTCAGATCCACTTAATTTTGTGGATATATGTTCAACAGTCTAAAGGTACATCCCAACATTGATAAATACTGGCAAAAGAAACCATTGGAATTCCTACAAATTATTCTGTGAAATCCTACACCCTTGTACTGTAGCAGAGAAAACTCCTGAAATAATTGATGTCTGCTGGCAAGTGCAGCCAAATGCCTCCCCACCACGAAACAGGAAGTCTGTGTTCCTGATGGTGGGAGCCCTTGGTAGGTTATTACAGTTCCCTGGCCTGCTGGCTCTCTCCTTTTCTGGGAGCTGTGATCTATGAGCTATGAAACTAATAATCTTGCTATTCATTGTGTTTCCCTCAAAGCTGTGAAAAATTAATGGGCCATACAACAAAATTCGCACGTTCTCCATCTAGGACTCTGATCCTTGCAAATAAATCTTTGCTGCATGGTTGGCTTTGTGCCTCCCTGAGCTCTCACGGTATCAGTGGGATTCTGCATGGGTCCAACACAGCAAGTTCACAAACAGGACCGAGCCTGAAGCAGCCTCTCTCTAACATGAGTCTCACTGTGGCACCATAAGAAGTCTGCATACTCAGAAAGATGTCTTGCAAGTGTAGCTCTTGGGTCAAAGCCTTTTTTAAAACTAATACTTATGTTCCTTAGGCTGAAACAAATATTTCTGAAAGACTTTGATTATCTTCCAAAATAAAGGCTTTCAGGTAGTACTTTAATTTGCGTTGAGGTTTTAATGGCAAAAAGTAATGAATATAGATCATTCCTATATATTTTTTACCTTCAAGAAACTTTAGAAGCTGGAGACTCTAGAAGTGATCTAACTCTAGAATTCTTCTAACCTAGAAGACTATTTAGTGTCTTAATTATTTTTAAATACCTATAGATAAAGAATAAATAATCAAATACACAAAATAAAATGGAAATACAACTGTCAGACAGACTACAGTTTCAGAGATACCACTACCCATTTGTCTGAATTCCCCTATAATTAATAGGCAGTTATTTTTGTATCCATTGTAAAGGCAATGCAAGACTCAGTTTCAGGACACAAATTCAGACATTCTGATAGGAGGCAGGAATATCAGAGAGACAATGTACCAATGAAGAATGCAGCAATGTAATATTTTTCATATCTATCCAATGGACTGAGCTTTCAAATCTCTCAAAGCAATTCAATAAAGCATGTTAAATACCCAAATACTTCTAGTGTCATAATTCAGTATACCAGGCCAAAGAGCTTTCAGCAAAAACAAGGCAATAAGCAGCAAAGGTGCTACAGGGATTTAACATGTGTTTCATAATGAGCAAAGGGTACCATAAACTGGCCAAAGATATGCAGGAATAATTCCTTTGAAATCATTGAAGTGTGTCCCTTTTGCACTGAGATTTATTTTACTCCTAAATTCACAGCTACTTTTACACTTTAACAAGTAGAGCATTAGCATGGTCACCCTGAAATGACACAATAGCTCAAAAAATTTTTGCTTTGGTATGGTATGCCATCATTATAACAGAATAGCTCTTACATGTCCTTATTTAATTACAGCAAAACAGATTAAAGAATCCATTTATGATTAATTAGAAAATTAAGTACTGTGTTTTATTTATCATTAAAGTACCTTTAGCTGTCCCATGAAGGTAATAGGGTAGTGCCATAAAAATCAAGCATTTCTGACATCTTAATTAACAAATAATTTGTTAATAAAAAACCTGACATTACAATATTTTCACCTCTCAAATATCAGTGATTCATTATTTTAAAGAAAATTATTTTTTTCTGCATTTCTGTTACTGAAAGCTGAATCTTTTAAATCTCCATGAAATTTACAGGTAAGACAGAAAAAGAACCATTTTACATAGTTTGGAGGCTAAATTTTTTTCTCAGCACAGGGTTTTTTCATAGAAATCTTTATGACAGCTTTAGAGTTATGATTACTATCCCCTATAAAGAAAATATCAGAAATTATTTCTTTAATAATCCTTTCTTCTAGTTTTCTTAATATTTATTTCGCTTTACCTAGATAAACAACTTCATCTATTACCAGATCCAGAAACTGTGATAACATCCTCTACATAGGCCAGTTTTGAAGTTTTAAAATTAATCACATAAGAGGTTGACCATTCCCTGGAACATAATTGTGTTTTGCCAAGATTTTCTGGTGGGACCACTCTGATTAATCATCTACTTCTGTTCTCCAGTTCTGCCAGACCTTTGTCTGGGCTAAACGTGAAATCTATAGCAAAAAAAAAAAAAAAAAAAAAAAAAAGAAAATCTGGATGTTAGTTTCTGGGTTTTTTCAACGTGTTAAGTTTGACCAGCTGTGCTTTCTGTGCACATCTGTGGGGAAGACACAGAGCCACAGGAACTTCTGAGGTATGGATCTCATCTGAAAAGAAGACTAAAGTATGCTGGAACTCTGCAGGGAGTTTAAGATCATCGCCTCTATATTGATATGAAGACCCCATTTCTAGGGTCAGATACAATAAACCAAATTACTCCTTGAATATACTGTATTATTTTAATCAAGAATGTTGTCCCAGACTCATCTGTGGTGGTGTTTAAGGGTCCTCACAATGAGGAAAAAGATGAGAATCTTGACTCCATGTTTCAGAACGCTGATTTATTATTTTATTATATATATTATATTAAAAGAAAATTATATACTAAAACTATACTAAAGAATAGAAGAAAGGAGACATCAGAAGGCTAGAAAAGAATGAATAATAAAGTCTTGTGACTGACCAGAGTCCCAACACAGCTGGACCTGTAATTGGTCATCAAGTAAAAACAATTCACATACTGGGTAAACAATTCTCCAAATCACATTCCTAAGTAGCAAAGCACGGAGAAGCTGAAGCTTCCCAGCTTCTCAGGAGAAAAGATCCTGGCAAAGGTATTTTTCAGAAAATATGTCAGTGACACTCATGTTTCAAGGGACTGTATGTTTAGGCCTTCAGCTTTGCAACACCTGTAATCAAATGGGCCTGTTACTTCAGGGCAGTGGTCACTTCGAGGGGGCCCAAAGGTCATGTTGCAGTTGCCTTTCTCTCATTTAGACTGTTATATTTCAGTAAAATAAACTCCTCAGGCAGTGCAGAGCAGGCAGTGTGTGATCTCCAGGGCTGCATTGGAAACTAAGTATTTTTATTTTAGCACTTTGAAGACTGATACCACTGAATTCCCTTCTAGGTAATTCAAAGTAAAGGACTGGTAGTCTTACAACCTTCAGAAAACCTTATTTCTGCAAGCAAGAAAGGAGCTTTATAGGGCAAATTATTCTCAGAGTTTTAGCGTACATAACTGTATTTATCTACAAATAGATTTTTAAAAATGGAGATTGACATTATGTCTGTCTTTTACACTCTCAAGTTACATAATGACACTATTTAAATTTTATCAATCACATCTTTTTCTTAATATTTATGCATGTTATCTTTAATACAAGCTGAATAGAATGTGTCTGTCTGTAACGCTATATATGTGAAAGCTAATGCCATAGAAAAAGCAAGACATTATGCTGTATTCCTGTATTTTAAATCATCTAATTGAAGGAGTTACATTCACCTAACACTTCCTGACATAACTGATACATAAACAATGCTCAGCATTTCCTAATTTTTGCAACCAGCATATTGAACTCCTATTATTCAATAAAAGGCAACAAGTCCAGAGCTAGCGAAAATCAGGGATGGGTACCCAGCACCTGAAACAATAGGAACATTTTCCAGGCAATATTTTTTTCAAAGACAACTTTCATTCCTTAATCTTGGAACTAGATGTGGGATTTCCACTGACACAAATAAAAGTCCATGCTGAAGACAAGGCATCATCATGGCTATCTACTCCAAGTAAAGTAATTAATAGCGTCTTTTTTTATTGTCCCACATTTAAGAAAATGTAAGTATACAATATTGTTGATAAAGGACAGGTGGTTTCAATACAGTTGTGTTTGAATTTGCATCTGAACCTTCTCATATCTCGAAAGTTACTTTTAATACTGTTTATTCAATGATATCAAATAGTTTTACAGGTATCAGTATTATACTCTGAAAAGTAGTTAAAAGTTGTGGCATGCATTTTGAAAGACAAGAAAGTGTCTTACCTGGAATAATGCAACAAATAATTTCAAGAGCCAGGGACAAATGTTAACAATCTCAATTGTTAGCCATGTACTCTACCTAGGCAAAGATACCTTCAACAGAAAAAAAGGGCCATTACTTCTTATAACAAGTCCAACAGTTATGCTTTTATGATTAAATAAATCAGCTTACTGAAGTAACCAATGGTCTTCAAGTTTATAGCTGAAAGGGTCTTGTTTGTTGTCTACATACAGTAGGTGAAGAGCTAAGGGGTCACTTTCCAGACTAGAAAAGCAAATACCATTAGTATTTTTGAAATCTATCCAGGCTCCAAGTGGTTATAGAGTAGTTGGTAGACTGTAATAGTTGGCCTGCTGCTGAACTGAACAGGATACCTGGTCTAGACATTTAGGCACAGATGACAGAATCCTAAATTATACTCTGCTTGTATGTACATTGCATATTTCGTACACTTAAACTGCCTAAGTAGACTTCAGTGAGCAAAAATGCTAGGACAATTAATGTATTTTTTCAAGGAAATCAGTTTTTATAGCATTTTCTTTTTAAATTTAATTCTAAAATTACTTTATTCCATGCATTTTTGAAGGAGTAAGGTTTAAATGCCGCAGCAATAAACTTCAGAAGGCAAGTTGTTTTTGTTTTCTACTAGCATCCTGTGATCTCTGCTAAATTCAGTTCTTCCTTCTCTCAGCACAAAACACCTGATCTTCAGCTGAAAATTTTCACTAAAGTCAGGGAGCCCTAACTACTAATCTCACCTCTCCAGCAGAGACAGAGGAGAAAGAGTAACTTGGGATGTCTTTCCTCACAGGGAATTTCATTTGTACATTATAGGGGATTATAATATTCTCGCAGTTAGTTTGATAATACCAAATATTTTATTAAATATTCAATATAAACAAATATTCAGTATAAACAACTTCAGAGTAGTTGTTGTTCAGGGCATTTATTCATGATTGGATATCCAAAATTATCTAATAAAGACAGAATTAGCAACAAAAAATCCTATGTAGAAACATCCTATGGCTTGATGATCAGAACATACCTGAGGACTTATGACAAACTTTATTTTCTATGTAGAAAGGAGGAAAATGTGTTGCCCTCTATGGACTCCACTGTACACTCTGTACAATTGGAGTGTTTGGCAGCAGATAGATAAAACAGTGAAGTTGCTGGCAGCAGCAGTAGCACCAGTTTGGGGATTCTAAATATGATCCTAACATGTTTTCTTCCAGCTAGAATTATGACCTAAAGTTAACTCAGATTCATTATTTTAACTCAGATTTTCACATCTGTCAAAACTCCAATTGCAAACTAAATACGGAAATAAAAAATAGGAATGAAAAGGAGCAGGTAGACATGGTATCTCATACAGATTTTGTTTGCCAGGTAAAGAATGAGATCATTCTCATTCACTTTATTTTTGCCAAGTAAATATTTTCCACAACAGGCTTAATAATTGCAAAGGGGGTGGGTTTCCTGAGGATATTGTGGAGTCTCCTTCCTTAGAGATACTAAAAAACTGTCAGGATTTCACAGCAACTGACTGTGGCCTCGCTGAGCTAGGGAGAGGCCTTGATGAGTTGTTGAGGGTGCCTTGCTGTATTGGTTGAATTAGGAGGCTTAGGTCAGATGCCCTCCAGAGATATAAACACAGCCCTGAGTTTAATGTCCATGAGGCCAAAGGGAAGAGTGAGTAAATATGAAGCAAGTAAATGACTGTCAGCTCTTCAAATAAAACAAAAAGAGAAGAAGCCAAATTGCAAACTCCATCAAAAACTAAATCATGCCTAGGTAATGTCCTTTCTCAAACACACTAACAGCCTCCAGAGCAAAGGAAAGCACTAATCACATGTATTGGGTTTGTAAAAAAAGTCTTTTGATAAAGTTCCATGTAACATTACACACACCTTCAGAAGCATGAGCCAGAGGAAAACAGTACTGGGTAATGCCAAAATGCCAGTCGTCATTATTAGCACACTGTCAACACAGCTGTCTTGAGCAGAATTTCACATATGGTTTTTAAAACTTTACTCCATCATTACTCAGATTTTGAGGGGGAAAAATTGGGGAAAACCCCATATATGTTTATTAGATATAAACCAAAATGAAAGAGAGAATAAGCATGCTAGAGGACATTATCTGAAAATAAATTTATAAATTTTGAGTCAAAGTCTGAAAGGTACTACTTAGTTATATGAGTCTATCACTCTTATAAACTCACGATTTCTTACAGGTAGAAGAGTTTCAAATGTGTTGAGATAGAGATAAATTTATTTGTATATATTTGTGTGTATATAGATATCCATATGTGTGTAAATACATATTTATATGTTGTGTTTATTTGTGTATGTGTACTTATATATCAGCCAAGTCAGGTGAAAAATAACATCATGGACAAGATCCCCCCCCCCCCCCCCCAGGGAAGAACAGGAGTTATTCCATTCCATGGGATCTTGTGAACAGGAGTCAAATCAAGGCTTTAGGAAGTTTTGACAATCTGCAAGGTCTCTTAATAGAGTTATTAGCAATATCTCACTGGAAGTGGAAAACCTATGATAGATCTGGTAGGCATTTGACCTTTCTACTGAACAGATCATTACTATCAAGTAAGATTAAGAGTGGTTTCCTGTTCCTGTCTGACTTGAAGCTTAACCACACTGGGGAAGATCATATGCTGCAGGAATTGATTTACTGTTGGAAACAAAAACATACTGGAAACAGTAATGTAGAACAAAATTGAATCCCCCAGCCCTCCACCCAAAAGAAAAGAATAGAAAGAAACACTTTGTGAACATGCCTGCAGCATTTTCATAGCCATAAACTAACTAAATAAAAAAAAAATTAAATAGTATACTGAAACAGTTTGTCATCTACATGCACAGATATTTCAAAATAATTTTTCCTAATTTTCATTCTAATGAAAATCTTATAAGCCCAGTAATCCTTCCATACCATTGTTTTGCAACAAGTACAAAGATATTCCCTAGACTTAAGCTCTGACAGAAAAAAACCCAAACATCAAAACCAAATTAAAAAATAAGGGAGTCAACCAAAGTATTGCTACACCAAAATATAGTATGTATTCCTCGATTCTTGTTTCTAGTTTGTAGAATTTTGTTTATCAATATTATCCATTGCTTTGGAATTATCAGTTACATTCTTCAACAGAGAAAAGTGTGTGCATTTCCAAATGTCAACAATAAGCAGTAGCAGATGTATGGAAAAACAGGGCAAGCTTACTAACAGATTTCTGCTGGTTTGTACTTCATGTTGCAGTCACTGCAAGTAATCTAACCAAGAAAGTGGAGAGGTTATCCAGAATGACAGAGTTAAATTACTGGAAAAGGTTTTGCCAATTTGCACATGTAAATCTTATTTAGATGGTGATACCAGCAAAAGGAAGTGAAGTAACAGGTCATGATAGTACAGAACCTGAGGTACAGTGTGGGTGGTTATTGGAGGGGAGATTGATCCTTTTCCAGAGTTCTCAGTTTTGTACTCTGGAAAGTAAATAAGCAACTTGTGAGATTCATTTTAAAAGTGTTTCAACTGTTTCAGTTTTACTCAGTGATTTGTACTGTCCTCAGTTATGAAATCTATAAAATAATTTTTATGGCTTATTCATCTACAAATCAATAAACCAAATGACATGCAGAGACTGCACCACCTGCAGCATTTGATAATCTTCCTTAGGCTGTCTGTAAACATGAAATCCATTCCTTAAACAAGTCCAGGTGCTACATCACAGAAACCAGGCACTTGATTATTCACAGCTTGTTTGTCTTAGGATAATCAGTGCCTGGTGAGAAGTCAGGTCAGTTGGACAAACACTGCAATTTTTTCATGTTACTGTATGTCCTTGGATTCTTTTCCTGTGGAGCAATACAATAAGCAGGTCATGTTATCTTCCTTGAATCTTAGCATCTTGATATCCCATTCACCCAGGAGGGTAATCATCTGTTATATACATGAAAATCAGTAAAAAAAAAAAAGGAGGATTATTTTTCAATATTCAAAATGACAAGTGAGTCTGAACTTTTACTTTAGTAAGACAGC
Source organism: Calcarius lapponicus (assembly GCA_039654755.1). Lineage (NCBI taxonomy): Eukaryota > Metazoa > Chordata > Aves > Passeriformes > Fringillidae > Calcarius > Calcarius lapponicus. Next base: position 44,554,425 of record CM077481.1, read on the forward strand.
TATCATATGGACTAAATGGTTTGGCAATACCTGGTTTGTTTACTGCACAGAAATTCACTCAGCCTTTCAGGAAGAAGAAGCTACTGCAGGAATGTAAAAGAAAACCTCAAACAAGATGGTCTTATTATGCTTGAGAGGGAATGTCAGTATGGCCTGGCTAACTTTGCTTAGTCACTGTAGAACACACTGCTGGGAGGAATGCTTGCAGTGGGGGCTGCTGATAGGTAAAAAAATGTAGGAAGGGATTAAGTATTTTCACAGAAGTATAGAAATATAGTGAATTAGCCAAGCACTTAAGACAGCTGTTGCAAATGTCTGTCCTCTGGGAAGAAGTTTTCTCAACACTACCTAAAGTACAAGATTGTTACATGAGATGAAAACGAGAGTGCTCGGAATTGCTTACCAGCTGGCTGTGCACCAAATTTATGAGTCCATATGAGGCACAACTGAAACAGATAATAAACCATCATGTTCTAGTACTGAAGGCTTCCAGTCATTTGTATGATTCTTTCTGAAAATTAAATGTGAAAATTATTTATTAATTCTGTAATAGATTACTTCTTATATAGTTAATATCAGGTAATATCAGCAAGTAAAAGAGTTTAATGAAGCAAGTATTGATATGAAAGACATCTATAAATTATTAAAGAATTCTAGCTGAAATAAATGGAAATGAAAAACCAGATGTCAAAGCCTACCTCTCATTCCAGAAATTTACAACCAAAAAGCATCAAATAACTAAACATTTCAAGTAATAAACATGAAAAAGTCCACTTGAGGACTATATTCAGAAACTTAACAATACAGTCTATAAAAAAATTTGTGTTTCTTTTGCACTTGTGTGGAAAAGCCATGAAATACATCAGACATGGTGTGCTGATGCAACCCTGTAACTTTTAGGCAACTGAATTGCACCCAACTACTGAGGAAAATCTGCAAAGGTTTTCTTGTCTACTTGCCACAGAATTCTTAACAAGTTAGCACAGGTAACACATGGTAATTTATGAATTACTTAGTTCAGCAACTGCCTACATTTGCAAGTTAAAGGACAGCCTGTGAACTTATACGTGAAAGCAAATATTAAACTAAATTCTACCCTAATTATATGTTTTTGTTTTTCTCTTTTCAAACAACTGCATTTTTATATCTTTTCTACTATTAATGGAAAAAAGACAGTAAAAGAAGTTTCAGTAGCACCACTCATAACTAAATTCACACAAGAAAAAGGAAACATTATTGACAACATGTATCTAGGCAGTTTCTTGAATCAAAAATAAATAGATTACAAAGCATTTATTGAACAGAAATAGAAAAGAACGCTACCTGAAGAAATAAAACATTTTACATAAATTACCAACAGTAAATGGTAGAGAAGTTGGATTCCCAAAAATGTGCTTAACCCTGCCAGGATGCGCAGCTCTTAGCAGCTGTATCAGGTTTATGCATTGCAACTACCTCTGAAGTACCAAGGACACATGATCTCTGTTTCTTTTCTCGAGGTGCAGCGTGTCAAGGCACTGAGAGAATCTACAAATCCCTGGATGGGAACTGTAATATGCTGCTGTACCAACAAAGCTTTCTGACAGGTACGATACTAAATGTACATTATATTTGCATTCTGTTCTGGAATATTTTAAGTATCTCTCTAAAATCAAGTGATGAATTTATTTTAATGCCAGAATAACTGCAGATGGTTTATCATAAGTTATTCTGTATGCAATGTCTGTGCAGAGCAGCTGTATCAATGTTGTTGAAGCAGAGCCTATTTGTATAAATAAGTGAATATACTACACAGATAGAACTCAGTAACTGATAAAAGAGGTCACTAGGTGCATCACTACAGATCAAACGACCTCAGCCAAATCCTGGAGGGCCAACACTGTCCTGGGGTGCATCAGGCCCAGCACCACCAGCCAGGCAAGGGATGGGATTGTCCTGCTCTGCTCTACACTGGGGCAGCCTCACCTCCAGTGCTGAGGGTTTTGGTGGCACAATATTTAAAAAACCATTAAGTTATAGGGCAGCGTCCAAAGGAGGGCCATGAAAAAGGGGAAGGACCTTGAGGGGATGCCATATGAAGAGTAGCTGAGGTCACTTGGTCTGTTCAGGTTGGACAAGAGGAGACTGAGGGGAGACCTCATTGGAGTTACAATTTCCTTGTGAGGGGAAGAGGAGGGGTAGGCACTGATCTCTTCTCTGTTGTGACCAGTGACAGGACCTGAGGGCATAGCCTGAACTTGTGTCAGAGGAGGTTTAGGTTGGATATTAGGAAGTAGTTTTGTACCCAGGAAAACCACTGGGGACTGGAACAAGCCTCCCAGGGAAGTGATCACAGCACAGTCTAACAGAGTTCAAGGTACATGCCGTGATTCTTGGTGATGGTCCTGTGCAAGGCTGAGAGGCAACTTCTATGATCCTTGAGGGTTCTTCCAAGGCAGCATATTCTGTGATTCTCTGACTGTTTCGAGGCCCTTTTGTCTGCTGACCTATTGCAGTAGTCTACCATGGCTGTATTTAGATGGTATGTTATGATTAAATAATTCTCTGTTTCAAACTTGTGACTCAGATACATGTTTTCTTCTTTCTTACTGCTTAACTCTCTTTTTTTTTCTCTCCTCTAAAATCAGAGGGTGTGCAGAGTACAAAATAGGTTACTGGAATAGTACTGGAACTATTTTACAGTATAAGTTGCTTTCTATTTCTGTCATAATTATGTCCTATCAATCATGCTTTCCCTTCTCATTTTGTGATATTTTGGGTTGCCTGTTATGGAGAAGAGCAATGAATATGCCTTAAATACAAAAGACAAGACCTGATATATCATTCATGCCTGGTATATTTTACTTCTTCTTAATACTTACATGAATGTGGGCAGCTGCTGAAAGGCCCTGAAGTATAATCTGAATGCATTCATTGTAACCTCTTAAAGCTGAGGTCTGGGGGATATGCTTCTTTTCCCTCTACTGATCAGTTGACTATATGCATCAGTAATTTCAACACAACCATGCTGTTCTTATTGATCTTCTAGTAAGGATCAAAAGTTTTTATTTAATTAGGGTCACTTACTCAAGAAGAGGTACCTTGCTACATGGTTGATATCACAAAATTTTCATTGACAAGCACCTGCCTCAGGCATTTTAAGAAAATTTTCAGGCATTGCTAGAGACTTCATGTGTCATGACCCAAAATAATCCTATTACAGAAAAGTCCTTCTGTTATAAAAATTGTCGGTGTGTGTTAAAACTACCAGAGTTCTCATACTGCTTGAAATTATTTATTTTAAAAAAGAAAAAGAATTGCAAAGACGATTGCATGGGGTGCATTTCTTCCATTCACTTTAATGACTGTAATAATAGAAGCCAAACAAAATAAAAGGATAAAGCTGAAATGTACTGGAATTGGAGTGAATATGAAACAAAAAAATACAACCTCTCATGTGAACACTGTCAAAACCTTTCTATGTTTTACAGATGCAGAGGAAATGGCAGTGAAATGAGTACTAGGCTAATACTCCATCTCCTGCCAAAAAACCCAAACCAAACCAGAAAAAACCAAAACAACAAAACCGCACAAAAAATAAAAACCACAGAACTCTCCCTACAACCTGTTAGTCTCATCTATTACTCTGCACATGAAATAGTCTTTGAAATGTCTTAAAGATTTCAACTAAATGTCCATACCTCATCAATAAAGAAGGAAGAACCTTGCCATAAACTTGCAGAGGCATTGATTGTGTGGTCTGCACTCTGAAATATTTTTTCTGTGTATTAGTAACTTGCACGATTTATATACCAGTTCTAGAAATCTTAAACACTGCTACCACCTGCTGGTTAGTTTACATTTGAATCCACTAGCTTACCAGAAAAAAAAAGGAGAAAAAGAGGAAAAGCATATCCTGAAATGCTTTTCAAAAATAATTTTGCTTTGCTATTCGATCAACATTATATAATTCATCTCTTCTGTTCTCATGGATGAAAAATGTTAGCGTCATAAGTTGGAAAATCTTCTTATTTACAGAAAGAGTCACTTAGAGTGAATGGCCTGTGATATTGCTTTGCTCCATTCACTTTTATTTCCTATAATATACCTTGTAACTAGGTCTCTGTTGTCTGCTGTGTAGTCTTCCATGTTAGAAGACAAATATGTCAGTACTCCATACTGCTCTTTTACCAGTGTTGAATTCATTGTTATGGTGTTTATAGATCAGAAAAGAAAAATAAAAAACATCTCTTGAAAAAGTTGAAATCATCGTCAGTGGCATTTCCTTTGTATTAAAAAGACAGAAACACAGTAGTTATCATGACAACTGAACTTTGCAGGGTTATGCCTAAAAAAGTTCTTATCCCTCAATGTTAATTAAATTAAATGATAGCAATATACTTCCACATTTTAAAACTTACTGTATCTGCCTTAACAATTAGCAATTCATACAAAAAAGAAAACACTACAAGTGAAAAGTATACTGTTTCACTAGAAAAATGTTGAAAATCTTGCCTAAAATGATTTCTAATAAGGTTGTGTATCAAAAACTTCCATTAAATATCCAAACAAAGAGGAATAGAAGTCCCTGTTTAACTATCTGCTTGGAAAAACCCCAGCTAGTAGCATCCAGCAGTGAAATCCACAGGCAAAAGAACAATAAGGAGTCTAAGACAAGATATTTGGATCAGGATCTACATTTCTTTACATTTCTTTTTTTTTCAAATATGATTGTTGTCCAACCCAGATTACAGGTTCAGATCAGAATGTCTCTAGATACCAGGTACTCTTTGCTGACTCTAGCCATTTTTAAAGGAGGTATTTGGTCAAAAACTGGGAAAATTATGACCAGGGGTGGTGATGCATGTTTCTCTAGTTCATCACTGAAGAACTGTATTCCTGCATATAATAATTTCTTGGTAACATTAAATTTTTCTGTAACTTTTTCCAGAATTCTATAAAAATTTCAAGATTTTGGTATTTTCCTCAGGTTGGAGTGAGATGTTAGACTAGTTCTTGAGTAGAGGTGGTTTGGTTTTTTTTTAGTTTTATTCCCCATGTTTTATAATGTTAGTGTTCAGCACAAAATACAAAAAAGTCTCTGCAAGATTCTAAATTGTTTAATGCTTGTATATTATACAAGTGAAAATTCACTGCTTAACACTAGCCTTGTTGTGGTATAATCAAGAACAGCATGTTAGCCTTCAGTTTTAGATCAAAGGGGGAACTTTTGCCATTACATTCTTTCTCGATTTATCATCCTACCAAAAAAGCTCAGACCTGAGCTTATAGAAAAAGGTGCATTTAAACCTTACATCTCCAAAATATTTAAGTGCCTCTTTCATTTTACCCCTTTAAATATTCGTTTTGGAGAGAAGAGAAGCAATCAGGCAAAACTAAAAGGAAAAAAAATATTGTTTTTGCTGTCATCCTGACAGCAAAGTTGAAAGCATGATATGCTAGCAACATCATAAAAATATCTCACTGGATTTTTAAGATTTTTAGACCATTTTGTATACTATATAGCTCTGACCAACCATCCTTTTTTTAATGCTTATGTTAACAAAACTTTTGTTGTAAACAAAATTTTTGTTGTATTAGTCAGTATTATGCCGTGTTGTTCAGATAGCTTCTGAAACTGAAGACATTTGTCCTATGTTTCCTAAAATCACCAAATCTTTAAAGTGATGAAGTAACAAAATGCTTTTAGCCATTGAATATTCCTGGCTAACCAGTTTGGAGAGTAATCAAATTTAAATGGACTACCAAATAGAGAGAAAAAAAGAGGAATAACAAGGTGTAAGGCATAATATGAGGTATAAATTCTGCTGCAAAACATGTTAAGGATAGTGTTACCAGCATTGGCTTATTTTGCTCCTGTTGACGTCAGAGGGGCAAAGAAAGGCCACAGCTAGGCACTTTCAAAGATTCTATCCTAAGGGTTCATAAGCACTTATAACATGGTGACCAGGCCTTTTCTTTCCTCTTTCATCAATGCTAGTTCCAGAGGAACAGAAACAAGAAACTAGTTAGTGTATGCAGTTCCCATGTTAAAAATATTTTTGTTGTTATTTGATGCTATGTGGCAGTGGCTGAACCTAAAACTGGAAGTTTTCTTTCTTACATCCACACATATGTCCTACTGTGGGATCTAGCAACATGTGGTTTACATGGGAACACCGGTTGCTCTGTCATTTTGTGTGCTGAACAGAACAAGCTCCAAGAAGTGAGCCATTAAAAGTTTGGAAATGTTGTTCCACTGCATCAGTTGTTCCACATTTGGCTCTTTCCAAATATTTCCTGAGGTTGCTACTATGCATACTAACTAACCAACTTCTCAGCTGAGCCTGTTCAGGGTGGTTTTCATATTCTATAGCTGGAAAAGAACCCAAACCCCAGCACTTTAACAAGAGTTGGATTGTTTAGACTTGAGTATCAAAGCGACTTTAGAAATAACTCAGCATATAAAGGGTTCTATTTTATTTCTAACAACATCTCAACATCTGATTCATTCTTCAAATAAATTTCTTTTGGCGCAATTTGCACGTATCTGAAAACCACCATGTAATTTGGCAAAGGCTACACATTTGGCAGCCTCTGCTCGAGAAAGGTCCAGAACAAGAGCCATGAGGGATATCACAAGCCAGCCCAGAGGTGCATTAGGCAAGTTACATGGGGAGGATTTCAGAGTGGTTGCTTGCACCATCTCCAATCAAAGCCATTGCTATTGTTTTCTTGCTTTCAGAAGCATTAAAGCCATGTAGAAAAAATGCATGCGTGTATCCAAGCCTTTCTCACTCCATTCAGAGTGCCCCTCCCTACCTCAAGCTCACTTAAGATACAGAATTTTCCATTTTCCAGAGGACATTTTCAGAGTTGTAACCTCAGGATATAGAAGTGTATATTTTTATTTATAAGTAGTCAATACAAATATTTTGGAAATTCAGGAATTTGACATTTTGTTAGGGCACCCATCACAGACTATACATACACTGAATAAAGTCCTATCTCATAGGCATTTCATAGCCATCATGCAAAAGTTTGTATGATGTAAAAAAAATGCTACTTCAACTGGGGAAAAAATAATTGCTTCTGTGTATTTATTGCCTTAGTGCGCAGAAGGGAAAAGTAACAAAAAAAGAAGAAAAAAAACCCAAAAAACCCCCCAAAAACAAAACCCAAAACAAATCCCAAAGCAAAAACAAATAAAACCTCATAAACAAAAACAAACCCGCAAAATACAAACAACCAAACAAAAGAACAAATAAAACCTAAAACCAACAACCTTGCAAGCATTTAAATCCATAGATGATTAAAAGTTCTAGAATTAAAACTAATTAGCTTCATATTCCCATTTGAGGAAGGAGTAACGTTGTGATCCAGCTAGTTGGCTCTAACCTCCTTATTCCCAAGGAAAGCACAAAAAGAAGTTGGTAAAAGTGACCAAGACCCAGCACCAGCTCCGGACCACCATGTATGGTCAATGCCTGGTTACACAGAGGCATGAACCCAGCTTTGGCTCATGCAGAAAGCAGCACCTCAATTGCAGGAAGAGGATTTTTATTCCACAAATTGTAGTCTAAATAATGAATGGAGTTTGTGAAGTTCAGTTCTTAATAAAATGTTACTCAACAGCTTTACAATAATTGGTGGGGGGGGGGGGGGGGGGGGGGAAGGATAATATTTCATGTGTTATTTAAAACAAATTAATTTTATATCAGTTTGTTGGTATTTTTTTTAATTCTTCTTAGGCTCATTGTAATTTGATTATACTTTTTAATGAGACCCCTGAATCTTCACACTGATTCTCTGGCCAATGGAAACATTACAGAGATTCTGAACACCTTTTAGAAGAGATGGGATTTTGAAAAGGCTAGGCGAAGGACATGGAAATAAAGCCTTCTGTCTGTGGTTCTGGCTGCTGAGGATGTGAGATAAAGAGGGAAGGTGGCCCTCCAAGCACCTGAACATATGACTTGAACATCCCTCTCAAGTGGTGTGGTAGGTGGTTCGATTTCAATCATGTGACATTTTCATTTCCAGTTCTGTTTCTGGGACACATCTCTGAACCTGGAGAATTCCCCTGACAGCCAATTGGATGAGCTCGAAAGTTCACCTGGAAAATTTGCATGAAAATGACCACATTATCTATGTTTTATATTCTCCAGTAATATTGTCTGCTATCATTTCAGTGGAGAGACCACAACTAGACCACACTAAGCCATGCAGAATTAGGGATCTGCATCTCTCCTGAACGTTTGTAAATTCTATTTCCCTTAGAAAATGTTATGCACAGAAGTATAGATCTGTCAAGATATTCCTGCATTTCCTCCAGAAAATAAATCTTTCCAATTATAAACCTCTGAGGAGGGAATGATACTCAGTGAGAAAGATGAAGCCCAACATGGAGGCCTATTCCTGCACCTTCTGCTTATTCTTGAGAAGGTACTTGATATTTCATGGGCTTTCTCACAAGGTGGAATTTCTATTTCATTGTCTGCATAGGCTTTATAGGAAAGCATTTCTTACCTTTCTCAAGAAATCAGTGTAAAGTGAAAATATGAGCTTCTTACATGCTCCTAGAGAAACTGGTTGCCTTTGCTAATTAGTGAGTTGTTCCTTATCAGGGCAGGGAATGGGAAAGCAGCTTATATTAATCCAACTCAATAACTTCAGGGGAACGTTTTTTTTTTAAGATAAAGCAGTCTCTAAAGGAAAATCACAATAAATAAAATTGCAATTCCTACACATTCCACCCTTACAAAACTGTTTTGAAAGATTTTTCATGTTTACCTGGTCAAAACAAGATTGTTTATTAAAGTATGTTATTTTTTAAATCACTTATGCTCTTAAATAGCAAATCATATCTCATCCTGTTTTTTCTAACTCAAATCCTACCAGCTGCCTTCAAAAGAGGGTTTTTTCCCTTAGACCATCTAATTTTTGAATCTTTGATCAGATCTAAAAGCATTCTGTCCCTACTTCTGGACTTTATTCCAAAGAGCTATTTTTAAAAATGTGTTCATTTTACTTCTGTCATTACTCCACCACTACCTTCAATGATGTGGGTTTGTTTCTTAATTCTTTGATATTGGGCATATCCCCCATCTTCTGGAATACCACAGAGATGCTTTTTTCAATCAAATACTTACATCAGCACCTGTCACTGAAACAGGACTTGTTGTTAAGTTGCTTCATAAGGCACTTTATTTCAAAAAGACATCTTCCAAATAATATTTTCATCTTGGGCACCAACATATTTGGGGGTGTGTTTTAGTTGGGATTTTTTTAAAATACATATGAAATATAAATTCGTATTTCAGGAACAATGTCTTTCTCCAAGTTTTAAAAACCATTCAGCTGTGTGTTTTCCATCTTTAGTAAGAAGAGCAAATCAGTAAGGGTGTACAACAAAATGTGTTTTTTCATGGGATCTTTCTATAGTAAAGAAAGATGCTTTTAAGGAAAAACTATATAATGCTATGGTAAATTCATGCAAAAAAGCAAGTAGCATGAAATATGTGAATAAAATGATCTGAAAATATGATAAGGTAATAGCTTATTAAATAAACTTTAAAAATTGATAATTACAAGGGCCTAGGGGAGAATGGCAGAAACACCTGACTAAATCCATTGAGTGGGCAACAAAACACAGGGTGAATGAAAGACAGTGTCAGTAAACACAAGGTGATGTATACTGGCAGGAAGAATCCCAACTCTACTTACAAAAAAGGAGGTGAAGGCAAGTGCCTATTACCACTCCTGAAGCAGGATTTTTGAGCTGCAAATCTCATAAAAGCATTCTCTTCTTCCTTTTTAAAGCCTCTTTATAGTACAGAAGGCCACAATGAAGAAAAGGCTCCCTCAAATATTTTCTTCTCCAGGCTGAACCACCCCAGCTCTCTCAGCTTGTCTTCAGGAGAGGTGATCCAGCCCTCTGATCATCTTCAATGACGTCCTCTGGACCGGCTCTAACAGGTCTACATCTTTCTTGTGCTGAGGACCCCAGAGCCAGATGCAGAACTCCAGGTGAGGTCTGTATCTGTCAGGTAGAGTAGGAGGAGAGAATAACCTCCCTCAACCTAATGATCACTTCTCTTTTGATGTAGCCCAGGATATCATTAACACTCTGGGTTGGGGGTGCACGCTGCCAGTTCATGTCCAGCTTTTCACCCAAGACAACACAGAAGTCCTCCACAGTGCTGCTTCTGTGACTTCTTCTCCCCATCTGTACTTATATCTGGGATTGTGCCAACTCAGGAGCAGCACCTGGCATGTGGATTTCTTGAATTTCATTAAGTTCTCTTGGGCACAATTCTCAAGTTTATCCAGGCTCCTCTGGAACACATCCCATCCTTGCGTTGTGTCAGCTGCCCTGCTCAGCTTTGTGTCATCTCCAAACCTGCTGGGGATGCCCTCAATCCCACTGTCTGTGCCACTGATGAGGACACTGAAGAGCACCAGTCCCAGCCCCGATGGACATCATTTGTCAGCACTCCCACCTGGACAGAGAGCACAGCTCTCTGGTGGCATCCATCCTGCCAATTCCACTGAATCAAATACATGATCAAATCCACCTATTAAGTCTGTGTCCCTCCAATTTGGAGATGAGAATGTGATGTGGGACCATATCAAAAGCCTTTCAGAATTCTAGGTAGATGACATCTGTTGGCCTTTCCATGTTGACTGTTGACGTCACTCCATTGTAGAAGGTCACCAGATTGGTCAGGCACAATTTGCCCTTAGTGAAGCCATGCAGGCTGCCTCACAACACTTCCTTGTCCTTTATGTACCATAGTGTATCTTCTAGGATGGTCCGCTCCGTGATCTTCCCAGGCACAGAGGAGAGGCTCACGGGTCTGTAGTTCCACAGATCTTCCCTTCTCCTATTTTCAAAAACTGGAGTGATGTTTCCTTTTTCCAGTCATCAAGGACTTCGCTTACCACTATGACTTTTCAAATATCATGGAGAATGGCTTGGAAACAACAGCAGTCAGTTCCCTCAGGACCTTGGGATGTATCTAATCAGGTCTCATCAACAGGTGGCTCTTCAGGTTCAAGTGGTCCTGAACCTGCTCTTTGCTTATAGTGGGAAGGACTACACTTCCCCACAACTGTGTCTATAGAGAAAAAATTTGTGCAGCCAAAGCTCAACTGGAGTTGAAGCTGGCCATAACTTTGGGAGACAATAAATAGAGCTTTTTCCAAAAGTATTAATGGCAAAAGGCAGTGTAGAAATTACATCAGCCAGTTACAGGATGAGGATGGTCATGTCACAAACAGGGATATGGACAGGGCAGAGGTGTTTAGTGCATTCCTTGTCTCTGTTTTTAACACAGATGAGAAACCAGGGGGGCTCAGTGCCCTGACCTGGAGAACCATGGATGCAAGAAAGATCAGTTTCCTGTTGACCCTGAACTTGTGCAGGATCTGCTGGGTAATGCTGTCCCAGTTTTTAAGAAGGGCAAGAAGGAGATCTTACAGTAAGTCCCACTTAAGTGCTCAGTAAAATTGCAGAAAATATTATTCTGGGAACTACTGAAAATTGCCTGGACAAAAATGCAGTCATTGCACCCAGCACAGCTTCATGAGAGGAAAGTCTTGCTTGTCAAATATTATTTTCTTCTAGGACAGGGAAACCCATCCAGTTGATGCGATCTTTTTGAATTTCATAAAGATTTTGATACTGTCTCTCTCAGGACCCTTCTGGAGAAAATGTCCAGCCCACAGCTGGATAAACACATCATATGATGGGTGAGCAGCTGGCTCATGGGTCAGGCACAAAGGGCTGCAGTGAATGGGGTGACATCAGACTGGTGTGACCTGTCACTAGTGGGGTTCCACAGGCCTCCACAGGGTTCTGTCCTTGGCCCATTTCTCTTGAACATCTTGATAAATGACCTGGATGTGGGACTGGAAGGAATAGTAAGTCAGTTTGCTGACACTAAATTGGGAGTAGCTGTCAATTCCCACGAGGGCAGAGAGGCCCTGCAGAGAGACCTGGATAAATTACAGGCCTGGGAAATCACCAGGTTTAGGTGGGATGTCAAGAAAAGGGCAGTGGAACAGGCTCCCCAAGAAAATGGTCACAGCACTAAGCCTGACAGATTTCCTGAAGCATCTGGGTAATGCTCTCAGGCACATAGTGTGATTCTTGGGGTGTCCTGTGTAGGGGCAGGAGTGGAACTTGATGATCCACTCCTGGATCCACTGATGGATTCCTTCCAACCCAGGATATTGTATAATTCTACAATTTTAAGCTGAAAAGTAGCAGAACTCAAAACAATTTTCTGAAATACCTCTAAGACCTCCTACTCCTTTAACTGTATTTATTAGAGGATGCTTGAAACCTCTTTGAAACTTGGCATTCTTATTTCAGTGTAAATATAGCCTTTTACTGAATACTAAAAAATAACCACCTGCTAGATATACTTCTCCTGAAACAAAATAAGTGCCTGACCTTTATTGGATTAATATGTGTCAAGTTAAAATAACAAAGTCATGGGAATTTTTTGAAGTTTGTGCCAAGTAGTCCTTAATAGTTACAACTAGGAAACCATTAATAATACAAAGCAACAACCACTGATGCCTAAATATTTCTGTGTTCAGTTACGTCACATTAGCAAAAACTCACTTACAATTTAGAGATTCCATTCTTTAGCCACAGAAGGCCATGTGAACTGTACCTGTCTCTCACAACACCACCAATTTGTCGCATGTGCCTTTGGTTTAAGCAGATCACCAGAACTCTCTCGCTGAAAACATTCAGATGTTTCACTGATACTGTGTCAAGAAGTTATTTCAGATAAGGGGCAAGACAAAGCTCTTACTTAATGTAGTGAGATATTTCTGAGTGAAAGAGCTTGTCAGCAAAAAGAGGTCTGAAAATGGAAGACTCAAGAGTACTCATTGTCCTCACCAAACAGGGGAATAACTTAAGCCTCTTTATTTTTTTTTTTTTCAGTGAGGTTTGCAGCCAAGATTATACTCCAAATAACCTTTTAACCACAGCTGTTAGATGGAGGCTGAGAACATTCATTTCTGAGCAGCTTTCAGAGACAACATACCCCAGGCTCCTTCTCGTATCTTCTCCCTTTCTCTGATAGAAAATCCTTGGTTTTCTATCTATCTCACCCATGTTGCCATGAATGTAAGGATAAAGTTTTAGTTCATTTTTTCTAGACAAAATTAAAGGAGGGATTGTTAATGCAATGTGGATGGCCTGACCCTTGTCAGCGATTATAAAGGAAATAGGTGTTCTGGGACCTGATGTCCAAAAGTCAGATCTGTGGCAGACATGTGGCTAGTAGTACAAGGTACCCAGTCAGATCTCTCATTCAGCAGAGACCAGATACATAAATGCACACTGTACAACTCACAATGAATGTGTTATGCATTAAAGGATCTGTCCTGATTTTTCCCACAAACCTTTACTGTTCTCTCAAGAAACCAAACATAGCTGCCATCAGTGTATCAATTCGGTCACTATTCAAATGGAAAAGCTTTCCTTTAGACACCTTTGACACACATTCTTAAAACAGGGAGGAAGTAAACACCAGGACAGTTCTATAAGGCTCGCTTATTTCTAAATGTAGCTTTTTCTTTATAAAATGTCTCCATAGGGTTATAAGTCATGGTACACAAATAGATATTTAAATCATTTTGTGGCCTCTGAAATGCATAAAGCAATTAAGGCGCTTCATATTTCTCCAGTCTGTGTTTACTGACTGCATCTTGGCAATGATTATGTTGTTTTCCATTGATATTTCTTTGCTAGGTCATAAGTTAAAAACTTCTTGTGTATATTTCCTTGTAACAAATTTTCTAGGGAGAATCTCATCAATTTTCTAGTGAAAGCCAAGCATGGTGGTAACAAAAACTAGATTTTTCCTAGATTTTTAATTTCCAATTTATCTTCCAGTCAGAAAACCAGTATCTTTTTATTAAAAAAAAAAAAATAAAACAACAAAACAAACCAACCAACCAAACAAACAAACAAAAAATCCAAAAAAAACCCATGCAGAAAACCAAATTAGCACAAGATAACAGACAGAGCTCATAAGGAACTTAAAAGTAAGATTTTCTCCAAAGGTTTATAACATCCTATTTCTTTGAACTACTATGTACTATCAGATTCTACACCTTTTCCCAGGAAACAAAAAGTGTAAAAATAAACTAACATTAGGGGAGAACTTAAGTACTGGTCTTCTCTATGTGAAGTTCACTGTTTTCAGAAATTGTATTATTACATCAAACACACATGTTTTTCACTGCACCTCACATCACAGCTATGAATCTGACCTTTTTGGCAGGTTCAGCTATAAAGATACACAAACTAAGGTCCCAAATAAAAACACCTACAAATCACACTAGTTCATCTGTAAATACGGATGTTTTGTAGCCTAGGTGGTTATATCTCCAAGGGTTAAATATATCTTGTAAAAGCATTGTTCTCTGAATAGAAGTTTACCTGTGAAGAATTGCCCAATTGTACTTTGCTCCATCTCTTCACCTTTTCAACATTTAATTCCTTCCAAAGTACTGTATGTGCCAGTTTCCAGAGTATCCTGCTCACATGGTTACTGATTAACCTATGAGTGCACTTAAAAGATTATCCTGAGACCACATACCTTCAAGACCCTTGTGGCTTTTGTTAACAGAATGTGGTTTGCCTTTGACTATCACAATCCAGCTGTGATTGATTATGCAGCTCTGAGCATATTTTTTTAATTTCTGGAAGGGTGTGAAAAATAGCCAATTGTCCACTCTATATATAGATTTCAGGTATTACAGCAACAATTGGTTGATGTAACTTCTGTTATCTTATCTTTAAGCAAAAAACCCCTGCTTTTTAGATATGTGGGCAGCCTAGATCTCCATTATGAAAAGAACATCAAGTGTTCATTAAATTTTAAGATCAAAATCTGTGCATTACAGACTGAGCATGTACAATCCTTTACTTTTTAAAATGTTCTTTAAATTGTGGTTTATGTCCACTCAGCCTGAATTTGAAAGCGTAATATTGTTTTGCATCTTGTTGGGTGTCTATAAATTGGTGGTTTTAAAATCCCCAAAAGCACAATCAAATATATTGACAAAATA
Source organism: Calcarius lapponicus (assembly GCA_039654755.1). Classification (NCBI taxonomy): domain Eukaryota; kingdom Metazoa; phylum Chordata; class Aves; order Passeriformes; family Fringillidae; genus Calcarius; species Calcarius lapponicus. The sequence continues at coordinate 44,569,506 of CM077481.1, forward strand.
AATATAACTCTTAAATTCAAGAAATTATGGTGACTTGCCATAAGTGGAAGAATAACATAGCTGTTTGACAAGTAGTTCAAGAGACTGCTTACAAAGCAAGAAGCAGAATAACAACATTGTGATCATGAGTCCCCTCTCCATCATCATATTTATTCGTATTTTGTGAAGTGGTAATCCTATGGATACTGGTCTGAACACAACTGTCTCTCCCATATTAACTCCTCACACAGTACTTCTGGCTGCCTACTGATTTCCCATTACAGTATGCTGGGGAAACTGGCAATGGAGGTAACCATGCATTCCTTGGTTTGCTTCTGCTATTTAATACCCTTCCCCATCACGATTTCTTCAGGGTCAGCCTCAAAGCAGACCTCATGCAGCCTGATGTGTATCTATCTGTGCATTCTGTATCTGTTGGATGTGCTAGGCATCCAACTCTTAAGCGTCTGATCTGTATGGCTGCTTAGTGAACAGAGTCAGAATGAACTACTGCTCACAATCAGACCATGCAGACTCACATTTCCTGTGCTGCTACCTTTTCCAACCAGCTGTGCAACTGATTGTAAAGGCAGCAGAAAATACTGTTGTCATCTGCAAGATGACAGAAGAGGTATTAACATGGGGACTGCACACTAAAGTGTCCCAGTGATACGTGTGTAACACCACATTACAGTGGAATCAATATGTCACAAAATTTAACAGCATGTGGAAAGCACAATTTATATTCAAGCGTTAAGATTTATAATAGACATTAAGTTTTTTAAAAGTACTTAAGGTCTTATCACTAAGTTAAGATGCTAAGAAATAATTGTTAGCACTGCCAAGGCACTGTCATTGGAAGCTAACCAATGCTAATCGGATCATCATGCAAATTAAGAGTGAACTGCACCAGATTTGCAGCATAAAAGTTTTTATGCAAAAAGCTATGAAGGTAAATGAATAATCACAGAATCAGAGGACAATTTAGACTGCAAAGTACTTTCAAAAATCATGTAGTCCAACCCCTTGCCATGGATCTATGGTCCATAAACTGCAGGGAGGGACACTGTCTTCTGGAGCTGAGACATTCTAGAAGTACAAAAATGCTATGAAGAGTCACCAAAACCCCCCAGTTAAGACATCTGAGGATGTTTATATGCGCTTGGGTGCATGCTGGGGGGATTTAAAAATAGAAAACATAGTAACTTTAGCCTTGAACATTCAGAGTTTTGAATTCAGGACTCCTACAGTAAATACGCTTTTCCTACACCAAGTATCCAAGCCAGTTAGGAATGAACATAAAGAATAAATTAAATTTACATTTCTCTCTGGGATAAACTACACTTGTTATGAGATGTTCCAAAGAAACACTAGTACGTACTTGAAATGCTCAGGAGCACATGTAATTTTGAAATATGAAAAAAAAGGCAGGCTGTAAAGCAGCATACCTAAATTGGCTTACTTTAATATGACTGAAGTCCATTCTGCTTAAAATTATTTTTTTTATCTAAGATCTCAAAATTTGATACCTTGTTTTAATGATGCCATATAAGATGCTTCCATTTACATATGAAAAATTTAAATATTAACAATCCTTCAAAAAACACCCTTGAAGCAGAATTATTGTAATGTCATGGAAAAGAACATATTCCACAAAAGCAATTGTTACTCTTGTGGAAATCCATGTTTACTTTCAAAGATAATACTGTTAACATAGTTTTAAAATAATAATTAAGTATTAATTTAAAATTTTCATTACAAAGCCAGCATGAAATAAGCAAGCAATCTCTACCTTTCTTTTATTTCAGGTACTTAGAAAGCAGAAGACAAATTGAAGGGAACAGAACTGATTTCTGTTTTCCTTCATAGGACTAGAGGTACCAATGGGACTAATTTTGTCAAATGTCATCTTGTTTTAATGGGTTTTAAGTCTTTTATTAACCTTGCCTGCTCAACCTAGATTTTCCAGTTTACAACTCATGCGGACAATTTTTCCCCAGGTTGAATATTTATTAACTACCATTCTCTTCTCTTCAGACAATAGTAAACAATGCCAAGAGAGTCAATTCTTAAAAAGCAGCAATGAGACAGTATTGAGGAACTAATGGCAGACTTACTAGAGCTGGTAACCCTGGAAAAAATGAAAGCATTGCCTCTTTCTTTTGTCACCCTTACTTGCTTTCTTGCAAGCAAAGATGAAAGCCATCAACGCAACAAGTCACTTCCCTGTACTGCTATGTGGATGTTCACAGGCACATGGATTGAAACATAAAAGTCATCAAATTTTTGTTGGTACTTGTTTTCTTTATGTATGGAACGTTGCAAAGATCTGATTACTGAACTGATTTTGTTAGGCTACACAACAAAACTTGTATGCACACCCACCAAAGAGCACAGGGTGACAACAGCAGGAGGGGGATGCCCCAGATAACCCTGTCCTGGCTGCACCCACCCATCAGAGCGCATAGCACAAGCCCAGTTAGGAGCCCAGTAGCAGGATGGCAGGCAGGAACCCAAAACAAGGCTTCCTGAGAAAGAAACCACCTTGCCATGGCCCTCCTAGGGCTGTCACAGGACATGTTACACTCCTGTCCGCAGCCAGCAGGAAACCCATCACTAGCCATCAGGAGCACCTCCAGGCCATGTTTCTCACTCTCTCTTACAGATTGGTGTGACTGAGGGAATTTTGGCTGTTTTGATCGTGGGATAGTTCCTATGGCACTAGGCCTGATGCAGACAGGTGGTATTTACCCGTTTGAAAGGGGGAAAGCATTCTAGCTCATGAGCTGGCAGCACTGAGTGAGCAGGTTTAAAGGGGAAAAGGGACAAGTCCAGGCTCACTAGAGATGAGGCTGGGGGACACGCCTGTGTTGTGGGTGGCATGGACAGCCCAGCGAAGTGCATCTGCACCAATGCACCCAGCATGGGTAACAAACAATGGAAGCCATTGGCAGCAGGAAGCTGTGGTGTGGTTATCACCACAGGAATGTGGTGGGATCACTGGAGTGCTGCAGTGGATGGCTACAAGCTCCTCAGAAGGGACAGGTGAGGAAGGAGGGGCTGTGGGTGGCTCTGTACACTGGGGAGGGTTTTGGCTGTACAGAGCTCAGGGACAGAGGGAATGAGGCTGAGTGCCTGTGGGTGACAGTCAGAGGGGTGGCCAACAAGGCAGAGATCCTGCTGGGAGTCTGTCACAGACCACCCAGCCAGGATGAAGTGAAATATTCTATCAGTGCATGTTTCATGATCACTGGCCCTTGTTCTTGTGGGAGACTTTAACTTGCCAAATGTCTGCTGGAAGCTCAACACAGTGGAAAGGAGGTTCCCAGAGAGAGTGGGAGGTAACCACACACAGCTTATAAGGGAGCCTACCAGAGCATGCCCTGCCAGACCTGCTGCTCACAAACAGAGAAGGGCTGTGGGACATGCAGTGGTGGGGACCATCTTGGGCACACTGACCATGGAATCAATCATAGAGTTTTGGATTCTTAGAGAAGGAAGAGAATCAGCAAAATACTTGGACTTTGGACTTTCAGAGGGTGGACCTTGGCCTGTTCAGGCCACTGGTTCATAGAGTCCCCCAGGAAATAGCATTTCATAACAAAGGGGTCCAGGAAGGCTGGACATACTTTAGGAAGGAAATATTAAAGATGCAGAAGCAGGACATCCCCATGTGCCAACAGATGAGCTGGCAGGGAAGACTAGGCTGGATGAACAGAGAGTTTTAGCAGTAACACGGGGGAAAAGAATCTCTGAGCTCTGCATGAAGAGGCAGACAGCTCAGGGAGAGTAAAAGGATGGTTTCTAGGTCATGTAGAGAGAAAATTAGAAAAGGAAAAGCTGAGCTAGAACTTAATCTGGCCACTGCTGTGAAAAACAATAAAAACTGTGTTTATAAATACATTAACAACAAAAAGAGTGCCAAGGAAAACCATCCTTTATTGGACCCGGGGTGGAACATTGGAAAAGGCCTAATACCTTCTTAGCCTTAGGCCTAGCACCTGCCAAGTCTTTAGCAGTAAGACCAGTTATCCCCAGTGCAACCAGCCCTCTGAGCTGGTCAACAGGGACAGGGAGCAGGACAGACCCCATGCAATCCAGGGGGAAATCATTAGTGATCTCCTGTGGCACTTAGCCCTCACAATCCTGTGGGACTGCATGGATTCCAAGGGAACTGAGGGAGCTGCCAGAAGAGCTCACCAAGACATCCCACCAAGAGAGGCTGCACTGGGCGAAGTTCAGGTTGCACATCAGGAAGAATTTCTTCACTGAAAGGGCAGTTAAGTGTTAATACTTAAGCATCATATGCCCAGGGAATGGTGGTGTCACCATACCTGAAAGTGTTCAAGAAACTACTAGATGTGGCACTTAGTGCATTGGTCTAGTTAACGTGGTAGTGTTTGGTCAAAGGTTGGACTCAATGACCTTTAAGGTCCTTTTCAGCTTAATGATTCTATCATTCTGTGATTCTGACTGGGGCTGCTGCAAAGGGTTGGGAACACATTTTTCACGCAAGGGAAGAGCAGCTTGGTGTTCCAGAGGATTTACTATGAGATATTTGGGAAAGGATCAGAGGTTGAGGTAATTTGGGGAAGACCAGGAAGAGGAAAATGAGGACAGAGGAGGCAAAAAGAGCTAATGATAGGTGAGTAGTTGACCAGTGAGTGTGCTTGTCAGCCATGCCCCATTCCTAGGTAGTTCAGCCTGTCCAGTTGCTCACCAGAGTCCTTCCTTCTTTGTCACGCTTACAACTCTATGTCTACATATGAGAGTGAGTGTGTGTGTGTACAGCACGTGTGCACATGTATGTGCACACAAATGGAGTCTGAACGCAGGGCTGGAGTCAGAGGGTGAATGGGTAAACCTACATCTGTGGCACAGCAGCCACAGTGGGAGTGGGTGTGCAAGCACCAGCGAGGATCATGTTGGATGACAAGCTTGGCTGGTGAAGTGGACAGGAGTAAGTGGGTGTGGGGTCCTCCAAGGGCAAGAGCACAAGGGGCTTGGCTATGGAGACAGAGGAGTCCCAGCTAGCTGCCATTTCCATGGAGGAATATTTATAAAGCACATTCTTCTGATGATTTGCAATTGTCTTTAATTTCATGTTTGAAGCCACTCCTGGCTGATGTCTTTGTCTTTTGTGATTATAACTCTTAAAGTTCTGACGGCTTTCTTTTTTTGCTGGGATTTATCCCCATATGCTCTTCTAGAGAGCAAGTATTGCTTTTCACCTCACTAGTTTAAAAATGTCAACCATTTAAAAATTATGTTCACGCTGAATATGTGGCTGTTGCCTGGGACTACTAAATTTTTACAACATCCAAAATAAGACACAGCCAGACATCAGCCTTTCATTTTGTAAATTATGGCTAACCAATGGAAAACAGTGAGGAACAGCTCTCCAAGCTGTCTGTCAACTGTAGCCAACTGAGGTCTCCATTTTAATACAGCTGGATCTAGCCAGACTGGTCCTTTATCTATATTGCTGAATATAGGAAGCAAATAATGCCTGCCTAGCAACTTTCTGGGCTCCCTTTTCACTGATCCTTGAATGCTATTGATTTTTTTTTTCAAGGATGCAATGTGGTAATGCAGATGTGACCTTTCTGTCTTACAGATCAGCAGTAGGTAACACTGTACAGAAGAGTCTACTCCATCAGATTTTAAAAAGACTAGAAGAATAATTGAGTCTTTGTAAGTTTGCACATAACAATAGAAAGAACATAACTAGAATTTTCAGAAAAAAATGCTTTGGGTATTAAAAACAATTGCTAAATAATAATAATTATTCTGAGAGAATGTAATTGCTTCTGTTTATTCCACACATTATTTGGGAAAGTAAAAATTAATTACTTTCCCTGGGAAAAAATGAATTTAACTTAATAAAGACTGTGGAAGCAGTGAAAGATCTTCAGTATTTGTGATAACCAGTAATAAAGAGTATTCTAGCTAACCCTAACCCTGACCCCATCTCAATTTACAGACTGGACATTAGTAGATCTTCAGTGTTTAGGGACTTTGGACTGTCACTCACTGCTGGGCTCAACTCCTGCAGATTGAGTATCCTCCTGAGTACTCATTAAAATAAAATAGCTGTCTAAAACAATAAAATTGATGCTCTTTAGCTTTTCAGTTTCAGTCTTCTGTTTGACCTTATCACCGAGGAGAGAAGAGTGGTTCCATAGCAGACTTTAGCCTCTCCTCCCTTTAATGTGACCCCAGGAGAGAGATGAAATTCAATTACTTCTACTTCCTAGGAAGAAATTTGCTATTTTGCTCTCACAGGCTTCTTGCAATGTTTCCCTGGAGTGACTGATACCATGCTGTGCAAAGGTCTGTCTCCTCGAGAAGGCAAAGGCTGCTCTGAGACTTTGGATGGTCCTGGCATTGATGTTTCTTGTCCCCTCCAGTCACTGTCACCCATGGATCAAGTAGCTCACTGTTATCAGCACCAACAGAGCTGACCGTTGCCAGCAAACAACACAGTAATCAATACATTCCTTGGAAAAAAGAATTTTTACTAGGAACATCCAGCAGGGTTATTCAATGTGACAAACCCCCAAGATTTCCAGTGCCTGAGTAGAAATATAAGAAAACTGAACAATGCCACCATGCACATACACACACAAACAGAAGATATATAATGGCTGAAATTACTCTAAGTTTGTGGGTTTTAAGCTATCCAGAGACCTAAAGTGGAAACACTGAATCCACAAGTTGACTAAACACTTTGCTGAACAGTTAGCTTATTCCCATTAGCAGACTCCTACTTTATGAAGTCTTTCCTGTTTGCACTACCTCAATTCATGCCCCCTTGAAATTATTAACATACCAAATGAAATCCTTACATTCCGAATCAAAATCTGAAGGTCACACTGTCATAGCACAGGTAATACTTGCCTTGGGCACATCAGTGCCAAGTATGTGGTGATCTTCAGTCTTCGTCCAACACCTGCTCCTTTCATTTGATAGCAAAATATTTGCCCTTCCAGTTGGCAATTTTTGTGTTAGTTAGAGCAAAAATAAGCTTAGCAGTCTACTTTTTCGACAGTTATAATGAAAACAAGGAAAAATCAGTACAGGAAGAAAATAAAGGGCACAGTAAAATAGAGGCAATGACTGCTGTGACCTACTCAGTTTTTGAAAATTAAGGTATGTAACTCTGTATTAACAATGTTCCAGCTTCCTAACACCCTATGCAAAAAAAAGAAGCAAACCAGCAATAATTAGAAAACTTTTCTTTCCCATTTTGCCTTTGCACTTCACCATCTATTCTCTATTAACTGCTCTGTTCATTTGTTTGCTCAATTTTCTCTCTTGAGCAGATAAAAAGGTTTCATTAAAGTAAAGCCTAATGCTGTCAGTGGCAGGAGAGCTGCCAACCGTGGCAGTTTTCATAAGTCTATTAAGCTGACCTAAGCATGCTAATACTTAATAAATCCCCTCCATTCACAGCAGTCCTTTGCAAATATCCCTCTATCTCAATGGAAAATTAGGTTAGGCAATGCAAATGAGTAATAAAGGACCAGACCCCACATTTTGGGGTGTATTTATGTATACATACAGTTGCATCGAAGAGGAGCAGCACATACAATCAACTGCAATCTCTGCTGTACCAGAAGAACTAATTGAGATTACAGAAAGAGCTAACAACAACTTGATGAAAGTATTCAAACTACTAAGATGAAGATGGCACTGGACAAACACAGATCTTTTTTTCATGGATTTGCTTCAATAGTTCATTTGCTGGGCAGATTTTCTAAACCTTTTTGAAGGACACCTGCTATACCTATTCAGTACATTTTATCTCTAGTTTATCCAGCAAGCAAAAAAACCCCAAACCCTAGATTCTAAAAACCACTGCCATCTTCTGCCATTACCAGTTAAAGTGGAAAAAAACCACTTGGAAGAACAAGCAGACTGCAAAGCACTACTAGTCAGCATCACCCCTTACCAGAAGAAAAGCCTTAAACATCATTTGTCACTATTCAGGGTTCCAGAGGTCCAGGAATTACTTTTTAATTCTAACAAAGCTTTTAAAGCAACAAAGTATCTAGCCTTCATCTCTTCCCTAAAAAAAAAACAGTCTGTAGCAGTAGAAAACGACTGATTGGAATTCTCTCCTGAAAGGCTAATGTAATTGTTCAGATAAAGTAATAAATATGAGGGCAGGGCTGAGAGAGGGTTTCCTATGTCTAATAAGAAAGGTACTCAATAAGCAGCAGGATTTAAGTAAACATGTTCCTGATAGCTACTAACAGGCAAGTGCAAAAATGATGGTGAAATGGTCCAACAGCATAATTTCTTCACCCATAATAGAAAACATTAACTCACAATAGCTGATATTTTATTCATTCTCTGTTTTCAGGTTTTGCAAAGGTTACTGGAAACCCTATTCAGTTTAGTTCATACAAAATTATCATGCACATGGAAACATAATAAAAGGACCATAGTTCTGTGAATAAACAGGATCACATTTTAAACACAAAACCTAAACTGTCCTAATAAGAAAAAAATACTCATCTTTGTAAGGATCTAGCAAATTAAAACTATTCACACAAATATCTTGCTATACTTAATGCAGCATTTATATATCAGCTACTGCAGTGAGGTAAACAATTTATTAGCAACCTTGCACAGAACCAAAACTCCTACAAGGGAAAATAAACCACCCTTCTCCATCAAGAAGTGTCCTTCTGCTTCCCCAAGAAATGATGCTGAAGCTACCTACAGCAGGTGACAATTGTATTGCTTAGCCATAGCTGTGGTGAAATTTTCAAATAAAGAAAAGTTGACAGAGAGCTCCTTCTCAATCAGCTGAGTATACCCTTAAGCAATCCTCCTCCACTTTATTTCATTAATTTATTTCCTATCCTTGCAGAACAAAACAGTACTTACTCTACATAGTGCAATAGCCCACAGACCTCTTCTCTAACAACTCATTTCTGCTGTTCTGCTGCATTGGAACAACCACTTGTCACAGAACAGAAAATATGGTTAAGTTGAGAGCAATGAAGAAGCAAAGGAAATTTTGTCCTGTGAATAAACTTACTTTAGGGTAAGAGAAACATGGCAACTTTTTTTTTCTCTTCTTTTTAAATAAACACTCTTACAATCTCATCTGAATGACCTACATGATGCTGAATAATGCATCCATCTAACAAAAGAGGAATGTATTTCATCCCTAAATTCTCATCTAAGAGCTCCATTTTATAAGATAACCCTGGGTATTTCTGAATTCTTATAATTTAGGCTTATGGGGAAAAACCCCACAAATTAGGGATCTTGACAAAAATCTAGTGTGCCACAGAAGGCAATGCCAATTAAAGGGAAAAAAAAAAAGTAGAATCATCATGGAGAATATCAATGTATGTTATAGCTTCTTCTTCAGTGCCATCTTGCTACCCAATGATTCCCCTTGTGGCAAATGAGAAATGTAAAGGAAGATGCAACATCTGTCCTCCGGTTCACTTTTCTATGGAAGAGGTAAAATTTTAGTAATAATATCATTACTTCTTAAAAGTCCATGCATTTGTTTTTGAGGCAACTGATAGGGTTTCAAAAGTAAATGTGGGAAAAAATGCTACAGTTTTTCCTCCAATTACTGTCTCTTGGTACCATCAACACATAACGGTAAGGACGGCAATAAACTCATTATTTTGTAAGATATTTACAGTATTTTTGTGCACAGCTGTTGATTTGATTTATGTAAGTGAATTTTGTACTGCTAAGAAACACAATTAATATATGAGGAAAGAAGGTTAAAAGTAGGTCAGCAATAGAGAAAGTGTTCTTAACCCAACTAGCATTCCAGCCTCCAGCCTGAAGCACAATGTTCATTCCTCATATTCTAGAGTGTTAAATAACACTGTAACTAGATGCTGAAGACAAGAATCATTCAACATTATCCACCCTTGATCTTTACACAAAATTCCCATGACATCCATAGAACTTCCACAGCTGTACAAACTAGAATAAGGTCCATGGCAAACACAGCTTTCAGGATTTTCTCTACAATAAATATCACAAGCAAAAAAGAGACAGCAAATGTTAACTTTTTATTTCTTTTGAACATATAAAGGTTATATGAAACAACTGAAATTATTTTTATTTATGAAACAATTCTTTTAGAGCCATCTTGTGGGGAAAATAAGCAATTCAAAACAATACATATATTTTAATAGCTTTTCTACTAAAAAGATCAGTGGTTAGTATGACATCTTCTAGTATTCTTTAAAAAAAATAAATGTCTCAGGCACACTGTAAACTTTATACAACATTGTTTAATCCCCTAGAACATGAAGGAAGTGCCTTTATGAATAATCACTTGTTAAAAGATTAGTTCTGGATAGAAAAAATATATCATTATGTTAAAGATGCTATTTTTCTGAAGAATATTTTTAGACCAGATTCTATTCAAACTCCACCCAACTATAGACCACAAAAAAAGCACAAAAACTGAAAGAGGCTAAACCTTCTTTCAGAGCCCTCTTGAGTAAAGTAGACAGAATTATTCAATCTAACTAAACAGGGGGTAAAACAAAGCAAAATGAATCTAAACATATTAGTAGATTTAGCACATGAACCTGTAAAGTTTTCATTATTAAACATCCTTAGCATTTCCAATTTAAAGCTTTGGTAATATTCCTAAGTTCTGAAGGAGTTTACACCAGTTGTTTACAAAGAACTCATTACACAACAGTCTTCTGTTTGTACACACTTAAGGAAAGTACAGCCTTGGGCAGGCAATTTCAGTATAATCAAAAGTCATGATGCAGACTTCAGCTACCTAGGGCAATCAAACATCAGCTCTGCTTGATTTATGTGTCTTGCCTATGAAGCAAAGTGCTTAAATTTTATCCTAGAGAACAAAAGCGCACATATAGGTCATGTATCTTACTCAGTTTAAACTTTTGCCCTAATAAAATACTTCATTTATATAGAACATTAAAGGATATCACATCACATTTATCCAACAAGTAATTATCTTCTATTAATACAAAAATAAAACAGGACATCACAGAACAATTGCAAAGCACACAATCAAGGGGTGTCACAGAAATATGCATCTTTTTGAACTGCTAAAATCAGTGTATAGCATGGACTAGCAGGCACCTCTGTTAATTTATCTTTTTTAAATAAAGAAATTTGACAACAAAAGGGTTCTATGATACCTGACACTTCTGTCAGCTGTAACTAAACAGAACACACTGGCACCCAGACATATAACCAGACAATTTTGCTAAGGCAAGCACAAGTATGTCAATTTTTATTTTTACACTCCTACCAAACTTTGAGCGAAAGAACATGTACATGTGCGCTTATAGCCTTCCTTCTTCTGTAAAGAGGACAGTGAGATCTGCTTCCTCCATACCTGCTTTAAACTTTGGAGAGGAGCCCTGACTCAGGGGCACTTGCCTTAATGAGATTTTGAATTTCTTTGAATTTCGGATGTTCTTTATCAGCTACCAGCTGCAGCAATATCGCTTCGCTAGTAGTAACTATAATTCCAGTACGGGCAAGACGCTGAAAAATAAAAGAGCAGAGAGAAATCATGTAAGGTATTTGCAAATGTGAATGAGTGAATTTTGAAAGAAAAGACGGATAGCATTTTTAAAAACATCTCCTATGAACAAAAGCACTGCCAATTCCACTCCAGCATTTCTCAGTGGTATAATTTATAAAGCTAGGACAAAAAACTGACAGGGCTTAGACTTTCCTATGGCAAAAGGCTGCCCTGGATTACAAATAAGGCTTTCTACTTGAACTAGATTCTTTCCCCAAGTCAGATTTAATAGGCAGCAGCCCCACACATCTTAATAACAACCCTTTTCCCTCGCATAACCCAGAGGACAGCTTTCTTCACTCTCATGCAGATGAAAGGCCTAGGGAAAAAAATAAAATAGCAAGGTCCAACCTAACAGCATTAAGCAAGAAATTTTAACAATTTCTCTCTCAGTCCTTGTTATGTACGACTACTTCAGCTTTCGGACTACAGAGCACACTACTAGCAATAATATCTGGAGAAAGAGGAAAAATCTCTTCTACAGACATTATAAATCATACTGGTACAACAGAGCTCTATTTAAATGATGTTTCATTACAGACAGTAACTCCAGAGTCAGTTCTCACAGGCTACAGGATAAAATATATAGCTGCAGAGAAAGCGAAACCAAAAGAAGTCTGCTAGATCTTGTAAGTGTGCAACTCAACAGGGCTTGGGCTTCACGTAGCCCAAGGCACAGGACTTACTGTAAACTTATTGGACTTTTAAAACTGTGGTTGTTGCTTACATAACAAAGTTACCTTCAGCAAAAGCTAATCAACCCATGTCCCCCATCATCTTCCCAGCCATCACACAGATGTTTTGGCAGTAAACCTCTTCACAGAGTCAGCTTTCCCTCCCTCATCCTCTACTCAGCTGCATGCTCCACCAAATCTAATGGGATCCTGAACGGGCTAAGGGAGGGCAAGTGGCAGAGAATAGACATATGTACATACAGGTTTCAACTGTAATCATAAAAGCAAAGAGAAGCTCCAAACTTTCTAGCTCTTTAATAACAAACCAACTGATGGGTGAAAGTTGATAACTTTAAGGGACCAATCAGTAAAGTATATGTAACTACAGTCTACATAACAACAAACTAACAACATTGGATTTACTGAATTCAATACTTCCTACCTGCCATTACAGCAACAAACCTCTCAACGTTCTTACACTGAAACAAAGTAACTACTTTCCTCAGCTCTCCTACTCAGTATAACCGTATTTGTTAAACTTCACATGCATACAAAAAAGAAGAAAAATAGAAAAATTAATATGAAATGTTATGACAATGTTTTGAACATGAGCCTCTCCAAGAATACAAAGGTTTTGGTTTTAACTAGCATGGATGAGAAAAAAAATCTAGACCCTTAAAAAAATCATTTTTGTCTGTGAAATGTTGATTGAAAAGAGAGAACATCTTCTCTTTAAAAACAAAACACACCATATCATGTTAAAAGAGTCTGGCATTGCCTTATATCTTCTCTAGGACTAGACATTATTTTTATTAATTTTAGATTAACAGAAAATAAGAGATGCATTTGCTAAGTATATTGGATGATTTCCAAGGAAATCACAAGTTTTCTTAGAAGAGAGTCTTTGAGAAGGAAAGTATTGACAGTATGTTCCATCCACATGGCAGAAAAAAGTAGAGACAACAAAGAACAGAAAAGAAATCCAGCAGGAGCAGATGAAGCTGTCTCAATCTGAGACCAAGCACTGGCATAAGACATCTTCATCAGACAGGGCAGATTCAGAATAGTCACATCCTTGAACTTTTGGGCTGAGTTATTTCATCAATGAAAATTTCGAGAGTTTTTTTGTTTCTGAGGGTTTTCTTAACTAGAAGTTGTTGCCTGATGTCATTTTTAAGCACACAACAGAAGTGGAAACAACCTGTTATCCAAGCAGACATTTTGTTACCAATTAAGCTTTCGTTACCAATTAAGTCAAATTGCACTTCCTGAGTAGTACACCTACTCAAATATTTGTATGTTCATCACCAGCACGATCAAAACACATGCTATGTGATGGGAAATGTGGAGAACTGAAGGGGCAGGTGGGACCAGATGGGAGTTATTTGGGGCTGCTGAGGTTATCACTGCAAAGTTCCTCTTTATTATTCTTGAAAGGTCACTGTGAATAGAGAAGGCCTGTGTTATTGTGAAAAGGCAAATGTTACATTCATCTTCCCACAAAGGTATGGAAAAGGGTCCAGGAACCCTGGTCAATAAAACTCACCTCAGCTCACCAGCTTGCATAAATTTGCACAAGAGACGATGTTAGACTCATTCATTAAAAGAATGTGACTAGGTACTGTGAGCTGTATGGTGAAACTAAAGCAGGATTACCCAAGACTTTGGTACGTTGCCCACTTCCCCCATAATTCCACAGTCAATCAGGATTAAGGACGTGTCCAATACATGCCCGTTTCTCCTGGTCTCCTCCTCCCAAGCATGCCCATGTCTTGCTTGCTCTAGCCCACACCCCTCGGTAGCACTTTTAAGTGAGGCTCTGTAACACAACAAGCAGACAATGCTGGTATGTGCTGCTGCCATGTGCAGCAGAGAAGGTGTTACTGCTGGTTCAACTCCACACAGCAAGTGTTGGCTCACTCATATTGTAATGACTGACAACACAAGGGACCGCAGAAAAATGCTTTCTTTTGCTTACTGAGAACGCATTGCCAAGGTGTACCAAAAAGTTACCAAAAATGGAAAAATTTACAGCTTTTGCAAGCAATCACACTTCTAAGATCAATACCTTTTTGCCTGGAAAGTAAAGCAAAGCTAGCTAGTCACTGTTTTAACCTATATTACATTGGCCCAACTTATATGCTTACAGACATATTTTAAGTAATAAATGTACAAAAACATACACAATAAGGCCATAATAAGGCCAACAGATTTCAGGTTTTCTATATTTGTTTTGTCTCCTACTGCTGCTGCACTACATTGATTTGGGAAGTCCATGACTTCAGTCTCTCCTGTACTCTGTGTGTGTCCCTATGCTCTATGTGACAGTTGACATTAGGTTTCCACTTAATCAAAGTCACGGGTTTCATCAATCACTGTATGCTGGGGATTTCTCTTTAGCCTTTAAGAAATTAAGTCTTCTCAAAATCTATGAAAAAGTATAACATGCTCTGGTTATCATTAGTTTCTACTTCAAATAATTATTAGGGCCTGAGGCAAAAAATTGCAATATTTAATGTATGTATTGGGTTTTGACTTTCAACAGTGATGCCTGTAGGCAAATTAGGAGTACACCATCAAAAAATCATTTGAATGAATTTGCTATGACATAGTTGTATGTGCTTTTAAATCTTCTTGTTACATTTATCTCCACTTTCTCAACATTTAGTTTGCCTAAGCTCCTAAAAGCAGGGGGGAGGGGAATCTTCACTATAATCAGGGTCTTGTGATTAAGCTTTAATTTGCACTGATGAGGAAAAGCAGGAGGAGGGACAGAGGTACAAGGATATTTGAACAGGATCACATACTGTATTTCATTGCACTTCAAGAATTTCAACACCTGAATAAATACTCTTTAGAACAACAAAGCCAAAAGCTTTATAGCACTTTTACTCTGCTGTAGAGATAACACTGCATAAAGGGATATGCTAAAATACTAATGTCTATAGAGAGTAACCTATATTGTACGGAAAAATCACTGTTAAATTCCAAACATTCCAAACTGGGTTATGCATATTAAATTATAATTCAAGGAGATTAAAAAAAGCCAGTACTTCTTCTCAATTTTCAATGCTATTTTAAGAATCAGAGTACTCATCTCTTCTCAAATCTACTTTTTTCCACTGCTTTGTCCATAGAAATTCCTTGTTAGCTTACCATAAGCAGAGAACTTAACATACCAACGCAAAGTGAAGAAAGCCCTGACTAAGAAACTTACTTCAAGAGCAAACATTCTGTCCATCATACTTCTTGACGAGGTGGCATCAGCTACAATATGAACTTCCAGACCTCTGCCAATTAATTCCAATGCTGTTTGCTGGATACAGACATGAGTCTACAGGGGAGAAATCAAAGGCAGAAAAGCCACCAACAAACCATTATTATGAAATGAAAGTAACACAACCACAAATTACAGTACCTCATTAATTAGAGTTCAAATACATATTTTC
The DNA here is from genome assembly GCA_039654755.1 of Calcarius lapponicus. Classification (NCBI taxonomy): domain Eukaryota; kingdom Metazoa; phylum Chordata; class Aves; order Passeriformes; family Fringillidae; genus Calcarius; species Calcarius lapponicus. The sequence goes on from CM077481.1 coordinate 44,585,174, forward strand.
CTACCCCTGGCAGTATGAGGAACTCAAATGCGTTTTAAATGCCATTTAAGATTGTGACAAGTGCCTGTAGTTTACAAGTATCTCATCTCAAATTCTTTTATGAGATAATATTAATGACAACCCAAAAATAATTTATGCTGTAGAGGATATCTAAGCTCTAAGTAATATAAATCATATAAATTGAGTTGGTTTGTTTTAATTACACAAAGCGATGCCCCTTTGAGGGCCAACAGACATTACCATAAACCAGTGTCAGAATGGCAATGCACTTACTTCCACTCCAAAGAGGACAACACTCCGGACGCCAGGGATCTCTGCTAATGCTGCTTCAACTTCTGGCAACACCATTGAAAATTTTGTCTTGGGAAGCACAAGTTTAGCTCCTGTTAAATCAATTTCTTGCACAGTGCTGCCAAGACCTTTCGGATACTGTTCAGTGACAATAACTGGAATTCCCAAGAGCCGCGCACCCTGGAGCTGTAAGAGGACAGAGAGGAAAACATTTTTTAAAAAAAAGGAAAAAAAAAATAGACCAACAATAACAAAGACATTGTTATTACCTAATACTAAGTAATAGTTAGACTGTATGTAAAATAAAAAAAGTTTGCAATGAGTGATCAAAACTCACTACAACATACCAGTCGTTGGCCCACGCTGATGATATCACCGAAGTATTTGATGGCAGGCCGGAATCGCTCTTGCATGTCACAACAGAAAAAAACAGTGCTTGAGGGTGTCAGGTTGCCCAAAGTAGTAATCTGAAAAAAAGAAAAAAAGTAATGTTTTCCATGGCAGTGGATATCCCTTCAGAAATGCAGCAGAATGAGGAAGAGTTTGCAATACATCTGCTAGATTATAGATTTATGTTCCTTTGAGTCAAAATAGGAGATAAATTTTTCAAGCCAGATTTTGGTATGTTTCTGAATTAAAACAAACAGCTGATACTGAACAGTACGGTATAGTCATCAATATGTAATCACAATTTTATTAGGTGGGAAGCACAAGTCCACATAAATGTACATGGCTATTTCTGAACTCTGAAGGGGGCAGAGGAACACACCACCTAAATCATAGCAAAAAAAAAAGTACCAAAAGCAAAATTACACTCTTCAAATTAATTTTTAAATCCACAATTCTTGGACCTGAAATAGACTAAGGATAAATTAAAGTTTAAAAAAATTCAGACTTCCACTTGCTTTCAAATATTGTATATACATATATTTTCAATACTTCCATTGTGTAGTCAATTTGATTTGTCTGTGACATCTTTTAGCACAAGTCTGATGAAAGTCCAAGGCTAGTAAGAAAGCAGAGAAGACTGTAAATATTAGAAACCAAACAAAGTATGACAAAAGTAATCTCCTAGAGTCTCCTTTATACAAGGTACCAAGTAGGGTAGAAGGAACAGGATAATAAAAATAAACCAAATACTTAACTTTCTTACACTTAGAAAGAGTGCTTTGTATTTGTATAAATAAATTACTTGCACTACCTGTCGAACCAAAGTATAGGGCTTCAGATGGAAGCTACAGGGAAAGAAAAGAGCTACATACTATCATTTAGTTGTAAGGCAACTCAAGAGAAATTACATCCATTCAGGAGCTTTTCAGCAGACAGATAAATTGAATTGAATAAAGAGCTTCTGGGAAGTACCCATTAATTATATACACTTCATTATCTGCAATCTGAGGTTGTAATGTTTTAAACTGAAACAAAATTACAAAATCTGTAAAAGAATGTATTTTGGAAGAGTGCAGATGTATTGGGTTAACATGACAAGGTTTTGGTAGTGAGGGGAGGCTGTATGGGTGGCTTTTGTGAGATGCCAGAAACAGCCTCATGTCAAGAGAGCACTAATGCCAGCTGAATCCAAGACAGATCTGCTATATCAGTGATGCTGGTGACAACTCTATACTAACATATTTAGGAAAGTGTAAAAAAGCCCACTGTCCAACAGCAGCTGTGAGAGGAAGGTGAAAATATGTGGGAGAAAAAGCCCTGCAGACACCAAGGTCAGTGCAGAAGGAGGGGCAGGAGGTGCCCCAAGTGCTGGAGCAGAGATTCCCCTGCAGCCCCTGGTGCAGACCATGGTGAAGCAGCTGTGCCCCTGCAACCCATGGGCTTCCACAGTGGAACAGAAATCTACCTGCAGCCCATGGAGGACCCCACAGTAGTGCCTTGAAGAAGGTCTGCAATATGCCTTCAAGAAGCCTGTGACTCTGAAGGGCCCCACTGAAGTGACTCTCTGAAGTGACTTGTGACTCTAGAGAGGAGCCCATGTGCAGAAAGTTTGGGAAGGAATTCAGCCTGTAAGAAGGATGCATATTTGGGAAGTTCATGACATACTATCTCCCACAGAAGGGACCCCTCTCTGGAGCAGGGGAAGAGTGTGAAAAGAATGAGTGGGAGAGGTGAAGTTTTATGAACTGACCACAAACCCCATTCCTCATCCCTCTGTAGTGCTTGAAGGGAGGAGGTAGAAAAGTTGGAACCAGAGCTAAACCAGGGAAGAAGGGAGGCATAGGGAAGAAGTCTTTTTACATTTGTTCTTATTTCTGATTATTTTACTTGGTTATTGATTAGCACTATATCAAACTGATTTCCCCAAGTCTGTTTTGTCTATGATGGTAATTGGCAAGATTCCTCTCTGTCCTTATCTTGATGCGCAAGCTTCTTTGTCATATTTTCTCCCCTCTGTCCTATTGAGTACAACTGATGGAGCAGTTTGGTGGGCATGTGGTGGCCAGCCAAGGTCCACTCACCGCAAAGGAATTGGGAATTGATAAATATTCATTCCAAAACTTTCACTGATTCACCACCTCTCCAGAGTAAAATGCTGCTGATCGCAATTCCCAAGGCCATGCTTAATAATGGCAATGCTCAAACATATCCAATGGCCTGTTCAAACTGTTGGGAAAATCACTTGTATGCTAACAATTGCAAATACTAAATTCCCTCAGTTCTCAGATTCATTACACCACTACTGCCAAAGCAGCAACCATTCATAAACATGGTTCCTCCAGTCCTTGTGAGCCAAACAGCAACACTCTTAATACAAGCAGCTATAGAGGCAAATGCAGTAACAACCACAGTGCAGATTATTAACACTGGGCTCACTGATACCACAGGAAGACAGAAGAGCATCACAACAGGCATCAGGGAAATCTTTTTCACCAGGAAGATACAGCTGCACTGAAAAAATTTACCACAGATGTGAGATTTTCAATCCTATGAGATTTTCAGCATTCAGCAATGCAGCAGCTGATTTGATCAAGGGGTTAGGGAAGGCAACCTCTAGATACTTTTCCCAAGTAACACTTCGGCAACTCTACACCAGGTAATGAATGAGGCCTGGCACCAAGAAAGATTGGACATAAAATTAAATAACCACCTTGTTCTTGAATACCATCCATCATACCCCACCATTTGCTTGAACAATGAAAAAGGCAGATGGCAGGCAGTATTAATGTACAATTCAACACCACAGGGAACACATACTGTGACCCATTCCAGCTCTGGCACTTACTACCATCACAGAAATCAATCATGACATTAACTTTCCTACTGCTCAGCAAGAAAAAAAGAAAAATTGGAATAAACAATATTTATAAGTGTGGTTCCTACTCATAAAATGTGCCATTTTGTCTTAGCATTTATATGACAAGCAAAGACTATTATTTTCTCCTTTAAATATTTCCATCACTTTAACAGCTGCACCAGAGGAGGTTTAGGTTGGACATTAGGAAGAATTTCTTCACAGAAAGGGAGATTAGATATTAGAACGGGCTGCCCAGGGAGGTGGTGGAGGCGCTGTCGCTGAAGGCATTGAAGGAAAGACTGGAGGTACCATTTGGTGCCATGCTCTAATTGATATGGCAGGGTTCAGTCATAAGCTTTACTCGATCTCAGAGGTCTTTTACAGTCTAACTGATTCTGTAATTCTGTAACTTTTTAACATCTGTCTGAACCACAAACCATCATAGACTATAGAATGACCGATGTGAAGTTAATCTACTGCCTCGATAGGCACCTTCCTCTGCCAGTGCAGCAGATGGCACTACCACCCCTAGCAGAGGAACAAATGTGAATAGAGTTGAAAAGTCTTCAAGAAGCTTCTGTAGTCTTCCCCTACAGAAGGATCAAACAAACACAAATAATATTCTTCACAGATGACCACATGGTCTGACCCATTAGAGAGAGAACTCCTACAAAACCCATCCCACAGCTCTGTTACCTTTGACTTTCAGTGTTTTCTCATCTATAGCTCCTTTGCTCACATTTATGAGTATTACTTCCAGTTAGGTCCACAGTGAATTTGAAACACAAGAGCGTTACAACCCTCCCTCACATGGATAACCATGTGCAAAACTTATTACCAGACCTCAAGAATCAGACCTTTAGGTCTCCCTTTAGGCCTTCCTCTCCCACTCCTTATTCTAAAATGTATCTAATGCTTTTAGGAATTCTTCCTACAAATTGTTTTCATGGTCCTCCCTGGGGTAATTTTCAAATTGCACTCAATACTACTATCACAACAGTGTTTCTCTGCCCATACTACTTCACTGCTCTAGCAGGGCCTCAAAAATCAGCCAATTCACAGCCCTTCCAGGCCCTGTTTATTCTGTACTTTCCAGTACAGTATTTGCTCTTTTCATAATGGACGATACTTAGACTCCTGAGGTGCATTTTAGCCTTATAAATCATCTCCTGAACTCTCCCTCATCTTCTCTTTGTCTAGCTGATTATTTCTACATTGCTACTTCCATTTTGAAGTAGCGCATCTTATTGCACCCTGTTTTTCCAGCTTGTCCTGAAATACCTGAAGTCTGCTTTTTCAGATGCTTGCAGTTCCTTCCAGCCTGGGATCTTCTGCAAAAACAGTATTTGCCCTAAGTTTTGTCAAGGAGAAGAACAATGGAATAATTAAAAACAGTGGATTTGGAAGCCATTTTATAGATCACAATTCAATTTTATTCTGATTTGACAGTGAAGTGCAGAAGAAAACTGTCTTTCAAGCCACAGAGTATTCTTACTATAGACTTCCATGGAATCTCATATGTTTATGTCAAAAAGCACAGGGAGCTGGAGGAAAAGCACTATATCTGCTTTTCTTTACTGTCAAGTTGGTTTTATATGATTTAATTTATGCCTTCAGATTCACGCCAGCAGCTCTCTAAAATAAAGTTGCGTCAACCGTATACTTCCTAAATAAAAGCTTTTACAAAGTCTAACACAAATAATTCATATATTGATTTTATTATTTATTTCTGTTTAGCTTGCAGTCTGAATTGTGGCAGAACAAGAGGAAACTGGAAGAAAGAGAGGCTAAGATCAAAGAGTCAACACTTGCTGGTGTTACATGGAACACCAGATGTGGGAAGGGCAGAGTGCAGCAGAAAGCAGTTTGAAATTAAGTTTCATAAATAGTAGCTAATAGAGTCCATAAATAAATTCATGTAAGTATTTGCTATGTATAAAGGAAAGGTTTAGTTTACTAGTTCTTTAGTGTGCCACATAAATCCTACAACTCACTTGCTTTCAATGCCATCGTCCCCTTCTACAAGAACGCCATGACACCTCCACTTCACATCCGGCAGTGAAAATCACCCAGACCTCCCCAGTGCAACATCCCAAAGAGCTGGGGTGAGGGCAAAACTACACCTAAACATCAAACCTGGGTTGGCACATCAGCACCTGTTTGATTTCACTGCAGAGAGAGGCAAGCTGAGCAAGGATTGTGAGCCACTGCAGCGACAAAGTATCGGCCTGAATCCACCCTGCATATTACATCTACTCAGCCACAATACCATTAAACAACTTGAACTCAAAATAAAAGTAAAAAAAAAAAAGCATCAAAACCAAATGACCCGAAGTTCCCCTCAACAGTGCATAAGCATTTCCACTTGTTGCACTTAATTTCTCTTAGTTAGGATTTTCTGTCCTCCAGCTGAAGGTTACCCACAGCACAACCAGAATAGGTACATCAAATGGTCAAGTAACCTGATGCAGCCCTTTTACCCAGCTAAAGAAGTCATCTCTAGGACCTTGTCCAGACCAGGATTTAAAGGTATGCTGTCACGAGTTACATACAGCTTTAAATCCTACTCTAGAAAAGACCTAGGTGGGAAAGGAGAGGTGATTTTTCACATCTACATATCGTCTCTGCTGATTATTATTAATCAGACAAAAACGTGATTGACATGAAATACTATAATTGTAGGTTCAGCTTTACAAAAATATTCACATATACTAACTGGCTTTTTATCTGTCCATTCCTGTTCAAAGTCCAGGAATCATGAGACTTACAAAATGAAATTTCCTCACAGTATTTGCAATGAACAAGAAACTGGAAGCAAAGAAATACCCCATTTGACATCACTAGTGACGTCATAAATCTCATGTCACATACTAAAGGTTACATACTAAAAGGGCAGACTGGGGATGTTGCAACCTTGGTATTTCAAGAATGACATAAAAGAGACAACAACAAAAAGAAGCTACCACCTTTTTTCTGTATTTCTTAAAGAAATTTGGTAAGATTCAGTTGTACCTTGCTGCCTATATTTCAAATTGAAAATAATTAATAAATTCAGTTTGATGCATTTCAAGAAGAAAAATAGGTTACAAGTATTTCAATTTAGAAACATAAATATTTATATTATGCTAAGCTAATGTGCAGCCTTTTACATGTAATTCAGCATTTAAAAAGGACAGATTTAGTTAAAAAACACATGATGTACATATAACTAATGTAGTACAAAATTCTAAAATTTAAAATTACTAAAATGCTTGTTGCAGAGTAGAGATATACAAACAAGGAGTCTGGATTTGAGGAAAAAAATCCTCTTTCAGTATTTTCAGCCCCTTTCCCCCCTTCTTTAGGGTCCCACATGCTGCTTTTCAAAAAACTTATTTATTTAGGAATGTAATAATTTATCAAAATTTATCATTTCACCCTAAAACCTCCAAATAGAATCCCTACAATTTATGCTTTGGCTTTTCCTGGTCTTCAGAAAACAGACTTGCGTTCCTGAGTTAGTTAGTTCTGGTTCCAGACTATCTGAGCAATATCAGGTACGTGCAATAAGAGTGAAAATCTGTGTATAAACTGTTATATTTTATTTACCTTGTCATTCAGCAAAAGTTTTTTCAAGACAGATATGCCTGAGACACCAACCTATCTCAAAAAACTTTCCTGAAATAGATGTGCTTTTATGCAATGGTTTCAGCAATAATTTTACCCTTTTAGCTTCAGTATCTTAAGGTTTACCAGTTTGTAAATACAGAGTACAAGTCCTCCTGAGGAGAAATCACCTTGAAGTTATGACAGTAACTGTGAAATAGTCTCTCTTGGTTATGTATTTGAAAGCTGCCTGAATTGCTCTATTACACAGGGGTAATGTGCATATAGTGTCTTTTCTTTGGATATCACCAAAGTCTTTTTCCTTACTTCTCTCCTCCAAAGGCAGGTACAACACTACAGGAAAATACAGTAACTTTTGTAGCACTATTCAGTTGTATGTAGAGATGATTAAAGCAGTCCTGCATATCCTCAACCAAACTACAAATGTTATAGTCTCCTGTTAAAAGACTTTTATAAGACTTAAAATTTATGAAAAGCAGATGCAGTCCCTCCGTTTGAGAGAGGCCTGAGGAAACGTTCCACTTCTCTGCATGTCTGGGGTGGAGGAGATTCGAGTTGGAGTAGTGGCAGCCAGGCAGAACATCACAGTGCAGTGCTCCCTACCAGCCTGCCTAACACTGCACGGCCATCAAAAGCTTATGTGGCTGTTTCATGTCAGGACATCTGGACCAAACAAATGTACATATATGAGGATGGTACAATGGCATAAAACAATGAAAGAGCAAATGTCCCTGTACAGATCAAACTTTGAACTGAGTTCATGGAGTAGCTTTCCAAGGGCAGCATATGGTAATTCCTCCAGAGATTACTGCCCCCCTCAGCTGCAGGGACAAGAAATTGAAACAGCCCAGTCAAACATCATTTGATGCTGACATTTTGTGAGCTACTATACCAAAAGGCATCCTTCTATGACAGGCCTGCACAGGAATCAAAATGGAAGGATAACATACCAGAGATTAGCTGCCTTAAAGGTTAAAATCCTACCTTCAACTAAATGCATACATATACCTCATAAAACATGCACATAAAAACACTGAAATTATTGTCTAGTGATACAGCTGCTAGCATCTCTGAATTTTAATTTTAAACCAGAAATATCTTTCTAAATATGAAAGCCCAATCACATCAGCAAGCAAAAGTTGTCCCTCTTGAAACATACATCCAAAACAGTGATTCCACTGACTATGCCACACACAGAGTTGACAAATCAATGTTGTGTGTAGCTGCAGATAAAACATCATGGAGGGAGGAAAAGTGGGAGGGAACAAAAAAAAGGGCATATAATAGTGGCAAAGCCTGAATGAATACACAGAAAGTATAATATTCCCATCACTAAGTCCTAAAGGTCTTAAAAAGCTCAGCTGTGTCTGTATCATACCAAATGTTTCTCAAACAAGTGATCTCTGAGCACCTGTCTCTGGCTTAAGGCAAGCTAACTGACATCATTGTGATGTCTCATTTGAGACATCTTCAGCTCATTCACAGCTGCTGAAACATATCAAGGAATAACCCACAAATACCATCCTTTTCACATCAACAGCTGCAACAGTATTGGTGTAAGTAGGCAATCAAATAGGCAATAATGCACAAAACATTAGTTCATCCTGAATCCCTGCAGTCAAAGCTGTATAGCGCATTTGCACCCTGGGAGTGATGTATCCTTGTCTCAGTACTGACCTTTATTCCAAGACGTATGTCCTGCTACAAATGCTTGAGCTGCATTTACAGTTTCAGTGCAGAAGGCATCTGCAAGGGAGTCTTTGCAGAGTAGTGATCTGCATGCACAAATGAGAACCAAATTTTGACCTGAAACACTGTTATATGCCCAGAATACCCAAATTCTGTTTTTAAAATCCTTGCTTTAATTAACATCTATACCAACTCTTTTTGCAAGCTGGAAAGACTGCAAAAATGTCTTTTTTCTGATTGGGGCCCCATAAATTACAACACAGAAACGGAAGTTTTAAACTGAATATGATGAGTGTATTTGGTAAGTGCTAATCATTTATTAAACTAGTTTGCTCTTCTTAACCATTCTTTCCATACATAAAGTTAAGAATATAAGATGCCAAAGGCATCCTTAATGTACAGTGAAAGCAAACAGACCACCTTGAGAGTTTATGCAGACAAGACACTATGATTAAGCAGAGTTTACAAACAGGATTAATTAGACATTTCTGAAAATATTAAGAGAAGATAAGCAATGTTTCAGCTCTCATGATAACACTTTTCCGACATCTGAGAAGTGTCGGCTAGGCAAAATAAAATTTCCTAATTATAATTTTTTTTTTAATGTTCTGAATGAAAACAGCAATGACATGGGGTTTAATCTTGGGGTCTGTTTTGGCTTGTGGGTTTTTTTTAAGCTGAATTCTTAGATACTGGAGAAAGGAAGAAGCAATGTGTTTTGAGTGGAAGTTATTACAGCACAACTTGCACCAATCTCTAGTGGGCATAAAAGTATCTTCATAGAAGAGCACACGTAACTCCGTCTGTCAGTCTGGCTTCCTGCTTTGTGACCACAGAACTACCAAGCTATAGACCTGCATATCAGAAAGAGCTTTTTCAGGCAAAGAGGGATACAGAGGTCCTGATGAACTACAAGCCAAGATACCGAGCTCTGGCAGAGCCCACTTTAGGGGCACTCTTTCCACCTCGCAGCATTACCCCGGCTAAGGCCGGGTACGACCACCCGCCTGATTTAACGGAGAGCATTGATTACTTCAGCGACCTGACTTGTTTTCCCATTCACGACGCCAAGTAAGTTCGGGCTAGCCGAAGGCAAAGCCCGGAAACCACACGCGCGTGGCGCAAAGCGCACCTGCCTTCCCGGCTTGGGAAACCAAAAGTTTCCACGGAGAGACAAGTGAGCGCGGGCTGCGGGGATTGCGCCCACGGTCCCAGCCGGCTCCAGGATCCCTCACTTCTCCCGGAAGGGGCCGGGGCTAGCCGCGGCAGGACGGGACGGACTGCCCGCCCTCAACACGCACCTGTGGCGGCCGGCTCTCACCTGGATCTGCAGCGGCACCAGGCGCACCTTGCAGCGCTCGTTGACCAGGAAGCCCTTCGGCAGGTCGATGTACTGGCTCCACTCCTCGGCGAAGAGCTGCACCACGAACTTACGGTGCATGTCTATCTGGTCCCCGTACAGGCTGAGGAACTTCTGGATCAGCAGCTCGTAGCCGGCGCCGTGGGGCACGCTGGAGGGCCGCGCGAAAACCGAGAAGCAGAAAAGGACAGGCACGGAGCCGCCGCCCGCCGGCGCGCAGCTCCCGCTGCCCGGAGCAGCGCCCGGCTCCGCCGCCGCCATCTTCAGGGACCGCCGCGCCGAGCCCCGCCAGCTCGCTGCGGTCCGCGCCACCGCTCCTCCTCCCGCCGCCTCCTCCCCCCCGACCGGCCGGGCGGTGCCGGCGGGCCCCAATCCCGGCTGCGGCTGCTCCTGCTCCTCCTCCCCGCCATGGGACTCGGCCCTGCCCCGCAGCCCCACGGGGCTCAGAGGGCTGCCGGGGTGACTTCGTCGGGCGGACGCGGGGTATCTTGGGCGGTGGCATGGTGCTTTCCCTGCTTAGGCGGACGGTGAGAGGAGCAGCCCCACACGGCGCACTTGCCCTCGTCCGGGCGGAGAGAGGCCGTGTCTCCCGGAGAGGGGCAAAGAGACACCGTCGCTGTGGCGGCCCCGGCGGGGCCCTCGCAGGGTCGCGCCCCGGGGCAGAGCGCGCTGCGGGGTGCCCGGGGCAGGGCGGGCTCGGAGCGCGGGCCGGCACCGGGCCCAGCCACGGCGGGCGCGGGCGAGGCCGCGTCCCGTGCAAACTGGGAAGGAAACCTGTTGGTAGAGCCTGAAACATGACCGGTTGCTTTGGAGGGTGGTCCAGCCCAGATCTGTATGGGGGACTGGTAGTTGAGTTCTCTACGAGGCTTCCTTCGGAATTGCCCTTTTCTGAGCAGCGGGCGGTGCCCAAGCCGCGGCTCCGAGCTTCCAGCTCCATCCACGGATGAGGGGAAGTGAGCAGGACAGAATATATTTTTTCCTTCGTAGCTTCATGCTCTCTACCATATTTACTTTTTCTCCAGGGATGACTGACAGCTGAAAGTGTTGCCCCTATTTTTGCTATAACTACCAGAGTTTCTGTTATATTAAAGTGTGTTTGGGGGAAAGATCTGAGTAGTGTGAGACACGCATAGAAAGAAAATACTGTGTTAAAAACAAGTGGATGTTTTCATGCACTGTGCCAATGCACCATTAAGATTAATGCATGTTTGCGTGGCACAGAGTTGATTAGGAAGATGGAGCACCTCTCCTATGAGGAAAGGCGAAGACATCTGGGATTGTTCAGCCTGGAGAAGAGAAGACTTCAGGGTGACCTAATTGCAGCCTGAAGGGAGCCTACAAGAAAGATGGAGAGGGAGTTTTTTTCAAGGGCATGTTGTAACAGGGTGAAGGGAGTGACTTCAAATTGAGAGTAGGTTTAGATTAGGTTTGAGGAAGCAATTCTTTACTATGAGCGTGGTGAGGCACTGGAACAGGCTGCCCAGAGAAAATGGTGGATGCCCAATCCCTGGAAGTGTTCAGGCCAGGCTGGATGGACCTCTGAGCAACCTGGTCTAATGAAAGGCATCCCCCTGTTCAAACCAGGGGGATTGGAGCGAGGTGATCTTTAAGGTCCCTTCCAGCCCAGGACATTCTCTGATTCTATGCAAATTATTCTCAGGCTTTACTGGTATCAGAAATTTGGAGCTGTCATATTACATGACAGTATTATGTTTCCAGTAATTTGTTGGTTTGTTGGGGTTTTTTTCACTGGAAAATACACTGTTGATATTATTTGATTTAAAAATTGGAAGGATAAGTAGTCTTTTGCAGTTATTTACTTACTCACTCGTGTACTCACTAGGCACCAAAGCAGCATGAAGTGATTCTTTTATACATTACCCAAGAAACAAATGTGCAATGGCACCTGCACATTATAGGAAAAACACTGAAGTGATTCTGTGTTTAGGCAGAAATTACACATATTAAGGTTTTAAAATAATTCTATCACAAGCCTAAAATGCTTTCTTTTTTGCCGTCTCTTAACTGCCAGTGAATTCAGTGGTTTCATACAGAATTTCCACCGCCTTTCCACATTAGATAGTGTCAAACTTATGTATTCAGTCTAACTGAACACATCTCTGTGTTTAAGATATGCTTTGAAAAGAGTGGAGGGCCTGTCCATCTGCGTTTGGTTTAAGCACTTGATCATATCCTGCATACGACAATATGTAGCTGGGGAAAAAAATAAATTTTCACCTCCAAAAATGAGGTGAATACTTGGGAATGTTGGGTGAATTATGTACAACTCTGTTCCACCTGGCAGCTGTAAAAAATATAAAAATCCCAGTAGCCTGGGTTCAGGGCTTATTCTAATTATTTGTCCATGCTTACTGTTCTGCTGATTTAATTTATTGATACAGACATTCATTAATGCTGTTACAGTAGAGGAATACAGGGTGAAAAATTTTATGGCCTGCTCATTAGCTGACTTGAATCAGTTCCAGTTTTCCAAAAGAAAAGATGACAAATTGCACACCCAGTGAATTCTGTTTATTTTCTGTGACTTAAACTGGTTCCCATTTCTTAATTTGTACTTTAGTTTCATTGAGTGCAGTTCTAAAATTAAATATACTTTAAAACATAGCATGGGTAGTGGTTTTGTGGATTAATGATGCCTTTTAAATGGATTTCCTTTCTCCATTATAGCAAGATAGATACATCTGCATTAACAAAATAAGCCATAGCAGGTTCTTACCTTTCTAAACTGCTATCTGTAATGAATACGTTTGAATAAAAATCAGTTATTATGCAGAACATACAATATTTTAGTATGTTCACCAGATTCAAGCTCACTTAAATAACAAGAAGTTTTGCTAACAGGATTAAATGTGTGCAGTGACAAGGAATTGTCAAGGCAGTACCCACATTCGTCCAAAACCTGGATGATGAGGGACTTTTCTACTGCATCTGACCATTGCTTCCCCTGTTGCCCCTCAGGTCAAGGACCCAGAGCAGGGCCTGGTCCTCCCTGCACAGGAGGTCTTGGAGGCAGAGGAGCACAGCTACCAGGCCCCCTGCACACACATAGAGACAATGCCATAGCTGCTTTCTTTACCACAAACCCATTTGTCTTTACCAAGTGACAGCTAATCTTGGCCCTTGGTCTGTGTCTTTTTTCTGCTGGTATCATATTGTACAGCCGTGGATCTTTTCACATTTCAAATTCTGTCTCTTACACTGCAATTTCACAGTCAGTCTTTTCACAGGTAGTTTAATCTCTCCTCTCTCCTCTCTCCTCTTTTTCTCTTTTCTTTTTCATTCTTCTTTGTAGCGGCCTGTAGCTTGGAGAATATTGTCCTGTTGAGGAAATCACTTCTGGTGCAAACACAGCTCAGACTATGCTATTTTTCCATGCCAGCTTTGGTCATCTTCAGTTGTCAAGGGATCACCCTGAGATCTGAACTTGAGAAGGGATGCTTTCCAAGCATCACCAACTGAATATAAGTTGGATTCAGTAACCTTTTGTGTGTCTCTTAATCATACAGCTCCTGTAGCACTTGCAGAGGTATCATACCAGTACAAATTTGAGGCTTAGCACACCTATAATCCAGCATATCATTTTTTGCTTCATAGTAAGACAAGAGTATGATGCACTACACAGGAAAAGTGCCCAATGATCCCCATTACATTGACGTGAAACAAACATGGTACTTTTAACTTCGTTTGAATAACACAAGTGTGTAACAGCATTTGTAACACATCTCTCTGGCATTTCACATAGCAAGTAATGTGTCATCAGTTCTGGTACACAATTACGAAAAATACTGCTTTTGCTATAAATTCAGAGTTAGCCACATCATGTCATGTAGTGTGTATTTTGGTATCTTTTGATACCCTTTCCTATATAACAACACTTGGAACAGGATAGGAGAATGTGACATGAATGGTAACCATGGAATCAGAGACTCATAGAATTGTTTATGTCTGAATAGACCTGTATGATCATCAAGTCCAACTGTAATATAGTGCCATGAGGCAGAGCCAAAACATAGACAAGACCCTACTTCTATGTTACTAGTACAAAATATGTGAAAATTCAAGTTCTCATGGAAAAAAATATAGTGCTGTCAAAGCACTCTGCTGGATTTTAACTGGTTTTTTCTTTGTTTTGCTAAAGCAAATTTATTAAAATGATGATGCCTAATTATGAAACTCAGCTGTATTTTTCTGTAAGAATGTAAAGAATTGAAGTTGGGAGCAATTGCACTATTATGAGGCCGCCATATATAAAGAGCTTACTCTCTGGATAGTCAATATGACTGTTTTCACTGTTACAATAAAATTTCTTAGAACTATTTTCAGATATGGTAGCCCCACATTTCTATGAATATAAATAATAACATGTCTTCATTACAAGCATTACATACATATGGTATGGTAATTCTATTAAAGCACAGTCTTAATGAGTATGTTTTGCCTTTAAATCACAAAGCATGACAGACAAAGTTGTAAAAATTTGTCAATTATTGCTTCAAGATTAAGTATTGCAACTATTTATTTTCAGGACACAGAGTAACCTGGAATTACACCAGATGTCAGTCCAAAAATACAGTTAAGTTTACTTTGGAGATTTATTACCAAAAGATTTTCAACATTGATGATGTAAATGTAAAAACATGCTTTGCCAGGCAGACAGAGACCAAACAGAAGAGAGCTTTTTTCATCTCCTTCCATCAAGCTGGCTAATGACAGTGACTGAGATCTTACAATCCATTTTGTTGCCTGAAGGTTGATAAGCCTGAAAACTTAAAGAATTTCTTTTATGATATAATTGATCTTCATCTCTTGCAGTCACTCTTCCACTCTTAATATACATTAGCTTTTGGGGGTTATTTAGTTTCTGCTTAATTTTTCCTTTGAATCAATATTGTTTGGTCACATGGGACACCAGTTTCCATACTGAACACCATTTTGAGTGTTGTCTGTACTGTGCCTCTTGTATGTTCCGTAGTTTATTTTTGTGTCTTTGATGACTTGTACATGTTTAGATCAAATAAGCTTTAGTCACAAGCCACTCTTGAAAGAATTTTCTATGCAAGTCCTTCTTTGGGTCGTGTGTTTGTCTTTAGTTCAAAGTAACTCTTCTAGACCTGTAATCCTGTTAAATACTAAGATGTCACTTTGTTTTATTGTTGTTGTGATTTCTTTTATTATTTTTTTGTTTATAACCTGGAAGTGTTCCATTTGGGGCATTTGTAGAGTTTCCACAATGTCAACAAATCTTTTGCATTGTTACTTGGGAGAATATGTGTACTACCTGTGAGGCAGTATCTTTTCATCTAGTCATATCTTAGCAGTTACGGGCCTTTCCAGTTTTTCTAGTTGACTAGACAAAGATCTAGGAAGCTATGAGACAAGTTCCCCAAGGAACCAGTTTGTCAAACTTTGAAGATTTTCTCCTGCAAATTAGGTGTTTCTTCATTAATGAGTGGCTGCCAGGTCACCTTCCTTTTCAGTTTTGTTGCCACCTCTGCTGTTGTCTTCATGCTTTGGCATCTAGTTTCTGTAGCCAGCTATCATGGCTTTTGCTTTTTTGAACAATAGCTGTAATACGTGTATACATATGTGTTCATATAACTAATATCTAATAGTACAAACCTGATGTAGTTTTATGTATGTGTGGCCTTTCTCACACTGGAAGGTATACACTGTGCTCAAGGACATTTGTATAATGGGACACTTTTTCCACAAATGGAAGTAGTTCAATTTATTGAATTGTACTGTCTTTTAAGTGTTGTACATGGAATCACAAATGCTATTAATTTTCTCAAACTATCACTATTTTATTAATTTAACACCTACTTTGCTTCTAATTGTAAACTGTATGACCTTTTTGTAATAATTCCAGCACTAGTTTACTGATTAGAGAAAGGAAGTAATTTGATACATTTTAATAATCAGAACATTTGAGCTCTTCAGCTATCAGAGATGAGTTGAAATCATTCCTGTTGCCACACTCTGAGGGCAGAACCAAGTTTGAAATAACTGGACTTTTCCTTTCTGGTTTTATTTAGTTCTTAGTCAGCTCCTTGAAGACATTAAATTCAGCCAATGGCAGTATTTAAATTAAAAGAAGCCACTAGGAATAGTTACTAATGGCATTATTCATAATATACCTCTTTTTATGGGCTGCAAAACCTTCTGAAATGTCTGTTTTGGGATCCTAGAAATAGGTGACTATGTGAAGAGTTTGCTCTGTATTCCACCAGGAAAATATTGCTCAGGCACTGAGTATGGGAGCAAGCTAGTTTGAGGCAATGCTTTGACCATCAAGGACACAATCTGGCGGCAGTCAGAATGGAAAAGCAGAACAGTTTAAAAACAGCCCAATCTCTAGTAATGAGGCAGATCCCAGCTCAAGCCAAGGAAGTCAGGACAGCAGCTCAGGGTTAGAATCACAGAATTATAGAATGGTTTGCGTTGGAATGGACCTTAAAGGCCATCTAGCCCCATACCCTCTGCTTTGGACAGGGACACCTTTCACCAGACCATGTTGCCCCATCCAACCTGGCCTTCAACCCCTTGTGGGTGAGACACCCACAACTTCCTGGGCAGCCTGTTCCAGTGCCTCACGACCCTCACAGCACAGAATTTCTTCCTAGCAAGAATTTCTTCCTTGTTGCAGTCTGGTCTGGGCCCAGATAGCTTTAGACCGGTGGCAATCCAATTAGGTGACTTTGGGGAGAGAGACACATTTCCAGACTAATGGCTCTAAACGCCTCAATAACTGGTAAATAACAAACTGGAAGGCAAACAAGCTACACAGGAGCACACTAGAAGAGACTAACTGGAGCTTGGGGTCCAGAGTAAAGCAGGGGTACATACAGACATATATAGATTAGGGTTTAGGGCGGAGTCAAGGTGGGATCTGAGGATGAGGTCCAATAGGAAAGGATATGAAAAACAATGCAGGGGTACGTTGACCAATTGAGGGTAATGAGGTAACTGGGAGCAAATCAGCTGGGGGAGAACAGAGAACTTTCTAGCACAAATCTGCATATAATAACTGGGGGAATCCTGGGACTAGCCTTTTTGACTCACTATGAGTCTGAAGGGTTTTCCCATGGCCTTATGCCCAGCTCATCTTCATCTTGGGCCAAGTCAACCCCAACATAATATCTAATCTAAACATACTCTCAGTTTAAAGCCATTCTCCCTTGTTCTGTCACTACATGTCCTTGTAAAAATTTCCTCTCCAGACTTCTTGTAGGCCCCCTTTATATCCTGGAAGGTTACAATCAGGTCACCCTGAAGCCTTCTCTTTTCCAGGATCACCATTCTCTCAGCCTTTCCTCATAAGAGGAAACCATCCCTCCAATCACTTTGATGTCCCTTCTCTGGACTCACTTCAACAGTTCCATGTCCTCCCTGTGCTAGGACCCCAGAACTGGATGCAGGGTTCCAGGTGGGCTCTCAGCAGAGCAGAGCAGAGGGGCAGAATCCCCTCCCTCCCCTGCTGCCCACACTGCTTTGGATGCAGTGTTCTTAGCCAGGACATGTTTGGCTCTCTGGGCTGGGAGTGCCCATGGCTGGGTCATGTCCAGCCCCTCATCCACCAGCACCCCCAAGTCCTTGTCCCCAGGGCTGCTTTTGATCTGTTTATCCCCCAGCCTGTGTTGCTGTACATCAGGTGCAACACTTTGGTTGCATTTGGTCTTGTTAAAAATCATGAGATTCCCATGAGCAATGGGAATTCTGTCTTGCCCAGCTCCCTCTGGATGAGATTCCATCCTTCCGGTGTGTCAGCTGCATCACTCAGCTTAGTATCATCTGCCAATTTGCTTAGGATGCACTGGATCCTTTTGTCTGTGTCATTAATGACACGTAAAGCACTGATCCCTGTACAGACCCCTGAGGGACTTGTCACCAGTGTCTGTCAGGACTCTTTGCTGTTGACCACTACCCTCTGGATGTGATTGTCCAACTAATTACTTATCCACTGAACAGTCCACCAGTCAAATCCATCTCTCTGCAATTTAGAGATAGGGAAGTGGTGGGAGACCATGTCTAAGGCTTTACAGAAGTTCAGATAAATGACATCTCAGCTCTTCCCTTGTCCACTAACATTGTCACTCCATCGTTCAAGGCCACAGGGTTAGTCTTGCCCTTGGTGAAGCTGTCTTGAATCATCTCCCTGTTCTCCATGCTGGAGCACGGCTTCTAGGAGGATCTGCTCCATGATTTTCCCAGGCACAGAGGTGAGGCTGAGAGGTCCCTGGTTGCCAGGGTTTTCCTTTCTACCCTTTTAAAAGATGGGTACAATGTTTTCCCTTTTCCAGTCACTGGGGACTTCCCCTGACTGCCAGGAACTTACAAAAACCACGGAGAGTGGCTTGACAACATCAGCCAGTTCCCTCAGGACTCTGGGATGCACCTTGTTGGGTCCCACAGACATATGTACTTCCAGATTCCTCAGGGGGTCATGAACCAGATTTTTACTTACTGTGGGAGGAACTTTGCTCACCCAGTCCCCATTCTGCTGTCCATCCACTCAGAGATGTGAAAACAGAGGTTGCCATTGAAAACGGAGGCAAAAAATTGTTGAGACTTCATCCTTCCCCTTGTCCCTTGTTATCAGTTTGTTTATCAGGTGATGTGAAAGTTCTTTGACCTTCCTTTTCTGATTAATATACCTGTTGAAGCCCCTCCTATTATTCTTTGTATTTCTTGCTACGTTCAGTTCCAGTTTTGCCTTCGTCTTCCTCACCTTCCTTACCAAATCCTACACAACCAAACTTCATGCCTATACTTTTCCCAGGTTATCTGTCCTTGTTTCTACAGCCTATGCATTTGCTTCTTTCCCTGTATTTTGGCCAGTTTCCCATGTTCAGGCAGGTGTTCAGCTGTTTCCAAGAGAGCACGACAGTTACTTGGGAAGGCAAATGCATCACTCCGAACCTTCACTTCCTCCTTCCACCCCCACCTTTACTTACTGAGCATGATGTTGTGTGATGTGTATACATGGGATATGATATGAAATACCCCTTTGGGTCAGTTGGGGTCACCTGTCCTGGCTGCATCTCCTCCCAGTCTCCCATGCACCCCCAAATTCCTTGCCATTGTGGCAGTATGGAAAGCAAAAAAAGCCTTGGCTCTTTTGTGTAAGCCCTGCCCCACAATATAATCTCTATATTGTCAACCCTGTGCTCAGCACAAATCAAAAACACAGCCCCATACTTACACTGTGAAGATAATAAATTATATCCCAGCCAAAATCAGCACAATTACTTACAGCTAAACTCTGTAATGTGAATTTTTACCTAACAGAATTCTTGCCCTCTGCTCCTTTCTTGGAGTGAATAGCTACCCAAATCAACAAGGTGCTTCAATCACATTGTGCCTTTGCATTTTCATTTGGCATGCTTTTCTCTTTGGCAGGCTTTGACCTACATTGGAAAGTGTAGTTCCACTCATATGAGGTATATCAGCCAATTGTAAGACAGAGGAAACTGTCAGAGATTTTTTAGGAGAAAAGAAATATTTTCTGTCCTTTTCGTGTCAGCATTTATCTCCATTTTATCTATTTTTAAATCTGTCACTCCAGTCCTCTGTTTCCCAGTTCTAAATATTTTATCTTGAGGAGGATGTAATTTACTAACTCAAGAGCTCTTTGAAAAGCTTTCTAACTTGATTACTGTCATTGGGAACACCTGCCTAACAAACTTCTGCATTAGCAGAATGTGGTTTTCATTTCTCAGGAGATTCATAGGTTTAATTCCAGGACTCCTTAATCCATGAGTGATTTTGCATTAACAAAAAATTATTCTTTGCCTCCTGTTTCATTAAAAGTTACTTTTTTTAAAAAATTGAATAGCAGAACATAGGAGGAAAAAAAAGAGGTCCAGAGCACAGATATTTTTAGCTAGTATCTATTGTAAGTATCTCTGAGAGATCAGGATGAATGGCCTCATCATCACTCCAGGTCTGCTGCCACCTGCACAATTAATAGATCATATTCATATGAGCGAAGCTGCCTGACAGCTGACCCATTTTGCAAACACATACATAAATGTGTATGAGACCTTTATTTGTTGCAACGCTGTTTCTGGAGTCAGGCTTTATTGCTGTAGCACCCAAATAAAAGCTGAAGCAAGAATTTTTCTTTAAAAAGTGCTTTTTGTCTTTCTTAAAGCTCGTAGTCTTTGCAGAAATTTCTACCACTGGGAACAGGGTTTCTGTGACTCTTTATTCAATGATGGGCTCTAAAATGAGTATTTGTTGAAAGTTAAGACTAAAAAGATCGTTAATTTGGACAGGATCTTATTAACAAATAATGATGCAATGGAATATGCAGGGGTAATATTATTTCCTCTGTGTGTTTCAGTGGGTTCCACTGAATGGCATCCTCGCTGTTACTTAGTTTCAATAGCTGAAATCCTTTCCATTTTTTCTTAATAATCTTTGGGGGTCTGTGTCAAAATGGAATGACTGACTGGGAGGTTTGGGGTTCAGAAAATAAAAATAAAGCAGAACTCTGCTGTTAAATGCTATGGCTTTGAGCTGACGGTTTCTTGGTGTAACATGAGAATTTGCAGTAACAACCTCTGCAATGACCACCAGATATGTGAATCAGCAGTTATAACCCAAATCCTATTTGTTTGAAAAACTTGTAGTAAGGTTTCTAAAACCTGCAGTTTTGGAAACTACTGTGTTTTCAAGTAACTGCTTCTTAGTGACTCCAATTTTAATATCACAGCAAATAACTAATTCTCTTGCAGATTAAGAAACATATGCGTAGAACTATTTTTACTCATCAAAATGAGTCAGCTATTTTTGTTTTAATATATTATTGAATGCAACAGGCCTTTTACTAAATGCAACAATGCTATCTAGTGTATTGCTTCAGTTGATTTCACTGAGCAGTTTTAATGTATTACTGGCTCCTATACTTCGAATATTTATTTTTTTAAACAGAGACTGGATGATGGTGACAGGAAGCAAGATACTGTGATTTATGGGTTGCAGAAAGAATGATTTCCACTTAAATTCTGAATATTCCTGAATGTACAGGTTCTGAACGTGGCTGTAGAAATTGCCAGCAAGACATGTACAGTGCAGCTACCACGAGGGTAATTGTCATCCACTGGCTGTGTAAATAAAAAGCTATTAGTAATTCCCTGACTGTCCTCAATCAGTCCTGGAAACTGTTTTTTAGGATGTATTTTTCTGACACTATTTTTTATGTACAAAAGCAAGGCAGAGATTATCTTAACTAGGTCAAAAGTTGTCTAGAAGGAACTTTTACTGAACATCACATAGAGAGGTTCAAGAAAAATACACACTATAAAGGATCAACATTTTAGTTAGGTAGTGTTTAATATTATGAACTAGATGAACAAAGTGAATTATCTCAAAAACATTTCTCAAAAATATGGTTTCTGTATATATAATTTCTCTAAAGAAATGTAGTTTTTAATATAGCAAAAGAGGAGGGTCTTTAAAAATAGTCTTTATCTCTGGAAAAAACTTACTACCTCAAGGTAGTTCTGAATATACCTGAAAAATGGCACAGGAACTACTCGTAGCAGAAATCTGCCAAAACCAGACTGAGACAATGGTGAATCATGCTTCTTACTGTTTTGATCTGCAGATTTCCCAACAAAACCTCTTTGTTAATGGCAGATTAGAGGCATTTGGGTAGATGTAAGCTTCTCTTCAGGAAAATTGGATTTTTGTGACTAGCAGAATGGAAATGGAGTTACATTTTTTTTATATTCCAAAAGAGTTTCTCCTTATCCTGTGACAGAATATGGCTTTGTTACTGCAGAGATATATAACTGATTTCAGGGTTTTCACATGTTATCAATAAATAATTTTCTCTCTTTAATGTATGATTCTAATTAAATGCTTGGATAGAAGTTGAGCTGAATGTATATGGCTGCATTTTTCATGGCAATCTGTAGAATTTTTTTGCATTTACAAAAAAAATTGGTTTTGTGTAATTCTAGGTGAGAGCTCAGTTATCTCTGTGCTCCCAGCAAATGAGAATTAGACACCTACGTGTTGACAGGAGATGGATTTAAGATATAATCTTCTTCTCACTGTTCTCTACTAGTCAATTTAGGCATTTCTTTGAACTGACTTCTGTGGATCTTATTTTCAGGCATATAACTCACATTTTTTAAGGCTCTGTTATGGTGTCCTGTGAATTTCACTCGGCATTTGAGCTCTTAAGCTAGGCACTGAAACAATGCCTGCAGCAACTCCATTTCCTTCAGCTACTCAGCTGTGAAATGAGCAACTCTGCTCCTGAAGCATGATAGCTGCAAATGAAGCGGGAACTTAGATTCTCTTGTTTAGTATCACAGAATCACTGAATGGTTTCCACTGGAAGGAACCTTAAACGCCATCTAATTCACAGAAACAATCTGCTTCATTCTAGATACACTGCAAAAGAAGCAACCAAATGCTGACACTCATGAACAAACCTTTGGGTTTTGTTTCTCTTTTTATATTTTTAATGGAAAATTGTTTTCTTCTTTTTTATTTCTTTTTTCCCCTCTCATTTCTTGCATTTGTTGTATTTAAGTGGTTGAACCTTTTCATTAGTCATAAATAGGATCATATATTATAAAGCTAAATAAATTTTAGAAGTGCTAAATATATTACCAAAGCTAAGCAATTGATCTCACTAAATTCTTTAGTATTCTTCTACAAGATTAAACATGATACTGTGGATGTCAGGGTGCCGTATTAAAAAAAAATCAGAAAATAATTATTTTCCATAGAAAGGAGAAATTGCTGTAATAAAAGGGCTCCTGAAGTATATTCAGGAGTAATTCAGTGTAAGAGTTAAAGTAGTTTTGATTTCAACAACCACTCCTTTGCTCAAAATTTCAGCCTAACATGCAAAGTTGAGTTTAACTTTATAATAAAATACCTCATTGTTAAATTTGCAGTTCTTGACTAGGTAATGGCACTTCCATCTGTGTCAGTAAGTGTCAAACATCCCCTGCCCCAGCTTTCAGCCACAGACAGCCATTTGGGCACCTTAAAGAAACACAAAAAATGGGAGTGCTCAGGAAATGCTAGATCACAGTGACCCCCTTCCATCTTTATGGAAGTTCTCTTCATTCCCCAGTATGTACTTTACATTAACATATACCATAAGGCATGATGTTGATGTAAGTATTTGTTAGCTCTCACTGGTTTGTAAATTGCAAAATTGTAAACTTCCTTATTTATACTGGCAGCCCAATAAAGAATATTGTGTTCAAAAATATAAGTTATGGTCCTTATATATTTTTCACTGCATCTTTGGTTTGGGTTTTAAAGAAAATCAATTAAAGTGATAATCAAAGTTCAAAAATTGACACCGGTTCTAACGTCTTGTTAGATAGAAAAGGTAGAAAGACACAAGAAGATTATTTTTAAAGTGTGTTACATCCTACTCTTTCATGAGAACCTAGTTTCATACCACTGTTATGATGGAAGAGAGACTTTTGATGGCCAGTGTTGGAGAGAGCCACCCTTGCAGTATTCTCTGATACTGCTTCTGGCTGATCAAAGTGGGCATCACGCTGCATTAGAAGAAGGTATTGTGCAAATAAAGTATCAAAAGAAGCTGGAAAACAGACTTTGTGCAATCAGACTTAAATCAAACTGAGACAGAATGCTATTTGGTTTAAATAATCTTATACTTTATTTTAAAACTTATAAAAAACAATTATTAGAACATAAAATCTAGTGTTTTAAAAATTCAACTATATTCTATACTCATAAAATAATGATCTATAGCAGTCATTACTAAGAGTATGGAAGCTATTTGGTACTCAATATGCATGACATAAAGTGCTGCAATAATTCTTTTTATACTATATAAATGATTTTCCCCATTAAGCGTGCAGATTTTCTCTGCCTTTTGTTGATCTGCTGCTACACATTTCACGACTGTTTGCTCTGTCTTCAGAATTTGACACTCCAAACAGCCAGTTTAACAAATGAAAGAGCACAGATTATGACAGAAAAAAAATTCAGCAGTGATGTTAGTATTTGGGTTTGTTTGGAGGACTTTCTTCTGCTTCAGTTTTATCAGAAAAGTCCTCTGCAGAAAATATTTTTTCCTCCAAACAGTATCAAGCTTTTACTTCTTACAAAACATATTCAGAAGTATGTAAACTACAGAAAAAAATGTTAGTGGCATATATTTTACCTTTAGACACAACATGTGACACAATATCTTTATATGATGATTCTTTTTCTATCACATGTCATACCATGCATCATTTATGTTCATTTAGTACTAAAAAAAGTATCTGATTCAGCATTTATATTCCAAAGTAATATAAAATAGATTTCAGTTAGGTTTTACAGGTTATTTGCTTAGAAATTTGTCTCAAGAGGTAAAAAGTGATTAGTAAAAAATAATGATCAAGTAAGTAAAGACATATCTGAATGTAAATATCAAATATAAAAAACATTATTCTGGATAACTTTGTAAAAGTACTGGTTGATAATTACATTGTTTTCTCATACAATAGCTTGTACAGACTGTATAGCCTTAATAGCCTATTAAATGGTCAATTAATTAAAGCTTTATTTTCCCAGATAAGATCATCTCATGTAATTCTTTGGTTAACAAGACATATGCTTTCTTAGAATTGTCTAAAAAATAAAGGGGATCAGTAATTGTAGATGGATTAAAACCTTCATCCACAAGTTGAAATTTTTGTTGTTTGAATGTTCCTGTCATTTCCATTTTTTCCTGCAGTAGAGAGAAAGATACATTATTCAAAAACAAGCTACTTTTCTTTTTCTCACATTCACATTTGTTTTTCAAAGTCTTACTTGATGTAAATCTGTTTATTCTCATTGAGCTGAAAAACTGGAGCTTGTGTGCTGCTGCAGACCCACACCAGACACCTGGCTGACAAAAGCTAGAGCCCTTTTCTTTCTGCATCCGCGAGCCATTTCTCTTTAGTGTCACATGTGGTGTATGCCCAAGACAATCGATCTTCTTTACTGGGCACATCATAAAAGGAAACTACACACCATGAAGCTTCTAAGAGTAAAACCTGTTATTACCAAGAACTCCTTTATGATAAAACTCAGGAAAATTGCTGTATCTATGACTACTGTCTCCTCACAAAAGGGCTTGAAAGAATCATGTACTAATTCAGCTATATTCATATTCAGGTCCAAAGGAAGATGGATCTTGACTGTACATTTTGTTTTCAGACAGCTCCAGTGCTATGGTATCCCTTGGAAAAGTGGTGTGAGGTATCTGTAGTAGGACTGTCTTCTCTGTTCTAACTACCTCTACTCAGCTCAACTTTATGACCTCTCTCATCATCTTCTCTTCTGTCTTTATATTTTTTTATATATGCAAACAATCTCTGAAGAAAAAAAATTAAATATTACGTTTTAAAAAAAGTCAAAGAGCCCTTTTATCTACTCCAGACATACCTACAGATTTTATCTACCTTGGTAGGTCTAGGAAATGTTCTGACATCTTCTAAAGTATGATTATATGTCAGATCAAGCTTCACAAAAATCACAGAAGGTTGGAAGAGACCTTCAAGATCATTGAGTCCAAACCGTTCTCTGACACCTCAACAAAACCCTGGCACTGAGTGCCACATCCAATCTTTTTTTAAACACATCCTGGGATGGTGACTCCACCACCTCCCTGGGCAGACCATTTCACTCTTTCCATGAAAAACTTCTTCCTAATATCCAACCTATATTTCCCTTGGCACAGCTTGAGACTGTGTCCCCTTTTTCTGTCAGTTGCTGCCTGGAGAAAGAGACCAACCCCCACCTGACTACAGCCACCTTTCAGGGAGTTGTAGAGAGTGATAAGGCCACCCCTGAGTCTCCTTTTCTCCAGATGAAACAACCCTAGCTCCCTCAGCCATTCCTCACAGGCCTTGTGTTCCCAGCCCCTCTCCAGCCTCGTTGCCTCCTCTGGATGTGCTCAAGCCTCTCAATGTCCTTCCCAAACTGATGGGCCAGAACTGGACACAGCACTCAGGGTGTGGCCTCACCAGTGCCGAGGGCAGGGGAAGATTGACCTCTCTGTTCCTGCTGGCCACACCATTCCTGACACAGCCCGGGATGCCCTTGGCCTTCTTGGCCCCAGGGCCCACTGCTGGCTCATGTTCAGCCGGCTGTGGACCAGCACCCCCAGGTCCCTTTCTGCCTGGGCACTGTCCAGCCACATTGTCCCCAGCCTACAATGCTGCAGGGAGATATTGTGGCCAAAATGCAGGACTTGGCACTTGGAGTTATTAAACTTCATCTTATTGGACTCTGTCCATCCATCCAACCATTCCAGGTCTCTCTGCGGAGCCCTCCTACCTTCCAACAGATTGACACATGCTCCCAGCTTAGTGTCATCTGCAGATTTACTAATGAAAGACTTAATACCCTCATGCATGTAGTCAGTAAAAATATTGAACAGAACTGGCCCCAGCACAGACCCTGAGGGACACCCCTGGTCACTGGTCACCATGTGGATGCAGCACCATTCACCAGCACTCTCTGGGCCCGGCCATGCAGCCAGTTCCTAGCCCAGCAAGGAGTGCTCCTGTCCAAGCCGTGGGCTGCCAGCTTTTCCAGGAGTGGGCTGTGGGAGACAGTGTCAAAGGCCTTGCTGAAGTTCAAATAGACAACATCCACAGCCTTTCCTGTATCCACCTGACAAATCTCCTGGTCATAAAAGGAGGCCCAGTTGGTCAAACATGACCTACCCCCTTCATGTTGGCTGGGTCTGATACCCTGGCCATCCTGTAGATGCTGCATGATGACACTCAGTATAAACTGTTCCATTACCTTGCCGGGTATTGAGATCAGGCTGACTGGCCTATAATTATCAGGATCTTCCTTCACACCTTTTTTGTGGATGGGTGTCACACTCGCCATCTTCCAGTTACCTGGAACCTCCCCAGTGAGGCAGGACTGATGGTAAATGATGGAGAGAGGCTTTGCAAGCTTATCTGCCAGCTCCCTCATCACCCTGGAATGGCCCATTTGGGCCCATAGATTTATGAATATCCAAGCATCTCAGAAGTTCTCTGACTGCTTCCTCTTGGATAATGGGGGGACCATTCTGCTCCCTAGCACCATCTGTCAACCCAGGAGGACAGTTGTCCTGAGTGTTTTTACCATTAACATGTTTGTAAAAACACTTTTTATTATCCATTACAGAAGTTGCCATTTTAAGTTCAAACTCAGCTTTGGCCTCCCTAACTTTTTTCCTACATGCACTAGCAACCCCCTAAAATATTTCCTGAGACACCTGACCCTCCTTCCAAAGATGATACATTCTCCTTTTATTCCTAAGCTCCTTCCAAACCTCCCTGCTCATCCAAGCTGGATGTTTACCTCGTCAATGTACCTTTCAGCACACAGGGACAGCCTGTTCCTGTGCCCTCAGGATCTCTGAAGCACGCCCACCTTTCCTGAACACCTTTGTTTTTAAGGGCTGCTTCCCAAGGAATTCTCTGAATACGTCTCCTAAGTAGGCCAAAGTCTGCCCTCTGGAAGTCCAATGTAAGAGTCTTATTGGTGCTCCTCCTCATTTCACCAAATATCGAGAACTCTAATTTCATGATCACTCTGCACTAAGTGGCCTCCAACCACCACATCTCCCACCAGCCCATCTCTATTTGAAAACAGCAGGTCTAACATATTCCCTCCCCTGGTGGGCCCACCGACCAGCTGCAACAAAAAGGTGTCCTCCATACACTCCAAAAATTTCCTGGACTGCCTCTTTTCTGCTGTATGAAGTTTCCAGCAGATGTCTGGTAGGTTGAAGTCACCTACAAGAACAAGGGCTGGTGATTCTGAAACAGTATCTAGCTGCTAATAGAAAAAGTTCCCCATCTCTTCTTCCTGGTTGGGTGGGCAATAACAGACTCCCAGTGGGATATCAGCCTTGTTGGCCCTCCCCTTAATTCTTACCCATAGGCATTCAACTCCATCTTCATAAGTTTCAATACCTACGGCGTCAAAAGCCTCCCTAATATAAAGGGCCACCCCTCCACCTCTCCTCCCTTTCCTGCCCCTCCTGCAGAGCTTGTAGCCATCCGGTGCAGAGCTCCAGCTATGTGAGTCATCCCACCACATTTCTGTGATGGTGACTACATCATAGCTCTGCTGCTGCACCATGGCCTCCAGCTCTTCCTGTTTGTTACCCATGCTGCACACATTGGTATACATGCACCTCAGCTGGGCCGCTGATTTCTCTCCTAACACAGTTTTACCACCCTTGGGTCTGCTTCCAGACAGCCCAGATGCATCCCCTTCCCCCTTCAGACCTAGTTTAAAGCCCTCTCAGCAAGGCCTGCCAGTTCATGAGCTAAAAACCCTCTGCCCTTAACAGAGAGATGATTGCCATCTGGTTCCGGTAGAGCAGGTGCCGTAAAAGTTTCCCCATGATCAAAGAATCAAAAATTTGGCGATCACACCAACCCTTGAGCCACTTGTTAATGATGTGAGTTCTCCTATTTCTTTCATCATTTTTCTCTGTTACCAAAGGGAAAGCAGAACACTGAGCAGAACACTACCTGTGCCCCTGTCCTATCAACCACTTGACCCAGTGCCCTAAAGTCCCTTTTAATCACCTTGACACTGCTCTTTTCAATCTCATCACTGCCAGCCTGGAGTATCAGCAGAGGATAATAATCAGAGGGCTGAATCATCCCAGGCAGTCTCTCAGTGATATTTCATACCTGGGCCCCAGGGAGGCAGTAGACCTCCCTGTGGGATGGGTCTGGTCAACATATGGGGCCCTCTGTTCCCCTCAGCAGGGAATCACCCACTATGATTATCCTTCTTTTTTCCTTGATGTTAGAGGAGGTGATCCGTCTTACAGATGAGTCATAACTGGGAGGCTCACTGGACAGAAAATTTTCTTCTAAATCATCTGGCTGGCTCTCTAGATACAGGGCCTCATACCTATTCTATAGCTTAGTATGTTTTTAATTTTTTTCCCTTCAAGTTCCAACCTCTACCTTCTTTCTTTCTTGGTTAATGTGGCAGCTGTACCAACAGCAATGCATCTGTAATGGAGGCATTTAAATCTTGATTTAAATTCAAATTCCAGATACTTGATATAAATGCAATACTCAAGATTCAGATTTCTTCCATCCAGTGTGAAGGTTTTTTTGTACAATTGTACAGGAGTGAATCTAGACTAGGTTCTCATAATTCATAAACTGACTACTGCAACATTCTCAAGTCTAATCTTGCTTTCTCACATCAGAATGCTGCTGCAAGATATCTTCCTGGACTTATGAGATAGCTAGTTACATACATACATATTTCACTTCCAAGGTCTTTCACAGGTTTTTTGTTTCCCCTCTTTATTCTGAACCAGTATTCAATCTCTGGGTGATTTAAGAAACCAACTTCCGTAACTTTTCTCTTTAAACAATGACTATTTTTTTCATCTGCTTCTCGAATGTAGGGGACTCCCCCATAAACACCATCAGAAACATTTTTCTGTTTGTCTTTATCATGATGTTTGCAAAACACTTAAGAGAAATGAAAGTGCTCATCAGACTTCATGTATCATGATTATCAATATTGTGTGCTTTTGATACTCTCATATTTTTTCCTGGCTCTATGTAGTCCACTCTATGATATTTATATTTCTACACTCTGTGGGAGGGACTCTTTTACACCAAACTGGACAGTTTCCAGAACAAAGTAGTGCACAAAAAAGGATGATTCTGGTGATTACTGTGGTGGCAACAATAACATACTGTTTTTATTCGCCTTTTCAATTTACCTAGTATCTTTTCAATGCTTTAATATTTGTCATTGTTACATAGAAAATAACATTCATTTTATTGTGTACAGCCCACTGTCTCCTGTTTTAGCTCTATTTCTCTCTCATTTTCACTGAATAAAATTGATTTTAGATTATTTTCTCCAGATGCAATTGTTCATGTTTTTAAATCTGAATCTTTTTCTTTTACCATGATTATGCTTCTAATCTCCCCAAATCCTTTTGTATGATCTCTGTCCTTGCTCATTTGTACAGTTTCTCTCATTTAAACATTATCTGCAAATTCATTGACTTTTTGTGTAATCCCTTTCCAGGATCTCATTAATGAAGACAGCAAATAGAACTCAGTCTAAAACTAATCTAGTGATACATGAACAAGCACTTTTTGTCATTCACTTAGCTGTCTCTGTGTTTAAATTATGTAGATGTCTGTATACGCAGTGCAATAATGCAGCTTACCTGGACTCTTAAGAAGAGGGGACAAGCATAATTTGGTAGATAGGTCACCACATGCTTATACATTTGCTCCAAGTCTAATGATGCATTGTGCTTTAAAATAAGAGAAGCCATTCCTGCTTTTCCTTCATGATCTGCACAAAAGGAAGTGAGATGACAATTTTGTAACATGAATAAGGTTGACATTGTAATGATAAACCACACAAAAAAACCCCGTAGTGCGTTGACAAACCAACAGTCATATATCATATTCTGAGTTTCAGTAAAGCTGCAAGATCTCATTCATATTTTATGCAGTATTACATGTACTTGGAGATCACTCAAGTGTTCAATTAAGCAATAATGCTGTAAATTAGTATGGAGGGTAAGACTAAATGGAGTCCTGTGCTTGATATAATCGATAAATGTGGATAAACATCAACATTCCTCTCTCGAAAACAAGAGTGAAGAGTGTCTTTCCTGAAGTAGCCAATTTTATCTTCATTTCTGTTTTAGTCTCTTTCTCTTGCCAGTATGTTTTCTCAAAACTGTGGATCTGAATTAAGAGAGAGAGCAATTAAAAGTTCTTACTCTTTAGTCTGAAAAAGGAGAACACTATGAGTCTTTGGTAAAGAACAAAATGGGTAAAAGGTAAAAGCAATGAAATTCAGCTATCAAAATTAACTAAACACTTCAACCTAGTAAGTAACTAAGCACTTTAGGCTAGTAGTAACAGCAGAGATGTTCTGCCAACCTTATCATTGTTTCAGTTTGTTTTAATTTTTTGCTATGCTATAAAATCTGTAAGGAATTGGATTTTAAGTGTAATTATCTAGACAGATAAACTGAGTAGGTAAACAGGTAAGTGTTGTACAGGAAATTAGCATCTCTCATACTTTTGAATCTGATTTTTAGACAGTCTTCTATGATGTTTCATGTTCTATGACTTTAAAATACTGTTCAAGTGAGTTCATGCTTCACATGAGAGAAAGTGGCACCTTCTCTCATTTTAAACTCCTTTATCATTTTGTGGTGGGTTTATCCTTGCCAGCAGCCAAACATCCAGCCAGCTTTGTGATCAATCCCTTCTGCTATGGGATGGGAAGGGAAGGAAAGCAAGGCTCAATAGTTAAGGTAAATTGCAGTTTCATAGGGAAGGAAAAAGAAACATGTACAAGCAAAGCACAACCAGGACATCATTCAATATTCCCCATCATCAGATAGATGTCTATCTACTTCCTGCATAGCAGGGCCTCACTTGGAGCATGCAGTGCTTTTTCAGGGAGACAAGCACCACATCCACAAACCTCTCATCCACTTCTTTTCCTCCAGATTTAATAACTAAGCATTGCTATCATATGATACAGAATATTGCTTTGGTCAGTTTTGAGCCACTGTACCATCTCCATCTGCTCCCAAGTTCTTGCTGTCCACAGCATTCTCATGCATGGAGAAAGCACTGTACTGTGCAAGATCTGGTCAGTGGTAGCCAAGCACTGCTAAGTTATCAACACTGTTTAGCCATTGTTTCAGTTTGGTGCAAACAGCACCAAAGAGTCTCCTATATAGAAACTTATTTTTATTCCAGTGAGCCCAAACATGCATTTTAAAAAATATTTAGCATCAATGACAACCAAACCCATCCAATCTCATGAAAAATAACAAAAAAAAAAAAAATTAAAAAATTAGTATATTTTCTTCCTTATAAATTTAGTTTTCTCTTTATATTCTTTTTCATTTTCTTCTTGGTTTTATAACTTAACTGTTTACAGCTACTTTATGAGGCGAAGTGAAATAAGACAGCAAAATGTCTCCATGAATTTTTCTTTAGAGTTACTTTAGAATTAGCTTGTTTACATTTTATTTTGACACATACGTCTGGATTTTATGCAGATGTGAATTTACTAAATCTTTATATTCTAATTTAGGTTACGTAGTTATCACAAATGTGTGCATGGCAGATTTTCAAAAATACTCCTCACTGCACACAGATAAATAATGCGTAATTCACTGGCTCATTCATAATCGGGTGGTATTTTCCTTACCTGCATCTACATTTTAGCTGGATATTGAAGAGATGACTCAATCAAATATGATTCATAGGTTTAAAACACAAAATATAAAGAGTTATGAGGGTTAACAATGAACCTGGGAGAAGCAAAATGTATAACTCAAACTTTTACCTGGCACAGACACACCATACACATTTGCTTCTTGTATGAAGTCCAACATTGCAATGACATCAGAAACTTCTGTAGTGGCAACATTTTCCCCTTTCCATCTAAAATGTGTGAAAAAATAATTTAATCCTATGACATCTGTCCTTTTAAAAACCTTTAGTAGAAGCTCCATTCATTTCAGACTGACACTACCTCACATTTTTTCTCATTTGCCACATTAGAATTTGATCACCAGAAGACAATGTTGCAACTCATTGCCCTTACTGTGCATCATAACACTGCAAGGGCCACTGAAGATCAATACAATTGTTTCCAAGTTTTTTACATATATATAAATTTATCAAAAGTGACCAATCTCTGCTATTTGATACATTTTTCTCCACATCAGTATCTGACTTCCTTGCCCATAGCAAATCCAGCACTAGTTATATGCTTATTGAAAAGCATGATCAAAGAGCTGGAATTCCTACAAACTGTTCTGAAAATGAATCATTCAATTCCACAGGAATATCACTCACAGAACACCTGTGACAAAACTAAGCCTTCATCAGAGTCATTATAAACTACATCACAATAGCAATAAATTGAACAGTTCCAGTTGAAAACAAATCCAACCACATTATTCCGTGCTATGAATCTTTAATTAAGAAATCTGAAAAGAAACAATAACTGTACCTGAAGGTATCTCCAATCCTGTCCCAAAAATACAGAAAATTGTCATGGTCTTGAACCATTAGATCTCCAGTATTAAAATAAAGATCTCCCTTCTTAAATACCTCACAGAGTAATTTCTTTTCTGTGTGTCTTTTGTTGCCAGCATAACCAAAGAAGGGGTTCTTCGCATTGACTTTGGAGATCAGAAGACCAGCCTCACCTATACAGAGAAGTTGAAAGAATATAAACCCAGAATATCATTGGACATTTCTGTACCTGACATTAATATCACTTACAGTGTTGTCCACACAAATTCACAGTCACTTGTATTTCTTCCTGGTGGCTCACCAGTTTTCTCCCAGAAGGGTCATCTATCTATTGTAAGCTCCCAAGTAGTTTATAATCCTCTGAAAGTGCACCATTCAAGTTCATATTGAATTGACTCCCCACGTTACTGAATTTCCATGATGAGTGTCAGCTTTATCAGCTTCCTAATGAAAAACTAGTGTTAATCAGAAGTAGGTACTCAGCCCAGGTACTGTGTTCCTATTTAATCTCTTTTCAGAAGTTCTGAGAACACTGAAATTGCCTCACTTGGTTGGAGCCTGGTGTTAATAACACTGAGCTTGTGGGTTCAATCCATATGGGGACCATTCACTTAAAGAGTTTGATTTGATCCTTGTGCGTCCCTTCCAACTCAGAATATTTTGTGATTCTGTGACTTCTCAATATTCATTAAAGTGATATAGCATCATCAGTTTACTTTTTGGTGTAAAATACAAAAGTTTAACACAATTTTTTTCCTCAAAATGTAGGGAAAGTAGGGGAAAGGATTATCCTCTTATGCTTGTAGAGTACCAGGGTGTTAGCTTGCACAGTATGGAA
The DNA here is from genome assembly GCA_039654755.1 of Calcarius lapponicus. Taxonomy (NCBI): domain Eukaryota; kingdom Metazoa; phylum Chordata; class Aves; order Passeriformes; family Fringillidae; genus Calcarius; species Calcarius lapponicus. The sequence continues at coordinate 44,619,298 of CM077481.1, forward strand.
TAATTGTATGAAATAACCTTTTTGGGAGCAGGTTCTGAACAATATAGCTCAAGAGTTCCATTACTTTGTAACAGAAACAAGGATTATAAATATGAAAATATATCAAAATGCTTCCAAAAGTAGGCACAATTTTTAATTTAAGACTGCCTCCTTAAAAAAAGCTGTGCCTTTTTTTCCCATAAACTGGTAGTGTTTAAAGTAGAAGTATTTAGTTCACTGGTAGTATCACTGCAGCCATAATGCTCTGAAGAAATAAGACGTGGGTAAGACAAAGATTATAGACAGAGATAATACTTTTCATTAGACTGAGTGGTGTAGCTGGAAAAAAATTAGACCAAGTGTCTAATTAGAGCATGTGTTCCCTTCAGAGGTCACTCTGGCATCCATAGAGATAAATTCCCATAAAATTTCAGCTTTTGGTGACACATCGTCTTCAAAGTGCCTATGTTTTATTACTAACTGTTAGAGAATCTCGTAACTCCTTTGAAAAATCTGTTTCAGCTCCCCATTAAAGCTGTCTGCCTGACCTTTAATATGAGTTTTTCTTCCTCCAGTTTCAGCTGTTACCTTCCTACAGTTCAATGCATGCTCCAGTACGTGGGTAATACTTTGAAAAATTGTGTGATCACGATTTTTGGTAAATATTTTTAGGACAGCTATAATCAAGCAGTTTTGGGGTTTTTTTTCTTTTTTTTTTTGGCTTGTTTTTTTTTTTTTAATTATTAAGCTAAATCACATCACCTAGTCAGAAACACTTAATCTCTCATCAAAAAGCATTTTCTCTAATCCACCAGTCCTTCCTGTAGATCTCTTAGGCAACCATTTCCTTATGTTAACCTCCTTTAAAAAACACAGATGTCACTATGTATAAATTCAAAGATAATGCCATAGCATCACTTTTGAACACTACTCTTCTGTAAATACATCCAAGGATCTCCTGAGTGCTTCTGATATCAGCACTAGTATGTTTAATGCTGTTTTATCTGAGATCAAAAATCATATTGCTTTTTTTCAGAGCAAAGAGTAATAGTTAATTTGGTAAACTGCAGTAACACAATAGCAAGGCTCCTTAAAACAACTCTCTGAAGTATTTTTATTAAAATCAATAGGCTGTAATATCCTGTTAAAATACATACTTACCTTTCTTAACTTTTTCACACCAACCATGCTTATTTCTAATTGGTTCATCTTTTTGGAAATCATACTTGATTAAATCAAATGGGAAAAAAAGCTAAAAAAGGGAAGAAGTCATCAGTTACTCATCTACACAGTGACATCTGGTGGCAGCAAATACACATAAGGAAACCTGTACTCCGGTCTTGCTCATCTGAAAGGAGAATGCAGTTTCATTTAAAACTGAAAATACTCTGTATGTAAATTTATGCCATTTCCTGAAGGTAAGCAGCATCAAAACAGGTTTGTAAATGAAGACACAGAACTGTCCATTTGTTAATTTTCTTACAAGTAAGTTATGGGATCTACATCATCAGGGAAAGAACAATGTGAGTCAGCATAGTAGAAACATTATCTCTAGTATTTAAGTGACATTTAATGGTTGGTGGCTGATATGATGTGTTCTTGGGGTCTTCTGGCACTGAAAACAGTTGTCAAGGGAAAGGTCTCACAAAGGAAAATCTGTTTCCTGTTAGGCTTTACTGTTGGATAACTAGCCTCAGCTCTTCCCTCTTGCCTTCTCAGGCTGCAGTATGGTGATGGGAAGTGAGCACCAGCGGTAGGGTACATCCTGCCATGGCTCCAAGCAAACTGAAGGAAAAGGTCCTTCTATCAAAACTAGCAACTGCAACACATTTTTTCCCCTTCTTCTTTCTTCTTCTTTTTTTTTTTTTTTAATATACAGCATGTGACTATTATTCTGCTTTACTTTTCTGCTATGATATGAATCCAAACTGGATCTTTAAGAGACACTTCCTGATACTATTCCCTCATACTGTGTTTGCAGTGGTTCAAATAGTCTCTTTATTATTCTAAAGAGACATTAAGAATAGCTTAAAATAATGCATCATACAGAGTAGTATTTTGACAAGATACAGTTTTTGAGCTCTGAAAGAATGAAGAATTATTTCAAGTTGTTAAAAACACTCAGAAACTGTAATTCAGTATCTGAGAGACTATTATTATACATAACTATACTGTGTTGTATACAACTTCTTTTGCCTACAACTTCAGAATATTAACGAGGTGTATTCCAATTAGGTTTCTGAAATTATCATCATGAAAACATATAATTAAAAGAAAAAAAACACATCTTGTATTAAATATGCATAATGGAACTATGCATAGTCTGTGCAAACAGCTGTGCCTGCAGAGAAGTCTTTTCCAAGCTAAATAATTCTGTGATTCTAAGCAGCTTGCTTTTCACATTAAATACTAGAAAATGAAAGCCCCACAGCAAAGTACTTAGTCTGGGCACAGACTAACATTTGGTTCGCCTCATTATTTAAATTCTAATGGGACAAGGACCTGAGCTGTTGAAGCATTACCATATTATTTTCACAGAGTACTGCATGCAACATTCATCATTTTAATCTACATCTTACTCTCTGAAGCACAAAATAATGTAGCAAACAAAAAGCATCATTTAGCAAGCTGAAACTGAAAGTGCATTAATGTGCAACATTGTCTACTACTATGCTGCTCAGATGTTATCTAATACCAGCTTCCCTCACCTATTTTATTTTTAATTGATTGGAAATATGTGAATTTAAATATTGTTTTGAAAGTAGTTTTGACATTCCTAGCATTTCAACTTGCAGAGAATGCTCAGAGAATCTTTACCAGAAAATAGAGATCACAAGCTTTTTATTACTGGTTGTAGAGATGAAGTATTTTTGAATTCTCATGGAGAATATCAGTTTCAAAAACAAAGCATTACATGTACTAGATTTAGTTTCAAGCATCTTTAAAAACTGAAATGTAAGAAAAAAAATGGAACACAGTGTCATCACATCTTAGAGAGAGTTTTAAAAATATGCTTGAAATGCCTTATTTATGCTGTAAAAAGCAGAGGCATAGGTACTCCACACAACTTTGTGAGCCAAAGTAAACAAAACTAAGAAACAAATATTTTAAGCTATGTTTGATATTAACTGAATCATAACATGTAAGAATATAATACTTTAGAAAACACTTGTACTTTAGATTATTTTTGCTCAAAATTAGTCAAAGGAGAAGAAACATTAATTTTCATTGGCCAAGGAACTTAGGAGCATCCATTGCTTGGATTTACACATCGGTATTCTTCCTTTAAACCATTTTCCAGGATTTTAAAATTTGTTTAAAACTAACTTTGTTTATTTTTAAACAAAATAATTTGTCTTCTGGCACAAGTTCTGTGACTGCATGAAGAAGTGCATAATACTAATTCTAAACAGCTGTGTGAAAGCCATCTTTTATGTTGAAATTATTTAAGATTTGTTATAAGATCTAAATGTTTCTCAGCTCAAAGTTGATTTTTATCTACACAGTTTTGTGTAAGAGATTTGGATTCATGTGATATTTTGAGTATGTTTGCTTAAAATAATGAGAAATTACATTTACAAATAAAGTTTGGGTGGTTTTTTTTGTTTGTTTTTTTGGTTTGGTTGGTTTGGGGTTTTTTTTTTGTTTGTGTTTTTTTTTTTTTTTTTTGTTTACATAATGTTTTTCAGGTGAGCATGGCCTGGGTTATTTTTAGCCCTTCTTATAAGCTTCCTTGGATCTCATTAATCCCAAGCTGCCTTGTTGTCTGTCATCACTCAGAATTTATTTCAGTATAAGAAAGCGATTTATATATTGATAGGCACAGCTGAGGGTCTTCAAGCGGGTCTTCAAGACTTTTCCCATATCACATCTATATAAATACACACATAATGTACGTCATATATAACACAATTGATTATTAACATTACCTAGACATATGTATGTCAGATGTAAAGATTAAACAGTAATTTATTATATTACTGTGTTAATCAAGACATTGTAATTTTTGTAAAACATTTTAAGTTTCACCAGCTGAAAAGCTATTCAGAGGCTTCTACTTTTCTGTTCATTGACTCTATGTAAACATCTTTATTGAAAGATTTATTCATATTCTACAGGGAGGCTTTAAAGCACATGAACCAATCCCTCTTATATAAAGAGCACAGTGTGAAAAGAAAGAAGTGCAAACAAGAGCATTGCTTTTAGTTAACATCTTAAAAACAGTGACTTCTGCCAACTGCTGTAGCATTCATCTGTTTCTTTGTATTACCTTATGTCTTCCAATATTTTTATAAAAATAAATGTGTTCTGTAGAACCTTAATATTTATCACAAGCATCTATCCCCAGTCCCTAGCAGTTACTGGTAGAAAAGTTTTTTGCTCACTCAGAGCTCAGGTTGCCTCTTAAAGCTGTAATTTTTGTATTGCACCTCTACAAACTGCGCCATTGTCACTATCTACAACAGAATGCACTCCTATTTTTTTTCCTTTCCTCCCACCCTACCCCCTCACTAAAAATGTTATACTTTGAAACTTTCTGCTATTATTCCCTCTATATTCCCAACACCTCTATCTACAGGGCTTTGTACTGCATTTACTTTGTTGCAAGCTGTGCAATTATGCTGTAGGAAGAGAGCAAGTTTCTTCCTTCTCTTTCAGTATTTCACATGTATGAACACACAAACCTATTTTTCCCACTTTCTCAGTTCTGTTTCTTCCTGTTCTAGAAACAGGTGTTCAGGAAATCCCTAGAAAGCATGTTAAAGGTTAACTCATGTTTTCCTGCCTGTCAAGAGAATGTTCCAAAAGATGTTGTAGCATTTATTTGAAGAAACAACAAATGTTAAGGGATTGGATTGCTGGGCCTTGTCTGTGCCACTGTCTGCTTTACAGCAGGAGACAGATTTTCTTTCCAACCTCAGGAAAGGTTTTTCACAAGTCAACAAATCAGAAATTATGATGCTCTCCTTTACATATCACTAGTTGTCAGTGGATGTCATTTAGACTGAAGTAAAACAAATAACAGCTACACGTTAGAAGGCATTATTTAGTAACCTGTAAGCTGCAAAATGTATTAGAAAACCTCCCAGAAAAAATGCCTGAAATAAGTAAAAATGAACTTATGTATGGCATTACAATATGCATTTAGTGTCACATGCAAAATTCCCACATAACTTGATTAAAAATACAGATGATTAAATAAATATGCAGGTAGTTTCAATTTTAACCTTTATCTGCTGTAGACTTCACAAGGTATTTCCAAAAGGTTAATGACTTACGACAAAAATCCGCCCAAAGTTCTGTCATACTGAAAACAAGTTTACTTGAGTTTGGAATACATGCAAAATCTTGTAATATTATAAGGCATCAGGCTTAGAAAAGTCTGAAACAAAAATTAACCTCAGCTGTAAGGCTCCTGGTTCACTTACTACTCCCTGAATTCCAGATGTCTGATTTCTGGCAGCAGTTCTGGACCCTTCTGGAAATTGCCAACAGCATTGGATGGTCACTGAATGGAGCATCAGACATGTAGGACAGAGAATCAGTGGAATCAGCTGCTTAAATTCCTGAGCTCTCTGTGGTTTCTGAGCAACACACCAGCTCTTGTGGTGCTTTCTGAGTGGTTCCAGACTACTCACTGTAGTCTGAGTTTCTGTACAAGAAATGAAGGATTCCTCTGGCCCCAGTGTGTAAAGCAGTCTGTGGAGTGACTGTACTGTGGTGATGGAGTATTGAAGCTGAGACCCCTGTAATATATGCTGCCTAGAAACCTATTTGCATGGCATCAGAAGATACCTCCATTGTATTTCCAAAGAATGGTTTTTCATTACTCATTTAAGAAGTTTTGTCAGGACATTTTGCTATCAGTTCTCCTAAGGAGCACAAATGTCATTTAAGTCAACAGGATTTGTATACGGATAGGTGTCCCTCAATTTGAAATTCTAGGCAATGCACAAGGTACTATTTATTTCAAGAAGAGTAAAAACTGGCATAAATAGCAACATAATGATAAGTAGGCACTCTCCTTTCAAAAAGGCTAGACATCTTTCATATTATTAGCTAAAGGTTGGGACATGTGTTACTTTGTTTGTGACTTTCAAATAATTTAAAAGATTGTCCTTACAGCATCAAAAAGAAAAAGTCCATCTGTGAATTTCAAGCATAAATAAATTCTTCATTTACTCAGAAGGATGGAAGAAAGTCATAATGTGTGATATAAATAACATGTAATCCTCCTCCCCAAAATATATGACTGCCATTTTCAAAGCTGATTAAATACAGAATGGGTTTCAGTAGCCTAGAACACAGCAAACACCTACTGTTGACTGTAGATAAAGGGGTATAGCATTTTAAAATTAATAATCTTGCCAAGTATTCTCTGTCACAATACTTCAACAGTAATTATATATGTTTTGTGTTATCTTTAACATTTCTAAATACTGATACAGGCTAGATGTAGTTTGCCTCTAGGTATAAAATATCTATTAAATTTGTACCTGTCTATATGCTACTGTATGTAATTATTACAATATATTAATTATTATTATTTCCCATTTATGCCAAATATTTACAAAGCAGAATGCAATACAAACATACTATATAAACACATCTCTAACTATAACTTGTAGAACAGTAAATCAGAATAGGAAATTTGTAGTCTTATTTCAGCCGTGAGGAGTTCTTAGGTATTAAAATAAATCCAACTTCTTCTTTTGTCCTCTAATGTAGTAGACACCTGAAACTATACTTGGCAACTGTCAGATTACTCAAAACTTTCAGAAGAGAGCCAAAGCCTTTTTGACTCTTGTGAACTCTATAAAAAATCTGTGTTTCTGCTGAGTGTACAACTGGGTTGGGTGCCTAGATTTTACAGAGGGTCAACTAATTTGCAAAAACCAAGCTAGAAAATTTGTCTTGGACTTATGACTGCACTACAACTAAGAAACACAATTTTTCAGCACTCCTACTAAGCAGAATGTAAATAAATAGTCACCTTATAGAAGAAATTGGTGCGCCCAACAGATCCAATTTTTCCTGTGTGGTTCATGAAACAAATGTTTCCTTCAGTAGCACCATAGAACTCACAGATCTTAACAGCACCAAATCTGTCCAAAAATTCCCTCCATACATCATTTCTTACTCCATTTCCAACTGCTAGTCGGACTTTGTGATTTTTTTCTCCTTCCTTCTGTTAAAAAAAGGGAAAAAAAAATATAATATACTGATAACTGCATTTTATTGGTGCATACATGGCAGGAAAAACGTACCTTCTTCAGAATACATCCAGTAAAAAAAAAAGAAAACATAACACTCAAGAAGTTAAAGAAAGCTGGCATAGCTGGTGGACAGCTGCAAAGCAGTAAGCTGCAATCTAAAACCTATTATCTTGTTGAACAAAAAATTATTTCCTGAAAAAAACACTACAATGATTTATATAAACATGTCCATATTTTAAAAGTTGTGTTGTCTCACTCTATTTCTCCCCAGAGGAATTAAAAAATTGGGAAGAACAGAGAAAGATGTGAATTATTTCTGTCATGGGAATAAAGTCAGAAGAGATTAATAGTTACTTTCTTCTGTCTTCAGACTGATTATGAGGAAACAATCAGATTTCACACACTTGTAAAATATGTTCCTTCCCACATATTGCATATGAGTCATTTTCCGTACTTTTTTCAATATTAAGACTCCAATGGTTTTGTTCAATGTTACTGGAATACATTATTTCTTAGTGATCTTGAGTCTTTAGTGTTGTCAGGTCCCGTGTTTACCATAACAAACACAATAGTATGTATCCAAATCAGAAAGATGTTCTAATTTTATTTGTACATTTCCAAACATTGAGATTGCATGGATGACCTTTAGAGCGCAATCATATTTAAGCTGAAGTACCAGAAGGCAAAACATCTATACTGTTTGGATTTGTTTGGGTTTATTCTCTTTTAATTTCACCTAGTTTAAACTACGACTCCCTTTTCGATCATTTCAAGTTGCAATACAGAATACTCTAGAAGGGAGAGAGCTCAAAATAAACATAGGTACAGTTTATTACCACATACTTTCAGAATCGCATGGCACTCTGCCACTGCAACTGTCACTATACACCTCTATCTACCTATACTCACATACATATGCAAACACCTCTCTGTATACAAATGCACACATCTGCACATGTTCACATTCTTTTCAAGCATTCATATATGTATACATTCGCATACATATACTATAGAAAACAGAGTTTCTATTTTCTACTTTTCTATTATGCCCCTCCCCACTCCCCACCAAACCAGTGTGAATTAGTTATGGCTTTATAGTAAAAATCCATCTGAACACCTTTAGTCTCATATAAAATCACAGTAAATTATTTTTGCAAAGAGATCTGGTCAGCTGAGTGAAACAGGAATCTTTTGGACAATTTGGATATCAAAACCAGTAAAGCATCTACTGACTAGATAGCAGTGTTCCTCTAAGGCTTATGTCTTGGATGAATTAGATTTTTCATGAGCATGTGAATTATTCCTACTGTAACAAAAAAATTGCAAACAAAATGGAATTTTAGGCTCCTCCAAATCACAAAGACCACTATGTTTTCTTCCTTCTTCAAAATCAGTAAGTCACAAAAAGATAAAAATGTATTCATTAATCTTTAGAGTCTTCCTTCTGCAAAGTTCCCTTGCTGAAATGATTCAGCAAGGAAAGTACCTATTTCACTAGATGCAGGTAGGTGTCGGCAGAATACAATCTGAGGCATAATCCTGCAATTTTACCTCAAGACTACATCATTCACCCTCCTCCCCTGGTCTCTAACAATTCTGTTTCTACAAGAACCCAATTCCTGCTTTTTCTCTTCTATCTTTAGATGTGAAAGTAATTTCTAAGCACATACTTCACTGAATTAATGCTAAATCATTATTAAAAAGTGCTGCATTACACAACACTAAAATCTGACATGGATGTAGCCTGGAACAAAGTATCCAAAGTGGTTTGTTTTTTCAACTTCAGACACAGTATCACAATGAACCAGTGTAGATTTAGGTTTTTACATACTTGAAATAATAATATCTGTTATATATTAAAATTCATCATATTGTCAATGAACAACGGTTTTTTTTTACACTGAAATGCTTCCGTGTTACTTTGAACTTAATTAGGAAAGCTTTTAATGTTTTTTTTTCTTCCTCCACAAAATTGTTCACCATTTTTAGAATATTTCTGTCAGCTCAATATAAAATTCAAAGTGGGTTATTTTCCTTGCAATTTCAATGCTAAACTGAAACGAAATGTTAAACTGAAATGTGCCCATAGCCAAACTGCAATTATCTCTTGCTGATGCCACCGAATTATTCAAATACACCGCCTCTGCTAAGATACAAAAAACAGCTCAAGAGATACTTTCAAGGAAATTCTTTGTTCCATAATGAACAGAAAAGACAAACATATGCATATACATACACACAGTAGTTGAGTCTTTCATCAGGCTAGGAACATTCAAAACCCCTAGAGACCAAGCTAGTAAAAAAACTTTGCTTCTACTATTTTTACTTTAAGAAAAATAAAAGCATTGATAACTGTTTGCTGAAAAGATAGGTTTTCTCCTAGTCTAGTTCACCTTCTAGGACGAACCAGAAGACAGTGGCCTACATGGATTATAGTGCTTGGGATTTTTTCCCAAAAGAACAAATACCATATCATATAAAAGTGCAGTAATATCAGTTCCTCACATTATTTTGGCTGGTTTATATTAATACAGCAGAAAGTTGTTTCTCTAGTGGAAAAGAAGCAGAGTAGTCCTGAGAGGACAACATCATCCCACTTTGCTTGCAATGTTAACACCTATCATCAATAATACAATGTAAAACAACTTCACTTTAGGAAGGGATGCTGCCACAGCAGTCAGGCTTTTTGCAAAAATACGAAGAAGGTGTATGGTGTTATCAAAAACTGGTCACAGAAAGCAGATTTCTTAAAAGGTAGAGGAGTAAATCACTTCTTCACAACTAAGGTAGATCCACTGTTAGATTGCATTGCTGCAGCTGCTGCATTTGTGATTTAGTCACCCCCCTATACCTGTCTGTCAATGCAAGATTCCCTGAAGAGTACTGCAGGGCTTTCTGATAAAGACATGAAAACTGTCATGAATTTAGCAGTCTTTTCAACTGTAAGAATGAAAATTGTATGTAATTTCATCTCCTGGCAGGTTTAATAACTATGAAGAAAATTATTAAAATTAGGGAAAATTCAAGCAGTGAGTTTTACTCACATTAGTTTTATATGTGAGTAAATTAATATAGAAATATTTTATCTATTTTTATCTTTTTTATAATTAATATATGACATTAGTTCATGTTATCTTTATGTGTAACTAACTTCCAGTGTAAAGTGACCCACAGTAAATAAAACAGAGTTAGCCATTCTAACATCTGTCATCTGTTGTTAACATCAAACCTCGGCACATATATTATTGTCCAGATCACTGCTGAAGTCCAGCTCTTAGGGCAGGCATGTTGGTATCCATGGGCATGGTGGCTGAATAGTTAATGGAGTAAATCAAATGCTGCAAGTAGTAGAAGAGAAGGAAAAGAGATGATAATTCAACCAAATTACAAAAACAGGATTGAATGATGAATACTTTGCGTCCGAATGAAAAAAGAAATAAAATAAATATGCAGAAATTCATGCTTTAAACTGACTAGACCAAATAGGCTTTGAACTTCTGCCATTTTCAGATGGCATTTCATTTACCTTTGGTACTATAAATGAAGGAGTATAAGGAATTCCAAGGAGTCGCTTATACATCTCTCTCTACTCCAGCAGAAAAGCTCTGCTATCCCTGTGCCATTCTTGACACCTGATCAAGCTGTGGCATGTCAGCCAGCTGCCCTGCAACAGTTGGTATGCAGCAATTGTGTGCATGCGTATTCTTAGCCCACTGCAAAAACACTGTACCAAATTAACACCTCCTACGCTAAAAGCTGTATTTCCTCACAAAATCTCCTTTACAAAGGCCTCGGTGCCTTATCCTGGTCACCTACCACAAATAAGTTCAAGCTGCACGTCCTCTGACAATTCAGTTATGATTTGTGTTTCTGAATTGACTAATAGCTCTCCACTGATAGTTAGGACAAGAGATTTTAGACCAACAGAAAGTTGTAACATCTTCCCAATGTTTCCAAAAATGTCTATTTATTTTCCTGCACTTTGATTTTATTTTCTTAATTCAAAGTGAATCTTAAATAAGGGGGTTCAGTTTGCATCCACTTATTTCTAACAATAAAGGTGAAGCACTTTTTCATACCTTTTTCATTGACATCAATGCATTAATATGCAAGAATAGTTCTCACCATACACCTGGAATTTTTTTTTCCATTCGTTCTGCCAAGATCTTTGAACTGTGTACCAAACATCTGCACACATCATAAATCAGTTTGACACAATATGTCTCCATCTCGCCTGCTTGTTTCTTACATATATTAACTAACTGACAAGTCAAGATCTGCCTTACTACATTAAACACAACATTCCTGGGATTTTTCATCCAGTAGTCTTTTCTCCTTAAATGCTCTCAATAAACGACTTGGACTATCTACGTGATTAAGTTGTTGGTGAATGCCTCTTAAGAGTGTTATCAGCAGTACACTAACTGATGCAGGAAGGATTCATGATTGCAGCTACAAAAAATGTGCCGCATTTAAAGCAGCTGCTTCAAACAAACACAAGAAAACGAGTTCATTGCCCCGCTTTTATTATTTCTGCATAATGAATATTGTCATGGTTTGACACTGGCTCAATGCCATTCCCCCCCATGAAAATCCCTGGTGTCTGCCGTGAGATTTTTGACCAGGAATAAGAAAAAGTAGGCTCTTGCTTAAAAAAGGAATAAAAGTTTATTAACTAAACTACAGAAACAATTACTAAACTACACACAAAAGGAAAAGGAAAAAAAACCAAGGAAAATGAAAACCTCACAAAAAGACTCTCCTCCTCCTCCCCCCTAAATTCCCAATACATCACATCTTCCCAAAAATCATCAATTCTTGATCTGGCACCACCCTTTGAATACTCAGTCCACCAAGAGGAGAAGGAGTCTTTCTTGGTGCCATAGGCTTCCCCTGGAAACACCGCTGAAACCTTTTGTGTTTCCACGTCACTCTGGACCCCTCGGAGATAAATTCTGCCACCGTGACCTCTTCCTTCCAAGTGTAATGCTCTCACCATTACACATGGACCAAAGCTGCTTCTAGGGTTTTCCTTTTAAGGATGCTTTGTCCAATTCCAGAACAGCACAGTCTCTCACCTTTGGGATACCAGTCCCTCCCATATTTATACACCCCCTGGGGCCGAGGGGTACCCACACTGAAACTTGGCTCTGGGACGTTGCTTCCCCCTAAATGCAGTCTCTGTATCACAGGAAGAAAAACTGGTTCTGTCCATGGCTACACATGAAAAGTCCAGCCAAAAGGCCCCTCCATCATTCCCCCCTCACTCAAGAGTCTTCTCCACTTGCTTTGTGGCCCAGTCCCTTCTTATCTCACCCCTTATTTCTCTGCTCATTCGGCTTCAGGAGGATCAGCATTTGTAAGGTTTCTGGTATGCAAGAAAAGGGTTAAAAGGTCTCTGCTCTCTGTGGCTCTCCCAGACTCCCACGAACTCCCACTGCTGCCCTGCTGGGCCCTTTCGCCCGCACCCCCCCTCTCCTTCTCAGTCGGCCGCTCTCCCTCTCTCTCTCTCTCTCTCTCTCTCTGCCGGGGAGGGAACAGCTGCCCGATGTCTCTTGGGGTCTTGGGGTTCTCCACCCTTCCATGCTCAGGGGCCTCTTCACTCCCACCTCGGTCCAGACCCAGGCCTACCGCGTGGGCTGCCCCTCCCAGCCCAGCAGCCGCGCCGGACGGGGGAGAGCTCTGATCTCTGTCCCTCCCAAGTCCCAAGAGGGCGGCAGGGGAGCAGCTCCGGCCTTTTAACCAGTCTGTGCTCTCAGAGGTGGAACCAAAATTTCAGTGGTCAAACTCAGTGCTAATGTTAAAACCTGAGCAGTCATTGGCCTCTGACCCCACAGCATCCCAGAAATCCTGTTTCCGGATCAAACCATCACAAATATCCAAATGGGGAGAAGCAAAGATAATTCAAGGAAAGGAAGCATGAATTGTTCTCCGTATCATGGCCTTGATGAAACTGAAAGCAATCTCAGTGCCTGAGAATGCAAACATCTGTTAAATATAAAATATGATAAGGCAGATGACACAGGATTTGCATTCAAGTATTTACATGGTGTGTATGTAACAATACATTCACCAGTTCCTCTATTGATACATTAGCCCTGAAAAAGGGGCATCAGGTAGTTTATTAGACTGTAAGATGGGAGATACTTTACTATTTACAGATATATTTTTCAAGATGCACATCCATGTTCATTATTTAGTAATGCCTAATCATAAACTGCAACTAGATTTTTTGAGTAATACACATACCCAAATTTAAAAATACAAATAAAAGAAAGAGGAAAAGGAAAGTGTGTGAAGAGATGCACCATAAGAAAGGCCAATAAAAGCAGGAAAAGAACAGATCTTTCTAGTTCAGAAACTGGTTGCTTGCTATTTAATATAGCTCATTCTCACCACATTTTTAATAATCAATCTCCTGATAATCTATTAGAATTATATTCTAAAAGAAGCTTTCTTCAATTAGCTTCAAAGAGGAAATGTTTTGTTTAATTGTATTCCCATCTCCTCAGAAACAAAAAAAAAAAAATCACTTTTGTGTGTGTTCCACCCAGTAATATGAAGTAGATAATTGTATTTTTGGTGATTGTCCCAGGAGCACACCAGTCAAAACAAATCACACAAAACTTTTCAAAGGTCAGTTCAGAGAATTAAAGTGCATACAGATCATTTCTTGTGGTGCATGTCACACACACTCTTCTGTGAGCAATATGAAGCTTCCTTTTGTGAAAGCATGGCTGTGATTTCCAGGCTTTAATATAAGCACATTTTTTGCATGACTCCACTTGTTTAACCCAAAAGACAAGTCTAGGAAAAACTGGAAGGAGAGAAATTGGTCAAGTTGTATGACCTCTTAGGTCATGATCCACCATGCTAGATTCAGTAGCTGATGTTCTAACTAGCCTTCAGTGTTGTTTGTATATAAATAACTAATGCTTCCTAAGACATCACAGAAACAATTTTCCACAAAGAACACCTCAAAACCTTTTACCATTATTACTGGGGAGGATGAGAAAACAGACACAGGATCATCTGTGGGTACCAAGAGAGGTATGCCAGAATCTGTAAGTTATCAGAAGACAGTAAGAAAAATAGGTGGGTTTATAATCAGTTTTAAAGCCATTTTTCAAAAATAATACTGTTGTTGTAGTTATGGCAGTTGAAAACAAGATGTTTGCTGTGACATACAGTCTGTTCTTCATAAGGTCAAATGATACAGTCTAGAGAGAAAAAACATAAGCTTCCAAATCTCGTGGCCTTTTCTAAGTTTTAATTTAAGATGTGCTGGATATGTTCTTAGTCTAAAAGTTATATTTTCTCTAACAGTATGTACAAACAATGCTCAATTTTATTTTAGGCACTGCTGATACTGCAGTAAGAAATACTTAGATTAAGAATGGTATCTTATGACACATGCAGATGGTTTCAGTTTTTTTTTTAAAGGATAGGTCACTACAAGAATAAACAAATTGCAAAATTCACCCCTATAAATTAAATTTTAATGACACATACAGATTCTTAGAAGCCTTCCCCCAGATGTGGCTGTTTGCAACTGTGTCACATTACTGGTTTAGGATATTCAATAAAATATTTATGTCAAAAACTTGCAAGGGGCTTAACACATTTCCACTCCACATTTTACGGATATCAGAAAGAACAATTTCCAGTACCAAGCATAAATTAAACTAAACTTTAATGGGAAATAAAATGTGATTACAAGTAAAACCTGCATTTTAGAAAAGTGCCTAGTGACTAATTTCTCCTTGCTTATGTGACCATTAAATTCCCTTCCTTTAAGGAAAACTGCTTCTTGGTGAGAGACAGTGCTATCCAACTACATAAACCCCATCCTTACATCACTTTCCACAATACTTTAGTCAACTGCAGGGAAATAAATATTCATCCTGTTTTCTTATCCCAGTAGCACTGAATTCCTTATTTTCACCTTTTAGACTGCTACTGTTCCAACACAGAGGAGTTTTAACACAATAAATCCTAAGCATCTCCTCTGAAGCAATTTCAGAGAGCTTAATCCTATCCAAAGAACCCGTGGCCAAACTGTATCTAGTAGAGAGACTGTCTTGCCTCAGCTTAACAAAACAAAGTCTGAAAGCTGATAAGCATGGTCTTATACACTTAGGTAACCCGAAGGAAATAAGAAATATTGCCTGTGCCAGAGGATAACACTGTCTCAATACCAAGTGGACATAAAACAGGACACATATTAAATGGGAAATTGTAAGCAATGATACAATTATTTGTGACACAGACTTTGAATAGAAGCAGAAGTGAGCTCTGGTTTTAATAGAGAGTTTACCTAATTCATGCAAGGTATCACAAATCATACAAATACTGTCATACTGCATCACAGCTTACAAAAGCAGAAAACATGACATAATGGTTAAGGACACTGATTTCTAATCTCTGTTTGTAACACTTTTCAGGATGCAGGTTTTCTTTACAGAAAAGCAGGAAAGAGATGCTGCATTACCATTCCCATCTTTCCGAAGGCTTCAGGATACAATGCATTATTAAATAGATCATTACATCAAATTTGAAAAAATTCTGCAACTGCCTTTGGAAGGTTTCGCTTACAGTTCAGATGCTAAAATTTAAATTAGCTGCGAGTGTCTAAGGAAAATGTATCCACGGATTAGTAGAGAAGCATTTCCAAGGCTTTTGCTAAGACACAATACAGGGAGCTCTGCTATGCCACGCTTTTGTAGTTTTTCAGATCACTGTTAATAGAGACTTTGAGCAATGTCAGCCAGCAAGACCAGTTTATCAATTTTCTGAATATTCTTCTTCACTGGAGTAGTCATGCTTGTATCTTACAGATGGATCCATTTTGTAGCTACTGATGGCTATTAGCCATCAATGCTGGTCATTGTATTTTCCTACGATCAAAATGCTGCAGAAGTGGTGTTTGGAAGAGGGCAGGCATGAGGATTACTCACTTGGAAAGCCAGCAAAATCTATAAATGTCACATAAAGCCAGATCTTTTTGTACTTGTACCTAAGGAAAAAAGACAACTTCCTTTTCTAACAAATGTTCTTTGCAGACAACAGATTACTAAACCAAACTGGATACAGAATAACCTCAGAAAAATTTGCTGCAAGAGTCTTCAAGAACTTTTGCAGATGTGAGTGGGAGGCAGAACGATGAAACAAGACAAAACCAATAGGGAAAGCTCAGCCAAGAGCCTACATGCTACCACAGAGACTTGCCCAAAGTTCAATTCAGAATTTATGAACTTCAAGGCCACAGCATGGACTCCAACTGTAAACAATATACAATTTATTTCAAGTTTAGTGTTAAAGAAACAAATTAAGAAAATAAGGTAATTGCTATGGATTTTATCTGGGTTGATTAGAAGGGCTTTGTAGCACTCTAATCTCACAAACACTGCCCACATAATATCCTGACAGAACTTCAAAATGCACCATATCTTTCTCATGCTGCTAGCATACATAATACTTCTACATTAATGAAACTTAAATAGGGAATCCAACTTAGGCAATTATTTTGCTTACTTGAAAACTAAGAGTAAATTGCATAAGATATTTTGAAACCTTCCACTTATTTGTGTGAACATGTTTCTCTTCCAGTTTTAACATGACAGATACTTAATATTTCTCTTCAAGTACCTAGCTGTCAAACTGATTTGTTTTATAATTTGAATTTTTCTTGAGGAGGCTTAGCAAGCAAGCAAAAACAAAACAAAACCCTGTAGCCTCACAGAAGAAAGAGTTTAGATATGCCAGCTCCTAGAAAGTATGCACATAAATTAACAAATAGAATATTTATACGGTTAATGAATAGTTAATGATTATATAACCACTGTATGCAGTATATAAATAGTTAAGGATGGTATAAATGACTTTATTTGCACAATTTAAAATTGCTTTTACTTCACAGTGGCTTGGTAAAGATTGAAAACTAGAAGAGTTTGTTTCAGAAATTAAGTATATTAATCTATAATTTGTGCTTTAACATAAAAAAGGAGTGGGAAAAGAAGTCACGCTCTCCCTGTAGAGTAAAAGAATAGAAAAAGGGAATAATTAATATCTCAGACTGCACACAGAGCAGAAGTTATGAAGTTTTGGTGAGTAGGGAAATGACATTATGGCAATCAAGTTAGCCTACAATGAAGAAAAGAACCCCACAATTTATAAAAACTATGCCTCCCCAAAGCCTTGATTTTTTCTTATGATTTATAACTTGATTTCTTTTTGTTATCAACTAAGTTTTTGCTTCTTTTACTAGAAATTTAAAATCCCCCAAATAAATAAAAATTAAAAACAAACAAAATCCCAAGACATAACCCCCACAAAAAGAAACAAAAAACAAACAAACAAATAAAAAACCCCAAACAAACAAACAAAAAACCCCCAAACAAACAAACAAAAAACACCAAACCACAAAAAAACAATCAGAACGGGTATCATTATTCTGGTTTCTCATCAGCACCAGTGGTCTTCACCAGGCCATCATCCATGCTCCCTTTAATTCAAGAACTTCTACTTTACTGGGGCACACATGGATAGAGCAGATCCATGACCCACAACTACATTGCTTAAATACACATTTGAAAATTTTCCTCAGGGAAAAGCAATCCAATGACCTTTTCCATTCTTTGTTCAGCAACTCTGATATTAATGCAAATTATAATTCTTTTGGTAAACAAGACTGATTTGCATTCTCTTATTTTAGAATACTCCTTAAGGATGATGTTAATAATTTTCAAATTAAATACTTTGAGTTACTGGTACCTTTTTCTAAGAGATGAGTCATTTTAATAAAATTCACTGAAAAGGAAATAAACCACTGACTATTTTTTTGAAATAACAAAATGAAATTATGATAGTGACAAAGGGAGGCTTTTCAAAGAGATAACAGCTGCACTGCATCCAACTTCTGTAGATTTTCACAAAACTCTTTCTGTTCTGCTAAATATTTGTTGTCTAGAATAGTTCTATAATTGGGGAAAAAAAGCAAATTGTTCACTTTGAACAAAAAGCTGCTAACCTAGACCAAGCCCCCTCTACGTTTAAAAATATTATTTAGATGGTCTCAGAATATGCACATTTCATAAAACAAAACATAGTGTACAAAACGTGAGACCTCTGACACAAACAGGTACCAAGAAAAGAGTCCTGAAAATTCAGAAGAGGCATTGAAAAGTACTCCTGTTTTTTTGAACCTACCTTGCAAAATTCCATGAAACAGCACTTTATCACAAATGATACTGAACCAGTTTTTAGTGTAAAAATTGTTCCTTATAAAACTTTTAGTGTATCTTCATGATTCAAGCCATTCTTTTTATTAAGCATCTACATATCACCACATATCACCGCAGAACCCCATATAAAAGGAAGGGCAGAAGTACATGCCCAATACAGCTTGATTTCCCTTTTAGCATACCCACATGAAGAAAAATAAAGGTATGACAGAGAAATAGGCGTGACTTGGATTCCACTCACCACTGGCTGATTGCAAAGGTAACGGCAGAGTTCTCCAATGTACTGGATGACAGTCACATTGTACCTTCTGCAGTCATTCCAAAACTGACTAGCTGAGAACTTCTTTTTTAACACACAGGTTGCACCTTTATGGAAACAGTAGGGAAAATGAAATTAGGCAATTGCTCCATGTGGCAGCTTAGCCATAAAACAGATCATCTCAGGAACTAAGAGAGCCTTGTCCAGAGCACTATGCGGTATTTTAAATCAGCCTCCTGGCTGAGACAGCAATGTAATAAAAACAAGTCAGCTTCTCTTCTTAAAACCCTGTTGGTGTTGTAACATATTTTAAGAGTGTAACCTGAACTCTTGTGTTCAAGCGTTTAACTGAAAATACCCAGAAGATTCAGGCTGATCAGTAAATCATGTGAGTATCCCTGAAGCCTTATTTCTCAAGAAAGTATTCATTAATGCAGATTCAGATTGTATTATTAACCCATAATACAATGATCTTTCCCTTGCTCTGACTTGAACTTGGCGCATAAGGAAGCAAAGTATTTGCCTGTGGAGTTCTAAATAAATCTTTTATAAAAGAGCCACTGAGGACACCTATATTGTCTCAGTAATACATCTGATTTTTTGCCAGTGTTAAAACAGTACACAAATCAAATGGATAAGTTAAGGGATTTAAAAATACATGACAAAGATTGCACAGTCTGTAGTAGTCAATATATTTGTCAATATTTTAAGTTCAACATACATTTTAATTCTATTCTACTGTACAATGCTTAGTCACATATACACTAATGCACCATACACACTGCCAAAATATTTTATATGTCCTTAACCTCCTTTTGAGCTAAATATGAAGAAGTTGAAACATTTGTGATGCAAATTTTAACTAATTCTTCACCACAAAGAGAGCTTGTAGAGATCACTTGTTAGTACAAAATATCCCCTCTCCCCAAAATACACAGCTATTCCAAAAAAGAATACTCACTGAATTTGAGCAAAGCATTAGCTTTCCTAGGGGTAGTGAACCTAAGCATGTTTTAGACATTTTTATATTAACTCTCTATTAACAACAAAAGCAAACAAGCCTTACCCAGCTGAATGCATCCACCAATGCCAAGAAGAGAAGCTGCACTGTGATAAAGGGGCAGAGTAATATAAATGATGTCTTCTGAAGTAGCACCAAAAGCCCACAGTCCAGCAGCTCCTTTAAGAATCTGTAAATGACTAATGACTGCTGCCTTTGGAAGACCTGTAATAAAATCAAAATAATGCATTAAAGCATTTCTTAAAGGGAATCTGTATGAAGTCTCTAAAATCATAAAATAGTCAATTTTTACTTCTGCCATCAAATTGTCAACCATCTTTTTAGATGGCCATAAATAGACAATTGGCTGTTTCATATAATATTGCATGTTTATATACACATAAAGATTAGCCAGTTTGTAACCTCATCTCTTTGCTATTTAGTTTGATGTCACATTCATTCAAATAAGTGGAAACATGAAGAAACTCACTGGTTTGCTGCTAGCAAATTATATAAAGCAAGAAGGGACAAAAAATGTACTGTAGATACTTTTAACATAAAGGGCATCACACCAGATCTTGTTCAGGCAAGAGTCATAGCGATTGTAAGGCAAATGAGAATGGTGTGGGATCTACATGGAGTAGGTCACACAGTGGGTGCTTATCTAAGAATCATACATCTTCCTATTTGTTTTGGAACTCTATGAAGTCTATGATGAATTAACAAAAAAGAAAAAATCTGTGAGAAGACCACATCTGTTAGGTTCTTCTGAAAGAGTTTCTTCAAGTTCAGCACAGCACTTCTCTTCAGCAAGATGCAGACTCACAGGCAAGGGCTTCTTGTGCTTATACTCTCGTAACTATTAATCTGAGTAGGGGGTGTGATCTTGCATAATATATGTGTTCTCAAACACACACACAGATTTCAGGCTGAGTCAGGCTGATGATGAACAGTGAGAACAGTTCAATACTTCAAAAAATATAATGATTCATAAATTTTTCTCACCTATTCTTGCAATGCCATTGTTCATTTGAAGACATAGCTAGAGCTGGAAGTATAATCTGTGGAGAGCTGAGCTACCCTCCAGGCTATTCCACTTTTTTACACTTAAGTGAAAAGGGAATATGCCTAGGTTGCCAATAAATTGCTTATAGCAAGAAGTTTTCTACAGTCTTGAATTTTTACTTCTGCCTTTACAGAGAGATTACTACAGACTGTGCAAAACACTCCTTTCTTTTAACTAAGATTATCAGTCAAAACATATGAAAATGTTCAGTAACTCAAAATTAGTTATTCCATACTCTTCACAGTACACAAACCTTATGATTTTAGTTCCATAGTACATAATAGAAATTCAATGTAAATTCATGTATTTCATACAAAGTTTCAAAAATATTTTGAATTCTACATAACTGTAACTTGAGACTTCGCACAGATACTCTGATTCTAATTGTAAGAACAAAATCATCCCACCAGGATAATTCTGCAATTTTTTTTAGCTAATTTAACTCCCATTAACTCCCAACTCTTAACAAGCAAGCTTAAGCATATTTATATTAGTAGAATACAAATAAAACCTCATCTCTTGACAATATTTATAACTTCCTAACTTATTGGAGGCTGATGTTCTTATCTCCTAATTTTTCCTGAGAACCTGAAGCAAATAAATAATTATTTGTATGAAGGAACAAGGCCTCAAACCACACAAGTATTTTCAATCATCATGTGGCTAAAACTGTTGTGTTCAATTGAATGAGAATGCCAATCCACTCAGCTTAAAAACAATGCTGCCTTTCATGTCAGTGATCAGTTTTTTTTAAGTCTTAGCTTCTTAGCTGCTGAAGCACAATTCAGACATCTGCTTCTAAACTAAAAGGCTAGTAACTTAATCCTATTTTCTGTCTCTACAGTGACCTGCATAAAACATGACTTAATGAAAGAAAAACAAATGTCTATTTGTGTGTTTCAAGATTATTTTTTAAAGTTCTAGGTAAAAATCTTAATAAAGTTACCTAGGGAGTGTTATGTGGTCACAAAATTATCATTGTAAACCGACCAAAAAAGCTATGTTTTATAAACACCTGAGGTGTGAAGTAATAAGAGGTAAAGCCTCTCATAGTATTTGTACAATGTGGCAGGAAAAAATAAAGAAGAGAAACCCATAAACCATTGAAGAGAAACACAATATGGGCGGTTTTCTATAGTAATGCTTCTAGATGAGAAACATGACATTTTGCTATTGAGATACCAGAGTTTCAGAAAAATCAAGTTTCTAGATGAAAGCTGAAGGAAAACATGGACTCTTAAGAAGATCTGTACCTGTTGTTCCCGAAGTAAATATATATAAAACAGCTGACTTGAGGCTGTTGGCAGAGCATCGATTAACTGGAACGGGGTCTTCAGATGCAGCTTCTATTTTGTCTAAAAGGGTATGCACATTTGGAAACGTGGAATCCTTGGCCATTATCCAAACACTAACATCTTTTTGAAGTTTAGGGAGAATTTCTTCCAACGTCCCAAGCAAATCTTAAAAATTAACATGAAATAATGTTAATTCCATTAGGCCTTCACAAAACTAGAGAATAAAGTATTTTTTCTTATAAAGTTTTACTTTTTCTAATAGAAAGAGAAATGCAAGTTTCCTCCATGGGTATAGATTCAATACAATAACAATGAACTAGAATGAAAATCCACTGAAAACAAGATATAATATGCTAAAAATACCACTGATCCCATCCCATAGTAGAATGGTCAACTAGCTCTCAAGGCAAACTTGTGAGTGTTGATTACTAGCTTGTATTGTCCACATGATTTTAGGTAACCCTTAGTCATTGTTAAGACCAGAATGAAATGTGGTTAGGTTTCAGCTTCAAGTAAGTCTTGAAGAAATCCATGGAGGCAGATATATACACAACTGATAATTACAGTACAGGTTTCCTCGGGTGCCCTCAACAGCAATCTCTTATTGAGAACTAATTTTTTTTCAAAAGCATAAAAGTGACTAATTTAAAAAGAAACAGCAGTTCAACTAAGTTCTATTCTGTTGGCTTACCAGGAAAGAAACAATGAGAGAAGTTGCCAGAGTAAATAAAAAAGAAAATATATAGAAAATATAATCCTTAAATAACCTATTTGGTATTTATATTTTGAAGCATTTTTACAATGCCACTTTCTCAGAAGACTGCACAGTACTAATCCAGGAAACATACCAAGAACAGGAACAATACTGTTTCCAATAGAACTCATTTACACCTTAGGGCCTTGATACATCTCAGTCTAAGTAATTAATCTTACAAATATACCTGTGAGTATAAATTTATTTTATTATCTCAGTTCTTATAATAAATAAAGTTGAATAAACTTTGAATAAACAAAGTTGATATGACTCACCCAGAACCTCACAATGAGGCATTGCCAGAGCCAGCATTTGAAATCCTGATGTCAACTCCAAACTCACTTCACAAATATTAAATATGGATACAATATGCATAAATTTTATGCCAAAACAACTGAAGATTTTTAATCTTTTAGAAAGCTGCTTTAATAATGACAGACTGATGTAGTTATTTTAATTAATAACATTCAATTGCTATTACAGATATGCAGCCTACTATCATCAACTAAACATGCTTTACAAACCACAGAGTACAAGTTTTATATATTTCATGAACACTTAGCAAATAGATGTGACATAGTGTAATATTAAAAATTTTGTTTTCTAACTTCCTAATACTGCAGAATGATTTCAGGGAGAAATCACCCAAATAATTTTAAAAATCTGAAAGTTGCATAGCATCCTGTTTGAATCACTGGAGTACACTCCCAATATAGACAGCGACAGAGTAAAAAAATTTGAACAAAAAATAATGTCAAGCACAGTAGTATTAACTGCAGGAAACCTGATGCCATGAATGTCCAGGTTCATTGGCATATTAATTCTGTCTAGCTGTGGTATTACAGAGTTATGGCATATTTTTGAGCAATAAATTGAAAAATACAACTGCACTATTTCTAACACATACTAATAAACCAAGTGTGATGGAATAGCTCTGTACACATTACCTTCTCATACTGATTTTTGTCTTCCTATTATGCATATATGTCTCTCAAATATACTAAGGATAGCTTGTGTGGAACCTAGCAAAAGAAACAGAGGTGTTGGAGGCAGCTGGAGCTCTATTTCTATTTTCAAAAGTAGTAGAGAATATAGATTCTCTACCATTCTTTGTTAATGCACTAGCTTCATCTACAATGCAAGTCTGTCAAAAAAGAAGAGGATTTGCTTCTTCTTTTTCTTTTTTCCCCCTTTTTGTGCAGCAAAGGAAGAATGATAGGAACTATTAATTTCAACCCTGCAGACACACTCATTTAAGATTCAAAAATGACATGAGGACACAGTTCCCTTTTGGTAGACTGAAACATATCTACCCAAAATAGTTAAGATTAATCATCATACTAAACATAGACATTCTTAATTTTTTCTCCAAACACTCACTCTTAAAACCAGTGGCTCTGGAGCTTTTTACTGCTATTGAACAATCAAATGATTACACAGCATAATTTTTCTTCTGTGCTCAGGAGTCTAGTACTTGGAACAACACATGAACAGCTTGTAATTAAAAGTTATCGTGAAAAAATTCTTCTCAGTAGATAGCACAGAACAGCAGAAACAATAAATTATTTCCTGAACAAAAAAAAAAGGTAAGTTAAAAGAGCTGTATTCAAAGAGCCAGAAACTGAAAGTTACTTCTGGAACACATATGAGATGGGGTGTTTGGAGATGACTCTCAGTTTTACTAACATATTTCCAAATAATAATTCTAATGATGGTCAATTAACATTTTGTTCCCCAAACAGAAAACTTCTGTGCCAGACATTGTGTAGGACTGCCTAGGCTTCACATATCATCTTTTCCACCTCTGTCAGGAAGACACAGCCCTCTTGGAAGAGCTATAATTTGTATATTTCTAGAGGTGCACTTCATATAGAAAAGCAATTACAGTAGAGCAATTCTGCTATTTAAACTCGGAGTTTTACTCAAATACTACTTATTTACTCTTTACACTACAAAAGTATATTCAGATTTTGGATTACTTGTTTTGGGAGAAATATCTCCTCATACAAAATTTAGCAAGTTCCATCTGTGCTGTTTACATTGCTTGTATACAAATGTTTGCCATTTGCTAATTATTTGGCTCCTACTGCGAAAAAATATCTGGAATTGATCAGGATGGATATGTTTTTCTGCTTTTGTTTGCTTTTTTTCTTCTCTTACTTTTAAAGCATTATTCAGTAAAAGTTTGTGAAACTGTTACTTTATATTCCCATGAATACATAACTCAGTTACATCTTTTGAGAAAGCAAGGAAAATATGTTTTGAACTACTGTCCCAGGCTTCTAGTTGCACAAAGGTTTTTTATGTTATTTTCTAGTAGAGAGATCATGCAGGCTGTTGGCAAGGACACAGTCCCACGCTGATGAAAGGAATACATTAGATTATGAGATCAGTTTGTACTGAACAGAAAGTTACTCAGAAAGAAAACTCCAAGAAATGGTTCTTACATAACTTTGATGTGTACCCTGGCTGATATGTTCAGGAAGTTATATCAAGTCCGGACTCTTCCCCACACTGTCTGGCCTCAGAAAGTAATTGTTACTTGTACTTGATCCCCCAAGTGACTCAGCATGGCTTCTCACAAAGTAATAATAGTAGAAAAGTCAGCTGTAGCTCCTACCTGTAGGATCAGCACTGGTGTCTTGAAGTGCCACTGAAGGCAGTAAGGGTAACAAAATATAAACCACCTTGCAAATCACAGTCAGCTCTTTTTTCCCCTCAAAGACCATCTGAGACAAGACACAGACTAGAGTAAGAGCAAGTGATCAAAGAGATATGGTGTCTAACAGAGCAGGTGTCTTCCACAGTCCTCTTGTACTAAATGTTTAGGTTTAAATAGCTTTTTATTCCAAATGGATAAGAAAAGGTTGTTTCAATACAATCCATTATTTTTTTTTTCATTCAGTGACTAACATGACAGATGAGACTTCAACTTGTATATAACATCACATGACTTTAATTTACAAATTCAAAAAATAGTTTGCTTACTGTCTTTCTCCAGGACTTAGACATGCTTCTGTCTAGCTCAGAATACACTCAGCAGCAGCAGCAGAAAGCACTGCTAGTGTCTCAAGAGTAAAAACTTCTGGCCAGAAAAATGCAATACAGCTGGGAGATGTACCTCTGTACAGAACTGCAAAATCACAAGATGGCTGTGAGTAGAAGGGGCCTCTGGAGGTCACCTCGGTCCGATCTCCCTGCTCAAGCAGAGCCACGTAGAGCAGGCTGCCCACACGTGTCCATGCAGCATGTACACTCCCTTAATAGCCTTTGTTATCAGGACTGATGTAAATCAATCTCATGGAGTTTAGAAAGCAATCCTTTAACAGCTGAATCCTTGCATCAGAAGTCATGATGGCAATCTGGGATGTCCTGCTCTGGGCTGAACTCTTCCCAGTAGGAACAGACTAGAGATGCCCTGGCAAATAAATTCCATTTGTGCATTTCTTGTGGTTCACTAAACTGCATGTGTTGTTTAGTAGTATTGCTGATGTAGATACTGCTATAGATACAATGATAGAACAGATGCAATGTAATCCCTTCTTCAAGCAAGTCTTCAATCAATAGAAATATTCACCAAAAAGGACGTAACGCCTTAAAAGATGTCTTCAATTTAAGAAGTGCCTTACCTCCTCTGTTTAACCAGCAGCTTTTAAACAACTAAGGGTGGCATAGTCTGGTAACATGTAGTAAGAATGAACAGCTTTTGAGAGAGAAGAGCATACAGCTTCTTTCTTTCTCTTTTACAAGTTCCTCATTGACATAAAAGTTAGTTAGCTACTGTTTTATTAAAAATGCAGTTTGAAAGTCTAGCTCTTGAACCTCTTTCAAGAAACATTCCCCAAAATGGGAGTGGTGGGAGAAAATGTTTCTGGGAATGGAAGTGTGAAAAGGTTAAGCAACAAATTGAAGCAAGAGCTAAATATTCTGGGAACATAGCAGACAAATGAGAGAAGTTAAAGTAAAAAAACTTGGTCTCTCTGACCAAAGGCAAATGGAAAGGAACAGAAAGATTAAATATTAGCAAATAATATAATCCATGTTTGCCTTTTAGCCAGAGCCTGGATGAGAAGACAAAAAAATTTACTTGATTGCACTAAATTAATTAAAAGAGCATCAGTGTCATAGGAAAAAACCGCACACTTTTAGAGACAGCCATTTCATATAGGAAACCAACAAGAGGAAGAAACCTTGAAGTTTTTATAACATATCTGGGGCTTAAGAATAAAACATTCAGTTGGTTAGTTCATAGAATACATTAAGACAAAATCAAATCCACAAAACTGAAATATTACTGAAACACTCTGATCTAAAGTTAGAAAAAGCAATCCAAGTATGAGAGAATTGTCAGATCAGAAGAAAGTCTGATTCCAAGCACTGAAGCAAAGACAAGATAATACTAATTGGATGGGCTTACCAAACCACAATGCCTGACAAATATGCAGGCACACAACAAAAGTTAGAAGTAAAAAAAGGCATATGAGAGTGGTCTTACAAGAGGCACCATGAAAAATGGAACAAGGTATGGAAGACAATGCAACCATAAATAATACCAAACCTAATTGTATGGAGGTATCACATTTGTAAGAAATAAAAGTGTTTTTGAAAATGAAAAAAGCTTCAAGATGCAATCATCACACACAAAAGGAGGCTACATCAACAGTCTGAGCAGCGAAGATTTTGCCATAAACCATCATCAGTGAGAATTGTTTCAGGCAGCAGCTGAAGGTTCTTCAGCATAAATGAAACCTTAATATTAACTAGATATACAGTAAGATATAACAGCAGAACCTGTACATAGGCTTCTGTTTTAATGTGCTATTACAGACAAGAATTTCAAGAGCAAATTTGGTCTTGCTGAACACAAGGAGTCAAATTGTTAAGGGGATCATTTCTCCCGTGCTGCAGTCTATGAATAAGACCAAAGGTCATCCAAAACACTGAAGAAATAGTTTGTAACTCTTGCAAGAAATAGAATTGCTAAGTTGACCTGCATTTCTTTGTGGAGGGTGAAAAACCTACATAGTTTTAAAACAATTTCACTATCCAGAAATACTGCCATTACATACTATTCTCTGATTAAAAAAAAAAACAAAACAGTCTCAGTTGCCAGACATGATGCCTGTCTATGGCAATGACAAATATTAGACCACAAGTGGATTGGTTATAGTGTAAATGCTTTGAAAAAAATATATACACCACGTTCAAACTATCCACAGTTCTGTGAAAATGGTGCCACAAGAGGAAAATGAACAACTCATGTTTATTGATGAGGAAGAATCCCTTGATATTCACAATAAAACTGGATGAAAAGATGTTTAATAGATCTCTAAGAATTATGTAGCTGACTGTATAATCCCGGTGTTAAACATTGCTCTGAAATTTTTATAAACATTAGGGGGAAATTATTATCTATAATAATTAGGTTCAATATGTTTCTTTCAAGAGTGGTATGAGTTAGGCCTCACAGCCACTGGTCTGTGTATAAACTTTCAGTTGCCAAACCTGGACTCCTTTGGAGAGGCTCCTGTATTATATGGTCAATAGCTGAGGACATAGCAACTCTAACTTCTTTCACAGATAAAAATAAAAAGGAGCCTCTAAGTCCTGAAGGCTCATGGGACCAGCAGACTTAGAGCAGAAACTAAAAGCCATTAATAAAGTAAAAAGTCCAAAATGTAGAATACCAGCTAAGAGATTAATTTGTTGGTATTTGTGTTGTATCAGCTATCTGCACACAGCTCTTCCCTTGCGAGCAGAGGCAGAATCCCAGAAGAACCTAGTTCAACACATTCGCTCTCACCGCCAGCTGCTGGTAGCAAATTAAGAGCAGAGAAACACAGTTCCCAGCACTGCTCTGCAAATGCTTTTTTCATCCATTAGTTACCTCTAACTTAAAATAAGAACTTCTCTCAGATACAAGCTCTGATACAAAGTTTCTCCCTTTCCACGGTCAATGAGCAGAAAGGTCCTGAACATTAATTCCCTTCCTTAATCCATACATCAAAAGTACATATTCATAAGAAGGAACTAAACAAGATTTTTTTAATTAAATAAGAAAGCAAAAGGAAAAGCTGTCAGTTCAGAACCCTTGTTATCATGTACGTAGATTATATTTAAATTGGCTTTTTTTTCATTGGCTTGTTTTAATTACCAAACATCTTAAACTAGGAAACCATATAGAATCAGAATGAGAAGATTTATAATATAAAAATATGTAAGGGAAAAATCTCAAATGCATTTTTGAAAACACAGCTCTGTAGCAGTAGAGAAGAGATGGAAGAAAATTTTATCATTTAGGCGTCATGGGCAAACATGACACCTTTACTGCTGTTACAACTTGTGTAAGAGCAGTAAAGCAAGAAAATGTGCAACAGGAAAAAGGCAAAGGAGACTTGAAACAATACTTTTAAAGAGATGGGACAATATGGGACAAATAATATGCAATATTAGTTATATTTTCTTCCAATCAAGTATCAAGCTTCTGTGCAGTTTTTGAGCTTTGCAGGTTCACTTTCGCTTCATCATAAATGAGTTTTGGCAAGTTAATGTTTTGGATCTGTCTTCAGTTTATACACCTATCTAATTAAGCCCAATTTGAACATACAATGCACAGGCTGCCTACAACAAGATTTTAAATTCTTTTGAAGCATTTAATAAAAATGTAATACTCCAGAAAGTTGCACCACACACACTACCTATTCAAACACAGCAATTTCTTCTACAATCCAACACCAGCAGTAAGTTTGTTACTATGAATCAACCTCCTATGCACTCTACTCACGAAACTTTATTCTTGGAAAACTGTCATACCTCTGCAAACAGTAGAACAGCAGAAGCTGTACAGTCCAAGTTTAGACCTTCCAGTTTTGCAGTGTGTTTGATCAGTAGAAGGATGGACAGGTAGTACAAGAGAATAAAGTACATGACTTAAGTAAGATTAAATTTGATTGTTTGAGAAGTAATGGAAAATTATTCTTAACAGGTAATTTTAATGCTTTCAGAGACACTTCTACTGACACAACTAAACACTCGGAACAGGCTGTACTCAGATGTGGAAAACTCTCCCGTAATACACATTTTTTAATAAAAGGTTAAATGGATGCTCACAAAGCAGGGATATAATTGATTCTGCCTGAGAGGCTGAAGCTTCATAACATCTTGAAGCCCCCTCCAGCTCCGTGTTTCTTTCATTCTGTGAACACTTCTAAATCAGGTTTCCAACAAACGATCTGGAGGGCCAGGTATGTGGGAGATACGACATTAAAAGCTTTGGATGTAGGAATGAGGAGTATACCCTACCTGCTCCCACAACCAGTATCTTGGGCTCACAGCTACTGACACAGTGCAGGAGAGATCTGAAGCGGACATTGAAGTTGAGGAACGCCACCACGCAGCCCAACTTGGCCAGTCCGAACCACACGTGGATGAAGTCTGGCTCGTTCCCCATCAGCAAGGCCACCGTGTCCCCCTTCTTCAGAGCCTCGTGCTGCAGGAAGACCTGCGCTATCCTGTTACTCCTCCGGTCCACATCTCTGTAGGTGTGAACGGTCCCTTCGTAGATGAGGAACGGTTTGTGGGGCTGCTTCTCCGCCAGCTTCACAAACTTGTCCAGGACGGTGACAACCCTCCCTTGCAGCCGGTACATCTCCATTCTCGCCCCATAGGTCAACACTTTGAGCAGGTATCTCAGGTCGGCCCAGAAGTAGGGGAAGAGGAGTTTCTGGATGAAGTGCAAGGAAAGAATCCCGACAGCAGCTCCCGGTACCCATGACGGCGGCACTGGGAGCGGGTAAAGGTCGTCCCAGCCCCGCATCTCCCCGCAGCCGGGCCGCCGGGCACACGGCCGGGCAGGGCGCGGAGGCGAAGGCCGGCACGGGCTGGGGCTCTTCCCGCCCTCACCTCCTCCACAGCGGGACGCCCGGGCCAACACCGCTCAGGAGCAAGGGAGACAGGGAGCTCCCACGGCACGGCACGGCACGGCACGGCACGGCACGGCACGGCACGGCACGGCTGGAGACCCGCACCTGCGGGACGGCCCGGCGGGAGCGGCGCGGAGTGCCTGCGCTGCCCCGCACGGCTGGGGCCGGGCACCTTCTCCCCCCTCGGCCCCGGGACTCACGCACGGCACCGGGCTGCTGCCGCTGCTGCCGCTGCTGCTGCCGCTGCTGCCGCTGCTGCTGCTGCCGGCGAGGCGGCGGCGGCCGCTCCCCGAGCCGGTTGCATAAGGCGCGATCTTCCGCTCACCCCGGCGGCGGCCGCAGCCCGGGACAGGCTCCCGGGACGGGCGAAGGCGGCGGCCGAGCGCAGGAAGCCTCGCCCCGGGCCGAGGCGGCGGCTGAGCGGGCGGCGGGCGCGGCGCGGGGCGGGCGCAGGGAGGGCTGGGGCAGGTGGCTGCCGCGGCCGCCCCGCCCCGCCCCGGAGCCCGGAGCCGCCGGTGCCCCGAGCCCGACCCGCCCGCAGGCCCGGCCCCGCAGGAGCGGAGGGGAGCCGGCGCCTCGAGAGCTGAGCTGTGCTCCCAGCTCTCTCTGGTTTTTTCTCTCTTACCGCTAAGATCGAGGTCTGGTTAGATTAAGAATGTACAGACACAGGTCTGTTATATGAACGCTGACTGGACATGCGCTGAAAACAAATTCAAGCAAATTAAATAGTGCAAAGCTAGATTATGGTAGATTTCATGCCTCTTTAAAGGCGATACTGTCAGTGGCGTGAGTGGTTTTTATTGATACTGTAGTGCTCCTTACTTGCAAAGTGCAGTGGATGTGTATGTTCTGTCCTAGCTAGGTGTAAATTTACAGGAAGAAAGAAATATTTAGGTTTTCAGCTGATTTCAGAATCACTTCTTCCAGAAAGACATTCTGTGAGAATACAGAGTTCTAGCTTACTTTTCTTAGGCGGAGATAACTTAAAGGGCCAGTATTTAAAATACCTTCAAAGTAACTAATAGGCAGATTAAATGCTGCATTAACTTGTGCCTAACATACAAAAAGTTACAGTAGTTACTTATTTGACTGAGTGGAGTTTGGCTGTCGTTAACTGCCACAGAAATGTGCATAAATAATGAATAAAGGGAAAGGCTGTGACTCATAAGGAAGATGCATACTTACGTATTGATTTGAGGGAAGATAGAGGTTGACAGATACTCTTGTTTGCAAAGATTGCTTTTAAGAAGGCAGAAAGAAAGCAGGAGGCAGAGCAGTTCAGGTCAATGAAAAGCTCTTGGGGTATGGATGGGAGTGAGAGGAAAAGAAATAGGTAATTGATAGAGCACAAAAGTAAAAAAAATACAGAATTGGCTGTGGATAAGAGAGATGTATTTTAAATATACTATGCTGTGAGCTAAAAATCAGCCAGGCAACATTGTATTTACTATAGTGACTAATGATTAGTATGTCGCCACATGTCACATGAACAGAGAAGAATAATTTTTTATCTTAGATGTTATCAGTGCTGCTAATCCCCAAGAACTGAAAGGATGAGCAAGACCTTAACATAAAGACTCTGGTATTCTGAAATACACAGTTTCAAAGCAAGATTGTAGGTTTGTGGTCTCTGAATTGTCCCTTTTTCTGTTAATTCTACACAGAAATTATATTGATCCTCTTTACTCAGTATCCAAGTTTCTGGTAAACATGAGCAATAACTTTCTTCTTATATCCTCCTGAAGGGAGACAGGACAATTCTCAAATGCATAAATTTTCCATTAATTTTCTGGTCTGTTATAAAAATGGGTAAGACATGCCAAGAAACATCAATAGGCAATGGAAAAGTCCCATAACTCAGGTAAAAAGCCTTGCTGGAATTGGATTCAAGCCTTGCCTGTGCCAGAATTCCTTTGGGATATTGGGTTAATCTCTTACAATGTCCCCAGACTGGGTTATTTAGTCAAGGCACATGCCTAACCCTACACCTTAAGGCCCTCTTAGTCCCTCGATTTGATGGTTGCACAAGCAACTACAGATTAAGACACAAGGATCTGCAGTTTTTATTCCATGCTAAGTGAAATGGTAGCTGGTCCAGCACCAGGTGGGTTAGGAATTAATTAAATTCACCTTCAGTATTTTTGCTCTCTATAGTTTTGGTTCTTAATCCAATGGAAATACATGCACATTTGTTTGGTGGTTTTTTGGGTTTTTTTTTAGTAAACTGCATAAAATTTTAGTGGCTCAAATTATTTTTTTTTCTTGTTAACTACTTCAAATCACCAGAAGTAGTTTTTTTTTTATCTGCACACAATTATCTGCATGCTTGGGTTGTTGAATGTAACATATGAACAGTTAAGAGAGCATGAGTTGCCATATGCATTGAATAAGTTATTCGAAAAAATAGTTGTCTGGGGAAAAAAGCATCTTATTATGAGAATAAAATTACTAACATAGCACGTACTTGCAAGTGGTGCATCCATATTGTGAAGAAACCTTAAAACTATTCCAAAGGTTAACTCAAAGAAACCCCTAGAAAGAAATCCCCAAAAGATATAGCAAGAAATTACCTGTTCATCAGGTTCTTGTTAAATGTCATGAGCTGGGATCTAATTTACTTTTGACATTATGTAGGACACGTAAACTCGTACTAGAGACAAACAACTGAGCCCTGAATTATTTAGTACACTCTAATTAGCTCAATTTTGCTTCAGCAGAAAACATTTTGACGCCTGAGAGTATGCCATGACCCAATAGTGAAATATAAAGGAGTTTAATTTTCTATTGGTGGAATTCATATGTGGAAGTATTTTTTTAAATGTGGTTAGATAAAACATTTCCCTGTACCAAAATCTCAGTGTTGCAAGAAAACACAGATTACAGGAATGCTTCTGTAGCATAAAAAACCTGTAGTTTTGATGTTACCATTTTAACATATTGTGCCTTTTAATATCCAGACAACACAATATGGTGCTGTACATACATTTTATTAATTCTGAACCTGACTAATATCCCCATGGGAATTTGCTTGGGCTATTTTAGTGACATAAGTATCAATTTGGGGGGCAGGGGAGAAGCTATTTTAAATAAGATTTTTTTGATGTATTAAGTTTTTGGGTGCCCTCGGGGGAAATAATAGCATAAACACTGAAGTGTCAGCTATTTTCTAATTTCTTACTAAAGTAATTTTAAAGTAGTGAATTTTTTTCATCTGAAATAGAAGATTTGAAATCTACAATGGAAAGAAATTAAATAGAAATTCCTTCAAGATAAAAAGTCTATGACTTAAAGACAGATTCCTGACTTTCAGATTGCCAGAATGCTGTAATATGGAAGAGGAAGACAATAGCATCATATTCTGAATATTGTCTTGCAGATTGTCCACCACTATTGAATTTTTCCCTTTTTATATTTCAAAATATATATCTTGCATCTTTAATATATATTCAACTTTAAAACATAATCCAGGATATTAAATAAAAAAATAAAAATACCTTAAAAATGCAATTTTCAGATTCTCATATCTCACTCATCAATTCTACCACCATTAAAGTAAAACTATAACATCCAAGTAGTTGTGTCTATTCATTTCCACAAGTTAGCTGTGAAACGTGTCTAGCAAAGTCTAAAATCTTAAATCTAAAATTAAACAAGTAATAAGCAAACCAGAATTTGAATAAGCAAACCAGAATTTGATGTCTGAGTGGCCAGTAAGAAAGTCATAATGCTGAAACAGCCACACAAAATAGCTCTTGACTAATAATGTCTCATGGAAATTTGGGGAATGAAGGGTGTAGTGATACTTCAGTTATTACACAGACCTGAGATGGTAAAGTCTAAAGTTTTTGTCATGACACAGACCAGACATTATGGAAGATTTTTGTTATAGGAAAGCATTTAGAGTTCAAATCCATAGGAAATTAAAATTAATTTTTATAATATTTTGGAATGCTTGCTTATTCTGTAGTTGTGTGAGGACATTCATTTGAAATACTTACATAAAATAAAGTGCCTTGTCTCAAGTCATTCACTACAGCTTGTCAACACTACAGACCTGTGGCAACCTTTCAAAGATGTAGAGAAATATCATCTCTGGTAGATGAAATTTTATTAACAGAAAACTTTACTATTAATTTAATAGATCATTTTAAAACCACATTTTATTTTTAATTTTATTTAGCTTTGAATAGGTTCTACAAATAAATTTGTAGTTTTGCCTGAATTAATGAAAATGTATTTTTACTAGGAGCTATACACACTAGCACTCCAGTAAAATTTAGCCACAAGCTTCCAAAGAACTATACTGAAATACTGAAATTTTCTTGCTCCTAGAACGACCTCATGGACTGCTGATGGAATGAGTTCACAACAGTGAGTCTTTTTGGTCCTGAAAAGACAGAGTTGAGGTTCAGTCCCACTGTCATCCAGAAGTGATGTGAATTGAGCAAGCTACGAGCTTGTACACTTGGTACGAAATAATTATACAGAAGGATTTCACATTGTAGTCTGGTAGTCTCCAACCACTGGTTTTGATTTTACTCATTCCACAGCTCCTTCCCCTCAGGTATTAAACATGGCACTGACCTGTCAAAGGGATGCATACTTTACATGGCTCTAAAGAACAGGTCATCATTCAAGCAGAAAGATGAAATACGAGCCAGATGAAAAGTAGAATCTGAGTATAAATCCTTGATAAAGGATATTCTGGTGTCATCTCGGGTGTAAGGTAAACAAGATTTGAAAACATGGGCAAACCCCAGTCAGGACATGAAATGAAATAGAGCAGGAAACAGACTTCTCCTCAGTATGAAGTGCTATCATTTTCACATCCTTTAAGCAGGTATTTTTTGACCACTAGTTTGATTTGACTCATGTTATGGGTGATTTGAAAATACCTTAACATTTTTTGAGAGTTCTACACCTTAATTTTTTTGGTACTCTTAAAATTTTTCTAGACTACCACTGCAGAGCATAGTATCCCAATTCCTTTTTCTTTTTGTGTCAAATGACAAAAACATTCTTTTATACAATCTTAGCTGGCTTGGAATAGGATGACAAAAGGTGTAGAAGAAATCTTCCAGTGATTGTCAGGAAAATTTTCTGGCATGTTGGCCTGTGTCAAAACAGAATGGAGCAGATGAGGCATGCAAATATGAGCAAAACTTCAAAAATATGTAATTGTCTCTAAGAAATCACATATGATCTAGATGCCTACCATTTCCATTTTTTGCTTCTGCTTTGTGGGTATGTCTAGGGAGACAAATTTTAATTTAAAAGATTTTTTTTAATAAGCATCTTTCAGAACAGGGTGTTTTCAGAAAGTACCAGTTGGAAGCATTCAGTGTTTTCATTATCACGCTGAATTTCTAGGTGAAAGGCTGCTGTACTCATCTTTCAAAGGATTAGAACAGGGTGTCTGCTTTCTGTGCCTTCAGGCACACATAAGATAGTTTTCAACTTGCCTCTGCTTTCTGAGCTTTCATGTTTGCAGCGCAGTTAAACAGTATGCCAGAGAACATCTGCCCCTTATTTGTGCTTTCATTGTTTTGTGCTTTGATTGCGTTTGAAATTTTATCTGATGACCGTGACCATAGTATTATCAATGTTAGCTGGTATAATAGCTCATTGCTGTGACCTCTTCTTTCTAGAAGCACTTCCCGTACTTGTACTACCATTTCTGATATTGTCTCTATGTTTTAAGAACTTAGGTTTTCTATATGGAACAATATTTTCAGAAATACTTTGCCATCTGGTATAACTGGGCTATATGCTAAAATAAATGCTTCTTTAAATTCTAAATAAATAAATACTTCTTTAAATTCAGTAGCAAAAATTTCCACTCATTTTCTTTCTTCTCACATGTTCCTTTTCTGTGGTGCGGAAATGAAGAGGGAAAATTACTCTCTTGAAAGCCCAAGAAGCAACTTACAACAGAAGAGGGAGAAAAGAATTTAAAGTACTTAAGAGTTACAGGTACTTGTACTTCTCTGCACGTTTCAGCATTACTGAATGCTGAAACCATAGTCATTTTGTGGTGCAAGAGACTCATTCCTCAAATATCTTCTACGTAGATCCTGTTCGATGTGATTTTAAATCAAAGTGATCTTCTATTAATTTTGCTGGATTGAGTTGGTGCATTGCTGTGCTAATAACACAGCTAATAACTCTTTCTGGCACATATGAATTTTGCTTGTTGGAAGCAATATTTGACATGCTTTTATGCTTCCCTTTTTTCCTGGTATTCCCCTTTCCCCCTTCACAAGGCAAATTACTTTGAGAGATGACAGAGAGAAAACCCCCTTTTCCTATTCCTGTGGCTCCATTATGCGTAATCAGAGTCACCAAGCAGCAACAGCAGAGCTACTCAACAGCCTGAGGAGCAAAACAGGTGCTGAAGATGCCCCTAACACAGAGAAAAGCACCCTCCCTGACCAGAGGGCAGTCTGGCTGCACCTGAATACACGGGGGGGCTGGGGTGCTTCCATATAGGAGCTGCCAGCAGTCCCAGACATAGTAATGGCTCAGGTCCAGAGTAGGAGATGAGGGCAGAGGTGGGACTAGAGACAAGAATGTGACAATGTCCATCCACAGGGCAGGACAGCTCAGTTCAGGTAAGTGTGGCTGCCAGCCCTGAACGTAGACCCTTTGGAGCCTTTGGGTAGATGGGAGAGCACCCCAAGTGGTTGCTGCTCAGGGGCATTAGGAAAAATTTATGTCGCTACTTGTTACTTGATTTGTGCACATTCTAAGAAGCTGGTGGAGCCTCATTTCTTCAGCAGTTTTCTGAGAAGTGTTTCTGAAAAAAAAAAACCTTTTATGTTCATTCATGTAACTTGTCATATGAACTGCAGATGAAATCTGTCATATTCAATCACCTTCACTGATAAACCTCATGAGGCCAATGGGGAACAAATGTAGAAAGAAAGTTAATGTGGAACAAATAAAGTGACTCAATCACATACTTTACTATCATTAACTTTACTTTTTATTTATGTGATACCATCTCTACTACATGCAAAGAAAATAACTTTTGTATGTGTCATTTTATGTTGTTTGTAAGATTTAAGCCATGAACATTTCAGACAAATTGTCCATTTTCTTAGTTTCCAACTGCCTGGAGTGTGTCTGTGTTATTAAGTGGTTATCTTAAAAATGAGGAGGTAAGTATGTAGGTATCTTCAAATACTAGTCTGGTAATAAAAGAAAAAAGAACATGGTAACCACAAGGCAAGTATAGGCACTTTTAAAGTCAGCATTATCTGAGTAAATAGCTATGCTTTTATTTCTGGAAAGGACTTTCTTGCCAAAAACTTCATCTGGATGGAGTTGAATAACTTCTTACATCTATATGAATGATCTTGTTGCAAAATGATTTCATGCCAAGAAAAAGAAATCATGCTGAAAAAGAAATTTTTAAGGATATGTCTGTGTGCAGGGGCCATTTTTTAATAAATGACTTGCTGAAATCTACATTAGTAGCCTGTGCTGTACACCAGTCCCTTAACCACCTAATAACAATTGGCCTATTGGCTATTTGCACCCTCATAGTCTTGTCTCAATGATGTTAAGAGACCACTTGCTCCATGAGTGGTAGTGGTCAGTGAGATACTAGCAAATGTCAAGACAATCCCATTTTGTCTTCTCTCCATTAGAATACTGTTTGTTCAGGTAGCACTGGGCTAACAGCTTTGAAAATGGTTTTAACATAAGGTAGTGAGCTCTACTTTCCACTGAAAGCAAAAGAAATTCTGCAAGATTTCTCAAGGTCAGCTGATTGTGGAACGATGTTCAAAAATGACCAGCCAAAATGGTCTCACTGGAATAATTTCTTGTTGATATGTTTTTCTACATTTCCATCTGCCTGCAAACCACGATAACTGAAAACCAGCAGCCCAGGGAAATCACCTTACAAGTTGCTTTTGCAATTGCAACATTGTGCAAAGACAGGAAAGTTTTTGCCTGACTAGCCCGTGTAATAATAAAGCAGACAATTTCTTGCCTGGCTGGAGCAAGAAAAAGCACAAACTGCAGAAGGGTTTCACTTTTGTGATGGCAGTGCCTACAGCATTCTGCCTAGACAGCACAGGCTCTGGAATGGCAATAAGTCTTTTCTGTCACACATTCTTTTCTGTAAGTAGCTCAATGAAGACATCTCACCTGATAAAGGAGCAAGACGTGGATGGGGGGTTAACTATTTTTTTCTTTTTTTGGGGGGTTTTTTTGGTTTGTTTTGGTTTGGGGTTTTTTTTTTTGGTTTTGTTTTGTTTTGTTTTGTTTATTCTTTTTCCATTTTTTTCTTTTTTTTTCCCTTTATTCCTTTTGTCTTTTGTCTTTTTTTCTCTTTTTTTTTTCTTTTTTTCTTCTTTTCTTTTCTTCTTGTCTTCTTCTTTTTTTTTCTTTTTCAGACATCTTTCAACAATGGGGGCAAGAAAGAAGGAAGATAAACAAGGGGAAAGGTGCACTAGGAAGGCCAGAGAGGCCAGTGATGTGCTGCACATCCTGTGCCCTGTCCCTCAGCATTACATTGCTTTCCAAGCATTGGGTATAGGCTCTTGGCATTGTAAGAACTCAAGGAAGGGCAGTGGTGGTAAGGAAAGAAGCAACATGCCATGGTTACACCATAAGGCTTGAGAATTATTCCAACATTCATAGTGACTATTCGTTTGCCTGACATTAAAGTTCAGAAGTCTTTACTACACCTATATACTTCAGGAATAAAGAATTTCTTTGCATCAGTTTTTCTGAAGGGTTTTAGTGCTTTATTATTACTTTTGGGCTCTTGCCTGGCAATGTGAAAAAGGGTGTGTCTGGAAGTTGCTAAAAATCCATTTCTAAAGGTGTTTTGAGTATGCTTACAATTTGGTTATTCCATCTTTGTTTGTGTTTATTTAATAACAAAATTATTTCATTTGTGTGCTTTGCAATACCATATTCATGAACTAGTGGTTAGTGAAGTATTTTGAAGAAGGTTTCCATAGTAATTTTAGTAAAAATTCCAGAATCATCTCCTTGAGGCTCCAAAACCAGAAAAATTATGTGTGAGGTATGTCTAAATATAATCTAGGTAAAGGATCACCCATTTAATATGCTTCTCTTTTAAGGGTTCCACAATGAACAGTTCAGTTATTTTTAAACAGTTTTTCTACAAGGAGCATATTTTTAAAGCATTGTCAGTTGAAATTGCTAAATACTGCTGAGGGTGTAGAAGAGCCATTTGACAGGTCTGGCAGAAGATAATACGGACTTATTGCTAAATAAAATTATTTTCCTTTCCTGCTCCCAACAGGCAGACTCCAGATGTTAATATACTGTCTCTAAACTCAGAAGCAGAATAAACTTGTCATCATCCCTACCACGTTTCTCATGAACGCCACGGAAAGGCTGTGTAAGTATCTCTGTCTCTGAAAGCCCTTAGCATCTTTGCCGTACTGTCATTCCTCTTCCTTCTGAAAAATACCTCAGGCTTCAAGTCAAACTATCAAATGATTAGGGGATTTTGTAATAGAAGTGGTACTTGTCTTAAGATTATCTAACTCTGTTCATTTTTATTGTATTCTTGTCAATCCCGTATATTTAAAATTTTTGGCTCAATGCGGCAAGACTCTTGGTTTATAGATATTGATATTGGTGCTTTTTCTCATTATTATTTTCTTGTTTTCCTGATTTTCTTATTCAGGTAAGTAGATCCATGTTACGGCTTTGGCTTTCTTTTTCTTTATGTCCAGAGGTACAAGCACTGAAGTTTTTTGATCAGGATTCCCTTTAGTGTAATCAACATAAAATGCATATGTATTGATCATATCTGTGTGGCAATGCAGCTGTCCAACTAAGAGGAAGTAAAAAGTATACAGAAAATAAGCTTCTATACCAGAGCAAGAGTTTTATATAATCTTTTTTGTATAAGTAAGTAATAGTTTTTATCAATGTGGGAAGCTTTGTACTGCTAATCCTTGCAATTCTGTTTATAAGTTAAAGTCAGGACTGTAGGATATCATGTGCCTTAAAGGAAGAAGCAGCCTGTGCTGGAGATTATTTCTAAAACAATCAACATTTCTTCAGCACTTTTATTTCAAGAGCTACAACTGTCACCATATGCAGAAATGTGTGAGCTCTAAGACACACATGATATTGAAGACAAAATCAGTATCTGTTATGAAAGGGGCCCAAAACTTCATATGGCAATTGTTATTTTTATAATGGTCAAGAAAAAAATGAAAAAAAAATTAGTGCTTTTGGAAGACCTTCTAAACTGGATGAGAGTATTGCTTTCAGAAAGTGTTTTGTGGAAATTTTTTAATTCCTATGTGGAGGATAAATGAATCTGATAAATGTGTAGTAAAAAGGTAATAGAAGCCATATTGCTATGAGATTTCTGGTATTCAGAAGGCTATGAATGACTTTATAAACACTTTGCTTTACTCATTACTCCACATTCCAGGGTAATGTAATTTTAAAAAATCTGTATATGTCATTATGTAGTTATTTACAATGCCAACATGGTTTAATTTAAATATATTCTTTCAAGGCTTTTGAAAGAATTCTTTGGTGGATTATATTGAATTTGATAAAATTCAAATAAATACTCCAAGCAAAAATGAAACTCAAGGAAAAACAACAAAAAAGTTGCTAAAACAAATACTAAAGCAAGCATTATCCAGCATTGAAATGAATGAAATACATTTCGGTATTTAAAATATCCTCATATTTTTTTAATTTTTGAAGTGTTAAGTCTGCATACTGAGAAATATGGATTAATTTTAAACTCACATTAACCTTTCTCTTTGACTTGAGGAGTTTCAAAATTTTATGTATCTGTAGGACTTGTAAGGATAGCATAAATATGATTCTTGAATAGAGACTTTAGTAAAGTAAAGAAATATCAAACACTTTACTTTGAAAATGTTTTGTTTATGTCTGTTTGGGATTTACCCATCTGCAATTAAGGGAAGATCCCTCATCTTAAAACTTTTAAGTCTTTAACTCCTACTATTTCAGGATATTTCAGCACCAACAGGTCAGAATACTTGGACTGAAATTTGTGCACCCCTATTCCTCTCTGCTGTGTGAAGGACATGAATATATTCCCAGCAGCTTCCTTTGGCTGTCAAAGTTTAATAATCATGATGCACAGGGTAAAATATGCCTTATTGGTACTCTTCAAAACAGCATATAATTTTTTTAAACAAGATACAAAGGAACATTTTAGGTTTTTCCTTCTCAATATAAATATATTTTGCAGCTTCTAAGATACAATTTTTCTTTAAAGCTTTTAAAATCACCTGTATTTTTGTTTCTTTTGACTTAAAATAGCCCATTCTGTAAAATATGCCAACAGTAACAGAATTCTCATTTGATTTCTGTAACTGTTGTTTTAATTAAAACCCTACTTGTAGAAAGCTTTGGAAACGTTTTTGACATGTGTAAAAATTTTATAGTTAATCTAGTCCAAGGAAAGAAAACAGAATAAAAATTGGTTTTAGGCCTGAGGGAACAATGGCAATTCCAGATAAAATTAGCAGTGCCACATGAAATCATTAGAATGCTTTGAAATCAGCAGGTAGAATGGGGATTAGAATGCCACGCAACCCTCCAGTTGTCCTGGAACAAAAACAGCCTGAAACAGGCTTTTTAAACATGAACCTGTTTGCTGGCAGCTTGGAGCTTCTGCACTGCCTAGTATCTCCACAGGTTAAAAACATCTCAGGTTTCTGGGTGCACAAGGTTTTCAGGTGCCTGTGCTGCTTAGCTGTCAATACTCCAGATATTTGTGGCTGGATATTAAGAAACTTCTACTTCAGTATCTTCTAGGGGAATGAGTGGGAGGGCTGGTTTTCCTTTTAACGCCTTTCCTCCCTTATGTAATACTCTCTCTTTATCTCCCAGAGAACATTTTGAATATTTAACTTGCTTTTCAACTCAAAAAGAACAGATTTATTCATAGGCAGTGATGGTTCATGTGCAAGTTAAATCACGTACAGGGAAAGTAAAATAAT
The DNA here is from genome assembly GCA_039654755.1 of Calcarius lapponicus. NCBI lineage: Eukaryota > Metazoa > Chordata > Aves > Passeriformes > Fringillidae > Calcarius > Calcarius lapponicus. The sequence continues at coordinate 44,662,026 of CM077481.1, forward strand.
TAATTTGTAGTGCTGCACATCAGCCTAAATATGAGGATTCTCTGGAGGCCGCAGGACTGCTCTGTGCATGACACCAGCTTGGGCAGGAACACTGAGGGTAGGAAATGTATTCAGCTGCTGAGCAGGACAGACCACAGAACCTGACCAGCACTGAGGTGTCACAGAGGTGGGTAAAAGTGACCAGTGGCAAGAACAAGCTCTAAATCTTAATAGTATAAATTTTAGAAGTTTCTTGAGAAAAATGAAGAAAAAAAATGTAAGCAAATAGTTTGCTCATATTCAAATTGTGGCTATCTCTTTCTGTCCTTCTGGCGCATAAGCTTAACATAAGGCAGCATCAAGCTGATAGACTGACTCACTTGTGGTACGTATAGACATTTATGTAAATACTGTCCGTAGTTCATATATCCAGATAGCAACAAAATTACTTCCAAACTTCTTTGCAGAGGTGATTTTTTATGCTCCTGGCATGGTGAAAGCATGTAAGTATGAGCCTCCTTCTTCAGATCTCAAAAAAAGGCTCAGCATTATTAGCAGATTGAAGTCCTTGCACCTAAAAGGTGTCCAGGCTTTGAATAGAGAAATTAGTGCCCTCCCGATTTATTGTTGAAATTGAAAATGTGCAAAGGATATTTTTTGCCTTTTAAAGGATTCTTTTCCTATTGCTAGAAATACTGCGATGTGCATATGTAACATTCAGTCCCTCAATTTCTTTAAGGGTCTTCTTGTTTGATAGGTTACTGTTGTTTCACACCCATCTATGAGAAAGGGTGCTAAATTATATATTTAAAAGCTTTTCAGTACTAAAAATTCTTATTATAATACTTGGCAGTAATTTCTGTAATGGTAATTTGACTCCAGTTTAAACACTAAGTTTCAACTATTGTAATTTGTTTAAGGCTTTTGTACAGTCCATGACAGAATTCCTTTATGAAAATAAGTTTAAGTAATATCATTTTCAAAATTGAATGTATGTCTTGCTCCAAAACAAAAGCAAAGTCATCACATTTAAAATAAGAAATGAAGAGATGTTACTGATACTCTTTTGAGCTGGTACAAGAAAGAAACAATGCAAAAAAACCAGACAAGATGCCAAAGTCAGATACCATTACGGAAAGTACTGAAGGAGAAAGAAAAAACATGAAAGAAAGATCAACACTGGGAGGTGACTGAAGGCTTTGAACTGTGAAGCAAATGAAAGTCTAGGGGAAAATACCCAACTCTGCAATCTGTTTCTATTCTTACCACAATAACCTTACATATCTTGAGTTTTGGCAGGTCACCTAGACCTTTACTGATGCTTACAGAGGAGATCACTTTTAGTCCTGAGATAAAGTTCCTCCTATTTTTGATCAAAAATACAAAACAGGCCAAAAGAAGTCATGTGATATGTCTTCACTTTAAAATAAATTCAACAGTAAATAAAGTATATACCTGATATTTCTTTCACCAACACATACAGCTTGTGAGAACAACATAGGCAACTGATCCCTGTGCTGTGTGAAATGTGGTTTCCTGTGAATGCTGACCATGGCTGGATGACTGCTTCCTTTGAAGCACAGTAAAATGTTCCCAAGTAACTCCATACAAACTATACAGTGGCATGTCTGAAATAAATTTTTGAAACAACTTTGAACAACATTCATTTCACAGTCTTCTCAGCAGTCTAAGATTTCTTACTGGCGTATGAAAGTGTTTCAAAATGCCCAGCTCTCCTGACCTTGAAAGTATGGTTTGTTTCACTGTTTGAGCATAGGGAGCTTTTCACCTAGAGATACTTCTATGCTGAAGCAGGCTTTGCTGCTCACAAAAGTTCATTCTCTGCCTTTGCAGGCCCAGGGGACAGTGAAGGGAGACCCATGTGCAAATGAAGTCCTTTTTGGGGACCCTTACTTCACTATTGTCTGTACATCTAATAAAGGTGCAACTCAAAGGATTTGGGTTTGAAAACTTTATCATTAGTTGAGAGAGACTGGCACTCCCAGAGCCAGCTGCCATGCTTAATTATGTGGGTGGTATGCACTGTTGCTGCTAGAGGCAATTAAAATTACCTGTCAGCATTTTTGGTTGTACCTTCATGGAGAGATGCAAACATAGCTGAATTCCTCTCTGTGCTCTACACTATTCTAGAAGCTCTTAGACTTGCAGAAAGAACCAGGTTTTGCTCAAAGTCAAATCTACTTGGCCATTGTGCTTCAGATCCAGGGTAACCTCAGTGGAAACTTGCTTTATGCAGCCTTCTGGAGAACAGAGAGCCTTGGTTTGTACGTGCTGACTTTTGAAGTCATTATCACTCTACCCAGTGCAGCTTTCTATTCACAAAGTTGCTGATTAATTATTTTCCTCTTGTGTAGATGCAATTCCTTCCTTATTGCATTTCGTTCCTTACATGCTTTGCATCTTACTGCTTCGCTAGTTTATCAAGGCATTTGTGCTAGTAGCAAAAGAAGTACTGGTGCCTTAAAAAACATAGTGGGTAGCTCCATCACTGATGGAGAGGAATTTATTAGCATATCTTTTGTTCCTTAAACCAGAAATTAGAATACAATTTTGAACTGAACTGTAAACAAAAGAGATGTAATTTCTTTTCTAAGGCATTTTGAAAACATTAAGGATAAACACTCCCAGGTGGAGAGAAGTGGGAGATAATTTGTTCTTCACATATGCAGATGAATAAACCACTGGCTTTTAATAGTGAAGGCGGGAGCAGAATTGTTGTCTTGTGCTCTTCTTTAACATTTTCTGAAGATTAAATGTTGGTAAAGATTTGAATATGGAGGAAAAGGGTGAGGAAGAATGGCAGCAGTAATGGGCAGACAGGGTACTGTAATACATGTTCATAGTGAGAATAAAGCCAGATCAGTGACCAAACTTTTCTCTGGGCTTCCTGGAGCTCTCTAATATTATCCTTTTTATTAGAAAATAATTGTGTCCTGAGCTGCATTAGGGGAAGTCTTGCCAGCAGGCCAAGGGAGGTTCTCCTTCCCCTTTCCTCTCAGCATAGTTATGCCACACCTGTAATGCTGTGTCTAGTTGTGAGCACATGGGTAGTATTTTGGGTACTGAGGAGAGTTCAGGCCAGCATGAAGATCTTTATGGATCTTTATTTCCTACAAGGAAAAGCTGAACAAGCTGGGGCTGTTTTGTCTGGAGAAGAAAAAGCTCAAGGGGAATCACCTCACTGTGTACAAATACTTGAATGTAGTGTGTACAGAAGGTGGAGCTGTGATATTATCAGGAATACCCAGTGACAGAACAAGAGGCAATGGGCACGTACTGAATCACAGAAGGTTCCTCTGAACACTAAGATGTTAACAATAACAACATTGGGAAAATGTTTGGGTTTTTTTTTTTTTGTCTGAGGGTGACCAAACACTTGTGCAAGCTGCTCAGACTGGTGTTGAGTCTTCCTCTTTGGAGAGGAGACTCAAAACCCATCTGGGTAGCTGGCTCTAGGTATTTCTGCTGGACTTGAGGGATTGGACCAGAAGACATCCAGAGCCTTCCAACCTCAGCCCTTCTGTGATTAGAAATGAGGCCACTGGTAATTTATAGAAATCTGTGTGTGAAAGTACAAGAGAAGGCAGCCAGCATGAGTAATGTTCAGAAATGCTACCACCTTGTGGTGCTGGAATGGCTGAGCACACTGACAGTGCTCTGACACTCATCTCCTTACCTGCAGGGTCCCTGAGTACATGTAGTGTCCACACACCTTCTGAAGCAAGATTTCAAAGTGCTTTTGTTGTGCCTCCGTACTATTAAAGTAATTTCTTTCAGTAGATTGGGTAGTTTAACATTATCCTCTTATTCATCTGGTTTAGATAGGCCTGCAAGGAACAGGGAGCTGGACTCAATGATTCTGAAGATTAGTAAATTTACATGGATTATGTAACAAGTATTGCTCTTTTATAACCTCACTCCAAATTCAGAAACCTTGTATCCCATGGGAGATGTCAATGTACCCTAGGTGAAGGTAGTATTAGTTATTATTATCATCATCATCATCATCATAATTATTTCTGGTGTTTCAATGCATTATTACAGTAGTGACAGTATTAGCACTAGTAGTGACAGCACAGACTGAAAACCAAGAGAAAGTAAGAGTCATCCTTGGGAAATAGCTAACCAAACACCTCTGCAAAATGGGCTCCAAATGGGGCAAGAACTAGGTTAATTCAATACCTATTTTATCCATCTGGACAAAAGATCATGCAAATTCAGGAAAATACACAGTGGAATATGCAGCAGACCAGTTTTCCCTCATGTAAGTGTGGAGTTGTTTAATTTTTAAATATGTGCAGTATCAGATATGTGCAATGAAGGAAAGTACATCCAGCAGGTGTGCTAATGTTATATTCTGTGGTCAGCTTCTTCCTGCAAGACCTTATAGCACCTTTAACAGGGCATAGGTGTCCAATTCCTGAAAAGTCTGGAACTTACAGTCATCTCAGACCAGTTTTCATGAAAACTCTATTTCAGCAATATTGCAACTGCTAAGTAAAGGAAGAAATTTTGTGCCAGAATTGATGAGTTTTTGCAAACTGTTTTATCTGTGTTGATTCTGGTGTAAGTTGTGGAAAAGAATGACCACTAAATGCTTCAACTGTATTTAGACATTGAATGTTTATTTTCCACAAAAAATCTGATACTGAGCATTACATAAAATATTGTAATTAAATATTACATCATATACTTAACAAACATTGAACTCTAGTCTATATGCAGTGCTTGTGCAGTATTTTGGTTATTTTTCCAACTGCATATTTTGTATTTTATTAATGCCTAGGACATTACTAATCTAATAATTTATGCACTTTAAAAGCAGAACCAGTATTATGAGCTGAAGGAGCAAAATATTCAACTAACTAAGATACTGGTGGCCTAGACAAAAATAATTCATATCAGTGAAAAATGTAAAATAATGCTGTGCAAACAATTGCTGCACAGCAGTTTTTCAAGTGCCAATTCATGAGCAAGTTGGTCTGCACTCAATAGTCAGTGTCTGGAAGCAGAAGTGGATATAAAATAATCTCATTTAAAATGTGGCTTACCTTAAGGGAAAAGTTCAAAACAGAATGTTCTCAGGCATTGTTACCACTTTTACAATGTTTTCAACAAAGCAAACACTGTATTTTATTCTCAAACTGAAACTAGCCATGGCTTAGCTCCACACCGCTACTCCCATTTCCCCAATTCCCAGATCATTTATGTTTTGGCTCCAGAGCTCAGTCAGTTTGCTGTTAAGTTTGCCAGTTCGTACTCTCATTTGGCAACACTTGTTATACAAAGCACACTTGGACGACCCAGTCATTTCACACAGACACTGAGCAGCTGCCAGGTGGCAATAGCGTTCCACCACTACCAAGAAAGACTGTTTCCAACTGAATAGCTAGCACGAGTTTTTCTTGCTAACTACCTAAAAACTTGCAATAATAGTATTAAAAGTTTAGTAAAAAGCAATTAGTTATTTTGAATGTATTAGGAATACATGTTCCTGAGATTTTCCATTTAAATGATTCCTTGATGGTACTTTAATAAAGTAAGGCTTTTCTACGCAGAAATACAAGTTTGGGGGAAAACGAAACCACACCAAACCAAACCAAACCAAACCAAACCAAAATACCCAAACCAAATACAAGAACTCCTCAACATAACAAAATGCAAGTAATGCAAAAATTAAATAACACCCTGCATACACTTAGAAACCTCTTCCTAATGTCTTTCTGCAAACAAGAAATTAAGTTAGGCAAAATCAAGTGAAAAATACTGTCTTGGAGCCACAGGGAATGCCAATTCTTTGTGTCATTATCGCTGGGCCTCTGCATTTCTTCTAGAGTCAAGTCAGAGGTGGAGAAGAATGACTTTCAGTTTTTCACAAACCAAATCAATCACGGTTGGAAGTCATATTAGAGAGAGCCTACATGAGATCTGCTGGAAACCTTAAAGACCAGTCTTATCTTATATCCACTATTGCATGGGCATTTCTTATGTTTGTCTCCTTTGATTAGGATGAATTTTTTCTCAAGACATCTTTCCACCAACCACCCTCACCCCAAAAAGGAACTTTTTTTTAAGTTTTTGTTTTGCTGTGTTGTTTTTGGTTTTTTTTTTAGTTTTATTTTTATTTTTAAAATTGATTTTACCCCCTTTAAAAGGAATTTACACACGCGCAAATATTAATTGATTAGTACTAACAGAAGGTATGGCTGCAAGCTCCCTTCAGCTACGTCTCGGCGCTGTCTTTCGGGCGCACCGATAAACTCTGGGAGACGGGGATCGCCCGGCACCCATTGCGCAGGAAGGGCGATCGGTGTGACCGGCGGCTCCCGGGGCGGCGTCGCTCCCGGGGCGGCCCAGGGGAGAGCGGCCGATCCTCCCGCACAGCGGGACTGCGGCCCCGGCACAGCGCCGAGCACCGCGCAGGGAACAGCGCCCGCTGCGAAACCCCGCCTGCGAGGGGCATCGACCGCACACACTGACACACTGACACACACAGACACACACTGACACACTGACACTGACACACACAGACACACACTGACACACACTGACACACAGACACACACTGACACACTGACACTGACACACACAGACACAGACACACAGACACACACTGACACACTGACACTGACACACACTGACACACTGACACACAGACACACACTGACACACAGACACACACTGACACACACTGACACACACTGACACACACTGACACACACAGACACAGACACACACACTGACACACACTGACACACTGACACTGACACTGACACACAGACACACACTGACACACACTGACACACACTGACACACAGACACTGACACACACTGACACTGACACACACTGACACACTGACACACACTGACACACACTGACACACTGACACACACTGACACACAGACACTGACACACACTGACACTGACACACACTGACACACTGACACACACTGACACACACTGACACACACTGACACACACAGACACACACTGACACACTGACACTGACACTGACACACACTGACACACTGACACACACTGACACACTGACACACACTGACACACTGACACTGACACACACTGACACACACTGACACACACTGACACACACTGACACACACACTGACACACACTGACACACACAGACACACTGACACTGACACACACTGACACACACTGACACACACTGACACACACTGACACACACTGACACACTGACACTGACACACACTGACACACTGACACACACTGACACACTGACACACACTGACACACTGACACTGACACACACTGACACACTGACACACACTGACACACTGACACACACTGACACACACTGACACACACTGACACACACTGACACACTGACACTGACACACACTGACACACACTGACACACACAGACACACACTGACACACTGACACTGACACTGACACACACTGACACACTGACACACACTGACACACTGACACACACTGACACACTGACACTGACACACACTGACACACACTGACACACACTGACACACACAGACACACACACTGACACACAGACACTGACACACTGACACACACTGACACACAGACACTGACACACTGACACACACTGACACACACACACACAGACACACAGACACTGACACACACACACTGACACACAGACACACAGACACGCACACTGACACACTGACACACACTGACACACACTGACACACACTGACACACACAGACACACACACTGACACACAGACACTGACACACTGACACACACTGACACACAGACACTGACACACTGACACACACTGACACACACACACACAGACACACAGACACTGACACACACACACTGACACACAGACACACACAGACACATACACAGACACATAGACACACACACTCATACATACACTCACACACACACAAACACAGATACACACACCCACACAGACGCACACACAGATGCACACAGATGCACACACACAGACACACAGACAGACACACAGACACACTCACACAGACGCACACAGACACTCACACACACAGTCGCGCACAGACACAGACACACACACACAGACACAAATATACAACACACACACATGCTCACTTACACACACACAGACACACACACAGAGACACAGACAGACAGACAGAGACACAGACAGACAGACAGACAGACACACACACACACACACACACACACACACACACAGACTCTGCCCTGCAAGAACGCCACCAACTCTGAACAAATGCTGCCCCAATGGAGGGTCTTGGATCTACCCTTAGGCCTGATCCGGGATCTACTCAGGAAATTTCAACACACGCGCTTTGGCTTCCCCCTGCTCCGAAGATCCCGGGTGGAGCCGGGGGCTGTGGCGGCTCCGGTGGCCCGGAGGGTGTCCCGCTCGGCTCCCTGCACACCTCACACTGCCCCGGTCAGACCAGCTGCTCTCCCCGGCTCGGCCGCAGCTTTTCCACAGCACATTCCCAGACCTCTCGTCTCTTGGAGCGTTTTGAATCGTGCTGCAGCGACACGAGGACGGCTCCAGTTGTTGCACAAATTCCAACGCTGGTGTTTAGTCTGGGGCCTCTTTGTGTCCTGCAGAGGCCTCTTTGTGTCCCACTAGCTCCTGCAGAGTCTCGGGATGATTTCCCCTTCATCCTCATGTCTTCCTTAGACGTAGAGTCCTCCCGCATTCCCAGCTGGATTCCTACTTTCCAGGGCACAGCCTGCGGCTAGCACCTTGCACACCGAGCTACCTGCACCACGGATATTTGTCAAAACCCCCAGCGGGGAGGCTCTGCTTTCACACAGAGCAAAAAGGGCATTTGTTAAGCATCACAATGTAACCAGCTGTGTACTACAACAATAGTAAACAAAGACATGTAAGGGAACCACAGTCTGTGTAATTCCTGTCCGTGTGAGCAGGCCAGGGCTATATTTCTGAAAATACATGAGAAATAAATCAGACAAGGCCCATTTAAATGAAGCAAAGCAGTGTAAACATGAATTAATCAAGTATGAAGGTCTGGTAAATAGGTATGATTCGTGCTGATAAAAATTGAAACAATAATCAATATTGATACAGTAATCAATATTTGGGAATAATAAAGCAGTTAAAAGTTGTAATGCCAAAGAAGAAAGGGAAAGGGGGGGCTCCACACCCCCGCCCCCGGCAGATGTTCAAGGACCAGAGGAAGAAGCAAGAGATACATGTTACTAAAAATTAACAGAAAGAAAGGAACAATCTGGTTGGGTCCCAGGAAAATGCCAATTATAAGGGATTTATTGCCTTGTGTTATGAACAAAATTTTGCCAGTGTTTTTTTTGTAAAAGAAAAGTTTTAAAAAGCTCCCAGGCCAGTTCACTGCCGCTTGTTGCAAAACTGACCAAACTGGTTTGGCTGTGAAGGAGATTTTTGTTATGGTAATCACGAGCCATTAAGCGCTAATGGCTCTCTTTGTATTAGTAGAAAACCTTAGCCGAGCCGGGCTGATATCGTCTCCTAGGGCAACAAAGGCGGAGATCTCCCCAAGAATGAGAAGCAGGGGCAGAGAAACATGCAAATTCCCCTCCAATGCATGCTGGGACTGCTACAGATAGACAGAAAAAACCCCAAAACGGCGAGCTAACAGAGAAATTAGAAGATTAAAATAGCGTCCAGGTGTGAGGAACGAGATGCTGAATGACTGAAGACCTTGAAGACCTTCATGGGCCCTCACCCTGAGCTTGGTGGTTGTCCCAGCCGCAGTACCCGGGGCTGGTCGGAGTCAGGTCAAGCATTGGGTAATATCTGAAAGACGGGATACCCAGCTCTGCTCGTAGTGGACAGAGCTGTGAATAACCCGCCTCCTCGGCATCACGCTGGGAGACTCGACAGACGCTGCAGACCTGCTGAGCCACCCCTTAATCCTGAGCTGATCATTTTTAATAAAGGCATTAAAAGGAGAAAAAGTCTTCTGCCCTGTTTATTTCACCTTGATGCTAAGATGTAGTAATTATGTTAGTTTTGGCTTACATTATACTGGCTTGGTGTGCATGTGCAACCCAAAGGTGAATTAAAGGACAAAGAGGAAGAGGAGAGGTCTTCATACAAAACGACCACCAAAACAAGTGGTGGTGCATGTGCAGTAAAGGTGGTGATGAAGGTGGAGGCAAAAGTGTGATGAATCCAAAATGGGAGGAGATGGCATTGACACATGGCATATAAGGGAGGAATATTCACTCGGCAAGCTCGTACGTGAGGTGGCAAGGGTCCAAGAGCCCTGCACTCCGTACCCCGCGGTTACCTTTGGCTTATGCGCTATTATTTGAACCAAATTATCCCTTGATTTTAATCAAATTATATTGTCAATATATATTTTTTAAATTATTCAATTAAAATTGCTGCTACCTTAAATACTGTTTGGGGTTTTTTTTTTGATGGGATAATTGGGCAAACATAACAAAGGGCCAACAAAGGCTGCCCTGAAGTCTCCACTTGTCCTCCTATGAAGAGCTACATTCTTCCACCATTACTCTTAAAACTATGTGAATTGCCTTTGCTTGGAGATATATGAGGGATTTTTTGCTGAAAGCAGCTGAAATTAGTCAGGAGAAGGGGCAGAAAACAGCCCCGCGGTCTGCACAAACAAGCGGTGGCGCAGCCGGCCCGCTCGCTGCGCGTCTCGAAAGGACTTCGGCGGCGAGGGGCTCTGCGCCGCCGGGGCGCGGGGCGGGTCCGCCAGCGCGGCCGGGCACCGCTTCCCCCGCGCTGTTTTAGGGAGCCCGGGGCGCTGTGCCCCAGCCATGGAGCCGGGTGATGCTCCAGCCCTGCCGAGGAGCGAGGCCTCAGCGGGGACACGCCGCAGGGAAGGAGCAGCGCGGCCCCGCGGAGCGCTCCGGGAGCAGCGGCCCCGGCGGCACCGCGGCCGGCTCCGGTCGGGCCAGAGGAAAGGAAGGCGGTGCCGGCCTCAGCAATCCTGTGTTGTGTTTGGGGACTGCGGTCCGTTGGTGGGGTGGGCGGTTAGTTTTATTGTTTTTTAATTGGTCCTTACTTTTTCAAGGTTTAGCAGTTGTCTTCCCTGGCAGGGTATGCAGGACGGATGACAGGGAGTTTATAGATTCACCTTCTTATGAGTTGTACAGCTCTATCGTGTGCATATGTTTCTCGGGTTTTTATTGCAAGGACTGACGTTGTTTGCTATGTCTGCTTACACGCTTTATCTATTATATGTATTTATATATAAACTACATTTATTTATGCAATTCTTTATTATGTGAGCAGTGGATGGTGTTTGTGATGAGCCAGTCATAAGATGACATGTCATTTTACTCTTCCCACAGGACAGATTTTTTTTATGTTGTGATTTTTTTTTTACTGTCTGTTTTGAAGAGATTCAGATTTCAGTCAAAAAGTGAGTTGGGCAAGGTACTCTCAAAAGAAATAACCATGTGAGGCTGCAGGACCAGGTTATGTAGATTCTGGTAGGTTAACCAGAATCTACACTTACAGATCCACTGCAACAGCTACAGTCCTTGTGCCATCACTGTCTGTCTTACTTTGCCTACACAATGCAATGGGAAGTCAGATGTAAAACTCTAAAACCAAAAATAACAAAAATTTTAAAAGGTACAAATCTTGGTGAATCCTTCTGTATGAAATAAAGTATGCATATGTTTATATACATCCATTAAAATACTTAAGCTACAGAAGTCTTTGATTTATCTTTTGCATTAATTGAACATGCAGAGCTGTTGATTGATACCATTCTCTGTCTCCAAAATACGCAGTTATACCCTGACTGAGGCTTTTGTTATATTACTCCATCAGGAGAAATGTCTGGCCAGCTGCACTGCCCAGGAGATGCCACTGGACTGCCGGGAAACAAGTAATTGGAAGTGAGAAATTAAGAGCAGCAATGCCATCAACTCTTGGAACATGTGCTGCCCTTGGGTCTTGGAAGGAGACAGACTTGTTCATATTTTTTTTAAAGGCAGTGAAAAGTCACATCACAGATAACCTCCACTGCCAAGTACATCACTTCTGAAGATGCTTTGCAACTACTTTGAATGAGACTCATTTCTCATTCTGAAAGTTTCTTTCCCCACCTAAAGTCAAAATTCCATATTGCAGAACAGTCCCTCCCTGGTCCCTCAGCTGACCTCTCAGAGAACCAAAGGGTCTGAATCCATCCTCAATAGAAGCCACATTGGCTAACCAAGCTATTTCTGCAGTTACCAGGTACCTCTCCATCATCTGAACAAAAACCCCTCAAACCAAGTGCCAGCAGTAAGCTTCACACTCATTGACACTGACTTCCTTCCACAAGTCCAGAGGAGTGCCACAAAACTGGTGAGAGGGATGAAATAGCTCTTCCTATGAAGAAAAAATGAGAGAACTGAGGTTCTTCAACAGGGAGAAGAAAAGGCTCCAGGGAGACTTTAGAGGCAGCTTTCCACTACCTAAAGGGTACCTAAAAAGAAAGGTGGAGAGGAAGTTTTTGCCATGGGGCACGAAGAGACAGAACACCAGGGAATGGCTTCACACTGACAGAAGGCAAGGTTAGATTAGATACATGGGACATTTATGACTCTTAAAGTTCTAAAAGAATGCTAGGGTATCCTGAGTTGGAAGGGGACACCACAATGATCGAGTCCAGCTCCCGGGCCTGCACAAGACACCCCAAGAATCACACCATGGTACCTGAGAGCATTGCCCAAATGCTTCTTGAGCTCTGTCAGGCTGGTGTTATAATCACTTCCTTGGGGGAGCCTGTTCCAGTGCCCAGCCACCCACTGGGGTGAAGAACCTTTTCCTGGTATGCAACCTAAACCTCCCCTGACACAACTTCAGGCCATTCCCTTGGGTCCTGTCCCTGGTCATCACAGAAGAAGAGATCAGACCCTGCTCCTCCTCTTCTCATGAGGAAGTTGCATTCTGCTGTGTCCTCTTCTCTTGGCTGATGCAAGCAAGCAACCTCAGCTGCTCTGAAGCTCTTCCCCTCTAGAGCCTTCTTCATCTTCATAGGTCTCCTTTGACACTCTTTAAAGCATTGTGAATGACAAATGTGGGCTGTCACCTCACAAAATTTTAAAGGGCAGACCACACTTCTGGCTGACTTTAGAGGGCACCTGCCACTGTCTTGCGGTCAGACTTTTAAACTAACAAATAATACAGTTCTAAAATAAAAGATAAATGTTTGAAATAATGTCTCTAATTGGTTCTGAAAGTCCAGAGGCAAGAACAGTGATGGGATAGCCCATCCTACACAAAACTGCCCCCAGCACTCAAGGTGAGGCTGCCCCAGTGCAAAGCAGAATGGGATAATCCTCCCCCCCTGGCCCCCTTGCCTGGCTGCTGATGCACCCCAGGACAGAGTTGGCCTTCCTGGCTGCCAGGGCACTGCTGACTCACATTCAACTTGCCTTCAAAAAGGACTCCCTGGTTCCCTTCTTCTATGGTGCCTGCTCTCCAGCAGCTCATATTCCCAGTCTATAAATCAAGCCAGGGTTACCCCACCCCAGGTGCAAAATCCAGCACTTTCCCCTTGTTAAACTTCACACAGTTGGTGATTGCCTCAGGACCTCTGATTTGTCAAGATCTCCCTGCAGGACCTCTCTGCCTTCCAGGGAGTCAATGGCTCCTTCCATTTTAGTATCTCTTCAAAAGTCCAGATCATTAAGGATGATGTTGAAGAGCACAGGGCTCTTCAGGGATGGAGCCCTGTGGAACCCCACTAGTGACAGGTCACACCAGTCTGATGTCACCCCATTTCACTGCAGCCCTTTTGTCCCTGACCCATGAGCCAGCTGCTCACCCATCATGATGATGTGTTTTATCCAGCTGTGGGCTGGACATTTTCTCCCAGAAGGGTCCTCTGAGAGACAGTATCAAAAGCTTTATGAAATTCAAAAAGATCACATCAACTGGCTTCCCTTGATCATCTAAAGTGGTTAATGACAGCTTTTGCATTACCCTGGGGATCCCAGGATCCATGTCTATGTAGGTTGGGCTGTCCCATCACTGTTCTTGCCTCTGGATTTCAGAACCAATTAGAGACATTATTTCAAACATTTATCTTTTTATTTTAGAACTGTATTTATTTGTTAGTTTAAAGTCTGACCGCAAGACAGTGGCAGGGTGCCCCGTAAGTCAGCCAGAGTGGTCTGCCCTTTAAAATTTTGTGAGGTGACAGCCCACATTTGCCATTCACAATGCTTCTTGTTTACCTCACTGGTAAAATCCAAATGCATACCAGACATTTCAGGCCAGTCTCTGCACCAACTTTTTGCCTGTTTGGTTTTAAAACCAGGGGTTTTTCTCTCTACAGCCACACTGCACTGGGGCACAAGTGACATTTTGTATTTGCAGGGCCCAGTAAAGTGTCCCCTTGGTCCTTGTCTAGCCGGAGGAGAACATTAAAACTCAAAGGGAGTTCTCTTTACAGTTTTGCTTTGCCAATGGTTGTTTCATCTGTGTATTTACATAGGATACAGGCCTGCAGACCAAGAACACAAAATAACAAGGCATGGTGGTTCAACCACAGCCAGCAGCTGAGCACCACACAGCTGCTCACTCACCCACCCTGGTGGGAGGGCAAGGAAAATCAGGGGAGAAAAAAACCAGTAAATCTCATGGGTTAAGATAAGATAGTGATCATGTCCCTGGGGTCCCCAAACACACTGTACCCAGTGGTGGCACTGACAGGGCCAGCAGAACATCTCCTTTCTAAGCAGAAGGGCTATGGTGTGATATTGGGATCAGGAGCATTTTGGAGGAGATTATTCCAAGCACCCCTGATTTTTCTTCTTTGTGGGGAAATTTTCAGCTGTAAATTGAGGGGGAAAGCATTGCTCTGGTTAGGACATCCAGCATGGATTGTCCTGCTCTGGTAGGACATCCAGCATGGATTGTTCCTCTCACCATTTGTCCCCCTATGGGTGGGTTTTCAATAATTTTGTCTACAAAGCCAAGAACCAGACTAACCTTGTGGCTGGCATTGATAAGTTCTTGGTTTAAGTCATGGTAGCAAGAGAGTGGAATCCACCGATCTGAATTGAGCCCTGGAAAAAACATCCTCCCTTAGCCTGCTGTGCTGGACACAGGCATGAAGGGGACAGGCAGGGTGGCAGCCAAAAATTCACAAGGTCATGGTTTAACACAGTCACCTGCTCAGAGCAGAAGCTAAAACAAGCCAGTTGTTACGAATACATATCCTCTATCTTCCTACCATTTTAACAGGAAAAAAAAGTAAATGCCCGGAGCTTTCAATAACCGTGATTTTCATAGCAACCTGGGGAAACACAACAGTCCTGGAGCAGATGTGAAGGTGTGTGTCGGTGGTTTTCCCTATGCTTGCTTCTAAAATCTGAGAACGCACCTCCCCTTCTCACTCCCCAGCCGCGAGAGCGATCTCCACAGAACCGGGTTCCTCTCCACAGCCAGTAATGACACACTCACGGGAGGAATTGGCTGTTTATTCCAGAGCTGCGCAAGCCTGCTGGTATGCCCGAGACGGAGCGCGCCCCGCCGGACTTTCCCCTGCAGTATTGACACGCACAAGCTCGGAGTCAGTGACTTCCCAAGTACAGCCCCGCTACCACGGCTTGTTCGGAAATTTCCACACGCTACATAGCCCAGATAACTTCTACGCACGCTCAGGAGTAGGGTCCTCACCTGGTCCGGGCTTTTTTGCTCTACACAAAGGCGTGATTTTAAGTATTATGATGCACATAGTCAAGAAAAAGGCGTAATTTTAAGTATTATAATGCACATGGTTAAGCTATAGGACACACAGACCTTGAGCGTATGCCAAGTTATCACTGTATACAACAAACACACATCAACATCCGGATTTACTACATCCTCAAATCTCGTCGTGTTCAGTTCCCGGATGTCCTGAACTAGGCGATGCTAGCCGCTCCCGGTTCCACTGATCAGGTCTCCTTCCTTGCTGATTAGCCTTGAAAGGAAACTGTGATTTCGTAATGACGGCGTTTGACACAGCCACAGCCACAGAGCAGCCACTGGGCTGGAGTGCAGCTCTGTGGTGTTACAGCAGCTTTGAGCACGCTGCTGGTATTAAAATGCATCACTGCGCTTGTGCCGTCTTTGCGACGCTGCCCTGCTGTGAATTTTGTTCCCCTGATACTGTTTCTGTTGGGTAAGTTTCAAACGGACCCAGATGATCAGAATTTGGCCTTTAATTTCACTTAACTATTTAATTCTCTGCCTCACTCATGCAACTCCTGCTCCTTCCCCGTCTCTGACAAAGGGAATCCTTCAGTGCCCAGGATGTATAGAATAGATATAGGTAGGCTAAACCCCTATACACCACTCAAATAAAACAGAGTCAAGGGAGTTCATGAGAGCTGCTGGAAAGAAATAGATGATCTATTATGTGGGGGAAAAAAGTATATTGCTCAGGAGTCATCCGCCTATGAAGATGAAGGCTCAGTTCTTCGAACCACGTAATTTTGTCATTTTCTGAAGTTGCTCCTTTCATGCCGAAGTGTCTACTGGAATAATCTTTGACCATGTCAAAAAGCAGTGAATAAGTACATTTTCTCAGCCACTTCCCATGAAAGCTATGTGGCCCAGAGCCACACAGTTGAAAAGTCACATCATATTTTAAAACCAGATTTTGAGAAGCCCTTCAGCCAGCCAGGACCAGAAAGAAAGCAGGCAGAGTGAGGAGATAAACTGAGAGGCAGCAGCAACAGAAAGAGCAGAAAAAGGGAGGTTTTTCACATGCCATAAAAGCAAACACACCTGTGAAAAGGCTCTGCTGCTGCCTGTATTTTTTTTAGTGGGCAGTCGGCAGGAGTTAAGTGGGAAGGAGGAAGTAGGAGCTCTCACCTCTAGGGAGAGATGTGCTGGCATACTCCACTGGAAAGACCAGTTACAGTGTGGAAGAGAAGGAGCATAATTAATGAGGTTTCCAGGGCTGTATGCACTTTACTGGGCTGTACAGTCAGTTGCAGTCCCCCAGCTGTTAAAGCTTAAGGGATATTGTTCATTCAGCTTGCTGCCTGTGCCTCCCCTTTCGTTATAAAAGGTTCCCAAATCAAATTTCAGGCAAAATCTTTTGCCCCCATGGCACACTGCTGGTGCCAGGGGCACTGCTACTGCCATGCCTCTGCCTTCATGTAGCAAGTAAGTGCTGGTGGATGGCAAGGTGCAGAATGGAGGACAAAAGGCTCCCTCGAGCTGCTTCTGAGAAAGAATTAGCTGCTGCCCTCTTAATGGACTCAACACCCTCTAATCCTGCTTTTGCACTGCAGACTGGCTTGCTCTCCTCACCTATGACAGGCATACGCCCTGCATGCGCTGCTGTCTGCCCCAAAAAGCTCGTCGTCACCAGAAGGTGTGGTTTTGTGAAACCCCTGCCTTTTGCCCAGACTCTGGGCAGGAGGCTACAAATGCCCAGCTGATGGCACTGTGTCTTCGTCAGTCTGCCTGTCTGGGGGGAGAGGTGGGTTACCTGCCTGTGGTCAGCGCCTAAAAGGATTGCTGTAGCACCAAACGTAGTCCATGACCTGCTGTTTTACCCTCTAGTTAAAAGTGAACAGGGGTGCTGGCATCTGAAAACTTGGCAGAGAAGGACGCTTTTGTGCATGCAGAGAGCCTGGGCACAGCCGAGCTGGAGGCTGTGGCATAGACAGTGTACGGAAAAGTTCAAGTCACCAGAGGTTTATGTCCAGAAAGGAAACAAAGGAGTCCTGTAACTTTATTCATAGGGCATTTCCCCATGGGGTCTCTCAAACTGTTGGAGGATGCAGCCTCCTTTTTTTCTTCATTTCCTGGCTGCATCACCCTCTTCCTTTTCCCATTGCCTGAGGTACATGCAAGGTACAGACTTCCAGATTTGCCTACTATATCTCTCCCTTAATGTGCAACCCCTTTTTGTACATTAAATGATATTCATATTCTATTAAGTCCGGTTCTTCTCTGAGTTTAGGAATTTAGCATGACATTGGCTAAATGTCTAATGTCCATGTCAATTAGTCAATTTTCTGAAACTGATAGTTTCTCCTGTTACTTCCTTATCTGAAAGTCCCTGGCCCTGTCTACAAGTAGATTCACACAAAATGTGGGTAAAGACACATTCATCTTATTCCTTTCAACAGCAATTCTGGCTTTCCTTTTGGGAGACGTGGGTGGTATGAAAGCCTGAGGAGCAGTCCCACGCTCCCCTCTCTAAGACAGCCAACTACGACCACAGCAGAACACCATCAGCACATTCTAGGAAAGAAGGAGATGCAGCCATTCCTGATCCACTTCTCCATGGCATTTGCTTCCTTTCTGGGGGAGAATGAACCATGCTGCACCTAGCTGGAGACTTCCCACAGCCATGGTGGCCACCTTAATCAGACAAGAAGATCCACAGCTGCTCCTCTAGAAAGTGTAGCTGTTGCCAGAGACTTGCTATGCAAATTAGACTGTCAGTGCTCAAGAAAGCATCTGTGCACTGTGTACACCTTCCTTCACAGGAACAAGTGACTACAACTACTGTGATTTTGACATGCCTGGCTTGAAAAGCCTGCTATTTGCTGCCCAGCTGGTCAAATGGGTGGCTTTCTGATCACTGACAAGCATTTATAATTATAGCATTTTTTACTGAACCCTCCTGTGGGCATGTCTTCTTTTGAAGTAGTTGCAGTTTTGCTCAGGCGAATAGAGTTTTACTAAAGTTGTTGGGGACATTAGAAGTAATTTGTAAAAGAGCAGAGACAAGGCAGAGTAATGAAGGAGGCAAATTTGCCAGCATTTTTGCTGGTTTTGCTGTGACCTGTGTTGTCTCAGGGCCACTGCCATATCCCCACAAATACCGCAGACCTGGGTACCAGGAGCACTCATTGCTGCGCTTCCTGTCCCCACCGTGCCCCACTGTCCCTCAGTCCCTGCCCCTGCAGGCACCTGTCTGGCCCTGAGCTCCGCAGCCCTCACCCACCTGGGGGTGCTGAGGGTCCATGCAGAAGAGGGCACCATGAGATGGCTGCAGGGGCACACCTGTCATTAGAAGAGCCTGCATGTGTGCTCGTCTGTGTGCCCAGGGTCGTGGGGTTGTGCCAGCTGCCTCTTGGAGGACAAGTGGTTAACAACACATGGCACTATGCTCTGCTAATGTCACTAGCTGAAGGGAATTTTAATTTAAGAATGTCATGTACTGAAAGCAGTAGTCACTTTAGGGTGCTCCTGGTTTTCCTTTGAACAGTGCAGTGAAAAGCCACCCTTACGAAATTCAACTACACGAACACCTAATTACATCTTCCATCCCCACTCCCCCCTCCCCCCCCCCCCCCCCCCAGCACATTTTCTTCTTCTTGCTTTCAGGATATGTATAGTAATGCATCACACTCTCTGCCCCATCAGACAGTCCATGAAATGTAGGATAATCCACATCATACGTCATGCCCTTCCATCAAAAACCCAAACATTATCTCCTAAATGGATGGTATTCGGTCAATCCTGAAGAAACCAGTATCAATCTCCCCATGTTACTGGAGCCAGTGTGGAGTGCCTAACTCCTCATGTCTTCTCAAAGTAAGAACATCAAATAAATCACAGTGTTTCAGTTATAAGTGGACCCAAGATAAAACACATTCTAAAGCAAAGCTTTAGGTTTTTTAGATCTGAATCTATCTATCTATTCTATCTCTGAGTGCAATGTAGACAGATTGCATTTATGGGTTTGTTACTTGTGCCAATGAGGGACCCTGCAACTAGCAATTCCATTAAAATGCTTCATAAAGAATCAACTAAAGCACACCATGGATAGGTCCTTTGGGTCCCTGTTCAACTTATTTTAGGGTAACATGGTCAAAAATACTTGATTATGTATATCTCCTCTCCACTCTGCTTGTAGTGCAAATAAGTGGGGGTACAGTTGCACAGTTGAAATTCCACCATAACATTTTGTATTGGAGTGAAACCTCAGGTTTACCAAGCACTACACATACACAGACAAAGGAACTGTAGGATGCAGATGCAAGCAGGTAGCAACACATCTGTGTCTTGTTGTCAGCATTAGGGACAAAGCAAGGGGATCATAGTTTAAAGTAGCAGCAGAACTACGTTGCCATTGATTGATCCTGTAAAAGGCAGGACAGAGATTGAAAGCTGTTGTCCACTTGCCATCCTTCACAGAAGTTACTGGGGCAAACCAGAGCTGCAGAATGCACACAGCTTCTACCTTATGTCCTTGAGGATGTTTAAACTCTGAGACACTCAAATTTGATGTCTAGCTTGAAAAAAAACACAGAGAGAGAGTGGGAAAGATGGGTAATTTTGTCCCAGATGGCAGAAGCAAGAGTCAGAGCACAACCCTGACTGTGGGACACCTCAAGTTCCAGGAGAGCTGGAAGAGAAGTATCACGGAGGCAGGGTCTGGGTGGGGGAGAGGCGTAGATTATGCCCGAACTTGAGGCTGGGGGCAAGGGCTTGGTTTTGGAAAATCACAGAGAACAGCAGAGAAACTGAATGGAGGCACAACTGGGCAATGTTTGGATGAGTGAAGAGAAGGGGTTTAAGGTAAACAGGTAGAAGGGAGGCGGCTGAACATGTGGACAGCAGAAGCACCGGGTGATTTTTTTGTGTGGCATGAAGATCAACTGTCTTTTCAAAGAATAGAAAAAAATAGGACTGCAGTGATTGAGGTGAGGTAAAAAAGGTGGCTCAGAGATGTAATCCTCAAGGAAAAAAAGATTTATGAAAGGGTCAAAAGCCACATTTCTGTACTTCTGGGAAGGAAATGTTGCATATATTTGTGTGACTATTTTAGGGAGCAGTGAGGGATGAAGGTCTGACTCTTTAACTTCTCAAATCTTGCCGTGAATTCTGGCTGCACAGCAAAAGAAGGTTCAAAGTAGGAAAAAAAAACCCACAAAAAAAAAACCCCCACAGGACTTTTTGGGCTTGATGAGCCGTAACTCTCCTTAAGCACAAGAAGCTGGGAATCATGAAAGGGTGTTCTAATCCTGTCCCACACTTACAGTAAGTGAAACTCAGAGGCAGCAGATCACCTTTGCCCCAGATGCCTATTTTCTGCTACCTCCTGGAGAGCAATAACCTCTGGTGCATCACCTTGGGTTGCAGTCTGATAAGGCAGCAGGAGGCAAGGACAAGAGCTAGGGGAGGTCAGGTACTGTCAATGCCAGTGCTTTGTGCACCATCTCCTGACTCCAGGCTGGGCCAGTCAGGAGGTGAGCTTCTCATCTGTCCATGCTTCGGGCAGCACTCATAGGCTGGCTGTGTCCAGTACAGAAATCATGCAAGGCATGTGCACCATGGGCTGTGGGGGGGACAAATGCTGACACAAGTCAGCCCTGCCTTGGAAGAGGAGGGAGGAGGGGCACAAAGGGTTGACATCTGTCAGAAGGTTATCAAACCTGCAATAGTTCTTTAAGGCAGGAGGCTGGCAAAACTCACAGCAATGCTGGCTCATTGTAGCCCACCCTCGGGACAGGCTCAGAAGGCAGAGGGGCCACTGAGAGAACAGGTCTCAGGAAGGGTCACTGGAAACCACACCACCCAGCTGCAGCACCACATCTCATCTCAGAACAAGGCTTTTCAGAGCTGGAGCTGGCCAAGAGGTGCCTTTGAAGACTGGAGACTTCATTGCAATGAGATTATTTTCATGGTGAAAGATTTCATGTTGTGGACTCTAACCAGCCCTTTGTGTTTGTTAAAAACCTGGACTAGATAGAAAAGAGAATAGTTTGTTCTTATAAGAAAAACTAGAGGAGAAAAAAATGCTACCTTTTCCTTTCAGAGGGCTGCACTCAGTCTCCAGTCGGGACCATGAGAGAGAGCAGCATTGCTGGGAAGCTTCCAAACCCAGAGAGTGCTGTGCATCCATCCATGCATGCTGTGGGAAGTAGTTGTACATTGTCAGGGCATTAAAGGGCATTAAATTACTTTCCCTAATGAGCTGCTGGTGAGATCCAGCAGCCCAAGCTACCTTAATTTTCTAGGAGCTCGCTCAATCTAGCATGGCTCATTTGGTCTCCTGATCTTCATGGATAGGGGTAAGAACAGGCCCAGTGCCTCACAGTTAAAATATGGCTCAACACACACTGAGTTGAGCTGGGCTGAATTATATATGGAGGATATGGCACAGCCAGTGTTCTGCTGAACAGCTGTGGTGTTTCTTCCAGCTGAGGTCTGTGAGGGAAGCTGTGGGCAGCCTAAAACCTTCTACAGCTGGCATGTGTAACCACGCCTTTCTGGCTCTGCTTGAGGGAAGGGGACATGGAAAATTTTCTCATCAACATGGGTCTGAGCACAGACATTGCTCCTGCTGACAGCCTCCAGTGAAAATCTGGCTTTTTTGTAGTGTTGTACTGTTGCTTAATAAAAGGCACAATGAGTTGCAGTGAATATGTATTTCCTGTGATGCTATTTTGGTGTCAAAATTACTCTATCAGCAGCCTGTTTAAAATGGGGTTATGATGGAGCACCGATCTTATTAGCTAATTGTGCTTGCTAGTCTGTGGCTCTGTATTTCACAACCACATTACAATGGTTGGCTGATGGGCTCTGCAGCCAGGATACTTTTAATTCCCCCCGGATTTCATTATTGTGACTGCAAAGGAAGGAACAGAATAGCAGATGAAGCTGTTGCTTTTTAGGCTTATAATGCTGCCTATGCCTTGTACTGAGCTGTGCCCTTAGGCTGAACGAGTTGGCAGGATTCATCTAGAAGAGTGAAAACAAAGATTTTGTATTTGTCTAGGTTTTGTGATACAAAAAAATTTAACCCTTTGACTCAGGAGCAGCTGCTCTTTCTTTTCCAAAGAGTAGACTACTTCAGTATGAAGTGCTAATCATCTTTAATAGCTTTCACCTGCATGAGCACATCATAATCTGGACATATATGGCATACTCAGTACCCCATGCCTGATGTATTACTACTATCACACCAAGGTGCTCTGTGTTCTTGCCTGCAGCACTGCATCATTTCTTACCAGACCTTCTTAACATTTTAAATACCAGAACAGGCAGCAAAGACAGTTTCTCCCCATTGCAAAAAAGAAAGACACTCAAGACATGGTCTCTCCAAAAGCTTCTTCTGCTGCAAATCCAATGATGCTCAGATGGTAAGGGCTCATTTGTCTTCATACGACTTTTCAAAACACCCCCATGTAAATGCTTAATTCTAGCCAAAGCAACTTTTTACTTTTTTAATTTCCAGCAGTTGTAATTGGTAAAGGCAAGCACAAATACCCTGCAAAGAAACACCCACTGTCCCCCACTCCAGTAAGCATGGCACAGATAATGCTCTTGGATCCCGTCAGAGCTTTCCAGCAGCCCACTTCTGAGAAGGGTCTCTGAGTTCTGGCATCTCATCTACATTGCTCTTCCATATTTGCTTTTTCTATTGCCTTTTCCCTACTTACTGCTTTTCTAGCCTCAACCCTCCAGAAAGGTTAGCTGGAAAACATCTGCAGGGCCACAGTGGGGGTGGGTAGAGCTACAGGGTGCAAATACAAGGCTGCTCCACAGCAGCCTGAACAACAAGCAAGGTTTTGCTATAACAAGGAAGGTTTCCCTCTTTCCTCCCACTTCCTTCACTGTGTCATGGCTGTAGCCCTTCTGGAGCCCAACTGCAGCTTGCAGCCACATATATAAAGGTTTAGCTTAATTTAAACATTTAAGATTTAGCTTAATTCTTTCCTCCCATGGCTCAAAACCTTAATGTGGGCTTTTTACTTGCCTTGTTATGTGCTATTCTTAGAGTAAGTTCAGATGGTGATTATGGAAAGGTGGGGGGCCCTGGCCCATGAACACAATGAAGTGAACAGAAATTCAGGCTTATGTATAGTTCTCCTACACTCTTCATTCAAGCTTTGATTCCTTATTATTTCTTCAAGAAGCTTAATAGCTTTTCAAGCTGTTCATCTTCTGGGAAATTCAGACCTGCAAGTGCTTATGCTGGCTTTTTTGGGGAGCAAATTACATTTTTATAAAGCTGTCAAGCTTCATCTTCATCATAAACAGCATGAACCTCACATGCTCTTCTGGCAGGCTGGTTTCCAGCTGCAATGAAACACAGACCATTCGGAGGCTTGCTTGTCCTTGTGTTGTCCCATAATGCACAGACACAACACCACGGCTTTCAAAAGCAAGCCATCATGCTCCTTGCCTGGAGGCAGTAGGGCTTCTGTGCCCATAAGAAGGAAGAACTCTGCAGACCTCCTACCCAACCTTTCAGAACAGGCAGCAAACTCAAGCTTTGAAATCCCTTTATTTCATTCAGCAATGTTCAACATTAGGTACTAAAGTTAGGTTTGTTGTTACTAGTGGCAGTGCAATTTTAAGAGATTTGAAAGACACTCAGCACGCCTTCCAACAAGTGGATTTTTCTTTTAGCAAAAAAAGGCACAGTGAAGTACCAAGACCCACTAAAAGACTGGAGGAGATTTTCTAATTGAGGATTAAGTTTTCAGATATTTTAACTATCAGAAGAGCAATGAGTCTGAGGTGTTCATATCTATCATTCCCCTTGCATAGGATGCAAATTCCACCCCATTAATTGCCTCTTGCAGCTGCAGAGGCATTTTTAGATCCCGGTTTCACACACAGCCTTACCTGTTCCTATTTCATTCATCTGTCCTCCTGCAGTATCTGAGTACTGACTGATCTTTAATGAACTCAGCCTTCATTGCATCCTCATCTTTGAGGAAAGGGAGACACAGAGACAGAAAGTGAGATGTCCCCGGTGACAGAGGAGGAGGTCTTTGGTGGATAAGCAATGTGTTGGCCACAGGCAGGTGTCCAAATCTTTGAGCTAAATCTCTCCTACCTAAGCAAAGATGGGGGGACATGGAGAAGTGGCTAGACCACCATACCCCAACTGGAATTGCCAATGCCTAGCAAATATTTTTTGTCCAAGGTTTGTATTCATGACTTAATATTTAAAACTAGAATACAAATAAGAGCTATCAGAAAAGCAATTAAAAACAGGATACATCTCTATTTCTGGGATTATGGCAGACTTTTTTTTTCCTAGGGCACAGGGTTCAGGTCTGTAATTTGTTCTTCAGAGGACTCCAGTGTGAAATACCTGCTCACCCATTGGTGTCCCACTTCATTACTGTCAGGTGAGGTAGTGAGATACAGCAATTCAATAGCTTCTCTCATAGGCTTTATTTGTAGTTTTGACTGCTCTGGTAAGGGTCTCAGAAAGTCTGCTCTGGTGCTGGATTTTCTTCCACTTTATTTTCTTCCACTTTATTTTTAGCATATTTAAGGTAAACAAGATAAACACTAGATGAAGATGATGGCAGTAGCTGTCAGAAAACCAGCCTTTTTAGATTTTCTGTGTGTGGGAGTGCAAGCTCCATCCATTTCACACATTCATAATTTAATAGTAATTAGAAATTCTAAATAATCGCTCCCTGGGCACTAGCTAATCTTCATTAAACTAACATCTAAATACCAGTGACAAAAACTGGGTCAGTGGCCCAGAGTGGAGGGAAGGAGTGATTCCAGATTCTAGCAGCACAGGATCTGAGCTCCCTGGCTTGGAGAATGAGCCCATTTGCTGCACACTAAGTGCTGCATACAGAGGGTCCCATCCTCTACACATGGCAGGAGAGCTCCTTCAGCAGCCAAGGACATGTGCTGTGTTGCTAGCAAGGAGACTAGTCCTTCATCTCCAGTGGGACAGCAGGGCTTTTCAGGGAGTGGGGATCTGAGAAGGCATCTGCCTGTGCTGCTCTGCAATTGCCAATGCCAGGGGCTGAGTCCCAAGGGTAAGTGGTCAGAGATACACGCCCACCATATGAAGAATATCTTGCCAGTGTGAACTGCTGTGTAGTTGAAGGAAAAATCCTGCTTCTGCAGCTCCAGTCCTCTGTCTCCAGGTCCCTGCTAACAGCAGGATAGCAGGGTTTTCTTCCACAATCCACCACAGTACCCTGAAATTTTCCTTGTAAGTCCCATGTCCCATTCTGTTCTCCCTGCATATGCTTCTCTCACTAGCCTTCTGCAGCCCACCATTAGGTGCCTGTTTTGCTTTTTTTTTCTCCTGGAAGTCATGAAACTCTTGTTTCAGAGCATTGATCTCTGCAGACTGTGCTTCAGTCCCTCTTGCTAGAGAGGGTAAATAAAGCTAAAGAGCTCCTGTTCTGCAGCTTTGACACAGGCAAAATAGAGTGGAAACCAGACAGGGTTTATACAACCTTTATGTTTCATGCCTCCTGCCCCCAACACCTCTGCTGATGAAGGATATCTCTGGAGCCTCTTTTTCTCCGTGCAGCTAAACCCATCTAGCCATGCAGCTTCACTGTTAATAGACCAGGAAATAGACACTCTGAGCCAAGGGCACATACCTTCAGTGGAACTGCAGAACACTGACATGCAGCAGAATGTGGAAGGGGCTAACAGCGGGCCTGTTAGCTAAAGGAATGTTGATTTATTGTGGCCAATAGTTGAGGTGGAGGATGTGTCAATAACTGGAAAGTGTATAAAGTTAGCCATGTTAGAGAATAAACTGTTGCCAACTGAAAAAACCGTTGCCAACTGAATAAACGGTTGCCAGCTGAGACTGCTTGTGGTCTCTTCTTAATGTCTCTGCTTAATGTCTCTGCTTAATGTCGTGACCGCCTCGACAACGACATTTGGTGACCACCGACGTGATAAGAACATAGTCGGTGGGGGCCCATACGGGGTCCTAGCAATTGGCAATCGTGACCCACTGGGACGTAGTGGGGGAGGCGGCGTTGGTGCAGCTGAGAGTGGCAGGTGGAAGCCACAGGGAGGTCCGGACCTGATTCCTTCAATCAAGACACCTGGAAGTAGGTGAGCCACCAACAAGCAATAATGGGACATAATTTATCTAAAGAGGAAGAGAATATGCTGGCCACATGGAAAGTTTTGTTAGGAAATAAGGGAAGTAATACGTCAGACTATGCACTTCGTAGCATATTGCTGTGGGCTAAATCACAGAATTTTGGCACTGATCCCGACACGGCATTTAGTGTTAAGGCATGGAAAAAGGTCGGGGACAGACTGTGGGAAGTCATCCGAGCAGGAGATAAAACTGTTGTCGATTTAGCTGTTACTTGGAACTTGCTTTTTGAGGCATTAAAAGAATGGAAAATAGAGCAAAAACAAGTGGAGCAGGATGCGGACGGAGAGTTGGGGCTGATAACAGAACCTTACGGGGGGGATGAAGCAGATGAGGCCTCTGATGGGGAAGAGAGTCCGGGTGCCATGCAAGTTACTTGGCAAGCGGCCAAAGCTTCCGGGAAAGCTGCCAGAACTTCTGGAAAGGCTGCCAAAGCTTCCGGAAAACCTGCCTTAGCGTCTTCTTATCAGACCCCTAAACCTCTTTACCTCACACCTGCGCAGCAGCTCACAATGGTGCCCGTATACACTACACCGCTACGCCAGTTAGCTGAAATGTCTTTAGCGGAGAGAGAAGCCCAGCCATCTGCCCCCCCGCTTCCCTCCGCTTTAGTCCAGCCGTCTGCCCCCCCCGCCCCCCTCTGAGCGGCCTGAGCAACCTGCAAGGCCTTATCCTCCGTTACCTGACAGTGACAGCAACAGCAAATCAAGTGATGAGTCGCCTGCAGTAACACCTGAGTTGGGGCAAGGAGCTCTGCTTCCTTCATCTCCTAAGAGCTCTAGCCTTACTGCCCCATGGACTTTGCCTCCATGTCAAGTAACTGCGCTTCCTCGACACCCTCTGGAGTTTTGGGAATTTGTTAGGGAAAAAGCAGCTGAAGAAAAGAATTGGGATATCATAGAAAGATTGGGTACTCCAAGAGTACCTCAGAAGAACAGTGCTATGGCTTTTCCAGTTTTTAAAGCAGTTCCTGGAGCGGGGCAGAATGATAGTCATCACGTCTTTGCCTGGAAGGTTGTGCAAGACCTCCAATCGACAGTGGCTCAGTATGGTATTAATTCCTCACAGGTAATGCAATTAATACGTGTAATTAATGCGGATTTGCTTGCACCTTATGACATCACACATCTTGCTACAATTCTATTTCAGCCAGTGCAATACAGTGTATTTCAAGAAACTTGGAGGCGACTGGCTGAGCGCACAGCTTTAAAAAATATGCAGTTGCCTCAACACGACCCTCGTCATGCTGTGGGTGTTGATGCCCTACTGGGCACTGGGCCTTTCTCCAATCCAGATTTACAGGCAAGGTGGGATCCTTCGATTTTGGCGCAAGCTCAGCAAATTGGCATGAGTGCTGTAACTAAAACAATGGAAATGGCAGCTCCAAAACAGAAATATGTTTCTATACAACAAGGGTTGAGAGAACCATTTTTGCAATTTGCAGAAAAGCTTTCTGCAGCTATTGAGAAACAGGTAGATGATGAGACTTTGCGAGAGAAATTGTGCTTACAATTGGCTAAAGAAAATGCAAATCCAGACTGTAGAAAGATTATTGACACTTTGCCTGGGGAACCTACTTTGTCTGAAATGGTTACTGCTTGCTCGAAAGTTGGCTCAGTTGAACATAAAATGGCAGCTCTTGCTGCAGTACTAAGACCTTCAGCGAAATGCTATAATTGTGGACAACAAGGGCACATAAGGTCACAGTGTACTGTCCAAAAAAACACATTTAAACCAAGTGCAAGCAGTGATGTTGTATGCAATCGTTGTGCTAAACCTGGGCACTATGCTAAACAATGCAGGAATAGGTGTCATGCAAATGGTCAGCCATTGCCGGGAAACCCAAAGAAGAGCGCGAAGGGGCGCGTGGGGAAACAAATACCCCAACAACCACCGCAACAGCAAATGCGGGCCTTCCCAGCATTGCAAAGCTACCCATTTGTGAACAATACTCAGGGGCAACAAGCGGGTC
Organism: Calcarius lapponicus; assembly: GCA_039654755.1. Classification (NCBI taxonomy): domain Eukaryota; kingdom Metazoa; phylum Chordata; class Aves; order Passeriformes; family Fringillidae; genus Calcarius; species Calcarius lapponicus. The sequence goes on from CM077481.1 coordinate 44,690,834, forward strand.
CGCAGGGATTGATATACCCACCGCCGACACAGTAACCATTCTAACGAAAGAAGTATGTAAAGTGCCTCTCAATGCCTATGGTCCAATAGGACGGGGATTGAGTGCGTTTTTGATAGGGAGATCAAGCACAACACTTAGAGGTATTCATGTGCATCTAGGGCTTATTGATGCTGATTATTTAGGGCAGATTCATGCCATGGTATCCATTGATGACCCCCCTGTCACCATTCAGAAAGGAACTTGCATTGCTCAAATTGTACCTTTTGTGAGTTCTGTTCCAAATACAGTGGACCGAAGTCGCGGCACAGGAAGTTTTGGATCGACAGGAGTACCTCAAGTGTTCTGGACTGAGAAAGTAACGGAGAGCCGTCCAGAAAAGACATGCACGCTCACCGCCAGTGGATGTTATCCAAGTACTATATCAGTAACAGGTTTGATTGACACTGGAGCAGATGTCACAATACTCTCGCGGCTTTGCTGGCCTCAGTCATGGCCTCTCACTCATGCAAGTTTTGGACTTCTGGGGTTGGGTGGTGCTACAACAGGTGGCCTGTCAGCCACTATAATTAATGTGAAACATCCTGATGGCCAACAAGCTAACATCAGACCCTATGTTGCTGATGCTCCTCAAAGTTTATGGGGACGAGATTGCTTATCTCAATGGGGTGTCAAAATTACTACGGATTTTTGATGGGGGCCACTGTGATGCAGGGCAATGAACGTCCAGTTGTGGCCCTGACATGGTTGACGAATAAGCCTGTCTGGGTTCGCCAGTGGCCCCTTACTATTGAAAAGCTTACTGCCCTGCAAGAATTAGTTACAGAACAATTGCAAGCAGGACATATTGAGGAATCATTCAGCTCCTGGAATACCCCTGTTTTTGTAATAAAAAAGAAATCGGGAAAATGGAGACTTTTACACGATTTACGGCAGGTAAATGCTGTAATGGCAACAATGGGAGCTTTACAACCAGGCCTTCCTACACCTACAATGATTCCACAGGAATGGCAAATAGTTGTCATTGATCTGAAAGATTGTTTCTTCACTATTCCATTGGCTGAGCAGGACAAAGAAAAATTCGCTTTTACTGTGCCTTCTATAAATCACGCGGAACCTGATAAAAGGTATCAATGGAAGGTACTTCCTCAAGGCATGAAAAATTCGCCAACCATTTGCCAATGGTTTGTGGCGCAGGCCCTGTCAAAAGTGCGGGAGCAATTTAAAAATTGCTACTGCTATCATTACATGGATGATATCTTGTTGGCATCTGATAATGAACAACAGTTATCAACTCTTAAACAATGTGCTGTGACAAATTTGAAAGCTTTTGGTTTGGTCATTGCTCCGGAGAAAGTGCAGGAACATATGCCTTGGAAATATCTAGGTATGTTGTTGACCAACACTCAAGTTATGCCTCAACCTGTAAAGTTAGACATGGATGTTAAAACTTCTACTGATGTACAGAAATTGGTTGGCTTGATAGGTTGGATATGATCAATGTCAAGGTATGGGTCAAGGATTTAATTACTGGTACGTGGTCTGGTCCAGTGGAACTAGTAACCTGGGGGAGAGGTTATGCTTGTGTTTTGACAGATAATGGTCCTCGATGGGTTCCTGCTCGCTGTGTTAAACCTTACCTAGAGCGCGCAGGAAAGGACAGGATGGATGGTTCCGCAGCTGAAGTAAAATGTGCGGATGACACTGGCTAAGACCATATATCAGTACTTAAAAATGGATGAAGGACAGGAATAATTGTATTAAGAATGGGAACTTCGTTGTTGGTTGTGATTGTTGGTTTTGTGTGTCCCCTCTCTGCTTGGATTTTTGCAAAGGGCCCTGCAAAAATCCATAGCAGCTGTATTTACAGGTCAAAACAAAAAGGGGGAACTGTGGAAGGGGCTAACAGCGGGCCTGTTAGCTAAAGGAATGTTGATTTATTGTGGCCAATAGTTGAGGTGGAGGATGTGTCAATAACTGGAAAGTGTATAAAGTTAGCCATGTTAGAGAATAAACTGTTGCCAACTGAAAAAACCGTTGCCAACTGAATAAACGGTTGCCAGCTGAGACTGCTTGTGGTCTCTTCTTAATGTCTCTGCTTAATGTCTCTGCTTAATGTCGTGACCGCCTCGACAACGACAGCAGAACACTCTGGGTCCACAGCATGGACCCTGCCTGTGTGCAGAGGTCCTGCTTGATGGGCTGTCTGGTCCTTTTCCTCCTGATGGACTGATGATGATGACTGATTAGCACAACAGCATCAGTCTCTGTTTCAGAAGCAGCAGGAGTTTCCAGATAAAGTAAACTATCTCAGGCAAATACAGTGCTGAAGTGGTTTGCAGTAAAGAACAACAGAAGCAGAAGACATGGTTCAGCTTGGCTACTAGAGCATTAGTGTATTAGTGTAAAAAAAACCTGTCAGCAAGAAGCAGAAATATGCTGTGCTACGGGACAGAGAGAAGAGGGGAAGAAATCTTTGTGACTGTATGTGTCTCTGTTATTGAGTCTACTCACCATCCATCTTTAGACATCCAAGCTGTTAGAACAGCTGTGCAGAGTGGGGAGTGTGTACAGGTCCTTGAGGAACAAGGTGATGGTGCCACAAGAGGAGCAGTGCTGGGATATGCAGCTTGCATGGCCCATAATGCATAGCAAGATCTCCTTCATGCCTCCCTACTGTTCACTGCCCCACAGATGTCCTGGTAAGGCAAAGCATCTTATAAGCCAGCATGCTCCAGATAGCCTTATGAGCCCTCAGAGTCCTGCTTCCTGGGTATGAGCAAGGACTCTTCTGCATGTGTGACCACAACCTCCCCTTTCACAGTGAAGGACTCTCCAACTGCTTCTGTATGTGACTGACTTCAGCACACCCTGTAGCCTATCAGAGAGGCTGAGGACTGTGGTGATGGGTGTAACCATTAGCCTAAAGGTGCAGTTTCCAAGACTCTGGAGAGGAGCTGAGGAGCAGATGTGAGAGGATCAATGAGAAGAAAGAGCAAAAATATACTGCCTTTCCTCTACCAAGCCCCATTAACACGCTCATCTCAGAAAACATTACCATCAGAATGCTTTTCTTGGCACCAGGACATTATGTCCAGTATTACTGCAGCTACTCAGCTAAAGAGCAGGCACAGAACAAAGTAAAACTTCAGCAAAAATGTGACTTGCTTCTCAAGAACATAAGATTGTATTGTATTGAGTAAGAGCATGGCTTACACACACCACATGGAAGATACAGAAATTTCTTTCTTACTTAAAAGGAAAACTTTATTTTGATACATTAAAAAATCTATACATTTCTTAGACTAAAATACAGTTTTGCATCAGTATCCTGGCACAATGTCAGTTTACACAGAAAATCTAAGATTAGATCAGCACTGTTAATTTCTTTTCCTGCATTCACAGCTTGCAGTATAAAATAGTTTAAATTCTCAAGACAACAATGAACAGTGTCACATTTACTTTTCCCATTCTCAAAGGAGGTGGCATTCCACTGGAAAAAGGAGCACTTGTTAGTTGATCTTGATTCAATGTAAATCACTAAGCCAGTCCAGGGGTTTGATTGCCCTGTTAGAAGTATGAGTAAAGGAGGATGAAAAATTCGTTTCCAGATGAAGCTTTGATGGACTATGACAATGCAAGTACTGTCAAGCCTTTAAAATCTGTTCAGAAGATTTTCCTTTTTCCTTAGAGTAGTTTCTGTAATCAGCAACACAATTCATTATATAGAAATAATTATTTTCTAGAGGTATAGTATTCCACTTTCATTTTGCTCTAAAGAGCTCCAGAGTAAAATTAAAGTGGGACACGGGAGATGTTGCTGTGAGATGTCTGAATTGGAATGTGAATTTTCTTAACTACCGTGAAGATCCTGTGGAGTATTTTTTATCTGCTCTCCATGGCACCACCTAACTTCTGGCAGCTCTTTCTGTCCTACATTAGAAATAAAACCACCTTTCTGTTTTTTCTTCCCTCATTCCCCTGGGAGACATTATGAGATTGTCAGTGGCGCTGTTTTTCAAATGAGAGATATTCTCCTGTTTCAGTCTGAGCAGTAGGGAGGGTCCCAACTAATATTAACAGGGAGGACACATGGTATTTGAGAGTTAAAAAACATGTTTATAGCGGGAACTCCAGTCAGTGCACAACTTCTGCTGGGTCATAACTAGTCAGCTTCCTAATTTCACCACAGCTTTTTGAAATAAACTGCTCCTACTCCCACTAGGAGAGGTGGTACACTTAAGGAATGGTATCCACCTATGCTGCCAGCATAAAACAGGAATGCTGTTAGGTATCTGCTTATAAATCACATACTTAGAGAGGCCATAGCTGCCTTTAACATTACTGAAATTAGGCTAGTTCTGTTAAAGTTAGCTGGTACTTTTACTCTGAATTCTTGGAACTTTGGCTCTAAAGGGAGTTTCTGTAGAGAAGTACCAAATGCTTATAACACCAAAGTCTGCTCATCATATTCAAATATGATGACTTGACCTCAGTAAGACAGGGGAGTGGAATCTGATGGGCATTTGCTGGTTTTCTGCTAGTTTCATTTTAACAGATGTCTGTCAAATGAATGCCAGATAGTTTAACCCCCAAATGGGTATTTTCAGATTAATTCATGCTACCAGTTCTCCTTAGAAATATTTTCATAATCCTGGTCTCTGAGGAGCTTCGGCTTGATTGTATCAGATTGCAAGACTCATCACAGCTCCATCCCAGCCCAGAAATTCTGCCTTTTATAAATGACCCACATCACAGGAGATGAGTTTCATCTTTTCTCTCATCTCTTTAAATATAAAAGAAAAAAATACCTTGAAAACAGTATTTGCTACAGAACACAAGAAATACAGATTTACTAGTCTCCATAATCTTGTTACATGGTGGAAATAACAGCAGAGATGAAATAGTTGGAAGAGCATTTGAAAATGAAATATTTAAAGTAAACTTTCATCATCCCAACAAAGAAGCTGAGGGCAAGAAATGCTTCAAATAAGCCTGTTGGATTTTGTGTTGGGAAACACAAGGGTTGTTTTGTTGTCTTTTTGGTTTTTTCACAAAGATGAAATAGAATTTCTGTGCTGATAATGTGACACAAGCTGTTCAAGAAACAATGGGCTAGTGATAGTTAGATTTAGTAAACGGTATCTGCACAGGCCAAGCCATGATTTAAAAAACAGGAATGCTGTAAAGTATTTACTTATAAATCTTAAAACTGTTTCTTCAACCAACTGTGCCATATTCAATATAGCATGTAATATGCACTCTGAACTAAATGCTCACTAGATGGTGATGAGTATATGTCTGCTACATGCATTTTATTCTGACTCTATAACATACATTCATAGAATACATCATAACCACTCAGAGCAAACCACTAAAGTGCATGCCCTGAGGGCACATTAAGTATATTGTTTCCAACACTGGCTGCTCAATTGCCAGAACACTGATACAGAAAGGGCTCATTTTTGCTTTATATCCCCATTATGTGCTGAAAGAGTAAGAGCTAACATCCCCTGCTCCCTCCATGAAAGGGAGCACTGTGGAGCAGGCTAATTGCCTGCTGCAAAAAAAGCCCTTTCAGAAAGAAGTAACCACCCTGAGAAGATGCTGTACAGAAATGCAGGGAGCAAGTCTTGGATTAATTATTGGGTAGGTGGGCCTGTGTATTACTGGGTTAGGCTGCATGGTCAGCAACCTGCAAGATGCTGTATTTTAGATCTTCAACAGTGTTGCTAACACAAAGCTTTACCTGCTACTGAGCAGTGCTTGCACAGGGTCAAGGCCTCTATTTTCCACTCTATGACCCCCGTAGTTGTTTGGGGTTAAGCAAAAGGATGAGAGGGCACACAGCCAGGACAGCTGACCTGAACAGACTGAAGAAATATTCCACACCATATAATGTAACACTCAGCAATCAGACTGGGGTGGGTGTAGTTCACAAGCAGCTGCTGCTTGGAGACTGGCTGGGCATTGGTTTGCTGGTAAATGATTGCCTTTGTTTTTGTTTTGTTTTTTTTTCCTTATTTGCTTATAACTGCACTTAGATCAGTATTTTTGTACTTTCACTGCTTTCTCCCATCCTGACCAAGCAATAGAGTAGCAGTGTATATGACAGCCATGGTCAACCCACCACAACATTTAACTGCATTTTCCACTGTTAGGTCTCCCTTATAGAAAACACTTTCCAAATGCAAAGAGTCCTTCATTTATTATGCCAATGTAAGGCCACATTTAGAAGCCCATCCTCGTTCTGGCACTGGGAGCTCATGGAAAGCTGAAGTTGCAAATCTAAGCTGGCCATCCTATGTGTTACATCTAGCTCTGGAGCAGCAGTGAAGAATCGCTAGAAGTGATTGGTTGCACTTCTAACCACAGTGATGGAGTAATACCAGACAAAAAAAGAAAAAAATTCTACCTCAGAACTTTAGCTTAGCACATACTCTCCCTCTCATTCACTGCAGGTAATATCCTGAATCATTGCCTCGGGAAGGTAAAAGGGAATGTGGTATTCCCCTAAAAGGGACAAAGGGAAGCTGACACTCCGTCACTTGCCACTCTTTTACTCAGAGAGCAATATAGAAATGAGACCCAAAAAAACAACAATAAAAAACATTCTCTAAGGCTGGAAGAAGCAGTAAAGATGACACGGTATTGTTCAACTTCCAAACAGAAAAAATAATGTGGGAAAAAAATTAGCAATTTAAGGATTGGTATGTTTGAAACTTAACTGGTCAGAGGCTATGATGCAGAAACCAAATGCTGGGAAGCAGTAATCCCAATGATTGTTTCTAAATCCAAATTGCCCAGCCTAAATCTCCAGTCTTTTAGCACTACTCAATTCAATGGACTTTCTGAGGAGATGATTTCTCTGTTTTAGCTGTCTCATCTGCTCCTCCTGCATTGTTATTCTCAGTGCAGCATCACTCTCTGCTTAGTCTAGACTGCTTCCCACAAAGCAGACCATACACTGGCTTTAATAACCAACAGTCAAAAGAAGTATTTAATCCCTCACAGCTGGCAGACCCCAGCACCCCTACTGCCAAAATTTATGTATGGGATTTACATGGCAAAATGTCCTCCCACTCCACTATCCCCACTTGGAAAGGAAAGCGGTCTAAATTTGTCCTGAAAAGTTGTCTTTTCAGAATTCTGTCTTCTGCTTATCTCTGTGCACAAGACAGAGCTGGAAGGGGGCAGCTTGTAGTTTGATTGCAAATGAACTTCAATGGGCATTCAAAAGCTTTAAGGGGCCACTGGAAAGCCTGTGTGCGGATGGAATGCCTTTTTGTCAAGACTGAAAAGCTCTGCATGCTGGATATACACTCAAGAATGGTGCACATGTTTTTATTAAGAACTTTGTAATGATATAGGTTTCTCACTTAAACATTACAACTACCCATAGAAAAGTGTTGCCTGTATCTTTTAAACACCATGTAAATAAACAAATTTATTTTTAAGACAGGATAAACTGCTATAAAAATGGTGCACAGTCAAGTCATACAAAAATACAAAATTTGTTACCAATTGCAGTCGTAGTTGCAATTACAGAGTACAGTTCCCACTCAGGACATCCAGTGAGTGGAGGACACAAACTTGTGGAACCAGTCATGGCAGAATTTTTTTATCAAAACGAGCAGAATACAAGGCTTCTTTGATTAAGCACTTCCAATAACCTCCAAACAAGATGAAAACTAGATTCTCTGGAAGCAACTGAGTACTTGATAAGTCTTTTAGTCTTGAAAACCAGTTTCTAGAATTCATCAATGCTAGTTTTTAAATTTGCGTTGCTAAATCCCTCTGATCTACACAAATACTGGTGTTGAGTACCACTGCCATCTTAGACACTGGTACTCCAGGAATGTCTCCTCTCCACAAAAGTAAAGCTGCTCCAGTGCTTCTTCTGGGCAAGTCTGACCTCTAACTTGCACAGAGAGGCCTCACATGTGCTCCAGTTTAAATCCCTAGGCTGAAGCTCTACTCCAGTCAGCACTTACACAGATGTGTACGTTACAATTTCCATCCTTAGAGAGCCCTCCTGATGCTGATATGGTTCACTTAAATGAGTAAGTGCTTCCAGGACTGGATAAGCCTCTTTGCCCCTCCAACAGCTATCCTTTCTGAATGTATCTTTATTTTTGTACCACTCAAATAGTTTGGGTTCTGTGATATGAAAAGTGTAAATTGTTTTAACTGGCTCACAGGAAAAAAAAGGAACAAATTTAAGTTATCAAATGACTTCTGGAAGCAAAAGTGAAACGTTTTACTATTGCCAAAAGGATAAGAGCACTAGTTAGCTAAATGACACTACATAATTATTTAAACCTTCAGCAGCAATTTAGAAGTCTGGTAGTCTGAAAGGAAGCACAGTTAACTGCTTACTTACTAAACCTTGATTACACGAGTTGTGCATGTCTTTACCTAGACATAGCTCTCTACTCCATCATAAAGCTTCTGTAGAAAGGCTCTTACTCTTTCAAAAGATTTTCTGGAATGGAGTGATTGAACCATTGAGGCATCATTATTTGTAGACAGCTTGTATTTAGTGCAATAAGTTTAAAAATTCTGCTCTGAAATATTAACTTTACAATAACAAAAATAGTTTTCTTAAAAAAATGTTAACAAAGGAATATATAGCATAGACAGATCATAAATTCTTAGCAAATACAGTTATGCCTTTACCAACTCACTATGCTGAATAATTGAATATTAGCATTCATATCTGGTGAACTTCCAGACTGAAGAGATATTTATGTATATAATAATAAAAAAGCATGTTCTCCTATCATTATTTAATAATTTCAGATAACTATCCTGGCAGCTACACTTCCAAAGGAATGTTTCTCTGCCCTTTCTGGCTTTAGCCATCCATTACAGTATGTACAAATACGGATCAAGCAACAGGCAAGGAATGATCCTTTCTACCTCCCAGAGCTCTCTCATTAGATGAAATGAAGCATACAGTACTTTTTTATGTACAGCAGTATAATTCATTTCTCTTCCCATCCTCAGCATCTTTGTATCTAGTCATGAATTAATCATGAGTATGGCTAAGACTGAGATTTAACAATCTGTTATTTCACTTGCCTGTACGGAGAATCCATACCCTTCAAAGGAACACTGCTGAAGTGTGAAGGAGGCTACTGAACTCAGGGGAAGGATAGAGGGCAATGGGTATGAGGGGTAAAAGTAGGGTAAGCAGGAAGTTAATTGCATATAAAAATTATCTGTCCCCATTTTGTAGGTTCTGTTTAATAGGAGATGCAAGGGCTCCCACACACCTAAATACCTGAGGAGTTGGTTATTGTGATATCTGATACTGGTAAACAGAACTGTGCCCTGCCAGGGCTGTAAAGTAAAATAACTGCTTACAACACACATTTCAACTGAACAAATTTTTGCTGAAACAACCTCTTGAAAAAATAAACTCGAAATTTTTCTTGATTTTAAGGTTTTCTGTACATGTCACTGTCCTGAATTTAATGAAAATTTTCAAGAAATTAAACAAGTAAAACTCTCAGCAGATTAGCAGTGTCATGGGAAATCTGTCTCTAAACCCAGTCATGATTTCAGATTATCTTTACAATGATACTTCCTCCAGATTTTAAAATATCAAGCAGATAAGAATCAACATTTCCATGACCACAACAAATAACTTAAGAAATGGAACAATGATAAAGCTGCTTGTAAAAGCCACCCGTATGAAAAGAGTACATGTTTCACAAAAATAATTGTTAAAAAAAGTTTTAAATCCCTGTTCCTTTTCTCTGATTTTGGCTGTTTATTTATATATATATATATATATATGTATGTATGTATATATGTATATATATACTGTTTTGGAATGTCAATGGGTTCCAATATGGCTGGCTAGTTTCAAGATGAACTTGCTCCAGAGGCCTAGAAAACAAAGTCATACAGTATAGTCTTAGACAGATGCCAAAGGACAAGGAGAAATTGAGTCAAAGCGGTCACTGGAAGCCATAAAGAAAAAAGCTTGAAAAGTGGGGTTTTTTGTTGTGCCCTTAATACAAGAACAGAACTTCCTAAAGTGTTTTCTCATCTCTGCTACTAATATCTATTTTAAATACAACTCACTTAGGGCATTTCACTTTAAGAAATAATTGTCATATCTAAGAAATATCTGCATTTCAAGGAAATTGAAGCAAACTAGTAAAGACTCTGTTTGTAAAACAAGAGAAAAAAGTAGTGTTGATCTATTTTTCAGATATGCATTTTGGGACTATGGGCACTACCGTTACACAATAGACTTATGAATGATCCTATTCTAGCTATACCTGAGGCCCTCTACTTTGGGGAAAGGTCTCAGAAATTTAACTTCTGTGTCCCATTGTGATCAGGAAGTGAGATACTAGTATTTCATAATCAAATCAACTGGAGCTGAATGCCCAAAAATGGAAAACCACAAGGCCCAAACAGTTCCAAACAAGACATTCACATGAGCAGCAGAACTGGGAGTAATTCAGCAGGAGACTTCCACTCTGAGCCTCAAGTGCTCAGCATCTTCTTCAGCCATTCTAAGAATACTTTCAGCCAGTACCAGGCTAAGAGTCCATAAAAAATTTCCTTTAAGAATAAAACCACTCTTGGTTTGCAAGTACTTGGTTTGCAATTCTACAAGGGGTGGGGCTGAATAAAGTTTTTTAACATCCAAGCTTCAGGCAGTCAAGTACAAAAGTGTAAGTAGCAGTTGGTGCCAGCTCTGACAACAGCGTAAGTGGAAAACTACTTAAGGTTAACCAATTCTTTGAAACAGAGTTTAACCTAAAATTTTGAACTGAATTTTTTGTGCATATTACTAGAGAGTTTGCACACCCAATTCTCAATCATTTTCATGGCACATTTGCATTTACAGCAATTAGCTCGCTCTGAAAATCCCAACATTAGTGCCTGCTTGACCAGCTAGAATTACTCCCAGAAGAAAACAGTAAATGAGCATAGAATTAGTTTTATATATGTATAAACACAGCAGCATTTAGGCATAAGCAAATCTAGAAACTGGTATGCCATAATGAAATAGCAAAACACACAAGGCTACACATCTATCCAGTCTATAGCAGGAACCCATTCCAGCTTAGTCAAAAAATGCTCATGCAACATGGCTTCACATACATTGTTGGAAAAAGAAATTCTTCTGTTAGCATACACTTATTTAGATTCCATTTAGTTAAAAAATGATCCCCATGGTACGGAAATGAATAAGACCCCAAACACTCTGAGAAAGTGATAATGGAAAAATATTTTGTTTCACAAAGTCATAATGTACAATGACAAATCATACCTTGCCCAGCCTGGCTCTCTGTTATACGCCCTCTGTTCTCCACCTTCCAAACTTATCCTCCTATCTGTTATCTGTACCATGTATAGTGTTCTTATTCCAGGCTACTCAGACATGCAATGCCTTCCTAACAGGCACACCATAAGTAAAACAGGCTGCAGAAGCATAAATGATGCATTGTTCACTGTCTGTGCATCTGACAGTGTGAGATGGAAAGAGCACACAAGAGACAAGCAACATAAGTAGTTGGCAATAAAACAAACAACTGGGAGAAATGTCATTTGAGCAGGTTGAAAGGAATCACTGTATCAATTCCTTGGCACTGTGTAAGATAATTTGGTGAGGGCTTTGAATACCTGGTCTTACTTTGCAACAATGGATGCACGCAGTAAGTGTTCTTCATTTCAGGCTTTTGCAGTGAATGTAAGATGAGCAAAAATTGTTCATCTCAGGGCTGAGAAGAGCCCATAGAATCTCAGAGCCATCTTATTTTTAGACTGTTCAGCATCTGGGGCTGTCTGCATATACCACATGGCATGCACCACTAATCCTAATGAAATGATACTGCATTTGTTTCATATGAGACAGTTCCTTTCATCTTACTTTTACAGGAGATGGTCTCAGCTGTGACAAAAACTCTGCCATCCAGGTGATAGGCAAGCTCACAAACAGAAAAAGCAGAACATCTTGAGTGATACAGAGAACAAAAACTTCTCCTGAAGAAGTGCAGTCAGTAAAGACAAAGAGGGAGAAGAAGTAAAAGTGAAACTCTTGGAGGATCGCCACCTCCTCATCTGCACCTACCATTGGTTTTAGCTCTCTGCCCTCAGCTCCACCTCCCCGGCCAGCTTCTTTCATAGATTTCTTACTATTCTCCACAAACTCCTGAAAAACAGTAATGAAATGACAAGTGCTTTCATAGAGCAGACTCCAAATATTAAATCTCAAGACAGAAACTTCAAGATGTAACTACTCAAAATATCTAGCTAATTTGCATCTCCCACTTCTCTTGCTTAGACTGGACCACAAGGTATCAAAAAAGCCTTCCAAATAACCACAAAGGTCTCCCTCACTTAATTCTGGAAGCCAGACAGATGTTTGCCTTGTGTGCTCTTACAACTTCCATATTTACCATGCAATGCTCTCCTTTATGGGGAAAGAAGGTAAAAGGCTGATTTTCAAAAAACAAAATAAAGTCAAAACCAAACAAAAAAAAAAAAAATCCAAAACAAATACCCCAAACAAACCAGAATCTCATTTATTGCCTTGTATCCTGTGCCTAATGTTAGAACTACATTAAACAAAAGGACTGAGAGATAATTACTTGCATGATTTGGCTGATTTCCCTAACTGTCCTCAATTCAACCTCTTGCATTTTTCACATCACAATCTCCTTTTCATGCAGATTAGAAAATGTGCTATAAAATGTTAAGCAATATTTTTCTCTTAAAGGCAAGAATTCTGCAGAAAATGTCAGTAAACTTTAGCTGCTGGCATTTTGTGATATTGACTGTTGACTAAAGAAACCCACAATGCTTTTACAATATATCAATGCTTTCTTCTGTGAGAACCTGCTGCACTTTACTCTTACTCTGTTAAAAGGCAACTAATCAGCAGCTGATTTATTATATAGGAGTTTACAAAAAAATTTAGCACTAAATTCTTGGCATGATTTTCCCACCAAAAAAAATTTTGCTAAGAAGTCATGAGAATCTTCCTCTAGCCTACTCAGGGGTACATTTTACAGAGACACATTCTATACCTGCCACTTAAAAACACTGACAAGAAATTTCCTACGCAACAAAAAAGTGAGAGGCTTGACAAGCAGATATTTTGCATCTTGGTTTCTAGTTATAGTGAACAGAGAATAACATGGAATAAAAATGGACAAAATGAATTGGCCTTGCAAAAGGCCTTGAAAAGCACGCAGGCTCCAGGATAGGACATAAAGCCTAGTATTTCTATGTGTGACAGAGCCAATTCTGGTCGATGCCTATATCAAAACTCCACTGTGATCACTATCTATGCATGAGGTAGAATACTCTGATATTTTTCCTCTCTCATATCCAAAGAGAAGTCCTTCCTGGGAAAGAAAAAAAAAAAAAAAAAAAACAAGTTTTCTTTCCTTCTATTCTGCACTGTGTAATTTACAAGACATGATATCCAAGAGTATGAATCTGTAAGATCACTGCTCATCCACTAGCTAGCAAATAGAAGCCAATATCATAGGAAGGAAGCATCATTACTTACTTGATGCTTATCAGATGACACTGTTTCTTGATCAAGCCATGAACAAGATGGCAAGGTAAAAAAAAACCAACCAAAAAACCCCCCTATTGAACCCAGCTAGTGCATTCATTCCATTGTCAAAATACCTATTTTATGGAACCAGATCCTTAAACTTTGAGAGTAAGGGAACACTTACCATGAGAACTTTATCCATGTAGAATTCCCTGCCAGGGCTCCCATCATTGTATTTTGTATCGATGGCAAAACACAAGAAAAGGACATCAACAACCATTTCATAAATGGAAAGGAAGCAGTGAGCAACCAGGAATGCAAAGAGGCAGACAATGATGAGTGGCAGCACCCAGATGGTGTAATCTCGTTGGTAATTCAGCAACATAATGCCAGCCAAACCTGTGCTGCAGACAATCAGGACCTGAAGAAGAAAATGGTAGACAACTCTAATGGCAGAAGCCTTTTCAAATTTTTTGTTTGCTTTGTTTGCATTAAGGCAGTATGCTTCTTGGTCTGCCAGGGTTAGAACTAGGGGTAACAGACAGTAGGTAACAAGAGCTTTACCTCCTGGATTCCCCATATCCCTGAGAATAAAAGACATTTAATTCATTTTTCAGCAGGTTCACATCAATTGTTACACATTCTTCATCACAAAGAGTATTTTTCAGAGACAATTACATTTATATTCTGCTGTCATCATTCTAGTGCTATACAATATTCCTGTAAAAAAGAACTTTATCCTGTCAATTATATAAACCCCACAACCAGATGCCATGCAGTTGGTGTTTTATTTGGCATGGAGGCAGAAGTTAGGTATTGGGAGAATGGTGTATTTTTCATTTTGCTAGTGGAAACAATTTCCAAGCTTGTTTAATATCTATTTCTTCTCCATACAGGAGAAAGTAGATCAGAGTTCACACAAGGCACTTCATATAACAGTCTCTACAGAACTACAGTGTGTGTGAGCCCATAACAGATGTTCCACTGGGTATCAGTCTGGTTTTGACAAAACCAAAAAGACTACATTGGTGCTGCCAATTAACTTTTTGAATATTTCTGAGTGTATTATATGAATAGCAACTAAACACAATCATAAAATAGGTCAGCTTTTACAAAAACATCACATTGAACTCCTAGAGGAGATGCTGATAGTGTAGCATTATTTAAACTGATACTGACTTTTATGTGCACTGTTCATTTGAACATGCCTGTCACCTGAACATTTTTCTAATATTCTGAGATATCTTTTCAGGGGGTATTTCCTAACATGTTTCAGATTCCTCAGTAAAACTTTGTGATGTAATTTTAGGTTCCCAAAGCACCTATATCTCCCCTATGCCTTTATTCCTTCTCACAGCTTACTCACTTAATTACTGGATACAAGGTTCAGCCTGCTGAACTTCTGATTTAACAAAAGTAGAGGAATGCAATAAAGAATACAGATCAGTCCAACCAGTGTCCAGATAAGTAATCTGGTATTAATTGTTTCAGTAAATTATGGCACTTCAAAGGATAGAAATAATTCACTGGATTACATTTCCATACAGTATATCTCCATTAGCTGGAAATCCAAAAGGCTGACTGATCACAGAAATTATTCTGGTCTCCTTTTAATTCTCAGAGTAGAACTAACTTAGTTGCTTAAACTCGCAGTGCCTCATAGCAGGCTTCTGTACTCTTCCAGTCTGATTTTGTCATAAAAGGTGATCACCAATATGTCAAATTTTCAACATAAACCTAGAGACTCCATACTACACAGAATTTAAAAGAACAACTTCCTTTCCTTATAATTCTTTGTCTTAACTACAAAATCAAAACCTTCGACTTTCTAATAAATTTTCTCTTGACTCCCTAAAAAATGCAAAAAGTGTCATAAACTTCAGCTATTCCTCTCTAGTCACTTTTACTAAATTTAAGTGTTCCCTATACTGGATAGTCCTTTCCTAACATGATGCAGCTAGATGTGATAAAGTGCACACCAAGAAACAGGATTTTTAAGGTATTTTGAATTAGGGTTCAAGCCATTGCTAAAGAGAGATGGCTCCTACATAGATCTGTAACAGTTGTATGCAGCAGACATACCTTTCCTAGAAACAGCATAAAATCCCCAACTGTGTTTATGGCAGCCACTCTCAAAGCATTTTCCACTAGGATAACAAAGGCATCCTTTGCTGAGGTGCAGAAATTGGTGCTGTTGATAGCTGTGGCTGTATACGCATTCTGAGAAAAGGAGATTGAAGATTTTTCATAGAATGATCAGGTATTTCAGATGGAGGGTGGAGAAGGTGAGGGGGAAGATACAGCTTTGAGTAAGACACATTCATCATATGATTTTAATGAACAAAAATTCCCTTGAGAGTTGTTGAATCAAGCAATATGAACCTGCTGACAGAAGATTATATGAGGTAAAGAATTACTATTCTTCTCCTCTCTTGCTCATAATTTATGCATTAACAAGTTTGTTCAAAAAAACTCATTAAACAGAATTTGCAATTCCTCTGCAGGAGGAGGTGAACAGTAGCATATCTACAGAAATTAAATAGTTCCAAAAAAACCAATCTGGAAATATAAAAGAATCTGAGTGTCATAAAGTCAACCAAGATAATTTCTAAATACTTAACTAGACTGCATTCAAGGTTAGTGAGGACAGTTTTCAAGGATTACATTGGGGCATTTAAAATGCTTTCTTACAATTTTATTCTCTACATTTCCACCAGTAAAAAAAAAATTAACAACAGCGAAAGAGATATTATGTACAAGATATTTATGTATCTGATATTTATTTATGTGATATTTATGATCCATATTTATGATCCACTTTTACAATGGGTCTTTTACAAGGATCAGCCAGTTTGTTGCACTTTGCAACTCTTTTTGTACTTTGTAGATAACGACAATTTGATGTTTTGTATAGTTTTTATACTGTGAGAATCTTAAATATTACACATAGAAAAACTTAATTCTCTTTTCATAGCAAAAATATTTTGAAACTCAGATGTAGTTTGACTGAGTAGACATATAGGGGAATGCCTCCACTAAACCACTAAACAAATTGTTATAAAGTTGAGAAACCATGTTCACAAAGATGAATATGGGCTATTTTTTAGTTCTTGTTTATATTCCAAAGATCAGTGTAGTGATTTGCAGTGTAATTTCAGTAATGGAGACAAGACTGAAGTTCTGTCATTCAAGTTCAGTTCCAAAGTACAATACACTATGTGTCAGCATCAGATTGCACTCCGGGAATAGATATACTAATATCGGCCCGTACATAAAACGTAAATATGGAAAATCTTACCTGATTTAAATATGTCAGGCACTTTTCTAGACACCAAAGGCAGCAAATGCAGGCTTTAAGCATACAGCGAGCACAAGCATTTTCCTAGAAAAGCACAGAATGTGGGAAAACATAGATAAAGAAGTTTTTATGGAAACAATATTCCCTTGTGCTTCAGTAACTGATATTCAGCCTGCTAACTTAAGCAATCTGTATCAGTCTCATGGTCCTGTAAAGTCTAAATATTCAGAGAACAACAGGATGGCTTGGGTTGGAAGACACTCCCAACACCACAGGCAGGGACACCTTCCACTAGACCAAGTTGCTCAAAATCTCATTCAGCATGACCCAGAACACTTCCAGGGATGAGATATCCACAGCTTCTCTGGGTAACCTGTTCTAGTGCCTCACCACCACCCTCACAGTGAAGAATTTCTTGTTACCCTGATCTATTCCAAAACAAGACTTCCATCCTCCCACATTGACTAAATAAACAGGTAAACATATCAGGGCTTTTGTTTTTATAAGAAAATTGAATCTATTTCTCTTACCTTTCCTTTGAGTTGTGTATGAATATACATAAGAATCATTCGTGGTATCTTCACTAGAGTGATAATGAAAGACCCCTTTGCTACTGTTCCTAGGTGGTAGCAAACAAGGCGATTAACAGATGCCAGAATAGGAGTAAATGGCAGATTTCTTTTCTCCCTGTTGAAAAGAGAAAAAAAAAAGTAGAATAATCAGTATTTAAGAAGTGCTACAACTTCTCAATAAAATACTGTACAAAAGGAATATATTATCCTCATAATAGCTTTCCGGATATATTGCTCACTCCACACTGACTATTTGTGTAACCCACAAATTTGTCTCTAATGCAGGACGAGGATTAGGAATTGGTATGTCATACTGTTGGGGAATGCAATGTTATCGTTTATGGCTTAAGCATTTTTATGAAGGACTTTTGCCTATTATAGTATAACTTGATAACAAAAGCTGCATGGAAGACCACCACACCCTGAATGAGTCTCCTGACTGAGGCTCTGGACTGCAAGTTGATGGTGATAAGAGAAAGTGACTCAGTTATGGGCTGGGGGAAAAAAAAATACTCACAGGAGGGTTAAGCCTCACACCTTTGGGGTGGAGACCACAGCCCTAGGGCTATCAGCTGCCAGACCTGCACAGGCCCTCACACTAAAGGGCAGGGGTGGGAAGGACAGGTTTTGGGTGTGTGGTGAAAAAGGCTCTGGTAAGAGGCAGTGAATGTCCATACTCTGCAGGGCAGACCTGCCCAGGTGCAGTCACCTCTTCACCGGGGAAAGCCACATCTACAGGACATCCACATGAATGACAGCAGACGGATTGTCATGGCCCATCAAAAGTTCCTCCCACAAGGGGCCCCCAGATCTTGCACTGGAGCACTGCAACATGCTGTAACAGATCCACAGTGTTGCAAGGGACAGTGTCAAACTTGCCCTCTAGGCATTCCTACCAGGCCCAAATATAATATGAATCCATTGGATACTATACTTTTTGGAGTGCAGAGGACCCTTGGAAGGATAGTATGTTTCTACCTAACCCCTGTCCCTCTCCCTGTTCCCCTCCCTGCTCTTTTTCTACATACTCCTTTCTTTCTCTTTCTTTCCCTTTGCCTCTTTTACTATTAAATAAAATATATAAACTTTTTTTGGTTTTTTGGCACCAACATCTAACCTCCTTTGGTTTTAATTAAGTTTTGGAGTATATTTTGAACCTTTTTGTGTTTGATCCATTTTATTCACAAAGACTTAGTTTTCCTTGATCTTCTCTGTTTAAATTGATTTGTAACACATATGAGTAGTGTGGGGATGCATCCCGTTTGTCCCTTCCCATCTTGGGCTGCATTATGATCTCAGAAATGCTTGTTAGGCCCCTCTCTTGACAAACAGCACCTGGGCTCAGCTCCTCAAACTTATCAGAAACACAATCTGCTCCCAGGAACTTGTCCTGTCTATCAAGCTCCTGTTTTTAAAGGAACAGCCTTGTAGACTTATTTTTTTGTGCCCAAATATCAACCTAGGTAGAACAACATTTCTGTTATTGAACTTTCAAAGAAAGTTACAGACCTGAATTGTGGACAAGATGGAAAATTACTATGCCGAAAGCCAATTCTTTGCAACCCCGTACACTCCTGGACCACAGTGGGCTATGACCAGCACCTCCTTCTGAGTGGGACCTCTCTGAGCCACTGAACACTCAAGTTTGTGATACTCAGAGGACCAACATCAAATGTTGCTTGACAGAACCTGGGCTAACACCCCACTTCTCAAGTCTCAACCCTTCACTTGTTGAGAAGGTGCAGAGGCATCAGACCTGAGCGCTTCACTGAACTTGAGAGGAATTTTTACGGGCCTATACCTTGTATACATGTGTGAGTGTGAATGTGCTACAGCAAATGTACTGTGAATGTTAGATAGGTAAGTAAATCAGGTCTAAGTAACTTAGTCACTATTGTGCTCATAGTAAATTCTATATATTCTTTCGCTAAACTCATTACATTACACTATTGATTAAGTGATACTAAGTTTAAGTGCTGTTTAACTCTTTAGGCCTAAACTGTTGGTGAAGTCTGGGGCTGAGTGGCAAGATGGCCTACTCTTGTGATTCACTGAGAAGGTCTCTCTCATTTCTTTTTATCCTTACCCTTTCTCATCCTTAGCTTTTACCATCCCCGGCTTCCACATAATTTTAGGTTTAGTCTTAGATTAACTGATTTTAGTCCTACTTTTCCTTTTTAAAGTGTGCTTTAATCATCTACTAAGTAGTAGAGTGAATCTTGTCAATGAACTCTGTCACACTTTAGCTTCTATATTAACCAGCTTTTGCCAATACCTTGGCCAGTGATTCTCCAAGCAACTGGAAACACTCATTGTTGACAGGTAGTCTTACTAGCAGCTGGCTGCATTACCACTATTAAGAGCTGGCAGTTACCTTAAAGTTGCATCAGATGGTGTGCAATTCAAAACCTTCCAAAACAGTAAGAAACTGTGCTAATACTTCTTTTAGTCAGACTACTGATAAACTTGCCTTCTCCTCTTTTGTTCTTTTGGAGATATTTGTATAGACTTTGGCATGGATATTACTAATTGATCAGGTAAACTCTTTGCTCAGATTTTTTTAGTTTCTGATTTAGCTGTTATATCCTCAAGGTACCAAGGGTTGAGCCTTAAAACAAGCTATTTTATGCACTGTAGCTATAGTATTTTTAATTTATCAGAGACATACTCACGTTCACAGCTTCAAGCCATTATTCTTTTCTACCAAGAAACTCATTTATACATCTCTCTCAAAGGATGGCACTAATTAAACATTTAAAGAACAGATCTTCTTCTTTATTGGAAATAAAGCATGATAATAAGCATATTAAGAAACATGTGATAACGTTCAAAAAATAAAGGATCTCTCCAGCATGGAAGAGATGAGAAGAGAAAACAAAAGTAGATTCTTCATCCTATGAAACTAATATCTGCATAATGTAATCCTCAGATGTTAATGATTAAAGTAGGTTTACCCTGTATTTTATTCCAATTAGCTTTTAAGGGAAGACAAATTTTACTCCCTGTTAGGCACAATCACATAAATTGCTTGAGTCTTATGCCCAGGCAAACCAAACACTTCCTCATTTTCAGGGCAAAGTCTGTAACGCAAAAGACTTTGAGGCCTGTTATTGCCTGAGTTGAAAGGAATCCATCTGGGTAAAGTGAATGAGCAGTGAACACGTATAAAACATTTCTCCATGGATAACCTCATCTCATTTGATTTGGAAAGCTGTTCATATGCAAAATAATGGGTAAGTGCAAATTAATGCCTTTTCTGTTTTTACAAGTCACTTTTCAAATTACGGCTGTACCTTAAAATGCAAAAATTAGATAAAAGAAATTAGTATTTACTAACTTAAAATAAAATTGCTGTTATGGAATTATAGGCTATGGATGAAATAAAAATCATTCACCCTCAGGTGACAGGAAATACATAAACTTACAGATGAAGCATACACATTGCTAAGCAATTTATTTCAGCGCAGAGTTATTCTCCTTCCTCTGTATTTTCCTCATTCTGTACTCAACCTGGTTTAATTATTCACAAGATTACAGCCCTGTAACATCTTGTAATAACCTCATAGATGTATTTGATTAGTATAGTGGAGAACTTCATCATTAATAAAATAACAAAACTTCTGACAGCACAATAAATTGATTCCTTGCTTTTGATATTATTTTAAAGAGTAGGACAGAAAAGGAGTCAAATGTAGTTCAGGTAACAGCCTCAATGAAAAAGACAAAGCAATTAAACATTTGTGATCTGAATCATGCACTTGAAAAACACCTGCATACACTATTCAAAAAACTGACACAAAATTTAGTTCACAAGTACAGCAATAAAATACGGAGCTTTAAAATTTTACACGAATTTCTATGTGATCTTGTCAGGATCTATATATAAATTGTTAATCTAATAAGATCTTAAGTAATCCTGTGAAAGAAAGATTAATGAAGCTTAGTAAAGCACTGTAAATAATTTTAAGGGCACTGTTTTGCAATTAAAATAATAATCAATTGCTTTCATTATTTTTTAACCTCTATAGATCTTAGCAGCATTAATTATTTAGCAAAACAGATGACCTTCCAGACTCATCCTACTTTGTAAACAACCACCCATACCTGTAAAATGTGCACAGGTTACAAGGCAAATAATACTTCAAGTCTTATATGTCAAGAATACCATCTATAAATGGCAAAACAGATCTTTCAGGACTTTACATTATTTAAAAAGGGTCAAGGCAATTTAACTGCTCCCCAACACAAACATTCTCCTCAGAAACCCTGCTGCTCATTATTTCTGCTAAGTCAATGTGTAGGTTACTCATGGTAGAACTATCTAGGTTAGCCTTACCTTGTAAAATAGTATGTTACAACAGCCCCTGCTACTGTCATCTGCTGACAGGCTAGGATAAACTCGCTGATCCAGATGAGTCCCACTACATGGTACCACCACATGTATTTCAAAGGACCTGCCATCCGAAATTCAACAAATCCTTCCTCATTTGGGACAGGACTACCTAGAAATGAATGAGGGTAAAAAGCAAAATGATGCTTACAGCAATTCATAATGAAGGAAGCATATGGTTATTAGCAGCTCATAACCAGTTACAGCAGAAACTTCTCCAGTTTCTACTCATAGTTTTAAATTTACAATTACCACTTTTACAATAAGTATAATGGTAGTTGAAAAAAATACACTAAAAAAATTCCACAACTAATTACCATCTCATAGCAAAAGTTCACAGTTAAACATAATGGAAATCTACTTCAGTTATTCCTAATTTGAGTTTGCTTATCAGTATTTTTCATACAGCAGGAATCAGTATCAGCTCCTTACATCTAGATGTCAACATTAATAATCACTTTTGTTTTCCCTATGGTAAGCTTTTGTATCTTTAAAGCTAGTAGCAGACATATGGAGCAGCCTTAGAAATTCTAAATATGTCATATATTCAAAAATGAATCGACTCTTTGTCTAATATGAATAGCAATATAATGTACAGAAACTGACAGCATGTCAGAGCTAAGATAAGCTCTATTTCAATGTGTTAATGCACAGTGAGATGTTTCATCTTATACAACATTTACATGAACAGCTGATGAGATTCAGGAAAACCCTGCAAGGAACTTTGTGTGTATAAAGTGCTTACCTTGAAAAGCATTGTTTTGACTTAGCACTGACAGCACCTTACCCACATTCTTAGTTATGTTTTTATAATTACATATAAAATGAATGTTGCCTTGTCAGTAAGTTAACTATTGAAATAATTCTGATTTTGGTGTACAAGGATTTGGCCTTATTTGTAGAAACAGTTTGTTTAACTGATGATAGTGATGATACTGAGTACATATAAGCTAAAAAGATAAAATAGTTTTTGCAAAATCAAGGCAGGTTGAAGGGTTCTGTCAGTTAACTATAATATCAGACTACATTCTCCTACAAATATAGTGCCTGTGCAGTGGTCTGACTCAGAAAATGAAGCACAGGGCTGAGACTTTCAGTGGTGACCATTTTCTGCACATAGCACAGCATGAAATGAAAACTAAAAATTCCATCAGTAATGGAACTGATGAATTAGGAACATATGAATTCTATTGCCTCCAACCTTTGCTAAGAAGTCATGATATGAAAAATATTTATCTTGTATTACTCTGAAATAGCCTTGTGACTTGAAACACTGCTACTTTTGGGTCAGTAGCAAACAACATGTTTCAAAATTCTAAGACATTTAATAATAAATGACAGCCTCTGCTGCCTACAATGCACTGCAAAATAACAGACTGTTTAAAAAGCATCTGCTCTGGTGGTTTTTTTTTGCTGAAGTAACTAAGATTTGGACCTATGGGGTTGATTAATTCTAGAAGCTCTTGTCAGACCCTGAATACAAACAAAGCTTTCATCTTCTACGTACTGAAGAGCAGGCAGGAATTAGCAGTACATTGGCTGCAATCAGATTACAACACAGAAGCAGCAGAAAAATCTCCCTATTGATTCTGGAATAATACTGGACACCTAAGTTACAAACAACTGAAAACTAAAAACACAATATTTACATTGTGGGAGAAAGTATTGTGTGCAATGCCCCTTCCCTTACTGTGTACTCATCTGTGCGAGTACAATATTTGGTGACTCCAAGTTTATGCTGTCTTTAACTTGTGTGTCAAAATTAG
Source organism: Calcarius lapponicus (assembly GCA_039654755.1). NCBI lineage: Eukaryota > Metazoa > Chordata > Aves > Passeriformes > Fringillidae > Calcarius > Calcarius lapponicus. The sequence goes on from CM077481.1 coordinate 44,714,394, forward strand.
AGGGAATTATTTGAAAAATTGCTATAGCAGTTTTATTATTAGCATCTCATGCTTTGCAGCAAGCCAACTTGCATCAAATCAAAAAGCCAGCCTAACACACAAAGTAACATGCTGGGAATGAAGACTCAAATGCACAATAACCTGAAGTCAGTGAAGCAGACAGGAATAGAAGCACAACAAGTGGGTTTTTTTCTTTGAGATTCCCACAGGCTTTTTCGTCAACTCTGCTACAAATCACACAATAATGAAATGAAAATTATTTAAAGTAAGTGACTGTTTACCTGTAGTACCAAGAAAAAGCAGGACGGTGATCCAGTATGTCCAGAAGAGGATAAGCACAAAGAATGTCCAAAATGGCTGGAAGACTAACAGTGGCAGGTGAATGAAGACCTTGCCAGCCACGTGGAACAAGGCAATGGTGAGAGCTACTCTTTTGCGCATAATTAACATGATCAAGAACAAGATAACCTAGAGGGGGAAGTTTCCAAATCACATTTTAGAGTACTGAAACAGAATCAAGATACTCTTTCACAGCTAGGATATTCAAACACACTAAATTAACACATACTCTATCTATAAAATCACAAGATCAAAATGTAAAACCTCTATCAGCTTCTGGTGATAAATTATTTTCCAAATTATACTTTTGGGGAATTCCATTCACATAAGTATATATTTGGAATCACCATCAGCCTTAAGTTGATGAGACAAGACCAGGTTCTAGCCTCAATTATGTTTTATAAAGCAGTGAAATCAGCCAGTTTTAACCTTTAATTACCTTTAAGAGAGGTAATTTAAAATTTATATCTGACCATGGCGTGGTGGTCTTATAGGATGTATGTATATATGTGTATAATAGAGGGAGTAAGAATCTATGAAAGGGAAAAGAGAGGAACTTTTGGATTAGGATGTGAAGCAACAGGAACAGAAGAGGGAGTCTACAATTCCTGTGAAGTTAGTCAAACATTGTCAGTTTCCGGTAGTAAATTCAGTGACTCTGAAATTAACAGCAAGGCCCAAAGAAGACAAATTGGTTAAAATGGTGTTAGTATTTCAATTCACAATGATTTAAGAACAGCTTCTTTCAGAAGTAGGCTACGGACTTTTAAATACACTAAAATGACTAAGTACCTCTGAACTGAGAACCTAAGAAAAATCTCTTTGGATTGGCAGTCCAGTATCATACTTATTCTTGGAAGTCCCTGTGGACATTTTACAGTAGATGAAAGTAGCTGCAGGCTTAGAAAGTCTCTCCTGACTTAAAATCAGATAATAGAGAACAGCTCCTAGAAAGTCTCCCCTGACTCATAATCAGGTGCTAGAGAACAATTCCTAAAAGTTAAAAAAATAACATAATGAAAGAAAATCACTTCAACAGAAATTGTGGCACAAATAAACTGTTCCAAAATGTGTGCAATACAATGCTTTCACCTGAATAAAAAGTAGAGATTAACAGGAAGACAAGAGCAGAAAATAATACCATCATTAGCAAAGCATACCGTGAAGACTGTAGCTGCAATGGCATAGATCAAGAGAGCCTGAAGATTGTCTTTGGCTATTTGGGTTTCAAGAGCACCAGCAGACATTCGTTGTTTAGCATAGAGCCACCACAGGACTCCAGTACCACCTATGTTTTAGAGAGAAAACAAGAAGGATAAATTACTCAATCCTCTGTGTGATATATACTACCTAGTACCAGAGAAAAAACCAGTTCCTTCCTTTTAAGTCTAGTCTGGTACTGAATACTCAAAAGCACTGATGCTCAACGCAACAGGAACTTGAGAGGAGGGAGAAGTACCTAGTTCTCCTCTGTTGCCCTCTTCTCAAGTGAATATATTCTTTTCACAGTCTCACCATACTATGACCACTTAAGAGACTTGCAGAACCTTGACTCTGTGTTTTAGGGTAAACTGCATTGAAGGACTACTTCATGGAAAGCCCTAACAGTGAACAGCACAGCTCCCACTAGACAGGTAATAAAAGGAACAAAAGGAAGAATAAATAGTTCTGTGGTAGGCTGTATGTATGAATGTATGGGTGTGTACAATAATGCAGGAGTAAGAATTTAGGAGGGAAAACAGAGACAGACCTTTGAATTAGGATGGGAAATAACAACAAAACAAGGAGTCTACTGTTCCTGGGAAGACTACAAACAACAAGTATCAGCCTGATGCTGGAAACAGCCCCTTAATGATATGTAGCTAAACTTGCTTCAGACAATGTCTTGGACACCAGAAAAAATGTTAGTAAAAGGCACAGGAGTTGCATACAATGTGAGGTACTATCTTCTCACCCCTGTTATGTTAATCCTAGCCTTATGGCCAGATAAACATTCTCCTATTCTAGCTGCCTTTCCAAGGTAGAACTTTTCTTGAACACAGATCTCCAGCCCCTCAGGGAGATAACCTCTCCTCTCTGGTACAATTCTTTTCTCTTTTAATTGTCCTTCTCTGTTCTACTGGTATTTCTGAATCAAATGCATAAGCTAAGTAGGGAGGTTGGACCAGGTGAGCCTCTGTGGTCCCTTCCAACCTCATCCATTCTGTGATTCTATGATTGCCATGTTTTTACTGAACATACTCTGTTCAGGTCTAAAATGAAGAATGCTCTTTTGACACCTCCTAAACAAACAGTCAGGAATAAGCACTATGTGTCATAAAAGATGGGGTTTTATTCAATCCGTTATTATAATGGATGAAACTTCTTAGAACATAGTAACAGATGCCAGCAAAGTAAGTTATTCAACTATTTCACTCAACATGGTTGCTCAGCTTCTAAAGAGAATATAAATGAAAAAAAAATCCTTATTTTTCCTTTTCCCTGGTCGTAGATTATGAGGCCATTAATCAAAATATGATTTTTGGAAAACCAAAGTGATCCTGAAAAAATATAGATGGTCTGCTGATTTTTTCCATCCATTGCAGTCTTGAATTGCAAGAATTAAATCACTAGTGCTTCCTAATGTGATTATTCTATTTTTTTCTTTCTGTGTAGTCATCTGCCCAGACATTTTGGCTTAGCTACTCAGTAATAAGCGTAGAAAACTTTAGTTTTATGAATTTAAAAGCTAATGTGATAAAATAAGGCTATTTTCACACAAGCTACAGCATTTTGGAAGAGACAACCTTTGGTCATTTCCAAGATAGCTTGCCTAGTGGCATTTCACATATGATCTGGGTCATGCAGGTGTTCCTGAGTCATATAGAAATAAAATTATTTAATTAGAATTGCTGGACAAGCACCTTTCCTTCCTCTCTTCAAGAGCAGGTCTTAGAGAGCTACTCAAAGAACTGAAGTGCTGATGAACATGTCAGAGTTGTAAATACATTCAGCTGCACAAGCAAGAGTTACCCTTTGATTTCTTCATGCACCAGCTGAGGCGTGGGAGTACCACCAGACACACCCAAGCTTAGCTGCCTTGCTGACCTGTTTGGAAGGCAGGTTAAGAAGTAGGCAACCTTTAGGGTTGTGCTACAAGTGCTGTGAGGAATCTCCTGCGCTGTCACCTGTGGGCTCTAGTGAGCTAGGCTGACATGAAGACTGACTGCCAAACAGGGTGTGCAAATATCCAAGGAGCAATGTACTTTCTGAGAGAGATCTGCAATTACTAAGGTGGTATTTTGGATGTGCTTCTGGAAAGGGAATAAAAAAAAACAGGCTGAAGGGAAATGTATGATCCAAGATGTGTGTGGATTGTAGCTGGGCTGAGGAAATGGAGCACAAGGATTAGAACTGGGCACTCAAAGTGGGAAACAAACAAGACTTACCAAGCGATCCCAGAATGACAAGAACTGTTAAAATCCAGACAAGTACTCTTGAAATGTACCTTATTATAACCATCAAAATCATGGACAACACTGCAAAAGATAAAATAATATAAGCAGACTAATTACTTCAAGTAGATATAGCCTTCCTAATTTTCCCACTGTACTAAGGCAACTGCCTTCCAAAAGAATTTTTACAGACACATTTCTTTTTTGAGGTTTACAAACTCACTGAATAGATAGTTAAGAAAATTAGGCACCTCTACAACTTTTGCTTTGATAATGTTGATTAAAACACAGAGAGCATAAATACATTTACACGATACATCAAACACAAGACATAATGCATGCATACAGACAGAGATGTACTTAGACAATGACCAAACAGATAGCAAGGCATGACAGTACTTTGAGTCTGGTAACATGAGCAGACCTCCTGAGGACCAGAGCAGAGTCTGTACTCAAATACACATGTCAAACCAGTGCAGTTAATACGATATCTGTGTATTCTATAATGTCATGCCAGTCATAAGTAAAAAACTGTACAAGAGCTAAGGCTAAGTGAGTGGTGTGTACAAGTACATATTCGTATTTTAACATACACACGTTTGTGTTCAGCAGTTACATGCAAGCCACTGGAACCTGCCTTTTTGAGTCACAGTAACCCACTGTTTTAAAACAAATAATTTCTGTTTAACTATGAAATTATGAAAACTATTTTTTAAATTAACTATATATAAATTCTGTAATAACTTCCGACTCTAACTGAACAGGAGAATTGCAAATCAGCCACTAGCTTTCAGATTTCGAACAGTTTTCTACCATTATTACCAAATACTGAAGCTGTCAAGATGTAAAAATAAACAGCTTTCAAGCTACAGTTGAAAAAAATACACAGTGGTCTTTTGTGTGTGTAGAGGGGGTTAATGGTATCTAGCATCCTCTTATTTTTCCTTTCCTTTTCCCTTCCTTCTCCCCTGCCCTTTTTTTTCACCACAAGAGCAAACAGAAAACAAAGGACCCCTATATCTGATACAGCTTTGCAGTGTTTCTTTCTAAATAATACACCACTCATATGCATATTACCATTGATACCCCCATTTTAGGATTTCAGATTTTATACTTTGTATGAGTAAAACAGACTCACTAGGAAAGCAATTTATGTCGGTGGGCAACATTCCACCTCAAACAAGATGACTTTGTTAAAGCAGCTCTTCAGGGTAGCACAAAGTGTCACTTAATAGGCTAGAAGCATCTTGCAGCTATAGAAACAATTCAGCGCCTCTGTACTGTTGGGAATTTCCAGCTCTTCAGAAAAGGCTGAGATTTTCAAAGACCTGAAGCTTTTAATTTTGAAGGAAGGGGAAGAAGGAGGTAACATACGTTGCAACAAATGGGTACCTGATCTTCTTGTTTTCACTCTTAAAGTTCTCATTTCTTTGTGCAAGTATGTTAAATGAAACAAATTAAATCCCCTACATCCAACCAGAGTGTGCTACTTTGCATTTCTCAACCTGTCTTTTTTATTTCGAAAGGGTTTATTTGGACTTCAGTTGGTAGAGGATAACTACTACAAATGGGAAAGGGGAATACTAGAAAAAAATTAAGAAAAGACGGATGTTCTCTTAACTATATCAAAACTAATGTTGGCTAATTAACAGCCATGCATCCTCTATCTCATAATCAGTGTAAGAGAAACAAAACCAGTATATTACTTATGAACAAGTTACCCAGCTCCCAAATAAAATTTTTAAAAAGCATTCTGAATAATTTTCTAAGGGATTGTTGCTATTATACAGGTTTTTTGCTCATAATGTGGTTACAGTGTGTTAGCAACCTCCTAATGGAGTACACTAAGAAATAGCTAGTAATGAGAAAAACAATTACCTAGTGATAACAAGCAAAGTCCCATTATAATCTCTTTGCTGGTCATAACTCCACTAATCAGCCTGTGTAAGACACTACTGTCACTGACAAAGGTGATCAGGGCCTCTGCAAACTTGGCATAGCAGGAAATGTTCACAGGAGCACAGCGATGGAAGAATGGAATAGGTGCACTGGTGACACAAGAAAAAAAAAATCAGAAAAAAAAATTACTCCTACTTAATATAAATGCCACATCAACACACAAATGAAAGGTGAATAGATGCAATCATTCTACCCTGATAACATCATAATCAGAAACCATGTGTTGAATGCACAAGTGCTGCTGAAATGAGGATGATCATAATGAAAAGTGATGCAGTTCTTACAAACAACCCTATGAGCCTGGAATGTACATTCCAATAGGATCTTATTACCCTCCCACCCTTAAATGACTAGACACAGAAAGTATATGCTCCTATTTCCACTTAGATGTCATTCTTTCAAGTGTCAGGTGGTGAACCAGCAGCTGAAACAATGCCTTTCACTCATTTTAAAACAGAATACTGGTCCATATTTGCAGCAAAAGAAATGGCAGAATAACAATACTCTTCTTGAGAGTATATATTTTGTGCTAAAGGACATCAGCATTCACAACGCTGCCAAGCAAAATGAATGCGCTTATTCCTAGCCCTTCCCCATACTAAGCTAGGTCTTGTATTGAATATTACAATCACAGTGTTTATATTCATTAACTTTGTTAGAACTATGCAAAATATGCCAGGATGCCTCTATTGGTTTGAACTGTTTTGGAAAGACCCTCACAAAAAACTATTGAGACTATGCACTGCACTTTGCAGAAAGCTCTGAAAAACCTGCTATCAAGAGAAAGATATGAGAGAGCAAAAACTTTCCTTTAAAAGTGGGTAATTTTGTTTTCTAAATGTCTCCCATTTAGTAGCTGTCTGCCTTGGTCATAAAATATGTCAGATCTCAAAGTGGCCTATTACATCATTTGATCAGTTCCCAATTACATTTCAGACATGAATTACATGTTCCTTCCTGTAACTGGATCCAATGAAAGAAAAGTCTTTTCTATTGTTTCACCTGCCCAATCTTCCTGACTTGAAAAATTTTGGTGGACTATACCAGCAATGAACATAATCTTCTGCAGTTTCCCCATTTCAGCAATGATCTATAAATCAACCATTTTTTGTCCTCAAGAACTATTTTTAAAGCCATGTCTTTCTAAAATTCTAGCCAACATTTTAAACACGTAGTGAATAAACCAGCTGCCTTAGGCACCTATTTCCCATCCATTGTTTTTCTGGGGAAAAAGCATGACATGCTGAAAACCATTAAAGTGTTACTACTCTGTAAAGAAATTAGGAGAAATTATGATCAACTGCCATTTCTAGGTAATTAATTAGTTAATCCTAGGTTTTTGTTTAAAGTCACTGATGATTGCAAATTTTATAGGATTACTGTGCTGAGCAGGTAAACACATTTGAAGATGCTCATATTGATGGTCTACTTTTGGGTAGGAATGAACACAGCAGTTAAGCAGAGCAAAGTAATTGTGCATTAGTCACAGTTATTAAAAAACAAACCCATAATGATGGCTGCCCTACTTAAAAGGCAGCCCATGTATCCTCTTAACTTCTTAAAACATAACCTATTTTGGAATATGGCTGTTCATTACATGCCATATTATTGAAAAAGACTGACATTTGAGAAGTTTATTTAATTATTAAGGGCTACAACTTTTCAGAAAGCTTAGAGCATTTGTAAGTTGTCACTACCAGCAACAAAGCCCAAATTTTGAGGTGGGAGTAGGCAAAAGAATGTTATTCCTGCATCCAAATACAAAAACATTCACTTTGAAAATGGAACTAATGGGATTAAAGTATTCTTCCAAAATATATCCCAATGAAAGAAAACGTGCTTTTTGCATCAGAGTTTATATTAATCATCTAATATCCCTTAACCTAAAGCAATTTCACAACCTATTTTAAGTTAACTATTTTCATGTGCAGTAATTTAAGTTTGTTTTAATTAATAAAGAAAAAATAGGTTAGTGGTTCCTACAAGCTTTCTTGAGTAAATGGGACTCCTGAGAATCCACTTTTGAGATCTGCTTCTGCTCCAGTGGTTATGACTGAATGAGTAGGTAAGGTAAAGTGTCCCAATAAAAATGACAATAATAGATCTATTCTCTATGACCTGTGCTATTTTATATGAACGCTTGATTATCTTGGTATATTACCTACTGAAAAGGAAATATTTCTAAATAGCAACATGATGCTTAATCATAAACAAGAATGAATAAAGTTGAAGCCAGTAGATGATGGTCTCAGAAGCTGTACTTTTAAAGCATTATTCAAATGAAGTTAGGAGATCCATCTGATTACTCAAGTATTAGATTTCAAAGAATTTTTTCGTCTCACTACTACCCCTGTGTATGTACAGCCCGTGCAAAGGGAGGGGGATTCCAATTGGAATAACACTGCTAGCTGCTCTTTATAATCTCTACAGGGCAGTCCCTTGGCACAGCTCAGCACAGCTGGTTTACAGATAAATGCCGCAGGGGACTGGACAGGTTTTCCTCCAGGGTCCTCTAAACAGGCAGTCATGTCTACAGAAACTGATCTAGGCGGGGTGTGGAAGAAATACATATGGCTGACTGCACTGCTAGACTGTACTACTCTGTCAAAGTTGGACATAATACCTTGAAGATGGATAGTAAGAGTCCATTGACAGCCTCAGCTGTCAGAAGGCTGTGTAGAAGCCTGGTCATCAAACAGAAAACATCAAGGGACAATCTTCACACCATTACCTCCATCCCATGGAACTAACAGGAATCAGAGGGTTCATAACCCTTGACAGATTGCACTGGTTTCAGCTGGGGTAGGGTTAACTTCCTTCACAGTGGCTGGTACGGAGCTTGTTTTTGATTTGTGTTGAACACAGGGTTGATAATGGAGAGATGCTTTTGTTATTGCTGAGCAGGGCTTGCACAGAGCCAAGGCTTTTTCTGCTTTTTCACCGCCACGCTGGCAAGGACATTGGGGGTGTATGGGAGGCTGGGAGGAGACACAGCCAGGACAGGTGACCCAAATTGACCAAAGGGATGTTCCAAATATGGCATCATGTGCAGGATATAAACATGGGGAAAGAAGAGGAAGGAAGGCACGTTTGAAGTGATGGTGTTTGTCTTCCCAAATAACTGTTGCACGTGATGGGCCCTGCTCTCTTGGAGATGGCTGAACATCTGCCTGCTCATGGGAAGTGATTAATTAATTTCGTGTTTTGCTTTGCTTGTGTGTACAGCTTTCCTTCCCTTATTAAACCATCTTAGTATCAGCCCACAAGCTTTTTACCTTTTACTCTTCCAGTTCTCTCCCCAGTCCTGCTGATGGGGAAGTGAGCAAGTGGTTGTGGGGGGTCTGGGTTGCTGGAAGGGGTTAAACCATGACACAGATCAAATGTGACTGTTAGGTAAGTTCTTCCTGAATGCCTCAGTCTACAAGATGTTGGGTTTTCATTTGGTTGTCTCAACAGGATTACATTTCTCCTTCAAATTACGCTTACTCAAATAATTTAACCATAAAAATCTGAAAACCAGTTGTTTACAGATACAATGTTGGCCTTTTTTGCCTTAGGTCATTAAGTTCAGACTTTTCAATCTCAAAAATGCTCAAATGCATCATGTATTTTAGTAATACCATATCAAAAAGGGAAAATACTCCACCTACACAATAGTTTATTTAAAATAATATGAGGTAGTTTTTATGAGGAATTTACATAACATCATTAGAGCTCTGATAGATTATTCTATCCTGTTTTCTTACTAAGCTATATTTATTGAGACTGAATGATGTTAGAACACACTATGAGAAGTCAATATAATTCTGGCAAAAATTAGGACTAACAAGCCTTTTCAGTATGCAAGCTGGCACTGAAGTTTTCATTTGTTTTTGTATTATGGCAGTAACAGCTGGCTAGCTGCATGGAATATAAATCTATATTGGGAAATTTTTAAAAAAGCTAATATGCCAGCTGCCACTAATTGTCACTATAATATTTTAAAAAAAGATTCAGTGGAGAGGCTACCACATATACAAGAAAGATTTAAAATCAGAGTTTGTAGAACTTGTTTGTAGAACAAGTTTGTTTGTTAGAACAAATATAATATTTACAAAATACGTAAAAGAAAACTATGCATAAGAAAAGACTCTGCAGTTATCACTCACTACTGAGTATATTTGAGAAGCTAAATTTTGAGAAAACACAACATAGTTCTTCTTGATTTAGTGCAGTTACTGACAGAAGGCTGCGAACAACACTAACACATCATTTCTTTTCTCAGCAATGCTCATCTCCACAGGCCCAGGCAGCACAGCTACAGGAGTTCATGAAGCTATGAACTTTCCAATCCTATTTCACAAACAGCAGTCTAATGTAACACTTAAAAAAATAAACCTCAAAATGATCTGTTAATAAAATACATCCCTCTTTCTGGTATTGAACTATCCTTATATTAGTCATTTGCAGACTGAAAGAGTAAAAAATGAAGCAATTTGCATCTATCTGACTGGCTGAGGTAAGGTATAAGAAGTGAATGCTGCAGAGAGCTGTGCATCCCTGCATAATTTTTTCTTCCAAAGATTAAAAATGTTCCATGATTGTCTCAGATCTGCATTGCTGATGGGCAGCTAGCTATAGATAGGGTGAAAGGCAGTAAAACAGCTGATACTTAGAACAGTGTCAGTCACATGAGACAAGAGAAATTGAAGAGATCATCTCAATCGTTTCAGTAAGACATACACAGATAATTTGGGTTTTTCTTTCACTATTATTTTCACTACCTTTAAAAATTGAATTTTAGAAATATATGCAATAATACACTAAAATATCTGTCTGGTAAGAGTGAACATGTGTTGGCATTTTCTAAAGAACTGTCATGATCAACACAAATTTCTGTTCCCTCCACCCCAAATCAGACAACTTGATCATATTACCTCTCTGGAACAGGATATTTAGGACATAACTTGGCAGCCCTTGGGTCTGTTGTATATTCTGATGGCTGTAGTTCATAGCTACACAGAGTGGATCCTGTTGAAAAGTAAAAAAAAATATTGGTACAGAGAAAAAAAAAAACCACTAATATTCTTTGCAAACAGCATTAAAACTGATAAGGTGCTAATTCTGCACCTCCTCATGTCATAACCACAAAGCTTTGCTATAGCTCCTCCTGTAATGTGGTAAATCAAGTCCAACACAGCTGTTAGTAGAATACAATGATGCTCTCCATCTAGCTTTGGGTTTTCCAAAGTTTGAGTATTTGAATGGAAAAGGTTAATTCACACATTAATTCACAATGTGGTGTAAAAGAGGACACAAACTACTGTGAAGCCCCCCTCCCCCTACTATTCCACCATGTTTTTCTTGATAATTTTTAATGCATGAACATTGCATAACATTGCATAACATTTATGATAGAAAATATTCCTGTGTTTGCAGAGGTTTTTTGTGTGTGCATATTCAAAATACAACTTGTCTATAGATTTCAGGGACAGAAACAAACAAAAAAAAAAAAGAACTGAAAAATTTGGAAAGTTGGCTGAGAAATAACAGCTCTGCATTACATATCCAAAGCTTCTAAAAAGCTGAACTCTCTCCATAAACAAATTGGTACGGCACAGTAAAGATCAAGTTGCCTCTAGAATAACATTCAAATATAAATTAAGTTTTCCTTTGTACCTGACACTTGCTTAATGGAAGTGCCTTACCTAGGAGAGATTTCTTCCAATTTATCTATAATGAAGACACTGAAGATCTGACCTAATGCTTCTAGGAAATCAGAAACTTCCAAATCAGATTGGAGCCCTGGTATGTCAGCAATTCAGATGTTAGGAAGCCTCCAATGATATAAGCTGCCTATCAAAAGATTAATTTCCTTCCAAGCTTCTTTCCTAATAGATTGCTTACTTCCAAGTGCAAGGGCTTTTAATACATAGCTTTTAGTGTCCTTTTCCCCTATGCAATACACTAAGGACTTATCTTAATAAGGACTTATCTGAATCTTAATCATCAATATAAAAATTCAATTCCTTCCATTATTAAAGTCACCTCTTCAGGAATAGTTTGTATAATAGAGTTCTGCAAGATGGATCTGGACAATACATATACACTATTACTCAAAATAAACCAAGAATTTTGACAAACAGCTTTATCTTGGCCTGCATTACACCGAACAGAACTATTATTTGTAGAATTTGTAGAATATTATTTGCAGAAATTGTATCTATGATTGCTACATTTCTACCTCTATGAAAAGACATCTTCTATTCACAGACTGAAAGAGCAAGAGAGCCTTTTTAGAGGCTTCTGCTGCTCTCTATGTAATGCAGTCTCTGGAACACTATTTAAGAACCACTTCTACAAAGTAGTTTTTTGGAAGCCAGTCCAAACCACCAAATGCAGTATTGAAGAAAGATAGATCTCCTACAAAGAGAAGAGAGGAGGTGAAACATCTGAAATGCATTTTCAATTATACTGTCAATATGAATCCTTATGCCTCTGCTTGCTTCTGTGGAAAACATGGCATGATATAAACATAAACAGGTATCACAAAAAACATTCCTTAGATCTTAGCTGTAAATAAAGTATCGAAAATGCATCTAAATCTACAGATTTTTCTTATAAACAGAAAGAAAATGAGGATTGTGGATATTTACATTTATTTTGCTTTGAATATAGGCCAAAAGATAAGTTATAAATGTGGCTGACAGCCAGCTGAGCCAGCTGTGCCCAGATAGCTAAGAAGGCCAATGGCATCCTGGCCCATAGCAGCAATAGAGTGGCCAGCAGGAGCAGGGCAGTGATTGCCCCTCTGTACTTGGCACCGGTGAGGCCACCCCTCTTATCCTGTGTCCAAGTCTGGATGCGTCCCTGCAAGAAAGACACTGAGGTGCTGGAGTGTATCCAGAGAAGGGCAATGGAGCAGGTCAAGGGTCTGGAGCACAAGTTCTATGAGGAGTGACTTAGGAAGCTGGGGTTGTTTAGCCTGGAGTAAAAAGAGGCTCGGGGTCACCTTATGACTCTCTACAACTCTCTGAAAGGAGGGTGTAGCCAGGTGGGGATTGATCTCTTTTCCCAAGTAACAAAACACAGGGCAAGAGGAAATGGCATCAAGCTGTGCCAGGGAAAGTTTAGACTGGGTATTAAGAGTAATTTTTTCACCAAAAGGTTCATCAAACATTGGAACAGGCTGCCCAGCAAAGTAGTTGAGCCCCCATCCCTGGAGGTCCTTCATTCAAAGATGTGGAGACATGGAGTTTAGGTAAATAGTTTAGTGGTGGACTTGATGATCTTAAGGGTGTTTTCCAGCCTTAGGACTCTCTGGTTATGATTTTAAGGTGAGAATAAAGAGCTCTATAGGAAGAAGAGGGATATGTGTTATGTGGACAACTGTATAGATTCATGACACAGTGTTTGGGGCCAGCTCGGCCATTCTGCCAAGTGACCAGTGTGAAATACAGTTTAAGTATCTTATGAGAAGGTTCCCACATCTAAACAAGCCTAAGGGACAGGGCTGGTCTGTGGATGCCCATGCTCCCTTTGACTTCTAGCAGTTCAGGCATGAGAGAAAAAGGGCAGGATTTACTATGGGGAGGGAAGGAAACTCTGTACAAATGTGCATCTGAAGACCTGTTTGGATCACAAGCGTAAATGAAGCAAAATCAAATGCCAGACCCTGATGTGCATACAAGTCGCAAGCCATTCAAGTAAGACCTGTAGGGTAACCCAATACACTCCTGGTTGTAAAGCAAACTGGAAACACCCTGACAGGTCCCTCTGGAAGCCAACAGTATATTCCCTCCTGCCATGCCTGACAACTCAGGCTGCCACTACCATGTCTTGCCTAGGAATTGCTTTTGGACTACTCTGGATCTTTTCCCTTTAGATGCCTTACTCACAGCACACTTCTTTAGTCACAGTCAAGCAGAAAAATACTTTCATTTAGCTTGTCAAACAAAGGCTATTAACTACCCTGCCTTTAAAGAAACTACCAGTCCCACAGATGAAATAATGCCCAGGAGATTATTTGTCCTTTTGTCCCAAATCATTAGAAACTCTAACTATTCCAGTAAATATTTATTTATTTATACTCTGAAAACCTTCTTTAATACTGTGTAAGAGAGCTTTAGAACTCAAATGTGTGCTTGAGTTATGTCACTTTACTCTTAAAACTGATTTCTTCACAAAAGAGTCCGTGTGCATCACTGAATAGAAATTTACATTTTCTAGGTCGAGAGAGAACAATGAACAGCCTTTTCAAACCCTCCACTCTATAGTAGTTACTCTGGATTAGCAGAGACTAACATAGCCAATCTTTTTGTTGCTGTTCAAGTTGGTAAGGCCAGAAAAAGTTGAAGAAAACATTTGAGTCGTCTTGCTGAGATAATTAGTTTACCAAAGATACTACTTTTATTCCTAAATTAGTGTCATTCAAATGTTTCAAAACCAGTATGAGCAGGATACAGAGAACAAACTAAAAGATCACTGATATAATACACCCTTTGCTTCCTACAGCAATGAACATATTTCTTCTGGAGAAACCCTTAGGGAAATGACAACAAACTGTCCTACAAGGATTGGATTTCGGATCCCAACATGTTGTAACATTAAGAAAAATACTTCTAAACTATGCAGAGCATCAGTATTTGTGCTATTGGTGAGCACGCAGTAGTGTGCCTGACCTGTGTGCACACTTTGGCCCCACAATCCTGTATTTGGTGGTTTCATGCACAAAGTGATACCGTGGAGACATACAAATATTTCTGTTCCATGGTTTCTTTTCAATGAATAGAATTGCTCCAGCCACTAGAACATATTGGAGCCATAACTGGAGCAAAGTACCTCAAAAGACAAACTTCCAACCTAGCTGTGGAATAGAAACTTCTTTCCAAAGTCTCCTTTCTGTTTTGATGAGGCTTGGATTAGTAAGGAGCTAAACAGCCATTATCTCTGGCACTCAAAGAAAACAGCTATATTTACCCCAAGTTGATATATAAAGATGCTGTAGAAAGCCAGGACTTTTACTTCAAAGATTCTTTCTAAATGAGAAGGCAAATTATTGAAGGTCATGTGTGCTCAGAAGACACAGTGCACAGAAGATATAACACTCTGCTTTCCACAGCAATACAGTAAAAAGGAAGGTCCAAACTAGCAAAGGTGGTTAGGTAAAAATATTTTTAGAGATCAGAGCTCCAGTACAGCTTTCCTTCCTGCATTTGCTTTGCTGTGAACCAACAAACAAACCCCTCCTAGAGCAGCATTACTATTCAAGAGTTTACAGCTTGAGAAATAGCAAGATTCCTAAGTCATCCAATAAGAGGAGCAGTCCACAGAGGATACCAATGACATTTATATTCCCTGACTTATAGTAGTGGAAAGCATACAAGGGGTTTTGGATTCCATTCTGTGAGTTCAGCAGCGTCCACCCATCTATCAACACTTATTAACAGCAACTAAAACAAGAACTTCAATATCTAGAAACATGGACTCATATTCAGAGTCAAGGACTTAAGCAGAAAAATACAGAACTATGCAGAGACAACAGGGATAGCTTCAGTACCAGGAGCAGCAGTCACCTTGGAGTTCAGGAGCGTGTTCTTTTAAGTTACAAAGAGCTCCAAGCAGCTCCACATATCCCTTCTCACATATATGTGGCAAAGCACAGCCCAAGAGACTACATACAAACCACTGTTTTGATAAAGTAATTTATATGAACTTTCATTCTGAGTCTGATATTGTGCATGTATTGTGCACTTACATAGCATGACATGTGTGACATGTTTGACGATTTCTTTGCCTGTGTCTTTCACACTGGTGATGAGTCTAGAAGGTCACAGTGCCCAGAGCTGGAGGACCATGGCAGGGAGAATGATAAACTCCAGTTGACCCCAAATTTGTGTGGGATCTGCTGCTCCAGCTGGATCCTCATGTATCTATCTGGCTTTATGATGGCATTCATCCAAGAATACTCAAAGAGCTGTTTGATGTCATTGCAAGGCCTCTCTCAATTATTTTTTGAACAGTCTTGGGTATCTGGGGAGCTCCCAGCTGACTGGTAGCTGGCTAAGATTGTCTCAATGTTCAAAAAGGGTAGGAACAATGACCCTCAAAACTACAGGCCTATCAGTCTCATTTAAGTGCCTGGTAAAATGATGGAGAAGATTATTCTGGGAGTCCTGAAAAACACCTGAATGACACCACAACCATCGTCACAGCCAGCACAGCTTCATGAGAGCAAAGTCCTGTGTGTCCAACATGACTACCTTCTAGGACAGGCTGATCGAGCATGGGAAGCCAGCTGATGTGATCTTTTTGGATTTCTGTAAAGCTTTTGATACTGTCTCTCTCAGGACCCTCTGGAGAAAATATCCAGCCCACACCTGGATAAACACTTCACGTGGTGGGTGAGCAACTGGCTCATGGGTCAGGGACAAAGGGCTGCAGTGAATGGGGTGACATCAGACTGGTGTGACCTGTCACTAGTGGGGTTCCACAGGGCTCCATCCTTAGCTCTTACCCTCATCTCATCCTCTGCTCTTGAACATCTTAATAAACAACTTGGACACAAGACTCAAAGGCCCAAAGCAAGCTTGCTGGCGATACAAAACTGGGAGGAGACATTCACTCCCTTAAAAGCAGAGGCCTTGTAGAGAGGAGTCAAAAAATGACAGGGCTGGGAAATTACCAACTGTATGAAGTTTAAGAAAGACAAATACTGGATTCTGCACCTAGGACAGGAAAACCCTGGATGTATGGACAGATTGGGGAATAAGACCCTGGAGAACAGTGCAGGAAGGGATTTGGAGGTCTCTGTGAAGGGCAAGTTGAACATGAATCAGCAGTGCCCTGGCAGCCAGGAGGGCCAGCTGTGTCCTGGGGTGCATCAGGCACAGCATCAGCAGCCAGGCAAGAGAGGGGATTGTCCCACTCTGCTCTGCACTGGGGCAGCCTCATCTTGAGTGCTGGGGGCAGGTTTAGGTGCCACAATATAAAAAAGATACAAAGTGCTGGAAGAGTGGCCAAAGGAGGGCAACTGAGATGATGAAGGGATTTGAGGAGAAGCTGTGTGAGAAGTGGCTGAGGTCACTTGGTCGGTTCAGCCTGGAGGAGACTGAGAGGAGACTTTATCACAGTTTGTAACTTCCTTGTAAAGGGAAAAGGAGGAGCAGAGACTGATCTCTTCTCAGCAGTGACCAGTGACAAGACCTGAGGGAATGGCCTGAAATTGTGTCAGGGGAGGTTTAGGTTAGGTTCACCCAGAGGGTAGTTGGGCACTGGAACAGGCTCCCCAGGGAAGCAGTCACAGCACCAGCCTGACAGAGTTCAAGTAGTGTTCAGACAATAATGTCATGTACATGGGTATGATTCTTGGGGTATCCTGTGCAGGTCCAGAAGGTGGACTTTGTGGTCCCTTGCGGACCTCCCCAACTCAACATATTCTATAGTGATTGATAACTGACTTCTAAAAAGACTTATGATGAAGCAGAGCTTATAGTTCAAAAAACTTAGTATCTTATTTCATTGCCTCCTTTACAAATAACATCCTATTATTTCATTAAGTTCTTTGACACAGGAATAAAACTCACAGACACAGAAATGTGCAGAAATGTTAGCAGTAATGAGACTGTAAAATCACAACTCCTCACCTCTGGACTTTCAGCCCAGTTCAACTCTTGAGTTCCGGGTGTTTTATGACTAAGTTTACCAATTAAAACCTAGTTAACATTGTGAATACATGACTCACAGACGATTATGCTTGACCAACCACCCCATGAAATAAAGGCTAGAGTATGATATTGATACTGACAGAGGTGGAGTTCAGGAAGGACAAAGCTCCCAGACTCTCACAAGGATAAAATTCTTAACACTTTTCTACATTTCTCACCCCAGAACTTGCCTGAAATCTGTCAAACTCTATCAGCTCTAAACTGTTAATCTGAAACATACAACCCATTCAAAGCTTCATGCAATGAGACAATTTGGTATGCTACCAATAACTGGATATTACCTTAGCATATTATGGACTAGAAACAAAGCATAGAAAAGTGGGAGCTTAAAATACTGTCTCATGTATACGGCTGCTGCAAATTCCAGAGCCAAAAACCACGGAATTGGTAGGATGCCAAACACTACTTCCACAGAAGGTGGTATTTACTATTCTTTGCTGAGTTCTGTCAGTAAGAAAACAATGCTGCACGACCCCAGGAAAACCATGCTTATGGCAAGTAATTATATGATCCTCTCTTCATGGACTCCTGTCAAATAGAAAAAGGTTCGGATCACCATGAAACAAACCACATCACGTTGACCAGACTTTCTTTATTCTTTGACTGCTAGGCCTGACAATAGTAGTTTTAACCAGTCTACAACCATAGTAAGTAATTCTACTCAGAACACAAGCACTAAGCACAGAAGTTTAGGATTGTAAAAAATTCCTATTTACCTATTTTAGAACAAAAACATTCCAAGAGCAAAAACATAATGACTGAGAAAACACAAACTCCACTTCTTAGCCAGAGATTTTAACGGGGTCTAAAGTATCAGATGAAGTGGAAGCACCAGAGGATTGCACAAACATACCTAAATATTGCTGCTATGCCTTTTGCAAATTGAGCAGGAATAGAGACAGAAGACCAAATAAGGATAGAACTGAACCTTGACAACGAAATCTGATTTCTGGGCCCTAGCAAAATAGTGATGCCTTGAGATAAGTAAAAAGGCAAGGACAGACCACTTTGCAGTCAGGACTTCTCAGATTAATATGACAGAATTGTTCTCAGAAAAGAAAAGCTTCATTCTCTTTTACCCACGTCTGCCTTCCAGAAGCACAGTCTGTGTTTTAAAGGAAGAAAAGTAAAGTTTATATGTATCTTTAGCTCTAGTTGTTGCAGAGAGACATATCACCACTTCTTTAAAACAATGAGCATCAAAGGGCAGATGGATCTTAAAACATGCTGTTACAAATAAGAGTATGTAAAAAAGAAAATCCTAGGTTCAGAATTCATGTATCTATACATATATGTATTTTGAGTTGTAATTTAAAAAATAAGACAATACTCTTCACTTTCTCCTATTCTTATTAACACTACAAAGGGTTGAAAAATATTCATTTACCTATTCCTCCACTCATATTTCTTCCTGCGCTAAATAAAACCAGCTACTCTGGAATCAAATTAAGAATCCATCTAGTCAAGTAGCAGATGTTTCTCCTACCATATCTTTAGCTCTGCACAACTTAAAACTCAAGGATATTCTTCAGTGCTAACTAAACACCCAAACATAGTTTGTATTTTCTATTCTAAGAGAATTATTCTAAGAGTCCATCTTTTTTGTTTTTAAAATATCTTCATGGCAATTAACCCTAACTTGTGTGCAAAAAATCTGTCTCTTTGATGCTTAGTGATTTCATTTTGATCTCTAGTTTCACATTACTCAGGTTATGAGATGAAGGAACAATAATTTTTCAACCTTCTCTAAGATATTCCTGCTTTTAATGACTTTACTCTTCCTGATAGTTTTCTCTTTTACAGACAGAGGAAATCAATGGTCCTTTTATAATGATAATCCTTGTTTCCCTTCTCAGTATGTGTATATACACATATATATATATATACACACACACATATATATACAGTAGGTGAATACATGCTGAGAATATACATATGTATGTTTGTGCACAAGTTCAAAAAAAATTATAAAAAAAGGACTAGAACACAGCCTTTATGATGCCAACATAGCAGGAGTTTACAAAAAATGCAGTCCCTCCTCACTATTCATAAACATTACACTTTCAAACAATGCTGTGCCTCCAACCTAATCCTCTTGTGATCCTCAGTAGTTTCACAATCTCTTCCCCAAGTACCAATAACCACTTTAAATTAAAACACTACATGCATAACAATAGGTTCCCACCCCTTCATTCTGGGGACATTCTTTTTTATTTGACATTTTATTCCATGCAATTGATAGCAGTGGGTTTTTCCATATAATTCTAAATTTCAGTAATACAACAGACGTGACTACATTCAGTAGTCACAACAAGATTTATAACCTCATTGTTTCCTCCCCTTTCCAAATGGTTTATTAATGTAATCAATAACACAACACAGCATTATTGGAGGACTCCACATGCTGTGACTTTCTGTTGAGGAAACAATTTCATTTTAACTAGAGGATACATTTCCAGTACAACACAAACCTGATGGACAGTTTAGGTAACAAGGCAAGATAGAGTACCAGTAGATGACTCTGTATCTCAAAACTGCTCATAATGTACTTTTACTCTGGTCAATAAAAAAATGACTCAAAATTAACATACCCAGGTTTCCAAAGAACTGTGGGTGCAGAATTGCTTTAAGCATAAAGTATCTGTAACTAACACAGTACATCGTACTTCGGGAAAATCACGAGGAAATAATTAAGTTTTAAACAGCATACTTTCACTGAAAACAAAGGCAGGGAGAACAAGAGCAGACAAAAAATGTCAGAAGCTCACAGTGACCCACGTAACAGCTATTTCTAAACCAAATGCCAACAGGAACACATGAATATGTCATTATCTTCAGACAATAGAAAAATCATTTTTGTTTCCCCTGTGATGCCTTCTAATAGCTCAGAGATATCACCTGCTCTGATTTAGCAGACTGATTTCCTTTATTGATCTGTTTCAGGTCAATCTCTATAGCAAACTTAATGAAGCATTCCCTCTGGCTCTGTGTGCATACTGACCACTAGTCTGGTCTAGCTACAGAATTCTGACAACACAGATGTCTGCCACAATGCTGCAAAATAAAAATTTCATTTTAGGTTCTTAAATATGCATCCAGTTATTTAAACAACAAATAGTAGGTCCCACACTGAGTAGACACTATAGTTAACACTGAATTAAACACAACGGAAATTGTAGCCACCTGTCCAGTGTTTCTCTTTGTCCTAGGGTGACATTATGATGCTTATGATGTATCCCCATTCATGTGTTCTGGTAATGCTGGAGGTTATGTTCTGTGCCTTTAAGACTGGCTCTGAAGAGTGAAAGTTTTGTTTGGGTTTTTCTAATCAGCCTGGCAGGACACAGAGACAGGCAGTACTTGATGCGGCTTTTGCTTTTTGCTTTGCTCTCTCTCTCTCGCTCTTGCTTCTGCTTCGCTTCTGCTGGCTTTTGCTTCTGCTCATTAGCTAGTTTAGCTAAACAGTCCAAATTTCTTCCTGGACTGTTTCTCCTCTCCTTCTTTTTCGACCATCCCGAACCTGCTCCAGACTGGGACCTGGGAACAGCAAGAGTTTACACCTTGTGGCCTGCAGCAGCTGCCCCAGCACCAGAGGGACTGAGAACACAGTGACCACCCCCAAGAGAAAGAGAGACTTTCTGAATTTGTCATCTTTTTTAGAGTGGTGTCATCTGGTATCATTCATTTTGTGTGCTGGGGGGTGCTGTGCCTGTTAAATAAACAGGTTCTTTCCACTTCTCTCCGAGGAATTCTTCCTGAACCGGTTGGGGGGAGGGGCCATGTGGGTTTGCTTTCTGGAAGGGCCCTCCTTTGGAAATTCTCTACTAAATTTGCCCTAAACCAGGACACTCTTTAATAATGACACTTCATTATTCATTTGGCACAGTCATACATTAATTATATCTTCAAAGATATTTCAAAATGCTTTAGCAAGTCCTTGAAAACACCAATGCAGTATTTCATGGACATCAAGTTTTGAAGCATCAATTTGATTTCTGGGAAAGACAGCTTTCAGTCACACTACTCAAAATATGTAAGTTTTTAAGGGTGAAGACCAACAAGAACATTGAACCACAAGTACTCTGCGCCTGAGGTGTTCTACTGGGTGAGAAAATCCTGGGGAGAGCAACAGCAGCCAGTTCACAACATATAACATTCTCAGTTGTGTCCAACCATTGCTCTACAAACTCAAGTACTAGCATGGCTGTTTGAGAACAGCATTGCAACATTTCTCAGGTAACACTGCATCTTCCTGTGCCACCTTCAGGAGTTGCTCCAGAATATTTCTGTATTTTACAGCTTGCATCTCTGTACAAGTCAATATCTGAGTGGACAAGTGACCAGCTTTCTCTTTCCCTTTTTCCTCCTCTTGTAAAAGGTCCCAGCTGGTTCCAGTTTTCTGTGTGTGAATTATTGTGAAGAGATTAAAGGTACATGCTTTCTTATTTTCTTGGCTTTGCAAGGGATAGGCTTCTTCTCCTTCTTGATGGGAAGGTACTGCAAATGCAGGACCTGACTGTGAGAGGCCAAGTGAGGTAGGGGTGGGAGTGAAGTTATTGCCCTGAAATGGTGCTGTGTTCTTCACAAAATCAGCTCCTTTTTCCAAATTACAGCAGAAGAACAAGGGCATCATTACTGATTCAGAAAGCTAAAAGGCTGCTTTATCATGAAATGGTCATCTTGCTTCAAGCAAGCATTTTCCCTGCCCTAAATGCTTATTTATAATCTCACTTGCAGAACTGCACAACAAACGTATGAGCTCTGCCATACATGTTCTGAATCTTCGGGATTGGTTGTTCTGTCCTTTTGTGTTGAGGCAATCAAGTACATGCCTCACTTTGGTAAAAATACTATAAATACTAAAAATACTAGCTGCAAATTCATATGTGGTATTGAAAAAAATCACTAGTCAATTCAAAGATGTTTTAATATGTTTTACATGTTACAGCTTTTGATAAAGATGTTTTATGACTAAGTTCACCAATTAAAACTTGGCTAACATTGTGAATACATTCATTTGAACTTACCACACCACTGTTTGATGGGCAACCGAGATGATTGTTAGTGATTTCTTTGGGTTGAGAAAGGGTTCTTAAGCTGTAATTCCTTTAAGAATTTCAAGGTGTGTGGACAAGTAAGGTGATTTCAGGGATGGCATTGGAGACGGGTGAAAATGGCCAGCTCTACAAAAGCACATGCCACAACCTACACAATCTGTCACCAGATAATCGCTATTTTCAGGATGTAGGAAGAGTTAAAGCTTTCAGAAAGGCTCAACAGAGCAAAATTAAGAGCTGACTGCATTCTTTACCTATACATTTAAAACATTATGAGGTGGTTTGGTTTTTTTTTGAATGTTAGAAGTTGTGAGCCTGAGAAAATTCAGTACCAATTACCACAAAACCAAACAAATTTTCCCTCCTTCTTCAGAACTTGACAGTGGAACTCTATTTTCTAACTATACATCATCACAAACACAGAAATTGAAATTAAGCTTTTTGCAGTCATGTTCAAGGTCCTCAGATTTCATTATTACTATTTTTACAGTGGAGTTAAGAGTCACTTAAAATGGACTGCCAAACCTTATCCTAGTATTAATTAATTTAAATCCACTATCATGACTACAAAGTGGATCTCAGAAAAAATTATTCTGCTTACTGAGCATTAAAGTTTTGGTATTAATTCACTGTTCTTGCATTGCTAAAAGGCTGAATCACACTTGAACTTTATTACTATATAAATGCAACTGTTAAAATAATCAACAGTTAAGCTGTTCATTTGCTGCAAAACGTACTTTTTTGTAATTTCCATAATTTGGTGAAAACTTAAGCAGAAATATAACCATGAGGATAACAATATTTCTCTGAATGGTGCAATTTCAGTCATACATAGACTTCCTCTATAAAAGGAAAGCTCATTTTGGTCAAATACCTGTCTTGGACAAGCCAAATATATAAAGAAAATTGGGAATTGAACTCATTAGTGATTTTGATCTGCTCCAGCACCAGTTTTCATACTTTTGACCAAACTCCTGGAAACTGAAAAAATTGCCTGTCATATTAATTTTTTAAAAAATTATCTTTAGGTTTTAAAATCTAAAGACCTAAGGAAAATAGAATTAGAACAAAGACTCATGAGGACAAGACGCGGCATAGCATGATTCGGGAGGAGTGGTTTTTTTGTACTTTAAAAGATAGTTATACTGAACATATGTCAGACACAATTAATAAGAGATTTGACTTATAGAAACAATGTTGGTCATAAAGAAAGACATGTCTGAATTCCATCGCTTCAAAAGGTACTTAAACTCCACCACAAATGACCTTCACTTCATGCTAACAAAGAACTGGCCTATATTAGTTGAGAAAAACACAGCATGCTCAGAGAAGGAGTAAAGAATGCAAGTGTAAACATATTACTATTTTCACTTTTAACTGACAACAGTGCACAGATCACACGAGGAAGCTGTTTGTGCAGCTCTGCAAAAGCTGTGATGCCTTACAGTAGTTCAGCTTCCTGATTCAGCTGTCAGACACCCAGGCATGCAGGTACAGTGCAGTGGGCAACCAAGGGCACTAACAGTGGCCCTGGGGCCATTTCAACTCACTCTGCTTCCAAACAGGAGTACTCACATAGCCTGCGCTATTACAGAAACAAACATTTACGTTTCTTTTATGAAAAATAATCAGTTCCACTGCTTTGAACTAGGTCATCCAGACTGTCTCATTTTTAGTCAAGTACCTTGCAAAGAACTATAACTGCATAATTTTAAAAGATAACTTTAGGACTGTTCCCACACATTAGGAAAATGTTCCCACTTGAGTAGCTAAAAACTGCTAAAATTTCCTCAAATTAATTTTATATCTTTATTTTGTATGTCCAAAGGTTGATTACTTCTCATGCATTTTATTCCACTGACTGCTAAATAGGAACTGAGCTAGTAACGTCAGTATTACTACCATGGAGAAAAAGTACAGCTCTTAAGGAATACAAGGTATAATATTTCCTTTGTTAATGCAATTTGTTTGCTTTACACTTCCTTTCTAAAGAAAAGAGTAAGAAAATGAAACAAAAACAAACCAAAAAAGAACAGCACTGTAGCACTGAATACAAGCAGGAATATTTTCACACACACAGCCATACTCTGTGCCACAAGTGACACTGAACAGCAGCACAGCTCTCACTAACCCCTTGTACATGAGAACATTTAAACAGCACTACTGTTAAGCAGCAATGTCAGAATATTTCCTTAGAAGCTGAAAACATATATAGTCAGACATTGCCTCAAATGTTTGTTACACTTTGTACTCCTATTTTAAAAACAAGCTTTCCAAAATGCCCAAGACACTATCACACTAAAAGATACAGTAATGTTTTAGCTTAAAGAGCACATTATTTCCATACATATTTCTTAATACATATTTCATTTTTAGCTCAGCTAACGCATTAGTCTTTTTTCAGATCCTGCAAAAACATGAACAAAAACAAACCTATTTTTTTCATACCATTAGTTTCTGCAAACTTCTGTATATCAGCCAGAGTTTTCAGTTCTTTCCTTGGGCAAGCTGATACACACAAGGCAATAGACTTAATCTTCTGATGTACTAGATCAATGTTGCATGGATCCAAGAAGAATACATACCTATGGAAGGAAAAAAGGTAAATTACTTCTATTTTAAGTAACAATTATATTGAACAAAATTTCAAACTATGGGATTCAGTCAAGACTGAGTGATTCAGTCTACCCAGAAATATGGGAAATTTGATGTTATTGTAACTGTGTGGATCAAAAGAATTTATGTACTCAACATATGCACAACAAATGTATTGGTATTTATGTACCTCTGGATCACACAAAAAGGATGTTTAACTCTACCTGATTCAAGTCCGTTCAAATGGTGCTACTCACAAAAACAGTAGTAGTCCTACCATGCCTCTTAACAGATACGAGTCCAAACATACATAACCCTTTATTCCAACCCTAAAGTTGACTTAAATTCCAAATTTTTTCCAAAAAGATCCAACAAACCAAATAAAGTCACTCTTATTCTGCAAAAAGAAAAGGTCCATGGCTATATTAATGAATACACATAATACCAGTAATTAAGAACAGCTTTTTAGTATAGATTGATTTTCCATGTCATGACTGAATTAATTACTGTCTTCAGATATTTTAAGTAGAATTATCTAATGCTTAAGTGCAGTATTTTAAGATATTCTACTTGCTAACTTTTCACAATGAATGCAATTTAAAAATCCAATGAATGAAGTACATATTACAGATTCTTAACTAACATCATCTGGCTTTATATGTTTTATGACAAACATCAACCCTACAGAATTTCCTGTGATGGTATAATAGAGATGCTTTTCTCTTTGAAAGTTGAACAATTCTTAAATCCCTACAATTCTGGTGATGTACTATGCATTGAAATATTCTCTTCATATTACATAACATCATATGAAAACACCTGAAATCTGCGATATTAAATGCCATTTCTATTTTTGTAGTCTTCATGATGGGAATTCATTCTGCAGCCAGTAAAAAATCCCTTTTGCTCCTAGAAAGCATTTAGGTCCTCACTGAACACCTTCAGTCTATATGCAAATTGCTGTCTACTGTTCTATTACCCAGTGTCAGTGTACAAGAATGATTATTACATAGTACAATCTTCCTTAGAAGTCCATCAAACCTTATGTTGTCTAAATCAACTGTAACATAGTAATAGACAACTTGCATTCTTAAAACATGACAGTAATTTTTTGTCAACATCTTGGTGAAATTCTTTATCCGTATTTCTTTTTTACTCATTACACACTACACATCTCGGGACTTCAAATACAGACCACTGAAGTCTGAGAAACAAGTGTAAACACGAAAATTCTGTCATGCAAACACAAAAAAGGAACTGCATGCAAGCGATAAGCCACAAGCTTTTCCTTAACTTCAAAGAAAATACTCTTGAGTTGATACCAGGACATACAACAGCTGTTTTAATTGAAGTTCCTCCAGCTGTTATCCCATACAATAAGGGTATGTGGCAGGAGAGTGTCAACTTCTTTGAGGCTATTTGGTCAAAGGAGCTACAAAGCAGAACCTACAGAGTCAAACTTGACTGATATGGCAAGGGAGGCCATATCTGACATGGGGGGACTGACATGGATGTGAGGGATTTGGTGCCAGCAGCAGGAATCAGACCAGGTGTTTGGGTGCCACAGCAATGTGGTTTTAGCTGCTGAGGTAAGTGGGGTCTCAGCGCCAGTGGCAGGGAGGGGTCTTGGCAATGAGCTGCTGGGATGGGAACAATGTGTGCCCACAAAAAACCAGCTACAGAGGTGATAAGACTCAGCATAGGTGGTCACTGCCCTTGTGATGCTGGCTGTTGATGGGGCTGAGCATCTGTACCTTCTCCAGAACGATTTATTCAAATTATAGAAGCATAGGAAATCCTGAGTTGGAAGGGATCCACAAGGATCCCTGAGTCCAGCTTCTGGCATAACTCACTAGCAAACTCCAAGCCATATGAGATGGTGAGTAGGGAGCCCTAGGTGAGAAGTGTTGGGTGGGCAGAGGGTGTTATTTGTGGGCCTGGGGTGCTTGTGGACTGAGTGCGTTGAGTGTTAGGTACTTAGCACCAAACTGGATCAGCTGCTGAGAAGGGGGAGCCCATAAGGTGGATAAGGTGCTCTGCTAGTACTTGGAGAATCTGCAAAGGTATCTGAGCTTGTGAACCTGGAAAGTGCCACGTGGGTCCCTAGTGACCTTCTGCCACTGTTAGCCCTCCTTCTTCTGTCACTAGGAGGAGGAGGGGACATGATTGGCTGTGCTTGTGAGTACCACTGTTGAAGGCAGCACCTTGTCACTGCTAGTCTGTGTAACCAGATATGTCCATGCCCCGTATGTTACTTTCCATCCACATCCCTCAGCCTCCAACCTCAGGCAGAGACCCCGGGCTCTGGGAGCTGTAGAACTGGACTCCAATTCCTGGACAAGAGAGTCCTCTGAATTTCCCCAAGGAAACCAAATCAGGAATGTCACTATTAGCAAGCTAGAACTCATCCCACTTCTACCGTGATTTCAACTCAAGGGTCAAGCTACCATTTTAATCACCAGAATATTTTGGAATATTTTGTAAAATAAATGCTACAATTCTAACTCAAACTTGGAAGCTTAAAAATACAATGCAATTACAGCATCCTATACAGCTTTGACAGATATGTGGGCATAGCCTTAAACAGCACATTTTATTCAAACACTGCATTGTATGGTGCACAAAAAAGAGCTGCACAGAAAACCCCAGGCTATCAAATCTGTGGCTTGGAAAACACAAGTAAGATAAGTAAGATTAGTTTTGCTTCATCGCAGCTAAAACAAGAACCAAAATTTGAGGAACCAGCATTACAGAAGAAAAGTTAATTTTTTTTTTTGTTTATAAAGCTTACGTGTAGAAGATAAGTGATTTTACTCCAGAAAATTTCATACTGCGTCACCACAGGACAGGTTTTGTTTCCCTCTAGAAGAATGTCATTACATGCTTTGTGCTGCAATTTCAGTTATTTACAATCAGCAACAGACTAGTTTCCTTATAAGGAAATAACACATCAGCAATACAAAGGCGGACGTAAACAAAGTAATCATATTGTTAGAGATGTTTCAACACTGCAAATGAAAATATGTTTGCTATTTGAAAATCAATATAGTACACTTACAACAAAGGCACTTTTATGTATCTTTATGAAGTATCAGCCCTGTAGAGAAGGACTTGGAAGTAGTGGTGCATGAAAAATTGGACATGACCCAGCAATGTACACCTGCAGCCCAGAAAGCCAGCTGTATCCAGGGCTTCATAAAAAGAAGCATGACTAGCAAGGCAAGTTTTACTCTGGCCTCAGGGAGGCCCCAGCTGCACCCAGCTCTGGGATGCCCAGAAGAAAAGTACAGGAAAGACATGAACAGTGCAGAGGAGACCTATGAAAATGATGACAGGGCTGGAGCATACGAAGATGTGCTAAGAGAGTTGGGGCTGCTCATCTGGGAAAAGAGATGGCTGTGGAGACACCTTTTGGCAGCTTACTTATAGGAGGCTTCTGTAAAAGACAAATTGACTTTTCACACAAGCAAAGAGTGAAAGGACAGGGGGAGTGGCTTTAAAGTAAAACAAGGCAGAATTAGAATGACAGAATAATTTTTGTTGAAAAAGACCCTTCACATCCCCTACTCTAACAGTAAATGCACTGCCAAGTCCATCACTAAACTATGCCCCTAAGCCCCAATCTACATATCTTCTAAATACCTCCAAGAATGGTGACTTAACCACTTACCCAGGCTTGATAACCTTTTTGGCAAAAAAACTTTGTCATAATGTCCAATCTAAACCTCCCCTTGCACAGTCTGATTCTCAGCCTGTCACTTGTTACCTGGGAGGGGAGATTGATTCCTCCATCCTTTCAGGTAGCTGTAGAGCAATCGGGTGAAACTGAGAGCTAGTAATCTGGGTATTAATAACACTTAGACAAAGCTAGCATCTTAAATATTACCTAAAAATTAACAACTAGAATGTACAGCCTGGGGCATGTTATAGGAGCTGTAATGAACATACTGCAACATGGAATACAGAACCAAGCAAACCCCCCCCAGAAAAACAGCCTAAGAGAGTATGAAGATGACTACATGGCAACCACTTGGTAACACAACAGCAAACCAATGAAAAGCAAGACCACTCCAGACCCTTACAGTGCTCATATTTATAATTTCCCAGGAATTTCTTTGTTCAGGCTCTCTTTTTTCAAAGCACATAGACTGAGCTACCAGATATCATAACTGATCTGTGCCATCTAATGGAGATAAGAGTCCAGTGTCAAAAATTTCTTCATCAGTAGGACATATACAGTTTCAGTCAATCAAATTCTCTGTTTACATGCTGCAAATCATCCTGAAAACCTGGGTTTTCCCATTAAAGTTCAAGCATTTCCTGGGGTCAAATGCATGTGCTCAGGCAGAATGCCACCCTAACTATTCTCCACAGCATGATATGCACATCTCCTAGTACTTGAGTGGACAGCACAAACTGAATTCTGTCCAAACAACAACATACTGGTGATCAAAAACCAGACTGAACTAGCATTTCAGAGACTTGCATTTCGCTGCTGTGATTATCATTTATTTGCAAATAAAAGGTCATTTTTTAACCCTTTATAACTACCATAACTTGTAAAGCAAGGAGCTTACTTGAAGCAAATAGGTTTAATTAGAATTCACTGCCAAATCTGAAGTATTGTCTTACGTCTGACTGTAGAAAACAGACTATTAAAGTGTGCTGTGCTTACTTTATAAAAATAAAAGGATGCCTGATCCACTCTTTGTTCACGAGACTAGGCTGTAAAATCCTCCTTCCCAATACTTCATCTCACTGGTTTCAGCACATCTGATGTACACAGACCAAATCACATCCCTGTGAGAACTCTGCTCTTTACCCTTACCACCCAGATTTCCATATCCACACAGACCACATCAATTTCACTTCCACATGACAGTGCCTATGGGTTGCTGTCATACACAAGGAAGAAAATGTTAGTTTTACAGATGATTTAGCTTTTCAGCCCTTGGACCAGGAAATGAAAATGGAATCACCCTGCAAGCAAAATGAAATGAGAGTAACTTCATTTCCAGAGCCCCATTTGTGGAGCTTGAAAGTCTTTTCTTTCTCTACACAAACTGAAATGTACAGGCAGGAAGAAGAGTTTATTTTTACCGTCTGTCTGCAAAGTGCTCCTATAAAAATAACATTAAATACTCCCATGAACTCCACCTCAGACACTGTAGGAACTCCATCTGCTAGAGACAGATGCAAAGCAGATAGCTTTTCTAATTCGCTTGGCAATTTTTCAGAAGAAACCATGAGGTGTGAGGGAAGGAAGGATCACTCATTTATATAAGAACCAATCGCTTCCAAAACTGGATACCTTGGACTATACCAGGCACTTCGTGTGAACAGTTACAGAGTAAGCTGCCTTAGAAGGTTTTCTCTTAACCAAATAGAGAGGACTATAACTCATATGTGTGTATCTATTAATTTGTTTAGTTCATGCCTCAAGCCACAACATCTTTGTTAGAAAAGCATAATTCTTTTGAACCTCATTAAGATGTCTTGACAAACAACAGGCTCTGCCAATTAGCTCTGCTTAAAACAGTGTCTCTTTTTATCCGCTGTCTTTTGAGCTTGCATTTACAAGAGGAATTTACTTAGTGGTACATGTTTTCCCACATGATGGTCTGACCTATGTCACATGTAGAAGACTATCGCAATATTAATTATTACATTTCAATAAGATGTCTGAATTTCTCTACCTTCATATGAACTCAGACACCATTTCCTTCTAAGGGTAAACTTAAAATTATTCTTTTCAAATTTGCATTTTTTCTCAGAACACTAGAATCACAATTTTATACTGTTACACATGGGTTTAGAAAATGCAAAAATGTTTCTGTAAAAAATAGGAAAATTTTGCTGCATAAAATTTAAGCCTCTCAAACTTCTTGAAAGATGAGATTAGAGTAAGAAATTATTTTTCTGAAAAAAAGATATCAGTAAAAAGTTCCAGACATTTTATTTATCTCGAATCTTTCTGATAACCAATTATCTATCTACATTAAATCTTAAATGAGATACTTAGAAGTCTTTAGAATAGTAACTCAAAATAAGAAGATCTCAGGAAAGCATGCTTCCAAAACAACTTAGGAAAATCATCAAAATTCTGTTACTCTGAAAGTGTGAAGCAAAAGGCTATCATATTCAAAAATCAGTAACTTTTTAGCTCCTTGAAGTAATTGGTGGTGGAAAAAACACTTTTTTTTTGGTAAGTTACTATCACTGTTCTAAGCTAAACAGTTTGCTTCCTTAAGTCTCCCAAATTGTACAGAAGGACTCTGAGCTTATCTGACTAACAAGACAGACCTCAACAGACATTCACAGGTATTCAATCTGTCAGTGAAGAATTCTTGCCACTGCTCCAGTACTACTACTGCAGTGTGATGTCCTCCTGGACAACAGATAGGAAGCACCCGAACTTTGAGTATGAGTTTTAACAGGACACTGCTTAATCAAAGCTGTGCACACCTCTCAAGTTTTGTGCATTTTCTCCACAAGTCACATATATACATTATGTCTACAGTTTAAATTTTAAAGTCTTATTCTAATGTGCCAGATGTATCTCATCTCCCCTTACACATCATGGCAGAAATTGAGCATACAACATCAAAAGCAAACATTGATATCAAAGCCTGCTCCCAAATCTGAGACTACTTGTCACACTTAAAACCCTAACAAGCAAGACTTTTCATCAGCCTAGTACAATATCCTACATGAAATGGATACTGAGAAAAAGTAATTTCTCAATGTCTTAACTGTATTCATATTGCATATCTGCCAACATACAGTCAAATGCTGCTAGTTGTTAAAAAAAGACTTTTCTCACTTTCTTTAAGTGAGAAAAGTGTCAAAGGACAAGAAATGCGTTAACATATCCCTTTCCCCACCTTATTTAAAATCACTTTCAAAGAAAGAAACAGTTCTTGCATTCTCTAAACTAGGAAAGGCAGAACCTATCACATACTTACTTCTTTTGTGTGAGGTCCAGACCACTGTTGACTATTCCCTCCACCTTGACATTTTTCTGTCCACAAATATTTCCGTAACTGTCATATCCTGAAAGCAGTCTTGCAGCTGCTCCTGTAGCTATTGTAAAGCCACAGATAAAACCCTGGAAGAATACAAAAACCCCACAGTTTAGCAATACTCTATTTGAAAGATGGAAAAAGTCAGTTTTATTAATTTATTTCTAAGTAGAGGTTGTCTAAAAATTTTTTTAGACTGCAAAGGGAAAGACAAGGACTATCAGAGAGAGCTTTTGTGCAATAGTAATACTGAATGCAAGTTAAAAGGGGATTCAGATATCTAATACTGCATATTATACAAGCAGAGTAAAGATTCCTGCATGTTGCTTATTTGAAAGTCATACTGTCAGCAAGCAGGCATGAAGCAGAAGGGAGAAGTCAGCAAGTGCACAAGGGCAGGCAGAGAAGGAGAGCTACAAGCAGAGATGGAGTTGTGACAGATTGCTAAGCATCTTGGACAATTCCACACAATCCAGATTTTCTTGCTTTCAGATTTTTTTTCTTTCTTTTAAATTAAGTACTTTCAGAGATGAGCTAGAATGATGAGGCCTATCTAACACAAGTTTCTTTTAAGGAAATCCTCTTAAATCTAGTGACCAGGTCAAGGCGACTATGGTTCCAGACGCTGGTTTTAAATTCAGGAAAGAAACAGATGCAAAGCAAGATGGTTCAGACCACCCAAGTAATGTGGAAAATACCCTAAGTAGGCAGGTCTTGCTGTGAACTTTCAGAAATATTTCACAAGCAAAACACAGATTGAGGCAATGATTATGCAAACAAGAGACTAGCCCAAAAGCTTCATTAGGAAACAACTTATAGGGAGAAATGAACCATCAGCTCACTCCACTACCACCAGGGAACTGATTTTACATGTGGGACAGGCTAAGATTTGAGAAGTGGATAAACAGCTGAGACAAGAGCATAGAGCAACAGATGGCAGTGGCAGAATCACATGAAATGATGACAACAGGTAATGATGTTGGCATGGAACAGTGAAAATGTGGGTGGTTCACCCTGCAAGTGAAGTCTCCTAGAATGGTAACTATGTGACCCAGTCGGATGATTGCTCTGTATATTACATTACTTATAAAGGAAAATTTCGGACACTCGTGCACAAAAAACTGGAGGAACAGTTCATGTTCAGTTCCCCGAATAATCAGAGAACATGAACAAAACCAGAAAAAAAAAACCAAAAGCAAAAGAGCTACATGTTTCAGGAAGTGCTGTGCTTTTTGCAATTTCAAAATATTCACGTTACAGTGACAACATAATTGATATGATTTTAAATAATCATTTTAATTTTTACATTTGAAGCCCAACCATTGAAAAACACCCTGGGGAAAGTAGAAGAAAATTTTCAGTGGAATCATTCCTAACACCAGAGACCAAGGGAAAGCAGAGAAGAAAGCTGAGAGCACATTAAGTCCCAAACCCCCCTAAGGACACCTGCTTACAACACAGTAGTACAAGACAGCAATGGATATTCTCTGTTTAAGAAGAGTAGCAAACATAGCTCCATGAAACAAAACAAGATGGAAAGAAGTGTACTTCTACATTAATTTGCAGGTTTCGGAGGTTTAGTCTTTTAATAAAATGTGTAGAGTTTTGTGAGGCTGACTTGAAAAAGGTGATGGCTTCATCACAGAGTACAGAACGGTTAAAACTTTGAAGGAAAGATCTTATCACTAGTAATATGGTTTTTAACAATAGCTGCTTCTACTAAGTATACAATAAAATAAATAAATTAACAAATAAACAAGAACTCAGCTCACTCTTTGACAATCAGAATTTTTGTTTCTAACAAAAAATTCATTGTGATTCACAGAATTGCTTACCATACACCTAGCTATCATTCCTGGGACATGCATAAGGAACGTGAGTCAAGTGATAATTCACCTTGCTGAAAAATTATTTACTACTGAGACTGCAGTTTCAGGGGAAAAGAAGCTGGAGCAAGAATTGGCACCAACAATAAATTATGGATCCCTACCAAAGGCCTCTGATATGTACATACTACCCATTTCTGTTCTACAATTGATGGTTCCCATGCAAACATATCCTGATTTTTGCCAGTGATTAAGTTATGACATGTTTTAAAATTCCTTTCTTATGAATGCAAACTCTTTAACTATATAACATCAAAATCCTCTGAGTTTTACTCACCATTCCTATGCAGAAGAGGATGAATAAGAGCAGCCATGGTACATCTGTGCAGCTGTGGTCTTCCAGAGGCTTCCACTCTCGCTTGGAACTCTTGTGTGAGAAGAGAGAGATGAAGTTAACAACATTTTGTCTGCTCATATAGAAAAAGACAGAAAATTATTCTACAGGTAATTTTCCTACAGTCAGAAACATCTTTAAATGCCAAGATAGTTGAAGAAGCTTGAAAGAAGAAGTTGAAAGACTTAAAGAGTAAAGCTCATGTAAGATTCCAAAAGAAGAGCTTCCTAGGAGCTAGATCACCAAATAGTTATTTACCTAGAAAATACTTAATTTATCCAGAAATTTACAAATATTTATCCACAAAACAGGTTATTTTCATCTGTCTTTTTATTAACAGAAAACAGAAATCAATGGCATGAAATGGAAAATATCTCCTATTGCAGTCTTCCACAGCTACCTTTCAGCAATCTGATTTCCAGGAAGGATTAAACTTTTCAAATACTATTGGCAGGCTGAACAAGAACTATGCATGTAGAAAGGAGGCAATAAATTGCTGTTTAAGGAACAGTTTTCTACCTGCCATAAAGCAGCTGAGCTTAACACTTCAGCAAAGAAATCCTTCATCTGTATTGCTATGATGCCAGAAAGGAAAGTTGTATAATTAAAGGTTGGAATAGTCAATGATGGAGGTAGTTGTAAGCAATTCAGATAGTTTGCTGCTCATGAGGTGAAAATTCTCAAGTATGTACACATCGCTAAGATAGTTAGTCTTATAAACAGTCATTTAGGCAAAAAGGTTTCAGGAAAAGAAAAAGCACTAGCTGGAATACAAAACTAACCAGCAAATCAGAATTTGTTATAACAAAAATACTGATTACAGCTACTTTTAAATATACACAGTCATACAGACAAGCCTTTTCAACAGGCTCCCAAACACTGAATCTTCAGATATATTGACTAGGGACCCAGGAACTGCAGAAACTGTTTTAATCCTTGAGGAAGAAAAGAAGATTGATACAAAGAGACTACATACACAACTGTCCTCTGGCAGAGACAGAGCAAACGGCATTAACGGTTCAAATTATGAATTTAGTTTTTTCTCTTAAGACTCTGAAGCATGGAGGCCTGCAAGCCGAGTGGGGAGAATGCAAGAGCAATTTCCTGGAGAGATGCACCTTAGGCTCTGGGCATTCTTCACAGCTTAGGGTGAAGAAAGAAGTTTCCCCACGGTGCTCTGCAGCACTATGTTAATTTGTCCCAGTTCAGTCCTCCCCATTGGCCTTCCCTACCCCTTCTACCCTTATACGTTCAGGTTCTAGTTAGTTCTCCCTTCCCTGACTTCCCTTTGGTTTATGCCTCCGCCTATCCACCCTGGCATTTCCTATTGGTCCCTTCCCTGGTGCACCACTCCTGAGCCCTCAGTTCATTGGATCCCTGATGCTCTCCTCTGCCCCCTCATCCCCTGTGTTTATATCCTAGCCCTCCTTTCTTCCCTGCCTTGGCCCCTGGATGCCTTCAGCATGGCCTGAAATAAAGCACATTGGAACTCCATGCCTGGACCCCCCCCCCCCCCCGTGTCCTCACTGTGAGTTGCTCTGTGTGTGTGCTGGTGCTCCTGTGGCTCCTACCGGCTGGCACAAGGTGCTCTCGGGGAAGGCTGCGGCTACCACCACCACGGACCACAACACTGAATAATCTTCAAGATTTTGACGACAAGGTAGCAAATGTCAGTACTGAATTAAAACAGAACAGCTGAATGAAATGTCAACAACTTTTATCTCCAGTATGTATTCTGCATATTTTTAATTTTAAAAAAAGAAGGCAGTAGAATGTAACTTACATGATATTAGCAAGGTGATTTTTTTGCTGTTCATGACTTTGGCTTTTTTAAATTCACAAGCGCAAAGCAGCCTTTTCACATACTACCATTATAAACCTAAAAACTGGGTAAACAAATCCTGCATGCATCACACTTCAAAGAAATGGAGTTTTCTAAGTAGTCCAACTTTACATTAGAGAATTCCAAGCTAATTTTGCAATCTTTTATTAAGGAAGTTACACTTACAGATGTGATGAATATAGTTTTACAGATGTGATAAATACTGTTTTAATTCAAACAGCAAATTCACTGTAAGTTCTGAACAGTAAAACTTCTTTACATTTTACTTAATAACCAGACACTAGAGATGCTAAAAGGTCACACTGTGTACTCTACAAGCCACATTCAGCAAAACTGAATCTTCTGATCCTGGCGGTTCACACTTCTAACTAACACAGTCTTGGAACTCAACATTTACAACAAGATTGTGACATTTATACGTTGCTATAATTAGCATAATCGTAACTGCATAAAATATGTAAGGCTTCATGCTTCCTTTTTGTAATTTCACTCCAAGAACTCTAGATTCTTTAGAAATTTATTTACAAACAGCAGAGGTAAATTTCAGCTACAGCTGCTGTCTTAAGAGCAAATTGCCCTTGGCAAAAAAGGGAGCAGCAAAATGCACTGCAGAGTGTGGTTTGATTGTTTTGTTGGTTTAGGTTTTTTTTATCCTCTCTCTACCATCTGCATACAAAATCTTTTAATAGGATTTTTAAAAGCCTCTAGAATAGCTCTGGCAAGGATTTTGGTTGTCTGACTAGTCACAGTTACCATAAGTAATCCATTTTACTAAGTGGACTGCAATTTATATGTCAAAAAGAAACTTGACATGTCGTACATACAACACAGTCAGAAAGTTACACAGATAAATTAATTCTCTGCCTGTGGTTCTTACTCTGCTTTAAAAAAAAAACTTAAAAAAGAAAGCATTAACAAAACAAAAAAAAACCAAAACAAAACAACAACAACAACAAAAACAACAAAAACCCACCCCAAAAAAAAAACCCACAGGAAAAAAAAAAACCCACAGGAAAAACCCCACCAAAAAACAAACACCAAAAAAAAAAAAAAAGCCCACAAAAAAATTTTTAAAGGAAGGTATTCTAAACAAAAAGTATCCTAGGAGGAAACTCAACAGGTACTAGATACTTAACTAACTTAAAATTCAACTACCTAGCATGGTAACAAGGTATGAAATTTTATATGTTTAAAACAACACCTCTCTTCTGTAGCCTGTGCAATCTTTCTTGTCCTCCGATCTCACTAAAACCCAAGCTAGCTACCATTATCTGTCTACTATTTTCCTCCTAGTTGCTTCCTTGTATTCTGGATTCCCAATGAATCCTGTTCCATAGCTTCACAATCCTTTATCCTTGTCTTTGATGTTAGCATCTTCCTCTCTCCAGTGATTGCTCCCTGTCAACTCTACACCCTTAAGCATTTACTCAGACTGATTTTCACGCTTTGACAACATAAATTGTTAATCTATGGTCAATGTAAGGTCTAACAAATGTTGTTTGTTCTGCAATCTGTAAACTATGCTTCGTATCCATTGTGACTGAAATACCGTAACATTTTAGTAGACATGCTTTGCCTGAAATCCTAAATCAGCACTTATGCACATTTTAGTTTTTCTTCCAGATTAGGAGCCCGCAATATTTGCTTATGCAAGAAAGCTAGAGAAAGAAAAATTGGAAATTCTTTTATTCATTTCAAGTTTTCCCTTAAAACAGAGCTTTCATAATTTACACTATGCTCTCTAAGGATATTCTTGGCACTAACAAAGCATGTAGTGTCATGAAAGCACAGAGAATCTGGAGTGCTATCAGTCAGAAGTGGAAGGCTGGCAAATCAGTCTTTCTGTCCAAGACAAGCTTCCAGGTTGGGAACATTTCCTGCTCATAACAGCTTTTCTGTGCTGATTTTATTAATTATTTACTCAAGAACACAAATTATTGTGTTCAGAAGTTTACATCTGTCCATTTTGCACAAGACTTAGCATACTCAAAGCCAAATCAAAACCCTCAGGTGCTGCAATTTTACAATCATGTTTTAGTACTACATAGCTAGAAAACTGGATGTCTACAATTCAGACCTCTCTTGCAGAAGAGGAAGTGGGAAGAATGTCAGGACATTAACCACTGGTTTTTCCTAGCTGAATTCAGAGCTACACACTCTCAGGACTAAAAGTACTTGTATGCAAAAATAAAAAGAGGCTATTTTCTTGGTATTCATTGCATCCAATCACTCCAAAACAAAACCAGAAATCCCTCTTCCAGATTTCTTTCTTGCTGCCACTTACAAAATATACCTTTCCAGCACCAAAGAGTAGGTCTCCTCTGCACACTGCAATATACTTCTGTACAGGAATTGCCAGAACCAGCATAGTCAAAACCACTTTCATTGTTAACTGTAATAGCAGTACTGGATGCTGTCATACAAGCACTCATATGCCATAACCAGAGTGAAATCCATATAAGAGCATAAAAAGATGAAAAAACACTGCATTTTAACAGGAGACTACAGATGCAGAGAGCTACAGAGAATTTATTTTGAACACAACATGTCTCATGCAATGTAAAATTTGGGAGTGATGAGACTAAAGTGAGAGGCCTATTAGAGAACATCTGCAGCACTACACATAGAGATAATCAAGCTGTGGGTAAGTAGCAAAGATGTGAATAAGATAAGGATAAAGATGGAATCTGCTATCAACTGATGATGCTGCAACATCACGATGGTACAGGAAGCAGGAAGAAAAAGTCTTGTGGTGGTCAGATGACACATTTCAAGAAGAAGAAAATTCAGGTGCTAGTGAGGCAGGTGGGCTGAATTAAGGACAACCTAGTGAATAACTAGCATGAGTTACATGAAAAGGAGTTGCAGGTCATACCCTAGGCTCCACTTTAGCAAGGGAGTATAAGTTAGCAGCTGGAGAGTATAGGGCTATTCCAACTTGTATATGAACACAAAGGTTGTAAGAATAAAGTCACAATTTCATTTAGATAGCTATACTGATGTTAAGATAATTTGTTACAAAACCCTATCCCAGGAACCATACTAATCTAACTACATCTCCTTTAAATTCTCTGTTGCTTCATCACCTTGATGTAACATCCTGACTCAGAATACGTACAATGGTAATTCAATACAGAAAAGTAAATAGACATAACTACTCCTTGTTTATTTAAATTAGAGTTCAGAAATTATTGTGTAGCTAACTGTCTTCATAGAAGACAAACAGCCACAGTGTGCACACAGCATTAAAAAATGGCTTTAGAGGCAAAAAAGGATTCTCATCCCAATTGGCATCTTTTGTGGAAACTGCCAAAGTCCTGCAACATGCACCTTTCCTAGAAGGCAGACTGGTTCTGATAAAGTACCAGTGATTCAACTTATCATATAAAAAACATTTGGTTTGTTCCAGTAGCATTGTGAGTATAGAACACATACATTTTACACCTATGATGCAAGTTCAGCTCTTCAAAATTGGAGGGTCCATTTGCAATACCGGTGCATACCACCAAATGACATTTAAGGGCATGGCTCCTTCGCAAATGGACAAACCAGATTAAAAAGGTGATGATCAAGAAGTCATCCAGTTCAGAAGCTGTCCTGCAAGCCACGTTTAACCCTGCACCTTCAAATGCCTTTGAAACATACCCATACCGAAGTAAAAGAGGGCTCTTGAAACATTTATCAGTGTTTCCTAACAGCCATTTAAGGAGATGGTATTTTACCCATTTTACATCTTTACAAGCTAAAGAACAGTACTAATCACATGTTGACCTTTACTGTGAAGCATTCTGCCTACAAATAAGATGAGCCATAATTTACTAGTTTACCAAACTGCTTCCAATGCAAGAGGTCTAATAGATATGGCATTTTTCTGTCCAAGACATGGTAGACTTTTCTACAATATGCCACTGTTTAAAAGCAGAATTAGCAGCAGCTGCATATTATCCTGATGAAACTTCTTCCAGTTCTGAACAGACCTCAATCCTAGAGACTAAAGAGAAAGAGACCACGAGTCCTGACCCCAAGCATACATTCAAATCCACACAAAGTACACTTCCAAGAACAAAAATAACAATTAAACTAGTTCTCTCTATAAAACTTTCATGTGGCGAATCCATTATTTAAGCGTGTAAAACAAAGTCTTGAGGAATGAAGCCTATTTTCAGTTCATGACATTACCAACCATGTTGTATTTTTATAGGAAGCTCTAAGCTTACTCCACCAGGAAATCTAAGAACACTGTACACAGCTAAGTTAGTTAAAATGTCCACCATTCCCTACAGACTTCCTGTGGCTGACCTATATAGTGTTCAGACAAAGAACTAAAGAGCAGCTTACAGCACTGTATCATGAGTTCAGACAATCTCTCAGGTTCACAATAAAACTTGTTTATGGTACAGCATATTATTGGTGGACCTCCACAACTCCTAGAACAGGAATACATACCAGCAAGCACAGACTTTTACTCTACTAAACTATACCAGCTCCCTGGAAGAATGAACTACATTGTATCAATTAGAATACCTGCATAAACACACTAAAATAATTATTAGTGTAGACTTGGCCCGGATCTACCTCTGGGGAAGAGGTCTACTACTCCAACCTCAAAGAGCTTGCTAATGGTTGCAATCTCATGGGAGGCAGAATCTTGAGTTGCCAGAGACTTGGACAACTGAAGCAGTGTCTCCTACTTAAGGGACAAAAGAGCTTGTCACTGTAACACTACTGCAGCATGTCCCAGTCATCTCTAGAAAAAAGCCAAAACACCCTGGGGTAATTCCAAAAGGGACTCCATAATAGGACGTGCAACTCACAGTGAAGTCCAATGTTCCATTTTTGTGGAATTTTGCTTCAATTTCACTACAAACTGTTGCACTGTGTGTTTTTGATTGTAATGCAGTTCTAGCAGTCAGTTTTATAATCCTTCCTATTTTGTACTGTTCTAGCATATTTTATTACTAATGGATTGTTCCTTTCCCCCATGTTGTTGGTTTTTGCCCTAGTTGTCCCTCTCCTCAAAGACCTGCCCTTTTGTACCCTGTTCCTCCACCCACTGAATGTCAATCCCTCCCCAAGCCTGCCCCCTTCTCTAGAAACATCCCTATCAATTTTATATCATTCGAAACCCCATTGGTTTGTTTAAATTCTCCTCCCCTGTAGGCCCTATTGGTTTAAACATTGTGTTCACCACCTTGTGTTCACTGCCTTGTGTTCTACTCCCAGTTTCTCCCAGTTGGTTAAAGATTGTATCCTCCCCTGGGACCTCCCCCCATTTATAAGCTGATAAATTTTGAGTCAGCATCTTCCTGTCCCTGACCCTGCAGGGAATAATCTCCTTTGGAAAACATACAGAAGACCTCTCCCTGTTCCTTGTCCCTGCCCTCAGCGCAGTCCTATCCCCAACGCAGTCCATCTGTGCCCTAGAGCAGCTGTCCTCTACAGCTGCACCCCAGATTCAACAGCTTTCTGGGGGCGGCCTACTCTCGCTGTCAGGAGCTGGTCGGGCTGAAGAAATCCGGCACCGCAGCAACAAACAGTGTATTTTTCAATTTACTGCAAAGCATACACTAGTCACACTTTGGACCTAGAGCCATATTTTATTTTATTGTATTTTACATATAGGCACCCACATCCTTATTTTCCTAACAACTTCACAATTCACCATCTGTTCTCCAATGCCCCGTCCACTGAAAAGATGCACCTGTCCATTATAAGTATGAAACACAAAAATAATACTAGGAGAAGTTTTCTGATGGTGTAATACTGCTTTATCCACCAAAAGGTAATGAATTTATCCTTTGCTTCT
The DNA here is from genome assembly GCA_039654755.1 of Calcarius lapponicus. Taxonomy (NCBI): domain Eukaryota; kingdom Metazoa; phylum Chordata; class Aves; order Passeriformes; family Fringillidae; genus Calcarius; species Calcarius lapponicus. The sequence continues at coordinate 44,756,374 of CM077481.1, forward strand.
TATCAGATATTAAGAATACAATGAATTCAATATGTCCACATATTCTATTTTGCTAATAGCACCAATAGTATTCATAAGTTTTTAACATAAGGTAAACAAAATTGAGAGGACATAAGGTATCACAGTATTACTAATGGTGTGATATAAGGATGTTTACCATGAAACTCATACGTGGGGACTTCGCTCTTGAATGTAGCATATGTTGTGTTACAGATCATCTTCCATTCATCTTTAGTCAATTCATACTAAACATTGCTTCAAAATTCCTTGATTACATACCTCCACCTCAATCAACAACTTAAATATTTATCTTGAAACATAACACAGCTGATTAAATAAAGCTGACATGAGCAGCACACCTGCTACAGTTTTGAAGTTTAGAGATCAGGCCATCTGCAGACAAAAGCCTTGTTTCTAAGCCTCAATAGTATTTGGCTGTGATTTCTTTTCTTCATTATACATTAAGTATACATTTCAAAAAAGCAATAAATAAGAATATTTTACAAAAATCACAGTAATATTTTTCAGGGGCTTAAAACATCCATTTCAATGCAGTTTTGGTATTTCCACAGTTCTTAATCATTAATAAAAAATCAGTCATGCAAACAAAACCAAAACAATAACAATAATAAAAACCTAAAGCAACAAAACCAAAACAAACCACAAAACCACCCCAAAAAACCCAACAACCCCACCCTCCCAAAACCACAAAACCAAAACATTTCTTCACTTCTGAAGACATTTTGCACATACCAAGTTACTGCACTACATTTGGATTTTCTACTTGGTTATCAACCTGTTTCACAGAATTTCAAATTTTTTTACTTCTACAGACTGCAAATACTAAATTACAAAATATTTCCTAACTTATGACTAGTAAAACATGCAATTAAAAACATACTTTACTTTCAAATGTTACCTTTCTTGCAGGACATTGAGATGCATCCAAAAAATGCACCAGGAATCCCACATTACCCACAAATAAGCCTGCATTTTCCTTTAAGAAAAGGAAATAATAATAAGCCCGTAGCTTATTGCATAAGCATACTTCCTTATAACTAGGCAATAATTCTGCAGTTTTTCACTGCAAACTATGGGAAGTCTGACAAAGCATTTGCAGGACATGGTTACTTTGACCTTGAACAAAGTACTTAAATGGGTTTCCTGTTTTGTTTGTGTAGATCTGAATACAATATTCAGAGGTCTCTTCCTCAGTCAATATATCTGGAGAGCAGCAAGAGTGGTTTCAATTTAAATCAAAACCAAACCAAAACAGGCCAGTGATCATTTCTGCTGTAGACAGCTGCTTTAACTACATTAATTAAGAGCAGGCACAATATATATTATCAGATACAAGTCACCATGTTCTGCTCATCATGCTCTCCACCACAGTCTAGCAACACTAGTGATAAAAATAGCAGCTGCTAGAAACTAGCACATAAAAATGCTGTATGGCATCAGCTTTCCAATATACCAGCAATCATCCTCTATTCTTATAATGCATTGCATACTGGGTGTTGAAATATTAAAGCAGGGAAAACTAAATTTTTGGACTGTAAAGCTGAACTTCAAAATGAAGTTGACACTTCTCTCTTCTTAAATATACATACAGATGCTCTTGAGGCTGTTGTCATACAATTATACGCTTCTATTCCACATTAGAAAATTGCTTACCTAGAAGATTTAACAGAACAGAACAAAAACCCCAAAACAAACAAACAAACAAAAAACCCACCAAAAAAAAAAAAAAAAAAGGAAAAAAAAAGAAGGGACCTAGCAAAAGCAGGCCAATGAACACAATGACATTTTTTTACTGCATAAGTCTGGGAAATGTCAATGGTACAATGACCTAAAAGAACCTTATTAGAACCTTAAACATCAACACATTCTTTCTCTAAAGGTTATAACCAAGCTCTCAGTACAGTTGCATAAAGCAAAGGTAAAAATTAGTGATCAGTTTAGTCAACAGGTAGAAGTAGCCTGACAATACTGCATAACCATTTTTTAGAAGATAAGCATAGAATTTACACATTTTTCTAAAGGCTGCTTCAGAGGGGGAAAGATACAAAATATCAAAGACACAGTTTCTGTTAAATTGGTTTGCAAGTTCTACTTTTCACAAAAGAAATCACAGAGCTGAGTTCATAAGAACAAAAATTCTAGTCAGCCCAAATACGGAAAAGGCATGCCAAAGCTTTACTGCCAAAGCTTGCCTTCAGAGTAAGTGGCATAAAGACAGTTGACAACTTCACTACTTAACAAACACTCTTATTTCTTCATAATGACAAATAAAAGCCATCAGTTGGGTGATACTTAACCTACCTTCACAATTATTAACCTAAAATTCTGGTGGCTGACAGCAGTCTTGATACCAAATAGATTACAATAACAAGTTTTGGATTTAGCACTCACTATTAGCAATGCAAGATAATCAGTCTTCTCCAAAATTGTTCTCACTTCATCAAAAAAAAACTTTTGCAAAAAAATTGTAACTTTTGCTATGTTCCATGCTTGTTCCCAGTACAAACTGTCACTTTCTGAAGCTCTTAAAATGTCAATTTTTGAATTACCTGACAAAGTAAAGGAAATAACTCACTACCTACAAATTTTAAGAAGTGATACAACTGAAGGGTAGTCTGAACCTCAGATCAGCTGGTCCTCAGCAGGAAAAACTCAATGAATTTTATTGAGTACTCACAAGTATCTATGTAGTTGAAGTATTTCTGTGTTAAGATCAAAAGGAATTACTTGCACAGGTTGTGCGGTTGCTTGTGACAGCATTTATAAAAGGACATCTCATGCTTCACAGGAAAGTAACAGAGCTTACGGACCAGAAGTAAAGAAACAATTCCATGAGATACCTCATCATTAGCATGTTCTTGGATCCTGCTTGTACAAGTTCATTCTTCTTGCCATATCTGCTTACCAGAGACTAGAACAGAAGCCTCATCTACTGTCTATATATTGAAAGGGAAATCAAGCTTTCTGTCTTCTGGAAGGAGAATTCATAATTCATTCTGCTTCCCTTCATAACACCATTATTTGTCTGGTCTTCTTCCTACCTATGCCCAGAATGAAACAGGCATGTTTTGATGCCCCTTAAACTCATTTGACTGTGAGATCCTCTGAAAACTAAAGATATATGGCTGATGTACAATTAGTAATCTGTATTGCCCATAATGGTCGAAAGAGGAATTCCATCAGAACTACTCAATTTTGCAAAAAAAATGAGGAACTCCAGATTTATTAAATGTTGTTTTGATAGCAAATGCTCAAGGGAAAGTTAAGGGATAATCTGTCTTCATCTCCTCTTATAACAGGAAGTTCTTACAGTCTTTCAAAAACCAAGGTCACCACTAAAACCACCAAGAATAACATGTGCTTTCTTTTTCCCAGTCATGCCTCCAGTTTCCAGCAATATTTCAAGCTTCTCTCACACATACAGTAGATTAAGTCACTAACATAAAAAGTTGTAAGTTTATTTTAAACACACACAGTATTTTCTAATTGCAACACAAATACCAAGACTTCAATTAATTGCCTTGTTTCCTATAACATGTTGCCAAAGCAAACACCTTGTAACTACTATCAGCTATTACCATTGTAGAACAGCAGGAAGGGAGAAGAGATTTTGTCTTACAACTTTTCCATGAGATGGCAGTTTAAGGTCTGTCTCTCTCCGCACCTCATTCTCTTTCACTATCTATGAATTTCTGTCCCCTCAGATAAAACAAGGCAAACTTTACAGAACTATGCTATAAATTACATCAGCAGAGCAATTTGAGTTATACTGTAAAATAAGTTTTCTTGCTTAAAAAGAAACAAACAAAAAAAAAAAAAACCGTATGGATTAGTTCAAGCAGATTTGCAGCACAGCCTAACAGTTGTGGCAACAGAAGAGCGATGAATTCCAACAGTTGCTTCCTTAAAATCCAGTTTTAAAATGGATTGAAGCTGTGACATAAAAGAAAATATCATTGGAAAAGGAGAAGAATTAAAAGCCAGGGAAGAGAATACCAGCACTCAACCCCATTTTTCTTCCACAGTAAAACTAAAGATTTGAAAGAAATGCAATTATTTTAACAACTCAGAACTTCTGCACTACTTGCTAAAAAGATCCATACATTTAGGTAGAGAAGATCATTTCCAAAACAGCACAAGCATACAAAAAAAAAAACCACAAACTCAAACTAGAGTTACCTCTATCAAAAGTCAAGAGGAAACTAAAGCTTTGTTACACAGCAGATCCATGACAAAAGAGATGCATCCAGACAGAAGCACCCTTCTTGTGAAAACACCCATCTCATGATGGCCATAAAGACATGGCCAAGAGAGAACAGTGGGCTGAACAACATGAAGGTACTGACAAGTAACAGCAATACCAGACAGGAGACAGAAATCCCACCTCAGTATTCATCCCTTCCTTTACATGTTTTAATCTCATATAGGATAGTACACTTTGGCTAAACAACAATTCAAAGAAATCTTAGGAAGATCTGTTCATGATAACTAACCTGGTAAGACATAGCCATAGCCGACATTGCACAAGCTTTCCTCTATAAGCTCAAGGTTCAAGACGGTGGTAGTAAAGAGAAGCAAGCACAAATAAAGCTTAGTGATCCTAAATAAGTACAGGATAAGTTTAGGATTGCACAAGCCCCTAAAGAAAAAAAGATGACAACACCCTGGTAACACCAAGGAGAAACAACCGGTAACACTGAAAAGGAGAAAGAAGTAAACAAGAATTCTAGTTGGGAAGATAAAGAAATAGCGGAGATCACAGAAGATGCTACACCAGGGAAAGTGAAAGAACTTTGTGCAACCACAGAATACCAAAATGAAAATAAGAAAAAAACTGGCAAAGAAATACTCCAGTTCTAATTGCCTCAGCAGGAAAAATAGCAGTGGAGCAACAGAAAGAATTAGCTCAACTGGAGGAAAGTCTGGTGTGGTTGCATTAAGTTTAATTTAACATGACTCAACCGATAAAGCTGGTATTTGGTAAAATAAGAAGTTAAGAAAAGGGGGGGGAAAGGCTAGAAGTACAGCCACAAACAGAAGTAGTGGCAAATAAACAGTAATCAGAGAGTAGAAGGCAGTGCTATCCCTGTAGGGATCACTCACTTAGGAGTTGGATTCAATGATACTTGTGGGTTCCTTCCAACTCAGAAAATTCTGTGGCACTACAGACATCCAGGGAGAATAAGACATCATGTTGTAGAGGATTACATATGCTATAGAAAGCAACAGAGACCAAGGAGGTTAAGAAAGACGTTGAATCCTTGTACCTTGGGCACAAGAAGCCTGTAGAGATATTAACTGAAGACAATTTCAGCATAACACAGAATCTGGACTGGAATTAATTTAATATGAAGAGGAAAGAATGTGTGACAACAAACACACATTGCTCTGTTCAGGAATTTGGAAAAGAGGGGAAATAGACTAGAGTGCTGTTATTTTTAAGGATGGAGAATAGCAACTCAGAATAAAATTAGGAAGGAAATAAGATGGCAGCAGCATGTAAAAACCTGAAGATTTAAATTAAAACATAAAAACTGAATGAATGAGGCTTTGGGCAGTTAAAAAGGCAGAACAACTGAATGAATAGGGCTTTGGGTAGTTAAAAAGGCAGAACAACTGAATGAATGGGGCTTTGGGTAGTTAAAAAGGCAGAAAAACCAGAAAATAAACATGAAAATACATCTCTGTAAGTAGCAATCAATAGTGCTGAATAAAGGTAAACATGTCAATTCTAATCAGTTTTTCTCTGGAAACCTTTAGATTCTGCTGGGGAAGAGGCATAGAAAAAGGCCTAAGATAGAGGCCTTTAGACAGCCTGCAAAGCAAAGGAACTGGGAAACATATATAGGGGGAAAAATGGCTAATTGAGTATGAAATAAAAGTTATGAATAAAACAACAAAGAAATCTATCCAGTTCAACAACCAGTCACAGGTAGATGCATTATCAGAAATGAGAGGAGAAGGTAGTAGTCTTGAGAAAGGGACTTGGAGATGCAGTAATCAGATAAGATGGTTGGCAGAATCAAAACAGAAGTGATAATTTCTGTCAGAAACATAAATGGGGATTAGCAGATGAAAATCAAAAAGGCTAGAGCGCTGAAAAATAAACTTAATGAGAAATCTACTTGAAAAACAAAGTCATAAGGAATGAGGGCATTCCTGAAAATAGGAGAGATTATGTCAAAGACCAATATGAAACTACAAAGGGAGAAGCAAAAAGCAGGTGAGGAAATGTGAAGGAATGTCTGATGGACCCCTGTCCAGGAAAAATGTAAGAGGAGGAAATGCAAAGACCATGGTAGATGAGGAACACAGCATTTTTTTCATGATAAAAGAGATATTAGGACAGACATTAGGACCTAATGTAGTGCTGTATGATATACAGCAAGGTTTCTGTAATCCATATACCAGACAAAACTGCTGATAAAATATCCAGCAATTAGCCTTTGATTTGGATTTCCTGAGGAGACACACCTTTGCTTACAGTTAGGAAATTCAATAAACTGCCATTCTCTATACTTCAGTCATATGTACACAGGGTAAAAAGCTCAATTGTTGTACTGTATCTTGCCATACATAAGGAAGGCAAATGAAAAGTTTACTATGAACATCATACAACTTAGCAGAGAACACAAATTTAACTAAAACCTAAAATCAGTCAGCTGAAACCCATGAACAGGCTAGATATGCAAAGCAATTCATCCTCTAACATTACCCACAAATAAGCCTGCATTTTCCTTTAAGAAAAGAACTATGAACAGCAATTCAAATTCATAGAGAAGAGCTAGCAAGGGCCTAAAAACACTCCAAAAAAGCAATTTGGATAGAAATCACAGAAAATAAGGTTGGAAAAGACTTGAAAACATGACTTCAAAACATCAACTTCACTCTCAGTGCTCCAAGTTCTGTATCATTTTTCCTTATGCCACTCCTGACAGATGTTTATCTAACACGTTTTGGGTTTTTTTAACAAACCTCAAACAATGCAGACTTCACAATATCTTCTGGCAGTCTACTGCAGTGACTGAACAATTTCAAAATCTGCCCTAACATTTAGCATATATCTCACTCTCTTAATTCAAACCATTTGTTCATGCACCATAAGGCTGATTGCCTTCCTCTTTGCAGCATATTTGCTATACAGAAAGGATGTTTCCTATTGCAACTGGACAGCTCTCCGCAGTGTTCTGCATTGGAAGGACAGAGCTCTTATATAAAAATAAAAGTCTGCCTGAATGGATGAGCTACAAAAACTCATCTCTGTGATGAGTCATCTGGGACAGCAGAAACAGACTTTCCCACATAAGCAGTCTGCTGGAAGCACGATTCAACCACTGCAAGTGATACAGCTAAAGGAAACTAACATTTACAAGCGAGCAAAGCACAGCCAAGGCATCAGTCGTGATCGTTTGTACTACAGCCTTCAGAAAAGAGCCACACAAAAAACCAGCATAGCTTTGGCTGTGTTGTTCAAAGGCAAAGTTAAAATAGGAAGCAGAGCCGCAAACTGGAGCATTGGGTGGAGCTCCCGATTGTGCCTTGCCTGGCAGCACCACTCTGGGGGAAAAAAAGGAGTCAGTATGGGCAAAACAGAGCGAAGGGGGAGGGGGAAGAAAGAAAAAGCGACCTCGGAAACAAGAGATGTGCACGGGACCAATCACACACAGGGAAATGGATGTAGGGAGGCACCTGAAGCCTTGGCCATAGAGTGAGGAAAGAGGCTGGGATTAGGACGGTCTCCCTTTCCAGAGGCAGTGGACTTGAGTGATGCCCTGGGCCTGATGACTTTTCTCCCATGGAATAGCTTCTCTCTGTCGTGTGAGGTAGTAGGGACCTCAAAGAACATGCTGCAGAGAAGGGCAGGGCATGCAGGGCTATCTAGGGAGAGGTACTGAGGTAGGGGGGAGCTGGGGTGGGGATCACAGGACAGTGGTGCAAGGCACTACAAGGATGGCAGGTGAGAACTGGGAGGTCTGCAGCTGCAGCCATGGCAGGGAAGTGGAGCAGGGAATGCCACAGATTGCAAAGCCAAAGAAAGGCTGGAGAAGAAGGGGCAAGGTGAAAATGATCCACAGAAGCAGCACACAGAACAGTACGCAGAGGGTTGAAGTGCGTAGCATGGTAAGGAGCAAAGCTATGGTGGGGGGTGAACAGCCATGAACGGGAAAAGCACAGCTACAGAGGGAGCAAAAAGGCGCACAGTTCATGTGCATGAAGGCTTTGGGCGAGTGGATGTATGGGGGTGGTACCCAGCCACGAAACAGCAAGGCTACGGGAGGGGAAAGCAAGGTGGTCGCAGTCACGGGAGGGCAGAGCTGTTGCTGGAGGAGCGTGGAGTGGGGAGGGAAAGCCATGGGTTCCCAGCTACGACAGAGTACGGGTACAGACTGGGACGCAGGAGAGTGCGCAGCTACGGGAGAACGGCGCTACAGGTGTAGCGAGGGGGATGCACTGCCACAGGAAAGCGGGGCTCCGCGGTGGGAGGCAGCTAAGAGGTGCTTAGCCTGAGGCAAGCGGCGCTGAGAGGGGCACAAGGGGATGCACGGCCGCCAGAGAGCGCGGCTGCGGAGAGCACAAGCGGCTGCGCAGCCACAGGACAGCGACGTGGGCAGACCCGGGGCCGGGGGGGGCACAGCCGCGGGGCGGGCAGCGGGGTCAGGTGTGGCAGGGCCCTGCAGCGGAGGGCGGCGGGGTCGGAGAAGGGAGGGGGACACGGGCCACTTACCTGCGCGGCAGAGCTGCAGCAGCCCATGGCGTCCGCTGGTCTCTGCCCCGTGGGTGCCCGCTAGGCATCCACTCTCCGCCACTACCCCGCCCCAGGCGGCGGCGCGGCGCGGCGCGGGGCGTGCGGAGGGCGGTGCGGAGGAAGCGGCGGGGACCGCGGGGCCCGGTCAGACGAGCGCAGCTGCACCACAAGCGCCGCCGCGGCGCCCCCTCATCCTCCTCCCCCCAGCAGACGCTCGGGGGAGGGCGGGGCCAGGGGCGGGGCCTGGAGGGGGAGGGGCCAGAGCACTGCGGCGCGGGGGGTACCTGCCCGGCTGGCGGCCCCGCCCCCGCGCCGCGGCTCCTTCCGGTGTGGTGGTGGCGGTGCGGTGCCGCTCCTCGGGAGCTGGTCGAGCTCCGGGCTCGTCCTTCGCTCGCCACTCGCCCCGCGGCAAGGTGTGCGCCGCGGTGGGGACAGCTGCGTGTGGAAACCAACCTCTGATCCCAAGCGGGGCTTCCCAAGAGTGAGAGCCCGGCCGCTAAGAGGAAGAAAAGACCTGATCGCATGGCCTGGTAGTACATATGCATTTGCAGGCAAGAATCTGTTGTAGAATCAAGCACCATTTCTACACTTCTTTTAAAGCTTCCAGGGATAGTGATTCAACCACTTTCCTGGGCAGCCTGTTCCAATGCCTCAACAGCCTTATAGTGGAAGAATGTTTTGTAGTATCCGATATAAACCTCCCTGGGCACAGCCTGAGGCCAGCTTTTCCTACCTGAGAGAAGGGGCCAACCCTCACCGGGGGGGCAGCCTCCTGTCAGGGAGTTGTAGAGAGTGATAAGGTTATCCCTGAGCTTCATTTTCTCCAGGCTTAACAACTCCAGCTTCCTCAGTCACTCCTCACAGGACTTGTGCTCCAGACCCTTCACCAGCAGCTCCATTGCCCTTCTCTGGACACACTCCAGCACCTCAGTGTCCTGCAGGGCCTGGAGCTGGACACAGAACTTGAGGTGGAGCCTTACCAGTGCCGAGTACAAGGATCCTGCTGGCCACACTGTTGCTGATACAGGCCAGGATACTGTTGAACTTCATGTCCACCCAGGCATGCTGCTGTATTGTGTTCAGGCTCTGTTCATGTTCAGCATCCCTCGGCCCTCTTCTACCATGCAGCTTTCAGCCACTTTTACCCCAGCCAGTAGCACTGCCTGGGATTATTGTGATCCAAGGGCAGGACCTGGCACCTTGTTGAACCTCTTACCACTGGCCTTGGCCCACCAATCCAGCATGTCCAGATCCTTCTGCAGAACCAGCCTACCCTCCGCGTGTCAGTATTCCCACACAATTGATGTCATCTGCGGAGTGACTAAAGGGGCTTGATCCCCTCGTCCAGGTATATTGATATATAATGTATTACATAGGCCCCAGTACTGAGCCCAGGGGGCCTCTGATGCCAACTGAATGTGGCATCATTCACCACCACCCTTTGGGCTCAGCCTTCCAGACAATTTTTTATCCAGCAAACAACACATACATCCAAGCCATGAGCAGCCAGGTTCCCTAGGAGAATACTATGGAAGAGAGAGTCAAAGGCTTTGCTCTTGTCCAGATAGACAACACCCACAACCTTTCCCTTGTGCACTAAGCAGATCACTTTGTCATAGAAAGAGATCATATTGCTCAATGAGGATCTGATTTTCCTAACCCCATGCTGGCTGGGCCTGATTGCCTGATTGTCCTGCACATTCTGTGATCAAGAATGTCCAGAACTCATGGTCTGTTCCACAATCTTCCTGGGCACTGAGGTCATTCTGACATGACCTGTAGTTTCCCAGATCCTCCATCCTGTCCTTCTTGTAGCTGAGTGTCACATTGGCTAACCTCAGTCCCTTTTAAGGTATATTTACTGGTCCAGTAGTTGTGTTTGAGCACAACCTAAACCTATGAAGCAATACTCTGTATAAAGTTTGGGGTTTTTTGCTGAATCTTAACTCATAGCAGAGTTATCTACTATTCTGTCAATATAGTAGAATATCCATGATTAGAAATAGTGTTGCAATGACTTAAATATAAAATGATCCTTTGACAGGCAGAATGAGGCAAAAGAGACCTTGTGACTAGAAAAGGAGTTTTGTTAGGCTTCCAAAAAAACTGAGAAACTGACATGTGGGTGAGTTGTGAATCATACTGAAGTTTTTTTAGCTCTTGTCAGTTTAATGGCAAGTAGAATCATGGAATCATTTTGGTTGGATAAGACCTCTAAGATCATTGAGTCCAACCACAACCTGGCACTGCCAAGTTCACTGCTAAACCATGTCCCCTAATGCCACATCTTCATATCCTTTAAATATCTCCAAGTTGGTGACTCATCAGTAACATCACAATTTTCTGATTTTGTAGTATCTGGTTAAAATAGTGTTTTACCTTTTTGCATGTATATTGATATTATTTTCATTGTTCCACCTCATTCTATCCAGATATTTATCTGGTGTTCTGTACAGTGTTCAAAGATGTGGCCATGAAAGAAATGTTTTGCAGGAACACTCTCTAGCAGGAATTATTATTTTGTGACTGACACAGTAATTGATAACAAGAAATTTGTAGCCAATTCTTGTGTAACTTTGGAGCCATCAGAATCTCTGTTCCTCCATTTTGTCTTTTATAAAATTGACTTTTGTCTCAGTGTTTCTCTTTTCTGTTTGCTTGGGTATCAGAAGAATATGTCTGTGCCATAGATGATTTGATTGATTTAGTCAGTCTCTTAAACAGACCAAATTAATTTTTTTTTAAATAGTCTACTCATTTAGGACTTTTGCTTCAATAGTTTCATTTAGGACCTCAATGTTGTCATGGAAATTAAATTCTGCCTTCTACTTTTTTGCATGTAGACTAAACATATTCAGCATGATTATCAGAAGCGAGTAACGCATTTAAAACACATGACATTAAAAGTGTCTGCCCCCAAATGTGTGGACTCTTAAAACCCTACATTCTAGCCAATAATGAAAAGTTTTGTGCAGCTGCAGAGAGGCAATAATAACTTTATAGTGATTAAAACATGCCAATCCTTCATTGGCTAGGGGAGCCTTTATGAAAAAGCTTGTAAAGACATACCAGCCGTCGCGTAGGTAACTGGGCTTTAGTGCAGATATATGACAACTGTAGAAATTATTTGAACATATACAAGTGTTAGAAATAATCTCAGAATCTCTGCCTCTGAACTAAGGAGATTAGTTATGGTTTTGGTAGGGATACAGTAATAGCAGCAGCAGTAGTTGCCTGGCTGTCACTAGTTTTACTGTACTTTGTCTGGTCAGTCACACAAAGGAGAGGAAAAGTTAAAAAATATTCTGGTTTATTCATAATTATATGAGCTTTTATGTTTATTTGGATTAGCATTTCATGAAGGAACTGGACTGAGGCTTGCTGAATCTTAGTTCAGTAATACAGAAGGTGAACTTTAAGCGTATGTCTAAGTGCATTTTTTGAATTGGGCTTTTTGGATACCTTATTGAATCTGAATGTAATAGGCTCTAAGGCATGGTTTCATCAGAAGCTGCTAAAGAACAAATCTGACTGCCCCAATTTACTGCTAATAAGAATCTACCTATTTTTCCATAACAGATTTCATTCTGCCCTTCTGCTCTCGCCAAGAGCTTTACCTGTATTTTCATTTCATTGCTAGACTCAAAATGATAGGTAAGAGTATTTTAAGTACCATCTAATACTGAGAGAGACAACAACAGAGAGAAGGCCCTAGAATGACAGAAATGCCATTAGTATTTGAGAAAATTGTAGGTTATGTCCAAACTGCTTCTATTCTGAGAAGAAAGCATTAATTATATGCTAATATTTACCTTTTCATTTCTCACCAGGTGCAGAATCTTGACCTTACTCAGCCATATTTAAAAATCTAAGGATTTTACAAAGTGCAATATAATCTATATATATTGCTCCACATTAATTAGCGAAATACCTTTAAAATAGCATTAGATAAAATTCTATCCTTTTTGATATGTTCTTAGGTGTGAATTTTGGGAAGGAGTTTTTGAACAGGCTCAGTTCTGAACAAAATGCTCAGTCAAGAGGTAGGCAAAACTTGGCCTTGCCATTAATGAAATGGGAAGCAATGCATTGTGCAGACTAAAAACTGAATATTGCACCAGCAAGGTGTTGTTGCAGTCTGTGTGTTTGCATCCTTCTTCTAATTGACAAACTCTGCTTATTATCATTCTGCTGACTTCTTCCACCTACCAATAAACCTGCATCTATATGTGCTTGGCAACTGAATTTTTAAAAATCCCATCCAGTGTGTTTAGCCTCCATATTCCTGAGGTTGTTTTTATTTGATTTTTGGCCCTTTTGGTGGTTTTGGTTTTATGTTTTTTAAAATTTATTTAAATACAGAACCACGTGTATTCTCTCCATAACGAGCCCAGTGAATGGACTTAGCTGTCATACACATGTATCGATGCAGGATTAGGGGTGATTCTGCTGATTTCAGCAGAATACTAAAGGAAGCACATCATGAGAAGGAATTGCAACACACACACGTCAAATAGGCTGTCAGCCTGTCTCTATGAGCAGGGGATAAAGCCCACTGACTTATTCAGACCCCTGTGGTCCTACATATCTCAGAAATCACATGAAACTGATCATTTTTCTGGAAAGTTAAACCATGCCATTGCACATTTTTAAGTGCTGTGGAACTACTCACAGCATAGAGACTTGTGTCAAATCACACAGGACACCAGTAACAAAACAGAGAACTGAAGCTGTATGTTATAAACTCCAGCTTCTGTACTGAAAATCCTGTCAGTTGTGAATTTTTGTCAGTCAAAATAAAAACATTCAAGACATTCTTCTTTGAATTAGAATAGTAGGATTCTTGCAGTCTTTTTGATTGCTGACTAAGAAAAGATGAACAATGCTTAGTAAGTCTCAGTTCTTACCAGTTAAGGCTAGGATTTTCTTCTTGCCACATGTCTGACCACAGAAGAAGAGGACAATTCAGTAGACTCTCTGAAAAAATCAGAAAATCTATTGCGATTCTACTTTATACTAGAGCCCCATAAATGAGTCATATTAGGTCTGTTTCAATTTAAAACTGGAGACTCCAAGGAGAGAGAAAGAGCATAGGGCTTTTTGAACTAATCAGGAAGGTGAAATTTTCTTTCTCCAGTCCTGAAACAAAATTTTGGTCCGTTATACTCTTAGAGATGTAACTTTCTGGTGAGAGGATAGAGGTGTACAGTGGAGATCCTCTCTGTAGTAGGCTATCAAAAATATTCAGGACTCATTAGAAGATTATAATTTTAGTGTGTTCGGAAAATGGCTTTTTAAACGTTTAGTTTAAGCACTGCTTTGTATATGTGGTAGTACATACTTTCATTCATACTACATTCATTCATACTACATACATTCATTTTACTTTCATTCATACTGTAATGAAAGTAAAATGGATATTCTTTTTATATTAAAGCATGGAGGTTTTGCCCTATTTAATACTCGTTGGACTTCATTCTTTTGCCAGATCACCTGTGCATGAAGAACAGTATGAATAAACCATTCCATGCAAGCAAGACACCTGTCACACATTTACATCGTTACCAGCCTGAGCCAGAGTTATTCTAGCAATTTACAGCTGAAATGTTCCATATCCAGTATCCAAGCCCCCAAAATATCCAAAAATCCAAATAAAAACATTCTCAAAAAATGCTCTTTAAAATACCTGTGATGGTACTGTTGTGTGTGTGTGGAGTGCGTGGATCAGGTGTGCAAAGATGGCATGGTAGCAATCAAAACTGTAGAATTTATTTCAGCCTATTGAGAAAGTTTTGTGTTACCCAAAGGAGACACACAAAGCCAAGTACAATCCTTCCCGTAGAGACGGTACCATCATAATACATGATGAGCTGTTACAATCTCCTGTCATTTCACTCCAGAAGAGTTATGGCTCCCTTAGTGAGGATGTAAGACTACAGATGGAAGACTGCCTGCAACAAATCTCTTACAAGGCTGCTGCTGTAAATCTCTTGGAGAAGAGTCATTGCCTAGAAAAAAACATGCTAAGGGGACCTGCCATTTGTTTTCTTAGGAAGATGGGAAGAGGGGCTATAGAAAGAGGTACTCTTCCATTCTACACTCTTTATTGTTATGCTGGGAATCACTCATCAAGGAAGGTTCAGCTGTTTCTGGGAGAAAGAGAAGAAAGGAGACATGGCTATATTCAAAGTGTAATACTTTGGCTTTCTGCATAGTATTTTGTATGAGAGGGGGAGTAGAAGTCCCTCTCCAGAGGCTGAATTTTTTACCTTAGTTATAGTAATTGCCAGCTAATGGTTGCTAGATTGGCACATGTCTGGACTATTGGTTGTGCAGAATATTTGCAGTGGGCTCAGAAGTTGCATTCAACTCGGGTGCAGGCTAAAGACCAAGGAGTGCTTTACCATAGACACAAACACTCATTCATATACTCAGTGTAAGTGAGTAGACACTGATAGAGCTCAAAATACTGTTGCGTATCCTATGTGTGAGTCCTTGAAAGTAGTCTTTTGAGACTTTCAGGCTCAGTTAAACCAGAAAGGTGGATAGAGATATGGGACTGTCAGGGGACTGCATAATTCAGCTCCGTACTGCAGCTGACTGTATTTATATAGCCAATACAGCTGGCAGTGACAGCTAACAAAAGAAGGTAATAGGGCCTTCTGGATTATTTTCCTTCTGAGGTGGCTTGTAAAGATCCCAGCCTCAATGCTTGGTTGTTCTTTCAGTCACTCATATTTACGTTTAAAATTAGGGTAATAAAAATTTGAAAAGCAGTTTCTTTTAGTACAATGGCCCCACCACTTCAGTTGCAAAAATAAGTAAGTATATGTGTATAAATAGGCATGGAGTTCTATTTGAAATTGACAATCTTAGCTTGCATGTTTCCTCCATATATAGACGTGCTTATCTTTAACTTCGTAACAAGTACTTTGCTTAGTGAAAGCCTGTAAGTGATGAAAAGAATGTTTGAAAAATGGTGTTATGTTAATTTTTCTGGCTTACAGAAAATATGGGGACTTTCAGAAGTTCTACATATTCATCAGGTCCTGTTAATATTTGGTTTCTTCTGGAAAAAAAAAAAAGTACATTGTTTGTTTAAGAACATAACTGCAGGTGGTAGAGCTTGTGTGACTTTGTGAGCCTAGTTGGAGGGTTTCCATCCTTGTTGGTCCTGGAGACCAGTGTGGTACTGTGAATGATGTATTTTCTCCAGTGAATAAAGGTTCCATCTGCTGAGCAGTATCAGCTCTCAGGCTGCCCATGTCCTTTGAACCAGGCATGCATTAGTTGATGCAGTCTCATACCGCTAGCTCAGGGGTCTAAGGCCACAAAATATTGGATGGGACAAAAAAATCCTTCCCCATCTGCAATAACCACTGCAGTATAAACACCAAAGAAAAAACATTGGCTGACAATTTTCTTGAGAAGAGCAAGTTCTAATAACTTCGAGCATTTTTTCTTGTCCACACTTTATCTTTGATTAGCAGGTCTGATTATCTAGAGGCTATAGCTCACCTGGAGAGGTACAGTTGCTTCTGATTTTTCATTCAAACTCAGAAAGTATTTTATAGGAACACAATCAGCCAATGTTATTTTTAGGTTTATTTAGTTTCATTTTGGCTACATCTCTTTCCTTTGACAAAATATCCCTCTAAATACTGTAGTAAGTTGTTTTGTAACGTGAAGGGTTTGTCTGCAGGAATTATATTTCCCTGCCTTTCCCAAAAATATTTATTCAACAGTATTCCAGAATGTTCTTGTTGCTCTTTGCTTCTATGTGACATGATTCTAACTCCAGCCTCTTGTCACCTGCACCAGTTTTTCCTGTTATTAATGCTTTTGTTGACGGTGTAAGTTCCTGAGTGGGACAATACTTCCAAATTAAAAGCAGCAACAGTCTGCTTGTAGGTATTAATCTGACAAGCCAAGCATGTTGTTGTTTCACTTGAAGATATATCACTCTTGAGCAGGTGAGAAATAGCTCTTTTGCTGTGGCTTTTTCTCAGTCGTGGCAGACAAGCAGAAGTGTTTAACTTCTGCTGCGGGACTAATGAGCGTGTGATTAATGACACAGAACTGAGACATTGCAGTGAAGGGACACAGGCAACAGGCTCAGGAGGTGGAGGAATGGGGAAAGAGTGCTAGTAACTGACTGAAGAGGATTTTGTTATTTTTCCTGTCACTGTCCCTGTTATCTCACTGACCACGTTCCAGGAACCTGACCAAGTCAGCTAGCTAGACATAGACCACAGAGTCCCTGACAGATCCTGGGTACAAAAGAGCAGTTTTATCAATTTTCGTGGCACTGTAAAAATTCTGGGGCAGGATGCAGTGTCTGGTACCAACACTTTTGTAGCTATTTCTGGTAGGAGGGATTGTGGAAGAGAGAGAAGCGTGTCACTTTGAAATTCAGAAGATTTCATGAGACAGTTTTCAAGCTGAAAGACAGAAAAAAATTTAAATGTGGAAAACTGGTTTTTGGCATTGCCGTGGGAACATTGTACATTTTAGAGTCCAACCAAGTCTGTTGACATGGGTGCTTGCAACAGCTCATTACCAGAAACCCTCTTATTTTAGAGGTAGATGAGGAAACTTCTCCCTTCTTGAGTCAGATCCTTGGTAGGCAGGGTCCAGCACACATCCACATTCTGGAAGTTTAGTTGTCTGAATTAAGTTTAGCTGTCGGAGCCCAAGGTCAGCTACTTCCCTAGCAAGCACTGCTGTAGAGAAGGCCAGAGGTGAGGGCCTGCCCCTTGTCGGCCTTGGGAGATGCTCTGTCCAACCTGATCACTGTTTCTGTCCCTGTTCCTGACTAAGACTTGCCTTCCTGCGTCTCAGCTCCTTGTTGGTAAAGTCCTCACTCACAGGAGCCATAATAAGGCTCCTGGCTACAAGCCCACCTTCCTTACTGCTTCCTAATGTGCTGTGCATTTGAGACAGCTGGAGGGTATAGCCAGTCTGTGCTTGCAAAACAGGAACACTGTTTCCTTCAGCAAATGAAGGAAACAGTGAAAGGCAGGAAGATTTATGAGTAGATAGAGAAAACACAGGTTCTCAGAAAATTTACATTAGAAATTGTACTTTGCATAACAAAACTTCAACAGTAATAAACCATGCCATGCCATAAAGACAGATTTCAGTAGCTAGTTGTTCTACAGTAGGAAAAGAAAAATATTTCATATTTTTTCTTCTAAAAAGATATACCCCCATGCTTTTTTTAGGTCATTGTCTAATTACTGAGATAATGCAAATTCTGTTGGAAGTAGTGCATGGCTGTTCACTTGTTTTTCAAATTAATGCCTCACTCTTGGAACAGTTCTGTTTGGACTAATGACCAAGGACAGACTCTGGTATAGATCAGATATTGTCCTTCAGATATAAAAATTAATTTCTGACAGATTTAGGGAAAGATTTGTTCATTGCTAAGAAGTTTCAGTTTCAAAGAACTTGCATTTTTCAATGAGGAACTGCTTAGTCAAAATATTTCTTAAAACAACAAGATAAGTCAACTGCAATAAAAGTGATGGTAAACTAATAGCTTCAGGTAGGATTGAGAGACCTGTCCTTTTTTCAGGTCTTATCCCATCACATTTGCCCAACAACTCAACCTCAGAGACTTTCCTGAAATAAGTGTTTCCTACCTTAAAGTTTTATTTCATCAGAGACATCAGAGACAATTCCACAGAAGTTTGCTTTCATCAGAGACAATTCCACAAAATCTCCAAAGGAAAAATTCTGCTGCTTAGCAGCAGTGGCCGGGTACAGGGAAGAGGGGACTTCTTCCACCTCTCTAATGAGTATACCTACTTTTATCAGTGGGGTAGGCTAACTTATGAAAGAATTAGGAGAGCTGACTGCATTTCATCCTTCTTTAGAGTAAGTCTTCTGTGGTAGTGGATTTTCCTGTGAAATTTCTTGGAGAAATAGATAATCTCCATCTCAGCTAGTGAGCTTGCAGAAGGAACCATGCTTTGTTTATAGTGCAGATTTATTCTGTTGTGAGGAGGGTTTGATCTGTAAGTCATCATGGAAGTCATTAAGCAAGTTGCAAAAAGTGTGTAGCACAATGGTAAAGATGAGGCAGATTACCTACTCTCACTGTAAGCAGAGAAAATACTGGCTTCTGCTGGTTTTGTGTTTTCCTTTCTTTTATCTCACCAAATATCTCTTGCAGCATTTATTCCTCCCTGTCAGTTTCTAGATGGGCATGAACTATCAATTATTAGCATTATTTCATTAGGGTTATGGTTGTTTTTTATTGTAACCATGTCTGTATCTGTTCTAGTGTGCCTCCTCTGGGGTAGAAAAGTTGTACCCTGTCCTGAGCTGTGGCCTAGTGACTAACACCATTTGAGAGACAACAAATGTTTTAACTGTGGTACTGATGTGTTAAGCCATCAAATTGTCAAGTTAATTGTCTGTGTTAGGGACAAAGGGTTTTCAAGTCATTAGAACAAGGAGGATGAAGATGGCAAGCCTGGATTCTGTTGCAGTCTGTCCTTGCTAAGATTTTAATGATTAATTGCAGACTTTATTAATTAGTAACACATCTTTTAAAGCAGCACAGCTTTTTCTTTTTTATTTCAGCTGTGGTTTTCTATGCATTTGCCACCCCTTTTACAAAAGTTTGAGGAGCAATTTCACTGTAGGTAAGCACCAAGAAATGTGGGTAGCTAAAAATGTGGCAGGAATTTATACCTATGTAGCTTAGGAATGCTTCCAGGGCAGATATGTAGAAACTAATATTTTAACCCATATGATTTTGCTCTGAAATCACATTTTGAAATGCCAAACAATTTGCTGTTTCTCTTTGTAACAGCAGGCAACCTTTACCCTAAATGCCTTGTCTCTTCTCAGACCCTATGCACAAGACACAGGCCAATGAAAATTAGGTGAGAAGATTTTGGGCAGAGACAAGTACATACATTTTCCCTGGATGATGATTTTCACTGATTCAGATGATGTCCTTTTTGTGTAAGGCTCAGTTCAGAGCCATCTGACATTTTAGGAAATTGCAAAATCTCATTAAATCGCTATGTGGCTGACACACTTTAAAGATGGAGAGTGCTGATTGTTGTCCAGTAAGCCAAAGGACTGTGAAAGAACATCAGCGTCTGCTGCCTTTCCCTCTTCCCATACCATGTTTCTGTGCAGCCAGTTGCTAAATATGCTCATTGAGCCCTCTGAAGATGAAATCCAGAGGCAGCAGCAGTTCCAGCGTGATGAATGAACTGGGTTTGTACATACTAGCTTGGGTCATCCTTCTCATGCACTGCCGCACTGCACACACTCATCCTCTTTTATGCTCTGAGCATGCAGACAGAGTGCCTGGGTGAACCACGAGTGCCAGTGGAGTTAAGGCAGTGCCCACTCGCCAGCAGCTGTGTGAGCCAGGCCTTTCTCAGCCTGTTCGTAAACTGCAGGTTCATTTTCGTCGTCAGTAGGTGGCAGAATTTGCGTTGTCAAACCATGCAGGTTTGTTGTTTTTCGGTTTTGTTGGGATTTTTTGGTTTTGTTTTTTGGGTTTTTTTTTAATGCTTGCAAACTTTTTAAGCTCTGTTCCTGTAAATCAGTATCTAAGTCCTGATAGAGGGAGCTGTGTGAAATAACAAGCAGGACATCCTCTCGGAGATATGATGCCCTGCAGCTGATGGATCACTTGCACTTATGCTGGATTCAAGACATGAGCAAATTTGACATATTCTCCTGTTAATGCAGACTTTCAGGACTTCGATTTGCCGGTCTCAAAGGAGGTTCAAGCGTGATTTCAGAGGGATTTTGTATTTTTTTGGTAATATTTGCTCTTTTTACCAATAGGAATCTATCTGCCTCTGAGACATGTCATTTAGGGTTTTTGGTTAACATTAGTGGAAATAAAAGCTCAGACTACATCACAAGGGATCATATTTTTTGAGCTAAGCCAAAACATTTGGAAAATTCAGGTTTGGTGAACTTTTAAAGCTGTAAGCTCTTTCTGTCAATGTGCTTTAGGTTGGTTTGAATCTTTAGGTTACAAAGAGAGAGAATATTTGATAATGTTTCTTATTCCAAGAACCCCTCTGATAAATGAAGAATGTCCAGGGAATATGTTAACAAGACTGTGATTTTACAGAGAAAATTTAAACTTGGAAAACTGCAGAATATGAAGCGGCTCCAGATCAAATCAGTTTCTAGTCTGATAAATTAATGTTCAAGTTGCTGTATCTACTGTGCTTGATCATAGAACAGGTTGGTCAGAAGAATGAGCAATTGGTGAGAGCAAGATCTCTGGAATAAGACTGCTGTTTCTTGTCTTGGTAGATCTGGCAATACTGAAATGTCTGAAGGACAGGGTAAATAACTTCTTTGTGCTTTCATGCAGCATAGAGAGAAATACACTCCTGCCACTTTCTATAATCCTGTAATTGGCATATTTTGTTGTCCTACATACTTTGGAGACAGAGTCTTGCATAATTCTCCAATCAGAATGAAACAGGAAGGAGCACAATTCACTCATTCACTGAAGTTTCTGCTTGTCCACAAGGAAGTGTAACATTCCAATACATGTATCTATATAATATTACAGTATATGGATCTATGAAGGAATGTCTGTTTCCCCTTGCAATTTTTTTTCCAAATATGCAGACATCACATTAGTAGCAGCATTTGAGCAGAGCTTGCTGATATAAAAACTCTTTTCAAGTGTTCACAAAGGTGAGTGGGATTTCAAGACTTTGAAACAAATTCTTTGGATTCTGGAAGGGAAATCAACTGCAACAAAAAGTTATGGTATTATCTAGCACCATTTTTTTTATACACAGTCTTCATAATCTTCTGCTCCATGTTCCCAGATCTCAGTGTCTTCAGACTTGAAACTTGATTCTAACTCAGTGACTTGAGCACACAGAAAATTATTCTGCATGCACAACTCAATGCTCTTAACCTTCATCAGCTGTATTCCCCCTAGCTAAGAGTATTGAAGGCTCCAAAGGAAAATTATTGGCTGTAGTGATTCAATTGATTTTGTATTTGCTTCCTGCTTCCTTTGGGTCTTTGTATTCAAATGTATTGTTACCTTTCTTCTCTGAGTTTTTCTAATTTGTCATAGCAAGAAGAAAGGGCTTTTCTTGTATGTGAAAGTATATTACTGAGGTATTTAATGCCTTCATTGCTGCAGTCTTTAATAGTAAGATCACTTATTCTTGGGGGAGTGCTCACTGAGTCACTTTCAATCATTTAACAGCAGCTCTGGCTAACCTGGGAGGTCCCAAGGTGAATGGAGGCTACCCAGTATCATGCTCATCTACAAGAAGGGCAGGAAGGACTATCCGGGGAACTTCTGTCCTGTAAGCCTGACCTCAATGCCAGGGATGATTATTGAGCAGTGACAGCACTCAACTTAAGGCGGCAATCAACTTCTGTGCCATCATGTGACATGTACAAAACAAGCCAGTGATGAGGCCCAGCCAGCAGAGGTTTAAGAAAGTCAGGTCTTGCTTGACCAACCTGATCATCTTCTGCAACAGGGTGACTGACTTTGTAAAGAAGGGAGTGTGGATGTTTTTTACTTGGTGATAGCAAAGCCTTTGACACTGTCTGAATTCTCCTTGAAGAAGCTGTCTGCTCATGGCTTGGACAGGTGTGCTGTTTTTTGGCCTGGATGGCCAAGCCATGGTGGTGAATGGAGGTAAATCCAGCTGGGAGCCAGTCACAGGTGATGAGGAATATAGTGAGAGGAGATGACATCAAGTTGCACCAGGGGATGTTTAGATCTGGTATTAGGAAAATTTTGTTCGCAGAAATTGTTGTGAAGTATTTGAACAGACTGCCCAGGAAGTAGTTGTGTCTTCATCCCTGGAGATATTAAAAAATACATTTCAAATGGGGTTCTTAGAGATATGGTTTAGTGGTGGACTTAGCAGTGTTAGGTGTTAGGTTTATGATTAGACATCATGATCTTAAGCTCTTCATGATCAAGCACTTAATTTTTCAAGTCAAATGCTTCTAACGTACATGGAAGTGTCACCTTTGATATATATCAAGACAATTCACATGAATAATTGACATTGTCCCTCCCCAAAATTCAAAACATGCATAGCAAAAGATGAAATCCAAACTCTAGTCACATCAGACACCAGCTTTTATTGGCTTCAATGGACTGATGCTTGCATTGTGATCATTGCATACAGTCAGACTTCCGCTTGTTCTAATCAAGGAGCCCAAGGCAGAGGTTCTGTGTTATGTTCCTAGCCATCACTTAAGTTATTGAAGGGAGGTGAGGGATGAAGGAAAGGAAGGGAGGAAGGGAGGCAGGGAGGGAGGCAGGAAGGAAGGGAAGGAAGGGAAGGAAGGGAAGGAAGGGAAGGAGGGAAGGAAGGGAAGGAAGGGAAGGAAGGGAAGGAAGGGAAGGAAGGGAAGGAAGGGAAGGAAGGGAAGGAAGGGAAGGAAGGGAAGGAAGGGAAGGAAGGGAAGGAAGGGAAGGAAGGAAGGAAGGAAGGAAGGAAGGAAGGAAGGAAGGAAGGAAGGAAGGAAGGAAGGAAGGAAGGA
This sequence comes from Calcarius lapponicus, assembly GCA_039654755.1. Taxonomy (NCBI): domain Eukaryota; kingdom Metazoa; phylum Chordata; class Aves; order Passeriformes; family Fringillidae; genus Calcarius; species Calcarius lapponicus. Next base: position 44,779,670 of record CM077481.1, read on the forward strand.
AGGAAGGAAGGAAGGAAGGAAGGAAGGAAGGAAGGAAGGAAGGAAGGAAGGAAGGAAGGAAGGAAGGAAGGAAGGAAGGAAGGAAGGAAGGAAGGAAGGAAGGAAGGAAGGAAGAAGGAAGGAAGGAAGGAAGGAAGGAAGGAAGGAAGGAAGGAAGGAAGGAAGGAAGGAAGGAAGGAAGGAAGGAAGGAAGGAAGGAAGGAAGGAAGGAAGGAAGGAAGGAAGGAAGGAAGGAAGGAAGGAAGGAAGTCATACTGTGATTGTTTCTGTCATTAGGAATTAGGAACATAATCTTTCTCTGCATCTGAAATGGGAAAACGGTTTTATTTTTGGCTGTGACATATATGGAAGCTCCTGGAGATTTTGACTGAAATACTGGAGGAGGTCAGTTGTTCAGTTTCTGCTGGCTAGGGGAATAAGTGCCTTTTATAAATTCTTGCTTAATATGAGAAAATACTTTGAGTCTCATTTCAGTATTAAAATTTTATTGTTTATTTTTCTCATTAAGATGGAAGGGTACCTTACAGCATTGGTGATCAATGTATATACACAGGTTGTAAAACTATTATTTACCCTCATTTGAAATTTGAGTAGCATGACCGTCTTGCCATTTTGTATATTCAAACACCTGATTTGCCACAAGACTGCAGTAACAGTGTTTCTAATTTAGTATAAAAGAGTTAGCTTGCATCCCTGGGACTCTGCTTTTTTCACTGTTCAGCCTTAGAAGTCAGACCTGTTCTGTGTTTGAAGAAGACAGCAGCTATTTCTTTATGCATACAAAGTTCTGCTCTGAAATAGACAGAAAGTATTTTTAGTATCCAGCATTTGGATGTCAGCAGAAATATTGCTAACTACTTTATTAAAAATAGCTTTCATGGCAAAGTTTTAATATCCCAATATTATGTCTGTTCTTGCAGGACAGGAGGTTTTTCAGCTTAGAACAGAGTGACACACAGCTTTGTTTGATTGATAGGTTTTGAAGACCATGTTTCAGAACTTTTGATGACTTCTCAGAGGTGGTTGTTGTCAAAAAATCACTGCCCACAAGTTTTTAGGTTTTTTGCTCTCCACATGTTGTGATTTTTATCTTTACTTTCAGTAAGCAGTGAAATAAGAGGAGGTCTTCCATTGCTGCCAACCTGTCTTAGTTGGATAACTCAGTCTCAGACCTTGATGGTTGGAAGGCTGTCATCTAGCAAAGCTCTTTACACAGGTAGTTAATTTCAGCCATGTGCTTGAATGCATGGCTGAATGATGGTAAACCTCAAGCATGTGAAATGTTAACTGTCTGCTTGGTGCGCTGTAAACCTGGTGCTTCAAGGAGCAGCCAAAATGCCTGAGGTCTCACCTCAGGCTTCTGAGCCCAGTGGTTGTTTTCTGGAACATCCTACCAAATAGATAATCTCAGAATACATAAGCAGTGTTGATATCTTTTGGGACATTTTGAGTATCAATGAAAAAGATGACTCAAGCCTCTCTTCTCTGAGGAGGGAATTTGTCTTTGGAATTTCCCTATTGCAGTACCACTGAACTCTATCAGAATTGCTGCTTCCTGCTAGTTGCCATTACTTTATCTGAAAATAATGACAGGACTTGCAGAACAGTTTGGTACGTGTGGCTTTATTGCTCTGCAAATATTCAGTAGCAATGCATATTGGCGTAGCTCTCAGACATGGGACTGATGGCTCTGTCTTCTGTCCAGTCAGCAAAATGGCATTGCCTTTCCTCTCTTTCCTGTGTTTTGCAATGCTTTTGCAAGTCAGCACATAGAAAGCTTTTCCATGTGTTTAGTTAAGTGAGCAATGCTTGATGGGCAAGCTCGCATGAGGTTCGTAATGAAGAGAATCTTCTGTCCAAGCACTCTTGTTATCTGCAGTAGCGGCATTGCTGAGCTATAGGACAAAGCATGTAAACTGCTTTGCACTGAGTACTAAAGAAAGGAGAAAGCAGCACTCCATACCCCTGTATGAATACCCTAAAATGTGCAAGTGGGTCAAGAAGTGGGTATTTTAAACCCATGACAGATCTGCCCTTTTCCAAAGATGGACCACAGCATTTCTCTCCTCCCTGCCCTATTCTGTGAGAGCGGAAGAAGGGACATACTTGGTCAGGCCCTAGGTATATGTTTTCAACATAAGCCAAAACAGTGTTTAGGGAGGAGTTTAGAAACAAGCCAGGATATACTAGCATCTTTAAATAGTCCTCCAGATTCTCCTAGGAGAACTTGATATGGCCATTGGGATTTTTCTCCTACAGATCTTTAACCATTCTGTGTTTTCTCCATTAAACAGTTTTCTCCATTAATAGGCCTAAGTTATTTCTATTGCTAGACAGGGTCAGCTACAGTTTTTGTTTCATCCTCCCAGAGAGGAGAAAAAGATGAAGTTATGACTCTCTGTGGTTCAAGGAAAGACAGGAGACTACTGCTCTTGGGACTGAACACACACACACCCACACACACAGACCCACGCATGCACACACACGCCACATACTGGTATATGGTCCCGGTAGGTGCTGAGAAAGGACTTTCTGGAGCAAATACCTTTGTTTTGAAAGTAAAAGTACTCACCCCAATTGGAGAAAAATAAAACACCTAAAATCTTAAAACTATAAGGCAGACAAGTAGAACCAACATTTTTAAAGTGTCATAATATTTTAAGAAATTAATTTTTCACTATTTGAAATTGGAAATGCAGCGTATTTGTGAAGGCTTCCCATTATATGATAAATGATGTAGAAGTTCCTTTGAATATAATAGAGAAAGAGTAACCTCTTTGCTTTGAAACTTGCAAGCCATTTCCTTTAGAAAGCTCTGTCTTTCTATCTCAAAGCATAATTTGGTGAGGAAGTTGTTCCATTTGAAAGCGAATGTGTACACATTCAAAAAGCCTGAATAATATTCAAGCAATAAGAGCTGGTGAAATGTAAAAGAAAGGTCATATTTCAAAGGCAAATCAATTTTCAAGGATAAGTTTGCTAAATTCTTCTATTTGTACAGACATTCTCTTGAATTATTTTACAATAACAGATGAAATCCGACCCATAAAAAATTGGTTAAATTATTGCCAACAGACAACCGAGTGATAAAGAAATAAATTCTTAATTCACAACAAATTCTCCTCGGTTTTGGTTTTGAACTGGGGACAAAGTCACTCTGGAAATAAGCTATCTCCACTGATGTCAGGACATATTTGTGTAGAGAACTTGCAGATATTTTTTAGACCAAATTCTAATGTTTCACAATACATGTAATATTTACCTCTTCCAGAAATGGTCAGAGGCATTGAGGACAGACTGTGTGAAAAAGTGGAATCCCAAGATACCTTGACTTTTTGTTATTTTCTTCTGCAGGAGATGCTGTGGGCGGGGTGCTCCTCTCAGAGTGTCACTGCTTCTGAGCAGAATGGAAATGCTTACTTGTGGTGCTCCTGTTAGACTATGGCCACAGGTCACTGGCCATTGAGACAGAGACCTGGGGGAATTCCTCTCCTGCCTCTTCTCACTTGTACACCAATAGTGCAGGCCTTCCTGGTGTATTCAGCTGATACAGATCCTATGCCAGAGAGCACTTGGTGATATCTCCCAGCTCTGAAGTAGTGTTGGAAGGATTCCAAAAGAGGGAAAGGGTTCCTCATCTTCTTGATTAAATACTGGCTGCAAGCTGAAGAGTCTTGCAGGTTCTCAGAGGTCTACCTACAACCTGTCAGCATGTGATAGGTCTTTCTTATTGCTAAGGAGTTTATCCAGCACAACACTGCATTTAGTTTCTTATTTGGGGGATTTGTTTTGTGGATCAGAATGCAGGGATCATTTGCATAGAATGATACAACTGAAATTGCCTAAGATGACCCAATTGTAATAAATTCAATTGTGCTTTCTCTCAGTTTATTAGATGCAGTTATTTCTGGCAAGCTGTGTCAGAGATTATATCATCAGTGGAAGCTGAGGACTGGGTATATGATTCTTCTTTCAGCCAACATTCTGGCTTTTCATGTAGTGCTGTTCATACTGAAGATGATCTGTTACCAGATTTTTTATCTCCCAATAAATCTGATTCTAACCACAAACAATCCACAAAGAAGACAATACTACGTAGTGGCTGTGAAGAAGACTGGGACTTGAGAAATGGGTTTTTTTTCTCTCTTCATTATTTATTCCTTCATTTTGACTGTTAACTCTACATCAAAGAAAATGTTTTTACATAATGCTTGGCACTGAAGGTGTCAGACAAGGTCTCCAGAG